>LR999900.1:4515428-7015428 GCA_905220335.1 Noctua pronuba | reverse complement strand
CCTTCCTGGTTGCTGACATCTCTTTGAGGCGCGCGTGGAACACGAACGCGCCGTCGACACGGCCTGTCGTCATAAGACGGACGGACGGTGAGCTAGCCCATTACTCACCGTCCACAGGCCCGATACACAAGTGTACTTAAGTAACAATCTTAGAGCTATGGTAACACTCGTCCGCACCAATTACGAATACGAACATAGACTAATTAGGTACGTAGGTACAGAATTATGGACCTCAGGGTATCTATGTACACTTTGAACGACGACACAGGATGGCAAAGATTATGGTGTCACAAAGGATAGACATTAACTTGTAATATCACACTTCACACAAACACGGTTTTCTGTCGTTTATTTAACCCGCTCTTGCTTGATCAGAAAGAGGCTTCAAAATAAGTTACTTCGATCCAATAGGTACCCTTAATACTACTGTTGGAAGTTGGAAGACTGGTCCTTTGTTACTGGTAATCAATAATGGATCCAATTTGGAGATCAGATTAGACTTTAGAGTAACTAGTCCTTCAAACGCGGCGATACATTCCTACTCAAAAAGGTTAGAACCCTGACCAATCAGCTAGGCAGCCCCAGTATTCACTACTTTGCTGACTGCCTACTAGTTCTTATTATTATACTAGTTATGCCTACTAACTTTTTCCCGCGGCTTCGTTATGGTCGGAAACTATCCGACGGAAATGTTTTAAATATAGCCTATGCCACTCGGCGATAATGTAGCTTCCTATTAGTAAGGGAATTTTCGGAATCAGATCAGTAGTTCCGAAGATTACCCCCTTACAAACAAATACCGCTTTATTATATTAGTATAGTTGAGATTCTACTTAATTAGGTAAATTATTGATCGTTTTCAATGTTGCGAAGCCATTATAAATGAATGACATTCTTTCCTCATTGCTCTCCGTTTCCCAAACTGTTGCCATCAAAATAAAAAAAAAAAAAAAAAACAATATTTAAATAGAGGTGTGTAGGTACCTATCTTACCAACAACTGCTTAGGACAGTCATCGTGTAGCCATGCAGGTAAAAATATGCAAGATTTATTGTAATAAAAATGATGGTTCGCATCTGCGCGGTCAGCATTTTGCACACAAATGTTTACGTTTTACTAAAATAAATATCCAACGAATAAGCGAAATGGTTGAAATGTGGAAACTTTAAATATGATTATTTTGCTTGTTTTTATCTCTACTCAAACATGACATATTTATATTCTTTCGTTTTTATTTAAAGTAGGTAATCTTAGTTTTGAGCAGGAGGTAGTGTTCAGCAAGTTTTGCCTGTCATTCGACATATACGTCACCTCAGACCATTATAACGCTTTGGTATAACAGTTCCACTAATAGAACAGTAATTAACCCTAAGAACCTAACACTTTATACCTTAACCACCACTACACAGTACCAACAACGAACATAATATCTAGGCATAAGTGTGTGGGTTGCCCCTCCCACAAAAACGAGGCTTGTGTCCCAGCACTGGGAACATTATAGCTTGATTATGATAGTAGTTGAAATCACTGTACTTGATCCAGTTGTATGATAATTACCCGCTTACTCCATTAAAGGCTATACGTTTTTCCTGTCGGATTTTCAATTAATGAGTAATTTGAGTAATGCCAGGTAAAATTCCATTCCTTTTCATTCTTGGCATGTCTCAAGAGACTTTTACCTCTTCAGGACTAGTGTACCTTCTGTTAAGGCAAATACTTACGTTCTAAGCTCTACATGTTATTCTGAAAAACAGTTTTCATGTCGCTCTCGAATTTTCCGCACACAATAAGGGTGACCGCACGTACATACATAACCCCTTTAAACTGAACACCATTTTAGTCCGCTCGGCTGAACCATACATACCTATATAAACATATGCCTATATTATATGAAACAATATGGTTTTTTTGATGGTTTGTGCAACCCCAAGTTGACCTAAATGCCCAACGAAATTGAACTCATTTTCGAGAGATTTTCCTGTTTCAGTATGATTTTCTTGTTTTCACAGCATTTCGTATAGACTGTTTGTTTTAGGAAATTCGTATTACATTTATACTCGTATGTATGTACCTACTACCGACCTATTCATACGAAAAAGAAAGCTCCTTTTTGGACTGCTAGATACGTTTACTGAAACAAATAATAGGTATGTTAACAGATTAAACCGTGTAGAAGAATACTTACAGAAAGTCGGTTAAGGCTTTTATTTAAAAAAAAAATCATTAGGTACTTCCCAAAATATTTAAATTCCATAATGCATCAAATAACTTGCAGCTTCCATTAACAAAATAAACAGAAGCTAACATTAACAAGTCACTGTCAAACTTTTCCATTGAATACTAAGTTAACGACGTCCGTATTACTATAATCAGTGCTACCCAAAAACGGATTTGGCTCGTCCGATTTCACTTCATAATGCAATTGGAGCGTGCTACCTGCCTCTCCGAGCAATGAAGCTCGGCCAGCACTAAATATCAGACGAATTATCTTTTACCGTCTAATTAAGGTCACTTTAGCTCGAAAACTGCGAAATGTCAGGGAAAAGAACGTCATTAGACAGTTTTAAATTGTTGTTTGTTATGGTTTACATATTGTTTTTTTATCTTAATTAAGACCTGAAATATAATATGAAAAACTTGCTCATGAAATTGCTCATCATTGAACGTTAAATATTTTCTAATTGAAACAACGGTTCAGTATTTGGTATGTACCTACAGACGCCAGCACATCAAGATACTACAATCTGTCAAATTTCTTTAATAGATTTTCAACTTTATAGCATAACGTTGATCAGATTCATTGGGAAAATTTGACAATTTCGGGTAGCTTGATGTGCTGGTCTGTTCCTAATTACTTTTTATGTACCATATTTAATCATCAAAATTCTTCTAAAAAGTTATTTGACGAATAGAAAAAAAAAGTGTTTTAATTAAGGCAAAATACCCATATACCTACAACAAAAAATATAAATTGAAAAAATATAAAAATCTTAACTTTTCTATTTAACTAAAAAAACTAACTTAAATTCTAAGAGAAAAGATAAACTTGTACCTACCTAGACTGCTCTGTCAGCACAAATTGCGAAAGCCAACGAAACGAAATAGGTCACCATGGGCGCTTGCAGACTTTAGATATAAACTTATATAAGTTATATCTACGTAAGCTACAAGCCAAATTGATAGTTATAGAACCCTTTTATTATACACCGTGACTTTTTAGTCGTCTTACAAAGGTGGTCCACTCAATGTGCCCGACATAAAATAGCTATAGACGCGATTTTTTTTTTACCTACCATAATAGGTACAAAGAAAAATAAATAAAACATTGGAAAAAATTATGAAACATCCTGTTAATGATGTTTACGTGTCAAACGGGAGAACATACCTACCCAGCGGTCGAGTCCAGTAGATCATCGCTAACAACAGGGTGTTTTAACTACGTCATGCGTCATCATAATACTGAATGTAAAAGTATTAAAATATCATAAGTACCTATTTTTTTTTAAATGAATGTTTGGATACTTGAAATGGGCTGCCGTTGTAAGACGACTAAAAAGTCACGGTGTATTGACATGATTCTGATATCATTAGTTATCCCACTGCATATAACTGTCCCTTGAGGGCATAATCATGTCCAATATAGTTTGTTAGAAAAGGGAATTATGTGTAATAAGCTATTAAAATAAAACCTTCACTTACATATGTTGGGGGCAAAAGTAAGGGGAACGAGATCCCAAGGGCACACTACGACGATGGTCAACATCCAAACGTAGGTAGATGTCACATTAATGCAGGGATATGGGAAGTTTTGATGAGGAAAAGGGTTAACATGAAATGGGTCAGCCATAATTATGATGGCATACATTTACAATCACTGCATGGTTACTTCCTGGTTCTCGGGAACATAACGTCCATATAAGATTAAGCTTGGCTTAGTTACGTTGTGGCTTAAATCTGCTCTTTTCCTTCTGTAAATACCTCAGTATTTTTTTGTCAGGGCAACATTTTTTTTCATATAGACACAGAATTTGGAACGGTCAGCAACAAAACGCGATTAACACTTCAGTATTTTTTCTTAAATTATTAAATAAATATTCATGAAAATCTGAAACATAAAATTTAAATAAGTTTAATAAATAAGTAGGTAATAGCAGGAATTATAATTCAAATGCTGAAACATAATTTAACGAGTTATTTTGTATCAATTAAGGTGATATCTAAAAGTACCTTACAGCGCCGCCTACTTAAGTTGCAGACTAATAAGCTCGATAGTTATTTCTACAGATCTCACTGTTGTTATTTTTCGAAACCACAGCCGTGTAAACTAGACAGACATCCAAATGACCAAAGTCCCCGCTCCCTTACGGCTAGACCTCTGCAATCGTAAAATAAGCAATGAAACGGAACCGAATAGATTAATACATGTCTACTATAAAAGCTACCGCTATCAACGTATTAGTAAATGTCAGCTCTATATTACGTTTTATAAGTATCGTAACATCTTTAGAGTTAAGTATAATAGACACCCAATTTTCTGTAACAATTTCACGCAGATTGGTTTTGATATTATCAACTAATCTGACCTACTTAGGACCGCTAGACTGAAGGTTGTAAATCTGACTTTCTGTGATTAGGTTTTACCTTTTGACAATTTAACCAAAAACGTCTTCCCTAAAACCACGATAACCTGCCTGCTCAACAAACATACGAAGCAATGGAGTATGAATTTCCTTCGAAATCATTTGGATTGTGATAGGTTATGTTACGCAATTGGAATGCTAAATAGCATTGATACAAAAAGAAACAAATTGCAGAATTGATATTAAGTCTAAGCAATGTGCTGACTGTTAGTAATCTCCGATTCAAGGCCATAATACCTACATTTTGTTTACCTCAGTGGAACTAAAATTTAATATTCAACAATAAATCATTGAAGTCATAGCAACTTTTACTGCATACAAATCAAAAACATACTGGCCTACTTACACCGGTCAATTTACCTTACATTTCCGCAGGAAAAGTTTACGAAAGAAGCAAATCTA
The DNA here is from genome assembly GCA_905220335.1 of Noctua pronuba. Taxonomy (NCBI): domain Eukaryota; kingdom Metazoa; phylum Arthropoda; class Insecta; order Lepidoptera; family Noctuidae; genus Noctua; species Noctua pronuba. The sequence continues at coordinate 7,010,386 of LR999900.1, read as the reverse complement.
AGAAGCTTGCAACGCCGAAGTGGGAAATGCGATCCACGTATCCGTTACGGGAAAACATCTGGGAATATCTGTATGAAGATAACGTCGAACAAAAGTTCAGTTGCAGCAATAAAAGAAGACATAGGAAATGTAAACAAAAGTCGGTCGAAAGCGATTCTTGTTGGAAAACAGCTGTCTGGTTTATTTTGATACTTGGTACTGCGATGGGAATTTTAGGTCAGTGTTGAGATTTATTTGATGATTTTCTCTAATTGTATTTGTCTTGGCGATATTTTAGGTTTATCTATCTTGCTCTGAGGGCCAATAAAGGGCTGCGATGCAACCGTTGTTAAGTGATCACCTACGAACTTTTAGGCCTTCTCATTTTCCTTCGACATCATCAACCACAGCCCAGCTTCACCCTCTGCTTGGTATAGGCTTTTCCCATATCTGCAACAAAAATATTTCACTACAATGTCCTATACAAGTAATCTTGACACCCATAATTTAGCTTGAAACTGTAATAACGTTGGTATAATCTATAAGATTCATATCACAAGCTATAATTAACTCAGTTTCAGTATCTCCGTGGAAGACTAACACGGCCGGAAAAGACTTGACACCTAAGACCAAGATAATGTCGTTACGTAAGTAGCTGAGTAATTGTGTTCCTTACGACGTTTAATTCAATTACATGGTGTCGTATCAGGCCTTTACAAGAGTAGTTTTAGAGTACAATTTTGCTAGATAGGATTTTATCAAAATGTACCTTATGTAGGACTAGTAACTTCGATCCTATCTTTTGACCGTACCTGATGTAAGTATGGTTATAAAAAATGGTAACTAGTTAACAGATGCCAACAGGAGGAATTCGACTAAATTGAAATCGAGGGTCCTGAAAGGATGTTTAAAAAAAAAAGGTTGTTTACGACCACGCTGAACAATAAAATTAACATCAGGGTCATCAGGTATTAACATCCGCAGTCATACATGATGCATTATTATTCCCTGTTACCACGGGTTTGGGCAGAAAGTATCTAACTACAAAACGCTCCTAACACAATTCGCGATCACATTGCTATAATAACGAGGTGACGAGGTGTCGAGGTGCCATCGTAAATTGAATGGTGCCAAATAAATGCTTACTTAGCAGTTCAATATGTGAGTATACTAGGTTAAGTCAACCTCTGCCAAACCGTTTGGGAATACAGGCGTGATGTTATGTAACGAGTTATGTTTTGGTTAGCAGTTAATGAACTTACGTAACAGAATCAAATATCGTAAATACCTATCCGTAAAACAACTACGTACAAGCAAATTCCATGTAAATTGCCCACCATTAAAATAACTGGCCTCGGCCATCCATCAAGTCTTATCGGTAATTAATGCCAAGTAATAAAAGTTTTTAATTATGTATGTCGCCGTGCCATGAGCAATAACCATAGGAGCATCGTAGAGGGTAGGTATATGAAGCATGTAGGAGCACCTACATACATAGTAGGTCATCTTGATTTCAACTTTATAACTTACCTAATAAGGCCTCTTCTGATCTTTTCTTCTTGATGAAATACGTAAGTTAGGTGGTACAAAAGCAAATTTTATGCTAACGTATAGAAATTTGCATTCATTTGGTACAGTCACGAGCACCAATATGTATACACTTTCCTAAATACAAAAGCTATTTTCTCGAGAAATAAGGATTGTAACTTGGAGATAGGATCTTTTTCATAGAAATATGAGTTCCAGAATACTATGTTCGTAACAACATGAAATTTTAATCAGAACAGTAGGAGAAAAACACTTTTAAAACATGTTAAGTTTTACATATTGCTGCTCGTGACTATACCTATTGACTCACGTATTAACCTAAATCGAAAATTTAATCTTTTCTCCTTAATTCTTTCATTGAATGCAGAAGTCTGGTCACTTGCAACCCGATTTGGTGTGAAAAGCAAGACATTCCCTTGTTAAATTGCTGCCGGCTGCAAAAACAACGTCCATGTCAGTAATACTATATCTCTCTTTTCCAGCCGGTACGGACTCCTCATCATCGGTCAGCTTCCAATGCTGCAACAGAATGAAATATTTAGCAGAACAGCTCGCCAAAGCGGAACAAACTCTCAGGTAGATACCAAAACTGTCTGTCCAGTCGGATTTTGACAGAAATCTCCATGGCAGAAAAATTTGTTGTCAGAAATCCATTTTAGCCGGAATAGTTCAAAATCATAAGGGTGCGTCCTCACTACGGCTCTGAGCTTTTGTTCAGGAGCATTTAAAACTGCGTATTCCCCGTTACTTGGGATATTTTCAATAGCGCACCAAGATTTTCTAGAAAATCGTTGTTTAGTTTGCAAACATATTTGTTACTTTTTTTTCTTAGCTGTCACGCGTCCCACTGCTGGGCAAAGTCCTCCCTTTCTCCTTTCGAACCTCTTTATCTAAATATCGCACAGGATATTAAATTTATGCTTAGTGATTAAAAATTTGATTTATTTATTTAGCACTTTAAGTACGCATTAGGCATTTTCTACATTGTTGTGAGAAAAACTATGGAGTGAATCTTTGTTTATTATTTAAATAATATAATTCGGCAACAAGAATGCTCGCGGTATTATTAGCTAGATGCATTTTAATTTACTGCAATTCGAGTCTTACAAAAGAAAACTGAACAAAACAATCGAACAAGTTCGAGTAAAGTTTTATTCTATGGTAAAGTCGCGGATATGAACTAGTTCGTTTAAGTTTAATTTAATCCTTGTGCGTCTGAAAGGACGACTTCTCAATCCTTTGGTTATTTAAGGCTTCTTCTAACTTACCTACATATATTTACATTTATGCTTAGGTACGGTCGATAAACAAACTTTGATCGTTTAACGATATTCCTATGTTTCCATATTGGTAAGGCTTCAGAAAACAGAAAGTAGGTACAACCAAAGACATTCAAATATTGGGTACAATGAAGGAGAAAGTGTAGCAAATACGTATAATAACGGACGGTAGGGTTGGCCCAGTGACTGAGCGATTGGCTTCTGCGCTGCGTGTCTCGGGTTCGATCCCCGTACGGAACAAATATTTGTATGACCTTCAGGTAGTTGTTCCGGGTCTGGCTATTTGGTATGTGAGTTTAAATTTTTGTAAACGCACCCACGATACAGGAGAAATTCCTGGTGTGGGGCAACGTTTAAAAGTCTTAACCCATGTTAAATACTTAGGTGCACAGATACTGCAAAACTGGCTAAGAACTAAAATATGGGAGCTAATGCTAATGGGAAATTTCTTAGTAGCAGTCACGGAGTCTGGATTTATGCCCGGTTGACGGCAATAGGCTCACCCCCTAACACATGGGACTTAAACATAACTGGCGAAATGTGGGTATACTATTATTATTGGTGATTTCCGGCGTGATGCAATGCCCAGTAGAGAGACAAAACAAGAGAAAAGGTATCAATAAAAATACCTTTCATTTCAGAAACACGCTCCGATCTCGGACCATGATGTTGTCATCGCGAACGAAGACAGGTAACACACCTTATTCCATTACACCTTAATTTACTTGGGTATCTATTAAATTACTAAAGTTCCCTTTGGAAATTCTTGGCTATTTCTTGCTGTCAGCAGACAGAGACAAAGATACCAGACATCTCACAAACGAAACTGAAATTACCAGTCCTTGACAAAAACGATAATTTGGACTTGAATTCATTCGGTCGCTGAAATAACTGATTAAAGTGGGACCCAAGTTGATTATTTTGAAAGCCAAAAATGTTGTTGCTAACGTTCAATGGCCCTGTGCCCAAATACATTCCTAGAAATGTTGGATTTATGCACAAATAGAACGCAAAGTGGTACACAATCAAAATGCAAACTCAATATCACAATTCTGAGAAGTTTCAATTTATTTCAACGAGGCGAATTTCATGTGAAATCCATTTATTAGTATTTATTTAAGTGCAAAGGTTTTCATTAACAAAATAATGTACGTCAGTGAGCCTACTAGAGATATGACAATCATTTAACACGTTAACTGCTATGTCAGGCACCGGTGCCTGACATACTCACTATCTGTTCAGGTCATTTCAGTCACCGGTGACTGACACCGAAGCATCAAATTCAAATGACCGCAGTGTGCCGCCTGGCACGTTTACAGTGTTCTTTTCTATTAGTAATGACTGACATAATTATTCAACATGGCCTCTAACTTTTATATCTAGAACAAAACTTATGACCAATTCCAATTCTGGGTTAAGCTCGCCATTGTACATCTATCTATATATATAAAAGGAGAACTGACTGACTGACATATCAACGTACAGCCGAAACTACTGGGGCTAGGAATGTGAAATTTTATACACGGCTTCCTATTATAATGTAGGGGAGCACTAAGAAGGGGTTTTTGGAAATTTAACCTTTAAGGGAGTGAAAAGGGGGAATTTTGTTTGTATGGAAAATCCACGCGGACGAAGTCGCGGGCAAAGTGCTAGTAAGCTATATTATTGCAATTTGTATGTGTATTTTTGTTGTTTTGTGTGCAATAAAGAATAAGAATAAGAATATGACGTACCGTTTTTTTTAATCAAAATAAAGAAAAGGGAACACTTTTATACATAATTATTCAATACTAGCTGTTGCCCGCGACTTCGTTCGCGTGGAAAATGTATGTGTAAGACTGCCTCGAGTGGTCGCAAGAGCGACTACTAAGCATGAGGTCCTGGGATCGATTCCCGGGTCGAGCAAAGTGTTAAAAAAAAGAATGTTTATTTCAATTAGGTTCATAAAGTTATCACACACATGATTTGGAGATCACCTTTTAAGCAAGGAGATACTTGGGTTAGGGGGCGTCCATTAATTACGTGAGGCAATTTTGGCGATTTTTCAACACCCCCCCCCTCTCCCCTGGGTGAGATGTCGTGAGATTTTGCTTTTGATGTAAAACATTAAGAGACGTTTTGCGAGAGCCCTTAGACCTCCTTAATCCGGCCCTGCCGCAAAATTCGTTCTTAGCAGACTTTTACTGACTATTTACTACCTCCCTGCCAAATTTCAAGCTTGTAGCACAAAAAATGAAGGACTTTCATACAAACTTGCGAGAGCCCTGAGATCCCCTTAATCCGGCCCTGTCGCAAAATCCGTTCTTAGCGGACGTCTACTAACTATAAACTACCTCCCTGCCTCATTTCATCTTTTTACGTCAAGCGGTTTTCGATATTTCGTGATGAGTGAGTGAGTGAGTGACCTTTCGCTTTTATATATTTTTGCTTTTATTTTTTTAATATTTTGCTCCGAAGTTAAAATGCTAGCTAGTGCAGCCACATCTAAACGTTAAAGACGTGCCGCGAGTGAAACAGTTATTATCTCAGTTATTAGTTATTTTCGTTATTTCTCTTCACTCCACAATTGTAAATAAAGCCTGCTTAGTATAGAAAAAATGCCTAATACAGCCCCGCCCCCCCCCCAACAGTTCACCGAATGAAAAATATGTTGAATATACATAAAAAAAGACTAAAGTCATCACAAATAGCGTAAAAAGTAGGGTTGAGGTAGATGGGCAAGAAATTCACTACGTCGATGAGTACATTTGAGTTTGAGAGTTGCCGAGTCGAGAACGCCTGGAAGAGGTACTGGTCCATGAAGTCGCTGATGAAGGGTGACCACCTTTATCCCTGAAGCGCAATCTCATCAACATGTGCATTCTGCCCATCCTTACCCAAAAGCAAAAGTCCAAACTCAAGGTTGGCCAAAGGGCGATGGAACGTAGCGTATTGGGTATTAAGCTCAGCGACAGAATTCGCAATACCACAATACGCTCAAAAACTGGAATCGCTGATGTGGGCGATAAGACTGCTAGTTTGGAGTGGGATTGGGCGGGTCACGTCTGTAGAATGCATCAGGACTGGTGGACCAGAGTCGTCACGCAGTGGGTGCCAGAAGACGGGCGTCGTCGCCGAGGGAGGTCTAGAAAACGCTGGTGTGACGACTTAGAAGCGTTTCGGACAGATAGGACGAAGAAAACCGCACGGAGAGAAGAATGGAAGGCAATGGGGGAGGTTTTTGCCCAGCAGTGGGACAATAAAGGCTAAAAAACATTACTTAAAAATTATAACGAATGGTTTGCCTAATCATTAAGTTAAGAATATTTAAAACTGCGACAGACGCTAGGCTTGACCGCTTTTACTTAGACAACGTTATACTTTCGAATCTCATTTAAGTGTAAACTTGTCGACCTGTGTATCCTGCCTATCCTAACGTATGGTACCCATACATGATCTTTGACGGCAGCTGAAAAGTCCAAATTCAAGGTTTGCCAAAGAGCGATGGATTTTAAACATCAAAATCACCGATTGAATACGCAACACCACAATACGCTCCAAGACAGGCATCGCCGATGTTGGCGATAAGTGTAAGAGGTTCATATGGGACTGAGCGGGTCACATTTCCAGAATGGGTCAGGACAGATGGGCCAGAATAGTCATACAGTAGGTACCTGAAGACTGTCATCGTCACCGAGGCAGGCCCAACAAACGCTGGTTTGACGATTTGGACTCGTTCCTGACTGATTGGCCAGAGAAGGCAAAACACCGGGAGAGTTGGAAAGGAAATGGGGAAAGCCTTTGTCCAGCAGTGGGCCAGAATAGGCTAATTAAAAAAACAAAACGTTATACCAGCGTGTTTGTTATAAAATTACCTATCTGTTTTTTAATACATATTTTAATGAGAAAACAGATGAGTGTATATAGTACCTAGTAGTACACCCACATTTTGTCAGTTATGTTTAACTCCCATGAAATATTTAGCGAGCCTATTGCCATTTTGGGGTATAAAGAACAGGTTGTAAAGTTCTTCATCCCCATAGAAAAGGGAGGATAGTCCGACCAGACGGGTGTAATGTCTGGTGGCTACTGCCCAACAGTTGTTGTCGGGTACTTCTATAAAGTCTTAAATCGCGGATAACTTTATTTGGTCGATTTATTTGACCCAGGCAGAATTTAGACGTATATCGATGTTTAGTTCATCACCTGCGTCATAGATGGCGCTGTAGTATTTTTTGTAATATGTTGCTGTAGTACTTTTTATAGTGGCGATACACCATCAACCGGGCACAAAACCAGACTTCGTAGTTGCTACTGAGAATTTGCTGGTGGAAAAACTCAATAACACATTGCCCGACCGGGAATCTAACCCAGGACCTCATGCTCGCTTCTGAACACTATACCAATCTATAAAAGAACAATAAAATTCCAAAATAAAATTCCAAACTGCGATTGATTATTGATATTTTGCAAATCGAGAAGGAAACAGACTTCTAGTACAGCAAGAACTTATTGTAGAAATCATCATCATCATTCTCCTGCCGTTATCCCAATTTTTTCGGGGTCGGCGCAGCATGTCATCTTCTTCCATACTTCTCTATTATTTTTGGAGAAACGTTTGAAGAAAAAGGGAGAAAAACGGAAATGCAAACGATGTCAATACAAAAACAAAATGGAAATCTAAAAGCATCAAAAAATATACAAACAAATTACAAAAAGTGAAAGTAATAGTGGGGTTTGAACTTGCGACCCGTAGCTTACAGAACGTTCAAGAACCCGCTAGGCTGTTTTCTCTGTTGACATAAGCTTTAAATAGCCGTTCTGGTGCTTGTCATGACTGAAAAGTCAAACAAATGAAGGATACTGACATAATGCAATATTGCTCACCCCCTTAAGCGAGTAGCGTGATAATATATAGCCTAAGTTGTGAAGAAGCCTATAAGGAATATTTGTGCAAAATTTGAACAGGATCTATGCAGTAGTTTTAGCGCCAAGTCGGAACATCCAATTGGATTTTTACGATTTTATTATATGTATAGATAAACCGCTGAAAATATACCTCGGCAGTTAACGTGTTAAGTATGTTTACCTATCTTTAATAATCCTTTTCTAAGCTCCAACTCACAACAAAATCGAAACACCCCGTCAAACGTATCGTCTAAAGTTCAACGCTACCTTTGAGCTAACGTGACCGATTCTCGGTAATCTAATCTCCAAGTTTCATTCGTTCAGAACAAATGGCAACAGTTGCAGGGGCTAAGGACATTGATACACGATACATAGAAGGTGCGACGGCGTCAAAGGGTAGTGACACAACGGAGTGGGGTGGCAGGGTCGCCCTGTGGGGGGTTGTGCCGCTGTGGCGCGCTGCCCCACCGCCCGACACGGTACTCGCTTTGCGAAGACCTACGCTGTCCGACTGCTGGCCTTTCATGTGAGTCGAATTTCAAAGATTAGAAGTAGATACTAGATAGGTATTTAGTTTTGGAACGCTTGTTTAAGTTGGTGCATTGTATAAAGCTCTTGAGATAGAGATATCGAAGTTAAGTTTGAATGTTATTTTACAAATAATTATCATTAGGCTTGAATTAGTTTTACAAGATACAAGTTCTTACTATAAACTTAAGCTTTCAAAAGGTCATCGAAACTAACTTCAGCTGCCTCCTATGAGCACAAACCTATTACTGATCTTTGATTCTAAAGAATATTTAAAACGGTTATTAGGTATTCATGATCAACCTACAATGGCGGGGAAATGGCTTTGGAATCCTTGGTTACCACCTTTTACTTCCTAATCTTGGGTCCCATCACATGATGTGGGCATTGGGCATTCTGGGCACTTTTCCCGTTGACAACGATATGCGGATGATTTTTTTTGACGCCCTGTAATCATTTTTCCCGTTTGATACTTACATATTTTCTTTATTTATTTTTAAACATATTTAATACATTTTTAAATATTCTGATATACTTACTTAAACAAATATATAAAAAAAAAAAACATTTAAAAATATATATAATTTATATATTTACATATTTTCTTTATTTAAATACATATTTTTATTATTAAGCCTATTTATTGTTTGTAAATAATATTAAATATACGCTTTGGTGTTATGGTAAATATAATGTAGACCTATGTGAGAAGTCTCCAAAATTGGTAATGAGCAATTGTTTACCATTATTTAAAAAAACAGGTCCTTGTAACATTAATGTGTTCTTGTGTAAACAAAAATTCCCCTTAACACTGCAATTATTTTCAGCGGATCCTACGGTGAAATAATAATAAGACTGCCACAAACGCAGAGGGTGCGTTACATCACCGTCGAGCACATACACCCAGACACCGCCCGAAGTGCGCCCAAGCATTTCCTAATATACGTTAGTAGTCAAACAGCTGATATTACGCTTTGAACTCTCAATGCTAAAACAAACGTCATATCTACATATATAGATAGATATAGATAGATGGTAGAACCGCGTTGAATATACTACTATTCTGCATAACGGTTCACTTATAAAGGGTGTAAAAAGACCCTTAACGAAGACGAAGGGTACTTGTTCTCCCCGTTATTGCGATCATTTTTTTGTTCTAGACCATACCTGGGAACCTTCTAGTTACGGAGATATTGGGGGTCAAAGTTCCAACTTTTTCACAAGTTTTTTTTTAAATACATGTTTCTAATGTATTTTTTTTATTTTAAACACCTTCACGACCCCCGTATTATTCAATCCATCCATCAGCATAATGTTTTGAGTCCGTTACATTGAGTTTTACCGTAAAACGTAATTTTTCACCCCAAAAAAAAAAGTCGTTTCCCAGCAATAATTTTTGCGTAAAGTTACTTAGTTTGATGTACAGAATGCTTGGTTGACGGCTTCGTGAAGGGTCTGTTTACACCCCGTATATTAGTGAAAGTGACTCGTGGTTTTCCCCGAGTGCAAGCTTTGATTTTCAAGATGTTTCCCGGATATTACAAGAAAAGTACCCCAGAGGTAACCCACGGGACTCTATTACTGCGCCTCCGCTGCCCTTCCGTCTGTCTGTCAACGGGCTGTACCTATCTCATGATCCGTAATAGGTAAACAGTTGAAATTTTGACAGAATGTGTATTTTTGTTGCCGCTATAACAACAAATAAAAAAATTGGTTAAAGGGGGCTCCCCTACTACTATGGTACGGAAGCGTTCATGCGCGAGTCCGACTCGTACTTGGCCGGTTTTTATTAACATTAGGTGACACGTATTATGCTCGAATAAAAGCAGTTAGATTTTCAACGCCTTGTTGAAATTCCATCAATACATTTATATTTAGGCAATCATGCAGTTTATGCTTAGTCAATGAAAATAGCCATAAATATTTTTTCACTGCACACGACAAAAAGTTATTTTCACATAGTTAGAACAAGTACCATTCATATTTTATCCTTATGTAAAAAGTTTGTTTGCAAAACGCTATTTTCGTGGCTCTCGGTATAAAACCCCCCTTCGGGAACGGTAGATAGGTATCCTGAAAAATAAGAACCTTCAACGACCTACGTGGATACTAGCTGTCACTAGCAGCAGTGTCAGATATTTCTGAGTAAAATGAGTGGAATTATTATTCTACATTGCATTTCAGTCAGCATTATCATTTTCAGGGATATGTCACGTCTGCTTTTCCATTCAGAGTTCATCGCCTTTCATATTTAGGTAGTCACTACCTACGTACGTATTCTATGCAATTTCATCGATACGTATCTATGGAATCTAACTAAATTATTATAGTTTAAAATACACGCTTTAGAATGACGTAAAGTTTATTTCTCGTATTCTTCTCAGCAAACCTTTTCATTAATGATTAATATCAAATTTTGATACCCATATCATGGATATGCATAAAAATAACTAGTCCGCCATCTTTGTGTGTCCGCCATATTGCTTTTAGAATGACGTCACTTAGCTAACCATGCATTGTCATCCAAACTAAACATGTATGTAAAATTTCCGCTTAATCGGATTAATTTCTAAGATTATTTTACATAGTTACAGGTGAAGTTAAAAAAAGCGTGTTAAAATATGTCTGCCTTTTCACGCCCCAGCTAATTGTTTTCAAAAGGCGCACAGGAACACCAAGACCTGGGTTAGGTCATAGGATACCTTTAATCCCAGTACACTCCCATGCAATAATTTCGACCTCCACGAGAGCAAAGCCGCGGGTAAAATCTAGTCGTTGCTGAGATAGGATATCCTGATTTCAATTTCTTAGAACGCTCTTCAGTGAAATTGTTTTCCACAAGCACATATACAATTCCACTTTAGAAATAGGGATGCTATGTTATTCGTGTCATGTTGGCTGTTGCCAGTCTTAGCTCGCGCTCGGATATGCGAACTCATGCAAATTCAGTTTTGTTATTCAGCTATGCTTTTGCATTGACTAATACTGTGAAGTAAGTGACGCCACTGAGATGTGTTCTAGTTCAACGGGCTACATAATTTAGCAGTCTTTACTTTTCCGTCTCTCTTTTGACTCCGCTAGTATTTTTCTTTGTTTGATCATATCCACGCCATCTGTCGGTATGTTAGGTCAAACTATGTGACGGGCGTAAGGTAAGACCTTAGGGCGAGTACACACTACAAGTTACAGGCGCGGTTTTCAAAAATCAACCTTGTGCCAGGAAACCTGAGTTAAGGCGCAAACCCACCGCGGCGCACGTATAGGCTACGCAAGTGTATTAAGCTTCGCTTTGCAAGAAAATGTATGTGATTGTGTCTACTGCAAACCACGGACACGCTATGTATCAAATGACGTCATGTATATGCGTGGCTTGCTCGAATAAAGGCCGGGTCACACCAGATGCGTGGCGTGACGTGTGCGTGACGTATACGTATACACGCGCGTGAACCCCTGACACACCGGGTTACGCATACGTCTACGCTTACGCTCACGCATACGTGCTGGGCACGCAACGCAAGTAACGTATGTTTGCGACTCTTGTGCACGATGTCTGGCGAAGATTGGGTAAATGGACTAAGTAGTTCATCTGATGAAGAAGAAACAATATTACTATTATTGTGCCTTCAATTTTTTCAATTTTCTCATAATAAAGATTTATATGACATATTTTTGTACTCTTTGTTTTTTGTGTTGTAAAAACATTCGTTTTCGCACTATTTCACTTAGTTTATGTTTAATTTCGTTATTCATCATTAAAACCGAAACAAAACACCACTTACTACCAGTACAATTTGTAAAAAAATACAACGGATTGCGTACGTCACACGCGTAGTGACGCGCAGCAAATATACGTGCGTGTTCAAACTTGTTCGGTATGACGTCCAATACGGAATGCCATAGACTGCAACGTCATTATTGCACGCATCAACGTGACGTTGCCGTTCCGCTCTGCGTAGGTACGCAGCCGATTTGTATCATGGGAGCTACAATGCATAGCGTTAGGCATGTAGTCTACGCACACGTGTACGTCACGCGAGCGGTGTGCCATGTCTCTATAAAGTTCCATATATTACAACGTCATGGTACGTGCAGGTCTACGCGTACGGATCCTGTGTGTTTTGGCCTTATGGCGCTCACATAGCTTAACGCTGTCAACGCCATACACGCTGTGCATGTGGTACACGCTATACTCGAATATTAACCCACGACTATGCAGCCGTTGTAATATACAGTTGTACATAGTTGTGGGTGTGTAGCGTGTACTGCAGTGGAAACGTAGACCCACGTTGTCAAACAAATTAATCCACGCAGCTAAAATGCGCCGCGTGCACGTTCACAGTGCACTGCGGTGGGTTTGTGCCTTAAAACCGCACTTTACCAGATATGCGCAGACCGTTACGCCACCTTAGCAGTGTGGAGGTTGAACAGACACAATCATGTCGTTCGTACTGATTTTGTGGATCAGGCCTTTAAACCTTTTTTTTTTCTATTTCCAGGGTATCCTTGCAAACAACACTTGGATAAAAGTAGCAAACGCACAATACCGCGCTGATGGACCTCCGAAACAATATTACCCATTAGCCCACAATCATATTGAATGGAAGAGCTTAGTATTCAGGGTGCTGACTAACCAAGGGAATGAGAAATATACTTGTGTTTATAGAGTTCATTTGTACGGAAACGTTGAAAATAGTCTAGTTCCTTTTAATAAATTGTAAATGCGAATAAGGTGTTAAATAGTGTTGTTGTTTTAGTATTTTTTTCTTCGCCACATCCACTTCCTTTTTAGTATAACTACCTCCATTTTACAATATTAAAAAATTCACAACATTTCTCGTAAATTGGGAAATGAATTAGGGCAGGGAGGCTTCTACAAAATTTTTGTGCTTTTTCTTAAAATTAAACTGACCCATTTTTGGCGTAGAAAACATGTTGCGCAACCCATTTCAAAGGTATGTGTCGAGGTAACCCCAACGAATTTCATTTTTTCCAGCTTTGTTACATAGACTTTAAAGCTTTCGCCATAAATAATCGCTCATACTGTTAAAAATTAACTACTGTGCTACTACTTTCTAGTCTACATTCAATATCTAGGGAAGGTCTACAAAATGATTAGTATTCAGTAGTAAATAAAACAGTTGGTTGGTTTTACGTTATATTAACCAAAGCAAACGCAACGTTTACGCAGCGCTCCAGTCCTGGGCAGAGCCTCCCCAAGACGGGGTCGGTGCGGGCGCAACCGGCGCGGGCACGGCGGCCGCGGCAGCAGCGGTGGTACCCCACTCCTCTTGTACCTGAGAGAACAAGAATAGAACATGAAGACCATAAGCAATTTTTAAACTGAATATGGGAAATACAAGGCGACTGACGTGACGCCGGCCGTCATATTATTTGCTTATCAACGAATGATGAAGAATTCTCCTTCAAGTCAGGTGGAAAGATAAGCTTCGGGGAGTAGCTAGTAGCGACTGGATGAGACTGGCCAATAAACAAGATAAAAGTTTTGCAAATGGCCTACTATTGATGATGAAAAGTCGTGTCGGGACTGTATGATATTCTATGTTCTACATACCTGAGCAGCCCAGTCTTCTTGCGCAGGGGGAGCTCCGAAGGCAGCGGCCGGTGGTGGCGCGGCGTCTTCAGCCCATGAGGTAACGGGCTCCACTGACTCGTTCCAGTCCTCGTGCACGGGTGCGGGCACCTCGGGCTTGGGTGGTGGTGGGGCCTTCAATGAAAAAGAGGTTAGATTCAAGCAGTTCAAGGATTTCTTGGTTATATAAAATAGGGATCCCATGCAATCTAGCTGCAAGCATGGCGAATTGAGTTTTGCAAGACCCGTGCTTAATTTTCACACAACACTAGAGCTAAGTAATACTAATTGTCCTGTTGGAATTAAAACTGTTGGTGCCTAGCTGAGTGTTGAAAAATCATAAGTGTCCTAATTATTAGTCTTACTCCTAGAGTTCTTAGAAAAAAGGCCCATGGTCCTTTGCAGAACATTGTTTCTTCTAAAAATGGATATGTGATATGAAAGACTTAAGGATTATCATTTTGAGTAAGTATCAATGTAATTCTAATTGGATGATACATTACCATAACTACTTCCGCTGGCTGATAAAAGATAATAGAAGAGCAATATTAGATAAAACAATTTAACCAAATGAAAATGTTCCAAATACCCGCTTAACCAGCCATACATTCTAGGCCAGGTGAGTGGGTTATAGACATTTTCCTCCCAATTTTAATTCATCAAAAATATCTTTCATGAAAATGATACTTACAACAACTTGCTCCTTGGCTTGTTGCTCCTCCTTTTCGCTCTCTTCAGGGTCGCGGTAGAAGAACAGGTCGACGACGACGTCCCAGCGTTGGTCGCGGGCGAGCACGCCACGCAGTCTGAGGACCTCGCGGGCCAACAGCCACCACATCAGACCAATGGAGTGAGAGGACTGTGGAAGAAAATATGATAGTTAGCATTTAAAATGGCTTCAAACTTTGCGAGTTTAAAAATGAATTGTCAAGCTTTTGGTACAGTCTATCACTGAAAACTAATATGGTTCCAAAAATAATTAAATTATTCACATATTAAATTAAGTGTGCATGTCAATATTGTAGTGTGCTATTCTGCCTTATCTCAAGGGGAAAAAAACCGAAAGACATAGCCAAATGAGTACCAACTTCAACAACTTTCCCAGAAGTATTTGCAAATTGAATTGCTTTATGCAATTTAATGTAGTAGCTTACCTTAGTGTTGCATGGGATGGCGATGTCAACAAAACGCAGAGGAGAGTCAGTGTTGCACAGGGCAATAACTGGAATGTTGACATAGGATGCCTCAGTGATGGGCTGGTGGTCCTGTGCAGGGTCCAACACAATCAGGAGACGGGGCTCACGGAAAGCAGCTTGGATCTGTTGATAACAAACGTTGAGAGTTAGAAAGCTTTCTATGCAATGTAGTCATGTATGTCGTGTTTTGTAAACAATCAGAAAATCTTATAATCATTACTACATAAATGCAGTCAGTGGTTCCTTAGTTTGTTTGTCATCATTTAAGTTATAAAACCACTCAATTGTAAACAATGTATTTGAAAATGGAATAATACCACTGGAATGAATACAATCATCACACTTCTCCATCCTGCCTGATAGTTACCTGGTTAGTGAAGGCACCAGGAGTGAAACGTCCAGCAATGGGGGTAGCTCCGGTGTGTGCGGCGAACTTGAGCACGGCACGCTGACCGAACGGACGCGACGAGATGACGAACACGTCGGCGGGGTTCTCGATGGCAACCACGGCGCGGGCAGCTAGCACGAGCTTCTCCCAAGTACGGCGTAGGTTGATGACGTGTGTGCCGTCAGCGCGGCGCTTGTACACGTACGTTTCCATCTAAAAACCAACAGTTTTGATTGTCACTACACATGTTCATAATCTTCAAAGATGTTGATTTTTATAGGGTGATAATTCAGTTGGGAGAATGGATCGTCAATGTTTTCAGACAAAATATATGGAACGGATTCTTGGCTCATCATGTTTGCATGTTATTTTTCACTTTTGAGGTTATGTTTGGTACCCACCTGGAAGTTGACATTTTCTGACCCAAGGTGGGTCGTTGCCGCCAGCATCTTGGTGACATCCTCCTCGTTGAGGGCGAGTATGTCTAATCCTCCCGACATCGTTGCGTTTAATTGAGTTACGGCTAAACCTAAAACAACAAATGTGACACCGCTTTAACACAAAGTTTAAAATTATATTTACTCATTTTACTTCAAAAATACTTTACATTATAATATTTACAGCAGTTCCCACTTCGAATTCAATAACTTTCTTTAGTAATTCAGGGATGATTTAGAAGAAATTTAAAGATTTGAAAAATACTTACGCGTATAATGCCACTGGGAGGCGAAATGGACATAAAAGAACTGTCAATCTCTAATGTCAGTGATAACAACTTCCTTTGACAGCTCTGTCAACTTGATGATAACTTCATGTATCTTGCTGTCTCTTTCTAGTTGCTCTTTTTCGAAGAATGGAAAGAGATAAAGATAGGTTCTTAAAAACCGATAACCAACATTGTGCGTAATTACGGTTTTTAAGGCTGCATTTCAAAATAAAATCAAGAGAATAAAAATAAAAACTCTTTAATATGTAATTCATTCGAATTATATATTAAAGAGTTTCTATTTTTACCTTATAGTATTCCTCTATAATTTCATACATTAAATGTTTTATTTAAAATAATCTAGTATTGAAGTTAAAGAGTGAGTCAAGTTTGAATATTATACATTTCATAAATTCAAACTTGACTCATTTTTTGTTGTAAATAATGCCATAATTATACTGCTACGGCAACTGCACATTTGAACTTAATTGCAGCCGTAGGTCTATTCTCGGTGATGAAGTCGCATATTAAATGTATATACGGATAACCATTGCATGACGATCTGTCCCACACCCACAACAATCCCTTTAGCCTTGCAGACAATGAAGCTATGAAAACACAGTCCAATCCACTGCGAAGATTTTCTCTTTTTTTCCAATCAGTACTTAAAACCTGATTTTCAGTGTAAGAATTACCTAAGCGGTCTTAGTACCGCTCACTGCCCTTTTGCAGTGGAACTGCGAAAATCGGGTTTGATAGGTCCCGTCAACTAATCTCTTTTTTCCTTTTAGCGAACTAGAAACCGCGCTGACAGCAGCCGCCAAGGCCTCTCAGCTCAGTGCTTTGTGCTTCTTCAAAACACGTCGTACTTCCCATGTCAGAGGAAATATTCTGAAATGTTAGTGGGCAGTAAGTTTATCTGGCCCGGTGGCCTTATTATAATAAGATCTGTAATTTTCGTTCACTGGCAGCGCCGCCAACGTGACGGCGGCGGTGCCCTGCCCAAGGAACTGGCAGCACTATGGTTGCGTTCATTTATTTTTTTACTGTAAATGGCTAAAACCTTGGCAACTTTGTAAAGATTTGTGTTATTTATAGTATATGGCAACATGCCTTTATACTTTTGTGACTGGTGATGTGACTGATGTGTGGCCTGTGAACGGAGATTATTTTTCCGTATCGGCGTTCTATCGTACTAATTTTAGATTGTTCTGTAAGACAATACATGCATTATGATTACTTTACTTCCCTGACCTTAAACGTTGTAAAAAGTTTGTATACTTAGTGAGTTATTTTGGTAATCGGTGACATTTTAGTGAAGTGCCTAATTTGATCATGGAGGCTATAGCAAAACACGATTTCACTGCAACTGCTGATGATGAGCTCAGCTTTAGGAAGAATCAAGTCCTCAAGGTACGTTTGCATTCATCGAAATGATGTGCAATGTATTTTATTTTGTAAAATGACAGGTCCTTTCTAGAATTTTTGATATTACAGATACTAAACATGGAGGACGATATGAACTGGTACAGGGCTGAATTAGACGGCAAAGAAGGACTTATTCCTAGTAATTATATTCAAATGAAAAGTCACAGGTAAATACTCACATTCCGTGAGGAATGTTTCTATTTCTAATAATAGTCTTACATAAATCGTATCTATTAATTTCGTTTGTAAAAACAAGACTAGATAGATATGTTTAGAATAACAAGAACCCGTTGTGTATCACATAAATCTTTATTATTTTACAACATGTTACATTCTTGCATACAGCACTGTGTGTGCACTATCTGTTTAGACCAAACTTGCCTTGTTCAATGCACAAGATTGAAATTTATTGGAAATCTCTTCCAAGAAAGATGTAAGAGGTTATAATCGTAACTCGATTCATTTAGTTAATCCTGCAGTATGGTAATCCCACTACAATAAATCTTATAATGGGCCAACTTTAGTTAAATAAAACAGGTAAAAAGAATTGTTGTAATAACATATACATCCCATTAATCATTCTAAAAATATGCCCATGTAGGTCTTTATATTTTAGTGCTGCTACAGTTTCAATTTGTAAAAATATCTTGTTTGAAAACTATTGTTTACCAACCTTTTTTGAAAATAGAATAGCTTTTAAATAAAACCTCATTTTTAGCTGGTATTACGGAAGGATCACAAGAGCAGATGCAGAGAAACTTCTAGCAAATAAACCAGAGGGTGGTTTTTTGATAAGAATCAGTGAATCAAGCCCTGGTGACTTTTCCTTATCTGTCAAGTGAGTAGTTTCCTTATATGAATGCATGTTTATCTAATGTTATTATAGTTCTAAGAATATTTTTTCCAATTGGATTATTAGTTACACAGTGAGTCACTGTGTGTATGATAATGTGTATATTAGTTGTCTCAGTATTGAATAGTTTGACTGAGAAGGAGGATTTGACCTGATTTTTTGTTGTTTGTTTGTTAAAATATATTCTGAATGTAGTGTCATCATCATCATCATCATATCAGCTTGGAATCACCCACAGCTGGGTATACTGCCGTGCTAAGCTCAAAAGCGGTATCTTAGAAAAAAAAATTTAGTTGATTTAAATGGCATCAGATAGCTTAAATTAATATGCATTTGATGAACTAAGCCAAACAGCAGTCTCTTTTTTAAATCATTAAAAATCCTAATAAGCAAAAAAAACAATCCGTAATGTATACAAAACTTAAATTTTCTCGAAACTGGCTTTCCTTGAGATACCCCTTTTGCGTTTAGCATGGCAGTATAGGCCTCTTATTTTTTCTGCCACACTTCCCGGTTTTGTGTGTATGTAGTGTCATAGGCTGATAAATTACGATTATCCTACTATGCTTCTGTGAATCAGTTTCCTAAATTGTACAGTACTGATTTAAAACGAAGATAGGGAACATCACACACAAATGTAGTAGCTGCAATGAAATAATATGAGTAATGTTACAATGATCATAATGCTAAGTAAACAGATTGACAATTGCTGTATGTTGTTATGTGTTATCAATTACATTCTGTATTTATTTACTGAATTCCAATTAGCTTTATAGTTGAAAGTTGTTGATAGTGTTTGTGATGTGCTATCCACTACTTTCAGGATCATCACATTCATGCCCTTGTCCCAGCTAGGGCACAATACATTTTTCTTCCATTCTGTCAATCTCATTTTTCTTTCATACAATCCTCCAAGCCATCCATTTTTTCTTTGGTCTTCGTCATCCTAATCATCCTTCGAATTAATATGCATTACAGACTTCTTAGTAGGTCCTTTTATTATCATAAACAGTAGAACGCTTGGTTATTATAAAAATAATAGTAGTTAGTTAATCTACGATGGTTGTGGGTTTACCCAATCAGAAAACCTTCTTTCTATGAACTACTTCTTTTAATAAAATTGCAATCTTATCCTTATGATCTCTATGTAAGTCTAGATATTGTTTATAGCATATATCTCATTTTTTAACATTGCTTGTCTAATAAATGTCTACTGTTCATTTGTTGGTTATACAGTAAATAATACAAATAAGGTAATATGTCATAGCTAAGCTGTCAATTGGATAGGTTGGCAATTAAATAGAAATGAGTACTTAATTATTTAGAGTAATTTTAGATTATGTTAATGGTGATTGCCATCATATTCAGCTTCCCGTTCATCTCTGTCAGCTATCATGTCTGTGTTCACTTTTTCCTAGCAATATCATCTTCCACATGCTTTCATCTTTACTTTATTCTCCATGTTTTCTAATAGAAACCTTATTTGAAGACATTTTTTTTGTCACATGCTGGACTTTTCTCCACATGTAAAAACTCTCTGTGACAGTTTGAACTCTGAAAGTCCGACCAGTCTAATCAATCAAGCAAGCGTTTATTTATTTGTACACAATAAATACAGATCTTAGGTTTGTTAAACATGTTGCTATGTTATGCCAAGAGGCATACTAATCAAAGGATATCATACTGCCCAGCTACTAGGTTGTGGAGGTCAGATAGGCAGACACTCCATGTAAAATACTGGTATTCAGCTGTCTCTGGTAAGGCTGGAAGCTTACCTCAACATAGTTGCAAAAAGGCTAAGCAGATGATAGCCTGAGAATAAAAGTCCGGCCAATACTCTTGATAAAATTGGTTTTGCCAAAAGTAACCAATCTAATACACTCCACTGCATGTAATACGAAGAAAAATTCCCTGTTTAAAAACAATAGGCGTCTATTTCTGGCTATTACTATAAATCTAGAAGACATTTGCTTTCTGACTGATCCTTGAAAAGCAATTCTGAATAAAACTCAGATAAGTAATCTTCTCAACTCCAAACAATGTATTATTTATAATTATATATATTATATATACGTATGTAAAAAGATTTATTTCATAGATCCCTTCTAATCTTCCAATCTATTTTATGTATAGCTTTTACCCGACTAGAGCAAAGCCAAAAGGAGGGTTATGATTTTTAAATTTCTTATAATAACTATCACACCCTGAAGTGGTATAAGTAGTGAGCTAATAATAAGTGGAGCAACAATAGGAATGTTGTTATTTCTTATCAGAAGGACTTTCTTTCTTATTGACTGTTTAGGTTATAAGGTTTGTTTGTTATTTATAATTGCAGTTCATAACAACACACTTGTTTTAAAGGAATATTAATGCTTGGAAACCTGCTTTGTCCCACTGCTGGGCCAAGGGCCCCCTCAAAACTTTCCACTCTTCTTTATGTTAGATGTGAGCCCTTCATAATGAGGAGATTCCCTAAGTTAAAAATACCGTAACAAACTAGGTGCTCTCTTTAATGATATTGGCGCCTCCACCAACGCGTGATCTTATTTCGATATTATTTTTCCCCATAACAATTAGGAGGATGACGTATCATGTCTTGTTAAGTGCTATGTTGTTTATGTTTACTATATGATGACGTCACCTAGGAAGGAGAAAGTTCAAAGAATCTTAAATGGCGCGGGGTCTCGTTGGAGGTCGATTCCCGGAGCGGGGAAAATTCTTGTAGGTTTTATGTGTCTGATTTATGTGAGCGCGATCCACTAAACTCTTATCAGTGCCGCATGGGGTGCAGTTCTAGTTACGAGCATAATATTAAATGTCTTTTATACCAACGCTGCGTATTATACATCACGTCTTTAATATCCGAAGGCTTAGCAGAGGTGTACTTATAGGGCACCAATATGTCACCAGTTAAATTTAAGTCCCATGTAATAGGGAGCTAGCCTTTTGCCGTTAACCGGGCACAAATCCTGACTCCTGCTTGCTACTGAGAAATTCTTGATGATATTGTTTGCAAAATTAAATGATGCATATTTTTAACTAAATGATTAGGAGTGGGAATAATCCCACGTTATGACGGTAGTTAAATGCTCTGATAAGGCATCCGGGTGGAGTTATAATTAATCATTAGAATTCTGATTAAAATCCTGACATTGGCGCCGCCAAATATTAACGTCATTTGAGGAATATTAACGTTATTACTTTAGGTAGCCATTAAAGAATACTTCCTTTATAGTTCCTCCTACAGTTAGTGACACCTTCCGCGTTTGTGCTTAACACATTTCCTTATAAAGCTTATTGTCAAATAATCAATAAAATAGGTCAATAACAAAGTGGTTCATGTGAGGTGACGCACAACAAACAATTTCATTACAGTTTAAATTGGTAGTTAATAAAAAAATAAGGTTTGCGCCTTCGACGCTCGGAGTGTATGACTCATGAATATCTAGAGACGTTTCATTTTGTCTTGAATCTGTCTTGGCGTGCTGTATTAGTCATATTTATCTGTATACTGCTAACGTTACGTCGACAGGTAATTTGATTATTAGTTTTGCCTATTTTCGTGTTTTACATATTTTAGAGTGTTTCGCGGAACTCATGATTGATTTAGTTTAGTTCGTAGATTCTTTTAGTACCGAGAAACTGTATCTGGGATTTGGGGACGCATCGCAAAAATATTAATGTGTTTCGAATTTCCTGATTCTGTTTTATTAATATAAGAATCAAACTGGAATTGTTAAGTACTGTACGAGTATAGAAAAATGACACATAAGTTATATACCCTTGACCTGTGCTATTGAACCGATCATTTACCCCGTCAAGTTGCCACGCAGAGAAAACCTTAGAAAATTAAATCCGCAGTTAAACTAACGGGAAAATACCAAGACTAAATTATGGATGTAAAATTAAATAAATTCAAGAGACAGGTCATAACATTCGTAAAGTTTTCTCTATTTAAAACCTGTTTCCTGTCAAATAGTATGAATCAGCGGTACTGAGATTGCGCTGAAACCAGTTTTGGGCTATAGATTTTAAGCACGGGCCTCATTTGAGTTGAAACATAGCGTTTCGTAGGTAGTCATTGAACACCTAAAATGATCTAACTACTTGGGCTGGCGCTCGTATCTCCAGGCAGAATGAAGGAACTGGAAAAACCCCTAATCCGTAAGTCCAAGCCAAAGACTACCATTTGAACATCTTGCAGAGGCTGGTTGTAGAAACGGATGAAGCGAGTTATGAGAAAAAGAACCAGGAAAAAAAATAACTGTCCCAACACATGTATGATACAACTATATAAATAAACAAATTAGTTTTCCTTATAAACAGTTCTGATAATTTTCTCAAAGCGCTTCATGTTTGAGTCAATGAGGGGACTAACCCGTTTGCGGTACGACCGACCTACGGGCAATACCCTTTTTTGGGATACCTAGCCAGTAAGCTAATGTAAAATATTCTAAGAATTTCTCCACATACCGATACAGCTGCTCTGTTTATTCTAATGATATCGTTTGGTATTTACGCAAATATCAGGAAAGCAGAAATCTTGAATGACCCGCGAAACAATCCACACACAACCGGTTTCAGTACAAACCATATTTTATTTTGTACGACGATATTCTCGGGTTAACGCCTGACATTCGATATGTCGACCTTACCGTTCCCATTTACGATTTCGGTTACATCTTTTACGTCAGCAAGTTCAATTAGTTCCACAAATATTTGTGCGGAGTTTGAGGATCGACTCGTTTTCTATTCATCTAGACATAAATATTTAGAGCCACGCCCAATTCAGACGAACTACAAAACTAGAAGTTACTATACCTGTCAAAAGTACTCCACCAACACAAATATGCGGGGGTCAAGAATTGGCAAAATTTCATTGCATTTTTATCGGACGGGTCAACTTATCGCGACGATTATTGTTAACCTTTGCACAAAGTCGATAGCGTCACTATTCTTCTCCCGTTTTCGAATATACGTATCTATAGATGCAAAGCGCTTTAGACGCGCGAGCCATAAGCTGACGCCCTTTTAGTTCGCTGGTAAAACTCGCTGGTTGATCACCGCAAGACGCGGGGTTCCAAAAAGTAGCAATAGGCAGTGACCTTTACTGCAAGCCCAACGATTAGGAGCTTTATGGGATCAACAGCTGTAGTAATACCTACATATTAGTCAGGAGAGCATGACAGCTGCTGACAAGATCAACGGCGACAAACTATAAATTGGATAAGCTGTCCCCGAAGCAGATGCAGATAAGGACCATATTAGGATCCTTGTGGCCTATCTCTTAACATTGTAAATTCCTTAGTTGTCTTTTACGATATACGCGATAACATTACCTTAGGGCACCATCCTAATCTTCTTCTTAGTTCCACTTGTTTTCACAATTTGAACGACCGTCTTCCCGCAGATGTCCGGATGGTGTGCAGCATTTCAAAGTGCTTCGGGATGCGTCGAGCAAATTCTTCCTGTGGGTGGTGAAGTTCAATTCTCTCAACGAGCTGGTTGATTATCACCGTACTGCTTCAGTTAGCCGCCTGCAAGATGTCAAACTCAGAGATGTCGTTCCAGAAGAGGTGAGTCCACTGAAATATCTTGTTTTATAAAAGCTTTTAGATAAATTTGAAACTGTTTGTTAAACCTGATTAAGTCAATGCTGAATTAGAACTCTTCCTCATCCTACGAAGTTGAAATTTGACATGGTGGTTCAGTTTTGTCGGCACTACATTTTTATGAGAAGCATGACCTGATTCTACAGCATCGGCTTTACATAAAGGAACTCCTCATTAGTCTACAGCACAGACACGAAAGTAATTTTGAATACGCGTTCAAATAATGTTAGCCTGTTCTTCTTGATTTTTTTTTTACCATTGCCTTTGTTATGTAAATTGTAATGCTATATTTTAACGAAGAGATTGTTATATTTGGACTTAGAGGGTAAATTGGATGTTAAGTACCACTTGAAGGCCGACGTCCTCTGGAATTAAATGCCTACGCACATTTATTTATGTAAAGGTTGTTTATAAGGGCTTGTTGTATACTTGTCTACGTTGTGTTCCGCAAACTTGATTCGGTCTTTTGTCTGATCTGGTCGAGGGCCATCCACCGCCTGGATTTTAGTTACAACGTAAGGGCCGAAGCATTTGTGTAGCATCATATTCATGGTCTTGACATGAAATACTCCTTTAATTCTATGCTTCAAATATACGTTTCTCAATACCTACATACTTAAAAATATTATTAGAACTCTTGGACCGTCATCATACGCCCCAAGCAAACACCTTTGAGTTCGGAAATATTGCATTGCATTTTGTGCTTTCCGGAATGAATCACAACCCGGTTGGGATATTATATTGATAGACAATTACTTTACGTTTTCCCATACGTCATAACTCGGATTGGATATAATATATTGAAGGATAGCCTTTTACAAATACTAGACGTTTTTTCAATATTACTACCGGTTATAATATTATCTTTTGAATAAACGCCCGTATGTGTATGTATTTGTTTTTCCTTTAGCCGTCAATTGATACTTGTGCGGTATTACCCGCTCGCACGTGCACGTATACGGCAGGCATTCGATGGAGTACTTTTCCTTACTTTTTAAATTCCTTATTCCAGATTTACGGAACCATAATGGTACTTACTTAGAAAGGTTTTTTTTACCTGTTGTCTGCTAATTCGCCCATAACTTACTAGGTTTTTAATTTTTTCAATAAGTATTCCGTAATAACTATTTTTTAAATTCATAGTTATTTATGTTATTTGGTTAGGTTAGCGCTATATTATAATTTTTTTTGCATTCCGAGTTTTCTCCGTGCCTCGGAAAGCACGTTAAGCCGTTGGTCCCGGGTGTCATTTGTAGATCTTTGACAGTCGTTAGGTAGTCAGTGGCCCAAAAAGTCTGACAACCAGTCTTACCCAGGGGTATCGTATTACCCAGTACTAACTGGGTTGTGGAGGTCAGATAGGCAGTCGCTCCGTGTAAAATACTGGTATTCAGCTTCATCCGGTTAGACTGGAAGCCGACCCCAATATAGTTGGGAAAAGGCTAGGCAGATGATGATGGTTAGGTTAGCGTTATTTATAAACATGAATCGTGGAGAGTGGAACCAGGATCACATACTGATAGTTTTCTATAAACGAAAATGTTTGACGGACAGCTTATACGTACACTTTTCTATACTCGATTGCGTACCAAAGTGTTTCTATCTCACCACACACGTCCGAAGTAATTTCAGTATTTACGAATGCGGTAAAAAGTGAGATTTAATGTGACCTAACACAGCTGGCTTAAATCTCGACGTTCTTGTATATTTTAGACTGGAATCTCGCCGTTCAATCCCTAGGCCATTACACAAGACAACTTGCTTGTGTAATAGCTTGGGAAAAGATATTATCGGAAATTAGCACCCATTCTTTAGCAGTTGTGGCCGTACGGCGACTCGAAATGAACGATTTTATGCACTTTGGTCCGTTAATATTAGTAGAAACTTACTATATTATAAAACATGTTTTCGTCGGTTGAACATACAGGGAATTGGAAATAAAGATTTTTCTTATAATATGCGTAGATAACGGTATTTGTTAAACGATGTAAATTTTAAGTTCGTGAAGCGTAAATTGATGAGTAACATTAGCTACAGATATTTTATGGTATATCACGCGAAGTCTTTGACTAAGGAGGTAAAAGTAAAAGTTCGATGGTCGCTTAGTTATGGTGCAATCTAGCTCCCCTCTATGCATAATTCCTGGCAATGTCAATACCACTTTCGGTAAATATAGCGAATAAAGGGCAGCACAGAATGATCTCAATGCTTCTTCCTCAGAAATATTTTGTCGAATCAATCACGTTAAAATAACGTTTTCCTTACGAAATCATAAACGTATCGTTAAGAAGTCAAATTCAATAAAGCTGGGCTTAGAATAAATTGCCCTTTGCCAATCTTTACATAACTTTTCGGTCCACAAATTAATACAAAATCTATAGGAGTTTTGCTCGTTTATACATGGAACTAGCTTTTGCCCGCGGCTTCGCTGGCGTTAATTTAGAATTTGACAATTAAACTCTTAACACACTACTTAAGTTTCTATAATAATATAATTCAATCATGATTCCAAAGTCACGTGGCGCCATCTATTATCATAAGAACGTTATTGTTGTTTTCCTCGGGAACAGTCATTTTTTTGATGAAAGGTACCCTAAATCCGTTTCTGTACACCTGTCAACGTATATGCAATTTCAGGATGATCGGTTCAGTGGCGTGAAACGGTAACAAACTTACTTTCTCATTTATAACATTAGTTAGGATGAAAGGTTAACTAAATACTTCCCACATGATTCATGAACATTGAATTGTTTCCATACAAAAAGGTAAAGAAAGGCAAATTATAGTAACCATAAGGAAAATCCCCTTTCGTCGTCCATTTTCCATTAGCACGATGTATACTCGTTCAATACATTTATGTGTGGAACCGCGCCGTGTCTATGTAAATAATGCGGCCGCGGTGACCCTGATAAGTAACGAAAATAACCCGGTCACTGCGTGTTCCTATAATTTCGGTTACTAGTGGTAGCCTCCTCCAATTGATAGGGAGTTGTATGATTTGTTTAGCGGTTCGTGTTTTTTTGGCGGGAATTTTTGTATGTGAATTTTGAGTGTTCTTGAGATTTGACAGTTTATACTAACGTCTTGCTAGACGAGGTACTGTTTAATTCAAGCAAAATCTGGAGTTATTTTCACGAGTAAAGTTTGCGGCTGGACATAAGTTGTATCTATACTAATATGAACTTTAAATGACTTAATAGACATTCCAATTTCCCTTACCGTACTTACCGCATTGTAAAATGCGCTCCGACGCACCGGTTAGTGCAAATTTTTCGTACATTTGATGGTTCCTAAATTAGGCACAACAGGAATTTAGGATCAGGAAACGCCTAAATTTTAATTGTCAATTTAGTCTAGATAATGCTTGGGTTCAGTGCAAACGTACATAAGACCCTGTCGAGTGTTGTTTAACGTTTCATTCAGTATGGGTTATTGTTTCCTCTTGATCGTGTGTTTTTGTGAAGTCTAGCTTCTATAAAATATTCATGAGTGCAAAAACAGGCGCATTATACACGCTCTTGTTTTTCTAACGTCATCGATACAGCTCCGATATTTATGTAATGCAGATTTTTTCGTAAAAAATGAAGCGAACATACGCTTTGCTGTGCGAATGTTACAGCACTTTATTACTGCGATTTAAACACTAGGACTAAACAACAGTCAAGAAATCCCAACAGTTTGATAAATGGTTTTCTCATATCATGGAAATACCCTTGAACTTTTTCTTTGTAAATCAAACTATGTTATCCAAGCCTTTCAGAATCCATTTTCCAAGCCGCTTCGTCTGCGTCAGGTTAACTAAATCGAGCTCAAATTCTCAGAACTTTGCATAGCCTGTACTGTGCATCGTCCTTTATATCTAGATTTATCTCGTGGCTTCATAGGCAAGGTTGAATGTTTCAAGGGAATCTGCTTCGATTTTCAGTAATCAGGGGCTCGGCATGCGCATTTAGACCGTGTTCCAAGCTGCTTCCCTTCAGGACTGCTTGAAAGTGCACTGAGCGGCTCGCAGGGGTGTGGTAGAACATTAAGAGTGGAGATCTTATTCCAAGGTTTCGAAGCTGCATCTGATCGATATGAACTTGACTATGTTGTCTCTACAATTCCCTTTACATACCGTATTAAGCATCGCAAAGGCTCGTGGCTAAATGATAACACTCGCACGAGTCGGGTCAAGTTAAGTTGGATCTGGCTGACATTCGCGAATCTTTGGTATTCGTTATAGGTAGAAATGAAGCCTGAAAGTCTGATAACCAGTCGTGCCAAGGGGTTAACGTTACGTAACGATAGGCAGACGTTCCTTGTAAAATACTGGTAGTCGGTTATATTCGGTTAGACTGGAAACCGACCCACGCATAGGCTTGGCAAATGATGATTGATTGACAAGCTGCGCCGGCCGGTATAAATCTTACCTTACATTAATCTCTCATGGACGCACTTAACATTGCGGTAGGTTTCGTCTCCACTTAAGAAAACACTCAAAACCAACACTGTTCTCAACACTTACCATAATAATGGGCGTTCAAACGCCGCTCATTTTGCTTACATGCACACGCACAAATGATAATGTATGTCACAATAAGTCCTGAAGTTTTCCCACGATGAGTTAACGGCCCATCGCATTTCATTGGATGATTACTGAATACATTATCTTGTGACTCACTAATACTCACTACACTATAGGTATTGCGTATTTGGATCCGCGCTTTGACGTATCAGTCCTTAATAAGGAAAGTGAAAATTTTCACGTAGTTTTTGCACGTACAGCTTCGTATTTGGCTTTCTTTTGTTAATTGATTTTGAGTGTTATGACTTCTGGTTGCGCTGTTTGGGTGTGTGAATGATTTACATAATAGGGTATCTGTAATACTGTGTAATACGGCTCTTATACTACAGCCGGTTCCTTACTAGTAAGGACTTCAAACAACATTTGGCGCAAAACGTAATTGTCACTGTATCACAGCTGCACCGAATTTCTAACAAAATAAAGGGTGTAAAAAGACCCTTAACGAAGCCGAAAGGCACTTGTTCTTCTCGTCATTGTGATCATTTTTTTGTTCTGGACCATACCTGGGAACTTTCTTGTTACGGAGATATTGGGGGTCAAAGTTTCAATTTTTTCACAAGTTTTTTTTTAAATACTACTTTTTAAGGTTCTAAATTTACTCCAATTACCTCCATTGTCCGTTTACTATTCAAAGCATCCATCAGCAATAAGTTTTGAGCGCATTATATTGAGTTTTACCGTAAAATGTGAACTTTGACCCCAAAAAAAATTTCGTTTCCCAGCAAAATTTTTTGCGTAAAGTAAAGTACTTAGTTTGATGTACAGAATGCTTGGTTGACGGCTTGGTGAAGGGTCTGTTTACACCCCGTATACACACGTGTACTACTACTATGTTCATAATTGTTGATGTTAGTCTCCAGATTATCCCCTCAGCTTTCTTTTCTAATTATCATCGTTCTATTTTTGTTTTCCCCTAGTTCACCATGAACACCCAATACTTAGATCCTTAATTGGTTAGATAAATCCTCTGATAACTCCTTTTAATTATGATAACAGCACTTTCACTCTAACGATCTGGCCCTTGATGCTAAACTGCTAATTCATACCAACACTTAGTTAATTGGATCTATTCAATTAATTTTCGTAATTGGTACCAATATTGTGTTCGCACCATTTGGTTTCACACATTTGTACAAATATTTGTATATTCGTGGTGTGTTTTGGTCGTGGCTAGTTGAATGCATTTTCAATCGTAACCACATTATTGCTCCACTGAATTACTTTGAATAACATAAATAACTTTGGTCTGTATCACTAAGAAACTTGTGCTGGCTTTGGACAGGAAGTTTTATTGTTGTTTCTAACAATACAATCTCTTTTTGAGTTAGTCCTTTTTCTACGAGAAAATGACTATTACGGTTGTGTATAGAGTGGAAGGGATATCGACGCACAAACGATTATCACGTATTCAGTACATAATTCGGAGCCTCCATAGAAATTTTTCATCGGTAATTGAAATAAAATGCTGTTGTAACAAAAGTGCAATAACTACATGTCAAAATCTAAAAAAAATATTTACTTTACTCAGAATGATTTACTGAATACGTGGTAACCATATATTTTTAGCAGAATCTATATGGATGCATAGTTACGATACGTAGTTAGTAAATTCAAACTTGTTGACTATATTACACGGGGATGTCGACACGCGTTACGTCATCCCAACTCTTCTACGAGATAAGTTAATCGAATTCATTATTCAAATGGTTCATTAGGGTAAAAGTTTGTCATGTGTGTGATTGCTCTATTGATTTTGTATCCCTTTTCCTTGGCTACGTGTACTAGGATGAAAGCTGACCTAATTGTAGCAGTACATCGTTACATGTAGGTCATCAATTTGTCTTTCTGCGTATTGCGATTGCGAGCATCAACCCCCCCGCTGAGAGCGTCAATGAAAGTATTGATTTCGATAACATCCCACGTCCCTTTTGACACTCGAATGTGAATTACCTACTATCTATGCTCGGGATTCAAATGGTTGATGATTTTAATATTTTCGAGTTGTGTAATATTTTAATTATGCTTCTTTATTATTTTCGTTCAGATTACCAAAGTTACAAAATATTCCTTCACTCATTTTCTACTGATTAATTTCGACGCGGGTTCCACCGGCATGATTTTCGCAGGCAATTTCTGATTTTTATTGTTACGGAGCTTTATTTCTGGTGGATCGCCACTGGATTCTAGCTTACAAGAGTTGCAGTGGTTGAAAATAAAAAGAAAATACTTAATTTATGTTAAACTAATCATTGCAACCTACTAACGACACGCAAAAGATGGCGGGAATCCAAGTCTAAATACTCATGTCCTTTTTAGGGCACCTAAGCCACGCAGGTGACATACTTACCTCCATTTTGGGGAGCACTAGTGATGTGCTTATTCTCGAGAAAAATCGGTTTTTATTTAATAACGGTACGAAAAGAGCCTCGTTGTTCTGGTGGTCGCAAGCGCGACTGCTGAGCTTGAGGACCTTGTTTCGATATCCAGGTCGGGCCAACTGTTCCATCAGGAATTTCTCAGTAACTGCCACGGAGTCTGGATTTGTGCCTGGTTCATGGCAATAGGGTCGCCTATTTTTAAGTGCCATGTAATAATTCAGTTTTTATTACTTAGAACATAACTGGCGAAATGTCTGCACTATTAGGTACACCCCTGCCTAAATCTTCGGGGATTACAGGCGCAGTATTATGTTACTAGCTCGAAAATATTTTCCGCTCTCACGGAGCATCATATAAAAGAACTGCGAAATGCCTAGTTGATTGATTGTTATGTACACAATTAAATGGGTGTGTTGTTCTATTTCAGATGCTGGTTCAAGCGCTGTACGACTTCACTCCACAGGAGGCCGGCGAGCTGGAGTTCAGGCGCGGTGACGTCATCACGGTCACTGACCGCTCGGATCAGCATTGGTGGCAGGTACGTGATGATACATGATTTATAACATATTAGCTGTAAACAGTTGACAGCCTGGTCCCGGGTGTCATTTGTAGATCTTTGACAGTCTTTAGGTAGTCAGTGTCCCAAAAAGTCTAACAACCAGTCTTACCAAGGGGTATCGTATTACCCAGTACTAACTGGGTTGTGGAGGTCAGATAGGCAGTCACTCCATGTAAAATGGCTGGTATTCAGCTGCATCCGGTTGGACAGGAAGCGGACCCCAATATAGTTGGGAAAAGGCTAGGCAGATGAGGTGTAAACAGTTTCCTCCATGCATCGGAAAGCACGTTAAGCCGTTGGTCCCGGCTGCCATTTATAGATCTTTGACAGTTGCTACGAGTAGTCAGAAGCCCGAAAGTCCAACCAGTCTTACCAAGGGGTATCGTATGAACCACTAATTGGGTTGTGGAGGTCAGATAGGCAGTCGCTTCATATAAAATACTGGTATTGAGCTGAATCCGGTTAGAATGGAAACCGCAAATGATGAATGACGATGTAAACAGTTGACCCCCCAGTTGGACCCCTCTTAAAACTGTTACTTTGAAAGTCACAATCGTTTTGTCCCCAACACATCATGATCTTGATCAGAGGTTGCTATGTTTGGGGGGTAGGACAAGTCTGCCGAACCACTTGAATGACTTAATAACCTGTAAGATTCTCACTAGTGGAGATTCCTCGATTCTAGTTTGTGGCCGCCCCATTTTTGAAAAATAAAAGTTTGCTTCAATTCAGACATTATTCCTCTTTCAACTGTATAAATAATTCAATTTTTATTGACATAGACACAAACTAAGCTCCCTGTGGTGGTGCTACCGCGCTGACTGACGGTCGTCCACTTTTCAATTTTATTACAGGGCATATAGTTAGTATAGTCGAGCAACGAACAACACTTTGACCCTGAGTATAGTTTTACTGGAATAAGAAGCCAGCTTAGACTGGTGCACCCTTTCTGTACAAGTTTCGTCTAACTGCGTAATCATTGCAAGTGATGTTGCTTGTTACCGTTAGCGTCATTCCATTGCTGGGCGAAGGTCTTTCCCTATGGTTTCCAGTTTGACATGATGTGCAAGAATGTAACAGTATTGTAATAAACAATTCCAGGGCGAGATAGCACACCGGCGCGGCCTGTTCCCGGCGTCGTACGTGACGGCGTACCACTCGTCATAGTGGCCGCGCGCCGCTCGCCCTTGCCTCTCTACGCCGCTACCACGCGCGCTCAGCCCGACAATGATCACACTCGCCGACCTACATCATATCAATAACTCACCTACATCCAAGTAAAACTTACACATTTTGAAAACGTTATAGTTTTCTCAGTTTTACTACACTTTACTTTTTATGATGCGATTTTAAAATGGATCACACTTACTTACTACGAGTTATTGACCAGGCACAAAGTGTCATCAATGTCTAGCTCGGATGAAGTTTGATTTTTATATAATGTTTTGACGAGATGGTGCTTCGTGTTCACAGCTGATTACGATGATTTTAATTAATGTAATAATTTATAACAATAATTTACGCGTAATCGTCAATGTCCAATTTTATCGCGTGTTGAAACTGCCTTGATTTTGCAATAATTTATGGATATGTAATTTGGTAGTACAAAAGTTTTGTGTCGTGTTTCATTGTATTCATTGTTCTGTGACGAATTTATTATATTGTCCTCTCAGTTTATATTGTGACGACCGCTGGATGAGAGTGAATTATTTTATCCTCGAAAACGTGCCAGAATGTTATTTGTAGTTTTTTGAAATATACGTTTAGTAATAAAAGGTGAAAGGGATCAAATCAGTGCATACTGACTACTCCCTACAAGTATATAGATTTTCTTATTTGATGTGATTTTTAAAGTATGACCATTATTTATCCCTGTATTAGTCTTTAATGCTCATTATTAAAATATTTACCATTTATACGTTAGTTAAGTAATAATTTTAAGTTCGGTTTACATGTATTTCGATCTTATTTTTTTATTGGTATACAACAGTGTATAATCTGGTACAGTAATCATGTAGAATATAAATTGGTAGCGTCCCCCAAAAGCTTAGCTCTCGTTAGGTTAGACTCAACTCGTCTGCAGTTTGTGTTGCGCACAATTTACAATGCCACGAACATTATTTTGCATAAATCTGGAATTATTTTATATTTGACGATGGTTTTGAATGAACGGATGTATATGAGCGATGTATTTTATATAATGATATATGTATGTTGTAACATCATGCTTTTTGATAGCTTTTGACGTGTTAGTTCGGCGCAAATTCGTTACCTGTACGTATTTTACCATTTACGATCTATCGAAGAAAATGTCTAAAATGTTTAACGTAAAGTAATTCAATGTTGGTGTAAGGCGGCGGCAGTCGATAGCGACGGCCGCACTAATCAGAAGTAACGTAACATCGTGGCACGCGCGTGTCATTGTACTTAGTTAGCGTTTAACATTTAGTCAAGACTTGAAATTAATAAAAACTTTGTGTGATCGTTGATCCAATGTAGATATTTATTTTTGTTATTGTATTGTACCCAAAATTACTATATTTATGGAAACATGATAGAGTTATATCGTCACTGACGAACTCTGGTATCCTTAGGCAGATGAAATCATTAGACGTAAGCAGACATCTAATGTAAGGAGTATTTCACCGTGCATGTTTAACTATATCGTTTAAAGAATTTCCCTTTCATCGAAGCATTTAAACTGTGTGTAATTATAGTATAAGTGTGGTACAGCTCTGTATGTAACGTGCTCGCTGTGACTGTCAACTGTTGAACGATTGTATTGCGATACACACATCCGATATAACGCCCCTTATTTGTGCTTATAGCTATAGTGACAAGTAAGTGCATAAAGGCAAGTTTCAATAAATCGGAAGTGCTATAATCTATAATAATCAAATATTTAAATAATTTAAGTTATGATTCTCCAATATTGTGGAAGATGTATAATATTTTTTACTAATAAATTTAATATTATATTTTTTTAGTTTTATTTTTTGGTACCTGCGAATGAAAGGTTGTAGTCAACAATTACAATAATTTATTTTAAATAATAACATCACAATTTGTAACAATTACCAATTAACGTGACCGTAAGGCTACTTCTAAAACACTCAACTATAAGGCGCGTACGCACTGCAGCTGATGAACATTGGGCGACGAAAATCTTGAGCATTCATTTTTTATGGAATGATAGTCCAGCGTTAGTGTCAATGTTACCTAAGAGATAAAATCTCACTTGGAATAAACAGGAGTGTTGATAAAACGGTAAATGCTCAATGTTTTGTCACAATGAATGCCCAGGTACATCAGCGCCTTTTGAAATAAGATCAGTAAACACTTGCGCTTAGTTTCTTTTTAAATTACTGAAGTATTATTTTCTACATTGCCACTATAGTTGCTGCCAGTTAAGATCGAAATAGCGGTCATTGACCCACCTACATTTATTAAAGTTCTTAACTTTGAAATCCAGAAATAAGCCTGTTCATGTCTTGTATCGACATCTATCGTGAACTTCAACATTTTTTCTAATGAAAAACGATACATGGTTCATTTGTTTTGGTTTGTACGAAGTGATATTATGGAAAGAGCAATGACCGCTACTGCGATCTTAACTGGCAGCAACTATAGTTAAGTCTGATGTGGCAATGCTGAAAGTTGAAGTAATAATACCTGCAGTGCGTTAGCATATTCACTATAGGATTACATGGTGGCTTTATATAAGATCACAGTATTTATTTGTAGAAGCATCGGCTAACCTTTCTAAATATGTATTAAAACCCTTAGAAGTATCTGCTTCTTAAACTAATTGCTTTGTTTATTACATTATCTATGAAAAATTGTGATATCTATTTTTGTATATTAAAAAAATATTAATATTCTTTTATACAATTGTCTACCTGCGATTGTTTGTCGTATATTATGTACTACCAATATAGTTTAACTTATCCTGCACGCATTTACACCTAAACAATTATAATAGCACCTTTGGCAATAATAAATACATTTGGATAACTTAGTTCACAAGTGATCCTAAGCTAGGGTCAACACAAAGTAAACTGGTTTTAAAAAAAGAACTAACTACAGTCACGAGCACCATATGTCAACACGTAACAACTTTCAAAAGTGTTTTTCTCCTACTGTTCTGATTACAATTTCATGTTGTTACGAACATAGTATTCTGGAACTCATATTTTTATGAAGAAGATCCTATCTCCAAGTTACAAACGTTATTTTTCGGGAAAATTGCTTTTAAATTTAGGAAATTAGTGTATACATATTGGTGCTCGTGACTGTACATGTCGCTTTTTTTGAATCATCTGGTCATTCTAGTCAAAAATTTAAATATGTGAAAATACACTGAAATATAAACTTTAACACCTGAACTTTTAGGTCAATTTCTTCAAACATTTGTGTTAAGTGGTGACTAGTGAACTAAGGTATCCATTTATGTGTGAATATAACAAGATTTTGAGGCATCACGCTATTTTTTAAACATCTATTTTCAGTTTAAATTATTTGTGTGCAAGCTTCGATGTACTTATGCTAAGGTCTATAAATGTATTGAGGATTAAGTAAATAAATATATTCTCGTTGTGCAAGTGGCATGTTATAAAAATAAACACTACGCAATAAAAAAATAACATCAAAATAAAATTAAATAGTAACAAAAATAAAATCTTGAAACTTAATTTTAGCATAGCCATCTGTCTCGTAGTTTTATTCCCCGCAAACTTGCAAACATTTATCTTAAGAATCTGACTGCGAAACATTTCACAATAAAAGCCCAGTTTCCATCAAAACGGAGAGGAGCAGAGCGGAGAGAAGACTTCGACCGATCACATTGGTTGAAATCCTCATCACGTCTCTCGTCTCTCGTCGCTCCTGTGATTAGCCGAGTCTTGCACTCCGCATCGCTCCGCTCGTTTGGCGGAAACAACACCCAAGGCGCTGCTCCATAGCCGTCCACGGCTAAGTTAAGCACGTGTTCTTTGTATCATCCACTGCGACCTTTGGCCACTCTACACACAAATGCGACCAAATGAACCTGCAACCCCCACGTGCACATTCTACGGAGCAGTGGACGGTGGACTTAAAGCTGTGGTCCTTTATAGGAAAATCAATGATACTAACTATATATTTTACTATTAAGCGTTGAAGTCAAACTTGCACCCACTATTAGCCATTTTATAGCAAAAAAAAGTATATAATACATGGAATCAACACGTGATTTTTCGTATGTGTGAATTTGCTTATATTCTAGGGCTAGAGTGACAACATTTTTGTTTGTATAAGTATATTATAGTTAATTAAATTACTTGGTTCAATAACATTGTTCTAGTAAGAGGTAACAAAGGTTGCTAGCTATTTTCTAGCACCACGACCTTACCGATAATAGCAGACGTTACAAGCATAAGATATATTCAGGAACTAAAGCAGAACGTAGTTGCCGTCGCCCATAAGAAGGGGAATTTGTCCAGGCCAGATTTTTTTTAATCCAGCGTACTCTGGTTTAGCCTTTGTCGATACAAGATAAAATTTTATTAATTTTTCATTCGTCACATGTAACATACAGTTAAACCCTTTGTACCGTGGTAACGCTGGTCTTTCTAACAAAGACAGGCATACAAGATGTCTTTTGTCGCACCCTGGCTACGCTCCTGAGAGAAGCCAACACCTTATGAAACTAAAAGGTATGTCCGCCAATAGCCAGCATGATGTTTTCGAACGCTATCCAGTTGATGAGCGCCCAGGGTCCTAGCCTCATCCACAGGGGCAGGAAACCTTTGTACACTGATAGTATTCCCTCGTGTTTCACGGATTGCTGCAGACAATCTATCATGCCTTTGTATGACAAGCCCCTGGAAATAGAGAAAATAAAGTTATTGTTAGTACTGAATGTTAAACATTTTAATAATTATGAAGTACACGCCTAATTATGTTCTAATTATGGATTGCTCTACTCTACGGTGTGAACTTAAACCCGCTTGCACTACAATTTACTTAATTAAACATAATTATTGCCTCGGTCAGTGCAGCAGCCACAAAGCCTATGTTTGCGTCTAGTTGATGGCGATAGGCACGCCCCCTATTACATGGATCTTAAACATAACTGGCAAAATGTGGGTGTACTATTACCTCTGGCAATCCCTTTGGGGATTACAGGCGTGATGTTATGTTAAAGTTAACATGTAGATACATAATCTCTGTCCTCTTCAACCGATTGAAAAAAACAAATATGTTTAAGAAAAGGGTTTTCATCACAGCCTGGAATCACCCACTGCTTGGTATAGGCCTCCCCTTTCGTCTGCTCCACTTCCCGGTTATGTGCGAGCCTAGTGTAGGTGTGGCTAAATCGCCAGGGTAGCGTTTTTTGCAATTTAAGTAAGTTCATTAAATCCTATTCAATAACTATTTCATAAAGGGTTATATTGATGATTGTAATGATTACAATTCTGCTACTACATACGTGTTACACACGCGAATCATATTTTTTACAACATACAACCTGACACTGACCTGCAAATTGAAATGAACGTAAGAAAATTTGAATTTTGCGGGCTACCCAGGCGTTTCCAAGTTAAACGATAATTAATGTATCGCGTTTATTTATGCCCGAGCAGGTCTAATTATCAGACACCTAATTGAGTAAATAAATATGAGCATAGTTGTCAAGTAATTAAATCATTAGCAGGCTAGCAGCGGATGCCTACATAACGCCATACCTTCTTAGCATATTTATATAACAAGAATGTTTGTTCTTATGTGGAGGAACTGCAATAGTATACCTACTCAAAATTAATTATCCGCCATTATTAAGAGGCATTTCGGTCTCATTATTTAGAAGAGAATTACTGAAAAGCTCGTTTTCAAAAGGAAATGGCGATTTTAGTTTTTATTTAAGTGCTTGTTCTCGATTTATTGGTAGTAACTAGTTCCTATAAAAGGTCAGATTCTCCATCCAAGCAAGCTAAAATGCAATTTTTTTTAACAGACTAACAAAAAAAGCATGGCGTTTTTAAGTACTTATTATGGTTGCATAAAAGTTGCTGCAAAATGCTTTACAAACGCAGCACATACTCCTCACATCATAAGAACGCATTCGTTCAAAAATAGAATATTCTGACTCCATTCATAACCGTCTTATTTATATCGTTGCGTAGTGCGTTAGCGTTGTGACTCCGTATCCGTAATCGTTCGAGCGTGCACCGCGTCCTGCGACTCACGAGGCGACTTTGACCTCGTTCCTGTGACCTCGACCGCGTACCTACGGTCGTAACGAACCTATTCACATACTATAAATAGCTAGCCAAAACAACCATTTGGAATTTCAGTACCTACTTAGTAACATTTTGCTGAGGCTAAAACAGTCTTGTTCGTAATATCAGCTGTTTTGGTGACATCTGTATTCGTCATTTTAGTATTGAATAGTCCGCAGACTACTATATAATTGAATAGTCCTATTTGACAGAATAGCGGTAAAATATTTGTAAAGTAATTTTCTGCAATAATCTTAGCTTTAGATTGTACCTACAATTTTGAATTTGGGGAAGACATCATCATTCTCTTACCCTTATCCTAATTCATTAGGGGTCGGCGCAGCATTTTGCCTTCTTTCATACTTCTCTATTACTCGTCATCTCATCAGACACCTCCTTTCGTGTCATATCATCCTTCACACAGTCCATCTATCGTTTCTTTGGTCTTCTACTCTTATACCCATCCACCATTTATACTCAAATCTTTCCTCACGACATTTTCCTCATTCCTGCGCATCACATGCCCATACCACGACAGATAAAACCACACAACTTTCAGTCACCGGCGCTACTCTCAGAATTCCTCATTCCTTAGCTGCAGGTAAAATACTTAGGTACTAATTTGTAAAATGTCTTGTATCTAAGCCCTACATTATTTGCATTTAAAGTGTGTTTCACGACAATATGCCATTAAAATATCAACGCCCACAGAAACAGCTTTAAGTTAGCATCACCATACCTCATGATTTCCTTACAAAACATGCTGAGTATTTTTTGCTCACAACTACAACAAAAAGTGTAATTTATGCACAATCATTGTATAAAACATGACTAATGTACCCACCTACCTGATGTGGTTATTTAGCTTGCGTTAATTGATTTTTAACATAAAAATCGCGACGTTTATATTGCTCATAATATAATTAATTAAATAACAGGAATAAATATGACACATATTAAAGTGTTAGTAAGATCATCGTTAATTAATTAAATGTTTTACAACCATGATGAATAACAGAACGTGGACTTTACACTTTTTGTAATTGAGGTCAACTATAAAAACAGAATACAATAGATGGACTTTCAACTCCTTCAAAAGATTGTAATAATATATTGATGTGAGTCAAACACCAAATTGTTTCCATATGAACTATGACGTAATGTTCTTTTTTTTTCTTAAAAAAGCACGTTGCCCCTCACTAGTAATTTCTCCTGTATCGTGGGTACGTTTACAAACATTTAGACTAAGTAGATACTAAAAATTAAGCCAGTAATTTAAAACGTTTCCCTTCATGTAAAATGGTAAAACAGGATCGTTATTTCTGTAGGTTATGAAGTATTGATTGCTTTTTACCCCTGTAGCCGTCCGCCTCTCATCCCTTGTTTTGGCGAGGCGGTCGGGAGCAGAGCCAAACTGTGAGTGACGGTCCCTAAATTGATTTTAATGAAACCTAACGATTGTCTAGCCGGTCATTGACTGATTGTTTGGATATTATATATTTAAACAAAGTATTATGTGTCTTATTCGTTTACGATAAGGTGTAAGTGTGGATTACGTTGAGCGTTAAATTATATTCGAATTAGAAGTGCGTTGGCTAAGCTAACTAACTTAATTAAAATACCATTATCAATAATTATTCATCTATACTAATTTTATGAAGAGGTATTTGTTAGTAAGTTTGAATGTAGGGGTTAATCTTCGGAACTACTGATCCGATTCCAAAAATACTTTCACTAACGGGAAGCTACATTATCTCCGAGTGTCATAGGCTACGATTTAAAACGTTACCGAGGGTTAAATTCCGTACATAACAGGAGCGAAGCCGGGGGCAAAAGTTAGTTCCTAATAAATCATTGTTATGGTCTCAACCTGTCTCCGTCCACTGTTGGACACCGGCCTTTCCCAAGGTTCGCCCCAACACAACAACAAATATCATCTTATGAAAAACAGCGTTTTTTATAACTCAAAGAGCAAATGTTTGTCGAGTTATAAAAATGCTGTTTTTCATCTGAAAATTTTTCGTTCCCATTTTTTCCCTTTTCGTTCGTAAACAATTCGATTGTTTTTCATTTATAACGGTGAGCCTTTCGAATATTGTTAAAACAATATAAACAATGTGTGGTCCAGTTTCTTTGCAAGTTTACACACTTTTGCTGATTCTTGCCAAAGATTTCTTCTGTGCTCTGAGGACGTGACCATACTTATCGACAAATAATCGGCTTGATCAAATCAAAAAGACTAATGTATGGTCAGGACGACGCGACTCGATGTCACGTCGGACTATTCGCATGCACGCTTTTATTGTATGCACGCAAAAATCTTGTTGACCAGCTCAATTCCTTTTAGAAAAGTGTAGCTATTGCTTTAATAAAAAGAAAAGCCCAAAGAGTTTTCTCACCTCCCATCAGGTCCCACAGGCTGGTTCATAAGCCTGGTCTTCAGCACATCGGCGGGTGTGCCGAGCACGGCAGCCACGAAGCCGGCCGCGAACGCCGCCGCCGCATGCACCACAGCGGTGTCGGCCATGCCGAACTCCCGCATTAAGTACTGTTTGGTGAAGTCGTAGGCTGCTAGGTCTCCCATGTTGACTAGGGCTGCGCGTTGCACGTTGGGGACGGCGCCTAGAAATGAGATTGTAGGGTAATTAGGTGATGGAGTAATTTTTCGTTAGGTTAGGTATAGATTGTTGCAGTCCACTGTTGTAGGTACATACAAAACAACACTTGTCTCCCGAAGGGTTGGGCAAAGGTGTGACTGAATGACCCCTCCCGCTCTGGGCGGAGCGGAGTGTCAGACCCATCCATGTTTCTTCTTTGCCCTTTGTGTTCCAGGGCCGCGGTATCTCTTTCGAACAGCCCCGCAGCCCCGGCAGGCATCTGCCCTTGCGGACCCCTTCCTGTTTGCTGACATCTCTTTGAGGCGCGCGTGGGACACGAACACGCCGTCGACACGGCCTGTCGTACTAAGACGGACGGACGGTGAGCTAGCCCATTATTCACCGTCCATAGGCCCACGGCAATATTTATATTGTGACAAAGGTGTACTTTAAGAAACAAACTAACTTATAACAAACCCGCAATTATTGTAAAAATGGACGAGTCTGTACTGCCATGAACCAGGAGCCAACTCAAAATCCCAATAAGACTTTGGCTGACCTAGCAATCGAACCCATACTCGGCAGTACCGGCTGCTATACATAGGTTTTATTCATGTCAAAAGTACCTGCCTATCAAAGCGTCTCGAAGCAGACGCCTCAATATGGCCGAGCCCCGTGTCGTATTATGATTACCATCAGATTTTAATCCCAATACTCAGGTGCATCCACACCTGCCCTCGGATTTTGTACAGCGTGCTCCGATGGCAAAAAAACAGGTTATGTAGTAAGTATGCATTTTTGGTGAAATGTGGGTGTACTACTAGGTACACCTCTACCTAACCCTTTGGGGATTACAGGCATGCTGTTATGTATACATCGTAATGTCAATGAAATTCTTTGTAATGGCCAAATTACTGTTTAGCAAACAGAGAAATAATCTCAATCCCAGTTTTCATGACAACGAAATATGAGGGTTTTGGTTTGGAAGCCGAACTAAATCTATTTATTCAACGGGCACAGTTCCAATCTCGGACTATGTCTAGGGATTTCGTAGCAAAAAATTAGGGTTTTTGTTACAAAATCAATACGAAAGTCTCCTAGAAGTCTACTGCTTATTACGATTATTCTGTTATAGGTACAAGAATTTGTGTGGTATACTACAACTAAAAAACCCGACTACTGAAAAATCATGCTCTAATTAAATTCGGGGTTTACAAAAAGGTAAAAGCGACACCTCCTATTGCTGAAGTCAGTTAAAATATAGCCTATGTTACCCGGGCCATAATAAAGAATCGATTGATTGATTTATCCAAATCTGATGAATAGTTTAGGCGCTACGGAGGAACATACGTAATAAATACAAACATACATACATAGACTGCTAAATCATAACCCTTCCTTTAAGCTTCGCCGTAGTCGGGTAAAAAAGCTACTTACGGTATTGGCCGTATTTATATTTCAAAATCACTTTTTAGAAGACTCGTTAATTACTTAGTTCTGACCATTATAATAGGTGCCTTAATTACAATCTAACGTAACAGATTATATCAGCCAAAGTAGTCCCATATCAGGGCATAATTATATCTTTAAACAGTAGACATATTAGTTGTAACATGTATATTTGAAGTAGGAACATATTATCAGAATCGGCTTACGCACACGTGCAAAGCGTTTCCAAGAATTACAAGCATGCTTCAGGTTACAGATCACGTGTGAGTAAGACGAGGCTGACGTATAGACTGTAAATGGTTTCGTTTTGTGTGTAGTGTAGAGATGCAAAACGGATTTTAAACGTTTTAAACCGTGTTTTTGGTTTGAAACGATCTAAAAGCGCACTTAGCGGTTTAATAATGGTTTAAAATGTTTTATTTTTATTTTTATTGTGTGCACTTGTGGCATGTGCCAAATAAACATATTTTCTTCTTCTTCTTCTCTCTCCTCATACTTACATTGCGATTTTGGTAGGAAAGTGAAAATAAAAAGACGTTGCCGTTATATTTTAATAAACACGCATATCATGATTGTTTTCAGTCTGTCTAATCCTAAAAAGTAGTATAAGTATGATATATGTCTTCACATAATATTCATAAAAATGGTAAACGATTTCAATTAGCTTTTTAAAGTTATTCGTAATCAATGTACGGCCCACGTAGTCTTATTTTTAAACGGTTTTAAAGAAATTTAAAACGGGGTTTAAACTACGGATTTTGGTTTAAAACGGTTTATTTACAACTACAGTGTAGTGCAACAAAAAAAAATTGTTGAAAACCCTAAGATCCGCGTTTGATTTCACAAAAAGGTTGGTTACTGGTTATCTTTACACTTTGGCCACGGTAGTCCCTTATCATATCGTAAACGTACCTACAACTAAACTGTAATGTTTATGCTACACCGAACTAGTTTATGTTACACAATAACATACATGATAGCATCTATTATCATAAACAAACGCGTGCGAACGTCCACTAAATTAGGATCATCTATGAGTCATCGTCGATTGTAAGTTATGGCTAACAAAAACAATGCATT
Source organism: Noctua pronuba (assembly GCA_905220335.1). Classification (NCBI taxonomy): domain Eukaryota; kingdom Metazoa; phylum Arthropoda; class Insecta; order Lepidoptera; family Noctuidae; genus Noctua; species Noctua pronuba. Next base: position 6,966,502 of record LR999900.1, on the reverse strand, counting down.
ATTATAGAATAAGTTCTGGAATACATTTATACATTGTATTGTTTTATTTAAATTCATACTTAGTAACGTATTCAATTCTATGAATCTCACGGTTCATTGTTTGATAAACTTATCGTATTGAAGAGGTGCTTTCAGTACTCGAAAAGAGAATGAATAACTTTATTTACTTAGTTAACTTTTTTTTTAATATGGTAATCTCGAAGACTATGTAATTCCTTGGTACGATCTCCTTACAAAAACAGACTTATGGACTTCGCTGACGTTTTACAAATATGAAAAGGTTCTAAGTATGATTAAGTTTTTCGTAAGACGATCGTACCTATCTTAGTCTGACTAGGGTTATGTACAAGATGTTGATAATACATCAATGGTGCAAGAATATCTTACCTCTCCAGAACCCTTTAATCCCACTCTCAGCATACAGCATCTTATAACAATCTCTGCAGTTGGAGAACCTCGGTGCCTTGCCCTGCAGCAGCCTGCGGCCTTCAGCCTGCATCTGTACCTTCACCAGGTCAGTTGGAGACGCGATCAGCTGCGCCAAGGATCCTGCCGCTAGCCCACCTGTCGAACTTCGTGATAATTATGTTACGTTGTTGCTGAGTTTGTTTCAAATCATGCTGGGAAACACAAGATAAAGAGTTTGGGATGGAGAAAGGGGGAGGCCTGTGCCCAGATGTGGGATACGATGTAGAATGAAGCAATATAGTATAAGAATAAAATATAACCTTTGTTTCAAAATATCTGGCAAACCAGAGTATCACCTGTAAAGTCATTACCCAACCATGTTGGGGTCGGCTTTTAGTCTGACCTGCCTGATGCAAGGAGCTACTGCCTATTTGAACTCTAAAACTAATTTACAAAAACTAATTTAGTGACACGAAAACCCTTGGTAAGATTGCTTGTTTTCCAGATGTTCTGCGTATATCAGAAGTTTCATAAAACGTTTTGACCTAAAAATCCTGTAGGCAGGCTATACAGGTCAGAAGTCAGAAGGGTTTCATACAAAATTGGTAACAATAACTCAATATTAATGTCAGTAGTATCGCTCGAAGCAGAGTCGCTAACTCATAGAAATAGTCTGGCTGTATATTGAGAGATTGCCAAGCCCCGGAGCACCGCAATCTATCTCACTCAACGGGTCGTGGAAATTCATTGGACCAAGTGCTTTCTACCTCTAAGAGAGATACACAAACTATAACCTTACTGAGTACCGCTTTATCGACAGAAACTGTATGTGTGAAATAAGTCACTTATTACTACTTTAAAGGTAGGTACATCAAGTACATCATTCCGAACCCTTCCAAATATATTTTTTTTTATCGGTAATTAAAAAAATCTGTTGTTTCCTACAAAAGTGCAATACCTGCACGGTCAAATATCGCACAGTAAAAGCATTTTTTTTTTTTTACCAACGAAGAAATTACGTCACATCGACGAAAATTTTTTGTCCCTTCCAGACACCCTTAGGACACCCTTTTAAATCAGAATATTTTAGTCTAACCCGATGACATACATAACAATAGAGATTCTTGGTTAACCAGTAACCCTATAAAGGACCTACTTATTAAATATCCAGTACTGCGCCTCAGAAGGTCGTCGTTTAAGCCACGGATGGCAACACTAATGAAAGCGGCCCGGCTTAGTCCGACGTAATACGATGAGGGCTAAGACTTTCCAATGAATATTTTATCTCTTGAATAAGAAGATTAAATGAGTCCTGTATTATATTTCAGCATCTGCTTGGCTTTGTTATGAAATATGGAACGGAAATTGTAGCATTGGGAAGAAATTCTGTGATATTGGAATTGTTTCGAAACTGGTATTCAATTATTGGTCGTAAGTTTCTTGCCTTTTACTGAGCCTGAGCCAGAGAAAAGCAGTCGCAGAATTTGCATGAAATAATTTGGTTGATAATTTATTTATTTATTTTCAATAGTCGGATAACAGAAATCCCACTATGGCAAGATAAGCACCTATGGGATTTGGCCAAAGATTGCAAATAGGTAGCGCAATAAGTCCAATATTTTATTTTATAAAATGATAAAATAATCGGATGCGCTATAATACGCTTTGGAATGGGCAACTACAGTTCTTTCACAAGTTATTATGACTTGTGTCGGGGACTGTAGCTTCGCCTTTTTTGTTTTTCTGACATTCAATTCAAAAGTGCCTGTAATGGTCTAATTGAAATAAATGTTTTGTGTTTGAGTTTGAAAAAAAAATTCGAATTCACAAAATTTTCCCTTTTTCATTATGTTATTTTATTATCTAAAATTCCACCACAGTAAACCACTTATACCAGCCTGCTACTTGCCGCCTGTCCCACTTACACTTGCTCAATTGTTAATGGACAATTTCAGACCTAAATTAAAATTACACAAGCCAATTTCCTCACCTACGGACGCGATTCCAAGCGAAACTTTGCCCTTTTCATCCTTGAAGTAGTTCCGGAACTGCTCGTAGAAGATCAGCCGGCAGCCGGAGTAGATGGCATGCCGTTGGAACATCGGCATCAGACCCGTCCAGAGCTTGGTGATGCCTTCCTGCTTCGCTATACCCACTGCTGTTTTGATCATGCCGAGGTTTTCTAGCTGTTGGGGAAAATTTGTGTTAGCAGATGTCTATGGTTAGCTTACTTATGTTATAGGTGCCAGCATTAATTGGTAACTCTCCTCGCTCGAAAGCATAAGGTAGAATTCAGTAGGGAGGAAGTATTTCCCTTACGACGGACTTTTCTTTCAAGGAAAGAACTACTAATAAGTACTAACTTTTCTGAATCGTCGAAGAAATTATATTTTAAACTAGCCGTTGCCCGTGAACTTTGTCCGCATGAAATGATTATAAAAAAATATTAGTTCCCTATTTGAATCTGATTTTGTTAACAATTTCATGGGTTTTTTTTCTTTGCACGAAACCGTATTGTTTTTTCTAAAATAAAAGCCTTAGTTACTCCTTATAAGATCAGCTATCTGCCAGTAAAAGTCCCGTCAAAATTGGTCCAGCCGTTTCGGAGATTAACCGGCACAAATAGAGAGACAAAAATTAAAAAAAATGTTTTTTTGTTATAAGGACCGTTTATTTTTATAGAAAGATTGTTTTTTTTTTCTTGTACTTTCTTACTTTAATATTGGTATTATTATAAGACATCCGAGTACCTTTGAAATAAAAGTAGTAGGAAAACTGAAAACCATCTTGCAAACTTAACCCAACCGTAACACCGAAAATTAGTCCGAGATTGTCAATATAGGTTCACTTACAGGTGGGTCTAGCTACTCCCATAAGAAGTTACTTGAATCGTACGGTAACATAAACCGCACAACTAACTCCCTTTCACAGCGAAACTCGAAGGAGTTCGGTTTCAAGATACGACAAATCAGATATTATTACAGATTAATAAGAACCCCGTATTACGGTATCGGTTACTTAGTTTCAAACAGATTTGTCACGGAGAGCTTTCCACGAACAGCTGGTTCTCATCCAGCTAGTTTTCATTTTTATCAATGATACTGGAATAGTACAGTGGCCTACAATACCTGACCCTTCTTACAAAGAAGGGGGGGCGACAGGTCAGGTTATGTAGGGCACTTACTATACCCATAAGTAAGACACCTTGTAAAAGGGTATAATTCAAACTTTATTATCTTTAAAATAGCGGTTGTTTATCTCCATTTTTTATCTAGGGCTCCAAAGGGTTTTATTATGTATCATACTTGGTCTCTCGAGAAACGATTGTAATGGACCAATGGAGAATCTACATGTGGATAAACTAAAAAGACCTGCGCAGACGAGGGACAGTCCTCGATGTACTTTTTTGTCCCTCAAAATAGATCAATTTGTAGCTGCATTGCACAACGCACACAAACGGATTAAAAGTACCGCGTACTCGTGTGTTTTATGTGATGTAGTTCTAAGCGATTTATTTTGACGGACAAAAAATTACTCCGAAGATTGTCCCTCATCGGCGCTGGTTTTAAATCTGCCTAGTAAAACGCGATAAATCGATATAACATTATATAAAGGTTTTTCACGTATGTCACTTCGAGAACTGGCTGTTACTAAATTATGAGGAATCATTTCGATTCCTCGTTGGTAGAGTGGTAAATGATACCTAATATGTAATTTTAAAATAAATGCGTTGAAAACCTTTACAAAGTTTTGTCTTAATTTCACCCCTTTATTCATCATGTTTTATTCGGTATTATGCTATCGTCATGCGAAGCCTCAGCTGTTCCAAACTCAAATAAATTAAAATGTTCGTGGAATAGAATACTGGCCTGGGTCGGTACTTAACTAATAAGCAAGGACTTTCTCACGCCATACTCGTCCTGTTTACCGCTTAATCCACTTCTCTACCTACTGGATGACGCCATAGTATTATATGACAGGCCATCGGCTTTGGATTTAAGTTCGTTAGTCAAGTGCGTCATTTCATGGTTGAGTAGACTTGGATTTTCATTATTAACTTTCGGAATTGGGCAGTCTGATTTTATCGGCAGTCTTAGTACTTCTTTTTTTACTACTCAAGATTAAACTATACTGTAGCTACGGGAAATGTTAAAAATAACATTCGAGCTAAATAATAAAAATATTCAAAAATTGCGTTTTCCATTTACCTTGTATCCGTGTTTAGCGCCTGCGACTTCCGATTGTATTTGTAGCCTTGTCTTCGTCAAGTCGAACGGGTAGGTTGCTGCAAGAAAAACAATGATATTTTACTTTCAGCTTTTATCTTAGCATGATAACAGACTGTTTGAAACGATATTCAGATGAAGAGAATCTGAATAGACTTAACTAGTGGATTCTGAATACAGCATAGTTTTTGTACTTATGCAAAAAAACGGGTAAATGTACCATATTTCGCTAAGGAGGCCGCAGCTACTCATAATATCAGCATTCAAACGCCTCCTGCTAAGCGTGGCTTTACAATCAGACATAATTGAATGAACAAAATAAGTTATATATTATGAAATGTCCCAATCGATGTCTAGATTGTTACAACTAACAACAGCCCATTCAAAAGTTTTCATTCATCTATTTGGTGCCATTAACACAGGAGATTACTTGAAAGGCGTCTAGAATATTCTATGTAGTAGATAATTGTCGCCAATTATGATCGAGTAGAAAAGATTATTTCGTTGCGACTAAAGTTCTGGGACCGATTAAAACTAATTCTGTTACATTTGTGATCATTTACTTCTGACTTTAACGATTGACCTCTATGGATAGTTCGCTTGAGATTTTGAAGCGGCTCGATAAAAAAAAAAAAAATAGATTTCTGATTGATTTTTTTAGTATTTTTTTTAGATTTTTTAATAGATTTGGTTTTTCTTTGATATTTCTAAACCCCGTTTTATGATGTAGCCAAATACCAATTTATATGTTATAAAAAAATGACATTCTAAATTGAGGACAAATTGGCAATGCGTTCAAAATTCCTGAAACGTGGGCTAATTAGATTGTCTGCGCTACACGTTCCCTGCCGTGCCTCCGGCTACCAATGTGTTTGCCTATCGTGTCAGCCAGTAAAGGGCTAAATTCCCTTAGGACCGTTCTATATACAGGTCGATTAGAAGACCCATGTTTAGCCGTAATGGATGACGGTCTAATCTGATTTATAAACGTAAATGTGTTGTCAATTATAAATTACGAACAGGGGCTATTGAGAAAAAACCGTGTCCTTCCTATCCTGCCTCATAGCCGTAAGCACCATTTTTGACTAATCTTGATCAGTTTTCAAAAGTTCTTTTGAAAATTATGTCATAATCTTACACTTAAATTCTTAATCACAACTTTTAAATCTGTTCAAGACAATTTTCATCACACATAAATCTTTATCTGTACCTACCTAAAATATTAGGTATTAAAATGTATGGTCACGATCATTCGAGTGCAAGAGGATTTTCGCATATCAGTCGAGCATTAGCACCACTTGAAGATACTTTAAACGGTATAAACTCTGATACTTCATAGTAAAAGCTTTTGAGTTTCAACAACTATTTATATATGACTATGATAAACTACCCAGAATTGGAATATAAGTGCCTAGGGTACTCTCGAAAGGGCGTTGCTATGAAGGAAGATCAAATACAACAGGGAGACCGTCTTTTTTGTGGGGTAATTTTATGGCTGCACTTTTTTTGGCTTGCGTTTGGCCGCAACTCGCCTGCTGTGAAGCGATGACGCGGCCTAGGGTGGAGCGCGCTTGCCTAGAAGAAACCGATTCGCTCGAACTTTGAAGAGAACACAACTGACGAAAGCAAGGAAAGCAAAAAGGATTAACTGCTGTTAATCCTTTTATAGTCTCTGGAAACGGGGTGTCAACTGGCGGGAATAGGATTTAAATAAGGCCGGATGGCAGCATCCAGTTTCGTACCTGTAAAGCTGTTATCATACAGAGACCACAATGAGGCATTATCGTCGTATTTTTAGCGATATCTGAAAGGTTTAACTGTAGGAAACAAGGAAGGTTTCATTTAAAAAATGCAGCGTTGTGAGTTGATTACATTTTATCATTTTGTTTATTGAATATGACTGATATAAGTCGTAATTTCTGACAGTGTTTCCTTCAAACTATTTCCACCCAGTGCTGTCCAGACTTCCTCACATATTTATGTGTCCTGATCCTAAATATTCTTAGTTCTGCAACTAATTTAGGAAAAGGAGACGATTATGTTCCTCTAAGCATAAAAAACCTGTATTTATTATTGTGGTGTTAGAGCCGTTAGATTTTTTTTTGTTTTATACACGTGGCTGTTTTTTTAAATATAGGTGTATTATAGGTACACCTCTGCCTTACCCTTCAGGAATTACAGGAGTGATGTTGTTTTTACCATATTGAAAATTTTAATAAGAAATTAAGACAGAATTAGCAAGATTATAAAAACAACTGTGTAACATTTTTGGAGTACTTACAACAAAATATAATTGTTATATCTATCTATGATGATGATCTAACTATTATTATCGGTGGGTATTTACCTCCCTCAGCAGCCCAGGAGCCGAGCACAGCAACGGTGTACCTCACCGCAACGGAGTTGGACAGCGCGTGCGCAGGGTGGTCGGCATTGCGTAGTAACGGCATGGTTGGTGTTCAGCTAGCGGCGTCACCGGCTCTGCCCATAATACCTGAGGGTTATAGGGACATTGTTAGGTCAGTTGTTTGGAGTAATGGGGTAGGACATAGAAATGAAAATTTGATTAAGTCATTGACTATGGAAACGACCGTGGACATAGCAAAAGCAGTATGTAAGGACCGTAGCGGGTAGCGTTTTGAAGTTTCAGTCTTCAAGTGGCTTTTAAAAAAAGGTGTAGGTATGTTAATGTGTCTCTGGAAATCTTTTTTAAATAAAGCTTATTTTCGAGACGATACTGCTGACCTCACAAAATTCTTTTGGTATCTACTACCTACATACAGCTTCTCAAATAATGGTAGTTCCAGACCAGACCAAAACAAATCTCGAACAGTTAATTACTGAGGTGATGTATCACAAATGACAAAATAAAAACCAATAAGTAGCCAAAATTATTATATTTCAATAATAGTTGATGTATTTCAAGTTACTTAGTTGAAATATCTGCTGTGAAGCACCTATTAAGTTTAAAATTGTATGAATCTCTTCAAGTTCATTGCACTATTATAAAAGGCTGATACCCAATGGCCTGTTACTCAGCTTTTTATAGTAACCAGGCGATAGGGAAAAAAACAAGGCTCCAGATGTACACCATATGCTATCTAGCTGCACATCGAGTGCCTAAAGCACTATAACATGTGAACATCCTGTGGATTGATTAATGACTAATAGGTTTCTTAATATAGAACTTGTACATATCCTAGTTATTAATAGTACGACAATTATGCAGCATGGTTGATCTTTTTATTAGATTATTAATTCGTTAGTGACATTTATAAAGTTGAAATCCTTTTTCTCAACACAAGCTATGATGTTCTTTCTGGGCGAAAAAAAAACGTTCTCCTTTTGTTTGTATGCTGAAAAAAATAAACCATAGACAGGCCGACACTCTGCAGACGTTAGATGTCGATACCCATGACATCTGTGTTTAGAGACTAAATTGACAAGTGAAAATGTCAAAACTGACTTAAATCCTATTGAAATCTCAGTTTGCCATTTTTACTTGTCAATTTAGTCTCCGAGATTAAAAAACAGACTTTAGTGAATCTCCGCAGACATAGGATCAAATAACACAGACTTATAAGAAAAGTCCAATTTTAAAAGCCACCTTCACCGTTCTATCAAATATGCATGGTTCTTATAAGTAGATACCCACGCCATGGAGTAAAATCGAAGCGTATCGATTTATGAACGATATTACGAAGCAATCGATCATCATCGCTTCTCGAAGGCTAAACTAATGGTTTGCTTTAATGAGAATGTCAGCGAGTTCGGCATTGCAGCCATTTTTCATACTTCTAATGTGGCAATGAACTCTTGGTTCTTATTACAAGATTATTTCTTTTATTAAGAAATAATCTTAAATAATACGAGTAAAAATTTTAATAATCATTTTCGGTACGTAATTTTAAATAAACAATGTAAGTATGGTAAGTGATATTTTGAAGTAAGAGGTTCTTTTGCGGAGTGTACCGAAGGTTGTAAAACTTTTGTTTTTTTTTAAGATTATGATTCAAACTTTAGCGAAACCAAGACCCTATACAAGGTGTAATCAGGAAGCCTGTACGAAGCCGGCAACCCAGCATTCTGTACTTCAAACTAACCCTAGGCAAAAAAGAAACGCCTTTTTCTTTTTGGGGTGAAAAATCACGGTTTACGGACTCAATGTTATGCACTCAAATTATGCTGCTGATGAATGCATTGGATAATACAGGGAGCTATGGAGGTATGTAAAGTACAGTTTAACATTAAAAAAGAAGCTGTGATCAAGTTAGAACTTTGATCTTAGTTACGGTTAGGTATGGTACAGAACAAAAAAATGATCGCAATGTCGGGAAGAACAAGTGCCGTTTTGGCTTCGTGAAGGGTCTTTTTACATCCATTATTTAACGCACACATACCATTTTACAAAACAAATTGAGTACTGATATCATCCAACAAATCAAGAAACTTTTCAGGATCATTTACTTATGTAGGTATCTATAAGTTTTACAAAACTTGTCTACAACTCAATGAAGTAGATGGCAGAATTACTTATCGCTTTTTACTCGTGCTGCCTCCATCTTTCAAGTCCCTCCGCTTTACTTAGCTAGCAACCGTTATCTATCAATAATATATTAAGAGGGGACAGGGCCTGCGAGGTAGGTATTTGAAGAAACTATTGCCGTCGCGCTGCGTTAAGCCTGCCCCCGTAGAGCGGGATAGGGACAGCAGATTATATCACAAAAAATTTGACGAGATCGACGTTTCGTATTCTCCTCGAAAACTGAGCCGATTCAATTATTTTTGACATTAAAATTTGAAGAAAGAGTATGTCTAGGTTCCTATAAATTTCTTTTATGTTAAAAACTTATCGAATTTGTCTGGTAGTCCTCCAATCACGGCCGTAAAATGGGGCATTTTTGTAATTTTTGGACGGTCATATTTTCTTAACTTATTAGTTGCTGAAAAAAAGGAAATGACAGAGACGTGACTACAGTACACCTTGATTTTATGAAAAATGATTGCTCTAGAGGCATTATTCAGGAAGAAAAAAGGGGAATACATTTGTATGGAAAAACGCAGCTCCTGTTCCTTCTTAAGTAGTCATTGATACGGAGATCAAATGAAAGGTCCTGGGATCGAACTGACAAACACATTCACATAGCAACGTATTGAGTTCGCTGCCGTTGTTACAACAAGGGCGCCAGGCAAATTGAGATCGGAAATGTAGATTAGGTTTATTTACGTACGTCTATTGTAATTTGTGCGGTTAAACATAGATAGAAAACGTTCACATTTACTTGAGTCTATTTCATTTTTACAGTGTGCACAGTTGCATATGTTCCCTCGGTTTCATGTTTGGTATAATGGCCGGAGGAACCAGTAGTATTTTTTTTCGGATGATAAATCATCATATGACCCCCCCCCACGCCTCTGAGCGGACTTTTACTGACTAAAACCCATCCATGTTCCTTCTTTGCCCTTTGTTCCAGGGCCGCGGTATCTCTTTCGAACAAAACCAGTAAGTAGCCTTTGATATTCAAATCAAATACCTACTTAGGCACACGATTAGAAATCTTTAATTTTCGCTCTGTTTGTTTGTTAAACTCATTAAAATTAGCAAATTTTCAATGTATAGTAGCTGGGTTCGCACTTAATTAGTTAAGTAGCTTACTTAATATTATGATTACTATGATCTAATCTTGTTTCATAAACGTATTACAGTGCATTAAATTAATGTAAACAAAGAAGATAACGCATACTTACCCATGAGTAATAATATCGTAAGTAGCTCGATTGAATAGAATGTTTTTATAAACATAACTAGAAAATAAGTAGGTAAGTACATATGTGAAACCGAAACCTAGCCAAAGAGCCTATAATAATGGGTGTAAAAAGACCTTTAACGAAGCCGATTGCGATCAATATTTTTGTTCTGGAACATACCTGGGAACAGTGGGAACCTTCTAGTTACGGATATAGTGGTTCAAAGTTCCAACTTTTTTTTAATGTTAAAACCTTACTTTAAATACACCCATGACCCCTGTACTATTCAATGCAAGCATCAGCAGAATATTTTGAGTGCAGTTACATTGAGCCCTACCGTAAAACGTAATTTTACATCCCAAAAAAAATGTCGTTTCCCAGCAATGATTTTTGCATAAACTTACTTAGTTTGATGTACCTACATTTGGTTGACGGCTTCGTGAAAGGTCTGTTTGTATTTGGAAGGCACCCCAGTTGGCAATTAAAAAAAACTTTGTCCAGGAAACGTGCTAACCGTTTGTGCTTCGGTGTCCCTTCCACCCGGTATGTTAGATTTTCGTTTGCTCATTTAAATAAGGACTTTTTGTCGACTTACACAAAAAAGCTTACCCACTGAGCAAATGTGGTATTGAAGAGCGAGCGCAGGGAGCTCGAAAATGTTTGGACTTTACCTAGGCTAGGTTATATTTTCCAATTGTCTATGTAAAAAAATGTACGAGCGAGCGGAACTCGAAAATTGTAGTATATTCCGCCTGGAATAGGTTGGTTTCTCTATAGTGGTCCTAGATCTCCCCCTCCCCCCCTCCCTGCCTATGGTATCGCTTAGTGTTACAGGAAAACAGGCATTTCGCAGTTAGTTATACAAAGCAAACTTTTCTTACGAAACTCTTTCAACAGGTGTATCGAATTGTTGCCAATTGTTTGTGTAATAGAAATTTAACAACGGCTTTACATAATATAAAAAACACAATCCACGGTTACGGCATTTAGGAACTAGTCATTTTGCATCAGACATCCACAAAAAGAAGTGACGACACCAATCTATCAATGTAAATCAGACCGCGCCAACTCGCCAACGCAGGCCATTCGATGCAGAAGCCATAAAGCCGCTCTTGATAACGATAGCGCTCTCAGACACGCCACGTATAAACTACCAACATAAATTGAGTTCTCAACATCCACTACCGTCAAGGTCACTGCTGAGTGATGCCAAACTATAGATTACTTTGCTTTCCTATTAAGTATGTATGTACTTCGGTTTTACCTACTGGTAGGTAAGTAATGACTTTGGTAACTTTTGTGTGTCAAGTATGCCCGAAGCCACAGAGATTCTCGAAATCACAGCGCAATACATCAGTGACGAAGGTTCCATACAACTCGATTTCTACTGGCTTCCCTTTGAAAAATGGCTCAGTCAGTATTCTATAGACAAATAATAAAATCACATTAAAGATATGTACTCCGGCCTATCTCTTACAAAAATTGACCCTTCGCTACTGGTATGTATGTACTTCAGTTTTACCTACTGGTAGGTAAGTAATCACTTTGGTAACTTTTGTGTGTCAAGTATGGCCGAAGCCACAGAGATTCTCGAAATCACAGCGCAATACATCAGTGACGAAGGTTCCATACAACTCGATTTCTACTGGCTTCCCTTTGAAAAATGGCTCAGTCAGTATTCTATAGACAAATAATAAAATCACATTAAAGATATGTACTCCGGCCTATCTCTTACAAAAATTGACCCTTCGCTACTGGTATGTATGTACTTCAGTTTTACCTACTGGTAGGTAAGTAATCACTTTGGTAACTTTTGTGTGTCAAGAATGGCCGAAGCCACAGAGATTCTCGAAATCACAGCGCAATACATCAGTGACGAAGGTTCCATACAACTCGATTTCTACTGGCTTCCCTTTGAAAAATGGCTCAGTCAGTATTCTATAGACAAATAATAAAATCACATTAAAGATATGTACTCCGGCCTATCTCTTACAAAAATTGACCCTTCGCTACTGGTATGTATGTACTTCAGTTTTACCTACTGGTAGGTAAGTAATCACTTTGGTAACTTTTGTGTGTCAAGTATGGCCGAAGCCACAGAGATTCTCGAAATCACAGCGCAATACATCAGTGACGAAGGTTCCATACAACTCGATTTCTACTGGCTTCCCTTTGAAAAATGGCTCAGTCAGTATTCTATAGACAAATAATAAAATCACATTAAAGATATGTACTCCGGCCTATCTCTTACAAAAATTGACCCTTCGCTACTGGTATGTATGTACTTCAGTTTTACCTACTGGTAGGTAAGTAATCACTTTGGTAACTTTTGTGTGTCAAGTATGGCCGAAGCCACAGAGATTCTCGAAATCACAGCGCAATACATCAGTGACGAAGGTTCCATACAACTCGATTTCTACTGGCTTCCCTTTGAAAAATGGCTCAGTCAGTATTCTATAGACAAATAATAAAATCACATTAAAGATATGTACTCCGGCCTATCTCTTACAAAAATTGACCCTTCGCTACTGGTATGTATGTACTTCAGTTTTACCTACTGGTAGGTAAGTAATCACTTTGGTAACTTTTGTGTGTCAAGAATGGCCAAAGCCACATAGATTCTCGAAATCACAGCGCATTCCGTGTTTATCGATACCCGTAATAGGAACTGGTAGCAACATAACCACTTAAAAAGTACAATCAAAACCTTCGTCCGCGTGAAATTATTATAAAAAATATTAATTCTATTATTAAACTAGGTGTAACCGTAGTTCGGCTTTTAGCCGTAACATACATATAAAATTCTGAGTTCTGACTGACTAACTGATACATCAACGCACAGCCCAAACCGCTGGTTCTAGAGACATGAAATTTGGAGGGTATATTCTTTGTGAAGAGTAGGTATCCACTAAGAAAGGGTCTTTCGAAATTCCACCCCTAAGAGGGTGAAATTGGGGGTTGAATTTTCTGTGAAACTTTATATTCTCTGGGTTGATTGACTCGAAAATTGGTGTACACACTCTTTAATTAAAATTATGAGTCACGTGTATCACAGTTTTTCCAAAATCATCCTCCAACCGAGTCAAATAGGGTTTCGAAACTCACGTAGACGGGTTCATGGCGCACAGTGTGGCGCAGGGTGTGCGGGGCGCGGGAGTAGGTATTTACGTTGGATGGATGTTTGTTACTCTTTCACGCAAAAACTACTTAACAGATTTGGATGAAACTCAGCACAAAGATAGTTTATAACCTGGATTAAAACATAGGATACGTTTAATCCCGGTAGTATGATCCCGTGGGACAGTTACGGAGCATAAGCTAGTTATAATATATACTTTTACTACGGTGACAAAAAGCACCTAATCCATAATCATACAACGAACCATCGAATATATCCTTAAGCACCCAAAAGGTACATACATTCCATGGCAGCCATTACAAAAGACCTCATAATATCACACAAAAGGTAATTCTAATTTCTCATTAGCTACAAAACTCGTTGACAATGAATCTCGTCACTTATCGTTAACTTGGCAATCAATAAGTCACTATTGGAGTTACGTAAAGGTCAAGTCGAGCGAGAGAATGTTAAAGTGAGAAACAGTAACGTTTGCTGACATAGTAAACTAATAGTTTCAGAAGGTTGACAAACTAATTCTGAATATGAGACTGACTATTGTACCGAAGACTTGAACAAACCATTGATACTGTGGGTTTTATTGTACCTGTACATTTGGAAGTGGTGAAAATTTCATGTTGTTACGAACATACTAATCTGGAACTCATATTTTATGAAATAAATCCTATCTCCAAGTTACAATAGCTATGTCTCGCGAAAATTACTTTTAAATTTAGGAAAGTGTATACATATTGGTGCTCGTGACTGTACTCCCACATTTTGGCGTTCCATTCCACGACGACCATATTGCCATCAAACAGCCACAAGGTATACAAGTTAGAGCAATGTCTTGCCCAAACATGTGTTGAGACGACATGAACAAGAGCATAAACACAATAAAAACGTGATCGTTATGTCCTCATTACAGAACGTTTGTATAAACTGTCCTACAAGTTATTTAAATAAATAGAATCAATTATTGTGTGAACCACAGTAAATGATTTCTATTGGCTTGTCGATATAGAATCGTAACATTGACTGAACTTTGTACTATTTCCAATAAGTGGTTATTTAGAATGATTGTTTACCTTTTATTGCTAATACGGTCATAAAGTGGCAAGGAGTGTGGCTTGTACCTATATTATATGTTGGTAAGGCAGCATCGGGCAATAGGTAATCGAATGATAGCGAAATTGGATTTACTCATGCGGGTAACTTAAGTACGGTACTGGCGTAGGCGCACTGTACGTCAGGGAGGGTATTATAATTAGTAGCACTAAACTTGTTTAGTTAAGTTGAGGAGATCGCAGTAGACAGAGCGGTATGGAAGAAAAAGGTAAGTCATTAGCCCAGCAGTGGGACACAATACTGGCTAACAAAATATTTAAATTTTTCAAAAGCGACATTCTTCAGAAAACGAAGACCAAAACAGACAAATGCTAATTTATTTCCACACTCCACATACACACACACATCATATACCCAGGTACTTATAGTTACCTGCTAACACCAGGCGTGCTAGGTCAATATTTGGAATAATAAACAGAAGCAATAGGTAAACACAAAATCCATATTCAATCGGAAAAGGGTACGTCAGCCAATCGACCCCAGAGGCGCAGCGGACGACTTCCGCGACAAAGATTCGATATCCGGGCCAGACTTATGACAGCGAAGCGTTGAGAATAAGTTTAGCAGCAGTACTGTGCTGGATGAATAAACACCGATCATATTTTATTTATTTACCATTCTTAAACTATCGAGAAACTCGTGGCTAAATAATAACAGCCGCTCAGGTCGATCTTTAGGTTAAGCCGTGCTTGCCTAGGTTGGTCTGTGGATGGGTGACCACCCATTACATACCGAGTTTCCTCCGTGCCTCGGAAAGCACGTTAAGCCGTTGGTCCCCGGTGTCATTTGTAGATCTTTGACAGTCGTTAGGTAGTCAGTGGCCCAAAAAGTCTGACAACCAGTCTTACCAAGGGGTATCGTATTACCCAGTAATAACTGGGTTGTGGAGGTCTGATAGGTAGTCGCTCCATGTAAAATACTGGTATTCAGCTGCATCCGGTTAAGACTGGAAGCCGACCCCAATATAGTTGGGAAAAGGCTTGGAAGATGATGAAACTATCGAGAAAACTTTGAACTACTTACAGGTATCATAATTATAAATATAGAGATATCAAATACTTGCGGACTGATAAAATTAGAAGGCAAGTACAGTCATACAGCCAGCCCATTAAGGAGCTGCCCATAGAGGGACACCGTAAAAACGTCCTCTTTTTCGTTGCAGAGTTAGCCGTAATGCTACATACTACAAGCCCAAAAAAAATACAGTATATAGTCAAATGTATAAGTAAAAGACTTATGCAAAAATATTTTATAAAAATAATCCAGAATCTTGAAAAAAAAATCGGTTATGCCTATTGAAATACCCATACAATATGGAAAAGGCGTCGCGATGGACCGAGAAGAGGGGAACACCTTGAGAGGGCGTATACTTGTGTAACACAGGAGTGAAACTCCTAAGAAAGAGTTCTTATACTTTTTCTAAGACCCGATGGCCGATGGGTGGGTATGTTTATGGTCGGGTAGCCAGGTAGGTTAGGTTAGCTTGTTAGCTTGCTACCTGAGAATCTCTATGCCTAGACAAAATCCAATTATTGTAAAATGTCCTTGAACCTATTCCCATTTTCCTACATACATCGAAACATAAGCTGGTAAGTCGACCTTCAGAAAACAGATTTATGTTAAGAAAAATATAAGAGAGAACATTTTTCCTAAATCGTTGGCAAGATACGAATATACTCGTAAAGCTGTGTAAGATATCTTTGTAAGAACACTGTGACAGTTCTGGAAATAAGCCAAGTACATAACATGTCCCTGTTTAGTTTCAAAACGGTTGTATGTGAAGAAAAAAGAAGGGGGAAGTCTTGGAAGTTGTGATAACAATGTAATTTATTTCTAGTCGTAGGAGCTCTATTTGTGTCTGTGGCAATAAGAACTAAGAACTCAATGTATAAAATACATAAAAAAATATTAAGTGAAGCAGAACCAACGATTAGTTTCAGTTTAAAAAACAAACATTTTTTTTTTGTATCCGTCTAAAAAAATATAAGAGAAAATCTTGCAAACCAAAAACAATCAGATATCTACAAGGTAGATCTTCATCTCTCACCTATGAATGATCCTCAAGGCTATAAATTCTAAATCACAAGACACGACTGAGAAATCTACAAAAACATTTTCAGAGACGAAAAACTATTAAATAAATAATTAATTCCGGAAAATATACAAATACGTAAAAATAGAAGAAAAAGCTAGCTACTGATGGTAACTTAGCTTTACTAAGAAGGCACTTGACCGTATGACCTTAACCTGACACTGCGACAAAAAGGTCAAATAAAAAAGTGCCCTTTCCTATTCGAATTTCAAACTGACACAGAAAAAAAAAGTCATTCCTACCTCAGAGTTCGCGGGACTGAGCAACACCAGCGCAGGTGAAGATCGCAGTACGACTGATAACACTGGGCACATGTCACGCATATTATCATAATAACAATCAATATCTAAACGTACACATGTACGACAATATTGCACATTGGACTTTATAATAATTAACGGTAGAATGATCTCAATTGGACTTCCGACAGCAGGTCCATATTTAGATACTCTTTTGTTAACGCATATTCGTAATTTAAAATGTTTTGACATCAATGGGCCTTTGAGGCCAGTATTAATAAATTAAGCTCATGTTTAGAGGGCTTTCGCAAGTTATATTTTAACGCTAAACTTGCAAATTAATAGAAAATTAACGACGATTTGTCTCTTCAGAAGTTTAAAACCATTTTTTTTTTATCAATATACGAGTAAAGTCACAACTGCCATTAGTAAAGAAACAAGAAAAGTTAATTAAGAACATTACTTGGCACTTAAATTGAAATAATAATTAGTCCCATACTCCTATATGAAACCGTAAAAGAATTCTTGAACCTTGATTAACACTCACTAAATTGATTTTCGCGCTCCAGCTAGTTGTAATTAGGTTAGAAAATTATTTTGAACGAGAACTTTTATTAGAAGTTCGTACGAGCACTTGATTGGATGTTCAGTCTACTTGATGGGAGAAAAATGAGGGTTATACTGAAGAGGAGAGTATCGAAAGAAAGCCTAGCATACTGGAACTGGAAAGAATATCTTATTGTATATTTTTTATTTGAGGTTTATGTGGTCACTTTAGCTCGGAATATCATAGTGCATTATCCAAGTGCAATAGGCGTTTGACCGCGAATTACATATTAATACCAACTATAAAAATAGGCGGCTATATAAACAACTAGCTGTGCCCCGCGGTTTCACCCGCCGCTTCCGACTTGTTTTATTTTTGCCCGGCTCCTATTAGTCATAGCGTGATGTTATATAGCATATAGCCTTCCTCGATAATTGGACTATCCAGCATTAAAAGAATTTTTCAATTCCAACCAGTGTTTCCTGAGATTAGCGCGTTCAACCAAACAAACTCTTCAGCTTTATAATATTATATATAGTATAGGTAAACAAACTTATCTCTAAAATAAATAAATAGAGTAAATAAACTGATAAAGTGATAACTGAGTAAATATTTTAAATTCATTCCATTTGATTCCGGTTGAAAAAAACGCGGCCAGTATTAACAAAACTTCCGATTTGATTCCTTCCTGCGATGACATTGGCACTGCACAACACTAAAAAAAGGAACCCGCTGGCTCTAAAGGACATCGTGCATTACGCGGTCACGATCACAACTTTAGTCCGCAAAAGCTCCGACCAGGAAGAAAACGGGCAAAACTGGTCAGACGATCAGTTTCGTTCAAGATAGCAGCCGGTTATACGACAAGTCGTGGTCGTGGTCGCGTAGTGCGCGAGGTCCCTAAATTGAAAGTAACGAAATCACCATGAAAATTGACACGGTCTTTTAGTATCATTTTTTGTTCGCCTACAGCGCTGCCATCACTAGGCCAGATGGGTTGTTCCCTTGTTCTAAACACTTAAATCTATGAACACTACGAAATTACAAAAACTTACTTTAACCTGCTAGATATCTTGGTCTTCACTGTTTAACACAAAATTACTTCAATAAAATGTTTTAAGTGGCACAAAACACAACACATTAGCAGAGGTCATTTAACGAGGACGCACACAATCAGAGTGAAGCGATGCCGCGGTTTTCAAATTACTGCAAATTGACTAAACACGAACAATAAGAATTCTAAATATAAAATATCTTATTTATGGTACACTACACACACAAGACAGACACGAAGTCAGACAGAGTCCATAAGTTGATGTTCACATACAGCCAAACAATGTCATAAGACTGCTTGAAAACGGTAGTACTGGCCACTTAACAATCGGATGTTATGGGCCGAACAGTTCCGATAGATTCGAAAAATAAACGCACATTTGTATAGGCCGTGTTTATAATGCAAACGCTGTACAAAGAATGATAATAATGTGTTACTAGGTAACTGCTTTATCAATGCTATCGCGTGTATGTGTACTCTGGACTTAAAAGATGGCCTAAGTATCTGTGATTGTAATCGTTCAATTGTTTGTTATCTTGATTTTATTCAAAGGACTTTAGATTTTAATCCGACTGTTGAAAGTCCCTAGCAGATAAGGACAGAAAATATTGCCACCTTTTTTGGTAGACGGATATGTTAATCCTAGAAGACCGAACGAACTAGATCGCCTTTGCCCTGAAAAACAGTTCACTTTCACGAGGAATATAAGTTACTGAAACTATGTGCTTGGTTTTGTTGCAATTCTTTCTATTTTGCATAAGTATCTGTTTCTAATCAATCACAAGTAATTATTCAATTCTTTATTGGTGTAAGGTGGAGACCTTGATCAGCGACCAAAGGTTTATCCGAATACTCCGCGAACTTCTCCACAACCGCCGTTTTCAGGTTCACCTTCTCTCAGACAAAAGTCGCTGGAGGGCACAAAAGAACGGCCTGCCCCAAGGGAGTGTCTTGGCACCACTCCTATTCAATATATACACCAACGACCAACCATCAAGCCCGAACACGTCTCGCTTCCTCTACGCAGACGACCTTGCCCTCACCTCCCAAGCCACCACCTTTGAGGAGGTGGAGGTCCGCTTGTCAGATGCTCTTGGTGAATTAACCACATATTACCTCGCTAATTCACTCAAACCTAATCCGAGCAAAACACAGTCTTGCATTCTCCACCTCCGAAACAGAGAGGCTGGGCGCAGACTTAACATCATTTGGGATGGGGTGTCTATCGAGCACAGTAACTTTCCAAAGTATCTTGGAGTTTCTCTGGACAGATCATTGACCTTCAGCAAAAACTGCAATACTATCAAGCAGAAGGTGCACACTCGCAACAGTCTCTTACGGCGACTAGTCTCTTCTAAGTGGGGTGCTTCGCCTCATGTCTTGCGGACTACTGCGCTGGCGCTATCTTTTTCAGCTGGCGAATTTGCGTGCCCCGTTTGGAGCCGTTCAGCCCATGCAAAGTTAGTGGATACAGCTCTGAATGAAACGTGCCGGATCATCACTGGTTGCCTCAAACCGACCCCGGTACAAATGCTGTACCCACTGGCAGGAATAGCGCCACCAGTAGTTCGCAGAACAGTGGCAAGCTCTAGCGAAAGAGCCAAAATGGTATCAGACACACGACACCCTTTACATCTAAATACCCCCGTGTTGCAAAGGCTGAAAAGCCGAAAAAGCTTTCTGAAGTGTGTCACCCCACTCACTGGCGAGCGACCCTCGGAAAGACTAAAGCTGTGGCGAGGTGGTGCATCATTACCAATCCCATTTATTCCACCTGCCGAAAATCTCCCACCTGGACACGAGTTGCCATGGCTGACCTGGAAGTCTTTAAATAGACTCCGGACCCAGGTTGGCCGCAGCAAGGAAAACCTGCTCAGGTGGAGATTCATTGATGACTCTGCCCTAGAGTGTAAATGTGGTGCTGTTCCACAAACAATGGGGCACTTAATATCGTGTCCTGCGTGCCCTGTTGTTTGTTCACAACAGGAACTAATGGACGCTACCGAAAGCGCCAAACTAGTAGCTCAGTTCTGGGCCGACACAATTTAGATTGCCATCGACACGCTAAGAAGAAGAAGAATTCTTTATTCTTTAAATTCGACTTTGTTCTATATGAATTTAAACCAATTTATTTGGCATCGCAATAAAAACGCTTCGACCTCCATTAAATGCATGCAGCGCTGTAAATAACGAACATAGTGCCTGTCTGTCAATATTTTTAATGCATCCTGCAATTACAAAGACTAGGAGGGTAATATTTCAACCGAATAGGTCTGTATGTGTTTGAATTACGTCATGCAATCAGAGGCGGATTATCCTTAAGGCAAACTAGGCATGTGCCTAGGGGCGCGAGGGTACAAAGGGGCGCGCGGGCGGAATTGTAAAATAAAGAAAAAATATTTAATAGGTATAGCATAAAATTAATAAGAAGAATATATTACTTCGTCACTATCTGGTCGGGAAACATTCAGAGTGACAATATTTTTAGTAATTATAGACAGACTTGTGGTTGAACTTCAAAAGAGATGAGAATCATACAGTATTTTTTCAGTAAATTATCATTTTTAAACAAGTTGACCAATTTGAGCACTGAAGAAGTTCAAAATTGAGCAAGTACCTTAGTAACAATGTATTCCGGTGATTTAGAAAAGTGTTTTGTGGATGAATGTATCCACCTGCGTTCTTATCTAACAATGGTAGCTCGAGATGGAAAACTGCCCCGAGCAACCAACGCAATTTTAAAGGTTCTGAGAAATGAAGAACTTGAATCAATTTATCCAAACGTTGACATAGCTTTAAGAATGTGTGTATCGGCGGCAGTCAGCAATTGCAGTGGTGAGCGGAGCTTTTCCTGTCTAAAGAGAGTGAAAAATTATCTTCGCTCAACTATGACAGTTATCAGATTTAATTCGTTAGCAATACTTAACATAGAATCAAACTTATTGCAATCTTTAAACTATGACGTTGTTATTGTCAATTTCGCAAAACAAAAACGTAGGTTGCAATCTTTAAACTATGACGTTGTTATTGTCAATTTCGCAAAACAAAAACGTAGGCGCCGAATTTTTTTTTTTTTTAGTTTTGTCATTTAAGCTGTAATAACAAGTAAATCAAAATTAGCAACTTAAAAGGCGAGCGAAAAAGCTGCTTAATTTTACATACATACCATTATAATTTCATTTTTACTTTAAATAATTTCTGCAAACATTTCAATTATTTCAAATTATATCTAACTTTAAGTTTTAAGAGTGCTTTTAAGTTCAATTTAAGTATACATAAAAATTCAGACCGTGTTGAAAATTTAACCCTGTATCATTGTTTAAATAAATAATTCGTAACTTTTTTTTTTTTTATTCACCAAGTATTCATAAATTCTTAAAATTAATAAAAGCGCCAGACAATTCACGACGACGTTCGTTTCCCAAATTTTCCCGACCGAGAAAGAAATCCGGGACCTTCCGCGCTTGCGGCAGACACCTAGGCCACTATCTACAGGGAGTAAACGGACCCTTCACGAAGCCGTCAACCAAGCATTATGTACATCAAAGTCACCGTAGGCAAAAATTATTGCTGCGAAACGACTTTAATTACCTCCATGACCCGTTTACTATTCAAAGCATCCACCAGCAACAAGTTTTGAGTGCATTACATTGAATTTTACCGTAAAACGTGATTATTCACCCCAAAATAAAAAGTCGTTTCCCAGCAATAATTTTTGCGTAGGGAGACTTAGTTTAATGTACATAATGCTTGGTTGACGGTTTCGTGAAGGGTTCGTTTACACCCTGCATAGGGGCGCCGATGAGATGCCTGCCTATGGCGCTCTCAACGTTTAATCCGCCTCTGCATGCAATCGATCTAGAGCCTTTAGTGATGTGTTTCATGTAGTGTTTTTTCGATGATACGCTACTTATGTAATGTTCTTTTAATTATCATTATAATTTAACAGCCCATCTTAAGTGGTGCTTAGACAAATGATACCTAACAACCGTCTATAACGAACTGTTCATTGGGAAATAACTGCTAGAATTAGCTACAAATTTCTGCTTGAGGACACTGCGGGACTGTTCGAAAGAGATACCGCGGCCCTGGAACACAAAGGGCAAAGAAGGAACATGGATGGGTTTTAGTCAGTAAAAGTCTGACACTCCCTCCCACTCCGCCCAGAGCGGGGGGGGGGGGTTATTTGGTGACTTCCCATCCAAAAAGAAAAAAGGACACTGCTGCCTTTCATCTTGACTTTAAAGGGGAAGCGCCAGGGTAGCCTGCGAAAAAGGGGAAGCGCCAGGGTAGCCTGCGAAAATCATTTTTCCACGTCGTTCTCTGCCTTTTTCATAAAATAGTAATTCAATGGGATTAAATGAACTTGGAGACTTGTATTGATGATTTTAAGGCAATAATTCTGTTAATACATACGTGTTACGGTCGAGAATCATATTTTGTTCAACGAACAGGTTGACACTGACAAATTGCAAAAAAACGCAAGAGAATTTCAATTTCGCTACATAAAACTAAAAAATATAATTAAACCTACTAATCCAATTAACTCCCTATATCTAAGCTACAATAGGATGCCACTGCTCATTTCCTTTCTTTAAAGAAAAATGTAAAAAATAAATTTACAACGCAGATGCGAGTGGAAACGCCGGGAGGGGACGCCCTAAGAGCAAAAGGAGTATGTTAGGGTCGTAGCAGGTGGCGTTCTGTAATTTCTGCCTTTCCCCTGATTTGTACAGAACGATTTTCTAGGAACTCCAAAACGCAAAATGAATAGAAAAGGTTATAATGACTTGTATCTTTTTTTTACTATGTAGGTCGACTGATTGTCACACTCACGTCCGCTGTTTAGGTCATGAATTCAATACAGTTGAATCTATTAGGCAAATTAACTACTGTGATTCAAAAGGACCTAAAAGTTACATGATATACTTCAGGTAAATTAGTTTATGATAGGGTAACTTATACACGTGATTGTATTCATGAAAACAAAAAACTTTCCCAAAGAAACATTTTTTTATTGTAGTAATTCACTATTATCACAATAATACAACAGCCATATGAAATTCTCATTATTATCGTACCGTGCAACAGTGGGTAGGCAGTCACGCGGCTAACAGCTGATAGGTCACAGACGCGGGCGCTCGAATTTCATATAGCTGTTGTGTTATTGTGATAGCATTGAATGAGTAGGTATTCAAAAAAAAAATTCTTTGAGAAAGTTTATTATCATGAGTACAATCACGTGTTTTAGTATCGGTCACTAATTACCAGTCACCCTATATGAAAAGCAGCGTTTCCCACTTACACACATGTATGTAGAAATTAGAATTATAGATTGGTACAGTCAAAGTTCCAGATTCCTTTGCCATCTAAGAATTTTCTAACAAGAACGCAACCTAATACAGACTATATTAGGTTTGCGTTCGGAGTCCCGCTTTCGAATTGCATTAGAGGCCATTGAAGCAGCTGACCTAATACCATCTGTGTCGCATGAGCCAACGTTACGTGTTTTAATACATCTGGTTTTACTAAAAGCGGACTCGTTTTTTTAGTAAAAATAAGCTACCGTAGACGACTTTATTTTCATCGTTTAGTCATTTGCCTTGTGGAAAGACTTTTTAAAGCTCTTCAAGGTATTTTTAGGCGCGAATTACACAGAAACGGCGTAAGGTGCGGCGCAGGCGTGGAATTTATAAGGAAACGAAAGAACGGCGTGCCTGCGCCGCGCCGCTTGAGTGTAATTTACGACACGTCGCCTACGTACATTTTGTATGAAAATGTTTTGAAGCGGCATCATGCCTGCACCGCACCTTACGCCGTTTCTGTGTAATTCGCGTCTTAGGGTTCCATACCTCAAAAGGAAAAACGAACCCTTATAGGATCACATTGTTGTCCGTCTGTCTGTCTGTCAAGACCTTGTTTTCTCAAGAACGCGTAGTTGAAATTTATATCAAATACTCGGGTCTATAGTCTCTTTCAGCTCAAACCTACAAGTCAACGCGATCAAAAGATATGACTGTTTGTCGCATATTTTTCGATTTCACAAGGGAATCAAAACCTTTAAGGAACCAATGTCTTACAGCAGTTAGAGCACAGGTAAACAAAAAAATCTGAAAACCGTCAATATGTAGTTACTTACGGTTTCAAAACAAAATACCTCCAAGTTTCTACGGAACCATCGTTTCTAGCTACTGTCTCTAAAATCTTCGGTGGCCGTCTTTTGGTTTCTGGTATACTAGGGAAGGAGGTATCTCTATCCATAACTCTGCACAGGTATCAGTTTTAGTGACAGTGACTTTTAGGACATATGACCTTTCCTTGTAATTTGTATGTATTTTCTGCCAAACACACGTTTTTGATTTGATTTTGTTATGAATCTATCTAAGAAATCGCTCTGTTTTCCTCGTGATTCATGGCATTTCTCGCGGAGCAATGCAGTGGGTTTACGTTTATATTCATTCGTCATCCGAGTTATGAACGCAGCATTGAAATGGCTGGGAATATTTATATTCTGACGACTTGTTAACACAGTACACACGGCGGCACATGATGCTGTACATTTCCAGTATAACTTGGCCTAGCTTTGTATAGATTTCCTATACAATGAGAGATCTGCATAAACTGGTTTTGAATAGCTTTTTATTTTTTTTCGAATGGGAAATCATCAAAATGACCCCTCCCGCTCTGGGCGGAGTGGAAGGGAGTGTCAGACTCGTACTAACTAAAACCCATCCATGTTCCTTCTTTGCCCTTTGTGTTCCAGGGCCGCGGTATCTCTTTCGAACAGTCCCGCAGCCAATATTAGGTGACTCAAAGAATGTAAATCTATGTCCAGCATTGGGGTTTCCCATTGCTAAAAGTACTTGCATAGTTTTTTTGTTTATTAATATACTTTGCATTACTTCAGGTATTTGCTTATTTTAAGCTGATTCTTATCTGTGCCTGTATATTCGTCTAATTAGATTTCCAAGCAATATTGCATTTCAGTTAGAAAGCCAACGTTCGCTAAACACAAGATAGATGGCGCTAGTTGTCGATAAACAAGTTATCCACATTACAAAGCCCACGTGTTTCGAGACAAGATCCCACGCAGATAACTCCTCCAAGAAAGGTCATCTTTGGAACGTTCGCGTTGGAAAACAAACTTCATATTCCTATTTCGAAGTAGGGCAATGGGTTATGTGCGATCGTTGTCTCCAATATAGGTACTTTTATTTGTCACTGGATGGTGAAATTGATGTTTCTTTGTAACGTTTTATTTTAGTTGTGATTGCTATGCTTGCTTACTGTTTTATTGTACATGTTTGGTACTCCATGGAATGGATGGAACTACCATCTACATTTGGTTTTATACAGGGTGAAGTTAAATAACATCACACGTGTAATTCCCGAAGGGTGGGGTAGATGTGTACCTAATAGCTAATAGTACACCCAAATTTCGCCAGTTATGTTTAAGTCACACGTAATAAGGGGCAAGCATCAACCTGGCACAAATCCAGACTCTGTGGCTGCTACCGTGAAATTCCTGATCGAAAAACCCAATAACACTTTGCCCGACCCGGGAATCAAACCCAGGACAACGACCAACGACGCAAATTAAATTAGCTAGCGACCCTGCGCACACGGGATGGGTATCGCTAATATCGAAACTTTGACATGAAATGAACGTGTTTGATGACAGAGAAACAGGACACCTACCTATTTCGTCGAAGTCCATTCAAAACTATTTTCCCTTAACAGTTTTAATACATAACCACTCTTTATTCAAACTATTATAAAATCAATGGACAATAACGACGAGGTAATCTATTCACAATAAATGGAACTATTTAATTCACGTCGAACCTTAATAATTGTAAGTATACAATTCATATGCAGTGGTGAATTGAAAATAACAAAATTAAATCGTTGCATATGCAAGCAGGTTGTAGGTTTAAAGGTCGGAGTACCTAGTGCATAAGTAGATACAGGCAAACAGCAATCAAACATATTGATCGAACGTGTGGTTTCGCTACGAATGAGGAACCTTTCGCTTCGTGGATATTGTAATCGTTGTCGATTCTACATCGACGAGTTATGTTCAGTCTACCAATGGAAGTACTAGATTGGAAATGTTGCAAAGAATGTACAGACTAGCAGTGGCTAAGGTTCCATAAAACTCGATTCCTACCGGCTTCCCTTTGAAAAATGGCACAGTCAGTGTTCTATAGACAAATAATATAATCACATTAAAGATATGTACTCCGGCTTACCTCTTACAAAAATTGACCCTTTGCTACTGCAGACTAGCACATCAAGCTACGCGATACTGTAAAATTTTCCCAATAAACCTGTTCAAAGTTATGCTATAAAGTTGAAAATCTATTAAAGAAATTTGACAGATTGTAGTAGCCTGATGTGCTGGCGTGTACATTCATTGCAACACTTCCATTCTACTTCTTCCATTGGTGGACTGAGCTTTACTCATTGTCTATCTAGAATCAACAACGTTTACAATATCCAGTACATGAAGAATACAGACATGCTGCGCGACTGTTCGAAAGAGATACCGCGGACCTGGAACACAAAGGGCAAAGAAGGAACATGAATGATGATGGATGAGGATGGGTTTTAGTCAGTAAAAGTCTGACACTCCCTCCCACTCCGCCCAGAGCGGTGAGGGGTTTTGGTGACTTCTCTTCAAAAAAAAAAATACAGATATATCTAAGAGTCTTCAGAAATATTTTTCGTTTCAATAATCCGTCTGCCAAGCTAACATGAGTACTTACCTAACTTAAAACATAATACCTATGTGAGCTATATTTCACTGCGATGAGCAATCCTCATTTCAATAGAATTACTTAACAGCATGAGTGACCCTGAATTTCAGTTTTCAGAGAATTGCTTCGGTCTAATTCGCATGCTAACCACGGCCTTGTTTTAATTTAATATAGGACATAAATGGTTATTTCTATGTGTTTTCTGATTTCTTGTTTTTTGTCGTCTTACTTATGTTGTTCATCGATAAAATGGAATTAACTATTTGAGCGCCAGAGCATAAACGCACGCGCGTGCCCTCAATTTCACCAACCTTTTTGTCACATATTTGTGTCGTTGGGCGTACAGGGCACGCGCTTGCTTGTCACGTATATGTGACAATAGCGTTCAAAAAGTTAACAAAACATTTCAAGTATCATTAGAATAATCGAACTCTGCAACATCCCATCTTGGCTCATAGGCTTATCAATGAAATGTCTCAACAAACCTAGGTGGGTTCGATAATCACACGTTAGTGGTAACACCTGAACTACGAAAATCACTTTTACTGCTATGACATAAAGGCGTTGTCAATGTCAAATTGTTACCTACCTCGAAAGTGTGTGCGTATTAGGTACGTTGACTGTGCATAATACATACTGATCTGGATCAGCTGAAGACTTAACAGTGGGACCTATAGTACAGGATGAGCTCCAATGATCACTTCTGTGTAAAGTTTACACCCGAATTTCTTTGTAGTTATAAACGCACAGAGAAAACAGTCTGCAACAACAGTCCATGCTTGTCGCAAACCGCAAAAAAAAAACAACGTCCGAGCAACACTGTCAGAATTCCGTCCAAAAAAGTCTTTTCATGTACGACGCATGCCAATCATATGCTAAAGCTGAACTGAATCGTAACAGGAAAACCTTCCGTATTGAATATTGACAAAACTGAAAACTCTCATATCCCGTTCATTGTTATGTAGTTTTTTTTTTGTTATGTTAACGACTTTACAGCCGCCATAATGGACTTTGATTTATTTTTAACTGCACTCGGAAAATGAACAAATGAAAACCTAGTTGACTTTTGTTTAGATGACTGTGTTATTTTTTTAAATTTAATCGGTAGTAGTGATGTTATTTTTTATTTCTACCATTCTGGTTATAAAAAGAAATAACATTTTTTAACTACTCTTAATTAAAAACAGTTTATGTCGACGGTACCTTGGGAGGTCATTGGTTTGACTTGTTTTTGACATTCGTTAAACGCTCCATAATTAGCTATCGTTTTGTTTTATTATTTAATAGAACGGTAAAAACAGTTATGTCGGAATCGATTCCGGCCTTTACCTTCCCGTAATCGATAAACTTGTTATACTGGCTAGTTAGAAATTGGAATTCTGTTTGACGATTCTAAAATCAAAGTAAATTTTCTTAATGGCCATTCTTACTGGCCACTTTATTGTTGGTCAGTAATACTGATGAAATTATGTTGTAATGCAACGACGTTGTGTATTTGTTGTCAGCCCAGGTGCCTCAAGTTCAGCAGTCAAAATGTATGTCGAATGATGAAATTTTACACAATTCTTCACATGATAACAGTTAGTTTCAAATTGGTTCCAATATGAAGCTTAAAACTTTGTTGTATGATTCTGTCTGTAATTTTAAGCGATGATGATGATGATGCATATTAGTCATTCAAAGTTGACAACAATGGTGTTTACATTTTTATTTATGTAAACAACAAGATGTCTGTGAAATCGATGAGACATGTTTATAGTGAAACTGGGTTACTTTCTAAATTAACTTTGGAATGATTGATGCATGATTTTTTTTAAATTGTATTTATTACCCACCTATACATAAGCCGCAGAGAACAGCAACAGCATTGAAGATAAGGCCGCGTTATCGCAATTTGAAATGTATTTCCATTCATCACCTGATAGCAGTCACAATGTAAACATTGAACTTATTACATAAATGACTGTATAATACCGCGGGCCGAGAGAGAAAATAGCCGAAAGAGACAGGTAGATTAGTAACACGTGGGTTGGTAAGGGAGGGGTATATTTGTGCTTGGCCCAAATTCGCGGTGTAGCAATGAGCCGCGGCGCGAAAGAGCGCGAGGCGAGTGGCGACGAGGATGTTGCGTCCGTCTCACATCGCTACCGAGTTGTGACTATGTACTTCTGACTATTCTATTCAGGCAGGGCAGCTGACGGGCTATTCTCAAGGCGCCTAAAATTAATGATGTCGTGTCGTTATCGCAGACGTATAAAAAAACTCTGAAATGTTGGACCATTATGTTACTGCGTTATTTGAACGCGAGGAGAGGAGCGTTATTGTAAATGTTCGTTGGTTTTATTCGGAGGGCGACTCAAAACTTGATATCCGTTACTTCCAACGTTTTATAATGGGGCGTAGTTCAGTTTCGTGACAATTATACTGGGGGAATTTATGAGCTCAGATTAATATCACACGATTTTTGTAGGTAAAGATATCAACTTGAAAACATTCACTAACGATAAATGATACAAATTATTCACTAAATCCTTTACCAACCCGACTGAACTAACAAAGAAAATCCGCCTCTAACGTCAACGACACGCTTCCGCGACGCGTCCCCTCATGGTTGTCGAATAACCCGACTAACATCTGACGCAAAAGAAAGAACCCAATAATCTATACTATAAGTACACAGCTGTTTATACGTATAGCTATCTACTACGTAGTGACGTCATTTCATTCAAGAAACGGGTTTTGCGAAAACTTCAATGAAATCGTTTCAACGTAAATTAGTTGACGTATATTACCACTATCGTACGTATTTTAGTCCTTGTGTAGGCTAATTAAAACTTTATCGGCACGCGGTATTTTTGCGCGTGTATTTCTGCACTAGATAATGTATACGTTTACATTATTAGAAATACCGATATAATTACGCTAGTGTGTTGTCATAACAAGATCCGTTTGTAAACGGTATACAATTAAGCAACTTATTATTAAAATCAGCTTTCCGAGTAAACCGATGTTTCTTCATTAAACAGTAATAGGCATGCTGAAAATTCCTCTCTTATTATAGGTTTTAAAATTGGATGTGTCGTCGGCGCCCATGGAGTATTGATTTTGTGTCACAGCCAGGCAAAACCTGCCATGTCCCTATGGGTGGCTGCGAGGTAGAAAAATTTACATGTTGTTCATATCGTTCATACTTTTTATACAAAAGGGTAGACTGAGGCTGACATGTTTCATGTAAAAGTCCTTTTTTTAGTTATACAGGGTGAAATTTCCAAGTGGGCATGGATGGGCAAATCCGAAACTATGAGGAATAGCGAGAAATACTCAAAGGAGTCTCGAGCCCAATTTTGACGAAAATTAAAACTGAATCATTAGATTTTTGAAAAACCAATATTCCTAGCCAGGAATCGAACCAATTATTTTGGAGAAAAAAAAACACACTGTATTATGACACCATCCGATAGTGTCGCTAATAAGGATCATATTCTGGGAAGTAATGACATACAGCAAACTACCACTTGAAAAATTCACCGTGTATAAGGATAATTATGTTAAAAGTTCCTTCTACAACAACTGATAAAAAGTAAAAAAAAGAGAGACAAATATTTAAAAAAAGATTATGCTTGGATGGTTTGGTCATGTTGAGAGGATGAATGAAAGACGTATAACAAAAGCAATTAACATGGCAGATGTGAGTAGAAACACCGGGATGGGACGCCCTAGAAGGAC
Organism: Noctua pronuba; assembly: GCA_905220335.1. Lineage (NCBI taxonomy): Eukaryota > Metazoa > Arthropoda > Insecta > Lepidoptera > Noctuidae > Noctua > Noctua pronuba. Next base: position 6,935,457 of record LR999900.1, on the reverse strand, counting down.
ATCGTACACTGACCTCTTGATGATTTAAGGTCTTAAGAAAGGTCAGGGGCGTCAGTACCAAAAGGAACGAAGCAAAAGGCGTGTGAAAGGATTCTGCTTACCCCATTTGCGAAAAAGGCGACAGATTTATGATTAGAATTATATAAGTACCAAATGTTTTAGATAAGGCTGATAAATGATTAAAAATGTCTTCAACCGCCGTTTTACTTTTGAAACGTTCTCATCATCTTTCTACCCTTGTCCCATGTTACTTGGGGTCGGCGCAACACGTTTTTTTCATCCATTCTCCCCTGTCAGCCGTCACGATATCATAAACTCCTTTTTCTTTCATATCATTCCTCACATAATCCATCCATCGTTTCTTACTAATTAATACTTTAAATTTAAAGCCCTTAGTAAATATTTCCTTCGCCAGATATTTCAGAAATGTTGAACACAAGCTGACATAACTATTGTAACAATATTATGTTTCGCTTGTTAAACTTTACTTGACAGATTTGGGGCCGTCGAGACCCTTGACGTGTAATCTCTGCCGCCCCCTCATAGATACAACCCTAGCTATCCTTTTACAAGGTGCCCCTACCTCTGATTGTACCTACATAGGTAGATATCTACCTGTTTATTGGACCAACAACGTTGTTACCTTAATTGGGCTCCAGCAATTACTTTATTGCGCCTATATTTAAAATCAAAAATGTAGATCGGGGTTGAATACAAAGTAAATGTTTGTTGTTTTAATCATACGTTTTATAAAGTAGCTCAATAATAGATTGTGTCGCTACACTTTTTCCCTCCACTGATATTCTTGTAATTCAGAATCTACAATGGCGAGTAACTCAAACAGAAAAGCGCCTTAGAACATAGAAAAAAATCAACAAGCTTAGAAACACAGTTTAAGCTTGACTGCGTTTAAGAATAAAGAATTTATTATTATTTATGAAGGTGTGCTTCAGCCAGCTCCTGGACCAACGCCCCAAGATTGATTCCAGCTATCAACACCCACTTAGACAATAAGTGGAACCAAAAATAGTGCTTCTTAGCAAAAGGTAGAGGAGGTCAAATGAAAGTCGCTCTATGTAAAATAAGAGCCATATTAAAACACATCTGGTTATACTGGAAGATAATCCCAGAATTAAAGTCTAGGTCGATACTGACGTTGTGCAACTGGCCATTTGAATATTAGCTAGGCTATCAACAATCCAGATCGGTTGAAGTTTTTGTATCATGTAGATGAGCAAAAGCATCGAGTAAACTCATAAGATCCGTACCACCCCATACTGTCCTAAAATTACCTACAGATAATTTTACGCTTAGTCCTAAAATAGTCTATGGTTTTTTCTTGAGTACTACTCAAGAAAAAAATACAATTATAAACTGAATTTGCTGGACAGGTTGTTAACGGTTAGGTATACCTACGTTACTAAATTACCTAACGTATTTAACATAGGCAAAACAAGCGCCAACGACTGGCAATTAGAGCGTTGAAAACAGGACAAAGTGGAAAAGACTGCCGGAGGGCGCATTCTGATAGAAGGCGGGGCACGCCAGACAGAAAACGAAGAATCAAGGTTTTATGAGATTCGCTTAATATCCCCTTCCATAGAAAAAATCTAGCCGTTCCGGGCCCGCTGTAGTTAAAATACCTCATTACGAAATTGCTTTTAACACAAAACATTGTTGAATACCCGAGGGACAGAGGCATTTCATATATTTCGACTTTTGACAGATGGTGCCTAACTGGCTTTACAACTTTGGGTACCTGCGACACAGGTACCGAAACCAAATGCCAGCCGTCCGCAGAGAGAGCACGTCGTTAAAGGCACCTATGTCCATTGTATGCTTATAAACATAACGGACTGAATGTTAATCTATATTCTACCCGATTTCACTGTCGTAATATTTCAGTCACATACTTTAAGCACTAAAATAAAAATTCGCCGAGCGTCGCTTTGCTTATCATATTTAAATAAAGCCGATTACTGCCAAACGAAACGAGCTTTGGAATTCAGTCCGCCAATTTATCGTGTTCTTTTTTTATGAGTCTGATACTGTTACGCATGTCCATACAGCCAGTATCAAATTCTTATTTGTTGGGTTCGCTGACAATTTGGAAGAACATAAGTCGATGAATCAAAAATGTAATTTGTAAATTAGCAAATTATCAATAAGCAAATCATCGACTTATCAGAAATGTGTTTATTCATGAATGATTGCTAAAAATTTAGTTTTATCATTATTTTGTTTAGGTGGTATATCCGTCATAGTTATTATTGAGAGTGAATGTGCAAATGTGTAGAAAGGGAAAGCATTCACTTTGTTATCGTTTGGTAGTTAACTCCCGTTCATGAACACACATACCTACTGAATGGTGCCGAATTTTAATTACCTTTATGAATTTTCTCATTTATCAAGAACTAGGTACCTTGAAGTCAAATGGAGTGTTGTTTTGGTCCACATAAATTATTCTTTATATCTGCTATAAAGATACGATCTCAAAGTTATAATTGCATGGATGTAAACTACCAACAGTGAGATTTTAATGAACATATTTACCTTATTCATTCAACAAGAGCAGTATTGGACGAAATATGCTTTATCGTGGTGCATATCAGCGAAAATTGACGCTCCGAGCTATTTGAATTCGATAAGATAAAACTCAGGCGGTCTCGCTTAAGGTGGATCCCTAGTCGATCGTTGCCATACATTTTTCAGGGGTTGTAATCTCCGTAAATAAACGGTTTCTGCAGAATAAAAGCAAGTATAATGAGACTTTATAATGTATTATGTTCGCGTAACGCAAAAATTTTATAAAAACAACAGTATTTCTAGGAGAATTAGACCCAATAAAAAACGAAAAATCTTCACATGTGTGAGTAACCTGAATCGCGCCATCTAACGGAAATTTAAAGAACCACCGAGAAAGACTTATTAGCTGTTGTGTTACGAGTTAACGTTCGGTAAACATTTATAATAGATGGCGCTGTTCGAAAATTCGAACAAGCAGTCAAGCACCAAGGTTACGTCGAGTGACGCGGCAATGCCACGTTGCCATTCCAGCACGGCGTTGCCAAATTTCTCAGTCAGTCCATGCGTCAACAACTTGTGAGAATCGTTTCCAAAATTGTGTTTCTAGAAAGTTAGCGCAGGCGCGCGGGTTTGCCCGCGGATTTTACATTTTATGATTGATAAAATGTTTTTTATTAGGGAATGAGAAAGAATGCTAGAAAGTGAAAAAAAATATCTGCGATCTGCATTTGGTTCACACAGATACAATACTAATGTAATTATTGTAATATCTACTTTAAATATAAAGTACCTAAAGATTTAAAAATCTTTCTACTGTATGTAAGTAGGTACTGATAATACATTTTCTGACACGGTTAGGTACTAATTCATAGGTTTGGGTTGAATAAAATCAGAGAATAGAAGTTCATGTAAACTTAGGGTAAACCTAAATCAGGCGATCAGCGTAGGCAAATTTACCTATTTTTTTTCTAATTACCTACCTACGCAATGGTGACACGTAGGTACTACTTACATCTATTGATTGAATCATATTTAATTTATGTGAAACCATCAAGATAAGTGAATACACAGACAAACCACATTGATTTTTCATAACAATTGCACATTTTAGTATTATTAGCAGTTAGCACACGTCAAAGTGAGTCGAGGTAAATTGGTCTTGCCATCTAAGAAGTTTACCAAGAAAAAGGGGAAATAAAACATAGGGCAGTTTAGTAGTAAGTTGTAGGATGTTCTGATATTTAAAACGATGAATGATATAGGTACATCATTCATTTATGGTTTCGGGGTTTTTAACTGTCAGCGAAATGACGTTCTCAAAATGGTAGCTGTAGTTCCAATTTCGCCCGTCTGAACAGCGAAGTAAGTAGTAAGCACCATTCAGGTTTAGAATTGGTGACTGGGGCTACTACTGAGAACCATTCATACGAGTGCCATCCGTGAAAGAGTTTTTATTTAAAAGTGAAGTGTTTTTGTGTTTTATTGACGGTAAGTGTTATTTTTATGTACAAAGGATGCTTTTCTGCTTGAAGGTGATACAGAGTTATATTATAATAGTAATTATCCTTAAAACTTAAAAAAGTGTAAGATTTAGAAGAGGAAATACAAAATCAAACGTTAGCAACACTCGTTGATTGTCATCACATCACATACCTACCTACTCTAAATTTCAAATATTTCCCCCTAATAGGGACGTCAAAAATCGATTCACAAATAAAGAAATGATTTTCCAAAAATCAATCATTCGTTTTCGATGAAATTCGCAATGTAGGGGTTTACCCTAGCAAGAAAGTGTCTCCTATAGTCTGTTATATGAGTGGAACGTATAGTTGGTGCCTAATCTGCTGTAAATGTACATAAAAAATTGGTGTCCCTTGTCGTTTTGAAAAAAAAACCGAAAAAACGATTCCTGCTAGGGTAACGTACGCACGACGGCCGATCAAGCTATACAAAACCAGTTTATGCGGATCTCTCATTCTATAGGAAATCTATACAAAGCGAGGCCAATTTATACTGGAAATGTACAGCACCATGTGCCGCCGTGTGTACACGTTTACGAGGGCGAAAAAACGATCGATGAGCGAAAAGAATTTAACTAGTCTCATATCTGGAAAAAATCCGTATTTTTACGCAAAAGGATTTGCACTGGATATGCTTCGTAATTTTCCCGCCACCACAATTCTTAACAATTCAAACAAACAAAAAACTGATGTTCTAGGGTGAAATATCGATTCCCTGTATCGATTCAGTACTAGATATCGATTTGAAAAAACGTTTTTATTTGTTCCAAAAAATCGATTCTTTGCTCAATCGATCTCAGATTGACATCTCTATTTGGTCTGTTCTCATGTTCTGACAGTTGTTTTGCAAATTCTAAAATTTTAAATTATGAAGTGCATGTACCTACACATACAATTCAAATTAACAATAATTATTGTTTCAGGTTCCAAAGAAGATTTGGCCTGCCTGGAGTAATTGGGTGCATAGATTGTACCCATGTAGCTTTGGTAAAGCCCAATGATGAAGAGCACCTTTTTTATAATAGAAAAGGGTATCATTCATTAAATGTTCAAATGGTAGATATTATAATTATTAATACTGTATGGCAAGCTAGATAAATCACTTCTTAATCTTAGTTTTATTTTCAGATTTGTGATGTCAATCTACTTATTTTAAATGTCAATGCAAAGTTTGGTGGAGCTACACATGATTCACATATATTATTTGGTCTTCTAGTAGAGTTGAACCATTTATGCGTGAACTTCATCAATATAATGAACAAGTATGGCTGTTAGGTATGTATTTATAACATTAAAATATCTAATCTATAGGATTTTTCCCGATTTGTCTACAGCAAAGACATTCAAATATTTCCGAGCGATAGACAGGACAAGACGACGAAAATCGTAATCCAAAACTTGTTACTACTTAGTTACACGCTTGCCGCTTGTCAGGTAGCAATCGTGTGTCAAAATCGAAAATATTCAGGATGAAAATTATTGTATGACAATATTCCCAATGTCCGCTCTATATGTGTCTAAATCTCTTTGGTCTACAGTAACTAATTTTTCAGGTGACTCTGGATATCCACGACGCCCTTGGCTTATGACACCTATCCTCAATGCAGTTGAAGGTTCTAGGGAAGAACGATATACTCAAAAGCATGTGCAAGCCCGTAACTGCATTGAGCGCTGTTTTGGATTACTCAAAGCACGGTGGAGATGTTTGCTTAGGGACAGGGTTCTTCACTATCATCCTCATGTAGCAAGCAATATTACAATGGCATGTTGTGTACTACACAACATGCCATTGTATATTACACAACATAGCTTTGAAAGCTGGCTTGCCACCACCACAGCCACTTCCTGCTGCACATGACGATGGAGATGATATAACCATGCCAGATCCCACACCCACTGCTACTGTGGGTAGCCAGAGTGAAGTAATCCAACGAAGAGCCATGTTGAGTTGTTTATTGGATAGGTTAGGTTAGTATTAGTAAGATTATTTTAAGCTTTAATAAGATTTTATTGATATTTCCTAATAATAAGTTAAACTTTTTGTACTCTTTCATATATTTAATTTATGTAATAGAAATTATAAGTTATTGATAGTATTTTGAAAATATCTAGTTAATTTTAAATTGATTATAATGTACTTAGATATTAAATTATTAATAAACAGCTTTAATATTACAAACAAGTTTATTATTATTTTTACTAAAACACTGACATTCATAATACATAGTTTGGTGTTGGCGTGCATGGTAGGTAGGGAGGAAGGATTTTTCGTGTATCCAATACTTGGTACTTAGCTTACATAAATTTTAGGTATTATTGTTAGAAAACACTTTACATAAAAATCTATTACCTACAGTTTGTAAATAATTAATGGTTGTAGAACTTGCAAATCAAGTCTAAATTAAAAAGATTTTGTTTAATACTATAAAAAAAACAATTGAACTAATAATACATACAATTTGTAGATAAAAGTTTAGAGAAGGAAAAAGTAAACTGGATTGGAATAGCAAAGAATTGAAATAAAAAGTTATTGTTGTTACTCTGATATTTATTGTAGGAAATTTAAAATGTTCATAGCTCACAGCTGAGACCACTATCACTACATTAGACATCTTAAGGATAATATCTGTCGAAGGTAGTGATGATAGTCTCAACTGTGGCAAAATCTCTATCAAATTGCGGCGTGTGCGCGCTCGAAGCAGCCCGCGGCGTCGCGGCGTGGATGTGGTATGCGACGCCGCGGGCCGTGACGTGGACGCGGTAGGTGACATCGCTGACAGCATCGGCGCAGATGCAGTGCCGGGCGGCGGCGTTAGCACTGATGGTGGAGGATGGCTTTAAAATTCGGGAGGTGGCAGTGAAGGACTGGCGGTGGATGCTGTTGTTGCTGAGAATATATAATTATTTATATTAAATTGTGCCTAAATTAATAATTTAGCCGAAACATAGCATCTTTAAAAAAAGGTACCTTGTCTATAATAATATGAAGGAAAAGTATCATCTGTGGCAGGAGTTTGGGACGGACAGACAGAATGTGCAGAATCTCTGGTTGGTGTTGGTAGAGAGTTTCTCTGATGGTGGGGCCTGAAAAATTTGAAGAATATGAATTAGAAAAATTAAACATGTTCATAAAAGAAAATATAGTGATAAGCAAAGAAAAAACTAACATCAAAGCCTCTCTCCTCAATTCCAGCTTGACCGGTGACAGCCGTCAAACCCATTATGCCCAACACCCTCTCTTCTGAAGCAGTTAGAGTTACTCTGCTGCTTGGACCACCACCAGTACCAGAAGCCTCAACCCGTATTGCCAAGGCTTTTTTCTTTGTTTTTGTTTTACAGTCCGCCCACACCTGAACATATTTGTCTGTTAATTGTTGTCATGCATGTTTTCATCAGTAATTTTCTGGTCTATGAAGTAAGCTGATTGTTGTATGTACTTCATTCATAATAGGAAACCCAACACCATAAAATAATATTTTTATGTGACAAATACAAGTGGAATCTTACTTTTTTCCATTTGTCCATTGGCTTTATTACTCCTCCACCAATGGAGTTTAATAAATCTCCCAGTTCCTGCCACAGCCGGTCAGATTTTATTCGGCCTTGAGGCCCTTGCTGGGGCCTCGTTATATCGCCATGGCTAGAAAAAAAGTTAAAACTATTTCAGAGAAACAGAGGGTCTATTGATTAAGTAAAAGGTCAAACATAATTGTTTTGTTTGTTTCGTAAGTAGTAGTATTAGTTCAAGTCGCGTATCACGTCATTGTTTATGTTTCTAACTTTCAAGTGCCCCAAGTATGAAAGATTTTAACAAAGGAAGATTACGAAATAACTAATAATTTACGTACCTTTCCATAAATTCTAATAAAGCTGCGAACTGTTCTGGGCTTGCTCGAGATCTAGATTCCATCCTATTAAAGTTATCACTTCATTTAAGGTATCGTTCATTTAAATGCACGATATCATATTATTTCGAATGACAGTAATGTTTAAAATTACATCCCACACTGGCATATTATAATAAACCAATTCTAAGAACAACTTGTACCTTATTTTGCTTACTTTTTTAACCTTTAAAACCATTATTCCTTTCTTAACAATCCAAAACAAAACTTCAGCACGCGCACAAAGTACACAACTGTGACTTTGACATTAGTTTGACGTTTCTTGGAACGCTCACCATAGACTAAAGTATAGGTTTTTTCTAAGGTCATTGTAGAACGAGCGATCGACTCAGTCCTGTCAAGTTGGCTACCAAGATAGCGTTGTTTATAATCGCTTACGCCGGAGCGTTTACAATTGTAGAAAGAGAATCGATACGAAGCGTTTGTAACTTGGCTAGGCCTGCTGGACATTTTAATTTCCAACCATGTTTAAAAAACGACATCTAGTGGAGTCGGAAGTTACTACTATTTACTTTGCATGTGTGTGTAAAGAGTAAATTCATGCGGCTAAATCATTATTATGTTCTAATCTTTGTATGATACCAGTTAACAAGCACAGTGATGATCTAAAAAAATCAAGTTAATGCCCTAGGTTTCGCTAACAATAAAGTTGTTTATTAAAAATGTCTATGTTAGGTGTAAAAATTGAAAATGTTCGAAATTGTGGATGTGTCGCCATCTAGCGACAAAATGGCAGTGAGATCATCTAGGCTTTCACCTTAAATGTTTATACAGAAACCAGTTCTACAGTTTTGGTTATATTCGTTGTATTTTTAGCACTAATTGCATCTGTGCATTCTAAAATTACAAAAATCCGCTAAAATTAGACAATAATAATTTAATTTGTTGTATGTTAGTACAGCTGTGCATGAACAGATGGCGTTAGTAGTGAGCACAAAGCATATCGCGTGGTAACAAAAATATCTGGTTTCTCCGTATCGCGCCCGACCGCGCGACCGAGAGCACGTTGTGATTATCACAAGTCACAACTCACTGACCTTGGGGCAAAAAGGAGAAATAATTTTAATTCCAACTGCGGTGTTTTTCTTACTTGAGCATACTAATAAGGCGTTGTTCATTCTTAGAAACTTTGGCTTAGGTACGGATATGCGATTTTGATTACCTAGTTGTTTTCGTAGTTTTGGATTAGGTTTTTGTGGGTTAAGATAATTAGCTGCATTAAATTATGCATTTAACGATTATACTGGAAGGTCTAAATTTGGTTTATTCAATATATTCTATATAGGTACTTACATATGTTTATGGACTACGGTTATTTTTCATTGTCTTTTAACATGCGGTACCTAGCTAATAGCTATAATTATAACAATTTTGGCTCGTAAAACCCACACGCTATACAGTTGCTGCATTGATATCAGCAACACATTTATAATCAAACTGAATGACATCAATAATTCAGCTTTCATATAAAAAGCAAATAAACAAATAAAATTCGAAAGTACAGGACGCAGTCGGTGATACATTTACGCGCGCTTTCCAGGAACGCGGACAAGTGGGCTGTCAACATACCGCGCCGCACACTCAGTGACGCACCCAATTTTAATTCCCGCTATTCAACAACTACCTTAAAACGGTAGTACGTACATCAATATGCAGTGTGTCATATCTGTTTGATTTGTTCATTCTTCGCTTCGCATAGATATGACCTGATAATAAAAACAAAACTAGCATATTGTTGTTTATGGCCTATGTTTATGACAGTTACTATATTTCTGCATTAGGAAAATGGTTTTCCTTGGTACAAAATTATAAAGCAACTATGTATAGTGGTTACGCACTACTGTAGTAGAACACTGAATGCTAATTATGACTGGTAGTCAGCTTAGCGGCAGTATTTTTTCATCGAAATTACGCTTTGGTTCATTACTTTTTAATACGCTGTAAAACTGCTATTCGCACATTAATTTAAAACCGTCAAATTTGATAGTGTATTCTAAATAAACGTTTTTTTACCATGTATTTGACTAGTAATTAATTTTGAGACAAAAAAAATCATCCTGTAATATTTAACAATGTATTTTTTACCAATCTCAATATAATGTTCCATTCGAAAATTTATTTGCGCACGTTGTATTTTCGCCCGGTCGGGCCCGATCCCAGCAGGCTGCCAGTTCGTTTATCGAATACAGACGCTATCCTAGTATAAACATAAAAAATTAAACCTCGCCGAACCCTCGTCCCGGCGCGGCGTGGCGGCGTTTGTTCCCTTCATACTTTTTGTGCTCGCGGCCAAACCCTCGATCGCTCACTGCTTTTAGGGCCCGTATCCCTGCATTCAACTGGCACCCTATTGAAGCCATATTTTGTTCGAAATATCCCGTCGTAAAGACCGACGATTCACGATAATGTATTATCGTTAAGTCGTTGTGCGTTAAATAATACAGTGTTCAACAGTTTTTGTTTTGTTATCACGAATTTGAATGTCAAACGCTTTCAGTTTAAGATTTTGTTCTGAGTAATTTTCTTTTGTTCTTTTTTGTTGAGAATTCTTTAGTTTTGGAATATTTGAACGCATTTTCGTCTTACTTATAGGGTATTTTGGGGTTACATGTTTACAGTGACGTGTATTTTTCCAGATACAATCGAATTAATTGTTATTGCCTGAGACGTCGTTGTTTATAATTTAGTTAGTCGCGAGTCGCGAGCGCGCGATCTGATTAATGGAATAATTGGATGTCATATCATGTGAAATTATCTCTGTCTATTAGTGAACATAATGTCTGTTTGTTCGCTCTACTTATAACACGTAAACCTACGCCTGTTATTAATGTTTCGTAGACACATACTTGGAACTATAAATGGATAGATTTAATTAACAAAGTTAATTATTCATTAAATCGTACGAATTAAAAGCACATACTTAATTCGATGTATTATTAATCTTGACAAAAATAGTCAATGTCCGTTTTCTGAATGAATGTCTTTTTTAAGAATAAATATCTTTAAACCTAATGATGATCATCTGCCTAGCCTTTTCCCAATTGTTCTTTTTTGACGTTCAGTTAAATATTTCATCGGGTCGCGATACATCAGGATGTTTTTCTAAGCTAACGCCAGCGAAAAACATTTACCATTCAAACTGCTGGCTGGTTAAATAGTTGATAGGGGAACAGACTACCATTGGATACTGTACCAGTTTGGCTGATAGTTTGGTCTGAGCATTGAAGCTCGAGACAATGGACCAATCAGACTGCGTCTATTCGCCGTGGCAGCAGCATCAGCAAAATGCAGTTACACCGGCTGCGACGACGCGCTGACTGTATACGGTTGATTCGAAGTTCAAGGCAGGCCATCTGAAAAATGCATTAAAATATGGTTTTATTTCAGTTACATTAAGTAGATACGTTAGGTATTAAATTAGTTCCTTTAACATCTCAGAAACAGAGGAATGCAACAGAACTGAAATAGGTAATTTAGTTAGAAAACTTTAGCCGGAAACAGACCTACTTTGTAAATAACAGACGAACTATCAAATATCGCTAGCTAAGTCCTTAGTGTACCTTAAAGTACCTTTAGATCAGCCTATAAGAGTGATAGCCTAGTGGTGTGACCGTCGGACTGCCAAGTCATCGGTCTCAAGTTCGAACCCAAGACACGCACCTCTGATTTTCCGGATTCATGTGCGTAGGTATTGTATAACCATCACTTGCTTCGGTGAAGGAAAACATCGTGAGGAAACCAGCATGCCTGAGAGAAATTTCTCGACGGCTTTTAAAGCCAAGTCAGAGGCCCACAGGCGGCATAAAAACTCTGACACCAGGTTAGGCATTAACCACACGATAAAGAAACATATAAAAGAAATATACATTCCCTGCTTTTGTGACTCATGGCTCTGTGAGAGGGCCGTAATCCACCACGCTGACCCAGTGCGGGTTAGTGGATGTCACGTATCTTCATTGATTCTAGGACATGCCGGTTTCTTCGCGATGTTTTCCTTCACCGTTTTGAGAGCAGTGGTGATGAAATAAATGACAAAGTAGAGCGCCTGCCCGCACTGGGCTTACGTGGCGGATTATGGCCCGCTGCATCTCACAGAGCGGAGGCCTCTGTCCCAACAGTGGGGACATTAAGGCTAATTGTGAAAGTGTCCGCTTGGGTTTGAACCCACGACCTAGGATACGAATGTTGTAGCCGGTGCCAGTATGCAACCACTGCTCCCAATTTGAATGCCGTGGCTTATACCTACGCTAGCTATTGAATATGAAAGTCTTCTAAAAAAAGACTGTTATACGGTTCACCACCAGCATTATTTGGATATTTACCTGCCTAGTAGCTCATAATATGAAATTATGTCGAGCGACTTTCATGCTCCTCAATGTAGGTCACCACTCACCAGTTACCTCATCATGATTTGACAGCCTCCCTGAAAAATAAAATACTTGCCGTTATAAACTAGCCCAGTAAGTGCAGGTAGGTAGTTGCTTCCTGCTATGGTGACCAACACTAAATTAAGAAACTTAGGTTCAGTTGAATATCAACGACGAGTCAATATTAAACTTATGTAAGCAGTTTGATTGGATATTGATATTTCAGTATATCAATCACAACAACAGTTGACACACGGTCAATTTGCTAGCAAATTTTTATGTTAATTGAAAAAAAAACTACTGTTGAACTTCGTTTCAGAAACGGGGTGTTCGATCATGCATAGGAGGTAGACAGTCGTGAAAGTACACTTTGAATATGAATGTAGTTCAAGGGACGAAAACGACGAAATCGGGTTTTTTTATTTCTTCAATACTGTATTGCTCAGTGTTTGTGAAAGGAACTAGGACATGAATCATCTCGATACTGTGTCATAATGTTGAGAAATGGAGAAATAAAATGTTGAAGAAAAAAACTTTGCAGTTTTTGATTAATTTCTAATTTTCGGGTCTTTGGTAAAGGAGCTTTATGGGAATTACTTTCGGACTGCAGTATTTAGGAAATGATGGGAATATACTGATACGAAATGGAATGTCAATGAAAAAGCAAGGTAGGTATACTTAGGTCGACGAGACAGCAAGAATCTACTTCTTCGAAATTAGTTCGTGTTATTCTTGACATAGTTCGGTAAATGCAGATTAGAAAGAGAAAGAATTTATTTTGTTTTTTCAAAATGTTGTTGATTAATAAAGACTTCAGAGGCAAGCAGTTCATCAACCATTATGAAGAAAACAGGTTTTTTGTGTATAGTCATGCTAAATTGGAAAACTTCGAGAAGGTTCCTGCAGAAGGTACTTATATCAGAACTGGAAATAGTTAAAAATGTTTAGGGAAAGTTGAATGAGTAAGCCTGTAATGGAAAAAAGACGTTAAACATAAAAGCTTAAAGTCAATTGTAAATAATCCCGAACGATTCCCTAAAATGACTTCAAAAGAAAGCATGAATTCGGGAACGGAAAACCCGCGATTTCATTCAATCCGAATGCTACACATCTAATCAATGAAAGAAATAAAAGAGCAGCATTACAATTTACAACGAGCTATTAAATAAACAATAATACACCTAAATTAAAGAGGGATCAGAGCACATGGCGATCTATCTTTCGAAACAACAAAGCCGATTGGTGTGACGTTCCACCCCGGTGATATGTACGTCCTACTACCTAAATGCCTTATGTACACCGCTAGTTACTACTTCATGACTACTCGGAGCTCAGTGTGTACTGCAATGCAACGGAAAATATGCGTGTTTACCAAAGTCGTTTCGGTAGAACGGTGTCGTGTGTTGCGTCACGTTTAAGGAAATTGATAGTGCGCCGAGGCCGACGTGACTAACATTATCGTGATTGTGCTCATTTTATGCTCAGTTTTTCAAATTTCAATTTGATATTATAGTGTGGTGCTGTGATTTAACATTAAGATGGAATTTATTTTTTCTCATCCCGTTTCTACCTGTGGGTGGAGGCCAGACAAATGTCCGACGTTCGACACGCCGTGCGACCGACATAACCTTGTGTTGTCGAGTAAGTATATTTTTTGTTACAATCGTACTCAAACTGGTTAAATACCAGGAATGTTGAAGTAAATTAGAATATTCGATCAATTTCGAAAAAGTATTCTGCCAAATAATAGTTTACAAGCATAAATGCAGACGAAATAAGCATATTTCGAATAATAATATCGAACGTCATTACGAGGTTCACTGTACAAGATGGCGGCGAGTGGGGAGAGGGCGCCCAGTTGGCCAGGTGCTGCCGCCGCGTCGAGTTCGGCGCTATAGCTAAACTAAATACGCAGTGTTGTACATTTAGAACGTTCACAATGGCTACCGCGAAAGACACGTCTACTTTCTTTCTGGAGGCAGATGCAAAAGATTTTGACAGTGTTTTAAAGTTATACCCACAAGCGATTAAACTTAAAGCTGAACTGAAAACAAAGAAACCCGACGAGCTCATAAAATTGGACAATTGGTGAGTACGAACGTCTTTGAAAGGAGAAAATGCGGCCGTGGCGTGTCAATGAACTTGTATTGTGTGTGTATCCGTGCAAACTGATTTGATAGCTACCTCCCTCGCGGACTGCATCTCTAGTCCGCGGACGGCTCATTAAAACCACTGCGTCACGTGGGATCGATGTCAAATTGACACGATCGTTTTTCCTGAAGCCAGTGTGGGGGAAAATATCGCGGGGCTTAGGCGTTATAAAATGGTGGCTGTCCTTTACGAATCATGACTCGTTTTAATGCATTATACTTTATGTTTAGGATCGTCTGTTTGCTAATTCCACAGATTCCCTGGCTAAATAACAGCTCTGATAATGTGTACGATTATGTTGTTGCATGTCTGACTAGGTAGTTTGCTAGATAATACAATGCGTTGTTGAGTACAAACTCACAATTCACATCCGTTCAAAATGGTGACTTGCCTTTTAAAGTTACGATTTATTATTAGTATTTCGACTAGTTTGGCATTTGTTTGATGAATTAGATATGATTACTAACTATCCCACATATTTGTAGCATATAAATTAATAAATATTTTGAATTATTGGATTAGTTAACCAAGCACAATGAGTCATCGTGTACTTCAGTACGATCAACTTTTACCACAGCAGAAAGTACAAGTTTTTTACAAAGTTTAGAAGTTTCCCTTTGTTAATAATTTTCTACTTTGTTGAAGAAAAGATTACGAACTATTTTGAAATAAAATTATGATGTATCCATTATCAGTCAATAATTAACATTTTTACGTACCAGGTGGAACACGTTTTTGAGGGCGAGTATTTTACGATCCTGTTTTAACTTTAATGTACTATTAAACATTTTCAGAATAATTTCAATTATTTCATAGGGAACTTTTAGAAGTTACATCATAAAAATAATAATAATTTATGCTGTATTATACAGCAAATTTGAGTTCAGTCTTCCCCTAATACTTTTATAACGCTTCGCAGTAATTGTGAATAATCTCTTTGATATTTAAGTAAATTCATTGCTACTCTTAATTATTCCTACAGGAAAATAAGATAATAATATTTTAGAGCACGATGAAATCTTTCATTAATTGACTTAAATTAATTAACATCCCGGAAAATTTATTGCGTCTCGTGTAGATGCAAGACTATTCTAAACCTCTTTAATAAGACTCTTCATTGAATAATATACAGACATATTAAACTGAAACATTACAAAGTATTTTTTCTTTTAATAATCGGTTTTTTATAAAACAATTAAAAGACAGTCGGATGACACAAAATTAAATGTGTCGCATTTCATTAAGCCCATCTTGGGCGTACATTTTTACAAGCGTTTTACCATATGGCCCCTTAAGAACATGTGCTAAACGAATACAGCAATAAAACGGACCGTTTCTAGTAATTAGCATCTACTTTATGTTCTTTGAATAAGATATTGTTGCGGGACGAAAATGTATAGCTTTCATTCTCGCAGCGGGATTGATATTAATGTGTTTCCATTTCAACCCCTCCTGAAGGGTTGCATTTCAAAATAATTTTCGACTTGAATACCGCTCCATTTCTCAATTCCAAAGACTGAATCGTTGAGCCAAACTGGCGACATATTCCGTCGGTATTTTCGAAGAATTGTACACGAGAATGTCATTGTAATTTAAAAAATAAATATAGTCATTTATCCGTTTTATTTACAGGTACCAGAATGAACTACCAAAGAAGATCAAATCCAGAGGCAAGGACGCGCATCTGGTGCACGAGGAGCTGGTACAACTCATGAAATGGAAACAAGCGGTCAGTACGAGTTTATTATACTAACATACAGCGAAACCCGTTTCATAACCATCGCACTGTTGATAAACTACATATTAGTTTATGTCTAACTCTGCACTGGAAATGATTTCAGTGCAAAATTGCCGTTGGTACATAGATATTTAATTCAATCACAGAAATAAATCAGTATCTTGATTACAGATAGCCTTAAACTTGGGCTACACAAATTCGTTGAATCAACGTAATTTGCATCCGTAATTACACGGAATACAAGTATTGAATTCAAAATATCCAAACGTATCCGTGTTCATTTGAATAAAATAGTTTTAGCTCATTCGCTTACACAAGCAGGCACTTCGCATATGTCAATCAAGCGAAAGAATAACTTATAAACTACAGCCAAACATTTACAAAAGATTTATAAACACATTGAGCACTGGCAACGCCAAACGACCTATTCAAACCTGACAATGGCTTGAATCTTTTGTGTCTTCTATTACAGAGAGGAAGATTTTTTCCGCAATTATCATATCTGATAAAAGTGAACACGCCAAGGGCTGTCATGGCTGAGACGAAGAAGGCGTTCCGGAAGCTGCCGAACGTCGAGTCAGCTATGGCGGCGTTGAGTAATCTGAAGGGTGTGGGCACAGCCACAGCGTCAGCGGTCCTGGCGGCCGCTAGCCCGGACATAGCACCTTTCATGGCCGACGAATGTGTGCAGGCCATCCCCGAGATGGAAGAATGCGACTACACTGCCAAGGAATACCTCAATTTTGTAACCCATATTAGGAAAGTCTGTGATAGGTTAAATAAGGTTAGTACACGACTCACATTGTCTGTCTGCCTGTACCATGCAGTTTTCTCCTTCTTTGGCAGAGGGCCCAAGTGCCTTTTTGTAATGTTTTGGCAGTAAGTCTAATGGCTTTAGAAGGCCTATGATTTTAAAGTACATACCTTAACACAATGACATTTTAAATTTTAATTGATGTTGGAATTGTATGAAACCAACATTTGTATCGATGACTTAAAATAACGTACAAATGATTGCTGAAAAACCTCTAAATTAGGCCAGATAAAATAACACACATTATTATGTTCGAATTATCCTCGAACATATTATGTTCGAGGATAATTCGAACAACTCTACCTTTTCTCCTAACCCCTGATCATATTTTAGGAACAAAACGGCTGTGGCAACAAGTTTTCTCCACACATGGTGGAGCTGGCGTTATGGACGCACCATATAGTGTCGGACCTGCAGCCCGAACTTCTGGGCAAGGAGCCTCGGACCGTGGTACCAGCCAATGGAGGCTCGCCCCTCCCCCCCAGTGATGAGAGCAACCTCGAACCACCCACTAATGGCAACGGTGAGTATTCGAACAAATCCTCAGAAACGTCCGGAGTAGAACAGAGCGTTAATTTTGAAGAACATTTTATCTCAACAAACTTCAGAAGGAGCTAAAGTTATACCGTTTGATAATAGTTCTTCATCTGTGACTTTCATTGATTTGACCAATGTAACATTGTAAATGAACACCAAAACAATTCCGAAAAAAATTAAAGAACAATCTACCTGCAACTGAAGCTCGGTCTAAGTAGGTCTTACTTAGACAGAGCTTCACTTGCAGTTCAAGTAATAAAAAATAAATATACAAAAAATTGTATTTACATACTAAAAGACAAGATAAATTAAGACTTGGGATCTTTTTGAAAATTAATTGCCAATAGGATTCATCAAAACTGGTTAGATTGGAAAGCAACTCACGATACAGATGACCATTCTCACACAAAAAAATGCAAATGATTTTGATGAAAAGGCGATTACGGTAAAAGAAAAGAATAGTAGGTACACAATAACTTTAGTATTATTTTGGTAATGCCGATATCTTCAAGAGCTAAGAAAGTAAAATAATCAAGGATTCAAACTATTACTTCTGAACAAATACTTCAGATTCCTTCCAAGTTAACTGGTATTTGCTTTATCTCACATTGGCTAGATTAAATTCACCTGTTCACACCAACTTTTTAAAATATTAATAGAAAAATGATAAATATTGACATTTACACTGCTGTTTGCACAGTCCAGTAATTCACTTGTCTTGTACATAATCGAGGCAACATGAAATGCAGCGCGGTTACCTACTCCAAAAGATTGGAGGCCTCTGCTCTCATTTCGGAGCCCGTTATTTTGGTTAATCAAGTTCAACATTTCGTCGTAAATTCGGAGTTTCTTTCTTTCATGCGACAACATAGTTGTTCTGAAAGTTACTAATTAGGGCTGCTTTTTCGGTTACGATCAAGCTTTTAACAACAATACAACGGCCAAGTGCGAGTCGGACTCGTGCTTGAAGGGTTCCGTACCGTGGTAGTAGGGGGAGCCCCTTTAATTTATTTTAATTATGTGGTATTATAGCGGGAACAGATATACACATTCAGTGAAAATTTCAACTGTATACCTATTACGGATCATGAGATACACAGACGGCCCGCTGACAGACAGACGGACGGACGGACATCGGAGGATTAGTAATAGGGTCCCGTTGGTTACTCTTCGGGTACGGAACACTAAAAAGGGTGTCTGAAGTAGATATAACAGGAAATTGCAATAAACGTAGACTATTTATCATCAAGCCCCTACTGAAATATACTCTTAGATGAACCTGAACATGTAAATATACAGACATGAAACACCTTTTGTTTATAATATATAGGGGTGTTTTTATTACACACATTGTACAAATCTCCCACATGTATTTCTGAATAAAACTGGTAAATTAAGACGCCTATTGTGTAAACAGAACGCGTTGGACGCACTACATAAGGGCGTATTTACATTATGCGATATCCCGCATGTTTAAGGTAACGATGTCTATGATAACCGAATGCGGGGCCGACGAACGAGTACGAGGCATAACGACCACGTTTTATGTTATTGCCTGATTGCTACCCACAATCTACTGAGTAAATGACACGAAAATATTTGCTGTAGTTAATTTGTGGTGGTTAGATTACTAGGCATCCTTATAATCGTTATATATAGAGAACACAAGATGCTTTAGGCTTACTGCCTAACGAATATCAAACGTGTTAGGGAAATGGGCCGTGATTATATGCTCATATTTTTTGTTTCCGATCGGATATCATCAAATGACCCCTCCCGCTCTGGGCGGAGTGGAAGGGAGTGTCAGACTTTTACTGACTAAAACCCATCCATGTTCCTTATTTGCCCTTTGTGTTCCAGGGCCGCGGTATCTCTTTCGAACAGTCCCGCAGCCCACGCTCATAATTTCCGTGTAGGTGGAAATTATCATGGAATTTTGTTGTTGTTACAGGCAAATTAATCACTGCAGACTCAGTGAACGAGGACACCACGACGTCGTGCACGGAGGACTCGATGGACGCGAAGGCCGCGTCCCCCGCGACGCCCGCCACGCCCGCGTCCCCCTCCGACAACTCCGACTCCGCCTTTAGCACGCCGCGCGCCAAACGGTAACTACACTACACTATAATTACATTGCATTGTTTCATCTAGAATTCCTATCGGTTTTTATGCACAGTTGTTTCTTGATATCGAATAGATTTACTCATTTGTTCCGTTTGTTTGACCCAGGCAAATAGAGGAGGCGAGCTCAGCAGAAGAGAACTCACTGGGCGACTCCCTGGGTGACTCATCAGACGCGTCAGCGCTACCTATCGCTAAGAAACTTCGAAAAGCTACCCACTGACATCTGCGCACTCCCACCAAGCGACCCTCGTGCGCCTATAAATAGCTTTCTAGACTAAAATATTGTACCTAGGTAATTTATTTTTCAATTCCGATTAATTTTAACTTAGCGTTAAGTTTAATAAGAGTACCGGTCGATTTTGTAAGTTTTATAGGGTATCGATATTTGGAGCGCGCACGGAGTGGTCGGGCGCGCTCGGGAGTATGAGATTGTACAATATTTCGATGTGAGTGTATCTTCGGAGTGGCCCGCGAGAGGGCCTAGTGTTAGGTTTCGTTTGTAATAATTTTTAACGTTCGAACGTTCGCATCCAGCGTGACATTCCAATAATTGTAAAGTTTCGGCGGCGAGGGCGCAGGGCCGTCGCCGCGGAGTTCCGGATGCCTTGTCGAGGCCGCAAGGCCGCCATTCACACCATTGCCTTATGACACAGTCTGCCCGCAGAGTTTATATGCAACAAGATAATACAAAGGTCGTGTTACCCGGGCGCCGGGCACACGGGCCCACATGTAGTTTTTATTGAACAAATATAAGATATTAATTTTATAATTCGCATTTTTCATTTGTCCCAAATTAAACCATGTTTCCTTACTCCAATACGTTTATTCACATGTTCGCTTATTACATACCTACACTATACAGTTCTTTTCTGTCACAGTATTAAAAAAAAACCAAAACATTTTCACAGAACAAGGAAAATCTTATCCTATTACACAGTTACTTTCAACACAATTCTTAGTAGCTATTGCACCAACAGCGCAATCATACACGCCCATAAAATGTCCACTGAGACCGCAAAGTACGGCGACCAGTGCAGCTGAATCACGTAAACTTAATCAGGTGACCACATCCTGAAAGTCTATCGACTTACGTTAAATTCATTTTATATTAACGCAATAATATTCTTAAATTACGACATTATAAAATAATCAAAAATCGTCCAAAATTGGACCGCAAAAATCGATTCAATACACGACAGAATGTATCTAGAGACGACTGGTACTAACAAAATGCGCCGAGCCCACAGCTTCTGTCACGTACCGCCATACAATACGTCATTTCTATAGGACTTTATCCCGTGTGAGTAAAAGGTAATACGATTAGTTTGTTGTTAATGTGGGACCTCAACATCTTGCTGTAACTGTGGGTACAAGGTCGCTACTCGAGTGCCGGCCGTCATGCGGCCCGCGAAGTCGGCCCGCCGCGCCGGGCGGGGAGCGCCCAGCAGGGCGTCCAGCACGTTGCGCGGGGCCCACACGTCGCTGCCGCTGTTGGACCCGCCATTGCCTGCCCCGACGGGAGATAGGGGCGAGTCTGTCGTTGCACGGATCACTGTTGCTCGAGATTCGCCTGTAATTAATTATTATGTATGTTTTTGGATATGCAACGATTGATTGCTGATGTAAAGCATTTGGATACACCATCAGTAACTGTGGTAAACCTTTTGGGAGGTATGTATTGTAATGGTGGAGCTATGAGATATGATTTGATGATGATGATTACTGATTGATCAATTCTTCAACTAACTACTAACTACAACAAGATAAATCTACAGGATAAATAACAACGACAAAAAAAGAAAAGGGAATAAATACTAACTGGTTGATGAACTGATGGTTGCGAGGTAAGTTCATCCCTATAAGATAGGGAGTTCCTGATAAAAGATGGGTGGAATGGATGGTTTCTAAATAAAATTTGAATGTGTTGCGCCACTTAGTACGTCTATACTACTTCATGGATTTTGATGCGTTTTACCCATGATTTGAAGAATTTCTTGATAAACGTATGATTCTATGAAACACTGAATTAGTGGAGAAATGCTTAATGCTTCCTGATCAGATACGATGTTCAGGAAATCGTTTCCATGCAAAGGTGGGAGGATAGCTTTAGTCCTTGCAATTCACGTCATGCATGTGCCATTGTAATAAGGTTTTAATTTAAATTATTGATATTGACTAGAAAACAATCATATTATTATAATAAACCTGTAGTCTGGGAGATAAAAGAAAGATATTGACTTAAGAAAAAATAGTGAAAAATAGATTTCAATATTAATGTGAATGTTTTAATGGTGGGAACGTATACAGGGTGAAGCTTCAAAGTGGGCGTGGATGCCTCTTTAGTATGCCGTTTGTCATTACTTCCCAGAATTTGACCGTTAATAGGGACGCTATCGAATGGTGAAATAATATTTTTTTCCATAATCAACGGGATCGATTCCTGGCTAGGAATATTAATTTTACAAAAACCCAATTATGTAGTTTTAGTTTCATCAAAATCGAGCTCGAGACCCCATTGTAGTATTTTTTGCTATTCCTCATAGTTTCGGATTTGGCCATCCACGCCCACTTGAAAAATTAATTCCTGTATGTAACAGCTACATTTTTACAATAACGAGAATTTTATATATATGATTTAACTAGGAAAACATGATAGTCAAACGTTCAAACAGTCTTGTGATAATGAGCATTCTAAATTAAAGACATTGATGTATCGCCGCCGCCACACAATCGACACAGCTGACCTTTCCATGCTAATTAGTACCGACATCGAAACTTGAGTGAGTGTCGTTTCCAAATGTGGCCCCTTGATCAGCTTTAGTGCATTGTATTGTCAGTAAATAATGACAAATAAGGGAATATACAGGGTGTAAGGGACAGCAAACCGCAAACTAATAGGATCCATTCAGCTCCTTATTTTTAATCATATTCCACAGGATTTGTTTTTTCGTTTTTTCAGTTACTATTCCTTTATTTCAATGTAAAATTACATTATTTGTACGCAACACTCCATTTATGTAAATGATACGGCTAAAATAAAATAAAAATCTACAAATACTCTAACGAATGAGGCGTGAAATCAGCTGTTCACTTCCTGCCTAGCTAAATAGTTCATCAAACTCTTCATCACTCTTGGCGTTCGCTGCGTGCGTTTTGCCACGGTAACGATACATTGCGTATGAGGAAATAAAACAAATTAAATTTAATGGATTACCATAACGTTCCTGAAATAATTACTTGTACTGGTCGTCTTAGTATGATATACTGAATTCACCTCATCAATCTGCGGAGGGCTATCCCTGACACCCTGTATTAGATTTATCGGGTCGGTAATTTGGACTTGATTATTATTGATTACATAAAAAAATGGAGTTTTAATATTAAAGTGGACCTCACAATGATAACTCCGAGTTATAGAAAGTAGGCTTTTCTTGCCTAGTGTTTACTTGTGTTTTTTTGCACGTGTGTTCAACAGCCTTTACATGATATAGTCCGCTTTACAAGTACGGTTCAGGGGCGGTAGTAAGCAAACGACTCAAGTTTGTGTTGCTCGGAGTTCGATATTTTCACATTAAAGATATAGTGATAATTAGTCGAGATTTACGACAGTAGAGTACGGCATCGTCCTAATACAACCGATTCCGCGACCATCGCAAGTCCGCGTGATTTTTATACTGATGTCAAATAGGTGTGATTATTGATTGATAAAATCGTGTGACTATTAATATCAATGCGAGCGAACTTCTTTCACACGAATGTGCGATAAAACACGGGAGACGAGTGAGGGCACGGACTCCGCGACTATTAAGACATCCAATTTTTGATATCGCGTAATCGCGCAATGAGCGCGTCATTAATTTGTGCGATGATCACGAATTCACGTTCTATTAGGACAACGTCTGAGGGTTAACTTCATGTGAAGGCGTACGTTAAAAACAAAACCGCGTTCAACAAAAATCTAGCCGATCCGTGAAGGCCACATAAAAATTGGGATGTGCAATTGTGCATAAAAGCAAGCATTTGTAATTTTTTGCGTGTTCAAGTTTCAGACATTTCGAAAGCAAGAGAAATATGCCAAAACTGAAACAGTTGTATAGAATGAGACACAATGATTGTAGTACGTTACCGTCGGCAGGATGACTGTTATGCGAGCGACAGTCCAGCAGCACGCGCAGCAGCGCGCGGTGCTGCGGCGCGGCGGCGTGCGCGCGCAGCAGCGCCTCCAGCTCGGCCCACACCTGGCGCCACTGCTCCTCGCGCCGCCCCGGGGACTTGCCCCTGCTGAACATACTTCCGCAATCAATTATAGTAATGGGCTGCTTACCGGATTGATTGCTTGTACTAGGCGTTAATTGCAACTCCATAACACACATAAATGGATGAGTTAAGTATAGGTACATTGCTGCCTAATCCTACGGGGAAAAACGGGCGTGGTGTTGTTAGGCATAAATATTATACATTTTGCTTTTTGTATAACACAACTTGCTATGGAAGAGCGGACTCTCCTAACACAGGCACTATCTGCCTTAAAGGAAGATCCAATCACACCCAAAATTTTGTTAATACCTAAACTTGTTCTACCAATAAACTTTTTTTTTTATGGACTACCACAGGGATTGATACTAATTTAATATACAGGGTGATGTTAGCACCTTACCTCATGCAGAGGAGCATATTTTTTCGGTTAAGACAACTATACGCCAAGGTTCACCAGTGGGTAACATGCTCCGGAAATTCTAGTAATAAAACTACTAGGCTCAGTAAGTGGCTACGTAAATCGCGGCATAGGGTTCGTACCAGTTTGATTATGACATGATCTAGTCAGGGGCATTGCAATAATAATAGACTACTTTACATCAAGACAAATCAGCAAAAAAAACTTCTGTGACAAATGGACAACAAAGTGATTTTTTTGGGGAAACGCCAGAGTAGCTCGCGAAATTCAATTTTTCTTAAGTTTTTTTGCAAATTGCAAGTTAGTGTCAGGCTGTATGTTGAATAAAATATGATTCGCGACCGTCACACGTACGTATTACAGAATTTTAATCATCAAAATCATTGACACAACACACAAATGGGATTAAATGAACTTAGAGGGTTGCATTGATGATTTTAATGATTACAACTTTATAAAGCCATAAATTTTGCAAGTCATATTTTAATTTGAAAATTGCAAAAGAAATAAGAAAATTCTAATTCCACGGACTACCTTAGCTCATCCTCCTTATAAAGATTCTGTTTTCCCAATTAACTTCAAAAGTACAGAAATCGAGCACTAGTAGGTAGTGCTCGATTTCTGTATCTGTATCTAAAATCATCAGTTAGAATATAAAGTAAAGTAATACCTCATGTTGGCAGGTAACTGCGCCGTCGGGAACTCATGGCGCGACTCCATGCCTAATAGTGCAAGCAGCACATTTCTGCATGTCTCCACTTCTTCATCAGTCAATGTCTCTTGTACCACCAGTCGTGTGAGTGGCTCCAGTACCTGTAAACGAATTATATGAGTTCGTTTCGGCTGTTCCTTCTCAGGTACGAAAAACAGAATTCATCTAGTTTAAAAAAAACGATGTGTAAAAGTGTTTGTAAAAACCTATTTGCAAATTAAACATCTGTACTAATATTATAAAGCTGAAGAGTTTGTTTGGTTGAACGCGCTAATCTCAGGAACTGTGGGTTCGAATGGAAAAAATATTTTAGTGTTCGATAGCTCATTTATCGCGGAAGGTTATAGGCTATATCATAACATCACATTCCGACCAATAGGAGCGGAGCGTCAATGAAAAATGTTGCAGCAAAAAAGGGAAAATAGTAGTTTTATAATAATTTCACGTGGACGAAGGTCGCGGGCAACAGCTAGTCATTCATAATTTTATTAGGCTTCAAACACACCAATGACGCTTCGCCCTTGCATTAGGTAAGGCGTGTTTGGTATGAACAACATCACCGTCTCAGCTCACGCAGTCACAGCCCTAAAATGTCATACATCATCATTCTAGCATTCATTGGACTATTTAGACCCCTAGCCTACCTTAGCCTGCCACAATTGGTGAGATTGTAGTCGTTCAGTCTGCACGCAATAAATTAAAGGCGCAACGTACACCTCAAGGGAGGCTGCTGGCTGTTAAGGTATTGTCATACCGGTCAGGAATGAAATTACTTTTGTGGAGTCATGGCTTCCACTCACGAACAAAGTCTACCACAACGGTCACCTGATAAGGCATTAAAGGTATATTTATTTAAAAAATAACTTACCGTTCCTAAATTGAATATAAGTGTGGAAGATATCGTGAGCGGCCAGTAAGTGGTGTGTCGTTGTAAGCGCGCCCTCGCTCGCCCGTTTGCGCCCGCGCCGCGTAGAGGATGAAGTCTGTTCTGTTGCATTAGAGCGCCGAGTTCTTTTATTCTGTCGGAAACATATTAAAATATAGTACTGGGAGACATAAAAAGGGGGTTTTAGAGTCACAATTCACACTTCTACTACTACTGCTTACTTCAGTTAGCTTGGTTCTAGTACCCGAGAAATGATATAAATTGAAATTACAAATTTTAATAGTGAGGGCCACACGGCACGAAATATGTATGGAGAAATTGTATAATGACGATGACGACATGGCTGGATGCTGGACTTTAATGCACTCGTACCTGTTCCAAAAGTTGTCTGGGCGATATGCCACCGGCAACATCGGGAATTACATTTCTTTCTAAAATTACCAATTTGAGCGAGACCCGGTGACGTTTTAAAAAGTCACTCGAAGTCATCATCTGCCTAGCCTTTTCCCAACTATATTGGGGTCGGCTTCCAGTCTTAACCGGATGCAGCTGAATACCAGTATTTTACATGGAGCGACTGCCTATCAGACCTCCACAACCCAGTTAGTACTAGGTAATACGATACCCCTTCATAAGACTGGCTGTCAGACACATCAAAAAGTCACTCGAAGTAAACTATTTAAATTTTATTATGGGTAATGTTACGAACCTACAGAATTGCCGACGTCTAACATACCTGTAATCAGTGACCCGTCCGCCGGCGCCCTCAGACAGTGCAGGCGGGTCGTCGTACGGCGTGCGCCCTCCGAGCGCACCGATCCACAGTTCCCCCCCCTGTGCAGCTAACACATGTGACGCGGATCTGCCACCTCCTTTTCTATAAAATTTATTTTTTTAAAGTTACTTTGATGCATTCTTTTTGGATGCTTGCATCGGAAATTTCAGTCCCACCCTGGAATCTGGATCTGTTTGGGTTCTTGTAACGAGCATGGGCATTTTTCTAAGAACTCTGGGCGTAAGACAGACAGAATTGAAATATATCTCAAATAGTAGCTTCTAATTAGGACTTTCATTCATTCATAAACCATAAGTACCTAAGTCGCCGAAGAACAGAAATAGAGACACTTGAAATATGTAGTCTTTTCCTGTATTTTGCCAAAGGTTTGACCTATTATTCAGACTAAAAATAAAAGCTTGTTAAAATGTTAAATACTTTAACAAATACCATCTTGACAAGACCACCTTCAGCGTATAAGAGATCTAGAGAAACCTGGCAATAAATGGTATAAGATTTTCTAGAAACATCATAATTTTAGGTGAAAACCGCCCATCTTTTTCGTCCACAACAAACAAAATGAATGACAAAGGTCAGTCAACTCAAATCTTGGTAATATTTACCTGGGTACTTCAAGGGTGACAGAGCGACCATTGAGCAGGAAGTTGACGAGGCAGGCGGAGGGCCTGGAGGCCACGTCTGCGGGAGTGACGCGGTACAGCGAGCCGCAGCAGCCCGACGCGCCGCCCTCCGCCCCGCGCGGGGTCCACCAGCGAAGCACCACCTGGTATCATTCATATATGTGAAGCAACGTGAAGTGGGGAAAGGGGGAATGTCTATATTATTACATACAAATACAACAGACAAATGTCCGTATAGACCGACCGTTTTAATGAGTCCTCCACCTTGCCCCATCAAAGACACATTAAGCGTCCACAAAGTCCTAAAAATCTCCCACAGGTTATTAACTTTAAAATAACCATAATCCACGTAGGTTTCACGATACTAATTGAACCAATATTCCATTTTAATTGATACCTTCGCGAGGACTCATTAAAGAGGTCAGTCTGCTGCTGCTGTTTTGGTTCACCCGCTTGATTGCGCGCCACAGCAGCAGTGTCACTGCATATGACAGTCCTGTGAAGCTTTCTTTCGACTAGCTACATACGATGCAAAATCATCGACTCTCCGGCGGTGTTGAATCATGTGTGGGAAGGTCCGAAACTGACGCCAACGAATTCGTGGTCAAAGGTCATTATCGAAACAGCATCGCCGCTGTTGAAGCATTTACATGATTGAATAGAATGTATTGATACGGCCAAAACCATCCTGGGGTCACTTACCCAGAGAAGGCTTAGGTTATTCAAAAGCAACTACAGGCCTACTGTTAAATTGAGATAGTACCTATGGTAGCTCCGCGATGCGGGTGGTGTGGCCTTCAGCAGGCGAATGACTGAACTCTCGCGACACATCACAATGCACTTGAACCTCGCGCAGCTTTCTCAGGCACCATATCAATTAAGCATTAGACCTGTAGCAACCTATTGTTTAGGTTTGCTTACCGATTCTAAAGCTTCAGCCGGCGTTTGTGATGCTCTCAGACCAGCGTGAGCGTCTGCCGCGTGGATAATCTCTACGTCATAATTGGCACTAGAACTGGCGTTTTGTTCCTCCTGCAAATTAACAAATAATTAAGTAAATATTTTTGACTGATTTCTTACAATATTTCTGAGTTATTACTTAAAATCGAAGATATGATAGAGAATAATTGAGGAGCTCGTGGCTTAATAATAACAGCCGCTCGGGTCGATCTTTAGGTTAAGCCGTGCTTGCCTGGGTTGGTCTGTGGATGGGTGACAACCCATTACATACAGAGTTTCCTCCGTGCCTCGGAAAGCACGTTAAGCCGTTGGTCCCGGGTGTCATTTGTAGATCTTTGACAGTCGTTAGGTAGTCAGTGGCCCTAAAAGTCTGACAACCAGTCTCACCAAGACGTATCGTATTACCCAGTACTAACTGGGTTGTGCAGAACAGATAGGCAGTAGCTCCATGTAAAATACTGGTATTCAGCTGCATCCGGTTAGATTGGAAGCAGACCCGATGATTACATAAAATCGAAAAAAAAATACCTTCATAGGAATACCAGTCACAGTGGTGGTGGCAAGTTTATAATGTGGCAACACTAGGCGTCCCAACAGATTAGCTAAGGCACTCGCTCGCGAAACTATCACCTCCACACCTATTTGTCCACCTGCTATCTGGAAAAGAGAAAATTGTTTAGTTTTTATCAATTTTTTTCAATTAGAAAAGGCCGAAAGGTACTAGCACTGGATTTATGTTGAAAACACGAGATTTCAAAGGCCATCTTAATGTAACGAATAAACAAAGATTCTTGTAATATTAATAGACTTATTTTCTCGTGTCGACAGTGCTATAGTTATTGGCACTGTCGACATGGGGTGCAAAAGCTATAATATTCCCATTCTGATGGGTCACAGGTCTCCTCTATAAGAGAGTGGGTTTAGGCTTCTAGGGTGGGTTGGTGGAAGTCATGTCTTCCAATATACGGTTCTAGGACTTGCCAGTTTTGTCCCGAAGTTTTACTTCGAGGTTTTTTGGAGTGCAGTGGTGATGAAATAATTAACACAAAGTAAAGACTCTGGTTGGGTTCAAACCAGGGGCGTAGCTACCGCCGTATCAATGATACGGGGCCCCCAAGTAACTAGAGCCCGACGTTTACAGGAAAAAATCACAAAATCTTCCAATAACGTCAAATTGCTGTTGATAAGAGGCCCGTTATGATTAAATAATGAATATATAACTTATCGCAGTCTAGAAGGGTTCAAATTTCGAGCTCGCTTCAGTCGTTCTTAAATGAAGACTTGTCTCGTCGCGGTCCAGAAAGATAGAATTTATCGCTTTTCTGGATTTTCGATGAATGCCTTTACCTATGCGAGCCATGATCGTGGTTACTAAATTTTCTATCCCACTTTGCTCTCTCTTACATTATTTTAGTAAAATCTGAAATTATTTTTTTTTTTGCTTAGGCGATGCAGATTAGGATGCTAATTTAATATATATATTTTTGTGTTCGCCGTACTCGTTTTCGTAGGGCCCCCAAACAATTTTGTGGGCCCTGCAAAACCACGGGGGCCCCATTAGGCCTAGCTACGCCACTGGTTCAAACCTAAAACCCAGAAGTCGTGGCTGTGACCACTAAACTACTACTGCTCCCAAAATTCTAGATGAATTGCTAATAGTATGGGATTTTCGTAAAAACTTACCTCTGTGAGTGGTTGATTAGTAACTCTAGTCTCAGCATTCTCTGGGGTAACATTTATGATTACTATATGGCAGTAATGTATCACCAGGGTCCTGAAATACAAGATACAAGTTGTCTTTAATGCTACCTTAGATATAACATCATGAATTCATGACTGTAAGAGTCATGAATTCATGATGTTATATCTTAGGAGTTGATATCGATATGTTTTTCAAATAACAATAAACTATTTAGCTATATGTTATAGTCAAACTTCGAAGATCCTTCTAAGTTTGGCTAGCCAAACCTCAGGTTTGACAAGATGTCTTAGTCAATGTCCAAACCAATAGCGTATTTCGGACTTTGACTAACGAATTTATGTCTAATCCTATGAGAGACCAATTTGGACAGTCCAAACTCACTAAGATTAAATCGGAGATTGGCCAGTAGTTAAATTGACCTAAAGTTCAAAGTGAATATCATCAGGGCTCGTATTTCTCTCTGCGGGGTTTAAAGTAACCTAACACCTGTAAGTAACCTGTCCAAGTTGGGGTGGCCCAAGTCCTGAGCTCGCTTCACTCGCTCTTGCTCCTAAGTTCTATAATAAATTATCATAATTAATAGTAAATTATCTACTCCGTATGGCAAATAGAGAAAGAATCTATTTTTGAGTTTGCCAAAAGGCGTAGGATAAACCAGTCATTCCGCTAACAGGCTACATATCGATTTTTGACTATAACATATAGGTATAATTATATATCTATTAGAGTCTAATGACTAGTTTATTGTGATTTTAAAGAAGATAGGTACTTGTAAAGCGTCTAGTGATTAGACCCTTTACAAGACAAGTATGCTCTTTCACGCGTGCTATAAAGCGTCCAGAATTTATTCATTAAAGAACAAAACAAAATATAAACAGAAACATCACAAAAACTAACTACCGCACTTTTTTCCATATGGGGCCGGCAGAAACTTCAGAATGCCACAGCTGCTAAGATCTTGACATAATCCTTTTGGTTTATGCACATTCTAGTAATAGTATTCTAGTAATACACATACAAGCTTTCTAAGAACATAAATAACTAGAAGGTGCAGTTAGTATATTATACTTACTGAGGCGTCGTACTAGTAGATTCTGAAGTACTGGGAGTTTGAGCCAAAGATGCCTTTTTGTTTATTTGTATAATCGTATTGTGAGCAATATCCTTTAGATTCTTAATAGAATCATTGTCTCTGGCGCTCGTTATGCAAATCACGCGGCCGCTGAAATGTAATCAAATAATGTTTCTAAATTTATTGTGATTAATAGCGCTATTACTAAATATTAGAAGCCTTTGCTAAAATGGGATTGAGCGGGTCATTTTTCCTGCATGCACATGACCGCTACAGTCTCAATATAATAGGTGTCAACTGTCGGAAGATGGACGGCGATGCTGAGATAGGTCCAGAAAGAGGCGGCCACGAACGTGGACCCTAGACGCAAGCGCGTGGTACGAGATGGCGCGGGAAAAAGAGTTCCTGGAATGACTTCGGAGACGCCTTTAGTCAACCGTGGGACAGTAAGCGCAATTTTAAAAACACCTGTCCAGTTTGTAGTGTAGGTTGATGAAATAGATTAATTGAGCATGTTTGGGCTGATGTTATATGTGCAAAAATGTCCAGCACCACAAATAATGTTTTTGCAAGAGTTGAGAATATCTTCGTTTTTAAGTGTGTACAGTCCACATGGATCCCCAATACCCCAATACACACACATGTAGTTTATATGTTGGTAAGTTTTCATGTGTAAACATCTTCAATTATTAAAATGTAAGATTGTATGTAATGTTTTCCATTTATAAATAATATTCATGATATTTTTTTTCCCTTTCCACTTTTTTCTTTTTATATTCCAAATCACTCTCAGTAGTTCTCTTACCGGTTTTGAAAGTGCCTCTCGCTGGGTCTAGAAGCCTGATCAGGCGAGGGTTCAGCCAGTGCTTCGATGGCTGCTACAAGTCCCTCTACATCACCTCCTGCGCCTCTTCGTACTGGCCCCACCAGACATAATCCATTCAGGAGCTATAAAAAATGGTTTAAGTTAATGTATGAATTAACTGTTTCAGCAACATACTACATTTTATTTCATATAATGTTTCCCCACAGAAATTTCTCCTGTTTCATAGATGCGTTTATAAACATTTAAACACACATACACAAACATTTGTATGGCCTACAAGGCCATACAAATATTTGTTCTGTGTGGGTAGCGATCTTATGACATGCAGCACACCAGGGAATCGTGCAGCCACTGCTCCAACTACAGGATCAGTAGCATTATATAGGTCATTACAGATGCAAGTGAATGGGCAGCAAATTAAACATGGGCCGATCAGGAGCACCACACTAGCACTGGATGTTGGGTGGGGTCATCATAGTAGATTTTTTTTAAATCAGCAATTTTATAACATATAAAATTGCTGATAAAACATTATGGAGCTTTATTTATATTTTTTATTTAATATGAGGGATCTTTTACTTACATGCGTTAAATTCTGTTGTGCCACAGCCCAAGTATTTAGCATGTGGGCAGTATTGTCACTCACTACAAACCGCAACTGAAATAAAAAATTGCATTGTTTTATATCCTAAACAAAAGTACTTCTTGTTAGACAACTGACAACAAACACAAAAATAATTAATTCATTTCACAACTTTGCATTTACATTTCATACATAAACTGAGGCAGCCCCAGTAAGTTACAATAGTACTTCTGTCGAAGCTGTCTCACTCTTCTCTTATGTTGTATCTTAGTAATGTTGTGATAAAGCTCCTAACGTATATTCTAACAAAGCAAGGCATGAGCCTGTAATCCCTTAAGAGTTAGCGGAGGTTTAATCATAGAATGCCAACATTTACCCAGTTATGTTTCAATCTCACATAAAAGGCGCCATACCCAGCCCTGGGAATTAAAATCAAGATCTCAAATTCAGCACTAGCACCAGAGACTACTGAACCAACGAGGCAGAAAACATTCCACTATTTAGTTATTATTGTTATTACCACTAAAACATCCGAACAGGAACGTGAACATGAGAGTTAATAGCAAATCGAATTGTGTTAACTATTTTTTTCAGCACTATTTAATGAATAAAAACGATTAAAAGAACTTTGATCAAGAAAGGGTCATTTAAAGTACAGTTTCAGGTGTAGCATGGACCAGCTAGCACTCAGCAAGTAAGTAAGTACCTACGTGGAAGAGCAACAGGTGATTCTTACCAATTTTCCTTCAGGAAAGAGGTCCCATACTATCCGGCAGTATTCAACAGCCGCTTCAACACTACAGGTCCACAACGACTTGCAGATCGGCGGGACTGGAAGATATCCCCGGTTTTTAGGGACATCGAAGTCTATGGGATTATCTGATGATATACCGAAGTAGGGTGTGTGGTCGAGAACGAATATTGTTTTATGATTAATGGGAAACATCGTTACTTTCTTATTATTTTAGTTTAGATACATGTTTTACATAGATTAGAATAAATGAAAAACTAACAACTTGATTTATTTACTAAAATGAAGAGAAATGCAAGCAAACCGGAAATAATTTTAGGTAAATGTCAAAACAACACAACAAAATGTCAATGTCAATTTGTCAAAATTCTAATCAAGCAAAAGTCTTATCAAATACACATACACTTAATTTTGGAGATGACTTAACTAACAAAAGTTTTGACATCATTAAAAAAAATATATAAATGAAAAACTCCTGTTAAAATTCTGTAGCGTAAGGAAAAAGAATTAAATAACAAACCAAAAAAAAGCAGTAATAAGTCTTTGTTTTGACTGGACTTTTTGTTATTGCAAGAACCAAAAATAATAATTCATTATTTATTATTTGTATCTAAAAATTAAAGTAATGGTCTAAAGAAGAATGTTCTAAGATTTGTACAAAACAAAGGATTCAAAAACCACAGTCATTTCCCGTTCCGCTGTTGCGATATCAGATCAGCCAAAAAGTGTTATCTGCGTCCCGAAGACTAAAAAATAATAATAAAAATTTGCAAGATTTTACTTTATCAAATTGAAACTTTTAAAATTGACATTTTTGGTACTGGTATTCCACAGATTATATATTCTCATTCATAAACAAAACCGAAGTCCAAAAACCGATAAACCTAAAAACAATCATTTCGGTTTGAAAAGAATAAAGCATGCAGTAATCAGTCTTTATTATAATCCCTTTCTAAATCACAATTTATAATGATATTAAGTTGAAAAAAAGTAACGCAAAAAAAATAAAAATTAATCGAAATTATTAACATAGAATTGGTTTGAAGTAAATTGGCCAATTAAGTACGTAAGGCACTTAAAATAGTAACCCAATGTTTTAAACGTATTACTAATTTGAATGAATTTCATTTTAATAACGAATAGGAATCTATTTGGTTTTCAAATACATAATCGAAATATTTCATGACGCGTACAACACTATGGTGAATGTGAGAGAATGATAAAATGGTGCATTCGTCGATCAAACCGGGCCACACATCCGAAGCCAGAAATTAAATTAACATCCACCATTTTGTTTATTTTCGCGAAAATAAGTATTTTCCCGGATACGTTGTAGAATATTCCTGTTTTACCGCTATACAACAGAGTGATCTACTTAATCTGGCAATGATTATAAGATTAGGAATGTGCTATTAGCGTTCCTATCTATTATCGGGCCCTTGTGTTGAAATTTGCAGACATCGGCCGCGCCGCTAGTAAACATTCTTTGAAAATTAACAGCCTAACGTTGAAGACACGTAAAAACTCAAAAACGCAGGGCACCCGAGTTGATGAGAAAAGTTCGGATAATCACCAAGTTCAAAGGGAGCAATCCCCTAGCGTTAGAGGTACGTGAAGTGCAGTAATCGGGGTTCGGACGTCATAAGTGTGAATAAGCTGTGCGCGTACAGTCTATTCTTATGGTGGAATATTTGTTCAGGAAATAACCAAGAGTAGTGGGCGAGAGTCCCCCGTGGCGCGCCCGGCTAACATGAACCACACGCCTGCACCGGACAGGCAGCAGCAGCACGACTCTAATGTGAACCAGGTGGAGGAGATGGAGACTCAAGATGGTTAGTGATGTCACAATATTTACGTACTCAACTGTTTCACTCACACTGTCCAGGTGATCTCTAAAAACACATTGAAATAAACCATTACTCATCATAGCACATTTTATAATTGCTTGTTACATGAATTTGCAAATGTTATTGAACTTATTTTGTTAACCAGATTACCCTACCTAACCTCAAACTGTATACATTAAGTTGACATTGTTAGTTGTATCTGTTTTGTGACAAATGATAATCATTGCAGTGTAAAGCCATGATAAAAATGTGTACTTGAGAGTTCACTTATTAGAATTGGAGTGTTGCTTTCTTTGTTTCAAAAGTGCAAGTCGCTGTCCTGAGAGTGAAACGAAAATATCTAATTATAGAATATCTTTGTCTTCATGAATGTTAGGTGTGTGTAATATTATTGAATTTGCTTTTAATATAATTAAATTAGTGTTTTTGTTTATCATTATGTCTAAAAATATCTTGTTTTTTATACTTAGTGTATTTATACCTGAGTGCAGGTTACCTCAGAGTGTATAAATGTCAATGTGATCTTTACATGCATGAACAAACGTGCAGCAGTGCCAACTGGTGAGGAATTATAGAAAACATAAAAATAAACAAAGCTGTCATGTCAAAAACTTGTGATCATGTTGACTTACAAGAATCTATTGATTATCTTTTTATCATTCTGTAACGTTAGATAAGGATGTTATGCTTGTTCATTCTAATTCATTGATCAGTTTATATGGATTCTGATATCATGCTTTGTCATGAGTACTTACTACTTTTAGTTAGTGTTCAATGTAATAATAAAATGGTTTACGTGAATAATGGTTTAATGCAAGTGAATTTTATTGCTAAATAAGCACATGATTGAATTTAAAAACTTGTAAGTAGTATTGAAGCACTTATTTTAACCATGTGTATTTTTAAATACTGCAGAGTGCATGAAAACTTAGTGTAATGTATCAGTTTGAGGAAACTCTGTTTTTTTGTCATGTCAGAATCCTGGACTTAGATTACATGAAGTGCTTGATGAAAAATAGTTTTTTGAAGCATTATCGATACTTGTAAGTTTGCTGAAAATATTGACTAGACTTGGTCCAATGACTTTGTGTAAACAAACTGTCGAACTGTCAACTGAATTTTTAAGTTAAAAAAATGCTGGTTGTTCTAAATTTTTTTCTTCTAATCCTTTGTCAAAGTTGACAGTGACTGTCAGAATTCATATGTCTGTAAAACAATGGACAGATCTGTTTCTCCTGAATAGTTGCTGTGTTCTGTTTTAATTGTTAAGTTTACTTTAGAGTGTAAACTTCCAAATCAAATAAAGGTATTTTTGTATTTCTTGTATTTTAAAGTTTATCTTTGTAAAATTAAGTTATTTTTATAGTATTTTAATAAAAAAGTAAAATAAGAAAGCACACTTCAAAAGTCTATGTCTAAATTAAAACATGTGTTTTTTGTTTACATAAGCAAAGTGAAAAAAATATTATTCTCAAAGTATTTAAGTATAGAGATTTGAAACTAAATTTCACTTACCCACAGAGGTTGATATCATGTTGTCTGATTACAAGATTCCATATCACAAGTAAATAATTCAATGTCAGACACTGAGTCATGTGTTGGAGTGGAGCTTAGAAATAATGTAATTGTATGTCTTCTCTTGCAGTTGAAACTGTAGACACTGTCACTGACAAGACCTGGGAAGACGATCTTATGAAAGGTCCCAACGGCGAGGTTGTCATGGGTGAGGTGATGAAGAACCAGGAGACCACATCATCAGACATGCCGGTGAGTGTCACTTTGGTGCTAAGGCCAACCATCATCCTATTGTAGGAGAGTTATGGTGCTCTTTTAAAACTTGTCTATCACACACTGGATACTCTAACAGCTAATTCTCGAATGTGTGGTCCCAGTGACTGTAAAATCTGATGAGCAGTTTTATTGTCAGTTGCAGATCAATTTTCACACCATTTTCAAATGAAAAAAATATAGGAAGTTAGATTCTCGTTGAGGCAAATATTCTGATTAGAATTTAAAGTATCAGATTGCTATTTTCTAAAATTCACTTTGCTTTAAAAAAGACAAATAATTGCACAAGTAAAATGGGACTTGCCTAGTCTTTCTCTTCTAATTTTTATTTACAAACAGTTCCAAGAGATACACAGTTCTTTGATAACCAAATTATTGTGGAAGAGAGATAGAATCACATTTGAATCTCAAAGTATCTAGCAGGTCTGATAAACAGAGATTGGGTTCTAATTTATCAGATAATACTAGTATCACGAATTCGCGTGTTACTGTATAAGTAATGTGCGAATATTTACGATGTTCTACAACATTTAAGGCCATTCGAATGGTATAGGAGTTAGTATGAGACATGTTATCCTGTTAATAACGCCTACGTCGACTATTCGTATCGTATATTACGGTTAGATAATCCATTTGAAAGATAGTACCGCACATTCGCGCCGTAATAGACCATCTGTTTCTTGATTTGTCTTAATAATTTTCCAACTACCTACCTTTCTTGATAGCTCATAATTTTGACGTCTTTTTTTGACTAAGATTCAGATGTGGCTGAAATTCAGAACGTAAAAGTAAAGAGAAAGTATGTTATTAATTTCATTTTCAAAATATGAATAAACAAGTTCAATTTCAGACATTATTCATGAATTTAAGAATAGTATTTAGCACGATGTTTACCTCCACAGCTGGCTTGTCTCGATACCGAAATGGAGGATGACGAGGCGCGGTCAGAAACGACATTCCGTTTCACGGTTCAGAACTTCAGGAATCTGAAAGATTCCGTGTTGTCCCCGGCGTGCTTCGTCCGGAACCTTCCATGGAAGATCATGGTCATGCCACGGCAAGCTCCGTCCCCGGATCGTCAACAACAGAAGTCCTTAGGGTTCTTCCTCCAGTGCAATGGAGAGAGCGAGTCTTCCAGTTGGTCATGCTATGCAATGGCAGAATTAAGACTGATCTCCCACAAGCCAGAAACTGAACCTTTCTTCAGGAAGATCCAACATTTGTTTTATAGGTTTGTAGATTTTTTTTAGACTAACTATGAATTTACACCCGGGCGTAAATAAGACACATGGAGCTTCACACAAGTGACGCCGGCGCCGCTCGTCAAAGAACTGAACTTAAGCTGAAACTCGATGTGACATATTTACGGCCCTGCAAGCAGAATAAATGATAATTGATTTTTTTTTAATGTTTAGAAGTGAAAGGGCCTTTCCTCAGAAATCTAGTTTAGGGAACGCCGACTCAGACAAGGCTCGTCTTGACTGCGGCGTGGTTTAACGGCAAAAATAAATAACCTTAATCGTCCACGGCAACTAACAGCACGCGGTCAGGGTTTATTTATTTTCGAGATTATTGCGATATACTTATAGTTTGCCAACATTTAAAATTGAAAACCGCCATGCTCTTCATTTTGCCAATATAATCTGCGGCGACCCTAAGTTCGCAATACCTTGTGACGATACCAAAGCTTATTGTTTTGCCTTCCTTAAATGGAACTTTACACAATTATTTAACCAGTCGTAAATTATTATCTAATATACGTATAATTATTCAATTGTCTATAAATAAATTTCCTCGTAATATCTACAGTAAAGAGAACGACTGGGGTTTCTCCCACTTCATGGCTTGGAACGATGTTTTGGACCCCGAAAAGGGTTACATAAAGGACGACGCAATCACGTTGGAGGTCCACGTGACGGCTGAGGCGCCTCACGGCGTCTCTTGGGATTCGAAGAAACATACCGGCTATGTTGGTAAGTTCTATGTAATAAGTAACACAACACTTTCAATTTTGTTCAGGACTTTTCGACTTTGTGTGGCTTTACTGACGCGCATACTCCCGTAATAGCTTAGTCCTACTTCGGATCTCGACTATGCTCGACCTCGCCGAGATAACTTGTCATAAGGGTGCGCGTTAAAAACAAGTGAAGGGTTAAATATTCTGGTGTTAAAGACTGATGGAGTGTGTGATTTTAATTTGTTTTTGGACGGGTTGGTAATTCTGTGGCGTCCTATATTATTATTATCAGCCATCACGTGTTCCATTGCAGAGCAAAGGCCTCCCTTCCAGTGCTGTTATTGTGCCAATATTTAAGAAAATAGTTGAGTTCGTCCCGCTATCTTCTCCGCCTGCCGCGTTGTCGTTTGCATCTTGCAGTTTCGTAATTTTTACATGCCAATTCGAAGAAGTTCACAATTTTCTATTTGGTATTCCAAAATTGTGGTTCCAAGCAGATTTTTAAGTAAATATTCGTGTTTATTATAGGTCTGAAGAACCAAGGTGCCACGTGTTACATGAACTCGTTGTTACAAACATTGTACTTTACAAATCAACTACGTAAGGCCGTTTACAAGATGCCGACAGAATCTGACGACAGTACCAGGTAAATTAGTATTTGCTTTCGTAATCTAGGAGAGATTATCTATTGTTGTTCAACTTAGATTATCCTGACTAATGTTTTCCGAAGGTCATCCCGATAGCAGGAAATCCGCATAGTCGGATTTGATTGAAAAATTTGCTTATACCGTGTAACTGTAAACTCTTCAACTGCTTACAAGGATCTTTCACATTACGCCGTAGCCGGGCGCGGATGCCTTATTTATTCGACGTTACTCAACAGGCTAAACCGTCCACCATACCACGATACTGTCGTCGAGACATGAGATGCAGGCTGCTTATGACATTCAACACTAGCTGTAAAAGTTAGCAGATTGCAGATATGACTAAATTGTGTTACGCGGTATATCGGGAAACCCGAAAATAAGAGTAGTTTTAAAATATGATGATGCAGGTTTGGCTAATGGGTTATCTTTTCCTCTAGGTCCGTGGCACTGGCATTGCAGAGAGTGTTCTACGAGCTGCAATTCTCAGATAAACCTGTCGGCACAAAGAAACTTACCAAGAGTTTTGGATGGGAGACACTGGATTCTTTTATGCAACATGATGTGCAAGAGTTTCTTAGGGTATGTGATCTAAAGCTCTGAATTTAACTGAATAGAATTTACGTACCTGTGGTGCCCCTGGACTGGTATTGCAAAGTCCATTGTTGGTTGTGAAAACTTACCAGCCACCAGCTTGTTCGCCATTTTACAGCTCCAACAAAAATACTTTCTTATTGAGCGACTGAGAACGTAACGTTTATCTAGCGTTCTCTTGCATTCTGTTCAAGAGTGAAGTGGCCCTTGTTTGCGCTGTCTCCTACATATTTTTCCCGTTTTATTGTTTCTTCGTTACCTCTTCACGCCTAAACCACTGAACCGATCAACGTGAAATTTGCATATACGTTGTCAGGTGTACAGAAAAGGACATAGGACCTTTCATCCCGAAAAAAGTACTATTCCCGAGGAAAACAACAATAACATTCTTACGATAGATGGCGCGACGTGTCTTTCGAATCATGATTGAATCATATTATTATAGAAACTTTAGTAGTGTGTGTGTGTCAAAATTATAAATAGACGCGAGCGCAGCCGCGGGCAAAAGCTAGTGTAGACCATAAACTTGACACTTATGGCAGGTGACAATACAATCCATAATTATTCCAGGTACTGCTAGATAAATTGGAGAGTAAAATGAAGGGAACTTGCGTGGAAGGCACGGTGCCTCGTCTGTTCGAGGGCAAGATGACGTCGTACATTAAGTGCAAGAACGTCAACGTGTCCAGCACGCGCGTCGAGACCTTTTACGACATACAACTTAATATAAAGGGGAAGAAGAACAGTGAGTATAGTTATAAATATACACTTACACAAGTTAAATATTTTTCGCACTAGGGGCGCATTTATAGGTACACAAAGGTGCCAAAAAAAACAGATATGAAATAACAATTTTGTCAGATAGAAAGAAAAGGAAAAAAGAAGAAAATTGTGTTTATTCAGCATAAAAAACAAAAGCACCTTAAAAATTTAACAAAATAATAATGCCAAAAGGGCCCTAGAAGCCTCCCCGGGCTTGATAGGCACTCCATCAAAAACCACAGGGCCCATGTGCTCCAGCACTGGTTCCAAAGTTTGTATCACGAGGTATATTATGAATCAAACACTGACGGGAATAAAAAGACTAACTTCTTTGGAGCCATCTGAAGATTCTTAAATCTGCAAGGTTTCAATCTGCCGCAGGTCACAAGAATATGTATATATTTCTATTTGGCAGACAAAAAGTACAGAACGGAATCTGTCGGAAGTGTTACATCTCTGTTAGCAATCCATTTGATTTCTAAGAATATTTTAGTGTCACTGTAGTTTGCAAACGGTCGGATGGCTTTACCGCTGTAGTTTCCAGTTTTGACGCTTTCGGAATGGTAACTTAATGAGCACTTATTATTCCAGTCGACGAGTCCTTCAAAGACTACATCAGTACGGAGACCCTTGACGGTGAGAACAAGTACGACGCCGGAGAGCATGGCCTCCAAGAGGCGGAGAAGGGTGTCATCTTCGCTTCGTTCCCGCCGGTTCTGCATCTACACCTCATGAGGTTCCAGTACGACCCCATCACGGATAGCTCAGTCAAGTTTAATGATAGGTAAGTGATGAAGTGTGGCACGTGTCTCATTATAATCAACAATCTTCCTAGGTTTTTCCCAAATATGTTGGGGTCGGCTATGGTATGGGGATAAGAGCGAATTTTTTGCGCGTATAAGCTCGTACCGTTTTACACGTTTTCAGTTGACGCATCAGCTCTCGTACGAGATGCGCGTGACAAAAGACGCGCCTACCCGCGTTTCCAAAATGAGCTTATCTAACACCGCCCTAATAACTTTTTGGCGGATGGGAGTACTAGTGTCTTCTGGTCATTCCCGACCTAGACGCGATAATGCCTTCAATTTACAAAAATTCAATACCACTCTAAAATAATATTGTCTGATAAATATTTAATCATTTTTATTCATTTAAACTCGAAAAGAAAAGTTCAAGCAATTTATAAATAGATGCCCTTCCAGGTTCGTAACATAGTAACATTACCGAACTATAATATTAGCTGTGGGAAGAATGCGGTTTAAGTAAATATTTACCTATAGGTACTTGTTATTTTCTATTTCACGACTTATCGGTGAATCCACCAACCCACACTGGGGCCACGTGCTCTCATATGGCATATGGAGGCCTGTGCCCCTCCATTGGAAATGTTTCAGGATTACAACA
Organism: Noctua pronuba; assembly: GCA_905220335.1. Lineage (NCBI taxonomy): Eukaryota > Metazoa > Arthropoda > Insecta > Lepidoptera > Noctuidae > Noctua > Noctua pronuba. The sequence goes on along the minus strand of LR999900.1, from coordinate 6,893,196 downwards.
TTGAATAATTATCATATATGTCGTGTACTCCTACAGATTCGAGTTCTATGAACACATCAACTTGGACGCGTATCTCCAGGAGAAGCCGGAGACGCCAGCCGACTACACGCTGCACGCGGTGCTCGTGCACTCGGGAGACAACCACGGAGGACACTACGTGGTCTTCATCAACCCTAAGGGCGATGGGAAGGTGAGGCATTGTGATTTTGGGTGCTTGTTGGATGGAATTTTGTGTTTTTTTATTGCAAACTTCGTTGCTATGATGATTTACTAAGGCTATGTGGAGCGACAACCTTCGTCCGCAAGGTAATAGGGTGTCTGGTTTATCTGGTAATAGCTGAATTGTATTCACTCTTGCCGAGAATACAGATTAATGAGGATTGGACAATTAGATGTACGGACATGAGAGTACATTTTAAATTGCTTTTCAACACCCACTCTTGTTTGTAATAGTCAATTAATTAATTTGTTGGGAGATTGATTGATGATGGGAACACGTTAAGAAATCAGTTACTATACGTGATTGTTTGCCACTGCTAGAATAGAGGAGAGACTGATGAAAGTACTTGCCTTTCATGATACAAACACAAAGACATATGAGTGTCTAATCATTATCTGTCTAGCCTTTCCCAAAATTTTGCGGTCGGCTTCCAGTCTAACCACATGCAGTCGGCTTCCAATCTAACAAATGTAGTCGGCTTCCTAACCAGATGCCTATACCAATTTTATATAAGCAAGTTCTCTGCCATGGGATGACTGGTTGCTGGTGGTGACTTTTGGGCCGTAATAGCTGAATGTCATATGTATTTCTAATAAATACTTAATAAATGCTCCTTAGTGGTGCAAGTTTGACGACGACGTAGTGTCTCGCTGCACGAAGCAGGAAGCCATCGAGTACAACTACGGTGGACACGACGAGGACATGACGTTGACCGTGCGCCATTGCACCAACGCTTACATGTTGGTCTATATTAGGTGAGTTATGTCATACAGTTCCGAACAGAATAGTCTCTAAGACACGGTTTACGAAAGATTGCGGGTAAGACTTCGGAAAGACTCGCACAGAGAGGAGGTATGGCACAAAAGTGCCCATACTGTGCAGTGGGTGGAACAATGCTGGAAATGATGTTATGTCACATGTACTGTTAATGCACATAGGTATATCCTCTTAAGCAGATTTCGCAATCGAAATTTGGTTTGATGTAAGAAAACCCAATTCTGGGTTAAGCTCGACATTGCACATAGGCTATATGTTATTGCAATTTGTATGTATATTTTTTTTTATTTTGTTTACAATAAAGAATAAAAAGAAGAATAGTGTGCAAAACGCATTGCACGCACAACACGACGTAGCTGTGCCATCAATGCCAAAGAACCTGCGTCCAATACGTTAATCATTACTTAACAACTAGACTATCATGAGGAAAACTGTGTAAGCTAAGCTCCGTCCAAAAAAAACAGACAAGTTTGTTTAGGACAGGTGTAAGAGACCTGAGTGTGTTATGAAAATAATGAATGTAGGTTGACAAAACTTGTTAAAAAAAAACGTATTATTCATGATTATTTCGGATTTCCAGAGACTCACAGTTGAAGACTGTCTTGCAAGAAGTCACTCAGGCTGACATTCCTACAGAACTGAGCGAGAGACTCGCTGAGGAGAAGAGAATTGAAACTGTAAGTGATTTGCAGTGTATTCCTATTTGAATGTGTTAAGGTGGAGTTTTGTATAAATCTTCGGCTGCCTACAGCGTTTTGTAGTACGCCGCATGAAGATGCTTGCTAGAGGAAGTACTGATGTGTATTTCAATCGCTCAGTTGAGCTTAATAAGTACTTGTGTGAATTTGACGCGTTGTGTACTCGAGAGGTCGTCGATAGCTTTTATTTGGATACTCGGGACCTTTATTACTGAAGTCGTCTCGTTTCGTCTTGCATATTATATTTGGTTATGCCAAATATTTCTGGCGTGGCCTAGAACCAAAATCTGAAGTCATGTTGGTGCATGTCCCAAAACCCTCACTGCGCCCGCGTGGTTTGGTTTTACCCCTAGGCCTGCGTAGCAACGGTGGGAACATTAGTTAGAGGCTCATTATCCTCAAGCTTTTATGCCGAATACTTTTAAGTAACATTCTCCAAAAATCGTCCAACAGATCCGTCGCAAAGAGCGCAACGAGGCCCACCTGTACATGAACGTGAACGTGGTGCTGGAGGAAGCGTTCGACGGTCACCAGGGGAACGACCTGTACGACCCCGAGCGCGCGCACTACCGCGTGTTCCGCGTGCGCAAGCAGGCCACCGTGGCCGAGCTCATGGAGATGCTGGCCGACAACTTCAAGTACCCGCTCAAACAGCTCCGGCCGTGGCCTTTTAGTGCGCGTTCTAATCAGGTGAGAGCAGCTAATGGTCAATTATTGGTGATATTAGAACTATGTTAAATAGTACTACTAACCGAGAGGAGACAGTGTTTCTTGCTGATTCAGTTGTAGCACGCCCAACTCGTTGAGCAAAATTATGGCAAATACTTCATAATACGGCTCCTGTTTATCTACCCGGCTTTGCACGGGTGGACATTTATTTTTAAACATTTTGGGATAAAATATAGCATATGTTACTCAGGGATAATGTAGCTTGCAAATGGTGAAAAATTTTTTGAAATCGACACAGTAGTTTATAAGTTTATTCATTACAAATATACACACACACACAAGAATACAAATCTTTCCTCTTTATAATATTAGTAAGATAAGATAACCGATCATTTTGTGTCAACTGTCGTTTGTTTGCCACAATGTTTGCCTGAGGTCGCTAAAATATTAGCAGTATAGCTGCTGGGCTACTGATTTGTAGTCCTGTGAAGTGACTGGGATAACACAGGCTTAATTTTCTTAGTAGGTATGGGAATAGTCTAGCATTGTGAAGTATAAAACCTGATGTATAACCTCGCCTACCCAACTTTACGTATAAAGAAGCAGTAACTACTTACAAAACGAATTCATATACAAGGTGTAAACGGACCCTTCACGAAACCGTCAACCAAGCATTCTGAACATATACCAGTAAGAGTTAAGTAACTCTACACAAAAAAAAATGCTGGGAAACCACTTTTTGAGGTGAAAAATCACAGTTTACGTTAGGATTTGAATGTAACGCACTAAAAACATCGTGCTGATGGATGAATTAGATAGTAGAGGGGTCATGGACGTATTTAAAGTAAAGTTATTAAAAACTTGCATTCAAAAAAACATTTGTGAAAAACTTTGGAATTTTGACCTCCAATCAAAACCTCCATACCTGTAACTATCCCAGGTATTGGCCAGACCAGAGCAAAAAAATAATCACGGGCAATAACGGGGAGAAAAAGTGCCTTTCGGCTTCGTTAAGGGTCTTTTTACACTTCATATAACCACGGTATCTTCCAACAGACGTGCAGACCGACTTGCCTAGACATCGTGAACGACCAGCACAAGACCGTGGCCGATGTCTCCGAGAACATGAACCCCTGGAACATATTCCTGGAGATGTTACCCCCGGACTCCGGGTTCAGTGCGCTCCCGAACTTCGACAAGGAGAATGACGTAGTGCTGTTCTTCAAGTTCTATGATCCCAAGCAGAAGCGGATTCACTATTGTGGACATCACTACTTGCCGATTGCTAGCAAGCCCGCTGATCTTATCCCGATTTTGAACAAGCGTGCAGGTAAGATTTTTCATTGTGTGTTGTTTTATTCACAGTCATTTTCAACCTTATACACAGCAAATTGAAGCTCTCTTTTCGATATTAACATAGGTCCATGAATGATCTTGTTTGACAGAGTACTCCATCTTGACTACATTATGATTTGAGTATGTTGTCATCAAAATGGCGACGTATTACCATAATCCCTTGAAACTACCTTGCCTTTTAAAAGATGACCACCAAACGGTATTAAAACGGTTTTTAAACAATATTAAATCGTGTACAGATTATTTAAAGTATATTACCAAGCCGTGCACAGAAGCCTGACCGCGGGCGTAAAGTATGCTGCGACGCGCGATCGGCTCCGTTCGCCTCTCGTCGTATCCGACACGGTAGGAATGAAACTATTTGACTAGGCGCAGAAAAGGATACGTTCGCAAGCGACGGTACGGAGCCGATCGTCCGATATGCGTCAGCATCCTGCCGGACGCTCGGCTGTCGCAGCATCCGTTCGTATCCTTTCCGATCCGGAGCGATGCGAGCCGTTTGGTACAGGAATAAGGCATGCACATTTGTACATAATATGTAAACTCGCAAAGTACATAGAACATGTGCGGAAAAAGATCATACGGTGTCATTTGTGGAACGTATGGGCTCTGACTTGTACCCAAAGCAGCGCCCATGTTTGTATCGTGAGGCTAAGTAATCGGCGACAAGTTTTTATCAAGTTGGCCGTCTGTAATGTTCTCGTCACACGATCTCTGATTCTATCGATACAACCCGTATCATACCGGTCCGTTAGTTCGATGACCTAAATCGTGAATTATTCATGAATTTTTATTCAATTTTGTAATCGAACTGAATGTTATTAATATATTTCCATCCATTATGCCTATAATCCCAACACGTTTAAAGGTGTCTGTTAACTACAGTGTACCTGCTGCTAACTACAGATACCTTTATGGCACCGTCAAGGTAATTGACGGCGCGCGGCGCCATAAACGTATGTTTAAAATATTCGCCGACAACTGTTGAAGTTACGACGGTATTGAGCGGTGACGGAACGATCTAGTGGACTGTCTAGCGAAAAAAGTATTCTTTATATTAAAAAGTATGTGACTATACATACATACATATATTTTTATTTAAAGATTTTTTTTTTGCTAAGCACGTTCATAGCCCGGTCATGGTATGATACGGTGGTAAAGTGGTATTTATCCATGAGTGAGTGATTCTAGGGTTAAAAGATGATTATGACAATTATAAAGACTCGAGACTTAAATCTTTGTCTCTAATGTAAACATCGATTCAATTCTTTATTGCATATCACATGTGTTTTACAAGATATTAAAATAATAATAAAGTTCACATGGACCCTGTCGGCTTCTTTCAGCTAACTCCTTGTTTTTTTTTCCAAAAAGTGTTATTACGTGGCAGTACCCACTTACCATTAGGTTGTTTGCCATTGCCGTGTTAATAACATTGTTACATAAAAACTCATTTTTCATCGTTTTATTTTCCTAGGTTTCCCGCCAGACACTCCACTCGTCTTATACGAAGAGATCAAACCTGACTTTGTTGAGAAAATCAACAACTACAGCGAGCCTCTCGAAAAGGTATTATTTATCAGTTTTATCCCAACAAACTATTCACTAGACATAAGCTTTTACTACACAAATATTTTCCCAAATAACTATGTATTTAGATGACTCTTCTTTCTTCTATATACACTATTTTCAAGTATCTATATGTGTACCTATGTGACTAATGAACACAATATAAGCTCCTAAAGTTTGTATTTCTATGTAAAATAAATATTATATTTTTTTGAAACCTGGTTAGGTATAGTGTAATGTTATGGTCGATTTTAGCTCTAGTTTGATCCCATATTCAGGTATTGCTGGCTCAGGTATAGTATTTATTAGTAATTATTTATTATCATGTAAATTTAAACAGCACTGTTCAGATTGTAAAATAGCATTTTACATTCATTTTTACATTGCAAGGTATGCTATTATGCTTAGCTAATTGATGTGTAAGTTCAAAGCAAACTTATTCATAACTCAATGTTATTGTTTTGTTCAAACAATAAGTTTTCCTTATTCTTTCTTCTTTCGAAAATAAATCCTCGTTTGAGACGTATCACGTATTATATACCGATTACGTCAGCGTCGTAGTGAAACAGGCGAACTTGCTTATAACTGTGGCATTTGTACATAAAAATATTATTCGAACACGATGGCGTAACGCTTGCTTGAAGGTCACGACTTATTTATTTTATTTGCGGGATTACCATAACCATCTGTCTAACTTTTTCTAAACCAAAGTTTTTGTGTTGTTATTAAAAAAACGTCCTTTTTAGAATTTTGACATTCTGAACAGTGCTGTGTTATTTATTGTATATTTATCAGCTTCTCGTCATCCTCATCCTGATATCATTAATATCACACACACACACACAAAGCTTTCTCGATTACTTAGGCGTAGTTCCCATGGCAACGCAAACTGACGCAAGCTTCCGCTTAAACAAAAAATAGCACAGGTTGACGTACGGACAATAGACGCGCTACATGTACAGCGAGTGCAAGCGCACCTGCGGTTAACATTCGGTTGAGATCTTCGTACGCAAGCGTCTATGTGTGCTTGCGCCGTTTTTCGCTCGCTGTATGGAACCGACTTCGTATTCCGTAGCGTAGAGATCCTTTAACAGTCATAATAACTGTTCTCACTAGCGTTTCGAAACACGCTTTGAAAACTAGGCAAGAGATCGAGTAACGCTCGTCAGATTCTTTGTCTTGGGAATTAAGCCTCGAGCTACTTCAGTGACTCATCAATTATGACCACAAGCTCCACGCTGCTTTATTTTGAGTTACATGTATCACCACTTACGTCACCCCTCCATAGGATTGTTTCGTATACGAACATGCGTTAATATAAAGAATATACCCAGTGTCTATTGAACCTTACGAAGCCTGAAGGTAATTATTACCACCCAGCTTGTTCTGAGCCCAAAACAAAAAAAATAATACTAACTAACTTTGTAGATTGTATGACAGTCAAACAAAGCATAGTTTTTTTGGTTTGAGCCCAGAATCAGATGTTTGTTTCAAGCTTACTTGGTTTAAATATTCACTTTGTATAACCATTCGTAGAGAATTTGAATACTATAAGTTCACACTGTAATTTTACACAAGTAATATATCAAGTCATCACGCGAAAGATTTGAAAAGCGTGAGTAAATATTACTATTTGACTCTCCATAAACAACCTCAATAAAACTTGCACTATCACGATTTAAAACTCAATACATGACTTCAATTCTGACATTTTACATTAAGAACATACTGTGTCATGAACAAAACAAAACACTAAAAACTATGACACGATGACATATCCACGCATTTTGGTATACGCCACAAACTATGGAGGGAGGGCATAAGGCGGGCTACCCTCGGGTTGAGTCGTGTGCACGCGGCCAGGTATTGGACGAGCTGATGGACGGCGATATCATCGTGTTCGAGCGCGCTGACCATCGACACGAGGACCTGGAGCTGCCCACCTGTCAAGACTACTTCAAGTACATATTCTACAAGGTCGAGGTGCAGTTTGTGGATAAGACCGTGCCTAATGATCCTGGGTGAGTTATGCACGTTTTCACTTACACCGACAAATAAGTAAATGTCTGAATAAAACATACGTTGCAAATTCAACGCTCCGCTCAGACCCGAAAGCGCGAAAACCTCTTTATAAGATTTGATAGTTTATTAAATACTGTATTTTAAAAAAATCCTCATACCCACCGTGTTGGGACTACTGATACTTATGACAGACTGCTACTGAAACTCCATGGTTGTGTAACTACTCCCATGAGAGAAGGCCGTATTTGGCCGTACTGATCAAAGAACTTGCCTAATAAATAGGCTTTCGGTGTATGTAGGTTTTTTTTACATAGATGTGATTTGTACTCGAATAAAGTTGTCTGCCATGCAAGATCCATAAATTCCAAGTTTGGCTAAGCATCGTGTGGAGTAACAGTGTCAATTAGAACCACGATATATGACAAGATATGACTAAATACCTTCGATGGGTATCATGGAGTAGTTACGGTAGCGCAAGAATTCGAGGTTTTTATCTTACAGATCCAACGATACTCAAGGAATGAGGTGTATCAACATTTTTTTAAATATTATTGTATCTCTAGTTTTATTATTATTCATGCTTGTGAAATATAAGTTGCTATAGAGAGCTTTAGTGTTGGCAACGAGTACAAGCGCTTAGAGTTGAAATGTGCTTTAATCTTCTCTATGTCACCGACACGGTATGATCTGTTCAACCACACTTGCTCTTTTATGTAGGAAAGTTTATTTCCATCAGTAGTTGTAGTAGTAAAAGTAGTTTAGCAGTCTTTTGTTTTAGGTAATTACCGGGAATATGAAATACCTTACGTCGGAATAACGATATAAATATTTAGTTTTTTTTGTTATGTTCTCGCCGGAACACGGAACAATTTATAACTTTTCCTTCGCGTATGTTTTACAGATTTACAATGGAGCTGTCCATGCAGATGCGTTACGACCAGATGGCGCGTGCGGTGGGAAATAGACTCAACGTCGATCCCTACTTAATACAGTTCTTCAAGTGTCAAAAGTTAGTGTTTTGAGATGTTGCTAGTATTATTATCCAGTCAGCTTGCATCCTGCCCCCTCCCTCGCAAAGAGAGAGAGGAGGACTATGTCTCGGCATGGACATGGCTTTTACCATGGATTTTCTACCAATGGGATCGCTCTCGCCTTAATCTACCCTGAAAGCCATTCATGAGATCTATGGTGGAATGAGCTCACCCAGGATATGCGAAGAACTTTGGCTTTTGGAGATTTTGGCTCCTCTTCATTGAATACACAGAATTATCGACATTGACAAGTTACCACCCTCGTTATCAAAAAAAAGTAATAAAAGAAGAAGACGTGTTGGGCCGACCCTAAATAAATTGGGATAAGCACAAAAGACATACTTAAAAACTGGAAACTACTTCAAAAGTGACTTGGTGTGATCAACTATTGTTTAATTTGTTGCAGCTACAAGGATACGCCAGGCCTGCCACTCAGATACTCTTACGACGGAATACTTAAAGATTTGCTAGTGTACTGTAAACCAAAGTGCCCTAAGAAGTTGTTCTACCAGATATTATCTATTAAAGTTAATGAATTGGATAACAAGAAACAGTTTAAATGTTTATGGGTAAGATTAACTTTTGATTTGATTACTTACTATGTTAATATGTTGTGGTTTTCAACTTGAAAGCTTGTTGTAAATTGTACTAGAGATTTAGGGACCATGTATGATGTACCCACCATAATGGGTTGAACCTCATCTATCAGCACGGAATTGCATTTTCCCGTGCTTCTAGAGCGAGAAACAGCTGGAGTGCTATCGCACGCATCAGCATCGTCGATGCGCACGCTCTGTTTCTTGCTCTTAGTCTGGTAAATGAGTGCTCAAAAGGGGTATGTGGTTGGAAAAGTCGAAAGCAGAAAATCTGACTTATGAACTTTGTTTGGACTAGTTAGAAGATAAACATATTAAAAGTCCTGACCCCTCCGAGGTGAGCCAGAGGAATGGGGGGGGCAAAGAAGATCCCGTTTTTTGGTTTTTTGCTTATATCTCGAAAACGATGCGTCGTATAAAATTTTGTTGTACTACGTAATAAAACCTCATAAAATTCTCTACAACTTTGTCACACTTTTTATCTATCTCCAAAAAAAAATTAAAAAAACGAAAAAAAAATAAAAATATATATAGCAAAGTTGTAGAGAATTTTATCAGATTTCATTGTGTAGTACAACAAGTATTCGTGCGACACACCGTTTTCGAGATGCAAACCAAAAACAACGAAGGGAACAGAGAATTGGACATTTTTTAAAAAATTGTTCGTTTTTTGGAGCTCATACCAATTCAACGATAAGAGATAGATAAAAAATTTGAAAAGCAACGTTGAAGAGAATTTTATGATGTTTTATTATGTAGTACAACAAAATTTAATACGATGCATCGTTTTGGAGATATAAACAAAAAACCAAAAAACAGGACCTTCTTTGCCCCCCCATCCCATGGGCTCACCTCGGAGGGGTCAGGACTTTTAATATGTTTATTTTCTAACTAGTCCAAACAAAGTTCATAAGTCAGATTTTCTGCTTTCAACTTTTCCAACCACAATCATTCATTGCCCAGGCTATCTAGCGAATGACGGTTCCGGCGCAACCCTATCTCTGCTCGGGGAGTTCATAAATAAAGCAGATCAAATATCATGTTACTAAGATCTGTTTTTTCTGTCGTATTCAATTTTCTGCGAAAATAGATGCATTGGAAATATTGTGAAAATATATTTTGTACTTGTTGATAATTTGCGATTTGCGGTAATTGACCAAAATACTATTTCCAGGTTGCTGCAAATTATAAAGAAGATAAGGAATTAATTTTATATCCAAACAAAGGCGGTAAGGTGTCGGATATCTTACAAGAGGCAGCTAAAGTCGTCGAAATGGCACCCGACGGTTCTGGGACGTGAGTGGAAAAAGTTTTCTTTATTTGAGCATTAATATTTAAAAGTTCTCTATTTTAAAGTCTATTGTTTAAGGGCTGAAAATAAAAATCATTTGAATTTGGATACTATTGACAGCATTGGAGGCCTTGTGGCACGTTAAGCTGTTGGTACCGGCTGACATTTGTAGATCTTTGACAGTCTTAACAGGTAGTCAGTGGCCCGAAGGTCTGACAATCAGTCTTACGAAGGGGTATCGTGTACCCAGTACTAACTGGGTTGTGGAGGTCAGATTGATAGTCTCTCCATGTAAAATACTGGTATTCAGCTGCATCCGGCTATACTGGAAGCTGACCCAAACATCGTTGGGAAAAAGGCAGGCAGATGATAATGAAGGCAACAGCAGCGATTTATGAGTTGTCGCAGGTTCGAAACCAGACGGCAGCGGTGAAGGTAACTGGCATGTCCTAGAACAGAACAATAAGAGACGCGTGACGCACACCAGCACTCACTGAGCCCACATCATGGATTACGGGCGACTCGGTGGGAACATTATTGGCTGGTTATTAATTAACTCCCGACGTAAAAAGAGGGGTGTTATAAGTTTGACCGCAAAGTTTGTGTGTGTATGTCTCTGGCACCGTAGCACTTAAACGAGTGAATCGATTTGGATGCAGTTTTTCTTATTTGAAAGATAGTTTCTTGGCAATGGTTCTTATCTTAGATACGTTTTATCAAAATCGGTGCAACCATTTACCAGATGGGGATGAAAGTGGGTACCTATTTATCTTTCATCTTTTCGTTGGGGGTTTTTTAAATTGTAAAGTTAATTTTAATTGTAATACTGTGCTGTGCTTGACATTATTGTATATCGTCATAAAATTGTATTGTTGTTCAGGTTAAGGATCGTGGAGGTGTCGTGTCACAAAGTATTACCGGGCCCCGACCCCGAGCTGACGCTGGACCAGGTCACCATCTCGCCGCCCAGACTCTACAGAATAGAGGAGATTCCTAGAGATGAGCTCAACTTGCAGGTATGTCATTAGTGTCTGGTTTCAGGTGTTTCAAGTTTGGCCCAGTCCAAAAATTTAACCATCTCTTTAAATGATTTGTAAGAGATTGTTAATTGGGTTGAAGCAAAGTGTACTACCGCTGTACTGCTGACGGTTGACCACTTTTCAACCTTATTAATCAGCATAGTTGCTTTACTTTTTGCTTGTTTGTTCAAATTCTCCAATTTTCCCGATAGGAATCTTGAAGTCTCACCCTTAAATGAAGTAAAACACACGAATTTGATTGTTCTCCTCGTCGCCAGTTGTATTTATGAAGCGATTAATGAAACTGCGATTCCGAGTGACAACTGGTTTATTTACACATACCCACACAACATTTATCAACATACCCTAAGTGTTAAAATGGTCGACCGTCATGTGCGGGTTACAAATCAATATCAGGGCCTAGACAACTGTCAGCAATACCGATGATGGAATAGTAAACAATTACGAAAAATGTCTGTTGAAAGTCGTTCTACTCATATGAAACTCTTTCGGAAACGATTTCACCTGTCTGGGGCTGGCTCTCTGCAACTTGTTAGAAAGCTAAAGTTTTTCTTCAATTGATTGTAGGAGGACGAGATCATAGTGCCGTGCGCGCACTTCCACAAGCAAGTTTACGCGACGTTCGGCATTCCGTTCTACGCGCGCGTCAAACACAACGAGCCCTTCCAGGCGGTCAAGGACCGGCTGCAGAAGAAACTCGATATACCCGACAAGGAGTGGGAAAAGGTGAGCATTTTATTTCAATTAAACCATATACTGGACAATGTTAAAAAGTGGCTGGTTCAGACTGGCTACGGAAGTCGGAGCACAGGGTGCTTGGGGCCCAACTTAGGAGAGCTGGGTATGGGCCTCGTGGACTCCGATAGGCCGAGTTGACTTGATTGAACTATTGACTTTTGAATATTGTCGAGGTAGTAAGTGTGAATAAAGAACTGCGTCTATTGGTCTTAGATATACGACTCATACAAGTGTTTCTGATAAGTCTTGTTATATCCACTTCTGGCTTATCCAATATAAATTAAAATTACGTATTTGTTTTTAATTGACCAATAAACTTATTTTCGTAATTATTTGTTTCAGTACAATTTCGCTATAGTGACAAATGGCAGACCTAACTACATAAGTGAAGGAGCGACAATAAACATTTACGACTTCAGGCCAAGTAGTAACGCGAGTGAGTATCAATTCCTACTTGTAACAACTCTTTACATGTTTGGACAAATCTATAATTTCTATTGAATCAAAATTACAGATTACAATAGATCCAATCCTCAAAAGAATGTGTGCTAAAATTTAATCTAGATCTGTCACTTCCAGACGCGACGGCCCGGCCGTGGCTCGGCCTCGAGCACATCAACAAGACGCCCAAGCGGTCCCGCGTCAACTACCTAGAGAAGGCGATCAAGATATACAACTGAGCCGTGAGGTGCGCTCCCTGGTTCGCTTGACGGAGCCTGCGCGCGCGCCGAGCGGCCCGCCCTGCGCCGAGCGGCCCCGAGCGCAGCCGAGCGGCCCCGAGCTGCGCCGAGCGGCCCGCCCTGCACCGCCACGTCCTGCGACAGTAACACCGCACCAGCGGACGCGCACACCCGCGCCACTTGCGAGCGCTGCTATCCCAGTTATACACATTATAGATCATAATTTCGTACTTCGGACCACTCTAATTTATTCGACTCTCTTTGATTACTAATAAACATACAGGTGCACTCCGCTATGCTGTGTTACTATCGCCCGGAAACGCAACAATTGATAGCCTTATCTACATAATTATGTGCATCGCTAACACCAATATTTGACATGTTTTACCGCCCTATTTATTCTATGTAGGAAACTGACCCTAAACAAACGTGTAATAGACACTGAGGCCACAGAGTAGTCCTGCTAGATAAATGCTTTTCTGATAATTTGTAACAGTGGCTTTGTATGGCTATCGTATATTATATTAGTGTTGTCACTGAGCAGGAGGCGTCTCGCCGGTTAAGTGACTAAATCGAGTATTATCCATAATTTTTTTCATGTATAGCATTATATATTTTCTTTAATCGGTGGCATTAGTAAATTTTACACTTTGTTTAAAACTCACTTTCATGTCGAAAATATTCAGTTGTAACTGGACATTAATTAGTTAAACCAGTTGTGACTGATGTTTATACTAAATGCAAGGGCGTTGTCACGTAGTTTAGCCTCCAAGTAGTTAGCATGTACCGTGACACCTACGTTTATTTCGGTTGCGCGGACGACGTGCACTCGTTGTTGCCGCCAGGGCGTCGCTCCGACAGTGATTTACATCAAAGGCTCTTTGTCAAACACGCCACCATTACCAGTGAGTGAACCACGTTACTTCCCGAAAATACTGATTAATGTCCACATGTGTTTTTTTTAATGTTAAATGTACTGACAGCTGTTGACTGAACAAGGCAGAGACATTATCCTTAGGCTCGGACTTCACCAAAGAGGAGACGAGCGAAGCGGAGAGGAGATGTACAAGATTCGACCAATCACAGGAGAAGACGCGATGTAGACTTTCACCAATGTGATTGGTCGATTTCCGCAAGTCTCCTCTCCGCTCCGCTCGCCTCCGCTTGGGTTGAGTCCGGGCCTTAGTGTTGCCTGGAAGGCTGTGCCAACCGCCCCAGTCTCGCTCAGTCGAGCAGCGCGGTCGTTTAGGGTGATTCGGCAATGTAAAGCATTTTCACGGAGTATACAAGACAACATTATTTAGACATGAATTTTAATAGTAATAAAATGTGCCTCTGTGTGTTGACGCTTGTTTGATTAACTATATTAACAAACTAGTGTAATATAAAAAAGTATTTACCAGTTAAATTAAAGTCTGCTTGCTGATCGTTCGTTATGGCAGCAAGTTTTCAGAAGCTTGTAATGTTAAAGACTATTTTATTATAAATGTTGTTCATAGTAATCGAGTTTGAATGGAATGCATGATAGAAATAATAGTATAAAATTCAAAGGTATAAAATACAGCCAATTAATTTAATTCTTAGTAACATTTTCAACAATAGAATGAAATATTTGGTGATAAACAATATACGCTTCCATATATCCCCCACTACTAATTAATTTTGTAACATTTTACATGATACACAAATTAGCTTGACGTGTTAGAGCACCACTACAGACTGCTCAAAATCAACATTATTTTGAATCATGGGAATAAAAGCAATATTACCACGACTGGCAAACAATTTGAATTTATTAGTTTGAAAAGAATTCTTTTGAATCTACAATGACCGTATTGTGATAATAAATATTAGTGAAGCCTGTACATAGCTCCTGCACATACCTTAACAAACGACAATGATGTGGTAGGTTTGTGCTTTTCTATAAAAGTTAAATTAAAAGACACTCACTAAAACTTTCAATGTGTAATCTGTTTTTATAGAAATTATTGGAGTATATTATGTACTAAAGTCTAAAATGTTTTATTGATTGTCGAATTGCCAACACCCGTGTGTATGTTTGAGGCGACGACGATATCAATTAGTATAATATAGAACAGCTGTATGGCGTAGCGGTTAGCGGCCTCAAGTGTACACTAGGTTTAATTGCACATAATAGATTTAACGTTAGCACTGTATTGTTAATTCTGGCTAAAAGCGTCCGAGCGATCTAAAGCGAAGCGGTCTACATGTTACTATTGGATAATTGGTTGAATCTGAATCTTTTCTTTGAGAAAATCCATTGTAAAATTATATTTTGGGGAAAATGGACATTACAAAAC
Source organism: Noctua pronuba (assembly GCA_905220335.1). NCBI lineage: Eukaryota > Metazoa > Arthropoda > Insecta > Lepidoptera > Noctuidae > Noctua > Noctua pronuba. The sequence continues at coordinate 6,878,188 of LR999900.1, read as the reverse complement.
GAAATTAATTCCACAAAATGGAATTAATTTCTACGAAACATCAAAGTGAGGTCCGTAGGTCCTTAATGAACACTTCTAGACAGCAGGAGGTGAATACTCTTTTTCCTCAAAGTATAACTTTATGTAACGTTACTATTTAATTTTTTACTTGACCTGCCAGAGATATGTTACGTTTTAAATAAATGATTATGTCGAAATTATGTATATATATGATGTAATAAATTAAGAAAAAAATACAATAAGTTTTCGTAAAGATGCCTTAGACGTTTTAAGACATTTTTAGTGGTTTGAAATGGTAGTGCTTAATTTAATTTATACCCTTTTTTAGTTATTATTTCGTGTCTGGAGAAGGTAATTTCGCGCCTAGAGCAGATTATATCATAGATTGACTTGAGTGGAAGCGATGTCCCCGCGTGTAGATTGTTTTCTTTTAGTGTTTCTATTGAACTCGTTAATTTTATGTTAACAATGTGTGTTGGTTGCGCTATTTTCATTAACATGGTTTGAGGTATTTTGAGAGGAACTTAGAGACATAGTGGCTTAGTAGCTGATACGTGCCGATAATAATAAAATGTGGCAAATGGGATTATAGTCTAGTTGTTTCATCTTATGAGCTATCTTACTAGGTTCGAGCCCGTTGCTTAGGCGAGTCTGTATACAGCTTGTGCAAACATTGCAAGTACTCCAATGTTTGTTATGTTGGATTTTAATGTTTCCCTGAATATAATCCTATATTTGTTTTATTTGGTTTGTTTTGAAAAAGGCTCCCTCGGGACGTACGTTAACAAGTCCGCTCCGTACAGTAATGTCCATCTGTTAAGATTCAATTTACGTAAATTATTTGTAGATACTTATTCTTAACTAAAGTTCAAGGGGAAGTAAATACCTCTTTTTCAGACAGATAGCTCGGCAAATCGAAATACAAAGTTACAATATTTAGAAAATAATGAGAAATACTGCATATTGGATGTTTAAATTTTGAATACAGGCATAGAAAGATAAAAAAAATGAAATTCTTTGTTTTCAAAAGTTTAAATATAAATCATTTATATTAGTTCTATTTAGGCACAAAATTGAGACACCTAGAACGCCAACAATACAACTGATGAGGATTATTTATCACAGGTCGTAGTAGCAAATGGCCGGATAGATAAATCGTCCTGACCGAATGCCATCTTTGCATCTCATAAGTTACACAGTCTTCATCACGATTGGTACCTACTCGATTTATCATCGCACTTATGATATTGAAGAACTGAATTGTACGGTCTCATCAACCAACCATTTACTTTGCGAACGCAGCAACCTACTTGGATGTCCTAGGTCACTAATATGTCACACAGTAACTGTGGAACTAAACAGTTGTCAAGAGAAAGAATCGCAACTATTTATAACTTGTTAACCTTCTACATTTTAATAAAGGGTGTAAAAAGACCCTTAACGAAGCCGAAAGGCACTTGTTCTCCTCATCCCATTACGGAGATATTGGAGGTTGGTTCCTATTTTTTCACAAGTTTTTTTTTAAATACCACTTTAAAGGTTTTAAATTTACTTTTATTAACTCGATGACCCGTTTACTATTCAAAGCATCCATCAGCACTAAGTTTTGAGTGCGTTACATTGAGTTTTTACAGTAAAACGTGATTTTTCACCCCAAAAAAAAAGTCTTTTCCCAGCAATAATTTTTGCGTAGAGTTACTTTTGATGTACTGAATGCTTGGTTGACGGCTTCATGAAGGGTCTGTTTACACCTTGTACAACTTTATACTCAACTTGTAGTTATTTCTGTGTACTTTAATAACTAAACAAAGTGATAACGTGCGGTTTCTTTCTTCCTGACTTCTATTTGTTGGAAAGTGGGTAAAATTATTGATTGCGTTCTTTGGCATCTATCCGACACTACATATGCCTGGGTAAAGTATCATTGGAGCAGGAGTTTTGAGATCGGCGCAATGGAAGAAGACCCAGCTGGTGAGCTGGTATTGGTGATTGAGATTTGAGACATCATTGGAACTTGTGATTTTAGGTAATTACTTGAACAACATAAACACAAGTTTTCTTCGTCCGCGTGGAAGTCTGAAACTACCCCATCGGAAGTGGGTTCCCAACGAGTCACATCCAATCGTGTCACACTGTGACTCATTGGGAAACTTTTTCCCATAGAGACACTGACTCGTTGCAACCTTTTTTCTAAAAAGGGTTCCCAACATGTTACACTGCGTGTGACACGTTGGGAAGCCTCCTAGAAAAAAACCCCAACGAGCCACATTGTTGTACAATTTTATTATTCCGGTTCAGTCACCTATAATGTAATTCATAGGAAGCTTAGCTAGTTAAATGTTTCCATCGTTAGGCTCTGACTCCTCCAATGTGGAGACCAGACGAGAAGAGGGATGTGTTATACCACCAATATAATTACGTTATTTACACTTCTCTTGTCCGCTTAGCTTTAGTGGAAACTGTTGAACAAAGAGGAGAGGGCTCTCGTATTAAAATTTGTCTAGGCCAGTCTCCGCACGTCTCCGTTTTGCTTGGAGTTTTTTCTTTCGCACATATGAAGCGTTCTTCTTAATTCAAACAAATTGATTAGTTACCTTAGAAAAACCGGTCTAGTGCGACACGCACACGGGGTTCCGTAGCACCGAACAATATAATAGAAATATCTTGAAGATTCATTCATATGTTGTATCTATTGTATTACATTCAACAGCAGAAATAAATTTGTTTTTCATAGTATGTTAATGAAAAACAGAGTAGCTGTAGTTTGATGAAAAAGTCCCATATCTCAAAAACTAAACATCAAATCTCATTCAAACCAATTTTCGATGAAAAGTTTTTTTACGTTCGATCCTAGATTTGTTCAGAATTTCCTCCTCCTTCTGTAGAAATTAGAGTGGGACACACGCACATTTTACGACTTTGGAAGTGTCTATCTTTGAAACGATTTACTTAGAGAAAAAATGGTTTTAGGAACCTAAATGTCATTTTTAAAAAGACTTACCTATAGACACCCCGAACTTATAGGTTTGATGAAAAAAATAGTTTCAGCTCCATGTATGGGAAACCCCCCCATAATCTTTTATTTTTGTATAAAAATCGTAAAGCGGTTCACAGTATACACCTACCTAGTTACCAAGTTTCAACTGTGTAGTCCTAATAGTTTCAGAATAAAGTGGCTGTAACTTACGGACGGACGGACAGACAGACAGATATGACGATTCTATAAAGGTTCCGTTTTTTTGGCATTCGGCTACGGAACCCTAAAAAGTACTAGGCTGACAAATAAAAGGAGGTAGGTAATTCGATCATAGTATCACACACCTACTTACCTACCCCGAATTATTAAAATAGGTACCACCTTATGCGCTTTGACGTGGAGTTGCGGACACCAGCCCGTTATACAATACAATACCTACCACCTTGAACTTTTGCTACCCTAGTTGTTACACTTTTCGAAATAGCCTGGTTGTAACACTGGGAAATTTTCCAACGAGCCACAGTGTGATATGATTGGCTGTGACTCTTTGGGAATGCACCGAATTTACTACCGGGATAAAAAGTATGAACTTATGTTCTAACCGAGGTCATGGTCTATCCGTATGCCGAATTTCATCGAAATTCGGTCAGGCGCAATTATGAAATTGGTATGGATTCGACTATCAGCCGTTGAAGAAACCTGTTGAGTCAAATTACTTCGACTCAGCTACATGTATTTAGCACCCTAAGAATCCTTACACATACATATTATTCTGGCAAATTCTTCGACCGACATGGAGCTGGAGAAAAGAGGTGTGCTGCGCATGCTATGAAAGAGAATCCAGTTTGAGGAGTTCAAGGAATATCGTGTAACCCTACATGTGTTGACTGAAGCGAAAAAAGAAACTACTGAATTTTTTTGTCAGTTTGTGCCAGTGCTTACCATCAGTATCTGGGTTCAATTCCCCGTGGTGACTTACCCGTGTTACCACCTATCCTACTACCAGTAGTAATACGGGTAATTCGATTGCCTTTGTAACTACTAGTAGCGAAATACCCACTTTGCCACTGAGTATACAGGCTGAATATATAATATTTTTTGAGTGGGAGTGGATGGCCAATCCGGAACTATGAGGAATGGCGAGAAATACTCAAAGGAGTCTCGAGCTCGATTTTAATGAAAACTAAAACTCCATAATTATATTTTTGGTAAATCAATATTCCAGCCAGGACTCGAACCCGTTGATTTAAAAAAAAAACACTTTTTACACCATTTGATAAGTGTCGCTAATAGGGATCAAATTCTGGGAAATAATTACATGCGGCAAACTAAAAGAAACCGTTAATATGTGATAAAATACGGAATAGTATAATAGTAGTACCTATGTTTGTACTAGTAATCATCACCAAAACGTCGAAAAAAAACCACTATTGGCGCCAACTCATTATATACATATATAGCTAGCCCATATTGTCCCACTGCTGGGCAAAGTCCTCCCTCCATTCCCTCCAAAGGTCACGCTTCTGTGCTACTTCTTTCCAATTCTCAAGGAAGACATCCAGTTCGTCTCGCCATCAACTCATTATAATTTTTTAAATAAACCATTATAATTAAAAAAATATATAAAAAGGAAGAGAAAGAAAGAAAAAATACTTATTTGTCACAGTGCATACAAAAAAATAAATTAAAAATAATCATACAACGCGTAACAAATATTATAAATACAAAAGGACAGAAACAAAAAAACAAGCCATCAATGCGCCGTCCACGTCATTTAAACACGAATAGAAACGAATTTAATTCCCGGGGTATGCTGCGAGTTTATTGGGTAGGTACCGTTGGTATAAGTATTACTCTTTGATTGGGAAACAAAGCTGTGAAAATTGTTTCAGCAAAATGGAATGTTAGTGTTGCATCCATAATTTTTAAAAACTTTGTGTTTTGGCACAAGAAAATACTTAGTATATACCCTACTTAGAACCTGTCGAAAAATGTTTTACTGAGTTGCGCATAGTAGGCGAAATATTTTGGCTGTTGGTATTAGATACATAAAAATAAAATTGAAGTGTCGTCTGTTTGTAATTACAAAATATCAGCTTTTTACTGAATGCTTAGCATGCAAGTATGTAATGTTTATTTTTGTCTGTCAGTTGTTGATGTTCTATAGAGTAACTTAGGCTACTACTACTTTTATTTTAGAAAAAGCATCAGATTCCGTGCAAATAATTATATTAAAATCCATGAATTTGTTAAACAAATTCGATTCAAATAGGGAAAGTAACCCTACTAATATTATAAATGCGATAGTTTGTGAAGATGGGTGGATGTTTGTTACTCTTTTTAGCAAAAACTACTGACCGGATTTGTATGAAATTTGGCACACAGATAGTTAATAACCTGGATTAACACATAGGATACTTTTTTTGTCCCGGAAGTAGGTACGATCCCGTGGGACAATTACCGAACTCCACTCGAGCGAAGCCGCGGGCATAAGCTAGAATTTTATAATAATTTCACGCAAACGACGGTCGCGGGAAATACTTTACATTATTTCCCAAAATTTGATCATTAATAGCGAAGCTATCGAATGGTGTATTAATACAGTGTTTTTTTTCCAAAATAAACGGGTTCGTTTCCTGGCTAGGGTATTGATTTTCCAAAAATCCAATGATGCAGTTTTAGTTTTCATCAAAATCGGGCTCGAGACTCCTTTCAGAATTTTTCGCTATTACTCATAGCTTCCGATTTGGCCGTCCACGCCCACTTGAAAAATTTAAGGATAGGTATGTACATATACCTACCTAACGTAACACCTATGTAGGGAGATACCTTATTCATACTCATATCTCCAGCAAAAAATGGGGCTCGTAAGACTAGAAGATCCTCATAATGAAAATACTCATAACCTACCTATCTACAAAAATATAACAAAATATCCTATCATCGACTTCGCTCTCCCGCGCTCCCGATTAAATAGACGATTGGGATCAATCAACGCGAGATGCGTCCGATATTTTAGGATATTGGAAGGCGTATATCATTTCACGGTAAAAGGCTTTCAGGCTTGCCTGTAGAAATAAGTAATAGGAAGGCGTTACCTTTGGGGCTTTATGATAAGACTGTGTTTTTAAAACCACTGTCAGGGGACTATAGGGATACTTTAATGCTTCAATATAACTATGCTAGTAGGTACTGTAAGATACAAGTCTACGAGCTGGTACCCTAGTTTATTTAAATAAAAGGCTTTTAGATGGTTAAATGAATAAAGGAAATAATGATTTAAATAAACTTTTAGTAGCGCCATCAGGATGGAATTTGGTGGACATAATATGTGCAGTCATGTATGTACCTACCTAAAGCGAGGGGAGATTATGGAATCCGAGGGAATTCAGCTCTCGGATTCCATACACCTCAGATCCCTCTCCTCATCCAAAAGCTATAAGTATTTGGGTATGTCGGAAGCGTTAGGCATTAACGTAGCTGGCATTAAGCAATCGTTGAAGGAGCGCTTCTTTGGACGCCCGAAGAACGTATTAGGTAAATAGCCTTCTTCTGGCGCGAACAGGGGGCGCGCCTTCAACGGTTGGGTAATTCCAGTTTTAATGTACTCTTTCGGCATACTCAAATGGACTCAGACCGAACTCGATGCACTAGATAGGAGAGTCCGTGCACTGCTGACCGCAAACCGGATGCATCACCCGCGATCATCGGTGATGAGACTGTACATCCCGCGAAAGTGAAAGACCCTCCACAACCGCGAGGTGTGCAGTCCAGAGAATATTTTTTTAAAGCTGGCGACTCACACCGTAGTCCATGGCTAAAGGGAACTGGCGCAACCCTGTAGTAGTACTTACTACCGATGATCGCAAGGAAGTATGGCAAGGCAAGGAGCTTCACGGGTGCTTCTACCGGGCTCTTCATTGGCCCAATGTAGATTTTATTTATTTATTTAAACTTCATGTACAAAAGTGGTACATAGGCGGACTTAATGCCACAAGGCATTCTCTACCAGTCAACCTTGGGGTCAAATAGGACAGCATAGTGATAGAGTACAAAAAAATAAATAAGAAAAAAAATATCATTTTCTAGCGATTTTCTAGCGTCCGTCCGTGTCCTGGCTACGGACATATACAGACCGGAATACGGACAACAAAGAAGAGCATCTTTAGCATAATATCAGATTATTTGACTAGGGCATCCTCGATTCATGGGGTATCCTCGATTCATCCAAAACAGATTGCCAGTGTGGAGCCCCTCTGCAGGATATGCTCCACCTATTGTCCTGCCCATCCTGCACAACCACTTGCACCTACCAAGATTTAATTGAAGCAAATGTTAGAGCTGTGCAGGTGGCTACATACCTACTGGTCTAACACAATTTGAGTTCATCGACACGAAAAGAAGAAGAAGACTAGGGCATGATGTCAAAGAGGAGCTCCCCGCCCACGATTTGTTTTAGCAGCGTATTTTTTCGTTTTGCACACCCAGACTGTAGTCTTAAATGAAATAATCATTTACTAGTTCAAGACTGTATCACCCGACACACTACACCCACACCATCATCCTACCAGCTATCCTCACACAGTTCACTTACACACGTCACCTACTCACTTCACCTGCACACTTCACTGGACACTTTACTCCACACCCACTACGCATACCTAATTTTTTTTTTTTTTTACTTTATTGACGTTTAAATATGTCTGTTAAGAGAGAAAATAAAGATATTGTATTGTATTGTAAAATTTCTGCTTAACTAATAGCATTCATTACAGCACGCAAAACAAAGCACATAAATCTAAGCGATTTATATTTTTAATTTATAATTTACAAGCGTCAGGGCGTCCATCGACGCCCGTCGGAACAATGTCGTAATTTCATTTAAATCCTCTCTGGCTTCAGCCTACAAATCTTAGCGAAGCTTTCGAAATGATTGAATTTTTATGCGGCTCCCTGTCTGTTTTTATTTTGCTACCGTCGCTGTTTTTACATTATATTATGCTAGGAATAAGGCCGCTCTTTCATTATACTGATTTTCGTTGGTTTTCATGTTGGGCTGAATGACATTGATATAATGGAAAGGAATTAAACCAGACAAGCGACCTACGATACGAAGCCAGAGCTAAAATGAAAAATGAAAATGATTTGGTACAACGACTACCTGCGTTTACTCATTTAGTTATCGTGATTGTTTGATTGAAGCTGACTGGATAGGTTACCTGACCTAACAACAACAACGTTACTGAACCGATAGAAAATAAGATAAACATACCTATCTGATTAGGTCATAGGTTCTTAACTGTGGTTGGTACTCTTGGTATTGCACAGTGTTCCATTTGATCAAAAAAATTTCCCTCTGCTGTTTATTGTATTTATCGATCAAGGGATGCATTTAAAATGCACGAGTAAAACACCCACGCGTAACTGTCCAAGATATTTATATTACATAAATATCTTGGACAGTTACGTTTTCAGAATTTATTTTAATTTTTTTCATGAAAAAGTCACCTAAAGTTCATCATTAAAAATAAAAAAAAGTATTTGAAACTGACGCGTGGGTGTTTTACTCGTGCATTTTAAATGCATCCCTTGATCGATAAATACAATAAACAGCAGAGGGAAATTTTTTTGATCAAACGGAACACTGTGTATTGGTACCCACACCTAAAGTATTGGATATTAGCTGAAACTTATGTAGTTGATCACACAATAGGTAAACATCGATCACTGAAACTTTACTAATTAACAAGGAGGTATCGCTAAAATATAACGAACGGTGTCTGAAATATATGTCTGCCACTTCATCAGGCCCAAAGATTAAATAATCCAGCTAAGCCGTGAGGCAATTGGCTTTGCAGCCATAACCGTAATGACAATTAATTATTAATCGTCGTCGGCGGAATCCACTCGTAATCCTGCCTTCCGTCGACCGACGACGGACTACACGGGATGAAAAACTATAGTAATTAATCCTACAGCTCGGAATTGTACATTTAAAAAGCTTTGTGAAGAGCTATCTGCTTTCTCGAAATTACATTTCTCATTAGGATTCTCCTCGGGGAATGCTAATTTGCAACATCGATAGAGCTTGTGATGAGGACCCATTGTTTCAATGCAGATATGATGGTCTGAGGAATTTCTTATTTTATGAAGCTCATAACTAGATCTATAGGCACCTGCTTAGGTGTTCAATAAGGAAACACTTATTCGTTAAATAGGGATAGTATTTTAGCGGAAAAAACGTCAGGTGTCTGAAAGCACAACGCAACGTGCGGCGCACCTTATTGCGGCCATTCATCATGCGTGTCAGACTCGTATGTGTCCTGATTTTTATTAAAGTGATAAATCGGTCAGGCATGCACGGGAATTTAATGTGTGGATGCTAGGGATCCCACTGCAACAGTTTATCAGTGTCGCACAGGGCACGGCGAGAATGTGGTCGACTGCGGCGGTCATACAGAATGGTGCGTCGTTAGCGTTAATCCGATTCGGGCATTGGAGCATTCGAGTATCCAATGCAGAGCGCAGCAATGCGAGCTCAGGAATTTGAATGCAAATTGAAAATGCCATTAGATCAGCAAACATTCAGCTTGCCGATCAAACGTTGCATTGTGTGCTGTTATCGGAGAAATAATTATCGTAACCGTTCTACACGCGATTGTATAGAGGTTCGTCTGCAGAGTATATATTCTGTATTTCTGTGGGTGGTTGTGGTGGTGTTGGAATATACCTAATGCTCTGTAATACCTCAAATACCTAGGTACTTAAGTAAGGAACGACTGTGATCTATACTATTGTTACTCTATAACATCCAAAACTAACTGGCTTCCGCTCTTGTTTTAGATATGCAGGTACCTACCCATATAAATAAACGTGTAAAAACGTATGATTTCACTGTGCACGCGCGATAACTGGTTTATAGCGATATAAATTCTGTGCTTAACATTTATTTTACACCGGGGTACCTGTAACAAAGTTAATAAAACACCGAAATTCATATTAAAATGGAAGGTCCTTTTAATGTTGTCATAATATTTGGAGTGGTGGTGTTCTTTGGGAGATGTTCATCATCAGAAGCTAGTTCTTCTCTTGTTACTAAAACTTCTTTAACGACAGCTAGAGTGCGTGATGGTAATTTGATACCAAAACCGACCAGCTATTGGAGAATTTTTAATGTTGAGCCCGTCAATCAGTCCTCAAGCACGCCGTATGACTTGGGTATAACAGATCCCCGTAGAAGAGGTCAGTACCATCACGATAAGCAATCATTTTCCATTTTTCAACCATAATCTTATTTTATTTTTATTTTGATTCGGACAGAACCGTTTTAGTTTAGTATATCAGAATGCAGCCTGTGATACAGGATTATCCTGGTACAGGCATCATACATTATTATACCTACATTGTTGGTTTTAGATTCATATTGTATTTTACCTTCTGGGATTCTGTATAAAGATTTATTTATTTATTTTATTTATATTATCATGATTTTTATTTATTCCTTTATAAAACAACATAAAAAAAACATTTAAACATATAAAAAATAGTAATCCACAAGTATCGGGAACAGGGTCCAGGCTACCAAGGTCAAGACTCCAGAGAAAGGAACCTCCTAACAATATGAGCCGTGTTCAAAAGTACCGCTTTCTGAATCAAGCCCTTGATCCAACTGCCTAACGAGAGCCTCCTCAGGTATTGGTCGAGGCGTGTTTGGTAATGAAGTCATTGGCTAACAAGACTATCGGCAAAATGATCGCTGAGTTCACATCCCTCATGTCGACAACCTTCCATGGCAAGTCAAGATTGAATTGATTGATTTGCTTTTCTTTCTCAGCTTTCACGAGGTTAAACTTATACTGTCACTTACGGGATATCTTCCGTGATTGTTCATTATTTCGATATTACGACGCTGTTGCAAGCGCCATGATTGCGGGTTGACTGGAGAATAATGAACAATCACGGAAGATATCCCGTAAGTGACAGTATAAGTTTAGTTGTAAACCGTGAAAGCTTAAACAGTGTGTCAAGACGTTCTCGTCATGCGAGACCATTATGTCAACAATCATTGCTTGCCGCTCTAATCGATCGACTACCACTATATCAGGCTTATTGACGACAATAGTCCTGTCCGTGATGATGGATTGATCCTAGAACAATGTGAATTTGCCATTTTCGAGAACTGGTTCGGGCACATACTTATAGAATGGCACTTCCGTTTCCACAAGGCTGTATTTTAGAGCAAGTTACTGATGAATAAAACTGGCTACAAGGTTGTGCCTTTGCAAGTACTCTCCGTTAGCTAGACGAGAACACCCGTAGATAATTTGACGAATCTAATCGCCAGGCATAATTAGGTCTACCGTGCCATCCTTCACAATAAATCTCCGAGAGTTATTCGCCATCATAACTTCATTCATAATTGCACAGACAAATGCATGCATGCATTGTCCAAAGAGGTCCCCGGAACTAGACAGGCTACGGACGCTGCAAGGTATACATCATGCCTATTGCAGGGCCCGGAAAAAGCATCCGTGAAGCTCTTTACTCTGCTAACTGCGATCCTTAGTGTCAGGCACTGTAGGTTTGCGCCAGTTCTCTTTAGCCAAGGAGAGTGGGGTGAAGACCTATCCACTGCGACCACATCTCGATGCATCCCCACGTCGGCTTCTAGGAAACATACTGTGAGACTGCCTATCTCGAGATTGTGGAGAGTCTTAGCATTTAAAAACACTCGACCTCCACACCTCCGTGGGATGTACAGTTTCATAACCGAAGAACTTGGGTGATGCATTCGATATGCCGTCAACAATGTACGGACCCTCCTATCCAGGGCGTCTAGTTCTGTATGAATCCATTTGAGTACGCCGAAAGAGTAGGTTTATCAAAACCGGCAAGACAAAACCAACCATTGCAGGCGCGCACCTAATTTCCGCCTGATAAAAGACTGTTATATACTTTTTCAGGCGGTCAAAGAAACGCTCTCTAGTACCTACAGCGTCATCCAACATACGATTACGCTGAATGACCCCCGCACCTAATCCGACAGTCGTGCTGACACGTTGACAGCTGGTTCAAATACCTGAAACAGAGAGAGCATCCGAACACGGTACGCGGTTGTTTCCTCCCTCTGTAGCCTCATAGTAGGAGCGCGTGACGTTTTCATTGATGGCTTGCGTCCACCGCATGCGCTGCCCACTTCCGCCGGGAACTGAAACCCTATCAAAGGCGCGTCCGCTTCACGACGCCTTCATTAATTCACTGTTAATTGACCAAGAAAAGTCGAGGTGTGTTTGTTACACATTAGACTTTTAAAAATATTTATAAAAGTGTATTTTACATTAATTTCTTAAGTTTTTTCTTTAATTATTTTTAGTTTTATAAACTTAATGGAATCTAGATTTAATTTTAGTTTCTTACCTGCTGTGTTAATTTAAAGTAGTTACTCATGTAAATACTTCTTTTAAAGTAAGGCTGGAACCGACTTCAAAATAATTGTTGGAATATTAATTAATTTAGATTTTTTTAAAGATTAAACTTTTATTTCTCCTTTTTTAGTTATTAAGTAATTAAATAAATTACAGTTTTAGTATAGTTTTCTAGTTTTGAAGTCGGTTGAATTTTAAAAATGACTTTTTTATTAATTAAATTATTCTTATTTTGTTTGTGTTTTTTAGCTAACGTTGCTCTAGACAATGTATGGGATTGGGATTACTGGTGCCAATTACAACCTAGATCTGGTGATTGTCCTCATAAAAGGAACCGGAAACATAAGTAAGTTCATAAAATTTCATCGGAATCAATTCTCAATTAGTATTTCAATATTTAAGGCGATTCTCGCACTGCAACGCGCTCCTTCGCGAATCGCGGGGCCGCAGATTTTAACATTGTAAGAAAGTATCTGAATTTGTATAGAAAACACGCCTAGGACAAACACTGACAACGCGTCAGCGTACAGTGTTAAAATCTGCGGCCTCGCGCTACGCGACCTAGCGCGGTGCAGTGGGAGAATCGCCTACTAAGTATGTACATTGTACAGTCCAGTATCTACTATAACAACTCATGTGGAATGCGATTTGATGTAGGTCTGTTTTATACATAGGATCGAAAAAAGGTACTATTATGTGGCGCAGGTGGACTTATGTAAAAAATTCCGGTACTCTGGGTGCGACGGCAATCAGAACAATTTCGCAACGTCAGCTGATTGCGAAAGCAAATGTAAAGGTATGTAACTTTATAGACAACTAGCTGTACCCCGCGGTTTCTCCTGCCACTCAGATCCTTAGGTCCGAAGCGTGTGGTGTTAACTGGTGTTAATTAATAACTTCCTCAAATATTGGACTATCAATTTATTGTAAAAATATTTTTTGAAATCCGTGTGGTGGTTCCAAAGATTAGCGTGTTCATACAACAACAAAACAGAGAAACTCTTTAGCTTTATTTCATTTAAATAAAAGTACCTATAGATTAAATAGAAGAAATAAGTAGGAACTTTTCTTTGAAATTAATATGCTTGTCTTAAGGAAGAGACTAATAGTCTGACCAGATGAACCTGCGCCACAGGCGGGGTCCTAGAGGGAGGGATGGGGTGACAGGGGTCATGACCCACCCCAAAATCATACACGCCAAATTGACAAATCTTTTAAAAATAGGTTTTTTTTCAGCTTTAAATTATTAACTTCCTGCTTAATCGTTCAACAAGAAAAACTAACCTTTCGAGCTCGCTTCGCTCGCTAATGCATCCTGCCATTTTGAGTTACTTTTATTCTCATCTTTGTATGAATGAACAAAAAGAACCTAATACACGGGGCGGAGGCGGGCTGCTTCAATTTTTAATTTTGAAGCTCTTTTCTCTCGCTCTTGCATTCTATTAGTACCAAGAGCGGATCCAGGGGGGGGGGGGGGTCATAGGCGGGCGTCATGACCACCCCGCTCTGGTCTGGACCTCAGTCAACCGTGATCATATTTCATTAAAATAAATAGAAGCTCGGCTCGCTTCGCTCGCTCTTGAGTTCTCTTCATCATAAAACTTGAAATCTAACTATCTCAGGGCCAGGGCCGTGAGCAAGGGAGGGAGGGGGTGAGCGTAGAGAGTCCCTCCTATTTTCTTTCTGTATAAATTAACAAAAGGAGTGGTGCCCAAATTTTCCAGCTTGCTTCTACTTTTTTTCGAAATGAAAGGTACCCCTTTCATCTCGAAAAAAAGTACTGTTCCCGAGGAAAACAACAATCACGTTCTTATTCTTATCGAATCATGGTTGAATTATAATATATTATTACGTACAAGCAGAGTAAAACCCGAATTAAATGTCATATTCTAAATTAACGCGACCGAAGATGCGGGCAAAAGCTAGTAAGATATAAAATAGTAAAAACGTGTTAAAAAAAATACAGAATGCTTTAAATTATGCTCTTACATTAAACAATTATTATTTCAGACGCTTCCCGATTGACCTTAAAAGAAACGAATAATTCAATATACTGTTCCTTGCAACCGGATGTTGGAATGTGCTTCGCGTTAATTGAAAGGTAAGCAAAAGCCGATATGCAGTATCTAGCTTAGCCTGGTTACCAGATACTAAGTATATGTCTTGCAAGATTGTGCATTTTCATCCATGGTTGCTGTATAGGAACTGACAGTGAAGGGATAGTGTGTCCCAGAACTTGCATGTGGAGGTCGCTGATATGCAGTTGCTTCATGTAAAATACTGGTATTCAGCTTCATTTGGTTAAAACCTGTTTGTTACAATTCTAGTTTTTGGGGATTATTCCCATCCATTAGGATGGTGTGACAATCAACACATACTTTTATTAGCTAAAACTAAAACACGGGGTCATATCTTTTATGAGCTGGTAAGTAGGATGATTAATCCATTGTTTTTCCATTTTCCTAGGTATTACTACGATGTACAGACAAATAGGTGCAAGACTTTCATATACGGAGGCTGTGGCGGCAATCAGAACAGATTCAGCAATATTGAACTGTGCGAGGAGCGGTGTAAACATGTGTACTGAAGTATCTGTAAAAGGATCACTACAATAAACACCGAGTAGAGGCCAATATTTATTTGATTAAGTATTATTAACCACTGCAGAACATTCATATTGCAATACTTAATCTTCAGTTTAATCGAAATACACAAATTATACATGCACATTAACATTATTTTCTGTTCTAAGAACCACACTATGTTAGAACTACTAAGGAGATGCTACTCGTTCAGAATTCGCCAACCAACTGCCCAAGTTCTCCTTTTATTCACAACTAGCTGTTCCCCGCGACTTTCGTCCGCGTAGAATGATTAAAAATACAATTTTCCCCGTTTTTGCAACATTTTTCTTTACTGCTCCGCTCCTATTGGTTGTAGCGTGATGTTATATAGCCTATAGCCTTCCTCGATAAATGGACTACCCAACACTGAAAGAATCATTCAAATCGGACCAGTAGTTCCAGAGATTAGCGCGTTCAAACAAACAAACAAACACTGCAGCTTTATAATATTATATTATATATTATAGTATAGATTTAAGTGACCAGTGTCACTCCACTATTTCACCATTATAGCACACTAGCTCCACCATTGCCTGGAAATTCACAACAGACCAATAACAGCGCGAAACCAGTGTTGCCATCCTTCAAATTTACAAAATAATGTTTTTAATTTAAATAGTCAAGCGAATCTCTTTTATGCAGGTTAAGTTAACATTGTGTGATTTCAACAAATAAAGCAACTGATATATAATTAAACCATTAGTCGAAATAACTAATCGTATGTGTCGCCGACGTCGCCGTGTGTGTGTGCCGCAAAGAGATTTAAAACACATATAGAGCGGACATTGGTAATATTGTGAAACAATAATTTTCATCCTGAATATTTTCGATTTTAACACACGAAAGTTACCTGACAAGCGGGCGTATGACACTAGACAGACCAACTTGTTACTAAGTAGTAACAAGTTTTGGATTACAATTTTCTTCGTCTTGTCCCGTCTATTGCTCGGAAATATTTGAATGTCTTTGGTCATGAAAAAATGAAATTCGAAAGCACGTGACATCCACAAATGGGCATTACTCTGCTTGCGTGGTGGATGCTGACTCAAGCCCTTCCACAGAGTATATAGACACAATCCTGTACTCTAGCAGTGAGAACTTTATAGACTAATATTTGCGTTCCAAGAAAATATCGCAATCGTCTACTTATTGTGTTTTTACACTAGCTAACTAATTCTGCGTTAGTCATAAGGATTGAGGGAGACAGTAAAAGGTGCAGGATTTATATTGTTATGTTTTAAGATTATAATAATCTTTCTGTGCAACAATCTTATTAGCCTAGGCAAGCACATCTTTGTGCGTTATTTGCCTGCAATAGCTTTTCGCACAAACTAGCAGAAACATCCGGGGTAAATGAAGCTAAAGTATATTTATAAAATTAAAAATGCTCGTTTCCCACATAATGTTTCCTTAGTAATAAGACTTTAGTCATATTTATGGTTGATACTAATATTATGTTAGTCGTAAAAAATTATAGAACAAAAATGTTTTTCAATAAACCGTGGTGTGAAAGAAAAGGTCATGTTTT
The DNA here is from genome assembly GCA_905220335.1 of Noctua pronuba. Lineage (NCBI taxonomy): Eukaryota > Metazoa > Arthropoda > Insecta > Lepidoptera > Noctuidae > Noctua > Noctua pronuba. The sequence continues at coordinate 6,861,634 of LR999900.1, read as the reverse complement.
CGCACTAGGACCTCGGAATACACCTACTTCTTTTTTACGTACTAGTGAGTAGTATAGTAAGTAACTCACGTAGAGTATAATAACTAAAAAAACATCGGCAGTCGTCTGGGAACATTTCATTCAGCGTAAGTAATTGTTAGTGACGGGAACATTAGTCCTCGGAGATGTTTGATTAAGTTCCGAGTTACTGACGGATGGCCCTCCAGGATTGCTTCGTTACGGACAATCGATGGGTATGGGTAGACGCTTCGTTGATGAGTTAAGAGCCTGTGATAGCTGGTTTTGGTTTCATGATTGAGGAAAAGGCGTGTGCTTTAGTATTCTTAGGTGCGAATTATACAGAAACGGCGTAAGGTGAAGGCGCGGATTTATAAGGAAACGAAAGAACGGCGTGCCTGCACCGTGCCGGTTGAGTGCAAATTCACGATACGTCGCCTTCGTACATTTTGTATGAAAACGTTTTGAAGCGGCATCATGCCTGCCCTGCGCCTTCGCCGCACCTTCACCTTACGCCGTTTCTGTATAAATCGCGCCTTAAATGTACCTATAGCTGTGTGTATTATCGTCTTTTTATTAAGTTATTGTTATTGATTAGCAAAAGCAATAGATTCATATTTGAACATGACGACGAGGGGTAATTTAAGCGAATTCTAAAAAATTTAATAAAAATTAAAAGGCGTATTGAAGCAAAAAGTATGTACATAATTTGGTTATATGAACTACAAAAATCCCGGGGCAAAACGAGGATGTTCAGGACAAAAATAAGACTTAGTACAGTTCCTGAAATAAACTTTCTCGATTTCAAACATGCTATGTGGAAAATATGTTCAGAACTTGTACTTTTCACAGTAGAATTAAGTCCCGAATACTCTTCGCAGTCCCCGTCTCTTGTGTAATAGAGAACTACTGAAATAGCTGAGAAAGAACTATTTGTTAGTGTCCATGCATTTGGGTCACAGTTTGTTTCGCAAAGCGTGAAGCGTTTACTGAGTCAAATAATTAATGAAATTCCTTGATAAAAGTAAAATTGTCTGTGGAAACTCATCATCTTCCTAGCCTTTTCCCAACTATATTGGGGTCGGCTTCCAGTCTAACCGGATGCAGCTGAATACCAGTATTTTACATGGAGCAACTGCCTATCTGACCTCCACAACCCAGTTAGTACTGGGTAATACGATACCCCTTGGTAAGACTGGTTGTCAGACTTTTTGGGCCACTATAACGACTGTCAAAGATCTACAAATGACACCCGGGACCAACAGCTTAACGTTACACGAGGCACGGAGGAAACTCGGTATGTAATGGGTAGTCACCCATCCACAGACCAACGTTAAGCACGGCTTAACCTAAAGATTGACCCCAGCGGCTATTATTATTTAGCCACGAGCCCCTCTGTGGAAACTGTAAGGAAAAAATACAAGATGCTCATTAAACGTGATAAAATAATCACATACATTAACAAAGCGATTTTATTGAACGTCAGAGTCATCATAAAGCAGACTTGTCAACTCATCAAAATGGAGGCAGCAGACACGGTATTCGTGGAGTCATTTAAATAAAAAATAGTTAAAGCTTCGCCGCTGGCAATTACTAAGTCCCGCCGGCCGTAATCCTCGTTCTGACGAAGAAAAACTCCCCTAATTAATAGTGCAGCTTCCGGATTCATTAGCGAAGATCTCCGCCGCCTGCCGCTCCTATTATTTGAATTTCGTTACTAATTTTCTTAACTATTCTCACGGAGCAGGAATTAATAAAACTACTTACCTGTTTTCAGTTAAAAAATCAGAGTCTGTTGATCAGATTACATAGCATTTTCTTGGAAATTTAAAAAATATTTGGTCTCAAACACAAATGTCGAAGTAGATAATTCCGTGTTAACCCTTTAACTGGTAGAAGCAATTTTTAATGGCATTCTCCGAGTGTTTTGCATTCTACGAGTGTGTTGAAAGGTAAGAAAAAAAATAAAAAAATTGGTGGCACATATATTGCCACCACCAGCAGCTAAATGGTAAAGCAGATTCTTCAAAGTCAAAATATCTACGAAGGGAAGACTTTGGTATCATATCTAAGTTTCAAGGTATTTACGAATATTCAACTGAATTGTAAGCTAGATTGTTTTTTTACCCTGCTTAATTACGTCGTTATTGTTCCTCAAATGGAATAAATAAGGAAAACAGTAGAAACAAAGGTTTATAATTACGTTCAGTTGCGTCCTGGTGGCAGTTTGATTAAGTTGATTGATGTCTCTAGGGACATTTACTAAAACAAAGCTGATTGTGATATATATCTATTCTTTTTCTTGTCTCTTTATTGAGAAGACAGTCCTGTTATTTACGACTATAATTTATCTACCTATTCCATTTGTTTGATTAAGTAGGACAGGAGCAGATGACATTGTTTTTTAATATTTCACAGAGAGACTTTGTTCTACGGATCTTGACGTTGTTTTTAGCAAAATTTGATGATAAATGCTTCTTGGAAGTGCGTTTACTTATATCTGTGACTGTGTTTTCTCGAAAACTTGAATGTTTGGAGAGTCAACACGAGAAAAGTGTTGTCGAATCTTTGTAAACTTACTTGTTCCTAGTTAAACATGGACAAATTTCGATCTCACTGATTTTTCTTGACAAAAAATTCACAAACGTGTATACTATCATCATTGATTGTAGGAAACTTAAAAGGGAGGATTATTTCAGAAATAATATATATATGAGATCCTTTAAAATTTAAGACCAGTGAGTGTTTCGATATAATTGTTAATACCTATTGATATTCAACGTCACCACAACAGTTTAAAATCGCATGAGAAGTACCTAACAAACATAAAATTACGCCTGTAAACTCTGAAGGGTTAGGCAGAGGCGTACCTAATATTAAACCCACATTTCACCAGTTATATATTAAGTCCCATGTAATGGGGGTGAGCCTATTGCCATCAACCGGGTACAAATCCAGACTCCGTGGCTTCCACTGAGAAAGTTCTGATGGAAAAACCCAATAACACTGCCCGACCTGTGAATGGAACCCAGGACTTCATGCTCAGCAGTTGTGCTTGTGAAAAATACCTATACCAACGAGGAGGCAGCCTATGGGAAGTATCTTGTGTAAAATAATACAATATATTATACAGGGTGTAAACGGAACCTTCACGAAGCCGTCAACCAAGCATTCTGTACATCAAAGTAAGTAATTCCACGCAAAAATTATTGCTGGGAAACGACTTTTATTTTTGGGGTGAAAAATCACGTTTTACGGTAGTACTCAATGTAACGAACTCAAAACATTGTGCTGATGGATGTATTGAATAGCACGGGGGTCGTCGAGGTAAACTTGTATTAAAGAAAAACTTGTAAAAAAGTTGGAACTTTGACCCCCGATATCTCCGTTACTAGAAGGTTCCCAGGTATGGTCTAGAACACAAAAAAATCGCAATGACGTGAAGAACAAGTGCCTTTCGGGTTCGTTAAGGGTCTATTTACACCCTTTATATATACAGGGTGTAAACAGACCCTTCACGAAGCCGTCAACTAAGCATTCTGTACATCAAACTAAGTAACTCTACGCAAAAATTATTGCTGGGAAACGATTTTTTTTTTGGTGTGAAAAATCACCTTTCACTGTAAAATTCAATGTTACGCACTCAACACTTAGTGCTGATGGATGCTTTGAATAGTTAATGGGTCATGGAGTTAATTAAAGTAAAGTTAAAATCTAAAAAAGTGGTTTAAAAAAAAAAACTTTTGAAAAAATTGGAACTTTGACCTTCAATATCTCCAGAAACTGTGGTTTCCCAGGTATTGTCTAGAAGAAAAAAATGATCCCAATGATGGGCAGAATATGTGGTTTTCGTTTTCGTTAAGGGTCTTTTTACACCCTTTATACATTGGTTTATTAAGGCATATTTAACTTATTTCTTAAATCCTCAGTAGACCCTTAGACCATTATTTATATACTCCATAGCTCCGTAAAATCTTTTGTTTTAATTAAAACTTCTAGTAGACCAGTAGTAATTTCATAGTCGTCCAGTTTTATTAAAGTTAATAAAAACTGTCTGAGAGGATCTGAAAGTTGCGGGGCTGTGGGAACTGTAGTAGGATTATAATTGGTAAAGATTGTTAGAATTTCCTCTTGGTGAGTATTTTAAAGCAGGTTTGTGAAGGTCCAGCTACATACAATCCTTTAAAAGCGAAAAATAAATAAGTTTATATTTAGTCTATACAAGGTGATTGGTAATTGGGTACATTCCTTGAAATGGGTGATATTAGACCTAATTTGCTACAATTTTGACCCGAAAACTTGGGGTCCAAACTGGGTTGTTTTTGAGATATCGAACTTTTAAAGTTTTTTTGGAAATTTTCTAAGACTCCACCGTAAACTGCAGATTGTAAGAAACCTCCGGCGTTCAGGTGTTAAACTGATACTTTTTTGATAGCTCATGAACGAATGAATTGTTGCAAATTAATAAATAAAAATTGTTGCAAATTAGGTCTAGTATCACCCATTTCAAGGAATAAACAAAATTACCAAACATCCTCTATATGTTCGTATAACTCGACAAATATAGGAAAAAGTTCTAATTTGTGTCGTGTTTCTTACAGAGTAAAATGTTTTTCATAATGTTGAATATATTATACGAATGATCCGTCCAGACGTTTCTGTTTTTTTAATAAGATACCTACTCCTTCTACCACAATAGTTTTACTTTCTAACAAACTTGCTGAATCAACATTAAGGTTTGCGCTTGGCCTAATTAGCTTTAAAACTAGTTCTTTCAAACAAAGATATTTTCTAATAAAAGGCTAGGACGGCGTTTTAGACTATTTTAAAATATTTAAAGCGAGAAGGCTCAATGAAAGCAAAGCTAGTAAATGATAGCGTGGCACAATGGAAGAAAAAAACGTGTTGCGCCGACCTCTAGTAACATAGCGCAAGGGAAGATGATGGGTCTGCGAGAAATCGGAAGAACTAGGTATGATAATGTACAGACGCCAGCACATCAAGCTTCTGCAATCTGTCAAATTTCTTTAATAGATTTTCAACTTTATCGCTAAAGCATTAGGTTCAAGGTTGATTGTGAAAATTTGACAGTTTCGGGTAGCTTGATGTGCGTACATATGTAAAATGCAAAGTCGGTGGAAAAATAGTGACTAAATAAAAATTCAAGAGACATTTTGGGGCACCTCGTTTCCGAATTTTCCCAAATCAACAACTAGATTCGGGAACACAGCACTGTTGTTGTTGTTATGGACATCCCAAATTCGTAGTCCCACAACTACAAACAATGTCAGCGTAGTCAGTAACTGGACTCTAATTTATCGCATGTCGCGATAGATTTACTGCCACAATGTAAAGCGAAAGGCCATTTTTTAAAATACGACGACTGGCTTACTACTATGTAGTTACGACGTCCGAAGGGTACAAATAGTGTTCGTTCTCCGTCAATTTTTATATGCTAAATGCTTCAATGACTGTTTTGAATAGAATTGCAATTTGTCTGGCGATAAGTTGCTAGGTTAGTGGGTGACCAATACACAGGTCAAGTATAGGTCCTTCATAGTATTGTCCCCATGGTTTTCATTAGGGACCTCGCGTACTACGCGACCACAACTACGACTTGTCGCATGACCGGCCGCTATCTTGAACAAAACTGGTCGGACGCCTGGTCGTACGACTATACTTTCTTCCTGGTTTCGACCAAAAGTTGCTTCTGCGGCCAAAAGTCGTGGTCGTGACTGCGTAGTGCGCGAGGTCCCTAACCCTGTACATATTGACTGAGAAATCATTATTTGATCAATCAATCAATCATTTATTTATTCCTTAACATAGGTACACAATAAATACAGATCTTAGGTTAGTAGGGCGCTATGTTATGCCAAGAGGCGTACAAATTTGCAATTTTAACCACTATGCTCGACAAGATTTTGACACATGACACACCAGCTGAATCGGCGGGGAGATGTGAATTGTCATGAAATTCAAGAATTTTTGTGAACTTTCAGCATTCGATTTTTTAATGAAAAACATGTCGCGGAAGCTGTTTCATACTATAAGTTTATGGTTAATATCTCCAATAACGTGTTGATATCAGTAAAACGGCGTCAGTCTATTTCCAAATATGTGTAAATTACGTACCGCTACACCCTTCCAAAAAATAGGTAACTTAGTTGCGCTGGAAATAATGTACATAGAAAAGTTCTCATTTGCTAAAAAAACTCAAAAGGGCAAAATAAAGACAGTAAGAAACTATCTGCGTTCTTATTTTTACCATTATTCATACATAATTTCATAAAAAACACGATCAAAGTCTTGACAAATATAACTAAAAAGTCTTAGTGCTGACCGTAAACCCAAGGTTCATCATTCGATTAAAAAGTTGGATTCAGCCTAATCGATACTCGAATTGAAATCAAGTTTGAAAAAAAGAGTTGAAACAGAATAAAAACTCTTTGGTATAATTTCAAAAAATTATTTAAATTTTAAATTAACTTTTTCAAGCTATCTGTTTACATAATTTCATTTAGTAATTATTCGATGTTTTTGGTTGACTTCAAGAGAAGGAGATTTATAAATGATAAGAAACACAGAAATGTGTAATCACAAAAAAAAAATTGCTTCTAAATAAACATTCTGATGATTATCTTTCTTTCGAAAACTTATAGATAGTCTCCTAACTTTCCGTTGAACTAGTAGCGTGGGATTTGGCAAGAAATAAAGTCTAACAGTTCAAGCAAATAAAAAATCTTGAAATGGATTGATTTTCAATTGTACATAAATACGCACGGTTGCGTTTTTTTTTTGTTTCAAAATTTGAATTAGGAATGCGCTCGCATTTCACATTTATTCTTACTTTATAAGTGTAATAATTTACTATTATCATTTATTGCGAATTTTGTTTTGAAATATCTGAAGGTTTGATATAGAATCTTGGTAAAAAAAAATTGTTTGATCCGCAAAAGATATATAAATTGTTGGCAGCGTATTGTCGGTTACCTTGTGTTAGATTAGGACAAACTTTTTTTCTTGTTTAGCCTATTCTTTACCACTGTTGAGCAAAAGCCTCTTCCATTCCTGTCCTACTCTGTCGGTGATTTACCTTCTCTGGCCAATCAGCCAAGAACGAGTCCAAATCGACACGCCAGCGTTTCTTGGGCCTGCCTCGGTAACGATGACCGACAAACTTATTGTCTTTTATTTCGCAATCGGCAATTCATAAGCCGAATCCTAAAGAAACGTTAGTTTATTCTTTGAAAGCGGTTCACTATCCACTCTAAAAACGTCTTTTACAACTGCAAAGTTCAGGTTATCCATCATAGGCCGTGGGCCGTGTCACTTGAGTGAAGCCGTGAACAGCTATGTGACAGAACCCTCATGGCAAGAGCCCTACTCGCATTTGTAGTTTTCTTAGAAATATAATTTCATATCTAGTTTTTTGGGTTGCAACTAAACCATTAAGTATAAAAAATATTCACCATTAAAAGTATTAGTCGGAGAAGGCAAAAGATAAAGAAAATTGGAATGCCATGGGTAGGCCTTTGCCCTTTTGAGAAAGAACAGGATGATAAAAGAAGTATTTGTAAGTGATAAATCCCAACTAACACAATAACTAAACCAAACTAAACCCAATTTTGTAGACTAAATAAAATTCATCTTGGGAACCAAATAAATTTTTACTGTGCCTAAGATATATAAGATCCTGGGCATTCTATATCCAACCGACCAACAACAATAGAAAAATAAAATTAAGAAGTCATTAAAAAAAAAATATTTATTTCGGAATTTTTAATTTTGTCGTATTCTGTACATTTCTGATACCGCATGACTATATTATGCTATTCACCGTTGAGGAGTGTCCTCATGAAAAGACAATCCTAGCTGTAGGTCAAATACGATACAAATTAGGTTTATTCATCAAAATTGAACGCGTATCTATACAAAGTTTCGTGTCTGGTCTATTAACCATTGAGGAGTTCCCTCGTGAGAAGGCGATTTTGGCTGCAGGATGAGGTCATTATAGAAATCATGAATATTCGTCATATATGAACGCGCATACAAATTTCCGTATCCGTGCTATTAACTGTTAAGGAGTTCCCTCATGAGAAGACGATCCTGGTTGCAGGATGAAGTCATAGCTGTAGGTCAAATACGATACAAATTAGGTTTATTCATCAAAATTGAACGCGTATCTATACAAAGTTTCGTGTCTGGGCTATTAACCATTGAGGAGTTCCCTCGTGAGAAGGCGATTTTGGCTGCAGGATGAGGTCATTATAGAAATCATGAATATTCGTCAAATATGAACGCGCATACAAATTTCCGTATTCGTGCTATTAACTGATAAGGAGTTCCCTCATGAGAAGACGATCCTGGTTGCAGGATGAAGTCATGAAAGGAATCATCTATATCTATCAAAATTAAAAGCGTATACAAAGTTTTGTGTCCGCGCTATTAACCGTTGAGGAGTTCTGTCGCGAGGAGACGATCCTGTCTGCAAGACTAATAGTAATGTTTGTCATAAAAATGTATTGTCACCAGAACCAAAGGCATGTGCAAAATTTCAGCTCAATCAGTATAGGGGAACTGGTTTGAAATTCAGTTGCAAGATTTGACCAATACTTACTAACACGGGGAGTTAAATAAAAGCATATTTATATAATATAAAAAATACGATAAATTATCTAGTAAAATACAATGTAATTTGAACAGCGAATGCGTTCATAACTTAAATTTTTATTTGAAAAAAAAATGGCGCGAATTTAGCCATAGATCAGACTGTGCTGTTTGTTGTTTCGGTTTTAGTACCTATAATGTACGAAAAATTATTAAAATTACCATTATAAAGCTTAAAAAATATTATTGTATTTATTTATTGTATTTTAAGCTTAAAACAAAATTATTTTAATTTCCATCTATCGATTTCTTAAATTCCTTAATTTAATTTCTCGATTTGATCAAAATTTACAAAAAACGAATCGATTGAAATAATCGCATCCACAAAAGGCAGCAATTAAAAAAAAAAAATTGCCGTCTATTTCGATTACAAATTGAGGAGTGGTAATGAATATTACGACTTATTGGTCCCGTATTAGTAAATTACGCTAAGATTTGGGCATTTTCATGTTGTTTATAATATTTGGAATGATATTTGTCATATTTGTTATCGAATCTGTTCGCGTCTGTGTGATGTAATGTGAAAAATAAAAATGTAAACACGCACGATTGGCGCGAAACTTCGACTTTAGATCAAAATTCATCGTTACCACTGCTTATTTAAATTGAACTATGGATTAATTCGTCACATAATTTAATGACGAGTTAATCATTCTCAACGTAGTGGAGCATGGATGTCCGAAAACCACAATTTTTATGATTTTTAGCCTCGGCCGGCACTGCCGTCAAAATGGCGATGACCGTATTTACGCACTTGGATTTTATAAGGATAAATTAAGAAACTTGCGCGCTAAATACTGAAGTTTTAATGGCGATGTCATATGAACTTTTTATCCAACTCTCTTAATTAACGCACACTCATAGTATTTGATAATCAGAATATTAAATATTTACATAAATAATGAGGATGACGGTTGACTTAAACGCAGACCCCTTCGGGGGTATCTACCAAGCCAGCGGAGGTTTATGTGTCAGACCCCCGAAGGGGTACGTACCGAACTTTATGGTTAAATAGTAGTTGTTCTAAATTAATTCGTCATTTAAATAGAAAGATAGAAAAAGATAAACCTACCTACCCATCTAGATATAAAGGTATATCTCAATGATCAAGACACTCAAACCTCAGGTTGATTGATTGAAACTGAGAAGAAGTACTCACAAACCACTTTCGGATAGCCAAAAAGATAAAAATGTTAACTCAATCGGCCTTGACAGTAAATAAGTCAAGGCTACGAGACTTGGAGTGAGTGTCAGTCAAGCGTCTAAGCTTCAGTCGTCTACGCCTGTCTGGCGTGGCGTAACGTAATATTAAACTCGACCTGCATACTAAACATGCTCGTTGGACTATTTTCAAAAGTCTGTCTTACGTATTAAAAAAAAAACTTATTTTTGAATAAGGTTTTTTTTTTAAATACGTAAGATAAATGATGAAAAATTGTTGATCTAATCTTTTACTCTGGACGCTCTTAATGTGCACATCTTTCTACATCGTTCTCACATATATGTATTATCTCAACATGAATGATGTAACCAAGATCTTGTAAAAATATTTTGATTGAAAAGAGTGTCCATGGAGTTTCTTGCCCATTCTTCTCCATAGAGATCTACGCTTTGGAATGGGCAACTACAGTACTTTCACAAGTTATTATGCCTTGTGTCTGGGACTGTAGCTTCGCCTTCTTTGTTTTTCTGACATTCAAAAGTGCCTGTTATGGTCTAATTGAAATAAATGCTTTGAGTTTGAGTTTAAAAACTCCTTGACTTGAAATATGGACTGGTCTAAATGGTCGCAAGTAACAGCCCAGAAACTGGATTTCTTCCTGCATGATGGAAAAAACCAATACTTACAAGGGACTTTATTTTAGTATAAGTATTCTCCTCTTGTAAGGGACTTAAACATAATCAATGAAAGTGTCTTCCGAACCCTTCGCGGAAAACAGGCACTATTTCACGTAATTACACATAGTAAACTTATATGATAATACAGTGCAAATTCACAAGATTCTGCATAAATTAAAACGTCTGAACAATGTCCTGGAGTATAATTACAAAGTGAACTGAAGAAGCTAAATGCAAGTGCATATTGTAGATAGATACACTTACATTATTTTGTAACCAAAACTTTATTAAGAACAGGGAAAGTCCCGGCGAAAAAAAAAAAAGCGGGGCGTTAGTAAAAAAGACAGAGAAAAAGAAAACTGACCGACCAGTAACTTTCAACCCGGAAATGGACTTTCCTCCTTGTCCAGAGTTCATTTCTTTTCAACGTCGTCGCGCGGGCGGAGCGGCCAATATTTCTTCGTTGAAATAGGTAGGTAGCTGTACCGATAATACCAATAGGTCTTATCATGATCTTAATGACACGAAAAGGTTACGAGAAATAAATATCAACTCTCTTAACATTTCTATAAAGATGATTTTCATATGTTTGGGGCGATTTTTATTAACAATGTAATCAATCAAAGTTTACCCCTCATTAGCAATCCAATCGGCAGAGACAAGCGTTCGTTATTTTTACAGACAAATCTAGTAGCCCTAGCCACGAATAACTGAACACTACTCAAATATGTAAGGCATCCAGTGTTCACTTATGTTTCCGACTCCGCCAACATCATTTATCATCCTTTTGCCATTGCTTGATATTAGAATTCTAATACTGAGAGTAGAAAATCGTCTTTGCAAGTTTGCAGTTTCTTACACTATGACATAACATTTTTAAAGTTACTTCGAGCGTAGTAGAGAAAGAGATGTCAGCAAAAAGGAAGGTGCCCACAAGGGCCGATGTCTGCCGGGGCTGCGGGACTGTTCGAAAGAGATACCACGGCCCTGGAACACAAAGGGCAAAGAAAGAACATGGATGGGTTTTAGTCAGTAAAAGTCTGACACTCCCTTCCACTCCGCCCAGAGCGGAGGGGGTTATTTGATGATTTCCCATCCGAAAAAAAAAGCGTAGTAGAGCCAATCCATAGATCTTTGAGTTTTCTCAATTAGCTGTGCATCTCAAAATGTCTCCAGGCGTAATACATCGTTCTTAACCATGGGTTAAGAGGCCAAGCGGCTCATTGCCAACGGCTCCCTTTTCAAAACCAAGCTCCATTGCCTTGAGCATTGCCGTAAAGTTGCTAGCCTATCGATTTTTATCGGTTACATTTCGGAGAGTGTGCTTTCGAATTGCACAATCTGATTCCCTGGTCCACATTCTATCATCGGGTGAGCAGAGACACGGCAAAGCGTCACCGTTATATGGTTGAAGTCCCACGGATCCGAACAAAGCGCTTAGCTTCTACATGTATTGTGCGAACCGCCGCCGGTCTGTGGGATTCACTGCCAGCTTCTCTGTTTCCCGATCATTATAATCTGGATCTCCTAAAAGTTCGAGTGAATCGGCTTTTTCTAGGCAAGCGTGCTTCACCCTAGGCAGCGTCATTGCTTCACATCAGGCGAGTTGCGGCCAAAGGTAAGTCTATTTTATTTAGTGTAAAAAAAGGGTTTGTTAAAACATTTGATGATAATAAATGTAGATCCCAAGCGCGCTAATCCCCATAAAGTGATCCGGCAAGCAGGCTGGTCTAATCACATAGTATCTGGGTACCTAGATGTACGTCATCAAGTAATTAATATAATACCTGCTTAGCTTAATTTATAGTAAAATCATTAATTGTTACAGTTGTATTGTGATTTGTATAGAAACAGTGTCGTTTTACAAAAAAGGAGAGGTTCATTTTTTGCCTTAAAGATATAATATAGTGAGAGTGTGACTGTACCTACGCTACAATGTATTACGTACTTACTAATTCTGTGGCATCAGGTGGGAAAAGTTATAACAAAAAAAAAACTGAGCCTCTAAGGGGGGGGCAGCCCCCCGTGCCCCCCCCCCTGGCGACACTAATGCTGTAGTATCTCAAAAATAGTTGGAATACGCTAAGATATAATACGTAACCGTTTTTCTATACCGTCTGTATTAAACATCGTTTTTTTTAAATTTTGTAACTACTTTGGCCATTATTGGGATGATGCAAGCTATCAGTAACAGTAACTTCTATGATATCGCATAGGAACTGAGCAAGTGTTGGCAACATTGCATTTGAAGCGCCATCTGTGGACATCAGCAAAAAAACTGACATCAACGAAGGCAGTTTCATATTGCTGGGGTTCTTGCAGTGGGGGTACCTGAGGCTTTATAACGGCGAAGCACGTCGGAGCGGCCTCTTGGGATTTCGGATTTTGGATAGTTCACTATTCTCATATTCGTTATCATTGATTGTTACGTTCTTGTACCGAACTTATTGTAAAAATAAATAAATAAACAATTGACTGTCTCGAATTTATTTAAAGTAAAATTAGTTTATAACTTTAAACAAGTAAATGAAAACCATGAAAGAAAACCATGAAATAATAATATTTGAAACAGTATTCAAATCCCTATTCGTTACCAATTTGGAACATTAGGTATAGTTAAACAAAGCAACGCTGATTGCTTAGTGGGTTGCATAAGTAAATAGAGCGGTAAGGCCGTGTCTTTCGGATATCTCGTCAGTGTCTAGGGCCTTGCTTAGCATGCAACATGCACCAGTTTCGTTCGTAGCACCGAACAAGGCGAGCAATGTTACGTGGCACTCCAGAGACACAGAATTGTATTACAGAAAGCCGGCTTTATACAACACATATCACATATAGAAAAGTACGTAGGCAGGTAGGTCTCTACTTTGGTACTGTCATTTCTTATCGCACATTGTATTTTCCCCTTCGGAGCAACTGGACATATTCTCAGCTGGACAGATTAGTAACTGGACACTACTGGACAGAACGTGTACAGTCCATGACTGCTCAGTGCAGTGAGTCGGTGGAACAGTGCACTTTTTTGACGACTTGGAATGCGTTTTGATGGATTGTCAATGTTGGGCTCAATACCAAGAGTTGAAAATCCAGTGTGTGATAAAAATCACCCGTGCGATCGAGGCTCTACTTCAACGAATGCTAGTCGTCGCGATTGCGCTTGCACTCGCTGTACGTAAAGCGTGTGTATGTATGCGTCTTGCATTCGTAACAGTTCGTTCTTTTTCGGCGCTTGCCGGAAACCTTCAGCTTCGGCCAAAACTTCGGCCATTTTTTTTGGATGAAGCCGAAGGTGTTTTTTTTGGCCGAAGGTGGCCGATGTTGAAGCTTCGGTGGGACACAACTTGTTTTGAATGGCAGTGTGCTTACAGAAAGCACACTGCCATACAAAACAAGTAATGTCCTTCTGTCTATCTACTCCGTGATCCAGTGGGAAGCCGACACCCGAGACCTGTTTCCGAAATAACGTTGGAATACGTCTAATTAAAGATTTAAGAATAGAGGCGCTAGATGGATTTCTTTTTTATTTTGACTACAGTAGATTAGGTTTTTGTAGGACTAATTGTAATTGGGTAATGTGTATGTGCTTAGCCCACGTATACTTTTGTTCAGACGTTTAAACTACAGATGGTTATTTAAACACATCTCAGAGAGTAAGTAGAAGATATCCACTGTTTCAGATTCAAATAAAATCATAGGTAAAAAATGTCATAAATAACTATATAATAAATAATTCAGTAATGTTATTTAAATTAGTCTGTGGCACTTCGTACCAGCTTATTGGACTAAATACCACACTTTGTACAGAATCTAAAAAAGAAATCTAATAAATACCAGCAATATTCAATTGTATTACCGTCACGCAAAACTTGTATCCGTTATAAATAAATTAATGTAATTGTCAGTTTGTGTCGGCAGGGGAAGATCGAATGGATGAGAAACCTCGCATCGCGTGGGTAGAAGGATAACTCAAAAATAAACCTAAACAATATCGCAACAAATTTTATTAACAGTGGTACATAAATAATTACAATAAAATATACACAAAGAAAATATATTCAGATTATATAAAGCTTAATTACCTACCTGACAAATTTACTACATTTATCGGTAAACACTCTGTAATAATTTCAAAAACTGTAAAATATATAAAAAAACAATTTGGACAGTGTTGTGTGGTCCGTTTCGTTCATTATCTTCCTTTATATTTAGAGCCGGCTAGGGCCTGCAAAGTGAAGAACTGTTTTAGTGCGCTGAATATCTTCGCATAGTACTTGGCGGAGGTGACTGACGTATCAGATTTATATTTCCTGCATCTTATTTTTCTGCCGCCTGAAACGGGCAATGGGTTTGTGCTTACTTAAAAAAAGATAAAAAAAAGTCAATGTCACGTAAGGTGAGGATTGATATTTACATGTCCTTACCATCTCGTATCGCATCTCTTCGCTGATGCGCTCGCACAGGTCGGTCGGTATGTCTCCCTCCTGGCAGTCTTGCAACACGTACTTTAGTTGCGATGTCCTGCAGACAAGCAATACTCATGTAACACGTAACTAGAGATAGCGATATTTCAAGCGAGGGCGCAACTGAGCTCGTAAAGAAAACCAAGTCTTGGTTGATCCGAATTGCACACGTAACTTCTGACTTACTTTACAATTTAAATATATCATATAAATTTTGAATGACTAATAGCTCCTATTCACCATCAACACCAATCCATCACAATCTATTGCTGTAGTTTAGTCTCATCAAAATGGGAATATAGCTAAATCATGGAAAATTTAGGCTTATAAGTTTTTAAACTGTCGGGGTCACTAACATTATTATTAACACTAGAAACGAGATATTTACCATGTTTACTGTATGTTTTGAGATCCCTGTTGCAAGCAACCACCCGCAATAACTTCAGTTTATCCATGATCATGGTGCTTGCAACAGCGCCGAAATATCTGGAACTCGAAACATACATGTTTACCGTATGTTTTGAGTTCCCGATATTTCGGCGATGCTCCCGTTTCTAGTACCTGTCTCCTAGAAAAAAAAATCTGACTAATAGGAAAGGTAGAAGGAAGGAAAGGAAGAAGGTAAACATGGTAAATATCCCGTTTCTAGTGTCAATGATAAATTTTGGCTTAGGAGTCTCTAATAGCAAAATTAGAAAAGCAAAGACCCCCTTTCTTTGGTTCTTGATGTTATCGGCGTTAAAAGTAATGAAAGTATCTTACTGTATGTATATCAGCATGTATGCACTGGTGGCTTTTCGCGCAAGGTGCGGCGCGTCTTCTTTGCCTCCGTAGTTGTACTCGATGGCCTCTCGTTTACTGCATCGGGATACTACGTCGTCGTCGAATTTGCACCACTGTGAATAACAACGAAAAGTCTTTTAAAAAGTACAACATCACTCTTCTTCTTCTTCGTATCGCTGGCACGATAAGTTTTATATTTTGTTAGCCCAAAACATCGCCACTTCCACCGCGTCGTCGGTGCCAGCGCAAAGGTCACTTCGGCTGCATGTTTTTGGGCTAAGAGGGCAGGATAGGAGGTGGAACATAGTTTGCGACACAGATCCACAACCATACCCCGCTGCTGTTTCATTGAGGTAACCCCACTTAACATCACTTATACCTAGCTTTCGAAAGAGACTGCCGAGAGTGACAGAGAAGATGTTCTATAAAAAAAATCCAAAATTCAGTTGCGGAATTTTCGGTTAATTTTTTGTTAGTCCCTGCTAGGTCATCCTTCAGCGGCGAATAAGAGTAACTATCAAAATAAATCAAATACAGTCTCCCAGTTAGGGTGGGTAAAAAGTATTCGTAAATCAGAGTCCCCCAAAAAAGAAAAACTTTATAATTTATCTTCTTCTTGAATCTGATCCCTTTGTCTAACGATTTTCCTGTCAGAACCAAGGTCCTTAACACAATATAAAACTATAAACTTTGGTTACTTTTCTCAAGTAGCTATTATGTTTTCCGGCATCCACGTGAACGAAGTCGTGGGTAAAAGCATGTATTACATGTGTTAGGAAACTGACGGTACCGGTATGTAGTATAATATCTAACTGCACTACGTAAGCAGCGCTCACTCGGCTCTCACATTAATGCAAATATATACAAAGTGTACCTACGTAATGTTCACTTTAACACGCATTAGGAAAGCTTCATAATTATTATCTACTGAATATTAATGTGCAGTCTTCAACCTTATGAGAGAGAATGCATTCCCTCTCTATTTATTTTATAAATTGCTGAAAATAGCCTTCAACTACAATAAACTACAGGGTGTAAACGGATCCTTCACGAAGCCGTCAACCAATCATTCTGTACATCAAACTAAGTATCTTTACTCAAAAATGTTTGCTGGGAAACGACTTTTTTTTTTGGGGTGAAAAATCACGTTTTACGATAGGAATCAATGTAAAGCACAATGTGCTGATGGATGGATTGAATAGTACGGGAGTCGTGGAGGTGTTTAAAGTAAAAATCTTGCATTAAGAACATGTATTTAAAAAAAAAAAAACTTGTGAAAAAGTTGGAACTTTGACCCACAATATATCCGTAACTAGAAGGTTCCCAGGCCCTGCAGTCTCGACATTAGATAGCGACAAAAATCGGTCGCTAAGTCATATCGTTGTCAAATTCCTGTAATGGATTTTCTACTTTATTTCGAAAGGATAAGGTTGAAAATCTATTAAAGAAATTTGACAACGATTACACTTAACGACCGATTTTTGTCGTTATCTAATGTCGAGACTGCAGGGCCAGGTATGGTCTAGAACAAAAAAGTGATCGCATTGACAGGAGAACAAGTGCTTTCCGGCTTCGTTAAGGGTCTTTTTACACCCTTTATATCTATTTGATGTGTAAAGTCTGCCGGGGTCTTGGCATTGAGCTCCGATTTCACTTTGTGCATAATCTGCCTGAATCGATCCCTATTCTGGGACATAGGCCTCCTATCGGTGGAAAGGTGTGGGCTGTAATCTAGCAAGCTGGCCCAGTGTGGTTTGGTAGATGTGACATGTCTTGTGTTTTCCTTCACCGTTTTAAAACCACTGGTAATGAAATGCATGGTGCCTGACTGAATTGGAGCCCACGCTACATAGGTGATTTGGGGTCGTTATCATTGGGCCAGCACTGCTCTCAATTTAGATGACTGGCTTATACACGGTGTGTACGAGTTACGGGTGTAAACGGACCCTTCACGAAGCCGTCAACCAAGCATTCTGAACATCAAACTAAGTAATCCTTATCAAAAATCTGACTTTTTTTGGGGGTGAAAGATCACGTTTTTTGGTAAAACTCGATGTAACTCACTCGAAACATTGTGCTCATGGATGCATTGAATCGTAAATGGGTCATGGAGATGCTAAAAGTAAAAAAAACCTTATAAACCTTAGACCTTAAAATCTATTATATAAAAAAAATGTGAAATAGTTGAAAATTTAACCTCCAATTACTCTGTAACTAGAAGGTTCCCAGGCCCTGCAGTCTCGACAAATATAACGACAAAAATTGATATCGATAACACTTAAGTGTTATCGATATCAAATTTCTTTAATAGATTTTCAACATTATGCTTTCGAAATAAAGTAGAAAATCTATTAAAGGAATTTGACAACGATACGACTTAGCGACCGATTTTTGTCGACTGCAGGGCCAGGTATGAACAAAAAAGGTCACTGTTAAAAATAAATATCGTAATGACATGGACAACGAGTGCCTTTCGGCTTCGTTAAGGATCTTTTTACACCCTTTATGTTTACTACAACATAAACTATTCTCTGTTATGAACTGACAAAAATGAAAAAGAATATGTTGGACTAGTTTCAACAGATGATGATATTTGACAGAAGTAACGAGCCTCACCTTCCCATCGCCCTTAGGGTTGATGAAGACCACGTAGTGTCCTCCGTGGTTGTCTCCAGAGTGCACAAGCACCGCGTGCAGCGTGTAATGAGCTGGTATCGACGGGATCTCCTGGAGATACGGGTCCAAGTTCACTGTCTCGTAGAATTCGAACCTGCACGATATGAAGAAACAATAACAAAACATACAAAATAACTTTTTGGTTAAAATGGGCAGTTTTTAACATGTGGGGCGTCAAATACGGTGCTTTTTTTTCACTAAAAGATTGTTCTGATTTTCTATTAATCTCGTTCGTTCAATAAAAATAGATTTTATTTACAGATGTTTTCCGTATCAATTAGGGAAAGTTTAGGGAAAAAGTTATTAGGGAATGTTGATATCATAGACGTAACAACGTTTATGATATGAATTTTTCATGGCAATAATAATAATGGATTTCATGGAAATGAAAAATACACTTTTTCATAAGTTGAATTGGTACTGAAATATCAATTTGGGTCAACATTTTTAATGTTGACTTAAACATAACGACACCTGTGCCACCAATATCGGAGGATGATAATTATGGTTTTGGGAAGAATATTTTCATAATAGTCATGTTTGAATGGAGGTATTCCAGTCTAGATAAATGTGACTAAATAGTTCTGTTAAACTCAAATTGCCTTGTGAAAGACAAAATTAACTTAATAACTTTGCAGTTTGTTTCCAAGTCGTCATACCATCTCCTTAGTGATCTGCTGCGGTCTTGTCTCGTGTTTTCAGGGCATCCAATCTTTAATGAAAAAGTGGTGAAGGAAAACATTGTAAGTTTTCGTATGCCCCAGAACCAAAAATTTTAAACCATGTGGTTCCAATAATCCACACTGCGCAAGGTGGCTACGGCCCTCAGCATCTTATAGAGAGGAGTCCTGTGTTCCTGTGGTAGTAAATTATGATTTTTTAATGTTACCTGTCATTAAACTTGACAGACGCATCACTCTGCGGGTCATACTGGAACCTCATGAGGTGTAGATGCAGCACCGGCGGGAACACGTCGAACCTGACTCCTTTCTCCGCCTCCTGGAGGCCATGCTCTCCTGCGTCGTACTTGTTCTCGCCGTCAAGTAGCTCCGTACTGATGTAGTCTTTGAAGGATTCGTATACTGGGTAAGATGAAGGATATGGTGGACAAGCAGGTCATTGTGGGAAGATGTAAAGGTTTGGGGACGAATGAAGAATGAGAATAGAAGTAAGGATAACGCTGAACCTGAAGGAATTTGGGAGTAGAATATTGTGTAATTTGTGTATTGGGCTGGTGTCCGAAACTCCACGTCCAAATTGCGTACGGAAAATTATTGGTTACTCTCACGTGCGCTAAAATTCAAAATTTTCACCAGAAACATTTTAAAAATTTCCCCTAGAGCCAATTTTCTTCAAACTCCAACCTCATATGCTCGTTTACACGCAAATGTTTCTTTAGAAGACCTAATTTAAATGCAGGCGCCTGCTCTACAGTTCTGATATGAAAGATTTATTAGCACCTGTTACAGGCAAACGCTCCTCCTTCTCGGCCTATAAATAATTTATAAACTGTGACATTATAGCACCTCTTCACAAAATGGTAGCCCGGGATCGAGGAATAGGACTGGTAATGGAAATTTGTTAAAGCCTTTTAATAAATCGCATTTTCAAGTTGCAAATTGGAACCAATTTATTGGTAACGAAAGAGCTTCGGTAAAGTAAGCGGAGCATTGATTGTGACCTATTTTCTCGTCGGTTACGGGGTTGCTAAATTCCAATCTGAGCTGGATTAAAAAGTCGCTGCTGACGAAGCAAATTTCCAGTACATTTTAATGATGTATTTTTTTATATTTGCGGTGGAGTTGATACAATTTAATCTTACTCTGAAAAGATTCATCATGATTTTTGAACGGCTTATATGTTACGGCTAAAGATGGGTGTGAACATAAACTTAAGATTAGCCGGATAAACTTAGGTTAGGTTAGGTTATGTTAAGTTTAGCCGGCTTATCTTAAGTTTATGTTCACACCCATCTTTAGCCGTAACATATACAAGCAAAGTGATAGCTTACTATTATTCTTCCCCTTGACACTGAGCTGTATGTCGTAGAAGGTTTCAACACGCGTGCTCGTACAGTTCACATTCTTGCACTTTATGAATGACGTCATTTTCCCCTCAAACAACTTCGGCACGGTTCCCTCCACCACCGTCCCTTTCATTTTGTTTTCTAACTTATCTAGTAAGACCTGCAAAAGACCATGATATTCGTAGCTGTTTGATTTAATGCCAGCTTATTCCGGCTGCTTTGTCTTTAGCTGAAATGGATCTTAATCCTTATGGATCGTTCGTAAAGCTGCTTCTGCAGTAGCACAGCAGCCTTATAGTGCATGGTATGGTTCTATGGATTTATGCTGTTCATATTACTTCAAAGAGAAGCACTTTAAAAGGCCGCTAGTAGGTTTTCTAAAAATAAGGTCTGATTAAATTAGATAGTGAAACTCCGTAGACATGATTTTTGAAATCTTACGAACAAAACGAATTTGATGTTTTTAAGGGTAAAACTGCAAGCAATTAATACTGGCATCTACCACACTATTGTTTCTCCCGCTTGAGTTGTAAACAGAGACAAAATAAATTAGCTAGTGAAACTTTATTAAAAAAAACATCAAACCATGAGTTTTTTTCACATCTATACTACAATTTCTGATGAAAGTCGCAAAATATTAGCCAGGAAATGTGTGTCTATAAAAATATTCAAGAGAGATGAGTTTTCACCGGGCAAAGGCTTGTAGGCCTTTTATATGCAAAAAAATCCGGCGTGGTAGTTATAATTTAAGCTTGCATGTGAAAAGTAAAACCCTTTTAACAAAATAGAAGATAAAACCTGGTGCAAATTGCCAAAAAACCTGAAGAAACATTAAGCTTGATTAAAACCAGTAAGTTAGACTGCACTTCCAAACCTTAGATTTGGAAATATCTTTAGTAAAAAGTTGAGGTTGTATAAAAAAAATATTTAAAGCTTACCCGTAAGAATTCCTGTACATCATGCTGCATAAATGAGTCTAACGTCTCCCAACCGAAACTCTTCGTGAGTTTCTTAGTTGCGACAGGTTTATCTGAAAACTGAAGGTCGTAGAACACGCGTTGAAGGGCGAAGGCGACTGATCGGGAGCTGTCGTCGCCAACTGTCGGGATCTTGTAGACGGCCTTACGTAGGACATTTGTGAAGAACAGGGTCTGGAGTAAGGAGTTCATGTAGCAAGTTGCTCCTTGGTTCTTGAGTCCTGGGAAGTAAGAGTTTGGATAATCCTAATGAGCCTTTAACTGTTATTGTCGGAACTCAAACGCTACTTTAAAATTGTTAAGGACACAGACAGTGCCAAAAAAAAAGGAAAAAAAAAGCTAGTGGCCCATTCTAAAGCGTAAATCTTCTTATAAAAGAGCAGGCAAGAACCTCGAGCATTTGCTGAAGTCGCATTTAATCAAAAAGTTGCTTAAACCGACTGCCCAACCAAAAATATTCATCATGAATAATGAATATCCGTATTATTAAGTCTACTGACGGATACAACTGCCCGTTCCCCGTATACCTTTGCCGCATCGTGCGACACCCACTCGATAAAATAACTAGTTCTATTCACTCGTCCATTGTTTCCGCTCTGATAATTTTCCTTTAACCCTTTGACTGGCGTGTTATGCACTTATGCATAACGGATTGCCACCCACACGGCTGTTGGATAATAATATTGATATAAAAAGCAAATTGCGTTCAGTATTTTCTAGGGATAAAACACAACACAACTTCTGGATGCCCTGAAGAATCTGGCAGAATTTGGATGGCGATGATTAACGTTTGCATTCTTACAAGGATCATTTGGTGATCGAATGAAATTGACAGTGGGGAGCAGTCAGTAAAATAAAGGGTGAAATAGACCCTTAACGAAGCCGAAAGGCACTTGTTCTCCCCGTCATTGCGATCATTTTTTTCTTCTGGACCATACATGGGAACCTTCTAGTTACGGAGATATTGGTGGTCAAAGTTCTTACTTTACTTTAAATACCTCCATGACCCCCGTATTATTCAATGCATCCATCAGCACAATGTTTTGAGTGTGTTATAATGAGTTTTACCGTATAACGTGATTTTTCACAAAAAAAAGTCGTTTCCCAGCAATAATTTTTGCGTAGGGTTACTTAGTTTGATGTATATAATGCTTGGCTGGCTAACGGCTTCGTGACTGAAAGTATATTGTTATACTTTCATTCAGCTACATAATGAGGTCAATAAGATTATTCTTGTCTATACCTACAACCTTACCGACGTATCCCGTGTGTTTCTTGGAGTCCCATGAGACCCCATGCGGCGCTTCAGCCATGACATGAGCTTCTACAGTGATGGCATCGTCTTTAACGAAGCAGTTGTCAGGTTCCATGAGGTCATCCCATGATATGAAGTGCGCGAAACCCCAGTCATCTTCTTTACTATATGGAAATAGATCTAAAATATTACCTTCGATGGTGGAAACTCATATTTTGAGTCCATTAAGCATTCGTTACAGCAAAAGCGGTGTACGGGGTAAAGATCTAGCAAAAAGATAGAATTAAATGTACAATTTAGGTGCAAATAACTGGGCCCAAACCATGTAAAATGGAAGGAACATCGATACGATAAGAAGAAAAAGGTGCAAATATTCTGGTAAAAAAGACCAATGTGGCAAACTCATTTTATTCTCGCCTTAAGAGCGTTTACGACTTCGGCATTTCATACAAACTTTCAAGTCCTTTTTTTTTCGAAATGACAACCGATTTTAATGAAACTTCATTTGTATACATAAGGAAGATACATAAGTCTAAAAAGTTATCAAAGAACATTCAAAAAAATTAAAAGGAAATTTCTGTTGCTATGGCAAATCTAAAATCGTTCTAGGATAAATCTAAAATTTTGCTGTAACGCTATTTTTCGAAAATGCTCTCATAACTTTTTAGAAGTATGTATACGTATACTTCTTATGCGTATGAAGTTAATTAAAATCGGTTGTCATTTAAGTTTGTATGAAATGCCGTAAGTCGTAAACGCTCTTAATAAATCACAGCAAGCTATCAATTTACTAAGTATCAGTTAAACCTCAAAAAAAAAATCTGAACGTAAATACCAGTGATACATGTGATGAAGTTTCCGGCATAATGCTTGACCACCATCTGGCTTGTGGGACAGTAGCTTCAGTTCCCCCAGTCCATAGCAAGACCAGCCAGGGGAGTCACAGTCACCATTGCACTGCAAGAACACGCCCAACGCCTTCTGCTGCTGACGTTCAGGTGTTGTTGTGTTCCTCAGCAGTATAAGGATCTTCCACGGCAGGCATCTGACGTAGCAGGCCGGCGAAAGAACCTGCTCTTTCAGTTGACTTATGTTCTGAACTGTGAAACGGAACGTCGCCTCTGGTCGGGCGATGTCGTCGTCGTCTTGTACTTCCTATGGAAAATAAGTTTAAGCACTTGTTTTTGAAAATCTTTTTTAGGAGATATGGTAACTGCAGTATCTTAAGATTAAAATAGGAACCAATATGGTTCAGTATACATATGTATAACCGTCTCTTGCTGCACGAGCGAGCGTTTTTTGTATTTGTCAAAATAACGCTTGATAGTAGCATAAAAAAAACTTTTCCAACATTAGGTACCTACTTAATTTAATTCTTTCATTGTTACAGTAGAAACAATAATTTAATCCCTGTAATCCCTAAAGAGTTAGGCAGAGATGTACCTAATAGTACGTACACTCATATTTCTCCGGTTATGTTTAAGTCTATGTCATAGGGGCCGAGCCTATTGCTATGAACCATGCAAGAATCCGGACTCCGTTGCTGCTACTAAGAAATTCCTGATGGAAAAACCGAATAACACTTTCCCCGACCTGGGAATCGAACCCAGGACAGCAGTCACACAGGCGACCACTAGACCAACGAGGCAGGCAGAAACTATACCTATGCTTATCTATACTATATAATATATAATATTATAAAGCTGCAGTGTTTGTTTGTTTGTTTGTTTGTTTGAACGCGCTAATCTCTGGAACTACTAGTCCGATTTGAATGATTCTTTCAGTGTTGGGTAGTCCATTTATCGAGGAAGGCTATAGGCTATACAACATCACGCTACGACTAATAGGAGCGGAGCAGCAATGAAAAATGTTGCAAAAACGGGACGGGATTTTACGCGGACGAAGGTCGCGGGGAACAGCTATATAATATTATATAAAGCTGAAGAGTTTGTTTGGTTGAACGCGCTAATCTCAGGAACCACTGGTTTGAATTGAAAAATTCTTTTAGTGCTGGATAGTCCAATTATCGAGGAAGGCTATAGGCTATATAACATCACGCTATGACTAATAGGAGCCGGGCAAAAATAAAACAAGTCGGAAGCGGCGGGTGAAACCGCGGGGCACAGCTAGTCTATCATAAAATGTATTGCTAAATAGCTACAAAAGTGACCATTGTGTTGGATTCTGTGATAGATCGGCTAACCGGGTTTCCCGCTGGTGTGACAGCTGTTGCGTTATCGCTGCCAGTTTCAATCATTGTTCAGCAGCAAATGTAGTGCTACAAAAAATAAAAAATATATAAGTTTTAAAACTGACATGGTCACTAACACTAACGTTCAGGCGCTTGCAACAGCTCTGAAATATCGGGAACTCCTAACAAATAGTCAACACGGTAATAAACCCGTTTTTAGTGTTAATGAAGAAAACTTTATACATTTCAATATCCAAGCGGTTTCTTCTATTCTACTTCTAGTATCGAACAATAGAAATACATTTACCTTATTTCAAAATATTATACATAATGGTTGTTATCAAAATATAAAAAACTAATTTTGTATTTTTTTTAGGCCGATGGCATACGTCACCTATGATTTTTTAAACGTCAGTTTGACTATTCGAAAGTTAAAAAAATGTTATAAATAAAAACAAATGTGGAACAAAAGAGGTTCTAAAAGTGAAGTCGAGCAAAAAGTTTGTAAATGTATATTCCAATAAACTAATGGTAAAGCTTGTCTAGCACTCATGTTACATAGTCATTGATAAATTAATGATAACTTACTTACGTGCCCGTTTCCTTTTTCGCTGTAGAATTTTCATTTAAAATAGTGTTTAGGTAAATAAAGATGATTTGACTTTTGTACACAATGATTTATGAAATCGAATTTCCAGGATATCTCTTTTTTGGCGCGGTAGTTGATTATAATTAAACTTGCCATGTATCCAACTGGATACT
The DNA here is from genome assembly GCA_905220335.1 of Noctua pronuba. NCBI lineage: Eukaryota > Metazoa > Arthropoda > Insecta > Lepidoptera > Noctuidae > Noctua > Noctua pronuba. Next base: position 6,835,998 of record LR999900.1, on the reverse strand, counting down.
GGGAATTAATTAAATCACCGAGTCATCTAGCGCCGACATTATTCTCTGCCGGTTCAAAGACTGATACTGGGCTTCTTAATTAAATTGGTGAATAGATTTTTAAGAGGCGATCATTCTATTGTTACTTGAAGGGGTCTTAAAATAATAGCGCTTAAGCTAAGCGCAGCTTCGTACGACGAGTATACTATACTAGCTACTCCTGAATTATAATCCTAATTTATTCGAAAATTCGATACAGATTCGTGCAATGGGTATATAAGTTTACGATACTTAACTAGCAATTTCTAACTCTTGCGTAAATTGTTAGGCCTCTTGTTAAGCAAGCCCCAACCCCGCTCTAGTTACATACATAACTGTTAAAGAATAACACGAGGAAGTGGGGCGCAGGCTAATTAGTGGCTTTGTTATGCCTAGGCCTCCCTCACTACTTCACGATGACTATTTAATTGTAGTTGCTCCACTAACTTGCTATATCATCTACTAAAGCAAAATCACAGTAAGTTTGTTCAGGATGTCGTTACACGTGGTTCAGTACATCCCATTTTTATTAGCCATTATTTTAGTACGCACCACGTCAGTTGGTAAAAGTTTTGGTTATTTACGATTACAGTAAATGGATCCGTAAGGAAAGTTTTTAACGACATAATAAAATACGTAGTCTATAAAACTTGGTATAATTGAGTTATTTACTACTTTTACATTAGGAGTACAAAATGGCACTATAATAAACAGAAACAGTCATAGTAATCCTACTTCAGAAAAAAATATAATATCTATAAAGTTTCGATCATTGGCAGAATGCGTTGATTTGTCATCGCAAAAAAAAAAGTGGGTCTGTCAATTTGCCGCCATTTTGAAATGACAGCGCAATTTTCCGGAAAAGTTACCGAAATAATTAAAAGCAAAACATTAAATGCGAATGGATGAATAAAAGTAATAACAAATACTTAAGTGCGGTTTTTTTCGATAGGGATTAACGTGAAGCAGCGGGATCCAATCAGCCATAGAGTTGCGGCGATTAACTCCATTAGCGTTAATGGAAACAAGCAATCCCCAGCGTTACGGCTCATTAGTGAATAATTTGAAATTAGAATCATGATTATAATCCTGATCGTATATTATGAAGCTTGCATGAAGGTTGAGGTAAGTTGATTATTTTTTCTTGTCAGTTGTATTCAAAACAAAAAAATAGCAATAGATACAAGTTTACATCACTAGTTGTTGCCCGCGACTTCGTTCGCGTGGTAATTTTGATGAGTATGAGTGAGGAAAAAAAAAGAGAGCCTATGTCCTTCCCCAGAATATAATCTATCTCCTCGCCAAATTTCATTACGCTCCGATCAGTTGTTTAGCCGTGAAAAGGTAGCAAACAAACAAACAAACAGAGTTACTTTCGCATTTATAATATTAGTATGGAAGTATGGATAGTTGTGATTATATCAAGATGACACGAACACATACTTGTGCATTGGATGTCCAAGTGTTTTTTTATTGATAGCCATTGACGTTTCAGTGCAGTAAAACATCTTACTACCTGATTAAAATTTTTTCATTCAGTAAAATATTGTGCTTAAAAATAATTTTACAGCTCGTGAGGGATTTGAACCCCCGACCACCTCTTAAAATTCATTTAATAGGGCGCTCTGACCGCTGAGCTAACGAGCCGATAACATTACTTGCCAAATCGTACTTTACGATCGGTTTGGTGACGATTCTTTTGATAATTAGATGATAAGAGTGGATGACATGGTAGGTATATTGATTGATTACAGGTTATATCAACAGATAATATATACATTATACACATTTACATGCTTTCCGTGTCTGTATGTGTGACCGTGTTTTTCTTCTAAACTAAACAACGGATTTAGAAGTCAATTAATGGAATTTATTTCGGAAGGCTTATGATTAAACATTCATATTAAACTAACATATAGGTAGATAACATCACGCCTGTAGTCTTCGAAGGGTTAGGCAGAGGTGTACCTAATAGCACACCCACATTTCGCCAGTTATGTTTAAGTCCCATGAAATAGGGGGCGAGCCTATTGCCATCAACCGGGCACGAATCCCAGACTCCGTGGCTGCTACTGAGAAATTCTTGATGGAAAAACCCGATAATACTATGCTCAGCAATCGCGCTTGCGACCACTAGACCAACGAGGCAGTTCCCATAAGGTCCCAAATAATAAAAAAAAAAATAATATATCAATATTTTTTATTTATATATTTTTGTTGATAAAAATATTTAAAAATGTAACTAGTAAATAAGAAAAATGAACAAACGAAAAAATTATATCTATGTTTTTTCAAGACATAAAAATCGTACGAAGCAAGCTGTTTGCTGTTGTTATTATTATGTGAATTAGCACTATATTATGTATGACGAATTGATGCCTGTATCAACGCTTTCTCAGATAACATTGTCAAACCCAAATATCTATCAGCTTATTGGATTATAGGTAGGTATTAGGTACTATGTATCTATGGATAGGTACCTTTAGTATGATATTCAATTAACTGTAATCAATAGAGATGTGGCCTCGGATCCTTGGGACTTGGAATGGGTTTGTTTCAATGTTAGATGTATACATCGCAGTCAAAGCTCTTAAATAAATTAATAAATTTATTTCAGTCGACTTTACAAACTTACAATATATTATAATCTTACATAGAGGCCTCATTTTAAGTTTGAAAAATACCTGTGCTAGGAGACCCCCCTTTTCTAAAACTAAAAAATAATTACAATGTAGGAGTGTTCTTACAAAAGAAATTCAACGTATGTCTAGGAATGTTTGTGTGCCTTTATGTGTGTGTGTGTGTCACTTATCAAATAACCGTATGATACTTTGTAAAAGAGTTTCAATGTCGTCATAGCTCTTGCATTTTAGCTAGTCTACTAAAGATCTTATTCGGTCTAAACTATTTTCAACTGAGAAAAAATCCTAGAATTGACTAAATACTAAGAAACCTTTTAGTTTTCTAGGTTATTTTTTATGTCTTATTTTATTATTACAACGTTAACGTTTTCGTAGTGATTCTAAATTTAAGTCACGAGTTCCGTAAAAACTTGTTAGATGCGTTCTGCTATACTGTAGTTTTTTTTTTAATGTAACAGGCACAATCAATTTAGTATCATATTCGCATTCGCAGAACATATGGCCGATGGAGCCGAAAAGTTCTGGAAGTGGCAACCGCGAACCAGAAGACGTTGCGTTGGACTAGGTGAGCCGATGACCTGGTGAAGGTTGCGGGGATTCGAGACGCACGGGACCGGCCAATGTGGCGACATTTGGGGGAGGCCTATGTCTAGCATTGGACGTCGTTCGGCTGAAATGATGATGATGATAGTTATGAATGGATATGAAAGGTGACTGGGCCAGACTGGATGCAGAAGGCGGAGGAAGGCAGGGTGGTGTGAATGTTCCGCATTGAACTGCGACAGGCAGAATTGATGAATAGTCCTAAAACCTTATCTTAGAACAAAGTTACAATTTAAAAAGAATCTGGTATTTACGTTACGTTCTCGTCACGTGTTTGTGCTAGGTTCTCGGTTAAAAGTTTTCTCATATATAACATATAGGTACAAAATATTATTGGTAGATCATACATAATAGTTATGTTATTACTTGTGTTTGAAACCTGCAAATATGTTTGATTGGACTTTAGTCGGACGTTAGTTGCGTTATTGTGGTATTTGGGCCATTGGGCAAATTTTGATTGAACCACATTTAACTGTATAGAGTTTAGTATTCTGAAGATAACTTATATTATTTACGCCTACTTATACTTATGTATATACATAAACTGATGCTATTTCCCCACGGACGTAAGTAGAAACTACAGAACTCCACCTGCTACGATCCTTTTATACTTAGTAAATATGTTATATACACTAGTCGACCTATGAAATGAGAATATTTTATTATTAGTTATGTCCCAAAAGATATTACATCCAAAAAGTAGGTACCTTAAAGCCGCTGAACTGATTGCTAATAGCAAATATGTTCAGAAATAAATAACAAAATAATGAATTGACGTCCGCCGGTCAATACGAGCACAACTAGATACAATAATGGTTTGTGATAAATGAGCCGACTTCGGGAAATTGCCTCGGCGGTATCTCTCGGGCCCGGGGAGGCCGGGATTGACGTCTACCCTCGAACGAAGCAAAAAAATCTTATCCCATCGGATTCCAATCAGACTCGCTCATTTATTGCAATTGGCTGATGGAACAAGAATTCCGCTGAAATACGAAGCAATTTTACCTACTTTGTTGGTGATTTTTTTCCGTTTCGCTTGATATTTTTTATCGGAGATAAAGGTATCGATTTGGTTGATTATATCCGTACATCTGTTGAGAATACAGCATGGTTTTAAATGGACACGGTAACTAACACCAGCATTAACACTGAAACCGGGATATGTACCGTGTTTACTATTTGTTTTTCGAGGGTAGACCGATTTGTCTGCTCATAAACACCCGTAATAATTTAATTTATCCGTGATCATGGTGCTTGCAACAGCGCCGAAATATCGGGAATTCAAAATAAATAAACTCAAATTCAAAGTGTTTATTGCATTCATGTGTACATTTAGTTGTTACATATATATCTCTATCCACCACTTTAGAAATCAATCCAGCGGGCAGTATAAATAATCTGTAGGCGAGTCGTCCATTAGGTATTTCATACATAGTTGAAATGTCCAGTATCTAAAAAAACCATTAGATTAATCGTTCGTTAGTGCGATTAATTTTAGTTGAATCAAAATTAGGTAAGTAAAACAGTACTTGAGTCGACCAATATGCGTTATGAACATATGTGAATCAACCGTAGCTATATCGAAAATAGTTATAATAAACTTAGGTATTACTAGCTTCTGCCCGCGACTTCGTACGCGGATCCTGTTGCTTATGCCAGCGACAACGGGGTCGTCAAAATCGAAGATCTGAAACGTCTGATGTCGAATTCTAAGAGCCCGGGGACGGGAAAACAACGGGATGCGCGAGACGATTCGAGACGTTCCATATCTTTCATTTTTGTAAGTCAGAAGTCGATGCGTAGATAGGCTTGGAAGTGAAGCGCAATTTTCTATCCGTGAACGTCTCCAACTCGCGAGACAATGCGTGACGTTCAAGATCAGTGGTCAGTCGCGCATCACGTTCCCCACTTGTCTCTAGAGACCTAGATGTCGATGCGTAGATACGCTTGGGACTCAAGCGTAATTCTCTGTCTGTGAACGTCTCCGATTCGCGAGACAATGCATGACGTTCACGATCAGCGGTCAGTCGCGCATCATATTCTTCACAGTTCTCTAGAGACCTGGATGTAGATGCGTAAATACGCTGAGAACGCAGGCGTGCTTCGTTATCCAAGAGGAAGAGAAGAGAAGAGAGGAAGACGTTTCCACGGAGCGAGTTGCAGCCTGATGTTCTCGAACAGCATCAAGTCTCTCCTGACGTTCTTCGGTAGATTCTTGAGATCTTATGATCCTCAATCTTTTAGCTCCTTTGGAACATTGGGAAAGATTTGACCTCTTTCTAGGCATGGTTAAAGTTTTATTGTGAATATACCTGATCAATTAAAATCTAAGTGACTGCTCCCCTGCGTTACCGGGTAGGCTACCGTGTCACGAAGATAAGTGGAAAAAGTCTAAAACACTCAAATAACATGAGCCCGAAGGCATATTTATTCGATAAAATAAAAAAATAAATAGGAGTTTTGTCCAGTAGAGTCAAATTTTCAATGATATACCGTCGTCATCGAATATCAGTCCTAAACTGTTACCGCCTGCACCGCGTGGAGATACTCCCAGCTTATGTTATTTTATAATTATACAGTGAAATTAGTGATAGCTTTGATTTCCACATCAGATGTTTCTGATCTTCGATTTTTATAAGTCAACAGGAAATGCCCATCAGACCGAACAACTTTTGCTAAGACGTCATTCCTATATGTGTTATGGTGTAGCTGTGCTCTTGGAGTTCCACAATAGGTGTTCCAGAACTTCGATTTTATAAGTCAACAGAGAGTGCTCATCAGATTGAACAATGTTTGCTAAGACGTCATTACTATACTTATGTGTTATGGTGTAGCTGGGCTCTTGGAGTTCCACAATAGGTGTTCCAGATCTTCGATTTTGTAAGTCAACAGAGAGTGCTCATCAGATTGAATAATGTTTGCTAAGACGTCATTCCTATATGTGTTATGGTGTAGCTGGGCTCTTGGAGTTCCACAACAGGTGTTCCAGATCTTCGATTTTTATAAATCAACAGAGAGTGGTCATCAGATTGAACAATTTTTGCTAAGACGTCATTCCTATATGTGTTATGGTGTAGCTGGACTCATGGAGTTCCACATCAGGTGTTCCAGATCTTCAAATTTATTCTCTCAGCAGAAAATGCTCATCACGTGGAACATATTTTCTATGGTACCATTTTTGTATCTCTTATACTTTAGCTATTCTATTGTGGTTCTGCATCAGGTGTTCAAGTTTCCAAGATTAATTATAGCCTATATGTTGCCCAGACTTAATACCTATATAACAAAAAAAAAATCTTTCAAATCCGTCTAGTAGTTCCGAAGATTAGCGTGTACAAACAAACAGACAAACAGACAAACAGACAAACAGACAAACAGATAAACAGACAAACAGACAGAATTTTTTTTTTGGATTCGTGCTCTATTGCTGTTTCTAAACCCCCCTCAATTTTTTTTTTTTAATATATTCAATGTACAGACACAGTTTTTTTACTGTCTTATTATATGTATAGATAATACGTAACCATATTTCAGTAAGTTCCAACATGAAACCCGGTTAGGGCACGGCAACATAATATTAGACAAAACAAGCATCCAGTGAGGAGGTACACTGGATTGCAAGTTTGTTAAACAAATATAATTATTATCTATAATATTAATAGTATTAGGTTTATGTAGTTATTTTAATTAGTTATTTTAATTAACATCATGAGGCTATCAAATTAAAATAATGTAATAACATCATGATGCCAATTAAAATTTAAGTGTATTGATTATTATATTTTATTAATTTGTATTACTTAGCTATTATATTTCATTAATTTGTATTAATTATTATGTTTAATTTGTTTTGTTATGTGTAAGTATTATATCAATGACTATAAGAATTTATCTTTTTATCATATTTTAATTTTTAATAGTACCTAAACACGGTAAATATCCCGTTTTCGGTCTCAAACTCAAACTCAAAGCATTTATTTCAAATAGACCCGTGACAGGCACTTTTGCATAGTTAAAAATAAGCTACCTACAGTCCCGCCACAGGCATAATAACTGTGAATGGACTGTAGTTGCCCATTCGAAAATAGTAGATCTCATGGAGAAGAATGGGCAAGAAACTCCATGGACACTCTTTTCAGTTCACTCAGTGTTAATGATACAACACGATTGTCGTATCGTTTCGTGAGTAACGTTGTACTTAACTTACATAGTATTTCAAGATGTCGTACCATAGATAAGAAATAGATATCGAGTCATAAGTAACACGTTCAATGTTACAGATTGTCAAAAAAATTACAACAAAACTAAAATAAAACAAAACTTGTAAAAAGCTTTCCTGCAGCTCGTGAGGGATTTGAACCCCCGACCACCACTATTAAAATTAAACGGGCGCTCTGACCACTGAGCTAACGAGCCAACTACAAAAAAGTCGAAATTATCTATCTTGTTCGAGTTGATGATGTCATCAGCACCAATATGAAAAAAATCCACCCAGAATGAAAATAACAAGGAATAGTGTACCATATGTCATTAGTTTTAAAGATGGTTTTACGATGATGAAGTTGATAGCTGTGGGTTTGACAAGGTCATGGCGACGCTTTGGCGCGGCGGCGGCGTCACTATGTTTATGTTAATCATAGTTTGATTATTGATATACCAAAAACTATCATTAATAATGGACTCAAAGAAACCACGTATAGCAGGGATCTTTTAGCAGAGATTATTCTATTTCTTTGTGACGCGGTTTAGTACCTCCGTTTTTCAATTTATTTTGACGGAGGTCCTGTACTGGCAATAGATGGGTGGGCGTTGTTCAAAAAAATTGTTCTCTAGAAAATTACGTGTCCTATGACTTTAGACCACCAGACTTTTTTTGCCTAAAAACGATAAAATAACTTCAAAATTGATTATTGATGTATTAAAATCTACATAAATATGTATGTTTTACAAAAATATAATTATTTTAAGAAAGACGAAAGGTGATTTTTTAGTGTCCCACCCTCGTTTCGCAAAGTTCCGAACGAAAAATATCAGTATTATACTACCTTTATCTTCAATAATGTTTGTATAAGCAAACTGAGGAACAGCAGAAGGGATACTACAAAACATTCCACAGTACAGGGCAAGATGAAGTTAATTTGTTTTTAGTTCCGACTAAAAGTAACAGATGGCGCTAACAACCTGTCGGGAAGCCTAATGAAATAATTTCCATAGAATTCTCAAAGTACGAAAGGATTTTCAAGATTACGATTTCAAACGTAGATAACTAAAAACAAAAAAAGGGATGTTATTCTTAAAAAAAATGCCTCCGTACCAAATTCAAGCAACAAACAAAACGATTTCTCCCCAAAACTTTCTGTATGTGAGTTATGTTGCGATTCATAATTAATTCCACTTCTCGAAGCCGTTTATATCATGTCATACCGTTGAATAGAACTTCCAGTATCCACTTAGAGCTAATGAAGTTCGACTAAATTTCTAATTGGCTCAGCTCTGTGATACGAAAGTTTAGCTTTCAGCGTTTAATGGTTTGTGACTTTGTCCTCGGATTTACTAGAACTAATTTCGTAGTCCAAAGTTGGGTCTCCAGGGTGTTATGTTAGTTGGACTTTCACTTGTTGATGGAATTATGGTTGTGTGTGTGTGTGCGTGGTGTGAGTCTGTGTGTCGTGAGTGATTTAATCCGCTCAGTGTTTAAGTTTTTGAGGCTTTCGTTTGTTAGTTTTGTGTCAGAAGATTATTATGTGTTGAAGTGTTAATTCGAAAAATTAGGTAATTTTTTTATTTGATAGTGAATATAAAAATGAAGTTATTGCATTTTACCAAAGTTGGTATCTGATTTTACATTTCGTAATATCACGCCTGTTTTTCTCAAAAGGGTTAGAGGTGTACACCCACATACATATCACCATGTATGTTAAGTCCCATGTAATAGGGGTGAGTCTATTGCCATCAACCGAAGCTCATGATGGATTAATAACACTTTGCTCGGCTTGGAATCGAACCCAGGACCTCATGATAGATCAGTGAATCGGAAACTCCTCACAAATTGATTACCGAAAGGCGTGACCATAAGTTATACGAACAGTAACATTCTTCCAATACAAGATAATTGCGTTTATTATCGACATAGCAACGGATACACTGACTTATGATTTCCTCCGAGAATCGACATGTGGTTTTCTGACATGTCTGTCTGTTATCTAATCTAATACTGTGAGGGTTTGACTATACTTGTGTTTGTTAAGAAATATACACGCAAAGGTTACATACTTATACAGGGTGGGTAAAAAATCGTGGATCAAACGAAACAAAGCGATAGTTGGGGTTATTTGCAGTAAAAAATATCTATGTGGCAGAGTCCTAACTTCATCTCCTTAAAAGTTACTATTTGAGTGTTTTTTTTTTAAATACCAAAATGTTTACTAAGTAGGCAATTAGTGGTGTTTAGTTGCTTCTAGGAAATGTATCAACACTACAAAAGTGCTTTTATGGCAGTGTGTACCATGATTTATGAGTATTGGCACTTTATTCAATATTTTTTAAGTCTCACAAAAATTTGTTGTAACTGCAGAACGTCATTGAAAAAAAAAATACTACATAAAATGACCCTGATAACACTGACACAACTATCACCCCGTTTCGTTTGATCCACAATTTTTTAGCCACCCTGTATAAACTCACGCCTTTTTCCCATGGGGGTAGGCAGAACCACACAGAACGACACCTGCATCATACTGTGCCAAATAGTCCGTTTCCAGAAAAGCTTGTTTGTTTCATAAAGTTGCCTAAACTGTAAACTAACAATTGATGTACTACGTTTTTTGCGTACAGGAAATGAAGAAACTATGCGCTAAAGTAGAACACAGGGGTTTGCGAACTGTTTCTTCCGGAAATTAAAAACTTAAGTTAAGGGCCCTGGATAGGAAATGTAATGGTTCAACAACATAACATAACGCCTGTAATCCCCGAAGGGATAGACAGAGGTGTACCTAATAGTACACCCACATTTCGCCAGTTATGTTTAAGTCTCATGTAATAGGGGGCGCCTCTATTGCCATCAATCGGGCACAAATCCAGACTCCACGGCTGCTACTGAGAAATTCCTGATGGAAAAACCCAATATCAATTTGCTCGACCTGGGAATCGAACCCAGAACATTATGCTCAGCAGACGCGAATGCGACCACTAGACTAGAAGCAAGCAACGAGGTGGTAAATCTATAATACCTCCACAAATTAATCTATATAAAATACCTCTAATCCATACTAATATTATAAAAGCGAAAGTAACTCTGTTTGTTTGTTTGTTTGCTACCTTTTCAGGACTAAACAGCTGATCGGATCGTAATGAAAATTGGCGAGCAGATAGATTATATCCTGGGGAAGGACAATCTATTTTTTCCCTCAGTCATACTCATCAAAATTACCACGCAAACGAAGTCGCGGACAACAGCTAGTATACTATAATACCTCTAATAATTCTACAAATAAATTTGTAATACCTCTAATATACTTCGCTTGCAAATAACAGTTACACAAAACAATACCAAACAATAACAAGTACAACATAAATCAGAAACGCTTTCTCATTTTTATTTCCACCGTTAAATTGTCCTCGATATCGAGGTTTTATTTGAGGGCACTTACATCGGAGTCGCCATGGAATCTTAGTTCATTTGTCCTGAATGAGCTCCGTAAGTAGGATCTACGTCACGGACACAGTTGTTCACTGAACTAAAGTAATTAGAAGTCGCATTTCACGTAAAATACGCCAGGAAACGCCAATGGTCTTAAGTGCTTTATTGAAAAGTGGAATTTTAACTTGCCTTTTGAAGTCTGAAGTGTTTTTAAGAAAGGCATCTTGGTAGTGGTTGAGATTCTTTGTGATATCGTTATTCTTTTTATAGTTTGTAAAGAAAAGAATAGAAAATGTAGTAAGATTTTTGTTGATTGTTTGTAAAGGTAAATGTTCCAAAATGATAGAAACGCTGCTGAAAGCTGAAAGTCCACAAATAATAGAAAACCTACTGATTATGTAACTACATTCGATTCTTATTATAATGTGTAATCTTATTTATTTATTTATGTACACACAGTAGAAAACACAGGAAAATAAAATTATAATATACGGGGTGTAAACAGACCCTTCACCAAGCCGTCAACCAAGCATTCTGTACATCCAACTAAGTAACTTTACGCAAAAAAATTTGCTGGGAAACGAAATTTTTTTTTGGGGTCAAAAATCACATTTTACGGTAAAACTCAATATAATGCGCTCAAAACTTATTGCTGATGGATGCTTTGAATAGTAAACGGACCATGGAGGTAATTGGAGTAAAGTTAGAACCTTAAAAAGTAGTATTTAAAAAAAAACTTGTGAAAAAATTGGAACTTTGACCCCCAATATCTCCGTAACTAGAAGGTTCCCAGGTATGGTCCAGAACAAAAAAATGATCCCAATGATGGGCAGAATATGTGGTTTTCGTTTTCGTTAAGGGTCTTTTTACACCCTTTATGAGTACAAACGTACTGCTTATTTCAGAAATTTCTGCCAGCAGACCTGCAAAAGTAGAAATTAAAAAGAAATGTAGACAATAGTGTGTGAGAAAAGGAAGAGAATAATGTGTTTATGTGTCTTACCTAACTTAACCTTAAATATTATATGTAAATACACATATTAGTAAATATTAATATATACTTAATCTTCTTAGGTTACGACATAGATTGCTAGAGCTAACTAAACAACGAGACCCATGTGTTACAATGTGGTCCAAGCTGTACTCCAGAAGAAATGAAAGATTAGCAGACAGTCATAACTAATGAGGAACACTTCCACCTAACGAGCAATGAGGGTTAGTGCATAGTATAAAACAGGATGAAAAATATAGAATATGGAGAATAGTATTCTACACACGTTGGGGAAAAACTAGCATTATTTTGCTTAGCAAACTAGTTTTTAACCTTAGTTCTTGAAATGGATTAATTTCTGTGAACAAAAATCTGCACACAACTACCAAGTACTTAGATGGTGTCTAGTAGGTATACTTAACATTACATCAGGACTGTAATCCCCGAAGGTTTAGGGGGTTCCTAATAATACACCTATGTAATGGGGGGCGAGCCTATTGCCATCAACCGGGCACAAATCCAGACTATGGCTGCCACTGAGAAATTCCTGATGGAAAAACCCAATAACACTTTGCCCAACTTGGGAATTGAACTCAGGACTTCATGCTCAGCAGTCGCGCTTGCGACCACTAGAGCAACGAGTAGTTCGAGGTAGTAGGTATACAATTAACCGACATTCTAGGTTTCATAGGAAAAGATCAGCTATGTTACACTGTTAACTTTTCATATACGTTTTTACAAGGCCCAAAAAATGTCCTTCATATCAAAAAACAATATCACTTCCAGACATAGTTCTGCCGTGTGTAACGGAATCCCGCGCAAATGGCTGGTCGGCAGCCGCGGTATTGCGTTACACAAGTGACAGGGGACGGCCATTTCCTCAAACCGAGGCGCTAACTCAATCAGCACTCTCAGGATTTTTCCCCTCGGGTTCCCTCGCAGACGGCGGACGTGACCGAGCCACGTTGATGACTGCCTAACTAAGTTCACTTCAATTTTACGTACTTTCAAGCTTTTGGGGTCTTTGTCCGCGGGCCTATGTTCTCAGCTTTGTTCTGGAGGAGGAACCTAACGTTGCTCTTGACTGTACTTCTGTATCACAGTAGTAGGTACCTAATGATGGGTCCATTGAAGTAGAGCATTGCTGCCAATTAATTTAATTTGGAAGTACCTACAAAATTATTCTGGATTCTCGGTACAATTATAATAAACAGGCATCCAAATGAAACCAATATTTTGTTTTGCTTTAAATAAGTAGGAATGATAAAATTTCATTATGCCTATCTCTGTACTATGATACAGACAAAGACATTCAAATATAACTAGCTATAGACGGGACAAGACCAAGAAACTGACAATTCCAAAACCTGTTACACGTTAGTAACAAGTCGATCAGTCCAGTGCGATACGTCGCCTTGTCAGGTCGCATTCATATGGCACAAAGACATTTAAATATTTCCTAGCTATAGACGGGTCATGACGAAGAAAATCGTAATCCAAAACTTGTTACTACTTAGTAACAATTCGTTCTGTCTAGTGTCATCTGTGTCATACGCCCGCTTGTCAGGTAGCATTCGTGTGTCAAAATCGAAAATATTCAGGATGAAAATTTTTGTATGACAATATTCCCAATGTCCGCTCTATATGTCTTTTAAATCTCTTTGGATACAGAGAATTATTTTGTTTCATGGGCTGATTTTCCAAATCGTTTATCAGAAGATTAATGTAAACATTTCGACATTATTTTCTGTAAAAAGTGTTAATCCGCTATATTCATTCCTCTGATAAAATTTAAAACGAAATAAATGAAAACGGCAACAATGTCGCCATCTAGTGAAGCGTTTTCAAACAGATAAATGAATAAAAACCAGTTCTGTCGCTGCGGGCTGCGGACTATCATTGCGATTGGGTGACCTTAAATCACAATTTTAGTTAGTTTTTAATAGCAGAACCTACCCATTTTTGTATAGTCTCGCAAATTGTATCTACCTACATTTCATTCATTTATTTCTAAATTAACTACATTTTTAAATATTTTAATAAAAAATAATAAAAACCTAAATGATTAACGTAACTCCATTATTTTTACTGTTTGCTGATCGAGGACACTCAGCTAAATGAACCATTGGGTAATAAAACTTTTTTATTGCTGTTTTTCAAAACATTTATGATACACACTCAATGGACGTTATGTTTTTCCACGAACACACAACAAATAAGTTCTACTGAAATATGTAAAAAAATGGACACAGTAAGTACGTAATTCGGCTTACTATTTTATATTGGAAACGATATCAATGTTTGGATTTGTGCGTATTTGAGTCTTATTGTTACAAAAGCATAATTAATACATTTGATAAACATACCTACTGAAAAAAAAAACTTCTTGCACAGTTTATAAAGTGGGTCTAATTACCTACAACACAAACTATGCAAGAAGTTTTTTTCACAATTTATTGTATGTTATTACTGGTATTTTTTTTTTTTTAAACATACGGTGCAGTATGTTCATAGAACATACTAATGTCATAATTAAAGCGACATTCAAGTTATTATAGTCGCAGTGACAAAGTATAAAGGCAGTCAGCTCGTCAAAGGTGTGCAGTTAAAGGTAGCTCGAACATTGCTAATTAGAAGTGCTGCTGCCGGCGCAATGCACAAAGTTACTGATACCTTTCATACTGCTACTGCACTTTGCTCAGAAACATTTTTCCGCCGCGACTGAGGGCAATGCCGACGTTTGCGCTTTTTTGTTCGAACTAGCTAGTTATGTGTGACACACGGGCGTGAAATCGTGAATACAAGGTAAACGGACCATTCACAAAGCCGTCTACCAAGGACTCAATGTAATGCACTCAACACATTGTACTGGGTTCAAGGAGATTTGAAGTTCAAATTCAAATTCAATTCAAGTACAATTTGAAGTAAAACTATGTCATTAATTAAACTCGTATTTAAAAATAATGTGACAAGGTTAGAATTTTGACCTCCAATATCTCCGTAATTAGAAAGTTCCTAAACTTAGAATAATGAAGCGTAAGAAGTTAAGTAAGTTCATTCTTGTGCAAATTCCAAGTACGTAATAGAAGTGATATTGGGCCTATCAATAAAAGTCATAATAGGCTATCAATAAAAGTCATAATAGGCTAAGAGACCTCCTTAAAAAAACTTTATTATAAACTTTTAGCGGGTATCTAAATGAGTGGTTGTAGTCTACTAGTAGGTAAAGTATAAAAATGTTGCTGTACGTTTTGGTTGTTCGCACGACGACCAATCAAGCTATACAAAACCAGTTCATGCGGATCTCTCACTGTACGGGAAATCTATACAAAGCGAGACCATGTTGTACTAGAAATGTATGCTTGATGTGTCGCCGTGTGTACAGACCAGCACATCAAGCTACTACAATCTGTAAAATTTCTTTAATAGATTTTCAACTTTATCGCTAAAGCATTAGGCTCGAGGTTGATTGGGAAAATTTGACAGTTTCGGGTAGCTTGGTGTGCTGGCTGGCGTCTGTACCAAGATAATTTTTAAAACAAAAAATAAGGTACTGCTTTAAGTTAAGTAACTTCGTTCTTGTAGTTAAATGAAAGTTCCAAATAATCGAAGCGATATTGGGCCTAGCAATAAAAGCAAATTGGGTTCAGAGGACTATTCTATAAAACTTTATTAAGAAGGCCTACTAATCCTTTATAACAAAAGTTTTTTTATTAAGTAAGTCCTTTAATTATTCAAATTGGTGGTCATAGTCTAATTATAAATAAATTTAACAATATAATAATCATAAATTTCCATCAGGCGTGATCGAGGTCAAGAGCAGGCCCAATTTGTAATAAAAAAATAATAGTACTAGAAGTTGCACTAGAAAACCGAGACATTTTCTTTTAATATTTTAAACTAAAAGCTGTTCGCGATCAAAAATCTGCCTCTAATCCAACATGAATTATATGCCACGAACAAAAATCCAATATTTTGTTTCGATAAAAAATATTTTAGTACGTTCAATATTTCGCTCGGATATATTTTAATTTTGATGGCCGCCAGGTGTAAGCTCGTATAACTTTACGGCCGTGTGTACGGAGCATTTCGTTCTCCCGGCTATGGGTTGCCTTTCACGTTACCTTTTAGCTTTTACATTGTGAAATTGGTGTTGTTCACGTTAGTAAAGTTTTTCTTTGTGATCCGTTCACTTAGGTATGTTTCTTTGCACATATGTAGTAGGTAGTTGGCGCTTTCAGTAGGAGTACTTAACCATTTTACTTTGTATAGCCAGGTTCAGAAGAACAATGTATATAAAATGTCCTTGTTTTAAAATACCGAGTGCCTGAACAAAATAAAATGAAAGTAGCTAAAACCGTAATTCAAATAAGTATAAGCTATGAAAAACCTTTTATTTTCATTAAAACATTTTCATATTTACGAACTCTTACCTAAACATTATGTACTTACCTAAGTTATTATTCTACGTATACTTTTTCATTACACGTAACGTGTAGCTGAGCATGCCATTATCGTAAGTTTTATTATGACTACATCATGAAAACGGCTAAGTCATAAGTGTATACAGCGTAGCCTGAAAACGGGACGTAGTGTGGGTTATTGCATATTGCGATGAAAAATGTTTTCATAAAAATCTCGCCGAGTTCGCTCAGCGCCGCTCACTGATCTTTTAATCTCTTAATTACATGAGGGCAGAATACGCGGGGATTTCACCAAAATAACCATGCAAAATGGATGGCCAGCCCCGTCCCCCGCGCACCTCGTGAATATGAATTATTCTTTCGTAGCTACAGCTTGGACGCATATTTACATTTTATATGAGCGCCTACGACGCTCAGCCTGCCCATTTCACTGGGTTAGCGTTTTTGTTGCGCTACGGTTGGTGGATTTTTTCGTGAGCGGTAACGTTTTTATTCTATTTTTGGCACGATTCGTCATCAATCCCGGTCACACAGAAGAGGGTATATTTTGCGGTGCCATTTCCGCACGTCGATTGCGAAACTCCCTCAATACGAGGTTTTATTGCAAATCCATCGCTGAAGACTTCGGCACTTGGGAGTGTCAGTTTATCACGGCGTTCTCCCGTCGGGCCACATCCTCCACACTTACTTTACGACCATCGCTGAGAACGAAGCAGCCCGCAGTAAAATTTCAATATCCGCCAAAATATGGCATTTCATTTGGCCTCTCGCTGAAATGCCAAGATGGGACGTAAAAATTTAATGGGTTTCTTTCTAATTATTTATGTTCCTAATAGAATGGGCCTGCTCTTTTGATATTAAACCTATAAACCAGTATATTTTTCCTTGCTTGAAAAGCTCTTTTTATAGGCCATGTAATGAAGAAATATTTTTGAATATCAGAATGAATAAAAACAGGTTGGCTAAGTTTGAATTGTGTGGACACAATGGAAAAGTTGACTATTTAAAGATTTGTAAAACACTAAATACGTGATTAAAATGGACTCGATGTACGGACTGACGCACAGGAGTGTCAGTGAGCCCTCTGTGGGTACTATCGGAAGCACGAAGTAATATTTCAACTAGAAATTGGTACCTTCTGTATCCCAAGCAGATCAATTCTGGACATTGCTATGTCCCGAATGGGTCTGCATGGACATAAGAGAGTTTTTGTAGGACAAAAATAATTTACAGGGCTTTTTGTGACGACGTGCGACGAAGAGAATTAACCTTTACAATGATTTACGATTATAATCGCTTATTATTTCGGATCATTTTTAGTTTTATAATTTTAACTTTTTCAGATCACAAATCTATTTACCATCAAGTAGGTACCTAAATCTCAATTTTCTGTCACCAATTTTGTAGAACCCCAACCTAACTTTTCTAAATACAGTGGCGTTCGTTAATTATCAAGAATATGAAACGTTATTAAGAGTCACAATACAAAGTTAGTGGGCCTAGAAATTTCGGATATTTTTTCAGTTACCTTGTATATGACAGCTTTAACGGTTTTTTCAGAACAATAGCCACAAATGCGACTGGGGATGGAAAAGAACACTACTCCCAGATAAAGGCCAGAAAGGGCAGAAACTTCGGAAAATTTCTGTGGGAGGGGCGAATGAAGAAAATTACCACCTTCGTCCTTATGACCGCTTGGAATGAACGGTTTCAGGTAAATTGGTGAAATAATTACAATATCACTAAGAATCATCTAGTCGGAGTTGACCATAGAGTACATTTATATGTACTCTTATGTTTAGAAACGGAAAGCCAATCGAGATCGAGAGACCAATTAAGATTTTAGGACAGGAGCTCGTGGCCAAATAGTAACAGCCGCTCGGATCGATCTTTAGGTTAAGCCGTGCTTGCCTAGAGTGTCTATGGATGGGTGACTACCCGTTACATACCGAGTTTCCTCCGTGCCTTGGAAAGCCGTTGGTCCCGGCTGTCATTTGTAGATCTTTGACAGTCATTACAGGTAGTCAGTGGCACACACCAAAGAGTCTGACAACCAGTCTTAGCAAGGGGTATCGTATTACCTAGTACTAACTGGGTTGTGGGTCAGATAGGCAGTCGCTCCATGTAAAATACTGGTATTCAGCGGCATCCGATTAGAATGGAAGCCAACCCTAACATAGTTGGGAAAAGGCTAGGCAGATGATGAACTAAGATTTGAAAATATTCATTGGTTAAAAACTCTATACTATGTGGTATAGTCCTTACTGTAGATCTCCATGAGATCTACTACTATTTTCGAATGGGCAACTACAGTCTATTCACAGTTATTATGCCTGTGGCGGGACTGTAGATAGCTTATTTTTGACTATGCAAAAGTGCCTGTCACGGGTCTATTTGAAATAAATGCTTTGAGTTTGAGTAGAATAACGAAGTTTTCTTGTTTCAGGCCTTCATTCTTCTCTCAGTAGTTTACAAGTTTTTGCTGCACCTCCTTCTCGCATACTACATGGAATTTGACCAAAACAGGATGATTCTAGAGATATCATTGTTAATACCAGAAGTATGCTATTATATCGATGTTATCGTTCATCTTCTGCACACGTTTTGGTCTCTGGTTCGATTGCATGTTCGAGTATATCGGAGGAACTATTTGTTTCTGACTTACGATGTTATTACACTTGTTCCTATGAGTATAATTTGTGAGTTTCTTCTAATAATTTTAAAAATATTAAGTCAATAGCAATTTCAAAAGATTAATATCGTGTACCATGATCGGAAAAAACCGGAGAATAGCTTTCCATGGTCATTATTCTGTTACCAAAACATGGGAATATTAAGATCGTGGGCCGTAGCTGCTACGAAAAAGATGCTACGCACCGTAGCACGTTTTTCGTAGCGGCCTACGCACACAACACGAAATATTACACTGACTCGAGTTACAAACTCAATACATTTGCAAGTGTTTGTTGTAAACTTGTCAATAGTTATTTTAATATCATATTTGCAGTTAAAAGGAGACCTGGCTTTGAGAATGTTGTATTAGCCGGTAGGTGGTTGGAAATCGGACGGATTTACAGATTGTTTATTTACTTCCAAAATATAAATGAACATGTAAGTTTTTTAATATAAAAGGTGTAAACGGACCCTTCACGAAGCCGTCAACCAACCATTATGTACATCAAACTAAGCAACCCTACGCAAAAATTATTGCTGGGAAACGACATTTTTTTTGGTGTAAAAAATCCAGTTTTACGGTAAAACTCAATGTAACGCACTCAAAACATTGTGCTGATGGATGCATTGAATAGTACAAGTTATGGATATAAATTATAAGTAAAGTTCTAACATTTAAAAAAAACTTGTGTAAATGTTGGAAGTTAGACCCCCAATCGAAGGTTCCCAGGTATGGTCTAGAACAAAAATGATAGCAATGATGGGAAGAACAAGTGCCTTTCGGCTTCGTTAAGGGTCTTGGTACACCCATTGCTTAAATTACGTGTACCTATTCAGTTAAGCGAGGTCATAAGGTCTCTTGCCTACGCGCGTTTTTTTCTCATTACAATCTACTGTTGATCCGTCATGTCTAGGACACGGTCGTCAGTGTTTTAGGGATCACTACGGGTGTTGTACATAAGGTGACTGGTAATTAGTGATCGATACTTATTCACGTGATTGTACTCATGATAATACCAAACATTTGTTTCATACTCATTCATTTTTATCACAATAACACAAAAGCCGTGTGAAATTCGCGCGCGCGCGCCTTTGACCTATCAGCTGTTAGCCACGTGACGCCGTTCTAAATAATCGAATATTTTGAGAAAATTTCAACTGTCTACCTATTGGGGATCAAGAGATACAGCCCGCTGACAGACAGACGGACAGCGGAGGCTTAGTAATAGGGTCCCGTTGGTTACCCTACAAACGAGTATAACGAGAATACTTATACACTGTCAGTAAATAACTATCCTCATTTTATGTTACTCCATTTTCAGATGCGAAAGTCCCGTCGGTTATTGTTCTTTACTGAACAAATCATAACTGCAATATTGATGCTTCACGCAGGAACTTGTCTGTGGTACTCCTTGAACCGGGCGCCACCATTGGAGCACCCATGGCACAGTATAGGTTATCCTCCACATGTGAACGTTAGGATTTTGAAATTCAATTGGTATATCTATTTCATAGTACTTATCATCATCATCATCATCATCATCATCATATCAGCCCGGAATCACCCACTGCTGGGTATTACAGGCCCCCCCTTTTTCTGCCACACTTACCGGTTCTGTGCGTCCCTTATCCAGGTGTTTCCTGCGACTTTGACGATATCAACCCAACGAGCTAGTATACACCGTGACTTTGTAGTCGTCTTACAAAGGTGGTCCACTCAATGTGCCCGACATAAAATAGTTCTAGGCGCGATTTTTTTTACTTACCGTAATAGGTACAAAGAAAAATAAATAAACATTTGAAAAAATTATGAAACATCCTGTTAATGATGTTTACGTATCAAACGGGAGAATATACCTACCAGCGCTCGACTCCAGTAGATTTTCGTTCACAATGAGATGTTTTAACTACGTAATGCGTCATAATATTGAATAATATTTTTATGTTTTAAATTATTAAAATCTCATAAATACCAATTTTTTTTATGAATGCTTAGTAGTCATTGGATTCATGTAGTGGGCTGCCGTTGTAAGACGACTAAAAGTCACGGTGTATAACTATACTATACTTATCAGTAGCGAATGGACAATTTTTGTAACAGCTAAGCCGGAGTAGAGTAGAAAGATTATTTGTCTATAGAATACTGACTGTGCCATTTTTCAAAGGGAATCCGGTAGGAATATAGTTGTATGGAGCCTTCGCCACTGATACTACCTTCGCTACATGTATAAAATTATCTTTTGACTCGGAAGACTCAGAACAACCATTTCTTTATTTCTATTCATTTTAATGAAGTAGTTTTAAACTGTTACACAGACAGACAAACTCACGCTTTTTTCCCATGGGGGTGGGCAGTTTACAAACAACGCTAATAATTGTAGGAAGGGTCTTTTGGCGCGGTAGGAAAATCGGAACTACACTGTCATCACCATGTTTATAGTTATTCTTATATTTTATAGGAGGTTTTTAACCTCAAAGGCAAGTCAGTCTTATCATAACTTAACCTTTTCTAAACTAAACTACAAATCTATCTATATAAAACAAAGTCGGGTTAGTTACACCATTTATAACTCAAGAACGGCTGAGCCGACTTTAATGATCTCTGATTTGTTGGATTCGTTTACACCCTGAATAGCAGAACAACTATCTTAATTATTAAAATATCTGATAAGTTTACGGAAAAAAAAGGTATAGGATAAATTAGGTTTGGCATCTTCCGCAATTGACAGCTCATGTCACGCAGATAGGTACAGTAGGTAAGAAGGGTATGTAGGGTAGGTAGGGTTGGTAGGTAGGTAGGAAAAGGTGCATTGCAACGCATGCCGGGCACAGCTAGTACAATATAAATTAACAAAACAAATCCGCAAGGAGAATTGAAGGTAGTCAACAGTGTTTCCCTTTCCTTCTTGTTCTAAGTACACTCTACAAGTAGATGGTGAACATCTTCAACCGTTCCACATGTTTCACAATTCGGAGAATTTACTTTCTTCATCATAAAGCTAAATTTCCAAGAAGGGTAGTGACCAGAGAGCAATCTATGAAGCAGAACAATATGACATCGATTCATTTCCTGGATAGCAAACCACGGTATTCGAAGAGGCTGATAAACAAAACAGTTTCAAAAATATTTACCAACAGCGACGGCCCTATCGTGTCATTCAAGTACTAAAATATCTTTATACCACTTGACTTGTATTTGAAGCTTTTCAACTTACTTAAAAGAAAACTCTTGGTATCGATTTTTCTTTGTTAAGGTTAAGAGATACTTACAGGGTGTAAACGGACCCTTCACGAAGCCGTCAACCAAATATTATGTACATCAAACTAAGTCACCGTACCCAAAAATTATTGCTGGGAAACGACTTTTTTTTTGGGGTGAAAAATCACGTTTTACGGTAAAACTCAATGTAACGCACTCAAAACTTGGTGCTGATGGAAGCTTTGAAGAGTAAACGGGTCATGGAGGTAATTAAAGTAAAGTTAAAATCTTAAAAAGTAGTATTTAAAAAAACTTGTGAAAATATTGGAACTTTGACCTCCAATTTCTCCGTAACTAGAAGGGTCCCAGGTATGGTCCAGAACAAAAAAAATATCGCAATGACGGGGACAACAAGTGCCTTTCGGCTACGTTAAGGGTCTTTTTACACCCTTTATGTACGGCTGTACTTTAATAATTGTAGGGATACTTTTTATAAAATTCTTCTTAATGCAATAATGCTAATCCTTTCCACAATTTTGAACATGAACAAGCATTCAAAATAATTAAAATGACGATGTAATTTAAATTTATTCAATTCAATAATGTAATTTTTTGAAATTTGCTTTCGTATGGGCGCATCTTGCCTGAAATAATTGTCTTTTTTAAATTTTTGTAAAAATAATCGTTTATTTATAAAAAGGGGCACATTTACAATAAAATATCATGACAATTAAAAATAGAGCAAAGTTGCTTATTTGCCTGAACTAGGTTGGACCTGTGTTTCAGGCTACAAGGTGCATAAATACATACTTAAAATAAATAAATTAACAAGTGCTAAAATTAATACTTACATAAAATAAAAAACAGCGTGTTAGCAGTTTACTTGCAGGCAACAAATAACTCTTCTGACTAAGATATGACTAGAATAGATGGAAAATTGAACATAAATTCTACATGTGCATTTTGTTCGAAAATTTTATAACCTGCAGCACATATGGTTTAAAGTTGGCGCAAGGTGGCTGCAGTCATACTCGTAACTTTTGACTGGTACTCAATAATGTAGGTATCTCCGAATTTTTCGTATATTTTTCTCACTTTTATATTGCACTTAATTTAATATTTAAAACAATATTTTACTTATGCCCGCGGCTTCGCCCGCGTGTGTTTCGGGAATTGCCTACGGCATCGTACTTCCGGGATAAAAAGCCCATGTGCTATTTGAGACTATAATCTATCTTTGTGCCTTTCATTCAAATCCGTTCAACCGTTCTGCCGTGATTGAGTAACAAACATCCATCCAATCTCACAAACTTTCGTATTTATAATACACATATAGTAGAAAGATTTAAATGTATACACGTACGCCTTTTCCCATTGAGTATACAGAAACGATCTGCTACTAGACTTACACAAAGGAATCTTTATGCTTTGCCAGGTTATCGTCAATAGAGTCGCCCCCAGCCAGTTACCAGAGACTAAAACATACTAGTGTTGTATTATATTAACTTCTCATTTACAGTTACAGAACTTGTTGGTACTATTGCACCTGTCGTTTCTTCAATGTCGTATTTGGAGATTCGTTTCCTATTGTAAGTATAGTCTATTTTCTCTATTAAGTATGCTCTTTGTTTGGTCTCATGTCCGTAAGTACATATTTATCTAGTCTTAATTGACTTTATTTTACAGCGTGGCTTGCAAAAGTGGTTGACGTCAACTCTGATGCTGTTCGGCTATGTGTTCTTTCGCTATCGCTTCATAGGCACCCTGGCTTGGGAGCTGGTCATCGAAAATACGAGGAGGTCCAACTTTGTCGATAGGGTAAGTCTATTTATAGGTTTTGTTTTTATTGAAATTCTATATTATTTCAAACTTTCTCAGCAATTTAAAGAGAACTTCATAAAAGCACAACATCCCTTTATAAACATCATCAGAAATATAAAAAAAATAATGTATGATTACGGTTGAAAATTCATAATTAATTGAACAAAAACCTGGCATGAATATTCATAATCAGATTGCGCAGTTTTTAATCCTTATGAATAATTGTTGGTAAATTGATTTATGCATTATTGAATTAATTTAATTTCAGTACCATTACATGATGAACTACCTAAAGTTTAGCAAGGCACCGGCCTGGTTGATAGACCAGTGTAAGAACTATAAGTTGCAGCTGTGGCAGATGAAGGCAGGGGTCTTGAGATCGCAACAGCTGCAGACGCTCCCTCTACCCCTCCAGATGGAACTAATCTTCGACATTAACGTCGGGAATTTCCATAACTCCATGCTATTTAGAGATACGAGTTAGTGTAACTTATACTTTACTTACTTGAGGAGCTCGTGGCTCAATAATAACAGCCGCTCGGGTCGATCTTTAGGTTAAGCCGTGCTTGCCTAGGTTGGTATGTGGATGGGTGACCACCTATTTCACACCGAGTTTCCTCCGTGCCTCGGAAAGCACGTTAAGCCGTTGGTCCCGGCTGTCATTTGTAGATCTTTGACAGTCGTTAGGTTACTGCCCAAAAAGTCTGACAACCAGTCTTACCAAGGGGTATCGTATTACCCAGTACTAACTGGGTTGTGGAGGTCCGATAGGCAGTCGCTCCATGTAAAATACTGGTAATCAGCTGCATCCGGTTAGACTGGAAGCCGACCCCAACATAGTTGGGAAAAGGCTAGGCAGATGATGTAACTAATACTATATTCAGTATAACTTTATAATGGGAGCTACGAAGTTTGCACTGAATTCAATACCTTTGTAAATTCGCACGAACTTCCTAAAAACCTAGTGGGCGTTTACTTTGGGACTTTTTGTATAATGATATTGTATTGAAACGAAGTTTTCGTTAATTAAGAACCGCTCCGTGCGCATTTTATTAAAGTTTGTTAGTCTGCTATTGTCTCTGTTTTAAGTGGAATATCTTTGGAGGAAAATCCTTGAGTTTCGCGGGAAAATCTCAAAGCTTTCAGTAGTTCTAAGTGAACTAATATTATACGGACGCCATTTGTAGTTTCGCTGAGGTTGATTGATGAATATTGCTGAACCATTACGGCCTATCTTTTTTTGCTTATCATCTATATTGTTGAAAAAAAGTTCTATTTCGATCTTCTCGACAACATTCCATCATTATGCTCGTTTATCCGTACTAATATTATAAATGCGAAAGTAAGTTTGTTTATTACCTTTTCACGCCTAAACCACTGAATCGATTATCCTGAAATTTTGCATATACGTTGTCAGCTGTACAGAAACGGATATAGGATATCTTTCATCCAGAAAAAAAGCAACGTTCCCGAGGAAAACAACAACAACTTTCTTATGAGAATAGATGGCGCCACGTGTCTTTCGAATCATGATTGAACTGTATTATTTCAAGCAGAGTACAACTCGAATTGATTGTCAAATTCGTTATTAATCCGAGCGAAGCCGCGTGCAGAAGCTAGTTGTAAATAAAACTGATTCTACTTTACTCAGAAAACTTATGTATTACTCAAAATGTTGGGTTCTTTGTTTCGCATTTAACATAATATTTATTTGTTTCTCTTGTAGAGGAATCATTTATGCGTCAAATCTCTCTATTGATGCGTCATGATATTTATTTGGCTGGACAGCATATTTGGAGCCAAGGTGTGGTGAAGAGCGGCATGATTTGTATCAAGCGAGGAGTTATCGAAATGTTATCCGACGAAGACGATGAGAGTCCTATGATTGCTTTCAAAGATGGAACTGTTAGTATTTAAAAGCTTTTTTTAAATGTGGAAGAGGTATTGACTAATAAGTTTCCTTTTTAAATGCTTGTTGCTGATTTTTAAGTCAGTTTTTTGGACGCAGTGGCTAGGTACAGACGCCAGCACATCAAGCTACCCGAAACTATCAAATTTTTCCAATCAATCTTGAACCTAATAATGCTTTAGCGATAAAGTTGAAGATTTATTAAACAAAATTGACAGTATAGTAGCTTAATGTGCTGGCGTCTCTAAATCATTACCGAAATGATTTTGGCAATGTATTTGTTAAAGTAATGTTATGACTACTTGATACGAGTGCAAGTAGTTCTAATGCACTGTATAAATAATTATTACGCCGATTGCTAACATAAAATGAGCATTAAGCATAATTAATAAATATTGCCAATAATTAGCGTCATTTTAGTAGTCTAATACCTTGTTTGGGTTCATAAAAGTAGTAGTTGAATGCATTTTAGTATCCAAATATGTTGTAAAGAACAGTCACGTACACACAGAGATAAATTCTCTAGGGACGCTGAATTCAACGATAAAAAAGACGTTACCCTATGTGAAGAGGCTGTAAGTCTCAATTCTACTGAAGTTCTTTAAAAGTTGTTCTCTAAGTACATCGTCCGGTCACTAATGAAGGTGCTCTCTCAGTAAGTTGGTGAGACAAGCGGTAATTTTGTTTCCAGGTACTTGGCGAGTTAAGCCTCTTCTACTCGATTCCGTCCAAAGTTACTGTGAAGGCAGCTACTTACGTTGAGTTACAGGTCAGTGCTTATGTACCTCATTTGGTTTTGGGAAATTTGTCATTACGTTTTTTTTTTAAACACGGTTTTATTATCTTCACCTGTAACTATCTAATGATGTAAAACAATCTTAGAAGTTAAATCTAACCCACTTCCCAGTTTCCGACTGAGCTGAAATTTTACATAGGTACATGTTTAGTTTGGATGACAATGCATAGTTAGCTAAGTGACGTCATTTTAAATCTAATAAGGTGGACCCCTAAATATGGTGGACTAGTTATTTTTTATGCATTACGATGCGAAATCATGGGAATGCATATAAATATAAACTAAGGCATTGATTTTACATCTCAATAGAAATAATTCTACAGGTTTTACGAAGAATAGATTTCATGCGGGCTATTGCAGAGCATCCTAACATGTTTGAACTGATACGGGGTAAAATAAGACATAGACTTCAAAGTTCAAGGACAAGACAGGTGAGATTAAATTGTAGAATAAGTTTGTGATGTAAAACGAAATAATACTGGGTATATCAGAAAGGTATATCAAAGTTGTATTTAAGGGTTGTAATACAGATCCTCAATCTGAACAACTTTCTCCGTGGAACCAATACCGTAATCGCCACAAAATCACCAGCTGCAATTCCTACTCGACCCAAATGTATGATACATGCTCTCTGAAACATGCTGTATAATCATTGAACTTATACTGTTTTAAGCTTTCACGGTTTACAACTAAACTTATACTGTCACTTACGGGCTATCTTCCGTGATGTTCATTATTTTGATCGGGATATCGGGAGCTCAAAATAATGAACAATCACGGAAGATATCCCGTAAGAGACGGTATAAGTTCATTAAGTTTATGTCTCATTTGCAATAATGGGAGCAGGCACAACCTACAGATGGTCAATGGCTACGGTCTTTACATATTTAGAAGGATAAAGTTGTAGCTATTGGCAACTTGTAGATTACTACAAAGGAGTACCTTTGTAGTAGTGTAGTAATAAAAAAAAGAGTAAAAGTATTACTCATGGAGGTAATACTTTGTAATACTGTTTAGCACGCACTTGGTACTAATCAATTAGTCCCATTTCGAAATTTACTGACTGCAAAACCTTTTAACGACTGCAAAAACAATATTCTTATCTAGTTTTCCTGACAAGAAAAAAACGGGTTATAGTGGGTTATACCTTCTTACAAACATTGAACTTTAAAAAATTAAAAAGCCCTTCAGCATGAAATTCCGAAACAGCCAACTTATTCCAAAATCTGGGCCATTTTAAACACTTTGTAATTCGGGATTTCAGTTGTAGGTTTTAGTTTCAGCCAGACCAGTTTGTTTAGTCCGCTCACCTGACGTTCCCTGGAATAATAAAATAGTTGTAACTTCAACATGAAATAATTTAACATTATGAATATTACGTTATTAAACTTTTTTTTCATTGAAACAAAGCATGAAGACTGATATTTTAGTTAATGTCTGTTATTTAGGTTTAAAAAAATATTTATAACCATAATAATTTATTTTAATTAAGGTTTGTTTAAATAACACCTAACTTTTTTCGCATTATATTTTCATTAACTTTTTAGCATCATTTGAATTATAACTTATATTTTAGGGTAAAATATACACTACTTAGCCAAACTCCGCAGACGTAGTTGACATGATAGAACGAAAAAAAAGGTTCAATGATTTCATTAGATTTTACGACCGCAGACTACATGTGGTCGTTGACTGCAGTTACTTAAAGTAGTATTTTTTGTTTTCTGATGTCAAAAATCTGCTATTCCATACATTTTGACAGTGTAGTTATTACAGTTTTGTAGGAAACAGCTGGTTTGTTAGGGTGTTTCTCCCCCCCCCCCTCTAATTTGTAAAGTTAGAGGACGAAAATTCTGAAAAAATTTAGGATTGTAGAACGTAAAAAATACTTTCAACGAAAATTGTGTAAAATGTTTAGTTTTTAGGGTCGCTAGTGCATGAATATAATTATGAAAAACACTCTCAATAAATTCACTTAAACATTTCTCTAGGAAGCAATAGAGAGATACGATAAAGGAGACTCAAGACTAATTCGCACCCGTTACCGGCCCATGAAAGTTCTTAAAGACAAGTTGGCAGGAGTCGAGGAAGAAGATCCCACTTTTGTGGATGACTCTCACATGTATTACAGAGGTAATAGAATTTCTATTTAAAGAAAGGAAGAAAGAAAAAGTATTTATTAGACTCATACAGGCCAAACAAAAAAAAAACGATTGAATTCACAAAAAAACAATTCATATTCGATGTATTACGAAAGTTTGTAGGAGTTTTGAATTTTTATGGTATTGTTTACAACGTTCTACGGCGTCTGTGAACTTCTAGGTTCACTAACCTAATTTTTTTTTAAAGTCAGTTTTATCTTTTATTGGAATGAAAAGAAACAGTAGAATTATTCGGGGTGGAAGGGACACCGACGCGAAAATGGTTACAACGTATTCAGTACATCACAACATTTTGTAGGAAACAGCTGTTTTTTTTTAAATAACCGATGAAAAATGTGGAATGATTCCATTGGTGTCCCTTCCACCCCGTATATTTAGTAGCTCGTTCAATCTCAGATCTGTTCCATCGTTCACGACGATAACGTGAGGTCGTGGACAAGAGTACGCCCGTCCCGGAATTTAAAAAGAAAACACATTGATATTCTATCGTATCTATCATAGATACTGAGAAATTCCTGATTTCCTCTTGATATTCTTATTTCCATCAAAAAAATCTAAAAATCAATCTAAAAAAAAAAAAACAGATCAAGCCCAAAATCAAACCAAAACAAACAAAACCAAACCAAATCAAATTTAATCTTTTAAAATTATAATAGTCGTGAAGCTAATTTAAACGTTAGTAAACTCTCGTAGACGAGAACAACGAACGCAAGCCAAAGTTCACGACAGAGTTCCTGGAGCTATATCAAATGACCAGCAACGTGACCACGATAGATTCACCTCATATTTGCCTGAGATCCAACTTCCCTTGGATACTGATGCCTGACACGGAATTTGTGAGTAAACGCTCTAATTATGTTGTTAGTTTAGTTTAGTTTCTGGAGATTGTAAGCAGATATGAAGGTATGAGGTGTACTGGTAAACTGGGGTGTATTACAACTGCACACTGGGGTATAAATGGGGGGGATATATGGCTTGTCGTTATTTGCCTCGCTATACATTTTTTTATTGTAAGCTGTAAGCTGCACCACTGTAATGTCTCGTGAGCCAATAAAACATACTTTTTGTCACTCAGGTAGATATACTGTATGCGAAAACCAGAAAACGTGCGCACTCGCCTACGGCCGG
Source organism: Noctua pronuba (assembly GCA_905220335.1). Taxonomy (NCBI): domain Eukaryota; kingdom Metazoa; phylum Arthropoda; class Insecta; order Lepidoptera; family Noctuidae; genus Noctua; species Noctua pronuba. The sequence continues at coordinate 6,805,993 of LR999900.1, read as the reverse complement.
TAAAACGACTGCCACGCCATTGCACCTGCGCATACACTACAACTACAATCACCCCAGCAGTGCCGGTTTGCTGGAACTCCGTCTTTGATAAAGGAGGGAAGTGCCTGCTTCTGTCATTTTATCCCCTAACCATTAATTCAACCTGTTACATTTCAGACGCGCATGTTCGATATAGTCCACTTCTTCATAGTTGTGTACATAAGCTTCATGATCCCGTACACCGCGCTACAGAACCATCACTCGGACACCGAGAAGGTGCTTACTACGATCATGGTTACTGGTCTGCTGCTCAACATCTATATGCAACTCACTACTGCTACCTTTGATAAAGTAAGTTTGGAGGGTCATCATCATCTACCTAGCCTTTTCCCAACTATATTGGGGTCAGCTTCCAGTCTAACCGGATGCAGCTGAATACCAGTATTTTACATGGAGCGACTGCCTATCTGACCTCTACAACCCATTTAGTACTGGGTAATGCGATACCCCTTGGTAAGACTGGTTGTCAGATTCTTTTGGGCTACTGACTTCCTAACTGTAACCGACTGTCAAAGATCTACAAATGACAGCCGGGACGAACGGTTTAACGTGCTTTCCGGGTATGAAACCGTTTGCTCCATGGAGTTATCCGTCGGCAAAAATAACGAACTGCTATGCAGATTTTCATATTTGACTCCTGAAGGGGACGAATTTTCAAAAATACTTTCTAACTAAACTCATACTTACTGGATAATCACGGAAGATATCTCGTAACAGTGACAGTGTAAGTTTAGTTATAAACCGCTTTCTAAGTACCAAACTCATTTTCGTTGCCTGCATAAGTAAGTCTTGTGCAATACTTCTTGCCTCTAGATTGAGCGGCTTAGGCTATACAGTGTGTGTTGTTTGTCAGTGAATTTAAGAAAATACTAAAAATTAAATCCAGCTCTTATATTCAACCACTTTTAAATTAACCCACTGCGGGTTTGAAAAATCTTTTAAACATGTACCAAATTTAATCCTGTCATCTTATACTGAATTGAATATTATAAATAAATACAACGTGTAACGTTGAATGCGCAAAACCTCAGACACCCCAAATGATTTTTAATTCAATTGACCTAATACTGAGAGAAAAAAAAATATTTTAAAAATTTTTAAGGTTTTATGAGCTGTTTTAGTTTTACTGCCAATTCTGATCGTTTCTTGCGTGTGCGTCGACGCTCTGTCGAGCGCCGCGCTGACATTATTGTTATTACTATCTACGCTCGTAAAGAACTTAGGTTATCTTTTAACAGTGTTTTAATGTTTCCATCACACTTTTCCAGGTTTGGACTGGCAACATAGGTAACCCACATTTTCAGACTTTACCTACAGTAATTATGACGTGCTGATCTAATTATTAGGTAGGTACTACGTAAGTAGGTAATGTTAGCGTGTTTAAAAGGTTTAAATCACTGTATTTACAAATAATTGGCGCGTAATCAGCTTATTTACAATTAATTAAGTAGATAATTTGGTATCTCTACTTACAGATTCTCTCGTTTCGGTAGCAAAGATTCAAAATACTCTACCACTTTGTTGAACACACAACACAGCCCGCTTTCTTAAATTATTTTTCAGCGAATCGAGCACTTGAGTGTCATTTTTCACTTGTTGAAACGCTGATTCAACTTTATTACGCAGTTCCGTCACATTATGGTCCATTTCCATCGTCATACACTAGTGCTTTTACACGACCCCACAAAAAAAAAATCCAATGGTGTTAAATCGAGCGATCTTGCTGGCCATTGCTCTGCTAGCATTGTCCTGTTAGATACAGATACTCCAAACTCTTCTCGAAACCGTTAACGTTGTCATTACAACGCGCTAACATTCTCACCATTTCACAATATTGAATGTTTGTGTACAAAAACGCCATAGTCGCGATTTTTGAGCGCTCGCGCCGCGGGTTACGGGATAATTAATCAAATTGCACCTGTGACGCTTGCGCCGGCGCCGCACAGACTGGAGTAAATAGGTCATGGCCACTGTCATGAATTTCGCACGCCCCGCCTCCATTTCTCTTTCTCTTTCTAACTCATAGGTTAGTTACGTTTAAGTTAAAAAAGATAGATAGAATTTATTTGTTTACTTCAAATTGTCTTATTCATAGTACTGGATGCAAGGTTCGTATTGGCATTGAAATAAGAACTATTATTATCCCGCGTATGAGAAAATTTAAATTGGACGACAACCTTTTGTGTTTGTTTACCTATTTTGGTGGGTTTGCGCACGTGATGGCTAGACCTATTAACAAATAGACAGGGCAACATTTTTAAGGAAGATTTTTTGAAAAATGTGACCTATATTGAAAAGTGGTTCAATTGATTCTGCTCGTTATTCTGATCAAACTATTTTCAGGTTTTGCGCATTTAACGTTACACGTTGTATAATATATAAAACAATGTATAAAAGATGTTCTGTATTGAGTACCAACATTTAACATTTGATCTAAAACTGAGATAATTATTAAATAGATCAAAGTAAAATCAGCTCATGATTATCCTCAAGTGATTTTACTTTTGCCTTTTAATGAGAAAAAAAAACATCCTCATAGTATCATAACAATATTCTGTCAAAAAACACGCACGGAAAACCCCTTCCAAAAAACTTCAAAGAGAACACTATCTATACATATTTGCCTACTGACATAAACAAAAATACATTCTTGGAAAATGTTTGTTACATAAAAATGTAATAGTTCATAAGTTGTTGGCTTGGCGGTTAAGCCTCCGCCTACGTCTACATCGGGGACGCCCGCAGGCTACATTGCGAACACGTTAAATGCCCATAAGCACACGTGCGTGTTACTCTGAAACTCAAAATTCTAGGAAATATACTTTTTCTATTTATGGGTCAAAATTATTAAAGAGATACGCCTACACGTCGCTTTATCGATACGTTGGAAGAAAAGTCATGTCATGTTCCTTCTCATGTAATTGGACTTTCAAAAAATAAATATTTGTACAAATAAAACTAAAGACAGATATTTTTTGACGGCATAAAAGGCTAGGTCAGAGGCCCATGGGCAGTATAAAAACTCTGATACCAGGTTAAGTACTAATCACAGTATAAAGAAAGAATAAATATAAAGTAAATAAGTTAGTAAATAAGTGTGTGGTCCATAAATAGATTGTTCTAGTGTTGCGTGTTGATATTATGAGATTTGTGTTTGTAAATGTTACAGTGAAATTACAAAGGGGAGGCCACAATTCGACGTCGTTTTTAGTCCTGTTGACATTCTGGGTTATTTTCATACAATAATCTTGCAATGCGTGTATACATACGGTACCGAAACGTGGTAACTCACAATGGGTCTCATCAGAGGGCTTAAAGTCACAGGGCAATGGTGAGGGCTATGCTCGGTGTTTCCTTGCGTGATCAAATCTGAAATGAGGACATCCGCAAGAGAACCAAAGTTACCGACGTAGCCCGAAGTATTGCTAAACTTAAGTGGCAGTGGGCACGGCACATTGCTCGCAGAACGGATGGTCGATGGGGCCGAAAAGTTCTGGAGTGACGACCGCGAACTGGAAGACGTTGCGTTGGAAGGCCTCCCACTGGGTGGACGGAATCCACGAGAGACGCACGGGACCGGTCAATGTGGCGACACTTGGGGGTGGCCTATGTTCTGTAGTGGACGTTTTTCGGTTGAAATGATGATGATAATCTTGCTATTCGATAAGGTTTGACTAGGTACCTAGATGCTCTGACTGGATATTTGGTCAGACATCACTACAAATTAAACTAAGTTCCCCGCCGCGTCTGTCTGTCTGTCAGAACGCGATAAACTCAAAAACTACCAAACAGATTTTCATACAGTTTTCACCAATGGACGGAGGATTCACGAGGAAGGCTCAAGCGTATAATTTATTAAGGTTTTGTGTAAATTGTCTGAAATATGATAATAATTGTTAAAGATGTCGGAAAAAGCAAGGCACACTGTGGGCTTTACTGGCGTGCGCTGCTTAAACCAATAGAATTATATGAAAACAATGTATTACGCAATTATTCCTCTTAAACTGTTGCAACGTAATATGTAAATTAGGTATACAGGTATGCTCTGCTACCCATGTAAAGCCGAGGTGGGTTGCATTGTACATTATTTTATAGAAACGATGAATACGTTTATTTACTTCGAATTGATTCTTGGTTTGTTCTATTAAGCCTAATAGTAATAAAGAAACTAGTCCTCCTAAATCAAAAGCTCCAAAAAACTAAACAACGAATCCTATTCCATTCACTCTGACCCTAATACAGAAAACAATAAGAACAAATAACAAGTTTTAGGTACAGCCAGGTAAATGCCTACTTACAGACCCTATAAACTGTAGCAAATAAAGGCCCCTTTTGCTATTGTAGTTATTATTGTGGCACACAAAGAGCCTGCTTGATTGGATCGAACGGTACAAAGGGAGCTTTGGTCGCGTGTACTCGATTAATTCAAATCAATTAATGACATTGTGAGGTTTGTTCACAATTGGTGTAAACGTTGACGTATTGCTATGGTTTTGTTTGAGTGTTATGGGGAGGTTTAGGCTGCCTACAAACGAGACCACAACCGCAACGCGGCTAGATCATTAAACGTGTGCTCTAATATAAGCCGCGTTAAAACCGCACCTTAGCTTAGCTGCTGGATAGTATGTTATGCTAGGGCTAGTTCAGTGTGGGAAAGAGATGGAGCTAGACGTCCTGTATAGCGCCATCTCTTTCTCATACCGAGGTGATTCGCCGAATTCCGCCTATGCATGTGGCCCTGAAAAGTATCGCGCCGATACGACTGCTATTCGAGTTTTAACATTATCTACACGAATTATTATTACCGATATGCAGATAATTAGGATAATTATATTTAAACAAAAAATCCTTGTAACCGTTATGAAAAGAAAAAGTAGTTTTATATACCTAGCTCAGTGCCTTGATGTAAAATAAGATAACATGATAAAGCCATGCTCTCGATGTCAATAATCCATGTAATATGATGAGCCAATTTACTAAATACATAATCGTGCCTTGAGAGAATGTATTGCATATTGCATTGCATCAGAATTTGGAGAGTTGGCAGCTAAACGTTATTGTTAGTAGTTGCTAAGCCATTATATTGTATTTGAAGCTTCAATTAGCGCGGGACGTGAGAGGGAGAGAATCTCACGTCCCAGCCGCCGCGGGCGAAGCACCGGGCGTCGGGGGCCACGTGGTGGCTCCCGGCCACCGTAGGCGCGGGCCTGTGGACGGTGAGTAATGGGTTAGCTCACCGTCCGTCCGTCTTATGACGACAGGCCGTGTCGACGGCGCGTTCGTGTTCCACGCGCGCCTCAAAGAGATGTCAGCAACCAAGAAGGGGCCAGTAAGGGCCGATGCCTGCCGGGGCTGCGGGACTGTTCGAAAGAGATACCGTGGCCCTGGAACACAAAGGGCAATGAAGGAACATGGATGGGTTTTAGTCAGTAAGAGTCTGACACTCCCTCCCACTCCACCCAGAGCGGGAGAAGTCATTTGATGATTTCCCATCCGTAAAAAAAAAAAAAAAAAAAGCTTCAATTAGTCAATCGTGCTGTAGGTTGTAGGAAACCACAGTACGGAATCATCGGCAGAGTCTAGATGAAATTCTTTGCACTGAACGTACGTTGAGAGCAGAACTTCTGTGTATTCAATATCGCCATTTTCTATATATCGGGTTCGGCTCATACATCGTGTGGGCAGACGACGGGTTTCGTGCTATGAAAACACACTGGGTGCGATACACTGTTTCTAGCAAAACTAACGAATTACTGGAGATTACAACTTAACACAATAACACGGGGCACAATGAATCGGCTACAGTTCCAAGACGTCTCAACTTTACCGCAATCAGACATTGACTGTCGCCCTCGAGCTGGACATCAGGGCTCTGTAGAAGTACGCTGTGGTGACAGACTTGTAAGCAGTCTGCGCGATGTCGCCACCGGCGCACTTCCGATTTCATGTCCATACTAACGACCGGATCCGATTTAGATATGTTTTGCAGAACTTATACTCAGTGAGGGTTACCTGTTTGGAAAGTTTTAAGATGGAAGCACCCGTGTAGCCCGCGAAATTCAAATTTTCTTACGTTTTTTTGCAATTTGCAGGTCAGTGTGTAATAACTATTTTATGAAAAAGTCATTCAATGGGGTTAAATGAACTTAGAGGATTATATTGATGACTTTAATGATTATAATCCTGTAACTACATACGTGTTACTGGCGCGAATGCTATTTTCATCAACATGCAACCCGACGCTGACCTGCAAAAATTGAAAAAAAACGTAAGAAAAACTGAATTTCGCGGGCTACCCTGACGCTTCCTCCTTAACCATGCCACCTTTAGCAGCGGCCCTCGCCGACTGTATAATGTAATGCGAATAAATCCTGACAAACCCGATATATAGAAAATGGCAATACTGAATACACAGAAGTTCTGCTCTCAACGTACGTTCAGTGCAAAGAATTTCATCTAGACTCTGCCGATGATTCCGTGCTGTAGTTTCCTACAACCTGCAGAATTGACTAATTGAAGCTTCAAATACAATATAATGGCTTAGCAACCACTAACAATAACGATTAGCTGCCAACTCTCCAAATTCTGATGCAATGTAATATGCAATACATTCTCTCACGGCACGATTCTGTGTTGGGAATTAACGTTCAGCAAAAAGCGTAGTTAGCTTTTGGTCATAAATATCATCCATACTAATATTATAAATGCGAAAGTAACTCTGTTTGTTTGTTTGTTTGCTACCTTTTCACGACTAAACAGCTGATCGGATCGTAATGAAATTGCGAGGAGATAGATTATATCCTGGGGAAGGACATAGGCTATCTTTTTTTTGCCTCACTCATACTAATAAAAATTACCACGCGAACGAAGTCGCGGGCAACAGCTAGTATGTAATAATTATGCTTCGTAGGTACTAGTCGTTTTATATTGTTCTAACTCTTTCCAGAACGTAAGAAAAGAAACAGTAAGAGAAATAGCAGAAATAAAAATGGCGTCCTTTGGTTTCTACCTGGACATTATTTCTGTTTTCCCTGTTTCAATCTTCACGGACACTTTGGACCCTCAAGGAGAAACGATATCTGGCCAGATAGCCACGCTGTTTCCGATACTACAAGTGTGGCATTTGTGGGATTATATCGACAAATGGGCTATGAGTTTTGATAGCCATGTAAAGGTATGTAATGACTTTGTGTAGTTTACACGTTATTTCTTCAGTTATGTTAAGGTAAACGGGAGCGAGCCTATTGCCATCAATCGGATACAAATCCTGACTGTAAAAAGGTACGATAACTACTGTTATGATACTACAGAGAAAAAGACCTTTCAATGAGATAGAAATGTGTTCTTATTAACCTCCTTAATAACGTCAACTGATTAAAAAGTTATTTGTATTGTACCACCGACTCTGAGTACTTCTATTAGGTACAGTTCGCGTAACGTAAAAAGAACGCTGGCGGCTCAAATAAACTTTCTCAATTTTTGTTATTCTAGCCTTTTTCAAAGTACTAAGCAGGTAGTAAAGTTCCTTTTACGATTCTACAATGAAACAATTATACTTATATTATAAAACAATAGCTTAGTCCTTTATGACGCGACTGTATAACGTGCGCAAACACATCCCCTCCACTGTCGCTCAGCGTTATTTTTACATGACGGGACTTATACCTGCTTACTTTCCATAAAATGTAGTCATATGATTACGCTGCTCGATTAAACCAAACTTTTATACTTTCATAAAATCCTTACTACACACACCCAAACTCATGCTTGTTCAGAAACCATGGTGAATTTCACATAAACAATTTCAGCCTGCGCCCGCTTCTCCGCTTACACATGGTAGTTATATTCTACAGTATATACTACATTGTTGTTATATTCTCGTTGAATACAGGCTTGGTGTCTAATTTCATGTCTGTACAGTCACGAGCACCAATATAAAGGGTGTAAAAAGACCCTTAACGAAAACGAAAACCACATATTCTGCTCATCATTGGGATCATTTTTTTCTTCTAGACAATACCTGGGAAACCACAGGTTCTGGAGATATTGAAGGTCAAAGTTCCAATTTTTTCACAAGTTTTTTTTTTAAAACCACTTTTTAAGATTTTAACTTTACTTTAATTAACTCCGTGACCCATAAACTATTCAAAGCATCCATCAGCACTAAGTTTTGAGTGTGTAACATTGAGTTTTACCGTGAAACGTGATTTTTGACCCCAAAAAAAAAAGTCGTTTCCCAGCAAAAATTTTTGCGTAAAGTTACTTAGTTTGATGTACAGAATGCTTGGTTGACGGCTTCGTGAAGGGTCTGTTTACACCCTGTATAAACAACTAGTGGCCCGTCCCGGCTTCGCACGAGTGGACATGATTTTTTTAAGGATTCCTTATCTTTTCTAGCAATAAATATAGCCTATGTTACTCAAAGTGAATGTAGCTTTCTAATGGTGAAAAAATTTTTGAAATCGGCACAGTAGTTTTTGAGTTTATTCATTACAAACATACACACACACACAAATACAAATCTTTCCTCTTCATAATATTAGTGTAGATTAACAACTTTTAAAAGTGATTTTCTCCTACTGTACTGATTAAAATATCATGATGTTACGAACATAGTATTCTGGAACTCATATTTTTATGAAAAAGATCCTATTTCCAAGTTACAATCGTTATTTCTCGCGAAAATTGCTTTTAAATTTAGGAAAGTGTATACCTATTGGTGCTCGTGACTGTACATAGTAAGACAATGCATCATTCGAAGGTACATAATATGCTATAGCAGAGTTAAAGTTACTTTAAACTGTTGGAGAATATTAAATACCGTTCAATTATAATTTGCAACTACTTTGTTGGTCCAGTGGTCGCAAGGTTGCTGAGCTTGTGGTCCTGGTTTTCTGTTATTGGATTATTATTCCTTCAGGAATTTCTCAGTAGCAGCACGGAGTCTGGTTTTGAGCCCGGTTGATGGCAATAGGCTCGTCCCGTACCTATTAGGCTTAGCCCGCAATGCGAAATTTTTAAACGTCATTCAGTAACAAAAGGTGTCGTATATATCGAGTATACCACACGCTGAGTGCGTGTCAATCAGTTAATTTTGTTTTATTGTTAATTTAACCATTTTGTTTTGTTCTGTTTGAGAAAAACAATGCTTTTAGGGTTCCGTACCCGAAAAGTAACCAACGGAACCCTGTTACTAAACCTCCGCTGTCCGTTCGTCCGTCTGTCAGCGGGCTGTATCAATAGGTAGACAGTTGAAATTTTCACAGAATGTGTATTTTTGTAGCAGCTACAACAACAAATCTATACTAATATTATAAAGCTGCAGGGTTTGTTTGTTTGTTTGTTTGTTTGTTTGAACGCGCTAATCTCTGGAACTACTGGTCCGATTTGAATGATTCTTTCAGTGTTGGGTAGTCCATTTATCGAGGAAGGCTATAGGCTATACAACATCACGCTACGACTAAAAGGAGCGGAGCAGCAATGAAAAATGTTGCAAAAACGGGACGGGATTTTACGCGGACGAAGGTCGCGGGGAACAGCTAGTTATAAAAATAAATTCAAACTTAAAGGGGGCTCCCATACTACGATGGTACGGAACACTTCATGCGCGAGTCCGACTCGTACTTGGCCGGTTTTTTCTCTCTTGCACTCGAGTTTTAAAAGTCACGTCACAGTTTTTTTACCGTAGGTATTTTAATCACGATTTTTTTTATCACAGCTTACATTGGACTTAAACCTAAGTGATCAAATATGGGTGTGTTATTGGTACTTACCACTGTATAACGTTAGAGAAAATAGGTCTAACGTTATAATGTTTATGTTACGTATAATTTGCAGTTGCTGATCCTGATGAAGTTCTACCTGACGTTCGTGATATTTTGCTACTGGTCAGGGTGTTTCCTGTTTCTGTATACGTGCCCAAGGAAATTGTGTCGTGCGGTAATTAAATAAATAAAATAAATATAACAAGCGTTTTCCACCAATGACACTAAAAGCAGTCAGCACATACAGTCATCATCTGTCTAGCCTTTTCCCAACTATATTGGGCTTCCAGTCTAACCGGATGCAGCTGAATACCAGTATTTAACATGGAGCGACTGCCTATCTGAACTCCACAACCCAGTTAGTACTGGGTAATACGATACCCCTTGGTAAGACTGGTTGTCAGATTTTTTGGTTCACTGACTACCTAACGACTGCAAAAGATCTACAAATGACACCCGGGACCAACGGCTTAACGTGCTTTCCGAGGCATGGAGGAAACTCGGTATGTAATGGGTGGTCAGGGTATCAACAGATCAATCTAGGCAAGCACGGCTTAACCTAAACATCGACCCGAGCGACTGTTATTATTTAGCCACGTGTTTTCCCGCCTGTACCTGCAGATAAGTGTATCTCGTCGTTACTGCGGGATATTAACACTGCCAGCTCTTGAACGCTGAGATGAGTGAGCTTTACATGTGCTGACTGCGTTCAGTAACGTTAGTGAGAAATCACTTCTAAGCCACTATCATTTAATCTTTAGAAATGTATGCAGAATGACTTCTGCATACATTTCTAAAGATTGTTGTTGAGTGGTGTTTAATCAAAGAAGTTAGGTACTTTTAGTATCTAGCAATCTAGTACTAGAAAAAGACTTCTCTAGTTCCACTAACTACTACAGGCTTATGTCTGTCAGATTGATATTTAACAGAAAAGCTGACAAAGCAAGTTTTTTACAACTACAAGCTTTAATTAAACTTGCAGTTGTAAAAAAATCCCGGAGACCATTTTGCCATCTTTTTAGCTGTAAAAGAGTATTAAACTTGCCAAAGGCTTCCTATGAATTCCATTTATTTATGGTAGTTGTCGCTTTTATATGTCGATACCTTTAGCCTCAAAGGGCATATCCACCAAAACACGATTTTTCAGGAGAGCCAAAAAACAAAAAAAACAAAACAGTGTTCCGACATAACTTTTTGTGCTTATAGCTGTAAAAGAGAGAAAAAGCAAAAGACAAAACAACACCGTAGTATAATATATAAAGTAAATCTTACAATAAAAAAAATAGACTTCGTATACACCCTAAAATTAAAAAAAAATCAATGTGCGATCCAAAAATGATGGCTGTATCCACCTTTTTTTTTTGCGAATATCGAAATTTTAAATATATCAACCGAAAGAAGACGAAAAACTACTCATTTTGGCCAAAATGGCGGTTACGCCCTTTGAGCCTACTCGATATAACTACCTTCATTAATATTTTATACATAACATTTAGTTTGTGCCGTTGCGTTCCAATGAAACCCTTCACACCATTAGACATCGCGGTGTAAAAGACACCGACGCCGACGTGCTAACTATATTACCGTGAATTTGGTACATTAATCAAGGCCCCATAGCGTTGAAATTTTTCATGGGTTAAGAAAGAGAAAGACTGCTGTTCCTTACATTTTGACCGTGTACGATACTTGTATTTTTTTTATTACCGACGAAAAATTTGCTTGGAATATTTGCTGAGCTCATAGTAACAGCTGAGTGTCGAGGACCCTTATACCGCAGGTATATGCTAGTCCGGACTGTCAGAAAGACTAGGTCTAACAAAAATGTTATAAAAGAATCACCGACATAAAACCACTAGGTCTGGGATCACCAACATTGGCTTAGCACAAATACCCTTTGTCGGTACACTTGTACAGTTTTTGTGCCTACTTTTAAACAAAACACAACATAATTGCTGACTCATGCCAATTGATGTCGACTGTTGTCATTCCAGACAGCGTATCACAGCAGCTATACTTCAGCCAACTTATCTGTGCAGGCGGGAAAACACAGAACTAAGATAAATGTATCAAGTTTGACGTATCGATGCATTTTTTCCTGACAAGCAGCGCCACCTTGAACTGCACACTTAAAGTGGTCATACTGTATCTTGAGTTTGACAATCCAACCGTTAATTTGTATTAATTGGCCTATCAGACACCTTGACAAATATTTATGCTGAAAACCAGCGCTGTGCTGTGGGCTCCCCATAGTACAGCATCATGCTGAGTGGTAACCTGCTTGTCGCAGTCACGACGTGCAAGATGTTAACGTATTTCTTTTTTTTTGAGCCGTCCTGTTCAAATTATAAATATTTGTTATGCGTTGTACCTACCTATGTTTATTGTATTTTTTTTGTTATTTTGTGCATCTTAGCACGTCATGTCCCTGCGACAAATAAATATTTTTTCTTTCTTTCTTTCTTTGTGTAACACTACTACTTAATAATCAAATGATGAATTCCCAACAGAATTCCTGGATGTCCCAACTGATATATTGGGAGACGAAGGTGTTCATGGCAATCGAGGCTCACCACGAGAGCCCTATGAAGACGTCGTTCCTGTTTGGGACAGCGGTGTTCACTGGTACCGGAAGTTCGGCTCTCGCGCCTGGCGACCTCGATCTCCTCGTTGTAAGTGAAAAAAAAACACATAAATTGATTTCTTGGCTATATATGGCAGACATATGAACACGAATGGGTCAGTTATACAAAAAGATTTTGTGTAAAGAGAAATAAGTGGCATTTTTTATAGGTTTCTGTATGTAGTGAATGATTGATTACAAATATAGTCAAGTAGGTATTTAAGTTTTTTATGGGATCACTAATATTTTTTCGCGATATTCATGATGGTTCCAAGGAGCAAGTTCGTCAGTTGGATGGTCAGCACCACATCCTTAAATATTGCCACACATTTCTGATAGACGCTATACAGGGTGTAAGGGACACCGACGCTGAAACTGTTACCACGTATTCAGAACATCATTCATAGAAATTATTCGGCAGTAAATTAAATAAAAAAAACAGCAGTTCCATAATTTTGGATCTTGTAAGTATTGCAGTTTTGTATGTAACAGCTGTTTTTTTAATAACCGACGAAATAACTATAGAGGGGGGGGAGTTAGAATGATGTTCTAAATAAGTGGTAACCGTCTTAGCGTCGGTGTCCTTTCCACCTTGTATAAGTATCTCAACTCCTGGGGACTATTTTTTTTTCGGATGGTAAATCATCAAATGCCCCCCCCCGCGCTCTGGGCGGAGTGGAAGGGAGTGTCAGACTTTTACTGACCAAAACCCATTCCTTTTCCTTCCTTGCCCTTTGGTTTCGAGGGCCACGGTATCTCTTTCGAACAGTCCCGCAGCCCCGGCAGGCACCGGCCTTTCGCATATCATGCAACATTTCATCTATACCGATTAAACATAATATACCCCCATTTTAATAAAAGTAGAATATTGAGGATTACGAAGGTTATGCTGGTTGTAACTTCACTCCACATCAACCTATTACTAGGGATCATCGGCGATTATTATGGAATAAGATACATCGAACTATCTATACGTATTAAACCTTGGTAAGTGGCATGCAGGTAATCTGTTCAGTAACAGGAATCTCTACTCGCGAACGGTTGTATGATCTGCAGATACATGTGAGTTCCAACTAGCGTAGCTTATGTATTACGTAGAACTACATGAATGTCCTATGAAATGTACATATATGTATGTGTATAAAATATCGCGAAAACGAGATTACAATAGAGATTTCAGCTTAGTGTTTTCAGAATATTGTTTTTCTCTATTTTTTTCATGTTTTGTGTTGGATAATTTTGATTTATCTGACCCGAAAGTCTGACAACCAGTCTTACCAAGGGGTATCGTATTACCTAGTACTAACTGGGTTGTCGAGGTCACGATCCCAACGACCCCAACATAGTTGGGAAAAGGCTAGGCAGATGATGTAATGTACAGTAGTGATGCTGCACCCGGTTAGACCAGAACCCAACCCCAAAATACTTAGTTGGAAAGAGGTTAGGCGGATGATGATACAGTATATTATTATGTACATCGGCGGACTGAATACCACAAGGCATTCTCCTCCAGTTTGCTTAAGTTTCGTTATATCTATATATACATATAATAAGACTGTAAAAAAACTGTGTCTGTACATTGAATATATTAAAAAAATAAAAATTGAGGGGGGTTTAGAAACAGTAATAGAGCACGAATCCAAAAAAAAAAATCTGTCTGTTTGTCTGTTTGTCTGTATGTCTGTTTGTCTGTTTGTTTGTACACGCTAATCTTCGGAACTACTGGACGGATTTGAATGATTTTTTTGTTGTTGTATAGGTATTAAGTCTGCACAACATATAGGCTATAATTTATCTTGGAAACTTGAACACCTGATGCATAACCGCAATAGAATAGCTAAACTATAAGAGATACAAAAATGGTACCATAGCAGAAATTGTTCCACGTGATGAGCATTTTCTACTGAGAGAATAAATTTGAAGATCTGGAACACCTGTTGTGGAACTCAAAGAGCCCAGCTACACCATAACACATATAGGAATGACGTCTTAGCGAAAATTGTTCAATCTGATGACCACTCTTTGTTAATTTATAAAAATCGAAGATCAGGAACACCTGTTGTGGAACTCCGAGAGCCCAGCTACACCATAACACATATAGGAATGACGTCTTAGCAAACATTGTTCAATCTGATGAGCACTCTCTGTTGATTTATAAAAATCGAAGTTCTAGAACACCTATTGTGGAACTCCAAGAGCCCAGCTACACCATAACACATATAGGAATGACGTCTTAGCAAAAATTGTTCAATCTGATGACCACTCTCTGTTCATTTATAAAAATCGAAGATCTGGAACACCTGTTGTGGAACTCCAAGAGCCCAGCTACACCATTACACATATAGGAATGACGTCTTAGCAAACATTGTTCAATCTGATGACCACTCTCTGTTGATTTATAAAAATCGAAGATCTGGAACACCTGTTGTGGAACTCCAAGAGCCCAGCTACACCATAACACATATAGGAATGAAGTCTTAGCAAAAATTGTTCAATCTGATGAGCACTCTCTGTTGACTTATAAAAATCGAAGATCTGGAACACCTGTTGTGGAACTCCAAGAGCCCAGCTACACCATAACACATATGGGAATGACGTCTTAGCAAAAATTGTTCAATCTGATGACCACTCTCTGTTGATTTATAAAAATCGAAGATCTGGAACACCTGTTGTGGAACTCCAAGAGCCCAGCTACACCATAACACATATAGGAATGAAGTCTTAGCAAAAATTGTTCAATCTGATGAGCACTCTCTGTTGACTTATAAAAATCGAAGATCTGGAACACCTGTTGTGGAACTCCAAGAGCCCAGCTACATCATAACACATATAGGAATGACTTCTTAGCAAAAGTTGTTCGGTCTGATGGGCATTTCCTGTAGACTTATAAAAATCGAAGATCAGAAACATCTGATGTGGAAATCAAAGCTATCACTAATTTCACTGTATAATGATAAAATAACATAAGCTGGGAGTACCTCCACGCGGTGAAGGCGGTAACAGTTTAGGACTGATATTCGATGACGACGAATGAAATATCATCATTGAAAATTTGACTCTACTGGACAAAACTCCTATTTATTTTTTTATTTTATCGAATAAATATGCCTTCGGGCTTATGTTATTTGAGTGTTTTAGACTTTTTCCACTTATCTTCGTGACACGGTAGCCTACCCGGTAACGCAGGGGAGCAGTCACTTAGATTTTAATTGATCAGGTATCTTCACAATAAAACTATAACCATGCCTAGAAAGAGGTCAAATCTTTCCCAATGTTCCAAAGGACGTAAAAGATTGAGGATCATAAGATCCCAAGAATCTACCGAAGAACGTCAGGAGAGACTTGATGCTGTTCGAGCACATCAGGCTGCAACTCGCTCCGTGGAAACCTCTTCCTCTCTTCTCTTCTCTTCCTCTTGGATAACGAAGCACGCCTGCGTTCTCAGCGTATTTACGCATCTACATCCAGGTCTCTAGAGAACTGTGAAGAATATGATGCGCGACTGACCGCTGATCGTGAACGTCATGCATTGTCTCGCGAATCAGAGACGTTCACGGATAGAGAATTACGCTTGAGTTCCAAGCGTATCTACGCATCGACTTCTAGGTCTCTAGAGATAAGTGGGGAACGTGATGCGCGACTGGCCGCCGATCGTGAACGTCACGCATTGTCTCGCGAGTCGAAGACGTTACGGATAGAGAATTACGCTTGAGTTCCAAGCGTATCTACGCATCGACTTCTGACTTACAAAAATGAAAGATATGGAACGTCTCGAATCGTCTCGCGCATCCCGTTGTTTTCCCGTCCCCCTCTTAGTATTCGACATCAGACGTTTCAGATCTTCGATTTTGACGACCCCGTTGTCGCTGGCATAAGCAACAAGATCCGCGTACGAAGTCGCGGGCAGAAGCTAGTCTAAATAATAAGTCCGATGTTATTATAAAATTCTCATAAAATTTATACGAAACAATAGAAGTCAAAAATAAAATGATAAAATATTTACACACGATATTACAATACCATTGATTTATCCATGGCAGGTATCGTCGAAGAATGGCCCATTTTTAATACTCCTTCTTTAAACATGCCACTATAAATATAAAAGTTCGTTTATCCAGAAAGCTAGTGTAGGTAATCTTTCGTAAAAACGCGAACCCTCGCTCCCCATACAAAAACACTTCATATTTTATCCCACGTATGTTTCCCATTACCTCGGGAACACCATAACCATATATTTTTCTCTGAAATTTTGTTCAATGCACAAAAAGTTTTATGGAGTGTTGGGTTGGATTTATTATGGGCCTATGTTTTTTCACGTGGTTTCAGTCACGTAAGATTTACTAGATATTGGAAATATTGGTTTATTGTTGCCTTTAAGAAATGTTAGCCCATAAAATTGTGTTTCTTTGTGAATAGAACTGGTGGAAACCATGGGGTTATACCATGAAGATTCGTCTATTGATATTTCAGTATAAGCTTTTTAATTTTCGATTTTTATAAAATACTTTAGGAATATAACATGGATTTTTTTTTGGAATTAAAATCTTTTGTTACACTTAATAATTCATCGCGTTTAATTCTGATATTCTTCTTTATATCTCTAGGCATATAAGGCAGACTGGTGGACTTATCTACATAATAAAAAATATAGGTAGGCACAATAAACTTGTGGGTTAGGTTAGGGAGGCACAATTATTCACTCCGGATTACCACAGATGCGTTTTTATTCGTCCATAATTTAAATGTGTCGTGGGGTTCGAGTTATGACGGGTAACCCTGGCGGCTAACCCACGCATTTAATTATAAATTCTAAATGGGCGCCCTGAGAGTTTCATGATAAGCGACACCAACCCGCCAGCGATATAAAGTGGTGACACTTTTATAGACATGCAAATTTTATATGTAGCTACCCAACAACGTCAACCTAATAAAAACTACATAACTTCATACCAGTGTGTGTACACCTTATTAAGCTTGAATCACACACACGGAAGCGGGTGCGGGTCGGGCGCGGGTCATCGCGTAAGACGCGCTGTTCATTGCCTTCACACACAACGCGGGCGCGTGTCGCCAGCGGGTCACGCGCGGCCGACTTGATAGCTGCAGCGGTTACTACGACGAATCTGAATTTTGCTACTGTTACACTCCGTTTTTATAGTTTTTGTTACAAGGCTCGTACAAACAAGTATGTTTGCGAGCATATTATATAATTTTTCGTTTCATCCATGGCACAACTGATATTTTTTTGTAAATATTCACAAAATCAAAACCAGCACGCGCCCCGCTCGACCCGCGCCCTCGTCAGTGTGAATGCCTATCGGGGATTGCATGTATTACGACGTAAGGATGAAATTTCACCCACCGTAGATACTTCCGACCCGTCCCGCGCCTGACCCGCGCCCGCTCCCTGTGTGTGTTACGCTTAATTAACCGCTTGGTCTAAAGAGTCTTGCGAATGTCATTCGATCACATTCTGAACAAAGAGGCTACAATGCTACAAGTCACCGCTATGCATCATGCGGCACGTAAAGGGAACAAGAGACAAGCGCGCGTGTGCTTGACGTAAGTCGCATTGCGTGTGGCATCGCCCGAGGCTGTAAACAGGGCCTAAGATTATGTTCAGATAAAGTGATATACGCGCATATGGGTGTATGCGTAAAAACATGCGCGTAGCTTGCATAGCATACGCCATGTGAGCGAGTCAACAATTTGATTTAACTTATACGATAATAGAATAACTCTTGTATTTGTCAGTTATTACGGGTAATTAGAAGCCCAAAACTGATAACCATAATATCAAGGGGTATCCTATTACTGTATATCAAGCGAGTACAACGCCCTATTTGGAAATGTGCTAATCTCGTACCTACTATCTACAAACACAATGATACATTAGTAGCCTAATTATATTTGTTGCAGGTAATGCTCCTCTTCGTAATCGGATCATACCTGAGCTGCTTCTACACAGCCAGGATCTGCAGCAATTACTTGCTATCCACATACAGGAAGTTAAAATTCAAGGTACGCAAGCAAACACGTTTAAATTAAAAAGCACGGAATCTCATTATTTTTCAAGTGAAAACGCTAGCTGCCGATACTGTTAATTCATGCCTTAAACGTGATTAAAAAAGGTTGGGTATTGTTCCAATAGATCCTTGAATTTAAAAGGATCTTCCTCGGGGAATTTTAATGAAACAAACCTGCCTACATACCTTTAGTTAATCAACATTTAAAATAGGAGAAATACGAATTTTAATCAGTGTTGGAAAACAAGAACAACACCCGAATCATCTGAGTCAGTGAACATGAATGATAGAAACAGAATTGATTTTATTTGAACTGTCCAATGACCCAGATTTTTTTTATTGATGTTTAACTACTGGGTTGTGAAATTAATAAAGATGGTTTTTAGGGTTCCGTACACGAAGGGTATCCTACGGGACCCTATTACTAAGCTTCCGCTGTCCGTCCGTTCGTCTGCCTATCAATGATTCGAGGTAGACTGTTGAAATTTTCACCTAATGTGTATTTCTGTTGCCACAATAACAACAAATTATAAAAATAAAAATCTATAAAATTAAAGGGGGCTCCCCCTGCTATGATGGTACGGAATCCTTCATGCGCGACTCCGACTCACACTTGGCTATTAATTTCATGTTTACCGATACAATTTGCCAAAATAAGAGCTAAGCCTTTCAATATACGTACCCTTTCGTCAAGTATCCACCAAGTCTGCTATCTCCCTTCAAACAAACAAGTTTCACTTTTGATTTTATAAATAGCTATAAAAAAACGGTCCAATTAGTGTATAGTATGACATGTTCTTCCATCTTCATTATAATGTTAGAGCTAAATATTTTCCTGGACTTTATTTATTACTCCATCTATCTTTCGTAGGAATCCATGAGGGAGTTGTTTTATTTCCTCTCAGTAAATCACGTTAGTGGAAAAATCAAAACGCGGGTGAGAAAGTTCTTCGGCGTGCAATGGTGAGAGTGGCTTGGATTCAGTTTATAACTAAAGTGGTTTAAGTATACAGCCCTCCACAAACTGATGGAGTGAATTCAGTATATCATACTAAGATGACCGGTACAAGAAATTATTTCAGGAATGTTATGGGAATCCAATAAATTTGGTTTGTTTTATTTTATTAACGCAATTTGTCGTTACCGTGGCAAAACGCACGTAGCGAACGGCAAGCGCGACGACGAGTTCGATGAACTCTGTAGCTAGGCAGGAAGTGAACAGCTGATTTCACGCGTCGTTCGTTAGAGTATTTCAAAACCCATTGGATTTTTGATTTTAGCCGTATTATTTACATAAATGGAATGCTGCGTACGGAGAATATAATTTTACGTTGAAATAAAGGAATAGTAACTGAAAAAAATAGTAAAAAAAAAACAAAATTTTCCGGAGACTAATTCCAGTGGAATATGATTCACAATAAGGAGCTGAATGCACCCTGTCAGTTTGTTGAGGCCTGTCCCTAACAACCTGTATAGAAATGAGGTTTTACCTCAGATTCAACATACACAACAAAAATAACAACCATAAAAAACAGCAACAACATACATAATTTACTTAGTCAGCCTATTACATTCCCACTGCTGGGACACAGGCTCCTCCCCAATGGCGTCCCTAGGGGCCAACAATACGGGAAGCCCATAAGGCTAGCAGAATTTTCAGGAATCCTAACGTCAAGAAGAGTAGGAGTAGGTTATCGGGGCAAGCCAAGATTTTAGGCTTGTATGAAAGTACCGCCACTACTCCTTCCTGTTTGAAATAAAGGGCCGTATTCCGCCACACGGGCCCAGTGTGAGTTAGTACCTGGTTGATGTCATAGAATTATAGGTTCTAGGACATGCCAATTTCCTCACGAAGTTCGCCTTTACCATTTTGAAAGCAGTGGTGATGTAATGGTGTCTTCGAACGCACCTTACAACGCTAATGCTCTGTGAGTCGATTTTAGGCGTGATCCCTTGCTATTTGACCGAACTTAGTTATTGTATTTTTATAACGTAACGTAAATGTCTTCATTTAAAACAGGTACTATAATCACGCAGTGTCAACTGAGGAGATATTTGCAGACATGTCATCAAATATACAACAAGAAGTACTTTCTATAGAAATGGTCGAAACTTTGCTCTCCTGTCCGCTATTTCAGGTGCGTTATCAGATTCATTCGGTAGCTTTTGTACCTTTTAGGTTCTATTCAACTCTGTTATAATGTGACTATGTAGAGATAGAGATATAGAGAGACTGTAATCGCATGGCCACGAGCTACATACGTTTTGCGACAGCCACTAGAGAGAGAACGAAAGTAAGAAATTGGTTAGATTACGTTCGATTAACCGCGAAGTGATGTGTGGCGTGACGAAAATAAGTGACGCACGCGCTCGGCGCTTGACACAAGTCATGTCGTGCGTGGCATCACCTGAGATCGTGAACGGGGCGTAAAGTCGAATTTTATGCCTGCCATGTTGATTCAAGTAGTAGTAGCAGGCAAGACATAAAGACCCTTTTCACACTATTCGGCTGCCGGATCGAACGGCGCGGCGTCTCCGCTTACTCTGTGGGTATACGTGTTTACATGTACCCGGCTCATCATAACATTCCGGTGCCAATAATCCAACCGGAGCGTTTAAAAAGCCTGTAACGCTGCGTTTGGCGTTCGGTTTTACTTCAGGTAAAGATGATATTGATTCTATCTGTAAGAGAATTCATTCTCAGTAAGAGATTGGAGGAGAGACGCAAATGTCGCCTATAAAATGACGTATTATGATCTACCTAAGGTTGTTTAAGTTTAAGCAATGACGAGACGTCTACGATATATTTTTCATCACACATTCTTTAAGATAAAATAAGTTTTCTAGAAAAATGAAACCAGATATATTAAAAACTAACTCATCAGAAATCTTCGTCGTGATTAAAAATAGTGAACAAAAGCGGGTTTGTATTAAATAGAGCGTCCAAGACAGATGTAGGGCATTTCATTTGTTTGTAGGGGACAACGCGAACAAAATTGTAATCTACATGCAAGAGCCACCTGGCTGCTGTCGGTACAAGTGTTTCGTGTCAAACTTGGCTATTATGTCTTTTTTCTCTAAAATGGCGTCACTGAGGCATGGGGATCATGATGGGATCACATTTTTTCTGATATTTCTTCTGTTAACCTATCTATGGCATCTTTATTTTTTCTTTGTAGGTATTAAACCGTGATTTCCTCCAGACTGTGGCCAGTAATACGAGGAAGTTGGTACTGCCTGATAATGAGGTGGTACAGCATGCTGCAGACATCGGACGGGACATGTATATCTTGCAAAAAGTACGTGCTTTTGACTTCTTACAAGCTCCTAGAGGTTTCAAGTGGAACCTTGTCAATAGTTCAGTAATTCCGGCACGGACAAAGCTAAGACTGGTTACGAACACCGGAGGTGGGTGCCCTGGTGGTGTCCGTGCCCAAAATGGCGTCCGTAATTTTTCCAAATCGGTTTGAACAAACTTTAAGACTAGCTGAAATTTTCAGTATAAATGCATTGAATTGGAAACTAACTACTTAAAATCGTGATGAAACATTTAATAAGCTTTCTAGAATAACTTTAATCATTAAGTGGTTCATTTGTATTTCCTTTTTGAAAAAATAAATAAATGAATAAAAAATAAATAAATAAATGAATGAATAAATTGAAAATATGAATTTATAAAACAATTTAGTTCTTGGCATATTGGAACCAAACGATCAACATTTTCTTTCACTGTACCTATTTTCTTACAAAGATAGAACATTCTATTACAGTCATTAGAGTTTTAGTGTGCGTGTGTGTGAGTCTTTAGGTGTGTGTACGGAGAGAAATAATACTCGGCGGAACTTGTATATAACTTTACTTAAAGACAGATTTACAAATGTTACAATTGAGTAGTTGCTTAATTTGAGAGCGCGTCTATAGCTATTGGCGGTTACGGGCGAACTGGAGTCGCCGAGCGCTGCGCGTACGACGAATACAAAAATGCTGCGTCAGCGCTCCTACAGAGTGATCAAGGTTAAAGCACCTAGATCATTAGGGACCCACTAACTGAAGCTCCTGTTCCATCGCCGACGATTAGCGAAAGCGGTTAGAGCTAACAACTATAAACGAATTGTCGAGCAGATTTGGATAGTTTAGTCACTGGGCTATGAGCGAGTGCGTCGGGCGATTACTTGCGCCCAGTCACTTCCCAAGCGAGTCTCTGCGAGTGTTCTGCCCGCAAAGCGAGCGTCGCTGAGCGAGGTTTTCTTTAATATCTCTTTTCGCTGCCACAAACAGCACGCGTAGCATAACCACCGTAGAAACGGGTTTTGTCGATGAAGAATCGACAAAATGTCAGATCAACAAAAGAAATCTGTCATTTTGTCGATTCTTCCGTCGACAAAACCCGTTTCTACGGTGGTGATGCTACTCGTGCTGGTAGAGAGTTTTTGTCAGCGGTTTGAACAATCAGCGATCAACTACTATTATAATATCTCAGTAACTATTGTAGTTTTCTTGAGCGAGAAAGTATTCGATAGCCAGTCGCTTGCTCGTCGGCATAGGGACAGGTGCTCAAAGTAATCATTATCTACAGGGTCACTGTTACATGTTGAATAATCTTGGCAAAAGACAAATGATCATAGGACCGGGGACCCACTTCGGTGTTGTGGAAATGCTCTTTGGCTTGCCCAAGGTAAAATTTAATTGTATAATATTCAAGTTTATCTATTTGTAAAATGATTTAGTTTTGGTTAATAATTTTCCTCCCTTATTTTACGAAACGGAATTCTGTTTAATTTTACTCAACTTTAATTAAATAATTTCAACAGCTATCCGGTGTTACTACGTCATCTACACCAATAACGTTTCTCCCGGAAGGTTTAGATGTGTTTGTAGAACCTATACAAATAAAATTGAAGTGTCTGTTTGTAATTTCAATAAAAAAAATATATTTTTTTGAATTAATATGAAAGTAGGTATATAGGGTGACTGGTAATTAGTGACCGATACTTAAACACGTGATTGTACTCATGATAACAAACAAGTTTCCCAAAGAAACAGCTTATAACAATAAAACATATTTTTTTATTTTTGTCTTTCTGTGTATCTGTTTGTTCCGGCTAATCTCCGAAACAACTAAATTGGTTTTGACAGGACTTTTACTGGCAGATAGCTGATGTTATAAGGAGTAACTTTCTTTTATTTTAGGAAAAAGGATTAGGGTTTTCGTAAATAAAAATGAAAACGCTTAAATTGTTAATAAAATCCGATTCAAATAGGGAAGTCATATTTTTACAATAATTTGACGAGGATAAATGTCGCGGGCAACTGCTAGTTTTATATAAAATCTAAATTAATGTTTAGAAAAACTTCAAAGAACTTGTTAGAGTTTTCGTTATTAAACGTTTCTGTAGTATGATTACAAAATTAAAAAATGAAAATAGTTATTACTGTTATCGTTATCCCACTGCTGGTCAAAAGCCCATGATTTCCAGTTCTTCCGATCCAGGCCTTATGTGGATCACCAGTTGTTGGTTGTGGCGTAAAAGTACAAGATAAATTTAATGAGTCTATTTCAAAACATCGACATATTGAAACAAATCGTCTTCATCTACCTAGCCTTTTCCCAACCATGTTGGGGTTGGCTTCCAGTCTAACCGAATACAGCTGCATACCAGTATTTTACACGTAGCGACTGCCAATCTGACCTCCACAACCCAGTTAGTACTGGGTAATACGATACCCCTTGGTAAGACTGGTTGTCAGACTTTCGGGCCACTGACACACAACTGTCAAAGATCTGCAACAGACAGCCGGGACAAACAGCTTAACGTGCTTTCTGAGGCACGGAGGAAACTCATATAAAAACAGTATTGAAACAAAATTGTAATTATATTCCATCCTAACGTCCTACGCAGATCAGCCAACAAAGGCAGTACTCATTAATATTACCGTAATGAAAATATAATTTGTCCAGGTATACACGGTGGTGACATCAACAAACTGCATATTACTGCATGTGGAATACAGTGCCCTGGTGCAATGCTGGGGAACGTTCCCGGACATTAGTCACCCCATTATCACGGTGATTCATGCATTTAATATTGCAGCACAACAACAGATGAGACGTAGAGTAGATAAGTTCAGAAGTCTCATGCAAACGCACGCACACATTGGCAGGCTTCACGTAGACAGTGGGAGCTTACTCGCAACTGCCATTACGATCTTTTCTCAGTTTTTTACCTCCGACAGAAGCAACCCATTAGCTACCTTATGGTGACGAGAGATTTGTAAATCTAATTTTGCGTCATTGTGACTGGACTCACTAACATGTGAATGGATTTAAGTTGAGCTATGCCGACTCGTCACTGTTCCTTCTCGTCATCGAAAAACATTCAGACGAATTGTTAACCTCCTCCTTTTGGTAGTCGGTTAAAAACAAAAGATCGCGATTAACAATTGTTTCAAATATTATGGTTTTCAAAGTTTCTCTGTGTGCGTGCACCTCTGTTTCCGCTTGTCGTATGTAGTTAACCTTCTGTCCTCATTAATTTTGAGTATGAGCTAACCTTTGTATGCAAGCGTCTGTGTCTGATGTATTAGCGTCTGGGTGTGCTGGCGATGTTGTAGGTACAATAGCTGTTTGTAGTTTTAGTTTTATGTAAAGCATTTTAGTATGTAGTGTGTAATCTAAGGAAATCTGACAATAAGTGTCGGAAGATTATTCATAACTTAATACATAAGTACTATTTAATCTTAAAGATGCTGAAAGACGTTGTGTTCCAGTCTACTAGTCTATTCATTAATTCATTTTTATTACTCAGTAATAAAATTTGTAGATGAGGAAAATAGGCAGAATCTACTTTCTGACCGACTATCAGGAAATCAAAATTCTATTACGGAATTTGTATTTCCCTGAAAATGATTTCAATTGAAATAAATACTTTCAGTCAGAGCTAAAATTATTACCATTATTTTAAACCAGGAAAATTACACGAAACCAACCAATGTATTTATATTCTACCGAAAACGCGATATTTATAACCATCATTAAAATTACACTTACAGAAATACAATTTGAGAGTAAACTCGTTTAACGTTTTCTCGATTTTCCTCATCGATTACTCGCCCACTCAATTTCCTTTGGCGTCTTTTTGTAAGCGTTTATTTACGTAGAAGTACGAATTACGTCAGCTAATATTTAGAAATATAACTTTAGTGAAGGAATGGTAATTTGTGTAATTGAAATAATGTGAATAGGTCAAAATTACGTTAATCAAAGTTTTACTAATCGAGTTTGTGGTGGTATGGTATGAAAGGTTTTAGTCCAATCAATATCAATACTAGTGGAAGGGACACCCAAACGGTTACCACGCAGTCAGTACATCATTCTGAACCCCACCACGTACAATTTTTTCATTGGTTATTAATCTTTTGACCGCCAAAGCATTAACGCACGCGGGTGCCCTCTACGCCAAGCACAAGCAACAATTTCACTTACCATTTTGTCACATATTTGTGTTGTTTGGCGTACAGGGCACGCGCTTGCTTGTCACGTATAAAGGGTGTAAAAAGACCCTTAACGAAGCCGAAAGGTACTTGTTCTCCCCGTCATTGCGATATTTTTTTTGTTCTACACCATACCTGGGAACCTTCTAGTTACGGAGATATTGGGGGTCAAAGTTCCAACTTTTTCACAAGTTTTTTTTTAAAATACATGTTTCTAATGTAAGATTTTTACTTTAAACACCTTCACAACCCCCGTACTATTCAATCTATCCACCAGCACAATGTTTTGAGTGTGTTACATTGAGTTTTACCGTAAAACGTGATTTAAAAAAAAAAAAAAGTCGTTTCCCAGCAATAATTTTTGCGTAAAGTTACTTAGTTTGATGTACAAAATGCTTGGTTGACGGCTTCGCGAAGGGTCTGTTTACACCCTGTATGTGACTATGGCGGTCAAAGAAGTGCATTAAATACCTACAAGGTGAAAATATATGGAACAGCAGTTTTTTTTTTTAAATTTCGATGGGGGATATGGCATTCAGAACGATATACTGAATACGTGGTAACCGTTTGGGTGTCCGTGTCCTTTCCACCCTGTATTTTGTCACAGTGACATAGTGCACAAGTGAAGTGTTAATAACATAGTTT
The DNA here is from genome assembly GCA_905220335.1 of Noctua pronuba. NCBI lineage: Eukaryota > Metazoa > Arthropoda > Insecta > Lepidoptera > Noctuidae > Noctua > Noctua pronuba. Next base: position 6,779,408 of record LR999900.1, on the reverse strand, counting down.
TAAGGTTCTATTTACTAACACAATTTATATTTATTTATTTATTTTACTATTTATGTACACACAGTAGACAACACAGGAAAATAACATTAAAATATATGAGTACATAGGTACTGCTTATTTCTTAAGAAATTTCTGCCAGCAGACCAGCAAAAGGAGAAATGAAAAAGAAATGTAGACTATAGTGTGTAAGAAAAGGAAGAGAATAATGTGTTTATGTGCCTTACCTAACTTAACCTAAAATATTATATATAAATACACATACAAGTAAATATTAATTTTATAATATTCATTGTATTTTATCTTATGTGTATTTGTCTGTCAGGTATATATCAATGGGCCAAAGTAGCCTGAAAATAAATGGATATAGTTGTTGTTACGTTACTTCAGAGTATTTTTTTGTTTATTATCTTCCTGATACTAAAATTCCTACAATATACAGGTTCTAGAACATTCTGAACTAAGAACCAAGGCTGCTGCATACGAAGATGCGAAGCCTCTAATCGGTCGATTGGATACGAAAACTAACAGATTCGCGGTAAGTTAACCAAAATATCTGGAATGGTATAATACTTCATTCTCATTGGTCTATAGTCCGACCGCTATAACGAGTCCTCGCGAAGGTATCAATTTAAATGGAATATTCTGAAGGTTGATCACGTATTGGTTCAATTATTATTGTAATACCTACGTGGATTATGGTTATTTTCAAGCAAATAACCTGCGGGAGATTGTTAGGACTATATGGACGCTCAATGTGCCTTTTATAGGGCAATGCGGAGGACTCATTAAAGCGGTCGGCCTATAGTTGAGGCCACGACCGTGGTTCCAAGATCCCGGTCTTCGTTCCAAAGTCGCATTTTGAAGTGGAGTAAGTTTATTTCTTGTAATAGGAAATATGCTTCGTAGCAGATCAGTGGTTCTATCATTTAACTGAGATAGCTGAAAGGTTGGGATATTGACGCCCGTCAGCAGGAATGACAGTTCTCCTCCAGCATTGTGATGTTATCTAGGTACCTCAGGGGAAGAAGAAGAAGAAAGAAGGTGTATTTCTATGAAATTTTGTCCGAAATATAGAAAAATATTAGTCTCTGCATATCCCATTTTACAATGCTGGGGCTGAGTATCATCATAATTGGAGAACTTAATGACTGACTTAAATAAATTTAATCATCATCTGCCTAGCCTTTTCCCAACTATGTTGGGGTCGGCTTCCAGTCTAACCGGATGCAGCTGAATACCAGTATTTCGTAGTATTGGGTAATACGATACCCCTTGGTAAGACTGGTTGTTAGACTTTTTGGGCCACTAACCTAACGACTGTCTAAGATCTACAAATGACAGCCGGGACCAACGGCTTAACGTGCTTTCCGAGGCACGGAGGAAACTCGGTATGTAATGGGTGGTCACCCATCCACAGACCAACCTGGGCAAGCACGGCTTAACCTAAAGATCGACCCGAGCGGCTGTTATTATTAAGCCACGAGCTCCTTACTTAAATAAATTTAATCGTAGTTTCTATATTCAACAAACACGTAACAGACTCTTGAAACAGTTACACGAGCTCAAATCATACAACACTACACAAGTTTTGTTACCGCACTAGTTTCGTAAAGTAAATAATTTGTTCTAGCAAGAGATAAAGGAAAGTTTCGTGGTATTTACCACAAGAGAACAGAAGCACCATTTTGCGAAGACATTCAACAAGTTAGGCGTATTGAGGTATGTAAGTCTTTGTGCTACAGTTTTATGAGATTAATTAGCTCCATTGTTGTGAGAACAATACTTGTTAAAACAGGCGTACTTGTTCCAACAAGCTTTAATTGGGAACAATTCATTATTAAGAAAAGGTAGGTTTTAACAAACATGAATATCTCAAACAAAAATAACTTGATTCGTGAATTTTAGTCACGAAAACGAACGTTATTCACAGATAACAGAGAATTTAAATTGCATTGTAAGCGAGCAGTGGAGGCCCATTGGTGACTGGCGGTCCTGACATAAGAGTCGACCTCAGACAGGCACCTTACTTTGTTTATTTTATTTCTTCGCCACTCCTCTCAAAACGGCAAAGGCAAACATCGTGAGAAAAGCAACATGTGCTAGAACCAAAAAATCAAGTCATTTGACATCTACCAATGTAGGTTGCATTGGGCCCGTCCTGTGCATAGAGGAGGTTTAACCCCCAGAAGAGATACGCTTGTTCTCGATAGTCTAACGTCTGGTGTTGCCCGGCTAAAATTTTCGTCCACATTCATGTAAATCATGTTAGAGAAGATTAGATATTTTGCCATATGGCCTGTGTTCCAGCATTGGGAATATCCTTAGTCTAAAGCGTAAAGTATCTAAACTGGCCAAGCAGACTAATTAGTTACAAAATACTTGATGTGACGATAGATTTATATTGTTTTGTTGATTGAGAACTGTCTGTAAGGGGTTGCGTCGTCTGAGCACGTTTTTAAAGAATAGAGGCTGACATGCCAGACTGCAACGAACAATATGATACATAGAACCTTGATCCTATTCTCTTTTGAGCTTGTTATTTTCACCGTAGACATTAATTTTACTTCCCATAACATCCACAATAAATTGGCTAATTTATTCCTGGATATCTCGTACCCTTTTTACATGAAAGCTAATTTATATCACGACGTCAGAATAAACACCTTTCATACGCAAAAAGCAGGGTTTCAGTCCTGAATGTATTTAAAGGAAACTGTATTTTAAAGAGGAAACCATTTCTAGCTTTGTTCGGGGTGTTTGAAAAACAATGGTCCATTAGGAAGGAAAATATTGCACAGATCCAGATGCATTAGTTAAACCAACAGGAGTTGTATTTAAAACTATTCTGAATATGGTAGATGCTGGCCAGAATAGTCATTACTGTGCTATAATGCTGCAATTTCTAGTCTCTTCTCTAAACTGTCTGGGTTTAAATACTTGGAATAGTACAGTTAGCTTTCAAACACGGGTTGGAATGGACACCGACGCGAAAACGGTTACCACGTATTCAGTACATCATTCTGAGATGTATGGACAGCTGTTTTTTTTTAATAACCGATGAAAAATTTCAATACTGAAAACATGGTAATCGTTTTCGCGTCGGTGTCCTTTACACCCTGTATATTTTTTCATTTTAAACGCCTAGAATGTTCCGCAATTTTATTGTACAAAGAAACATCCATGCTCACATATCACCAGACTAAACTAAACTTATTTTAGCAGTAACACAATTTAAAAATATGATTCATGTGTGTCAGATAACTCTTGTTGTGCAGACACCTCAGGTATCTCTTCTTGCCGGGATGCATCACTCCCCATGGAATGTTCCTGAAGTTCTGGTGTACTGTTCGCTTCACAATCTCCTTTTTCTACATATTCGCTGTGCCGTACGATATTGCTGTAAGTTTGCGTGTTTTATTGTGTTAGAGTAGTATGTCGTGGGGAATATGTGAATTAAAGTTTCGTGGAAAGTGTTGCGTGTACTTGCGAGTATTTTATTAGGTTTTTGGGAAGGCTGAATATAGTGTGCGGAATTTTACAAAATGTTTTAGAAACTCTCCAATGACTTGCACATAGTCAGAAAATTACGAGATAACGATAGATAAGGCAATTGATTGACTGTACTCCTAAGACATCTTGGCCATCATGAAACGGTCGGCTTTATGGTTTTAACGCTATCAAAATTCCTTGCTCTTTCCTTTATACACTTACAAGTTAAGCCTTATTCATTTCAGTGCGCCGTGTTTTATTATAATATATGGTTCAAGTTTGACCTCACCAGATAGAAAGCGATGATATGCTTTGAATCAGGTACGAATGTTTAAGCCTAATTTTATATATATTTCTATACAATTACAGACAAAACAACACAGACACGGTGACCCTTACAACTGGTCGGACTTAATATTGTACATAGATATAGTCATAATGGCTTATGTTGCGTACTACAATGAGAAGTCTTTGCTAGTCACACATCCACTGTTGACCGTATCGAGATATTTGAAGCACGCTTTCTTATTGGACATTATTAGCATCTTTCCGTTTGAAGAACTTGTGAGTATCCATTTAATTAAAATCTTGATTCTTTAAAGGCTGATTTACCCTGAATTTCAATTCAGGTTCTTTTGGATAGAAATTAGCAGCTACTCTATCTAATCCAGCACTGGACACTGGAGAGATTAACCAATGAATAAATGTTTATATAAAAGACTAGCGGCCCGTCCCGGCTTTGCACGGGTGGACATTCATTTTTTAAACATTTTGGGATAAAATTAAACCTATGTTACTCAGGGATAATGTAGCTTTCGAATGGTGAAAGAATTTTACAAACAAACAAACAAAGTTTTCCTCTTTATAATATTATCTACACTTCTACACTAATATTATAAAGAGGAAAACTTTGTTTGTTTGTTTGTTTGGTTGTAATGAATAGGCTCAAAAACTACTGGACCGATTTTAAAAATTCTTTCACCATTCGAAAGCTACATTATCCACGAGTAACATAGGCTAAATTTTATTTTGGAAAAAAATAGGGTTCCGTAAGATATTTGGGTTTTTCGGACACAAGGTGTAAAAAATCAACCAGAAAAGTTGCTTATTTTGCGTACGCTGCCTAAACTATAAAAGATAGAACCACAAAATGTTGTAATTAATTGTAGATCTTATAAATATCTACAAAAAAGTCCGTGACACACTATACCTATCTATGTCGAGTGAGAGAGAGGCACAACAACCATTTTTTTATCTTGAATTTTTTTGGACTACATTTAAACGCATTTATTTTACTCATGCTATAATCCTTATCAAAATAAATTACTTCATCACTAAGTACAGTTTATGTAGATAATATTTGTTCTTTAAATGATTCAAATTGGACGTTTGGTTTTGAAGTTATGGCGAAATAAAAATATTACGATTTCTGCTGCACGGCTCGTTGCGAAGTGGGCGTCACCAAGGCGGGGTGCGCGTGCGGGAGGGGAGTTTAGATCTATGAGTAAGGTACCCGCGCGGCTCAGACGCTAACCCATTACTCACAGTCCAAAGGCCCGCACCTGCGGTGGCCGGTAGCCACCACGTGGCCCCCGACGCCCGGTGCGTCCCCCGCAGCTGCTGGGGCGAGAGATTCTCTCCCTCTCGCGTCCCGCCTCCTCCTTCGCTAGCATGACTGCTTCGCAGAAGGAGGTGACGGCTTCCCATTCCCTCTCGCTCCGGACCATGGCCTGAACCAGGGCCGGGCGCGAGAGGTCGCCGCCGCCGATCGCCGCTACGTGGACACGGCGGAGCTCCGCCCAAGCGGGGCAGACCTCCAAGGTGAGCGCCACCGTCTCCTCCGAACGCTCCTCACAATGATAGCACCCGGGCGTTTCCTCCCGCCCGATTCGGTGCAGGAACCTCGCGAAATAACCGTGTCCGGTGAGGACCTGCGTCAGGCGGAAGGTGAGGGCGACGTGGCGCCTCTCTAGCCATTCCTCAAAGAGGGGACTTATCGCCACTATTGTGGCGTGCCCTGCACTGGGTTGCGACAGTCGCTGTCTCCATGTCGCCATGAGATCGCGTCGGAGGTTTGTCCGCTGAGCGGTGATTTTCCGCGGCAGCGGAGTTTCCCCCCGACGTAGTGCCTCCGCGCGCCATTCATGCAGGCGCGCGAGGACTATCGCCTCCAGATCCGGCTAGGAGGCTCGCCGCCTCGCGGGAGATCGTGCGGTACCCCCGGATTAGCCTTACGGCTACCACCTTTTGGGGCGCGTTCAGGTAGTGGGTTGCACGCCGCTTAATTGACCGCGCCCACACCGGGGCCCCGTAAAGGGCCATGGACCGCACGACTCCCGCGTAGAGCCTACGGCAGGAGGCGTTTGGACCCCTCAGGTTGGGCAAGAGCCGCTTGAAGGCAGCCCCAGCCCGTTTCAGTTTGGGAGCCAAACGTCGGAAATGCACAACGAAGTTCCACCGGCTGTCGAGGACGAGTCCTAGGTACTTCAAAGTCGACTCGACGCCGAAGGGAACCCCTCCTACCGTCAGCATGGATCCCGACGGTGGCGCATTCCGAGGCCCATGAAAGCACATGGCCTCGGATTTGTGCAAAGCCACCTCGAGACCCAATTGCCGGATCCTCTCAACAACAATCGGAACTGTGGGGAGCCCCCCTTAATCTGTTATTTTTTAATTATTGTATAGAAATCGTAAAGCGGTTCACAGAATACATCTACCTACCAAGTTTCAACGGTTTATTCCGAATAGTTTCGGAATAAAGTGGCTGTGACATTCAGACGGACAGACAGACAACACGAATCTATAAGGGTTCCGTTTTTTGCCATTCGGCTACGGAACCCTAAAAATCGTGTTTGGGCTCATTTCATACACCTTGATGAGAACTTTAGAATTAGCTGGAGTATGACTTTCATCGAGGGTCTGACGATGGAGCGGAGGGCAGCTGCAATAGGACCTCAAAAGTTTACAGCATCTATATCGTGTTCGGGCTCATTTCATGCACCTTGATGATAACTGTAGATCTAGCTGGGCTCTAGCTGTCATCAAGTGTCTGAGGATGAAGACGTAGAGGCTGTCGAGAATAGTTTAGTGATTCTTATTCTGTATTGCACACAAAATAAAAAACGCCGAAAATTTATTCCTTTTGAGAGCTTCCGTTGCGTCCGCTGCGTTAACGGTTAAAGTAACGCAGCAATCATGTATGACGGAATTGTTCCTTTTAAAAGTTCTAAAAAAAGTCCGTGATAGCATATGTATATCTTTTAACTTACACACTCATCTTTTTTATGGTTCTCAATTTTCTTCAAAAATTATGCATTATTTTTGCAAAGGTGTTTTTGTAAACATGGTATTTATCCTTATCCAAATAAATACGTTATTCATCAGAAGTATTTAATTTTGAACGAATCTGCTCTAACATCATTTGATTCTAATGAATATCTTATTCATTTTCATTATGTGTGTGATGTGCTCTTTTAGAATTGTATAATAGGACGTGCCTACGACCCACCCTCTCTAACCCTCTCTTATGTGACGCAGACGAAGTTGCGCGGGTCAGCTAGTATTATTATATTAGTGTAGATTGAAATCGTTAGATTCGCTTGATATCGCGTCACAAAATGGTTCCATTTCTGTGTCGTTGACAGTCATTTAAGTTAGTATAAGTAGTAGCTAGTATTGTCTCGCTCACGCTTACTGAATAATGGGATAAAAAAGAAAATAGTATCTATCGGTATACGGGATGAGTGAGGTCACTCTTTTCAATGCAAACACTTTTTCGCGCGACGTAAGTTCGGGTATGTCTAATTATTTAAATCTTTGATTTACACTTTGATCTGTGTCACTGAATTTCCAGCTCTGTATTCAATGTAATTAATTTATAAATATTTATGCTACTCTTCTGTTATTACAGTTTAAAATAGTAAATGACAATACCGATATGGATCTCTATAGACTGAATAGAATGCTTTTGGTAAGTGAATTTTCATAGTAAAGGGCAATTTTCGGTTATCAGCCGGTGTTGATTTTAAGCAAAGAAAGCGGTATTTCCGCGAGTTTGCTTTGCAAATAAACGGGAATAAGACAGTTGCAATTAATTTGTATTTTATTTAACCCTTTCAACCTATTTCAACCCTACATCGCAAGGGTGCAGTGTCATAACATCGACATGGCTGAAATTTCAGTAAAATATTGATAGATCATACATGAACCTTTCGTGATAAATACTTTAAATAATGGTGAAAACGGTCACAAAGACACACACTTTTCACTTTTAAACGCTTTTAATTTATCTTTTATTGTTCTATAGTTTTTTTTGTTTGTTGATCTTATTGCATAAGATTATGTAATATCGCCTCTTGGGAGAGGGAACTGGTTCCTGTAAAACAGGACTATCACCTAGCGCAGGAGTCAGGGACTTCACACAATTTTATAACCACTTTCTTGTGTAATAAAGATTATTATTAAACGGAAAGCAACTATGTATTTATTTTTATACTGTGTTAATAGATATATATAGAATACACATCTCCAATACAAAATGGATGTTCACACGCCTAGGAAAAATCCTGAAAAAGGTCTGGAACACAAAAGAACGTACAACAACAAATAACAAAAGACTACGTAATCGTACCTAGATACTTTGCCGATCTTCACACAATAGTATTCAGTGAACATTTGGCATCTGCCTCATAGCCGGCGGTTAGCGGGAAGCGAGTGGAGCAACTAAAAAGGCTTTTGTTTCCTTTGAAAAAAACATCGCCTAACACTAGAATTTTCACCTGTAACGTGGGTGCGTTTTTGCGGAACAACTACCTGTAGGTCATACAAGGAATCGAACCCGAGACACGCAGCGCTGCAGTCAATTCCGCAGCCCCTGCGCCAACCGGAGTTCTGGCCGGTGTAGCGCTGTGAACAGTCAGCGATCAACCATTTACTCATACATACATACATTATAGAGTATGTTTGTCTTTTACTGAAACGAGATCTAAATCTCTTGTACATCCCTGGAGCTGGAAGGCTTAATTTCCACCTGAGATATGCTAGGTTGTACAGTGCAGGCTGCGCGTTAAAATAACCAATCACATGGGCTGAAGCTGTGAAAACGAAGCCATATTATTGGTTAGTTTCACACACATGCAGTGTACCAACTTAACGTCACTACTGTAATCCCCGAAGCGTTAGGCGGAAGAGTACCCATTTGTAGGTACACCCACATCTCGCCAGTTATGTTTAAGTCCCACGTAGGGCGCAAACCTATTATCATCAACCGGACACAAATTCAGACTCCGTGGCTGATACTGAGAAAATTCTGATAGAAAAACCACTTTGCTCGACCTGGGACCGGGTGCGCCAAAGTTCACCTAAATTTTCAACTCCGATAATTGAAAATCCGAAAATGTTCTTCCTAACATTTTTCATCCTAACAATCACAATTCCTAACTACTCTGTCTCTAATTTTATAATTCCGAAGCATTCAACTTCATAATGTCAGTAGCAATAAACATCTGTTATACTTTTATTTGTTTTCCTATATTTTCTCAACATAACCATCTTTTACACTATTATTCAAAGTCATATATTTTTTGTTCAGATTTCTTTGTTTAGACTTAAAAATATTTAGCCAAAAAAGTGTGATTTTTGCAAACCGTTTATTTTCTCGATTCTATCGTATAAAACACCTAAATGTAAGAATAAAAGTTTCTTGGTGTTTTTTGTCTCCGACTAACCGTTTGTCGTAAAAACGATGTGGAAGGGATCCATAGGTTAGGTTAGGTTAGAACTGTGACCAACTATGCGCGAGCCGAGCGAGCGAAGCGAGCGTTGCCGCGGCAGCGGCCGGCGAGCGCTACTTCAAAATTGGTTTCGAAATTTTTCCAAGTTTTTTGTTCACAGTGCCCCCAAGACGACACTCTGACCTGTACTTATGTTTAGGGATAAAAGCGTTATGATAAAAAACAGTAGCAGTTTAAATATATTTACATTAAGTATATTATTAATTACAATTTTCGGAAACATGAGTGTTATGAACATCGCCGGTAGCACTACAAATAGTATGAATGAAAACTTTAGGATGAAAAATTTTAGGAAGAGTGATCATTCGGATTACAAATCGTTAGGAAGAACAATTTCGGGAAAAGAACTTTAGGTGAGCCAATATGGACCCCCTGGGACCTCATGGTCATCAGTCGTGCTTGCGATAACTAGACCAACGAGGCAGTACTAGAACATCTCTTTTGGAAACACAGGCTTGTAGTACCTACTTATTGAGATACTCGTTGGCAGTGGAACCTGAGCTTTTCTTTTTGTTCAGGTGACGCGAATAACAAGTGCTTTCACATACTGGGAGAGCGATATAATGCGGATAAATCCGGCTGTAGCGTTACTGAAGTTTCTGCCGATAGCTCTGACGATTGTCAATTTTACTTCAGCGTTCATTTTTGTGAACGCGTGCGAACCCTACCTCCCTCATAACTCGCATTATATTATGGTTAACTGTACGAAGACTTTGATCGTGTCGAGTACAAAGCATGAAACGAAATGTAAGTTAACACAGGTTATTTTGTAGTAAAAGGTGGCAGCAATATTTTTTGCGTAGAGTTACTTAGCATTCTGTACTTCAAAAGTGCAGAATGAAGTTGATGGCTTCGTGAAGGGTCCGTTTACACCTTGTATAGATGCGCTCGTTTAGCCTCGGTATTTCTCGTTTGGCTGTACACTCTCGCACCCGCCCTGCCTCGGTTTGTCTCGGCGAGAGTGTACAGCCACCATAATTCTATTTATTTGCTTAGTAAGGGATTTATGTAACAAACGTGAAGCCTACGTTAGAAGTTCGTGAAATAGTTGGTTCGCGTCAGCATCTGTGTATTAACGTCGTATTACATTTTTTATGTACTTACCTGAACAACTTATGGAAAATACGCTGAAATAAAAGGCTTTCTATGGCCTTAATTGAATGATTCCTTTTTATGTTTCCACAATTTAACACGGTTTCTTCATTCGAACTTAGCGCCTCTATGCACATATTGTGAATTTTTTAGAAGGCAAATTAAATTAGCGAGTGGAATCTTACAGTCATTGATTTGGTCATTGACCCCAAATAAAAAACTATTTTTTATTTGTGTTATTTCGTTTAGATATCGATATCTAACATAACATCACGACTGTAATCCTCGAAGCGTCAGACAGAGGTGTACCTAATAGTACAGCCACATTTCGCCAGTTAGGTTTAGGTCCTATGTTATAGAGGGCGAGCCTTTTGCCATCAACCGGACCCAAATCCAGACTCCGTGGCTGCTACTGAGAAATTCCTCGAATCGAACTCAGGACCTCATGCTCAGCAGTGGCGCTAGCGACCACCATACCAACGAGGCATTCTGTCTAACACGATCGATATCTATATTCACATGTCTTGAGTTTGGCTAGATTATTTAATTTGTCATTAGTTAATACATAAAATAACCCTTCCATATGTCACCGTCATCGTAACCTACTACCCATCTTATTACAAACATGTGGTCACACTACTTTGTATGCTTGTCCCAGATGCAGTCACCGAATACGTGTACACGTTCTATTGGGTTTACGAGATATTCGTGGGTTAGTACTCCTTCTAATTGATACTACGGTTACAGGTAATGTATGGCGCGCAATGTACAGAGTTATGTAAACGACTTACAGTCTGTTCGAATTATTGTTTCCAATTAGTGTTATTTTCACTGTAATGAATATTAACTTTGAGGTAGGGTTGTTAAAGTTAATTTTGGAATGATTAGTTTTGAGTGTTGCAGCGTAGCTTGGGAGAGGTATATATCTAGCTGTGTCATTACAGGTTGATATAACTATTGATTGAGTAGGTACTGTTAAAAAACTCATGAAAAATGCGTACAAAAGTAGATTTTCCGCCTACACATATTTTTGTTGACATGTTTGAAAACTAACTTGTGAACTCAGTATAGGGACGTACTACGGGTTCTAATGTATTTAGAATTTACGCGTGGTTGTTTAATTGGAGTAAGCTCTTTAACCATTTGTTGACAAACTGGAAAACCCGATTAAATAATGTCATTTTTTAGAATGTGAAATGGAAAGGAATCTTTTGTTCTATTACGTTCGTATCATATTGTAAGTATTTAACGTTTACAAAGTATGTTTTCATGGTAAAATGACTTGAATGACCTAGTGAGTGGTGACAGCTAATCACCAAACGTGAGGTAGAACGTCCTCAGGCAAGGTGATGAGATGAGAGTTGCCAAGAAGAGACTTCTTTTTTTTTAAAAACGTTGCCCCCACACTTGGAATTTCTCCTGTATCGTGGGTGTGTTTACAAACATTTAATCTCACATACACAAACAACCAGACCCGGAACAACTACCTGTAGGCCATACAAATATTTGTTCCCTGCGGGAATCGAGCCCGCGACACACAGCGCAGCAGTCAATCGCTCAGCCACTGCGCCAACCGCGCCGTCAAACTTTAATCGAGTGCAATTGGAGAGACGTATGACTGGCGAAGGAATGCTGGCTGTTGAGGATGACCTATTGTATAACTTACAGGTGTGGGCTGCACTCCAATTGGGATGCCTAACTCCGTGGACCTATGGCTATTGATGGCCCTGAAAATCACTGGCTTTATGTACTTTGCATTCATGTTCGGATATGTTGCCTCGACACGGTCTGCTGCCGCGCACGCGTTGTTGGAACATAATGTAAGTACTATTATAATAATTTGTTGTTAATTATCTAAATATCTACAAATATCTAGATTATACAACCTTTGTCTTTGTTCCCTCTTAACCGCAAGGGGTCATCGCACTCATTAGTATTAACAATCCAGGTATTATAAAGGGACCAAAAAACAAAAATGTATGGACAGCAGATTTTTCTTTCGGTGTTGTTCACATAAATTGTCAAAATGTATGGGAAAGTACAGCTGACTTTTTCGCGATTTTCGGATTCATCCCGTAACAAAATTTGTTCATAATGATGATTAAAACTACCCCTAAAGAAGTTTAGGGTAAACAAAAACTTAAAAAACACAAAAAAACCTTCAACTTAGGTTGTATAATAACTTTCCTTACCAGAAGCTGATATAATGTTAGGTTTATAATCTTGCTAAAAATGTCAAAATGTAACTAAAGAATATGCAAAAGCAATTGAAACATAATAGTCGAGTGCAATTAGACAATAAGGTGGAACGAAGTTTATAGTGGTCGGATTTTCATGGGACTTTTTTTATTGAGTTCCTAGAGGAGTGGAGAAGAAAGTTAAAAAAAAAAATTTCGACGCTCGCGACTTTTTAAATTTTTTTTTGGTTTTCCTTTGAAATATTTTTTTTTCGATCATGAATAACTTCAAATTCAACAAATTAATATTGTGGCGTAATAGTGTGACCTGCGTGCATCCATTTAACGCCAATTTGGTCTGTTTCTTTGTTCATTATTGTCGATGTAATGCATATTTCAAGTATTTTTTGAAAATTTGCTTTTTTTTCAATTATTTCTAAAATATTGAATTATAAAACTAAGATTACTTTTGAAATTGGTAACAGATACATTTTTACAGATAACTGGACAAGAAAATGTAAAAAAAAACCATATTCATGAGTTTAGTGACTTAAAATTCATTCGCAAAAATCAGAAAATCGTCTTTGTTAATGAAGGCATTTTTTTTTCGAAATTTTTCTATGTAACTCAATGTGCAAATTATTTTCTAAAACCTCATTTTAGTAGCTATCTAATAAGGTATAATAACCAGAAAAATATTCAAGGATACTTGTTAAATATCAGTTACTGCTGAGAAAGTAAAACATGACAAAAGGGATCTATCGCTAAGAATTGGGAGCGGTATCGGTATCGGTATTGATATTAAATAGGGCGCAGAGACGCAAGCTTGCAACTAATTATAAATATAAATGATGAAAAATGGTTACGTTACAATTACAATAATTTTTGTGAGTTTACCAGCGGCCCCATTTCACCTTCGTCAGCAATAATCAACATTTATCGAGAACCGCCGAATATTTTTTTTATTTTGTGTTCTCTGCGGATAGCTGATATAATAAGGATATTTTTAGGATAATATTTAAAATGACCGCCATAGAAACATTTTGAGCAAAATGGCCTTCTTTAACTTTTTCATAGAAGATTTCCTGATATTTGCGAATGAATTTTTAGTCACTTCACTCGTAAATATGGATTTCTTGCACATTTTTACATCCAGTTATCTGTGAAAAAGTATTGGTTACCAATGACAAAATAAATCTTTGTGTTAAAACTCGGTATTTTAGAAAGAATTGAAAAAATAGGAAATTTTCATTAGAAAATCTGGAAATATGCATTTCGTCAACAACAATGAACAAAGAAACAGACCAAATTGGCGTTTAATGGATGCACGCAGGTCAAACTATTACGCCACAATATGAATTCGTTGAATTTGAAGTTATTCATGATCGAAAAAAAAATATTGCAAAGGAAAACCAAAAAAAAAAATTAAAAAGTCGCGAGCGTCGAAATTTTTTTTTTAACTTTCTTCTCCACTCCTCTAGGAACTCAATAAAAAAAGTCCCATGAAAATCCGACCACTATAAACTTCGTTCCACCTTTAGAGTATTTTTTGTCTAATTGCACTCGGCTATAACATCGTGCTACACAGAACCGTAGCACGTAGATCACAGTGCTACGAGCTCGTAGCACATGATCTACGCGCTACGGCTCGGCTACGACGGGACTACTTCATCACTGAACGTAAGTATGTTGTAACCGTAGGTAAACGAACTCTACCAGTAAATATGTATATAGGGTGACTGGTTATTAGTGCCCGATAAAGAAACAGTTTTTTATACTCATTACTTTTATCCCAATAACACAACAGCCGTATGAAAAGGCGAGCCGCGCGGGTGCTCTGCTTACCCACTGTTGCACGGTACGATAGTAATGAGACAGAACGGTGACACGCAGCTAACAGCTGATAGGTCAAAGGCGCGCGCGTGCGAATTTCATACGGCTGTTGTGTTCTTGGGATAAAAGTAATGAGTATTAAAAACAATGTTTCTTTGGGAAAGTTGTTTGTTATCATGAGTACAATCACGTGTTTAAGTATCGGTCACTAATTACCAGTCACCTTATATAGTATATCAGCTTAATCTTCTTCTTTATCGTGTGGTTAGTGCCAAACCTGGTGTCAGAGTTTTTATGCCACCCATGGGCCTCTGACTTGGCTTTACATGTCGTCGAGAAATATTTTTCAAGCATGCTGGTTTCCTTACGATGTTTTCCTTCACCGAAGCAACTGATAATTATATAATACGCACAGCACATGCATCTGAAAAATCTTTGACTTGGCAGTTCGACGGTCACATCACTAGGCTATCACTGCCTAGACTGCTGCGGCTAGGTGATCAGCTATATGCTTCAAAGGAAGTCATTTTATACTATTCTGAGATCGATCCATACCGTTAAGTTTTCCTTGTGAAGGAAAGGCACCAGAGAAGCAATTAATATCAGTGCCAGTGTTCCTTACCGCGTCAGCTTTATAGGAGAGAACCAAACGACGTCAACAAAATTAATTGATGTAAAAAAAAAGAAAAATAAAAACGGTCAGCTCATTGCCCTTAGATACTAATAAACAATTAAAATTAAGACTCGCGTATTATTCCCGCTTACTTGTTATGATTATTTGAATTGGAACAGAAATAATTAATACGTACGAATATGTACCACGTTGTTATTGCCCCCGTTATCTCCCTTTGTGGGCAACTTTAGCTGAAGGTTCTCTTTAGTGGAACATTAACAGACGGCCGCCATTGTTAGTAGCAAATAAAAAGTTATCGCTTTTAGGAGGCCACTTTAAGCCACAGAAATGCTGAAGCCATTTCAAGTCATTTGCCCTTTCACTGGGCATGCAAAAGTATCACACTTTTCCTTAATTTTAGAAAGAAAGAAAAAAAAAAAATTTGTCGAATTTATTCAAACTCAAGGTTTGCCAACGTGCTATGGAGCGCAGTATCTTAGGTGTAAAATTACCAGATCATGTACGAAACACTACACTGCGCTCCAAAACGCAAATCATTGACGTGGCTCAAAAGGCTGCCCAACTTAAATAGGACTGTGCAGGACATGTCTGTCGCATGCCGAACGAACTGTGGGCCTGTAAAGCTCAGGATTGGTGCCCTGAAACAGTGACACGGGGTTGCGGCAGATCACGAAGGAGATGCCGGGACGAACTGGATGTCTTCCTTGAGAATTGGGAAGAAGTAGCTCAGAAGCGTGACCTTTGGAAGGAATGGAGGGAGGCCTTTGCCCAGCAGTGGGACAATGTGGGCTAGCTATAATAATAATAATTTATTTGTCGAAGGGACATGACGTGCATACAAAAAAACACCACTGCCAGAATACGCCTCTAAGTATCCTGAAATAATGTAATGAGGAAATTCATTCGATATGGTTTCTTATTACATTCATTGTAAGCAATATTTCGATTGTTTTCAAAGCCGATCAAATATATAGGGTCTAACTTTTTAAACACGAAATATTTCAAGAGTAACTTCTACAAGTCGTAAAGTCGCCAAAGCAACGAAAAAAAAATTTTTTTCTGAATATTTTTATTTTTACGAAATTATTATAGTTCTAAATATTCTTGCGACATTTTGCATAAAACCTTTACAAACTTTAAACTTACTTACTTACTTTTACTTTTCTAAACTTTTTTTTACTTTTTAAACCTTTAGCCAGTATTTATTTTGTGGGTCAAGTAATTTTAATTCATTTATTTTTTATAAAAATACACTTAGATAAAAAAATTTTTCGTTGCTATGGTGACTTTACGACCTATAGAAGTTACTCTTGAAATATTTCGTGTTTAAAAAGTTAGACCTTATATATAAAGTTAATGAACTGAATATGAAAGGCAATCAATACCCTATTATGAAACGGTTGCTAACAGGAAAAACGATCTTATTTGTTTACAAAACGGATATTAAATCGGGCATACGTGTTTTACGTATAGGCATGTCGCAAACACACACATGACTATGTTAGTAAAATGGCGCAATGTTACAATGAAAAAAAATCTAATTAACCGCCGAGATAGACCATACTGTTAGTCTAGTACTTCGTATTACGGCTAAAGTTCCGTCATTAAAAATATTACGACTTCGCAGTTCCAGTACAGTAATTATATTAGTTTTAACGAGCTCAGCCCTCGTTTGTTTCATAGGAAAAAACAAAGGATCTAGCCAACTTTCTGTATCAAGAGAACGTGGATCCTATGCTCACAGCGAAAACGTTGAAATATTTCGAATATGTGTGGAAGAGAACTAATGGTAGTAATCCACAGGTAAGTCATAATAAATACTCTGTTTACAATGTGCTACCAACCGCATGTTGTACAAAATTGTAAACAATGAAAAACAGCAAGTATTTCACTAGTCACGTAGTCGTAAAATATTGCGTTATGCACTTTTTACGCAAAGTACATTAATTCTGGTAAAACGCTGACGGCTGCTGTGGTGAAACACTTTTTATGTTTGTGTTTGTTTCAATTTTGCATTTTTATCACGTTTCCACAGCAGAATAACATAGTTTTGGTTGTGTTATTCTTTAAATGTTCAATGGGAAAGTGTAACATTAAGCGGGAAGCGTCAGGGCACCCCCGAAATTTAAATTTTACAAATTATTTTTTTTAATTTGCAGGTCAGTGTTAGAATTATATTTTATTCAACATAATTATACCGTTGAATAAAATATAATTCGCGACCTGGACTCATTCAAATCATCAATATAACCCTCTAAGTTCATATAATCTCATTGACAAAACTATTTCATGAAAAAATGTAAGAACCTTAAAGTCAAACCACCTTAAAGTTAAACGTTACAAAGAAATGAAAACTGAATCAACGATTCTTTTCTCAGTCCACTTCAATTTCGAAGCTCAGCAAGAATATCTTTCACCTTTCTTTAAAGTAGCTCGTAATACAGCTGCTGACTCCGCCGCATATTACATTATATCGAATCTCTATCAGTCGTGCGACCGCAGGTGGTATTCAGTGGTGACAGGTGCGGCTAGCAATGTCGCTTCATCATTTTGTCACTAAATTAGATCCTCGGTCACGTTGATATATTATTTAATTAATACTTGAATAATCTGCCCTGTCTTGTTCCGTTGTTTTGGAATTTACAGAGCTTATGTTTTCGGCCATTTGCGGGTAGTTGTTGTAATTAAACGCGTGTCTAACCTGTATCATAATTTACCTTAACCCTTTATAAGGCAGAGAAAACCGGAAGTGATAGGAAAAAAAGAAATTAATGTATGTTAATAAGGATATTTTTATATGATTTTTAAGATTTAAAAAAAAATATTATTTTTAATTTCTAAGAATAATAAAAAGGTACTTACCTACTCATTTTCTTTTTGTTTTTTTTTTTTTAATCGCCGGAAAATATGTGGAAAATTTGACAAAAGTATATGTGCCACTGTTCATACTAAAGTGCTGATATTTCTGTATAAAAATATTTTTGTTGGTGGCACGTATATTGACTCTACCTTAAAAAGGGTTAATTGTAATGGGAAGTGACAACTATCCACAAAGTATTAATTCAGTTATGTACAGTGAGAAGCAGAAATGTGTATATAAACGTAACAACTTGTAAAACTGCATTCCGGCTACTGTATTGATTATAATTGTGTGTTTCTACGGACCCGTAGTTATTAAATGTCTTACTCAAAGTTGCAATCGGAATTCGACGACTTTTGACTTTTTCAAAGTAGTATACATACGGGGTGTAAACAGACCCTTCACTAAGCCGTCAACCAAGCATTCTGTACATCAAACTAAGTAACTTTACGCAAAAATTATTGCTGGGAAACGACTTTTTTTTTTGGGGTGAAAAATCACGTTTTACGGTAGGACTCAATGTTAAGTACTCAAAACATTGTGCTGATGGATGGATTGAATAGTACGGGGGTCGTGGAGGTGTTTAAAGTAAAAATCTTACATTAAAATCATATATTGAAAAAAAAACTTGTGATAAAGTTGGAACTTTGACCCCCAATATCTCCGCAACTAGAAGGTTCCCAGGTATGGTCTAGAACAAAAAAGTGATCGCAATGACGGGGAGAACAAGTGCCTTTCGGCTTCGTTAAGGGTATTTTTACACCCTTTATAAGTACCTACTCGTGACTGCAGTTGTTTATGCTACTGATATCGTTCATAAATCCGTTACGGATGTAGTTACTAAAGTGTAACTTAAAAATAAGTCTTCTTTTAGAAAATATGTCGCCGTCTAAACTCAGCCTTAATGGAAGACACGTTGGTGTTCATGTATGAGCGAGCCTTACGCGAAGTCCCTCTGTTCGGGAAGGTGGAGAGGTCCTTCATCAGAGTCATCACACAACACCTGCATGAGATGTATCTGCTAAGAGGAGACACTGTCATACAGTGCAGGGATATACAGCCCTTCATCTATATCATATACCGTGGGAAGGTAAGTCCTGGTTTATTTAACTTGACATTGTATTTTAAGAGAACCATTAGGTTTACTTTTGATTGTGGTGTGGTTATTATTTGGGTTTAATAAGTTTTAAACGCAAGGTGCAACGCATTTAGGAGCTCGTGGCTAAATAATAACAGCCGCTCGGATCCATCTTTAGGTTAAGTCGTGCTCGCCTAGGTTGGTCAGTGGAGGGGTGACCGCTCATCACATACCTAGTTTCCTCCGTGCCTCGGAAAGCACGTTAAGCTGTTGGTCGCGGGTGTCATTTGTAGATCTTTGACAGTCGTTAGGTAGTCAGTGGCCCAAAAAGTCTGATAACCAGTCTTATCAAGGGGTATCGTATTACCCAGTACTAACTGGGTTGTGGAGGTCAGATAGATAGTCGCTCCATATAAAATACTAGTAGTCTGCTGTAGCATCCGGTTAGACTTGAAGCCGACCCAAATATAGTTGGGAAAAGGCTCGGCAAATGTTGATGACGTTTTAAACGCAGAACTTGTCTACTTAAACATTATTTTCGCCAACATTTTAACCATGATTGATATCGCAGAAATATTCGCCATATTTTTTTACTCTCTTACCAACCCTTTCGTTCCAAATCAGAGACTCATGAAAGAGATCCTACAGTATCTTATTTATATTCATAGATATTTTTTATTACGCACACAAGTCCATGTCCACAGTCAATTTTTCAAGTCAAATATCGTTCGAGGTAAATTATCGAGGACCCGCGTATCCCGGAGATATATACTGATTCACTGAACAGGAACAATAGGAAAAGGTTTTTTGATTATTCAGCTTTTGCACAACTCACTAAGTTTGTAGTGTAAACATGAAGAAGGATATATACAGACAATGTAAATAATGTAATGTTCGATGATATCCCGACCCTTTTCCCCTTCGTTGACAATACATTTCTTGCATCGGTTCCCATGTTATGAGCTTGAAATAGAACATTTTATAATATTGTATTTCAATCTTTAGAACATTCCGTTTTATAGAAATTATGTATTTGTAAATTTCAGGTGGATGTTTTGACATCGTACAATGAAATGATAACCTGTATGGGCCCAGGTGGAATGTTCGGGAATTTCACAGGTGTAAGTACCTAAATATGATATTTATGAAGATAGGTCGTGTGTAAAAATTTGCTGCTTATTTATTTGAATAGACTGTTTTTTCAGCAATTTTAAAAGCTATATTCAAGTAATGTGTTTGCAAATAATCCGTTTTTTTCTAAGGTTTTATGCTGCCTCACAATGATGATACCAGAGCTCGGAATCATCGAAGCATCAAGCATTCGATTTTCACATATTTTTTACAAATTAAAACCATTTATACGTTCCTCTTCAAATCTGCCACTCACGAAAACTTCTAAGAGTATTTGCATTTTTTTTTCAGCAACCAATTTCATGTTCCAAAGTAACGATATACGCAAGTCGAAGTCTCGACTTACTAGTAATACCCAGTGTGACTTTTTTCAACTTGGTCAAGTACTACCCTAAGATCCAGGAGCCTCTGAACAAGGCTTTCGAAATGTCTCGAGACTATATCTTGCCTATTAATATGGAGATGAACGATGACGACTCTTCTGAAGGTTATTTACTCTGCTTTGATGCTGTAGATTAGTGAAATCTATACTTATATATTATACTTATAATATTATAAAGCTGAAGAGTTTGTTTGGTTGAACGAGCTAATCTCATGAACTACTGGTTCGAATTGAAAAATTCTTTTAGTGTTAGATAGCCCATTTATCGAGAAAGGTTATAGGCTTTTATAACACGCTACGACCATTAGGAGCGGAGAATCAATGAACAATGTTGCAAAAACGGGGAAAATAGTATTTTTACAATAATTTCACGCGAACGAAGGTCGCGGGCAACAGCTAGTCTTACATAAACATCATGCTGGTTTTCCTGAAAGATTAGGATTTCGATTTAGATGATGTTGGAAAATAATAGTATGTTAAACACGGGAATCGAACCCAGGTCCACATAAAAAAAACAAGTCAACATTATAAGCTATGAGATAGCTATCCCAAAGTCCCAACTATTCCAAAAGTTGCCCAATTCCCGATAAAAAGTATAATTCGTGAAATAAACCTAAATTGAAAGTTCCTGAGACTAGCCGTAATGTCGAGTATCTTTTCAAATTATACGAAATGTAGATTGAGTAGGTTTCATGTTCAAAGTTTATGTTTGAACATTAAACCTACTCAGATATTGAGATAAAAACAAAAACCTTGAAAGTTGGCGTGTTTGTATCGGATAAAAAATATAAAATGAGACACGAAAAAAACAGCCTTTGGAATTTAAATGTAACTTTATTAGTGGACTGGAGAGATTAATAACTTTCAGCACCAGCTTAAGCCATTATTGCCTTTACTGAAAAAGGTCCAAAACGAAGAGTGCAAAGTAGCTCCTGATAACTGTTAAATGAAGGAGTGCTTCAGGGTGCACCTCTGCCTAACACCTTAGAGATTGCAGTCGTGTTGTTATGTTATATTAGGTGACTTTTCGTTTTACAGAAGATTCAGCGTATGAAGTGACGTCATTAGAATCAGGAGCTGATACGAAGAGTGATTCCAGTAGGTATGACATTAAAGGTATGTTGTAAGAACGCTTTAAATTCTACTTTAATTCAATGTCCCGTATTGGAGTACATGTACAGATGCTAGCACATCAAGCTACTACAATCTGCTAAAATTCTTTAATAGATTTTCAACTTTATCTCTGAAGTATTAGGTTCAAGGTTGATTGGGTAAATTTGACAGTGACGGGTAGCTTGATGTGCTGGCGACTGTACGTTCCAAATAAGACCAAATTAAAATAAAAGAATGGAGTGTTTAATACGGCACTAGGGTTATAAGAATAGACACAAAAATAACCAGAACAAAACGATTCTAGACATCTGCACCATTACGCCACACAAAGGTGTCTTTTTACCAAGATAACAGGCCACCTTCGGAGCGAAAGGCAGCATTTTCCTACGTGCGTTCAAACAGGGTTGTCATCAAACTATCGTGTTCCTAATCCGTAGGGATGCTCGCAACGAGTGCGTCACAGTCTAACGTGAGTCAGACGAAGTCTTCTAGCAGCGTGTCCACGTTTCACAGCTACACTGACGCCGCTAATCTGCTGCGGCCCGGAACGCTCATGTTTCAGGTAAATTGATACCGCACTAATGAGCCGTTGTGGTTTACGATGCGGATATTTGTTTGTGTTTGACTTTAGGAGCAAAGGGAGCCTTCATTCATGTAGGCTGTGTGCAGATGTGCTCGTAAGTGCCATGATGACTGATTTATGTTCGTTTGGCTTGGAAAATACAGCCTCGATTCGCCGTGTTATAGGCGTATATCTTGTTTTTTGATTGACATTTTGATTGGGTGTTTTAGCTCTATACACAGTAAAACATCCTCCAAAATACGTATAGCTCTATATACGAGTTTGATAAGATTTTCCGTGACTATAATCACTTCGTCGCGCCTAGCGTAACAGGTAGTATTACCTCGCTTTTCTTGGAACAATGTGTGGAGTAAGCAAATATTTTACGTACCTACTTATTTTTGCTTAAGTCTGTTGCCAACGGGATATTTTGCTGCTCTATTTGAGGCTTCGCAGTGTTTACCTACAAAGTAAGGGCCTAACGCCTACTGTTTATCATTTGACGCTTACGTAAGGAATCTTTAAGACAATTTTGCCAAGTTATTAAATTATTAATTATAACAATTTTTTGATAGTTGAATTATTACCTATAATAGAGGATGTTCAGACTAATGCGAACATTTTATAAAATAAAGGAACGTTGTAATAATATCTCACACCCACATTAAAATTTGTAACATTACATCCTAGAAAAAATACTTCCCTCTTTTGTTTCATAATCCCAGAATGTTTAATTTACAACTGAAAACCACTTCCTGAAATAATATACAATGCAGTGTGTGAAATAAAACCATTACATAACGCAGACTAGTGCAGTTTACAACATTTATGCGAATACGGGTTCACACGACTCGGTTTAAAAAAACTATATTCTATTTTCAGACTTATGGCTACTTTACATGTCTGGTGTCAACCATACATTATGTGATCGGGCTGTATGAACTGGTGACCCTCAATGATTGCTTTATACTGTTCTGGATATACTCCTTATTTGATGTCTATTTCTACGCCAAGATTTATCTTGCGATGCATCAGGTAAACATCATTTGTCAACACAACCAACTTGCTGATAAACATTATTATCTTATAAGGATCTAACAGCTGGGATACTACCTGATGGTGTAGTGGTCGCGGGTGCTAATGCTGAGAATGAGGTTCTGAGTTCGATTTCCAGGTTGGGCAAAGTGTTATTGGGTTTTTTCATTATTTGTTTAGTAGCAGGAACCGAGTTGGGATTTAACGTTGATGGAATAGGCTCGCTCGCTATTACATGGGAAATAAACACAACTGGCAAAATGTGGGTGTACCTACTATTAGATACACTTCTGCCTCACCGTTTGGATATTACAGGCGTAAAGTTTTGTTATTTTATTCTGGGATAAAAGCTACTCTCGTTGAGAGGGACTGGGACGTAGTCCACCAGGCAGTAGGCCTGAGTGTGTTGTAGGCTGTTGTACGCAAGGTGTAAACTGACCCTTCACGAAGCCGCCAACCAAGCACTTTGTACGTTAAATTAAGTAACTGTACGCAATTTTTTTTCTGAGAAACGACGTTTTACGGTAGGATGTTACTCTCTCAATGTAACGCACGCAAAACATGGTGCAGGTGGATGCATTGAATAGTTCAGGGGCCATGAAGGTATCTTAAGTAAAGTTATAACTTGATTTGAAAACTTGGAACTTTGATCTCCAATATCTACGTAACTAGAAGGTTCCAGGGTATGGAGGTTCGAGGAGAAAAAGTGTCTTTCGGCTTGAAGGTCTTTTTAAACCTGTTATTATGAGGCCTATGGATGGCTGTTCTGTCTGAAAGTTCTAAAAGTAAGGTACAATCTTCAACAAGAATACAAATGGAAACAATATTATGATTTCATAAAGCCAATATTTCTTGTAGGGCTACGTCAGCAAGCATGGCGACGTCATAATGGACGGACCCAAATGTCGTCGGAGATATTTTAAGCACCAGCTGAGGGTGTGGTCTGACGTACTGGCCAATATTCCTATCGAATTCCTCGCTTTTTTCTTCCCGTGAGTACTTTTGTTTCTTATTTAAACGGACATTGAATTAATGGTTGGATTTTTATGGAACTTTTTTTATAGAGTTCCTGAAATTGTCGAAAAGGAAGTTAAAAAAAAATGCCGCGCAAGTTTTTTTTTTATTTCCTTTACATTTTTTTTCTTTTATGAATAACTTGAAAGTCGATGAATTTATATTGTGATCTGTGTTCATCCATTAAATGCCAATTTGGTCGGTTTATTTGTTCATTGTTGTCGAATGCCTATTTCAAATTATTTTTGACAATTTCCTATTTTCTTCAATAATTTTTAAAATTTTAAGACTATGACTTTTTTTTTGTAATTGGTAACTGATACTTTTTTATCTTCTTCTCCATAGCTCTAGGAACTCAATAAAAAGTCCCATCTAAATCTGACCACTATAAACTTTGTTCCACCTCTTGGGTATTTTTTGGGTAAAATAATTGCACTCGGCTATTCAGTAGGTTATCAAAATAAAATTCCTAAATTACATGATAATGTATTTGTAACCTTTCCTTGGTGTAAATGGACTCTTCACGAAGCCGTCAACCAAACGCTATGTACATCAAAATAAGTAACTTTACGCAAAAAAAAATGCTGGGAAATGACTTTTTTTTAACGCACTCAAAACATTGTGCTGATGGATGGATTGAATAGTACGGGGATCGTGGTGGTGTTTAAAGTAAAGATCTTACATTAAAACATGAATTAAAAAAAAAAAAAAACTTGTGAAAAAGTTGGAACTTTGACCGCCAATATCTCCGTAACTAGAAGGTTCCCAGGAATGGTCTAGATTTCTAGAACAAAAAAATGATCGCAATGACTGAGAAAACAAGTGCCTTTTGGCTTCGTTAAGGGTCTTGTTACATCCTTTATAATACTTTATATTCTTTTTGTCTTAATTTTATAGGAATCCCGTTAGAGCTATGCACTACTTACGCGCATTGAAGCTGTTGAGGGTGAAGTATTTGATTGAGTTCTATCGGATTACTTCACGTGAACTAACCAATAATCTGACGACTCTACAGGTATACCTTGCAAAGCTTACAAAGTTGGTTTAGTAGTTATAGGACCTATTCGTAAAATGGCTTACGGTGAAAAACAGGACATGTTCTCGGAATGGCTTATTCTTCAAATGACTTGTTCTCATTCTGCAAAAGACTCATTCGTAAAATACTGTAATAAGTACTTAAGATAGAAGTAAATCATCATCTTCTGCGTCAAAGAGATTTAAAACACATATAGAGAGGACATTGGGAATATTGTCATACAAAAATTTTCATCCTGAATATTTTCGATTTTGACACACGAATGCTACCTGACAAGCGGGCGTATGACACAGATGAAACCAAACAGAACGAATTGTTACTAAGTAGTAACAAATTTTGGATTACGATTTTCTTGTGTCATATGAATGCGACCTGACAAGGCGACGTATCGCACTGGACTGATCAACTTGTTACTAATTTGTAACAGGTTTTGGAATTGTCAGTTTTTTGGTCTTGTCCCGTCTATAGCTAGTTATATTTGAATGTCTTTTATCTGCGTACGGCAGTTCACTGTTGGACATAGGCTTCTATAATAGCACACCATTATCTGCAACTCTCATGCAGCTATGAGCCACCCTGAGAAGATTGACGATGAAATAAATAATTACAATTTTTGGTAATTTCGCGAACAAAATGTTTCCGCCAATTCTCGGCTTTTTAAAACAGTGTAACAAGTGTTTGTTACATTGTAGTAACTATGTTTTTGAAAGTGTGGTCGATTATGACAGCGCGGTTGGCGCAGTGGCTGCTGCGCTGGGTGTCGCTGGTTTGATTCCCGTACGGAACAAATACTTGTATGGCCTACAGCCCCTACATGTTGTTGTTCCGGATCTGGCTGTTTGTGTATGCGAGTTTAAATGTTTGTAAATGGACCCACGAAACAGGAGAAATTCCCTAGAGAGAGTCTAAAAAAATGATTCTACACTTAAGGGTTGGCCTATTATTTGGCCAGAGAATCAGCCTTGCCATCCAACTTGGCCTTCCAGGCAATTCTCTTGTTGACAGCGATGCGCATGGATTTCTCGATGAGCTGTATATTCTTTCCTTTTGATAGATGTACATAATTATTATCATTATTTTAGTCTATTTGTTAATAAAACTTCATTATTAGGTCAGTGTAGATTATTCATCATCATCATCATTCTCCTGCTCTAATCCCAATTTATTTGGCGCCGGCGCAGCATGTCTTGTTCTTCCATACTATACAGCAGTAGCGAAGGGTCAGTTTTTGTAAGAGGTAAGCTGGGTACATATCTTTTATGTGATTATATTATTTGTCTATAGAATACTGACTGTACCATTTTTGAAAGGGACGCCAGTAGGAATCGAGTTGTATGGAATCTTCGCCACTGCTATACAGTGTAGATTGTCAGTATAAAGTTAAACATTCGCAGGCGACGATGACGCTAATAGGGGTAGTGCTGATGATCCACACCTTCGCGTGCCTGTGGCTGGTGGCCATGATTGGGACATCGCCCATCAGCGTCATACGAACACTCAAGCTACATCTTATAGATGAGTGAGTATCATTCTCCTTTAACTTTGAGCGTTATACTCGCCTCTTATTCAATGCGAAACCAACGAGTTCAACATGAGTGAGCGCAGTGGCGACATTTTTTTTTAAATTAGCTTCTTCTGCCCCGCTGCAGGGTAAAGGCCTCTCCATTCATTTAAAACTCTCCCGGTGTTTTGTGTTTACATCGATCAAAATGCGACATCGGCCCATCGCCTCAGTGTGAACCAGCATAGACCTGCATGTATATAAAAAAAGAGGCCGCGCCACCGCGCACGCAATCGCGGACATTCGCGGATGCATGTAAATGCGTTAATCTGGGGGCCTACCATAACGTCTTAAAGCAGGAAAGAGACAGAGCTATACAGGTCGTCTAGCACCATCCTTTTCCCACACTGGAATTACTCCTGCTTTAAGACGTCATGGTCGTACGTAAAATCATCCCAACTTTAGCCTGGATACGCACACGATACTCTGGCAGTCTCCGAATAAGTTATTAAGCGCTCAGTCTAATAATCTAGGCAGCTTTGTACAGACGCCAGCACATCAAGCTAACCGAAACTGTCAAATTTTCCAATCAAACTTGAACCTAATGGTTTAGCGATAAAGTTGAAAATCTATTAAAGATATTTGACAGATTACTACAATCTAAGACAGATTGTGAGATGTGCAGACGTCTGTTTTTGACATTTGTTTTGTGGTCTGATCTCGAAATATTGTTAGTGGTGGGACCATTTCATCTTAGATAAACTGGTAGGTGTGTCTACTCTATGAGTAGGTAGTTCTGTAGAATATTTTATATGAAAACAATGTTGTTTGTGGTTAACACTGATTGTGAAGCCTTGAGGTTTACGTAGTTTAGGTGTGAATCGGATCAATGGGAGATATGTACGTCGGATCCGGTCGTTAGTACGGACATGAAATGAATCGGCAAACACACCAGTAGGCATCGGTGACATTACGCGACCTACTTACCAGTCTACCTACACAACAGCGTGTTTCTATAGAGCCCTGATGTTCAGCTTGAGGCGAGGGCGACATTCAGGCCCGGTTTCCACCAAAGCGGAGACGAGCGGAGCGGAGAGGAGATGTGCAAGATTCAACCAATCACAGAAGAGGCGAGAAACACGATGTAGATATAAATTAATGTGATTAGTCGGTGTCCGCACGTCTCCTCTCCGCTCCGCTCGTCTCCGCTTTGGTGGAGTCC
Source organism: Noctua pronuba (assembly GCA_905220335.1). Classification (NCBI taxonomy): domain Eukaryota; kingdom Metazoa; phylum Arthropoda; class Insecta; order Lepidoptera; family Noctuidae; genus Noctua; species Noctua pronuba. The sequence continues at coordinate 6,751,457 of LR999900.1, read as the reverse complement.
GGGCCTCAGTGTCTGATCGCGTCGGAGTTGAGACGTCTTGTAAGTGTAACTGTATCGTATTCATTGTGATGTAATCTCAAGTAATTCGTTGGTTTTGCTAGAAACAGTGTATCGCACCCAGTGTGTTTCATAGCACGAAACCCATCGTCTGCTCACATGATGGACAAGCCTAACGGAATAAATCCCGACATATCCGACATGTATTAATTATATCTAAACCTGATTTGCTTCCATGAACCGTATTTACATTGTACAGAGAAACACCACAACAACGGTGGGACTACGTCACGTCAATTTACATAGTGGTGGCCCAGCTGACCACTACCGGCAGTGACGAGTTCTTCATCGAAGACGTGGTACCTATGATCATCATCGCCATAGTTCTCGTGTGCGGCAAGATGTTAGCCGCCATCGTGGTCGCTGCCTCCATCCAAGTCGCTTATTCCACCAAGTATGCATTGACGGAGTATGAGAAAGTGACCAAGGAACTTATTGATATGTTGAAGAATCAGGGACTGTCGAGTAAGTGTATAAAACAGTTGGGTTTTTTAATTCAATAGTCCTTTTAAAGTTTGTAAAGCGTAGCTGTGTGATTTTACGTGAAATTTTGTAGTGTTGATTGACTGCCTCGTTGGTCTAGTGGTCGCAAGCGCGACTGCTGAGCTTGAGGTCCTGGGTTCGATTTCCGGTTGCGGTCAAAGTGCCGGGTATTGGGTTTTTCCATCAGGATTTTTTCAGTAGCAGCCACGGAGTCTAGATATGTACCCGATTGATGGCAATAGGCTCACCCGCTATTATATGGGACTTACAAACATAACTGGCGAAATGTGGGTGTACTATTACTTACACGTCTGCCTAACCTCTGGGGATTACAGACTTGATGTTATGTTATTTCATGATTGAATACGTTATCAAAGTTGAATATTTAGGATAGTAATATAGTTTCCATTCAAAGGCTTCCCGGTAGTCAATTTAAAATGTTTGGTTTTATTGTAGAGTTAAAAGTATAACACTACTATAAATTGCTACAGATTACCAATTGAAGAAGTTTTGGAAGTACATACAGCAACTTTGGGTAACCGAACGTGGACGACAGGTAGCCATTTTATTTTATTTGTAGAACATTCTTAAATTTCAACGACAATATTGATTTTGCTCGAATTATTGCATCTCGAAAGCAGCTAAAATTGCCATCATAAGAAGCAACGGAAATTGCCATTATTAAATAAAAAAATTAAACACTACAACCGTTCCTGTTAGATTTTTGTAGTTTATTTTTTATGGATTACAACGCATATCAGCTATTAACCTATTTTTAACTTATTTTTATTCTTTGCCGTTGGTAAATGAGATAATAAATTGCTATCAACTAAATCACCAAAACAGTTTCGAAGTCCATATCTTCAAACTTAAACTCAAAGCATCTATTTCATTTAGACCATAACAGGCACTTTTGAATGTCAGAAAAACAAAGAAGGCGAAGCTACAGTCACAGACACAAGGCATAATAACTTGTGAAAGTACTGTAGTTGCCCATTCCAAAGCGTAGATCTCTACGGAGACGAATGGGCAAGAAATTCCATGGACACTCTTTTCCATCAAAATATTTTTACAAGATCTCAGAAGTAAGGTTACACCTAGTTCTTCCTTATAATCTCAGCTGCCAATTCTGCTATCCCAAACGCCGTACGTGAGACGCTGTGACCTGATGTCTGCCATGTTCGGCCATCATCTGCGGAACTGCTACATCTTCGCCGACACCGGGGAAGCGTTCTTAAGACAGCTGACTGTTGCGCTGGACCACACTATCTTCTTTCCCGGTAAGTTCCCTCATAAGTGAGCTTGTAAGTGATTCCCCGAAGAAGGTGTCTACCTTGGGATGGACATGTAATGAGGAGAGATGAAACGCATGCTACCAAAAAAGTGATGGGTATTAATGTTGATGGATGGAGAGGGAGAGGATGGCCGAAGAAGAGATGGGTGTGAGGATTGTGTGAGGAATGATATGAAAGAGAAAGGAGTGAATGATGCCGTGACGTCTGACTGGGAAGAATGGGCCGACCCCAAGTAGAATGGGATAAGGAAGATGATGATGATGAAGTGTTTCCTGAGGGTAAGGACTTCAGGCAGAGGTGTATAAGTCCCACTTATGGGATGAACCTTTTTCTGCTATTAGGAAATTCCTGATGGAAAAATCCAATTACATTTTACTCAATCTAGGATTTTATTCGATTTTTCCTTAAAACTACTAACTAAATTCTTGGTTAAAGATTTTTTTTTGTGCGTAACGCTGTTTTAAACTTTCACGGCTTTGATTAGGATCCAGTAGGTAAGTGATACCACTTTATTTTATCGTAAGTAGCAAGATACGTAAAGAAAAAAATAAATTAGAAGTACCTACAGCTACAAGAATGGACTCATCAATCTCAGCGATTTGTTTCGTTAATCCCTCCTCATTTTGTGTTTTTGGCTTAAAAGCTGTTAAAGCATCCATCTGAAACGCTGAAAGTTTCCAAAACGAATTGCACTTCGGATAACGTATTCACACTCACTTTGACAAAGTTTTACGTTTGGAAATCAAAACTAACATCGAAATGTTTCCAATCTAAAATTCTGTATGCCATCACAGGGAAGAGTGAATGTGGAACTTTGTCAAAGATAGTCCCCGTTAATTTGCGACGAATTTAAATAGTGTGAACGCGCCGTAGTATCGTTTGCCTGACCCTACTACAATAATGATTACTTACTTCTTGTAATTACTGCCGTAAATAAATAAAAAAAGCCTTTAATTCTACCATAAATAAATTTATTCGTACCATTCATTCGTATTATAACGTTATTAAAATTACATTATCAACATTAAATGAATTCCATAACCTTCATTCATATTCGTATTACATTATTAACATTACATTGTGAGCATTACATCATGATCATTACATTATTAACATTACATTATTAACATTACATTATCAACATTATATTTAATTCCACATTCATTCTTTCATATCATTACATTCATTTCATTACATCCATTTAATTACATTCCATACTTTTCATTACATTACATTCATATATTACACTATTTACGTTAATTTATGGAAGGTAGGTCTCCCAAAGTTTTCTCCATTTCTCCCTATCTCTAGCTTGTCTCGTCCATCGTCGTAAATAAAAGTGAAAATCAATGGTTACGTTTAAAATTACCTCATACCTGCTCATTTCATAGCCGCTCCATCTTAGCACTGGTATTGAACTGCAACATGTAAAGCTAATATAACAAAATTGGAAAAAAGGCTAAGCAGATGTGCTCATCATTATTTTTTGTTGTTTGAACACCCTTCCAATGTTTACAACCTCAGAGTGAACTGCAAGATGAATCGGTTAAAAAAAAATAAAACTTAAACTTATTTTTGGGCTGCGGGACTGTTCGAAAGGGATACCGCGGCCCTGGAACACAAAGGGCAAAGAAGGAACATGGATGGGTTTTAGTCCCACTCCACCCAGAGCGGGGGGGGGGGTATTTGATGATTTCCCATCCAAAAAAAGGATGAATCGGTTTCTTCTAGGCAAGCGTGCTCCACCCTAGGCCGCATCATCGCTTCACATCAGGCGAGATACGGCCAAACGCAAGCCTTTTTCGTGTAAAAAAAAACAGTTTTGCGACTAATGCCTATCTTTATTCTACAGGCAACTACGTGGTAGTGGCAGGCGACAGCGAGTCTCGGATGTACTGGGTAGCCTCTGGGTCCGTGTCAGTGGTGTCCGTGCGCCCCGACCTCACCGAGATCACTCACGAGCTGCTCGGCCCGGGTGACGTGTTCGGCATACTGCAGGGCATGAATCGGGGTATCTCACACTGCTTCTCGTACAGGGCTGAGTCGAAGGTAATAAAAACATAATCATTTAACCTTTAGCAGCAGTATCCTAGTATGTACAGGCGTCAGCACATCAACCTACCCGAAACTATCAAATTTTCCCAATCAACCTTGAACCTAATGCTTTAGCGATAAAGTTGAAAATTTATTGAAGATATTTGACAGATTTTAGTAGCTTGACGTGCTGGCGTCTGTACCCAGCATTGCGTGACGTCATGGGACATTTGATGGGTTTAAGTTTTTTTTGTGTCTCTCAAACTGATGGCTTTGATACGATTACAGAGATTCATAAATTTCTTATATCATAACATGACGCCTGTAACCCCGGAAGGGTTAGGCAGAGGTGTACCTAATAGCACATCCACATTTCACCAGTTACGTTTAAGTCCCATGTAACAAGGGGCGAGCCTATTACCATCAACCGGGCACAAATGCAGACTCCGTGGCTGCTACTGAGAAATTTCTGATGGAAAAACCCAATTACACTTTACCCGACCTGGGAAACCAACCCAGGACCTCTTGCTCAGCAGTTGCGCTTGCGACCACTAGACCAACGAGGCAGTCTTATGTAAACATCCACATATCAAGAAGAACTTTTTAAATTACCTGTATGTACAAGCCATGTAATATTTGTTCCGTACGGGAATCGATATCACAACCTATGTATGTATATCGCAGAAGCCAATTACTCAACTACTGCTCAGCTGCAATCGAGCCGAAAGGCAAGCAATACAAAAGTAATAAAAAAGTTTAGATAGTTGACTAAACTCTTTGCTTTAGTATCTATCATCAATCTTCTGCCATTTTTATAGTTAATTTGATGTAGGGACGTTTATTTTTATTTGTGTCTCACGGAAAGTTTTAAGTTTGATGTGCTGAGCTGCATGTAGCGGGGTCGATTACCACACGGAACAAATATTTGTATGGCCTATAGGTAGTTGTTCCGGGTCTGGCTGTTTGTGTATGTGAGCTTAAATGTTTGTAAACGCACCCACGATACAGGGGAAATTCCTAGTGAGGGGCATAGTTTAATAAAAAAAAAAGTATCAATGTGGTTGTAATAGTAAGAGAATCAACCAAAAGAAATGACGAATGGATGTGAAAAATTATGTGGCTGGCTACTGAGAAAACGGTTAATATAGAAGATGGCAATAGGCTCGCCCCATATTACCTGGAACTTAAACATAACTGTCGAAATGTGGGTGTACTGTGAGGTACACCTATGCCTAACCCTTCGGGGTTTACAGGCGTGATGTTATGTTTATGTACGGAAGAAGAAGATGATGGTTTTTTCTCCCAACAATCACATTATTATTAACCCCTTTTCCAGGCCCTATTTTATACACACAAAGAAACTTTTATAGCAATATCTACCTATGTGTTCTCTGGGATCTTCAGAAAGCTTGTTTGTTTAAACTAATATTATAAAGAGGAAAGATTTTGTTGTTTATTTGTACCGAATAAACTCCGAAACTACTGGACCGATTTTAACCATTTTTCACCAATAGATAAATTATCTAAATACTCAGAAAGAAAATCCTTACCTCCTTACTAATATTATAAATGAAAGTAAGTTTGTTTCTTTGTTTGTTACCTTTTCACGCCTAAACCACTGAACAAATCATCCTGAAATTTTGCATTTTACGTTGTCGGGTGTACTAAAACGGACATAGGGTATCTTTCATCCCGAAAAAAAGTACTGTTCCCGAGGAAAATAACAATAACGTCCTTATGATAATAGATGGCGCCACGTGTCTTTCGAATCATGATTGAATTATATTATTACAAGCAGAGTACAACCCGAATTGATTGTCAAATTTTAAATTAACGCGAGCGAAGCCGCGGGCAAAAGCTAGTTGGCTATAAATTAGATTTATATCATGCAAATTAACCGAGCTATCACAATTTTCGCGGACAAAGTAGCGGGTGAAGTGCTAGTATGTAATAAAGGGTGTAAAAATACCCTTAACGAAGCCGAAAGGCACTTGTTCTCCCCGTCATTGCGATCATTTTTTTGTTCTAGACTATACCTGGGAACCTTCTAGTTACGGAGATATTGGGGGTCAAAGTTCCAACTTTTTCACACGTTTTTTTTTTTAATACATGTTTCTAATGTAAGATTTTTACTTTAATCACCTTCACGACCCCCGTACTATTCAATCCATCCATCAGCACAATGTTTTGAATGCGTTACATTGAGTTTTACCGTAAAACGTGATTTTTCACCAGTCGTTTCCCAGCAATAATTTTTGCGTAAAGTTACTTAGTTTGATGTACAGAATGCTTGGTTGACGGCTTCGTGAAGGGTCTGTTTACACCTTGTATGTTGAGAAACTAATTTTCATTTCCGCAGGTAAGCATTTTAACGCTCGCCTTGGATTCCTGGATCAACATATTACCATTTTTCCCCGAAGCGCAGAAGATGATTAATGACAGATCCGAAGTTTTATTTCAACAGATTACTTAGAACTTTGATTTCTTGCTTTTATACAGAAAATCTAAATGATTTTCTATTGGAATTGCGTTGTTATATTAATTATGTTATGATGTATTATGATATACCTTATTAGTTTAATGACGAGTGAGTGTCTACCACGCCAATGCATGGTAAACACATTTAATTATTTACACGTACCTACACAGTGCAACAAACATAATATATTAACCTACCAAGTTCAACCCTTTGAATGTTCGAAACGCTGCAAAGGAATGTATTAGAAAATTTCAAAAACTTTTAGTTCCGCGACTGTACGTGTATCATAACGTTATTGGAGAGGCACGCACACACACACGCACTAAGCACATTTAACTATTGTACACTCGCACACATAAAGGCACTTCATTCTAGATTGGAAGCCACTTTAAGCCGCTTACGACAGTTTCGATATTCGTGCCTTTGAAATGACGAGAGCCCAATGGAATCGAATCGAACTGTACACGCGGCGACAAAAGTGAATGGAAAATCGAAATATGTGAATTGTGTTAAAATCCATCACCATGCGTTTCTATACTTTCTCCCGAAGTTTAATTTTTCAACTGAATTTATTCGCCATATTCTTAGAAGATTAATGTATTTTGTAACGGGGATGAGCGTGAGTGGAAACTGATTACCAATTATTTATTGAGATAATGTGAGAGGACATGCATGCATGCCCAGAATTTCGGGTAACACCTACCGAGGCTTTACTAAGGGATTACTTTGTCTGTATCTAATTTATCTGTGTCTGATTTTATTTTCTCTGAAGCGACATGTGTATGCCAGTTTCATTATATTGCTTAAGTATTTGTTTACAAATAAAATAGCTTTTATTTGAATAGTCTTTGTTTTCTTCGCACACATATATATTTTCTCATGCCGTACGCAGAATATGCGCTTGGACGTGAATTTGAATCAAACTACAACAATAAAAAAAAAAGTATTATCTCTTAAATAAGCATACATTTTTGTTTCGTTTGTAAATATATATATATAGTAGTAGTATAGTTGAATTTAAGTATCAAAATAGTATCAAGAACTTCTTAGTGCTACCCCTATACGAAATAGAGGTAAGTTCTTATATTATACTAAGCCTTAAGCAACGTTAACATGTGACAGATAACTGAATTGTAGCAGTTGAGTAGAGCAGCATATGAGCGTATCTGAGACGAAGCGGAGTTGCAATATCTAACTATACTGATTATTTACTATTCATGCAGTGTGTAGTTGGCTTTATGTCAGTTTGAATTTGGAATGCTGAATTAGGACATAAAATAATCAAAAGCATAAATAATAAAGCCGTCTAATGCGTTTTGTAATCTAGTGTACCCATTGCCAAAGTCATAATGTTATTAATGTTAAGCAAACGAGTGTGTCGCTAGCAATGTTGCTTTGTACAAATTTGTATACGAGCTGAGTAATAATTAGAATATGAAATATGAGGGAGCAGAACCTACACACTGTGTTCTGTGTAGGTTTCAAATTATAGATACGGATGCTATTAAAATAATCTTAATTGGTTTATTCTGAAAGCTTAGTTAGTCAACTAGACATAATACATTTGGAGTTTCAGAAGAAGCTTCTTACGTCCCATTAAAATTTTAATATTACTCGTATTTGCCGTTCCAAAAGTGTCTCCAATTTCTAACAAGGAACGAACATAAATCAAGAGCAACGAAATTTTAGCTGCTTGTTAAGCACAAAATTCTCAATGAACTTTAAAACACATTGCCATTACCCGGCGCCGCTCGCTGAACTTTCAACAATACCATCTGTACTTGACGCCCTCCACTGACTAATGTTGCCCGGCTTGCGCAAGCTAACTAAAGGCAAGAAATTAAATACAATATGTACTGTTATAATTGGAAATAAATGATATAAAAGCGACGTTTTCTATAGTCGATAATAGCCTATTAAGAAGTTGAAATCGTTAATTTAATTGGGTTTGCTCAGCGAGTTTTACGACGCAAAGCCGACAGAGTTTTGTAAATATTAAATATTTCCGGGAAGAGCGGACCGCGCGTGCCGTTTGGCGTGCGCAATGAAAAATCAGATTTTCATATATTGAGGTGGGTGCCCAAATGGAGGCAATATCGAAGTGCTGATTTGTCGCTCCGCTGGATATTGGTCTGGCGTTGATTCAAATCGGTGCGAATGTGGAGACGAGGTAAATTGGGCCGGTTTAATTCCCGGAACAAGATAAATAGGTACATTGCTTTTATTGGAACCTGTAAGTGGTTTCTAGGTAGTGGGATTTTAAATCGAAACCTCAAATTGAAACGTGTCTTTTTGTATAAATAATATACACATTTTCAGCATTCATAAAGTTTTTACATGCATTTCGTATTAATTTTTCTCTTGTGTGGGTTCCCAGGAAGCTGCAATTTCTCCAACACAACAACATTTTTCATAGTGCAAAGAATTTCATATTACTGTCCTGTTTATCGTTATTTTTTGTGTCATTTGCAACAGCAGATGACATTGAGGCATGTAGAAGATTAATCTGGGAGGTGCAGGGGGCAAGCGGGCTGCAGGGAGGGGTGTAGTAGGGAGAGGAAGGGGTGCAGATGTCCGCGTTATTTAGTTGAGCATTACATCAAGCTCCTGCGCTCGTTCTTCGCTCAAATTAAATCAGCGTTCATTGAAGTGGCTCGTGCAATCGTTAGTCATTACGGTCGTCGGTCACGAAATCACATCGCACACTCCTCTACTCTTTTAAAAATGGATGAAAGGAAAACGATTCTGAGTTATTGTTATAGCTAGTATTAGGTACCTCGTACCCGACGTTATTACTTCCATTCTACAAAGTTTGAAAAGCTTCGGAAAGAAAGGACGATCAAACGTCGCCTCGTCCCTTGTAAGGTATCAATTTAATCATAAGGAGTTACGAGCTTCATGCCTATATTTATGTCGCTCCGTCTCAAGCGAAATCCATTCGGGATGAAATTAAATTAGGGGTAGATTGAAATAACCTGCCCAAGATGCCAATGGAATATCGCCTTGGCTTAAGAGTTTTTGAATTTCGTCAATTTTGCTTGTTCCTTACAAAAATTATTGATCCCTTTGTGAGTCGTGTTAAGTGAAAACGACGTCAAATTGTCAATAAAGATTTAATAACTGGTTTTCTTTAAAGGAGATTTCATAAGCCAGTTAAAACCGGAGTAGGCCTTGTTCCGTTTTTTTTTCTCAGAATATTACATTCTTTCACTTGGTAAGTGGTGTGATGGGAACAGGTGTGTATAATATTAAAAATGCCTATTTTATTATTGTTTTTTTTTTTTGATAACCTACATTGTGTCCCACTGCTGGGCAAAGGCCTCCCCTTTCTCCCTCCAAACCTCTCTGTTCTATGCAATTTCTGGCCACGTTTGCCCCGCGAACATTTTCTGATCGTCACACCACCTTCGCTGCGGTCGACCTCGTCGGCGATGTCCTCCTTCAGGCGTCCAGGCGTTATTATTGTTACTGACATAAAAAAGAAGAACACCATCGTTTATCTGTCAAAGAACAGCGTGGCCTAACGAAAAGTCATGCAAATAAAATTTGAAATCTATAGAAGGAATTTTTGAAACAATTTCTGGCGGTGTAATGTTCAGTGAAAATCAAATGAAGATGCCAATAAGCCCAACTTGGATCCAGCACGCTCCACGGTACCTTTACGAGTACATTGTCCTTTTTGCATAGGGTATAATACTAGTTCCTGAACGGTTTGCCGAAATGAAGGTTGGCCTATTTTGAATTCGAAACGTTATTGAAAAGAATGGTTTTTCGTCTAGTTGACTGTGTGTGTGTGTGTGTGTGTGCTGATTGGATTATTTTTTTTGGATTGGGATTTTGCGATAGACTAGTAGTGTAGCTCTTTATTTTCTAAACTAAAGAATAATAAAGACAGGTATTAAATGTAAAAATTTTGCATAGGGTGACACAATGTGCGGTCTTACCGCCAAAAGCGATCTTTTAAAGACAGTCTTTGGATTAAAAGGACGAAGAGGAGACAATATAAATGAAAAAAAAAAAGAAATGAAAGAAAATGAAATAATTTTTTAAAAAAGAATGAAATTAAAAAACAAGAAAAATTATGAATAAATAAAATTTTAAATGTATTCTAATTGTGTTTTTAATTGTATTTTTTTTAGCTAATGTAAGTCACAGTATTAACGGTATCCTGGTGGTAGTAACCGCATTGGCGTTAAGGTGTTATTTACGGAATTATAAATAAATAAATAATAATGCAGGTAGTCCGAGGTGTATCATTCACATATAAATACCTACAATAGGTACATAAAGCAAGTAATAACTCGAAGTTTTAATTGTACCCAGTCAATAACGACACTACAATAAAATGGTAACGATTAAGAACACTAACAAACTGCGAAAAGGTTATACACAGTCATATTACAATCCAGTACCTTGACCTACTTATAAGTGATCCATTCAGAATGACCTCAGTGGTCCTTCACGATTGCTCCACCAGATACGTCGGTCGTGGAGCCCACTTAAAGTTAAGCGAAGGAGACACCGGGGCCACTTAATTAAGTGTCCGTAAAGCCGGCCGGGGGCTCCGTGATATTGCACGTAAACCTTACTTGTATGGCTACGATACTTTAGTGGGAATCTGCCTTATTATTTTTGTTGTACTGTAGCTAGATGAAGTATCAACTTCTAAATAGTTTTGTAGGTCTTTTAATGGAACTGTTTTTTAAAATCTAGGTTTATGTAGAAGGTCTCTGACACAAATTTAAGTTCTTTCAACCCATCTGCAAGTAAGATCATACCATCATCATCTGCCTAGCCTTTTCCCAACTATGTTGGGGTCAAACACTGTTTTAAGCTTTAATCACGGAAGATATCCCGTAATTGACAGTATAGGTTTATGTTGGGGTCGGCTTCCAGTCTAACCGAATGCAGCTGAATACCAGTATTTTACATGGAGCGACTGTCTATCTGACCTCCACAACCCAGTTAGCACTGGGTAATACGATACCCCTTGGTAAGACTGGTTGTCAGACTTTTTGGGCCACTGACTACCTGTAACGACTTTCAAAGGTGAGGCACGGAGGAAACTCGGTAACTAATGGGTGGTCACCCATCCACAGGCCAACCTAGGCAGGCACGGCTTAACCTAAAGATGGACCCGAGCGGCTGTTATTATTTAGCCATGAGCTCCTCGAGGTCCTCCATGAGCAAGTAAGATCATACATATTGTACCTAAAAAAACAGTATGACCACTTTAAGTGTGGAGTTCAAGGTGGCGCTGCTTAAAAAGAAAAACTTGATACATTTATTTTAGTTCTGTGTTTTCCCGCCTGCACAAAAAAGTTGACTGAAGTTTACCTTCCTTTTGCCTTCATACATTTAACCGTATAAACAGCAATGCAAACAATTCATATTATTATTTAAATGTTTATCACGCGCATCCTACATGAATGCGGTTACGAACTCCCTCCATTAACGTTAATATTAACCTGCGCGGAGTTAATGTATGCTGAAACACAGAACAAACGTGAACTGGCGTTAATCCAGGCTTTATTTTTAAACCTACGTTAGGTATCGTTCACGGCCCTCATTCTTAAAGGATCAGCAGAACTTGGAGTGGAGCCAACACGATGTTATACGGTGTCAATTGATCTCGTGCGTCAATAACATTGGCACATGCAGGCTGTAAACTTTGAATTCAGATATAAACAGACGATGCATGGGGATGGGTTTAATTTCTTGGGTATTTACGGTTGAATTTGGGACTCTATGGTAACGGTTTTATATCATGTGCATGTTTTTAAAAGCTCATTGATCGGTACGGATTAAAACTAATCCAAATCAAGGTTCAGTTTTAATCCGTACCGCCCGTACATCCGTGCATTTCTAAAACACGCATTTAGAGCAATGCCACACGGGCGTTGCCAATGCGTTGCCTTGTCTGACGCAAGAGGTCTGAGGTCTGACTCTCCTTAGTTCGACATATCCATCTGAGCGTCTTGCCACGTGGTGTGTTGCAACGACGTGCGGCGACAAAACGACTGCGTATCGGACATAGGGCCAGGAAGAAGAAGCCCGGTCGGGTGCTGCGGTGAGACGACGACGGAGCGACAGTGCAGTATTTTTCACTGACACAGCCGTCGTGGTAAGCTGCATTGTATTGCGACATCGCAGCGCTCGTGTGGCATTCACTGCGTCGAAACTGTGTATTGTAAAACCGTAAAAATATCCCAAGGCAAGTGCACAATTATACTCATACCTTCTTTGAAAGTCAGTTCTAAATAGTATCCAATAGATATTCCAACACATCTTCAAAAAGAAGTCGTTAAAATCACTTTGTCAGTACGCTAATTAAGCGATATCACAGTAGAACTGAGCCAGTGCGGTGTTTCCCGGAACTCTCGGCTCGCCAACCGGTACAGTTCACAACTCTCCTACTAATGCACTTCTTGTTCAGCAGCCGCGTTCACTGACTAGCCGTTGGATATTCTAATATATCAAATTGTGTTATACTTTAATGTATTGACACGATATAGCTACGACAAAATAGAAGATTTACTATTCTCCCCTACTCGATAGCCTTAAGCTCAACATAAACATTTCATATGCACTTTACACTCCATCAACACATACACATACACACACACAACTCTCTCACAACACACCATCATGCACTTCATGTTTTCCTATTATTGTGATTTGGTTTTAACTAATTAATTAATCTATTTCCGCACGCAAAATACGCGCTTTGACGTGGAGTTGCGGAAACCAGCCCGTTATACAATTATACAATACAATAATCCATTCAAGAAATTGCTTTGGGTTAATTTTTCTTCTTCTTTTTTTTTCTCTTTCGCTACATTTTTGGTTACCTATGAGACTGTGACATACATTATTACTTTTTTTAAAGGAGAAACACTGTCTCCTAAGTCACAGGTGAAAACCTAGTTTGGAAGCCATACGACCTATCTGTGGGACATAATGTCTGTTATATCTTAAGATGTCTGTAACAATGTTGTCACTGTATTGAAATAAATAATTTTATTATTATTATATCTTAGGGCCTAGACAGCGTATTTTTACGATGGCTTTCAACAAGATGAGTTTATGCTTTTCGGTAGTTTATGTTAGTTCCACATGTTTTTCACTTTTCCCATTTTTTTAAATAAAATGTCGTGGAGAACGTTTTTGAGTATAAATATTAATCACTATAAGACAGTAGGGGGAACACTAAAAACGATAGATGATCTGTTTGTAAGATGGATATGTTACGGACCAAACCCCATATACAGGCCAAACCGGTTTACTGGTTTACCGTGTCAGGATACACCAACCCAAACAAAAAATTTACACGCCCAACTTAGACGTAGTGCCCGCCGGCCGCTGGTTCGGCCACTCGGCTACGCTCGCTCGTCTTGCGCGTGTTCTAACCTAACCTAACCCATTTAGACGGGGTGCTTTATAATTGCCCTTTTATGTTGAGCCCTAGTTTGGCCTAGGAAAAATTAGTATGGGTTTGGCCGGTAACAGGTATGGACCGGTACCTATAGTCCCTAAGAAAGAAGAAGATATGATCCGCTGACCCTAACTAAATTGGGATAACAGTTGGAGTATGTTACTTAATATAATGGTAATAAGTAATATAAACGTAATAAGGTAGTTCTGCAAAGTAATAGCTTGGTCAACTCATGATGTTTCGATTACGATTATCATAAAATCAGTACAAAATACTGGGCTACATATTGGTATCAGTTATCAGTATTTGCTACTCAAAATATATGCTTCTATTGTTTACCCTCAAGTTTATGATTTTAAAATCGATAATACCAACTATAGACCGACTGCTTTAATGAGTCGTCAGCCTTGCCCCATTAAAATCACATTAAGCGTCCACAAAGTCCTAAAAATACCCCACAGGTTATTTGTTTTAAAATAACCATAATCTACGTAGATTTATATATTACGATACTAATTGAACCAATACGTGATCAACCTTCAGAATATTCCATTTAAATTGATACCTTCGTGAGGACTCATTAAAGCGGTCGCTCTAAAGCAATAAAACTAAAGTATTTTTTACTACAAGTAATTTTCCTGCGATTATACATAATATAACAGTTATATTCAATTTGTTACGATGTTAACACTGATATCGAAACAATAACACAAAACCATTATAATATCAGTTACATTACTAAATGCTGTGGTTTGTGGTCAAAGGCCATACGCCATTAAATCGAAATGGTTAACAGACATATTGTTGATAGCTATATTACATTGTAAACGCCAAAGAGACGCCATTTTTCCTCCCCTTGGTGTCATCTCTTAATCCTCTTTTACGACGACCACGTTAAGGGTGATGACTGTTACTAAGTATTACAAAATTCATTCGTTTTAATACAATAAGATTGTTAAAGGTTCGTTTGCTCGAATATAGTATTAAGCTTATTCATTAGGAATTTAACAGCTGGGAGACTGGTAGTGTAACACCTGAGTGCCTTTAAAAGCACGCGAAGTCGTTGATCTTGCGCTTGATCTCTCCCTGGTCGTGTCGGATTGCTGTCCCATCGGACTATGAGAGAAAAAGAACAGAGAGTGTACCTGTGTCTGTGCACACACTTGTGCACTATATTCTGCTTTTTTCTTATTTATTTGGCTAATCTCCGTTAAGATTGGCCGCCGTGAACGAAATTCGGTAGGAAGGATAATATTATTACTACGCAGAAGAAGAAGGTAGAAAAGCTGACGGTCAGGGGTGCCAGAAAACGAAAAAGGTTAAATATTCGTTATACGTTGTATGTACCTATGTTTTCTGTTTTTTTGTCATTTTATATGCACGTCATAAATATTTTTTCATTCTTTCATTACATTTAAGGCTATTAGTTTCAATACACACTTTTTATAATGGACTAGCGGCCCGTCCCGGCTTCACACGGGTGAACATTTATTTTTTAATTTTTTAATATTTTTTTCTAGTAATAAATAGGTAAAGCCAGTAGCCAGTAAATACTACTCAGGGATAATGTAGCATTCTAATGGTGAAAGAATTTTTGAAATCGGTCCAGTAGTTTTTGAGTTTATTCGTTACAAATATGCAAAAATACAGATTAGAAGATTTAGAAGGTAGTGACTGAAAAATGACTAGTTTAAAGTTAGTTTATAAAAGTTACAACTCTACTAACTCACGGCAAAGAATTTAGCTGTAACTCCCGTGATTACACTTTAAAATTCACGACAGTTAGTTACTTAGGATTATCCAGGAATGGCCGCGTGTGGCAGTTAGATAGCATTCCGACATTTATGAAAATGTGCTGCGCAGTCGTTTCGCAAGGATACATTATTCAGGGTTCGCGCCAACGCCTCGTCTGCTTCTGTGTACGAGTTTGTGCCAGTTCACTCGTACGTGTCCGTTTTGTACGTATTTTTGTGACCTGCTTTAATTATGCCTGTATGTATGGTTCATAACTCTGAACTACATTATGCGAACTGACATAAACGCGAGTTAACGCAAAGTCGTATTGCATTTAATATTTACTTTATTTTAACACTTTTATGCAATATTTTATCAAACAACTAAAAGGGGTAAAATAAAAACATTTTTGCAAAAAATAACTGACTGCCACAAAAACACTAAAAAGTGGAAAATAACTTTACTTTCTTCTGAAGTCGGTGGCAAAAAAGTCAATGAAACTAACAAAAGTCACCGAATTTCGAAAGTAAACCGGCAAAAAAAATAACCGATTTCCAAAAATTCAAGAAAGTTTTTAGTATCTCACAGAAACCAATTGTCAAGTCAATCAATTTGGCATTGCAACTAGAAGTTATTACCACATAGACGAGGAAGAAATGCATATTATAGAGGATTACTCACAAAATACCGAAGTAAAGTTAATAAAATTTATATGGGACTACCGCGCAAACTTCTTCTACCAAACGAAAAAAGAATCACTGAAATCGGATCAGTAATCACGGAGTAATCGCAGTACACCCATGAACAAAAAAAAAATGCTGGTCGAATACATAACCTCCTCTATTTTTAGAAGTCGTAGTTGTTTTAGTAGAAGTTTATGTAGTTTCTGCCTAACCCCATGGTTAAAAGGCGTGAGTATGAGTATGTATGTATTTATGAAACTTGTCGCAATTTAAACCAAAACGCCTGAGGAAAAATCTTTCACCGTATTATTTACGCCGCGCGTTTCGTACTAGGGGTTCTGAATCTCCATCATAACTTTCTTATGGGACGCAGTAATTCTATAGCTTTAGTTACTAGAATTATTTTCATAACTCTATTTTATTCGACATTAGGTACCAATGTTGAGTCTATTCTACTCGTAACACAAGAAGCCTATTGTAATTTTTGCCAATCTTATTGTTTTTGAATCAGGTTCAATTGTCTGGTAAGGTCAAAAAGGTTTTCTTTTGTTCAAGTATCAATCTGGAATCAATGGCGATGTATCAGTAAAAATAAAAGAAAAAGTAAAATAATATAGGTTACCTAGTTTTTGGAGAGCTCAAATTGTTCCTATCTACATACATCTATGTATACAAATAGATAAAATTGAAGTGTCTGTTTGTAATTTCAAAATAACAGCATTTTACTGACAGTAAATACTAAATACTTATTACTTATACTTATACTAAGTACTTATAACAAAAAAAAAACATTTTTTAAATTTTTGTCTGCCTGTCTGTTTGTTCCGGCTGATGTCCGAAACGGCTGGATCGATTTTGACGAGATCGACTTTTACTGGCTGATGTTATAAGGAGTACCTTCGATTACTTATGTTTTAAAAAAAATAGGGTTCCGCGAAAAAATAAAACCCTTGAAATTGTTAACAAAATCCGATTCAAATAGGGAAGTAAAATTTTATAATAATTTCATGCGGACGAAGTTCGCGGGCAACAGTTAGTTTTGACAAAATATTATAAAGTCAGCAACAACTTAGATATTACGAGGCGTGTCTTTTAAGTTTTGTCGTTTGAACAAAAAAAAAAAAACAACCAGAACCTTATAGAACCTACTTTTTATTGTTTTTCAAAGCATTCGCCACGTAGTTGAATTCAATTTTCCATTCGCTGGAACCAGTTATTAAAACATTTATTCCACTCCAAAGTAGGGGTGTTCAATATGGCTGATTTGAAAGCGACGTCGACTGCTTCTTCAACGGACTGGAACCACCACCACGAAGAGTTTTCTTAATTTTAGGAAATGAAAAGAAATCGTTAGGGCTTAGGTCAGGACTGTATGGAGGATGGTCAAGAATTTCTAAGTTTTCCTGCTTGAAATACTCAATAGTTTGACGAGCGCTGTGTGAGCTTACGTTGTCATGGTGTAGGATGATGTGTCGTATTGGGTTAGATTTCCGAAATTCGGCGATGACTTGTGGTAAAGAAACTGTGGTATGCCACTCTCTATTAACCGTTCTACGATCTTGAAGTACATTCGTCGCAACATGACCGGTTTTCGCCACGAACGTAGCCACCATCTTCTTTGAAGCGCTTCGAGAGCGAACGACTTTAGTCGGCTTGGGCTCGTCTTGGAAGACCCAGATTGTGGATTGTTGTTTGGAATCAGGATCGTATGCATAGATCCAAGATTCGTCACCACTGAGGATGTTGTAGTCGTGATTTGACTCTCCTCGGTTGAACCTTTGAAGAATTTTCTTACACCAACTGACGCGGGCCGCCTCATGATCGTTAGAAAGCAAATGCCAATCCAGAAAGCAAATCCAATAGGAAACTAGCTTTCTCACACCAAGCGCCTCATGCAAAATCTTCTGAATGGTTGTCCCTGAGATGCTTAATAACGCCTCTATCTCCCGATATATCACATAACGTTCTTCGAGGATTAGTTGTCTCACAGCAACGATGTTATCTTCAGTGAAGGCGGATTTTGGACGCCCTTCACGAGATTTGTCACTAAGACTGGTATGTCCACGCTGAAATTCTAAACACTACTACTAAACTAGCGTTCGACAGTCCACAGACATGGGGCTTTATCATGGAACACAGATGTTAGCTTTTCGAAACACTGAAGCCGTGTTAGGCCTCTTCGGAAGTTGTAGAAAATTATTGCAGGGACATTTTCCTTGGTGAGATTAATTTTCGTACGTGACCTGACAGATTCATTACAACGCTTTGACTAAACAATTGCATTATTCCTAATTCCTTCAATTGTTTTGATATTCTAAATTCCAACAAATTTGAATATTGAACAATTCTAAATTCAAAATTGACGGCAATTATGTAAACGACAGAACTTAAAAGGCATGCCTAGTACACCCAAGTAGTGGGTAGCACAATTGTTTTATAATGTAATATTTAAGATATTATGACTTATTCTTATTGTGCTACTGTTTGTTTTTCCTTAAATAAGTAAATTATAGTTAGCTCTTTCTGCTGAAAACAGTCTTCTTAGACTCATTAAAAGGCTAAGAGCTAGATATTCCTTGCTTATTATAAAAACATAGACAGGAATGTAACATTCCTTTGTAAAGAAGAAATATAAAGACAAAGGGCAAAAATTCCTTGCAAGTGTCTAAGGTTAACTTTAGTCATAACTAAATACTATAGGTCCTGTAAGTAACTACGTATGGTACCGTCTACTGAACACTTATTTGTAAAAAAAATACCGACTTCCAAAAATACAAAAAAAAAAAAATTACTGTACTTTCGGAATTCGAGTGACTTTGTATGTTTCATTGACTTTATTGCCATCGACTTCCGAATGTATTTTATGTTACCCTTTTTATTTCAGATATCCTACACAAATTCTTGTCATTTATAAATTTTACTTTATAACGAGAAATTATTATGACAACATCATGTCAAAAATACTTATTTTAGAAGATAACTCATAAATAACTCAAGTTAATAAAATTTATGTGGGACCACCCGCTTCCTCTACCAAATGAAAAAAAGAATCACGAAAATGGGACCAGTAATCACAGAGAAATCGGAAATACATGCATACAGCATACATGAAAAAAAACATATGCTGGTGGAATTCATAACCTCCTCTGTTTTAGAAGTCAGTTAAAATAACTGACCAACATTTTACCAAACAAGTGATCAAAATGTAAACAAAAGGCAAATAAATATGTACTTTATCGTTGTAAGTCTTAAATTTTCTGTGAAAAATACTGAAAACTCTGTTACCTTGAGTTATCCTGTAGTAGGTACCTGTTTATCGGCGCTGTGAGTAAAACTATGAATTTTTAATGGCGTTACCAACAACGATATGCTAAGTTCCTCATATTTATTCAAATTGCTTTGTTTTTTGTAATTAAGCTTTGTACTACGTAAATCTTTGTCGTTGGTGTTAATGGTTCACACAGGGATTTGTGAATGTAAAGCGAAAACTTCGCTTTGTTCACGGAAATCTTAATTAAACGGATTTTCTGGACGGATTTTTTTAAATTTAAGAATTTTTCTCGGTGTTTCGGTAAGGTGCTTCGATTTTTTTCCGAATAGGAATATAATAATTGGTTTTATTCATTCATTAATGCAGGCAAAATCTTCATTAAATAAAGTTGCATTTCATCTGTCTGTAACCGCGTTGTGCTTCTTACCTCCGCAATTTATTTTGATGCGGCACTATTATTTAGACACTAGCACTTCGCCAGCGTATTATTATTATATTATTCATCATCCGCAAAAATTTGAAAGCTCGGCTAATATGCATGATATAAATAAAATTTAAATATGCATGATATAAATATAAATTATAGTACCCACGAATAATGTAGCTTTCTGCCAGTAAAAGAATGTTTAGAATTGGATCATAAGTTCCGAAGATTATCCCCTAAGTACGAACTTACAAACCAAAACAACTTACAAACAATACCGCTTTATAGTATTAGTATAGATTTAATTTAGGAATGCTCATGTGTATGATATACCTATTTAATATTTCACATAGGTTCCTACTTTTAATAATTACCTCGAAGTTATGTCAAATCGTAAAAACTGTGCTCTTGCTAGTGAATGATGTGTAAGCATTTAATTAGATATCTTGTATAAATCTACTACTACAGATTATCCGTTATACGGGGTGTAAACAGACCCTTCACGAAGCCGGCAACCAAGCATTCTGTACATCAAACTAAGTAACTTTACGCAAATATTATGGCTGGGAAACGACTTTTTTTTTTGGGGTGAAAAATCACGTTTTACGGTAAAACTCAATGTAACACACTCAAAACATTGTGCTGATGGATGGATTGAATAGTACGGGGATCGTGATGGTATTTAAAGTAAAAGTCTTACATTAGAAACATGAATTTAAAAAAAAAACTTGTGAAAAAGTTGGAACTTTGACCCCCAATATCTCCGGAACTAGAAGGTTCCCAGGTATTGTCTAGAACAAAAAAATGATCGTAATGGCGGGGAGAACAAGTACCTTTCGGCTTCGTTAAGGGTCTTTTTACACCCTTTATTAATCTGTAGTAACTTATAGCAGATTTTGGCGCGTTCATTTAAATAGGTATTTGAATAAACGGTAAATTAATTAACATCATGTTACTAATCGGAAGATAAGCCCCGTCGTTTACAACACACAGTTCACTTTTAAACGGATCTCATGAACTTAATTACGAACACAACTTTATTAACATCATTTACTTTGAAATTCTGTAACAATATTACGAGAAGAAATAGCCGTAACTCAACTTTAGTACCAAAGTGTATCTATGGTGCAGAACTCCAAACAGTCATAATTCAGTTTTTAATTCTTACTCAAAGAGTACGTACCAAGAATGTTGCCAGTATCACCATTATTGGTCTAGAAAAATGCAAATTTTAAAAGTCAATATAGTAATAGCAAGGAAACATTGCAACGTAAAGAGAGGCGTAGTTACTGTTTTGCCTAGAGGGGGATCGTAACCAGTAATACACACTTCCTCTTACCAGTTTTGAATCTGTCTATTTGAAAAAGAAACCTCATTGATCTGGAAATATTAACCGTGAAAATTTAATAACGTTAACGATTTAACGGTCCTTAAATTAAACATAGAATCTCTTACTTACTCCTCAATCTTACATCATCTGCCTGCCTTTTCCCAACTATATTGGGGTCGGCTTCAGTCTAACAGATGCAGCTGAATACCAGTATTTTACATGGAGCGACTGCCTATCTGAACTCCACAACCCAGTTAGTACTGGGTAATACGATACCCCTTGGTAAGACTGGTTGTCAGACTTTTTGGGCCCTGACTACCTAACGACTGTCAAAGATCTACAAATGACACCCGGGACCGACGGCTTAACGTGCTTTCCGAGGCACGGAGGAAACTCGGTATGTAATGGTTGGTCACCCATCCACAGACCAATCAAGCAAGGCTTAACCTAAAGATCGACCTGAGCGGCTGTTATTATTTAGCCTCGAGCTCCTCCTCATTAAACCTTTTAACTCATCAAACTAACATTAACTTAAAACTTCAACCTAAAAATAAAGTAAACGTGATAAGTTTTTTTTATAAACTAAAACCACAGAAAAGGTCGCCTAAATCCCGGCTCAAGTTTCACTTTCTGAAATTAGCAGTTTGTAGGCAAACCGCTTATTTGTGTAATGGCGAACTTACCAGCCGAGCTCAACAGCCAACGTTCACAGTTTGTGTTGTCCGTGTCACCCTTTCGGACGAAATGCTGAATTATAAATATATCGCTTAGCCGGAATTTGTTACAGCCAGCGGCTTAACAACTTTTGGACGGAATAAAAAATATGTTTCCGTGGAATGGTTGCGGTGACACGCATGTGTTAATTATGAGTTTTTGATGAGTAGGTACAGGATTATTAAATGAGATTTGGAGGAAGCGGTAGCTATAGCTATGATATGAGAGCTATAATCACAACAGGGTATTATGAGGACTTTGAAAGTTCCCTTACACCACAGAATCTCTGATAAAAATACGCACCGAGTGTCCTATCGAGAACCCTGGAAACAGTTATTTTTCTTTAATTGTTTAGCTCTTTGCCTACACTGCATACTTAGGCCTACACATAGGCTACGAACGCATTGATAGGTGGAGAGCTTAGCGCCTAGAAGCAGGCCACTTAGATCTGGGCCTAGCGAAGATTTTAGGACATTCGTTTCACTTCACTACTCGCTGGGCGACCTGCTAGCCTCTACGCACTAACCAAGCCACTTGTCAGTGCGTACGTAACCTTAGACTTCTATGACCGTCACAAATATTCGTAAAACTTGTAAAGTCATAAAGTTCTCGATTATTATCGCAATGTTGACATAATCAAGTCAATAAACTGAACGAATAAATTATGCGGAACATTTATACCTAAATTATGTAATTAATAGTTAACATATTTATTTATCGGGATGATTATTAAAATATGCTGAGTATGACAAGTACGTTGAGAGCTTTTTAATGAAAGTAATATCATTAATGTAATGCATTTCACGTCGATGTACATTGCTGCGTTCAACCAAGCGGAAATGTTTCACTTACCTACCATATCTTATACATTTTGAACCATCCGTTTTATTATTATCTATACCATCATGACATTACCTTTCTTTTTCATTTAGTTGGTGCCTAACCTGGTGTCAGAGTTTTTATGCCGCGTATGTGCCTCTGACTTGGCTTTACATGCCGTCGAGAATTGTCTCTCAGGCATGCTGGTTTGGTTTCCTCACGATGTTTTCCTTCACCGGTGCAAGTGATAATTACACAATACGTACATGAATCCAAAAAATCGGAGATGCGTCTCTTGGTTGCGAACTCGAGACCAATGACTTTACATTCCGGTGGTCACACCACTAGGCTATCTCTGCTTACACTGTATAACATTAGCTACACCTGTATTTTCGGTATTGTTTGCAGAGTTTAAGTCCCATGTAATAGGGGGCAAGCCTGTTGCCATCAACCGGGAGGCTACTAAGAAATTCCTAATAGAAAGAGCCAATATCACTTTGCCCAACCGATCGAATTTTAGTCCTCATAATGCTTCGTGTGGAGTTCGATAATTGTCCCACGGGATCATACTACCGGGATAAAAAGTAACCTATGTGTTAATCCAGGTTATAAACTATGTGTGTGGTAGATTTCATCCAAATTCGTTCAGTAGTTTTTCCGTGAAAGAGTAACAAACATCCATCCCTCCTCACAACCTCTCGCATTTATTTAGTAGGATTTAAAACAATAATTGAAAGACATTTTTGCAGAGGCATCAATCCTATAATGACGTTCAACGAATTTAATTCGCCGGAAATCCATAAAACCACTTGTCATCAGGACTTCGGGAGATAAATCGAAAAATCCCTTTTACGACTTCCAATAACGAAAGGAGAAACTCGTTGCTATAGAAACGCGCATGACATAAATCATGTTGGGGCTCGATATTTTATAGGTTTTAATTTTGGTATTTTATGTTGTGATAACATCTGCGGACGTAACGGGCGAGCCAGCCGCGACCCCGCGGGGTCTTTACGAGGTCCGGTTTATGACCCCGCGGCTGCTGATCCGCTCGTTACAAACTAAACTCAGCCATTTTTCAACTGATCCGTGACATTATTAGCTACCTAATTGAATGTGTTATTGATGTGTACCGTTCTATTGTTAGACATTGATTAATCGGATTATACGTTAATTACTCTTGATTTAATTAAGCTTGTGTATTTTGATATACCTAAACTTGTGATATCTACACTAAGCAGTCCTAAAAATACGACGACTTCATTGAGAAAAAGAAGTACCTGCATACCTAATAAAAAGAGACTGAAACAATCTCAGTAGAAGACAACATTATTTGCGTTGCGACTGGACAAAATATTTCATCAAAATGCAAAACAGCACAATTTCCCTGCAGCGGCCCGCGCGCCGGAGAAAGAACTGAATTAACTGGACGTTGGAAAACAGATAACTTAATTTGCATAACTCGTTCACACGGGGCATCGTCAGATAACCTAATTTGTGCTGACGGGTTAAACCGGGCGGAAAAAGTCTGGCGAAATGTTGGCCTTTTCATGTCAATTATGTATTAGAGCAAGCGATTGGCTACTATTAGGAGTTCCTTTTTTCGGTCCTTGTTTAGTAAAGTGCTGTTTTGTTCTCCGCTTTATTAAGTTAACTGTTATTGTGTACTGTGCATATAAATGTGGAAAACTTTACATATGCAGTAGATTTCGTTTTGTTCTTGTTCGTTTTAAGTGTTTTATTTGCATCCTTTGTTTCGGAGTCACTCGACTGTTTCAGACATTTAGGATATTCTATCAGAAAAGTGTGGAAAGTGTTGGCTATGAATGTAGATGAGTATAAGGGTAGAGGAAGATCAAAGAAACGATGTATGGATTGTGTAAAGGATGATAATTATGAAATGGCAAGAAAGGAGGTGTTTGATGAGATGACGAGTAATAGAGAATAGAGAAGTATGGAAGAAGAAGACATGCTGCGCCGACCCCAAATGAATTGGGATAAAGGCAAGAGAATGATGACATTAAAAAAGAGGGTTTGGCGGAGGGAGTTAAATCTTTTACAAAATATTCGTAGTACTACGTACATATCTACTGATTTGAGTGATAATGTATCTATTACGGCTAAAAGCCGAAGTAAGGTTACACCTAGTTCTAGCCTGCTATACCTAGGCGCGGCCGGTAACTATCCTTTTTATTCCTAGGACACACCGACCTAATAAATGGATTAGGTTAGGTTAGAACTGTGCCCAAACGCGTGCGAGCCGAACGAGCGCAGCGAGCGGCCGGCGAGCGCTACATCCAAATTGGTTGCATTATAACAAACTGTTACCGGTAGCACCTAGGTATAGCTGGCTAGAACTAGGTATAGCCTTACTTCGGCTTTTATCCGTAAATATCCACTATTAGTAATTAAAACATCTCCAATTTCAAGCTAAAATTAATTTATTTCAGTCACGTAAATAAAATCAGTGTTTAAAATTAACCGAAACCCGTAATTGCTTGATGAAAGTTATAATTATCATAAACTATTATTAGCGTGCTGTGCAACTTCGTGGCTTACTTTAACCCCGGTTTGACTCGCTTTGGATCAACTCTGGAAAATACTTCTTTACCTCAATTTTATTTATATATTCAGTTGAGATTTATAATAAGTTACCCATAGACATTAAGAACATTCATTTAATTGGTATTTTTAAAGAAAGCTAAAAGACTTCCTAATTAAAAAGTCATACTACTCTGAAAAAGAATTCCTTGAAGAAAAATAATTATTCTAAGAACCTACCTATTGTTAACATCTTCAAAATACTGTACACTTAGTTCGCAATAAAGAATTTGATTTTTTTGTAGCTATTCTTCAAATATCATGTTTATTTATATCTTCGGTCGAAGACGACTACTTACTGGGATTAATTGTCTACCAGTAAGACAGGAGTTACGAGACTGTTTAAACTTATAAAAATGTAAAACTTAATAAATACGAACATATTTAAGCATTTTCCGATAAGTAAGTACCTTTACTTACTTATCTTTTCACATCCAATCCATCTCCTATCTAACAGTAGATCGGAACACAGTGTTGCCTACTGGCACTTATACGTTTCTTATTTTACATTCAAACACGCCGAGCGAGCAGTTACCATTAAAAGGTCTGACGTTTGCCCCCCGAGAACTCTTTCATCACGCCGTGTGTATGTGGGGCCGTGCAGCTACGAAATCATCTAGACACGAATTGAAGTTTTCAGTGTTCAAAAATAACGAGAACAGATTGCGTGATTCAGATAAGTTCAACTATGGTTTACTGATGAGTGGTAAATTAGTCAATTAAATATATTAGGTTAATAAATATGTATAGTAGGGTAATCTTTATAAGGATTCGTAGGTAGTTTCATACTACCATACTTTACTTGAGACTGCGTCGTTTGTCGAATTTTCGCAAGCGCAACTGCTGAGCATGAGGTCCTGGGTGCGATTCCATGGTCGGGCAATGTGTTATTGGGTTTTTCTGTCAGAAATTTCTCAGTAGCAGCCACGGAGTCTGGATTTATGCCCATTTGATGGTAATAGGCTCGCCCCCTATTACATGGGATTTAAAACATAACTGGCGAAATGTGGGTGTACTATTAGGTACACCTCTGCCTAATTCTTCGGGGATTACAGGCTTCTTCTTCCATAAGTCATATCATGAAATGGAGGTTAAGAGGAAAATATTTTGTGTTAGATAGAAATGACTGCAAGCTTTTATTTTCAAATCATCATCTATTTAAAAATCAGACCCTGCTGTTAGGCTCAATTTGTCTACCTATGTGAACCATCTCAATAGTATCCATCGTAACAGCAAGCATGTTATGAGATAATCCCCTTTATTGCTTCTCATTATCTTATCACATAACTTTAAATTAGCTTGAAAATTATATTTAGGTATATCACATTCATACATTCTCTATTTTATTCACCTTTACACTTTCCTACCTCGTGAACGCTAGTGTAAACAAGTGCAGGTCTTGTATATGTGTGTGCGCGACACCTGAAGATATCCGGCTCACTTGTTTGTGGCTCATTCATCCAGTACACTCCACAGATAGCATACAGATAGCGTCGTTGGCGCACAGATTGAATTGCTCTTTTATATCGCTTGAGCTTTGGAGGGCCTATGATAAAGATTTGTTGTACATAGACATTTTTAATTAATGTGGGATTATTATTCATATTATAATAGACTAGCGGCCCGTCCCGGCTTTGCACGGGTGGACATTTATTTTTTAAATATTTTGGGATAAAATATAGCCTATGTTACTCAGGGATAATATAGGTAAAAAAATGGTGAAAAATTTTTTGAAATCGGCGCAGGAGTTTTTGAGTTTTTTAATTACAAACATACACACACACACACACAAAAATACAAATCTTTCCTCTTTATAATATCAGTAGGATATTAGCATGATAAAATAATTATTGTATTGTAATTAAATAGGCTAGATTTTTTAGGCTAGAACTGGAAATTAAAGTAATAATTAAGTATGTGCCAAGAATGGTTAAAGTAAGGATTGAGTATATTAAAGGAAATTTGAAAGTTGCGCCAATTACAGAAAAGGTGAAAGGGAATCGACTGTCTTGGTATGGACATGTGATGAGGAGCGACGAATCGCATTTGACTAAAAGTGTGACTTATATTAAATGTTGATGGATGGAGAGGGAGAGGAAGACCAAGGAACCGATGGATGGATTGTGTGAGAAATGATATGAAAGATAAAGGTGTAAATGAGAATGGAAGTAAAAAACGTGTTGCGCCGACCCCAACTAACACGGACAGGAAGGACAGGAACAACAAACCAACAAGGACAAGAAGATGACGAGTTAATTATGTGGCAAAGCTAGTCATTACCCCTTTGCTCTTGTCTGAATTTATTTAGGCAGCCATCCATCCATACATTCATCCGTACATTACATTATCCGTACTTGTCTATAAATAAGTCGTCATCGCATTGGTCACAAACTTTCTATCGATGTCCTTTTTTCATAGTTAATCAATCGTTTCTCTCGTTTTTCTCTACTCTTATGTAGAAATTCATAGTCAAAACTTTCTCACGACAAAGCATTCGAAACACGACTGCTGATGTTACTTACTGTACCTACTAGACTGTCATAAAACCTCTGCTGTTAAAATCTAGGTAAGAGCTATAAAGAAGCATAATATTTCCATAAAACTTCAGAAGCTCTTAGCTTAATAATAAAATCTTAAAGTCAATAAGCAATATTGCATTGTTAGCATATGCTCATTATTCATGACTCTTTGAATTATATTAACCTACCTGCACGTTGCAAAGCTAACTCATGTTGGCATGAAATTATAATAGGGAACGAGGAATATGTATAAAATGTGCTTGAATAATGTATAATAATTTGATTTTTATACTTCAAACGTCCCCAAAAATTCAGCTTTGAAAGGGTTTCTTATTGCACTTCTCGAAACCCGAACAATACTAATTTGGGTAGGCAGCACCTCCCCACTCAACATTATGGGCTTTTAAAATTTCGCATCCACTCACAAAAGCAAGGAACGAATCATCTAATTAGACATTACGTCTGTAACATTTCTGAAAATCCTTTGTATTGCAGAATTTTATGCGTTCTTTGTTCCAATGGCATTTTTAAAAGTGTTAACGGTGATGGAGTTTGAGCTCTATGGCTTGAGAAGTAAGGATGTTTTTGTAGATTGGCAGTGCTGGATATTGAGGTGGTGACAATCGCGGAGCGCAGTAGGAGACCGTTCACTAACGAGCCCCCCGCCCCCTCATTTTCATTTTATCGTCGCGCCGCCCTCGACGGGTACTATTTACAGTTCTTTTGCACCACTGTCATAAGGTAAGTATCTCATTTTGTAATATCCTAATGAGAAATTTTGAACGTCTTTATTTGTACGGCGTAATGAAAGTGTCTGTAGAATTGTAGATACGTTGACGTGTGTTTACTTTGTACATTCTACAAGTGTGTACGTTGGATACACGTGGATATTTGATAAGTAGGTGAACTGTGATGTAAATAGTCACTATGAAAAGTATGTCAAAACAGACTTGAGAGGATTCTGTCAATTCATAACAATCGGTGACAAGACCAAAGAGAGTTAAAACACATATAGAGCGGACATTAGGAATATTTTCACACGAATTTTGATCCCGAAAATTTTCCATTTAGACACACGAATGCTACCTGACAAGCGTGCGTATGACATTAGACAGAACGATTTGTTACCAAGTAGTAACAAGTATTGGATTACAATTTTCTTCGTCTTGTCCCATCGTGCGGTCAAAGACATTCAAATAATTACGACCACACCATTGTTTTTTCCGATGAACATATATTTTTCTATGAACTTTTAATATGTTTTTCCGAAGCCACTTGTTTTTCCTTTCAACTACAGCTGCGCTTTGATATGACAGGAAACCAATTAGGTTGACATCTTTTCCGCTGCAAGTAAGTAGGTTATAAGTTCATCGAATGAGCACTCTGTTTGCTTTTTATTTAATTGGGTCCTACTTCTTGGGACAAAGAATACCTTTGAATAAAATCAGGCAGCAAATAGTGTCGGTACAGTCAACTTAGCAGTTGTTGGCTATTTATAAGTAAAAATAGTACAACGAGGAAATGTGTTGATGTTATTGGGTGAGCATAAAAAACTATGGAGTGGAAGGTTTGAAAGTGAAGGATTTTCTATTAGGTATTCTCAGTTGCAGCACGTGGTCTGGATTTGTGTCCTTATGATGGCAATAGGGTTGCTCCCTAAAGTACATGGGACTTAAGTATAACTTACGCTTCAGGAAAAACTTAAATTTGATGGTTTTGTTAAATTCGTGTTTGGTTTGGCACAAGTACCTACGTCATTTTATTGAAAAAATTAGACATTTCATCAGATTAGATTGCTAGTACGCCAAAATAAATGTAAAATAAAGGGTAGGCGTACTCCACTGATACGGGCGATTGCTGACAAAGAGTAAGAAGTGAAAAACAAGCGGAACTTAACTTTGAACTAGATTGTACCTAGGTAGAATCTCAAAGTACGTACGTAGGTTAGTAGAAAATTTAGTTCGATTCAAACGAATCTATTTACTTTTGCGAAGGGTTATATGGGTACCTACTATGTATATTGTTAAATAGAATTTATACCTTTATCTAGTAGGTATATAATCAAAAGGTGTGAAAAAAGATAAAGAGATATTTTCAAACAAATTTTTATTTGAGTCGATTGAATTTTGTGCTAATACAACATGAAATATTATAAAGATTATTTATATACCTACATAAGTTTTTTTATGTTTGTATTTCGTATGTAAGAATACTGCGTTCGTGTTTTTTTCTCTAAACATGTGAACAAATATTTATATTTTTGAAAAAAAAAGCAACAGTGAAACTTGTTTGTACCTTTTTTTCATTTATTATTCAACTAGCTTTTGCCCGCGGCTTCGCTCGGGTTAATTTATAATTTGACAATCAATTCGAGTTGTATTCTACTTGTAATTCAATCATGATTCGAAAGACACGTGGCGCCATCTATTATCATAAGAACGTTATTGTTGTTTTTCTCGGGAACAGTACTTTTTTCAGGATGAAAGGTACCCTATGTCTGTTTCTGTACGCCTGACAGCGTATATGCAAAATTTCAGGATGATCGGTTCAGTGGTTTAGGTGTGAAAAGGTAACAAACAAACTTACTTTCGCATTTATAATATTGGTTAGAACAGTCTGGAATCTACTTCATTTATAACACATTATTAAACTGCAGTGCAATAACAGTGTACGAAGTGAAGAGAGCAACAACTGACGGCAACATGGACATGTTGACGTTCTGAGTTCCGAACACGTGCATGTGGACAGGACGCGTGCGCACGCAGCGGAGGAGGCCCTTTGTCAGCTTGTAGTATTCCTCATCTGGAAAATAATTTGGGGATTAGCATCGGCGTTGGGTAATGATAGCACGGAGGGGTTACCCACATTGCACTGTTAATTTGTTAGCCATCACGCATTCATGGTGGTTTTGGTGGTAGATGGTGTTCGGCTTACTTACTGATAGTTTTACAAAAAGAAGCAACGTACTCGTGCGCAGTTTAGCCGTGGGCTACTGGAACCGCACCTTAACTATTGCTTATGGTACGAAAATTTTCAATTGCAATATTTATTTTAAAAATATAAACGCTACCAAAATCTTTCAATAATTTTTGATTGATCACAAGTGTTCAAAATAAAAAACTTATATAGTAAATAAGGAATTATTGTAACTGGTCATACTTTCAAGCGTGTGCAGAGAAAACTCGCAGAGTTTCTGTTGCAGCTCCAGGGAACTGTTCTGAATATTCTGACCACCGCGAGATATTACGAACAAAGCCATGAGGAACACTATCATGGAAGCTAGTTGAACGAACAGCATTGTAAAATTCGGAACACCCTGTGAAACGGACGAGAAACACACATTAAGAGTTAAAATACATCAGACAAAATAAGAGAGACAAATGCCCGTTTTCTTAACATTAATCGACAACTAAATATTTTCAGGTCAGCGCCAAGAGTTGAAATTCCATCAGAGCCGTACCGAAATATTAATACTCGGATAAGATTCTGAGCCAATCATTGGAAATTCAACTGTGTTCTATAAGTATTCATTGTTCGTTTTTTTTAAAACAGGCATGAGACGTTTAGCGAACCCCGTATAGAATTCACTAAGATCCATAATTTCTTAAATCCTCTTTTCTTGTCCAGGCGGTTTTCCTTTAGAATGCGCTTCCTCAGAATATCAGGACGGCCACCAGTCGGTTCACATTCAAGGAAAAAGCTCGCGCAAACTTACGTGAGAAGTTGGCAGACTCGTCTCACAATTAATTTGTTGATTTTCTTCATATATGTATTTTTATATCTCGTTGCTTTGTATATTTTGTTTTTATATATGTATTTATTATTATTTTATATTCTTGGAAATTTTCTGTACTATTGCACCTATTGTTTTGTCTCTGCATCACCCTAAGGTAGACTGGTAGAAAATGTCCAAAGCACAAGTCCGCCTTTGTACATTATATGCATAAAGTTTTAATAAATAAATAATCTTGACATAATTCAAGTTTAAATTCATACGTACCTTAACAGTTATTATTGCGATGGTGTACATCAATATAATGTAATACGCGATCACTATCGACAGCATGATGGTCAACTGAAACAAACCATACGACATCTTTACCAATATATACTAAGATCGGTTGATATTTGTATCAAAGAAAATAGAAGTACAGAGTGGAAGGGACACCGACGTATTCAGTACATGCATTGTTCTGAGACATAAAAAAATTTCATCGGTTATTAAAAATAAAAACAGCTGTTTCCTCCAAGAGTGCAATAGGTACCTACACGATCAAAATGTATGGAAAAGCTGTTTTATTTTTTTAAATAAAAAAAAACTATGTTGGGTCAGAATGATGTACTGAATACGTGGTAACCGTTTTCGCGTCGGTATGCCTTTCACCCTGTATAATAGAAATCATATGTAAATACATAAATACACTTCGGAGGTACATATATAAGTTAGTACATTACCTGTGTCTTAAACATTGAATTGCATAAGTTAGCGCTTTCGTTAATATTTTCGTACGCTTTCACCCATTTGCTCAACTTATCATGGTTGACGGCTACACATGACAAATTCTCTGTGTGTTCTATATTCCTTCGATTTTCTCTCAACATCGATAGTTCACCATCTATTGATCGCGTGATTGCTCTCAGTTGCTCAGAAACCACGAAAAAAATAGAACTCAATACGCAATATTGGAATATATAGCGCAAGTCAGACACGTCAATGTTGCACTGATAAATAGTAGAAAAAAATAAAATTATAGCTTTATCGTCGGAGGTATAACTCCATGTGTAAATGTAAAAAACTATTTTAAAAGCCAAAAACAACACTATCTTCAATGGGAAACTTTTTTGTTTTTTCAACATTCTTTGGTTGTATACTTCGTCATCAAAAATTTCGTAGAACGCATCGACATTCAGTAGAATTCTATTGAAACTTTCGGAGTAATAAATGGACGCAATCATTACATATATCGAGAAACAGGGGGACGAATAATAATAAAACTGTTCAGGTTGAATGGGAATTTCCGTGGCTTGAACAACGTTAGACACAACGTTCAAAAAAATGTTTAAAATGTTAAAAATGATCCAACAGAGCACAACAATACGAGTCCGTGTTTTTAAACACAAATAATTTCTGAACACAGTTAGCCCATTTTCTACGAACAATAGATATTTTAAAGGTGTGAGATTCATCGTCCCCAGTATGATAAAGAACTTGATCGACCAGAAGTAAGACACTAGAAAAACGTGTCCGTTAGTCTAATAAAATAAATAAGTGATGAACAGCCGGGAAATATTCGTATGTGTTATTCAATATTCTAATGAGAGTGTTAAAGTAATTGCTTATATGGAAAATTTCAATAACTTTTCTATGTTTGAATAGTGTGCTTCGGCCGAAAATAAATGATAAGTATAACAACCACATTAATCGAGAACATTTTATTATTTTTCGGTTAATCGGAGCTACAAGTAGTAGGTCCGAGTCTGGCTGTTTGTGTATGTGAGATTAAACGTTGATCAACATAACCACGATATAAGAGAAATTCCTAGAGTAAGGGCAAGTTTAAAGCGGGACGTGAGAGGGAGAGAATCTCACGTCCCAGCCGCCGCGGGCGACGCACCGGGCGTCGGGGGCCACGTGGTGGCTCCCGGCCACCGTAGGCGCGGGCCTGTGGACGGTGAGTAATGGGTTAGCTCACCGTCCGTCCGTCTTATGACGACAGGCCGTGTCGACGGCGCGTTCGTGTTCCACGCGCGCCTCAAAGAGATGTCAGCAATCAGGAAGGGGCCCGCAAGGGCCAATGCCTGCCGGGGCTGCGGGTCTGTTCGAAAGAGATACCGCGGCCCTGGAACACAAAGGGCAATGAAGGAACATGGATGGGTTTTAGTCAGTAAGAGTCTGACACTCCCTCCCACTCCACCCAGAGCGGGAGAAGTAATTTGATGATTTCCCATCCGTAAAAAAAAAGGCCAAGTTTAAAAAAAAACCTTTTTAAAAATAAGCCTAAAGAAATGGAATTGCAAAGGCAAAAAAAGTATAAGCGACAAGCTTTTATGAAAACTATTCTTTTTCGTTTTTATTTACTCCAAAGTTTATTTTCTTCTCTTAGGTGCATTTTTATAAAAGCTTATTTTTAAAAAGGTTTTTAATTAATAATTTTATTTTCAATTTTTTTTTGTTTTTTCGTAACCATTTCTGATTACGCATCCTTATACATTTTTGTCTTATCCGTGCTATTAACCGTTGAGGACTTCCCTCTTAGGCAGACGATCCTGGCTGCAGGATGATGAGGTATGATAGAAATCATGTTTATCCATAAAATCTTCAATGAACGCATGATCTACAAATTTTTGTGCTATTTACGCACAGTTACAAAAATTTGAGGAGGTTGAGGAGTTCCCTCGTGAGAAAACAATTCTGGCTGCAGGATGCTACAAATCATCTTTATCTACCAAAATTGAGTGCGTAAGTATACAAAATTTCGTGCCCGCACTATTAACCGTTGAGGAGTTCCCTCATGAGGAGACCATCCTGGCTGCAGAAATAAGTAATGTCTGTCATAAAAATGTATTGTCACCAGATACATTTGGTCGGTGTACACCAGCAATGAAAATGATTCACCTAAGTTTAATCTACTGCTACCGGCCAGACCTAGGTGTAGCCGGCTAGAACTAGAAGTAACCGGACTTTGGCTTTTACTCGAAATATATATAGGGTGACTGGTAATTAGTGACTGATACTTAAACACGTGATTGTACTCATCATAACAATCAACTTTCCCAAATATTTTTTTTTATACTCTTTCACATTTATCCTAATAATACAACAGCTGTTTGAAATTCGCGCGCGCGCGCCTATGACCTATTAGCTGTTAGCCGCGTGACGCCGCGGGCCGTTGCCTCATTACTATAGTACCGTGTAACAGTGGGTAGGCAGAGCACCCGCGCGGCTCGCAAGCCCGCTTTTTTACGAAGGGAAATAGTTATAATAACAAAAATTATGAATAGTTTCACAAACATGTAATCGAAAGCTTCGAAATAAAACACTGAATTTTTTCAACTAAACTGTTTATTCAAATCTTGTGCAACAAGAGCGAAAGTAGGATCTTTTGCGAAACAAAAAAATTTGAAATAGTGTAAACATGCACTTTGAACTATTTTATACAATTTTAATTATATTATTCTGTGCTCTAGCCAAAGATTCCTGAATGTAATCTGTGGATTCGACCTATTAATTGCCTACAACACATTATTAAACTGTAGCATAATAACAGTGTAGGAAGTGAAAAGAGCAACAACTGACGGCAACATGGACATGTTGACGTCCAGAGTTCCGAACACGTGCATGTGGACAGGACGCGTGCGCACGCAGCGGAGGAGATCCTTTATCAGCTTGTAGTATTCCTCATCTGAGAAAGAAAGCAGGTGTGTTGCAGTGTTGTTTTACTATTGGCGTCACGGTTGCATTTGCATTTTTTACTAGTCTTTGCTATCCCACTGCTGGGCAAAGACCCCCACTCCTACATTAATTTGCGAGGCCTGGCGTTGTACTTAAAAAAGGGGGACACCAATGCTCGCAGTTTCTGCTGAAAAGCTAAGAAAACTTTAATTATTTTCTGAGCGATGTCTCCTGCGAAAGTATATGTAATTTTATTTCGTTATTGTGTATTGCTTCTTTTATTCACTCCTCGTTTCACCAGAGTATGTCAATCGTTGGAATCGATTTTCACTTATAAATAAACTTTTACAGAATGAGAAAAAATAGCATTAACTAACTTTCAAGCGTGCGCACACAAAGTTCGCAAAGTTTCTGACGCAGCTCCATAAAGTTGTTCTGAATCTTCTGACCTCTGCGAGATACAAGAAATAGCGCTAAGAAGAATACCATAATATTAAACATGTTCATGAGCAGTGCTGTCGCTGTCATTGCACCCTGTGGAAGACAAATTACTATTCTATAAACAGGTCAGTTGGTTAATAATAACAGCCGCTCGGGTCGATCTTCAGGTTGAGCCGTGCTTGCCTAGGTTTGTCTGTGGATGGGTGACCGCCCATTACATACCGAGTTTCCTCCGTGCCTCGGAAAGCATGTTAAGGTGTTGGTCCCGGGTGTTATTTGTAGATCTTTGGCAGTCGTTAGGTAATTAGTGGCCCAAAAAGTCTGACCACCAGTCTTACCAAGGGGTATCGTATTACCCAGTACTAACTGGGTTGTGGAGGTCAGATATGCAGTCGCTCCATGTAAAATACTGGTATTCAGCTGCATCCGGTTAGACTGGAAGCCGACCGTAATATAGTTGGGAAAAGGCTAGGCAGATGATGAGACAGGTCAGGCATCAACACCGACCTCAGACCTCATGAAGAAATGCTAAACGAGGCATACCTACCACATTGATTTGACAGTCAATGTTCGTTATTACTCATCATTCAGATAGTATTTCAATGATATTATTTGACAATTGATCCGTGTTTCAAATGAAAGAGCAATGTTTGAGAATAGAAAGAAACTAATAAAAGCGTTTTGTCAACTATATTGGGGCCGCTTCCAGTCTTACCGGATGAAGCTGAATACCAGTATTTTACATGAAGCGACTGCATATCTGACCTCCACAACCCAGTTAGTACTGGGTAATACGATACCCCTTGGTAAGCCTGGTGGTCACCTTTAGGCCACTGACTAATTAGTAATTAACAACTGTCAAAGATCTACCATTGACAGCCGAAACGAATTAACGTGCTTTCCGAGACACGGAGAAAACTCGAAGTGTAATGGGTGGTCACCCATCCACGGACCAACCTAGGCAAGCGCGGCTTAACTTGACGATCGAACCGAGAGGCTATTATTATTTAGTCATTTTTTTTTTAATTTTTGTAAAGTAATAATATTGATACGTACCTCGACGGTTGTTATAACGATGGTATACGCCAACATTATGTAATACGCAGTAACTGTCAAAAGCATGATAGCCAGCTGAAACCAATTGTACAGATATTTTAACAACAATTTTATTGAAACCTAAGATCAACGCATACTTATAAATCTGCGCGGGATCAACATCGACTCGGCTCATTTTAATCCCTGATCCCATGGCTCCCATGGCTCGGGTTGAGACCAGTGTTTCTAGATCCCAAAAGTAAAATTACAGTGTTGTCAGCTAATCGTGACGTTTACGTATTAAATGTGATAAAATATGATTATAAATTAAATACAGTATGTTTATACACTGTATTTTATCAGTACAGTATACAGAGACAAGTTTAAAATACAGTAAATTTACTGTAATTACAGTGAATCTGGAAGCACTGGTTGAGACGTTTCAGTACGACCCTTGCAGTACTTGTAACTGTTCGTTGACATTTTTTTTTTAATGCTGGCAAATGCTGTTTCATTATTTATGTTCCATTTATGAATTACTTACCTGAAAGCTAAACATGCATTTGGTTAAGTTAGAGCTGTCGTTAATATTTTCGTACGCCTGCACCCATTTCTTCAACTTGTCATGGTTAATGGTAACACTCGGCAAATTATCAGTGTGTTCCACTTTTGCCTGGTTTTCCCTAATCGCCAATAATTCGCTATCTACTGATCGTGTGATTGCTTTCAGTTGCTCAGAAATCACAAATAAAATACAGTCCAATATGGAAAATTGAAAAATATAGCGGAAGTCGGACATGCTAATGCTGTACTGAGTTACCGTGGTCAGTACAAACCCTTTTGTCTCACTGGTGGACACTCGAACGTAAGCAAAAGTGATGATTTTAAAGACGCAAAACGAAAGTACCATGGATGTTATAAGTGTTTGTGCTCTCCTCATCCTTTGGTTAAAGATCTCCTCATTGAAAATATTGTAAAACGCATCAAAATTCAAAAGAAGACGATAAAATCTTTTCGAGTAGTATAAAGATGCTGCCATTACATAGATGGAGAAAGCGTTGGTCGATAAAAAATAAATTTTTTGAGCCTTTACGGAAAATTGACTTTGACACGCAAAGTTGTACGCAACACTAACTGTAATGTTTACAGATTCAAAAACTACCCAAAGAATTGCAATAATACGAGTACGTCCTTTTAAACACAAATAATTTCTAAACACGGTTGTCACGTTTTCTATGAGCAAGAGATATTTCAAGGGCGTTAGATTCATGGTTCCTTGAGCGATTTTAAATAATTACTTTATCGAGGAGTAGTGTGACTACGGTCATGCGTGACTGAAAGTAATTGAACAATGAGTGACATGCGATAGTTATCGTCACTTATTTGTATTTAATCCAATTCAAAGAGTAGTGGTGGTATAGTAATTGTTTGCATAGAAAATACAAATACAAATTGTACATAGGAAATTAAATTACTTCTGATGTTTATACAATATGTTAAAAAAAACCCTGTCTAATCCGTGACGGTATTATTAGGTGTCGAAATTACATTCTTTTTATGTAATCCTTTTTGGAGAACAAGTAAAACAAAATATAACCTGATGAAAGAAGAAGGATCAAAATTAACCCTAAAGCCTTATTATTATAAATTAATTCATTATTTGCTAGACTGTAAGGATGGCGTTTGGAAGGATGCCATCTTTTTATACCCATTTTTATAATTTTTTGAGATACTTCTCTTTGCTGTTGGACGTGGGTTAATTTTGTATTCTTCTTTAAATAAATTGTACTAAAATGGGGAAACTTATAAGGCAACACACGTGCGCGGGCGGTCCCTTCCCGTGTATTGACGTTAGTGATGCAACAGATCTCTGTTTCTGTTTCCGCAAGAGCGGAAGTTCCGCACGCATTACAACATCCGTTTCTGCTTCTGTTTCCGCAACTTTTATAACGGAGATGTAAACGGAAGTTTACGACCGTTGAGAGTTGAAAGGTTCGCATGCGCGGCGCGAGGCGCGCGCTAGTCGCTGAGTGGGCGAGCGCGCGGGGGAGGGGTCAGCCAGCGAGCCGCGCACGGCCGCACGGCACGCCGCACAACGCGTTTGTTTACATACATTTTCGTGAATGCAAGCGCGTAATATTTATCTTGTGTGGTGGAAATTAAATTCACACAAATACCGTAAGCTTTTGCCATTAGTGCGCCAATATTTGTCGGTACCCCCCAGCAGCGTCGCCAGTGAGCAATTATTTAGCGGAGCTGGTCTTATATACGAAGAACACCGAAACAGATTGTTAGGTGCAAAAGCGGCCAAATTACTTTTCATAACATATAACTTACCACTACTAAATTTTGAATATTAAAATAATTTTAAGTTGCAATATTGTTTTCTATTGTAGATTTCTAATATATCTATTTCTAATCTAGGCTTGGTGTGTATTTAATACTTAATAAATAATTATATTTGTAAATTTATTAATTTTTTTCATATTATTTACACTTCCGTTTCTGCATCCGTTTCCGTTTCCGTTTCTGCTAAAATTTACTTTTGACATCTGTTTCCGTTTCTGGTTCCGCTAAGACACTTCCGTTGCATCACTAATAGGGAATATGCATGTAATTTTTTCTTCACTTAAATCAATAAAATACAATACTATCAACCCAAGAAAATAATTAAAAGTAGAGTTCAACTACTGCTTGTCGCTCAAAAAATAAATTAAACTCCTTCAATTTTCTACGACAGTTCAAACGTCCGTGACTGTCGCGGCCATTGATGTCATGTTATGTGACGTCATTTACCTCTATCTGCCTTGTTTACATCTAATTTTTTACCCTTAATATATTAATTTGGCAAATTGCATGTCCTTTATTCAAGTAAACATTGCAATAACAATATTATAATAAAATCTAAGTGAAACTTTAAGTACTTTTCAAATAAAAGTGTTTCTTTGACACATGGTATTTGACGTCACTACCGGCGTTATCGAGGGGCGATGCGTTTTGAGTTTGCGTTCCGTTTCACCAAAAACACGCTACATGAAATATTAAATTGTAAAGTAAGTGTTGTATTAGAAAATTAAACAAGTGTACCACAATGTTTTTATGGACCAATACAAGGCATTTTTAAGAAATAATAAAAGTTTTGTATTTCTTGCATATTCCCTATTGACGTCATAAAAAAACAATTGACGATTCTTATTCTTATTCTTTATTGCACACAAAATAACAAAAAAATATACATACAAATTGCAATAATATAGCTTATGTACAATGGCGAGCTTAACCCAGAATTGGGTTTTCTTGGGTGCGCCAAAGTTCACCTAAATTTTCAACTCCGATAATTGGAAATCCGAAAATGTTCTTCCTAACATTTTTCATCCTAACAATCACAATTTCTAACTACTCTGTCTCTAATTTTATAATTCCGAAGCATTCAACTTCATAATGTCAGTAGCAATAAACATCTATTACACTTTTATTTGTTTTCCTATGTTTTCTCAACATAACCATCTTTTACACTAGTATTCAAAGTCGTATATTTTTTGTTTAGATTTCTTTGTTTAGACTTAGAAAAATTTAACCAAAAAAGTGTTATTTTTGCAAACCGTTTATTTTCTCGATTCTATCGTATAAAACACCTAAATGTAAGAATAAAGTTTCTTAGTGTTTTTTTTCTCCGACTAACCGTTTGTCGTAAAAACGATGTGGAAGGGATCCATAGGTTAGGTTAGGTTAGAACTGTAACCTGTAACTACGCGCGAGCCGAGCGAGCGTAGCGAGCGGTGCCGCGGTAGCGGCCGGCGAGCGCTACTTCGAAATTGGTTGCGAAATTTTTCTAAGTTTTTTTTCATAGTGCCCCCAAGACGAGACTCTGACCTGTACTTATGTTTAGGGATAAAAGCGTTATGACAAAAAACAGTAGGAGTTTAAATATATTTACATTAATGATATTATTAATTACAATTTTCGGAAACATGAGTGTTATGAACATCGCCGGTAGCACTACAAATAGTATGAATGAAAACTTTAGGATGAAAATTTTTAGGAAGAGTGATCATTCGGACTACAAATCGTTAGGAAGAACAATTTCGGGAAAAGAACTTTAGGTGAGCCAATATGGACCCAGTTTTCTTACAGCAAACCAAATTTTGATTGCGAAATTTCGATTGAACATACTTATGCCAAAGATGGTGTTGTCACATTTTAAAAGTTTGTTAGAGTTTAGGGAAATGGTGGTAATTTGGGGCTAAAATCATGCATTTTATTAAAATGTATTAATATTTTTACTGCCATGAATATTTTATGTTTCTTATTTGATTTGATTATGTCATTGGTATACCTATTGCTCCTTTTCGACCTGTCGTATCCAATTCGAGAAAAAAAAGCTTTTCATACATGGATCAAACTAGTCTGTCTACTGTTGCATGGGGGTTTTTTTAAGGATACAGGATATCGCCACCCTGTATAGGCTTGTGAAGATAAAAAATCATTATTTGTTGACATTTAGGTACCTACAATACAGGGTGTAAACGGACCCTTCACGAAGCCGCCAACCAAGCATTATGTACATCAAACTAAGAAACTTTACCCAAAAATTATTGCTGGAAAACGACTTTTTTTTTCGGGTTGATAAATCACGTTTTACGGTGGGACTCTGCTGATGGATAAAAATATGTATTTAAAAACAACTTGTGAAAAAGTTGGAACTTTGACTCCCAATATCTCCGTAACTAGAAGGTTCACAGGCATGCTTTAGAGCAAAAAAGTTATCACAATGACGGGGAGAATAAGTGCCTTTCGGCTTCGTTAAGGGTCTTGTTACACCCTGTATGCCTGCATCTTTACAAATAAATAAGTCGGTATAAAATAAAACGCCGCTTGCAAACTCTTATTACCTTTTCCTGGGATTTAATCGGAGTTTTTAAATAAAGTAAAAACTTGGTTTCAAAAGTATTTTATTTTACTTATATTATTAATTTCAGTAGGTGGGTGAGATACATATAAAAATACTTTCATAGAAGGCTAATTTGTGCTATTAAAAAGTCAGAAATATGTGCTTAATACCAAAATATATATTGTGATAAAAGTACTCTTTGCAATACGACCTTTATTGTTGGTATAAGATATCTACAACACATTATTAAATTGCAATGCTATAACAGTGTACGACGTGAAGAGAGCAACAACTGACGGCAACATGGACATGTTGACGTCCAGAGTTCCGAACACGTGCACGCGGACAGGACGCGTGCGCACGCAGCGGAGGAGATCCTTTGTCAGCTTGTAGTATTCCTCATCTGAGAAAGAGATTTGTGTTTATATCAAAATTGGTATGCTCTGTATCTTCTGTATATTTTTTCAAATATTCTTAAATTATGTAATTTTTCGATGTCATTCATATAATACCGCATACAAATTAAGTTCTTAACGAATAAAATTAATTATTTAATTTTGTCGAACTTAAGAAATTAGTCCTTCCTTCAATCGAAAAGGATATAAGAATGATTATTATTATTAGAAGTTGACAGTTCTCTAAAATGGCTATAATACGGTACTTTAAACAAAGTGTGGCACTTAGTCAATTAATTTCCCGAATATTATTTGAATATTTAGATTATAGTAAGTAGTAAATTCATAAGTTTATTTACTTTCCAGTGTGTGCACACAGAGTTCGCAAAGTTTTTGTCTCAGCTCCACGTAGCTGTTCTGTATCTTCTGACCAGCGCGGGAGATCACAAACAGTGCGCTGAGAAACACCGTCATCGAAAGTAGGCTTGGCAGTAAGGATGACAACGTCGCACCATCCTGTTGTGGACGGACAAGAAATCGGGAAGTAAAATGTTGTAGATCGTGAAGTTAAGTGAATACGTTTTTTCATCACTGCATAAACTCTTTCTGAGGATTTTTGGTTGTACATTTTATTGGCAAGTGTCACCCAGATATAATAACACAACTAAGAGGCATCGAGACGCTTCTAATATATTTTGAAGTGTCTCTTCCATCAAAATAAAGCCCCTGCCACAAAAATATCTCTTAAGTGTTTGTGTTTATTCCATACAAAAATGATCTTACAAATATTTTATATAAAATGCCCCAAAACACCACTTTTGTGCTTGATTTAAGCTTAGTCCCCATATAACGAAATAAAGAGCACATCATAGTGTTTTAACATAACTGTTGAGGGTTGAGGCCTATGGCAATATGCCCGTTGCCATTTACAAGTTGTTAAAAAATATATATTTAATTCTTACCTTCACGGATATTATAGCTATGGTATACAGCAGTATTATGTAATACATGGTCACGATCAACAACATGATAGTCAACTGAAACCAATTATTCAGATATGTTAGTTGAAAATTCTTCACAAAACGAACTTTTTCCTTCAAGATTATATTACCTGTATACTGAACATTGAGTTAAATAAGTTAGAGCTGTCGTTAATATTTTCGTACGCCTTCACCCATTTGTTCAACTTGTCATCGTTGACGGCTACACTCGGCAAATTCCCCGCGAGTCCCACATTTGCCCGATTTTTTCTGATCGCAGAAAGTTCGCTGTCTATTGATCGGATGATTGCTTTCAGTTGCTCAGAAACAACGAACAAAATACAGTACAATACAAAATATTGGAAGACGTA
Organism: Noctua pronuba; assembly: GCA_905220335.1. Taxonomy (NCBI): domain Eukaryota; kingdom Metazoa; phylum Arthropoda; class Insecta; order Lepidoptera; family Noctuidae; genus Noctua; species Noctua pronuba. Next base: position 6,708,073 of record LR999900.1, on the reverse strand, counting down.
GCGAAAGTCACACATGGAGTCGACGTACTGAAATACCACGAAGCCGGCAAGTCCCTTCTGACTCTTACTGCTAGCCACCCGAACGTAAGTGAATGTAATGCTTAGAAAACCACAATACGACACCACTACAGATGTTAAAACTTTTTGCATTTTCAACATTCTTTGGGTGTATGATGCGCAATCGAAAATTTTGTGAAACGAATCAAAATTTGATAGAAGGTTGTAAAATCTTTTAGAGTAATACAAAGACGCTATCATTACATAGATAGAGAAAGTGGTAGACGAAAAGAAATATATACGATGAGCCTGAAATATAAAATGGCCGTCAGATATAACGTTGACCGCGGCACCACCTATAATGTTGACTGATTCAACAACTACCCAAAGAACTGCAAAAATACGAGTACGTCTTTTCAAACATAAATAATTCCTGAACACGGTTGTCACATTTTCTATGAACAAGAGATATTTTAAAGGAGTAAGATTCATTGTAATATTTTGATCCAGTTAAACTACTTGATGGAGGTAACACGACTGCGGAATTTTTCCCGACCGTTGGTTGTTGAAGGCTATTGTCACGATACAATCAGCAGCCGTATTTGTTTTTAATCCAATTTACAAAATTAAAAACAATAAAGTTTCTAATTTTCTAATGAAAAGTAAAGTGATTGTTTGTGTTAAATGTCACTAACTTCTAGACCTTGAGACTTTGATGAGGACAATGAACGACAAATAATCATCACATTTTATATTATTTCAGCAAGTTTGAATTGGTATACTGGGTGGCCCGTTTACAGTTGGTATAAACTATTTCTTAGAAGCCTCTGCATTGGAGACTAACGCCCACGGCAACTGTCTATAATTTAATAATAATCTAATTCGAGCAAGAAGACTCATAGTGTTAGTAACAAAGTACTTACAAACTATGTTAGTAATACACTCACAAAGACAAAAACAGAAACAGATTGTGACATCATTGCTGCAAGGTGACAGGTCCAGCCGAACCCTTGCAGCAGTGGTTCCCAAACTCACAATCAAGCCTGCTTGCTATCATAGATAGGATGCTGTTGGCGATGCCCCGCACCCTACGGACCAAGGAAGCGCACCGCTTCCGCATCACCGTGTAGAAACAGTCCATGTGAGCTCTTTTTATTATAGTAATTATAAAAAAAATACTTGGATGTCTGACCTAGGAATCGAACTCTGTATCTTATATTATTTTTATTTTATTTTATTTCTCAGCAGTCGTGCTTGCGACCACTGGACCAACTAGGCCACAATTAAAACCACTAGGCTACCTATTAAATTTTGTCGACTGAAAAACTAGAACGGATTATTGGAGTTACAGTTTCTCCTAATAACTTTCTAACGTTCTAAAAACACGTTTTACACCACTGTCATCGTTCTAAACTGTCTAATTGTATATCCCGCTGAAACTACTTCTAGGGATGAAATAATGTGTCACTGGAATTAAGCCCATAATTCATTAATCGAGAGCTTTTGAAATAAAACAAAACATGTTTTAAAATTAATGCTTTAATTTAAATGGCTTGGGGTTTCACACAGAGAAAAAAATTTTGTATTACAAAGTTTTTCAGTGGGCAGGAATAATCAAGTACTCGTCGCTAAATAATAACAGCCGCTCGGGTCGATCTTTAGGTTAAGCCGTGCTTGCCTAGGTTGGTCTGTGGATGGGTGACCACCCATTACATACCGAGTTTCCTCCGTGCCTCGGAAAGCACGTTAAGCCGTTGGTCCTGGCTGTCGTTTGTAGATCTTAAATACTTTCTATGTCGTTCTTAGCATAGAACTCGTGCTTGTTGAAACGTTAAAAATATGTGCTATAAAAAGCTTGTGACTGCATAGATTACTAAACAGATTATGTTAGACTCAAAATTTAAAAAAGCTATTCACAAAGATGAAAAAATGTTAAGGAAATTGATAACAATAGCCGATAAATTACTCAGTAATCAACATGCGAAACCTTAATAAACAGTTTATATTTAAAAATCTTTCAAATAGTCAAACTGAGTTCAAAATTAATGTTAAAAAAAAAATTCAAAACTTTACGACTTGCATAAATATAGTCTTGCGAGGTCCAAAAACCGGCTACAACCATCTACAATACATTATTAAACTGCAGCGCCGTTACAGAATATGTAGTGAAGAAAGCTACAACTGACGGCAACATGGACATGTTGACTTCCAGAGCTCCGAACACGTGCACGCGGATAGGACGCGTGCGCACATAGCGGAGGAAATCCTTTGTCAGCTTGTAGTATTCCTCATCTGGAAAAGATGTTGGCAATTAATTCATTTTATGAACAAGGCATTTTTTTTGTAATTTTTTTTAACTTTCGCGTCTTGATCTGCGGACCGTAAACATATACAGGGTGTAAATGGACCCTACGCAAAAATTATTGCTGGGATACGACTTTTTTTTAGGGAGAAAAATCACGTTTTACGGTAAAACTCAATGTAACGCACTCAAAACTTGGTGCTGATGGATGCTTTGAACAGTAAACGGATCATGGAGGTAATTTAAGTAAAGTTAAAACCTTAACAAGTAGTATTTAAAAAAAACCTTGTGAAAAAATTGGAACTTTGACCTCCAATATCTCCGTAACTAGAAGGTCCCCAGGTATGGTCCAAAACAAAAAAAAATATCGAAATGACGGGGAGAACAAGTACCTTTCGGCTTCGTTAAGGGTCTTTTTACACCCTTTAGAATAAAGACATTGCATCAAAGTAACAGCCACATGCACGATGACCGCTGAGCAAGTATCCACCCATTGGGTTTTTGAATTTGGACGGCGGCGAGGTGACCTGGAAAGACTTGGGGAAGGCCTTTTCCCAGCAGTTGGACAATACAGGCTAAGAATCAAAATAAAGAATATAAACTTGCTTTCTACTATGTGCACGCAGAGTTCGCTGAGTTTCTGTAGCAGCTCTACGTGGCTGTTCTGAATCTGCTGACCAGCGCTGGAGATCACAAGTAGGGCGCTGAGGAACACCGCCATCGAAAGCAGGCTCGGGAGCAGGGATTTCAACGTCGCAATACCCTTTGGGAAACAGTCAAAAATACATAATCTGTAAATATCTCTCTGGTCGTATGGTCGCAAGCGCAACTGCTAAGCATGAGGTCCTGAATCGATTTCCAGGTCGGGCAAACTGTTATTGGGTTTTTCCATCAGAAATTTCTCAGTAGCAGCCAAGGAGTCTGGATTTGTGCCTAATTGATGGCAAAACGCTCGCTCCCTATTACATTCGAATTAAAGCATAATACCTCTGCCCAACCCTTCGGGGATAACTGGTGTGGTAATATATTAAGTTATTTTCTCCCCCAAAAAATGCTTGTAAATAAGTATCTAAATAGCAAACTAATAAATCAGTCTATAAAAAAAATACCGTAGGTAACAAAACTTTCTCCTTTTGAACAAATAAAAATGATTTTACCACAAACTACTTCAATGTTGTATTTAAGTCAATTCTATCCGTTCAAGTCCATACGTACCTCCACGGTTAGTAGTGCGATGTGGTACATCAATATTATGTAATACACGGTCACTAGCAACAACATGATAGTTAACTGAAATCAATCAAATCTATTTGTTTAATTAAATTAAAAAATGTTTTAGAGAAGTTACTTTAAAACTAGCTTGTCTTTCAAGGTTATTTATTAACTACCTGACCCGCACAACTTCGTTTGCGTCACGTAAGACAGGGAGAGAGAGAGAGAGAGAGCTGAAGAGAGTGGGTCGAAGGCACCTATAATACAATTCTAAAAGAGCACATCACACACATCATTCCGCATAATAAAAATGCGCGCGCGGTACTTGATCATTATTTTTCTGCGGAGTTATTTTAAAACTGTGATATCTCCTAAGATATTCATTGAAATCAAATGTTGTAAGGGCAAAAATTTGATAACAATAAAAACGGTTATAGTGAATCAACCTTAAAAGATGGACATATGCTATTGCGGACTTTTTTTGGGGCGAAATACACGTTTTACAGTAGGACCTAATGTAACGCCCACAAAACATTGCGCTGGTGGGTGGATTGAATAGTACGGGGGTCGTGAAGGTGTTTAAAGTAAATATGTTACATTAAAAACATGAATTTAAAAAAAGAAACTTGTGAAAAAGTTGGAACTTTGACCCCCGATATCCCCGTAACTAGATGGTTCTCAGGTATGGACCAGAACAAAAAAAAAAACGCAATGACGGGGAGAATAAGTGCTTTTCGGCTTCGCTAAGGGTATTTTTTCACCCATTATTTATATTTCATTAATAACATTACCTGTACGCTGAACATTGAAATGCATAAGTTAGAGCTGTCGTTAATATTTTCGTACGCTCTCACCCATTTGTTCAACTTGTCATGGTTGACGGCTGCTCTCGGCAAATTCTCGGCGTGTTCTACGTCCTTGCGACTGTCTTTAATAGCCGATAATTCATTTTGTACTGATCGCGTGATTACTTTCAGTTGCTCAGACACAACGAACAAAATGCAATGCATTTCAAAGTATTGGAACATATAGCGGACGTCTGACACGCTATTGCAGTACAGTGATATTATGGTGACGATCCATCCCATACTACCAGCACGTCTAGGCCATCGTAAGTAGGTGAACACAACGGTGATAACACCACAAAATATCACTGCTCTGCATGTAAAAACTATTTGTGTTCTCAACATTTTTCTGTAATAGACTCCGTCATCAAAACATTTGTTAAATGCGTCAAAATTTAAAAGAAGTCTGTAAAATCTTTTAGAGTAATATAAAGATGTTATCAACAAATAAATAGAGAAGCTGGTGGACAAGAAGAAATACGTCATTCGATCCAGACCTCGATTCTTCATATCTGGCGCGAAGTTGTACGCAGCAGTAACTGAAATGATGAATACGTCGACAAATACCCAAAAGAGGACAATAATACGAGCACGCTTTTTTAAACACAAATAATTTCTGAACACAGTTGTCACATTTTCTATGAACAAGAGATATTTTAACGGTGTGAGATTCATCGCTACAGTTTGATGCAGTTAAGTGAGTTGGTTGACGCAATAGCTGGCTGTATACGAGTGTACGATTGTAACGTACGTATTTGCACAATAAGTGATTGGCACAATCAGTCGTTAGTTGTTTATTTAAGTAATTCTCTAATGACAACGACGTTGGTAAAGTAATTGTTTGCACAATTTCTAATATTGTAAAGTGCGCTTCAGCTAAATATAATGACGGTGACAAAACCACAATAATCGAGACATTGTTAATTATTTTAGCTGAGCTCGGTTGAGAGCTCATCAGCTGCGGGGGTTGTGGTGCAAAATTAATAGCGGCCAGAGGTTCATATTACGGATTGTAGCTATGAACGGGGTGTAATGGTGTAATATTGTGGGTGTCTTGTTCTGATTTATTTAAGGGTTACTAATACATCTATATGAAAATATTTTTATATAAAATTGACGTTTCTGTTTTTAATTTGAAAATAACAGCTTTTAGCCGAATGCATGTGAAAGTATTTACGGTACTTATAACGAAAAACATTTTTTTATTTAATTTTTGTCGGTCTATCTGACCGTCTGTCTGTTTGTTCCGGCTACTCTCCGAAACGGCTGTACCGATTTTGATGAGTCATTTACTGCGGTTTTATAAATGATCATGAGTTTACTCTCAAATGACAGTTAAAAGTAACAATTTCTAGATTTTCAAGGTTTCGTATCTCATTTTCTTTACAATAATAACACGATCCAAGTGGCCACAGCGCAATGTTTTCCGCCATCATCTTTCTAGCTGTAGAATCCCCGCAAATCCGCTTATTACTCGCTTGAGTAGTGAGCGGGTCATAAGCCGCTGCCTTGCACCGCTACAGCGCTGACGCGGCGCTGTCGCGGCTGTTTGCACAGCACTGCACTCCCTGTCATGCGGTAATGGATATTGAAGTGTTCGACCAAGCTGGATTTTTGTTACTCATAAAAAATACCACAGCTCGCTTGCGTAACTAACCGACGAACAGTTATATAAATAGATGGTGTGATGTGAAAATATTAGATCCCTATTTGAATCGGATTTTGTTAATAATTTCAAGGGTATTAATTTTTTTTTGCACAGAACCCTAATTATTTTTCTAACATAAAAGTTATTTAGTTACTCCTTATAACATCAGCTATCTGTCAGTAAAAGTCCCTTCAAAATAGGTCCAGTCGTTTCGGAGATTAGACGGAACAAACAAACAGAAAGACACAAATTAAAAAAAATGTTTCACCTACCGTACAGTCAATCTGGGTAACTTTGATTCATTCGGGTAACTTTGACAGCGGGACCATGAACTAGTTTTGATTATTTTTTCGCATGAAGCCAACACTATTCATAAATGTTTATTTTAGATTTGCGGGTAACATTGCAAATCTAAAATAAACATTTATGAATAGTGTTGGCTTCATGCGAAAAACCCCGCTGTCAAAGTTACCCGAATGAATCAAAGTTACCCAGATTGACTGTATTACTTTAATATGCATTCAGTAAAAAAAAAAATAACAAACAGACACTTCAATTTTATTTATTTTTATAGATTTCATGTTTTTTTTTCATTAAAAACCATTTTTATTTTTTTATTCAAACGCTGGAAACTTTTCGCCGTTTGGTATGAAAATAGATGAATTCAAAACTGCATGTGTGCAGCAAACTAAACTAAATAAACAGTGGGAAATATTGGGAAAAGCTCCAGTAGATGAAACTGCTTTTAGTGTTGTTTTTTATTAGAAAGGGTTTCGTTTGACAAATTATCGAGTTGAATAATCATAATTAGCATTAAGTAATGGAAAAGTTAATAGAGCTGTTCCTTTTATTTGTTCCTGTACACATTAATTACATTCTTAAATATTTCAATAATATTTAAAAAAAAACATTTAAAAATCTAAAAAAATAGTAGCCAGCTGATATCGGGAACAGGGTCCAAGCTACCTCACGTTCAGGGCTCCAGAGAGAGGAACCTCAAAACAATACGAGCCGTGTCCGGGAGTACCTCTTTCTGAATCAAGCCAGCTAGCTAACGAGAACCTATTATTATTAGTAGCTTTATTTTTTCCTTTATTTATCTTGTAGACATCTTTATAATTTTTAAATTTTTCATGAAGTAACTTAAAAAAAGCATTTGAAAATATAAAAAAATAAAAATAATTTGAAGCTTATTATTATGAACGACTGTACAATTGACCCCAAACGGGTCTTGGAATATGAGTGATATAAATCAATCAATCAATCAATCAATCTCAAGGAATTTTAGTAAGTAGCTAATGAATGAACCAAAAATGTTGTGTATATTTTACCCGACCACAAAAAGGCGATTTTCCATTAGTATTTTTTATTCTTTACTTTAGTCGTTTATTATAACATTTGCTCATAATTCTAGCAGTCGCTTCATGTAAAATGCTGGTAATCAGCTGCATCCGGCTGGACTGGATGCCGACCCCAACATAATTGGAAAAAGGCTAGGCAGATGATGATACTCATTGTAATTCTTTACAGTTTTAAATGTCTGTACTGAATCCCACAAATTTAATAACAAAGTCTCCATTCAAATCACACCGTTTCCAAGAAAGGTCTTACTCCACATCTCAGTTATCTCATGCACAATTTCTCTTCATAGCAATAAGAGATAAGTTGGGCTTTACACTGCTACACTGGCGGGAAATAATGTGCAGTGCGGGCGGGATGAGCACAGATATTAGCGCAATTACACACGCGAGCACGCGCACCGACACAGCGTTGTAAAGGTATATCTCCATGGATGCGGAATGGATGTCAAAATGATATCGGTTTTGATATGTGTTTTTTAATTTGTATTTTTTAGTATGCGACTTGTACTGTTAAGTATGGGCTTTTGAATTTTGGGTAGTTTCAATGGTTTATGTTAAAGCCTACTATTAACACAGAAAGAGAGAAACAGAAAAAGTATTTACTTGTTTCGCACGGGACTAAACAAAATTATCAATAAAACAAAATTAAATAAAAGTAAACATAAGAAACAAATAAAATTAAAAATAAGACGTGCATTAAATTAAATTGGTCCTGTGCGAGGCCAAAATGCACTTAGCTGGTTGGAAAACATAACTAAGATCGAGAGAGAAGTGTAGATGCGACTATGTTTAGGCCGATTTAAGTTGCACGTTGAATAATTCCCATATGTCTCTGTTGCATAATTTTTTCACATTCATGTCGTTATTAATAATTGCATTGCCTAATGTTTGAAGATCTTAATGGCTAAAAGCTAAGGTACAAAAACGGACCCTGTAGGGTACAGCAAAAGTGTAAAATTAAGAAGTTGAAGTAAAATGTCTTTCTAAAACAAAAAAAAAAACAAAAAAAAATATATCAAAGAAATATTTTTAAAGACGCTAAACGCACAAAACTTCTCATTCAGTCTCCAATTGTGAATAAGAACCATAAAATATGGCCAGATATAACAGCCGTAATGTGTGTGCACCTTAAGGTCACATGAGCAACATGCGGCGGTGTGCGCGGCGCGCCGCAACGCGTCGTGTCATGCTCGGCGTAGCGTGTCGTACTGATGTGTCCAGTCCTTAACAAATTGTGCGCTCGGCAAAAATTGTTATCATACTTGAAGGTTGTTATCTCGTTGTCGTATGAATGTTTCTGTTATGTTAACTTTATAGAAAACGATGTTATTATTATAACAATAAAATTACTCTTTTAACTATCTGTTTGTTTTTGCCAAAAATGTTTTTTCGTATTTTTTGTCTGATAGTCGATGTACAGCTACACTTAAAGCTTTTCGTCCTTTTTCGCCCGTCAAAGGGTCTAACGCATTATCCCAGTGAGTACCATATAACATTGACCCCTGGGACCTATCTGTAGTTAATTGTCTCCCCATGGCACCTAACGACAGCCGGTGGCAACTTGAGCAGTTTGGGACTAAATTATCTCATCTATATGCTTTGTGCGATCCAAATATTATGTTGTAGATACCTATCAAGGGGTATATTTCTCCATTCACTGGTTACAAAAGACTATCGTAGCGTCGTTGGAGCTACGAAGTTTTCGTAGCCAGTTACGGATCTGCTACGCGTTCGACGCGGGCTACGGATCTGCTACGGATTAGTAGTCTGCTACGAATCCGCTACGCTACACCAGTTTTGTCATTTTACTACTGCAAGTTTTTAATACCATTTTGGTGTGAACACTTTTCATCAGTAAAAGTAAAAGTAGTGAAGTTGTTAACCTTCGTAAAAGGGCAAATGACGCGCACGATTCGGTAATAAACCTTAGCGTAATGCAGGTAACGACCCAAGAGATACTAACTTACCCGACTGTTGAGAGAAAGTTAAGGGTTTACTGTAAAAGTTACTATACTTACCTACATTGAACACCATTCATATTTAACATTTTCATATTTAACTGGCTTGTTCACCACATAAATTCACTTGTTTCAGGGCCATTAATTTTCGATCCGTTTTTATTTGCGGTGCTGTCGTATTTACATTAGCGTGAATAAATTTCTCATAGGTTGTTATTTTAACAAATTATTCTATAATATTTAGGTAGGTATAATCGCAGTTCGACAGAGAAAGGGTTATTTTTCTTAACCGATATTAGGATGTGATTTTAATAAGCAATTTATTTATTCTACATATTTCAATGGCCTATTGAGGTTATTGTGATGTTTTTGTTTACATTTATTTTGTTCTTTTATTTAATAATCGATGGATGGACTGTGTGAAGGATGATATGGCTAGAAAGCAGGTGACTGCTGAGAACACGAGTAATAGAAATATGGAAGAAGAAGACATGCTGTGACGACGACAAGAAGAATGATGACGATGATGACTTAAAAAAGAAACTAGCATGGCAACAGTAAGTACCTAATTGTAATTTGTTTATTAAACTCTAACCACCGTATTTCTTTATCCCTTCTCCTTCTAACCATAAGGTAGGGTTGCGTAATAAAGTGGTGCCCAAAGATAATCTGTGCGTGTAATACGCGGTTGGTAACATTAGTACAATATTGACTGAGGCAATCGGGTCCGCGGCCAGCCGTGACTGGGGACAAAGAGCGGTCCGAAGTGGCCGACCGACCACCGGCCCGCGTCCCGCCGTCCCGCCGACCCGCCGTCCCGACCGGGCCACTAATGGAGGCAGAGTGGCCGATTACAATTACGACTCACCGAGTGGAAAGTTGAGCTTTCACAATATTACTTAGGTTACGTGCTAAAACCCACGTTTTAATACTTTTCTTCAAGTTTTGCATACAACTCCTAATGGACAATTTACGAGTTCTCACGTTAAGTTACGATGTCCTCTCTCTTTATGCTCGGAGTGGCGAGCGTACTTTAAATATATCTTACTTGTAGTGAAATTTATTCTTGTATACGTGCGTTATAATATTATTATTTCACGTTCTTTGTGACTTTTATGAGCTTATTTTACAATGAAATGTGTTTCTACTATTATGCATAGAGAACAATAGTGTGTTTCTCGCACGATCATTTGCAAAGATTGAACCACCGTTTTATGACCTTTAAAGCAAGTACTTCCTGTAATTAACATTTTTCCTGACTGAGGTTCAGATTCGATTCAAACTTGTAATTAAGGCCCATTACAAGAACCTTCACAAACGATAAGATATTTTAGCTAACAAATAACTAACGAAAGCCAAAATAAAAAAAAAACTGCAGTTGTATTTTCAGCTTTCAGCGCTGACGCGAGCGTTGTGTATCTAACAACGTGCTTTTATTTAGGCGTTGGTTACATTCGGTGCTCACTAGGCAGTTCTTTAACACAGCATTATTTACTGGTCAAAGTAATAATATAACACGCCTATAATCCCCGAAGGGATAGGCAAAGTTGTACCTAAAAGTACACCCTCATTTCGACAGTTATGTTTTAAGTCCCATGTAATAGGGGGAGAGAAAATAATAAAAAATTAAAAGAATAATTACTATAAAAATACAACAATGTTACCCATTAAATTATATAAAAATAATAACATTTTCTGCACTAATAAACACATACAAACACTACAAATAACATTAGAATGAACCAAAAACACTCAAAATTATTCTAGCCTCGTAACCTAAATTTAAGTTTCAGTATTTTCAGTTACATTGAAAAAAAAATTGTATAGTTTGTATGTTAACAATTCGGTTCATTCCTACAATAATAGGGACCTTCACTAAACTCTTGTGTCGCTTGCCGAGACCTTCCGTTTTATCTATGGCACGTGACGTCCCACGTCAATGTATGCGCGCGCTCATCCATTCGCCGAGCATCCCTTGACAATCGCCATAACCTAGGATTTTTAGGAAAAAGATGTGAAATCCCTGATAACAAGCTGAAATTGGGTACATAATATTATGATCTATATGCAGCACTGAATCACTTCCTTAAAGTTCCCAACCTTCCGACTCTTGCGCCTTGACATATACAGGGTGTAAGCCCAAGGTTATTAGATAAAAAATGTCCAAAGATTTGAAATGTGTCATTACAACATATAATATTTACGTGACATTGGATCGCCACCTTAAACTCTTCGCCTCTGGCGTCTGAAATATAGGTACTAAATAGGGTGTTAGGGTGTAAATCCAGGACTTTTATATCAAAAGAGCCAAAGGTACAAAGTGCTGCGGAATAAGTTGGTGGATGCATTGTGTGAGGAATGATATGAAAGAAAAAGGAGTAAATGGTAGCTTGACGGATGACAGAGGAGAACGGAATAAAAAAACGTGTTGCGCCGACCCCAAGTAACATGGGACAAGGGCAGGAAGATAATGAAGAGTTCATTTATTCTTTACTGAATTCAGCCAAGTGGCAATAGACCCTTAACTAGACATTCTGCCAAGTTTACTAGCCCCTTTAGCATACTTATTTGATTAAATGAATCTTATCTTCACACATACACAGTAAAAAGATAGACCTTAAAATAATATAGGTACACAACTACGTACGATTACCTTTTAACCTTTTAACAGATTACTTTTCTGGTCAAAGGTTAAGCGTCGTTGATTTCATGGAGTCGTGACTCGTGACGTCATGACGACACAAAGACGCAATCATTTCACAAGTGAACAACTTTCAAATGACTATCTTCCGTAAATGTCGATTTGCTTCAGTGACCTTTTTATATAACATAGGTACTGAAAATGTATGTCTGTACCAGGCCACGATTTTCGTCTGAAAAGTCATGAACGACGTTATATTGAACATAGTCATTACTTGCCAAGAGCGATCTTGATTATCATGACATACCTATTACGTATGTGGTTACTATGTATGTAACTTTTACTAATTAAAAAAAAAATCCAATTTAATTTGTACTCGCCGAATGCCACATTTTTTTAAATGTCGATTTAAAAAACATTATATCTTCAAAGAATCCAAGCTGAATAAATTCCACCAATTAATAAATAATAAAGCATATGCAAACCAACAGTTCCTACTAAATAAACATACACATTTATTGACTCCAAATACAGGCGACGCCGGGTGCCACACTTGTATCGTTATGAGAATAAGAGTTTTCAACGTCTTTTACGGACTCGTTCGAATGGAAAATCGCTAATGAGGCTGAACGCAACTCAAAGAGGACATACTCTTCGAACAAATTTGCCTATTGCGACTCAATTGAAATATTTCTTTTATTATAAACGCCTTTATTTTCCTGTACAAGTTAGCTTTAAATTATTTGTTATAGGAAGTTATTTCTGGATACACATGTTTTCGTTTTTTAGAGTTTGAACTTGGAGATTTAAAAGATTTTAGAACGGACATTGGGAATAAAGTCCGTGTGTCGCTAGACAGACCGATTTGCTACTTGTAGTAAGTATTGGATTACGATTTTCTTCGTCTTGTCCCGTTTATTGCTCGTAAATATTTGAACGCTTTGGTTCGAACCGACTGTGTGCTACTTTTTACCCGACTACGGCGAAGCAAAAGTAGGGGTTATAATTTTGACCGGTATGTACATTTATGTATGTAGGTACGTTCATCTGTTCCCTCATAATTAGGCTGCCGTGGAAACAAAAGTAATTGCGTTGTTGTCATGCACCAAAGCTTGACAACAAGACTTACACTCGTATCTATAGCCAAGTTAATAATTACTAGACTATAGATACGAGTGTACAGTTGACAGTTCTACCTTCGAACAATTACCAAAATACAGTATAAAATTCGTATCTTAAATAACTGCTTAATTTAATTAAGTAATCACTTGTGACTTGTTTATAGATTCGAGTGTCAAACTTTCTCAAGCAGGTTTTATTTATTGAAGAATTTAGAACTGTCTGTCGGTGTCAATGCTCAATTGCTCTAACATTTTTCATGCTCGTGTTTCGTGTTCGTAAAGTATTGTAGTTTGCTTAATTAACTGCTGTTGACACCGCAATGTGTAGGTACCGCGTATGATGTTTTTATTTTAATGTTGCAGCACCATGCTGAGATAGGCCTTTTGGCCTCGTACAGGACCAATTTCATTTGTTTTATCTTTTTCCTTTTTTTACTTTTGTTTTCTTTATTTATTTTTATACATATTAAATACATTTTTAAATATTCTAATATAAAACAATATGAAATATATATATATATATATATATATAAATAGTAGCCCACCGGCATCGGAAACAGGGTCCGAGCTACCGGTGGTCAGGGCTCTTGAGAAGGGAACCTCCTAACGATACGCGCCGTGTCCGTGTGTGTTCCATCTAGCTCATATTTTTGTTTTCTTGTTAATTCAACCTTTTTTTTTCTGTCCTGTACGAGTCTAATAAATACTTTTTCTTTCTTTCTTTATGTCTATGTAGGAAGCAACAATCGAAAAACGTAGCCTACTAGCCATATGTCATCTATAGGCAAAATAAATCTAATAATATAATTTTTAAACTCTTTAGTCCAGGTTGATCTTTGTAATGTTATAACTAATTATAGAAACTCAGCTAACGCTCTCAAACAATTTCGTAAACCAATCATCAGATATTAATTTCATTCCTCGCTCTATAAACCAACACAGAGTTACGAAGACAATTACGATATTAAACAGAAGATTAATAACGAATAATTTAAAAAGGTAGACAATGAATAAATGTTCCCTTTTTCTTGATAATTCCTCCGTGCGGAAAATCGCAAAAGGGTTTTAAAGTGCTACGGATAAAGGGGGGTGGCGCGGATTAAAAGTAGAGGGGGGGTGGAGCGGGGTCGGTGTGCCCGGGGAGGGGGGCGAGCTCGTTAGCGACAATTTTTCTCAAAGCTCTCGCCAGGGAATTGTCACAATTCCGATTGTGACGAATTACGCCCTGAACAATATGGCGCACTCTTTTTATTTATTAAATGAAATAGAACTTCACGGCTATTTCGAGTAGGATGAAATCATTCGAGTATCCTTTTACCTTTTTTTGTGTCAATTTAATTTCCAATACAATTATTTCAAGCAGGGTTTTATTGTTCTGTTCCATCTTCGCGCGGGACCATTGTCTTTGTGACTGCTAAAGAGAAACTAACTATTTGTAGGAACTTACGAAGCATTTATACCTACACAAGTTGAATGATAGCACCGTATGATTAGAAAAGTTACCCATTCACATCGCACTTCTAAAGCCACTTTTTTCATCCGGAAAGACTCCATTTGTAATCCAATAAATTGGTTCGCGGAATCCATTAAATTAATAGGATCATATCGTGCGAGACATATACATACGTACGTAGCTAGTACATGCAACAGTAGGTAAATTTAATAGGTTTCGTTTTAAAAATATTTCCAGCGTCGGCCGACGTCATTGGCTATGTAATACAGCGTGATTGTATTAAATCGTAATTTATTTTAGTTCGCGTCGAAGGCGTGCCATGCGGCTGTTAATTACAAAACTAATTAAAACTGCCGATTCTGTAATTAATCTCCTCGCCGCCGAGAAGGGGACGTCTGCTAAAAATACCTATCTATACACAAACTGTGGGACATTATCGATGTCCCATTACACAAGTTTTCTTATTACTTAGGGAATTTGCTTTCCTTGGGGTTTTGTTAGGTGCGGTCTGGGTAGACTGGACTGTCTCGTCATCTCCCCGAGGTGTGATAAAAGGTGAATTAGTAATTGTGTGAAAAAGATGGCGTAGGCACTAGAAGGCAATCATACGGGGTGGAAGGGACACCGACGCGAAAACGCACACGTCGTTAAAAAAATCAGCTGTTCCACAAATTTTGAAGTAATAAAAGTGAAATACCTACACGTAGGTATACTTTTATAGGAAACAGCTGTTTTTTTTAATAACCGCTGAAAAAATCTATGGGGATCCAGAATAATATACTGAATACGTGGTAACCGTCTTCGCGTCGGTTTCCCTTCTACCCTATGGAATTTAGGCATAGTTCTCCACAGTAAGTTGTAGGCTGTTCGGACTTTTCCATTGACTGCTGAAGATTGGCTATGCATGTTTGCTACACATAGAAGTTTTTTATGCCATAGTGTGAAAACAAGTGGTCGCGGTCGGTCCGCCTGATACTAAGTGGTCAGCGTTGCCTATGGGTGTTTTTAAAAGATTATTGAAATATAACTGAACTTAAATATCGCCATGATGCCTGTACCGTTGTATGCACGCATCAGCACTATTCTATGCGTGTTTTACAATGCGTGCTCTACCGTAAACAGTAATTATTCACACCAAAAAATTAAAGGTTAATTTAACTTTTTTGGTAGGCTAGTAGGTAACTGTTTAGATGACAACTGTGTGATGGGTGTTTCATCTTGTATGTATAAAAGACTTGAACGTAAATTTATATAATATTATAACATCACGTCTGTAATCCCCGAAGGGTTAGGCAGAGGTGTACCTAATAGTACACCCATTTGTCGCCAGTTATGTTTAAGTCCTATGTACCCAATAGTGGGCGAGCCTATTGTCATCAACCGGGCCCGAATCCAGACTCCGTGGCTGCTACTGAGAAATTCCTGATGGAAAAACCAGCTAACACTTAGCCTGACCTGGGAATCGAACCCAGGACCTCATGCTCAGCAGTCGAGCTTGCGACCACTAGACTAACAAGGCAGTCAATGTAATCATAAGTTTAAATATTCTAAATGGTCATACACTCAAAGAGTCAAACGTAATTGTTGTTGTCCTTAGTCAAAATTCTATTTTAGATCCAACCAAATTAATTTCTAAAACAAATGGAAGTCCTTGCGTTGTTCAAATAACAATGTCGAAGCTCTTTACTAATACGACGCAATAGGGTTTTAATATAATAAAATACTGAGCGCAGATAAAAGGTACAAAAGAGGACAAATTGATTGAGAGTCGCTAGTACGGACGACACCGTACTGTCGATAGGGCTGGCAAACGATTGATAATCGTGCTAAATAGGAAATTAAATATTTATGCTACATAAGGAAGTAGAGCCTCCTTATTGAATACTCACTCACGATTTTATTTTCACTGTTGTAGCACTTCAATTAGATTTTATATTTTGTTGCTGGTACATTCTTTTTTAGGGTTCCGTACCCGAAGGGTAACCAACGGGACTCTATTACTAAGCCTCCACTGTCCGTCCGTCTGTCTGTCAGCGGGCTGTATCTCATGAACCGTAATAGGTAGACGGTTGAAATTTTCACAGAATGTGTATTTCTGTTGCCGCTATAACAAAAAATAATAAAAAAAAATAAAAAATTGACATGGTACGGAACCCTTCATGCGCAGTCTCAATCGCACTTAGCCGGTTTTTTAATAACTATCTTGTTAGGAATAAAAAGCGATCTTGCCATTTTTTTGTTCAATTTCGTTTCAGAACTAACATTAAACAATCTACTCTTACCACTGAAGTAGATAAAGGAATAATAAACGTCCTTTTATTCAATGAGTTACTTCGGAGAAAACGTATTTGGTAGGTACCAATTATCCCTATACGGTTTGTAACTGGAAATTACTAAAATCTGAGAATCACTGCCCATCTCCTAATACCCGTAGATATAGGTCCCGTCACGTAAAAAGAACGCTGACCGCTCAAATAAATTTTCTCATTTTTTTTTTATTTCAGCCTTTTCCAAATTACTAAGTAGCTAGTAAAGTACCTATTACGATTCTACAATGAAACAGTTATACTTATTTTATAAAACAATAGCTTAGTTCTTTAGGACGCGACTATATAACGTGCGCAACCACATCCCCTCCACTGTAGCTCAGCGTTCTTTTTATATGACGGGACTTATACTACATTTGTGTTTAAAACTGATACCCACTTCTTACTTATACGCCTTAGCGTTTTCTAGAATCTTCTTTCACCTCTGACACCCCTATGATCTCGGGAGCGTTGGTTGCGGATCTAATTACAGCGTCATCTCGGCGCTCTGACTGCAGACATGAGCGTCGTGATCGCGTACCACTCTGTACGATGCATCTGTGGCGGCAAACGTCTCATGTTAATGCGTATGCGAAACGTACTCTGTTATTATTAAACATAATTCATTTTAACGTAGTGTCCTAAACAGTGATATGGTACGCCAAAATGATTAAAAAGATATTTTAAATGAAACTCGTGCTAAAGTTTTGGTCAAACTGACCGGGTATTCATTGTCCTGTCGGAATCCGGCCTCGAAATTTTGACAGATAATTTATATGTAGAAGTATCCGTCGAATTCCGATGTCCGCAGTTGTGTCCGATCGGTGTGACCGGGCCTCAAAGGCTGATTTGGGTCTAAATGTTTAACTAGCAACTTTCTTGACGTCTGTTTGTGTCACTTCACAATGTACAGTTCCTTTGTATTTTTTGAACTGATAGTGTTTTGAAACAGCTTACAAACTTGAGCTAAACTTTCTATTTAACTTATGTTTGAGCTCAGAGTCAGACCATTTAGTCGCAATAGTTAGGTAATTGTTATTAATGTTTCAAGATTGCAAGTTCGTATCAAAATAATCATAGGAAATGAAACACTAACATTCTGTAATATGGGTTTTTCATAAATAAAAACTTTGCGAAGATTAAAAGCAAAGTAAGTATATAAAACTTGATACATATGTTGTTAATAAAGCTTTCAATCCGAATCAACTTTCAGTGATGGTTTTCGCAATTAACATATTCTCTATTATAAATGTTACTATAAATAAAAGCGTTCTATATTTACCGTAAGCCTTTTCATGAATGTAACCAGAAGTAACAAAACGAAAACCTACACAATAAAGTTACAACTTCAAACGTGGGAAGCACCCTGTACCTATTCGCAAGCACCATGTATACGCGTGGGTGGACATTGAACTAATCTGCTAACCATTGAGATTGTGTCAAGTTGATTTACACAACCCAAAGCAAAAGGTTTCAGGAAATACGAATTTTGTAAACTTTGAATGGCGCTTTTCACCGCGACATGAGTATTAAAAATATGAAAGCAAAGCCGACCCAAAGCCGACCACTAGACCACTAGCGTTTCATGAAAGTAGTTCAAAGAAATATAATTTTCATAAAATTTCAAAATCTTCCACATTTTCTGCGCAAATAATGTATATTCGAATACGGACTTGGAAACTGTTCAAACTTTATGAAAATACGTTTTTCTATGAATGTAGAGTGAGAATAATCTCAATATGATAACACGAACTAGTAGCAAACTTAACTACATACTCGTACATACAGGTAAATTACTTATATCTTCTTATAATTTATTGCACACAAAATAAAAATATACTCACAAATTGCAAAAATATTGTTTATGTGCAATGGCGAGCTTAACAAAGCAAACCTAATTGCGAGATTTGCAAAAGAGGATATAGCTAAGCGTAAAATTACTTAAATTAATTAATTTTATAAACTAAACTACATATGAAAAGACAAGGGACAAGGACAGGAAGATGATGATGAAACTACATAATAAATAATAATAATAATCAATTTCTTTATTGCCATAATAACGGTACAGAAAAAAGTGAGACCCTGGCTCCAGAGCTAGGTTAGAGTACCTGTATTTCAGGAGCCAACAAACATACATATCTACTTCCAGAATGTTGATTATCATTATTTCCTGGTTACATTTTATAGGGCACTAGACAAAGGCTTTCCAAACCTCTATAAATCTTGATATCCTACACTCAAAAAGGTCATACTAAATTATTTTCAAATAAAATTAATTGTGCTTATAACAAGTTCGCGCTATGTCGAAAATAGTTTAATTACATCTCTCAAAGTCTGGGTAGGCTCTAGTTCTTATTAATTTCGTAACAAGACAAAGATTGATTACGCCGGATGTCTTCATTATTTCAGACTTGTTATAATCCCGACCTAAATTCATAATTGTTTCTCTAAGACCGTGTTTTAACTAGGTTATACTTATTTATTTAGGCAGATTTTTGTAAGGTTTTAACATAGATTTAACTTCATGAAATTGTAATTTGCTGAAACATAATTATTTATTTATTTACGGAAATGTTACCTACAACTACCATAACAGATCTGAGATCCAATGCGATAGAGTGGCCTTACATGCTAAATCCTTAATCTACATCCTATAAAATTACATACTTTATTCTAAATCTTAACCTACATCTAAATAACATATTATATATAATGCAGCTTTTGCGAATTCACTCAAGTTGCACCACAACACATCAACCCTCTCGTGAACCTCGTTCACCACATGAATGGCTCTAGTGAGGAAGTCCTCGCCAGTAAGTTGGTTCTGGCTGCAGGCACAGCTAGCAGGTTATACAAGGTTAATAGAACTAGTTAATCATGAATTCCGGATGATAGATAGAATATTTAATCAACATCATTAGCAGTCTTATGCCTCCCGGGTGGTGCTGAGTATGGCCACACTTAAGTACGTCGTCTGCGCAAGTCCCAACCTGGTTGAGATACAATGATAAGACATCATGATCACATTAATATTTTAGATTACTTACGAACGAATTATAAAAATAACTACCTATTATTTTATCTAACTACCAGCGATAAGACCGCCATTATTGTACCCATAGAAATTATAATTAACAACATTGTAATACAGTTGTTTCAATTTTGATGTAAAGTAAAGTAAATTCTATTGTTATTCTCTATAATATCTTGCAGATATAAACTACTAAAATCACTTCCGTGAACTAATGAAGGTATACAAGCGTAAAGATAAGCTAGTCAACCACTGTTGCCGCCATTATAACCATATCTCAGGAGCGTAAGCCCTCGAGATCGGTGTAAGTTTCCAAACCTGTGATTAATAGCCCTCAAGACGGGATAATCTGCCATTATATACCTTTACAAAGCCAACCGTATCACTTTACAAACTACAGCAAAATGTACGCCGAATTTGTAACAAATTATTTACCTACCTACATTTATATTATATATTTAGATAATTAAAAGAGGATCCCGGTAACGGCAATGTGATGAAAAGATTTGAATTACGAGTGGGTATATAATCCAGCTTTGTGTCCGGACATTAATACAAATGGGCTCAATTACTTATCTTTTATCCTCCACTCAATTTGATGACTTTCCATTACTGAAATCGTAATCCTTCAACCGTCCCATACGAATTCAAGTAGAAAGAAGATATTTGAGAGGTTTAACGACATAGTAATATGACGTTTATGTAAATACTGAATCGAATAATTCCGTCTATATGATAAGGTAATGGACTCAGTGGGTGCCGTATTTGGGTGTGTTATCAAATCGACCCAAAAGTTGGCCTGGGTCTGCCCCGTCTGATAATACCTACTTGGAGGGACCGTTTTCCATCAGACCGGATTTTGGGAATAAAATTAGCATACAAACGTGTTATATACGGTAATGTACTGAACCGTTTTGGAACTACATCAACTTTGCGCAGCTTTTATTTGTAGGTTTATAGTTTTTGTTTGGTTGCTTATGTTTTAAATTAAAGTCTGCACAATAGAGATAATCCATTTAATTATGAACCAAAACAAATTTATTTAAAGTTAAAATCTTAACAATCCTAAGTACTTCTCAATGGTTAGTTTTCTTTTCTATATTAATTATCATCATCTTCATGCCCTTGTCCCATTATATTTGGGGTCGGCGCAACACGTTTTCTCCTTCTTCTTTTCTACATGAGTACTCGTATTATAAAGTTAATGTTTGTAGGTTTGGACGTAGGGGGTTATTTTCGGAATACCGAAACGATTAAAAATATATCTCACTAATGAGAAGCTAGATTATCTCCGAGTATCAAGGGCTTTATTAAAAAATAAAGGTGTCGTGAAAATCTCTACAATTGCATACTTCGCAGCACGCAGATAAGTACAAAAACAATGTTACTCTGGTATTTATAATCAAGTTATTAGTTAAACTCAAGTTAATTACTTACTACGTAAGATGGAACTAAGTAAGACACGTCAAAGAAAGCAAGGCAAAAAGTTTTAATTTTTGAGTTTTAACTTCTAGCAATTACTAAACTACTGAATAAAAATCGTATCACATTTACTCAAGTAATCACTTTGACTCGTTGATAGATACGGGAGTAAGATTCTAAGCAATACCCGAGCAAAACTTACTAAACACGCACGAACTATACATATACTCGATACAATAAAAGTTAGTCGGGCATTTTACTAGCAAATATTCTCGTAGTGCGTGCGACTGGGGGCGAGTGTGGGCAAGTGTGGGCAATTTACTTACATTTTTGTGTGGCCGCCATATGTTGCGAGTGGGCCGCCGCTCTTAATTGCCACTGTCGGAACCCTTCTGCGGGTTGTAGATTGCGCTGCGGTGAAATAATTCACAGAGAAACTTCTGTGTGAATTAGTTCTGCCTATGTGCTGTGATATTGACTTAGTGTTAGTGTGGACGAGTTTAGTTGTGAGGCGTGGAAAGTATTACTCATTTGCGCATTTCATTTTGTAGTATGTGTAGTCTAGTTTTAAGAGATTTTGTTTTGGGTTTTTTCTATGCGGCATTTCGGAGTCTTAATTTGTGCCTGCAATAACAATGTAATAAATAATACTAGAAAGGGTGTAAAAATACCCTTATCGAAGCCAAAAAGCACTTGTTTTCCTCGTCATTGCGATATTTTTTTTGTTCTAGTAGACCCATGGGAACCTTTTAGTTACGGAGCTATTGCGGGTCAAAATTCTATTTTTTTCAAAAGTTTTTTTAAATACATGTTTTTAATGTTATAACTTTACTTTAAATACATTCACGATCGCCGTACTATTCAATGCATCCATCAGCACAATGTTTTGAGTGCGTTACATTAAGTCCTACCGTAAAACGTGATTTTTCACCAAAAAAAAAAGTCGTTTCCCAGCAATAACTCTTGCGTAGAGTTACTTAGTTTGATGTACAGAACGCTTGGTTGACGGCTTCGTAATTTATACTATTGTAATATAGCTGCAATGGAAATAGGCTCGCTCCCTTTTAACTACAAACAACTTGAAATATTGTACCATCGTATCACCTGTGAAGAAAACAGGCGATATATTAAGTTATGTTGTTTTAAACTACCTAACTTGAAATACATACCTTATCAGTACCATAGGTACATCTATCTATCTTAGAAAGCCTCTTCATAACTACTTACTGGTCGTACCCGGATAACGGTAGTTTAATTATGAGTTCGCCTATGATAGTAACAGCATCCCTGTGAATAACCCTGTATGGATCATCCTCGCCCTTAATGCTTGTAAGCGGATTACTCACTAATTGATCCCATCGGTTGAGATGAACATTGACTGCCTTGATCCTGGATTAATTGTCGTTTTATAGGTATAATTGTGTTGTGTATTGATGGTAATTTCGACCTTGTTGTTAATGTTTAATTAATTGGAGATAGGATTGTCTATGCTTTTAGTTTTGTTGATATTTTATCTATCAACTTTATCTATTCATTTCCGTTTTTGTTTTTTCAGGATTTTGTTCCATTTTTGGTTATTGAAAGGGCTTTGGATCCAAATTAGGCATTTATTTTTATCATGCTGTAAATTCATTTTTTTAATAATAATTCTTTATTCTAAGTCGGTCTTTGGATGGGTATACCCACTCGTAGGTATACCCACGTGTATACTCGTAGGTATACCCAAACTACCTATTATAAGAATTAAACTTACACTTTCCGTACATTTTTTTTGGCCCATAGCAAAGTCTAAAAGTGGAATACTACTTAGTGAAATATATAGCGCCCGCTGGAAAGTATACTTTCTGGCGGTAAGACTTTGATTATTGTTTTCTGCGAAGTCTTTATATTACTTTTTTTTAATTTAGCGTACAATTTGTACATTTTTCGAACATATTTTAGACATTAGACTGAATGATTTTATGAATATAGATTATATTACTAAAATATTTTAGTACTGTGCAGTTAATCCATAGGATACAAAGTAGTTCAGGGAATCATGAATAAGGCACAATGATGAAAACAGTTACTGACGCTACGATAGTCTCGCTTTTTATTTTCCCAAGACGTTGTGCGAATCAAAGCACGTAACGCGACGGTTGTACGCACGTCGATTAATTAATAATATACAAATCTAATTTATGCAGATCTCTCACTGTACGGGAAACCTATATAAAGCGAGGCCATGTTTTACTAGAAATGTGTGCATATCTTCATATTACAAGAGTCTTACTAAACCACTAACCCAACCTAGAGCTTTCTTTTCTTGTGTTCCTTAATAAATAGTGCAGGGCTACTTGCAGGGAAACGATCCCAATTTGTTCCCCTTTTTACAATGAGCCCTTTACAAGGGTAAAGTCATAACCTGTTGGACTTTAAGATGCCTATCTCTTGCAAAAGGGACAGTCTCGGGGACTCTTTTCCTGGTTATACTATTATTTAGTATCAGCCTTTTGTTGTACTTATTTACTACAGAAAAAGTAAGATTGGTAGGTGGATAAGATTTCTTCTTAGTGTGATAGAAATCTAAATTAGTTAGCTCAGAACCAAGCTGGCTGCTTTAAATCCATACTAATATTATAAATGCCAAAGTAACTTTGTTTTGTTTGTTACCTTCTCATGACTAAGCGGCTAATCGGATCGTTATTAAATTAGGTAAGGAGATAGCCTACTAAAACATAGGGTATTTTTTTTTCATATCTGCACATCAAAGTTTCTTACTTTAGTACTGAATTTATTTACTTTAAATAAATCATTCGTAGGATCGTAGCAGCCGTTCTATAGCTTCTGCCTACCCTCATGGGAAAAAGACGTTAGTTAATGAATGTATGTGTACATGATAAAGTAATTTTAACATCACACTTCTCGCGTTTTCTTTCTACAACTTTCTATTTAATATAATAAAAACTTGAGTATTTATCCAGTTTCAAGCGAAAATTGATATTGATAACTTTATCTAAGCTCTTCCATTAACCTGAAAGGTATCTAAGTATTCCTTGAATTGAAGTGTCTACTTCAAAAAAATTGTTCTTCATAAGAAAAGACTTGCATGTCTAAAGGAAAATAAGAAAATACATTTTAATGTGTCACATTATCTTTTTATTGAAAATTTCGGGAAAATGGGTAGAATAAAGAAAAACATCGTAATATAAATAGACAATATTATTGTATAAATTTTTGTATACATATTAATATGTATAACCGAATTAACTATATTATTATTACAATGACTAGATATTTTTCACTAAACAATTTGGCAGTTTCGTTTCTCAACTTCCTGAATCTTGTGAGCAACCTGTAGACAAATAACAAAATATTGTTAAGTGATTATAAAAAAAAGCGTAGCGAAACCGCACAGATATGATGACTCATATATAAATATATATACGATATCATGTAATTATCACGATGAAACGAAAATATGTACAGTCACGAGCGCTAATATGTCACAGTCAAAACTGTTAATCAGTCAAATCTACTTTTGACCTCTGTTAATCAGTCAAAACTACTTTTGACCGATGAAAACTATTTCAACAATAACTAACATTTGCTTAGAAACGTATTTGGTTGTTAGGTTTTTTTGTGACCCTTTGAAAAACATTATGTTGTAATAATTCTAGGACTAGATAATTATAACGTTCTGAAACAACATATTTTAAAATAATAAGGATTTTAACTGACACCAGTCAAAAGTGGTTTTGACCGATTAACAGTTTTGACTATAACATATACACGTAGCAACGTTTAAATGTGATTTACTCCTACTGTATTGATTTGCGTTTTACGTTTTCACGATCATAGTATTTTGGTGGCCATACTATTACGAAATCGGTCTTAGTTCAAAGTAGAAACCGTTAGTTTACGACAAAATCGCTTATGAATTTTGCTAAGTGTGTTCATATTAGTGCCCGTGACTGTACATTTAAAATAAACTGCAAAATAATACCGCGTCATTCATGCCATTATGTAATGGATACGATTAGCAAACAATGCTATTTTCGGATAATTATTAATAATCAAATTGACATCGAGTTATTCGATACACTGCTTTTTGAAATTATTATGTTTGTGCTATTTCAAGCACAAACACATTATTTTCTTACATAAACGTGTTTCTTACATAAAATGCTTATCTTACATATAAGTAAAACCACGTTTTTTTAGCGAAAGAATAAATATAATTCGCAATTTTTATTGACGCAGAATCGTATGTAGAATTTGGTGATACTCACCGTGGTCCGGGCAGTAATGTCGTCGGCGTCTCCGTCGCCGCTGAGCGTCGCATGCATCCACGCACGTTTCTTCTGCATAAAGGAATAAACAATAATATTCATAAAAGCAATTAAAGCACCTCTACCCCTATCTTGTTACCGTTTACAAGATCCAAAAAAAATATCTGGCATTCATCATCATTCTCCTGCCCTTTTTCCAATTTATTTGGGGTTGGCCGCAGCATGGCTTCTTCTTCCAAACTTCTCTACTACTCGTCATCTCATCAGACACCTCTTTTCTGCCATTATCATCCCTCACACAGTCCATCCATCATTTCTTTGGCTTTATTGAATTTATCGGGTCTTAAATAAAAACCTCGGCGATAGCAGGGATAAGCAGGGGATCTTGTAAAGGTTCAGCTTTACCTTTCAAGGTTGGAGCCCTAAAAGCAGTTGTTGCATTTTGATCCTGATTTCTACCTAGGGGTGCTGTTTAATATTTTTGAGGTTAGTTTTTTTTCTTATTTAACTTTTCGCGAGATTTACATACATAAGTAGCTATGTCCACTGAACGCCCCATGGACGTCTGTCCAGAATTAAATGGTACTCTCAGATTGGTCACGGTTTTTACTGTGTGGGTTGAGTATACTGTAGCTGGACTGTAGGTAGCTTATTTTGACTTTTCAAAAGTGCCTGCCACGGGTCTATTTGAAATAAATGCTTTGAGTTTGTTCTGTTCTGTTCCGTTGCTCTAGCCTTTGGTATACAGGCTGGAACGTGAATCCGCGCAATCTCGTTATACTGCCGGAACACGGATCTACGACAAAACGACAGCACACTTTTTTTTAAAGATTATTTTAGTTTCGTTTTGCAGATCTACGTGCAAGCGCGGCTGAGGAGCATGAGGTTCTGGGTTAATTAGACGGGTCCTAGGTCGGGCAAAATGATATTGGCTTTGCCCATAAGGAATTTCTCAGTAGCAGCCACGGAGTTTGGATTTGTGCCCGGTGACGAAGATGGCAATTGGTCCCCCTTTTACTTGGCACTTTAACACCTACTATAACATACACCTCTGCCTAGCCCTTGGAGAATTACAGGCGAGATGTTATGTTCTGTAAAAGTTTATCTTGGAAAGTAGTTGTTGTTAGTTGTCAGGTCTCACCATCGCAGCAGGCGGGGTTGAGCGGCGGCGCGGCGTCGTCGTCGTGCCGCGCGAGCGCGCGCAGCTGCAGCGTGTAGGCGCGCGCGCCGCCGCCCACCGCGCCCGCGCCGCCCGCGAACGTCGCGTACGGACTTATCTCGTACACATCTGGTAGGAATACGTATGAACCGTCAAACTTTCGGTACCTAATCAAACAGCTGACGTGCAAGTACTAACATTCATTTGCACTATCACTAAGCAATATCTAAATTAAAGCAAAAATATTTCTGCAGTGTGGGAATCTCAACAATCGGCGCTGAGATTTTATTCAGACATCCATTTAAGTGTCGTTTAGTGTTAGTGAAACTAGGGGGGTTACCATGACGTCTTAAAGCGATATTGTTTTAATGACGTCCTCTATAAACGTGAAAGAATACTCTGGAATAAGATTAAAACAATACTGCTATAAGACGTCATGGTGGGCTACCTGGCATTAGTAAGCAAACTGGTGCTGCAGTTTTGCCTTTACAGTCAAACTGTGCAGGCATGCATGAATGTTTGTAGAAGGAAATCATGCATAACCTAGTTGTGGCTGGCTTAGGTCAATTCTTGAACTCTTAAGAATGCCATAACTTTAAAACGGTTTTAGACACTATTGACTTTGGACAGATGAAAATGTTTGCTTGTTTGCTAAATACACTCGCGGTCAAATAATCGATGACGAAAACTCCTGCAACTTGCAAATTAATAATGGTACATGCATGAAAGTAACTTTATGTTACAAATAATTTTAATATCGTATGAAATAAAACCTCAAATGACCTACAACATAGTTTCATCCATGCCGCTAGTTCTATTATTTTAAGAATAATTTATGTTTTTCGCACTGACTCGTATACTTTGTCCGCGAGTGTAGCTTGTTCGACTATACCAATGTTATTTGTTTTGGGTCAAAGTTGCCACGAACGAGACTACAAACGGGATAGTCATTGTTACATATTGGTACCTGCCGTAACTTTGTATTACGTGAACATATTTTAAAGTAAACCAGTGTTTCTGAACATTTCTATTATTCTTTCTATCACATTAACGTCATCTACACAAAAAAACCATGTTTACTCAATCGGTACAGGATAGACATGATTGCTTTTAAGTACACGATTTCAATAACAAAATAGAATGTATAATTTGTACGCGCTACGCCGTAGCTACGACTTGCTACGAGCTAGCTACGAGCTCGTAGCAGCTTGATCACCAATTATTGTCGCCGGTAGAAAACACATTTATATTTGAAAATATTGGGAAAAACTTTGGAGGTTTCAGGTTCAACTACTTTTTTTTTTAATCTGAAGATAATGAATGTATTTTTGAACGTTATAGAGTTGAACAATGTGATATTAGAACCCTCTTTCTGAGCTAAAAAGGATCTTTTACCAAATTGGAACCGGAGTATTAAATATTAAATCCCCCAGGGTAAGTGTCCTGAAAGCCTGTAAAAGGTTTTCGACGCATAAAAATTTCTAGCAGGTTTTATTCTAAAGGTTTTAAAGAAAATTGATAATGAAGAGTTGTTGAACTATTTGATCTTATATTAAGAGCTTCCAAGAAATTTTATTTTAAAACTTACGTTATTTACTTTGAATCAATCCCATTATTAATAAACTGGAAATCAAGTTATGCGAAACTAAACCTCGGAAAATGCAACCTCAGTGTTTGAAGTATTGATAGGTAACTGAAGTTAATGCCTGCCCCCGTAGCATGACCACCGTAGAAACGGGTTTTTTTGACCGAAGAATCGACAAAATGACAGATTGTGAAAAGAAATCTGTCATTTTGTCGACACAATCTGTCATTTTGTCGATTTATTTAATTAAACTTCATGTACAAAAGTGGTACATAGGCGGACTTAATGCCACAAGGCATTCTCTACCAGACAACCTTTGGGTCAAATAGGACAGCATTGTGATAGAGTACAAAAAAATAAAATAAGAAAATACCATTTTGTAAACATAAATTGATATATATAAATATGCACATGCTAATACACATATATACAAATAAAACGATACGATATACGATTCTTCCTTCAAAGAAACCCGTTTCTACGGTGGTCACGCTACGCGTGCTGGTGTAACTGTACTCTGAATTTATTAATCAGAGGGGGTTCTTGATAACATCGAGGTGCCATTGTGTTCCGTACTGTATCGCCACGTTAACTGATTAATTATATCTGAGTCAAAGAGACCCTTAGTTTGAAGATTCTCGTTTGACTTCTAATGGAACAAGGTTCGTTTAATTAAATTCAACCAATATTATAACTTATTTGTTTGGCAACAAAGAGTTAAAATAAAACAATAAATAAAGTTAAAATGTTTGCTAAAAATATTGAACGTGAGACAGACGGTACGCGGACTATGTCGGGGCGACGATTTTATTTTCATTCGATTTACCATCAGATCGTCCCGTCCCGGAAATTCCTCGCATCAGGATCCGGTTTGGAGCGCACGTGTACCATAAACAATGATACGAAACAAAATAAAACTACTTCCTACTTCCGTAACTGATTTTTAGGCAAGCAGATACGTCTGACGTTATTCTATCAAACAAAAGTATAGTATAGGAGCGTGGTTTCAAGAAAACAAATTACTGTGACTCCAAATGTAAAGTTGTATATGACATAATTATACAATACCTCCTACGTTACAGAGTTTCAAATACATTCTCCGTCGTAATTGGTTCACCACTTCAGACAACAATTCTTAGAAACTTCACTCAGGTATGTATACTATTCATACACAGCATCTAAAGCAATAACATGCTCATTACTGGAGACCAAATTATATACACATGCATACTTGCATATTATACAATAGTGCATATTATTATGGCTATTTTTAAAGAGATTTCATATTTTTCGCTATATGAAGTTATTAGTAAAGTGCAAAAATATGCCAGAGGACCTGTGAGTGACCTCAGTGGATGTAGAATATTTTAATTATTAGAAATGTTAGTGTTTAACATTTATGGTCGATATTTCGCCCATTTCAATAAAGTTTTAATAAAAAAATTATAAAGTTTTTATTTTAATAATAATAATATTATCTTGTCGTCTTTCAAAACAATTTGTTAAATTACGTTGACTACGCATGCAAATTTCAATTTGCAAAATAACCCTATGTATTACGTAACAAGACTGTTACGTAATCATGCAGGTAGGTAAATACAATGTTTAGTACTTATGTACCTGGCGGGTCCGGTGGGAGTTTAGCTGCTTGGTGTTGTGGCGCCCTGTATGTCCCACAGCTGGGCTTCTCAGCGCTCGTCGATACGCGAGCTACGGCTCCGTCAGTCCTGGTTGAGAAAGTGGCGATTACACATCATAAATATCTATCTATGTATACAGGGTGTAAACGGACCCTTCACGAAGCCGTCAACCAAGCATTCTGTACATCAAACTAAGTAACTTTACGCAAAAAATTTTGCTGGGAAACAAATTTTTTTTTTGGGGTCAAAAATCACGTTTTACGGTAGGACTCAATCTAACGCACTCAGAACATTGTGCTGATGGATGGATTGAATAGCACGGGGGTCGTCGAGGCGTTTAAAGTAAAAATCTTACTTTAAAAACATGTATTTAAAAAAAAAAAACTTGTGAAAAAGTTGGAATTTTGACCCCCAATATCTCCGTAACTAGAAGGTTCCCAGGTATGGTCAAGAACAAAAAAATGATCGCATTGATGGGGAGAACAAGTACCTTTCGGCTTCGTTAAGGGTCTTTTTACACCCTTTATACTGAAACATATTTTGAAACGCAACAGCCCAAATCAGTATAATAAAAAACTAATACATAATATGAGTTTAGATAAATAGATGTGTTTTCTGTCTTGGTGTTCGTGTAATAACACAATGTTTTACAGACACGACCCTTTTCCGTAAGTAACTACATGTTAGGTCTAACCATAACGGACAAACTGCGGACGCGGCTCCGGACACTGGAATTAAATCGGTAATGTACTGAAGTAGCTATATTATTGCAATTTGTATGTATATTTTTTGTGGTTTTGTGTGCAATAACGAATAAGAATAAGAAGTATTTGTCTGTGTTCCATGTCCGCCGCAGGTCCGGATTCTGTCTTCGCCGGTTTTCCTCAACCTTTACAGGCAACGTAGTGGCTGAACGTAGGAACATGAAAATTTAAGCATATTTTGGTCTAAAAAGACGGTGTGTAGGTCACTAAGAAAAGCTTTTTAAAACACGAGCTCTGAAAAGGTCAATCCACTTTGATTGTCTATAAACTATTACTTTCGAAGTCATAGGTAAAGTCCTATGCCAGGTATTGGACGTACTGTTTATTTATGACGACACAATATTAGCATTTTAAATTAAAAATTGTACGGACAAATTGTATCCCACAGTGGTTTTATTAAATATGCGTCCCTAAATTAAATTGTAATTGTAAATTCACGCTGATCAAAAATGATGTAATTGGATTTATAAATAAAAAAAGTAAAATACGTCCCTGATTTTATGACTACAGTAAGTTATTAGTACTTGCGAATAAATATGTTATTATTATCATCATCTGCCTAGCCTTTTCCCAACTATATTGGGGTCGGCTTCCAGTCTAACCGGATGCAGCTGAATACCAGTATTTTACATGGAGCGACTGCCTATCTGACCTCCACAAACCGTTAATACTGGGTAATACGATACCCCTTGGTATGACTGGTGGTCAGACTATGGGTGGTCACCCACCACAGACCAACCTAGGCAAGCACGGCTTAACCTAAAGATCGACCCGAGAGGCTGTTATTATTTAGCCACGAGCTAATAATATGCTAAAACATTATTCCAATAATTTTAACAAACAACACATGCTTCTGAGTTCAGTGTTAATTATCTAAATGGATATCGATGATGCATTTCCGAAGTATGGGCGACATTTAACAAGCGGTATCTAGGTCACGTTTAGTTCAAATTCAAACGTTTATATGAATATAGCCAGTGAATATTCATACAATGTAGAGGCTGAATTTATTACAAGTCGATCGTAAAACACGTTTACAACCGTGCCTGTTGACTTACTAACTGCTGTGGATTATTTTATGGCTCGTATATTTGCAGTGTTGCCATTGTTTTGTTAAGTTTTGATAATTACTGTGCAGTTTGTGTGCAACAAGGAGGACCATTAAGTCCTGCGTTGCCTGGTAACAACTGCAGCAAACTCCTTTTTTCTTTGTATGTAAAATGTTTTATATTTCATTTTGTAAGTTAACGAGGATTTTGTAGTACGTTTTGTAATCTTACTACTATTATAAATGCGAAAGATTGTAAGGATGGATGAATGGGTGGATGGATGTTTGTTCCTCTTTCACACAAAAACGGTTGAGCGGATTCGGGTGTTTACACAAATACTTTATAACCTGGATTAACATATAGGATACTTTTTATCCGGGTAGTACGATCTCGTGGGATAATTACCGAACTCGGCGCGGGCGAGACCGCAGGCATAAGCTAGTTAGTATACAATAATGAAAACCAGTTTTGTTTGGGTATAGTTATATCATCATCATCATCTGCCTAGCCTTTTCCCAACTATATTGGGGTCGGCTTCCAGTCTAACCGGATGCAGCTGAATACCAGTTACCAGCTAGCTGCCACCAGCTGTTACTAGTTATATAATCGATATATTTTAAATACCGAACGCAAAGCAGGTCCATGGATAAATCACAATCAAAAGCCTATTGTTGAACTTGACTCATAATAGGCAGCGTTCCAGCAAAGTTGCAAAACATTTTAGTGAAAAGTTTCCTTCTGAATGTAAAATCAATA
Organism: Noctua pronuba; assembly: GCA_905220335.1. Taxonomy (NCBI): domain Eukaryota; kingdom Metazoa; phylum Arthropoda; class Insecta; order Lepidoptera; family Noctuidae; genus Noctua; species Noctua pronuba. The sequence continues at coordinate 6,675,549 of LR999900.1, read as the reverse complement.
ACTATAGGGATTACTGATATAAGTCAGGAGTTCATGAAGCCTGGGACTACATATTAATAAAAGTGGTAAAAACTAACAAGATGGAAGGCACCATTTTGTAACCAAAGTGTTGCCGATTTATTCGTTTCACACACGGTCTAGTAACGTTATATTCCCCATAAAAGTTTACCCACCAAACGTACGTAAACGATATGTTCGTTAACCTACGTTTTAGATGTAATATTTTCGCACTACTCCCATAACTTTACCTCATATCGAACGTACCTGCTACGTGAACAGACAAACCGGTGCCTCGTCAATAATTTTCACGTAAAACCTGACGTTGAACGAATCACGCGCGTCAAAGGAACGTTCAAACGTCATGTCACACGTCGACTCTTAAGACTGGGACTGAAAAGGGTCGATGGAGCGACACCCGCTTATGTCAGCACTTTGTCACGCACAGATCGGAAACGTTAACGATCTACCTTTATTTTTACTAATAATATTTTTTTTCGTGGTCAGCTTAATGATTTGACTTTGATCTCGATATTTTTAGACGAGTTTGATATCTGTCTAGTGATCTGGTCGACATTGAGTTGAAAGTAAATGAGTCGTGTATAGTTTACAAACATTTAAAGATAACTAATCAAATGTGAAGAGATAAGATTCGGGGAATCAACTAATGTTTGTTTTTCCTTCATTTTTTTCCTGGAAATTTTGTTGGAGCCGCGTTGCGTGGTAGATAGAAACCTATGACAATAATAATACAATTTTTAAAAGTATTAATATTCTGGAATTAGTACATACTAGACGATATACCTGGAAACGGACTGTTTACTTTTACGGATACATAGAACGTCTAAGTTTCCGTTTTTCTCGCTACCATCAAACATTATTTACACCTGGTTTGTTTTCATGCCAATTTGGCTGAAAGCAGACTCTTACCAATGAGTAAAAAAAAATTATTTTCCAAATCAAAATAACAACATTGCACAGTCCAGTAAGTTACAAATAAGCAGTAGATGTAGTTACAATTTTTGTTTGTCAGGTGTCGGTACCTACTTATTATGGCTGTTGACACAGAACTTTTTTTGCTCTGTGCCCCGTACTAGTATAGACTGTATTACGGTGGAACACTTTTCCTCGTTCTCTGTGATTGCTTATGGTATGATTCACTTATGGTAGCATACTTGTGACAGTGAAATATCTGTAAACATAAGTGTGACTCACCTTTTCCTCCTCAACAAAATGGCTAGTATAGTAAGTGCAGCAAGTGAGAGTGCCGCACAGAGCGCCAGTAGCAGCGCTAGTTCACCCGCGGTCGCCGGGAACGGTGCGTCCACCTCCTCCGCAAGATGGCCATCCGCCGCTTGCGTCGCGAACTCGAACACTTCGCGCGTCCAGCCAGCCTCGTTGGATGCACGCGCCGCTACCCGGTAGCGAGAGCCCGGGGACAGACCTAGGGATTGGAAAATGTAATAGTGATCCAACACTTGTCACTGTTACGTTACCTTTGACAGCAGCAACTCAACCTTATTAAAATGAGAATAAAGATCACAAGGACGTAGAATTGTCGGTGGCAGCAACTTTAACATATAGCTTACTGTGATTTTGACAGTGATTCAAAGTCAGAGATGATAATAACTGTGAAAAATAATTGAAAGGACAGTGATCGTAGGTACAGTCCGAATGTTCTTATGTTCGCTGTCCTTTCAATTTTTTAAACACTGTTGACGTTGACAGTTTGAGTACCTACTTATTCTTTAACTTGAAATAGCGAGCAATTTAAATCGTAACTTTTACATAAAAACAAAAAAAAAACACCGCTACTTACTACGTTTTAACGATCAAAACTTTGATAAATGAGTATTATTCTTTGAATCCCATATAAAATTGTTACATTAAGTTCAATACTCTTGATCAAAAATAAGAGGATATAAAACATGGAAACGTACCTCCCAAAATAACTTCTCCACCAACAGGCACATCCCTGGCGCCGGCTACTCCAGACCCAGCCCACTCCAGCTTTAGGGCCACAGGGCCACATCCACCATCAGTCCAAGCACTAGTATCGAACCTCGCATGGGTAGCATTAGCTCTTATCCACCTCGCATCTGGAGGGGCAGTAGGGGGACCTCCAGAAGTCCTAACAGCCAGTTCGGAACCCGGGGCCCCTCCGGCGGAACCGTACGCTCTGTATGCGGAGCCACATCGTAGTCCAGATAGTGTAACCGGTCCGGGAGTGGCCAATTGTAATCGCCATTCACCCTAAAATGGATGTGAAATGTAAGGAATACGGCACGTTCAAGGAATTTCGAATAAAAGTATACATTGGAAGAGCTTTAAGATGTAAAGTGGGGTGGATTTCTATAAAAATAAATAAAATGGAAGTGTCTGTTTGTAATTTCAAAATAACAGCTTTCTACTGATAGCATATGAAAGTATATACGATACTTATAACAAAAATCATTTATTTAAAATTTTGTCTGTCGGTCTGTCTGTTTGTTCCAGCTACTCTCTGAACATGTTAACAAAATCCTTCAAATACGGAAGTATTTTTATAATTATCGCAGATGAAGGTCGAGGGAACAGCTAATGTATAATTAAGATATTACTTTTCCTAATGGTAAAACGAGAAAAAGTTTCAAGTAAGTAAAAAACTATTTAAGGATACGTCTTAGGGACTTGCCACTCTTATCTTCTCAAACCTAAAAACATAAATTGTAGCACCTTTTGTAAACCTTTTATATCTAAGTACAAACTTTTATAACAAACAAACTTTTATAAGTAAGTGGAACCCTATTCTATGAAAAAAGCAAAAACTTAAAATGGCTAAACATTGCTACGTACCTCTGGTAAAGCCAATCTCCAATGTAAGCTATAAGTCTTAGGGATGGCATGTCCAGGTGCCCTCGGCGCGGGCCTGAGCTCCAGCTCCAGTTCCCTGGACCTGGCCTCAAGCAGGGCCAGCCCGGGAGGCGCAGGCGGTCGCAGTACTATGACGCGCCATGTTGCCGAGTCTGACCCGTGAGGGTTCTCCGCAACGCATGTGTAGTTGTCGGCGTGGGACAGTTCTAAACCTGTTGAGACATTTTTGATGATGCATTTATGATGTTATTAGTCTTAATTTAGTATGTTTTTGTAAATATTTAGTTTATAATATTATTTATTTAATGTTGTGTATAGTTTGCAAATTATGTATACAGGGCGTAAGGGACAGTCTCCACAAACTGACAGGGTGCATTCAGCTCCTTATTTTCAATCATATTCCACTGGAATTTTTCTCCCGTATTTTTTTTCAGTTTCTCTTCTTTTATTTCAATATAAAATTGCAATCCCTGTACGCAGCACTCCATTTATACTATAAATAATACGGCTAAAATCTAAAATCCAACAATCGATGTTGAAATAATCCTGCCAATCTACAGAGTTCGAACTCTGTCGTCGCGCTTGCTGATCGCTACGTGCGTTTTGCCACGGTAACGATATATTGCGTATGAGAAAATGAAACAAATCAAATTTATTGGATTCCCATAACATTCCTGAAATAGGGCTGTGCCTTACACCCTGTATACCTTCTTTTAACATATAAGTAAAATAGTAGCAGTAGTAAGAAGTTTCGAAGTTCGCAAAGCTACGTTATTTTGACTACGAAGAATATTGTTCTGCATAAAGAGTGCACGACATCTACAATTCTACAATGCCTTTAGTAGCATCAGTTGAGCCACGAGCTATTTTATTTTGAAGTAACACAGAAATAATGAAAATTCCTTGCGATGCAGTTTAATGTTTTCATTTCAGCAACACTTCTCCATCGAATTCCGTTGCAGAATCCTTGTGGAAATATAAAAGGTACAACTCCAAAGGGAACCAGAGGTAAAGCCCAATCGCGAAGCTAGAACGCAGCGTTAAGTCTTTTTTTAGTTAGAAACCCAGTCGTCCATGTCGTTGTCCGGAAAACAGTTACCTCGTATAAGCAGTGCGTCTCCATCGAGATGAAATGGTGGCCGCGGGTGCAGCGGCATGCCGGCGCGCAGCCAGCGCTTGGCCGGTGGAGGCGCACCTCCCACCACGCAGCGCAGCGACAGCGAGCCGCCCGCCGCGCCCAGCGCCACGCCGCCGAATGACGAGATACGACCTGGTGCTACAGGGTATAGACACTCATGAAGATCCAGCAGACATCGAGCTTTGGCTGTACTTATGATGACGATGATGATTTCGCTCGAGTGATCATAAGCCTTGACCTCTCGTTCTTCTCAAATAAAGCAACAAAAACAAATAACAAAAAAAAACAACAAAAATAACAACAGCAACATAAAATTTCAATCAATATAGCAGAGAAAAGTTGCATGTTGTTGGTTGCAAAAGAGCTACTGAAGCATAAATAATTGAGCAAACGACTATAAAATTATAAAAGGAGAAATAATTCAAAGCAAAACATCACAAGTCGGCATAGAGTAGTAGATTTTTCTTTAAATGGTTGAACCATTTAAAGAAAAATCTACTACTCTTACTTCTTACTAAAAAGAAAACTTGACACAAAAACAACGAAACCTATGTATGAAAACAATGGGAGACTAAGTTTACTTCATTTAGTTTGCCAAATTGTACAAGACATATTTTATTTAACAAATCTTCAGGTGATGTATGAAGAAGTTTAGCCTTTTTTGTTGAACGCTGCTCACTCACTGCGAACTCGATTGGCCCCATTGAGATAAAAGAATGTTGATAATATAAATTGTTAAACTGTCATGGTCACTAACATTATCATTAACTCTAGAGACCCGCGGGATATTTACCATGTTTACTGATAGATTTGAGTTCCCGATATTTCGGCGCTGTTGCAAGCACCATGATCACGGATAAACTGAAGTTATTGCGGGTGGGTTTATAAGCAGGCAAATTGATCTACCCTCTTTCTTGTTTCGAGCTACCACTGTCACTCGCAACTCGATTCAGGTTCCCGAAACACGAAACTCACTGTGTCCGCTCGCGAATTTGTTCGGCACATATAACAGTAAACATGGTAAATATCCTGTTTCTATTTCAGAATCTCTACCTTATCAATAACACTTTTGATTTCCAAAAGTGTAGACTCAGAACCATCTTGCAACCTTACCCAGGGAGCTGGTCTGGCAGGCCACAGCGGGTGAAGGTGGTCCCTCACCGGCGGCAGTAGCAGCGCGTACCCAGGCCTCATAAGTCCGACCCGCGCGGAGACCACGCATCGTGCGCATGCATTCTGTTGTAGTACCTTCGATTTCGGCGCAAGCGTTCACCCGGGTGACATTCGGTTCCTGTGACCTATTGAAGGAATTTTGCGAATTTTAAGTTTCATCTAGGTACAATAATCAGCACGGATCTTGAGCGCTGACGTTGGGTCATTTTGGTGGTTTACCATAACTCTACGATGCACGAAGCGATCCCGAATCGGTCACCGAGCGCTCGAAAATCGTACTCGTACCTATCTCTATACACTCGTGAAATATACGAGTTGCTTTGGATTACGACGGTGGATTTTGGATGGTCAGCCCAGATATAATGCTCACTGAAAGCAATAAGCTTACCATCATTTTAGTAAAGAAATAAATTGTATTGTTATATCATCAGTTTTCTAGTCAAAATATGTCAATACGATAGATGGTCAAAGGATTATATAGTTTCTCTTTGTGAAGGCGCTTCGCAGCCTTTATTAAGCTGAAATGGAAGCTCTTCGTGAAATATCACATAACATCTTCATAGAATATCCCAGTTTCTGACAGCGGACAGCTTTATAATCCGATATGTGCACAAAATCAATGCACATATTCAATACCGTTATGCAAAACCCTTCAGTCGCTACTGAAAGGCTATAAAGTCGACGGTCCACTGCTACTGCGTAGGATGTACGCGGAGAGGTTTTAGTTTTCCTAGCCTGCTCTGTCCCACTCCTGGGCAAAGGTCTTCCTCCACTCTTTCCATTTCTCGCAAACCCGCGTATCCTCCTTCCAGTTCCGACAGAACCTGTCCAGTTCGTGCCGCCATCTCCTTCGTGGACGGAGAGCTTCGTCATAGTTTATTTGTTTACATTGTTTCGTACGTAGCGTGGCCGTGTGGGTCGTAGTGGACTGTGCTGCGTATATTTTCATTCGAAGCGAAGCTATGGTCACTATGGAGCAAGGACTTAAGTCTTGCGAGGACGGGAAGGCTTTGACGAAACTTATAGAGTTCCGTCGAACCAAAACAACAACGCGAGTTAACAGAACAAACTGGCCGAAGTAAAGCGGTTAGACATGGCTCAATTGAAGCGGTATTTAACTTTGATTGCTGAACAACTTTGGTTACTCATGGCAGGTCGGGTTCTGTTTCAATTATTTATTAACTCGCGCTTACAGCGGTTAAACTATGTAATTGCTTTTGTAATAGCTGGAGGGTATAGTTATGTAGATTTTGGGAAAGGTAAACGGCACTTTATTGTTAGTAGTTGTTAATAAATCTTCACATTTATAAAACGCAATGTCTCGGTGTAGGTGAGGTATAGGTGAGGTGTAGATGAGGTGTAGGTGAGGTGTAGGTGAGGTGTAGGTGAGGTGTAGGTGAGGTATAGGTGAGGTGTAGGTGAGGTGTAGGTGAGGTGTAGGTGAGGTGTAGGTGAGGTGTAGGTGAGGTGTAAGTGAGGTGTAAGTGAGGTGTAGGTGAGGTGTGAGGTTTTGCTAGTATCTATTTTAGTCCATGACCAAAGCCAGAGCACAGCTAGTTTTCAATACAAAACCTTTAAACCGAATGCTCTCCGTTTTCTTTGTATACATTAGCGGCTGAACTGATTTTCATGAAATGGCCCACAGAACTGAACGTGGGTTAAGACATAAAATACTTCTATCCCGGTAGTACGTTTGTGTAATATAAATTCCAACCTCCACGCGAGCTAAGCCACGAGCAAAAGCAAGTCTTCTATAAACCCCATTTATAGCTCGTAATTTAATAGCAACATCGGTACATATACCGAAGGTGCTCCCGGATGCCTTAACTATTTACCTGGCTGCAACGCAATATCCCTTTCGCTTTGTCACTCATCTCAGTGCGCCATCGTACCGTATAATCTCATTAACACTGCGCTCTGTGGAGGTCTGAGCTATCTATGTGGAGCTATCGAACTGTTCTGATTTCCGATATATCCTTCAAATGAACAACTAATGTCACCAAACCAACTTCTGGACAAAGACCTACCTTTTCCACACATTTCTAAAGATAAGATCAGGACAATACTAACAGAGTCTAGATAGAAACGTGGAAAGAGGTTGTACGCGGAAACACACAAGATACCATTAAACGTATTTCTCAAAAGATTTGCTGGAACTGGAAAGAATTGAACTCAGAAATATTAATGTAATAATTCACTTTTCACTTGAATGCACCGATATAAAATTACAATGTTTCTTGCGGACGTCGATAGTGGCATTTTTGACGGCACGCGCCTCACGCTGTTCAACGCGCGGCACAATTTAAGCGGCCGGACTGTACTACCTACTACATAGTTGCAACACAACTTACCCGGACAGATCCTTGACATACAGCGTGTAATGCGTCAGCTTTCCGTTGGGCTCGGGAGGGGGCAGCCACGAGGCCCTCAGCGAGCGCTCGCCCAGGGCTATCAGTTTCATTCCGCCCGGAGCGCTGGGCACTAATCGGAACAAAGCAATGTTAATGACTGGTTAACAACAGAATCTGCTGCTGTTTTCTTGTAAGAAAAGTTCGAATGACTGAACAATTGCCGTAAAATGGAAAGAGAAACGTTTGAAGTTGTTTTTAAGTGCGAATAGTAAAACTACCCAATTAGTTTTCTCGATCACACATTCGATTACGAAAATCCATACCAGAATTACTGAAGTCTGTTTCCCATAGCTATAAAGAGAAAGTAGTCTGTCTGAAATAATCTAGATTTGCGACAGACTCATCTAGATTTTCGACTGACTTACCATCTTCATCAGTCCTGCAACCTTGCGGGGCCGACAGAGGTCCGTCGCCGGCGGCGTTGTGCGCCCGCACTCGAATCTCGTATTCAGCATACGGTGTGAGACGCGATACTGTCGCTTCCTCGCCCTAGTGAACAGTCAAATAAAAAAACAGCCCGAAAGGAAAAACATACTCAGTCTAAATATTATTTTTGGTTTTCCCGGAAACGTTTTGTTCGTTTATTATTTACAAAATAATTGACTGTATATTTTTTTTCTTCCAACTTTGATTTCATATATTATGTAGGAATAAACACTTATTGTTACGATAAACATTTGTTTTTCATCAGTAGCAGTAGTATCAATTTTTATTAAAGTACATAAAATAATAAAAATAAAAAGTTTTTATTTTTTCTCATAAAATTGTTCTAAAGCACAAAATTGAGGCAAACCCGGTAAGTTATAAGTAATGGGGTTAAATTGAGAGAAATCAAGCGTACCTGTATCCTGAGATACGCGTCTTGTGTCGGCTGCATAGGGTCGGCGTCGCGTCGCGTGTATTGTAACGTGTAGTGGGTTATGAGACCTCCTCGGTTGTCTATGCCTGGCGGTCGCCATGACACCCTGAGTGAGGTGGAGCCACTAGATATGCAGGCCACTCCTTCTGGACTACCCGTTGGTGCTGCATTTTAAAAACATTACTGTATTGCTAGTCCGAGGTACTGTTTGGGAAACCAATATACCTTGACCCGTTGTAAGTTGTTTTAAAATGTTGAAAACACGACAATTACAACAAAGATAAAGCTCAACTCGTCTAGTTAGAAATTAACATTATTTTATGAAAGATTTTACCCTCTGGTATTGTGAAATACTTCGCCTTTGTAGCTTTTTACACGTGATCACATAATTAGGGTAATTTGGAAAAAGAAATATTCAAAAAAAGAAAAAACAAGATTTTTCTTTGAACACCATTAACGATTCGACACTAATGAGGTCTCCTTAAGGATAAACTTCTGAAAATACTGTATTTCCGAAATAACATTTGTATTAATTTTATGCTCAAGAGTTAATAATTCAAACAGCTTTTTCATCTCTTCCAAACGGTTGCAAAGCAATTCCTTAATAACAATCTTCTAAGATTAATTACTGAAAATGTTGTTGTGCGCACATGTGACTTATTAAGAGCATTAATTAGTCTTTTCAAGTTGATACCGTTTAATTTTGAGGAAGAAAGACATACGTATTTTAAGAATGTAGGTATACAAGTAAAGTTTACCTTATCATCGAAAAACATCACCGTTTTATACGAGAGATATATTTTGAAATAGGCACCGATAAAAAGTTGAGCGAAATTCTTCCATAGCTGAAAAAGAACGCGCCACCGTAAACCTGATCGATTGCACCAGATGGACCACCGGACAGACGGACAATTGAAACTATATTTCTTTTTGCCTCCCAGTTATAGAGGCAACTTCAAAAAAGAATTGGATTTTTGCATGAAGAAAATAAAAATGAAACAAACGCAGAATACAAAAGTGCCATCAATTTGTACTGAATCGTTTGACCTAGATCGAGAAGGCCACAGTCCAATTAAGCCATTTTGCATTTTGATGGGAAAATTTACGATCGCCGCTTCACGTCGATAGCGCTCAGTTATTTACTACTACGACAAAACTTGCCTTGTCGAAGTTTCAACTCCGATACACTTCTGCGGCTGACTGTTCGGAACATTAAAGAAATCGATCTCTTTCGTTTTCCAAGTTTTACGATTTAATAGCGCTTTGAAAGTGATTATCGAGAATAATCTTTCAGAAGTTTGTGGGTGGCGTTGTTCATTATGCTTCCTTGCATAAATTTGTTCTGACAAATTGCCGCGTGGAAATGAATGAAGCAATAATAATCATTTTTGACAAAACAAGTAAATTTCTGTGCTATTATATTTATGGATTGTGAATTCTTATTAACTCTTAAATGTAATCTTATTGGTGTAGGCTCACCTACGTATGTACCTAATTGGTGTACCCATATTGTTTTTATTTTTGTAATTTAACGTAACATAACAACGCTAAACCAACGCCAATGCAGAGGTATACTAATAGTTCGCCAAATTTCACAAATTACTTACTTTTAAGTTCCAGACGAGGGGTCTATCGGGGTCTGCAATCAACTGGATACGAACCCTGACTTAAGGCTTCTACTGAGAAATTCCAGATTGAAAAACCCGATAGCACTTTTTACCAAGGACCATGTTTAGCTTGCGACCACTAAACCAACCATATAAGTAATGAAAACGAAACTTACGCGATTCGAGGGTATGCCGATAATGCGGTGGCGACAGAGGTCCAGTCCCAGCGGCATTATACGCTCTCACAGTAATTCCATATCGTGTAGCGGCCTTTAGTCCTCGGAGTGTAGTACTGGTAGCGTCAGCGCTGGCGCCGCTCTCGGAGCCGGGAGCGTCGCTTAATGTACCCTTGCCTTCTTCAGAGACTTCCCACCAACGAATGGTGTAGCCCAGTAGGGTGCCGTGCCATGTTTCTCGTGGCGGTGGCTAAAAGAGATAGTTAATGTTACTGTCATGACAAACATTAAAAATTCTGCAATATCGTACAGTCACGAGCACCAATATGTACTTTCCTGAATTTAAACGCAATTTTTGCGAGAAATAATGATTGTAACTTGAAGATAGGATCTTTTTCATAAAAATACGAGTTCCAAAATACCATGTTAGTAACAACATGAAATTTTAATCAAACAGTAGGTAAAAATCACTTTTAAAAGTTGTTAAGTGTTAACGTATTAGTGCTCGTGACTGTACACTTGTGTCCATATTCATACTGATATTATAAGTGTGACTTAAGTTACTCTCTCTGTGGGATTATTTTCGACCTCTAGTCCATCGGGAATAGCCACACACAAAGCTAGTACGTATCTAAATCGACAAAATATATGGGATTGCTGATTTTTTTTTGCGATTTCAGAGCTTCTCCCATAGTTAAAGTTGTGCGTTATGATGAGTAAAATGACTCTTTTTTCAGATTTATGTTATTCAAAAGCTAAGCTTGTATTGGTATTTTTACTACAGTAACCATTTAAAAAAAGTAATATCCAGCCATTTAAGTAAGCTATCATTATCTCTAGTAATGAAACTTCCTGTTTCCGATCTGAGGAGAACCGCAGTATCCGATGCAAAAGAGCCTTCATTTGCAAACTCGGAACTTTGTTTATAGAAAGTGGGTAAAATAGAAATAGGTAACAACTAGTTTTCATAACCTCAACATAATCCATACTAATCCTACTACTATTATAAATACGAAAGTTTGTGAGGTGTTATGGACGCTTGTTACTCTTTCAGGCAAAAACTGCTGAAGGGTTTTGGATGAAATATGGTACTCAGATAGTTTATAACCTGGAAAAACACATAGAATACTTTTTATCCCGGATTCTGTATTAATAGGAAAGTAACTCGGCAAGGCTGATCGGATCGGTATTTGCCAAGGAGATAGATTATATCCTGCGAAAGGACTTAGGCAATTTTTTTATCACACGTACTCATCATCATTTTCACGCGAACTAAGTCGCGGGCAACCGCTAGTTGAAAATAAACAAAAAAAACTTTTCAAAGCGAATTTCACCAATAAATTGTGTCGTTTTCAATAGATGTCCATGTTAATTAATTCATAGCAATGATGAACGCAGTTCAGCTGTGTGCAATTGTGGTCTTGAACGCAGTTTAAATGTGCTCATCGAGTTCAGTTTTGTTAGTGAAATTCGCGGTCGCTAACGGGATTTTATCTTCAACTCGTGATAAAAAAGAAAAGACAGTACGTACGATTCCCATCAGCATACACATCACACTACCTTTAAGTAAAGACGTATGCTGTATAAATACATAAAAAGTTGCGGAGACACATACCTGCCAAGTGATATGAAGTTCTCGCGCCCTAAGTGCCCGCACGGTAATGTCACGAGGTGCTCCTCCAGGCGCTAGCAAAAAAAAACCACTGTTAAAAGCTACACCCACAAAAAAACTCCACCACATTCACTGCCATTATCAAAGAACAATCAACTATTTGATGTAGAAGATAGAGTCTGGAATCGTCTGAGACATCCACACGTTTTTATTCCGTGAACAAAGTAGGAGCACATTCTCATACATCCACACACATTTACGAAGCTTCCTGCGGAAATTGCACAGCACTGTTTTTTAATGGACGGGAAAGCTTCAAGTTGGTCTCACTTGGAGCCGACCTTCAGGAATATATTAATGATATATCCGCACACTGTGTACTTTGTGAGTTTGTAAGCAAATGCCGCTGAGAAAATTCTGCCGCGCTAGCGATATCAGCAATAAGTGCAATTTTTGACAAAATGAGTTAAATATTGATCCTGAATCAGCGCATCGAGCTCCACCAGATGTGCTGACAGCTGTTTTAATAGCTTATCGAGAACTGGTAAATTTCGTTAAGGATCAGTTTCAGTTGCTTCAAGTAATACTAGATATAAAAGGATTTTCGTCATTTAAAACTATTCTAATATGGAGTGAAGAATATAAAAGCGCTTTATTTGGTCTACACGGTTCAATCAGCACAATTAATATAACTTAAAAAAAGAAGTCCGGAAAAACAAAATTGTAACAAAAACTTTGCACCCCAATTACTCTAAACTATGCAAAACATACTTACTGCTCTTATGCTTAGCGCGGCAGAAATGTGTTCAAGATTCCTTGGGCAGGGCTTATGTATATATGAATGTATAATTAACTAAAACAGCCGTTCGATTGTATTTTTGTATAGTAAAGGAATCGAGTTCTCTCTAATTAGCAACATAACTAAACTAAACTATCGACCGGTACTTAGTTTTGCCAAGTTCTAGTTTAGATCCAAAGTTTGGCATATCAAAGTTATGTTCCAGACAAGACGCTGGCCTTTTCTTGTTTCAACATAAAACATCCAGCTACGAGTTGCTTTGATGTTATTAGTTTGTTTTGCACAAATCTCTCGTTACGCATCCTATAACATCATTGGTAAAATACATATTATGTAGGATTTATTACTATACGGGGTGGAAGGGACACCGACGCTAAAACGGTTACCACGTATTCAGTACAGTCACGAGCACCAATATGTAAACACTTAACAACTTTCAAAAGTGTTTTTCTCCTACTATTCTCATTAAATTTCATGTTGTTACGAACATAGTATTCTGGTACTCATATTTTTATTAAAAAGATCCTATCTCTAAGTTGCAATCGTTGCAATCGTTACAACTCGAGAAAATTGCTTTTAAATTTAGGAAAAATGTATACGTATTGGTGCTCGTGACTGTACATCATTCTGGGCCCCGTACATAGAAATTTTTCATCGGTTATTAAAAAAAACCGCTGTTTCCTACAAAAGTAAAATACCTACACGGTCGAAATGTTTAGAACAGCTGTTTTTTTTTAAATAATCGATGAAAAATTTCTATGTTGGTTTCTCAGAATGGTGTACTGAATACTTGGTAACCGTTTTCGCGTCGGTGTCCCTTCCACCCCGTATTGTATCTACATAATTGTTTAGTTTATATTAAAGTAAAAAAACTTTTTTAGTAAATAAACTTTTATTAATTTCGGTATCGCATTGTGGTTTGCTGTCAGAAAATCCAATTTCGTGTTATAAAAAGTACGCAAGCTGAAGAATATTGAAAATGCATATGTAGTGTACGATACAGTTTCAACAAAGAATAACAATAAGAAGAGCCTTACTATGCGGTAAAACTGATATTTTGGAAACCACACACGTATAACAACATGACTAACCTTCCTCTCTTGTGGTGAAATGTAGCGGCGCAGTGTAAGGCGAGGCGCCGACATCGTTGAACGCGGCCATGCGCATCGCGTATCTCGTGTCAGGAGAGAGTCCCGCCACCGACGCGCCCGCACGGCCCGGTCCTTCAGACCTAGGTAACATAGGGTACTTTTACACCATTTGCAAATAAATATATATTTATTTCCAAAGGGTGTAAAAGCACCCTTAACGAAGCCGAAAGGCACTTGTTCTCCCCGTCGTTGCAATTTTTTTTTATTCTAGACCATACCTGGGAACCTTCTAGTTACGGGGATACTAAAGGTCAAAGTTCCGACACTAGCAAAGGTTTTTTTTTTAATACAAGTTTTTAATGTTATAAATTTACTTTAAATACCTTCACGACCCCCGTACTATTCTATGCATCCATCAGCAAATGTATTGAGTCCTACCGTAAAACGTGATTTTTCACCCAAAAATGTCGTTTCCCAGCAAAAAATGTTGCATACAGTTACTAAGTTTTACGTACAGAATGCTTGGTTGACGGCTTCGTGAAGGGTCCGTTTACACCTTGTATAGTCGGTGCTAGAAAATACCGAACCTGCTGGTGGACCGACTGATTGTAAGTGGTCACCGCCTATGAACGTTTGCGTTACCAGATGTATTGCAGAATTTTCAGGTGCGATACCTAACCGGAGACGAATCTGAATAATCTAATTTTCTTATAATCGCGGCCTCACGACTCGGCTCTTTAGACTAGGCAAAACAGTATCTTTTTATGTTTTGGTCGCAGACTGAGTGGTAGCTGGGGTAGAAAAGTATTGGAAAGGAGACCCAGAACTGATCATAGGAGCTTAGGTAGATCACGTGGCAAGGGTGTCCGGTGACCTCATCAGAGTGGCAGAATGCTGAAGGTTTGGGACTGGGTAAAGAGGCGGTCTATAGAGTAGACCTATTCATAAACATATTGGATGAATAAGGTTGAGAAGAGAAGGTTTTTGGTTAGCAAGCAAGCAGGCTACCTGAAGGTAAGAGTTCAATATCGTTTATGAACATCTGCCTGCAGTACTAGTTCCATCTTGGAATCAAAGCATACACCTGTTTCACCTGGTCCTACACCTACATCAGTCAAGCCGTAACATGGAAACGATACTTCGCCATTGAAAATAAAATATGTATATTACCTTCAACAATTGTACAAGAAACACTTATCCAAGTATCATGCAGCGTTACAACAAAGGAAATGAGTGTTTTCGATGAGCTCTGGCACCCAATGTAATATTTAACTTTTGTTTAGGGTAAAGTAAAAAAAAAGATATGGTATTGCCACTTTCCCTGACAAACTCATCCACAAACATCTGTACATACATAAACAAACCATTATTTCAGGATTTTAGATACTTAGCTTGCTCATTTAACAAAATAATTACAATTTTACCAAAATCTACCTATAGGTGCTCTCATCAAAGGAACCTCCAGGAAAATTTTAATGAGCTGTGTATATCAAGTAATAAGCAGGAAAAACATCAACAACAACACAGAATACACGTACATCAAATTCACACCGGTTCCTTTTTTTAACAAAAAAATTATTAACCGGCTTTACGAGCCTGCCCTTTGAAAAACCTTGGCTTTATCGAATTTTATTTACAATTCAAAAGCTAACGTTTGACTTTGTATTCTACTTTGAATACTTTATGATTCTATATTAAAACTAAATCAACGTACTTGTAAAGTCTACGTCAACATCGTATTAAAAACTGAAATTAACTTTGCAAAATTTACGGAAACATTAATTGGTTGAGCTTGATTTTTTCCAGAGTACCCAAGTTATACAAAGGGTTATAAAATTTCAGAGCTCCCTGGTGGGTTAAAAGCTATTAAACTTTAAATCCAAAGCAACTGTTGTACACCGCAGCCGGTACTTGTCTTTAAAAGAACTTGATTTTTCAGATCTGGTTTCCAGGAAATACTTCAATAGACGGTGAAATTAAACCAACATTCCGGGAAAAAGCAATAAGGTAGCTTCGTTGTTGTAACTTTGTATTTGAAATTACAAAATGAGCGTTTTTAAAAAGCCTCGCATTTCAATTAAGGCATACCTGTCTAAAGTCGGAATACGTAAACGTGTCAGGAGATGTATCAATACACTCCAGTTGATATAAACTCACTAATTAACTTAGTCTGCCAAGTTCGAGACTAAGTTCTAAACTAAGGTAGCTATCAAATGGTAATAAAGTTACCCTTACACGTCACGTTGTCTCTGAATAGATAATTCGTGACTACACCGTTTGTAGATATCACTTGTAACTACTTTGAAACAACGATCAATTCGGTATAAATTGTAAAGGTACGTACAGCTGCAGAAGACACTAAAAACCCTGTAATGGAACTGCAAACATTTACGCAACAAGAATTCATTCGCGAAATGACCATTCGTTTGCGTGCATATTTTTAGAATTTGTTTCTTTGTGTCTTGACTCACGTACCGGCTCACCAAACTGTTCATTTCAATAGCTGCGCAACAGTAACGAACAGCGAATGCCCATAGTGAATGTCCTTAATTTAATAAATGAATAGAACAGTCTTATTTCCTTGCCCAGTATTAGTGTAGCTTACACCTAACATACTTTCTGACCACCTATTTTAAAAAACAGGGACCTGGAAATAAACAGGATGAAAACAATATTTAATCTAAACAGGTAAATCATTGAATAATAGTTCGAATAGTGTTTGCTAGGGTAATTGTGAATTTAAGTACGTCTCTTTACTGTGTAATAGCAATGACAATACAATAACAAAATACTCGAAAATCCTTATTGTAACGACACATTAATAAAAAAACAGACTCATGAATAGCAAAGTAAAAACTTACGCAACATGTAGTAGATCTGAATTAGCCAATGTGATGTTTAGGACGTCTTGTGTGTCCCAATTGTCGAGCAGAGCGGGTAGCGGGGCGTCGAGAGGAGCGTGCGACAGGTCGCGCGTTAGGGCGCGGTACTGAAGGGAATAGTGCGACACGAGCGCTCCCCGCGCGACGCGCCATGTGACCCGGGCCTTACGTGACCATACCTCGGAGACGCGCACCTCTTCTGGTACGCTTGGTCGCTCTGTGTGGAAAAGAAGGTTTATTTTTAAGGAAAACTAGACTAAACTAGTCTTTCTATCATACTTTTGTAGACATTCATTAATAGTAACAGCCAAAATGACAAACGCAACACAAAGGCGCTTTACAGTCACGAGCACCAATATGTAAATACTTAACAACTTTTAAAAGTGTTTTTCTCCTACTGTTCTGATTAAAATTTCATGTTGTTACGAACATAGTATTCTGGAACTCATATTTTTATGAAAAAGATCCTATCTCCTAGTTACAAACGTTATTTCTCGCGAAAATTGCTTTTACTTTTAGGAAAGTGTATACATATTGGTGCTCGTGATTGTATATATACTTCCTGTTGTCCCCGTCACTTTAAGATAGCTTCAGAATGACTTATGAACATCTTCAAATTAAATGTTGTTTGCGAATTCGTCATGATTGAGATGCCGTCACGATTGAGATGCCATTTTTAGAACCATGTTTCAGTATAAGTACCTACTTTTAAGTTTGTATAACTGTCGACGCCGAAACGGTATTAGTGTTAGGAAACATAATAAAGTTAAGAACCCCACTTTGTTGAACTTATGACTGAAACTTCCCAGGCAAGGCTTGGGACCCCAGAGCAGTAATAAGCAGAACATTCCATCCAAAATTATAAAGCTACTAAATA
Organism: Noctua pronuba; assembly: GCA_905220335.1. Taxonomy (NCBI): domain Eukaryota; kingdom Metazoa; phylum Arthropoda; class Insecta; order Lepidoptera; family Noctuidae; genus Noctua; species Noctua pronuba. The sequence continues at coordinate 6,658,077 of LR999900.1, read as the reverse complement.
TATTTTATTTGGTCACTCTTTCGGCACGGAAAACGAAAATTTTAAACTTGTTATTTTATTTACGTCATGTATAACCATAACCGAAACATCGCGTATCATAAATTACACGTTTGCGAGGGTAGAGAACACCAACGTTAAATAAAGACAGAAGCCCCATTCCATACTGTTTCACAGATGACTGGGTGGTGTGCGCGATCAACTATGCAAAACTCCTTACACTCGGTTTCTGGAAGGCTGAAAAAGTCTTCGATTAGGGAAGTTTGTATAAAATCTCACGAATCTAGTGACACGAGGGTGTAATATGGGCTACACGTCTGCTTAATCTGTTGGGGGTTACTGGTGTGGTTTTATGTTATCTCACGTTAGCTGCTGTGGTTTATTGACGGAAATAACAGCAGTCACACAAATAACTTGACAAGAAAGACAATAGAATAAATCAAACAGGCTTCCAGAGAACGGAAATGAATGAAATTAATACGGAACCTTATGAAAAATGCCTTTTCAAAATTTCTATATTTAAGCTAATTACTGTGACAGAATTTATGATTATTGAATTTCCCTTTTCTTTTTTTTCTTCATCAAATGACCCCCCCCCCCCCCGCCCCGCTCTGGGTGGAGTGGAAGGGAGTGTCAGACTTTTACTAACTAAAACCCATCCATGTTCCTTCTTTGCCCTTTGTGTTCCAGGGCCGCGGTAACTCTTTCGAACAGTCCCGCAGCCCCGGAATGAATTTCCCTTCATGTGACATTTCAGACGTTTCAGTACAAGAACGCACTAAACCTTCTATATGAACTATTATAATTTGTAGTCAAATGGATTAATTTTATACGTTTTATTTTAAATGCACCACAGCGACCACCTTAAAAACCAAATGTTCCTTCTGTACCCATTTTCGTACTCAAAATATAACAGTACAGTGGGGCCACGTATTCAGTATTATCGCGGACACACATTACGCTTTATGGCTCTCGACGCGAGTACATGACGACCGCTGGACGGCACAGTACCGCGGCACAGAACAACGGCACGGAAGCAACCACTACATAGGTAGTATTGTTTAACTTAATGTTGTTTACATGTTAAATAGGGAGGAATGTGATGTCTGCTTGTAGGATTTTGAATTGTGTACTAAGTGGAGGCTTTGTTAACGCTTTCATGTGGTTCTAGAGGATTGCTGACGCACACATTATAAAGGGTGTAAATAGACCCTTAACAAAGCCGAAAGGCATTTGTTCTGCCCGCTATTGCGATATTTTTTTTTGTTCTAGACCATACCTGGGAACCTTCTAGTTACGGAGTTATTGGGGGTCAAAGTTCCAATTTTTTCACAAGTTTTTTTTTTTAAATACTTCTTTTTAATGTTATAACTTTACTTTAAATACCTCAATGACCCGTTTACTATTCGATGCATCCATGAGCACAATGTTTTGAATGCGTTTCATTGAGTTTTACCGTAAAAGGTTATTTTTCACCCCAAAAAAAAGTCGTTTCCCAGCAATAATTTTTGTGTAGGGTTACTTAGTTTGATGTACAGAATGCTTGGTTAACGGCTTCGTGAAGGGTCTGTTTACACCCTGTATATCCGGTCATGTTATAATTAGTATGTAGAATAATGAAGCAATGTAAAAAAAAAGGGGGGGAAACGTGATTATTGTAGAGGATTGCTGACGCACACATTGTGTATTAGTTTGGAATTGTAAGCGCAGCGAGCAGTTGTCCCATAACTCGCAATACTAACGCGCGCCTTTCGGTCTTTTAAAGTATTTCAATTGTCATATGCACCGTGTCTAAATTAAACTAATAACAGAACTTTGAATCTTTTAATTCCCTCTGTACAGTCACGAGCACCAATATGTATACACTTTCCTAAATTTAAATAATAGTATTTAAATTTAGGAAAGTGTATGCATATTGGTGCTCGTGACTGTACAGAGAGAAATAACGATTGTTACTTGGAGATAGGATCTTTTTCATAAAAATATGAGTTCCAGAATACTATGTTCGTAAGAACATGAAATTTTAATCGGAACAGTAGGATAAAAACACTTTTAAAAGTTTTTAAGTGTTTACATATCGGTGCTCGTGAATTTACACACTTCCAAAAACATTACACGCATCCACAAAATAGCCAATGTTCAACAGCATGTCTGTTTTATGGTCAGTGAAAATATTGAGCTTTAAAATGTAAACAGTGACAAATAATGTTTATTTTGCAAATAGGTTTTGAACATTCTGTGCTCAATTAAACGGCGCTTAAACGCCAAAAAAACTGTATTTTGAATTTGGCTTTACAAAACCGACTTTATTGATCTAAACTATATAACTATTACTAAGTTGATCGGTATATGAACACGATGCCTACCTATCCGGTTGATCATGTTAATAATTACAAGAAGCCATGTGACTTAGGTAAAAATTATGTATTTACTCGTAATAGTCCTTCATCATTTGCCTAGCCTTTTCCCATCTATATTGGGGTCGGCTTCCAGTCTAACCGGATGCAGCTGAATACCAGTATTTTACATGAAGCGACTACCTATCTAACCTCCACAACCCAGTTAGTACTGGGTAATACGTAGCGCTTAGTAAGACTGGTTGTCAGACTTTTTGGCCCATTGACTACCTAACGACTGTCAAAGATCTACAAATGACACCCGGGACCAACGGCTTAACGTGCTTTCCGAGGCACGGAGGTAACTCGGTATGTAATGGGTGGTCACCCATCCACAGACCAACCTAGGCAAGCAAGGCTTAACCTGAAAATCGACCCGAGCGGCTGTTATTATTTAGCCTCGACCTCCTCCTGATAGTCCTTCATTAATGTGTAATTCAAACCATATAAATCCACTGTTATAATGAGATATAATAAAAAAAACACTTTCAATTTAAATTTGCTTCACTTGCAACCATAAACACCCGTACCTACATGCTTCCCTTTTCTTATTTACCAGCCGCTACTACATACTGGTATCTAGTTTTTTTTTTTCACGAACAAATAGTCCGGACTCGTTCGGTACATAGGGGCGCTAACATTTTCCAGAGCTCTACTCTATGCTCATTTTTACTTTTACAACACCACTGCAACTACGAATTTTATTTTAACTTATAACAACTATCTTGAGTACTAATAATAGACTGCCTCGTTGGTCTAGTGGTCACAAGCGCCTAAGCATGAGGTACTGGGTTCAATTCCCGGATCAGGCAAAGTGTTATTGGGTTTTTTCATCAAAAAATAATTAGTAGTAGCTACGGGGTCTGGATTTGTGCCTGGTTGATGTCAGTAGGCTTTCCTTTTACATGGGACTTAAACATAACTCGCGAAATGTGGGTGTACTATTAGGTACATCTCTGCCTAAACCTTCGGGGATACAGGCGTGATGTTATGGTATGTTGTTATGTAACTAATAACAATGTGAATAATTAATCGGTCTATTTTTGGTATTAGACTTATTCAAGGTATATTTCCTCAATCAAAAGTGAATGAAGTTAACTTCATTACGAAGAGATTATCACAATTTACAAACATTGTGATTATAATTAAAGTCTTCGAGTGGCCTTGTTATTTTCAGATTTATTATGGTGCAACCAGACCGCGGTTGATCGACGTCAACCTTTCACCTCAAAATTATTGTTACCTCCTACATTTTATGTCACAAAATATGTCTGAATTCGTCGATTGAACGCTCACGGCACTCATATAGCAATATAACATTTTCAGGGCGTATATGGTACTCGTTTAAGGCGTTTTCCCGCACTAGGTTTAACCATTACTGTAAGAGAAACAGGTAAGCTAAACTTACCCTTAACGAACAGCCGGTAGACCAGCTCATCGCTTCCATACAGGTTGCGCGCCAGACATCGGTATTCACCAGCGTGTTCTGGTCCCGCATGAGGTATTGTCACTTCTGACGTCACCGCCCCAGCACTTGTCTCCCTGTTTTCAACACCACCGGTTCCACTAACAGGAGCAAAAAAGTCATTTATATTAAACTTTCGAAATGAAAACAACAATTATTGACAACAAGTGAATATTTACATTATATACAAACTACAAATCTATAATAGTAAGAAAAAAAAAATTAAAAGTATCAATACGGTTACAGGGCTTCAAAACATTCGTCCAAATCGCTGTCAACAGGAAAAGTGCCCAGAAGGCTGGCAGCATTGCCACGTGGGATGGCAATGCTGATTCTTTGGCCAAAAAATTGGCCCGCCCTCTGGTCACGTGAAGAGTCGACCAACCGCTTGGCGAATTAACAATCTTTTTAGTTAAGTAAGTAGATATTCTTCAAATTTTATAAATAAACATTAAAATATTGAATATTTTCCAAGATAAGCATTGAAACTGATTTATAAATTGATCGGAACGCGTTATCAAAATTCAATATCAAAACAGGAAATTAAATTGTCAAGTCGACAAAGTTGTGAAATTCTCATAACTTTAATCAACAAATAAATTGCAAGTTTTGATTGAAAATGTACAAAAGATGACGCAATCATCAAACCTGTCAATCGCAAGAGAACGACGCCCACAATTTCATTGTAGTGAAATGCTACCTGACAGGGGGGAACGATTATTACTAAGAATAAGTCAGATTGCATCTCACTAAATACAAAATGACATTACCAGATTTTCAACTAATGACGTTGCTTGGAACCAGTTATGCTAGTGCCATTAGTGGGTTCAATGCACATGGATCTCCAACTCTCCTCTGACAATGCACGACAGTCGTGAGGTGGTTCCTTTCTACCAAACGATAAGGCTACGTGGAACCGCACCAAATAGCTTCATCTGACTTACTGTAACGACAATGGCCTGGAGTCATGAGTCCAATGCACGTGGATCTCTGGCTCCCCTCTGACGATGCATGATATTCGCGTGGTGGTTCCTCTTTACCAAGAGGTAAGGCTACATGAAAGTGCCCAGAATAGCGTCACCATACTTACTGTAACGACAATGGCCTGGAGTCATGAGTCCAATGCACGTGGATCTCCGGCTCCCCTCTGACGGTGCACGACAGTCTTGCTGTGGTTCCTCTCACCACCCACCGAGTCTCACCGCTACCGCTTCTACTCAGTCTGGGAGGTTCTGTTTTGAAATGCAACTATGTAAATACTAATAGGTAGGTAGTTGGGGTGCATACACATATTTTTAGTGTATCTACTATTGGTAAAAGTAAAAAATACAATAGTAATAAAATGGGACCTATTCTTTTCGGTTTATCTTATCAAATTGGGATGAAAACGAATAGAATGCAATGTAAAGCTACTCCAATTTTTTCACAGTCCAAAACTATACAGAAAAATGTTACATTCTAAAAATAGTTGTTTTAATCCAGCTCTTCTTCTGTTTTTGCTGTGCCCGATCGGGTCCCAATAATCGTGACTATGTATACTAACCCCTTTTTTTTTGGATTGGAAATCATCAAATAACCCCCCGCTCTGGGCGGAGTGGGAGGGGTTCACATTGTAGAATGCAATCTTGAGTATTAAATAAATGTTTGGATAGTAAATTCAGACAAACTCACCTCGAACATCAAGATAAAACGAGTGATGCAAGAAGGAATGCTGCACTCTCGCAGTGCAGCGGTACCAGCCTTCGTGTTCAGGACTGGCGGCTCTTAGCCACACAGTGCCATCTATCAGTATTGACCCACCGCTAGTATCCGTCGCCTCTGACTGGCCCCATAGTACCTGTCGCCAGTTGCCACCATCTGTATGTGCATCAATAAAACATTACGCCTTAATCCCCGAAGGGTGTGGATGAGTAGAAGTGTACCTAATTAAATAGTACAAGCACCACAATAAATACTGTTACGGAAGGAATATTGTATTCAGTTCTAATCTCTAAATACCTTTATTTTGTTTTGCATCCGGCTCAAAGGACCATTACGATGTATAGTTTAGGTCTCACACCTCAAGTTAAAGTCGGTTGATACTCATTGATTGATTGATAAAAGTATATGATTACAAGATAACTGAGTGCACGCGGTATGAATGTTATTTTTGTTCCACGTAAGACTGCTCGGCGCATATAAAGAGCTGATATATTGATATGAGAACTGTGTGGTGCTTGTACTATACAGGTCTTTTGACAAACAGTTTAACATAAACATCAATATGAAAAATACATTATTATTTACAAAGCCTTGTTTTTGCCATTCACGTTACAAATTAATAAAACAAAAAATACTAAGGTTACCTTTAACATTACATTTCTATTAAAAGTAATCAAAACGCAATATTGGATATGCCAATACCTGAAATTACGTTACCACAGAAATCCGATTACCGGGACTCTATATAATTCAGTTTTCTGTATTCATGAAATTACAAATAAGGGCGCGGTAAGGTTATCTGTTACGAAATAATAAAGTCATTGTTGAATCTGACTACAAAAGATAATTTAACCCGACCAGGTATCCTTAGTCGATATGATTGCTGAAAAATTGTAAATTCTTGTAGAAATATAGATCCTCTGCTTTACTGCAAACCCTATAAAAGTTAACTTAGATATGACAAAGGCACTACTACTAGTATTTTCGTATAAGGTACTCATAAGTTAGAAGTAAATAATAACAGCCGCACATGTCGATCTTCAAGGTTAAGCAACAAGTTCCAAGATCAGTCCGTTGATGGGTGACCATCCATTTCATACTAAGTTTCCTTCGTGTCTCGCGAAATACGTCAAGCCGTTGTTCGCGGCAGTTAAAGCAATTTTCAGATCTTTGACATTTGTTACCGAGGATATCGTATTACCACGTAACTGGGTTATGGAGGTCAGGTAGGCAATCCCCCTATGTAAAGTACTCGTATTCAGCTGCATCAGGATACTGGAAGCAGACCCCAACTTAGTTGGGAAAAGGCTAAACAGATGATGAGACGTCTGGCGGGATACTTTTATGTTAAGTCGAAATCTAGAATAAGGGGAGCAAAATACATGGATAATTCAACAATGAAGTTAGTTCCACATACCTGTAGAATAATCCCAAGATATCCTCGGCGTGGGTTGTCCTTTAGCCGAGCATGGCAGAAGTAGTGCGGCGCCCGCCGACACCGAGGTGTTCTGAGCTCGCCACACCCATGTCGGCGATTCTGTGCGGAGAGACTGCTTTATATGTTACGCTGGTCCTCTTAACAGTATAGAAGAATAAAGAAGAAGGTAAAAAAAACTGCAAAGTTCTATCAGAGTTATTTTATCTCGAACTTTCATAGTAAAAATGATATTTTTTTCTTTTCAAAATGGTTGCTGTTAGATGTAAAAAAACTACGTAAACGCTGTAGATTAAATTCGAAACTATCTTAAGTTTAAATCTGACTTCCGAAAAGGTAAATGTGATTTGTGTTATAATAAGATAAACACCTTACTATTAACTAAAAATGTGAGAAATCCTAGGAATTATAAAAACAACTGACCATCAATAAAAGTTACTATAAGTTGCACAAGTCAAAATGGTTTCTGTCTAATGCAACGATATTTCTGGTATTTTTTTTCTGGCCCGCTGCCAATAGTATTCGCAAATGATATAAGGAAAATAGTTGTGTATCGAAATGACCGATCGAAATGAATAGGTACTTAATTTTATCTTTAACAAAAAAAAATGCAACAGTGCTCCAATTTTGACAGCGATAATGACAGAACATGAAAATGCTTCGCAAAGGTAACGGCATACTTATTAAAAAAACCTATTTTAAAACGATGTCGATGACCTACAATACGATGCCAAAAACGTCCAAAATCTAATTCAATCCAGAGGCGTCAATACGACGAACGTAAATACGTCGACTTTTGAATCGAAAATACAGAATAATATACAATATCATTTTAGCTAAATTGTTTGCAACAATCACAATCAATATCATGCATAGATATAAATGAATACATTCTTAAAATTATGAAAATAATTATGATATGATATGAGATAAATATAATTTTAAGATGGACGTAAATACGTAACATTTACACCGGTAGTGTCTCAGAAGTTTAGGACTATCAAACTGAACATAAACTAGGACATGTATGCTACAACTTACAAGGCAGAGTAAACCTTAGAAGTAAGTCAATAAATACCTTTGACAATCAGTGAAGCGCTATGGCTAACTGTTCCGAAGTCGTTTGTAGCTCTGCAGGTGTAGTCGCCGCTGTGAGCCGAAGTTAGATCTTGAATGATCAGGAGAGAGAAAAAATCCATGTTTTTCTGTTCGACCTAGTGATAATTAACCATTGAGTTTAGATTTGCAAATAAATCGAAGTCGTAGACGGAAAACAAAATGGTTTGTTAGCTGAACCATGTAGTGCCGATATTTTTTCCTCCACATTTGTCAGTTAAATATGCAAATTAATGTTTTTTTTCTTTGTTTCTAGTAGTTGTATAGTTTATATTAGAAGCTAGCGCAGGTTTACTAATGAATTACAACAGACCATTGACTGTTCCGTAGACTGCACAGTGAAGTTTGGTTTTTGGAAATAATTCGCTCCTGGTCGGTTTTTGTACATGACAATTAACGTCTTATGTAAAAAAAAATATGAAAAGTTTTTTTTTATCGATAAGCAAGAACTTTGTACTACTTACTTTAAGCGTAGAAGGAATCGGTAAATTATCTTTATGCCACGTGAACTGTATCGGTTTATCTCCAGATATCAAACTACAGGTAGCCTGAGTACTACCTCCCACTTCGAGTTCCTCAGGAAATTGGAACGGTGCTATTTTCGGTGGCTCTGTTGACAATAACTTGACGTTTAAACATTTCCAGAAAGTTGTAATACTTCACAGTACAAGGATATTTTGGCGCTCGGGTGACATTGACGTTTGTAAAATTTTCTGTGGAGATTGTTTTGAACAAACAAGATGGCGGCATAAGTTCTGGTTTTTGCCCATGCGCTAAAAGACCCCTGTTCAATTATAAGTAAGTAAAGCCCTTACTATGGACGTCAAGGCGAACTGTTCTTCGGGCAAGCTCCCCACTTTCCGCCCTCACTTCACATGTGTAAGTACCTGCGGCTGCGCTTCTCACTGAATTCAGTCTTAAAACTCCTCGTTCGTCATTGGATTCCAATATACTTTCTACTAACGAGCCGTCTTCTCGCTTCCATACTACTTCTCTACAAAAATATCGAGGAATAAGTGACTTGGACAATATAAGATGGGTCAAAATGTGGCATACGTATACCCCATGTAGGGAGGATTAATCCCCTTCAAGTATTTTAAAACATCTTACTTTTTCTTAGACTGGAAGCCGACCACAACATTGTTGGGAAAAGGTTAGGCACATAATGATGATTTTTACTTACTTTATGGGATATCCTGAATATGGGCAGTGTATCGTCACATCCGTGTCAGTCTTTACATGTAACGCTGGTAAATATCGGATATTTGGAGGACCTGCGCCAAAAAATATTAATCTTTATTTTCACTATGACAAAACACCAAAAAGATGCCTTAAAAAAGTTAACGTACCATAAACATTCAGTCTTGCTTGATGTGCATGGGATCCTTGTGAATTGGTGGCATTACAGCCGTACCTGCCGCCTTCGTCTGCAGTCCTAATAGTCACACTTAGTGTGGACACTATAGTGCCTTCGTCGCTTCCTGGGACTGCCTCTGCCCTTGTATTTACGCTATACCTGCGAAGATTACCATTTTAAGAAGACCTCACTTAGGAGCTGCTGATGATGCTCACTCGAGGCAGTCAGCCCTGCTTAGCATTAAAATGGTGAGCTTCTTCTTGCCGTGTCGAATGTACTGTTTGAGACAAGTAGGTGGCCACGCTAATCAGCGACCATCAGTGGCATTCTTTAGGTCATCAAAGATATAAGTGAACGGGGACCTTACAAAACTCCAGCAGCATTATGTCTGGCTAGAACTGTTTTTCGGCACGAATAGAACGTGCCGAAATTACAGAAAATGTAACCTACCAGAAACCTTTAATTACTTTTTCGGGTTAGTAAAGAGGTAATACGGTACTCACTTGTCAGGAGCAGCCGGCAAAAGTCTGTCATCTAGAGTCCACAGAATACGAGGTGACGGGACACCATTGGCCGCACATCGTATGACAATGCTCTGTCCGATCCTGGACACCGCTCCGCTGAACGTCGACACCAGCCGGGGTGGTCTGTCTGGAAACCGGATTAAAGATAAACGGTTGCACAGATTGAGGAGTTTGAAAATGATGGGTTGTAGTAAGGTAGCCAAGGCTAATGTTCAGGGGGGTTACTATGACGTCTTGAAGCAGCAGTAATTCTAGTGTGGGAAAGAAATGGCGCTAGACGACCTGTATAGCTCTGTCTCTTTTCCACACTTAGGCCACCAGCTATTGAAACTAAATTACTCTATTTGGCACATGATCATCTTTCTGGCCTTGTCCTATTTTCCTTGTAGGGCAACGTGTTTTTCTCCCCTGTCAATCGTCATGCGATCATTATTCACTCTATTTTCTTTCATTTCGTTCCTCACACAATCCATCCATCCATTTTTTTGACCTTCTTCCCCAAATTCCTCTATCTAATTAGTTGGGTAAATAACAGATCAATTCATTGAGGCATCGTGAACAAGGAAAAGCGCAAAGCTGTTAGCAGAACATTGGTGCTACCAAAATCGACAAAGACTTAAAATTATCCATCATTGCCGATATAGCCTTGGCTACCTTCCAGAACTTAAACAATATTCTATTGTTACCAGCAATAACTAACTCGGCACCAGCGACAGCGGAGTCAGAATGGTCGTGTGCGGTGCACTGGTACAGCCCCGAGTGGTGCGCGCGCACGGGGCCCAGCGCCAGCCGCGACTGCGGCGCGTGCAGGGGGCGCCCCTCGTGCTGCCAGCTCAGGGTCACCCCACCGCCGCGACCCCCCGCCACTGAGCAGTTCAGGTGACCGGATCCTCCCGTGCCTATCATCTATAATAGGGATTTCTTAGTGAGGAGGAGGTGGAGAGCATTTGAATAAAACAAGAAACTAATGTATGTGAGGGTCTTTGCAGGCATCTAGATCACATTGTACAGCATGCATTAGAAAGGTGTGGCAATATTTAAGGATGTTGCAAGACCATCAAACAGAACAACTTTCTGCATGGGACCATCGTCGTAATCACGACAAAAAGTCAGATGGCCCTATATTTGGGTCGAGCAGGTATTTTTTTTTTTTTGTATGAATATTAAATGAAAAAAAATGGAGATGAACAAAGTTGTTCACTTTGAAGGTCTATGCGACATCCTTAAACCACCAGTCCTTCCTGATACATGTTGTGTAATGTGCTGGAAAAAATGCGATTGAAAAACAAGCCATTTGTAGACTGTGCTCACTGACATACATCATTATAAACTAAACAACATTAACTTACCAACGGATTCGGTGCCACAGTAACAGACAGCGGTTCATACACGACGAGTTTCACAAGCACTCTTGACGGTGACTCCGGATTGGAGGAGCAAGCGTATCGCGAGGCGTGGTGCGCCCGCGCAGATGAAATGACGAGTGACCCCCCGCGGACCGTCCCTTCCCCTGAGACTGCTGCCCAGGTGCCAGATGCTTCCTGCCGCTGCCAACTGATGATTTAATTTTGCCACATGTAATCTTAGTCAGGAATTGGAAGGTTAATAATATATATCAGTCAAAAAAAACCAAACCAACAAAGGTCTCCCTGTTGAGCCTACAACTTTGTAGTGTTTTTGTCAATATTATTTATGTTTAAAACATATGTAAAGGGTGTACATAGACCCTTAACGAAGCCGAAAGGCATTTGTTCTCCCCGCTATTGCGATTATTGTTTTGTTCTAGGCCATACCTTGGAACCTGAGTTATTGGGGGTCAAAGTTCCAACTTTTTCACAAGTTTTTTATTAAATACAAATTTTTAATGTTATAACTTTACTTGAAATACCTCCATGACCCGTTTACTATTCAATGCATCCATAAGCACAATGTTTTGAATGCGTTTCATTGGGTTTTACCGTAAGAGGTTATTTTTCACCCCAAAAAATAAGTCGTTTCCCAGCAATAATTTTTGTGTAGGGTTACTTAGTTTGATGTACAGAATGCTTGGTTAACGGCTTTATGAAGGGTCTGTATAATTCATAAGGTCTGTTTCAGTGTAGCTAGGCATATAAAGGTAGTGTTACAGGCAATTAGTATTTTAACCATAATAGTATGAGCAGAAAAGTCGGTAACTAAATGAAACGATGAAATATATTACTTACCTCACAGCATGTCCTGTAATATGTCGCAGAATACAAGGTAATACAACAGTGTCCCCAGCGCGAGCTTCCACCGAATTTAGTTCTATATTTTCCAACCAGCTGCTGTCTACACGAGAAAAAAGATACATTGAACAGACGAAAACGTACTAAAACATTTTGAAATTGTCATCGTATATTTGCTGGAGTTTACTTGCTACGGCAAACAAGATATGATGCAAAAGCTTCAAAGGATATTCAAATGTTTGTTTTACTACTAAATAATCCCTTTACAAGAGCTCTTATTTACATCAGCCATGCGTAATCGTCTTTGGCCAGTAATCCAGGTCCTACCAATTTCTGCAGAGTAAATTCAAGACATTCTAAATGCATAAGCTTTATTACTGACCGTCGGTAGTGAGTTTCAAAGGCGGGCTCGGAGTGTCGAGAGCCACGCATGAATATTCCGCATGTACGTCTGCCTGGGTCAGGTCTAGGCCGAGTAGGAGACCACTGGCTCCTGACACCCAACGAGGTTCTAAAACAACATGGAAGATTGTAGACTTGTGTTTACTAATCTTACTTATATTATAAAGAGGAAAGCTTTGTATTTTTGTGTGTGTATGTTTGTAATGAATAAACTCAAAAACTACAGTGCCGATTTTAAATTTTTTTTCACAATTAGAAAGCTACATTATCCCTGAGTAACATAGGCTATATTTTATCCCAAAATGTTTAAAAAATAAATGTCCACCCGTGCAAAGCCGGGACGGGCCGCTAGAAATATTATAAAGAAGTAAAATTTGTTTGTATGTACGGGGTAATCTTCGGAACTACTGATCCGATTTCGAAAATTCTTTTACTAACGGGAAGTTGCATTCTCCCTGAGTGTTATAGGTTCCATTCAAAATGTTCCCGTGGGTTGGTTTCCGTAAATAACGGAAGCGAAGCCGCGAGCAAAAGCTAATTAATCATAAGTTGAAATAAATCATCCAGAGTACGCAGATTGCATTAAGATGGTTATTAAACATCACTCGCCTATGGGACATACTTTTTAATATAAAGAATGTAACAAGACTCTTAACGAAGCCGAAAGGCACTTGGTCTCCCCGGCATTGAGATTTTTTTTTTTGTTCTAGTCCATACCTGAGAACCTTCTAGTTACAGAAATATTGGGTGTCAAAGTCCAACTTTTTCACAAGTTTTTTTTAAATACATGTTTTTTACGTAAGAACTTTAGTTTAAACACCTCCATTATCCCCGTACTATTCAATCTATCCATTTTTGAGTGCGTTAAAATTCACGTTTTATCCAAAAAAAAACGTCGTTTCCCAGCAATAATTTTTGCGTAAAGTTTTTTAGTTTAATGTACATAATGCTTGGTTGACGGCTTCGTGAAGGGTCTGTTTACACCCTGTATTTTTCATCAGAGTTCTTCTTATTTTGGCATTAGAATTATTATTTCAATGTAAACTTATGGCAACTCTTTAAGAAAAGTTTTTGAAAAACCTACGTCTTTACTATTCAACGTTGTGTTTTGTCTTACCACCACTCAAATATCCAGAAGAAAGCGGCAGTCCATCTTGCAGCCACGTGATGTCCACTAAGCCGACTTGTGGTGACAGCTCACATCTCAGCACCACGGAACCACCGATCTTGGCAGGAATCAGCTGACGAGCAGTGTGGGACAGGACACTATCCTCCACTGCACGAATAAGACAAAAGATAATCATATTTCATTCGGAAATAAGTAACCAAATAAGAAACAAACATCTCTTATTCAATAATCCCCAGTTGCGTATTAAACAAAGCGGTAAAGTTTGTTTGTTTCGGCGAAATAAAATAACCGTGCCTCTTTACGAAACGCAAACTTATCCAAACAAAAATACACCATAGTAATGGACTACCTATTTACTACGAAACTTTGTAACTCAAACGTTGTAAAGGAATGAACACAAAAACGGACCTCGCATTCACAATAATTTTACATTTGGATTATTAAAAATGTTCTTTTATTTATGACCAGATTGGGGTCTGCTTTAAGTCAGACAAAATAGGAACAAAACTTTTTAATTCAGATCTCTCATTATTTTGTCTACTATTGCAATTATTTATCTAGGGAAAAGGGAATAGGATATTTTTTCATTTAATTCGCTTCATCATAAAAGTTCCCGTTCATTTTAATAATGCGTAACTTGAGACTTTCATAACTTGTCAAAAGAAATAACGAAACAAAAATAAGATGGAATAATAAATAAAGGAATAATTGCGTCCGACATGGCTTTGTTTGTGAAGCCGTCTTAGGCTTGACTCCGTCAATTTCAAGCTATATTTAAGTTTCTCCTTTTGTATAATTCTTTTACGTCTTCTTTTTGTATTAAGTAAGAAATAAATTGAACTACTGAATAATACATTAAATACGAAAAATTAAATAGGTAAAATACTTGTACCCTTACGGAACATTTATAATTATTTATTACAGTATAAGCCATTAATCATTTTACTCGGTCTTCTCACAGAACCACGAACATTCTAATATTATCGTCTTCCATGCATCAGCAAAAAGTCCAATCCAGGGTTTGTCTCCACGAACATGTTAAGCATGTTCAAACTTTTAAAACTAATGTCTGTCTCAGACTATCTCGATTTATTGACATGACTACGTCGACAACAGCAGCTAACTCCTGTATGATTAACTTATTATCACTGAAATGAAAAACATAGCAAAACTGAAACAAGATAAGTAAATATAACAATATCAAAGTGTCGAATACTTTCTTCGAAACTCATTTGAATGAGAATAAGCTTCTACTGCGCCCCCATTTGTTGCCTTTCAATTTTCTCTTTGTAGTCAGCTTCATTGTAGGGGAAAATATTAAAATATGGTAAGTAAAATCTGTAACTTGAGAGCTAGTTCATGAGTTTGAAAGGGATGTTCTTACAACCACTTACGATCTATAGACGATTGTGGAACTCGTTAACGTGGCTTAGCTGTTCCATATTAACTCGGGTTCGCATTGTATCGGAGCTCCGTAACGAAGTTCACTGAGTTAACGAGTGCACTCGAGCATTTGTTTACTTACAGAGTTGTCTTAACTGACAGTCTGAATTGATTAATGTGCCTCAAAATATGACGAGAAACAAAACGCTCAAGTAATCGAATTTTGTTCATTATTCTCCGGTTCGTGTGCCAAAATAATATAAGACATAATAAGTCATAGAACAACAAAATAATCCCTTGAGTACAAAAGCTTATGTACCACTTGAAAGTATATTGTCTGAATACACTTTACTTGTTATAATCAATACAACATAAAGTACGAAGGCTAGGTTCAATAACAAACCATCGGCTTCGTTATAACAAGGTTATTTTTCCAAGATGAGGGACATAATGTCGCTCAATCTTTAATTAAAACTTTCCTCGTCCCTCGGTGGAAAAAGTAATTGGAGTGAAAAATATTCATCTTTTCAAATACCTAATATTAAGGTCTGAAAGTAACGGAATAGAAAGTGGATGTTATGAATAGTGAATTAGTATTGAGTTGATTTAGTAGATGTGCGAAGTTTCCCATAGTTTGGTTAAATAAACTGAAGCTTACTTGGTTGAGATTTCAGTGGTAATAACCATATCTAGTGGTTACGTGGTATCTTAGCATTAATTTATAAGGCCGTAATTATTACGTAACCAGTCTAAACCACACGGCCACGAATTGATTACGAGTTATCTTTCCACTAAAAGCTTAGTTATTAAACTAATAGGTCAACATTAAATAATTAACTTTTTTCGTCTTCATTTTATTTTATAAAGTTCAAAGTTAGTAGAAATAAAGAGATAATTACTAATACTTAATTAGATTTGTTGATAAATAACCCACTTTTGTTTCTAACGTCCCTGGAAAGTGCCTCCAACTTTCCGACATTCCGTTTTCTTAATGAATGTTAGGAAACTAAGTTGGTTGGTTATTTTTCTTTCTTTATCCCTCAAGGGCGGTGAGGTAAGATTTTAACAAGGCTTAATGGAGAATAACAGCAGTTCCTTTGTGCTTATCTATTTACCTAATCGTAATTTGTGCTGTGCTTCAGCCTGCCTTGCGGATATTCCGGAAACAAAGAGAAAGTTACGTTGCTGCGAACTCACTCTAATGTCATTTTTAATCCCTTAATTAAAAGTTTTACCGTGTAAAAAAAACTCGGGAGCCGTGGGCTGTTTTTCATTTTATTTCATATTTCCCTCGCTGTAACGGAAAGTTAATTGGTCCAACTCGACTCGAAGTTGTAATTTGTTTTGCCCTCTTGCCGTACATCTGTTTATTACACAAGTCTGTTGTTTACAATTTTTATAATTTCCATTAGGGCCTCTGCGTAATTGAGATAGACGCTATACTGTAAATAGCCGCCTGCACGTGGAAGCAATAATCAAAATAATTAATATTTTGGGCTCCCAATTATTTATTCATTACAAATTTTGCTTTACGAGGTCAAACCCTCGAATAAATCTCTTTGTTTGAATAAATAACCTTTGTTAGGACCGAAACCGGCTAATTTCGTTTTATAATTATGGTAATAAAGAAGCACAAGTAGTTGCAAATTGGGTGTATTTGTAATCAGTTGGGATCTCTACAACGTGGGACAAATATTTATTTTATAAATGGGTTTTGGCTAGCACGTCTGTGTATAAGCCGCTTAACTATGCCTACATGGTTTTGTAAGCTTGATCTGATTATACTGTTCCAACAAGGTTTTAAACAATTTGGTAGCTTTTATTAGAAAATCTTCTCTGTAGGTCTACAGGTAACAATCATTGTTAACATACTCAGTAGGTTCCCAACCGATCGTACAAATGCCATGTTATAAAACAGCATGATAAAGAAAAGAGTAAGGGTAGACCAAAGATTCAATGGATGGACTGAGTGGAAGAAAGTATGGCTAGGAACGGAGTGGCTACCGAGATGACGACCAATAACGAAGTCATCATCATCTGCCTTTTCCCAACTATGTTGTGTCGGCTTCCAGTCCAACCGGATGCAGCTGAATGCCAGTATTTTACATGGAGCGACTGCCTATCTGACTTCCACAACCCAGTTAGTACTGGGTAATACGATACCCCTTGGTAAGACTGGTTGTCAGACTTTTTGGGCCACTGACTATATGTAACGACTGTCAAAGATCTTCAAATGTCAGCCGGGACCAACGGCTTAACGTGCTATTCTTAACGAAAGAAAAAGACTTGCTGCGCAGAGCTCAAATTAGTTGTAGTAACTTATTCGAATTGAATGATGCTGACGATGATAAAACTCACCAGGTTGTAACATGACAGGTCTGGAGAGTACTGTGCCTGCGCGGTTGGATGCCCGGCACCTCAGCATCGCACCGGCACCGCTACCGGCATCCATCAGCGACCGTCTGGCTCCAACCACTAGTCTGCCATCACTTAATACGTGCCTGGTGGGACAAAGATTATTCATTAACATCATATTTGTGTTAGTTACTGCAACTTGGGATACACAATTATTCTTACCAAACCCTACTACCAATATTGAAGTTTATGTTAACACCATCGAGTAGGTTTTGCCAGTGACAGAAACTACAGCCCACAGTGTACCCACATCTTTCACTGTCTAGAAAACCAACGTGATTGCAGTATGTTCTAAATATTAAAAGAGAAGTAAATATCAACATAATATTTTTTTTTTTTTAAACGCTTCCCTCCTTTTATGTAATTACTCATTGCGTCGGTCCTGAGGAACCTAACTGTTACATGTAGTCGATTTTAGTACATAGTTATCTAGCTCATAGGTAATACCTATTAAATATTCACCGGACCAAATCAGTTGGAGTGGCAATGCAGTTCCGTTTCCGACGGTAATAATTTTATCTAAATTGATAGCAAAAGAGTGCTATTCTGTTGAGGACGTTTGTTAATTAATAATAAAATGGAAGAAAATGTAATTGCTCCCGCAAGGAGTTGACTGAGGGAAATGGGCTACTATGATACTCAAAGACGGTTTTAATTAGAAACTTTTAAAAGCCTTGGTCGCTGCACTTATGTATTAAAATAACTAAGTTAAAACTTCATTATTAATTGAGTAGTGGACCAATTACTTTAAAATAAATGACACTGTTCATTTATCAAACGATCTGGACGCGTTCGAGGAGCCCCGGGAAAAGTGCACATGAAAGGAATTGGGGGAGGCCTTTGCCCAGCAGTGGGACAGTAAAAGCTATTAAAAAAAAACAAAGATCAAGATGCGTCTAAAAACTTAAAGCCATTGGAAGAGAGAAAAGTATATTTCAAATACATAGTAAAACATGGCAGAATGCCTTGCTGCAATGTCTAACGGGAAAAAAGTAAAAGTTATTTAAACTTGTTAAAATAAGTAAGCCTACCTATGATTATGGACACAAATACACTACACGATACTTCCACATTATGCACGATCTACGATGATGTATGAAAAATGTACGACATAAATTGATTATGGAACGTTACATACAGCTTCAAACATTTGCCAAGATGATTGACGTTCCATTATACCTATGGCTGCCCAATAAGGAAATAAGATAGACAGGAAATGTTTCAGAATACGTTATTGAATAAGTAGCTCAAGAGGCGGTACAATTCTACTAAATATTCATTTGAACCTTTTATAAAATACGAAGAGCATTACATAAAAGAAACAAAAAAAAAAAAAATATCGGAGTTTGAAATTCTGATAATGCAATGATATTTAAGCATTCGTTTTAGTGTCCTTTAGAGTTAGTATAAACGGGCATAATCCTACTACAGCCATAATTAGAACCGACTTTTTGGAGAAAAACCTAGATCTGTTTTCTTAAGATGGTCATCACAAAAAAAAATAACGAGTGAAGATGGTTTTTTTGTAATTTAAACTGGTATTAGTGCCTTTATTGTAAAAACTGAACTCATAATTTTATCCATCAGCATTCTTCTTATTAAACCTCTCGGCATTGATGCCGTGTTAAA
The DNA here is from genome assembly GCA_905220335.1 of Noctua pronuba. Taxonomy (NCBI): domain Eukaryota; kingdom Metazoa; phylum Arthropoda; class Insecta; order Lepidoptera; family Noctuidae; genus Noctua; species Noctua pronuba. The sequence continues at coordinate 6,638,921 of LR999900.1, read as the reverse complement.
TCAAGAGCAATTAGCGGTCGCCTCCTTATTACATAGGGCTTACCATAACTGGCGAAATGTGGGTGTGCCCACTGGTTCACCTCTGCCATGCTTCTGCCTAACCCATCAGGGAATACAAGCGTGATGATATATCAGAAAATAGCTTGTCTGTACAACAACAAAATTACCTAAAGTCTAAACATATAGTTCCAACTTGAGCAAGGAACTTTGACGAATTAGCAAGGAATTTTCCTCGACGATGGTATTTCAAATTCTACACCTTACCATAGTCATCTCAGTTACGTTTTGCCAAAAAACTTGAACGAATTTCTGTCATCTTAAGATTTCATTTCCATTCATTTGTCACGAGGTAACAGCCTCGTTTACGACACGTCAAAACTTTAACCGGGCCGTATCGGTCCCGAACAGCCGACTGCTATGTAACTTGGCTCGTATAAAAGTACGTTATGACGGTAATCGCCTGCCGTTAAGATGTAGATACAGCCATTTCTTTGAGTACGAACTTTTTCAGTCCATGTATGAAATTGTCGTTAATTTTAAACCTTTTTTACGTGGTACCTTTGTAACTAAGACAAAGTGAGCTGGATAAAATAACTTCAGGAAAATACCTATTCCTGTGATGAGAAAAACTTGAAGTTGAAAGAAAAAGCCCGAGTTTTTCTTTGAAATAAGAAAGAAAAATATTTAATTATTTACTTCTAAGAATCCCGTTCACTTCTGTCACTCCAAACAAAACAAAGATTTAGAATAAAATTACAATTTCCTTGAAGAATAATGATAAGATGGAACACGGTTAAAAGATTTATATTTAACTAGTTGGGGCACGAGGTTTTACTTGCGTTCTTTGGGAACTGAATCATGTTATCAGAGCATAGGCATAGATAACATGATGCTGTATACATAGGTAGGAGGATAAAGCATATGTGCTAATTCCCTTCACATTTTTTGCCCCAACAAACGCTCTTCAAACGACAGAACATGGGTACTAGTCAGAAACGATTTAAGTTTGACGATGGACACAAGAAAAACAAAAAGTAGGTAGGTGTAGGTAGGTAACAAATCTTTAAAAACTTACAAATTTACGAGTGTAATACTTACTAGGTTTTGTTTTGGCTTCGCCGCGTGAATTTCATAACTTTCCCACGGGACCAACTATACCGAGATAAAAAGTATCCAAGAGGATACTTTTGGTCTTACTAGTAGTCATAGCCATATTACATTTGTTTTATTTTTAAATTTTCTTATGTTTACTTATTCATTTAATTTAGTTTTATTGTTAATATTATAACCATATTTTTCTGTTTTATCCTGTGGCAGACAAAAAATACTTTTTCTTTGTTATAGGCCAAGTCACGGTATACCAAAACGCTATTCAAATTATTTCAGCCATTAGGTTGAAAAAAGGTAGGTAATAGACGAACTTACACAGAACTTTCGCACACGTAATGCGAAATATGTCTAATAATAATAAATAAGTTATGATGACGAATAACTACCGGAAATACATTGTGAAGGATGGCACGGTTGACATATGTCGGGCATGCCACCGTCCGGGAGAATCGATCCGACACATTATTTCTGGGTGTTCTCGTCTGGCTAACGGAGAGTATTTGCATAGACACAACCTCGTAGCCAGGATTATCCACCAGCAACTTGCTTTGAAGTACAACCTTGTGGAATCAGAAGTGCCATACTATAAGTATGCGCCCGACCCAGTTCTCGATGATGGTAATATCACGTTGGACTGGGATCGATCTATCATCACTGACAGGACTATTGTTGCCAATAAACCTGACATTGTGGTGATAGATCGATTGGAACGTCGCGCAATGATTGTTGATATAACGGTCCCTCATGACGAGAACCTCGTGAAAGCAGAGAAAGATAAACAATTCAAATATCTAGATCTGGCTCGCGAGGTTGTCGACATGTGGGACGTGAGTACGGCAGTCATTGTGCCGATAGTCGTGTCCGCCAATGGCTTAATTGCCAAGAGCCTCGACCAACACCTGAGGAGGCTCGCGCTTAGCAGCTGGATCAAGGGCTTGATTCAGAAAGCGGTACTCCTAGACACGGCGCGTATTGTTAGGAGGTTCCTCTCTCAAGAGCCCTGACCACCGCCGGCTCGGACCCTGTTCCCAGTGCTGGTGGCTTACTATTTTTTGTATTTTTAAATGTTTTTTATATTATTTTATATTAGAATATTTAAAAATGTAAAAATATGTATATAAATGAATAAACGGAATAAAATAATAATAATATCTATATATTAGTATGAATAATTGTGTTTTTAGTAAAAGTATTTTATTAGGCAAGAAACAAATAATTTAAAAATTCCGCCAGTTACTGAAAAGTTGTAAGCATGTGATCAGGGAGGACGAATCGCATGTGACACAAAGAGTGATGAATATAAATATTGATCGATGGAGAGGGAGAGGAAAACCAAGGAAACGATGGATGAATTCGGTGAGGATTGATATGAAAGAGCGGCTAGCGGCTAGCGGCTGTTATTATTTAACCATGAGCTCCTCTAACATCAACACAGCCTCAAGCCGTCAAAAATAATTCCTAAACGCGCAAGGATCGTCAGTATTCTTAGTCGGTCTGCCAGTAACTTCATTTACGGGAGTTGCAAAGTTCATAGTAACTTAATTTGTGACTCGTTGTAACGATAGGCCGTAAAACCGAGAGTAATGTTCGAGAACAAATTACTTTGCCGACTCACAGTCGCGACTCAATCATATTAATTAAAGTTAAGTATTTCATCTGTCGTTTGTTCCTTGATACGGAAGGAAACAACATAGCTCTCCTGTTGAGGGTCGCTGGAGTCGGGTAAAACGGGAGATAAGGATGTAAACGACGTTCTTCTAAAACTGACTAGCTTTTGCCCGCGGCTTCGCTCACGTTAATTTAGAATTTGACAATCAATTCAGGTTGTACTCTGCTTGTAATAATATAATTCAATCATGATTCGAAAGACACGACGTGGCGCCATCTATTATAATAATAACGTTATTGTTGTTTTCCTCGGGAGCAGTACTTTTTTTCGGGATGAAAGATGCGTGAAAAGGTAACAAAGAAGCAAACAAACTTACTTTCGCATTTATAATATTAGTAAGGATAAGGATTGTAACAACTAAAATAATGCTTTGATAACAAACAAAATGAATCAAATTATCAGTTAATTTTGACATTTTGTATACAAGTAACTGCATATATTATAGAAACAAAACTTCCAACTGCAAACTAGACATTGACATACAAAATGAATGACGGTAAAAACCACGGTTTTACAGCTAAGTTGGTAAATCTTATAAGATGAAAACCAGACGCGATAAATTCTTTCAAATTATAAATTATTGCCACTTCTACACTGCTGTTAATTTTTCCTTGTTTCATTACACAGGGATAATATAAATAAACTGGAATTTAATGTGATCTTTTTCGAGACACACGGGACCGGTCAATGTGGCGACACTTGGGGGGAGGCTTATGTCTAGCAGTGGACGTCTTTCGGCTGAAATGATGATGATAATGATGTAATATTTTTTAGTGTTATATACTGACTGTTTTTATTTAGTTTTAAAAATGGAACTGGGCTTAAAGTGGTATGAATTCTGGGGACTGTTTATTGTTACACAACTATTTTTAATAACGCCGCGCCGCGTCAATTTCTATTTGCCTATATCCAAGCTTTCAACGTTTCTGGGAATGGTGCTGTATTGAGTCGATGTTTTATGTTTCATAACGCAATTCCAGAAAAAAAAAACATTTTCGCAATGTTACACTACAATTGCAATAATTTTTGTAATAATTTTATTTTTGCGTAATGTTATATTCAGTATAACAAGTTTTTTAAAACGTAAGCGGAAATCAGCCGAAACCAGGAAAATACGTCGTGATCTGTTCATACTTATTAAACGACAAGCTTAAATATAACTTTTCTGTATAACAGTGAACAATCTAGTTATATCCAAATACCTATTTAAGATTTCCAAAAAACATATACAGCTGTACCTCGCGACCTTATTTCGCGTAAAATTAGCGGTGTGAAATATACTTTACGACCTATTCTCATATCTACTAAATATACATAAAAAATTTCATAAAAATCGGTCGAGCCGTTTCAGAGGAGTGCGACCACAAACACCGTGACACGAGATTTTTATATATAAGAAGATAATATACATATTTCCAACGAATATGTAATAAAAAACGTTACGGAACGCAGGTTACATAATCATAACTATGAAGAGTCCCATTATATTCAATCTTTTGCTGTCATCATGCCGTCGTCACCGTGACAGGTTATCTCCAGACGTTCCGATATTCGATCATTGCCAATTTTCCGCTGACACAAACATTCTATACAACTTTGCCTACCTACATATTGATATGGAAATCTAATTTTCTACTCCAATGTTTTGGTTATTTTCGCTCAGTTTTGTGAGGATTTGGAAAGACAGGAGGAAGTTACTTTTTAATCATTTTGTTCAAGTTAATCTTAACTGTTGTGATGCGGAAAATTTTAGCTTGGATTGTTTGTAGTGGAATTAATTATGTTGAGCTTACTTTGGGCTATGTAAGTGGATGGTGGTGGTGTCTTTAATTGTTAGAGTTTATTAACCGAATTCTAAAACCAAGTTTTTTAACCGACTTCGGCTTCGTGAAGGGTATATTTACCTTGCATAGTGATAGGGTAAAAAAAAACATTTTTGCAAAAAAAAAACAGGAGGAGGAGATTGTTAAACAAACCCTTCACGAAGCCGTCAACCAAGCATTCTGTACAGCAAACTAAGTAATTCTACGCAAAAATTTTTTTTGGGTGGTAACACAGTTTACGGTAGGACTCAATGTAACGCACTCAAAACATTGTGCTGATGGATACATTGAATAGTACAGGGAGATATTTAAAGTTATAAAATAAATCAAACTAAATCAGACTTGTATTTTTTTTAAACTTCTGTAAAAGTTTGAACTTTTACGTCCCATATCTCCGTAACTAGAAAATTCTCAAGTATGGTCCAGAACAAAAAAAATGCATTTACAAGGAGAAGAAGTACCTTTCGGCTTCGTTAAGTGTAGTTTTACATCTATTATGGACCTATTTAACTCAAAGATTGTCATAAATAATGACAGGTTCAGAAAATCGTAGGTGTTCAAGGAGCAAACTGAATTAGACACTAGTCTATAGGCTTATAAGAGACACAATTAGATTTTTTATTAGATTTAAAAAAAAATCTGCAATAAAAACAATAATTCGTACTAACTAGGCTTAAATTGGTTAAAGGTAAGAATTCTAAAGACTGTTTATTGTTACTCAAATGTTTTAATTAAGTTTTATTAGCTTATATCCTAGCTTCCAACGTTGCAGGTAATGGTTCTATATTTTTTCGACGTTTAAAAAAATGGGAATCGCCTTCATAACTCGATTCCTATTTTTTTTTAATTCTCACCATCTCAATGTTTATTAATCTACAATTGCAATGACCTCTCTCTCTATTTTAGTGTCGCGTAATTTTGTATTCAACTTAACAAAATTTTATAACGTAAGCGGAAATTATAGGAAACCAGGAAAATTCGTGATCTGTTCATACATATATATACTTATTAACCGACAAGTTTCATTCGGCAATTTTAAGTCTGGTTACCGCGAACACACAACGTTGAGCTATCTCCACGAATAAACCTTAAAGTAAGTTCACAGGTGAGATGTCCAAAGTTTCCAACTCGACGCGAGTAAACAACGCCTTGTTACTACTTACTGCTGACACGAGTTGGACGTGATACGTAACTAACCCAAACTACGTTTATTTTGCCGAACAGAATATAGAAAACGACCCTTATGTCTTCGTGGAGCGCTGTGCAGGGTTTAGTTCAGTTACACGCTATTTGGTGACGGTAACTTGCTACTTCCACTCAGTATGCGAAAACTTTGTCTCGACATTGTGTCATATCAAAAAGGCTATATTATTCTTGGGGATTTAAATACGGCTAGAGGACAAACCTTGATGCTTAGTGAATAACGTTATATCCCCTCTGTTGTCAAGGGACCAAATATAATCACGCCGATAATGGAATGTCGAATCACGTTAAATGAGATCCCTCTTGTCTAGCCACTATCAGCTCGGTAACAATAGATTCCATTAGCGTTCAAACAATCGAGAATGGCACCTAAAGTATTAACTGATACTTTATACTAAACCAACCCCTGGCGAATGTTAAACCGAGCTTAAAATGAGTTCATTCGTCCAGGGTGGGAGTCGACGGTGGGGATTTTCCATGATTTCTTTTAAACAAATAGTCTTCCTACGATATAAGAATGTTACTTGAAACGTGTGCGCTCGGTATCGTTGAAAAAATATGGTGGCGTGTGAACGTGCCGTGGCCATTTATCGCTGCTCGCTCGCTATAAGTCAACTGTCACCATAATCGTTTGTTTCATGCTCACTTTGCCGTCGCCGGGAGTGGAGTGTATGGCAATTGAGAGTTACTTGCACGTTACGCGGAACAATCGTCTTGTTACGTTTCCAAAGAATAAGTGCCCTACGCAATATTTTACTTGCGGATATGGGAATTGTTTTAAAAGTAAAATCAGTTTTAGGGACATTACGTGATATTTTCGTATTACATTAACAGTTTTTTTCTTTTTGAGGTGAATAAATTACATACTCGACTTTATACCATTCCAGTTTACTACCATGTAAATTTATTAATAATTCTTCTATCTAGCTTTGTACATATAATCCAAATATATAGGTACCTATCGGCCAACATCAACACAACTTGCGAGAAAAGAACATAATCCCTGAGATGGTAAAGTTGCATACGCCCTCACAATAGGTTAAACTTGTAACATAGTGCAAAGTCCGTTTTATTCAATAGTTTGTCGCTACTTTTGCCGAGCTCCATGCAGGGCGAACTTTCTTTGCGTCTGAGCCGTCGCAATGTAACAAATAGTACGTCATGTTCCAACAACTGTCGAACCCGCTTGCTTGTAAATTATTGGGTATGCGTCGTCAACAACGCTGAAAATAACATCTAAATTAAATACAAAAATAAGAAAGTATTAAATCGGGGAAGATAAGTTTACTTTAGTTACGTATTCTTCTATATCTACTTGACGAAGAAAGAGATTATATATTTCTCTATCATCATCATCATCATTTCAGCCGAAAGACGTCCATTACTGGACACAGGCCTCCCCCAAAGGGGGTATTTTGCCGTAATCGGCACGCTTGGCAGGCGGGTTGGCGATCGCAGTACGGTTGTTACAAAAGCACAAAGAACGCTGCTGACCATTCTCTGGTAAGTCCCTTAGTCGCCTCTTACGACACCCACGGGAAGATATGGTTCTTAGTTCTCTATACAAAGTGATAATACATTTCCATACGAGTGCAGAATTGCAGAACTTTATTTATAGTTTCGAACTCAAACGGAGTATTTAGTCATCACGTGGTGAGATAGATGTCTGAAGCGATGACTGTATATTGAACAGTAAGTATTACTAAAATAATTTGAATACGTTTTACGAAAGTTACAAGATCGTTTACTAATGTTATAGCAATAACTACTGGTATTTTCACGAACCCGGACAAGTACATCAACGTTCTCATGTTGAGAATTTTGGTAAAGCGTGAATTTAGCGAACACGAAGACTTTAGTAATTGCGCCTTCGAAGTGTATCGGAGATCGGCAAAGTTTTCAACTCAACACATAGGTAGCTCTCTCACACGTCCTCGCCTCGCAACTTACCCTTAACGGACTCTGATCGGAAACTCTGCCAATTTATTACTGGCACCCCGCAGGGAAACTACGAATTAGTTACCCCACACATCATTTTGTGACTGTGTTGTTAGTGTGTGATAAAGTAGCCGCCACATAAAACATTGATTGAGTATTGGATTAGTTTTATGTGCCACTCAAGAAGATAGACATCAAATGAATGTTAGATAAATTTTGATGTACGAACGTTTAGCTTTTGTGTTTATGATTTCGTTAACAGTAATTATAGAGGCTATTATTTTTAGAGGAGACAAAACCCAGTAAGTGTTTTGCAAGATTTATAAAGGGTGTAAAAAGACCCTTAACGAAGCCGAAAGGCACTTGTTCTCCCCATCATTGCGATCATTTTTTTGCTGTAGACCATACCTGGGAACGTTCTAGTTACGGAAATATTAGAGGTCAAAGTTCCATTTTTTTCACAAAGGTTTTTTCAAAATACTTTTTTTTAAGGTTTTAACTTTACTTTAATTACCTCCATGACCTGTTTACTATTCAAAGCATCCATCAACACTACGTTTTGAGTTTTACCGTAAAACGTGATTTTTCACCCCAAAAAAAAAGTTGTTTCCCAGAAATATTTTTTGCGTAGGGTTACTTAGTTTGTTGTACATAATGCTTGGTTGACGGCTTCGTGGAGGGTCTATTCACACCCTGTATAAAGGAATGGACTGATAAAATAAGAGAAGAAAAACTAACGAGCCATTAAGAAAATAATCAATAACAGTTAATGACCAATCAAGAACAAACCCTGCTGCCGTAATGCACTTTCAAAATAACTTTAAAGTAAAATGTTAAGCAACTTTCACTACAGAGGTTTAAATGTCTCTTCAGTAAAGTTAGCGAAGTCGCCGGCACACTTACACAAGGCCTTATTAAAAATACAAAACTCGTCGGGACGCTTGCCGTTAGTCATTAGATACTGTGGAAGCAAAAACTTCGGGACACCCGGTGCTTGCTTAATGTTGATACATTTTTCTTGTGAAATTTCAGCCGAGATTAATTGACACAACTTTGTCATAAGCTTTTAGGGATGGATGTTTTATTTTGCGGAAGCAACGCTGTTCACTTTCTCTTAATTAATTATAGCAGTATTTTTTTTTGCTGCAGGTTGAGTAAGTATATAAATTAATTTACATACAAACCTGGCTTTCTTTAAAGGCGCGAATTACACAGAAACGGCATAAGGTGAAGGCGCAACGCAGGCATGATGCCGCTTCAAAACATTTTCATACAAAATGTACGTAGGCGACATGTCGTAAATTATACTCAAGCGGTGCGGCGCGGGCACGCCGTTCTTTTGTTTCCTTATAAATTCCACGCCTGCGCCGCAGCTTACGCCGCAGCTTACGCCTTACACCGTTTCTGTGTAATTCGCGCCTAAGACAGAGAATGTGCCTTATTTAGTCGTACCGTTATTCATGATTTTATTCGTAAAGCTCCAAGATGTTGGTTCAGAAACCGATATTTAATGCATCATCTTCCAGTAACTGCTCGCTTAACTAGCGAGTTCCCTAATTAATATCTCAGATAACTTCAAGACAAATATTCAACTAGTAGGTACGCGTGTTTCTAAGCGTAGCGAAACCATTCGCCTGGGGTGCTCGCAGTAAATATTAACTTGCTCACTTTGGTATCGCTTTCTTGTAAAATATAGGTGAAGTTAGAGTAGTTTATTTAATGGAGCCGTCGCCGACTTTTGCCTGTAGTTGCTGTACTCCACTAACACCCAATCCCAAAGCTATCTAAAGACCGATCAGACGATCAGTCGTGAACTACTGAGAACAGAGGGGGTGCCGTAAAACTAGATACAAAATAGCGTTCAGAGAAATGTATTGAGGATCTTAAGTATATCTTTCTGCGATATCTTTTTAGGTCATTTAGATTTACTAACAAATACTACCTACGTATCTCTTAGTATTAAATGCAACAAGCAATTTTCGGAGAAGGAAAATGTTAAACACGGATGAGCTTGTAATTCTAACAGCCAGTTCTAGGTAAACAGAAAATATAGTTGAAGAGGAAAATATATCACAGTCATAGGTTTATTTTGAATCACAAGCAAATCGAAAATTATAATGCACTTTTGAGTAAAGTAATAAATATATTTATGTCACGGTACTACCTACACAATTAATATTATTTACGCGTAATGACATTAGTATTTCCTGGATTATATCTAACACTGAATAGAGCGATAATTGTCAATTTAGGTCGAACAATTTTAATGGAAAACCATTTCGTGCGTCATACGGTCCAAAATGCTTTGGAGTGTTAAAAATGTAATAGTCCAATGTGCAACGAATTGGTCAATCGGCGAATTGGCAATATGAATACAAAAAGGACAATTTTATTGCGATTGATTTATAGCTTTTGTTTGTTGGGGTTAGCAATAGGAAAATTGTAATATCAAATATTAATCTATCGGTAAAACTATTATTTTTGTAAAGTGCTTTCAACTATCACAGGTATAGCGGTGAATGGTTTTTTTAGCGAGTGGCCCTTTTCGGAACTAAATACCCATATTCTGTTTTTTTAGCTCAATTTCCATAAAAAAGATACCTACAGTGCCTTCTTGTGAACGACATTCAAACAAATCGGAAAAAGCTCTAGTACTCGATGGCTACGAAACTCGTAGCAACTGGGTACAAACTCGTAGCACCCGGCTACGAGAATCGTAGCAAATGTACAGCAAGTTCGGCATCATTGACTTTGGACGCCTTGGCTTTACACCATCTATTACATTTTTTGGAGTAAGGATCCATAATATCTGACGAATTGAATTTCTTCGTCCTCTCGGAAGCAGTTAAAAGCAGTCAAATCTTACCTCAATCCTGGTATAGTGTTAAGAAGTTGCCCTTCAGCGGTGACCCAGTGCACGTCCGGTGGCGGATGGCCGGTCGCCCGACACAATGCGTGCGCGCCTCGCGTTGCGGGCCAAAGAACACGCGCGGGGGGCTCTGTGACGAACCGCGGCCGCTTGTCGCTTGCGCCCACCGCATCTAGTACTGCCACGGTAATGAGCATCCATGGCAGCGTGTATTCTGTAGAAAATATTATTGAGTTTTAGGTACGGTTTTATATACAGTATATACAAGATGGTATACATGTGTGTAGTAACCATTTAAAACATCTGTTAGTTAGAAAACTTTTGAGACAGATTTCACAGAAGCGTCCATGTTTTTAACAATATACGATTTAAAAGCTACGTTTGAAAAACTTTTTCATTGACTTGACTTGGTAGAATAAAAAAAAAACATGCTGTTACATTACTATTCATAAAATAACTAGGTAAATATCGGTAAGATCGAATTCCGAGAAAGATAAAGTAACTAAGGAAATGCAAGAACGAAGCTCAGAGTGGCTGGCGAAGAGGGACGGGCGAAGTGAAAATGACAAATTACGAACCGCGTAATTCTTAAATCGTGAGTCGGATTATTTTTAAGCTGGTCGGTTTTATGTCTTCTCTTTTTGGGTGCAAGTTTTTCTAGATTAAATGTTTTTATTTAAGCACCTATACTTTTTAGTTTAAACAGTTTCATGACATAATTTCATTTCCACATTAATCTTCTTATAAATGTGTCACAGTGTTTGTGGTCGCACTCGTCCGAAACGGCTCGACCGATTTTTATGTTTTTTTTTTTATATATATTTAGTAAGTATGAGAATAGGTGGTAAACTGTATTTCAAACCGCTAGGTCAAATTCTAGATTAACGCGAGCGTAGCCGCGGGCAAAAACTAGTTTAATAATAAAATTTAAGACTTAATAACTAAAAGAACTTTTACGACTTCAAAGAGTAAGTACTACAAGATTCTCGTCAAAATAAAACCAGCGCTGTGCTGTAGGCTCCCCATAGTACAGCATCATGCTGAGTGGTAACCTGCTTGTCGCAGTCACGACGTGCAAGATGTTAACGTATTTCTTTTTTCTTTTTTTTTGTCCCGTCCTGTTTAAATTATAAATATTTGTTATGCGTTGTACCTACCTATGTTTATTGTATTTTTTTTGTTATTTTGTATGATGCACGTCATGTCCCTGCGACAAATAAATATTGTTTCTTTCTTTTCTTTCTAAATAAAAACCTACATATGTCATGGACAAATTCAAATAGAAAAACGATTTAGAATAAAACAGATGTATAAATTTTGGTATTATTTTTGCTTTGCGGTTCTATTCTATAAAGTTTACTTCGCATTCCACCCTAGTGACCGCACACAACTAATTCCAAAGTGGACTCCTTCGACTTTGAAGTAAACAATGTCTGATTCATACCTCGACCACTTTAAGATGTTGAAATAGTGTTGTTTAGAGAATAACACCTAGTGATGTGATAAAGGAAGGCAGTGACTATTACTGTATTTTATGTAAACCCATTTATCAGGGAGTAGCTAAGAAATAAACAATCCTAAAATAACGAACTCTTATTACAATTAATTGACTAACTTCCAACGATACATAAATCATAATTACAAACCTGCCAGAAATACGAAAACAGTTACGAAAATGTTTGTTTCAAAAAGTTAGTTTTAATTTCCTTTGGCGCGTTTTAACATTCTGCATCTACGTGGCTCGAGGTCTGAGCATAATCCATCAAAAGTGAGGCAGAACGAATCAACTCCGGATCGAACGCTGAGTTGCGTTTTAAAACTTTAGAAGGGGTCGCTTTGTATAAAATTCTTTTAGTCAGCAGTTTTCACTGTAGTAAATTGCACTTCCCTATCGATCGATAGAGTGACTAAGAATTAGGATGATAATTTGATTGTGCTATCTGTACAATGTTTAAGCATCGTGTGTCTGCCATCATCTGCCTAGCCTTTTCCCAATTATATTGGGGTCGGTTTCCAGTCTAACCGGATGCAGCTGAATACCAGTATTTTACATGGAGCGACTGCCTATCTGACCTCCACAACCCAGTTGGTACTGGGTAATACGATATTCCTTGGTAAGACTGGTTGTCAGACTTTTTGGGCCACTGACTACCTAACGACAGTCAAAGATCTCCAAATGATACCCAGGACCAACAGCTTAACGTGCTTTCCGAGGCACGGAGGAAACTCGGTATGTAATGGGTAGTCACTCACCCACAGCCCAACCTAGGCTAGGACGGCTTAACCTAAATATCGACCCGAGTGGCTTTTAATATTTAGCCACGAGCTCCTCAAGCAAGCAAGCAATGCGTGCATCTACACTAACATTATAAAGACGTAAAATTTGTTTGGAAGTTTGTATGTAGGAGGTAATCTCTCTAGAACTAATGATCCAATTCTAAACATTCTTTCATTGGCAGAAAGCTACATTATTCATGCATGCTATAAGTTAGGTATATTTATATCATGCATATAAGCCAAGCTATCACATTGATTATGGCGGGCGAAGTGCTAGTATTTTACAAAGATGTTTTAGTAATGGTACGAAGATTAAAATAGCCCAATGAAATTAAAAGATTTAGAAACAAATGGACTGGATGGAAAAATAAATCTAGCTGATACAACATGCATTTCATGGCATTGACATATGATATGAACACGTGGTTCCATCACTACACCTCCTCTTCGTAGTACCTATGCTAACGTAAACATTATTTTAATTTCTTACGTTTTTTTCTTAAGATTTAGCGTCGGTGTCGTTCATAGTGGGTCATAACATAAATCAGACCGCGTAAACGTCTATCGTAGAAGACGGTTTATTTACTGCCGGGTGCGACCCACTTGTCGAGAACATTGCTCAGCTTTTAAATTGAGATTTTTAGTTTACACCCCGCTGGTGTTATGGGGAAATGCAAACTAGGATATTTCTTACTTTACGAGTCTGGCCGTGCCATTTGGAAACTTATTTACGGCTTTATTTGCTTACTAAATTAAGTTGTTAATCCGTGAAAAAATAAAATACGGAATCAGACAAGACTCAAGTCGAAGAAACAAATTCAATCATTTTTTTAAATCCATATCACAATAAATATACACCGTGACTTTTTAATCGTCTTAAGGCAGCCCACTTCATGTGTCCATTGACTACTAAACATTCATTACAAAGATAGGTATTTATGAGATTTGAATAATTTAAAAATAGAAATATTATTCATTGTTATGACTCATGACGTAGTTAGAAAGACCCTGTTGCCAACGCGGTCCGTATTTATTTTTCTTTGCACCTTTTATACCTCCATAAGAATCCTAACCTGTATACCTTCTTTATTGTTTAAATAAATAAGTGATATTAATTAATTGTAAAAAAAAATCGCGCCTAAAGGTATTTTATGTCGGATACATTGAGAGGACTACCTTTGTAAGACGACTAAAAAGTCACGTTGTATATATAAAAATAATTAATTTAATGAATACATAGAATAGAATTATAATTAAAAAATTATAATGGTAATGAATAATAATACGCCTGCCTCCGAGTCATTTGTTTGTAACAGTCAGAATTAACAAATCATTCTCTAGTTAAGATTTTGATCACAATGACGGTCAGACAGACGGAGTGACTTAGTGGTTGGTATTTCATTTCTATACCCAGGTTTGGAAGAGTTGTTCTTGACTCAAGATCTGCCCGTCCCTGGTTATCAGTACCATTAGGAATGTCAATACCCTCGGACTGTCTAACTAAAAGCTACTTAAACCCGGAACTAAAAAGCGTACAAGCAAATAAATATCATTCACAAAATAGCTTTGTGTTACTCCGCTGTGCAGAAAGGTAGCAGTTAAATTAAATAATATGGTAAGTAAGACATGGTCTATTTTTAATTCAGTCAAATTCCTTTCTCAAATATTCTTAGATCAACCTAAAAGGAATGTAATATAGAGCTACTCTAGGGATTCACGCTATTCTTGAAAGCTTTCAAATTATGTAAAACTGTTGCAAGGTAAGAAGCGAAAAGTTTAGTTCAGCACTCCTGAGATTTTTGCTTGCAGGTATTTTAATAATTTCGGTAAAAAGTGTGGGTAGTCCACGTAGGATTACCCACGTATCTCACACATTATTTTGACATCATATTTCCATCAATTTCATTTGATTATTTTTCATTTTAATTTTTCATCATATTTATTTTATCTCACTGAAATGGCGTTTAAAAATTAAAAATGTTTAATGAATTTACTACTATCCACTACCCATAGGTTTCTAAATTAACTATTCTCCTCCTTAATTAAATTCAAAAACAATCAGTATAATGAAAGTTTACACAAACCTTTCATTATTTCCGCAATCACTGAACACCACTGTTCAAACTAGCCATCTAAGTCATGGTTTTAACACACCCAAAAAATCCACATGCCTTACAAAGCACACTGCAGTTCCAGAGTCATTTTATTTTCACAATTTTTAATCATGCATTTTCCCGGCTATCGTTCGAAGTTTTCCCTCCAAAAGTGGTAAGAGAATGAACACGTGTTGCTCGGGCAGCGTTCGCACGCGGACTGGCGCTAGCGACTTGAAACCCGCCCTCAGCTCGAGCACTCGACTGTTCTCAACTGATACGCTTCTCTACTCAACTTAATAGGGACTTAAGTTTGTTTTTATGTGCGAATTGGAACGCCCTCGCGGTCAATCTGCTTTAACTTTTGAATAATTATACCGAATAGTTTGAATACGTAATTAGTAATGAATTTACGTTTCACAACTCGTCAACTCTATTGAGGCCGTTACTTTGATTTCCAAAATTAATTTCAACGAATATTAGTATTCCGTCCAAAACACTCGTAAAATTAACAAAGGGCAGAAATATTAGTTGATTATACTAAATGTAATAATTTGTGCTGTGGAAAGGTTCATAAAAGTCGGAAAAACAAGGTAATAAATAAAATTGTTGATTTATTGATTGCGGATTTTGCTAGTATCGCAATTAAATTGTGATGTCATCGCACTACTCTGGGGATTCGGCGTGCGCAATCAACATGTTTACTGGCGGTGGACAGCACAAATTACTGCTGAATTTCAGCATTGAAGAGTGACCACATTACAATGATCACTTTTAAGTGTAGTACTGTTAAGTTCAGAAAATGATTTTATTTATTACTTGGTAAGATCATCCTGTAATCTCATCTCGGTAATGAAAACGAATCATTTTAAACTAATATTTCCAAAAAAATACGTTAGGTCTACTACCTAACGTTTTTACTAGCTGACCCGCGCAGCTTCGTCTGCGTCACTTAGGGGTATGAAAAATAGATAGTAGCCGATTCTCAGACCTATTGAATATGCATATAAAATTTCATAAAAATCGGTCTAGCCGTTTCGGAGGAGTATGGTAACTAACATTGTGACACGAGAATTTTATATATAAGATAAATAAAAAAATACCTAAGTAATGTTAATGAATTGGATTAGATAAAAAAAACACAACATCACGCCTGTAATCCCCAAAGGCTTAGGCAGTCAGAGGTGTACCTAACAAGTACACCCACATTTCGCCAGTTATGTTTAAGTCCCTTCAACTTCATCAACCGGGCACAAATCCAGACAGGCTGCTACTGAGAAATTGCTGGATTGGATAACATGTAGTTCACAAGCAGCTGTAGCTGCATAATCACTCTTCCGCAAATAATTGACAACAAAATTGTGATAATACATACTCGTAATTATAATCCGATACCCCATAATTTTACCTATGCTATTTACAGCTGGTTTCCTATATTTAGTCCTGACATTAACAGTACCTATCAGTGGCGATGGTTCCATACAACTCGATTCCTACCGGCTCCACTTTGAAAACTGGCACAGTCAGTATTTTATAGACAAATAATAACATCACAATAAAGATACGTACTCCGGCTTACCTCCAACAAAAATTGACTCTCCGCCACTGATACCTATACCTAGCTTTAGTCGTTTAAACCACATAAAGGAAAATATCCCCACGACCACTTTGAAAGCCATTCAAGGTTTGTCTTATTTCAGTTCGCCATTGAAATGGAAACATTTAATTGCAAACGGGCAGCGGGCACAGTTGCATTCAAATCGGCTCATACCGGTTATTACTGGTCCAAACCGCTTCGGGGTTGCAATGTGATTGTAAATGTGGAATGTGGATATACCGTTTAAGAAAATTGTGGATTTCGTGCTTTAGTTTCTAATGGGTTTTGATTATTTTGGTTTATTCATGAATGTTAAACATTAATCATTTTGATACCTATTATTATGTGAGGACTACTTTGAATAACTTCACAACGCAAGCAGGTTTTAGAGGTGTGACCGTCGGACTGTCAAGTCATTGGTCTCGAGTTCACAAACACGCACTTCAGATTTTTCGGATTCATGTGTGTTTCGTATTGTATAATTATTATCACTTGCTTCGGTGAAGGAAAAGATCGTGAGGAAACCAAACCCGCTTGCCTGAGAGTTATTTCTCGACGGCATGCAAAGCCAAGTCAGAGGCCCATGGGTGGCATAAAAACTCTGATACCAGGTTAGGCACTAACCACACGAAAAAGAAAGAAAAAGATTACCTACTGAAGCCAAAATATTTTTTGTCAATATATTCTTTTTATAGGCGCAGAGGCACAAAGGAATTTAAAAAATAATCCCCTTAAAAGGTAAAATCTGTACCAAAAGGATGGAAACCCCGCCATTATGAATCAAGAGACAAGAAAACATACATTTTCATTATAAGTACCAACAGTATAAAATGCCAAGGTTACTTAACTAAGGGCCGCAACTTTTCTTAATAAACATTTAATTACAATATTCAAATGAGTCCGAAATAAACGGCATCTAGTAAAGCCTTTGCTAAAATAGATTAATTCTATTAAAAGTGTTTGAGGACGATGATCGCCGTTTTCGCTTCGTGCATTAATTTATTGGACCAAGTTAAACGAAACATTACCTGTTTAATGCTCAGAAAGTCTTTTATTGACATTCACGTGCCATTTAAGGCTTTGCATGTTTAGTAGATGGAGTAAAGATGAGAGTTCTTTACCGTAAGAACTTTGTTACGAGTTTAAAAAAATATTCTGATTTATTTTTGTCATTCAATATGTCTTGTACTTACCTGATTTTTGATGACTGCGTAACTTTTTGAGTGAAACAATTCTTAAAATAATGTCTAATCGCCAAAAAAACTACTATAAAACGTTATACCACTTATCTTCGACAGTTTACTTTTATGTTTTTTTCTTTTTTTATTACCCGCTAAACTTGCGTAAAACCGGGCAAAACACAAAACTTTTACCTTGCACAGATTAAAAAGCCACCATAGCCAAATACAATTTACATGATTAGAATTAGTTCTTTCTTTTAAATTTATTTTTATTTTCCAATTGTTATAAGTATTTCTTAACTACATTTTGCTTAATAAAATAAAATCACTTTTGGCCTACTATCGCACTAGATCGCGAAATGTGGAAGGAGGGAAGGGAGGCCTTTGCCCTGCAGTGGGACAATATAGGCTTATAATAATTTATTTTAAAAGAATATTTAATTAATTCTTATAAGTTTATATATAATTTATTCAAGAAAGTCGAAAACAAAAAAAAAACGTTCATTTTTTTTTAAGTTTTTTTTTTATTACTTTTTCAACAGAGGTTGCAATCTTTCAAATTTAATTCTCTAGACAATATTTAAATGAAGTCCTCATTAAGACAGGAACATGAAATGTTACATACTTACTCTGAAAGTTTTCATCATTTTAGCTTCCCCAAAAGCAGTTGGGTTAAATCCTGCCGCTATCAATCCGTCCCCTGCTCCATCTAATAAGTAGGTATTACGTGGTCCCTCAAGATTATCGATTCCTCATTCAATCCTTCGGAACAGCCCCGATTTGCCCCAGAATGGCGAACAAAGTTGAGCAGCAGAACATTAATTCTGCTAATGCGTTTTCCGTATTCACAGATATTACATTTCACCTGTTATAGCACCGAATGTTAGTAAAGAATCTCCTTTCATATTTACATATCGCCAGTTATTGAAAACATTCATTTTCGTGTTTTTGTATGAGATACGAAACACGTGTTTACAAAAAATATGATGAATGGATGAGTGAGTAATGTTTGGAAAACTGTTTTGTAAATAAACACAAAGTAAATACGTTATTAAAAAAGCTTCGTGTGTTGTTTTGAAATTTTTTGATATTTTGTAAACTAACTCTGACCCGTGACTTCTTTCGTAGTAAAACTTTATTTATTTTACAATTTATGTACACACTAAATACAGAAAAGAAGAAAGGAACAGAAAATAGTACAAAGGTGATGCTTATTTCTAAAGAAATCTCTTCCAGCATACCTGCGAAAGGAGATAATAAAAAAAGAGATGCAGACATAGTGTGTAAAAGAAGAAAAGAAAATTGAATACATAAAACATAAAACAGAACTAAACAGAACTTTGTCTGTTTGTCAACTTTATCAAGTTTCTTTGAGCATCTTTACAGGCTGTATATAGATATTTTTATGTATATCGTGTAATTGCAATGGCATGTCCCGCAATCAATCAGCAAATCACAGATCCTATTTGCATAGAAGAAATCTAATTTCAAAACAAAGCAGAATTAACAAGTAACATCATAATATCATGACAAACGAAGCAATATCATTAAACAACGCATTCCGGTAGCAGGATACATCAAAGCTGTCGATCTACGCTGCTGGAGAAAGGGGAACTACAAACAAAGTGAATGGCGATGCGTTCCCTGGTAAAGAGCAGAGAGGTACCAGAAGGTTCACGGTTTACTTTCTTTGGTCCCTCATGTGGATTAAAGCAAATCGCATGGCAATAGGGACAAGGGGAATACACCCCAATTTTCTACCACGTAGTCTTCTTCTTTCATTAATAGACAATAGGGCAATGGATGCGGGGATCCGTTTAATTCGAGACGCATTCGACCGGTCGATGTGGCAACACTTGGGGGAGGCCTTTGTACAGCAGTGGACGTCTGTCGGCTGAAATGATGATGATGGCAATGGGGACAACGGAAATAAACTTACAGACTTCAATGTATCCCCATGATTGGGGCAGGGTAATGGGGCAACGAGACGACGGTTTTAATTTTTCTCACTATCCCCTCTTTAATGGGGATATCGCAATGGGGACAACGGTAACTACTGAAAAGTACTAAAATGTTCATCACCTGAACTGAGTGAAACTTCTGACACGTTATGTTATGCATCACACATAAGTAGGTAGCTATTTACTTGTGTTACGAAATTCCCGGAAATATGATGAGGCTCTTTATATACGTTTGTCACTTCATATAATACATTTTTAATGAATTTCAGTGAAAACCGATGAATTTCAGTCGAATCAAGTGATCCCAACGGTTTATTGTATGAGTTTAAACCTGGAAAATTCATTTTTATTTATATTGACACTACGCTGCGAATCACCTATTTAATTTCTTTCACACGACAGCCGCCCTTTTGAAGCAAACAACTGCAAATTTACCTTAATATTTAAACAAATTTTCTTTCAATAACCCTTTTCACTTTGCCGATAACTACACTTTCAGGCTACATACCTTAGACTAAAAGGTCTAGTCTACCAGGGTTCAATTTGGAGGCAATATTCGGGGAATTTCACCCGCTCTCCGTAGACAATGTATCCTCAATGAGTCAGCGAACTTCGCTAGATACACAGCCTGCACGAACGCTATCTCACCGCCTACTTTCAATGCGGGTGTGAAAGATACTCATTCGCCGCGTGAGTGCTTGAAATTATATCCCCTTATCACTAACATATTCTGATGGATAGATTTTTCGGGAATATTAGAAGGGATATGCTAATGCTGATGCTGTGAGTATTCCAACTGTTTCAGCTGGGCGAGCAATTATGGATTTCTGTCAACTAAATATGAATAAATATGCTTAGTGACTACCACAGACTACTATATAATACTATACGTGACTACTGTCAGTGCCCGCCATGTTTTCAGAGTGGAAAATGTCATGTAAATAATTTAGTTACATCAATCAATATTATATCAAGACGGCTGCAGCTGCGTCGTCGCTAATAAATTGAGGTTAGCAATTTTTACTAATACTAGAAAAAGTGAAATGATTGAGAGAATTCCCTTTGACGATACCGATGTATACTGAATCATTAGACAGCAGTGGCGAAGGTTTCATACAACTCGATTCCTACCGGATTCCTTTTGGAAACTGGCACAATCAGTATTCCATAGACAAATAATAAAATCACATTGAAGATATGTACTCCGGCTTACCTCTTAAAAAAAAATTACCCTTCGCTACTGTTAGACAGGCCTATGTTCCTACAAGTGTATCATGTTCATGTGATGACTCTGATGAGTGAATCAGTCACTAACAATTCCGCAACAGTTCACCAACAAAAAATGCACAAACGAAAATATCAAAATTCATGATTACACATGACAAACACGTTTGTACAAATTACTAACGATTCCAGCATTTGCGTATGCAATACTGTTTAGCCAGTTAGGCGCAATTTAGCAGCACGTGATGATTCGAACGCATTTCGCCCGTTTTAGTATGGCACACGCTGACAATACGGTCCAGTTATGCTGTTAATGCCCAATGAATGGGAACATGCGCGAACAGTGTTATTCATCCGGGAATATCATAATGAGGGCCATATTGCGATTGCATGTAATGAATGGTGAGTGGATATTTTGTGTTAAAAGGAGGAATATGATGTTGAATCCTGTAGAGTCAATTTTAAAGCTGTAAGTAGCTATTCTAGGGCACAAATGATAATTGAAAAAGGTATGCAACTATGAACTTGGTCATGTTTAACTATAATATTATTACTGGGTGCGATTTTACTTTTTTTAAACGTATTGGACTTGGTCTGTAATGTTGCTATCATTAGTTGTAAATAAATTAATAATAAATAAATAATTCTCAGTTACTTTATAATTTAGGAGTTTCTCAATAATCGTTCGGCGGCTAAGATTATTGCTAGACCTAATGGTTTGGGCACCGTTTATCTCAAATCCATAAATTTTCATCCAAAAACACGTCGATTTAGATATTAAAAAACACTTCTCTGAAATCTTTTATCCGTAATACAATCCCAAGTTCACGACGTTCTTTTAAAGCCTACTAAATTTCAATCTCGTTAAAACTTCAGCCCCGAAAGATGCTATCAAAATTTCAGAAAGTCCCTTCGTTCATGTACTCGAAAAAAAAAATAACAATAAAGTGGAATGACCAAAAGTCCATTAAAGTTTATTATTTAACAGTGAAGTTGGTCGTCGGGGCGCTAAGTGCAGGTTTATGCAAAAGTTTCCCGCCAAAACTGTAGTATCGTTATTCTTAACTTTGTAAGCAGCTGTGAGCGGCCACCGTGTACTTGAGCGACATAATTTACCCGCGGAAAATAAAGTTAGGAATAAAATATTGATCTTAATTTTTCACAAAGGACATCGAGTTTTCTGATTTTTGTTTATTTTTTTATATTATATTTTACTAGCTGTTGCCCGCAACCTTCATATTCAAATATTAATTCTCTATGTATTTGAATCGGATTTTGTTAACAATTTCAAGGTTTTAAATTTTTTTGCACAGGATCCTAATCTTTTTTTCTAAAATAAAAGTAGCCTAAGTTACTCCAAATAACATCAGCTATTTGCCAGTAAAAGACCCCTCAAAATCGGTCCAACCGTTTTAGAGATTAGCCGAAACAAACAGACAAAAAAAAATGTTTTTTTGTTATAAGTACCATATAAACTTTCATAACTATGTATTCAGTAAAAAGCTGTTATTTTGAAATTACAAATAGACGCTTCAATTTTATTTATTTGCATAGATTTGTATTATTTTGTATACCATAAAAAGGTGACTGCTGGGATGACAAGTAATAGAGAAGTATGAGCAGGAGAATGTTGATTTATTTGTATACCCATTGGGTTGTATTAAGAAAATCTTTATCTGCCAGGATAGATAAACAACAAAAAATAAAAATTTATTACAACCTTCATATTCTGAAAGCTTGTTTAGAAATTGTTGAAAGCTAATAAAAAACGTAGTTGAAAAAAATAAAAAAACCCGACTGAAAAAACTGAAAAGTATAAAACAAGCACTTTTTAAATTAAACAAAATTTGGAAGCAGGCGGGGTCCATTTCAATATAAAATTGTGAAAATGGAATAGGGCGCACGTTTCTCGGCTACACGTTTGGTCTCTACAACGTCACATAGGCACAAACATAGTATACATACATAGACTGATAAACACATTACCCTCCTTTGCGTCGCGGAGTAGGGTAAAAAGAAAACTTGACCAGTTACTTATTTTTTTTATATTAAACTGCTATCTACCCGTAAAAATAAATAAAGCTTAAACACATATAGAATAAACATAAAGGCTCCAATAGCAGTTAAGTAGTGCAGATTGCAAGCTAATTAGTTGCGCCGTAATGACCCAATTCTACCCGGCGACTTTTATAGCCGCTGCGGTCGGCTGAGAGAAAAGTCCGCGCCTTTTATTTTTTATTTAATTCTTAATTAAACGGAGACCTTATGACTCTTTGGTTGCTTTTTTATTTAGTAGTAAAAATTGTACAGCCCGGAACAAAAGGTAATTTTCGTCAGCGGGATTTTTAAAAGCCAATAAAGCATTTTTTGCCTTTTCTTTATTGTATTCCGTTGTACTATTAAGGATGATTTCCACCAAACGGCTCGCATCGCATCGGGTCGGAATGGATTTTACAATCTTTAAACGATATTAAATCGTGTAAACAATATTAAAAGTCTATATTACCAAGCTGCGCACAGCAGCATGACCTCGGGCGTCTTCCGCGGCACGTGATCGTAGCCTAAAGTATGCTGCGACGCGCGGCCGGCTCCGTTCGCCTGTCGTCGTATAGGAGTGCGGATACGTTCGCAAGCGACGGTACGGAGCCGATCGCGGGTGTCGACATCCTGCGACGCGATCGGCTGTAGCCGCATCCGTTCGTATCCTTTCCGATCCGACGCGATGCGAGCCGTTTGGTGGAAATTATCCTTTACTCATTCGTAAGACTTCTCATAACTCTGACGTTTAGTTTTTGTTGTAAATTAACTCTTTCGCGGTCAACCCTTTAGATATACATACAAATATACCTATATAAAAATAGGTATGACAATCTCAAAATACACTATATAATCAACCGTATTTGTTTGGCGTATCTACCTATCTTTTTACCGGACTGCGCCCAAGTGCGAAAGGATGGTAATGTTTTAACCTGTATATCTATATTATTGAAAACAGATAGATAGGAGGCCATATAAAATAATAGTATCCAGCTGCATCCGGTTAGACTGGAAGCCGACCCCCGAAAAGGCTAAAGGCAGATGATAATTATGATATTATTTAGAAAAATACACCAAAATGGTACATCTCCGGCACACCTAGTAACAAACAAATAGGTATTTAATACACACAAACTTGGCACAAAATACACCTCAAAGTACCATCGTGCATTGTCGATATCTAAACCAAATCCACTAAAATCCGTTGTATCCAAGTCGGAACGAACAGCCAACACTAACGAGAAGTCGTATATTTTCATTTACCTCGGTACCGTATTCCAAAATTCGCAGTAAGGACCGGCTACCATCGATAATTGGCTTTTCTCTGCTTTGTGTTCCAACTGAGGTATACTTGGGATATAGGAAATTCGTAGTAACTGTTGTGGACTCATAAGTACCTATTGCGGGATGATATTGTGATTTTTGCTGGAAATTCAATTGTCAAAAGCTCTTTGGGTAGCCATTGTTTTCGTTTAAGTACTATGGAGTTATTGATTGAGGAGACTTTGCTATTTCGACGCAAGACTAGCAAAAATCATTTTTAGATATTTATATTAGTATATTCAGTGTTACATGGCAAAAAACAGTAAGATTAGAGGCAGATTAGACGACGAGGAAACGACAGACGAGACCCAAAGCCAGGCAGATTGAAAGAAGGACGTCACTCCGAAAACGTTTTATTTTTTCGGAAGATATTTGACCCAGCCGCATCGTTATTTCGTAGCGCAGCGGTCCCAGAATATCGGCACTTCCTTAATAGAATATCGGCAAAAATATTGCTCCTGTCCAAAGTTACTATAACAAGCTAAAATCAATTAATTCCCCCATACAAAACTGCCTCGTACGTAAGTTATTGTGACACCAACAAAGTTCCCTTTACGTAATATTTCGCGTCGGAAATGTGAACGGTCGTCACTAAATTCGCTGCGACTAAGTTACCAAAACTTAGTTCTTTCAATGTGGAAGCTGTTTACCAAGTTTCAGCCTGCAATCATGTTGCATGTAAAGTTCTTGCAACTTTGTAATACAACACATTACGAATAGTTTCAAGTTAATACTCCCCAGGTAAGGTCTAGAAGTACTGATCTAGCTTTTAAAGGAAAAACACTTTTCTACTTAGTAGCCGTATCGATGGTAATCCTTTTAGCTCGCAACTAAGTACTTTGAGTACTTAATAATGTCGTAGTGAATATAAATCTTCTACCGGTCTGCATTAGAGTGGGTATCTAATAACAGTATGCATAGACACGTAAATGCGTTTATTTTCGAGCAAGTTTCTATAGATACATAAACCTCGCTTAGATTTGCTTGTGGCAATAACAGCCGCATCTGTGGATTTTCATGGTTAATCAGTACTTCCCGAGGTCGGTTTGTGGATGGGTGTCCATCCATTACATACCGAGTTCCCCCCGTGCCTCGGAAAGTACGTTAAGCTGTTGGTCCCAGCCGTCATTTTAGTATTTTGACCGTCGTATGCCTGAAAGTCTGACAACCAATCTTACCAAGGGGTATCGTATTACCCAGTAACTAGGCAGTGGAGGTCAGAAAGGCAGTCGCTCCATGTGAAATGTTGATATTCAGCTGTATCTTGTTAGACTGGAAACCGACCCCAACATAGTTGGGAAAAGGCTAGACAGATGAAAAGTAAAGTACTATAATCTGATCTGAGCTCTTTTGGGCTAAGCCCTATCCCATAATTGCCGGTATTTAAAGACACTTTTACCTTTTAGCACAACGGTTATTGATCTATTTCCAAAAAGACCACAACCTCAACCATCGCCAAAATACAGCTAATATTCAAACCAAAGTACACACACTTGATACGGTTTAAATTACATCTAAATCTTCGACTGTTGCGGCAACAGAACTCAGTTCAATTCAGTTGAGTTCAGTTCACGGGCACTCCGCGACAACTTGGTGCAACTGTCGGCAACTTAACCGTCGCGTCGTATTCTCAATAAACTTTACCTACGGTTGTCAAAGGGCAGCGTTAAGAGGCTGGGTAACAGGGTATTGGTAATATTAAGGTTATTTGAGACTAGGTTGTGCCCGCGGCTTCGCTCGCGTTAATTTAGAATTTGACACTCAATTCAGGTTGTACTCTGCTTGTAATAATATTATTCAATCATGATTCGAAATACACGAGGCGCCATCTATTATCATAAGAACGTTATTGTTCTTTTCCTCGGGAACAGTACTTTTTTCGGGATGAAAGGTATGTCCTATGTCCTTCTGCACACCTGACAACGTATGTGCAAAATTTCAGGATGATCAGTTCAGTGGTTTAGGCGTGAAAAGGTAACAAACAAACAAACAAACTTACTTTCGTATTTATAATATTATTAAGGAAGTAAGGATAAGAATTCTATAGTTCAGTCAATGTTGGTATAGTTTCTTTGTACTGTGGGATTTCTTGTTACAAATGTATCAAGAGAACCCAACTTGGTACGAGCATCTGCATAAACAAAATATGTACCTATTTTACGTTGAAAGGGTAAAGATAGAAGTAGTTAAGGTGAAAGCTCCAAAGTAACCCGCGAAATTCAAAGGGCTTGGAAGATTTTTGTATGAAGCCTGGCCGGCCTAACTTCCGCCATTTTAATTTATTTCAAAGTTGCGGCCATGCATAAAACCTGTATATGATCTGTCATTTTGTCTATTCTTCCGTCGACATTGATAGCTGGTATCAATATAAACACGTTTTGTATGAGACAAAATGTTCTAAAGTGTCACGTTTCCGAGATATGAGCTATCAAAGTTAAAGTCCATTCACTGATGGCATCTTCAGAACAGCTTTGATTTGATTAGCTACGCATAAAACTTGTACGAATCAATAGCTGGCATCAATACAAACAAGATTTGAATGAGACAAAATGTTCTAAAGTGTCACGTTTCCGAGATATAAGCTAAGAAGTTAGGCTGGCCATTAAATTCAAACCCCTTTTCTTAGGTTTTATGCAGTTTGCAGGTCAGTTTCAGGCGACCGTTACAAATATGGCTTTGCAAAGTTATAATGATTGAAAACATCAATACAACCCACTAAATTTCAGTTAACCCCATTTTTTTTAATGACTTTTTCATGAAATTTTTGATATTTCGTGACGATCTAGAGGCGTTTGTGAGAGATTTGGCAGAGAAAACTGCACGGAGAGAAGAGGGAAGGTTATGGGGAGGCTTTTGCCCAGCAGTGGGACAATAGCGGCTAAGTAAAAATAAAATCTGTTACTACATATGTGTTACGGTCGCGAATCATATTCGTTTAACATACAGCCTGAAACTGACCTGCAAATTGCAAAAAACCTAAGAAAATTTGAATTTTGCGAGCTACCCTGGCGCTTCCCTCTTAACTACATCTTAGAAATAAACGACAATCCAGTCCCCGTACTAGTGCTTGTAAATTATAGAATACAGAAAACTAAGTTTATTAAAATAGCAAAGATAAAATAACTTCAAATAACACACATCTGCACACACCCCAACTACTAGTTCGGGGACCTCTGTTTACTAATTACTATGTTCAAATTTAACTTGTTACGATTATATCATAGCTCTAAGTTAGATTAAGAAAATGTTTGTAACAATGGCTTAATTTATTTATACTTATTTCGTTCATTAAAACAAATTATAAGATAGGAAACATGCCTACATAAGTTTGATTATGACTTTATCCAGCTTTCTGATAGTAATAACTAATGAAAAAGAGCTCCCATAACCGAATAATCGATTTGATAAGTAAGATGAGATACAAACAAATGTAAAGAAAGCCAGCGTAACATCATCTAGATAATATTATATAACTGAAAATGTTTATAAGTTCAAGTGAGTACTTCACGTTATGCATTAGTTAAGTAAACAAGAAAGTTCCCGCCACCGAGAAGTAAGACTGTCTATTTTAATATTCATACAAGTATACAAGGCTCTTTCAGTAAATACTTTGCTGAAACTCGTCTCCAGAGACCACCTGACAGAATGTTCGGAATGTATTAGGTACCAGATGATCTGGTTTATTAGAATGCTCAGACATTTTAAGGGCCAGAATAACACCCCAAATTTAGATAGTTAAATCGCTCTCGTTTTAATATTACTGCAGCATTCCTTTGTGATTAATCTATACTAATATTATAAAGCTGAAGAGTTTGTTTGGTTGAACGCGCTAATTTCAGGAACCACTGATTCGAATTGAAAAATTCTTTTAGTGCTGGATAGTCCAATTATCGAGGAAGGCTATAGGCTTTATAACATCACGCTATGACTAATAGGAGCCGGGCAAAAATAAAACCAGTCGGAAGCGGCGGGCGAAACCGCGGGGTACAGCTATATTATATATAGCAAAGTTGAGGACTACTTCTAAGTTGAATCTGTTTCGAAAACACTATTTTCTCGATAGAAAAAATAACTGTATTTATAAGTCTGATACCCCTTCATAGCGGCTATACTCTCATACAATACAAGCTTGGCTTTCCCGTTATAACCTACTACTCTTCATGTTGTTGGGGTTTCTGAACAGTCTACTTGCTTTATAGTTATAGGCTTGCTGTATTGTTGCCCCCTAGCAGCACGCCACTGCTGCTTAATGGGCGTAAAAAAATAATCAGTGATAGTTGTTCATCAAATTCGGCTGTGAAATAACTATTTTAGAAGGTTAAAACAGATTGTCTTAAAACTTCCTAGTGTGGATAAAGTAGCGCAGCTTACTTCTACAATTTATGGCAAAGTTACACGCACACCATTTATTTTATCCCCTGATTATGTTAATCTGCAACCTGTATGTAAACAGTAAACAGATAGGTACACCACATTTTCTATATACAAAATGTTAGTAAGTAAAATGTAATCTCCGTCACAAATAGAGAGACGCCTCGATATTCAAGAAGAAGTTTGTTCAGACAACATTTTATACAGCGTTTACTTTATAAAATCTATTAAGCCGTTCGCCATCAAGTGTTGGAACTGAACGTTTTATTCATGCCGGTACTAATTCCTTAAGGCTCGTCCTTCGTCTCACTAAATCTATCGGCTTTCGGCTTTAAAACAAAGAGCCACTGGCCATCTCTAAACGCCCTCGCTCTGGAAACGTATCGAGATACTATTCGGAATCAGTGTGACTTAACAGACGATTACTGGATTGGAATTAATTGCTATCCGTTTTTTCGGGTTTTTTATTCTGTTCCGTGACTTTCTACTTTGTGAAAAAGTTTGTGTTCTCGGATAAGTTTCTAGTTTTATGTGATTGTCTTCTAATAATGAATAGTTTTATTTTATTGTGAGATTATTTGATTTCAAAACCGAACCTAAAAGCACCGCAAAAGAATTTTATGGAATATTCCGAAGATCACTTAGGATCTTGAATGCCTAGATATGAGGTACATTGTCTCATGCTATCTAGCTCGTAGCTCTATCAGTCCAAGTAGTGGAGCATGTTGTAATCAATAGTTTATCGCTTAGCTGCTCTCAGAGCACAGAGCTTGAGTACCTCGGTAGATTCGCTACTCCGAGTATATGACCGGGAGTTGATTACAACAAACGTATATTATTGTCTCAATGATTTTACAGAAAAAATAGTTTTTATCTTGTCTATAACGTAATTTATGTAGAATTGGTAAAAAATTTACTGCACCTATTTTCAGTAGATAATCGTACTGTAATTTATTTTTATTTTTTTAATCTGCCTAAAAAACAAAACTTCTATGTCTCTTCTATAAAACAACCAAGAAAACTTACATCAAACTCAACCACTTATACCATTTTACAGGATAAATGTTGTACATTATTCCCGTATTAGGTAAATCTGGGCTCGATACGTAAGGCCGTAATATCGGCCGGTACGGCACACGGCTTACATCCGGCACAGATAAGCCGCACTTGTACCCGTCTCGACGGCACTCAAGCCTGTTGTGCCCGATTATACCCACCGATTCCCTTTAATGCTGCCTACTTTATTGACAATGTATTTTGAACGGTCACACGGTAAAATATCTACACAATATTGAGAGGATCCCGAAAAAGAAGCGGAAAGTTTTCTCGTTTGATTTTTCTTATTTAAAGTTATAATGGAGGAAGACGTTGTACTTTTTGTGAGCCAATCATAAGTGTGCCCTTATACCGTGTTATATTTTCGGAAAGGTCTTTACATAAATTCACATTTATAGCACCGAGTTTCTGGGACGAAAGTCACCCACGGCTTCAAAATTGAAGTGATGTGCTTAGCTGTTGATAATTCATTGAACCGATTCACAGCAGCTCACACATGTTTGATAATTTGCTAGGTAACTTTTGTATTTATGTTCATTCTAAAAACTGGTAATAATACTCGTGTTGTCGAAACTACACAACAAAACACTCACCACTAAAGCTCCACTTTATATCCTCTTAACTTACACATTTGGCCGAATAAACAATACATTATTGCTGTAGGTACAGCGTGTAGTTTAAATCTCCAGCATAGCTACAATTACACGGTCGAGTGGGGCCGCTCAATGGCGCAAACACACCACAAAGATCAGACAGTAAGGAGTACGGAAATGTCTGTTTACATCACATGAACCGGGGACATGCTACTAAGGACTGGCGCGCACGTGATAGTTTTTGGGTAGTGTTTTTTATTTCACTTTTTCGCGATTTTCGATATGAGATGGTATTTTCGGAAGTTCTACACTACGCTCGCTCGTTCGTTCGCAGTATCACTAATTCACCGCGAATGATGGAAGAAAATATGCAAATTCAAGTTCATTCGAGCTGTCCAGAAATGTATGCATTGTCACCCTTATGTCAATTAGTTTGGTCTTCCCCAACATGGGCCATAAACTCAGTATTTAGTCCCCGCCTTATCTTTCACACAATCGCTTCAAAGTTTTATGAGAATTTGCCCTCCCTGCAAAAGAAAGTCGCCTGATACTTATCAGTATTTAAAGTAAAAACTATGTAGTGTGCGTTTACCCTCAAGGCGTACAGACAAAGGGCGAGTTCACAATAGAGGCGCGATGCGAGAGCGCATCGCAGATGACAGACCCGCGATAATAGAGCACCCTGTTTAGCGAGTGCGTCCGGACCGGCCGGAAATGGCGCAGCCCTACAGACAACCTTCATTTCCTGAGTAGTCCTTTTGCCAGGGCCCGAGGGACGTGATGTTAATCTCTGTTTTTCCTGTCATAATTTTGTATTCTGGCTATACTTATTAGCTTTTTGCAAGTTATAAAAGGCTGGTAGGCTTTTGTCTTTTTTTCTTCAGGAAAATATGACAAAGGAAATGTTTACCCCTGAAAATCAAATTAAAAAAATATTCACAAGCCACTGAGGGAATGAAAAGTAAGTTTATTTTTTGGATGCGAATTATTAAATCAGCATTTATGGTTTTTGTTTCCCTAGATCTCTGACACGTCTTTACAATTTCATGTTTAAAATTGACTCATTGCCTCAAAAGATGACCGACAACCCTAACACGACCAACTCTTCAAAAATAAAAACAAAAACCAAACGTAACCACCCATTAAACCCAGAACACATTATCCCAACACTATCAAGAAGAACGTCGAATAGTTTTTTGTTGTTCACAACAATACAGTTGACAACAGTTGTTGTTGTAACAAGACAACAGGATCGCTAGTGTCGTTGTCACGCGAGTATGCCGCTCAAATGAACAGCGAACATTGAACAACTGCTAACAATCCGTGTCCAAGAACAGACACGGACACTAGACAGTTTATCGACGAAAATGGCTGGTTTATTTGCTATTGCGAATGGAAGACAATGGTAGTTTATCTGTTGAGGGTGTAATTGTCACGCTGGTAGCGATCAATTTAAAGAATTTAGGTGTGTTGAAAATTTGACTGAGATATCTAGGTGCGGAGGAGACGTGTTAGGTTTTATATCCTGAAACTATATCGAAACCCATACTTGACCAGAAAGCCTAGAAAAGTGACACGATGATGGATAATATATTTTGTTGATAGGTCGATGTATACATTGGTACTCGTATGAAATAATTTGAAAGCGATTGCCATTTATTCAAGTTCCTTGCTAGAAGCATATAGTGACAAATGTTTTTTATTTGCTTACATTGAAAACAATGACCACCCTAATGTTCTTTTACAACACCTCCGAATATAGTGCTAAAATACAAGGAGTAATCGGACCCTTCACAGAGCCGTCAACAAAGTGTTCTGTACATCAAACTAAGTATTCTAAAAAATAATCTTGGGAAACGATATTATTCATGGGGTGAAACATTGTACTGACGGATGCATAAAATAGTACGGGGTCCTGTAAAACGTATTTTTTTAAACGTCTGGTTAAGTTGGAACTTTGTCTTCCAAAATCTCCGTAACTAGAAGGTTCCGAAGTATGGTCCAGAACAAAAAAAATATCACGATGACGGGAAGAACAACTGGCTTTCACCTTCGGTAAGGCTATTTTACATCCATTAGATACGATCTACTACTTAGATAAAAAATGGAACAGATTTTATACGAGACCAAAATCCAATATAGTACAGACACCAGCACATCAAGCTACCCGAAACTGACAAATTTTCGCAATCAACCTTGAACCTAATGCTTTAGCGATAAAGTTGAAAATCTATTAAAGAAATTTGACAGATTAAAGTAGCTTGATGTGCTGGCGTCTATACAACAGGTCTCAATCATGTGGGAAAGAGGTTGAAATGCCAAACGCTTGATGTATTTGAGTTCACACTTTAATTACGGACACAGCTGTTTTATAGGACACAACCAATTATTAAACTTATTTAAACTCTAATTATGTGTTTAAACTATTGACCCTTTTGTCACTGGCCAGTGGCCCGTGTGGAACCTACAAGCTAAAGATGGCAACTGGTAGGGCGCGAATACAAGACTAGTGCGTCTATTCTGATCAGTACGCACAATCAATCGTTCTCAATGTTTCTACACATACTAATTATTCGACATCACCAAGGTTTAAGTGCGAGGTACTGTTCTTGTTATTCGCGTCACACTCCACGTAGCTTTCTCACCTCTCCCCTTGTCGGCTACCCGGAAAGACCTCTCAACAATGACTGACATACATACTAGACAAAAAGGTTTAGAGGCAGAAAAAGGTATTGAGCTTTATACTACGTTATTTTTACTTTTAGAGGTTAGGACTTTTACTTAGAACTTTAGTTTTACCAAAGACATTCAAATATTTACGAGCGATAGACGGGACAAGACGAAGAAACACTGCGTTGACTGGTAGAGAATGACTTGTGGCTTTAAGTCCGCCTTTGTTCCACTTTTGTACATGATAAATAAATAAGAACACACACAACGCACAACGTTCAACGTACTATTTGAAATCAGACTAAATTGCTCATAAGCTTGTCATTAGTAGTCATAGTAATTATTAGAATGTTTCTCGTATTTTGGACTATTTGTATGTATTATAATATATATTAGTTTATTTCATTTTATTTGTATATATATGTATTAGTATGTGCCTATTTATGTATTTCAATTTATGTTAACATAATGATATTTTTCTTATTTATTTTTTTGTACTCTATCACTATGCTGTCCTATTTGACCCCAAGGTTGACTGGTAGAGAATGCCTTGTGGCATTAAGTCCGCCTATGTACCACTTTTGTACATAAAGTTTAAATAAATAAATAAATAAATAAATAATCCAATACTTGTTACTACTTAGTAACAAAACCGTACTGTCTAGTTTTTAGGGAATTACCATTTTGGGAAGTGGACGTTTTGGGAGGGTGAACGTTTTGGGAAGTTGTCGTTATGAACCTAAAGGTTTCACACGCCCGCTTGTCAGGTAGCTTTCGTTTGTCAAATAGAAAATGTTCGAGATCAAAATTTTTGTATGAGAATATTCCCAATGTACGCTCTATAAGACTTTTTTTTTTAAAAGTTAAGCAATACTACGCAAGATACAGAAAAGGATGGGTGACCCGTCTAACAAAAGTTAAGCAACACTCCGCAAGGTAAAGAAAAAGATCGGTGATCCGGTTAATAAAAGTTAAGCAAGACTCCTCAACGTATAGAACAAGATGGGCGACCCGTCTAATAAGTTAAGCAACACACTTCCCAAGTCAAGAACGAGATGGGTAACCTGTCTAAGAAAAGTGAAGCAACACTCCCCAAGGTATAAAACAATATGCGTAACTTGTACTAGTATGTTCATGAAGTGACTGCCTATGCAAACTCGTCAAACCAGTTCTCTGTAGGTAATGTCTTTTGTCAGAAAATTACCCAAATAGATTTTCGTATGCACAAAAATCATAACAAATTGCCAAGACCACATTACTTCCTATAAAATAATAAAAACGCATAACGCATCATAACTTTCATAAAACACAACACGATAAAATGCCTGGCCGATATTTATGAAAATGGAATATCTGAGGTATATACAACTCGTGCGTTTCCTCCTCACCTCTCCAAATGAATATATACGAGGTAGATTCACCGTTGAAATACAGCATGAACTTATTATATACAATTTAGAAAAAATATATCTGTTTACACTTTGCAGCAGAATCTTTACAAATAAATAAAATGAAAGTGCCAGTTTGCAATTTCAAAATAACACACAATTACTGAATGCATATGAAAGTATACAGGGTAACGGGTAACGCGACGTAATCCTTGCAGGACGTTATAGTAGTGTCAAAATGCAACAAATTAAAGCATGATCGTGTCAACGCGGCTTAAGGCGAGGTTACCCTGATAAACGGCCTTTTATATTATGTTTTATTCGTAAATAGCACGGATTTAAATTCTGAAAAAAACATATTACATATTTCACACTTCGATCTAGCTGTCACGGTGGTCCGATACACGATTACTTGCACTTTACTGCATCCAATTAAATCGCAAAGACAAGTCTAAATTAAGATCTAATTTATTATTTCATTTGAGTTATATTAGATGTTGAACAATAAAACTTATACCATAATAAAGGTTGTAAAAAATGTGACATGCAGCGGTCACCATCATTTGAAATATGAAAATACGTATATCATCAATTCCAACCCCAACTGTTTTCATCATTTCATTCGCTCGCAACGCGTCCTTTAGTCCCGAGCGGAACGCGTTGGAGGAAGGACGTGTGTCAATTTTGCGAACCCGCCACCGGCACCGCCCCGCTAAGTTCTGTTACGAGTTGAGCCAAAAATACTTTGTAAAAAATAACCTTTATTTTTAGTTTTCATATAGGTAATTATAGTTAGTTTTTTTAGGTACTTAGTTATAATTTTGTCGAAAAAATGGGCAAAACTAGAAAAAATAAAAATTTGTCATCGCTGGCTCTACGAAGGCTGAATAAACAAAAAAAGGATGCTTTGATAATATTATTATTATTTACCTACATTATATTATATTATATAAAGCCATAATATAATCTCAATATGTTGTATAGCAGCATTTGTATACCTAAGCTTATAATATTTGTTATTTACTACTGATATGTCCGTTTTCACTTATCTCACTCCTAAATAAATGCCCAAATAAAAGCGAGAATTTTCTACGTGGGAGTTGAATTTCAACAGGCAATATTTAGGCATTCATTTAGAAGTAAGACAAGTATCATTACGCATTAGGTAACTACTTACAGCTACCACAACACAATAAATAATATTATCATGGTGTATGCAACGATTGTGTAGGTCTCGTCTTTAGCATGTAATACGGGCAGCACACTCGTGCCATAGCAGGTCAGACGAACTCCGCAGTTTAGGTATGAAGATACAAGTACTACTGCGGGTCCGTCCGGACGGACTTATTCAGTAGGGCCGCGCGATCAGCCTCGCGTTGTTTGTCAAGTCATTCCAGATTTGATACGCATTTACCTACCTACCTATCCACCTAAAAGAGATATTTCATTTCATACAAAATGTAGGTGCACAATAACGTATGCCGTATGCCTATCTTCTTAGGTTCAAGTATCTAACCCGTAAAGACATTGTAAAATAGAATAGTTCTCTGATCTACACACTACATACTAAAGTAGGCCTAAGCCTAGGTTTATTTGAAACGTTATTTGTCCACAAAAGTACAGTACCTAATAGGCAACGTAGTCAGAAGGTACCTACATAAGAAAAGAATTACGCGATAGAAAGAGAGGCAGCTTGTAGGTGAATATAACTATAGGTAACTAGCGCTGTACGGCCTGTATTGCATTTTATTGTGTCACGACAAAAGTCCAATTTATGATTTTGCGGAGTGAATCTTCTGTACTTATACTATTATTTATTCTGCGGCCATAGTGTAGAAATGTGACAGTATGCCCATTTCGTACAAATATTATTTATAATTTTCGTTAACGTTTAGGTTCGAGCTCGTTTTTGCGCAGAATCAACCCCCTTAAATGCCGTTATTGGACATTTAATTTCAACTATTCAAACTCAAACTCAAAGCATTTATTTCAAATAGACCCATGACAGGCACTTTTGCATAGTCAATATTGTGTGTTAGTATATATTGTAGTCAGTATTGTGTCCTTTCCAACTATACCGTCGGGTGTAGCCCCAATAAATAGGTATTTTTAGTCAATAAAGGCCACAGGGCTCGATCACCATATTTTCTTGTCGTTCCAGTTGCTGAAGCACCTGTTTTTCATTTTCCACGCCATGACCCACTGACAGAATGTGAGAAATATTTTTTTATATATAATTTTTTTTACTGTTGGTGCAGTACTTCTGTACAGTTCTCTTTTACAAATTGTGCCAAAATTTGATGCCGTTATTATATTTTTTCTCAATTCTATCCAATCACTGCAATCCCTTTGTAGGACAGTGCTTCTTTCAATATTTTGCCTATCATTTGTCAAGACTTTTAAATTGTTGAGGAAATCTTCCTTGGCTTTTTCTAATTGATCTGGACTCATATCGGGAGCTGAACTTGTAGGCCCATAGTTGTACTGTGCAGAAGTACCTTCAAATCTTCTTATTTTTTTTGTGGGATGATCTCTGTTCAATTTTCTTTTTAGTGACCTCTTCTTCTCAATTTCTTTCACCTTTCCTCTAGGACTGCTTCCAAGAATTTTTCTTTAGACAGATGAAACCGTAGAAACCACAGCGGCTGAACATCGTCCTTGATAGCCCCGTCTCAGTGAAAAATGTATTCTTTTTCCTCCTACAAATTTGGCAATAACGCTATTAAACCGTTCTACTACATTTGTGTCTACATCTTCAATGAGACTTCGTGCTTTACCTGCTACAGTAGCGATGATAGCATTGATCCGAAAGAAGAAAGTAGAGTTTTGAATTTCTCTCATTGTACTGTTATTAAGATTTTTTTCTTTTGAGCAGTTATAATCACAACAAAGTCGATGATCACCGTAAGCATGCGCCGCCGAATTAGTGATATTTTTATGCAGCAAATGTATAGCAACGTTTTTTGAATTTCCTGCATTTTTGTGAAATTTTATTGATTTTACAATAACTTTTCACATTTGTAAGTGTTTTTCTATCTTTTACTGGATATTTTGTCTCTTTTACAATAGCTCGCAATTTATTACAGAAGTTTCGTAGGATGTGATTTCTGCATTCAATTTTTTCTACCGTCGAGTTTAGGTGGTCATAGGGTTTTGCTTCCAACACTTTATTATAAGTAGCTGAGTCTCCATCGCCAATCATTCTTGTATATATTAATCCATACATTTCAACTGATTATTTAAAGCCTTCAGTAATTATGTCAGCTTCCATGGCACTACAGGATCCGTTATAATTTTTATAACATGCGTGATCCTTAGGCGCGAGTCTTTTGGGCTCTGGCACAAACCAGACAGTATTTGTTTTTTACTCCCATATAAAGCACTTCTCCGAATTGTTTTCCTATGATTACTGCTGTCCCTGACATTGATCTATAATTATTACCATAAGATCTTAATCCCCAAGCTCCATCAA
This sequence comes from Noctua pronuba, assembly GCA_905220335.1. Taxonomy (NCBI): domain Eukaryota; kingdom Metazoa; phylum Arthropoda; class Insecta; order Lepidoptera; family Noctuidae; genus Noctua; species Noctua pronuba. Next base: position 6,601,066 of record LR999900.1, on the reverse strand, counting down.
CATACACGTCTATGAGAGCCAATCCCTTTTTCATTCGACCGTCAGCAATGGCCGCTTCTTTCTCACGTTTGGCAGCCTTTTCCATGGATTCTGCTGCAGTTTTCTCCCAATTTTCATATACAAAATCTTGTAGATATGTATAAAATTTTTGTGAAAAAACCGGCACGTCCATAGCAGAAAGTATCTCCTCAAATTGCGGAAATCCAACACCAGCAGCTATAATGCCAGTGGTTGCAGCAACATTTATATTGACATTTTCTGCATTGTCACACTTCTCTGATTCGATCACAATAATTACTTTCCTACAGACGTTATATTCAGACTTCTGGACAGTTTTCTTTTACAAATTATGCCAAAATTTGATGCCGCTATTATATTTTGTCTTAGTTCTATTTATAAATGCTTAATAGAAAAAACTAGTAACTAGAATTCGTAGATAAAACGGTTTTGGTTCGGTTAACAACTCTTGCGGGGCGGCTAAGTTCAGCAGCATATGCGTTCTCACATAGTGTACCATCTCAACAGGAATGGTGTTATCAAGGTTGACAATTCAAAAGTGCCTGAAACAGGCCTACTTGAAATAAATGTTATGATTGATTTTGAAAAATGTTTACTTTTATTAGCAAATCCATTTGATTTAAAAACAATCAAAAAATCCCGTCACGTAAAAAAAAACATTCAGACGAATTGATAACCTCCTCCTTTTGCAAGTCGGTTAAAAAGAACGCTGACCGCCCAAATAATCTTTCTAATTTTTTTTTATTCCAGCCTTTTCCAAAGTACTAAGTTTCTAGTAAAGTAACTATTACTATTCTACAATGAAACAGTTATACTTATATTATAAAACAGTAGCTTAGTACTTAAGGACGCGGCTGTATAACGTGCGCAAACATATCCCCTCCACTGTCGCTTAGCGTTCTTTTTACGTGACGGGACTTATACCTACCTCTAAGTGGTCATTTACGGAGACGCGGTGCGTCGAGCGGCGCGTTGTGCGGCGCGGCCCGCTTTCAATTCAAACATATGGCGATGTATGAGAGCGTTTACGGAGAAGCGTTTTTACACGCGTTTGCTTGAAGTGCAGCGTTGCCCGCCGCGGCGAACGCGGCGGTGAACGCGGCGGTGCACGCGGCGTCAGACGCGCAAACGCGCAAATACGAACATATGGCAGATAAAACCGCCGCGTCGCCCGCGGCGTTCGCCGCAGCGGCGCACGCCCCGCGTCTCCGTAAACAACATCGTACATTGCCATATGTTTGTGTTTGGGCGTGTGATAACGCGGGCCGCTGCACGCGCCGCCTCTCCGTAAACGGAAAAAACGCACACCGCGCCGCGCGACGCCCCGCGCAACGCGCCGCCCGACGCGCCGCGTCTCCGTAAATGGGCACTAACCCTTCTTGAATTACAATATTGGTATTATTTCTATAATTAATTAAAGAATTGTAACACAATATTCTCCTGACTAAAGTTAGTGCGCCTACCTGCTGCTTGATGTTTTATACCAGGACACGAAGATTTCGCACCCTTATGGAAAACCGAATGGCGCGCGGCGTGTTGTTTTGAACCCGTATTCATAATCTTAGTGTCAGTCAGATTTTAAATTTACGTTACTCACAAATATAAATAAGTACTTATACCTACTTATTTTTAGTTATTAGTAATTAGGTTCAAGTTTATACAATACGTAGGTACCTAATCTATCTATAACCAAAAGGTACTTTCTAGAAAAATAAAACAAAATAAACGTATACTTATCAATTCAAGTTGATTTACTGCATTGCTCTACTCTGTAACGCAACTTAGTACCTACGCGGGCTTCTCGAGTTCATGAACTCTTTGAACAGTGCGCGTTGCGCGCGCGATTCCCGCGTCGCGTAATTTGTGACGTATCGCCTCTCCGTCCGGGGGCTGGGGTATGCGATTAATGCATACGGCGCTCGGGTTAACCTCGCCTTAAGCCACCAAATGTTCTACCGAAATTCAATCGTTATTGAGTTAGTCCGATTTTTAGTTTTTTACGAAAAATCCCAGTTAAAATCATTTGAAGCCAATTTAAGAAGTTTTAGTTATTTTTGAACTTTTAATTAAACTATGATAATAATTTATATTTCATTGCAGTCGCGCCGTAAATCCTTATTAAATTGGCTTCAAACGATTTAGTCTGGGATTTATTGCTTTCTCTACTACTTGTACATCACTTCTACTTTTTTGATAAACGCAGCCTGCATACCACAGATCTACCGTTCGTCTTACTATGTCTATCTCATAAACTACATATCTTCATCGATATAGAAACACATTGTATGCTTCGTAGACGTTAGAGGGAAACTTTGGAATAAAGACTAACGCTGGTTGTGAGCTTATTCAAATGTAAGCTCGCAAATAGCTGGAAGCGTTAGGTGCTAGGAGGTTTAGCGGCGAGTTATAGCCTTCAATATTATAACTTTAACTCTTGGTATTAGATTCTCGGTTATAATCAGAGTTTGGAATAGGTAGAGTTTACTGGCTTAAACTTCAAGGAAGTATTTGTAATCAGAGGATACCAGTCGCATTGGGCATACGGGCATCAACTACCACCTTCACGCTTAAAAAGCCGTAAAAGCTTCGTGACACACACGATTTCCTCAGAAAACATTGCGTCAGATGAAAAATGCGAATTGTGGAGGAGCAGACATTCCATCCCTCCTCACTTCATCAATCCATCAGAACATCTTCCTCCTGGACAGGAACTGCAGTGGTCAATCCGTTTGCGGGCCCATGTTGGCCGCTGTAGAAATAATCTGGCCAAATGAGATATCATCGACCCGTCCCAAATACAATGTCAGTGTGGAGCAACTCTGCAGGATATATCCCACCTGCTTTCTTGCCCATCCTGCACAGACACCTGCACCTTGCATGATTTTAACGAAGCCAACGATAAAGCTGTGCAGGTAGTAATATACTGGTCGGGTATTATTTGAGTCTATCGACACGCCAAGAAGAAGAAGATGAGGATACTTCCTCCCTATAAAATACTGGAATGTTTTTTAAGCTCCAAAATAAAGCTGTTAAATTATACTACTGTTACTTACTTCCTTGAAATTTGGGCAAATAAACTCCACGTTTTTCGATCTCTGGTTATAATATTATATTAATCATACATTTTAATTTTACATGGACGGAGCAAAAGGATTATGTAGGATCGTAGCACAAGGAAAATGGCGTAATTAATCAAGTATAAATACTTGATTAATTTTGTTGATATAATATTTATTGTATTTATTTATATTTATTTATTTATTTGCCCTAATATTTCCTTTTTGTTATTTTTTTGTGACATTATTCATTTTTGTAACGATATTCGTTTTTGTTTCATTTTAGTAACTGTACAGAAATTTTGAAAACCACACATGTGTACATATTATTATATTGTTATTCTGATTATAAACTTTAATATTATGGGTAGATTTTAATTTGTGATAGATGTTGCTAATGCTTTGTAAACCATACCCATCACAAAAAAAAACCCGTAAGTGACATTAAGTTTAGTTGTAAACCGTGAAAGCTTAAAACAGTGTTTCGTACCCATCACGTCTCGTCTGTAAAGTTTCGCTACTTAATTTAGTTTGACCTTGTATGCCTCAAGTGGGTACAATTACAATTTTATTCGACTTCATCTCGTTGAAAAAAAGTTTGCTTCGTTATCGCCCATATAGAACCTTCTCGTACAAAAAAGAACAGGACCCAGCTCTAGCTGCTACATGTTGAACTCACGCTACACTCGACTCCACGCAGCTCGCAGTGGCAATCTGTCATCGTTATAAACTTTTACTACATTACCGCCGTACTGTGTTACCACGTCTCATATTGTGTTATTAGATTTACATGAAGCTGAAACTTCGCTTGTTTCGTAACCAAAGAACGCGACATCGCAATATTTAAATGAACACTCATCATGTAAATATGTTAATGTCTCGTGTAACATTATACAACTTTTCTGTTCATCACTCGGGTAACCGATACGAAAAGAGACAATTATCGTATTGTAACTTCATCTTGAGGCAAAATAAATTGACTAGGGCAACGTTTCTCGAATAAAGTTAGCATAATCAAAATAAAAGGCCTCTTTCAATTCGTTGAACCTCAAAATGGTATGATGAGTAGCTTAGTACTTTTGTTGAATGTGGTATGAATATAAAATGGCGGTGGGTATTCAGAATAAGGACGCAGGTGGACAGCGGCGCTAAAAGCCGATCCGTGTAGCGTGCAGTGCGGCCCGACGCGTATCAAGCATTTATCATTGAGTTACACGCATACATTACGGTTAACTAAGCACCTTTTTAGTTTCACCTTGCGGAAAAATTGTGTCCGACACGGTTTGGATTTTATTGTGAGTTTTTATGGGTGGTGTGGCTTTTATTTGTTGTTTCGAGATCAACGGGAGCTTTTAAGAGTAATGAAGTTGCAGTGGCAACTATGAATTGTAATTTTTTCAACACTTAATCTAACTACATCAAATTCCAGGTGAGAGCCTGGGGATCCGTCACACAGGGTACCCTAGTATGGACGCCAGTCCCTCACAAAAGAACATAATTACTTTATAGATTTTGTTGCAAATGTTATTCTTACATTTATATTTATTATACCTATGTGAACCTTTGTGAAGATAGAAAATAAAGATATTGTATTATCTTTAACCGATTTGTTATAAGCTCTTTCCAGCTACCCCAGGATATAAAATAAAAGTCAATTAATAATAACAACCAAGTATTTTCTTGTTTGCATATTATAGCATTATTGTACACAGTCAAGACCTCTAATTGGACTGAGAAAATAATAATTTTAGTATGCTTCTCATACGCATATTGGCAAAAGTCCTCACTATCACTCGTCAACTATGAATACAGCTACACTGTAAGTAACACTGGCCTCCTTAAGAGTTTAGGGCCAGTTGTTTAGCTAGAAGGCTTTTTTTTCAGAAACCAGGAAGGGGTTCTCAAGGGCCTATGCCTGCCGGGGCTGCGGGACTGTTCGAAAGAGATAACGCGGCCCTGGAACACAAAGAGCAAAGAAGGAACATGGATAGGTTTTAGTCAGTACGAGTCTGACACTCCCTTCTACTCCGCTCAGAGCGGGAGGGGTCATTTGATGATTTCAAATCCGAAAAAAAAAGCTAGAAGGCTAGGAGTTACTTCGGGGAAAGCCAGTAAGTGACGAGGGATGAAGAACAGAAAACAAAAGAAGAGGTAAGCTATTGTTATAATTACATGTTTAATATTTATTGACAACAAGTGAATATTTACATTACATACAAACTACAAATCTATAATAGTAAGAAAAAAAATATGTACAAGTATCAAAAAGGTTACAGGGCGTAAACATTCGACCACATCGCTGTCAACAGGAAAAGTGCCCAGAAGGCTGGCAGCATTGGCACCTTGGATGGCAATGCTGATTCTTTGTCCAAAAAATAGGCCCGCCCTTTGGTCACGTGAAGAGTCGACCAACCGCTTGGTTTACATGTTTTGAACTATGTTGCGAGAGAAACTAGTTCATATACATTTTGTGTTTTATTCCACCGTTGGGGGTTAACAAATAAACACACTTTTATTTGAGTGTCAGTCATGCAACGTGGTGAATGCTTAGCGCTCCATGCATGCGGGTTGAAATTCAAATGGAATTCGTTGGAAATTCAACCCCGCAGTATGGAGTGCACTGTGTTAGTTGCTACATCTCTAGTGGCAGAGGTATAGTTTCATTGAATCCTCATATATAAAAGGAAAAATCAAAGTTTCATTTCAATATTTCAAAAAAGTTGAAGTTTTATTAAAGCAGAATTTGAATAAAAAAATGCGAATTCGATCAGTTACAAAAGAAGTATACATCATTCTCCTGCCCTTATCTCAATTTATTTGGGGTCGGCACATCATGTCTTCTTCTTCCATACTTCTCTATTACTCGTCATCTCATCAGACACCTCCTTGTTCTTATTCTTTATTGCACACAAAATAAAATAAAATAAACATATAAATTGCAATAATATAGTTACTACGGCGAGCTTAACCCAGAATTCCTTCTTCCTTGTACCAACTCTAATATTTAACCAATTTCGCTTCTTCCTAAAAATCCTTTCAGCCATTGTTTAAATAAATTCCAAAGAGTCAATATAAAAAGAAATCCGCTCTAACTAACCCTTGAAACATTCACCATCTCAATCCCCCCACACTTCGAACCGAGCGAAATGAATAATTTTCTATTCATATAACAGAACACCTCCTTCCATTTAAGATTCACAACTCGATAGAATACCGACTGACTACTGCCGGGAATTGAATACACTCAAATGAAACTGCAAATGCCGTTTTCAATATCTTCGCCGGAAATAACATTTCGAGTAGGGTTTCAATTCAATAAAGCACGTCGAAGGAGCCTTGTCGGAGTCTTGACTAGTGGTACAACAACAGCATTCCTCGGCAGTGGGATCGCGTTGTGAGCCACGCCTCACAGACGAGCAATAAGTGCAAGTGCTGCAAATTACTTTGAAAACGGTTTATTTGAAACCGCGTGTTTGTGTGGTCTCGTTTTTGTTGAAGCTTCAATTGTTTCATTTAATTGCAAAGAGATTTCAAAAACTTATAGAGCGGATATTGGGAATATTTTCATACAAAAATTTTGATTCCGAACTGTTTCGATTTTGACACACAAATGCTACCTGACGAGCGGCCGTATGACACTAGACAGAACCATTTATTACCAAGTAGTAACAAGTATTGGATTACGATTTTTTTCGTCTTGTCCCATCTTTCGCTCGTAGATATTTAATTGTCTTTGTTTAATTACAATTTCCAGATATAATGACTAAAGAGTTGTAGATATTTAATTGTCTTTGTTTAATTACAATTTCCAGATATAATGACTAAAGAGTTGTAGATATTTAATTGTCTTTGTTTAATTACAATTTCCATATATAATGACTAAAGAGTTGTAGATATTTAATTGTCTTTGTTTAATTACAATTTCCAGATATAATGACTAAAGAGTTGTAGATATTTAATTGTCTTTGTTTAATTACAATTTCCAGATATAATGACTAAAGAGTTGAATATTTTAAGTCAATAGGACATGCCAAAACTCTTATTCGTCGCAGACTTAGACGGGCATGTACCTGTCTTTATTTCGCCTGATTTAGTTGGTTTCACAGAATGAGAGGCGAGCATATTGCCATTTACAGAATACTGTTCCAATTTCCGGATTGCAACTGAATATTTCCTGGTAGACAACCTCAAGAACAGTTTGCCCGTCCATGGAATCTATCCACGGATTATCACAGCAGTATTAAACCAGGATGTAATTCCTAAATACAGCTGGCGTGAAGTAACATGAAAACATTCAACACAAGACTTTAAAAAGAAAAAACAAACTCATTCTTAAACCAAAATAAAAACAATGAACAGAAAAACCTAAAACATGATCTAAATCCGGCTCCTACTTAGTACCTCGATCCGATGTGTATTCAAAATCCGCGCGCTGACTGTTTTCCGGGGCGCAATCTTGCATTGAAGGAGTTATACTGTGGTTCCATACAGCCATACAGCCTGGCAGTCTGGCACAAAGAGGCTTTTATCGCGGGCGGTCGCTGAGTGCCAGTGCCGACCGCAAACAAAATCCGACACACGATGAATACCGCTAAGTAGGTTAGATGTGATATAATCTTGAGATTTACGATACTGGAAAAGTAAGTGCGATGTGAAAGTGTTTTTGATGGCGGAATGTGATTTAGATTGTCTGGCTTTATTGTGTTTGTTTTAGTTATCATGAGGGGGAATTGAAATGTGTATGAAATAAAAGAAATTGTCTTGACTTAACTCGGCGGTCCTTCAAGGGAGTTTGAAGACTACATAATTGATACGAATACCACATAACATAACATCATGCCTGTAATCCCCGAACGGTTAGTCAGAGGTGTAACTAATAGTACACCCACATATCGCTAGTTATTTTTAAGAGGGCGAGCCTATTGCCATCGACCGGGTGCAAATCCAGACTCCATGGCTACTACTGAGAAATTCCTGATAGAAAACTCAATCACACTTTCCCCGTCCTGGCAATCGAACCCAGGACCTCATGCACAACAGTCGCGCTTGCGACCACTAGACTAACGAGGGAATCGAGGGGGGCGTATACCACTTATAGCATTACGGTAATATGCACCACATAGAAACTTGAATGACTTTCTCAGCGACAAAATTAATTACAGTAATTAAGCTCCGTAAAAACGAACTAAAATGCAAAAAGCATTACCATAAAAGCGATATAAGGTACAATAAGAGCTGCACAATCCCGTTAACCATACGCAATCTCAACAAATTGAGGCTTAATAAAGGATAATGAAGGCAACGTTTTAACCGCTCCATTGTGCGGAAAAAGTTTCACAAAATGTTCAGAATACGTATAAAATATGTACAGAATAGTCTCTTGTACAAGAATATCCCATTGAGCTGGCGGTTGAACGTGAAAGAGGTTTTTTATCGGGGCGCGGTGGGTGTGGAACGCAAGTGGCGAGCAGCACAGATAAAATCTAGCTTTGCTCTCCGAGTAAACACGTGAGTGAAACGTGCCTTAGAAAGAGCCCAGTGGCTAATACCCTTTTGCTGTGTAGATTTACAGTTAGCGTACGTAACGTGCACTTTAGTAAGTAACTCTGTTAATTAAAAAGGATGGCTTTGTAAAGGAAAAAAATGTTACTTTTTAATTCTCTAGTCGTCTTTTCAACTTAGTTTGCATTTATAATTTTCAGCCATAGCCTTACAGAAGTTTTTCTTTAGATTTTTTTACATTATTTACAAACGATTGTGTTGCATAAGCACATAAAGCATTCAAACACATCTCTACACCACATAAAATAAATCGTCGTGCGCCACGGATTACAAAAGATTAAGTTTCCGACGTGGAAGTCTCAGACAATGCATTTCCCGACACCCAATAATCCGTCCCACAAAGAAATGAACGTGACAATACATTTGAACAACTCCTTGTATCGTGCGGTTCGGTGCGATTCCGTACGTGTGGCGGTAACCACAGCGTGTATCAGAGTCGTAATGTCGCGCCGTAAACGCACGAACTCGTGCGATAAATTCGATCGTAGGTTGGTTGGATTGAGCGGTTCATGATGTATCTAGCGCGTATTATACTTTTATTCGTACATTGACTTTAAGTTTAAGGGTCCTTAAGTATGAGATTAAGTGGGTTACATTTACGCTGTAGGAAGGATTGCTGTATTCGTACTGTTCTCCTTTTTCCTTTTGTCTATGTTGTCTCGTTAAACGTTCGTATAACCACAAAAAAACAATCGCCTAACTTTGTTAAGTGTAGTAAAAGACTTGAGAAAATTGCTTCTATTGATTTTACAAGAAGAACCAAAAACGCTGTCAATTACAATCTGAAAATGCTTATTGACAATTTTGTAAAAAAAATTCCTACATTTATATTACGATAACTCATAGTTCCACTAAAACAAAACTGTATATACCTACGGCTTTATGTACCTTCATCAAAGAACCTAATAATATCCGGTAAAAGTAAAGAGCCAGTGAAAGTGAAGACATTCTACATAAACCTTTACGCTTGGCAACTTAGCCTCCATCGTTCTTCTACAAGTTACAGTAAGTTACAACTTACTTCACTCAACAGATACGTCGGTAATGACAGCCTCAGTTAGGCCTGCTATACACGGGGAGGCCAAACTGAATAGGCCGATGTGCTTCAGTTTATGTCAACCGAGGAAGACTCTTTAGCCTAGGAATACGAGTGCCAGTATATTGCATAAAAAATATGCAAAAAAACTAGGAAAACGTAAATAAGTGCTATATGTACAATTAGCTATTGCCCGCGGTTTCGCTCGCGTTAATTTAGAATATGACAATCAATTCGGGTTGTACGCACGGCAGCTAATCAAGCTATACAAAACCAAATTAAGCTGATCTCCCATAGTACGGGAAGCTGATACAAAGCGAAGTCAGGTTATACTGGTTATGTACAGCTTGACACGCCACCGTGTGTACTCGATTATTCGAAATACACGTGGCGCCATCTACTATCATAGGAAGATTATTGTTGTTTTCCTCGGGAAAAGTACACTAGTAAGTACTGTGTTGCTGGGGAGTTTGCCCCGCCAATTCTTCTTCCCAGCTAAAACACTAGGCAGTGGCGAAGAGCGGGTGATTTGAGGGACTGTCACTTCTAAACTTTCACGTTTAAAAAGTGGTGATTATCAGTGTTATTTGAACAAATGTATTTTGATTTGACTAACACCAATCACAAGTAGTCCTGAGACAATGGCATGCCAGCTACTTGCATACTTTTAGGCAAGTCGTTTCAAAAGGTAGCTGGTTTCAGTTGCATGATAGTCGCTGAGGATCGAATTAAATGGCATGCGATTAGAGAAGCCTAGGTCCAGCAGTGGACTGATGTAGGCTTATATTAATGTACAAGTTACTGGCATGTGAATTCCTGGCTTTAGTTTTAACGGTTTGGGCCGTCGCAGCCATTTTCAGTACTTCAAGAAATAAGGAAAAACTGATAGCGTGCGGTAGCCCTTATAACTACGTTTATACTCAAGTCTAAGTAGAAGCTATTTGCTACAAGTACAGATAGTAAAATCTGACCTTTCGATCTAGATTATTTTGCCAAAGGGCTTCTCCAAATAGCTGTTGTTTCGTAAGCCGTTATTACAAATAAGATGTTGAATAAACAAAAAAAATGTATAACAACCTTATCTTTTGACAAAAAAACTGGATAATAAAATTATGCTGATGGTATGTCAAGAATTATCATAACATAACATCACGCCTGTAATCCTCGAAGGGTAAGGCAGAGGTGTACATAAACCTACAACCACATTTCACCAGTTATGTTTTTAATGCCCATGTAATAGAGCGCGAGCCTTTTGCCATCAACCGGGCACTAATCCAGACTCCTTGACTGTTACTGAGAAATTCCAGATGGAAAAACCCTGTAACACTTTGCCCGCCCTGGGAATAGCACCCAGGAGCTCATGCTCAGTAGTCACGCTTACACCCAATAGACCGATGAGGTAGTGCAGCAGTGTTAAGAATTAGTATAACAATTATCAGCATCATCAATATCATCATCTGCCTAGCCTTTTCCCAACTATGTTTGGGTCGGCTTTCAGTCTAACCGAATGCAGCTGAAATGCCAGTATTTTACATGCAGCGACTGTTTATCTCACCTCCACAACCCAGTTAGTACTAGGTAATACGATACCCCTTGTTAAGACTGGTTGTCAGACTTTTTGGGCCACTGACTACCTGTACTGTCAAAAATATACAAATGACAGCCGGGACCAACTGCTTATCGTGCTTTCCGAGGCACGGAGGAAACTCGGTATTTAATGGGTGGTCATCCATCCACAGACCAACCTAGGCAAGCACGACTTAACCTAAAGATCGACCCGAGCGGCTGTTATTATTTAAGCATAACGAATAAAAAATGTTCCAAATTAATTCTATGATAAGGTGTTGAATTAAAATGACATCATAAGAGGATGAGGTGTATCTTCCACACATCGATGTTCTAACGAGCACATCTACTACGTCTTCCTTCCGCATACATTTTGACGTAAATTGAAACATTCGTCAAATCATATTACTCAAATCAGCTTATGGAAATATCCTAATTTCGAAATTGTATCAAGGTTTCCACCTTATAAGACGTAATCAGCAATCTTTATCAATTTGTACATGAAACATATAATGTAATCCAATTTGTCGTTTGCCATTAATCTCTAAATAATCTCATATTAACAGAGAAAAAAATCTCGAAATGATTCGTCATAGAGCTGTAAATGTTGTTTACCACTATTATTTCAATTGCAGTTAATACTAAGTATAAAATATCTTTAACATTTGTAAAACATGCTTGTAATATGAATTTTTAAACTGACATAGTCATAAACATGGTAAAAATCCTGTTTCAAATCACTTCTATGCATTAAATCATGATAAAATATACGAAAAAGTTTCCGTACAAAACGCTATCAATGTGAAGCATGCTCAACAACACGGGCACGTACCACGTTAACCTCGTAGCTGAATAGCTACGCCGTAGCTGATAGCTACGCCGTAGCCGTCGTAGCGCGCCTGTTTAGCCCTGCCGTTTGAGATAAGGCTAAATTCAAAATTTCGTTGCGAAGATAAGCTAATGAGAATAATTTTTGGACTGCCTCACTAGCATATTAAGCTGTTTGTGTATTAAACTGGGTTATTGCGTACAGGTGTACAATTTTACTGTAAGGTTTAGAAGAGAATGAGATTACTGTCAGAGGTTTAAAAAAAAATACTTTTGTAATTTTAGTCTCAAAAAAAAATTGAAATATTATTATTATTGTTCCTTTATTCATTACGTTTCTTATTTGTTACATTTTTAAATATTTTAAAAAACAAAAGTAAACAAAACATTTAAAAATATAAAAAATAGTAGCCCACCGGCATCGGGAACAGGGTCCAGGTTGCCGGTGGTCAGGGCTCCAGAGAGAGGAACCGCCTCACTATGCGTGCCGTGTCTAGGAGTACTGCTTTCTGAATCAAGCCCTTGACCCAGCCGCGCAATGAGAGCCTCCTAAGGTGTTGGTCGAGGCTCTTTGCTATTAGTCCATTAACCGTAACGACTATCGGTACAATGATTGCAGAGTCCACGTCCCACATGTCGACAACCTCGTGTGCTAAATCAAGATACTTAATTTTTTTATCATTCTCAGCTTTCACGAGATTCTCGTCATGAGGGACAGTGATGTCAACAATCATTGCACGGCGCTCTCGGCGATCTATCACCACAATATCAGGTTTATTTGCTAAAATAGTCCTGTCCGTGATGATAGATCGATCCCAATACAATGTGGCATGACCGTTCTCGAGAACTGGGTCGGGCGCATACTTGTAGTATGGTACTTCAGTACCCACAAGGTTGTATTGCAAGGCAAGTTGCTGGTGGATAATCCTAGCTACTAGATTGTGTCTGTGCAAGTACTCACCGTTAGCAAGACGAGAACAACCGGAAACAATATGTCGGATCGATTCACCGGGACGGTGGCATGCCCGACAAATGTCAACCGTACCGTCCTTGACAATGTATTTCCGATAATTGTTCGTCATGATAACTTCATCCATAATCGCACAGACGAAACCTTCGGTTTCCCCAAAGAGGTCACCGAATCGTAGCCAGGATACGGACGCCAAGAGGTCTACATCAGGCCCATGTAGGGCCCGGAAAAAGCGTCCGTGTAGCTCCTTGCTCTGCCATACCTCCTTGCGGTCATTAGTATCCAATACCACAGGTTTGCGCCAGTTCTCGTTAGCCAAGGAGAGCGGGGTAAGGCCCTTGTCCACTGAGACCACATCACGGTGCATCCCCACGTCGGTTTCGAGAAAGTATTCCCTGAGACTGCATACCTCGCGGTTGTGCAAGGTCTTAGCATTTAAGAAGCCACGACCTCCGCACTTCCGCGGGATATACAGTCTCATCACCGATGATCGTGGGTGATGCATCCGGTTTGCGGTCAGTAGTGTGCGGACCTTCCTATCCAGGGCGTCAAGTTCCGTCTGAGTCCATTTGAGTATGCCGTAAGAATACATCAAAACCGGCATGACCCAACCATTAAAGGCGCGCACCTTGTTTCCGCCCGACAAAAGACTCTTTAATACTTTATTCAGGCGGCCAAAGAAGCGCTCCTTCAATGATTGTTTCATGTCGGTAGCATTGATGCCTAAAGCTTCCGACATACCCAAATACTTGTAGGTCTCGGTTGAGGAGAGGGATCTAAGGTATATGGAATCCGAGAGTTGAGTTCCCACGGATTCCATAATCTCCCCTCGCTTTACATGCATGACCGCACATTTGTCCACACCAAATTCCATCCTGATGGCGCTACTAAAAGTTTCAGACACTTTTAGTAGCTCCATCAGTTGCAAATTGCTTGGAGCAAATATTTTCAAGTCATCCATGTAAAGGAGGTGAGATATAACCTGACCACCTCTCCTCAACCGGTAGCCTAGACCTGAATCCTCCAGCAGTGTGCTCAGAGGATTCAAGGCCAAGCAAAACCAAAGCGGACTCAAACTGTCGCCCTGAAATATTCCTCGCTCAATCCTGATCGGTTCATCATTCCCAAGAACCTGCCGACATCCTGGATAGAGAAGGACTGTACTCCATTGCCCCATACACGACACCAAGAAGGTGCGAAGAGTTGCATCTATTTTGTACAACTCCAGCACCCTCCTGAGCCATGTATGTGGCACCGAGTCATAGGCCTTCTTATAATCTATCCAACACGTCGACAGATCCCTCCGGGATCGACGAACCTGTTGGCTTATGGCCATGTCGATAAGGAGCAGCTCCTTAGTACCGCGGGACCCATTCCTACATCCATTCTGAGAGATAGACATAATTGAATTGTTATCTATATGACGAACAATTTTTGCTCTCAGAATGGATGTAAGAACTTTATAGACCGTCGGTAAACACGTAATTGGCCTATAGTTTTTAGGTTCCGCAGTACTACCCGATTTATGGAGCAGGTGGGTAACTCCTGTTGTAAAGAATGATGGCAGCGACCCAGTCTCTAAGGATGACTGGAATTGTGAGGCTAAGCAAGCATGTGACCTTTGTAGCCATTTAATCCAAAAGTTGTGCAGTCCATCCGGCCCTGGAGATTTCCAGTTAGGTAGCGGACGGACTGCACGGGCTACGTCCAATGGACTAATAGAAATGGCCTCCATTTCTGGGATTGAGTCACACGCCTGCTCAACAACACGCATCCAATCACCCTCAGTGTGACTGACGGGTACCGACCAAATACTTCGCCAAAAAGCACTCATGGCGTCGTTATCTGGCAGATGCGTGTCAGTCACTCCTTGAATGGTAACGGGCCGCTCCCATGTTCTGTATACCCACCTTTCGTCACTCTGGAACATGCGGTTCTGAGTGTATCGATCCACTCTTCGCCTATATCGACGGATACGGTTAGCCCACGCATAAACTTTCTGCTTCAGGAAGTCGATGCGCTCTGTGACTCGTGACATGTATTCTCGGGGACTGATATCAGTTCCCGAGAATGCCCGCCTCACAAAGCGCATCACCCTTGGGCGTGTATTGCCCTCCCTGAAGCAGATGAGCTTCCCGATGAGAGCCCTGGCCTCATTAATACGGCGCTCAATCCTGCATTGCCAGACTGGCACGGCAGATTTTGGTCGTGTAGCACTGTCAGTGTTGGGAAATTTGACATTGGCTACACGACATGCCGCAACAGCCGTGCAATACAAGATTGAGTGTGTATCGCAAAGGTTTGCGCTGCTTGCAATAAAATTTGGTAACAGCGCATCCAGGGCACACACCAGTGCTCTATTCTTTTTATTCATGGGCAAACGTGGTAACCGTGGCCGAAGATCAGGTGACGTGAACCGATACTCACGAATCGCATCTTCCAGGGCGCTCCTTAATTCCTCATTGCATAGGTTATCTGCAGATACAGCCCTGTCATCCTCTTCCTCAGCATGCTGATTTGCCCGCAGTGGTAGTGCAGCAGGCACATGTGTGACGTTCTGGGATGGGAGAGGGTTGCTGGCAGGGCTAATCCGCAGTTCCGAGCGCAGCCGGTCAAGTGTAGCATCATCCAACCTGTGATTATTTTGAATGACGCGCACCTGATCCGACATTATTATTATTATTAAAACTTTATGCACATAATGTACAAAGGCGGACTTAATGCCTTGGGCATTTTCTACCAGTCTACCTTAGGGTGATGCAGAGACAAAAACAGTAGGTGCAATAGTACAGAAAATTTCCAAAAATAAAATATAATAATAAATACATATATACATACATACAAAAAAAAAAATACAAAGTAAAGAGATATAATAATACAAAGATGAAGAAAAACAACAAATTAATTGTGAGACGAGTCTGCCAACTTCTTACGTAAGTGCTCGCGAGCTTTTACCTTGAATGTGAACCGACTGGTGGCCGTCCTGATACTCTGAGGGAGCGCATTCCAAAGGAAAACCGCCTGGACAAGAAAAGAGGATTTAAGAAAACCAGAGCGGTGAGAAGGACATCGTAGAAGACGATTATTGGAGGACCGAAGATTCTTGCTGTGCGCAGAGCATAAATATTGGAAGTGAGAAGTCAGATAGGAAGGAGAACTGGGTTTATTTAGAAGAGAAAACAAGGTTGTCAAAGCCCTTAACGCTCTGCGTTGTCTGATGGGTAACCATCTTAAGATCGATCGATGTGCGGATGCGAAATATGATCTAGATAATTCT
Source organism: Noctua pronuba (assembly GCA_905220335.1). NCBI lineage: Eukaryota > Metazoa > Arthropoda > Insecta > Lepidoptera > Noctuidae > Noctua > Noctua pronuba. Next base: position 6,584,753 of record LR999900.1, on the reverse strand, counting down.
CTACTGTTTAAAGAATAAAATATGTTGGTGGTTTTTCATTTGAATACCCTACTTAGTTGCCAAAAAAAATATATTTATACAGGGCATTACTAAGTTTTTTATTAAAATAAACCTACCCTTTGTTCCGCCGCAATACTTTTCCGTGGCAAAACAGTAAATCCTTATAATCCGCAAGGAGCGTCAACATTTCGGTGCAAATACACAAAGCCAACTCTTGTGTGCTTTATCTAAATTTTTTCTCCTCCAAAATCTTGGTCTTAGGAATACCGGGCGAGATTTAGCAGAATGATGAATAATCTGCTTTAACATTAAATATTACCTGCGCCATTTTAACTTTTCTTATTCAAGTCATATTTATCATTTTAAGTTTTCACGGTTAACGATGCACTGGTGCGATGAACTGGTGAAAATGAACGTTTTAATTATTTGCATGAAAGAAAGAAAAAATAAATATTTATTTGTCGCAGGGACATGACGTGCATCATACAAAATGACAAAAATACAATAAACATACAACGCATAACAAATATTTATAAATTCAACAGGACGGAACAAAAAAAAGAAATAAAACGTCGTTTTTTGTTTATATGTACATATATTTTAAAACCAAATAGTAAATATATTGAACACCTACTTACAGAAAATAATAATACGGACGAGAAATTGTTGATTTTCTCTCTCTCATTTTAAAACAACATAATATTCGGTTAAGATCGCTTTTAAAATCCGGATTATCACAAGAAATACTGTGAGAAATTATTAAGAACAGCTCCGGACCTTTTAAGAAATTATCGATGGCATAAAGTTTAACTGTAATATAGTAATTAAAGTGCTTGAAGGATTATTTGAATTAATTTCCATTTGGCACAGCTCACAATACTGTTGGAATGTTCGTTTTACCCAAAAATGGTTGTACAAATAAACTACCTAAAACGCGCCAAAACTCCTTTAATAGAATGATATAAAGAGCGCACCATATGCTTTCGAATAACACATGTCTCATCGCTGTTGAACAATTTTTAGTTTGGTCCAAAAGGTCCCATGGTTCTTTGTCAAAACAAGTATTATTTCACCAGTTATTCAACAAAATAACATAAAACATCACGTCTGTAGAGGTGTACCTAATAGGACACCCACATTACACCTGTTGTGTTTAGGTCCTCATGTAATAGGGGGCGAGCCTATCAATCCGGCACAAATCCAGACTCCGTGGCTGCTACTGAGAAATTCCTGATGGAAAAACCCAATTACAATTTGCCCGACCCGGAAATCGAAACCAGGACCTCATGCTCAACTGTCGCGATTGCGACCCCTAGACCAAATAGGCAGTCCAATAAAATCTTAAACACGTAAGAAGGAGACTCTTTGTCATAATCCTCCATTTTACTAAGGAGCGACGATTTGAAATCCATGCAACGTGTCGAGTGTCGAGACGGAATCTAATAACCACCTGAACGTGTGTCACCGTTTGTCAACTCAGACAGGTTATTAAGGTCAACCGGGGCAAAACTGGTTATTGCACTACTTATACTATTTTCTCTTGAATGTTGAAAGAAGTTTTTTTTGCTGAATGATTCGGTTTCAAAAACTTTATTTCAGGTACTGTTCGTAGACTTATACTGTCACTTACGGGATGTCTTCCGTGATTGTTCATTATTTTGAGCGCCCGATATTTCGACGCTGTTGCAAGCGCCATGATCACGGAAGATATCCCGTAATTGACAGTATAAGTTTAGTTGTAAACCGTGAAAGCTTAAAACAGTACTGTACTAAGTATTTAATTACGTGACATATCGTAAATTTTGGTAAGAAATTGTCAAGACTCTCTTAATCTTGACAATTTCTTGGTATATACATTAAATCTTGGCATAATACATAACTTAACATCAAGCCTGTAATATCCCCAGAGGATTAGGCGTGGAGAACTGATAGTATATTTCAGCTATATTTTTAGTATGTTTAAGTCTGAACACTAAATTCAAAAACATCAAATTATTCAGTATTATTCACTATAACTTTATTTAAATACAACAAGAGCAACTAAAACTATACATTGCAACACCAGAGTGCTATAAAGTGGTTTTCTGTGCACTCAACTAGCCCATTACAATAGTAATAATAGAGTAACATTATGTATTACGTAACTAACAATTAGTACAATAATGCCCACCTAATAATATACATAACACACGCCTGTAATCCTCGAAGAGTTAGACAGAGGTGTACCTACTAGTATACCAGTTTTAGAAAAAAAAAACTTTTGTGTCTGTTTATTCCAGCTAATCTCCGAAACGGCTCGACCGATTTTGACAGGACCTTTTCTGACATAGCTGATTTTATAAGAAGTAACTTAGGTTTTTTTTTAGATAATTCAAAAAAAAAGCCTAAGTTACTCCTAAGGTTCCAAAAAAAAAACCCTTGAAATTGTTAACATGTGTTACAAGTCCTATTCAAATAGAAAAGTAATATTTTTACAATAATTTCACAAGTAATTGCATATAAATCCATTAATCGATAAAGATATGAAAAGATACGAGACAGGACATAAATACTTTAAACATTTACCTACCTATAATATTAGTATGCATTCCGTAGAGCAGCAATTTTATTTCTAAAAATACAGGCTTTTTGGGCCTCGGAGTCCATTGTGGCAATTATGCTAATAGATAAGACGTGGCAATACAATGAGAAGTCGACGTCGCTGTGGTATTAAAGAGTCCCTGGGTTCTAATAAGTATAGTGTTTTATTTTTGTGGAAATAAGAATGATCTTCTTGTTTCAATTGAAGAAGTTATTGGCGCGGAAGATCGTGAATAAATGTTTATAATATACAGGGTGTAAACGGACCCTTCACGAAACCGTCAACCATGCATTCTGTACATCAAAGTAAGTAACTTTACGCAACATTTTTTGCTGGGAAACGACTTTTTTTTTGGGTTGAAAAATCACGTTTTACGGTAGGACTCAATGTAACGCACCCAGAACATTGTGCTGATGGATGGATTGAATAGTACGGGGATCGTGGACGTTTTTAAAGTAAAAATCTTACTTTAAAAACATGTATTTAAAAAAAAACTTGTGAAAAAGTTGGAACTTTGACCCCCAATATCTCCGTAACTAGAAGGTTCCCAGGTATGGTCTAGAACAAAAAAATGTTCGCATTGACGGGGAGAACAAGTTCCTTTCGGCTTCGTTAAGGGTCTTTTTACACCCTTTATAAGGTCCCATTAAAATAGATGAACAAATTTTAACACAGCGTTCAGTACGTCTAACCAAAGATATCCAAGAAAATAAAACACTGATTAAAGTGATTTAATTTTGACCTCAAATAATAAATTGCCGGCACTCTAGAATAAACACATCCATTATGGGTAGATACTTGCACTCGCGCCCCGCCGCGCGCGTTCTCGTAAGTAGGTACTCAGTTCTGTTAATATCATTCTGTATTTAACCATAGTAACTTTCAGTTGACTAACATTTTTAGTGTATTTTCTTTAGCAATTTTTTTCTTGTAAGTATCTAATGCGTTTTTCTTTTCTTTTTTTACCATTGTCCTTATTTTGGTAGTCTGAATAATTTCTAAAAGTGCCATCTATTTTTAAGGGACTTTATAGGTACATAATATTTTAAAATATTTGCATAAGTGACGTATGTATGTAGGTATTGTAATATACGTATATAAACACGGGAAGCTAAGTAGCTCCTGTTACGTCCTTTTCCAACGCCAGTCGATAATGGTGCACTGTATCATTAAAATTTTACGACGCGCGTCATAAGTGAAAATATCGCATATAAATACGTCCGGGGGCCACAAAATTAGCGTTAACAACGAGATCTATCGTTAATGTGGCTTCTAAACGCTAACCATGCAAAATTAAAGTAACGTTTATTATCATAATGTGGTCCCTAAAAAGCTTTTGCTCGTAGTAACGGTAAAATCACTTTCCCCGTGAATTTTTATAGCATTTTATTGTTTATGCCCGCTCCCCCAGCCTATTACAGCACTTTTCGTGTGAATTATTTGGCAACTTGCTTGCTTATACCACCCATTACACGATTTATGTACTCGAGCAACAGAACACACACCAAATAATACAATGCCCGTTAAAAAATCGTGCTCCGCATGTTTATAGCACTTTGTGAACTTCAACTGTACTTTACTGAGTGTTTTGGTTGTAGTCGATAGCAGGATTATTAATACTTTATTAACTAAAGTTCGAGACGGGCTATTTAGGAGTTTATGGCTTTAGGCGCCATTCAAGCGGTATTTTAATGTCAACGGCAGTTATTTGCGCACTTGTGTGTGCCGTGGCGGCAAACGTAAGGACACAGACGACGAGGAGACGTCTAAGGACTTGTAAACACGAGCTCTTCAGCTAAATTCCAAAATTAAACATTAAACACCGCTTTATAATTTCCTCTGTATGTGCCTAAGCTTATATGAACCACATACCTTATACTGAAGGAGATTTTGAATCCTCTTAGCGCTCCCACTATAATACCGTCGCAATTTCTTCTAATTATGACATAATGTGGCGTAGCGAGACCACTCCTGATATCTAGTACAGTACCCCGCAGGAAAACACACAAATTCATATTAAGTAAACTAGAATTTTCTTCTTTATACGCTTGGCTTACAGGTCAAAGTTGTTTGCTCATGTTTATCGCATGGAACAGCTATTAGTGCGGACGCCCGTACCTTTTTTATGGTAATAATATTCAAGTAGGAGAGTTAAGCTGACAATGCGACATATATTATGCGTATGAGGTAATTATACTTAATTGAGCTCTCAGCGTATTTGCCTTATCTAAGCAAATAGAATGATCATAAAAAAATTACGATGGTCTGTATGGGCACGTTTTACTTATATGTACGGAATAAGTGGGAACGCGGCAAGGGCGTTTCTTTTATTGGATAAATAATGATAAAAATGTTAAAAGATAACATAATTTATGACTACAGTTCCATCCGTTATAAAACGTCATTCGGAGAACTTTAAAGAATTTAGATTTTTCTTGGAATGAAAGATTATAAATGGAAATATTGAATTCAATCTCAGAATAAGTAATCCAATTTACAATTGGGTTCTATATACTAACAATAAGGTAAATAGATGAACGAAACAAGCCATACAAATGTAACGTTTTATAGGTAGGTATGCGACAACAACACTCTCTTTAGGTAATGAAATACAAACGAGGCTAGATGGCCCTGCTGTGTGTATACTTACCTAAAACTCTATCCATATTGAATACTAGTTTATTGGTACTCGATGGTTTTAATAAAAGAGTTAATCTTACACATTATCTAGTATTTCGAGACAAAAACAATTTCATTAGAAAGACTAAGATAGCAAATATTCTACATTAAGATGGAAGTGCGACCGGGCTGGCCATGTCTGCCGCATGCCCGACGAGATGTGGGCCAAAATAACCACGATGTGGAGCCCCGACATAGCCAGAAGACGACGCGGTAGACCTCGCAAGAGATGGCGTGACGAGCTGGACAAAACTAACGACCAGTGGTCCACATTGGCTCTGGATCGAAGAATTTGGAAGTCATGGAGAGAGGCCTTTGCCCAGCAGTGGGATGAGACAGGCTAACAGTATCCGTAAGATGGAAGTGGCAGGATAACCCGCGAAATTAAATTTATCTTCCGGTTTCTTCAATTTGCAGGCCAGTGTCGGGTTGTATGTTGATTAAAATATGATTCGCGACTGTAACAAATATGGTTTTACAGGGTTATAATCATTAAAATCATCAATACAACCCTCTAATTTTATTTTATTCCATTAAATGACTTTTTCATAAAATATTCCTTGAATGGGATTCATTGATCTTAGAGGTTGGAAAGATGATTTTAATGATTATAATTCTGTAACTAGTAACTACACACGTGTTACGGTAGCGAATTGTATTTTGTTTAACATACAGCCTGACACGGACCTGCAAATTGCAAAAAATAAAACCGACTTCAAAAACACAGAAGAGTGAAAAATAACTTTAACTTTTGAAGTCGGTGACTTTTTTTTGTTTGATATAGTTTTTTGTCACCGACTTCTTTAAAATGTCTCTTTTTGGAAGTCGGTTAAAAAACGTAAGAAAAAATGAATTTCACGGGCGACGCTGGGGTTCCACCTTAATCAAACGTTTATTAAAAAGGGTGTGTTTACGTCATATTAATCCTCCTTCCACGACCATCTAATTGGAATTCACGTCTATTTTTCGCTATGAATCGAAGAGCCAACAGAGTGTAACTAAGTCATTAATTACATTACGTTCAATTCAAATTTGAATTGAATTCGCGCAATTCCGTAGGAAGTGTAAAGTGCTTGTAAATGGTATTCCGATTGAAACATTTATTGGTAAGTAAGGATTGGGGGCGCATTTGGTGTTGCGTCATGGCCGCCGTACACTTTACGGGTGTATTTTCCCTTAAATGTATTATGGTACAAAGACGGTACAATATAATTATGTGCAAGTTTTTGTTTTCACATTACAGTTAGAATTTGAATTGAAATCTTCGTAATTCACTGACAGCAGGGACACTTACCCTGCCAAAATAAGATAGCACTATTGGAATCTGAATTTGTTAGGCGTGAGAAAATCTTCGCTGCGTTTTTATTTAGCGGATATAAAACACTCCTATACAAGTATATTACATCGATATCAAGTAAGCATTAACCAAGCTCTATAACACATGCATGATCTAAAAATCTAACTAGGTCAAGTGAAGAAAACCATTTAACACATCGGATTGTTTCCTGAGCTCGGTGATCGTGCATGGCGAGTGATCAACACGCTGCGCAACTACTCCTTGCATGCCTCGAGCAGTAGAACAACTTAATATTCAAGATGGATGCCTGTATTTATGGATTTTCAAGTGAAACTAGCTTTTGAAAGCAATATGTGTAAACAACACAAGGTTTTGATATGTGTAACCTGGCAGAAACGTGAATAATGAATAGCACAACAATCATTCGTGTATATGTATATGTTGCGGCTAAAAGCCGAAGTAAGGTTACACCTAGTTCTAGCCGGCCAAGTAAGGTTACACCTAGTTCTAGCTGGCTATACCTAGGTGCGGCCGTTAACTATCCTTTTTATTGCTAGGACACATCGACCAAATGGATTAGTTTAGGTTAGGTTAAAACTGTGACCAAACGCGAAACATCAACGTCGCTACATCGAAATAGGTTGCATTTTAACAAACTGTATATAGGTATAGCCGGCTAGAACTAGGTGTAACCTTACTTCGGCTTTTAGCCGTAACACATACAATCAGATTTAATACTGCACCTACAGCCTAACAGCTAAAAAGCTACTGCATGAGTGACATGGATGAGAAAAACCCACAACCGTGAGCTATGGAAAAGCTTGAGGGAGGCCTGTGCTAAAGAGCAAAGCTTTCTGGATATTTCGAAAATGGAAAACTAGTTTTAAAATTGCTAATAAAGATTATTTAAAATTAAAACATGTGAAGTGCAGTACATCACATGTAAAATCAATGGACCATCGACCCAACATCGTGTTGAATGTTCCTCATTCATAATTTATATGCCAGCCTACTGTTCTCCTTGTGTAGTGGTCAATGGGCACTAGCGCAGCCTAGTCCAGTGTAGTGTGTACTGCATTGTGGCGAATGCATATAATATGATACAATTACGCGGCACAATGTCGGCTCGTTCGCATAACGACCAGCTACAATGGACAGTTAGCTAGAAAAATTAAACACGTCCTGTATAACGTAGAATATTAGATTACAGCTCATTTAATATTAAAACTGACTGCCACGTTGGTCTAGTGGTCGCAAAAGCGACTGTGAGCATTAGATCCTTGATTCGATTCCCAGGTCGGGCAAATTGTTATTGGGTTTTCCATCAGGAATTTCTCAGTAGCAGCCACGGAGTCTGGATTTGTGCCCGGTTGATGGCAATAGGCTCGCCCCCTATTACATGGGAACATAACTGGCGAAATTTCATGTGATATTAATATTAAAACAAATATACTAGCTGGTATATCCTGCATAAAAGCGACTTTAGATAACTTCTGAGATATGAACAGCACAGTTTCATTCTTGCAGAAACTCTTCAAAAGTGGCGATATTCAAATGTACGTTTGGTGCATCTAGGTCAGTAATCCCCGATACCATCTACTTTACTGACCAATATTTTAAGCACAACAGAAGTACTATTCTTCTATAGTTTGCCCAGATACAAGATAGAGAAGCAGAGTCTGTCTGTTTGCCAGTATTAATTTGACATACTGTGACGTCAATCTGGCTACAAAGACTGGTGATTAAAAGTGGAAGAACCAGGGTAACCCGGTATATTAAAATTTTCTTACGTTTTTTGCAATTTGCCAATCTGTGTCAGGTTGTGTGTTGATTAATAGAAGATTATAATTCTGTAAATACATACGTATTACCGCCACGAATCATAATTTGTTCAACATACAGATTGAAACTGACGGCAAATTGCGATACTACCCCGGCGCTCTTCTTCGAAGACTATAGTTTTCCTTTATATTACACTAGCTGTTGCCCGCGACTTCGTTCGCGTGGTAATTTTGATGAGAATGAGTGAGGAAAAAAAAAGATAGCCTATGTCCTTCCCCAGGATATAATCTATCTGCTCGCCAAATTTCATTACGATCCGATCACCTGTTTAGTCGTGAAAAGGTAGCAAACTAACAAAGTTACTTTCGCATTTATAATATTAGTATGGATTATTATATACTTGGCACACACTCATTCCCTCCCATCGATTTCCACCCTAATAATGATGTGTTTAATACTTTGCAGAATTATATTACTACTGACTGTACCACAATAACGAATTACATATTAATGCCAAAACTATTATGTGCGAAGCATAATAACTGTCCATTTATTATTTAGGTACTGCATTTCAGTTTGTACTAAATTTAATAGACACCGAATGAAAAGCCCGTAAACTATGTTTAATGCAGACTGGTTTCCGACATATTTCGAAACAATGGAAATATCAATATCGATATTATAGTCTCTCTTCTCGAAACGTAACAGGATCTACGAACTGATTTTGACTAGACGAATAACAATTATCTTTGTTTTTCATATGCGTTTTCAGCTGGCTTTGTCAATGACAACCCAGTTATATTTTATGTAACCCGGGTATGTTATACACTCATGCCCATGTCAAAAGAAGACAGATAAACAAAGGATACAACATATCGATCGGATAAGTGGATAAATCTTTTCAATGAAAATCAAACATTTAAACCATCATCATCTGCCTAGCCTTTTCCCAACTATATTGGGGTCGGCTTCCAGTCTATCCGGATGCAGCTGGATACCAGTATTTTACATAGCGCGATTGCCTTTCTGACCACAACCCAGTTAGTACTGGGTTAAAAATGAAAATAGCAAAAGTCCATCCAAATCTGTCAAAATGCAGTTGCTCTTAATTTTCAAACATTAAACCCACTCAATTTAGACGTTACGGAAGTCTACAATATAACAGTAATACAACAGTTAGTATCATCCCACGTCGACTTACGTTTCTAAATAGACACCTATTTGCTCTCCCACACCTGATCTATGTATAAACCCCTGAAAGCACACGTGTCGTGACGTAAATCGCGTACCGACGGATATGAAATGTTTCTTAGTGCACCCGGTTGTAAAGACAGGGAAATTAATTGTTAAGCAAATTAACAGCGGCCTAAAACTGTTCCTTATATTTAAATCACAACTGTCATTCCTTTACATCTATATGTAATGGCTATAAAACGGGAAATTGACGTAGGGTCTCAGTATCATCATCTGCCGAGCCTTTTCCCAACTATGTTGGGTCGGCTTCCAGTCTAACCGGATGCAGCTGAATACCAGTATTTTACATGGAGCGACTGCCTATCTGACCTCCACAACCAAGTTAGTACTGGGTAATACGATATAAACCCTTGGTAAAACGGATGAAGTCTGACAACCATCAGACTATTTGGGCCACTGACTACCTGTAACGACTGTCAAAAATCCACAAATGACAGCCGGGACCAACGGCTTAACGTGCTTTCCGAGGCACGGAGGAAACTTAGTATTTAATGGGTGGTCACCCATCCATAGACCAACCTAGGCATGCACGGCTTAACCTAAAGATCGACCCGAGCGGCTGTTATTATTTAGCCACGAGCTCCTTCGTACGTAGGGTATCAGTATGATAGCAATTAATTTCTCTGGCTGTACGTAGCACGTGTATAAGTAGGACACAACCGCATATGACCTACTCCTCACAGCATAAGCATTATATAAGGACTTAGTTTAGCTTGTAACTAATACTTATTTTATGTGTAGTTTTTTAGAAGTAGTCACATAAAATGTGAATAAGTGATATGATATTGTTTTTCAACCATTTATTCGTATGAATTGATTTATTGAATTTTGTATAAGTTGAGACGAGATGGTATTTTATTTATGTTTAGTGCTGAGCTTGTCCTGAATAAATAATAATTGTATTACCAGTCACATCTGCAAGCTCACTTTGTAGCCACACTATATTTTTTACCAAAAGTCGAGATAAGATAAGTCCTTGAAAGTCATAGCAAATACAACAAAATTCCATTTTTTTTTTCACGAATAAATAGCCGCGAAGTAAAAGTAGGTAACAAGCATTTTAAAAATAACTCCAACAACAAATCAGCATCACAATTCACAACCACTCTAAACCAAACAAAAGAACATTAAAATAAAACAACGAAGACAATGTACAACATCAGTAATAAAGGGTTCAATGCAAATTCCGTCGACAGACACACCCGACCCGACCACCCGACCCGACCACCCGACCCACATGAACGGATCACGAGCTTTAGTTAGAGAGTTCGCGGTAATCCGTTTTCCATTATCGCTGGCGGCATGACCCGTTCCCCACACAAATCCGATTCCTGATGGACGCCTAGCCTGGCTAGCGCCCCCCATTGTGAATATGTAGCCTTTAGAACGACGTCAAATAGGTTATTAACTTGCAAAGCAGCCGGGTCCGTGCGAAAATGTGTGTTCTCTTGTAGGTACTGTAATCAAGCTCGAGTGATGTGATGAGTTGGTGACAATCGGGTCGTATACGGATTGCGGACATGTATTACAAACATGTTAGCTGGTGTTTCATTTGTGATTGTGACGCAACAATTTGTTCATTCTTTTATGTATTTAACGATGATAAGAATCATCGTTTCCTGTTAAGAAATCCACGTTTTCTCGATCCTTGATCAGACGGTTTATAGAAAAGTGACAATTATTTTTAATTGGTTTCGTATCCGTCAAGCTACATGGTCATGCATAGGATAAATAAGATAATATTTTTTAATATTATAATTGTAATCGTGTCTACTAACATACTATTAAGCAATTATTTATACTAACACTATAGTATGGAACATGCTGTCTGAAAACGAAAGATTTTAATTTTATTTATTGACTAGCTGACCCGCGCAACCTCGTCTGCGTCACATAAGAGAAAGAGAGGGTTAGAGGGGGTGGGTCGTAGACACCTATAATACAATTCTAAAAGAGCACAACACACACATAATTCCGCATAATGAAAATGCGAGCGCGGTACCTGATCATTATTTAGCCGCGGAGTTATTTTAAAACTGTGATATCCCCTAAGATATACATAGAAATCAAACAATGTTAGAGCAATTTCATGGCCTATGTGCTTGCGTGGCAAAACAGCTGTGGTCCAAACACCTGAATTAAATAACAATTATTTGCAGGCATTAGCAGTTTGATAGTTATACAAGTCATAATTTAATTTATAGCTAATAAATGTAGCTTTAATAAACAGCCTGTAAATTACCACTGCAATATACTTGGTAGCACGGCAGTGCGCCGCCAAGTTCAAAACCGCATGCCGGAGAGTAGGGACTCTTCACCCAAAGTACTTCCTAGATGCTAAAGTGACTAGTTAGTTCGCAGTGGAGCTATTAAACATTATAGCCGAACTGCTACTGTTAAGGAGGTGAACGTACGGAAATTATCTTTTTAACCGACTTCTAAAAACAGAGGAGGTTATGAGCATCTTTTTTTACTGGGCCGATTTACGTGAATCTTTTTTTTTTGCCCGCACCGTGCAGTGGTCCCTTAATTAGCTATATTAAATTACGTAATTATGTTTTCTTCTTGGTCTATGTTGGTGACATGATGATTCCTTCTAGTAACAATGTAAAATAAATTCATGGCAAGACTTTGTGAGGGATACTACACTAAAAAGGGTAGAATAAAAAACATTTTTGCAAAAAAAAAACCTTCGAGCCGGTGACTTTGTCAAAAAGTTTATGAAACACATAAACTTTTTTTGCCACCGACTTCGGAAAGTAAAGTTTTCTATCCTTTATTTTGGAAGTCTGTTTGCATAAAATGCTGGTTTGATGACTAAGAAGACATCAAGAGAGATTGGCCAAAAAAGGCAACGCGGAAGAATGTAAAAGACTAAGCAGAGGAAACACCTACACGAACAGGCGAAAAAAAAATACGACACCGTAAAATTCAATCCTTCCTGAAGTACTATTACTACAACTCTGCGAACTCATCATCTGCCTAGCCTTGTCCCAACTATGCTGGGGTGGGCTTCCAGTCCAACCGGATGCAGCTGAATACCAGTATTTTACATGGAGCGACTGCCTATCCGACCTTCACAACCCAGTTAGTATTGAGTAATACGATACTTCTTGGTAAGACTGCTGGTCAGACTTTCGGGCCACAGACTACCTGTAACGACTGTCAAAGATCTACAAATGACAGCCGGGACCAACGGCTTAACGTGCTTTCCGAGGCCCTAAGGAAACTCGGTAAGTAATGGATGGTCACCCATCCACGGACCAACCTAGGCAAGCGCTGCTTAACCTGAAGATCGACTCCTAGCGGTTTTTTATTATTCAGCCAAGCGTTCCTCACACTTCTGCGAACTTTATGCCAATTAATGTATTAATTAAGCAATCCCTCTGCATCAAATAATTTGTCGAATGTTTCACTTCTGAAAGGATGATGCAGCTTATTGGCCAGTTTCATTTTATACGAGTTCTCGGAAAAGTGTAATTTCGTGCAACTGTCGACGAATAAATAGCGTTTTTGACGAACCGTTCGCGTTCCAACAATCTGTTATTTCGTAGAAGCGACCATTTTTGAAGGACTGTCAATGAAAGAAATACGAAAAAGTTTCGTGTAGGCTTTATCAATTTAACTAGGTCATGCAGTCAGTGACAAAAAAGACAAAACTTGCATCCTAGTACACAGTTGCACTGTTTATATTAAAAAAATTGTTGTTAGCTCAGCAGAATTGGCCGTGAGCACTTGATGAAAGCAAACATTCCGACGCGGCATGCGACATAATCCGATTTCCAATTATTATTAAACAAACGAGGCGCCCCCTGACGGACATATTGGATAGGCAATACATGTGTGTACATGCCTACGTATGTAGTATATATGTGTAGCGTCTAAATTGCGACTACGAGGTTTAAGCTGATACATAACATTAGAAACTGGATCACTGCAATGCCATGTATCATGGTAGAAAGGCAAGCTGAAGATTGAAAGTGTATGTTTTGAAAGTCTAAAAAATGCATAGTTTATTTTTTGTTCTAGCGCTTTGCAAGTGACTTCGTCCACCCTATTATCCCGATCCTGTGTTTCGAAAAATCCGAGGTTTTTCCTTGTCTACGCCATAATAGGAACCTCTCTCTGTGCAAAATTTCAGTTTTCTACATTCTAAGTCAACGAGTTTAGGTTGGACTTTGATGAGTCCACCAATGAGGGTGTGAGTGAGCAAAAACTTCTTTTTTTATATATTACTATCTGTTGCCCGCGACCTTCGCTCGCGTGAAATTATTATAAAAACAAAACTTTCCTATTTGAAACGGATTTTATTAACAATTTCAAAGGTTTTAATTTTTTGCACGGAACCCTAATTATTAAAAAATAATAAAAGTAGCCTTAGTTACTCCTCATGACATCAGCTATCTGCCAATAAAAGTTCCGTCAAAATAGGTCCAGCCGTTTCGAAGACTAGCCGGAACAAACGGCAGACGGACAAAAATTTAAATAAAAGTCTTTTTGTTATAATTAAGTAGGTACCGTAGGCATATTATGCTTTCATAAGCATCCAGTAAAAAGCTGTTATTTTTATAGATCTTATAAGAGGGTAACCAGAACAAAGGAACTATGATTTGTTCAAGCAAGCCATCAACCAGAATACAGCAAAACACTATGTCCACATATTTAATTCCTTCCACAAATAAGTTGTTACAACCCAACACATCATGTGTAAGCGCATAAATAATGCTAGTTCTACCAGGACATTTTATTTACGACGGCATGTGGACAGTGAAACGAGCAGGCTCAATGGAAGGGAAATCAGTTGGTGCCCCGACATCGATCGCGCCCAATCACCCGGAACATGTATCTACTGTTCTATTTACACTTACAAATCCAGATGCATACTGCCTTACTGAACCGGTTTCAACGTTTAGGGGCTGTTCGATTGTTTTATACGAGGAGCTCGTTAGCCGCTCGGATCGATCTTCAGGTTAAGCCGCACTTGCCTAGGTTGGTCTGTAGATGATCACCCATTACATACCGAGTTTCCTCACTGCCTCGGAAAGCACGTTAAGCCGTTGGTCCCGGCTGTCTATTGTAGATCAATAATGGGTTGTGGAGGTCAGATAGGCAGTCGTTCCTTGTAAAATACTGCTATTCAGCTGCATCTGGTTAGACTGGAAGCTGATCCCAACATAGTTGGGAAAAGGCTAGACAGATGATGTTCGACTGTTTTATATGCCTGCCCCACACATGACAGAGATATATCACAACTACTACAACTACATCAGGCCTAAAAGGGTTAAGCAGACGTGTAGCTAATGATATCACAATTCGCCAGTTATGTTTTAAGTGCCACGTAATATAGGCCGAACCTTTGCCATCAACCGAGCACAAATCCAGATTCGGCGGCTGCTACTCAGAAATGGAAAAAACCCAATGAATACTACCCGACCTGGTAACAGAACCGAGGACCTCAGGCTCAGCCGTAGCGCTTGCGACCTCTAAGCCAACGAGGCAGTCGGAGTATAATGCATAAAGATAGTAGTAGACTCCTGACTACCCCTTTACACAATACAAGCATTAGTATAGTGATGCCATTGCCATGATACATTTAGCGTAATTGAATTGTATGTCCCATTCAACAGTTGATCTGTATTACGTAATTTTCAAATTCGAATTATTCGAGAATTTCAATTTAAACATTTATTTTAATTGAAATTCTTTAAATCTGATTACTAAACTGAAATAGCAGTAAACACTAATCCGATCGAATCATTACAAACAAACGGAGTGAGGTTTGAAAGCAGAATAGCTCTTCAAGGAAGATTAAAATTTTTACGCTCTCCAATATTTACGATCCATTTAAAGTTTATTGGTATCTGAAGCCGTAAACTGCGCTGTTGTTGATATCTCTTCAATGAAACAGATTTTCATTTTGAAGTTATTGACGCGGAGTTTAATTACATTGTTTAATGATTAAAGTATGAGGCTGTCATTTGTAGATCTTTGACAGTCGTTACAGGTAGTCGGTGGCTCAAAAAGTCTGACAACCAGTCTTACCAAGGAGTATCGTATTACCCAGTATTAACTCCGTTGTGGAGGTCAGATAGGCAGTCGCTCCATGTAAAATACTGGTATTCAGCTGCATCCGGTTAGACTGGAAGCAGAACCCAACATAGTTGGGAAAAGCCTTGGCAGATGATGAATGAATAAACTAGGATTCGCACCCTGAGAGAGTGGGAGCGCATCGCAGCTAATCCTCGTGTATTTTGAAGGCTCTAAATTTGAATATGGAGTAGAGCAATAATAATATAGCATTGAACGGTACCTTATTTTTCTTGTATTAATACGAACCTACATAGGTACCTATGGGTGAGAACAGAGATTTGCATAAATTTTTTTTTTTGCATGCTATTATTATGGCGGATTGTGTCCTGCTCTAAAACATTTATACAACATCTTTTTTATACCACAATTTATGCAAATAAATATACTAACTTGGTTTATATGATTATGTGGTTAATTCACCGATTCCAACATTTTCATCACCGATTTCAGCTATGAAAGAATCTCCTTCTTATACAAAAAATGATGAATTTATGTTGTTGTTGAGAAAAGGTAACCTTCCTCTAGCAAAACATGCATAGTGTTGCGTAGGAAACTTTTCACACCGGAAAATTAAAACTTTGCAAGCAGCCCGAACGTCGAACACTATTACACCTAAAAATAAAACGCTGTCGCATTATTTTTGTAAAATGAATCCTGCCATGCGGAACCTACATGTGTTTTTACTTTGTAGGAATACTCTTGTTAACCGTGTACAAACACAGGTCAAGCTAGCCAGTGCAAAGGTCATAGTGTGAATGGCACAGTTATAACTGTGCCTGAAAAGTTGTACACAGAGTCCGCTAAAAAATAAACAAATAGACAAATAGAGTTTCAGAAACAGTTCTGCTTTATAGACCGTCGACTCTGTGACTGAAATCTTAAGGTTCATAATCTATTTCGTCGTGTGTATCGTGTCTCGTAATAAACACAGGCGATTTTGTAGCGTAGCTAGGAGGACAGAGCCTCACCCACCTTATTGTAGATTTGTTGATTGTGTTACCTGTTATTATTTAAGAAAAAAGTTGTAAATCTACAATCTTTTTATTTGAATAAATTATTACGTTATGTTATTTAACTTCCAGGTACTGTTTATTGTGTGTTACGTAACTGGTAACTTTTTCTCATCCATAAAAAAAAACACTAGTTCCACCAGGGGCTGCGCTTCTCCATACATATGTATTCCCCTGTTTTCTTCCTGAATAAGGCCTCTAGAGCATTTTTTTTCCCTTTCATAAATTCAAGGTAGGCTGTATACACGTCCCTAACATTTTCTTTTTTTCAACAACTCATAAGTAAAAAAAACTTTACCCTCCAAAAATGACAAAAAATGCCCCATTTTTACGGCCGTGATTAGAGGACTACCAGACAAAATCTAAAAGTTGAGAAATTGATAGGAACCTAGACGTCATACAATTTTTATGTCAAATATAATTGAATCGGCTCAGTTTTCGAAGAGAAAAACGGGGAAAACAAAACGGCGATCTCGTCATTTTTTTTGTGATATACTCAGTCTGAGCTGCAGCTGTCCCTATCGCACTCTACGGCAATAATTTCTACAAATACCTATTTTTAAAATTCCTCGCAGGCCCTGTTCGCTTTTAAACTGAAGTTGGATCAAAAGTATCAGGCTACAGACAGGTTGTAAACTTAAAAGGTCAAAAAAGGACACCTAAAGTTGGTCAGCACACATTGCCCACCTCTCGATCTTTAAAGCCTATCAAACAATTGACAGGTCATTAAAATTGATTATTTTGGTGTTGCATACAAAAGATAAGGCTATATTTATTTATAATCCTGAAAGCGTCGGGCGGAGTGAAGAAGTTATGAAACCTTTGATGTCTGCCGTCGTTACTCCCGCCTGATTAACTGCCACATAAAGCTGTGTTGCCTGCAAAATAGAATATCACGCTCATTTCCCTTGTGTAGTCGGCAGAGATATCATTGAGTGCTATTCAGCGAGTCGGATTAATATTGGCGTTGTTGTTTACTACGTAAAAAGTGTAGGTGCTGTACCTATATAACTTTATGCGATATACACAGTAGATACATTAAAAAAATCAAGTAAAAAAATCACATACCTATTAGCACAAAACTGCATTAAATTCCATGTTATTTAATTAAAGCAACTTTTAAGAGATTGTGCCTAATTAGGTACCTAACTCAGTGTAGGAAACTCTGAACATCTACTGAAGCAATTATTGTTTCCAGAAATATTTTTAGAAGGAGTCGTTACACTCATTAATGCAATTCCAAAACAGAATACTAATTAAAACCACGCCACAGCAAAAACGCAAACAAATGCACCAATCAGAACGTAATGTCTGCAACATACGTTGCGAGACCGCGTCATTATTTTAATGAACTCGCAACGCAAACGTGCGTCGGCGTCGCAGATCGACCACAGCCGTGTCACAGCTGTCATCGAACAATGTAACGCCAGTTATTATCCAGCACAAAGCGCCCCACAGCGCACCGCAGCGCTGCAAAAGCGGCGACCAACAAAGTCCCGCGCCTATCCCGCAATTATCTAAATGCTCCCACCAAAGCTGCAAAGGTGTTAGCATAGACAAGGACACAGATGTGCCATGATATAGAGGACAATTGGCTTTGGTTAATATTATCCGATGATGTATTTATTCGTGCTCTTTTTTTATATAGTGTCTTTTTTTCTATTGGTTTTGCTCTTCGCAAGTATTTTGCAAGCTAATGTACTAAAAGGTGCCATTTCTTCACCGTTGAACTAACCTGGTTGGATCAAGAGCCTGATTCAGAAAAAAGTACTCCTCGATACGGCCTGCATTGTGAAGAGGTTTCTGACTCTGGAGCCTTAACCACCGGTAGCTTGGACCCTGCTCACGACACCGCCGGCGGAAACCATTTTTTATTTTTAAATGCTTTTTATATGGTTTTTTAAGAAAAATGTAAAAAAAAAAATAGGTATAAAGATAAATAAACGAAATAATACTCAATATCCATGTGAATTGTTTGATTTATAACTACATTAATTATAATAGATGCATTAATGTAAATAATTAATTTTATGATTCCTCTGAATATTTGATGTGGCACGAACAATGAATTTGGTTTGTTTACAATAAATTCAGGCACTACATGTTTAAAAAGGTTTACATCGGTAAAATAACATGTTTATAAACGCTATTATGACGTTGTTCCCATGATAAAATTATTTAAAAAAGCAGATTATAAGGTCTCTCGTAATACGTGATACTCATAAAGATAAGCTCAAGAATACATTACACTCAGAAGGTCCTTTTAAAACCAGGATGTTGCAAAATTAATAAAATTCGCTGGCGAGTTTTCCCGCGTGAAGGACACATTTTCCCTGTCCACTTTTCGAGGAAAACGAAACAGAATTAAAACCCTCAAAAAGAACCTTTTTTGTTTCATAAAACTTAATTCCTTATTCTACATTTCTGAGTTCCTTAAAACAATACGTAGTCATTAAGAACGGAGTGTCCTAACTACAGTCGCTAGTCCCGGTTCCCCGGTACGAGTCCTGGCGGAATTATTCAGACGCCCTTTTAAAATGTGCTTTTAGCCACCTCGTGTAATGCGATGTCGTTTGCGCAAATTGTAATGGCCGCTACGAAAAGTATTAAAATTTATTACGACATCTTTGTGAATTTGAGAAAAGGCGCGCTAATGAGATGCGAAATTATGGACTTATTGTCTGTTCGTGAAATAGAAATAATTTATGCGATTAAGTATTTAGATGGGATGTTTTATGGATTTCGTTTTGTTTCCTTATTACCTGAAAAAGTAAGTCTAATAAGGACGGGATTCCATCCATTTTCGGAAAGAATGCTCTTCGTGATTACGACCGTGTTTTAGCACAAAGGAAACAATCATGTGAACGTACAATCTCACTGCGCGCGTTACTAATCGCACAATTCTCACTGTGTTCATCTGCTTACGAATTAATAAAGACACGTAGATACAACTAAAGTTATAATTATAGGCAGAGCAAAGCCGAGTCTCCGAGATCCCGCCGGATTATGCAGGAATTTAGCAGATTAAACCTTCATTACTGTTGTTCGGTAACTTGCCAGGAATGCCGGCCGAGCTCAAAGCGAGATTTATACCGGCTCCATCTGGATTCCGCGATCAAAACATTCGAATACCCGCATAATTTGCTGAATACGAGTGTTTTATGTAAATACAGTAACGCCGGATCTGTGACACGCGATATTTTAAATGAAAATGTCACCTCTGTTGCTCTGGAAGAAGCCGAAGGATTCTGTGCGCCTTCCAGATAGCTGTGAATGTCGCATTCGTAATTTACAATGTAAATAAGCATCATACGTAAGCTTTCGTATGTCTGTCTGTAGACACTTGTTATAAATATTTGAAGACGCTAACATATAAATGTACAACGTTTGTACGTACCTAATACGGTGGATTTAAGCGGGGAGGCATTAGTATCCAGCTGTATAAGCCAGTCGGACGGTTGCGGCCTGTAACGGTCTATGCATTGTGCAATACGTTTCGGTATCTAGACACTTCACAGAGGCAACCGATACAGAGCCAATATTAATATCCCTTATCGAATGTTCGTGTAGCTGCGATAAATGTGTCCAACATATTCATCAAAAATATTGCAGTTTTTGTATTCAGCTATAACGGCGACACGAATATTTGCCAAAGCCAAAAAGTGTGGCAAAAATTTTAAACCACGCATCGGCGATCCATATTCATCGCATGAATCCAATCACAATTTCATTATTAAAAACAAATCATGCGTTCCGAAGATTTAATCCTAAATAAACAATCAAAATCTCCGTCCAATATGTCTTTGTGATTGGTTTTAAATCCGTTGAAAGTTTCAAGGTATTCCAAATCTTTATTTGCTCTCGAGGCGAGCGGTTTGTGGGTATCTCGCTAATGGTGGTTTAAACGAAACTGAAAAATGGAGCTATTTCCAGTGCTCAGCGGAAGATCAGACATCGGTAATACTCAGTTATCGATTGGGAATGGAAAACTGCGGACTTTATATTTACTTTACAGCTTTCTATTAATTTTATGGCAAATTATGAAAGCAAATAAGTTCTGTTTTTTAATAAAGCGGTCTTCGAAATACCAGATTCCACAAAAAGTTTTCCAAAATGTCACAAGTTGCGAACATTTTAAATACTTTTAGTTGAATATTAGTCAAATTATCAATGTTAGTCCGAGAACTCTCCATTATAAGCTCGGACGTGAACCGCCGCTTCTCGTTGTTCATTGTTCTATCTCTCAAAAGGTTATAAAGGATACATTCAACCTGTAAATAACAGAGTCCATACTGCGATAGACTATTAAAACTTTCAGACTAAAAGCTAACGCGTAGAATATTTAACACGAATGTCATGTGAATATTTACTGAACAGTTATTATTTATCACAGGCTGTTATGTTGAAAAAGTGGATAGAGTTGGCAACACTTTATTTACGGCGAAGCGAGCGAAGAATTCTCGCTAAGCCGCTATGGGTGGCCCACTGAGTCAAACTCCAACGAAGCGACAATGTCTTGGATAAAAATGACGTGTGGGATTTCATTGATATTTTGTATTTCCGCGACAATATTTTTGCAGAGTGTCGTATCAATCTAGCGTTCCGTTTTTCTGGCGGTTCTTTGTCCATTAATTACGTGAGGCAATTTTGGCGATTTTTCTATATCCCTCCCCTTTGGTGAGATGTCGTGAGATTTGAGTTGACTCCCTCACCCCCCACCTAATCTCACGTGAGATTTATCAAAATGCGTAGTTTTTAATGTAAATACGTTAATCTTTGCATGATTGCGTTGGATTTATTTAAAAAACCATAATTTTCTTAATTATTTTCATTGAATATTTATTATTGTGTAGGAATTTGCCATATTTTTTATTTTTTTCGCGATTTTACACTGTTCCTTGCGGGGAAAATATTACGTGATATTTGCCGAGCCCTCACGCCTCACGTAATTAATGGACGCCCCCTATGTATGTTTTGAAGCATAAAACCATTTAAAAAAAGAAAACAGGTTCTATATAATAGGTATCATCACACCTGCTATCACCGTGCCTGCCTAAAACATCGATATTTTATGAATACAAAATTAATCGCTTAATCTCCTAATATTTTTTGCGTACCGTCGTTAATCCCGGCTGTTACCAGGGTTCCAAGCTTTTCCAATTTTGCCGGCTCGTACACGGATAGACGCGTGATTTATTTTTAATATTCCCATTAATATCCCACAAATCTCATTAATTAATTGAAACAAAGTGGCGGCAATGTATTCGCCACATTACTTCTGTGCGGTCAAAACAAATTCACATCCTTCCAATCAATATTCGATGGCCGGGATAATTGGTGGTGCAGTTTTAATGCATTAATTATTCTGCTTCTCATTATCAGGATTTAAACATAGATCTTGATGATGTTTTTCTGTTCTTTTTTTATGTATTATTTATTAGCTTATGCCCGCGGCTCCGCCCGCGTCGAATTCGGTATTCATCCCACGGGATTTTACTACCGGGATAAAAGTATCTTATATATGTTAATCCAGGTGACAGTGTGCCAAATTTCACCCAAATCTGTTCAACCGTTTTTGCGTGGAAGAGGAACAAACATGCATACATCCTCACAAACTGTCACATTTATAATAGTAGTATGATGAGGTCTTATTGGAACTTAGTCTTAGCCATAGATATTGGTGTAACAGGTGAAAACAGAACTAAGTACCAGCAAAGTCATCGCTTTATGCAATGTCCATTTTGTCCGATCCAGAGACAAAGTTGAAATGAATTCCGAACCTGTAAATACACCATGGGTACCTACCCTCTAAATCAGAACACATACAAATTGTATACTTTAACTAAATATTGCAATTTGTATACCAAATATTTTTATAGCCTACAGGTAGTTGTTCCTGGTCTGGCTGTTTTTTTATGTGAGTTTAAATGTTTGTAAACGGACCAACGATACAGGAGAATTTCCTAGTGTGGGGCAAAGTTTAAAAAAAAAAACTATAGCTAGGTGTGTGAGGATTTTTTCGGACCTGCTGTTTCACAAAGACTACTATTCAATTAGTTCTTTAACTTCTTCCCTACCACACCCATCAACATATCACAAAACCAGCACGCACATCACCAACCGCAATCCACGCTCAATTTAAAATCTTTAACCCAATCCAGTCTCTCTGCATCCCGGGCGTCTACTATATGAATTTCAAATGAACCTCTTGAGCCAACTGCAGCCGCTTCAGAATCACACGCTCAGCTATTCATGCATTCCTGGTAAATTAACTATCAGTACTTATGACTGTAGCACCAGCAAAGTGTCGCGATTAACTACGAATATTGCGTACATTTCATCAAACTTTCATGGCTGTTGGCAAACGGAGTTCTGTTTGCATATGAAGCTTATATGTGTACCTACCTACATGTGTTGGGTAATAGTGAGTTTTGATATTATTCATGAAGTAAGAACAAACAAAGGTAGGTTTTTTCATGACAATCTGCTGAAAGAAAATAGTAAGCAATGTTTTTTTTTTGCTTTATTTATCTCGTGATTTTTTTAGTGTTTTTGGTGTCGTACTTAATAATATATTATTGTCTATAAAAGGGTCTGCCTCCTACACCGTACTACACCATGACCGTGATATGAACGTATCAGGCTCAGAAAGAAACATGTCACGGACTACTAGACCCACTAGAACGTATCAACAGCGAATCATACCCGGTTTTAGAATGGTCATCATATGCGGTTAACCGTCTCATATTTTTCGATACAAATAATATAGGGCCACTAGACCACTCCGTCAAAGACCAGCACCTTCGGGTACCATGCATGTAGCGTATCGACATCGGCAAAATATTCTCCCAGACAATAATTTATTGTTGACGCTCCGTGCATGGCACGCGACGGTGACGGAACGGTGTGAGAATATTTTTTTGTCTGATACGTTCATAGTCCCGTCATGGTATGGTACGTTGTTGTAGTGGCCAGAATCCTTAAATTACTATCGTTGTTTTGTTTGGTAACGTCCAATTTTCAAGTTCGAAGAAATTAATTTTTCCTTTTTTGTAGATATCTACTTATTTCCTTTAGTTTATATTTTCATTGCGTTATTTTAACACGTAGTTAACCCATTATGTCCCACTAGGGCAACGTTTACATTTTATCGCTGTTAAAGAAATTTATAAAACGTGTCTCATAAAACACTTTCTAGACACAAACTGTGTAAAAAGATAACTAATTAGAGCTAGTAATTGCCAACATACAACCGGAGCTCCTAGACATTAACAATTTTCTTGATAAATCTCCCTTATGTGAGTTGCGCATTGGAGGAATTTCATTACTCTCCCACACACACATTTTTCATCGTTTACTCTTTTATTTGTTTGTTTCATAAAAAGAAAAAAAAATGCAACGATGCAACGTTGTGTGAATTTTAAAAAGTATTGCCACAGTAGTATTGCTGTGTATATGGTATGCCACTCAAATTCCTACAAGAAGTTTGTCTGTTTGTTTATTATGTAATTACAATCTAAACCTTTTAACACATTATTTGGTACAGAAATTAAACAAGACCTGGAGAAGAACTTAAATTTGATAACAGGAACTTCTTTAGCTAAATAGTCATGCAGCTTGATTAAAAAGTAGTGAATTTACATCGCCATCCATCACGACCGCATTACAACGACCAGCCAAACCAGCTAAAATTCATTGATTGTCGGCCATTACTCTCGATTTCCGACACTCTATTAGATCGTACTTAATTTTTATTGCGCTATTTTCTGCAATGGAAAGTAGCGCAATCAAAAAGCACAACTAATCTTCCTGTCTTAATCATGATCCTCTCACTCATCAGTATTTCACGCTTAAGATACAGTAAACAGCCCGAGAATTAAGACCAAAGGTGTAAGCTACCCGCAACACGAACAGTAAATCATGCAGGAAGCGACAAAGCTCCATCGAAGGTGGCCATGCGTGTTACATCGGGATGGCGACTGCCCAACCAGGCTGTTTGCGAACAACGCGCCGGATTAATCGATTCAATCGTCCGAATGATTCGAATGCATCGCTCGTTGGACGCTGGCTGTATATCTGTCTACTGGGTTCCCTTTGCCTACCGTGGGAAATGATAAAATAATATCTTTGAAGAACATAAGTGTCAGGTTTGAGGTGTTGTTTAAATGACTTATTTTAAAGAGTAGAATTCTTATACCAAACTTATTTTGTTCCTTTAACAATATAAGTGTCCTTTATACCGTTCCCCGCTTATAATGATGTAGGAAATTCGGGATTTTGGATGTCAAAAGTATGACGCCAAGGAGAACGATGTGCAGGTGTAGGTACAGTCAGCCTCAAAAAGATGTAAACACGGACAAGGAGTCATTTCAATGTTAAAAACCTTTGCACGGATCAAAGGTTGAAACAGTTGGATGTTGGCTGCATGGCCGTCTACTGGTTGGCCTATCATAAGGGAACGAAATCATTTTTTTTACTAAGTTTCGGAATTTCGGGATCATGGATTTCGAGATTGTGAGGTAAGGGCGATTGCTCACTAAATCATATACAAAAACAAATATCTATAAAATCTTAAATAGAAGAAAAGCCTGGGAAGGGGAAACTCATTTTGGTAGAGTCAAAAATGTACCAATATATTTAAGTCGCAAGTTAATAGGCTTCTTTTGGGTTAGCTGGTTCCATCATCGACCTCATCTCTGTCCTCAGGACTAGATTGAGGTCAAGAAGACCCATTAATACTCAAAAAAAAACTATTCATAGTGAACTCACACATCATTAAATCTCAAACCATTAATGAAAAAAAAGTATCAGTTAAGAGCCCTACAAATTAAACATTACATTTATAATATTTCCGATTTCCAGAACCGCTTTCCTGCATTTTGTTTTTTGCTGAAAACGTAAACACAATAAAAACGACCGACCCACGCCACGGGCGGGCACTAGTAAATAAATAAAGTGTCACGCATAATTGCCGGTATTGCCAGACATTAATACATCGATTACGGCGCGTGCATAAATCGTGGTAGGGGCTCGCTTCGCCGCTGGCAACCCAGGGCTGCCGCGGAGGGCTCTCGTGTCCCTTTGTACAGCCCTTGTACTACATACGCCGCAATTTGCCACATTCTCCAGAGGTGTACGGTAAAGGGAACTGTTTCTTAAAGGACTAATTTTTCACTCCAGTTTTAAGCTTTGACGAACCTCGGGGTAGGCTCCTTTGAAAAAGAAAAGGAGAAGTGTCGGGGCAATATACAGCTGTACTCATTGCAATTGCATTTTTAATGCCTATCTGTCTAATTAAGAGCAAGCCTTTCAAAAAATCATCGACAGCACTCAACCTATTAGAATAAAAAAATAAATTGGATGAGCTGCAATGAATACTACGTCGAATACGAATGGTACCGCCGATTGTTTAAAAACAATATCTGATTGCATTGTTATACGACGAATATATCGCGGAGATAGGTATATACGATCACAAAAGCTCTGCAGTGAAGTGGTACATTGGTGCACACAATACATTCGAACGCTGCACGCTGGCTCGAGTGGCTGTGTCACGATTCTTGTAATATCAAGTGGCAATTAACCGGCCACCGATTGCCAGTATGTTTGTTTTATTCCACTACAGTTAAATTACAAATATATGTGTTACATGTCGTTTAAAAGCACCGCTGAGCACAATTATCTGAGCGAAATGAGTGGTCGGAGTTATGTTCGCATTTTGTCAGCAAATGGTCACTGCTATTATGTCAGGAAATAATTTAATGATGCACGGTAATGACTAAATAAAACATTGAAAGCCTGTTAATTAAGACTCAATTTAATTGTAGAACTTTGCCAACGTTTCATTCAAGACCAACTCAACTTGTAATACACCATTATGATTAATTCATTGTATTCCAATTTGGTTAAAGTGGAGATTATGAGCAGCATCATTAATAATGGCTCTTCATTAACGAGCGGATTATCAGTCACTCTATTTTATTGCAACAGCTCTGGCATTAATCAAATAACCATTACTAGGAGTGGATGCATTTCCCTCGGTCCTAGCTTTGTGCATTCCCTCTTACTTTGTAGTGCGGCGTGCCTTATCTGTAGCAAGCGGTCTCGTCGTGGACTACTTCGATACTACTTGAGGAAAGGTAATAAACAGAACACAAACTCCTTGCTTTAAGACCAGCAAAGGCTTCCCCCGTACAAGTTTCTCTGTGGGAGTAAAACAAAATAGTGAGTTATTTAAATATTAAACAGCGTGCAATATGCGAGTACATCACTCGTGCTGGCACGGGCGCGTGAATGAACATGTATGAGCTCTAAAAGCGCCCTTATTGCAATTTCCACTTTTCCTAATAACCCCCCACATGTGGCTCGCGCTGCACGTTACACGTAATTTTGCATATTTTCGCGGTTAAGTACCCTTGTATAGTAAATTTATGTGCATTAGTTATGAGCTTCAAAGAATCGCGGAAATGCTGAATGGGTGTAAAATGCTCTACAATGAAAATGACGCACTTAGCTACTGAGTAAAATTCACTGCTCCATCATCAAGTAGGTACTAAGCACTTATTCGTATTTGCAGTTTATTATTAAAGCCATTTAAACAAGTTATAAAAGGACAATTTTGATCTGCGTAATGTTTACAAAGCTGATGCAAATCGCCTGCCTGATCAATGGAGGAACACGTACCAAAGTTTCCAACTGGGTGCATCATTTAATACCCTACTCTGGGGTAACTGCACATACGTAGAGAAAATTATAACACGGTCCCTTCTACTTGAAATCTTTTGTCGCCAAACAAGCTGTCAAGGGGCGCGTCTAAACAGAATTTAATACGCTGCTAACAATTGAGTATTGTGACATGTAGTGAGAGTAGTCGAGAGTAGTCGAGAGGGCGAGACAAAGCACTTGATACGAGCACGCTCGGCGCGTGAGACCACGAGGGTGCTCGAACAGTCTTACTAATGGCCACTCGCGGAAACCGATCGATTCCGCAATTTGTTTCTCCGACACGTCCATCCGATTATAAATCATTACCTTTGTGAACCGTGTACGCAGCTGTGATTCTGAAATGCCGCTTTTGTAAATAATTTCTACTTTTGAATCTTTTAAAACAAAATAATCCGCTTTCAGCTTTTAAAAAATTCACGATGTGTATTTATTTCCCCTCGTTCTTTTTGTTTTATTCGATTTTCCGTATTTTTTATTTACTATTGCGTTGTCACTGAAACGTAAATCCTTTGAGCGCTACGTTCATTTTTGTGACAAATCATTTCAGCCGCAGCGCAATATAAAGAGCAAAAATCGCAAAAATATTTTGTAACCAATTTAACATTTTGGTGCGCTATGTTTTCACGGTGTATGAACAATAATGAGGTTGACACGATACAAGCCGTAGGCCCGTATTTTTTATGAAATATTTTGGTTACAAGTTTGAGCACAAAAAATTACTGAGTTGATGAATATGTATGAGTCGTGTGAGTTTAACGGGACGATCCATCTTTATGACTGAATTTTGTAAGTACCTAATCATATCGGGCTATAAATTTCGGTAAGCGAAACATTACTGTAGGTACTCAAAAGATGTTGCGATAAAAACAAGCTCAACTTGAAAATTTTGCAAAATCAATCACCGTTTTGCCAAAACTGAGACCCCTTCCTAGGCGTAAAGTTACCGACTAAGTATCTCATAACATTAAGTACTAAGCCTCCAGAGTTTTAACTCTCAGATTAGCGCACATGCCTAGATATTACATGAAGGAGTTATTATCATAATTTGAGGCACACGAGGCGCCTCGGCGAGGCGTCGACACAAAGCGTGCGCACTACAAAAGGCAGGTCACAGAGACTGCGCCAGCAATCAGCTAAAATGGAACCCGACGACAATTATTTAAACAACTTTATATACGACTTTTGTTGCCTCGATTTAAGGGTAAACCGTTTTTGCATTTCCAAGGATTTCTGGGATATGAACTTGTTTTTGCAAATGTTGAGTGTTGTACATGGTCTAATGCATACTTACTCGTATGTTATAAATGCGAAATCAACGCGGTCTGTTATCTTTTCACGCCTTACCTGCTGAAAGGATTTCGATGGTCTACCTCATTCTAGCCCAGGTCATATCTATCCATTTAAACCTTGAAACCGTCAAGAAATAAGATCAACCTAAAATCCAAATAGGAAATAAGGCAAGATCTACCATCTTCCTTATCCTATTCGGAGAACTACTGTGATGTTTTTATTATTAGGGCTATACCTAGGTGCTCCCGGTAACTATCCTTTTTATTGCTAGGACAAATGGATTAGGTTAGGTTAGGTTAGAACTGTGACCAAAAGCGCCCAACCAAATTGGTTGCATTATAACAAACTGTTACAGGCCGCACCTAGGCATAGCCGGCTATAACTAGGTGTAACCTTACTTCGGCTTTTAGCCGTAACATAAACACGCAATAAAAAAAAGGAAACTCGTTATCATCTGCCTAGCCTTTTCCCAAATATGTTAGTGTCGGCTTCCAGTCTAACCGGATGCAGCTGAGTAGCAGTATTTTACATGGAGCGACTGCCTATCTGACAACAAATAAAGGAAACTAAAATATAAAAAATAAGAAGAAAAATAAATAAGGTATACTTATTGTGTAAAGGTTACTTACTCCTTATTCAACTACTCCCCAATTGCCTCATGTAGTCTATTTGTTGCAGCGTTCGGGAAACGTAATAATTGTTCATTATTGGAGGTTATTAAACAAACTGGCTGGCAGTGGCGCAGTGCCGGAACCGGAAGCGTGCGATGCAGCGCTTCGGCCGGAATCGGACACGTTCCGGAGCGTTATCCGCACGAGCACTTCCGGTCACTCGACTATCACTTGTTACCACCATGCCACTGCGATCCGCGTCCATTGTAAGCTGCACTGCTTAAATTTTTCACTGCAAATTGCTATCGTTTATTTTAAAATATATCTGCTCTCTACATGCGCTCAGCGGCCCAAAATTTTAAATATTTACGCAAACCAAATATTGCGATCACATCGGATCGGATATCAGAGATTTTTTGACACGGTTTAAAATTTTAACAATGGACAAATTACGCAGGAAATGGTTTTAAATTTTTATTTATGAATATTTTAGCCGCCATTTTTTTATTTTTTTTTTCATTTGTTTAAAATATAAACAAATGATACAAAACGCTTTAAAATCCAATCCATCGACTACTTCTAGCGGTTTCGATTTAAGACCTACAGTGTGGAAATCCAAATTGTGGCAAATGCTAGCTGCATCAAGTGCATTGATTCAGAACTTTTTCTAGTCTTATTTTTTCCATAAATTTTACCTTCTGTTCCTCGGAACGGTTTTTGCATTTTCATGAAAAGCACACTTTTTCGATCACAATTTTTCTCAAAACTTAAATTCAAAATGTACTGTAGTCTCGTTTGAATATAATCGTTGAATTTTTGAACATCGCTGGGGAAACTAACTTTTTAGTGCCTTCAACTAAATCTATTTCAAACAAATATTTAGACACTAAATACAATTAATGCACCAATTAAAACGTTAATCTATCTGCTTCTAAAAGGTTCTGTTAACCGCATTACCTATAATTAGAGTCGGAGCTATTATGTGCATATAAATCTGAAACAGAACTGAATATTAAGCAAAGAGGTAAATTTTAATGAACCTCAATAATTCTGGTGCGAAAATGCAGCGAGCGAGGCAGGCGTGACATGGAACTGTGAGCTACGAAACATACAACATAATATTCATGTATGTATAAATTTTTAGTTTTGTGAATTCACAAATGGCGCGTTATTATGTAACATACCGATTTAGATCCAGCTATTAACTGATCACTCACCATTTTCTAGGAACCTGAAGAAACTATCTCTATAATATGATAGTACCAACAAAATTTTACTACAATCAAAACGTGGGAAATGTTATAATGATTATACAAGGTGTAAACGGACCCTTCACGAAGCCATCAACTAAGCATACCGTACATCAACCTAAGTAACTCTACGCAAAAAATATTACTGGGAAACGATTTTTTATTTGGTTCTAGTATTTTCACTAGTTTCCCAAAGCACCTCATAAACGATTCTTGAAAAAAATAATACAAATACCCATACAACTATACAACTAATATCCGATGCGTAAAAAAACCTTTTTTTTTTCCACGCATCGGATATTAGTTGTATAGTGCTGTTAGATGCTTCCGTCTTCAACAGAAGATCAACTTACAAGAAATAAGCCACCAGCAATACAAATTCAGCCAGTTCTCTATTCACTGTACCATTTTTTTTTTGTTTTCGGGGGGAAACCTTCAAAAGATGGCCGGTCTTTGGGGATAAGCCCGAGGAGTGCGAAGTTTTTTCCTCACTAAAACCCCGTTGGCCACACATCACATACAAGGAACCGTCACCTCTTAACAGACCGATCTAGAACTCCCTCTGTGCACTTTCTCTTCACCTTCTCCATATCCTTCGTAGCTCAGCGGTTCGCGAGCGCGTCTGACCCACCAATTTGCCGGTACGCATGCTTGCACTCCGTGCAGCATCATTCGCCGTTATAATTGTTACCTCCGAAAATCACTGCGAATATTAACATACTCACTACCTACTATGCATGTTGAATTAATTAAAATTGGTCGGGAAGCTTCTCTGGTTTTGGTTTTTAAAATAAACATTTTAAATATGTAAAAATATACTCGTAAGATAAAATACAAAAGTAACTAATGTGATATTTTAGTATAGCTGAATAATTGCCAAAGCATGATTGACTAATTTTGTTGTTTTTTTTTTTGGGCATATGAAGATGACGTTGATTAATTTCCGTCATCTTCTCGTAGAAACGCAGAAGGTAAGGAGTTTCCTGTTGTTTTAGTGTGATTATAAGACTGCTTATTATTATATCTTCATGTACATTTCATCTAGGCCAAGGACCGCCTTGATCCACTGCGCTAGACAAACCAATACGATACTTTCGCTGAAACGCTCAGTCTTAAGTTTGCCCTTTTTTACCCGACTACGGCGAAGGGTTATGATTTTAGCAGTCTATGTTACAATATGTATGTATGTTTGTATTTACGTATATTCCTCCGTAGCGCCTAAACTATTCATCCGATTTTGAATAATAAGGTGTCAATCGATTCGTTATTATGGCTCGGATAACATTAGGCTGCATTTTTACCGACTTCAACGATAGGGAGAGTCGATTTTACCTTGTAAACCCCGATTTTAATTAGAGCGTGATTTTTCAGTAGTCGAGTTTTTTAGTTGTAGTATACCCCAGAAATTCTTGAGTAAATAATACAACTATGGAGCTAGAAAATCTTGAAATTGAAACCCCGGCTCTTTTTTTCCACGCTCAAGTGCAAACTAACCTCATGCAAACAGCGCTGTGTAGCTTTCCAAGTGGGTCTACAAACACGAGCTCTATCGGATCTCTTTTTAAAAAACTACCGGACGTTCCCTGGACAAAACTAGGACAAATCCGGGCGAAACCGGACGGACGCTTGATTCATGTAGACCAAACTGAAAGAGTTAACCCACTATATTTTTCTTTCATCCCTCACATCCTGTAGATAAACTATAAACGTATATAAATATTTCACAGTAATGTTGCCAGCTCATCCCGGACGCGGCGGCGATAACGCAACGGATCGCGCCACTTCCGGCTCGCGAGCGACACCTTCCTCTACTTCCGGCGCGTTATCTATGGTCACGCCACCCTCCACTGGCTCTGAATTATCCGTGTATCCTGTGTGGTGTGCTATTGGATGATATGTGTAGCCTATGGCAAGTTGCTGTCTTCCAACGTAGTAATATATCTGTGTGGCCTTGTTTCCTATTCAATTTCTCTCGCATGATGGGTCCTTTTATGATAAAAACCTATGTTTGTTCACTGCTGAAAAGATGTTAAAATACCATCGAGTAAACTTAATTATAGACCGACCGCTTTTGTGAGTCCTCTGCCTTACCCCATTAAAGACACATTAAGCGTCCACAAAGTCCTAATAATATCCCACAGGTTATTTGCTTTAAAATAACCATAATCCACGTAGGTATTACGATACTTATTGAACCAATACGTGATCAACCTTCAGAATATTCCATTTAAATTGATACCTTCGCGAGGACTCATTAAAGCGTTCGGTCTATAATTGGTTGGCTAAAGGAAGGTAGAAAACTATCAAATATTTACAATATAGCTGGGACCGACGCAGGTACAGTCACGAGCACCAATAAGTATACACTTTCCTAAATTCAAAAGCAATTTTCGCGAGAAATAACGGTTGTAACTTGAAGACAGGATCTTCTTCATAAAATATAAGTTCCAAAATACTATGTTCGAAACAACATTCCATTTTAATCAGAACAACAGGAGAAAAACATTTTAAAGTTGTTAAGTGTTTACATATTGGTGCTCGTGACTGTACTCGCCGTCTTTAAGTGATGACTTTATTATTACTACACTTTTTTCAGCTATTTTTAAAACTTAAAAGGAAAAACGGAACCTTCACAAACTCACGTTTACTAACATAACATCACGCCTGTAATTCCCGAAGGGTTAGGCAAAGGTGTACCTAATAGTACACCCACATTTCGCCAGTTATGTTTTAAGTCCCATGTAATAGGAGGCGAGACAACAACACTTATCGTCGTGCCTACGCTGTCCCCCCATACTTAAGTACAAATGCTGTAACCATGATAATATTGTAACACCAAATGATTTGAAAAGAGTAACCATGGAGTTTCTTGCCGGTTCTTCTCCATAGGAAACGACCAATCCGAACCGTGCACCTTTTTGTCGACGTTTTAGTGCCCATCTGGGCCTATGTGAGATAAAATATTTTGATTTTGATTTATCAAACATTAACAATAAAGCTAGGACCGAGGCAAGTGGTCGTATTTTCAGCTGTTTGAAGGTTCCAGTCTTAAAAAACGCAACCTTCACAACCTCACGTTTACATGCTCTTCATAAAATTCCCAGGTTTTGGTACCACCACTCGTAATCACCCATCACTATACTTTAGTGTATAAAACACTAGTACAGTTTTTAGTAATGTATCATTGAAGGATGAATACCGAAGCGCATGAAACATCGTATATTCTCGCTGAATGGCGTGCATCGGAAATTCCTTTCGGATCTTTTTTGGTTCTCAAATGCATTGACTTTCAGATATTGAGACAGAGTGGGGGAATGCTTTTAGTATCACAGTCTCAGGTGTAATAATTGAAACACCTACATACCTACCAACTATTCTTTTTGTATTTCTGGCATTTTCGTTCAGTATGTAAGTCTGTCGACTCCTACTAATATTATAAACTAGCTGTACCATGCGTTGCAATGCAGCTTTTTCTACCTACCTACAACCTACCTAGTACCTACCACCTACCAAATTCCGAGTTTGTAGCATAAAAAATGAAGAACTTTCATACAAACTTGCGAGAGCCTTAACCTTCTTAGTCCGCCCCTGTCGCAAAATCCGTTCTTAACGGACGTCTACTAACTATAAACCACCTCCCCGCCAAATTTCATCATTTTACGTCAAGCGGTTTTCGATACTTCGCGATGAGTGAGTGAGTGACCTTTCGCTGTGAAAGTTTATGAGGCTGGATGGATGGATGTTTGTTACTCTTTCACGCACAAACTACTGAACAGATGAGATCGTGGCCAAAATTCAATCGAAAAGATACCATATCCTACGAAAGGATAAGCAAAGCACCCTGTAGCGTATTGTTACGTAAGCCTCATCTATGAATAGAACGAGATAATCTTAATGGAACATTAATTACGGAGGTAATTCATTTGAGTAATCCGAAGGCATTGATTTGAGTGCGCCGCGCTGAGCGCACAATCACCGTGATTTGATCGACGCGACGGCCGCAGCCCCACAATAGAGTGACCTGGATCGTGTACCGATATTTGATAACGCCGCCAATCAACTGATTAATAATTAACTCTCTACTTAATTACGTAATGGTTGGTTTATTATACCTAATAAGTGTTATGATATGATTTTGTGGTTACCAACAGCAAACCAACTTCCTTGAGGGATTTACGCTAAAGAACCATTAATCGGTATGGCTGTACAAGTATCTATTGGTACTTGTCGCCATCTTGTTTTTCAATATATTTAACGAATTGATTTTACAAATGGCTGGATGAATGGACTACCTCGTTGATCTAGTGGTCACGACTACTGCGCATGATGCCCTGGGTTTGATTCCCCGATCGGGCAAAGTGTTATTGCGTATTTTATCAGAAATTTATCTGTAGCGGAGTCTGGATTTGCGCCCAGATGATGGCAATAGGCTCGCCCCCAATTTCATGGGACTTAAACATAACTGGCGATATTTGGGTGTAGGAAGGCACACCTCAATCAACGTTATTCATATTGATCCATGTAGAGCTATAGCCAGCATGATAACCTTAAGGTTATTTTAGGTACACACCTGATCATACCATATACTTTTGGGGCTCGAATGATGTAGAGAGAGGGGCGCTGTTGGAAAGAAAGACGAGCAGTAGCGTCCTTCTTGATATTGCTGACAGAATAATGATGATCAACCTAAAATTGGAACACGTTACGGAGAAATTTCAGTCTCTCAGTAAATTATTTTCAACCTTCCCAGGTACTGTTGAAAACCAGCGTCGGCCTCTAGTTGTCCGGCATTTTGATTAACTGGGCCTATTTGGCGCAATCGTAAAGCACACAGTGTTACATTTTTTGTTTAGATTTAAGTTTTTTTTTCTTAAATTATTTTTGTTTTATATTGTGTGCAAATAAATGTATTTTCTTCCTTTCTTTGTCTTTCAACGTAACCCGCTCACTACATTTTGGCTATTTCAAATAGCCTCATAATGATAAATAATTATGACATATATGTTAGTTAAATTACATATATTTCAAGTAATACTTTATACTTAGTTAGGTCCAATGATAAGGAAAACCATTGCAGTACAATAAACTTTGTTGATCTGGCAATTCAAGATAAGAACTGACTGATAACAGGTGCTTATCATTTAGCAGAATTTGTTGGCAATATTATTTAGTAGTGCGTTTTAACTTAAAATAAGGATTTTTATCCAGATCAATGCTTTTTCAAACTAGAAATTAAAAAGCAATTCGGGCAGATCAAGTAGTTTTTTTTTTAATTAATTAAAGTTGTGCCTAGTTTTGTTAACCTAATTTGCACAGTCAATTATTTTCATCCTGTCTAGCCTTTTCGTAACGATGTTAGAGTCGGCTTCTAATCTAATCAAATGCAGCCGAATATCAGTATTTTACAAGAAGCGACTGCCTATCTTACCTCCACAACCCCGATTACTGGTTACAAATTTTTGACCAAAGAATGGATGGATGGCCTGTGTGAAGGATTATATGGCTAGAAAGGAGGTGACTGCTGAGATGACGAGTAATAGAGAAGTATGGAAGAACAAGCAATGCTGCGCCGACCCCAAATAAATTGAGATAAGGGCAGGAGAATGATGACTCCTGGGCAGTGGCAAAGGTTCCATACAATTCCTACCAGATTCTCTTTGAAAAATGACACAGTCAGTATTCTATAGACAAATAGTATAATCACATTAAAGATTATGTACTCCGGCTTACCTCTTACAAAAATTGACCCTTCGCTACTGCTCCTGAGAATGCACAATTTGTGAGAAAATCCATCATCTTTCTATTAAAACCAAAAAGATTCAAATATTTCCGAGCCATAGACAGGATAAGACGAAGAAAATCGTAATCTAAAACTTGTTATTACTTAGTAACAATTTGGTCTGTCTACAGTCACATATAGTCGTGTGTCAAAATCGAAAATATTCAGGACGAAAATTAATGTTTGACAATATTCCCAATGTCCGCTATATATTATGTGTTTTAAATCTCTTTGATTAAAACCTTTCACCTAAAACGCTCGATAATATTATGACTCGAAAATGTACCACAGTTTAATACCTAAGTAGCCTTGATGACTATCTAGAGACTTAAAGCCCGCCACAAACACAGTAAACCTTTGTATCGGCTCTCTGTGCCAGTGTTACGCTGAAAAACTTTAACGAGAAACTCCACGGACACGAATACGCTTTTAGGGCCAATCGCTGCTCCAATGCATCCGATGTGGCTGGAATACTGTACATGCCACGGTTTACTTTTAAACTTTTAGCGTGAAGTTTGAGTAAACATTGGACTTTGAAATGTTGATGATTTTATTTTTAAAGCTATGGTGGGAAGGTGATTAGGAGTCAATTGTAGTGAGAATGCTTCTTCCTGCTAATATTATAAAGGCGAAAGTTTTTTAGGATGGATGGATGGATGTTTGATGCTTTGTTTTCCAAGTTTTCAAACTATTTTTACCAATAAGAAAAGGCGTAATATAGAAATTATGGTTTTTCATCGTGGAAAACTTAGTTTTCGGGGTTAAATTACGCCTTTTTACCTAACTGTATCTGTGGTTATGAGTGACTTTGAGCCTTATTAGCTAGACAGAAAGATAGAGAATTTCTTGCTGAATCCGAATCAATTTTTAATTGATTTTTGATAAAAATGTTAGTTATGGCCTTTCACCGTATGACGGCAGAATTCTCATCAATATCTAATCAATTAGGCTTTCCATGCTTTGAAAGGCCTTTTTTTTACGGATGGGAAATCATCTAATAACTCCTCCCGCTCTGGGTGGAGTGGGGGGAAGTGTCAGACTTTTACTGACTAAAACTCATCCATGTTCCTTCTTTGCCCTTTATGTTCCAGGGCCGCGATATCTCTTTCGAACAGTCCCGCAGCCCTTGATTTGATTAAACTTAGTAAATTATTTCGTCGGGATCTATCACGGTGACATACGTAGACGCTTAATAATTTCATCATCAATTTCTTCGCCGGTATCCTTTGGCACATAGGTACTTTCTAACAGGGATCCGGTCAGATAATAACCGAACTCCACGCGGGCGAAGCTGCGGGCATAAACTAGTGTTTGATAGAAATACTTTTTGGAGAACTCGCTAGTTTTCTTATCCATACTATATTATAAATGCGAAAGTCTCTGTCTTGTGTTTGTAAGCTTTTCAGCTCCAAACCTGGAGAAGGGCATACTACTTTATCCAACACGTGGTTCTTTTCATCCAAGATGAAGTTGCATTCAAGTACCCCTAAGTAAAATATACAGGGTGTAAACGGACCCTTCATGAAACCGTCAACCAAGCATTCTGTTCATCAAACTAAGTATCCCTACGCAAAAATTAAACTTGCGTAAATGTTGGAACTTTGGCCTCTACTAATAATATCTCCGTAACTAGAAGTTTCCCAGGCATGGTCCAGAAAAAAAAAAGAAATCGCAATGACGGTGACAACAAGTGCCTTTCGGGTTCGTTAAGGGTTTGTTAACACTCATTACATACTTATAAACGATTACTTATTCCAAGTACGATGTGAGATGGGTACCTACAGATATTTGGTAAATACTTCAAGTACTATTGAATGGCCTAACGAAATTTTACTTCAAACGGCCATTCAAACTCTAGGTAAATAAATTCTCTTCACTCAACGCTTCTCGGTAGACACGGTAATTCAATATTTACGTACCCGTAATGCACAATAAATATTTAAAGCCATTGAATAGGTTGTAAGAATTCAACAGGGAACAAAGCAGTTCGTTTGCGGCGAACTGGCAAGCAATTCTTCAGGCGTCAGTTTTCAGCGCGCTTTGTGACAAAGGCAGTAACGGCGACGGCCATTTTGTGAAGGGTCGCTATTGCAGCGCTGCAGCGCTCTACAGCGCTGTGCAAAGTTGTGCAGCGCTGTACGATTCCCACGATTATGTTTGGGTTTGAAAAAAGAATGTTTCGTACTCGCTTGCAATTAACTTTCGTGTTCATCTGGGTGTGAGAGAAAAATGTTGTCCTCAATGTCGCTTGGGGAATGGAGTCGGAGCCTCGGCGATATTTTTTGTAAAACTGGCATATTCTTTTATAAGTTTTGTGGAACTAAGTTAGATGTCACAGCACCTAGTAGTGTCTGAGACGTAGTTTACTGAGAAATAAGATTTCCTTGAAAGTTTCTAATCGCATAGATCTCGACTCTAGCAGCCTAGATTACCTACTTTTATGGAATGAATCGGTACAGTCACGAGCACCAATATCTAAACACTTAACAACTTTTAAAAGTGTTTTTCTCCTACTGTTCTGATTAAAACTTCATGTTGTTACGAACATAGTATTTTGGAACTCATATTTTTATGAAAATGATCCTATCTCCAAGGTAGAATCGTTATTTCTCTCGAAAATTGCTTTTAAATTTACGAAAGTGTTTACATATTGATGCTCGTGACTGTACCAATTCATTGAAATTCTCTCTGTCTGGGCAGATCCTTAGAAAATCCAAAAGACCTTTTTGAAGCCAAGAAAACCTCTTCCCCATCACTTAACCGCCCATCTCGTAAACACTAACCTAAATACCTGCCATACATATTTGAAGACGGTGTTTTCCGGAGTATTTCCCCTGGTACCCTGGCATTACGGAAACGCCCTGCTCGGCTGAGGCGGGCCTAATGGCCTCTATTCAGCTACCGACAAGTGACACTTGGGAGCAACGCGTATTGTTGCCGCCAGGGGTCGTTCCTACGCACAGAGTACTGAGTGTCAAGCCGTAGAACGACTCGTCAGCTAAACGCGCGAACGCAAACAAAACGCGATGTTGTTATAGATTTCTTTTTAGATACGAAAATGTTGGGGCGTCAAAAAGTGTCGGGTGTGTGTGTGCACCTTTATTGTATCTTGGTGGTTTAGGGTTTAGAGGAGGAGCTCGTGCCTAAATAATAACAGCCGCTCGGGTCGATCTTTAGGTTAAGCCGTGCATGCCTAGGTTGTTCTGTGGATGGGTAACCACCCATTAGATACCGAGTTTCCTCCGTGCCTTGGAAAGCACGTTAAGCCGTTGGTCCCGGGTGGCATTTGTAGATCTTTGACAGTCGTTAGGTAGTCAGTGGCCCAAAAAATGTGACAACCAGTCTTACCAAGGGGTATCGTACTAACTGGGTTATGGAGGTCAGACAGGCAGTCGCTCCAAAAAAAAATACTGGTAAAATACTGGTATTGAGCTGCATCTGGTTAGACTGGAAGCCGAACCCAATACAGTTGGGAAAAGGCTACGCAGATGATGATGCCTTTTGAAGAGCAGTGTTCTTTAAACAAAAGGCATAACTACAAAAAGGCGATGAGCAACCCATAATAAGTAAGTAATTATTTAGTCTTATTAAGTAGTCTCAATATACAATAATAGCAGGTAGATGTCGCGAAACGCAACTGCTGATATTAGTGGAAACCACAGCATAGAAACAACGTTTCCCGCAGTAACTTAAGATTTACCCTATCCTAACAATCACCGACTTAAATAACACACAGCTAAGCTCATACTAACAAAACACAGGTGTCAATGCTAAGCCAACATCCTCCATCTACATCTACGTATATGAGTAAAACCTACGATAATAATGTATTCAGAACGTAGATACAAATTGAAACAATTGGATTCGCTCGTGCCTGAAATATTACGTGAAATTGGAAAGTGCGCGGGAACTATTCGCGAAAACAGGGCTAGAAAATTATGTATCTGCTTTGGAATCAAGATTCTATGTTTATATGTAAAGCTATGATTGATCCGATAGTTTGGCAGGATATGAATTATCCGAAGCATGACATCCTTATTAATAAAAAAAGCATGACCCAAAAGTTTCTTTGAGCAATGCGCTAAGAAATATGTTTGATGCATATTGTGACAGTCTGTAATAGTCTCCAACTAATAGACTGGCTAGTGGCAAAAAGAAAAACAAGCTCCTAAAAACCATAAAGAGATAACATAAATTTAACAATAAGGCTCATTCACTCAACCGCATAATCACGCTAAGTGCCTCAGAACTAACCGAACTCAATGCAAAAAACATTACGTGGACTTGAAAAAGATTGCCCTCGTTCCGTTCCATTCCATACAATTTCTTTAATACAATGCCTACTTATTTGGGTAATACTACTTCAAAAAACCACCAGAATTCTTGAATATTTTCACCCGGCACTCACCGAAACCCTCCTGGGAACATAAAAGGGAGGGCGGGCTCTTTTTACTACAGTTCGCGGCAACCTTTGCAAATTCATAGCTATACATTTTCAAGTCTGGTTTTAGATAAAGAGGCAGGTACCTATATTATTACCTCCTCTGATACTGAGTGAGCGTTTTTTAGACTTGTTCCGTACTTGTAGTTTTTCTCTTGATTAAAAAGTGCTGGTGATGTATAAACCTTTGATGCGGGTTAAAATTAAGTGGATTAAAATTGAAGCCGTATAGAGAGGGTAATGTCTTTTGGTTAAAAACGAATGTACAAACAATTTGTAATTTATTACATCAATAGTCAAGTAACAAAAGGCTTAGGTAGCTATAAGTAAAAAGGTTTTAAAAAGTTTTGCTTCAGCGGTTGCTCGAATTGTTGGCGGAGCAAATGTATTGAACGAGAATTTAGTGCGGTGGACCGTGTGTTGAATACTATAGAAGCCTGTGCAGCTTTAATTACCCTCACCGAAACTATTCAGGCAAATACCGGTCGTATGCCAAGCTCTAAACATTATCAACATCAGATAACCAATTTTAAATGCAAAATTGCGTCGTTTCCGAACAATTTTCAATGAATATGACGGTGGCTTGTTCGTTTTCGCCGTGAATCATTGGCAATTTTCCTCTTTTTCACGAAGTTACTTACTGTTAGAGAAAGAAGTACTCGCGCTCTGCATTTTTACGAGCTCCAATGGATTGCTCCGAAAAATCGTCCGTGTTTCGCACAAACTTCAGTAATAAAAGCGACGGTCCACTTGCATTCAGAAAGGAAATATGAGAGGATGGGGGAGGTGGAAAAGTGAAAAATAAAAAGTGGCATAACCGGGGAGTGTTCGACCGCACCGCGCAGACGAGCCAGAATTTAAATTAACCACTTCATATTCCGGTCTGTATGCGATGAAATATTTATACGGGCGCACGGCACACACATCACCTCGTCATATTAATATAACAACGCAATGTCTGACAATGAACCGTCACTTTTTAGCGAATCAGATTGATATTGTTTTGGTTCGTCGCCTGTGTTCGCGTTCGCACAGACGCTCTAAAAAATCTCGTCTGTACAGGCGCCAGCGCATTAAGCTACCCGAAACTGTCAATTTCCCAATCAACCTTGTACCTAATGCTCTAGTGATAAAGTTGACAATTGATTAAAGAAATTTGACACATTGTAGTAGCTTGATGTGCCGTCTGTACCTACTTTATATGTAGTTAAACTATACTTTTTACACTGTTTCCTTCTACAATCTTATTTCGTATACTATTTATTTAGGAAGGTACATAATTACCGCAAAAAAACCGACATAGGCATCAGAGTCCTGATGTCCATGTTGGTTTTTTTCCTCAGTTATTTACTCAGTCCCACTTCTTTCCTCAATGTTTACTAAAATTTGAACAATCACGCTAATTTCAATAGCCCACTATGAATAGGTTTTCGTTAACGCGCTAGCTTCATCGCAATGGTTTGAGCAAATATTATGAAACTAGTCTATTATACCACTTGTTATAAACTGCAAATAATTCCACATGCAGTCATGTCATAACGATAAACATGGTTAAATCATCTATGGAAATATTTATTTTCTGACATAAGTAAAGTCCCGTGAATATCTTCCAGATTAAAACAATAACACAAGATATCCTCCAAAGATCTATAGGTATCCCGCTAGTATTCGCCCAAACCGCACAAGGAAAGTTTTTATTAGAATGTTAGCTTATTATGTAGGGTGGCTTGTAATTAGTGACCGATACTCGTATACATGTGATTGTACTCATGATAACAAACAACTTTCCCAAAAAAACATTATTTTTTTATAGTCATTCACGTTTATCACAATAACACAACAGCCGTATGAAATTCGCGCGCGCGCGCCTATTACCTATCAGCTGTTAGCTGCGTGACGACGTTCTGTCTTATTACTATCGTACCGTGCAACAGTGGGTAGGCAGAGAAAAAATTGAATGAGTATAAAAAAAATGGTTCTTTGGGAAAGTTGTTTAATATCACGAGTACAATCACGTGTTTAAGTATCGTCACTAATTATCAGTCAACCTATATAGTGATTTAATTATGTTTGTTTAATTAAGTTAAGGCTTAATTTATTCTTTTTACTATTCTGTCGCAGGTCCGCTGGAAGAAATTTCTAAATGGAATAAGAGGTGCCTTTGTGCTTTTAACTGTGTAAGTATTTGTGTGTGCATAAATAAATAAATAATATTAAGAGCGCAAAATGTTCGTGAAACGAGGTTTCGTCTCCTAGCTATCCTTCCTTGGTCTTGCTTGATTTGATCTATATTTTCACACGGCTTTATGGTAACGTTCACTCTAATTGTGCACATGCCTTTGATATTATTCACTTACATTTCTTATCAAGATTGCAAGTGCAACATTATCCGATTATAAAAATGTTAGTTACAAACCGAACGGAACTTGACAGACAATCAAAACAAAAACACAAATACAAACAAATACAAAGTTCGGTAAGTATTTATGTCCTTATTGTGTAAAGGTCAAGACACGCTGCCAACGACCGTTCTGTTAAAAAAACGTTTGACGTAAGTGCAATAATTAGCATCATACAAAAACATTGTACATAGCTTTAGTTACAAAAACCACCAACGCGTATACGTTAAGTTTTGTATTTGCTTTATATATTTTTTGTTTATAAGGAAGGTATTTATATATATATCGTAGCCTTAAATACATAAATCATGTTATGTTATGTTATACGGAAACGTCAAATACCCACCAACCGACCGACCCGACCAATATCTATACTTGAGTGGTAAGAGATGAAAAGGAAATAGTAGCTAGGTATTTAGACTTACACTTGAATCTGCCGTCGGAAGTGACGATGAATTCGCGAGTCCATTTCCCTCCCTGGTCAATACCACCTTGACCATGGAGGTGGATGGTGTTTAATGTGGTTTAAAAGCAGTACCAATCAAGCCGACGCGACCCTTTTACCCACGCAGGGGGAAACGGACTGCAGTCTTTGACTGACCCAAAACGATACAGAAGTGATGATGATTGCAAGAGCACAACAGTGATGATTCTTCTTCTTAGTCGAAAAACTCCTGTCAGAGAGAGTCTGCTTTTTCAGCGATGTGTGATGGTTGGAGACGTTGCGAGTACACTGGACCATGGTGGACTCAGTAGCTTTCCTGATCAGGTCAGGTCAGTTCAGCGAGTTGGTGATCGGCCGCGTGATTTCTTGCCCTCCACCTGGCCCTGAACCACCAGTCTCTCCACAGTGATGATAAGTGCTACATATTATGTTATACATTTAACACCTGGATATGGCCAATTGGCCATGATACTTGCTGTGCATTAATCAATATGTAAGCACAAGCATCAGCCTATAATGCCCCTACTAATGCCTAGTTCGCATTATTCCAGTACAGTGATCAAATTAAGCACTGGATTGCAACAGGAATAATCTAAACCGTCACTGGAATGCACTGGATCCAGTGAGAGAGCCAGTCCGATAACTGGATTGGCGGTCTACTTTTCAATGCTGAGCGCCAATTCCAGGGCAACTGGAATAGTGTAGACGGCCAATCCAGTGCTGCATTAATCGTTGAACAGTGAACAGTACGCTTTGTTGTTTTTTATGAGAGACTGGACCATATTCTACCAGGCGGGCGCAGCGTGGATTGATAGTTAGTACCTATAAATCCATGCGTAGAGTAGGTAATGTCCCAAAGAGCAGGAAAAAAAACGAAAATATAGTTAGTTACCTGAAAGATCCGTGAATCCGTCGGTGCACTACGACGACTTAGATCTACCACAAATTAGAGCACTTAGTACCTTTTACGGGAAATTACTTAAGAATATCAATGTGGGGAATTACAAAGCATGTCTATTATTATACTGCAGCATAGATGAGTCAAGAAGCCATCAATTAGCATGTGTGCTCGAGGTACCTATATTATATGGACGCCCATACATTTTCTATCAGTCGTTTATGAAAGACGCAATAACATGGATATCAATGTAAGTATTTTAGAGATTAACTTTTTAAGTTTGTTTTTAAAAACATAAAAGTTTGTTTAAAACTTGGAGGCAAAGCAAAACGAAATGTGTTCTGGTAGTCTACCAACCAAATGATTGTGTCCAACGTTTTAATCATAAAAAAACCTCATTAAACACGCTAAATTGAAGTCTATTAAAACGTCATCGATTAATAAAATCCAAATCAAATAAA
This sequence comes from Noctua pronuba, assembly GCA_905220335.1. Classification (NCBI taxonomy): domain Eukaryota; kingdom Metazoa; phylum Arthropoda; class Insecta; order Lepidoptera; family Noctuidae; genus Noctua; species Noctua pronuba. The sequence continues at coordinate 6,539,761 of LR999900.1, read as the reverse complement.
CGTATGGGCAATGTTATGCAATAATCTATCAACACATGAAATTAAGATTGATTGTCACAGCCGCAGCGGGATAATGGAATCATCGCTCATCACCCGTTTATTAAATTTGCTTTCAGAATTTCGGATTCACTATTCTCGTCATATTTCTGATTGGAATACAAGAAATTCGTTCCACAAAAGAGGGACAAACAACACAACAGTTGGACGAAAAATCGAATCCATTAGCGAATCTAATACTAAACGAAAATGAAATTGGAGATGTCAGCGGCAATGGAGACCAAACAAAGGCAACTTCATCGAGAGTGAAACGACAATTCTATTACGACCCATACTACAATCCATATTACTACCGCAGGCCAGGCAAGTAACTCAACATTTTGATCAATTAGGTACAGACGCCAGCACATCAAGCTACTACAATCTGGCAAATTTCTTTAATAGATTTTCAACTTTATCGCGCTATAGCATTAGGTTCAAGGTTGATTGGGAAAATTTGACAGTTTCGGGTAGCTTGATGTGCTGGCTTCTATACTATGAGATTCCAATTAGGTAATAGATTGATAGACATTAGGTAATATCAATAAAATGATAAACTAATTTAATAATATTGTCGTGGCTAATAAATTAAATAAATGCATTAAGTTTCCATACCTATTACGTAATTATCTTCAATGAGTCATGAATTAGTCATGGTAACTCTATTTAGCAGCAGTATTTAAGCGTCCCCCATCTTTATCTTTTACATAATTTTCAAAAACGACCATTAATCTGTCACGTTGGTCTAGCAGTCAAAAGCGCTACTGCTGAGCGTGAGGTCCTGAAATCCAATTCAGATCCCAGATTAGTCAGAGTAAATGGCTTTTCCAGTGGGAATTTCTCAGTAGTAGTATCTTCGGATTCAAGCCCAGTTGATGGCAATAGCCTAGGATCGCCTCCTATTACATGAGACTAATAATAACTGGCGAAAAGTCGGTGTACTTTAGGTAGTGGGTCCTTCTGCCTTACCTTTTGGGGGATAATAGGCGTGAAGTTATGTTAATTTTATTAAAATTATTTCAGTGGCCATCCCAGTGCCTATAATAATTGGAGGAGGCGGCTTCGGTGGATATGGCTACGGTCGTGGTTTTGGAGGCCGCGGCTTCGGCGGTAGAGGCTTCGGTGGGCGAGGCTTCGGTGGGCGAGGTTTCGGTGGGCGAGGGTTCGGTGGCAGAGGGTTTGGCGGAGGCCGAGGAGGTTTCGGTGGATTCGGTGGTCGAGGCAGGGGGTAGACTCGTTTGGCTACTCTTTTAATATTGAACTGCTGTAATTTTTAAATATTTTTAAGTAAATTATATTATAAAAATGTTCTTAATTCTTTTTTTTTTAATAATTTTATTATGCATAATTATCTACCTACTATTGTCTTGTTTAATCAAGTCTCTCTACTCTTTCAACAACATTCATATCATAAATTAATCATCAATAGATTAGAATAGTACGCAATCGTGCACAGCTGTTGGTGAATAAAGGCGCAAACCCACCGCGGCGCACGGATAGGCTACGCAAATGTGTTAAGCAATGCTTTGCAAATAAATGTATGTGATTGTCCACTGCAAACCACGGACACGCTATGCATCAAATGACGTTATTAGTATATACGTGCCTTACTCGATTAGGGCGCTCACATAGCTCACGCTGTCAACGCCATGCACGCTGTGCATGCGGTTCACGCTTTACACAAATATTAACCCACGACTATGCCGCGGTGGACCACGCACGCTACCGTTGTACATAGTTGTGGGTGTGTAGCGTGTACTTCAGTGGAAAGGTAGACCCACGTCGTCAAACAAATGAATCCACGCAACTAAAATGCGCCGCGTGTCCGTGCACAGGTTTGCGCCTTTAGGGTAATTAATTGGCTTTGTAAATACATGACCGACCAAACATACATTTACATTCCCACACTCGTGTTCCTAATAATAATTATTTATCTGTGGTAATGTTTATTAGGTCACTGACAGTGACAGTTCAGGTGTCAACAAAGAACATCTGTCAGTCATGTCAGTAGTGTTAGCGACGCAAGGTCGTAGCAAGTTTTTGTGCTTAAAACTTAATTAAATATTCGGTCCGACACGGCCAAACCGAGAAGCCATACTGGGACAACTTCTAATGTGCTCGTTTATACATCAAGTTTATAGTAGTTTTCTATATATAACGCCACAATGGATGGTACCTACGACGAGATCATCTCCGATAACCCATTCTTCGTTGAGTTAAAGACTGAATACGTTAATTTGTTTCAACATTGTATCACACAATCTTGGGTAATATGTGTGCCGCGGATCGGAAGTTTAAGTACTCGCGTGTTCACCGTCGAGGACTTTTGTGCTCATTTACTTGTGCCAAGTGAAGAGTTACCGGAGACACACTACAGTACGCTCACCGAGAAACAAGTGTCGGTCACCAATAAAGTGATCACACTGGAACTCACCAAAGGCCTGCCCCTGCAAAGCCATATCCTGTTTGAAGAAACATTCTACACAGAAGACTTCATCAAATACAAAGTGTGGTGCATAGAAACCCCCCTTGAACCCACTGTCAATTTCAGTGATAATACAATATCTAAGGAATATCTCACATCTATCAATGACTGCATTGACTTGCTCTGGACTCAAGCAGCTGGACGTCAAGTGTTGGATCAAATAGAACACAGTGTGCAGTCATTCTTGAAGGCTCATCCTACACTCCCTGTTGCTGTGGGACCTTTGAGAGACACAGTGAGTGAACTGTACACACAATGCCTTCAAATTGCCTTACAGAACAGAAGACTTAGAGACAAATCAAAGTCTTGTAAACAAGTGTTGGAAAACATCAAGTTAGCTGTAGAGTGTTACATGCAGCATTTACTATTTGATGCCTTGTTTAAGCCAATCTGCACTTGCTCTGCATACGAAGATGCACACCTCAATAAAAAGATAAGGAACATGTGTGACATCCAACTTAGAGATCTGGACATCAAGAAGGAATTATACCATGCAGTGCCTAAAGCTAAACAAATCCTTTCTAAAATAGATACTTACAACACAGTGTTAGAAAAGGTTTTATGTGTGAAGCAGGCTTTAAATGCCATCAACAAGAAAGATGACAGCAACAATATAGTTCTGCTAACTGCTGATGACCTGTTACCAGTTTTTGTATTCCTTGTCATCAAGTCTGGGCTCCCAAACTGGTACAGTCAACTAACATACATGAAAGAGTTCCGCTTCAGCAGCGTGGGGAAGGGAGATGGTGATGAAAGTGCCTTTCTCATTACTACTTTGGAAGCTGTTATAGAACACATACAATCGGGTGCACTCACTGGATCCCCAGACCCTGAGTCCTATTATTATGAAAGTAATCTCACAGAAGAAAACTTGAATGGCAGTAGAGAAAGAAAGAACAGTTTGACTGAGTCCATTTCAACTAGCGATACCAACAGCAAAGAAGAAAGTTTGGAATATATTTTTGAGCTAATAAAAGCAAATCATTGTGAACAAGTGCAAGCAATATTGCAGAAAAATCAAAAAAACCTTCAAACAGTGAATCTAAATCAAAATAATGTTCTCAAAATAACAATGGAAAACAATTTGTCAGATGATGATGATGACAGCGATACAGAAATATATCATAAACTCTGTCATCCATTGTGTAACTGCAAGAAATGTTGTTGCAAAATATCTAAGAATCTTTTGAAGACTTCCCCAACAGTTACTTCTAGGGACAGCCATGGGCTGACAGCCCTGCATGTGGCTTGCATCCATGGGAAGGCCAACATAGTAGAATCTCTTTTTGAGATGGGTGCAGAGGTTAATGCAACTGACCTCAATGAATGCACTCCACTGCACTATGCATCCTCAAGAGGCCATCAAAATGCCTTACTCCTACTTCTACATTCTGGTGCTAACATCAATAAAGCAAACGTTGACAAGAACACGCCACTCCACATGGCTGTGAATAATGGCCATTTGAATTGTGTCAAAGCACTTATATACTTTGCAGAGCACAGTAGAAGGAAGATTAAAATAAATTGTGTGAATGAGAGTGGCAACACCCCATTACATCTGGCCTCTAAGTGGGGCTACGAAGGAATTGCTAGATTGTTAATAGAAAATGGAGCCGAGCCATCTTTACAGAACCGCTACAATAAAACAGCATTTGATTATGCACACAATTTGAAGATATTACAGGTCCTTAAATCCTGCACTCCCAATTTATATGAATACATTCACATCACAAATAATGAAGTCAAAGCTCTGAACTGCAAACCTGACAGTCCTGTTGCTCATAAGTTACAAAAACTTAAACTCAATGAAAATAATAATGTCTCAAAAGCAGTGGAAAACCTCAAATTAATTGACAGGATATTGAAAGCCATATCATATGGAGATGTGAAATTGGCCTGCTTCTACATGAACATCAACTATTCTGCTTATGTAGACATGAAAGACAAGCCTGATACTTCTCAACAGAGCACTCCCTGCCACCCATTGTGTGGATGTTCAGTCTGCAAGAGGAAACCTGAATCATATTCATCAGACTTTGATATTAATTTCACAGACACAAATGGTTTCACGGCCTTGCATTATGCAGCTAGATATGGTGCAGATGAGCTGTGTAAAATATTGATACATAACAAAGCAAATGTGAACTGCATTAATAAGAAGAATCAAACTCCTTTGCATGTAGCTGCTTTGAATAATAAGACATATGTTATACGGTTGCTTTTAGACAGTGGCGCGAATATAAACGCTATTGACATGGCAGGGAATACGCCTATGCACGAGGTCTGTGCTATGGGCAACATAGGGGCTGCGAAAATGTTGCTCAGTTACAACCCAGACTTATCCATGCTAAACGGGGCAGATAAAACTGCCCTGGGTGTAGCTAAGGAAAAGGTTCATCTTACAATTATAGATTTGATAGATAAGTATACAAATGGAATGTAATGACATAATAAGAGGTATTTTAAACTAGAATAGGACCAAAATATTAATATTATAAGGAAAATGTATTTAATAGCTTTAATTTTGTACCAATTTATGTTGATTCACTATCCAGCATTTTCCAATACATTCCAATTATGTGTATCATAATGGTTTTGAGTAAGTCACAATATTATGATTTTGTGTTCATTATTTTAATAATAACTACTTAAATACACTTGTGTAAACATTGTAGGATGAGGCATTGTGTTATTTCTGCCCCCAAGGGAAAGTAGCGTAGTATACTTATTTATAGTCCTAATATTGTGTATTCTAATATAAATCTGTATCTCTACCAGTTTTCTGTCAATTATAGTGCCGCATACTTTTCGGAGATCTATATTGAAGGTTACTTATCAAAAACCTGTTACTATGTTCAATTTGTGCTCAACAATCACCGACGATACAAGTATTTTTTTTTAATCTCTGCAGTTCAAACTCAAATTAAATATTAAATCATTGTCTTGCTTTCTTGTAATTTGCTATAATTCCTAGTTTTGTGTCGGTGTACTTACGAGTTTTACTGTTATTCTTATGTTGCCATTTGCACAAACTCCAGGGTCTCAACTATTTGTGCCATTTTCTATTCAATCTCTTATCTATCCACAATTACATTCTACAGGACTCCTCTAAGACTGATTATTAACAGTAGTATTTTTTAAGTTTTTACTAAATATCATTGTTATTTTATTTTTAAGTTTTGACTGACAATAAACTTTATAGTGAAGCATACATCTTACTTTTATTTTGCTAAATAAAATAAAACAATTATTTCATGTCTGTAGGTAGTACATCTTTATTTGATATTTTAATAAATAAAATATGAACAATTTGAGCATCTGTTTAACGATCAATACAAACAGGATAAATTTTGAATAATATATATAAAAAAACAATAAAACACTTAGTACAATTCTTTGTATTATCTACGTATAAAATGCCAATCTCATTATTTAATTAGGTCATTAGTTTCACTTAAAAAATAACTTATTAGGTACCTATTTGTTGCGATCATCGCTTAATTAAATCATTACATTAATTTAAGTACTTAACTTAATATTTACAAGAGGAACATTATTCATGCATTCCGTGAGCGATTCATTATGAGTCATTATTATTTATAGCTAATTGATTCCTTCCTTATAGACAGGACTATACAGCGCTGATAAGGGTGTGATTCCCATACACTTGATAACTAAAAAAAGGAAATTATGGCTCTTAGCGTGTCGATGGCAAAAAAGTTCAAATATCTTTGTCCCAAAATTCAGATACGCGTAATTCGATCACTGATGCAGCCAATAAGGTAATGTGTAAAAGTGCGCAGGTGTCGGGGCTTGGTTTTCAACGATTGAATATAACATCTGAGAACCTTATTAACCTGTGAACACGCGCCTCAAGGCCATCATTAGTTTATCGACCTTTAAAAGGTTTGTTAAGTTTCAAGAGCATGCGTAATATTGCGCAACTAATAAACTAACTATCTTGAGTGCATATTGCGAAATATCACTTCAGATTATAAACTTTTTTGATACAAACCTACTTCAATATTATTTATTGATAGTATCATAGAAGTAATATAAACTTTTTTTTAAATCTGGTTGGTAACACCCACGACATTTTAACCTGACTCAGACCTTGATAAATTAGCATCTAAACAGGTTTTATTAGTTACATTTCTTAGAAAAAAACTTTTGGGTAGGTAGCTAGTTTTCATACGCTTAACTTATAAAATTCACTATTAGTATTAAATTATGCATGTTCTTTAATATTAACTACATAAGCTTCCTGACAATATGAAGATAAACGCGCTGCGGGTCGTGGATACGATTCCCGTATCATGCAATTTTTTAGGTCTGGGTTTGTGCATGCAAGATTTGTGCTAATAAACGAATCTACTTTAAAAAAAAAACAACCCCTAGTTTCGAACATAAATCAGCGGTTCAACTAAAAAAAAACATTGTTCAACAAACAATATCGAAACTGCGCTTGTGGCAAATACCCAATACTACAACAATAATATTTACAAAATTCAATCGTTCGCTAACGACCGTGTCCAAGCATAATTACACTGAATGTCAAACACATGAATATAGAATTACGATCGAACATGATAACACACCTGCGGTTCTGTTTGTCGGTCGCATAATGGACCAATCACGACTGCAGGTGCCTCATTTTATTTTGATTATAAGTAGCTAGTAAGACGCACCGAGCTTCTTTGCATAGTTTAAAACAAAGTCGCACCCGCTATTTGTAGGAACGCTTAGATCTTCTAAACTACGCAACGGATTTTAATGCAGTTTTCAGCAATAAATAAAGCGATTCAAGAGGAAGGTTTATATGTATATTGCACCCGTGCGAAGCTGGGACGGGTCGCTAATTAGAAATAAGCTGAGTACCTACTGACACACGGTTATCTATACATCAGTGACAGACACGACGCTCTGCTAAGCCAAAAAACACAATAACATCACGCCTATTCTCTCCGAAGGGACAAGCAGTTATAGTATTTACACCCACATTCAGGTATTTTCTGTCTGGCTCAGTTTTTTCTCATGTGATAGGCAGCGAGCCTATTGCCAACAACCGCTGCTACGTCACTCAGGACTGCTACTGAGAAATTTCATTTGGTAAACCTCAATAACACTTAGCCCGACCTGGGGCTTGAACCAAGGGCCCCACCTGGATGGGAATCATGTCCAACTTTTTCTAAAATAAAGAAAAGATACCTATTTGATCTTTTATCTGGATAAAATAATTTTATTTCCTATTTTAAACTCGATGCACCCATATTAACAGCCGAGCAATGTACGGCCGAGCATTGGAAAATAACTTTCTGCGGTTACAATGTTTGACAGCCGCATAATGAACCGCTCACGAACTTAAAAGGTTCCTAATTCTATTGTGATTTACGTCTAGCACTATCTATTAATATTTGCACGTTTCACACATTTACATTACACTCCATATTTACATAACAATCATAGCACCAGAAACGAATCTCATTTCGAAAATAAATATTACACTAATATTCTATTGTGAATTTGTGATAGTTCGATAAACAAAACTAATGTAGCATGAATTGTAAAATAAAATATATAAATGTATAAATATGGATATTTTGTTCAAAATGTAGTCATGTCAGTATTAAAAGGATAATGTCAGAATTATTAAGTAGGTAACTATCCTTTCGGAAAATGTTTGAGGAAATCAATAAACTAACCTAACCACTTAACTGGGGTCATAAAATTTTGTGCCGTGTTCTATTATGATAACTAAACCGGTTTGTAGTCTGCTAAATATATAATCCAGTACATAAACAGACATTTTACTGATTAGAAACGCGTATGATAACGCCATTCATAGTATGTAATTAGATCTGCAAGTAGGCGTCACTAAAATTGGCTATAAAACGATTTATTACAAAATCAAATTTTTTTCGACCGTTTTTATCGATAGAGTTGTTATACGATAGAGCTGTTAACTATCGAATGTATAATCTACAACAATCTAGGGTCAAATCACGCCCATGAGCTATTTGAACTTGACATGGCGAAACCATGAAAATATCTGCTTATGTATTTAGACGACCTACTGAGTATATCAGGAATGTGACATTCAGCGAGAATGCCACACAGCACTCGATTATCATATAATTATACATAATTTAAAAGCATCATATATGATTTTTATTCAATATTATACAGGGTGGGTAAAAATCGTGGATCAAACGAAACAAAGCGATAGTTGGGGTCATTTGCAGTAAAAAATATCAAAATACAAAATACCAAAATTTTTACTAAATAGGCAATTAGTGGTGTTAAGTTGCTTGTAGGAAATGTATCATCACTACAAAAGTGCTTTTATGACAGTGTTTACCATGATTTATGAGTATTGGCACATTATTCAATATCTTTTAAGACTCACGACAAATTATTTGTAACTTCAGAACCTCACTGAAAAAAAAATACTACCAAAAAATGACCCTGATAACCCCCCAACTATCGCCCTGTTTCTTTTGATCCACGATTTTTTACCCACCCTGTAAATTTACTTTCAAGTTTGATAGTAAATGATACTCTAGAGATTAGAGCAACATTCGCAGTACTAAATGTTTATAATAAATAGGGGAGTTACACAAAGTAGATATTTGAAAACTGTTCTACAAAAAAATACACAGACGCAATAATTTATACCGGGCTTTTTTTCGGATGGGAAATCATCAAATGAACATCCCGCTCTGGGCGGGAAGGGAGTGTCAGACTCGTACTGACAAAAACCCATCCATTTTCCTTCTTTGCCCTTTGTGTTCCAGGGCCGCGGTATCTCTTTCGAACAGTCACGCAGCTCGATTTATACCGTGCTTAGACGCCAAATTAGGACTTCACCTATGGGTTAACATTTCATCATTTTGTGTAGGTACAACTAAATAAATAAAATTATGCTCTCTAGCTAAGTCGAAAACGCCAACTTTATTGGTTCAAAACTAAAGCGTTTGTGAATTTATACACGTTTTTGAGCATCTAATGTTCCCATGTTGACCTTCGTTTATAATATAAAACTTGTATTTTGAATTTTTGTTTCAAAATGAGATGATTTTGTATAAACGTGGCATCGAAATACATTTGAAAAGTACAGTTATGTATCTTTTCTTTTGGTCCCAACCTTAATATTCTTTCGCACTATTTAGTATTAACTATTACACAAAAAATGCTAAATATAACCTAAAACATTAGAGATCTCTTACAAAGTACTATCATTTCATTTTGTGGGATATATTAACTATATTAATATTAACCTTAAATATATTTGAATAAATTCATTTAAATAAATAATCATCACAAAACCGATAATTTTGTGCGTTTTAAATTAGATTCTTATCAATACAACCTGACCAGAAAAACAACATTTATCTAAAATTATCAGAATCAAACTATCAAGATTTAATCTTCATTGATTTCTGGATAACGTAGTAGGCCTACAATTAATAAAATAGCCAATCAACTTGTCAAATTATAAAAAAAAAAACATAATTATTTTAAGTAATACTTTAACATTTCCACAGCTGGGAATTGACACATGTCATTTTTATAACTAATCACTACCGCCTTTTCACAGTTATTTTATCTCTGGCAGCAGCAAGCCAATAACAACCTTACGGTAACTTGAATAAAGATCACTGATTTGAAAGACGTGACGACAGAAAAAATAACTGGGAAAGAAGTGTATTTACTTCATATATTATCTCCGCCTCTGATTTTCTCAGGCCGATGGCGTCGCTTCATGGTGATACAAATAGAATAATGGAGCGATTACACTTGGTCGTTAGCCCGTATTTGGGCGGTCGAGTCACTTTACTTGAATTGGGGCACCCGATGCATTTATTCCACTAGTCATCGCAAAGGAATACGAGCTAACGACTAGTTTGAATGAAGTCGAGTACCTGCACCTGCACCCGAAACGATGAAGCTGGGCGAGGTTGACGAAAGACAGGTGCACTCGTTCCCGTTTATTACACTTGGTCGTTTGCCCGAATTCCGTATGGTGAGCGACCAAGTATAATCGCGACATAATTCAAAATCAGAACGCGCTTGCACAGCACAATTATCAAAATCACTACCTACCGCTAACCGACTGTATAAAGTTCGATCTAGACAGTACTAAAACTATCTAACCCGATTACTACTCCCTGTGAGTTCTGGTCAAGTAAAAAACTTCGCTTAAAACTACACTTCACTGCGGAGGCAATGTCCAAACCGGGATCTCTTCCCGTTTCTTTTCCTTCTTCTTGTAATAGTGTCTATCTCTCAATCTCACATCATCCTGTCTCGTTCTTTCTTGCGCGTCGCTCCTCCAATCGGTTCGCTTTCTCGGCGACCCTTCTTTTCTATATCTAGGCTGTTCTTGGTTCTCCTCGATGAACACTCGACTTTTGACGAAAAGCACGTTCTTGCCGGGATCGCACATTTCGACGGGTATTTCATCTTCAATTTCTCCTTCTTCGTCTAGTTCTGATACGTCTTCTCGGTTAAAAGTGAAGGAGTGAGGGTAGTATGCTTGGAGTATGTCTTCGTGACGGTATGCCTGCATTTGCAGCCAGACGTGTGGTAGAAGGAGCGGGAACCTTCGTAACCAGTACGTTATGAACCCGTCAGGTAACTTGCCCAAGCTGTCTCGGACTTCAGCTTCTAGTTCTCTATAGTGATGTTTCTGTTGGAAGGATATTTGGGTTTTAATCTTAAGATTTTATAAATAGTTTCCACAGCAATAGCTTCGAATTTTAACGTTAAAAAAAACCATATCGAGCAAATTAAAAGGTGGAATGGGTACGGTGTGAAGTAAATTAGACATTTGCAGCTAAAAAAAAGGCGAAAGGTTCGGTAATTTTAAACATATTGTGTAGCTTGGTTAACAAATATAGAAGGTCTACTACAGTTTTAAGACGTATTAGGTAGAAAGCAGGTAGACGGGCTGCCGCACTTGTCAGAGCTGATCCAATACGCGTATGTGTAATGCGCGTTGGACGAAGCAGACAGTTGCTTTGATTTTTACCTAAATGTGGCCTTTCTTTACACTTACATAAACACGCACCAAGTCATCACGCAATTCATCATCTTCCTAACACATACCTTATTCCGTATCGCCCTGAGCAGATGCGCAGCCCGGTCGCCCCTGTAGGTGCGGCGCGCGCGCAGGTCGCTGGCCACGGCCGCACAAACATGCGCGCGCCAGTCGCCGCGCACTACGCGTCGCGCGCCCCGCTCTAGGGCAGCTTCGGAACCACCGCCGCCGCTTTCTACTTGGTCACTTACGTCCTGTGGAAGAAATGGGACTTCAAAGCTGTGTTTTTTTTAGAAAAACGTTGCGCCACTCTAGGAATAACTCCTGTATCGTGGGTGCGTTTACAAATATTTAAACTCACATACACAAACAGTCAGACCCAGACCAACTACCTATAGGCTATACAATTTTTTTCTCGGTGTGGGGATCGAACCCGTGACACGCAGCGCAGCAGCCAATCGCTCAGCTACTGCGCCAACCGTGCCGTCGGTTTTGGTTAATGGTAACGGGGAGCAATGCTCATCACTGTATGAGAAGAGGCTTTTGCCTTGGGAAATAAACCTAAAAAGTTTTGTGACGGCTGATATCGAAGATATTGTGATGATACATAACATACCAGCAAGCCTATAATCCCCGAAAGGTTAAGAAGATGTGCCTTCCTATAGTACACCCACATTTCGCACGTTATGTCCCATGTAATAAAGAGCAAGTCTATTACCATCAACCGAGCACAAGTCCTGACTTCAGGCTATTGTGATTAATGGGTTATTTTAAACAAAATTATTCGAATAAACTTCTTTAATCACGAAAACAGCAGATCATTGATTACCCGACTAGGGCAAAACCAAAGAAAGTTTAAGATTTAAACAGGCTATGTATGGATGTATTTTCTATTTCCATGGCCGTAAGGGTTTTGATGCTTCAGTAAAAATTATATCATTGTACAACACAAGGAAAACAGTTAAATAATAATAATGTATGAAATTGAGCAACGATTACTACGACGTAACACTGATAAAAGAGGTTAATAACTCTTAATGAGCCGTAGGTATTAATTGAGTGCTCAAATACCGCTACCAAAACACTTTTTCAAAATAAAGACTCATTTAGCCTTTTTTTTTTTTTTTTTTTTTACGGATGGGAAATCATCAAATGACTTCTCCCGCTCTGGGTGGAGTGGGAGGGAGTGTCAGACTCTTACTGACTAAAACCCATCCATGTTCCTTCATTGCCCTTTGTGTTCCAGGGCCACGGTATCTCTTTCGAACAGTCCCGCAGCCCCGGCAGGCATCGGCCCTTGCGGGCCCCTTCTTGGTTGCTGACATCTCTTTGAGGCGCGCGTGGAACACGAACGCGCCGTCGACACGGCCTGTCGTCATAAGACGGACGGACGGTGAGCTAACCCATTACTCACCGTCCACAGGCCCGCGCCTACGGTGGCCGGGAGCCACCACGTGGCCCCCGACGCCCGGTGCTTCGCCCGCGGCGGCTGGGACGTGAGATTCTCTCCCTCTCACGTCCCGCCACCTCCTTCGCTAGCATGACTGCTTCGCAGAAGGAGGTGACGGCTTCCCATTCCCTCTCGCTCCGGACCATGGCCTGAACCAGGGCCGGGAGCGAGAGGTCGCCGCCGCCGATCGCCGCTACGAGGACACGGCGGAGCTCCGCCCAAGCGGGGCAGACCTCCACGGTGTGCGCCACCGTGTCCTCCGGACGATCCTCACAATGATAACACCCGGGCGTTTCCTCCCGCCCGATTCGGTGCAGGAACCTCCCGAAACAACCGTGTCCGGTGAGGACCTGCGTCAGGCGGAAGGTGAGGGCGCCGTGGCGCCTCTCTAGCCACTCCTCAAAGAGGGGACTTATCGCCACTATTGTGGCGTGCCCTGCACTGGGTTGCGACAGTCGCTGTCTCCATGTCGCCATGAGATCGCGTCGGAGGTCTGTCCGCTGAGCGGTGATTTGCCGCGGCAGCGGAGTTTCCCCCCGACGTAGTGCCCCCGCGCGCCATTCATGCAGGCGCGCGAGGACTATCGCCTCCAGATCCCATGGCGGCAATCCGGCTAGGAGGCTCGCCGCCTCGCGGGAGATCGTGCGGTACCCCCGGATCAGCCTTACGGCTACGACCTTTTGGGGCGCGTTCAGGTAGTGCGCGGCACGCCGCTTAATTGAACGCGCCCACACCGGGGCCCCGTAAAGGGCCATGGACCGCACGACCCCCGCGTAGAGCCTACGGCAGGAGGCGTTTGGACCCCTCAGGTTGGGCAAGAGCCGCTTGAAGGCAGCCCCGGCCCGTTCCAGTTTGGGAGCCAAACGTCGGAAGTGCTCAACGAAGTTCCACCGGCTGTCGAGGACGAGTCCTAGGTACTTCAAAGTCGACTCGACGCCGATGGGAACCCCTCCTACCGTCAGCGTGGATCCCGAGGGTGGCGCATTCCGAGGCCTATGAAAGCTCATGGCCTCGGACTTGTGCAAGGCCACCTCGAGACCCAATTGCCGGATCCTCTCAACGACTATCGCAACCCCAGACTCATTTAGCCTCACGGTTCTACTTTCTTTAGCCTCTCATTGTTAAAAAACTAGAGTGTTCATGCATCATCTGCCTAGTGTTTTAACTATGTTGGGTTCGGCTTCCAGCAGAGGAGCTCGTGGCTAAATAATAACAGCCGCTCGGGTCGATCTTTAGGTTAATCCGTGCTTGCCTAGGTTGGTCTGTGGATGGGTGACCACCCATTACATACCGAGTTTCCTCCGTGCCTCGGAAAGCACGTTAAGCCGTTGGTCCCGGGTGTCATTTGTAGATCTTTGACAGTCGTTAGGAAGTCAGTGGCCCAAAAAGTCTGACAACCAGTCTTACCAAGGGGTATCGTATTACCCAGTACTAAGGGTTGTGGAGGTCAGATAGGCAGTCGCTCCATGAAAAATACTGGTATTCAGCTGCATCCGGTTAGACTGGAAGCCGACCCTAACATAGTTGGGAAAAGGCTAGGCAGATGATGGATTCAGCTTCCAGTATAACCGGAGCTGAACACGAGTAATTTACCTGGAGCGATTGCCTATCTGACTGGGTAACACGATACATACGTTACGGGTAGCAACCCGTAACGACAGTCAAGTTCATCAATGGCAGTCAGGGACCAACTGCTTAATGTCTTTTTCGAGGCACGAGGTGTCCCGATATCTTTACTTCCTTACTAATATTATAAATGCAAAAGTAAGTTTGTTTGTTACCTTTTCACACCTAAACCACTGAACCGATCATCCTTAAATTTTGCATATATTTTGTCAGGTGTACAGAAACGGACATAGGGTGCCTTTCATCCCGAAAAAAAGTACTGTTCCCGACGAAAACAACAATAACGTTCTTGTGATAATAGATGGCGCCACGTGTCTTTCGAATCATGATTAAATTATATTATTATCGAAGCTTTAGTAGTGTGTTAAGAGTTTAACTGTCAAATTCTAAATAAACGCGAGTGAAGCCGCGGGCAAAGCTAGTTTGTAATAAATCTATGCCCATATATGGCCTTATTACCCATGCCCGTTGTTAGTCCTCGGATTTCTGTAAGGTCGGTTTAAAACAAATTTAAATACTAATGATCTTAATTTGCTATGTGCTTGACCCGATTTATCACAGATAGCAGTTCCGAGACGTACATAATTTATGCGCAGACGCAGGTTTGAGTACACATGCCCTCAGTTGTCTTATATTTAGCCGCTGTTTGTTATCGTGTGTGAGCATGATTCAACCGTGTTATAAATTAATATTGTAACATATACAGCATAACTTTACATATGTCGTTATTGGTCGTAAATAGTTATCACGGAACGTGACAGATGTAACACACATATAAAGTCATAAATAAGGAAAATAACGTTTTTATTAATTATTCATTTGTAACCGATGAAAAAAAGAAGTGGGTTCTCAATTCGACGAGTATATTTTTTTTATGTGTGACCACACATAACCTTTTACGATCAGACTAACATCATTTAACGCTAATTAGTTCGTAATTAATTTGATTGTGTATTTGCCGCCGCCTCAATATTTATTATTTACATAAATTTTGGATCTTATTTGGACTAAAAGGATTATTATTTTCCGCTTTTTAGTTTCTGTTTTGGTTGGGAACTTTTTTTATTTTTTTTTAGTTTTAGTTTTTAAGAAAAACGTTGCCCCACAATAGGAATTTCTCCTGTATCGTGGGTGCGTTTCAAACATTTGAACTGACATACACAAACAGCCAGACCCGGAACAACTATCTGTAGGCCATACAAATATTTCTTCCGTGCGGGAATCGAACCCGCGACACGCAGGGCAGCAGTCAATCGCTCAGCCACTGCGCCAACCGCACCGTGATAAAAAGTTTTTTCCGTGAATTAGGTCAGTCTATTGGATTGACTTACTTGAATGTGAGTGACACTGACTCACTTAGATAATAACTTAGAGCTTATTTTACCAGCGCCAAATTTCTTGATACGGGGAATAATTTCAAATTTTGGACCGTTTTTAATAAAACTCGAATGAACGATCTGAACGGGTTCGATTCCCGGGTCGAGCAAATTGGTATTGGGTTTTTCAATCAGGAATTTCTCAGTAGTAGTAACGGAGTCTGGGTTTGTACCTGGTTGATGGGAATAGGCTCGCCCCCTATTACATGGAACTTAAAAATAACTGGCGAAATGGGGATGTACTATTGGTACACCTCTGCCTAACCTTTAGGGGATTACAGGCGTGATGATGTGAATGTTTTAATAAAACAGAAAAAACTGTCAGACGTAAATTCTATTCCACGAATAAAACATATCTGTCGTTTGAAAAGCCAGCCCTTAGATATGTCCATAACAAGAACTGGCAACACAATCCCATTCTGAAAGGTAATGTCTGCAATCCATATTAAATTGAAAAAATGAGAATCTACGCCTTAAGAGCATCATCATCTGCCTAGCCTAGCTAACTATATTGGGGTCGACTTCCAGTCTAACCGGATGCAGCTGAATACCAGTATTTTACACGCCTATCTGACCTCCACAACCCAGTTAGTACTGGGTAATACGATACCTCTTGGTAAGACTGGTTGTCACACTTTTTGGGCCTCTGACTACCTAACGACTGTCAAAGATCTACAAATGACACCCGGGACCAACGGCTTAACGTGCTTTCCGAGGCACGGAGGAAACTCAGTATGTAATGGGTGGTCACCCATCCGCAGACCAGCCTAGGCAAGCTTAGCCTAAAGATCGACCCGAGCAGCTGTTATTATTTAGCCACGAGCTCCTTGCCTTAAGAGCATAAGTAATATTATTACCTGTAAGAAGTTGAGTATGCTCTGCTTGCCCCAGAACATGGGGTACTTGAGCACGGTCTCACACGGAGGCCGGGCATTAGGACGGGCTGATATCATCGCGCGGATGAGGATCTTCGTTATCAGCACTTCTTCTTCGGGCAACACTTTACTGTGGACAAAACAGACATTATTAATATCTGGAGCGTGTTGAATGACAGTATGCCCAATTTCTTATCTCTTGATAAGAAATTGGGCATACTGTCATTGCATATCGATATTAAAAAGCGGATAAAAGGTATTTTGGGAGACCAGGATCAGGCCACTGACTACCTGTATCGACTGTCAAAGATCTTCAATTGACAGCCGGGACCAACGGCTTAATGAGGAAACTTGGGATGTATTGGGTGGTCACAGACTAACCTAGGCGCGGCTTAACCTGTAGATCGATCCAAGCGGCTGTTATTATTTAGCCACGAGTTCGAACAACGACTTGATGATTTGGTTACTGGTCTTTTGTTCAACGATTCAGAACAGGTAGTCGGAAAAGGCTTTCAGTACAAAGGGTGTGTAAATCTAGTACATTAAATAAAGCAGTGACATAAAATAAAGATAAATCTAGACTCACTCTAGTTGTTCCAGATTATATTCCCCAGTGAGGATATTTGCCTGTCTTCTTAGCATGTCACCGAACGGATGCTGTCCTTTCGACAATACGTAGTAGAACACGCAACCCAGTGAGAATATGTCTACTGATGTCGTCTGAAACAAAAGAAAACATTAAATTTAAATGCACAAAAAAATAATTTACATTCTTCTGTTAAGGATTTGATTGGCATCTCTTTTAACTGACTTCTTTTACATTCCATTATTGGAATGTGTATTTTACGATACTTTCCTGAAAATTCCAATGTGAGTGGCCCAGCGTGAGCAGTGGTGGCCCAGTGTAAGCAGTGATGGTGGACCTGCGTGTCCTAGGACCAAAAATTGTGACATCCACCAGCCCGCACTGGGCCCGCGTGTTGCATTATAGCCCATTCCCTCTCTTAGACTGGAGGCCGTGTCTTCCAGCAGTGGGAACATTGTATTGTATAACGGGCTGGTTTCCGCAACTCCACGTCAAAGCGCGTATTTTGCGTGCGGAAAAACAATACAATGTTCAGTGGGAACATTATTGGCTGATTATGCTAAGGGCTAATCTAACAAATCCGTCTATCCCTACATACCGTTCTCTCCCCATTGATCATCTCAGGCGCGATCCACCCATCAGTCCCAGTGATACCCGACCGTCTAGAGAAGCTCATTCGTCCCAGGTTCAGCTTCTTCGACAGGCCGAAGTCAGAGATCATGGCGCGCACCTCGCCGGCACCCGTCGGCATTGAGAGGAGCACGTTGTGAGGCTTTATGTCTCTGTGAACTGGGGAGATGGAAATGTGGGTAAGTTTAGTTTTAGGAAGATTACAGGATTACCACTTTACACACAAAATGAGCAATGGAAATCCGGACCACGCGTCGTGGGCTCGGGCCCAGGCAGGCCCCTTTCTTTGTTTAAATTAATTCATCAGCACCTCACTCAAAATGAAAATTACGAAGACATGTTTTAAGCACATTTATAAATACAGGGTGTAATATAATAAACGCAAGACCTCGCTTGTGGTGGCTGAGACCATGAAACTGAACAACTTCTGTTCTATGACTTCTGTAAATTCATTACGTTTTTTTAGTTTTACCATACATGTTCCTTTTCCTTTAGAAAATCAAATTTATTTTTTTGCGAATTTCAAGAACTCGTAGAACAAAATTTGTTCAATTTCATGGTCCGATAGACCACACGGGAGTTCTTGCGATTATTATGTAACACCTTGTATAAATGACCACTTTATTATGCGATTCATGTGTAGGCCAAAACCAGTACCTGTTCTGGGTATCGTAAATTTTATCTTACATACCGACTTGGTGCACCTCTAAACCCAACCATGGAACTCATATAAGCAGTCTAGTGACTAAATACTGTATGCTGTTGAAAAAAAACAAGGCATAAAATATTAGTTACTATTTGTACTGTACTATTTTAGGGACGTGCCTCAATCAAAACATCTGCGATGTCAAACTACGCTTACCACAGACTATCTGTAGATAGTTTACTATTTCGTTCACATCCGATTGCAGATTGCAGACCCCTTTGCGCTTTGGAGTCGAGGCTACTTTAAATCATGGGTCTTGATTTGAAAACTGCTGACAGTCATTAATTCTAACTTGCAACACAAATATCGAAACGTATTTAAAATTTCACTCTCTCTGATATCTTCAAATATTTTCGATTGTAAGAAACAAAACGATTTTTTAAATTAATTTAGCGTTACATGTGTTTAGTGTTTTGGTGTGCAAGTGGTCATAAAGCATTCAGAATCTCAGAACTAAATTTTTGACAACTTTACCCACTATAGAATAACGGTGTTGCCTTATAATCAATTTATTGACGTTTGTTCTTCATGCAAAATACTTAATTCGATTTCAAAACTCGGAACAAAGTTGAAGAAAGCCTGTGCAAGTGACTCTTACAAAATCATCTTACAAAATTATTACAACAAAATAACGAACAGGCAGAAAGAAGAATAGAAATAATGAATACAAGCCGTGCGTCCGATAAAATTTTACATCGAAAATAAATTACATTTTTGCATACAAACTTCCAGCCCCTGAAATTTCAAAAAAAATTGTGCGAAAACTCAAGCTCTACGTTTCACTCGACTGTGCGTTAAAACGCTATTATATCTAAACGCTTATTATTTTAATTAGTCAGCTTTTCACGTTTAAGCATATAAAATATCAAAATCCTTACCTATATCCATGGAATGTAAGTGCGAGAGTCCCAAAGTCGCCTGCCTCAGTACTTCTACGGCGTCTATGGTGCACTCGAAGTTCAGTTTCTTCTCCACGTAGTCTTGTAACGTCGCCGAGCATAGTTCTAATGCTATGTATCTGGAGAAAAAAAAAATGAGTTAATTACTACGTGAAATAAAGAGCCAGTGAAATTTAAGTGGTAATTATTAGTTTACTGATAGAAGTGAGCTATTTTATCATTACAACTAGCTGTTGCCCGCGACCTTCGTCCGCGTGAAGTTATTATAAAAATATAATTTTCCCCGTTTTTGCAACATTTTTCAGTGATGCCCCGCTCCTTTTGGTCGTAGCGTGATGTTATATAGCCTATAGCCTTCCTTGATAAATGGCCTATTTAATACTAAAAGATTTTTTCAATTCGAACCAGAAGTTCCTGAGATTAACGCATTCAACCAAACAAACTCTTCAGCTTATAATATTAGTATAGATAAACAATGAAATTACTCGACTGGAAGCGTATCGACCGCAAGTCATCTGAAATATGCTTGATACTCTTTTCTTCTTTATTTATGGTTGATGGATTTACATCTATTGAGCCACAGTTGGGGTTAAAACTGAAGACCTCTTGATTGACATTAGCACGTAAGGTTAAATGGCATAGAATAGTATGACATAGATGAATTATCTCAATCGTAAGAACCCTTTTAGTTAAAGTAGAAGTGCACGTCATGCGATAAAGATCTCTACGTCCTAAAGAATACGTACCGGAATTGTTTATCCCTTTCAGTGCAGTAGTATCGAACGACATGCGCGTGCGCATCGGACTCGCGCAGCAGCGCCACCTCGCGGTCGGCGAACGTGAAGCATTCAGGTAACAAACGCTTTACCGCCACAGCGCGCTTGTCAAACGTGCCTCTGTAAACAAAATAAAGGACACCTGTAGGTTTAAAACCAAGTAAACCGGGTGTTGGAACGAGGAAAAAGTTTACTTAAACTACTACTTAATGAATGACATAATATCAGATGAGTCATTTTCAGATACCATTTAATTCATAACTAAACTGCAATTCGGTTAAAACACATTTTGGTTTTTTTTTTTAAACAAAGCAGGCCTTATCCGCGTTTTGCATCTACTTTGACTTGTACAGTCCGCGAGGTCTAAGCTGAGCTTTGCATTTGTGTGAGTGCACATAGATAGTGTAGGTGTGACGTCGGCCTAAAGCGCGGCGCATCCTTTGCTTGGTTTAAACCGGTTTAAACAACCGGCCTGAGGCGCGGTGCATCCCCCGCGCGACAGATCTCCGCCGCGCACTTTCCACACTTCACCCCTTGTACTGTCAGCAGCGTGACGTTTTCAATTCTTAATATTATTTTGTTTTTGTGTTCGATTATACGGGGTGTAAACAGACCCTTCACCAAGCCGTCAACCAAGCATTCTGTACATCAAACTAAGTAACTTTACGCAAAAATTTTTGCTGGGAAACGAAATTTTTTTTGGGGGTCAAAATTCACATTTTTACGGTAAAACTCAATATAATGCGCTCAAAACTTATTGCTGATGGATGCTTTGAATAGTAAACGGACCATGGAGGTAATTGGAGTAAAGTTAGAACCTTAAAAAGTAGTATTTAAAAAAAAAACTTGTGAGAAAATTGGAACTTTGACCCCCAATATCTCCGTAACTAGAAGGTTCCCAGGTATGGCCCAGAACAAAAAAATGATCACAATGACGAGGAGAACAAGTGCCTTTCGGCTTCGTTAAGGGTCTTTTTACACCCTTTATAGATACTAGGAAAAGAAATGTCTGCCAACACAAATAAACGAATAATAAGAAAACCGTTAAATAGCCAAGTAAAAGAAATATTGTGTAATTTAAATACTTATTTTAAAGACATAAACGACAAAGACATGTCTAGTGTCACTACATCAGCCCAATTGGTAGCGACATCGACGGGAATCGCGCTGTCTACTGTCAAAAGAGTTTTATTGGAAGGCAAACGTCTTTTGGAGGACGAAAGCAAATTTAAATCTCCGAAAAAGACCAGATGCAGGAAAAATATAATTATCATTGACGATTTTGATAAAGCGGTAATCCGAAGAACTATTCATAATTTTCACATTACTGATAAAGAGGTGCCAACTATGAAACGAATACATGAAAAGTTGAAGACAGAAATAAACTATCCAGGTTCAATTTGGTCATTGCGTAAAGAAGTGTCTCTTTTAGGATTTAAATGGAAAAGGACAGAAGATAATAGAAAAATTCTAATGGAAAAACATGAGATACGTTATCTACAATTTTTTGATCAAAATTTCTGAATATCGCATTCAGGGCAGGCCAGTCGTTTATACCGACGAAACATATATAGACACGACTCACATTTCTTCGAAATCTTATTCAGATGGCAGCACTTCTGGTTTGAAGAAACCAATTTCTAAAGGAAATCGTTTAATAATAGTTCATGCCGGCGGAGAGGACGGTTTCATACCAAATGCACTGCTGATGTTCAAAGCAAATCAAAAAAGTGGTGATTACCATAACAATATGAATGCTGAAAACTACACGAAATGGTTACAAACGCAATTAATTCCAAATTTAAAGCCCAATAGCGTTGTGTTGGTAGACAATGCATCTTACCACAATTCGTTAGAAAATCCCGCTCCCAACTCAAATAGTCGTAAACAAGATATGATTGACTGGCTCAAGTTTCGCAATATAGATCACTCTACATCGATGCTTAAACCACAACTCTATCAATTGATACTGCAAAATAAACAAAGATTTATTGAATATAAAATTGACACTTTACTTAGAGAACATGGTCACAGCGTCCTTCGTCTACCACCCTACCACCCGGATTTCAACCCAATTGAAAATATATGGGCAATGATAAAAGGATACGTGGCGAAAAAAAACGTATCAATGAATATGGATACAATAATGAGGTTAGCGAAAGAAAAAGTTGACACTATCAGTGTCGAAGTATGGAAAAATGTGTGTGATCACGCAATAAAAGAAGAAACAAAGTTTCGTGGTCACGACGCAGCTCTTGATGATATAACGGAACGATTTATTATTAACACAAACGACACATCAGACGAGAGTGAAAATGATGACGAGAATGATAATGAAATTGATGAAGATGCAATGTCCGGTGGAGAAGAATAATTGTTATAGTTTTTTTTTATATTTGAATTTTATTTAATGATCTCTGACTTCTCAGTCACACTTACATATGTAGGTACTCATCAGTCATACATAATTATCATAGCTAGCCTTCATTTTAAAAAATTTTGCTTATTTAGTTTTATTTTATTTTTAAACTTGTATACCTCTCCCACTTATGTTATATACCTACTACCTAAAACATAAAAATATATTTTTTAAAGTTTTTTTTCTGACTCTACTTTTGGTAATCACTCACACAAATGCAAAGCTCAGCTTAGATCTCGCGGACTGTACCAGGCGCTGATTGGCAAGGTTTTTACGAGGAAACATCGAGATTTCTTAAATAATTTGTTACTTTAATACTGTTTTATATGAAACAGTTCGATTTAAATGCTCTTATTCTAAATAGTGTAAACCGCATCAAAATAGGTTGCTAAAAACGACTTTAATTTAACCTTTCGTGTGCCGGAACGTAGATCTACACGAGACACAATGACTTTTTAATTGTGTCTGTATAGGCGGCATACGAGTGGTTAAAATATACATAAATTATTTTAGATTTTTGAAATACAAGAGATTTATTTTAATCGATTGCTTTTGTCATATAGTCTTAAAACTTACTTGTAAACAAAGGTCCCTTCACATCCCTTCCCGAGCACCTCATCAGTATTGAAGGTGATCCTCCCAATGCGGACCTCTCCCCCGCCGACCTCCACCAAATGTCCGGTAACTTCACCATTAGATGATGTGGAAGCGTTTGAGGTACGAGAACCACCTTGTGATAGCTGCTGGAATTCACGGGCCTGGAAAGAAGATAATTGGGGATGAGTTTTGTGCTTTTGGTCCTTTGATGTCGTAGAATACGTTCAATGACGTCAATTAGCAAGACTGCTTGTGTTAAGAG
Organism: Noctua pronuba; assembly: GCA_905220335.1. NCBI lineage: Eukaryota > Metazoa > Arthropoda > Insecta > Lepidoptera > Noctuidae > Noctua > Noctua pronuba. The sequence continues at coordinate 6,515,998 of LR999900.1, read as the reverse complement.
GAGACATGGCCTGCGAGAAATTTGAAAAATAGGTATTCGAAGAAACGATTGCCGTCGCGCTGCGTCAAACCTGCCCCCGTTGAGTGCGATAGGGACAGCTGCAGCTCAGGCCGATTTTATCACAATAATTTTGACGAGATCGACGTTTCGTATTCCCCTTTTTTTCTCCTCAAAAACTGAGCCGATTCCATTATTTTTGACATTAAAATTTTAAGAAAGAGTATGTCTAGGTTCCTATCAATTTATTTTAAAAACTTTTATAATTTGTCTGGTAGTCCTCTAATCACGGCCGTTAAAATGGGACATTTTTTGTCTGAAGAAAAAAGGGAAATACGAATCGTGGATTTCTTCAAAATTTGTATGGAGAAATCACAGCCCATGTCCCCTCTTAAGAGCAATAATTGTTAGTCTGATCAACAAAAAGTAAATCTGCTAGAGATAAATCTGTTACCTCAAACCAGGTATTTTCCCTGTTCATACGAAGAACTTCTTGGTGCCTGGCCAAAATAGGGACTAACGCCCCTAGACTCTTATTTTTAAAAGACATTTCACAAAATTAACAAACTATGTTTACCAACAGACAGGGGTGAGCTGTAATGTCATCAGAGCGCCACACGATCCTTGTGACATCGTATTGTAAGTTCATACAAACGCATTTCACGTTGAAAGACAATATTTTTTAACGTCTCACTGACTGTCTCTAATTTCACACATGACCACATACATAAACATGACCTATTTCGTCATGGATGATGATAATGAAATGGGAATTCCTACAACATTAACAACAAGACGAGATAAATAATGTAGGTATCGACCTCTAATCCATTAATGTTTAGTTTTTCCCAGGTTTGGGAGGTGAAAGGAGAGGCCTTTGCCCCGTAGTGGGACACTCAAATAGGTTAACACAAAAAAACTAGAATATTTACTTTTAAAACGAAATAAGCTGGCGATTAACTGGCCTGATGATAATGTTAAAATCAATTTGATATGAAATGCTCGTATGATATGTTTAATAGCAAAAGGTCGTAAGACATTTCTGCTGCTGTTTTAATCATGATTAACCTCATGACATAAAGGTAATGCCAGCAATTGCGATAAGAAGCAACAAAATAGCTACAAGAACGATAAACCTGTTTTTTTTACGTTTCTCTTAATGTTTTTAATCAACGTAAAATCAATCAATTCCTTTTCGGTTACATGCAATTATTTTGATTCAAACAAACTAGAATATTTTAAAGGTTAAAATATCATTTGTGTCTTTCTAGACAATTCTAAACAGTACGATTAGGAATATTCTTGATAATGTTTATCAAAAAACGATATTGTCGTAATTGGAAAAACACTACGTTTGGCCTCAAAACTTGACCTCGGAGTTTTATTTTAAACAAGAATTAATTATTTGACAGCTGTATTGCCAATCTTATTAATTGAAAAATTTAAATAAACTGAACATTCAGGGGACGACGTATCCATGCTCTTGTTAAAGTCAACACATTCCAATTGTACAAACAAGCTAAGGAAATTTGTCACTCTCATCAGCAGTGGTATGGTACGAATTTAAAACAAGATTTGTAGGCACTACGTAGAGGCAATTGTACATAATAAATCAATGTTGAGATGCAGCCGCACTTTGAAATTAATTAGTTATCCCATTGAATGTTTTTTTCAAGAAATAATCATTCAATGGGATTAAATGAACTTAAAGGCTTGTATTGATGACTTTAATGATTAATTAGAACTCTGTAAAGCCATATTTGTTAGAGTCGCGAATCATATTTTAATCAACATACAACCTAAACTGACCTGCAAATTGCAAAAAAAGTAAGAAAACTTGAATTTCGCGGGCTACCCTGACGTTTTCACCTTAATCCAAACATTTATCCGTCCTATTATCATAGAAAACAATACTGAAAAAACAATTATCAAAATTATTATAAATCATCAATATATAATTATTAATCCGTATTTCTTGTTAAAAATCAATCATACATACGCTTTTACAGTCCCGACCTTTAAATATTACAATGGAACCTTGACATTTTTGAATAATGCAGTGGCCAATAGTAATTGTCATAAAATACAAAGTAAATGCCATAATCTGCATACAATTAAGTAAATGCATTTAACCAGAACAATAGTATGTAGTAACAGTTAAATATACCGTTATATACCAGCATTATAACTTCGTCCTCCATCCGTTACCGAAATTTCAATGTCAATTGTAATAGCATACAGCCATCTATGATAAGAAAAATAAATGCAATACATACATAAATATTAATCACGTTGGAACCGGCGTGTTGGCTCCAACAAGGCGCAACGTGGCGATAACGCCACGCATTTTATTTATTTTCTAGATATTACGTTACATAGTTATCTAATACCGCTTACCTGATATCGAAGATACCAGAACATGGTGATCACCAATCCCACTAGAATTATCAGCGCAACTTTCAGCACTTGATTCTCTTGCTGATGAAACCACAAGTACGCTCGCTTGTACCATAGATCAGGTCTGAAGTCAAACCCTTCGAACAGGTCCTCAGTCTGCACCGATACCGAAATCGAATTAGGATTCGAATTCGACTTCAAATTGGTTTCGTTTTCGACGTCATTCTCGCCTTCCGAATGGACTTGGCCGTTAATCAGTTTGATGGCACTGTTCTGTGAGTTATGCACATTTATGAAGTTTGAATTCGGTAGCTGAGGCAGCCATGTCGTGGTCAGTTCCGGCACTTTGTAGTGTCCGAGTAAGAGGTAGGGCGCTGCTACATGGATGTTCAAATCTTTCAGTTTGTAGTGCACGTTTTTGAAAGGCTCGTATTGGGGCGTTTCTGACTTGACCTCTTCTGACGGGCCTTCTAGGAGTAAGGGCTTTGTATGGCCGGTCGATATTGTGATGGTATTTTTGTCTACGAGCGATGATAACGCGTACAGGCCGTGGTTGTGCTCGCCGACATATAATGTGGGGCTGAAAAACAAAAACTTTATAGAAAGGTTCAGGAATATAGCCCTTATCACGTAAGCAATAATGTGCTCATTTGCGTGCCTGACATAGCAATGTTTAAATAGTAAACAATGTGTTATAATTGGAATGCAAATGAATGAAACAACAATTACGCTTTACTGAATGCACCATTAATTAAGAAAATAATTGGAAAAAATCACATTTGTAATTTGCTCTGTATTGTTTTGTTTCCCACTATCTTTTGACCAGAGTAAGGTGAACGAGGTGAATTAAATAATGCATCTGCTTTAATAATTTATATTTAAACTATCATTTAAAAAATCAATATACCTACTTTTCTTCGAGTAGAAAGAGTAAACAGGTACAATATGATTAAATACATAGTTTTTTTTAAGTTTCACATAAAATATCACCGAAACAAATCTATATAATTCAAATGCATTTAAACGCGGAAATTCGCGGAAATTTAAATGCGATTGTTGCGAAGGCTTTCAATAAGAACAAAATATTATTTGATTATGAATCTTATTGTAGAAAACATTAGAATTGACAATAGCGTAACAAGTTGTCACACAGATGTGAGAACGGAGTTTACTTTTGAAAGTACTTGTTTAGTAATCAATGCACTATAATCAAACGATCAGTCCTTCAGTGAGCGTTTCATCTGGATTATTCGGCACTGAAATATTGTTGCGCTGTTCTTCAGATAGGTCAGGTTCGTAGTACTCGCAACATGAATTGTATGACAAGATGTATGGACGTCGACGAGGAGGAGGAGTATGTGAGGATCGCAGCAGGTGTCGTACTGTGATTTCTACCTACCCCAAAAGGCGTGAGTTTAGGCGTGGTTTTGAGTTTGTGTTTGTATCAACATATTATTACTAGGAGCTCATGGCTAAATTAAAACAGCCGCTCGGGTCGCTCTTCCGGTTAAGCCGCGCTTGCCTGGGTTGGTCCGTGCATGGGTGACCACCAATTACATACCGAGCTTCTTCCGTGCCTTGGAAAGCATGTTGGTCCTAGCGGTGAATAGTAAATCTTTGACAGTCGTTACAGGTAATCAGTGCCCCAAATTCAGACAACCAGTCTTACCAAGAGGTATCGTATAAGCCAGTACTAACTGGGTTGTGGAGGGCAGATAGGCAGTCACTACATATAAAATACTGGTATTCAGCTGCACCCAGTTAGACTGGAAGCCGACCCCAACATAGTTTGGAAAAAGGCTGGGCAGATGATATGTTTATTCTTTAGAACTTAGCAATGATGTTTGATGCTATATCATATTTACGCGGCTACTGGATGACCTCTGTCCATAAATAGTACATAAAAGTCCTTCAGTTGCATACGATCGTTATTCTCGGCTTCGAGTACTATGTAGGTACTTGAGGTAAACGCCTAACCATTATTCATTAATACACACCGTAAACGAAACGATAGCAAAAATATTTCATACAAACATAACTCAATCACGCCTTTTTCTCGTGCAGGGTAGGCATAATCCACAGAAGGCCACCTGCTACGATGGTGATATACTCCTATCGCCTCGTCCACGTTCATCTATACTAATATACTAATATACTAATAATATTATAAAGCTGCAGTGTTTGTTTGTTTGTTTGTTTGTTTGTTTGTTTGAACGCGCTAATCTCTGGAACTACTGGTCCGATTTGAATGATTCTTTCAGTGTTAGGTAGTCCATTTATCGAGGAAGGCTATAGGCTATATATCATCACGCTACGACCAATAGGAGCGTAGCAGCAATGAAAAATGTTGCAAAAACGGGGAAAATTGTATTTTTAATAACTTGACGCGGACGAAGGTCTCGGGGAACAGCTAGTAGTTCATACATCTGGTCATACACGCACGCCAGTTGCGAGTACTACGCACCTGACACTTATGAAGACCATGAATGATAAAGTCTGCCTCTCATTCTTCCATGTACTATGGTTATAGTCGTCTTTCATTCATCCTCTCAACATGACCAAACCACCAAAAGATAACTAACTAATATCGGTACTTAAGCCTTCCTTTAAAACGAGGTTTATCGATTCGATTATATCGGTATGGAGCATAGGCTACGAGCCACAAGTGTCAATCATTACCATCGTACATTAGTGTCCATTGTCTAGCACGCAATGTTGAGTACTACAATCCGCAAATAGTTTCCTATGAGTGATAACGGAAAATACACATACACGTAACATCACGCTATATATCCTCGCTGGGTTAGGCAGAGGTAAAGAACGTCTATGGGACGCCCATGTTTAGTAAGATAAAACCGATTGACAACTGCCTGTTCACTACGGGGAGTTTTTTTTACATCACACCTGTATTCCCTAAGGCCCGGCGCCCACTATCGGTGGGCATCGGTGCGGTTCGGTACAGCTCGAGCGCTTTACGCCGGCTTCGAGCGGCTTAGGGCGCCTTAGATCCGTCGGGCGACTTCGGGCGGCCTCGGCAGCCGTAAGTATGGCTAAGGATGCCGAGGCGGTCTTCGGGTAGCTCGGGTGGCATTTTCGGATCAGACACGTCGCAGAACAGTCATTTCGATCACCGCACGCGCCTTCATTATCGTATCGTACAAGTAGACGCAAAATAACTTGGCAGTCCTGAACATAGGCTCTGCGAACTTCTGCGCATGTACATTCGTAAAGAAAACTGTTATTGGCATTTTTTTTTTAACCAAAATACTAATAAAAATGTCCTAATACCAATCTTCTTCTTTGTCTTAAGGCTCCAAGTTTCTCTTCTTCTTCAGCAAGATGAACAATGAGAACTAAGTCCCAATCCACCATTATAAATACACACACATAACTGTTTTCACGGAACGTTACGAGTGACTGCTCTGCGATGTTTCTGCAGCCAGAACTATTCTTAGGCTACCCAAAATCAGCTACGGCGTCCTTAGTGTTTACGACTGCCGAGGCAGCTCTCAGGCGCCCAAAGCCGCCCGAAGTCGCCCGACGCAGCTCTAAGGCGCCCAAAGCCGCCCGAAGCCGGCGTAAAGCGCTCGAGCTCTACCGAGCCGCACCGGTGCCCACCGATAGTGGGCGCCGGGCCTAAGGGGTATGTTTATGTTATTTAATACCAAAGGGAACCAGTATACTCGGGTCTCGTCAAAAGATAAAATAAATCTGTGATGAAGAATAACATTGACTTATAGATCAGATATAGAAGTTTAAGTCTACCTTACTGTTGTACCCATTTGGTCAGTACCCCTAAAACGTCAAGAACAGACAGCAACCAAATTCAGGCTTATCTGTTATCTTTTCACGCCTAAATTACTTAACGTATTTGGATGTTTCTCACACAGATAAATTTTGATATAATGTGAGGACACTTTTTATCCCGTAAGATAATTTCCGGCATTCAAGCGGACGACGCCGCGAGCAAAAGCTAGTCAACCATAATACTTACTACAACTCAATATTGGAATTCTTAATCCCCTGTCCATTGCTCAAAGTCGTAGCGTCCTCCATGATATGGTCCAGCGTATCATCGCCAATAGAATTGAAAGGGACAGTGATAAGTCCGTCTCTGTCTAACAAGTAGGCGGCGACAACTGGCGTCTCGAAGTTGTGGGACCATACGAGATCTCCCGTCTTGCGGTCGAAGGACATCACTCGGCCGTTGGAGGTCGATGTGAAGTGGATAATGCCTGTGGAATAGAATGGGATACTCTTCGTTCACATGGGTGTAAAAGACCCTTAACGAAGCCGACAGGCACTTGTTCTGGACCATACTTAGGAACCTTCTAGTTAGGGGTCGTCCATTAATCACGTGAGGCTTGAAAGGGGGGGAGTGTGGTGAGATATCACATGTATTTATTTTTTCTTTGAACGCGCGATTTCTGTGCCGAAAAGCGCTGCGTGACCTTGAAATTTTTATCACGGTGCTTAATTTTCCAGAATTAAATTAGATTATGCCTAATAACCTGTATTTAAAGATAATATTCTGGTTTTTTTAAGATACTTTGTACAAAAATGGACATGATTTTGGGTAGGGGGGAGGGATAGTCTAAAACCTCACCACGTGTCACCATGGGGGATGTAGGGGTTAAAAAGTTGCTAAAAAACATCACGTGATTAATGGACGACCCCTTACGGAGATATTGGAGGTCAAAGTTCCAACTTTTTTTTCTTTTAAGTTTTTAAAATGTTAAAACTTTACTTTAAATACATCCATGACCTCTGTACTATTCAATGCAATCATCAGCACAACGATTTGAGTGCATTACACTGAGTCCTACCGTAAAACGTGATTTTTCATCCCAAAAAAAGTCGTTTCCCAGCATTAATTTATGCGTAGTGTTACTTAGTTCGATGTAAATAATGCTTGTTTGACGGCTTCGTGAAGGGTCCGTTAACAGATAATAAAATAGGGTAATACGGTGACACGATGAGCGGTCGTATCCCTAAAAGCGATTTTCTAAAGACAACCTTTGGAAGGAATTTAAAAAAATGTTTATTTCAATGGGCATTTCGATACATATTATTGGAGTTCACCTTTTAAACAAGGAATTGCTTGTATTAGGAAAATCCGCACTTCTACTTATAATTTTTTATGCAATTGAAATGTAGACAATGTGAACTTGCAAGACTAAAAATAAAAGGGTAACTTAAAATTAATATACTTAAAATAAAAGTAGAAAGAAAAATGATACTGCAAGTCTGCAGATCGTCTGTGGAAAACATTTGATGGATATTTATGCAAGGTTTAAGTCGATGTTATTATAATACACGGTTATATAAAAGTAAACCGTGACTGAGAAGATTGTTTTATTATCACAATCACAACAGTAAATGCAGTATAAGTTGTACACAATTTAATGTTTTCAATTGAATGTATTACTTCCAAATAAAACCAATTAATAAATAAATTATGAAATAATACCAATTAGACTACAAACATTACTGCAAAAAAAATCATTTAGTAACTAAATTGCGAGCGTAGACTAAGTTTTAAGATGTTTTTCCTGAAAATGGTTATTCTTTGACTCAATATCACTTTGAGTCTAAATAAAGATCGCCATCTTCCTGCCCTTGTCCCATGTTACTTGGGGTCGGCGCAACACGTTTTATTCTTCCATTCTCCTGAGTTAACCATCACGCTATAATTTTTTCTTTCACATCATTCCCATCACACAATCCATCCATCGTTTCCTTTGGTCTTCCACTCCCTCTCCAGAGTCAAAATAAAGATACTGCCATTTATTGTTACAGGACGATGTAATACCTGCTTTCATTTTAATGTGCAAGTTAGAATAACAAGACTGACAGTTACAACAATACAGGGTGTTCCAAAAAAGAACAATTAAAAAAAATCTTACCGTAATCATTCAGCATCTCTTTCCCCATAGCCAATGACGTATAATCAAAGAAGGTAACATTCCATTTGTGGTTCTGATTCTTAGAATCATGCATCAGTATATTGTACTCAGTTCTTGCTACATAGATGCCTCTCTTCTTGTCCGGAGTACATGTATTGTCATCAGAATTCTTGAAAATCTTTGACTTGTCGAAACCTATAACAGAGGGAGAAATGTAAACTTAGCTATACAAAACCAGTTTATGCTGACCTCTTATTGTACGGGAAATCTATACAAAGCGAGGCCATGTTATACTGGAAATGTGTAGCTTGATGTGTCGCCCTGTGTATACAATAACTGAGGAATGTTGCGAGTTGTTATCAGAAAAGGTTTGTTGACGAATGATTTGTTTGTGCGCCCACAATTTGATGACGGATAAAAAGGATGGATATCTCATAACTGATACAATCACCCTTCTATCAATTACATACAAATACCAGTCATTAGGCATTTATTTGGATAAATGTAACATCGCGCCTGTAATCCCCGAAGGGTTAGGCAGAGGTGTACTTATTAATAGCACATCCACATTTCGCCGGTTATGTTTAAGGGGTTTTCCCATGTAGGTAATATAGGCTATTGCCATCAACCGAGCACAAATCCAGCCTTCGTGGCTATAGATGCAAAACGGGTTTTAAACGTTTTAAACCATTTGGTTTTAAACCGTCTTTTTGGTTTAAAACGATTTAAAACCACAGTTAGCGGTTTACTATGGTTTAAAATGTTTTTGTTTTGTTTTTATTGTGTGCACTTGTGGCATGTGCCAAATAAATGTATTTTCTTCTTCTTATTTCTTCTAAATCGTAACGTAGGGTATGAGGAGAGCCTCATACCCTACGTTACGATTTTGGTAGCAAATTGCAAAATAAAAATACGGCATTGCCGTTATATTTTAATAAACACGCATTTCATGATTGTTTTCAGTCTGTCTAATCCTAAAAAGTAGTATAAGTATGATATATGACTTCACATATATTAATAAAAATGCTAAATGATTTCAATTAGCCTTTTAAAATAATTTATAATCAATGTACGGCCCACGTGGTCGTGGTTTTAAACCGTTTTAAACCAATTTAAAACCGGTTTTAAACCACGGATTTTGGTTTAAAACGGTTTATTTACAACTATATTCGTGGCTGCTACTGAGAAATTCCCAAAAAAGTGGAAAAACCCAATACCAATTTTCCCCACCCGGGGAACGTCGATCGAACCCAGGACCACTAGACCAACGAGGCAGTCAGTTAAATTAATCGAGTAATTAATTTGAGTTATTTCGACAAAATGATTTAAAAAACGCATAAAAAGTCGGAGAGGCATTATATCTGAAATCAAAAAAGTTTGGCATGCTCGTGCAACACGACTTTTCAGTGTGCAAAATTAGAATCAGAAAAAAATACATGAATCTCTAGTTTTATCTCAGCCATGAGAGGTAAAAACCGTTATTATTTATTAATATGTATTATTTTTCCTGATGGGATAACCTTATATGGTATATGGATAACTTGCAACGAAACTTATACAGTCACTTACGAGATATCTTCCGTGAAACCGTGAAAGCTTAACACAGTGTTAGAACTTGCAACGATTTTCGAAATATCTGAAAAATCAGCAGTATCGTTTCTTGCAATAAGGTCGCTATTACATTATTTATGTTGTCACACAAAAATGGCATATTATCTAACTTTATGTGCTGATGAGATGTCTTGTATCAATATTTAGGTGATAAGAAATGTGAATCATAGGTCGGTGAACTGAACAAACATCTAAGTTTGATGGACTATCCATCTACTTGGCACTATAACGGTCTCTTATGAAAAGCCCTTTATGAAGAGTTGCTATTGACTTATTTCTACTAATATTATAAAGAGGTAATTTTTTTTGTAAGTTTATGTGTAGGGGCTAATCTTCGAAACTGCTGATCTGATTCCTAAAATTATTTCAGTAACAGGAAGCTACATTATCCCCGAGTGATACTTATAGACTATATTTAAAACGCTCCCGTGAGTATATCCCGTACATAACGGGAGCGAAATCGCGAGCAAAAGCTAGTTCATTTATAATCATATTATCGTCATCACAACTAAGCAGCCTAACAAAAAATTTAAAGTATTTCAAACGGTGTTAAGATAATAGAGCCTGAAATCTTTACCAACGATGAAATCGATACTTATACAATAACATTACGCCTATTTTTACCGAAGGGTTAAGCAGAGTTGGCAGAGGTGAACCCATAGTGGGACTGGGTACACCAACACAGCGTATCCCCATCAAAACAAAGACTCCAGATCACTACTGAGAAATTACCTGGTGGTAAAAACACAATAACAGTTTGCTCGATCTGGGTACCGTATCTCAAATACAGTAATAGCGCTTACAAACACTAAACCAACGAGACGGCACTCAATAGACTAATTTTGCAAAATCCGTCTGAATAGCGAACATTCGAAAGTCGTCGGATTTCAGCAAAAAGTTTTGTTCCATTTAACTGTGTCATTGGCTGTTGCTTTCAAGCGCTTGAATTTCGAACCATCCGTTAATTGTTCATGACTACTATTTTACACTTCGGTAATTTTTGCCACAACTTTTTACCGAAACAATGCGTTTAGAACAAAGATCTGTGTTGAAAGGCCCTTTTGATCTAAATTAAAATCCAACTAATGTGATAAGTGTGAAAGTGACTTTGTTTTTCACACCTTGACGGCTTTCGATGAAGGTATTCAAAATATCTAGACCATGTACTAAGTGAGGACATAAGTTTTTTTTCGTCTAGAACTTTGCGAAGTCACGAGCAAAACCTAGTATAGTAGAATTAACAGACGCCCACATAATTTCACAATTTCCGATTTGATATCTGATCACTGCAATTTTATCTACATTTTGATAGAAACACGCCATATGGACCACATCATGTCCGTACCCGCACCGTAATTACCGTCCGACGATAAGCCTATACATAATTATGCTGTTCTAGTAAATGAAACCGTAGCATATCTGTTAGTTTGTTACGGAAATATAGACGAGCGAAGTCAATTTGATGGAACTGATTTATATTCTTTTTTTAATTTGTACTGACTCTATATGGACCAACGTATACAGTCCACCAGTCTGGTACCACCCGAAACGAAGATGTTCATCAGAGTAGATAACGGAAGAAACGAGACAGACTTATCTTCATTAAAACACGTCATCATTTGGGCAAATCTGAACAATTTGGAAATCCCCATCATTGTCAAACAGATAAGGATGCCTTACCTAGCCGTGAGCAAAACTCCTTAAACTCTTCTAATAACCATAAACTAAATGATAATACTTAAAATATACCTGAAACATGTTCTCTCGACCCAGTCAAAGGATCCAGCATAAACCACGTGTCACTCTTCTTCCCAGTATAAAGAATACCATCAGTAGATCGACACGGTGCATTCGCGACTAGCTCCGGTATGGTGAATGGCAACTTCTTCAGCATCTGCTGGTCTTCTCGAGGTCCGTACATGTAGAGGGTGCCATGCCGAGGGTCTGGGAGAAACTGGGGCATCAGGTCTGCATGCTGGTTCGGGACTTTTACTACCGGTTCTGGAGAAACAGAAAAATAGTATGATAAGCGACACACCAGTTATGGTTGTAGGTGTCCAGTCAACGCGGGCCTGTACACGGTGAGTAATGGGCTAGCTCGCCGTCTGTCCGTCTTATGACGACAGGCCGTGTCGACGGCGCGTTCGTGTTCCACGCGCGCCTCAAAGAGATGTCAGCAAACCGGAAGGGGTCCGCAAGGGACGATGCCTGCCGGGGCTGCGGGTCTGTTCGAAAGAGATACCGCGGCCCTGGAACAAATAGGGCAAAGAAGGAACATGGATGGGTTTTTAGTCAGGACAAGTGTGACACTCGCTTCCGCTCCGCCCAGAGCGGGAGGGGTCATTTGAGGAATTAGGATCAGAAAAAAAAAGGTATCCTGTCAATAGATCATTTTTAAATCCACCTGTCGTGTCCCTCAACTGGGAAAAGGTCTCCTCTATAGTCTTCCACTATTCCCTGTACGTTGCCTTCTCCAGCCAATAACCGCTCAAAGGCATAAAAGCTTTTGCGTTTACAAGGCCTCCCTAGGCAACGACGCACGTCTTCTAGCTCCCAGTTCCGTGCAGACGACTCTGGCCCATATATCCCGATGCATGCTGGACACATGGGCCACCCAATTCTAATTCAGCCTTGCAGACTTATAGCACACATTTTAGAATCAAGATTTGGTAATGTCATAGTTCTGTTCCAATAAAACTATACCGCCAGCACATCAAACTACTACAATCTGTCAAATTTCTTTATTACATTTTCAACTTTAGCTACAGCATTAGGTTCAAGGTTGATTTGGAATATTTGACAGTTTCGGGTAGCCTGATGTGCTGGCGTCTGTACTTTATTTATTTGCAACATCCGCGAATCAGGTTTTAGTTATGTCATCTCCATTTTTATATCAAATTCTATTTTTCATTTTGAGTATTTTGGCAACCCTAGGCAAGAAAACTTGAATGGCATTTAGACAATCCGAGCATCGAACCAAGGACATCACGATTGGCAGATGAGCTTACCTACGTAGTTGCGCTACTAAAGTGATGAGTCACTTTGCCTACTTGAAGTTTTAAGAGTAGAAAGTATATAATCAAGCTCACACAGGTGATTCACAGTTGTCGCCAACATTTGTTTTGAATGCTTAACGTAAATACTCAATAATATGTCGTAACTCAAACTAAACATGCGAGGGTTTATTTATAACCTTTTGTGTTCCTACAAAACACACATTATGTAGTTACCGACAATCACGACTAGTTACCACGTCAAGTAAACAAGTTCCAGGTTATAATGAGAAATACACCGAGCAAGGTGCAAGTAACAAGCACGGCAAGGAGTCTAGGATCAAGCAATAAAAACATACATGTCATGTACACTGCTTGCTTGTTCGAAGACATGTCCTTTATTTTGAAAATGGTTGTCTAACAGTTACAAAGTCATCCTAAAAATAAGAAACATGGGTTTCTCATCTAATTTAATTATATATTATTATTTAATTTTATGATTAATTTGATTTCGCAATTTATATATTGATGATACAAAAACATTAGATGATTTACAGTACATGTTATAAATATGTTCTTTCCGCATAGAAAACAGGACACAAGTAAGTTGATGCAGCAACAAAGCTATGACAAATCATGGAAGTACATAAAACTGAACAAAAAGTACCATTAATTTAATAAATTGTCACTAAAGAAAACCAAAATAAAATGGTATGAAAGCTTAATAAGCTGGTAAGTGCATGTATATGTATTTGGGATTTATTCATTTCTAGATATTAAAGTTAGAAAAAAAACATGTTACACCAACCCCAAGTAACTTGGAACGAGGGCAGGAAGATGATACTGATTAAATACTCAAATATTAGTTAACACCTGTACTAACATGTTAATATATCACTCTATTGATTATAGCTCACCATTTAATTTTCAAGTAAACTAACAAATGAAGATACTATTGACTCTAGATACTTCACACTAGTCTATATTCATGCATTCCAACATATGCATGCATGTATAAAGTAATAATTGTTCTCCACAAATATTTACTGATAACTTGTTTAATCTACACACGTCTGGCACGCACAAGGTGTTAATATTGCTTATCTATGACCCATTAATACATATTCGAACTTTTTAATCACTAACCAAGCACCTTTCATACACTCACTGCTATATTTATACAAATTATAATACTTATTAATTGTAGATAAAATATGAATATTGAATATGTATGACAGATGGTAACTTATAATGAGTGTATAATTTGCCTGCGGAACAGATATATTTCCCATAAAATGCTTGAATTTATTACAACTGTGCCATATTCATTAAAAAGGTTATATCTCAGCAAATGGGTTGGTCCTTCAAATAAGACTTTCTGAGGCAGGGGAGGCTTAATTAAATTATTGTGTCTACTAGTAATTTCAAAATAACAGCTTTTTACTGAATACATAATTATGAAAGCATATATGGTACCTATAACAAAAAAACCTTTTTTTTTAATTTTGTCTGTTTGTTTTGGCTAATCTCCGAAAGAACTGGATCGATTTTGACAAGACTTTTACTGACAGACAGCTGATTTTATAAGAAGTAACTTAAGCTACTTTTATTTAAAAAAAGGTTAAGACTTTTGTGCAAAAAAAACCCTTAAAATTGTTAACAAAATCCGATTCAAACAGAAAAGTCATATTTTTATAATAATTTCATGACGAAGGCCGCGGGCAATAGTTACAGTACATAAAAATAGAATGATAGATTAAGTAGACTACCCATCTCATCAAATAGCAATCTACTTACTGTATTAAAAATTGTATATGAAAATATATCTACACTCATTGATAATTACTTACTGATAAAATCAATAGTGATGGCAATTATACATTTATATAAAAAAGGCTTGTCAATTTAAGTAAACATCAGTTTCAATATACTCCTAAAAACACAATGTTTTAATTCTCAAGTTTTATTTAATTGACAGTAAATCTGTGTAACACTGATTAACTGTTTCTAAGGAAATAATAAAGTTCTTGGATCAATCTAGAAAGAAGATCAATAAATAAAGATTGAATATCTTGTCTTTGATTATCTTATCTTTTTATTTAGGCCTCGGAAATTTGATTTCCATAAATATAATTATTAGTGGATAAAATCCTTATTTACTGTGTGATATGGTATTATTTCTTATCTTTTAATCAACCAAGTAATGTTTTATCATAGATTATAGCCATATGTGGAATTAACTGTGTGATAAGTGATTATAGTATTTTTTTCAATTTAAGCTTCCGCACAGATCTGTTCTACGAAGACTAATAAGTAATAAAGATCTGATGCAATCATTACTGATAATGAATGGAAATATGCAATTAATTAGCAGAATTATTGGATGTTGTCATAAAAATACTTATTAATCAGAGATAGGCCAAACATTTAAAGCATTATTCAAAAACCACTTTGTCAACCCACATATGTAATCGTAAACTTTAAAGGACTTATAGAAGTAAATAAAGCGATAATTACTACCACATAGTAGTGACAAACAATTCAAATCAAATTTTATAAATTCCTTTTTTAACTTGCACTGTTCTATTTTTCTTAAAAAAAAAAAGCTGTAAATGAACTTAAAATGACAAATAATAAAGGTTTTACTCACCATCTTTTAGTTTCCATATAATATTGCCCGCCAAAGGCTCCACCGCGACCATGCCGCCTCCTAACGTGGCAAACAACAGAGGCCGGTCATCGAAAGCACGAGACAATTCCGTACTTTCCTACAACAACAATAACACCGCTCAACACAAAACTAATATAACCTTGTATTCACATAATTCATAGCTCTATCAATAATAAATGCGGCGCAATCGGTGCAATCTCACCTTTCCACCACTGTCCACAACAGAACCTGCACCGTACGAACCAAACAAGAACAATATCACAAAGAAGTACTTCATGTTTCTCACTAAACTTAATGTACTTTATATTTAATCATATGTGTAATTTCCATTATTTTTGATGTAATAAACGCATAAACCAAAACACTACAAAAGAATCCTCGCGAATGTTATTTTTGACAGGATGTCGACTGGTGTCAGTGTCACACAGGTTATACTGAATCACTTTAGAGTTGTGCTTAGTCGATTATTATCCGTTCACGGAGTGATGTGTGGTAAATGATATTTGGCGTTGTTGGAAAACCATTGGGGGACATGAGACGATAATTTCACTCGTCACGATCTGTACAGTGCTGTGTGCTTCTCTTATCGTGACGTTTGTTAAAGACCCTTTGCGCTCGCCCAGGTAATACACTTACTTTAAAAAAAATGTTATTAGAAACAAAGACTTTAAATAAGACAAGAGGGACATAGATAAAGACAGACGGAAATAGATATTTCAACATAATATTTCGTGTGAACCGCCAGTGCAAGCTCTAACAACCATGATAAATCGTTTCTATTTCAAACGTTTTCTTGTATTCCATAATAATATATATTAAATGAAATTATATTCCTTAATGTCACATCAATTGTTATTTATTTTAAAAGAGAGACTTGCAATTTTTCAGTACTTGATTGGAAAAACTCTTTTGATAGTGTTACCGCGGTGGTTACCGGACAGCATATTTTAATGTAGCATGTATAATAATCTGCATTACACTGAGAGTCACCTCAGTTACCAATTTTTTATCAAAACAATACCTTTTTACCCAACTGTGGCAAACACCAAAAGTTATATGTTTCACCTGTATGTGGGAATGCGGCCCATTTCTTTGTTCCCTACTAAAGTAATTTCTAAAAACGGATGAAACAATTTGGATAAATCATACGTCATAGTTTGTATTATTCTTAGCGTATCGATGACATTGACAAGTTAATTTGAGTCCTTAGTGACGAGTTTTTAGAAATGATTTTATAGATTTGTGTGTTGACGTCTGTACACTTGAAGCTTTCAAATGCTTTAGCGATAAAGTTGAAAATCTATTAAAGAAATTTGACAGATTGTAGTAGCTTGATATGCTGGCATCCGTACTTTAGATTGTCTCCGTTTGTAGGTTTGTTAGACCTAAATTTTAATATTTTAAGAGGCGATTTAATCGCCTAAAGAGGCATTGATTATGAATGGAATGACATTTAAAATTTGACAACTTGACGTGAGTTGAGGAGTTGACAGTTGTTGACTGACAAGAAAATCTTATTTTTGATTCAGCGAGTGGAGGAAGTTTTTATTAAAATTAATGGGAAATAGACTCTAGAAGATAATTTATGATATTTATAATAGGAGTTTGTTGTGATTAATGTGAATAAAACAATGGTTCTAAATAAATAATTATTATCATCAATTTGATAAAATGGAGATCTCTGGAGTGGGTATGTGTCGAATTTATTTGCCAACAGCTTTAATTAAATAAATTTAGCATACGGTTGTATTCGCGGAATAGGAAACATGTTTACTTAAATAAACAGTATACGTCATTGTCCGCGAGGGCTGGTTGTTTATCAGCTTAGAGATTACAAATTTGCAAGTTTCGGTATTGGATGTTGTTCCTCTGACAACAAAGACGATAACACAAACAATCAGCCACAAATTGATCGCCACTTCGGCGCACCAATCGTGTTTCGTTATAAATCTTAGCTTTCTGCGTTCTTGCCTTTGTGTTTTATTTTTAGAGTGTGTTTTATACAATATTAATTTAGTTCGACTGAATATAGAATGGGTAAACGAATATAATAAGTATGTGATGTTTTGAAAACTGCCAGTGGTATAACAGTGTTTGTACTTTCAGGTAAATCACCAAATGCATCATTATCCTTTAGGTATAATGCTAATAATGAGGAGTTAGAGGAGTTGTATCATGTGTGTGATGATGACCCTCCAACTCCACAGTGTGACCCTCCTCCGGGCACACCTGTTGAGAATGCCAGCCCTAAGAGAGGAGAGAGGTCTTCATCCATCATAGACAAATATTTTAAATCAATTCGTTCCGAAAAGGTTTTGGAAAAACTTGATGATGCTAAGCCTAATGAACCTAAACAAGAGGAAGTGAAGGCTGCTGTGCCTAAGGAAGTGACATCATCTCCAATGAAGGAGTACTTGAACCGCTTGGGTAAGCGGAGTACGCCTGATGTGACTCCTGACGTGAAGGAGGGCAGCAATGAAACATGGAAGATATTCCATGATTTCAAGTTTAAAATTGCCCAAGCGGTTGAAGATATGAAAACTCGTTCCGTTGAAGGTAAGAAGTAATTTAATTAAGTTATTATTAACTTCAGTTCCGTGATCATGGTGCTTGCAACAGCGCTGAAATATCGGGAACTCAAACCAAAAAGTAAACATGGTAAATATCCCGTTTCTAAAGTTAATGATTATGTTAGAGACCATGACAGTTTAAAAACTTATAATCTATTATTGTCACTATAAACTTTATGATGCACTCCTTTTGAAAATGCCAACTGTTGCAACTAAATAAAGAACAACCATTTTGTAATGGGATTACATAATAAAGTGTAATAAGTGTGAACAGCTGTTATTGCATTTCTCATTGTTCTCTTATTGCAAAGTTCTTCACAGAGCAGTTCATTTACACATAGATAATATACTATTCACCTGTTTATATACACAATAGAATGATCTCTATTATGCACACCATATTAACCATGACCATTTATTTGTAATGAGAATTCTTGCAAGTGAAAGTATTCTTTTATTTTATGCTGATCTTTGCCATTGAATATTTATCAGTTTATGCATATGTTTTAATATCAAAAATTTACAGCTTTTTACTGAATGCAAATGAAAATATATTATACGGCACTTATAACAAAAACCCTTTTTTTCAATTTTTGTCTATCTGTTTTTTCCGGCTAATCTCCGAAAAGCCCGGACCGATTTTGACGGCATTTTTACTGGCAGATAGCCGATGTTATAAGGTCTAACTAAGGCTACTTTTATTTTACAAAAATAATTAGGGTGCTGTGCAACAAAAATAAAACCTTTGAAACAAAATCCGATTCAAAAGGGAAGTAATATTTTTTGATAATAATTTCATGCGAACGAAACTAGTGCTGTTTGTAAATATTAATCTTATCTTACTATTTTTATAAATAAGAAAGCTTGTGAGTATGGATAGATGGATGTTTGTTACTCTTTCATCCACAAAGAACTGATCACATTTGGGTGGACTATACCAGACAAATAGTTTATAACCTAGATTACCATATGGGACATTTTATTCCGGTAGTAAAATCCCATGGGACAAATACTGAACTCCATGAGGGCAAAGCCATTGACGTAAGCTAGTAATTAAATAAGAGTTAGCTGAATGGCGTATTTCCCTTTCCGTGTTCAACTGGCGACACCGGTCTCGCGAAATCCACACGCTTTTGTTTTACTACGGAATCCTACGATCCCGTGTTCAATTCGCGTCAACTGAGCACGCCTTTGTGATCAAGTGGCGCTGGGTAAGGTTTAACAAAATCGTGTGCAGTTGAACTGAACACTTCATCAGATGATATTTAATCATCTATACATTTTTCATTTCTCATTTAGATTCATTGGGATAAATCACGTTTCTACTAAATATCCTTTAATTACAATACAGTCGACGGAGCCCCGCTGCGCGGGGCTCCTATTTCTGTCTGCAGGGTTTAAAGGAACCTAACTAACCGAACCTCGGGGTGCCCCTGACGTCGACCGTCTAAGGTTAGGGTTTCTGTCAGGCGTATGGCCAGTTGAACACAGAAAGGGAAATACGCCTCTCGCCTGCTTTGGCCCGCACGATTTATCCCGAACATTTACGAACGCGCTAAATCAGTACGGATGTGTTTCGAATAGACAGGTTAAAAAACCGTGTTCAATTCAATTACACACTGTTTTGTAAAACTTCTTTTAACGTTGCTTGATCACAAAGGCGTGCTCAGTTGACGCGAATTGAACACGGGATCGTAGAATTCCGTAGTAAAACAAAAGCGTGTGGATTTCGCGAGACCGGTGTCGCCAGTTGAACACGGAAAGGGAATTACGCAGCTGAATGCACTAACAGACACAACCAAACCAAGATTCATAATTGATACCAAATACTTGCAACAACTATTAATGATAAACACGCCACTTATTACTTACTACATTAATGTGATAACAACAAGTTTTTTATTATTGCTGTCAGCAATAATAAAAAACTATATATAGAATAGAGACCATCAAGTGTTGTAATTGATATCTGATCTATTGTTTCATTAATAAATGAGACAATTTATTGCTTATGATTCTCATGTTATGATATAAAATATTAAAGACCAGTTATTGTGGGTATAGAATTTTTTTTTTGTAACAATGGAATTTGATCTCTTCTATACAGGGTGTCCCACGGCTATGTTACACAGAAAGAAAGAACCTTAAATATTGTATACTGGAAATACTGAAAGAAGACTTCATTTTAATGTTTTAAATCATTTGAAATGCGTTTCAAGATTTTAATAAAATGGTCTGCCTGAACCTGGAATCGAACGTATTTCATGATAACGGTCGAAAGAGTTAGTCAAAAGGATTATTTTGCCTAAATCATCACATCATCGGCATCTCAAGTATAAGGAAGACCATAAAATTTATCATTTATTTTTTAAATAATTATGCTGAACAGCAACTTACAATCTATTTAATTAATCAAATGCTCAAAATTTGATCCATCCAATTGTATACAAATTCTCACACTTTTAAATTAAAAATCACAATGAAGTCTTCTTTCAGTAAAATTACCTAAATACAATATTTAAGGTACTTTCCTTCCGTGTGGTATATCCGAAGGACACTCTGTATATACTTGCAGTTCCTAATTCTAAAGCAAACATACTGTACTTAAAGTGGCTATAATATTAAGTATTTTATAACAATCTGTTCTATCAAAGTAGGTACAAGGTCATAATAGAGTCTAAGTATTTCTATTTCACAATGTAGGTTACCTACACATGCACTATCTACAGACCACAATACATAGTCATTGTGTACTGGACTATGTATGTAGGTAGGTAATTGTTAATTAATTTTGCATTTGTCTAGACAAGACCATCAGTAATTAACTTCCATATGACAGAAATGCTTATTATTATAAAATAGCCTTCATTTTTTTTAAATACTTACTTAATTAAAAGAAACTTGTTCTTTCGTAATGAGGTACTTACTTATTGTTTTTTTGATACAGCAATGATGAGTAAGAAGTTACATAGTTGCTTTTTTTTCGTCTCAACTCATTTGAAACCTAATAAAAATGTAACTACCCAACACAACCGTTTAAGCCTTTAACGGGCATAACGATCCGGGAATCTCAAAATATTGCCAAATAGGCACAAGTATTATTGGTAGATTTAAAAAAAAAATGTTTTTTGAATATTTAATGAGTGATTGAAAAGTCTTTAAAAATAACCTTTGTACAACAATAGAATACCTACCAAGAACACTATTTAATTAATGAGCTGAAAAATATGGTGGGAAAACTATTCCCTTTGCCTTATAAAGGGTAATAAAAAACTTAAATTAGTAATATTTCCTTCCTTACATCAGATACAAAAGAGAAATCAATACCAAGAGAAAACTCGATGTCAGATTCAGAAGAGAATTCAGCAATCAAGGACTTGGATCAGCAGAGTGTAGGAGATACAGACAACCAGGTAAGTTGGCCACACTGGTACACATTGGTCGGCCAACATCGTCCAACCTCTAAGGCAACACATTTGTCCTTAACTAGAATACAAAGGGCCTATCATACGCTTGTTGTATTTGTAACAGTTCGCCGACCGACGTGTTAAGACCTACTTTAGTGTATTCTTTCTTACTTATTTTATTTGGAAAAGTGTGATTTCGTAGGCGATTGCCATGACAGACCACAACAACAAAACTGGTTTCTGTGAATTCTGTGTAACACTGAAAATGGCAACCGGCGGTAATGTTAGAATCTAAAGAATAGTTACATAGAAACGTAGTCGTGTAGCTGCGGTCTGTTGTCGCTTTCGGAATGGTACTTTTAACCAGTCACTTACACACAAATATTTTCTCAAAATTTAAATTGCAATAAGCCATATTTGTGTACAAAATAATCAAGAAGAAACATCCACATTCATTACACCTTAACAAGTACCTACTATCTAAAGAATTTGTATTGATGACACCGCCATAGCCTACCTCGATCGACGCTGAAGACCATGTAAGTGATAAATAGAAGTTCCTGCATACAAGCATTTGTCAGTGTCTGTATTTGATTAGGTATCTAAGATGAAAAACTTTAATTTTCCCTAAGAGCCGGCAGCCGCCTATATCTAGCGAAGCACTGCGTAGTTTCTACTGGCAAACAAATACCAATCATGCGCTGCGCTGGTTTAAAAAAAATATTAAATAAACTTTCAATAGACAAGGATTTAGATCGTACGTTTCGACTGGTTTCGGGCTCGGCCTATCACGTCAAAAAATGGTCAGGCTTCTGTTTCGTTGACATTTGAAAAGTATGGCGTCGCTCACTCTATGGATGGAGAGGGAGAGGAAGACCAAGGAAACTATGGATGGCTTGTGTGAGGAATGATATGAAAGAAAAAGGAGTAAAAGATTGCGTGACGGTTGATAGGGGAGAATGGAAGAAAAAAAGTGTTGCGCCGGCCCCAAGTAACATGAGACAAGGGCAGGAAGTTGATGGTGTCGCTCACTCTAATGGAAAAACTTCTTCATATACCTTTCAATGCAGGATATGCAAGCTCACTCTTCCGAGTGTAGGTGTATAGTTTTTCTCGACCCCTTATTTCAATAGAAGATTGTCTTTGGTCCGGCCGAGTTGGGTTCGAAGTCTGTTTAAGGATTTCCAAGTCGGCCACGGCAACGCGTGCCCAGGTGGAAGGTTTTCTTATGGATCGTTGATGTTGTCAGGGGGTTTAAACCGCTTCCGCCAGAGATTGATGATCTGCTTACTGCATCAGTGAGTGGGGTTCGCGAGGCTGAGTTTTGGGCTAAACATAACATTTGAGTTTTTTGCCATCGACACGCTAAGAAGAAGATTTCAATAGTTTGATCTACCTTTGGGTAGGCGATTTAGGATATGGATTGACTACTTTATTTTAAGAAACTCAAGGTTGATATTTGTTTGCCAATGTAAACCGCGTGTTACAGCGCTTCGCCAGGTCTTTGTGCCGGCTCTAAGTGTACACTGCATCCAGCGCATTTTCTCATATACCTATGAATGCTATTGCTAATAATATTTACGCTAAGTTTGTCCGGTTATGGCCTATGACTGGCTTATCATGTGGTGCTTATGAAATAAAGCCTGAACATTTAACTTATATTATGGTATTTTTGTGTGATGCTATTGACTTGATTCATTTTATAAAAAAAACCTTATACAGGCTGTAACATAATAAACGCACGCAAGGCCTGTCGTGTGGTATCTCAGACCATGAAACTGAACAACTTTTGTTCTATAACTTTTGGAAATGTATAACTTTTATTTTATTTTTACCATACAATCATGTTGATTAGCTGATCGCGTCAGTTCCCATACAAAGTTCAATTTCAAAAACTCGTAGAACAAAATTTCTTCAATTTCATGGTCCGAGAGACCACATCTGAGGTCTTGCGTTTATTATGTTACACCTTGTAAATCTATAAATTGCACCCACTTTACTATAAAACGTCAGCCTTGCTTTGCCCCTTATTGCTCAGGATTATCTAATAACAAAGCTCACACTTGCAACCTATACTCTTTACATAAACTCGTCTTGCGCACTGTTTGTCTCAGTATGGCTAATCTTCTGAACTTCCAGCATTGCCTACGTAACAAAATGTTGCATTTCACGATTATCTTTCATTGTAATTTGTACCTTAAGCTAGAGCTATAAAAGAGACTATTGAAAAATCGTGAAATGCAGCAACTATATGACGTGTTTATTTGTTTTTAAGTCGTGTTTTCTCTACTAGGTATCTTCTCTAGAGAGCAGTATACAGAATTTATCGGAAATGACGCAACCCCTGACGGCTAAGGCCACTGAGCGCGACCCAAGTGTTCCTGTTGATTACAAGAACTCGGATTCCAGTGATGATACACACAAGAATTTAGGTGAGTAAGAATTTAGCTTGTTACTAAGCACTTAAGCCATTATTTTAAGGACCTTGTTAAACTTCGACGTAGTAAAAGTCATAGAACAAAAACTATTTTGTTTCAAGTATTTTACTCTTTTTTTAGTTAGTAGTTGCGGTATCTCACATAAATTCTTATCAAGTATTAATTTTACATGGTATTAGAAGATATTAGGAGATCATCAACATAGACGAAAAAGAAAAAATATGCATTATAGAAAATAACTCCTAACAACCAATCTTACCAAGGGGTACTAACTGGGTTGTGCAGGTCAGATAGGCAGTCGCTCCATGTAAAATACTGGTATTCAGCTGCACCCGGTTAGACTGGAAGCCGAACCTAACATAGTTGGGAAAAGGCTAGGCAGATGTATTTTAAACGTCAACCTGTTTTTAGCGATCTTCAATGAGTCGGCTGAAGTGAGAAAAGAGCTACTCAACGACAACCAGATGGAGGTAGAATCAGGGGTCGAAGCCTTTGAAGATAACCTAGACGGTTTTAGCGATATCAACGAGACAGACCTTCCTTTAGCTACTGGAAACCTTTCAGACACATACCCTGAAAAGAGACCGAGAGTGGACCGTGTGAGCTTCGGCTCGCCCCCAAGCAAAAACAATATGAAAGGCAAGGAACCGGAAAGCAGACCTAACCATTTCTGCGGCTTCCCCATGTATTTTCTCACATTCCTCATTTTTATAAGCTACATCCTGTATCCGAAGTCTAATATTTGGAACGGTTTCGTGCTCGGCCTATGGTTCTTTTATTTCACCAGCTGTCTGAAGAGCTGGCTGCTAGACACGTTCTTTAGTGATTATGAGCCGAACAGTCCGAGCGTGATCAAACTGAATCGAAGTAGCGCTATGCCGTCTTCTTATACAATACCGTCTGTGAAGGAACATACGCCTATAAAAAAATACGAGGTGAGTAAGACTTCAATCCACTAATTTAATCCTAATGCAAATGTAGAATTACTGTTATCCTACGTCATCCCACTGCTGGGCAAAGGCCTTCCATTCTTTTTGATCCAGGCCTAATGTGGACTCACACACAGAATTAAAATCATTTAAAAAAATATATATTTCAAGTAGCGGTAGGTTATTTGTTTTTATTGTTTTACAATTTTTTTCTATTATTTTAGTCATAATTGCATACCTAGTATTTAT
The DNA here is from genome assembly GCA_905220335.1 of Noctua pronuba. Taxonomy (NCBI): domain Eukaryota; kingdom Metazoa; phylum Arthropoda; class Insecta; order Lepidoptera; family Noctuidae; genus Noctua; species Noctua pronuba. The sequence goes on along the minus strand of LR999900.1, from coordinate 6,490,830 downwards.
ATTCTCCTAACTTTGATTAAAGCGGTGTGTTTTCTGTTTTTGTGCTCACACCATAAAATTTTTCTATTATAAGTCTATACATGAGGATTTGTAATTGGCTTTCTGGTGACTATGGTTTAATTTTTATTTGTTTTTATTAGCTGTAAGTCCTCCATGTACTAAAATAAATAAATAAATAATTTTAGGGTTGGATTAACCACTTCAGAGCTCCGGATTACAATCCGAACACGTACCACATCAACAAGACAACGACTGCATTTATGAAGCTCGAAGGTGAGTCACACTATCCACTATCAGATTGATGGTCTTCACAAGTCTTAAGTCTTTCTGCGTAAACATTCACAAACAAGTAGTCTGCGTTTACAATGTTTGTACATCATTTGGAAGTCACTAATCCTGTTATCTTTCACTAGTTATCGCATTCTTTTCTTATCATTGTAATTATAGCTGTCTCGTTAGTCTAGGGGTGCAAGCGATACTGCTGAGCATGAGGTCCTGGTTTCGATTCCCGGGTCTAGCCAAGTGTTATTGTAAAACTGGCCAATTGTGGGTGTACTATTAAACCTCTACCTAACCCGTTGGGGGTTACATGCGTGATGTTATGGTAGCACTACACTTGGCAGATCTGGGCAAATATTCGCTATCTACCATAAAGAAAAAGTGAACTTTATCTCAATAGGCATAAAGAACAATTTGTTTCGATTCAATATCGCGAAAATTTAGATAAATACGCCATGTAAAGTTCCAGCATTATGCATAGTAATGATCCCATGTTTTGTTTGTAGGATGTAATCTAAGGATATCGTATACTTCGACCAAGATACCAAAGAGGGCGCTATGGGACGAGAAAATAGATAAGGTGGCGTTCTACCAACACAGGCTGTACAATTTGACTGGAGCCAGGGTTATGTTGATGCCTCAGGGATTAGTTAAAAGGAGGTGAGTAACACGACTATTTATTTTAAAAAAATCGGCCAGGAGCGAGTTGAGCTCATACATTTAGGATTCCGAACGAAACTTGACACTTCCAAAGTGGTAAAATTTGTAACCTCCCCTCTAATTTCTAAAGTAAGAGGAGGGAAATTCTGAAAAAAATTAGGATTGTAGAACGTATACAAAACTTTCAACGAAAATTGGTTTGAATAAGATTTGAGGTTTAGTTTTTAAGATATGGGACTTTTTCATCAAACTGCAGCAGTTACTTTGTTGTTCATTAACATACTATGAAAAACAAATTAAGTTCTGCTGTTGAATGTTTTTTTATATTGTTTGGTGCTACGGAACCCTGTGTGCTTGTGAATAGACTCGCACTTGGCTGGTTTTTTTTTCTTGACAAGTATTGGTCTGGTGACATAATATTTGTCTACGTATTTTTTCGCTAAGATTAACTGCGTTTTTTTAATCACTGGCGACGAAGTTCTACAGTGCGCAACAGGTTTTATCTTCGAAGAAAAAGCATAAACACTTCACACACACACTTACACAATTATTTATTAATAGAAATTTCCATTTTATCAGCAAAAGTGTTATTTAAGGATAATAATATTCCGCCATCGAGTCGCCTTGTGCTTTAACGAAACGATATTTGACTTCATTATAATAAACGTCACACTCGATCAGCCGTTGTGATAGTGCCGCAGGAAATATGCTAATCATGTTAGTTCCTCTTAAATGAACAAACATTTAAATAATAGTATGCCATTCTATTTAGAGACAGTGGTTAAGTAGGTGGCCGGAACGTCAGTAATTGGTGGATTGGCGATGAAGTGTGTGTGCCCGTACTTTTGCCCAACACGTTTTCTATACATCTATGTATACAAATAAATAAAATTTAAGTGTCGGATTGTAATTTCGAAATAACAGCTTTTTACTAAATCTTCACCATTTTTGCACCTAAAACGGTTACAATATCAAATTCAGTTTTTTTATTGCAATTCATTATTAATATTCTAGTTCACTACTTAGCCATATTTCTTATTCTCATACAGTAATATTGCCAAATTAATTAAAACAGGTAAATATTTGACAGCTATTTGCGACGTTGCCAACTTTTTGGATGAACGCTCTTAACACTCGTATAAATTAGAAATATCTAGAAGCTACTTACCCTTTTCTAGTCCCCAATTTAAGATCTCAATTTTCAATGGTCAGCCAATCAGTGAGCTACGATAGCCTTAATAGAATAAAGACTTAACAGTCATTTGCGCACCCCTGCACGAACCTGTTCTATTTACCATTCATCGGTTATAATATAAACGAGTAAACAACTAGTGTTCTCCCCTATTTCGCTTTTTACGACTTGACAATACAATATGGATATTTCTTAACTATGTATTAAATATATAGGGTGACTGGTATTTAGTGTAGTAGTTAAACACAATAACATAAGACAACAGCCGTATGAAATTCGCGCGCGCGCACCTGTGACCTATAAGCTGTTAGCCGTTTAAAAAAAATCTTGAAATAAACTTTAAATTAAGGTGAAAACCGCAACAAAACCCGCTGCTGTATAGAGGAACAATATGGTCAATTGGTCACACATCATCTTATCACGTGATAACACAATTATTTCTGTTAGTACACAGTATACAAGGTGTAAGAGATCATCCACGCGCAAACTCATCATCCTCCAAGCCTTTTCCCAACTATGTTAGGGTCGGCTTCTAGTCTTACCGGTTGCAGCTGAATACCAGTATTTTACATGGAGCGACTGCCTATCTGACCTCCACAACCCAGTTAGAGTTAGTACTGGGTAATACGATACCCCTTGGTAAGACTGGTTGTCAGACTTTTGGGCCACTGACTACCTATAACGACTGTCAAAGATCTACAATTGACAGCCGGGACTAACGGCTTAACGTGCTTTCCGAGGCATGTAGGAAACTCGGTATGTAATGGACCCATCCACGGACTAACCTAGTCAAGCACGGCTTAAACTAAAAATTGACCGGAACGGTTGTTATTATTTAGCCACGAGCTCCTAACAACAGGATCACACACATACAAACACAAAAAGCAACTTTAATTTATGTTATTTATGCATAGATGTAGATAAAGTGACGTATTCTAATATATTATGAAGTAATTTACGTCTATAAAGGTCAATAACAAAACGCTGATAAGCGGTTGACATAGAAGGGCCTTCGACATGCGCACGAGTGCAATTGACCAACAATTGGGTTAATGAACGAGCAGCTTGGCGCGTGCGCTGTTCATATTCATATTATATATAGATCTAAGGTCTGTAGTTACATGATCAAATATTGTACTTGTCGTGACGTTTATTTGACCCCCGTAAAGTTAAATTTGAGTGTCTCCGTTACAACCTGGAGTCTGGATCTGTGCCTGGTTAAGGTGGTAACCAACGAAATTCAAATTTTCATACGTTTCTTGCAATTTGCAGGTCAGTGTCGGGTTGTATGTAGATTAAAATATGAATCGCGGTTAAAATACATACGATAACATAAATACAACCCTCTAGGTTCATTTATCCCATTGAATGACTGGCAACATACATTGCATATTGCAAGAAACGTAAGAAAATTTGAATTTCGCGGGCTACCCTGGTACTTCCCTTATAAGTATAATAGATTCGCTCGTTATCACATGGGATTAACCCATACATAATCTGCAGAAATGAGGGCTTACTTACTTTGCACAACCCATACTTATGCTCTATTTTCATCCAAATATCCTTAATGTCATGTGTGCAGTGTGGTGGTACTGCACAATTCCAATTACCTACCCATGTTTACTTACAGAAGCTGATGTTATTGCGCCAGTAATGTAAATAAGCTTAAGTGTCTTCAAAAGCAATAATACTGTGACGTATCTTAATATATTAAATAGGTAACATATAGCTACCTAGGTATTTATGGTCTAATATCAATTCTAGATAGACGCTATGATAGATATTCTCGATCCTTTTATTGTCATTTTACTTATTATTTAATAGACACAGGGACAAAACTATCGTCTGTCGCCAACAAGGTTTTAATATAGATCTCACAATCATCAAGAAAACCGGATTTTTTAGTATCAATAAAATATCAAAAAAAACCTTCACGCTAATTCGCGATTCTGTATTAGTAATAGCAGTATACAAATTTTGTTAAAATTTTAAAACTGTTTGAGAAATCTAAGTTGACTCTCATAATAAATAGTTAAGTAACAAAAAAGAATGGACTATTTATGCCGAATTATACACAATTGGCATAATTAAACCATCCGTATAATTAGAAAAGTGAACCAAGCTTCAATTGTTTCTAAACATAGATTAGGTACAGTCACGAGCACCGATATGCATACCTACACTTTCCTAAATTTAAAAGCAATTTTCGCGAGAAATAACGATTGTAACTAAGAGATAGGATCTTTTTCATAAAAATATGAGTTCCAGAATACTATGTTCGTAACAATATGAAATTTTAATCAGAACAGTAGGTGATAAACACTTTTAAAAGTTGTAAAGAGTTTACATATTGGTGTCCGTGACTGTACATACTTACTTACGTACGTACTCAAATATTATGTATGCAGTGGCTCAATGTTGCAGTAGGTACGTGCGGATTTCCTCCTTTGTGATAAAGTTAATTAATAAAAATATTGGGCACAAGTTCCCGTTGTTAAGCAGTATTGTGTAACGGATTAGATAAAACTAAATTACATACTGGCATGTTGGTAGTAGGATTATTGCGTTTTTTGTATCCTTTTTCATATTTTACTTATGACCATCCACAGCCTGAATTCACCCGTTGCTGGGCATAGGCCTTTCTTTTTTGTGCCAATCTCCACGTTCCTGTGCCATCCTTCAAGCTTACTAAATCTATAACAATGCGTTGTCGATAAAAAAAATCGATACAAATAAGCACGTCGTCACTTAAAAATATTTTAATTCAAACAAACAAACATCAAATCCGCCAAAAAAAAACTGCTAATGGTAAGCTATTGCTTATTCGTAAAATTCTTTTCCTCAATCAGTAGGCAAATTACGAGTAGATTATTACACGTCACTGTCAGCCTTCAAAACGAACGTAAATCTTCTGTGGTACTTACAGTTTCGATCCTCCCAAGATCTCATTAGTGACACATTATTACGCAAAAGTTCCAGGAACACGAAATCATAAAATATTCTTCAGTAGCGAAGGTGCCATTCAACTCGATTCCTACCGGCTTCCCTTTGAAAAAATGGTATAGTCAGTATTCTATAGACAAATAATAAATTCACATTAAAAATACGTATGTACTCCGGCTTTCGTCTTACAAAAATTGACCCTTCACTACTGATACTCTTATCGCATCCACGCATTTGATACAAGTCTAAAAATATCAAAGTTTTCTTCGAAACAGCGTTCCCGTGACCCAAAGAATTGACATCTGGCGCTCGATGCTTCATCAAAAAATCCCCGAGCGCAACAGACCGTTTAGTACTGAGTCAGTATATAATATCAAAGATCACCTTAGCAATTACAACCGTAAAACAATAGGCATACGCTTCACACATATAAAGTGTGAGACCAGTATAATGCTACGAACTCTGGCTTATCCTTAGGGGAATACAATCACTGATATGTGATAAAGACCTACGATAAAACGGGTATACCTACCTACTCGGATATGAATATACGCTTGTGTCGAGTCGAATTCTTAGCAAACAAGCTGCGGGGATGTACCGCGGCTGACATGTTTGTTTCCATACCAAGCTATGTCATGTTTCATACATAATATCATGAAACTACACAATCCTTCCCTCAAATTACAATTTGACATCGAAGACATTTTTCAATGTAAAAGTTGCACTTTACTATAAAGTTCACAATGCGCATTTCTATTAATATGCCTTTACCATATAATAAAGTTTCTCATACTGTGGGAATCATGCCATCATTAAAAAAAACTTATACAAACTAGATTTCGTATCTAATGATTTTAACATTTTGATAAGAATCTCAGTAACCTAATATTGATTATAACCATCTGATACGCTCACTATTATAACTACTTACTACAGCATTATTTATAACATAACTAAACCAGTATGGAAATTTGATAATACGATATGTAGGAATTTATGTATCTATTTCCAACTTACTAACAAGAAACGGCCTTGATACGACTACGATCAAGGTCTTGACTAATAGAGTGCGTCCAGTGCGTTCGTTCGTGCATTGAGTATGCATTCCTTGTGTTGGATTATGTTATTATGTATTCTTCTTCTTCTTCTGCTGCCTCTCCAATGACTAAGTTAGGCGTGAATTTCACAGAAACAGCGTAAGGTGACGGTGCGGCGCAGGCGTGGAATTTATAAGAGAACGAAAGAACGTCGTACCTGCGCCGCGCCGCTTGAATGTAATTCACGACACGTCGCCTACGTACATTTTGTATGAAAACGTTTTGAAGCGGCGTCATGCCTGCGCCACGCCTTCACCTTACGTCGTTTCTTTGTAATTTGCGCCTTAGCCATCATCCCGGAATATTGCCCCTTGTCTTTTGCGAGGTGGGACAGCTCAGCAGCACTCTTGGTACCGGTCCAATCGCGAATGTTTCTCAGAAAATACTTTTTTCTCCCGCCAACACGGAGTTATGTTATTATATTAATACTTATTCTTTTTCATGCTCCGATGACTAGAGATATTGAAATAATTAGTGAATATATCGAGATGGTCATTCTCAGATAAAATTGACCTTAAAACGAGTTATAAATCGCGGTCTAGTGGTCGTAAACGCGATTACTGAGTGGTGTCTTGGCTTCGATCCCAGGATCCGGAATTTCTGCAGAGTTTTTGCGTTTGGAATTTCCCAGTAGTAGTAGGTTTCTACATAAATTTTATACCCAGCCAAAATACGTTACTTCCGGGATAAAACTGGGTAACCAATATCTAATCGTATGTTATTATTTCCTTATTTGTAGACAATGGAGCAAGAAATATCCGATATGCATAGTACTAAATGACAATGAAAAGATTCAAGTGTTGGAGAAGGAAAATGTTGCAGCAGAAAAGAAGGCCACCGAAACTACTTTTGAAAAGAAGAAGGAACAACATGAGATGGAGACCGAGACCAATGCCAGTCCGGAGAAGAGAAGAAAATTTGTGTGGAGAAGAAGGGAAAAGAGGTTGGTTCAAAAAGACAAAACGTTGAAAAAAAAGTTGGGATAAAATACTACTATAATTTATTTTTCCATTTTTAAACTGTTTTTTTTCTCCCAGACTTTTGGATCATCAATATCACGAAAAAATAAAGTGCGAATGGTATTTTTTTTTTCAATGATTTAATCTGATTAATTTTCGTCATATTTAAGGGTTCATTTTTTAATATTATCCATTTCAGTACTTCGCATTCTGACGGGGAGACAGGAAAGGAAGGTCTTAGGCATAGACTCGTTAGAAAAATGCATAGAGGTGAGTGGGTCATATTTTAATAAATTATGTCAGCTGTTTGCTTTATCTTGTGCAATCGAGGTAATATGTGAACTGTGAGTCATATTCATACACACATTGGTTTCATATTCATTTATTTGCGTTCCACAAGGTAAAAAATAGTGTTAACAAAAGGCTTAGAGCTAAGAGCCGTTGTAGACCACAGCAAAATTTTGCTGTCGGGGCACAACAAAATTTTGTGATCCACAAAAAATCTAATTCGTACAATCTAAAAATTAAAATAAAATATACATGAAAACCAAAGAATTACATTCGAAAAAAAAATTATCAATCCAAAATAGTCAATATACTTTTAAGTTAAAATGTCAGTCGTACAGAGCCTAAAATTATACATAAAAAACTAAATAATTACATATAATTCACAAAAAACAATAAAAAAAAAATACTGGCAATGTAGGTGTGTAAACAAATGCGTTTTTCCCACGATTTGCTTAGAAACATCGCCATCTGCTACTATCCTTACGTACGATTGTAGCTTCGTCTACCTCCATACATCTGGTATATAAATGGTCATTTATAATAGGTGCATACTAACCCCTGGCTGGAGGCCTTACACTCAAGGCATCCACAGGATTAGTCCGGTTAAGCAGAACCAAGCAATAGTCATAGGCTGAACTGCGAAACGCCAAAAAAAACAAAAAAAGTGCATATTAAGGCATATAATGTATTAAGTACTGTAGATAGCACAATATAAATAATTTTTGCTCGCGGATTCCCTCCCGTTATCTACGGATTTTAACCCACGAGAACATTTTAAATGTAGCCTATGACACTCGGGGATAATTTGTAGCTTCCCGTTAAGCAAAGAATTTTCTGAATCGGATCAGTAGTTCCGAAGATTACCCCCTACATACAAACTTACAAATTAATTTTACCTCTTTTTAATGCTAGTATACATATCGTTTCGCGAGAAACAGTCATAAAAAATATAGTGGTCCGCTGGTGTCGGGATCAGGGTCCAAATTACAGGTGGTTAGGGCTCTAGAGACAGGAACCTCCTCACAGTGTGAGCCGTATCGAGGAGTACTACCTTCTGAATCAGAACCGCCCAGTGAGAACCTCGAAAGATGATTGTAGTTTTATTGTTATCATCTCTTTATGTGTTCAGTGTACCAGAACGAGTTAAACATTTATTATAATGATGTATTTTTTTTATGTTCATGCTTTCAAACCAGCCGATGGTACCAACACAGGTAAACAGCTGTCTCTCATTTATATAACCTTAGCTTCTGTTTACTCTAAACCTCTTAACAGGACTTTATCGCTCATTTGTGCCCGTCCTTAGGAATAATTTTTATCAGGGAATGAATCACATAAATCTTAAAGAATCGCTGTTTTTTTTTTGTGAATTCAAAGTACCTTGTAAAACATGTTTTATAATATTAAAGGGTGTAAATAGACCCTTATCGAAGCCAAAAGGCACTTGTTCTCCTCTTCATTACGATCATTTTTTTGTTTTGGATTGCAATGACGGGAAGAACAAGTGGCTTTCGGCTTCATTAAGGGTCTTTTTACACCCATTATTTTATCACCATCACTTTATCAGCACTTTTTGAACTTTCTCATTCAGTCATTCCCCCCCTTCTTCACTTTCTAGTGTTTTAGCTGGAAAAACAAAGTAGCTGTATAAACTCACTAGCTCCGAGGTAAGCTGTAATAATATCTGCCGGGGCTGCGGGACTGTTCGAAAGAGATACCGCGGCCCTGGAACACAAAGGGCAAAAAAGGAACATGGTTGGGTTTTAGTCAGTAAAAGTCTGACTCCACTCCGCCCAGAGCAGTAGAGGTTATTTGATGATTTCACATCCGAAAAAAAAAAGCTATAATACTATCTCTCCTCTTCTTCAGACAAGAAGACAGACACCGTTTCCACGGCAACGGAACCAGTGGAGACTCAGAGCGCGAGTGCAGTGCGGTCTGACAAACCGCAGTTGGCTGACGACTCCTTCTATGAACAAGAGATAGAACTGGGTTCTAAGTCGGCCACCAGCACCAAGGATGATGACGACGAATTCGATGACAACGAACTCACCAAAATTAAGGACCTGTTGGAGGAAACAGTAAGTAACAAAAACAGTATAAGGGTGAAATTTCATTTGCATGCACAGATCAGCGTTTTCGAGTACCTTTATCCCATTCAGTCACGTAAAGACGTCATTTGGTAGAGCGAGAAGTCCGGTCGGAAGCAATCGCTTTCATCCGCATCGCGAGCACTTTCACGAGAGATTGGACCTCTCACTTAGCAAGCCATGTCATTGGTTAGTTTTACGTACATCCCTCCCTATGCGTGCCCGCTCATTTCTGGTGGAAACGCAGCGTACTCTGTTGAACCGACCGTAAATGATAACAATAAACAGAATCTTCGATTGTATTTGTTAAATACATGTGTCGTAGATCAAGATAGTTTAGTAGAAGCGACAATAGCCTCTTAATTCATTTTGTAATACTTACATCAGGGTAAACCCATGACATAGCGAGATTATAATCGCTTAATTATCTTTATCTACGACAGATATATAAATAGTAAGCAAACGTACAAAACGAAAAAAACAATCGATGAACTCCGGACTTAGATTATTTCGATAAATAGTTAAAAAAACTTGCTTCTATTCTATGCCTTTGGTTTTTACACTAACGGGCTGCAAAAAACACAGTTCTATGTAATTGTATCTTTTATTCGCAACTTCCTTATGTACTCGTATTTTCCTTTGACGCGTCGTCATCACGTGACCTTGACTCCTATCAGAACGGTTATACTTTAAATAACGAATGCGATAATAATAAACAATAGGTAGCTAAGCTAATCGGGAGATTAAATAGTGGTATTTTTATACTGGTGTTTTAAAAATACTAATTAAAATAAACCTAGTTCTAGGAATGTTTGGAATTCATAATCGTCACAGAAAAAGTGTTTAGTAAAAATTAACTAACACCATAGGTTAGCTCCCAATAAGCTGCGCCCAATCGTTGTCCGCTTTAAGAAATATGGTCAAAAACTACTACCTCTGTCCATAAATATGCTCTTGTTAGATAATTATTATTTATTGTATGGATTTGTATATGCTTTATGTATCTATACAGGGTGAATGGGACACAAAAATTATTGCTGGGCAACGACTTTTTTTAGGGGTGAAAAATAACCTTTTACAGTAAAACTCAATGTAACGAATTCAAAACATTGTGCTTATGGATGCACTGACTAGTAAACGGGCCATGGAGGTATTAAAAGTAAAGTTATAACCTTAAAAAGTTGTATTTAAAAAAAAACTATTTGAAAAGTGTGGGGAGAACAAGTGCCTTCCGGCTTCGTTAAGGGTCTATTTACACCCCTTAGATCTAGGACCATAAATAAATGATAGTGATTCCCCTTAGTACGGTTGGTTGTCAGACTTCTCAAGTCGTCTTAACACTTCACTCACCATAAAATTGTGTGTTCAACTGTTTTAGGAGAGAGAGATAGCCGCGGACGGTACGAGCGAGGGGGAGTGGAGCGTGCACGTGATGTTCTCCAAAGACAAGCACTCGCATCTGTACCTGTTCGGGCGGACCGGGAGAGACAAACATGAATGGTAATACATGATTATTTCACTTAGGGGCCATCCTTTAGTCACGTGAGGTTTATGGTCACTGTTTTGCCCCCCTCCGACCCCTCCTTCCTCCACTGAGTTTTAGAATCTGTGTTAATACTAAAAAAACGAGTTTTTTAGACACAAATTCACTTGCTCGGGTTTTAAATTCATGAAAGGTAAAATACATTTTACACATCACACACCAACGCAGTTTAAAAAAAAAAATACAAGTGATTGTCACATTATTCCACAAAAAACTAGTAGCTTTTTTCTGAGTCCCTCCCCCCTTTTAAAACCTCACGTGTTAAAGAACGCCGCTTACGAACTAGTGAATATAAAACGTAAATACTTATACATAGAAATGGATCATGAACAACATACCTACGTTTCATATTCATTTACTTCTTTCCATCAGCAAGAATGCCCTTTTCATCATCATCAGCATATCGCAGTCCACTTTTGCACATAGGCCTCTCCAATCACATCCATTCAAATCGATCATTGGCAATTCTCCTCCAGCTGCTACCAGCCAGTGCAGATCGCAGTTGCATCTAGCCTGAGCTGTGTTCAGCTTACTTGTTCTATTTTTTATTTGATTTGTGTACTTGTGAAAAAGCTGGAACTCTGACCCCCAATATTACCGTAACTAGAAGGTTCCCAGGTATGATCTACTACGACGGGGAGCACGGGTACCTTTCGTTCCATTACCGTTTCTATTTCATCGCTCACTCATACCGAAAATCGTGCCTATTGTCCAATGTTGGATGTGTGAGCGCACTCTTCTCAATGTGGGCAGTTTTCCGCGCGACCTAAGTACTGTGAGGACAAATCTAACGAAATAATCGTTGGAGATAATACTGTGTTATAATTTAACTTTACCCAAATCCTTCTTTCTTTATCGTGTGGTTAGTGCCTAACCTGGTGTCAGAGTTTTTATGCCGCCCATGGGCCTCTGACTTGGCTTTACATGCCGTCAAGAAATATCTCTCAGACATGCTGTTTTCCTCGCGATGTTTTCCTTCACCGAAGCAAGTGATAATTGTACAATACGCACATAAATCCGAAAAATCAGACGTGCGTGCCTTGGGTTCGAACTCGAGAGCTATGACTTGCCAGTCCGACGGTCACACCACTAGGCTATCACTGCTATCTTGTGTATTTACCTATTGGCCAATTTCGTCATCTCGACACACTTTCCTCTTTTTACTCTCTCTAAATCGATTTAAAGTTTTCCTTATTTGTTCCGAAACATTATCAATTTGAAGTACCGATTATACTAGAGATACCCCTTATCACTTAACGGCAAGCGAATTGACTTTCAGAAGGAATATGTTTCGTTCTACTGTATAAACTAATATTTTTTACATTTATTATGAGTTGATATAATTAATTAGATTACGTGTAACAATAGTTGATTCATCATTTAATTGTTTAGTGCGCCACTTTACCTCATATACTTTATAACTGAATTATGACTCTTTGTATTGGATTTATGATGTTATGACATCAAACACATACAAACAAACACTATACAAAACTGGAAACATTATATGGCAGAAGCTGCCTCATAACGAAATTTTTTTTTTATTAATTTCAGTATGATTTTACTAAAAGTTGTAGTACCTAGAGTTTATTTTCTTGTGAAACATGCAAAACATTTTTTTTTTATATCAGCCTACTCTGTCCCACTGGGCAAAGGCCTCCTCCATGGCTTTCCAATTTTGTTTACAATTTGCTTTCTCCGACCAAGAGTCCAGTTTTTTTAATATGCAAAACATAAAAAAAACACTTTAAAGATAGAGCCTTGGTTGCCAATGTAGCTTATCATCCAAGAGTACCGGAGATTTTGATGACTTCCCATCAGTAAAAAAAAAAAGTGTACCAGAGAACTTACACATGTGTCCCTTTAGCCAAATAGCCATTAGATACAATAATAGACAACTGCGATCGATTACTATTATAATATACACGGTAGAGGACATCGGCGTGCAATCTGTTATAATTCAGCACATGATTCTAGGATCCCTAGCGAAATATTTTTAACACGTTATTGGAACACCCTGTATATGCTTCGTTTGACACAATAGTTTCGATAAATGAATCTACAAAACTGTACTGACTGTACAAAAATGAACTCTCAAACCACTTTTTTTTTTGTTTATAGGTACCGTCGTCTAATAATAGCGATAACAGACGCTAATGCGGCCTCGGCGGAGAACTCAGCGGCGGAGGAGAAGACGGGCAGCGAGCCCGCTACGGACACCAAGGAAAACATCGAAATGGCTTGCTTCAAATTGACTGAGAAGGAAACTGTCGCCTTCAATAAAACATCTGTGAGTGTTTCACCTCATTTTTACGAGCGACTTCGCTCGCATTTAATTTGATTTTGATATGTGTATTTCCAGCCTCGGAAATCACGTTAAACCGTTGGTCCCGGGTGTCATTTGTAGATCTTTGACAATCGTTAGGTAGTCAGTGGCCCAAAAAGTCTGACAACCAGTCTTACCAAGGGGTATCATATTATCCAGTACTAACTGGGTTGTGGAGGTCAGATAAGCAGTCGCTCCATGTAAAATACTGTAATCCTGTATTCAGCTGCATCCGGTTAGACTGGAAGCCGACCCCAATATAGTTGGGAAAAGGCTAGGCAGATGATGATGTGTTTTTCAGGTCATAGTCTATCTGTGTACTAAATTTCATCCGTCGAGCCGTTTCAGCGTGAAGGAGTAAAAAACATACACAAGCATTAATACTTTCGCATTTATAATAGTACTTTTTTTTTTCGAATGGGAAATCATCAAATGACTCCTCCGCTCTGGGCGGAGTGGAAGGGAGTGTCAGACTAGTACTGACTAAAACCCATCCATGTTCCTTCTTTGCCTTTTGTGTTCCAGGGCCGCGGTATCTCTTTCGAACAGTCCCGCAGCCCCGGGAGGTCTTATAATAGTACTTCTACTTTTCCAGCGGCTTAGTACCCGGGAAAATCAAAAATTGAGATGCAAACTATAAAATAAGTTCCGCATGTTGTATGTGTGTGTGTGTTACTTTCATTCGGAATACCTTGCTAAACGTTACTTCGAGATAGCGTTAAATGTTTTGTCGTCGCCGATTGGTCACTCCTCATTCAAGATGACCTTTCCTAAAGCTCAGCGGTCTCTCGCGGTGAAGCTTCCAGCAATCAACCATATTATCCCACGGGAACATACCGAGTACTAGCTGAAGAAAAAGCTTGTCGTATTTACTCCAGGTCATTGTCTACCAATGTGCCAAATGACCAAAAATGTACTGAACTGAGTTATATCAACTTATGATTTTTGCGTTGGCAATTGTGAGAGCTAAATACGAAACCGTTTGCTTTGATTTGACACATTATGTTTATTGGCAGCATTTAATCCTTAGAGCGGTTTTGGGCTAGCTTATTTTTTGCGCGTATGAGCTCACGCGCGCCACTTTTTATACTTCAAAAAATGTATGCGCGTACACGCGCTTATTCCGGCGTATTAACGCGGCGTAAGTGGCGCGCGAGGAGGCATACCTCGCGGCTCGCGCTTATACGAGCGTATAATCGCATCAACACTCATATGACAAAGAGTGCAAAAAGTGCACCCTCACGCCGAAAGTATGCTAATTTGTAACCGCCTTACGAGCTACTCTACCGGTTAGTGCAATGTAAAGCCCTCCAACGAGTTTTGTTTACAAAAGTATTGATTAGAATGATCTTTTTATTTTTCCTTTCAGAACAAAACATTAGACTCGCTATCCGATGGCGGCGGAGTCACGATTACATCGATGTCGCAGCCCATGCCGGCAGACACAGATTACGAGAAAGTCTTCTGGCCTTACCTCCTCAAAATCTTACAGGTGAATTTGAACTTTATTTTCTTTGTTGTTATGTATAAGTTTACATGGCTCAGTTAATCTGCATGTCATCAGAGTATGATTAGTCTTGTTTTTATCAACTCCTTGAATGGTTTTACTGCCAGCCGGCCTCTAAACTGAGCATGAGGTCCTGGGTTCGATTCCCAGGTCAGGCGCAGTGTTATTTGGGTTTTCTATATTTTTTCTTGGTTTTTCTTTGTAGGAAACTATTAAGTTAACGATATAAGCTAATCCTTCACACAATAATATGTCGGCATCGTACCTACCTACATTAAGAAAACAAAACTGTTAACTACTGGACTTCACTTTACCTTAGTTATGTATTTATTTGATAAGTGAGTTTATTTATTCTAAAAGAACATACATTGTTCTTTTAGAATAAATAAAAAATCTTTTAAACCCAAGGCTAGAGTTTGGGACAGTACCCACCAGTGGCGAAGGTTCCATACAACTCGATTTCCTACCGGATTCCCTTTGACAAATGGCACAGTCAGTATTCCATAGACAAATAATATAATCCCATTAAATATATGTACTAACTCCGGCTTACCTCTTAAAAAAATTAACCCTTCGCTACTGCTGTACCCACCCCCTATAACAAATGTAGGTGTTCTAAAGATACACCTCTCCTTCAAGGAAATACAGGGTGATGTGATGTTGTCTTATGGGTGATGTCTCGCTCCCGCCTTGCACGCGTGCAATTTCATTTTTCTTCGAGGCCAGACACTTCCAAATAACTGTTCTTTCACAGTTTCTTTACTTCTCATTGAGAATGACTGTCTAAATGACAGTCACCTTTATAGTTCCTGTTCGGTTGCTGCTTTTGACAGATCTATCAAATAACATCTTTATGCTCATTACGTTAAGATTGTTTTTGGGTTGCTGCTGTCAGACGTAAACTGTGAAAGGTCTGTAGGTTAATCTTAAAACTCTACAACAGAATCACGAAATGACGTCTAATGCGACTTCCGAAAGAGGGTGTTTGTGTCAATTAGAACCGACGCCGCGCGAACGTTTGCGGAGCAAAAGGAAGAGAAAAGAGAGAGAAGTGTGTTTTTTTTCATTTCTTTTTTTTATAGTTTGTATTTAGTTATTGTCATATATATTTGCGTACTCACATCATAGATTAGTAAGGTGATAGAATATAATAATTGCAAAGTAAGAGCTGTATTTTTTGTTTTTATTTTACTTAATTATTTTTTGGTTAATAAAAATCCTTTTAGTAGGTATATGAATCTAGTTAGTAATAGAAGAATATACTATCAGGGCCGATCCCAATCTAGTCAGACAAGATTTTATTTTATATATTTATTAGAGATGAAGCGGATATCCGGTAACTATACGTATTCCGACCAATACGGGCATTTTTCACTATCCGGCCGGATATCGAATATGAAAGAAATCAATAATTTGTCATTCCTACAAGATAAATCATGCCATAGTAGGACTATAAATACCATGTATTTTTAAATAATAATGCAAAATTTTATTAGTCACTATTATTACTTCCCAAAAATATTGTTATTGATAATAATTTGGTACTCAAAATTAACAAGTGGAAAATTATGGTGAATATTAATAAGAAATTTTCAGTATTTGACGGTAAAAAGCGGCTCCACTTGGTTTTGTAAACACCGCACTTGTGCGGCAGCGTTAATTGAAATCAAACTCGTCACAACATGTAACGCGACAAAGGGCTGAATATCCGGCAGTCGGATCATATCATCATATTTTCATTTCAGATATTGCAGATGTTCTTTTAGCGTAATAATTGATTTATCTATTTTACTCTACAGAACAAAAATCCCCCGCCGGATTGTACTTGCCGACTGCTTCCGTCAGAAGTGACGTGGGTGAACACAGTGCTAGCGCGAATGATGTTCGACCTGATGAGGGACCCTGTCATGACCGGCCGGCTACAGGACAGGATACAGAGGAAACTCAATACGCTCAAGGTAAACTTACTCATATTGTGATTTTACATTGCTCTATGGTGGTACTTATTTATGGCAATACAGACGAAATTTATGTCCGATGCCCAAAGTGAAATGGTTGTTTTTGACTTCTCTCTCTACTATATGTCAGCCTTATTGAGTACCCAATACTCAATTCTTATTGCATTCCATATATATTACATGGTGTAACAAAGTAAAAGATCAATATGGATCCTGTCGGGCACTGCACATTAGAAGAGAGGAAGAGGGCTAAGTAGCAATTCAATAATATTATTATAAATTATTAGATGTGTTTATTTGGGTGAGTAACAAGTATGTTACCTAATACTATGCCAACCTGTCCCCAATATGCTCGTAAAACTTATTATAGGCTACGGTAAAGGCCATTTGACTTTACAAATAAGGGCCAAAGCAAACTTGCTATTTTTCTTCTATCTAGCTATCTTTTATTTTTAAATTCAGCGACTTATGCCACTTTTCAGAAGCTTGATGCCGCGTTTCGGATTCATGAGTTTCGAAAATACATTGGGAGTAAGGACAACTGTCTAGTCGTGTTGTCATTCATTTTTAGCTCGGACCCCTAACTAATGTATGTGCGTAGGTGAGTAGGAAACGCCCGTATCTTCGGCCGAAACCACGGGTTTCGTTCTTAGAGAGTAGACCTCCTGACGCCAGTCAGTTTTTGAAAACGCAATCGAGTCACTTTGGTAACTTGATGCAGTAATTGACCACTACATTCACGAGCTTTCAAATACAGCAATCGAATGCAGAAAGTCGGTGCATGGATACAGTTGTATGATCGCCGGTGGTAAATATGTACAGCTGAACTGTGACAGTCGACCAACAATAATCGATGAATGTGTCCCTTTCAATCATAGCTTCTCTTTCCTCCAGCTACCAGCCTTCATGTCACCTCTGATAGTGACGGAACTATCCCTCGCGGGCGCTTGTCCGCTCATAGAGCGGGTGCAGGTGCCGACGTGGGACTCGCGGGGGGTGTGGCTCGACGCCGACATGCGGTACGAGGGCGGCGCCTACATCACTATACTCACGCAGATCAACCTTATGAAGCTGAAAGAGAAGAGTGAGTAGTATTTCGTACATGGGAACCTTCTAGTTACAGAAAAATTGGAGGTCAAAGTTCCAGCTTTTTCACAAGTTTTGAATGTTATAATTTCACATTAAATACTGCCGCGACCCCCGTACTATACAACTCATCCATCAGCACAATGTTTTGGGAGCGTTAAATTGAGGCCTAGTACAAAAGGTGATTTTTCACCCCAAAAAGAAAGTCGTTTTTCAGCAATATTTTTTTGCGAAGAGTTAGTTTGATGTACATAATGCTTGGTCGACTTCGTGAAGGGTCCGTTTACACCTGAAACATTTTATTACTCTCTCTTTACCACAATGGGGATGGCAACTGTGAAACTAATGGCGCTCGTTCCAAGCAACGTCATTGGTTGAAAATTTGGTAATGTCATTTTATATTTCAAAATAGCCTGACCTCATTGGTCAGATTGAGACCAAGCTATAGTCGCGCCATCTACAATTAGCTTTTAACGGTCTTCCCCATTGTCATTCATAATTTAAAAGTTTGATGAAAGTAAAACTAATAAACGCATAATATTTCCAGATATGACGCTAGAGGAACATATGCTGACGACCGACCATCACAGGCAGGACATGGACATACAAACTACGTCGGCTACAAGCGAGTTTACGGAACAATCGCTGGTAACATTCACTTTCCTTTTCAACACAGTTGTTCGTAAAGCTCTTATTGCACCGCTTTTAGGTTCACAATGCAGTGTATTTAATACGCGATCTCGTGTACTGCGAATGTAATTAAAAATGTTATTCCTTATTAAAGACGAGAAGGTTGGCGATCTACCACTCGGACGTGGAAGACTCGGCTGAGTCCAGCGAGGACGATGAGAGTCCGCCGGTGCAGCCCGTGGACAGCAACGAGACTATCTCTTCCGAATCTGGGTAAGTTTCATTAACAAAACATCACGCCTAAACATAGCAAAACTGCCTCGAAAAGTTAGGCAGAGGTCTACCTAATAGAACGCCCACATTTTGCCAGTTATGTTTAAGACCCTTGCAATAGAGGCGATCCTATTACCATCAATCGGGCACTTATCCAAACTCCGTGGCTGCTCCTGAGAAACTCTTGATGGAAACACCCAATAACGCTTTGCTCGACTTGGAAATCGAACCCAGCACCTCATGCTCAGCAGTTGCGCTTGCGACCACTAGACCAACGAAGCAGTTCGATAATATACGTAATTATAATATTATCTATTCTAAACCATACCAGGGACCTCTTAAAGCAGGAGTAATTCCAGTGTGGGAAAGAGATGGCGCTACACGACCTGTATAGCTCTGTCTCTTTCCCATACTGGAATTACTCCTGCTTTTAGACCAGTTTAACTCATTAAAATTGACTTTTGATTTCAGAAATCCAGTTAACACGTCCGAAAGTGTTTCTTCTAAGAAAAAGTTCCTACGTATGGTGGACAAGATAGCCACTAACAAATACTTCCAACAAGTGAGTAATTGAGTATGCTTATTTTTATTACCATTTCAATACCAACGGGCTAAGGGTATTACCACACTACACCAACTGACCGCCGACCGATGTCGATCGACGGCATCGATCGACGATCGATCGATTGGTGTGGTAAAACCCTAAGCTTCGCTATCCGTCCGTCCTTCCGTCTGTCTGTCAGCGGGCTGTATCTGATGATCCGTAATGGCTATAACAACAAATAATAAAAATTTAAGGGGGTACTACGTACATACACGAGGGTACCTACTACGATGGTACGGAATCCTCATTCAAATCTTTATTCTAGTTACTATAAGGTTGCTTTTGAGATGCTGCCCGTGTCACTGATATATCTGGCAAAATTACAGTGTGATCTTTGAACCTGAATATTTACCTATACTCTGTGATTTTTTAGACGGCTTACAACAGCAGCCCACTTCATGTATTCAATGACTACTAAACATTAATAATAAACAAAATAGGTATTTATGAGATTTGAATCATTTAAGAATAAAAATATTATTCATTATTATGACGCATGACGTGGTTGAAACACCCTGTTGCGAGCGATGATCTACTCAACTCGTGCGCTGGGTAGGTATGTTCTACCGTTTGACACGTAAACATTGTTAAAAAGATGTTTCATAATTCTAATGTATTATTTATTTTTCTTTGTACCAATTTTCTTAAATAATGGTAAAATTGAAATAATCACGCCAAGAGGTATTTTATGTCGGCTACATTGACGGAACCACCTCTGTAAGACGACTAAAAAGTCACGGTGTATAGTTTACCTTTATTCGTTTTATTTTGTATAGGTGACAGACTACAAGTACGTGAAACGTGCTATGGAAGGTCTATCGAACACGGATATAAAGCTGCATCTAGAAGTGCAAGCTCTAGAAGGCAGATTAACGTTTAACATGCCACCACCACCGCACGACAGGATATGGGTCGGGTAAGACATGATCTATTCAATATTTTGACATCTGTGTAAGAACCAGTCCACACGCACAACGCAACAAGCAACTGAGCGCTGCTGCTCCGACGTCGCAATGAGTACACCCCCTTTCGCTTCGTCTCGGGGGCTGCTGTCCGTCATGTGTGCGTTGCGACGATGCAGCGCACCGTGTGTATACTTTGGTTATTTGTATGTAAAATAACGCAACGGCAGCGCTGCGTCGACGCAACGCGCCGTGTGAACTGGCTCTAAGGGTCAATGTTGAACGAAAGGAGCGAAAAGTCCCTCCATTTGAATTTTGCTGAGCATTTTGTGACATTGGATAATAAACTTTATTTTCAGTGCGTTAAAGTACAAGATAGTCCAGGCTAGCTTATTTTATAATTTTCTTTTCACAGGTTCCGTACGAACCCACAATTAGTATTAAAAGCCCGGCCGGCGGTGGGAGCGCGCACGCTTCGATTCGCGCACATCACCAACTGGATCGAACAGAAGCTCAGCAAAGAGTTTGAGAAGATTCTAGTTCTACCCAACATGGAGGACTTTATGATAGACATCATGACACCTACCCCGGTACAGTTCCCGTGAAATTGTACGTACAAATTTGAGCCTTATGTCTGAGGTTTAATGTGTGTTTTTGAGATGACACTGTGGATTGCATTTTGCACGACTGTTTCGTTTATGTAGCTGCTGAATGTGATTCTAAATTATATTCAGTAATTGCATTAAACTGTTCAAATATTTAATGTCTCTATGGTATTGTGGTTTGTCAGAAAAGTTATGAAAAAGAATATGAATGTGGATATATTGTTTGATAGTTTTGCCAAGAATGTTTAGGGTATAGGGATATGAAAACATTGTTAACTATCATGACGCCCCAAATACAGTTCTTATGCGTATTACCTATTTATTTATTTAGAGTTTATATTTTTACACGAGTATAACGCTATGAAGACTTCTTATACAGGGTGTAAGGGATAGCCCTCCACATACTGTTGGGGTGAATTCAAGATATCATACTAAGCTAAGATGACCGGTACAAGAAATTATTTCAGGAATTTTATGGGAATCCAATAAATTTGATTTATTTTATTTCCTCATACGCAACGTATCGTTACCGTGGTACCAAAACGCACGTAGCGAACGGCAAGCGCGACGACGAGTTCGATGAACTCTGTAGCTAAGCAGGAAGTGAACAGCTGATTTCACGCGTCGTTCGTAAGAGTATTTCAACATCCATTGTTGGATTTTTAGCCACATCAATTAGCACCCTGTCAGTTTGTGGAGGGCTGTCTCTTACACCCTGTACTGTTGTTAATGCGGTCTAACATTGCAAAAGTATTACGTTAGCTTAAAAGAAACACTAATTTAAATCGTCATTTTAATTCCATTCCATAAAAGTACAGAAAAAAAGAAATACCCTTTGAGCTAATTGAATGTATGTTTACTTAATAGTCCAAAACTTTTATCTTTTGTAGATTTTCCTAATCTGTGGTCAAATAACATTTTATTTTGTATCATCCAGTATTCGATAGTAGTCAGCGTAAAAAACCACTTTGGAAAGTGACATATTTTGGTTTATTTTGTGGATTTTAATTTAATTTTAATCAACCGATTATCGAATCGTTCCGATGTTTGAGTGTACTATGCAAATGAACAAAACAATAATCGTTCAACGTAATAGGACTTATGAACGTTATAAGAAACGCTATAGCATAAATGTTAACAAAAAATTCTTGACACAAACAAAAAAAAAAGAAAACTGACAGCACCGATTAAATTGTTGAGCACTTGAAATTATTTACGAAGTCGAATCGAAGAACATTAGAAGGGCTAGAACATGTTCAAAATTGATAGTAATTACGCCTATGCAATGATTAGACATGTAAAAAAAATGTAATTAAAAATAACACTACCTAAAGTAAGTTGTAAAACACTAAATTAGAGTTAGCATTTAATAATATAGATTTATTATGTAAACTATTTTCATTTCAGATGTTGTATACACGTTAAAAGTTTAAAAAATATTATATAAAATTGCCTAAAGTTGAGATTTTTTGTGCATGATTTGCTCTTTAGCATGCAGTCCTACTAGGTCCCTGGTAGTAATGATTATAATTCTGGAAAATAAATTGCAAAGTAAAATTATCATTCATTAATATTGCTACTCGTTTTTCAAGTTCATTGGCAATGATTTCAATGCATATAGGATGACTGGTAATTAGTGGTGACCGATATTTAAACTCGTGATTGTACTCATGATAACAAACAACTTTCCCAAAGAATTTTTTTACGAACAACGCATAAGCGTTCTTTGGCGCGGGCGTCCCTTACAGAGCGAGTTTGCAAGCCGCGCGGGTGCTCTGCCTACCCACTGTTGCATGGTACAATAGTAATGAAACAGAAAGTCCCGCGGCGTCACGTGGCTAACAGCTGATAAGCTACACACGCGCGCGCGCGCGAATTTCATGCGGCTGTTGCGTTATTGGGATAAAAGTGAACGAGCATAAAAAAAGTTTCTTTGGGAAAGTTGATTGTTGTCATGAGTAAAATCATGTGTTTAAGTATCGGTCACTAATTACCAGTCACCCTATATAATCATCTTGGCACTACGGTAATTCCTGTCATTGCTTCTATGTCACATCGAATACAAGGATTATGTTGTAAGAATATTTATGTATATTATGTTGATTTAAATGTTTGTGTTCATCACGTTTGTATTTACTTGTATTATTTATTTATTAACTGTGATGTAACGTTTAGTTAGACCGTAGCTTGTCTTATAATTTTAGTTCTTTTTTTATCAATTATAACCCTAGTTACTTTTTATCGCACGCTATTTGAACTAAATATTTTATTTCGTACGAATATTCCGTTAATTTGAGGAATAAATGAGTTTTAAATCTCGCAACAACACTAGGACGAGCTTCCTCGCGTTACAAATAAATGTTTTCGACAATAATTCCGTCTTAACCTGTTATTCGTATAATCACAATATCAAATTTTATGAATAACTATGAAAAATTATAAAGAATTGTAAATCTATGAAAATTAAATTAACATTTTGAAGAATATTGACCTAAACGGTATAATGTAGGTGTTATGGATCATTAATATTTTTCTAGTAGTTAACAGACTTTCTAATGTGTTTTCTTGACTTTATCTTGAAATGTTATCATAATCTACATCTTGGTGACATTCTATCAACATTTTTTCTAAATTGTTCGCACAACTAAATTGTTAATTGGCTTGCACATCGCACAGTGGCGAAGGTTCCATACAACCCGATTCCTACCGGCTTCCCTTTGAAAAATGGCACAGTCAGTATTCTATAGACAAATAATATTCTGTACAGTAAAGATAATGTACTCCGGCTTACCTCTTACAAAAATTGACCCTTCGCTACTGACATCGCATAATCTTTATTTTATCTATCTGTATTTATGAGCGAATAAATTGCATTTTAACTTCTCTGAAAGTTTGTAGTTCCTGCTTACTGATATCTGTCCACTAAAATTGAATAAAGGAGACAATCTTTTAAAAATTAACTCTATTTTCCATGTTCCTCTTCATATCTTTGGTGGGCAGCTATCAATAATATTTAATTACTCGTATTTAATGAATGTGGTTATAAGAGCAGGAGAATGATGATGATGATGATGGTTAGTATAGAGGAGTGCGCAATACACAGAGAGATGGTTCTGAACTATGAAGGCTGATAGTACTTTGCTCATTGTCGTGGCGAATGTCGGTAACGGTGGTGTGTGTGCTAACTTGAACGAATTTAGTGAAGACGTGGATGAACGAGTGAGCTTCTGGGTCAAATTACTGAGTACTTATATGATAAATTACTGAAATACCTATTGCCTACGGTATCGTATTACTCCGTAATTTAATCCATAGCATTTAGTACTGCTTAGCATTAATTCACTTTTATATTGCTACTATTATGAATATATTCACATTAATTGCCAAAAGAGATGTTGTAATATAGACACTTGTTGTTTTCTACGACTTCTTTTGCATACATGATGTATTACGTAAAAAATGTAAAAATCTTATGAATGTTTGGATCAATATTGTTGCCTACATACACTGTTGGACTGTTTTAGAGGTATAAATTCTAAACTTGTACTATATTGATGTTCTAACACATAGTTATGTTAAATGTTGGCGTAAGTTTAAGTTACTCTACCACAACTTGTTGATACTCAATCTCCACGTATATAGTACACGAAAGACGTATATTTTGAAAAGACATTGAATACATATCAGTTATCACATTTTGTAAACTACGTACCTGTTGTAATTTCCGTTTTGTAAGCAGTGGAAAGTTACTTACAACAATTAGATTCACATGGAAATAGTATTCAGTAGTTACGGCAAACGGGTTGTAGAGTAAAAAATCTTCAACTAAATTAATTATTACTTTTTGGGTCGTTGAGACTCCGAGGTGTTGGTTCACTCCGGTCTTCGGATATAATTGTGTAAGGCGGTTTGTATAGACCGATGTGTTCATTATTTACTGAATACAAAGATGTTCTATGCAAATACTAAACCGGTTCGACTCGGTGACTGTAAAATAGTATTTATTGTATTTAATTTGTTACACATTGTCGATCCGATCCATGTTTTATTTTTTATTTATTTCAATATGTATATTATTTCGTTGTTTCTTTTCTAGTTATCAATTTTATTTAAAACTCGAATGTAAAGGAATTATTTTGTTTTGTTTTATTTAAAGCTGCGATCACTTAGTGGTTGGTATTTTCACAAAGTGTACCAAATACGAATAAATGTCTATGTATATAGTCTATCAAATTATAAAGTGTTTATGTGATATTATATATAGTTAAGAGTTAAACCGTGCCGAGTAGTTTTTCTATGTGGTATCAGTTGTGATTTTTTCAATAAATGAATTGCTATATTTCATGTTTATTTTCTTAATACCTACGACACGGAGTTTAATGTGACTCAGTTTAATGTACCGCCTACGACTTGAATATATCCATCTTTGAATGCGTCAGCCATCACCGAACCTCCCTTAAACCCTTTAAATTTTCCAGAAAAAAAAATACATAGTGCTGAATCTTGTATCAGCATGACCAGTGTAGACAGGGGTTTTGTCGACGGAAGAACTTCTCATTTTGTCGATTCTTCCGTCGAAAAAACCCGTTTTTCGACGGTGGTCAATCTACGCGTGCAGGTGACTAAAACGGGTACAAAATAAGAAATCCAAATTAATATTTTAAACTATTTTATTCAACAGTTTTTCTTTTTACATAATAATGTGTATATTTATAAACACTATGTATTGTCAATAGGTATATTCTCGTATATACATTAGGCACTTCATAACACACTCGTTGTAAACTATATCACATATCGACAACTATACTAAGAATTTTTTACAAAATATATTACTAAAGTATTCACACGGACTGAATGGTAAGTTCAGGCGATAATATAGAAATTATATTATTAAAAAAAATAAAGAATCTGTTTATGGAAGCGCTAAAGAAGACATTGTTTATGGCAGCACTATAATATCTACATAGGTCACCTTACTTTGTTTCCAAAGAAATATCAGAACAGGTTGTTCAAAACTTGAGGTTCGACATCGAAAATGGATATAGATAACCTTGGTTGATTTAATTTAAAAGATTAATAAACAATTCCAGCTTGTTTCAACAATTTATATATATTCCACTTTTCTGTGTGATATTTCTGTAGTAAAAACAATATAAGGTTACCTATACCAGTGGCACCAAGTAGGCATATTATATAAAATAAAAATAATCTGTTCTAAATCACACTTAAACTGCAATATATTACGTTATATCTAATTATGGTGCTTAACTAATATGGCTTTCTTTATCCCACTTAATTGTAATATGTACAGAGCTGAGATCAACCTTACGTCTAAATGAAGATCTTACATATTTTGGCACTCTGGACCACATTTTCTTTAAAAATCTACAAATATATCATTTACAGTAAATATAAAACATTTGATACATAAATAAACATTAGAGCTTTTGTACAATATTACATTGATACGCAAGCTGATTGTATGGCAAGCAAGCAGTAACATAACTTATAGATAAAACTCTTGAAATAGGATCTGAAGCAACAATGTTTCACTGTTGAATTCAAAATATATCTATGGAATAACCAACGCACTTTACACAAATTCACAGGTCTTCTGCGGACTAAGAGTCTATCATAATCATCCAACCCATCAAAAGCGTCATCCACCGATTTTAACCAATCACAGCACCTTATATCTTAACCCCAGCTTCAGGGTCTTCTAATGCTGCAGCAAGCAATGAGCCGTACCATCAGCGTTACGTCTCTTCACCAGTTCGGTCCAGTCGTCTATCCTGGGCGCACAGACTAAGGAGTACCTTCCCAGGCGTCTCCTCGCCATAACAAGGAACTCTCCCGCACCCGCGGACGCCCCGCAGACCGAGGATACGTGCACGTGCGCGTGAAGGCTGCGCGTTTTCCGCCGCTTGTGGTTGCGGTGTGTAGTGCGCTCTAGTGTGTTGTCGACGTCATACCTGGAACGATGAAGATTTGTTAGAGTGGTGAACTTGAAAAAGTATCAGGTCGATCATTCAAGGATTACCTTCTGAATCCTAAAAGCCTCAACTATTAAGCCTTAACCCGAACGTTTAGGCAGAGGTGTACCTAATAGTACACTCAGATTTTTTTCGCCAGCTATGTTAAAGTATATATATGGGTATAAAAGGGGTTAGCCTATTGTTCTACAGACAGATCCAGACACCGCCGAGAAATTCCCGAGGAAAAACCCAATAATACTTTGCCCAACCCGGAAATCGAACCCAGGACCATTTGCTCAGCTTGCGAACACTAAACCAACGAGGCAGTCAACTACATATGTTTTAATAATTCCACAAGTCATGGCAAGACTTTTCAGAAACCAAGTGCTGCTGCAAAATTACGCTTAAAAACTTTTGTTTGAAAGTACCAAAAGGTACTCGTCTTTATAAAATTTTAGAGATACTCTTTACAGCACTAGATAAGTACATCCTTACATCTCAGCCCCAATTTACATGTTGAAGAGATGCAACAAAGATAAACCTTATAATAACTTTTTACTGCAGCCAGCGGTTTATGAGTATGAGTGTAGGACGTCGGTAGATTGTAACCTGTAGGTGGACAACAGGTTCTAGATGTTATCAAACAGCAACGTTTTACTTGAATTTCCTAAAACTTTGTACTATCTGATCAATTTGAGTGTGTCGACCCTATAAGTAACAATGTAACATAACATCACGACTGTTTACCTCCAAGTTTTAGACACAGGGGTGCGGTGCCTATAGTACAGATAGACACAGAGACATTTTCCTAGTTATCTTTGAGTACCAAGATATAGGGGAAGACCTGAAAAGTGGATCCGTATATAGAACTCAATTCCGAGGATGTTCTGAAGTTAATACAAGAACCAGACATTCCCAATCCTGCCAAGTTCATGTCCTGGTTATTTTGTCTATTAACATATTTGTTACTAGCTTTTACTCGCGGTTTCGCTCCCGTTATATACGGAAATTAACCAACGGAAACGTTTTAAATGTAGCCTGACACTTGGGGATAATGTAGCTTCCCGTTAGTGATGAAATTTTCGGAATCGGATCAGGAGTTCCGAAGATTACCCCCTATAACCCCCCCCCCCCTAACCCCCTGACCCCTATAACTTACAGACAAATTTTACGTGTTTATAATCTACACTAATATTATAAAGAGGAAAACTTTGTTTGTTTGATTGTAATGAATAGGCTCAAAAACTACTGGACCGATTTTAAAAATTCTTTCACCATTCGAAAGCTACATTATCCACGAGTAACATAGGCTAAATTTTATTTTGGAAAAAAATAGGGTTCCGTAAGATATTTGGGTTTTTCGGACACAAGGTGTAAAAAATCAACTAGAAAAGTTACTTATTTTGCGTACGCTGCCTAAACTATAAAAGATAGAACCATAAAATGTTCTAATTAATTGTAGATCTTATAAATATCTACAAAAAAGTCCGCGACACACTATACCTATCTATGTCGAGTGAGGCACAACAACCATTTTTTTTATCTTGATTTTTTTTGGACTACATTTAAACGCATTTATTTTACTCATGCTATAATCCTTATCAAAATTAATTATTTCATCACTAAGTACAGTTTATGTAGATAATATTTGGTTTTTGAATGATTAAAATTGGACGTTTGGTTTTGAAGTTATGGCGAAATTAAAATATATTACGATTTCTGCTGCACGGCCCGTTGCGAAGTGGGCGTCACCAAGGCGGGGTGCGCGTGCGGGAGGGGAGTTTAGATCTATGAGTAAGGTACCCGCGCGGCTCAGACGCTAATCCATTACTCACCGTCGACAGGCCCGCACCTACGGTGGCCGGTAGCCACCACGTGGCCCCCGACGCCCGGTGCATCCCCCGCGGCGGCTGGGGCGAGAGATTCTCTCCCTCTCACGTCCCGCCACCTCCTTCGCTAGCATGACTGCTTCGCAGAAGGAGGTGACGGCTTCCCATTCATTCTCGCTCCGGACCATGGCCTGAACCAGGGCCGGGCGCGACAGGTCGCCGCCGCCGATCGCCGCTACGAGGACACGGCGGAGGTCCGCCCAAGCGGGGCAGACCTCCACGGTGTGCGCCACCGTGTCCTCCGGACGATCCTCACAATGATAGCACCCGGGCGTTTCCTCCCGCCCGATTCGGTGCAGAAACCTCCCGAAACAACCGTATCCGGTGAGGACCTGCGTCAGGCGGAAGGTGAGGGCGCCGTGGCGCCTCTCTAGCCACTCCTCAAAGAGGGGACTTATCGCCACTATTGTGGCGTGCCCTGCACTGGGTTGCGACAGTCGCTGTCTCCATGTCGCCATGAGATCGCGTCGGAGGTTTGTCGGCTGAGCGGTGATTTGCCGCGGCAGCGGAGTTTCCCCCCGACGTAGTGCCTCCGCGCGCTATTCATGCAGGCGCGCGAGGACTATCGCCTCCAGATCCCATGGCGGCAATCCGGCTAGGAGGCTCGCCGCCTCGCGGGAGATCGTGCGGTACCCCCGGATTAGCCTAACGGCTACCACCTTTTGGGGCGCGTTCAGGTAGTGGGCGGCACGCCGCTTAATTGAACGCGCCCACACCGGGGCCCCGTAAAGGGCCATGGACCGCACGACCCCCACGTAGAGCCTACGGTAGGAGGCGTTTGGACCCCTCAGGTTGGGCAAGAGCCGCTTGAAAGCAGCCCCTGCCCGTTCCAGTTTGGGAGCCAAACGTCGGAAATGCTCAACGAAGTTCCATCGGCTGTCGAGGACGAGTCCTAGGTACTTCAGTCGACTCGATGCCGAAGGGAACCCCTCCTACCGTCAGTATGGATCCCGACGGTGGCGCATTCCGAGGCCCATGAAAGCACATGGCCTCAGATTTGTGCAAAGCCACCTCGAGACCCAATTGCCGGATCCTCTCAAAAACTATCGCAACTGTGGGGAGCCCCCTTTATCTGTTATTTTTTTATTATTGTATAGAAATCGTAAAGCGGTTCACAGAATACATCTACCTACCAAGTTTCAACGGTTTAGTCCGAATAGTTTCGGAATAAAGTGGCTGTGACATTCAGACGGACAGACAGACAAGACGAATCTATAAGGTTAGACGAATCTATAAGGGTTCCGTTTTTTGCCATTCGGCTACGGCACCCTAAAAATCGTGTTTGGGCTCATTTCATACACCTTGATGAGAACTTTCGAATTAGCTGGAGTATGACTTTCATCGAAGGTCTGACGATGGAGCGGAGGGCAGCTGCAATAGGACCTCAAAAGTTTACAGCATCTATATCGTGTTCGGGCTCATTTCATGCACCTTGATGAGAACTGTAGATCTAGCTGGGCTCTAGCTGTCATCGAGTGTGTGAGGATGAAGACGTAAAGGCTGTCGAGGGCAGCCCTTATTTGGAGAAACATAATAAGAATAGTTTAGTGATTCTTATTCTGGATTGCACACAAAATAAAAAACGCGGAAAATTTATTCCTTTTGAGAGCTTCCGTTGCGTCCGCTGCGTAAACGGTTAAAGTTACGCAGCAATCATGTATGAATTGTTCCTTTTAAAAGTTCTAAAAAAAGTCCGTGATAGCATATGTTTATCTTTTAACTTACTCACTCACTATAACCTTTTTTATGGTTCTCAATATTCTTAAAAAAATATGCGTTATTTTTGCAAAGGTGTTTTTGTAAACATGGTATTTATCCTTATCCAAATAAATACGTTATTCATCATAAGAGTATTTAATTTAGAACGAAATTGCTCTAACATCATTTGATTCTAATGAATATCTTAGGAGATCCGAGATATCACAGTTTTAAAATAATTCCGCAGCAAAATAATAATGGTGATGTACCGCGCTCGCATTTTCATTATGTGGGTGATGTGCTCCTTTAGAATTGACACACACCCTCTAACCCTCTCTTATGTGACGCAGACGAAGTTGCGCGGGTCAGCTAGTCTATACATATAAAATTCAAAGTCCTGACTGACTGACTGACTGAGATATCAACGCACAGCCCAAACCGCTGGTCCTAGAGACATGAAATTTGGAGGGTGTATTCTTTGTGAAGGGTAGGTATCCACTAAGAAAGGGTTTTTCGAAATTCCACCCCTAAGAGGGTGAAATGGGGTGTTGAATTTTCTATGAAACTTTTTATTCTCCCAGTCGATTGACTTGAAAATTTGTGTACATACTCTTCAGACAAAATTATGAGATACGTGTATCACAGTTTTTCCAAAATCATCCCCCAATTTAAAAATTCAATGACTTGATTGGTTGACTGATATATCAACGCACAGCCCAATCCGCTGGTTCTAGAGACATGAAATTTGGAGCGTGTATTCTTTGTGAAGAGTAAATATTCATTAAGAAAGGGTTTTTCAAAATTTCACCCTTAAGAGGGTAGAATGGGGTGTTGAATTTTCTATGAAACTTTTTATTCTCGCAGTCGATTGACTTGACAATTTGTGTACATACTCTTGAGATAAAATTATGAGATACATGTATCACAGTTTTTCCAAAATCATCCCCCAATTTAAGAATTCACTGTCGACTGGCTGACTGATACATCAACGCACAGCCCAATCGGCTGGTTCTAGAGACATAAAATTTGGAGGGTGCGTTCTTTGTGAAGAGTAAGTATCCGCTAAGAAACAGTTTTTTTTAATTCCACCCCTAAGAGGGTGACATGGGGTGTTTAATATTCTGTGAAACTTTTTATTCTCTGAGTCGATTGACTTGAAAATTTGTATACATACGTTTCAATTAAAATTATGAGATACGTGTATCACAGTTTTTTCCAAAACCAAAATCATCCCCCAACAGAGTCCAATAGGGCATGGCGCGCAGAGTTGCGCGGGGCGTGCGGGGCGCGGGAGTATTTACCTATTAAGTAAGTAGGTAGGATTTTTCTGAGGTAGACGTCTGTAAATAAGGTTTATTCCACGTGATACGCGACATTGATATTAAATATTATGTAAAAGTTTTATGTCTATAAATAGATTCCTAATTAATCATTTGATTTTCGTCACCGGTGTCCAATCTCAAACCAAGGTATCAATATTCACATAACAATATGTAAAGTACCTAATTGATATTACTATGAACTAATATTTGCAAGTTATAAGCAACTATATAAAAACCATGTATCTACTATACATACATAGATTACTTATTATCCCAGAAGTAAGATCCCGTGGGCAATTCCCGAACTCCACGCGGGCGAAGCCGCGGGCATAAGCTAGTATTAGTATAGATAATCGCAGTTCAAACTTCTCAAACGTTGATCATACACGATTTCGTAATCTACGACTACCTAAAGGATTATGTAAGCGGTCATTCGCAATTATCTACGCGGGGGACTGCAATTACATGCTATCTACTTTTTAAATGCTGCGCTCGTAACGATGTGGCGTGTATCAACTTTGTCTCAATGGTTGGAGTATTCTG
This sequence comes from Noctua pronuba, assembly GCA_905220335.1. Taxonomy (NCBI): domain Eukaryota; kingdom Metazoa; phylum Arthropoda; class Insecta; order Lepidoptera; family Noctuidae; genus Noctua; species Noctua pronuba. The sequence continues at coordinate 6,458,458 of LR999900.1, read as the reverse complement.
GGGTAAGCAGATTAGTCAAATTGATTAGGTAGGTTTAACACCAGGATCCGTCGATTTTGCAGACTTTTGAAAGACTTTCAATGGAATTTTGAAATACTTTTGTCAATATCCCTTTTTAATGATTCTGGTCCTCTTGCGACCACTAGACCAACGGGGCACCTACTACTGCCTCGTTGGTCGAGTCGTCGCAAATGCTACTGCGAAGCATGAGATCCTGGGTTCGATTCCCAGGTTGGGCAAAGTGTTATTGAGTTTTCCATCAGTATTGTTTCAGCTATAGCAACCCGAAGTCTGGATGTATTGCACGGGATTTAAATATAACTGGCGATATGTGGGTGACCTGTCATTTACATCTCTGTCTAACCGTTCAAGGATAACAGGCGTGACGTTACCTTTTACTTTTACTAGGAAAAACGAAAAGCATTTGCAAATTAAAAGTCAGTCCTTACCTATAATAATCGTCATCTTCAGCCAGGTCATCAGATTTTTCCTTGGGTTCCGACGAGTCTCCGGACGTGGCTCGGATGAGCTTGGTCAATCGCAGCGTCAGTTGCGTGGTGTCCAGGTCCTCGCGAGCCTCGCTCATCATGATCACGCCACGGGATACTGGAAGAGAGATGGTGAGTTATAGCGACTTTTGAACTTTACTCAAAGTGAATTGAACATTTTCGGACCTGTGTTACCTGACCTGCCTCTCCTATAAAGAAGAAGGGGGATAGAGAGGTCAAGTTATGCTGGGCACTGACTACGTAAAGTCAGATAAAGTTTACGGGTGAAGCCACGTGTAAAAACATTTTAAAATATTTGCAACTAAATTCATAAAAGAAGGAAGTTATCTATATATATAAAATTCAAAGTCCTGACTGACTGACTGATATATCAACGCACAGCCCAAACCGCTGGTCCTAGAGACATGAAATTTGGAGGGTGTATTCTTTGTGAAGAGTAAGTATCCACTAAGAAAGGGTTTTTCGTAATTCCACCCCTAAGAGGGTGAAATGGGGCGTTGAATTTTCTATGAAACTTTTTATTCTCGCAGTCGATTGACTTGACAATTTGTGTACATACTCTTCAAATAAAATTATGAGATACGTGTATCACAGTTTTTCCAAAATCATCCCCCAATTTAAAAATTCAATGTCTTGACTGGCTGACTGATATATCAACGCACAACCCAATCGGCTGGTTCTAGAGACATAAAGTTTGGAGAGTGCATTCTTTGTGAAGATTAAGTATCCGCTAAAAAACAGTTTTTTTTAATTCCACCCCTAAGAGGGTGAAATGGGTTGTTTAATATTCTGTGAAACTTTTTATTCTCTGAGTTGATTGACTTGAAAATTTGCATAAGTACATACTTTTCAATTAAAATTATGAGAAACGTGTATCACAGTTTTTTCCAAAATCAAAATCATCCCCCAACAGAGTCCAATAGGGCTTCGAAGCTCACGTACACGGGCGCATGGCGTGCAGTGTTACGCGGGGCGTGCGGGGCGCGGGAGTATTTACCTATTAAATAAGTAGGTAGGATTTTTCTGAGGTAGACGTCTGTAAATATGGTTTATTGCACCGATTTTCGTGTTGGCTCGTGATACGTGCCATTGATATTAAATATTATGTAAAAGTTTTATGTCTATAAATAGATTCCTAATTAATCATTTGATTTTCGTCACCGGTGTCCAATCTCAAACCAAGGTACCTATCAATATTTCACATAATAATATGTAAAGTACCTAATTGATATTACTATGAACTAATATTTGCAAGTTATAAGCAAGTATATAAAAACCATGTATCTACTATACATACATAGATTACTTATTATCCCAGAAGTAAGATCCCGTGGGCAATTCCCGAATTCCACGCGGGCGAAGCCGCGGGCATAAGCTAGTACATAATATACGTGGGACGAGTTCTACCATTGATTTATCTCTTGTCAATTGCATAATATTCCACTACCTAGCAAGTTATTTAAATATTTCTAGTATTATGTGTCATAAATTCAAACCGCAAGAAATCAAGGCTAAATTTTATTGTGTTTTATGCAAAAATTCGTTAGGATACCTATTTAATTCAAATTAAATACTGGTTTGGTCCTAATAAACGTTGTAAATAAAGGTCTTCGAGGAAATATCCCACACTAATAATATTTTGCGTCATTACATATTAATAAAATATGTAAATGTGCATTCCTTTTATCTAAAAACAAATTATTATCAAGCTTTGCATTTTACATAGATTGTTTTGTTTGAAAGCTGAGTTTTTGTTAATTATAGTAATTGCTACGGCGCAAACAAATTAGAAGTTATAAAGTTTAATGACTGAGCTATCTCTAGAGCGTGTTTCGAGAACACAATTGAGACAGCGACGAGTTTTCCTTTTAACTGTAGCGCGGCTTTAAATGTTCCACTGTTGTCACGGGCTCACGGCTCACGGCGCCATTCTTTCACGTTTTGATATACCATATAATTTTATTGTGTTATCAACAGTGATCGGAGTAGGTAGATTGATTTTTGGTACTTGTATCATAAATGCACACAGAAAGAATAACATGGATAAGCCATTTTTCCGGAAAGTAATTCCGGTATTTCCGGATTCAATTAAATAGGTATTGTTAATGTTGGTAGTGATATTATTACTACTCAATTCAAAATTTAAAGGAAGGTATCAAAACTAAATTAATTCATTATTTATCTGTTGAATAATAAAAACAAACACACCAATAATCCACCAATTCCGGAGGAATGTCCATAGTAATATATACGTTTCGGATCAATGACCCCAGTTCAATCTACCTACTCCGATCACTGGTTATCAAGTTAATTTAAGCATTTCACTCTTTTATTATTTTGTGTCCTTTAGATGTAGCATAGGGATTTTATTATCTTATCGGGCTGGAGTCCGCAACTCCACTTCCAAAGCATATTTTGCGAATAGCATAAAGTAATGTAACATTTCGCTTCAGTTAAATGAGCATGCTTCACTACAAATTCTCATGAAAACTTTTCAAAGGTTCCAACTTTTAAGGAGCTTGGTTGGAAACAAAAGCCTGCAGATGTCCCCCACTTATCTCGATGAGGTAAGAGCAGTGTTAAAACTGTAGCACAATGTAGCTCGCTCAACGACTAGGTACCGTCGCGACACCAGATTTATTGTCCAGATATTAATCACTGTGTCCCCATTGTCCGTGTTTTTTGTCCGCGCCGTGAGTAAGCGCAAAATGTAGCCGGATTTTTTCTACGCTCAGCTTTTGTTTAAGCAAGATAAGTGAATAGTCCAAGTCTTTGGTAAACGGTCATCAACCCGGCCCCGACAGCCGATAATTACATAGAAGGTTCACTAACGAGCCATCATGACCATCTCAGTACCGCGGTATGTTATCAAGACAACTGTTCATTTAATTGTAAGCTAGTGTTAATATCCGAAATAAGCAGTCGAAGTTAGTTATGTTCCCAACTTCGTGTGTTGGGACCATTAATTTCCTGTTTCTCCCTAATAAACAATTCTCCATTCTCTGATAACTAATGATTCATAAGTTGTTTATTCTAATATAAGCACAAACAATCGGATAATAATTTCCCATTTCTTGACAATTTAACAATAGCTTGTCATTTTTATTTGACAAAGAACCTTAACACGTACGCTGCCTTGATCCAAAAATATCTACCTTTTTTGTGTGGAATGACAAACAAAAAATCAATGATACGTGTCGGAGGCGGCTAATAACGTGGGTGCGCGGGCGACGCGGCGGGATGCATGCGCTGCAGTGACATAACTCCTCAACTATTATAATTTATCAAACCAGAAAAAACTATTAACATGAACTCCCCGCCGCGTCGCGTGCCGTACGCCCATACTAGTCGATCCGGTATACACTTGTCAAGCACCGTCGTTACGGACGTAAATTGAATCTAAGCAGCTCATCCCGGCTCGCTCACTACATGCAAAAGCTTCCGTGAGTCATGACCGGTATGAAATGCAATCTAAACCTAATAGAGATCCGACTATCACTTAGCGGCGATACAAAAGGCTCGACAAACAATGCGCAAACCTTTTTCGGTTGCATCCATTTGCGTAAAAATTCAACATTGTTTAAAATTTAAAAATAACGAGGCCTTTAGATAAATGGTCTCGCTGTGTAAATACTTCGTGGTAGTTAAGCGAGGAAAAATGATAAAATTATTTTCAAGTATAACAACGTTTAATATAATTTGAGGCGCGAGGAATCCCGATGATGGCGACAAATTACTGTGCGGTCGCCGTCGCGGGTTTATTAACATTCAGCGAGCGAAGGCGGAGGGTTTGTGATTACTCATTATTGCGGTGAGGGAACAGCTAGAGGAGTAATGAGATTACGTGTGAGGTCTTACCGAGGTCGCTGGTGCAGAAGGCGAGCTCTAGTTCCGACTCGGTGCAGGGTCTGCAGTCTGCGGTGGCGGGGTCGTAGTGTCTCCGGACGAGGGGTCTTGCTTCGTATTTGAAGGTAGCTTTTCTCTTTTGGGGGCCGTCTTCTGGTTCAGCTTCGACATAAAGCGCAGCACGACCGTGCCGGCTGCGGAAGCATCGTAGTTCTCTTGGGTCACCATCATTGGGCGCATATAGGGGAACTAGACGACGAGCGCCCTCCACAAAGAGCCGCGCTGGAAACCGCTCGGCGACTTCTGCAAAGAATGTATTCTTAGTAGGCGACCACAATTAAATCATTATGTTGAAGGAGTTTTACTCTGGTATTCAAAAAGGGTCCACACAACCGACAATTTACGCAGAGCGCTTGCCATCTGTGATCATCCCTAACTCCATTAATTATGTGTACATTTTTATTTAATTTTGTTTATTTGCTTAGTTTTTAGTGTTTTTGTTTGTGACGTTATTACTGTCTGAAGAAACAGTCTATTTTAAAAGTATATTTTGCTAAATTTCGATGGAATTCTGTTCGCAGATCTCCCAGATAATCAAAGTTATACATATAATTACTAAAAAAATTACCTGTATCATTAAGTCGCAGGGTATGGAATAGATCAGGCGGATCCGGTCTCCGTATGACCCTCACGCAGACCTTGAAGTCCCTCTCATCAGCAGGCAGGGGTGGTCGGAACAGAAGCCGAAGTGCTCCCCGAGGATACACCCAGGAGATGCTCCCTTCTCGACAACGAAGGTAGACCGGAGTCACACCTCGTTCGGTAGTTGATGTCAGGCCACTGGAAACAAAAGAAAGGTGAGTTTAGCTACGGACTTTCTAAGGTGATGAAAAAGTTACGGGACAGTAGAGGACCATCAGTAGTAGTTCTTCAACCTCTTTCATTTGTGAATGATTGTACCCAGTATAACCGTTAAATGTCAAAAAAGTAGTGGAGAAGTAGACCAATCAGCGCAAACAGTAGCTGCATAATTAGCAGTCTAGCACATTTATTTATAGCACAGTCAGAAAGTTGTCTTAATCATATTTGGGCGATTTGATTGGAACGCGGCTACCGTAGTCATTAATTTAACAGAGAGCTCATTACGTATTCCGTGTCCAACGCGACACTGCCGACCGGCTCCATTTATTCCCGCATATAAAAATTATTAAAAACACTCAAATTGCTACCGCTTCGAGCCACTACGCTTTTACGAGCCAATTCAGTATCAACCATTGGTTGTTATTGTTCCAAGATTACACGCTACACGCAACTTATAAGTTGTAACAGTCATTTATAGTGTCATCGACCAAATCTTCGTCTCATCTTGGTTATTACTCGAATTCACTCAATTTTACACGATTGTGGGTTTTAAAAGTGGTGCAAGATTGCTCTCGAACTTGTTCTTCTTAACTGCACCGCCATAAACCGGTCTTTAGCTCTATTAAATTAGATCAACGCGAAATCTAGATGAAAGTTCTTGGCAGGGAGTGGTAGATTAAGGCACGCGATCAAGGTGTCATTTCTCGTCGGTATCTCGGAGTGCTCCCATAAACAAGCCCGGAGCGGACAATGGTATCTGCGATCGGGCACGTGGGCTCGATTCTGGAGTAGCGCCCACGCCGCCGGCCCACGGCGCGACTCAGCCTCAGCCACACGCCATAAAGCTAAAATATACGAGTTATACGACACACCGCACTATAAAACGATGCCACGTAAAGATTTTACATGGCCGACCAATAAAAGCATGGCGTCGCTTTTATGTTAGAGTGCATTGTCTGTGTGGCCCGTGTTCTGTTGTCCGTCTGTCTACTTGTCGACACTTACGAGCCTTGTCTCATCCAGAGTGAATAGGTTCTCATTTGCAATCAGTTCTCTTATGAGATGATCATGGAAAGTCCTGTTGGATGAGATACTTACTCTTCTTATATATATGTTTTTGTTTAACTTATAAGACTCTCATAACGATTGGCAGTTGCATTGATACGGGAGCGGTTTTTGCCTGGAGTTTATCAAGTTCAAATTATCGAATCTGCCTCAGGATTCTGGATTTTGTGGAACAGCCTTTAAATAACAACCTTTTCAACGCTAAAACTGCCATGTAAAAGGGTCATTGCTCAGCATACATCTCACTCCTACGCACAATATAAATGTATCCCGTGAGCAGTGTGTCCCAACGCGTACATTAATCAGGCGGCGCTCGATCTCGGCTGACAACGCATCGATTTTCTTTTATTACCCACGGATCACGGAGTGACGGCAATGGGGAATTCTGTCGCGTCATATCCTACTTTCACGTCATCAGGAGACTTCCCTAATCCCCGCTAATGGGCCAATGTTGAAAAATATGTGTTGTAAATTAGTAACTAATAGCAACAAGTGGGGCTGTTGGATCATGTGGCCACCCCTGCCCGTCGCGACGAACACGTGAAGGTATTGCACCCCTGTCTCTGTAGACAGGGGTTAACAACCTTTTAACACAAGAAGGGTTTACTACCTGATCTTTAAACTTCAAGCTTTGATGTAGTGACGTCGCCTTGCTTGATTAATATTATTTGATCTGCCAAGCAATTTGTGTAAATAGATTTGAATAGCCAACTGTAATTAAAAACCGAATCATTAAGCTATGTAGATGTATTTATAGCTGTATTTTAATTGAACGTTATTTTGTTTAGAAATTACAGTCAAAGTCGACCCTGGCAGTGATTTATGCAGACATTTTGTGTTTTATGGTTGCCTAGTTTACCCACGGAATAGTTTCAGTTCTAATCGTACATTCTAAAGGAGGGCGTTAATTGCTGTAGTAAATTACACAGGCTAAAAGGTTATTAAATAATGTAAAACTAAAAGCTACCGAGTGTTGGAGCCCTGTCGCCCACGTTATCGGCGCGCGCTAAGACAAACACACAAAAACAATCCTTATATAAAAACCGCATAGATTTTTTTCCTGTTTCCAAACAGAAACACAAAAAATCTGTGCCGAGGGGTGTTAACTGCAACAAGAGCGGACCGCGGCAGGTTTTACTTTTAAAACTATTGGAACATAATCAAATGTTTATTATGACACGAATATTTGGAATAAATAAACAAACCTAATTTAATGTAGAAGAATGCTGTAAACATAAAATTAAAAAAACGACAAGTTAGATATTTGTGTTATGCAGCATATTCTATTCCATACTGCAAATCAATATTCAAACACGATTCATATTCATAAAGTGCAGTATTTTTATTACGAGTGCACAAAACAACAACAAAGACGGTATAGTAACCGTGATCCATTAACCAGCAAAGTGTACAAAAAGATGACGGTCGGCAGATTCAAATTGAGGCAATCCCGGTCCATTACCAGGCAAATGACGCGGGCGCCGATACCGGCCTAAAAGCTGCTAATGTACCTTAACGTCACCCTACCAACTACACCCCTCTCTGTCACACAATATACTTTTGTATCTATCTATCGCATTCACAAAAAGTCTAAAGAATTACGGCTAAAATGGAGTCACGCGCGCAGTCCAATTAGTGTTTATGTTATTTTATTCTCTGGCACAAGACCCGAGTGATGTGTGGGCATTGCAATATGAAAATTTAATCAAAGGACAGTGGGCAAAATACACCCACGTCCGCCACAGCTTAGACTACTTTTATTTGAAAGGTATCATAGCCATGTTCCTCTGTGCCAAAGCTCATCAAATTCTGTCCCGGGGTTCTCTTTTTATTTCAAGTTGAAACTTACCGAGCATTATTGAAACAAACCTAACCTAACCTAACCTAAGCCTAACCTAAACCTAACCTTAACATTTTTTTTTTCCATGGCGTGGAAATCCCCGATGGATGTCCTCCGCCATGGAGAGAGCGGAAGGATCTGTCAGACTCGTACTGACTAAAATCACACCGGTGTTCCCTCGCACACTTGCGCCGGGAGGCAGCGGGATCTAATGCAACTTCCGCTGCCCCGGACTAGTGCCGGCCCGCTTACATCTAGGAGAGGCGCGCGTGGAACACTACGCGTCGCCGTCTCGGGTCTAGTGTGATGGGGGGTGACGGATGTCCCTGAATCCATCGCCCCTGGACCTATTTAGGGGGGCCGGAAGAGGGCGTCGTCCGCCCTCTGCCGACGATCTATAGATATATATATGTGTCGCATCCTGACACATAGGACCCTGGCCAGGACGTACTGAGTGACTTACTTAGTGTCAAACAGTTGCGGGCACAGAATGGGATACGGGTAAACTATAGAAATAGCTCCTTTAACTTGTACACAGTTCATTGTTACAGAGAAAGTAAAAGTAGTAGTTAAAGTAGTCTAAGCTGTGGTGGACGTGGGTGTGCCCCAAAAGTAAAAAAAGATTAGGTTAGGTTAGGTTAAGTTTGTTTCAATAATGATCGGTAAGTTTCGACTTCAAATAAATAGAGAACCCTGGGACAGAATTTGATGCGCTTTGGCACAGAGAAACATGGCTGTGATACCTTACAAACAAAAGTAGTCTAAGCTGTGGCGGACGTGGGTGTGCCCCAAAACTAAATAAAAGGTTAGGTTAGGTTAGGTTTGTTTCAATAATGTTCAACTCAAAATAAATAGAGAACCCTGGGACAGAATTTGATGCGCTTTGGCACAGAGATACATGGCTGTGATACCTTTCAAACAAAAGTAGTCTAAGCTGTGGCGGACGTGGGTGTGCCCCAAAAGTAAACAAAAGGTTAGGTTAGGTTAGGTTTGTTTCAATAATGATCAACTCAAAATAAATAGAGAACCCTGGGACAGAATTTGATGCGCTTTGGCACAGAGATACATGGCTGTGATACTTTCCAAACAAAAGTAGTCTAAGCTGTGGCGGACGTGGGTGTGCCCCGAAAGTAAAAAAAGATTAGGTTAGGTTAGGTTAAGTTTGTTTCAATAATGATCGGTAAGTTTCGACTTCAAATAAATAGAGAACCCTGGGACAGAATTTGATGCGCTTTGGCACAGAGAAACATGGCTGTGATACCTTCCAAACAAAAGTAGTCTAAGCTGTGGCGGACGTGGGTGTGCCCCAAAACTAAACAAAAGGTTAGGTTAGGTTAGGTTTGCTTCAATAATGTTCAACTCAAAATAAATAGAGAACCCTGGGACAGAATTTGATGCGCTTTGGCACAGAGATACATGGCTGTGATACCTTCCAAACAAAAGTAGTCTAAGCTGTGGCGGACGTGGGTGTGCCGCCCATACATTTCTGCCCACTATCCTTTAGAAACAGTTCAAATGATTCGAGATCAATTAACTTTGATTTGTATATCAATTGAAATTATTGATATTTATGTACGTAGAAATACTATAGATAGATAGATAGTAATTTGATCGACGCAGAACCGGTATCCCGTAGTTTATGTCTCCTATTTTCGGCATACGAAGAGGCTTTCTATAGTTGCTATATTAGCAATGTTTTACAGCTTTTAAGTTATATTTAAAAGCTTTTTATAATTCTACATAAAAGATTATTACAAAGTGATAAATTTCAAATTTTAACGCATTCATGTTAATATGGCAAATCAAACAGAAATACGTTAGGAATTACCAGTCCATTAGGTTTCACGATTAGATGAAAAAACCTAACAATCAGACTGGTTATGTAAATCGAGAGTTTATGGCTAGGTATATAAAATATCTAAACATATTGTCTTTTTCCAAATATCATAAAAATTGGCAGTTAATTTTGTAACGGTGCGAGATCCAATTTAAGTTTTCTATACATTTTTTATGGTCCTATAACTTTGGTCGTAAGTCTTATGTGTTTGTGAAAGTTCGTTAGTGCACGATAACAGGTCCCATAAAGCGTTATCGCGACATTACAAGAGCCTCGACAGAATAATAAAATAAATGTGTGTTTTCTACGAAGAGTTTTATTTATTCTCGCCCAAACCTGGCGAGAGATAACAATGTCGCGTGCGTTCAACCTCCGTTTCTTTGTGTAGGGCTGGCTGTGCTGAGACGGCTTTGAGCTTTCTCTATGTGGAAAAGTTTCAAATAGGGAAGGTATTAATAGCTTTTTTTTTAGTTTATGGCATTATGGTTTAAAAAAAGAACCAAAGTTGTAAGAAGGACCCAGCGGTCCTTCCAAAACAGTATAAGGCTGTGTTCAACTTGTACTACATGACTGCAGATAAAACTAAGTTCGCTATTTACAATCTAACTAGACTATACGTTCATATCTAAACAGCAACTGTAAAGCATGGCAATTATTTATTGTAAGTAGATAATATGAAAGTGTTACAGTTAGTTCTAGCAGCCCTGCGGACCGCGCCCGCGCAGCCTCGCGGCCCACGCGCCGACTATTGTTGCCGTATAGATACAAATTGTATATGAAACCGACGTAAATTCCGTTATTGTACTATTCGTACTTAAATGTTTCATTATAAAAGTACTGCGGTGCACTGCAATTTAAATGAAATAGAAAATTGAAAGGCTGCAAATAGAGGAAAGCTTCGATTTATTTTTTAGCTCGCCATAAAAATATTTGCACCAAATTACTGCGACATTATAAATGATATATCTAAAGCTCTACATTCGTTGCACTAACATAAAACAAGTTTTACTGCCGGCTCTTACAATATGGTAATACGCCAGGCATTGTGTCGCTATCGAGTTGCTCTTGTCAAGTCCACCCTCACACATACACAGACAAAGATTTATAAGCTTTTAAGCTCACCCGCACATGCGCGCTCGAAATCTTATAAGAATTGAATGCGCTCGCGCACAAAGGCAGCAGGAGGTGGTAGTCAGAGGTTTTTTAGTTTGTAGGTCATAGTCGAGCGTACGGCGATTGTAGGAACAGCTAAGCAAGCAAGGCAGTTCCGTGATCTAGTTGTCTAACCACATTGTGACTTGCCTAATAGATAGCGAGTGTGTTAGCTCGTTATTGTATTCAAATGTGGGCAACTTGGTATTGTCTAAGGTAACTTGGGTTGGACAAACCAAGAAAAATGGTAACTAATCAATCTTGTTTATTGTATATGCAAATGCCCTGCGTTCTGAAGAGTTTTACTTGCTAATGAGGAATAAGTAGCAGTTAAATTATAAAGAACAAAAGCCCTTGCATTGTTAACTGACAGTTATAATATTGATCATCGACAAGAATGTGTTTATGATCGGAATCTCGAATTACTATAATATCTTTGTCACGATGGCCACCTGTTGAGACAATAAATTCTATAGGCATTTCCTCTTCAACATTATCCTGTGCCACTGTATTTTATTCCACCTGCGATGACTAATCACACATGGTAATATTATCAAAATAGGATATTACTGTGAGTGTCAAGACATGTACGGAGGATTTCCGTGAAACAATGGCTGGCTGGACAATGGTAAGGGCGGACGCCGCAGGCGACAGCACGTGCGTGCTATTGTATTCATATACGATACGTACGAGCGATCCATTCGATACAATGCCCGCGACCAGCTCTATTGATCATCGAGAGAAACTCGCCTCGCCTTCGGCTACGCACGATTAAAATGAGAACGCAACATTTTTGTACGGCCCGCGACAATCGCTTACAATCTCATCGAATCAATTTCAAAATTTTATTATAAGCCGTCGTTACTTCGCTACGTGAAACTTTTGCGCGGCAATTTTTTCAATTGCTATTTACTAAATTACTGCTTACATCTATGGATTCTTACAACGAGAATTGCCAGGAAACAATCAGAATAATGACGTGCCAGCCACGATCTAGTGTAAAATAGTGTAATTGACGTGGGCAGACCTAGGAAGGAAATTGTCTGATGCGCAATGTCGAATCTGCGAGCATTATACGTTGATCAAAAAGATTTGTACTCTTTAGATTGTTGGTTGAGTATAATAATGGGATCATTAGGTTGGTATTGAGCTAGCCTTGGATGGGTGAGTGAGCTGACCTCCGTGGTGTGCGTGGTGAGTGTCCGTGCGCCCGTGTGTCACATGTGCTGATTCGTCCTGATTGTATAATAGAGCAGAACTCGTGCGGGGCGCGTGGGCGCCCCTCTGTCAGCTGCTAAGAAATACGGAGGTAATTGCTATTCTGCACCTTGTAAATCAATTGATGGCGATAAACAGAATTGAAATGGATATTATGGTACGTCTCTTTGAATAACAATGTACGAATAGTGTTATTGACAGTCTCTAAAAGGTTTAGATTGTCTCTTAACCCATTACCCACTTCTGTTAAGAAACACAGGACATGTAAACGAAACCCCACAAAAACGCAACTCATAACAACTTTGCCACCAAATTATGTAAGTTAGCTACCGCTAACTACCCGCCTCATTTACCTACACGTCATTACATACGATTAGCAAACATTCTACCGCCATACTAGGAGTACAGTCATCTCGTCCAATCAGTGGCTCTAACTGGCTCTATAAACAGCACGACACGACGTACAGCGTGCTCCACACAGAGTAAATAGCAAGTACATGGTGTTACATTGAAGCGTGACCACATATTACTGCGGTACGACTTGAACTAGCGACTGGTGTTATGTACGATGTTATTTGTGACATAAGCACGAACAAGCACAAATTATGCACAGTTAGCATCATCATAAAATGTTTGGAGTCATGCATTTTTGATGACGTGAATATTTTACTACTGAACGGTAGTTGATAGGTATATAAACAAACATTTTTGTTGTGTCTTGCTGTCAGTATTAATTTAATTTCGTGAAATGTATTGCGAAGTTGCAAGAAATGCAAATCCTTGCGAATAACCTAAAGTTAAGAAAACTTCGAAAACCTGCAAAAAAAGGCTAGCATGTTGAAAACCAGTATAGCGCAAAAACTGCTTACGATTAAATTGCCTGACATCTATGGAGGAATAATTAATTTGAATTTTTATATCACACTCCGATTTAGGAACATTTGCAAGAAACTTGCCAATTAATAATATGGCGTGTCCGCTCCAAATTAGTTTTATTAGGATAAGTGTCACCGATAAATCGTGTAGGGTGGCATAAAATCATTTTTTGTCTATAATACTTGAGTGTCAGTTGAGGTTTGGCCATGAATTAGGCTGAGTGCGCATGTGCGGGCGGCGCCATCGACGTCACCGTCGCCATCGCCCGGCGCCCGCGCAGCACATGTGAACACATGCTGACAAACATTGTAAATAATCTGTTTTATTCAAAACATGCTGACCTCTGCTCTGCTCAACATAAATACTCGCTACCATTCATGAACATAGTAGGTACCTACTCGACATACCTAACGGCTGGTCTAAAGTTCTAAACATGAAATTAAATCGCAAATGCCTTCGTGATAAATGTCCTTACTCGACATTAATTATTATAAAATGCTGCAATTTTATAACTAGGCAAATAAAAGGAACTAAAATGTAATTTAAGAGACAAAAACACGCGAGCTCAGTAAAACACAGCTCCAATTACATGTAATTTGGAAAGCACGCAATTATGCGGACCCTGAGGGTCGACATTTCTCATTCTTTGTGCGTGTCTCTAGATGCAGTCCTAGCTCATTTAAATAATATAATATTAAATATTCAGTGTTTCGAGACGACGGGACACTTTATCATATTTGATTGGCCACCATTGTATCTACGTTTACAGATTCATGAATATTTTTTAGCATCAGGAATTGATTTGAAATAAAGATCGTATAGCAACGACTATCGCTGTTTTGACGTTTTAGCGGAATTTTGTAATTGATAGACACTTTCAAACTTTATTGAGACATCGCTTATTGAATACAGAATTATGCAGGAAACAGCTAACAAAAATAGTTAACTAGATAATTTTAATATTTACCGAATAAATTGCAAACTTTGAGCCGTTTGGCGTTAAGCCGTGTGTCCCGGGTGTCATTTGTAGATCTTTGACAGTCGTTAGGTAGTCAGTGGCCCAAAAAGACTGACAACCAGTCTTACCAAGGGGTATCACCCAGTGTATTGCCCAGTAGGTACTAACTGGGTTGTGGAGGTTAGATAGGCAGTCGCTCCATTAAAATACTGATATTCAGCTGCATCTAGTTAGACTGGAAGCCGACCCCAATATAGTTGGGAAAAGGCTAGGAAGATGATGAAACTGGAAACTTTGATTAAGTAATTAAAATCTTTTAACTCGTAAAAAACACCTGTTACGTGTCTACAATCTTCAAACTGCTCCAAATATACCAACAGAAATATAACACAAGATTAAATCGATAGACCGATAACATTGTATGCAAATAAACGTCAAAAAAGGTTGTTGCATGAATAGTTGGCATGGGAAAACATATCGATAAAAGATAGGGGATTTTCGACACGATACTTTCACATGAGCGTGCGAATCGTGGGAATTGATTAGCGATGATCTATATAAAATAAACTATCCCGACATTATGGCTAGCTCGTCATAAAAGTCCTGATAAGGATTGATTACCTGTGAATTGTAAATAGTGCTGGGATCACACACGTATCGTTCGATAGCCGAATTGATGGTGGTTAGGTTAGGACTTGGGATAAAATCGAACCATATTCTAAGTAACCAATTTTTTTTTTAAATATTTTTCTAACTTAGAAGCTTACAGAAATCTCTTGGTAGAGTAATGAAATCAGTGTGGTAGGTAACGGTCACGGAGGGGAAGTGTTGTAATTAGCCCAATTTCTAACCCATATTGGTTGTATAACTCATATTAATATGACATTTTCCAAATTTGGAAATATCTAATTTCAAAATCTCCTGACAACAAATAGTTCCCACAAGGTGGGATTCTATCAATTTCTATCTCGCGCGTGATCAGACGCCTGCGCAGATAAGCTCAGTTCACACGACTTTATCTGACGACTGACAGCTGTGACAGTTGTCACACTTGTCAGCGTGACGTTTCGGATGGTCAGTCAACACGTCTGGCTGTCAGTCTGTCAATTATACGACGCCATACACCACGACACACGGGGAAAGCATACTCCCAAGAATATTTTTTTCACATGAAAATCGGGTCATAGATAAAAAATATGATTCAGAAATAAGGTTCCCGATATTACAAATATGTACATTGAGTATGAGGATTTTTCTAGTTTAAATTTAATATTAGCGACTAAAAAATATATGGTTCGGAACATTCGTAGGGCTTTAGTACCCCTCGGTAATTTGGATGAGATCGAATTTCAGTCCCTTTATGTCAAAAATCTAATATTCAGTCTCTCTTCTTACTTTGTTCACACTACTAGATGAAGACGGAGAAAGATGATTGCCACAAAAGTATAACTTCGAGGATTACAGTCTTGGCGACAAAACTACAATAAACGTACATTGCTAAAGTAACATAAATCTTGTGGTTGTTTATTACAAGAATTTAAAATTTGGGCAGAGATTTATTGCAGGTTCAAAGTAAAGGGTACACCGTACAACAAAGCTTTCGTATATGTTGTCCACATGTTTGTCTCATCCGATTACTTATAGTTAAGCGGTCATAACTCATAGCGTTATGTGTTACGTTACGGCCAGGATTATAATGTGTTTTTTACACGCCTATAAATAAACATCGTAGTTTTAATTTTAATACTTCTTAAGTAACGTAACGTGGCTATTGGTTTCTGAATCCTTTTGATTATAGGTACTTCTTAAAGTATCTTAACATAAAAGTTTATTGTTAAAGCCAGATCATAGACTATTTTTATGTATTTGTATGTTTCCTCCGTGCCTCAGAAAGCACGTAAAGCCATTGGTCCCGGCTGTCATTTGTAGATCTTTGACAGTCGTTATGGGTAGTCAGTGGCCCAAAAAGTCTGACAACCAGTCTTACCAAGGGGTATCGTATTACTTAGTACTAACTGGGTTGTGGACGTCAGATAGGCAGTCGCTCCATGTAAAATACTGGTATTCAGCTGCATCCGGTTAGACTGGAAGCCGACCCCAAAATTGTTGGGAAAAGGCTAGGCAGATGATGATAGATTATTTTTAAGTTCGTTTATATTTTTGGTAATAATAAAATGTAGGCACCGATTTGTTAATAAAACATGAATTAGAATAATCAATCAATCAATACTTAATTATTCTAATAGGTATCACTATAAACTAAAAGTTGTTATTACTTCGCAAGCCTGTTCTCCCGCCCTTGACCATTTACATTTAAATAATTATACCAATTGATATACAAGACAGTAAAACTTCTAATAGATTAATATATTACCTGTAATTACTTACATCACAGTAATAACTATGGAGATAACTTGTACAATTTTAAAAACAACTTTCGATGTATCGACTGGTGTTAATTTATCGAATGTCAACACTACTATTATAAATGCAAAAGGTTGTATGTGTGTGTGTATGTTTGGAACTCCTTGGCGCTGAAACAGCTGGACGAAATTTGACAAAATTTAGTACACAGATAGACACGCATTGGCTACTTTATGTTCCAATGTAATAAACAAAAAAAATGGAATTAAAAGCAAGCGTAGCCACAGGCAAAATCTAGTCGAGTAATAAAACATGTATAGGAACGGAACTCTAGTTACGAAATAATTCGAATTGATTGTAGACTCGTTCTTATGTAAATGTTGGAAAGCTCCATATTTATGGGCGAACACTTGAAACTAGTCCATTTATTGCATATCGTTGCAAATCTAGAAACTGCTAACGGTTCTGATTGTGGACCTATAAAGTAGTGGTGTTATCTTATGTATTTACCCTTAATAGCAGCTTGAAAGTATTATGAGACTGTTCTTATTAACAAGCAAGTTAAAATGTAATTTAAATGATTTAATTAAAGTAGAAATTACAGTGCTAAGAAATGTATTAGACACTTTAAACCTAGAGGGGGAACTAGATCTATTTAAAATAGTAAACTGTAAACCACTGTAACTTAGAATTTCAATTCATCAGGATAGAACACCAAAAACAATCGACAATCTACAATTGGAATGAATTTCGAAGACCGTTAAAAGCTCATTGTAGATGGCGCGACCATAGCTAGGTCCCAAACTGACCAATGAAGTCAAGCTATTTTGAAATATAAAATGACATTACCATATTTTCAACCAACGACGACGCTTAGAACCAGCTTTGCTAGCGCCATTAGTATCACAATTGCCATCCTCATTGCTTTCCCATCGGAGATTATCATCTTTCTCGTCATATCTATGTAAAAGCGCGTACTCGCGATAATATTTTAATCGATTAGGGAGTCCACAAACCCGCATGTTTTGGGGCAAGATTCTCACGCGCGCACGCCAGTGGAATACGCAAGGAGTCGTGTGAACTCGTGTGAAACACTCGTGCGGTTTGCCAACTGAATACTAAAGTAACAACACTCACTTACAATTTCATTGCCCTATTTATTTCGTTTGTTGTACTTTCTATCTTTTTAACATTCAATTAGACGTTAGAGTAAAGGATCTAAGGATTTGCGTAATACAACTTTCTTTTATGATTTCACAGTAAGTTTCGCAAGGTTAATTTGCGCAGACGCATCATGTTTAATTACCGCTAGCATTCACAGGCATTCTAGGAAACTGAAGAGCTTTTAATTAATTTGTTTACAACCAGCAAATAAACAAAATAAATATTGAAATAATTATTTAATGATACTTTTCAAAAGGGTCCACATTGGCCCTGGATCGAAGAATTTGGAAGTCATTGGGAGAGGCCTTTGCCCAGCAGTGGGATGACACAGCCTAACAGTAACAGTAACTTTTCAAAAGAAAGTTTATTGTATATGATTGTAAACAAAACTTTCAGCCCATACAAAAGACATCAACGACTCAACTTTTTAATGTTCGATTTTAATGCGAGAAACTTCACATTATGCCGAATAAGTTAGCATAATAAATTAACTGTTTTATCTACCTTAATGGATGATAGGAAAAACTAGAGATCACGTGCGTAAGGAAAGTTAAAACTTAGGTCGAGATAAAAACTAGCCGCGGTTCGAAGACACGCAACCAACGTGACTTACATTACAAGTAATAAAAAGAAAAGTGGACACTTCCCAGTTACTTGATTAACGATTGAACTTGTTTCATAGATCACCAGCTTCACCAAGTTTGTGGTCGGGAACAAAAACGTTGTCCCGTGTCCAAAGTGTTTCGTTTTCAATAAGTGCTATGTAATGCGGTGGGGCGGTGTGGTCACAATGCGACGGAATGTGCCGAGACAGAATGTTCGACCGCCTGGAAGGGAAGCCGCACGCTCCGGCTTCATTAATGTATCGCTTTTTCTAAATTTAATCCACGTTTTTTGTTATCAACCCTCGATTATGAAGACTGTAAAGGGAGGGATTTCAGTTGAGATAAAAAAAACAAAGCGATTGAAGAACGCATATGATTATAGTCGGAAAATTTGTTTCAAATACGAGAAAATCCTATCCTATAATACTGATAGACTAACAAAATACAAAGAACAATTGCGTAGAACAAGTCCAGCACATAAACAAAGGCACAATAGCTGGCTCAAGCTAAGTATTCCACTACGTAACCGTCCAAGCGACTGGCTTGACAACTACAGAGCACCAACAATAGTAGGCTTCACATAGCCGCTGGCAAACCCGTACCCGCTCTAGCTATACAGAACACCATAATATTTTCCGCATTGGTATTGCGTGCCCAGTGCCCGGAGGCAGCCAGCAATTTATAGCCAGTGGAACTACGTACATGCTTGTTATTATTTAACGGTGGACCCGAGCCAAGACAGAACGCCCCCGGCTATTGCCAATGCGATCCTGCTAAACTTGTAAGTATTATTTTATGACTAAGAATACGACTGCGGCGCGCCGGCACACTTTTGTACAGCTAACCGCCAACAACTGCTTTATGCACCCACGTATTTCAACAAAATCCAATTAAAAAGGACGTCTGCAATTACGGACCCCTGCATACAGATCGCTACATTTTAATTGCCCCAAATAACATCAAGATGTGTAGTACTTTATATGTAGGTAAATGAACGCCAAATTCTGACATCTCACCAAATACGTCATTCAAATTGCGCCGCCATCTATCTATATATGGCGCGGATATTTTTTATCTGGCGGTGATTTGAATAAAGTCATAGCGGTGTCCGGTGTCGTATGCATTGCCTTACAGAGCCACGTGCTTGGATATGGTGTAACGACAGCAATGACGAACGCGTACAGCTTGCCAAACAGGTCAAATCTCCATTAAAGAGTAATCATAATACTTGGCAGGCCTTATAGAGCGCGCGTCGGCGCTGCGCGTGCGCGAGAGAGACCGCCGGACCGCCAGGATATCTGACTCCTTCATTTGACCGGCCTTGTGGCACGCGCCGCTTCGCCACTCGTATTATTCCATTTGATTTACCGATCTCATTAAAATACGTCTACATTTCTAACTATTCTAACTACCCACACCACTTTATAGGGTATACGGTATCTATGAAATCAGACTTGAGATTATATCGACAGCCAGTCGGAACAAGGAGAAGGGAAAGGAACAATGTCGTAACCTGAATAGATTGGACCGTTTATTTAAATTCACGGTATTGTCGCAACGGCTCCGGTACAAAGTTTTACAACGTCTAGAAACAGAGAACATAAATTACTTACTGGCGCACTATCTAAGAAGTACTTAGTAAGATGTAGAGGTTCGTTTGGTGTCATATTTCTGTTATTTGCCTATGTAATTACCACTAATGACCGCTCGCCGCCGCCTCACTCAGAATTAATTGATAGCTATAAATAAGGAGATAATTTGGACATATATCCGAATATATTTCAGAAACATTTTCATTTTGTTAATTTGTTTAACAAATGCTTGGAAACGAACCTAAAAGTTCACGTCCAATAAACCCAAAGCGCAGGTAACACTAAACGGTTATAAAGCCATAAAAGGTTGATTAGCCGAAAAACGTTCGTCTGTAGCATTTAAAGCTTTTGGATAATATAAATATGAATATATGACGATTGTTCTAGGCCGGTATGTATAGCTGGCGGTATGCAAATGTGTTACATTGAAACTGAGTGTCCGTTTAGTCAGAACTAGGGCCCAATTAGTGCTGTACCAAAGGCCGACTTCGTAAATTAAGCAAGATGACGGCGCGGTCGCTCGGCTGCCAACACAGATATTCGCATCCTTTTCTTGCAACTACACAATGTCTTATTAATTGTGATTTATGTCCCCAGGCGGTTCTGATTTGATGATACAAAGTATGCCAGAAATGTCTGCGTCCTATTGGTTTAAAACTTCTGTAATCTAATAAGACCTTATTTATACACAGTCACCCGAAGCTGTATCATCCTTATTGATTTTATCTGCGTCTCAATAAGAACTTAGCTTATTTTCTTTGATCCCTTTTGAAATACAAACGAATGTATTTTTATAAGAGCATCGAAGCTCGCGCATATTATGGCTTGATAATGCTTGTCATAAAATACGGTACCCTGTCCGAACTCCTCAGATGGTACAATTCCAAGTTATTTTATTGGAATCGGCTCGGAAAGGAAAATATTATAATTTAGACATAACGCCGGAGTACCGAGTAGCGGCGGCCCCAGAGTGTTCTGCAAACAATATCTTATTTCATGCAGTATTGATTCAACAATGCCTCGAGTCAAGTTTAATGAACTCCAATAATTAAACGTTTTACTAGATCACTATTTAGAAGATAAAAATTGAATATTGCACCGCGAATCAAATTAGAAACCGCCGATGATTCGATCAGAAATAATGATTTTATCTCGCTCTATAACTTAGATTATATCTAAATTGCTAGCGGTATTTACTAGTAAAATCGTACAATTTAATTATTATAATTTAGAAGTTTCCAATAATAATTATGAACAGATATTACTGGCTAAACGAATGGTATTGGCCGCCTATTTCTTGTGTGGTGGGACATAATGTTGTGAGTTGGCACGTACGTGGAGTTGTTTAGAAGCCACTAAACCCCAACACAATGGTGAACCACAAACAGGCCTTTGTCCGGGGTGCTCGAGCAAATAAAATATTTTGACCGCGCGCCACCTCGCTCGTCCACATCCTACGCAAACATTCCTTCACTGCTTTATTTTCTTATCTATTGTCCAAAAATATTATTTTGGTCCAAATAGTGTCACTATATTTCAACTTCTTGGCTGTCCATAGAATTCTCGGCATGCTAATATTGCGATATCAGTAAAATTTCCACTGCATCTTCCCCATCTTGTGGATATTTCCAATATTGAACAGGATGTTCACCCGATAATTCCAACAATGTTTAGTACATAGCGACACACAAAGTGTTCGCTTTCTAAACATCTTGGAAATGACACCTCACCCTTGACAGCGGAACATGGTTACTTGGAGTAGTTTGGTCGGCGTGTGCGCGTGCTCGCTGCTCATATAGCCACATGAGCCATGAGCTATGTGGCTCAGTGGTCACCTCTCGCGGCGTGTTTACATAACTCGTCAGACGCCAGCCGAACCGCCCACGCCCGGCCAGCTATTGGATATATATAAATATTAACTGTAAACACTCGATAATGTTCTATTGTGATGTCACGCAGGTGCACTATCGCGCTGCCATCATTATAATAATGATAGTAGAGCTTCGACGTCTTACTTGTACCAGCTTGCAAGGTCTTAATTTTATTGTTCTACAAGGAAATTATCAGTGATCTGTGCTGAGACACGTTCGAGCATACCAAAGCGGCTCATTTCCGACTAGACAGATTTCGATTAACTACTTTTGTCTGTCTTTTATTTAGCAGCAGACAACTGCACGCTTGTTCGCATTAAGTACGACAGGCGACAAGAAAGCGTATACGTGCACCTCATCATCGCTTCAGTCTCGATAAATTGTCCCATCAATCATCAAGAATTGCAATAGCGATACTCGGGTATGTCAAATGAATGCCACTTTTTTGTCGCCGATTGTCGGCGAGGGTCCGTGACGAAACGACACGTAATGCAATTTTGATTAACTTGACAACAAAACCTCTGGCACAATTACATCCACGATGATGGAGACATTACTTGTCGCTGATATTATAAAGGCTCATAACCATTACGATAATAACTGTGTCGTCAAGGAACATGATCTTGGTATAAAAGGTCCATCGTTTATTGTTCAAAAGTTCTTGCTAACGAGTTTTATGTAATTATTCTGCGTTTGTTCTCAATGTGTTGTTAATCTGCTTTTATGTCTTGCAAAATACTGGGCGATGCTGACCAAGTCTGCTACAGCCGCAGCAAAATTGATTATAAAGTATGACTCATGTTTTATACACAGACATATCTGATCATTTGAGCCGTTAATTCGAATGGAAATGTACAAATTATTGTCATCTCGTATAATGATGTTTTGGTAACACGCAAAAGGCTCATAACGACGACCGTCGTCGCAAGCGCAACGTAAACTTTCACTTGAACAATAGCGACCGCTCACGATTATCACGACCCGGAGTCACGCAGGACGCAGCATCGACACTCTTTGTGATCCAGCATCTGATTGATGACTCGTTGAAAGGTCACTCTCGTACACATCGATCTCTCTATTTAACATCCACATATCGTTAAGTGGAGATTTGGAGAAGGTGTGTGCTGTACCGTCATTAGGTTGGTGCATTTGGAGAACAAAAATGTTCTAAACTCTCAATTGTTAATAGTCCATAATCGCGGGTACTTTCGTACACAGCATCTGATTGATGTCTTGATGAAAGGTCAGTCTCACCATGAGAGAGATCGATCTCACTATTTAACCCACATTTGCATTGTTAGTTGCGTTGCGCAGCATAAAACGCATCGTTTTAATTTTGGAGTCGTTTGGTAGGACTGTTCACCAGTCTGCATACAAAATACCCAGTCTTTGCCAACCTGTGCCTGCTATCAGAGTCCACTATACTAGATCTACAACATACCTAATGGCTATTTTACAAAAACTCATTTAAGTATAGTCCTAATAGAATCTCTCTCTCCGAATAGTCCATCGATGCTCAGTAAAAGTTAATTAATTGGCTCCTGTTTAAGGTCATGTGAGACTACTTTCGCCGCTTCTACTACACTTAAACGGCATATGAACGATGCAGTAACATTAGCGAGGCAAACCACAACACACTCGTCAAAATTCCCTTCCAAGAACTCTCCCGAATGTTTTACAGTGCCTACAAAAATACGCCGCAGGATTCAAAAAGGTGTAAAAGCGCAGCGATGACCACCTCAAATAAAAATAAAAAATGCTTTTACATAATGAATACATGATATGTAAAGGTAAGGCGCGAACTTTAGGGGTAGATACACACAAGGCGTGAACGCTAACGCGCGGCCCAAACAAGGAGGTGTGAAAAGCCCCGGTGATCGTGGCGTTCTTATTGTGGTAGCTGCTAAGCCGCTTACCGGACCAGTCCCATAAATCCAAGCGCTTGTCCCTGACTATACAATCTTACTGGTAGGTACTGAGGTACCCGTGTACCCGCCGCTGTCGTGCTCGATTTGATAAGCGCCTAAGCCAATGTCGTTGCATTCATATAATAATATCTGACTAAGCGCATTTCAATGCACATGGTTATGTATGCGCATTATAACCGCTAGTCATAAAATGCGCAGACAACGACGTGTGTTATAGTTATTTCTCTCCAGTTTATGAATACTGCATTTTACATAACACTTTTAGAAAAAAACGTGTCAAAATCCGTCGCATCGCTCCGTCCCGTTCATAGTATCGTGTGTCGTTTCGCGTGTTCTGGTATTAAGTTACACCTACTTTTCAAGCGTGGCCTAAGCGCATTCAGCTGGAATTAAGTGAGTTAACATGAAATCATAAAAGGAAGTGAAGGCATCTCTGCGGATGCAAGAGCTAATAAAACGGTTCGAATAGCCCATACAACGCTGAGTTGAATGTAAGAATATATCGAGAAAATCTTTTCATGACGCCGCAAACGCGAAACACGATTGTCACCGATACAAAGTTAATACACCTTATTAAGCGAACTAAAGCCAATTTAGTCCATTATCGGACGAAATCTCAACGGACGTCGGCATAAGCTCAGTGGTCGGCCATTGTTGTGTCGCCTGGCTATGGGCTTCAAGTCGTTGTGTAAACAAAACGAGTTATTATATGAGAGTTGAGCCTCACTTTATGGCATTCCAGTCTCAATTTAAAACGAGGCTTCGTATGCAAGCTCTTAACTCTTCAATGCTCTTCTTCCCTCGCAACTGTTATAAAACAACAGTTATGATAGTAAAACGTCTGCATACATTTTGAATACCCGACCGATCCATATAATAAAAGGGTAGAAAGGTCCACCATATAAAAGATAAAGTAAAAACGGGAGACACAAGCATGATACGCAGAGGCATTCTGAAGAGGGACCGCGGCGTTTGGCAGTTTTTGTGACACCGAATTTTCATTGTCTTTCGGCAAGTTATCTCATTTAATTATAAGCTCGGAACGGTCGATAGATAGGGAGCGATCCACCGAAGAAAATTGTTGCATGGTTTTTTTAGGAGTCGAGATTGCGAAGAGCTATAAATGGCGCAGCAGGCCCTGCGGCAGTTGCCATTTGCAATCGGTTATGGAACGACCGCGAACCTCTTTTTACATTATAATCGGTTGGTCCCCGCTCACTTGTTTTTTGCTCAGAACCGATGATGGACCTAAATGGCTGTGGATGCAAAAATGAAGTAAACATGATATTATTCGACGCCAAAATCTGACGGTATGTTGTCTGACGGAAAAAGTGCATTTTTTCTGGTCAAGAAACATTTTCGTAACGCATCATTGGTGGTAGCTTCCTTCCTGTGGGTGGTATGTCCTACATTGTTCGTGCGCGACACATGTATTGTGAAGGGACAGATGACAGGACTCTCAAGTCTCGTCCGGAGCTTGCTTGGCTGCACCCATCCTCTCGCATGATCAGACTCGAATTACGTCAAAACCGGCCCGTGCCGTCATTAACGAAGCATTAACGTCAATTATTTTGCATACATTAGCTTCACCAAAAGCATCAGATTTAAACATTGTCCTCTAACATAAAATGTACATATGCAGAGGTAATTAAGAATCATAATCATGAAAAATGGAAGGTAGAGGTGAACAAACATAATTTATTCTAAGCGTGATTTTTATGTGACAAGGCATATATCATAGGAATATCTTTCGGAAATACATTCAAATGAAATATTGTAATTTGACGTCGGCCGACGAAATTGTAGCGCATTAATATGCAGCTCGTGCGGCAAGGGCCTGCGCCCGCGCACCGTCACTAATAATGGACCAGACGCATCTAATGCATAATTCAAAAGGTCCTGGTGATCCCGAATTCGAATATTTTTAGCAAATCTAACGTATTTTTGCTTTGATAGTTCTTCGAAGGTGCCATTTGGACCAAAATTATTGCGTCGACTTCTTTTTCACTTTACGACACTGTTTAGTTATTTTTTTCGGATTTATTGATTAGGAACCTGTTTTATTTTCTAATAAATCATATATCGAGATAACGTAAGTTGACTATTGTATAAATCGTATTCATGAGCTTAGCGGCACGTAGGTGTGTATTAGCTGGGGCCTTAGGGTCATAAAATAGATATTGATCAAACGCTACCGCGATACATATCTCCGCTTACATTACACTTATCACCTGTATAATGATCGTAGAAACAGAAAATCTCCGGGAACGAATTGAAAGAGTAAACAGTAGCGACACAAAGAGAGGCTTCATTGACCCATCGACACAATGCCGACCTACAATTCGCTGTTAACTAGTTCTGTTCAAAGAAGCCGTGTTCGATGGAAACGAAACAATTAGCTTTTATACTGGGGAATTACCATCTTATTAGATACGGCGAACGTTCTTATTTGATAGAGACGCTTCTCGATTGAGGAAAATTCAGACAAGTTTACACTTTCAAATCGAGTAGTCAAGTACCTAGTTTAGCGTGACTCAGACCAATCGAAGTAGGTCACAATCATTACAACAATCAACGCCAAAAAACTTATGAACGTCAGATATTATTCAATTCTCAGAATGTTCTCGAACTTTACGACAAAAAGATAAGTGGGCACATGGAACAAGCATTGGATTACCCTTCAGCGACCAGCTAACGTGCACCCATTATCTCTGTGATTGGAGCTTGAGAGCGTAATAAAAATTCTCTGTAAGTAGAGTTACATGCAGATATGTTATGAGGCTAAAGATGATAGTAGTAATGGGAGTCGTTCAAGTATCTGGGAACGAATTAGAATATCGAGTATCCTTTGGTGATAGTCCTCTGAAAGGACAGTCATAACTTTTTACTCCGGGTATGTTTGTTTAGGTACAACATTCTGATTAAGAATAATTTGGTGCTCCCAATAAGCATAGGTACTCTCAGCTAGTTTTACGATCATTTATTTGACTAGACGCAGTATCAACGAGCTCAATAGATGCCTAAGGCGAACGTCTCGAACGGAACACGTGTCGTTGATTGCCCTCAATTGGCGAGCGAATAAAAACAATCGTCGCTTAAAAATAACCGTGATTTCATCCAGCAACATGTGATGCTTGTTTTCTTTCGGTGTAACGAACATATTCCCACAAGTTCCCATGGCCGTGCCATGTGAAATGTCCTGGTTGGGCGGTCCCAGCCGTGGCACCGGGCTGTGAATCACTAATGATAATGAACCTCTGTGAGATATGGAACGGGAACTTCTTCCAGGAACAGGCGGAATCGTAAAACAGCGTAACGCGTACGCGCCTCACCATATGGAGAGCGTGAGAGCCCGCGGCTTCGCAATCCACCATACACCATCTGATGTTTTTATCGTGGCTGACCATTACGCAAATATTGAGATAGTGACATCCGTAGCGGTTAGCTACGTTCAATAAATGGGTCAAATTCAGGAAGTAAAACCGCAAACATAATTTTCCCATAAATAACAATGTATATTTTTGTAACTGATACCGAAAGGACTGTTGTCTATAACTGTAATGGTATTTTGATATCTTATTATTTATAATGTGCGTACATAATGATATTTAAACATAAACTTCCTTTGCTCCCGGTAAAGCACAATGAGCTGATTCATCATTGTGCTGTACTGTACCAATTGTCTAAACATTCGTACCAAGTTCTTTGCAAGATCATCTCCTTAATGAACTCTTGATGTATCCCCAAAAAAATCCTCAAGCTTATTATTACTATATTTTTTCTTTATGTCATTAAGTAAACGTTCTCACACTTCATAGCACATTTGCAGGCTAGGTCTCTTGCTCCAAAATTCCGATGTGTCTAAGAATAGTTTTTATTTTAATTTGTCGCTAAATTATATGTTTAATGTCGCTTTAAAGTTATATTGATGAGAAACAGTTGAGTGGCTATGAGGATATTAACAGATAATAGGAATTTTGAAGCAATATTTGTATGGCATTTTTTGTCTTGCGCACTTAACTATTTAGCGGCAATGACCATTGTTGGAAGTCAAAGTCAGTGAGGTATTGTGTTGAAAGGCGCCACTCAGATAAAAACTACTTATGCCCATTTAAGCCTTATCTTCGTCTTATTGTTGAAGTTTTTTCTTTCCTTGGAAGACCTGATAAGAGTGTTTTGTAAATATGTTTTAAACACTTTGGTTACCCATGGAATTTTATAAGGAGTACACCCGGCGGCTAAAGTTTTGAATTTCTCATTAGGCATGACTTTGACAAATGGTGAAACATTGGTGTTGGTGTGTACGTTTTGCGCATAATGTTACTACATACCAAGTTTTGTTTTTCGTGACATTTAGTTGTCACAGTCATTACGCACATCCGTTGTTAAGATGCACTTGCGTGGGGCAATTTAATTAACCAATTATAATTCAGTGCACATTTTGACGTCAGTACGAGGGTCAATCCGTTTACATCCAGTTAAAGTTCTGATCCATTCAAAGTTTGTTCTGATTATTTCATGCGGCTGAGATTATCTTCAGTATTTTTACAATTTTGAACCCCGAAAACCGGATAGCGTTAGCTACAGGAAATTCAATATTCATCCCCATTGTCAAACTTTAATTTCAATAGATATAAATAGTCACCCATACACATTGATGCAGAGGGTTCATGCAATCGGCTGGCATTGAGCATTTACCAATCAGCCGGATTGGAGCATATCGTGCGAACGCGTTATAATAGGAGGATATTATAATAAACAGATCCCGGGCCCCTCCGTTCACTCCTCCCTCCCTAATAAATATTAATGTATGAACTTGAATGCTCCTCAATGTTCACAATGATGCTGGTACATTGACACTCAATTTGCTTTTTGCAGTCTCTGCATTGATAGCTTCTCCGCGGCTAATCTTTGTGCTTACTTTCTCGCACGTAGATAATATCGCGTATTTTCTCTTTTTATTATTTCTAATGATACCTAAGTTAACGCTTCGTCATCGTGTCGTAAAAGTACAGAATTAATAGTAATGTAAATGTTTATAGCGACATGTTGTTCCCAAAGCGATGGAGATTCATTCATCTGGGCTAAAGTATCGTTAGCTGATCGTTTGTTTATTAGAAAAATAAACACTATCTGATGGGAACTTCACCTACTTACGTGGTTATGTTGAAACTTTCTCATAATAACGAACTTTTAACAAAATATTTATGTGTTACATGGTGTACGTAGTTTCTCTACTAAGCACCAATGTAACGCATTGTGTGATATTGATTGATCACCATCTAATTTTGTGACCATCCTCGGTCCAGCATTCTGGGCACTCAGAGGCGTTCAGTCAAAACTTGTGATTGTAAAAAATATATTCTTCTTTTATAATTCGTCCAATTGCACAACACTAGCAATAACATTTATCGGAAATACTATCCATATCTCTAAATCAATAAAGTACACTATACGTCAAGGGCGAGCCACCCTTTTAGCCGGAAGGGTCATTTACAATACAAGTTAGGGTTGACGAGAACACTTTCCACTTCGGTTTCCCACGCCGCCCCTGCAGGGAAACCCCACTTGTTGATTTTTGTTCCGTAATCGAGCCCACAATGTCCCCATTTGACATCGTTTCCGGGCCCCATTAACAATAACAATTATTTTATTTTAATGTTGTAACGTGTTGACACGGGAACATCGATTATGAGTGTACTTTGAGTGGGGAGACTTAATGAGCTCGTGCTGCTCACTGGATTGTTTCGTGATCAATCATTGCTCAAAGAAGCAAGACGAACTTTTATCTTTATCTTCTGATAATAGTGAATTATAATTATGGTTATTACAAACTAGGTACCTGTACGAGTGTCTCAACAAGATACAAAGGCCGTACCTAGAAACGGATTTGAGCTATGCAAATGAGGCTACTCAAAAGATTATCTGCAAGTTGAGGCAGTAAATGAGCCTGTGGCTAATATATTAACATTCGAAGTCTTCTACTTCATAATTACTTTTTTGACTAATTGTCATCCTCAGTCCCCTACAGCAGCTTCATAAAATATTGTGTTTAGAGATAACATCAAAATATACGGTGAAATTATAAGAAGCACTACCTCGAGGCGGCACCAATAATGTGGGTAGTTATGATAAAAATGTCGTGCTCTCGTGGTATTCGTTGAATGATTCATTTGAATAACATCAAGAGAGGCTGTTAATAACATAGGACACGCAATCGCAAATGATATGGAAATAAATTTGGCTTTATTAAGCAAATTGCCCCCAAGACAAGATGTTTTGCCTCGGGTCAGGATTGTTAATATTCTGATTGGAATGAATTCCGCGCGAATTCGCCATACTTACTGGATTTTTATATTCTTTTGTGATTTAAATATAATGAGCTTGGGTTTTGGAGGTATATAATTTATTTATTAACTTGCAGGTAACAACTTTTAACACAAATGAGGTGAGAAATAGCTTGATAGCACGTCGTAGTGTAAGATAGGTAAAGTTGGTGAGCTTTAGAGGTTGTTTGACCAGTGCACTGCGGTAGGCTGTCACAATGTTAGGACACAATGAGTGTACTGACTAGGTAGATAGGTACCTAGCAGTTGGTAATAACTATAGGTACATTGTTCGATGTAGCGTAAGTAGGTATTTTAATCATTTAGGTTGGCATACCTGCAATAAAGTTGTTAGTAGGCAGTTGTGATTTGTGGCTGTTGTGTGAAATAGGTAGATAGGTACTTAGGTATATAATTACTTAAACTAGTGCTTATCTATGTATTTAGTTACTAATTAGCAACTAAAGTAAATAAAATACCTTGTTAGTTTGGATAACTGCAGTACAAGTAGGCAAATAAGTAGGTATCTAGTTATTTACACAGTTTAGGTACTAACAATAGGATACCTAAACAATAAAATATTTCTAAATCAATCAAGAGGGCCAACAAATTAGAAACACGTTAACTACCAAGGTTCAAAT
Source organism: Noctua pronuba (assembly GCA_905220335.1). Classification (NCBI taxonomy): domain Eukaryota; kingdom Metazoa; phylum Arthropoda; class Insecta; order Lepidoptera; family Noctuidae; genus Noctua; species Noctua pronuba. The sequence goes on along the minus strand of LR999900.1, from coordinate 6,427,805 downwards.
TACCTATAATACAAGCAAAATTCAAAAAACAACAATAGAAGCAATTATGTCTAATTACTAGATTGATTCCATATTCAAATTGGTGAATAAAAAGTATGCCAAACAATAGAGATTTCGACATCAGCATACCTGCCAGTCCAGTCGCACTGATCACCCATCATTCCCGCCTCCGCTCTGCATAAAACTCCCAAAAATACAGTCCAAAGTAATCTTCTCATCTCCATTTCAACGAAAAATATATTACAATAACAGCAAAAAGTAACACTGCTCCAATCACATCACTTTAAAACAATCCTTTCAAGTTAGTTCCATAGTTATTCGGTTATTTTACAAAAGTAAACAAACTTGCGCCGCGATTGCAACAAGCGACAGTACTTTACCAACTCAGAAACTCGACTAAACTACCGACAGAGACAAAACTTTTTGATGCTCGTTTACTGCAGCGAGTAAAAGAGATGGCTATAATAACACTTTAGAAGAGTGAGGCAGAAATATGTCATCTCCTTCTCTGATATTGCATCAAACATTACTCGAATTTCAACTTTATGCCATAGTTGTTAAGGTAGAAATCTGTATCGAAAATGTCTATAGGCTTTTACAGGGCTTTTTGAATTGGCGGGAAAGGTTTACCGTATTACGAGGTTAACTTTTGGAGTAACCGTGTAACTTTGAATTTTAAAAGTCGCCAGGGTATTATTTGCACATTTGTTCTAGGGAAGATTTTAATTCCTTGAAATAATATTATCAAATAAAACTTACTAGTTGCGAGATTTGAAACTTAGCACTGGACGATGAAAAAAATGGATTAGTCGTAGGTACCTAATTATGTACCATTAATCATAAACTGCAAACTTCAATTTTCTACCTTATCATCACAGGTAGTCCCATAATTACTGTAGAAAGTTAACCATTCATTTAAAAACCTTTAAGGCTTTAACTTAACATACATTAAAAGATATAGATCATATTTTGAAAGTTATAATTACCTGCCCTTTTGTGCAGACTTCACACCGAAATTGAAGACCTGTTTAAAAAACTAGAGGAAATCGCCGACTCATTCTCCCATTTTTTGTAACTCCCCTATACTTTCGGCGTAAAATCTGCACAACGAAATACAACCAATTAATGGCTAAATAATGGTAGTTTTTGCTACTAATGATAATTGTCTATGTCTAGTCTCTATTTTAGATGCGTTTAATTTTTTCGATGAACAAAAATAAAATAAAGTTATTATACGCAGAGACTTATCGGTACCCAGAATCTCGCTTTTTGCGGATGTTTGGCGTAAGATAAGCGAGGAATATGATTTTCAAGAAAGTGACAGATTTATCTTCGGATTTGGTCATACGGTCTCTTTTATAGTCTTTATGGTATATCTGGTTGATGGCACGTCGCGCGTCGTCCGTGCTTGAGGGCGCGCGTGCGTTGTTTGCGAACAGATAAACTAAATCAATAGGCGGTGTTTGTTCTGCTGGTAGATAGCCGCATTGTCGCCATTCAGTTGTGCTTGTTTAGGCCGATGAATCGACCCCTTATCTTTCTTTGACGCAAAATGAGTACCTATTAAACCGGCAATAAGGCGCGGTCAGTAACAAGCAAGCATCAATATACAGTACATTTTGATATAAGTGGGGCAACTTTGTTATTGCATTCAAGGCGGAATTAACACCCGAACCGCAGGCGAGGTTGTTAGGGAGCCGAGAACTGCAATAACAAATACCCACGCGTATCAAACGACGTTTTTAGTACACTTTCGTAGAAATAAAATATTAGAACGGAAAGTATTTTTGTCAAGAATTATGTTAATTACTATGATTTAATTTGCTCTTTTTTTCCACGCTTTGCTTTCGCCTGGTTGAAGAAGAAGCAAATGTATAAACAGCCCGATATGAAAAAAAGAAAATACAAATATTTTTGAATTTAGAACACAAATAAATGTTAAATTGTTCATAAAAGTATTTTTTTTTTTAAATAATCATCTCTCTTTTAGTCACATGCGAGTCGTCCCTACTCATCACATATCCATACCGAAACAGTCTGAACTTTTCTGAAACTGGCGCAACTTTTAAACTTAGAGGAAGTTTAAAAGTTGCGCCAGTTTCAGAAAAGTTATACTCGTTCCTTACCTTATTCTATTCCTGTCACACCACACATTTCAAAATTTTCATCTCCGCTAAATGCAATCTTTTTCATCCATCTTCTTTACAGCCCAGCATTCCGATCCACACAGTACGACAGGTCCAATCACGGACTTGTATATTTTCCCCTTTAACTTGAGGGGCATTTCATCCATCCTGAGTTGATCCGGTGCGTTACGTTTCGGTCTACTTCGCCAACCCTTTGGACAAGCGACCCGACACTTACGAAGATCTATACATATAATAAAAAAGTAAAAATCCAAATCGATGTTCCGAAATGGCGCAAAAACTACTGCACCGATTGTGTTCAAATGCAGAAATACTCCTTACAGGTTTCTTCAAATGTTAGGCTATATACTATCACGCTTCTTGCTTAAAAATGACATTGAGGTTTCTAAAACTATTTTTTTCTCAAAGTCAATCGTTTGAAAGATACACACTTCCAAAGTGGTAAAATGTGTGTCCCTGTGTGTGTCTAATTTCTAAAGTAAGAGGAGGAAATTCTGAAAAAATGTAGGATTGTAGAACGTTAAAGAAAATTTGCAACGAAAATTGGTTTGAATAAAATTTAATGTTTAGTTTTTGAGAAATTGGACTTTTTCATCAAATTGCAGCAGTAACTTTGTTTTTCATTAACATACTATGAAAAACAAATTTAGTTTTGATGTTGAATGTAATACAATACAACATATGAATGAGCCTTCAAAATATTTTTATTATATTGTTTCGTGCTACGGAATCCTGTGTGCGTGTGAGTCGACGACTCGCACTTGGCCAGTTTTTTCGATACAAGAATGGCTTTATTTACAATTGTGGCTCCTGTTCTTCTTCTTTTGTATCGATGGTACGCACGACGGCCAATCAAGCTATACAAAACCAGTTTATGCGGATCTCCCATTGTATCGGAAATCTATACAAAGCGAGGCCAAGTTATACTGGAAATGTACAGCTTCATGTGCCGCCGTGTGTACGTCTTATCAAATTATTACCACCCAGGTGGTTACGGAAATCGCGGTTTTCTGAAGCGTTTTTAACAGTAAGTCCTCTAGAACGCAGGTGTAGGGACACTTTGGACACTCCAGCAAGTCGGCCCGGGTTGGGTCGGAAGCACCATATTCATATTGAGCTGCTACAACTACAACCATTGAAGTACCTACATGCCTATTATGTACTACCATGGTTCGAATATTACAGATCTACGACTAAAATCGTTTCAAAACTTTTGAGTAAAATAAATTAAATAAATCGAAGTGCGGCCAAAGCGGAAAGACTTCATAAGTGTGCAATGAATGTACATACTACAATGCGTTGAAAAACCAAACTTAGAAGCTTTGCATCTGTCGGTCACACTGCGGCGCGACGTTCGTGTTAATTCGAAACATGCAGATTATCGAAGCGCATACTCTTTCTGGTTTATTTCTAAACACATTAAATTCAAGCGTTTACAGTATTTTTCAGTAACGAGTTTTTTTGCATATTTTCACTTATTTTCCATCAGTTGATTAAGCTCTCAGAGTAGAAAGTTTTTTTTAAATTTTCAATGATATAAACCGTTGGGACCTAGGCTAGATCATGATTGATTGTATCTATATTTTGCTTTAATTCATAAACTTTGACAATGCCAAAGGAATACGCGGTCTCGTGAGTGAAGCCACGGGCACAGCTAGTATAAAATAATAAATAAGAAGCTCTAGAATCCTTCCAAACGTTCGGAATGCAATATTTAAAATATTATTTCTACCATTCTGTTGAAATCGATCCATTGTTTAAAAATGCTTCATGGACAAAGAGCTATTGTAGAAGGATCGAATAGCATTGTTCGTTTTGTCAGTGTTATAAACACGGAGGTGTCAGTGGTAATGTTAACAACGGCTTCAGTTAAATCAAAGAAATTAGTACATCGGTGCACCTAGGTCAGTTCACAGGTCTAGTCATAATGATCAAGTGGACTTTCTTCATGCTTGGCGTAAGTGTCGTTTCGTCTTATTCTCAGTCATCGAGTACACATTGCCTGTGGCACAACGATACATGTGAGTATCTTTATTCAAACTCACACACACTACTTTTGAATTGCCAAGGAGTTGATCCGTTTGCCAAAACATTAAAGCTAGTAGCCAATTTTATAATAATTTTATTTCATAAAGTAGAAAATTCATATTATTCTTTAAAATCAAGTTATCACATGCCAATTATTAACCTACTCTACCTCGGTATTAATAGATTCAACAAATAATTATTAACAGTACTTTCAGTAACCACCGTATTTGTCCATGTCTGTAGGATAAATGCTTCGTCGAACGATTAGCGTTAAACGATCATTAGAATACTCTCGCGTTGGAACATTTTTTCCGTGACTGTCGGTTTCTTTCTTTCATCATCGTTACTTTAATGTGCAATAAAAAGGGCTGCTTAAATGGTTCGTATCAATACGGAATACGAACCTTATTGATATTGTAGGATGACTTTTAAGGGCCTTTCCTACTGGTTGCCTTTGCCTCCATTGGAGTTTTTAATGAACCTTTATAGTAAGAACCAATATACAATTTATATAAAATATGAAACCTATTTAGTTTCTTTCAAATTATCTGATAATATTATTAATGTTCACTAGGTGTGGATAGATGTCCAGAATGGATGATTCAAAGAAAAAGCAACTGCTCCCAATCATACTGGTCAGCTCAAAGAACTTGCGAACATCCTGAGGAGATGCTAGTTGGCACTGTCTGTGGATTCTCGAGGTGTGACTGTCCTGATTCTTTGGTGCTGGACACAGAGACCGGTATTTGCTATGATGTTGACAACTGCCCGACAGTCCATGCTATTACTAAGTGAAACAGTACAGCGTGACCTAACAATGTGGAAGTAGACGGAAGGAGGCATTTAAGTAAAGATACTTCGACTTTAAAGTTACTAGTAAATGTTATCATATAATCTTAATATATCTATAATCTTTTGTGATGACCTGTTTCACCACCACTGGATAAAGTCCAAGAGCAAATTATCATTAAAATTGTGATTAATTTTGTGTTTTCCGTAGATAGCCTCAATCCGGACCTATGAAGCGGCTTATTTTTGGTGTTTCGCCGATTTTTTTTTATATTTTGCAAAAAAAAACAAGAGCTGAAAATGTCAAAAAATGTAAACATAATTTCATTAAACTCATACTGTCACTTACGGGATAGATTCCGTGATTATTAATTATTCCGAGTTCCCGATATGTCGACGCTGTTGCAAGCGCCATGATCGCGGGATGATCCTTCGATAATCACGGAAGATATCCCGTAAGTGACACAATAAGTTTATTTATACACCGCGAAAGCTTAAAACATAATTTGTATTATTTCCACTTTTCTCGCTTTTCTGTTAGCGAAATCTTTGATAGTTTCATGTATATCTATATGGTCTAATATGGCCTCCTCTACAGACATTGTTGCTAACTTTGTCAACCTTTCTGGGCTCATTGTTAAGCGCAGGTAATTTTTTATCAGTTTTAATTTAGAAAACGACGTTTCTGCACTTGCTACTGTGATTGGCATAGTTATTAAAATACGTAAAGCTATGGTCATGTTATACGGCTGTCAAATTGTTTAAATAAATAAATTCGAGAATTTTCACCACATCATTATAGATTTTTTTGAAAATGCATAGATATTGCAATAGATTGCAAGCAGAGTCTATTCTGCTTGACCATCTTGTTTCGGAAGAAGGTTTTAAAGTTAGATTAGTGATATTTTTTTAATATGTCCCATCTTTTGGTAGAAGACGAAGAATATTTATATAATTCTTGCACTATACTTAAAAAAAACCAGTCTTGTGATAATTGAGGTTGGCAGCGTCATTTACTATTAAATTTAAACTATAGCTATCGCACGGTACACAAAAAGCGCGAGGATTTAGATCCAACAATATTTTTTGAGGACCATTGTTCTTACCACGCATATTTGATCATTTAATTATTATTATAACCCTGTCCCTTAAATTGTTAATGTGCAAATTACTTTTGTGTAGGCGCTAGCCTCTGTATACGCCGCACACTTTGAACATAGGGATGGCGCGGCCCTGATCCGGACTCAGGTTAGGTCCCGCGAGGGACGTGAATGATACAACTCGGAAGTCTTTACGCACCAACTTTTCTCTAGAAAGAAAGTATACCTACTGTTGAAATCATGTTGAAATGCTTATGCTTTTCAGGCCTACACGGAACCTAACCGAATGTACTTTATTTATTTTCAACTAAAGCTCTATTGCAATATTTTAGTGTGTTGTTAGTTTAGGTTATTTTATTGTTTATTTGTGTAGTTACGACTGCAAATTATTTAATGTTTGAACCGACTGCACCCCTCAGATGTACGACGCACTAAAACTCTTCGTTTCTGAACAAAAGGACTAACAGTCAATCTGACATGGTTGCACTGTTATTGTTTGGTCTGTCACTGTCACTGTCATTATCACAATTTCGCAAAAGTTTCAAAGATTGGGAATTAAAAGTTCAATGGCTTTGATTACTCGATTTTTCGTTTAATTTAGAAACAAATAAAGGGAAACGAAGCAAAATGTTGCGTTTCTGTGCACAAAATACGTTCAACCATAGTCGAGTTTTAATCCAACCTCTGACACAGAAACAGATAACCTCGAAATTAAAATCAATAAGCAGCTGTACCACTGTAATTAACAGGAATTATGCAATAAAATTGAGAGATGATGATAACAATTTGGAGCGTATATATTACGGTCCACTGACGCCGCAGATAAGGGGTGTGAAAGTGTTTTCGTTGAGTTCCAGTATGGCCGGGTTGCTGGCACAACCTATAATCATCAGAGAGGCGGCAACAATAGGCAGTACTTCACTAATCGTAGCACTTTGCTCAGTAGTCGGCTTCTTCACATTCGTCACGCCTATATTACTTCATATTATAACTAAGAAGTATGTAACAGAAATACACTATGACCCTGCAACAGCAACATACACTGCCACCACTATCAATTTCTTCCTAGCGAAAAAAAAGGTGTGTATACTTTAGTGTTTAGGATAAATTCTTTAGATCTTCATTTAAATATTGGTTAATTAGTACCAATAGCCAAATGGTACCAGCCTAGCGATAATTAATTAATTTATTTATTTATAGATAGGAATAATTAATTCAATATGGTCCCATTTGTTATAAGAGCCACCCCTAGTTAAGAAATTGCTTGGTAGATGATGATGATTTTTTGTGAAATAGAGATCTTTTTCTACAAGAGGCTAAAACCACTGTAGTAAAAATATATCTTGCACATTTGTGGAAAGCACTATGATCATCAGAATAAATTCATAGAAGATTGTTTTTGCTCATTATTTATTATATGAAAGCACTCTTTATTTTATGATAATACTTATATGTGTTATGTCTACCACTATTCAAGTACAAAGTTCCACCTAAAACATCATTATTTACTTTTAACCAAAAACTGACAATTCCATTATTTTTCAGCATGAATTCAAAGTGGAAGATGTGGAGGTGCCTGACATTCCTGGTGCTTTCACCACAATGAAGGCTAAAGGAGCACCACTCTTCATAGAAGCGCGGCATTTCTCTGATCCCCTGCACTACGCCAAAATGATGGGTTACGATAAACCTATGGACTTCAAACTCGGGGAAGACAGTGACAGTACCAGTAAATAGTGTTAGGCATTTATATTTGTTATTTATTATATTAGTTACTGTATAGTAAATAGTTGTCAAGTTTATTGTTTTGTTTTTGCTTGTAAATCCTACATGTACCCTAGATAACTAAACTTATTTTACACGTTACACTGTAACTAAACATTCGTCGAGGGGACTACGAGAGAGCTGTAGGGTCTCTTCCTACTTGACTTGTGATGACAAGTGCAGCACGCGTTGCATAATTTATCAATTTAGGAAGGTAAAAAATGAGCGGAGGTCGGGGGGCACGGGTAAGTTGATGATGTTCGCGCGGAGTTGCGTCGTCGCGCGGACGAATGTTTAGTTATCTAGGGTTAAAAGATTTGCTATACCTTTAAAAAAGTAAATTCATTGCTTATTCGGTAATTTCATAATTGTACTAAATATGAAAACAACAGATTTGTTATTAAAATATTTTATTTTCAATAGTATTCCATAAATTGCTTAAAAGTACATTCAACTGTTATTTTAGATAAGAAAACAAGACTAGATAGTAACATCAGCAATGAAATACTATTCATTTTTAATAGGCGTCCAGACATCCAGGAATGTTAAATTAAAAGCATTAAATTAAAATAACAGATATAAAAGTCCATACATACTATAGATACAAAAGTATATTATATCTACGAACTAAATTAAAATGCAGAAAATATACAAGGAATGTTTCACTTCATATATACATAAGTTCATTTTAAAATTTCATTCCGAAAACCTCGAATTATGTGACTAGAAGTCCTTATATAATATTTTACTTTTCTTCTACATATTATATTACTTTCTATACAAAAATATTTTTACACTTTTTACACTCACAGTACTATGAGTAGAGCACCACACTTTGCCGTCTATACATCAATAAAAATACTTTCTAATCACATAGTAATTGATGAAATCAAATAATTTTCGTGACCTTTTGAAGAACGTGGATACAATACAATAAATTATTCCCTGTTTTATTTAATGTGTAAGTTTTATCAATAATGGATAAATCATTATCATATCTCACTTTAAAGCTTGCTGTATTTTGCTTACAAACTATACTACTGATGCGCCAAGGGCTATGAGTGATGGAACATTACAGCGCGCACTAAAGATCTAATCGGCCAATATTTTTTTTTTTTGTATTGTTTGCAGAATGTATTCTAGCTTGATTTTAAATCAGTAACATCAGGCACTCCAACAAAGCGTCATATACTAATTGCTTGACCAATCAAACTGGCCAATTATGTCCAATTAAAGTCTTTAGTACGTGCTGGGGTTTATTGTGCGAAGATTGCCATACTCAATATCAATATGGAGAATATCATAACTGACACAGCCATCATGGGAGTACAGTACATCGCCATGCTCATTTTTATTTAGACAAAAGCAGTTTTACAAAGAAAATTAACACCTAATAAAAGCATTATTTAGTCATTAAATCCTGAGTAATTTAATTTTCTAAAACAAAACAAAGTAGGTACATACAAATACTTCCGTATTATACAGATTCTTTATAAGGAATTTGATTTGAATACTATTATTCGAGAGTATTTCATATCAATTAATTTAAAATTCTTTTTTACATGAAGACTACTATGCACAATGTGTTTCAAATTGGAATAGGATTAACCTCGCGCCATATTGTGACGTCATAGGCGTCAAATCGAATAAGAAGGGCCTACAAAAAAGATATGTTTGATTTCTATTTATTGCCAAACAATTACAAAAAAGGGTTTAAACTGGCCTCAAACTAGGTAAAGCCTATGCACCAATATAAAGCAAGAGTTTAACACAATAAAACTGAAACAAATTCGATGGCTTAAACATAAAACGATTGGTGAGTAAACCAGCCGTTTCTGAGATGATAAGATATTATAAGTGTTTTCTAAGAACATGGAAGTGTTGAATCAAATCCAACACGTCTATGCCTTTAAAAAACACTTATAATAAAGGGTGTAAATAGACCCTTAACGAAGCCGAAAGGCCCTTGTTCTCCCCGCTATTGCGATCATTTTTTTGTTCTAGAACATACCTAGAACCTTCTAGTTACAGAGTTTTTGGGGGTCAAAGTTCCAACTTTTTCACAAGTTTTTATTTTAATACAAATTTTTAAGGTTATAACTTTACTTTAAATACCTCCATGACCCGTTTACTATTGTATGCATCCATAAGCACAATGTTTTGAATGCGTTGTTGAGTTTTACAGTAAAAGTTTATTTTTCACCCCAAAAAAAAAGTAGTTTCCCAGCAATAATTTTTGTGTAGGGTTACTTAGTTTGATGTACAAAATGCTTGGTTAACGGCTTCGTGAAGGGTCTGTTTACACCCTGTATACATTTATCAACAATAAGATAATAAAGATTAAAAAAAATATAAAAAATGCGTATATTTACGCAAATTAATCGACTAAATGTTAACGTTTGTTGAATAGGTCGTTTTTAAGATGGCGTTTGATTCAAAACTTCCAAGCTCTTGAATAAACGATAATAATTTGAAGATAAACTTAACAAGATAGATAACATAAAAACGCGTATTTTTTTCGCCGTACTTTTCAAGTGACAGTCAGTTGATCGAGGTCATTGACGTTCCTATTCTTATTTGAAACGCATTGAATGTACGTAATTTAAATCGTCACTGCGCTTGCACAGTTCGATATACATATACTTAAAACAAAACGGATATTCCAACAAAAGTTTAAAACATGCAGGCGCATAGACAATAGTTTTTGACAACGAACAACTACCTACGCGTTATCATAATTTAGAGTTGTTAAAGATTTATTTTAAAAATAACTTTCCTTATAATTTAATAAGCTTGTATCTTATTTACACTTCTTTACTTGGCTGCCTAGGGCTGCCCGAATTTGCCTTCACATATAACACCCGCTAAAATATTAATGATTTTAGAAACGCGATTCACTCTGTCCTTCGAAGATGTATCGATTATTTCTCTGAGAACTCAAAAAGGAGTTCACTACAGTGCAATTTTTTGTTCGTATTGCACTTTTAAACGTTTAAAAGCCACAAAACCTAAAGATAGTCAAGTCAACCGCACATCCAAGATAACAATTTGATTATCACAGCAGCTTTACTGCGCTGCAATAAGACCGAGTATGGCCTGTGTGGCTGCACCCAGCATTGGGCACATAGGCTGCTTTTAAGATCGAATTTCGTGTAAATACTGACATGCAGTTAACCATTCCCGTAAAGAGTAAACCCTATTTCTAAAACCACTAAAACTCAGCCAGTCCTACCGCTCAATCGTAGTGCAGCGCATTGTCAGCGAGCGCATGAGTGGTGGGCGAGCTCTTGTCGTCCGCGTCAAGTGCGAGTTCGCGCGCGCGCGCCCGCGCACCCCACTCCACGCGCACGAAGGCCGCCGTGCCCAGGGTGGCCAGGATGCCGAGGATCGTCAGCTGTACCGAGAGGAGGGCCTTCGATGAGTAGAAGAAGCAGGCCGCTGCTGCTAGTGACTGGAAAGAGAAATAAGAAGGTTTTTACATCTATAACATCACGCCTGTCCCCGAAAAGTTAGGCAGAAGTGTAGGTAACTAATAGTACACCCACATTTCGAAAATTATGTTTAAGGCCCACGTAATAGGGGACGAGTCTATTGCCATCAACTAGGCGCAAATCCAAACTCCAAAAAGACGCGGAAGTGAAGCTCATCGACTCCGCATCCGCCTCCGCTAAGAAGGCCTCCGTTACAACCCTAGATTTTTACTAACTAATCTATCGACTTCACTTTTTAGCTCAAGAAACGTACAAAAGACCTCGTGTTAGTAAAAGAGATACATAAATATTTATAGTTAATCACTGACTTCACACCGCCTCGGTGACATATCTGTCAAACAACAACTTCACGCATGTTTTTCCGAACGGTCAAGCAGCGGTGGCCTTAGGGCCGGACTCCACCGATGCGGAGACGAGACGAGAGGAGACGTGTTGTAAACCACCAATAGAATTTCGTTATTTACACTTCTCGTCTCCGCTCAGCTTTAGTGGAAACGGTTGAGCAGAGAGAAGAGAAGTCTCGTTGTTTAGGCCAGAGCGAAGACTAGAAGTGAGGTGAGTGGCGTGCGGTGAGCGGTGTGCTGTGAGCGGCGTGGAGTGAGCGGTGAGCGGTGCACATATCTTTGACACTCCGCTTTGCACATCTCCGCACAACTTCAATGGATAGGTACACCCTAGCTTTTACGCATTTCCTCTCCTCTCCGCTTCGCATTCTCCGCTCGTCTCCGCTTTGGTTGAATCCGGGCATTAGTACACCCACAGTTCACCAGTTATGTTTAAGTCCCATATAATAGGGGAGAGCCTATTGCTGTCAATCAGGTTCAAATCCAGACTCCGGGGTACTACTGGGAAAATTCCTGATGGAAAACCCCAACACTGCCCGAACCGGTAATCGAACCCAGGACCATGGATAGCAGTAGCGCTTGCCACCACTAGACCAACGAGGCACTCACTTATCGTGGGACACGTAGTACTAACGATCGCTATCAAGGTAATGTAATAAACAATTTTCTCGGCACAGTTTATACGATTCGAATACTAACAATTTAATGTACCTATACCTAGGTCGCACAGCGAGTACATCCTCATTTTTATTGCCGTACAAAGAAGGTTATCTCTATGCGTCGACAACAAAGCAAGTTATTTTTTCCTTCTATAATTTATTCTGATAAATAACCTTTGTATCGTCAATCGTATATCAAGATGTATTCTCAGAAGAGACTGCAGAATGCAACATTACCCAATGTGATCTTCCTTATTAAGACTTAAGTCTTTGGTTTTAAATTGTGTGCATTAATGGCATTTGTGCCAAATAATCAAACAGCTGTTTCCTACAAAAGTGCAATACTTACACGGTCAAAATTTATGGAACAGCTGATTTTTTTTTAAATAACCGATGGGAAATTTCTCAGAATGATGTAAGTGCTGAATACGTGGTAACCGTTTTCGCGTCGGTCTCCCTTCCATCCTGTATTTTGTTCTTTCTGATTCTAATATTATTTGTCGTTTTCTTTTACTGATTGAATCGACCATTTTTAAAGCTTTGAATCTCAAAAAGAAAAACAGAACGCTTATAAAATTAGGATAACTTCATTGTCCGTCTGTCTGTCAGTCAAGACCAGTTTTAACATTTATTTTCTTCTTAAATAAATGTTGTATTGGCCAAAACATTGGTAAAACGGGAACCGACTCTTTTCGTTAAATCGCTTAATAAATAAACAGTACCTACTTACTTATAATTAAACACAACTCAAAATAAACTCACCTGAGTAAACTTAAACAAAGCGAACGCCGAGGTACTGTTATCCGAGTAGTTTCCTCCCAGAATTGAGTATATCTGAGTATTGAAGCAGGCATCTCCGAATCCAAGCAGGAAGCTGCAGAACATCGCCAGTTCAGGAGACGGGGTGATGTATGAGGTCTCGTGGGTGTCTCCGAACGGCGCCACGGTAGGAAGGTTGATGAAGATGAGGAAGAAACTGGCCAGGTGGATGACGTAGCCCATGATCACGATCGGGTCGCGGCCCCAGCGAGTGGTTTTCGATCCGAGGATACCGAATAATGCACCTCCTGGAAGAATAAATGGGTTGTTTTGATAAAGGTTTTGGAAAATCATAATCTGCCTAGCCTTTTCCCAAGTTTTGGAGTCAGCTTCCAATGCATTTGATACTCCTTGGTAAGACTGGTTCCCAATTGTGAAAAATTTTAAGAAAAAAAAAAACGCTTGATTCCATAATCAAAAGGTTTTGTGGCATTATATTTTAATTCGTTATGTTGTTCGAATATTGCCATAAACTATATTTAAACTGGGGAAACACAAACGTAATCTTTTGACAACTAAGATTTCGTTCTTAATTATTTTATGTAATTATTATGTTTAGGTTCAGACTTAGAATAAATAATATAATTTATTTAAACTGTCATTTTCCCGGAACAATTAATTAAACACTGCCAACCCATAAAAAAATATAATTCATGTCTATGCAAACATTATATAATTTGGTATAATAAATCTTATGTCGTTTGACATAAAGTTTATAGTATACTGCATATTGGTGTCAAGTAAACATTTATCATTGTCGTTGGCTCTTACTTAAAAGTTAATTACGCAAGAACTAATGAGTAGCCAGGTATAGTCAAGATATCTTATTATCTATTTGATATTTAACGGTTTTGATTGCCCAATACAAATATTTGTCAATAGCGATAATTACATAGTTTTATCTCAAGATTAATTTTAAAAGGATTTCTAGACCAATATTATGACATGTATTGCATTGATCTGATAATAAAATAAATCGATATAATGTTAAACTGTTGTTTACTATCCTTAGTTAGGCTTAACTTTGGGTAATTACAAATTACTCAACTGTTAAGAAACAGATAATTAGGTAAAGATTTACAACAAGTTGGTATTTTGGCGGTTGAGCAACATTCGGAATTTTAATTGTACCTAATTTATTAAGCGATACTAATATGTTTTTGTTAACAACTTACAAGCACATTTCATAAAAGCAAATACATTTTAGGCCTCTACAAATATTCTGTATCAAATTGACCTGTGACCTAGATGTTCACGACTCCAAAGCCTAAACCTACAAGTTAGTCGTATAATTTTACAAGCGGTCAATCATTGTATTTGAAACCTTATGACTTTATTTTTAAAGTCAACTTGACGTAAACAAATCACCAAGCTCCAATCATTGTAATTGAAACCTTATGCCAGTATTTTGATATTCACAACTCACCAATCATTGTAATTGAATCCTTATGCTAAGGTTTATATAATTCAAATTGACAACTTACCAAGCACTTCTCCCAAACCAATGAAGACTCCAGATAAGCCCACTAGTTGTTTAGCATTCTCGCCCATGGATAGTGTGAAGCCGATGCTGGGACTGTATACGCCACTGAAGAATGACAGCTCCACGCCTGTAAATAGTAAAAAAAAAAATTAAATGAATAGACAAAACTATCGACCACTCATCCACAGATCGAAAGAACTGGATGTTATGGAGAAAGGCTTTAGCCCAGCAGCGAGATGAGACAGGTTAAGTAGCCGTATCAAACATGGTGGCCTGGCGATTCGGTCTCGATTATTAGCCATCCACAGTGGGCGCGCGAGGTGGATTATGCTCCACTTCCTTCCACAGCCACTGAGAGGGTACATGTATCCCAGCAGAGAGTACATTCATCTTCATCATTCTCCAGCCCTAATCCTAATTAATTTGGGGTCGGCGCAGCATGTCTTCTTCTTCCATACTTCTCTATTACTCGTCAACGTCTTACCCCTAAAATACAGGTCCAGGCCTATTTCGGGGGTTAGGATCAGATTTGTGGCAATACACTCGTGTGCTTTCTTATTGTGACTAGCTGGTAACATGTATTTTTTAAGTGTCAAATATTTTTTTTATTTTTTATTATCTCAGCAGACACCTCCTTTCTAGCCATATCATCCTTCACGCAGTCCATCCATGAATCCATCGTACATTACTGGCTCATGATGCGAATGTATTTATTGAATTTGAAGACTGATGATTTACATAATAATTGACGTGTTCACCTTGACATTGACAGTAATATTTTCCTGTTACACTATCTAGCTGTTTTAGAACTTAATAAGTGATTTGTTTAATTTATTGTTAGGTATTATATGTATATGATAGACTAGTAAGCTAGTCCATTTTCATCTATAATCTATACAGCGAAAGTCGGTACTAAGGCTACGCTCCTTAGATTATCTGGAATTTTGACCTCAGGAATATCCTTCCTTCAGAATGTATCAAAGACATTCAAATATTTACAAGCGATACACGGGATTCCTAATGTCCGCTCTATAAGTATTTTAAATCTCCTTGGAATTTATACAATAAATAATTGTAACTTGGCTTTAGAATTTCAATTTTAAATTAATATTAAAATTGAAATTCTAAAGCCAAGATACAATAACAATATTATCGAACTGAAATATGTAGACATTCATATTTCGTGTAAGTGCCTGCATACCTAGGTACTGCAATGCTAATGACATTTACACGTGGAGAGATTCATTGGTCAACCGGTTAACTGACATCGGACTGATCTGTTTACCTGAGCACGCTATAAAACAGATACTTTTGAAGGTTAATAATATTACCAAAATATTTTCTAAAGTTAATTTTTATATTTTTCTATAATTCGTATGGACATTGAAATCTTTCTCTAAACTAGATACATAACCGGAAAGTTTAGGCGGTGTACAGTCACGAGCACTAATATGTTAACACTTAACAAATTTTAAAAGTGTTTTTCTCCTACTGGTTTGATTAAAATTTTATGTCGTTACGAACATAGTATTCCGGGACTCATATTTTTATGAAAAAGATCCTATCTCCTATTTACAATCGTTATTTCTCGCGGAAATTGCTTTTAAATTAAGGAAAGTGTATACATATTGGTGCTCGTGACTGTACACCCACTTTTTGCCACTTATGTTTAAGTCACATCAACATGTAATAGGGAGCGAGCGAGCCTTTTGCCATCACCCAAGCGCAAATCTAGAATACGGGCTGCTTCTGAGAAATTACTGATGGACCATCCCAATAACACTATACCCAACCTGGGAATCGAACCGAAGACCTCATAGTCAGCAGTCTCTAAACTATTTAAAGTTTATAAAGTTAAACAATAAATATCGGACTTGGTGAAAATCATTAGTATTCAAGAGGGATCGTGTAAGCGGTAGTCATTGATCCCAGATTCTTGGAACCACCACCCAAGAAGCCCATTTTATTGTCTAAGTTTTATAAAGAAAGTAACTCTTTAGTTTTGGTCTTCACTGATCTGTGATAATAGCAATAACAACATTCGTATCATTTTCTTGGATGCCCTTGGGTCACTTTTATGGCTGATTGTGTGTGTAACATTATATTATAATAGAAATAAGAATTCCTAGGTCGACATAGCCGCTAAAACTAAGTACAACTCGATCTACTCAATTCACAGACCCATTCGTACCCAGATTCGTAGACTCATATGCACACAAAAATGTGAAGACCTCATTCTAACTTACCAGTATAAATAAAGGTGACGCTCAGCAACAGCATATCCCGGGTGCAGAACAACTTAAGGGCACCTTTGAACGCATCCATAGGGCTTTCCTGGACGTCATGCGGTACCATTTCTCCCTGAAAACATCAACAAAGTATCAACCAAGTATTCAAAAAACGAGTATATAAACGAGTAAATAAAGAGTAAACACAAAAATTGTAAGCCGTTTATTTCTTATCCTTCCGCATGGCCACGTGCAAGGGGCAATGCTCTACTAGAATCAGGGCTGTACCTTGATAATGTTGATGTATGAGGCTCTTATTTATAACAGTATAAAGCCCTAATTTGCGCAATGACCATCGGCCCCACCTGCCATTTAACTTCCCGTTTGCCCTCAATGAAACCGCCTCATAAAAATCCTACGCTAAAGTAAAGAAAACGCGATCAAGGGAATCGAAACTTGCTGATCTCGATTTCTCCTTGCGTTAATAATAATTTGTGTAATATATATGTTAGTTATTGAATAATACCAAAAACATCACCAAGGTGGATCAATAAAATCTTATTTTAGAGCTAGTCGGCCGTGGTTTAGTTAAAACGTGCATTATATCAACGCGAGAGAGTGCGGTTTACCTTGGCATCTTCGATGTTGGGCATGCGCTTAGTTGGGCGGAGGAGCATGAGGAAAACTAATCCAACAGCGCAAACTCCTGTCAACGCACCGAACACCACATTTCTGGTCTCCACATCAATTTGGGTCTTGCCTTGGAACTTGATAAATACGAAAAGATTGCCGAAAAACATGCTGCAGAGAGAAAGCAATCAATTAACATTGGCGTGCTTAAATATTCTAAAATGGTAGTCATTGACTTTTAATAATATCTATACGTTAATTGACCAATTTAGATGCTAACAAGACTTTTATTCACATTTTATAATAGGTTTTCTTATTGCACTAGAATATTATAGCAAAAATAATTGGAAAATGTAATCTTAAAGATTCCATCGCCAAGCATGAATTTGACTTCTTCAAAGATCAATTCGAATAATTCCTTTCGCCAGACAGAAACATAAAAGTCACACAAAAACACCAGGATTTAGTTACATACCTGCACTGCAACATAGCCCAAAACACCCCCGAGTTCCTGGATATGGTATCCGCATCGCTGTTGAGCGTCAGATAGTTGCCTTGGCCGGTCCATATCGCAGCCGCGCCCGCGCCGATCAGCACGCTCGCCACGTACAGCAGCCACGTGCGAGGGAACAAGAAAGTCACGATGAAGAACCTGCAATGGTACATCTAGTTAATGATTTTGCCGGGGACTTTCGCTTTCCATGGCATATGAGGAGGGAAGTACCAAGAATCGATCGCAAGCACTTTAACGCCGCATCGTTAGGGGTAGCTTTCGTTGTTTGACTTGTTTGATCGCAGTTAAACAATTAAAGACTGTCCAAAATTCCACGATTGCTGTAAGAGCGAATGTCTGTCATTAGCTCATTATCTTAGAAACAACTGAAACGACAGCGTCAACAAACTGGACCCTCAAGCGTAGCCCCAAGATTAGATCGTGAGAAATGTACCCAGACTCTAATCTAGAGCTACTTTTCAAATGACGTAATACTAACTAGAATCTATCTTGAAAAACATTTCAAATTGAAAACAAAATTCTGAGAACAGCTCCAGCTCATTGTTCACCGTTCGTAGACGTAAGCTTTGCTAATCCAATTTCACGAGTATTACGAAATAATGGCACAAAAAAGAGTAACGAGACGGAGGCTTTTAATTTTGGTATGTAAGTTGAACTCTGGCACGATGCCATCCAACTACGACTGTGAACTTTAAATCTGATGTACTGTGGGCCACTAACACACTATCAGGTAAATGCAATGTTGTTTGTTGCGCAATGGCAGTGTTTACGAGTTACGAGTTACAACACTATACATTATGTCCAACAGTTCACTACAGCATAAAACAAGTATCGGTTATGCAACCCGCTGAATTACTTAGTTCGGATGACCGCTAACATGGTAGCCTCGGACCTAGACGGGCTAACATAAATCGGGTTTGGTAAGCAAATACTTGAATAATGGCTGTTTACTTGGTAGGAATTATTGAGGAAAACAATTTATTTATGTGACTGATAATGAGGCGGAGGACAACGCTGTGTAACGGGGTCTCCAAGATTTACGATTTTGACAAGAAATCTGTAACGTGGAGAATCTGCCGACTGGTGACCAATAACACAACAAAGAGCAATCAATCATAACTGAATAAGGAGAGAAAATGAACACGTAAAGAGCACTGTTAGGAATAGTACTAAAGTATTAAGAAGTAAACATAAAACTCATGGAAAACATTGCAGTCTTGTAATCCAGATAAAGTAGTAAAGAAATAAAAATACGAATGGCGAACTTCAGCTGTAGATAATCGCAGATTGAGAAAACTACATAAAATAATGCGCTTTTACTATGTAGCAGTTTAACTGCATCGATATAAATCTTGCGCTACAATTTCTATTTTCTAGGGTAAGTACTACCAACATACCACCTCTGCTAAAAATTTCATTCAATCCGTTCAGCCGATACGGTCTGATTGAGACACACCTCCGAACTTTCGCATTCATAATATCAGTGGGATGGTTGGTCAAGGTTACAGCCATACACGATACGCATACAAACCTAGAACAAAGGCATGACTTGGCGAAGGATAGTTTATTCGTTAACCCAATAATAGAGGAAAATAATCAACATTTCATTGTTTTTTGAGAAAAACCATTTTCTACTGCTATTGAACCGTTTTTGTTCCACGCTTATCTTGAGCATGTCGTAAGTTGTTCAGGAAAATGCAAAGAATATTGCGACATGAAATGTATGACAATTAACACGATGTTACAATTTAGACGCAATTTTTTATGTTGAAATTGTTGAAAAAAAAAAGTCTCGCTAGTAAGTTAGTAATTTTGTTACTAAAATGGCTCGTTCCAACTCTATGAAAGATAAAATTACCCTCGTTTATCTAGTTGTTCAATCTATATATATAAAATTCAAAGTCCTGACTGACTGACTGATATATCAACGCACAGCCCAAACCGCTGGTCCTAGAGACATGAAATTTGGAGCGTGTATTCTTTGTGAAGGGTAGGTATCCACTAAGAAAGGGTTTTTCGAAATTCCACCCCTAAGAGGGTGAAATGGGGTGTTGAATTTTCTATGAAACTTTTTATTCTCGCAGTCGATTGACTTGAAAATTAGTGTACATACTTTTCAGATAAAATTATGAGATACGTGTATCACAGTTTTTCCAAAATCATCCCCCAATTTAAAAATTTAATGTCTTGATTGGCTGACTGATATATCAATGCACAGCCCAAACCGCTGGTCCTAGAGACATGAAATTTGGTGGGTGTTTTCTTTGTGAAGGGTAGGTATCCACTAAGAAAGGATTTTTCGAAATTCCACCCCTAAGAGGGTGAAATTGGGTGTTGAATTTTCTATGAAACTTTTTATTCTCGCAGTCGATTGACTTGACAATTTGTGTACATACTCTTCAGATAAAATTATGAGATACATGTATCACAGTTTTTCCAAAATCATCCCCCAATTTAAGAATTCACTGTCGACTGGCTGACTGATACATCAACGCACAGCCCAATCGGCTGGTTCTAGAGACATAAAATTTGGAGGGTGCGTTCTTTGTGAAGAGTAAGTATCTGCTAAGAAACAGTTTTTTTAATTCCACCCCTAAGTGGGTGAAATGGGAAACTTTCTGTGAAACTTTTTATTCTCTGAGTCAATTGACTTGAAAATTTGTATACATACTTTTCAATTAAAATTATGAGATACGTGTATCACAGTTTTTTCAAAAATCAAAATCATCCCCCAACAGAGTCAAATAGGGCTTCGAAGCTCACGTAGACGGGCGCATGGCGCGCAGGGCGTGCGGGGCACGGGAGGATTTACCTATTAAGTAAGTAGGTAGGATTTTTCTGAGGAAGACGTCTGTAAATATGGTTTATTCCACAGATTTTTGCGTTGGCTCGTGATACACGACATCGATATTAAATGTTATGTAAAAGTTTAATGTCTTTAAATAGATTCCTAATTAATCATTTGATTGTTGTCTTATAACTTGCAAATATTAGTTCATAGAAATATCATTAAATTACATTTGTATGTGAAATATTGATATCTTGGTTTGAGATTGGACACCGGTGACAACAATTTAATGATTAATTATGAATCTATTTATAGACATAATACTTTTACATATTTACCTAACATCAATGTTGCGTATCACGAACCAACGCGAAAATCGGTGGAATAAACCAAATTTACAGACACGTCTACCGGCCCCCTACGCCCCGCGCAACACTGCGCGCCATGCGCCTGTCCCCCTGAGCTTCGAAGCCCTATTTGACTCTGCTGGGTGATGATTTCGGAAAAACTGATACACATGTTTCATAACTTTAATTGAAGAGTCTGTACACTAATTTTCAAGTCAATCAACCCCGAGAATAAAAAGTTTTACAGAAAATTGAACACTCCATTTCACCCTCTTAGGGGTGAAATTTCGAAAAGCCCTTTCTTACTGGATACCTACTCTTCACAAAAAAATACACTCCAAATTTCATGTCTTTAGGACCAGTGGTTTGGGCTGTGCGTTGATATATCAGTCAGCCAGTCACGACATTGAATTTAAAATTGCTGGTTCTAGAGACCCAATCGGTAGGTATCCGCTAAGAAAGGGTTTTTCAAAATTCCACCCCTAAGAGGGTGAAATGGGGTGTTGAATTTTTCTATGAAACTTTTTATTCTCTGAGTCGATTGGCTTGAAACTTGCCCGGGTGTGAGGAGCTCGTGGCTAAATAATAACAGCCGCTCGGGTCGATCTTTAGGTTAAGCCGTGCTTGCCCAGGTTGGTCCGTGGATGTGTGACCACCCATTACAGACCGACTTTCTTCCGTGCCTCGGAAAGCACGTTAAGCCGTTGGCCCCGGTTGTCATTTGTAGATCTTTGACAGTCGTTAGGTAGACAGTGGCCCAAAAAGTCTAACAACCAGTCATACCAAGGGGTATCGTATTACCCAGTACTAACTGGGCCACTGCCCAGGTCAGATAGGCAGTCGCTCCATGTAAAATACTGGTATTCAGCTGCATCCGGTTAGACTGGAAGCCGACCCCAATATAGTTGAGGAAAGGCTAGGCAGATGATGAGTCGATTGACTTGAAATTATGAAACACGTGTATTACAGTTTTTTTTTACAAATTATTCTCCAATATAAAATTCAAAGTCCTGACTGACTGACTGATATATCAACGATTCTACGCACAGTCTAAACTGCTGTTCTTAAAGACATGAAAGATGGTAATATTGGGTTTTCACTATGAAAGAGTTTTTCGAAATTCAACCCCTAAGAGGATGAAATGGGATGTTGAATTTTCTGTGAAACGTTTTGTTCTCTGAGTCGTCTGTGTATTTAATATACATACATGGATTACTTATTATACCAAAAGTAAGATCCCGTGGGCAATTCCCGAACTCCACGCGGGCGAAGCCGCGGGCATAAGCTAGTTGTGCATAAAATTACAATAACATTTCACATGTACGTACATACGTTACATGTATTCTTGCAGTCTGAAAACTTCTGCTCATTGTATGACATGATAGTCTTCGACTTGCGTAAATAACATTAAAACAAATAAAGCATGTTACATAAAATTAATAGAATAGCCACTTGGGTGTTATTGTTACACGTCTATACCATACGTACACTATTGTTACAGCCTGTAAAACTAAATTAGTATGACCGATAATGCAGAAATTTTCCACGTACCTATGCATAGTTAGATTATAAGGCTACGTAATTATAGGGGTAAATATTTTCTACGGGTTTTTATGTATGAGCTTCATATCACTAACCACAGTACACTACTACAGTGACTTCATAGAATGCATCTATCGTCTCTAGCAAACAAATTGGGACTCTCTGACCAAGGTCCACTTCGTTTCTCTTCACGTCATCGCTAAGGCCCAAATTAGGATTTCTAAAAGACAGAAGTTGGACAACAGGAAAATGGCACTGGTATTTCCCAAGTTTACAAAACTAAGCTACTAGCTAATTTAGGCAGAACCAGTTTGTAATTAGTCCATGCAAGGTCACTTTCTGGCACGGTATGTAGTGACGCAATTATAAATAGCCACTAGTGCCACTACAGTATTTTCAAACGTGTTGTTAAATAATCTCATTACACGCCTACTTTCGTTGACAGCTCCGCAACAAAACATTCTGATCTAGTTTCCAGTTTAAGTGCTTGTTAAAACGTTCAGGTTTTTAGTTAAAAATGTTAATTGGACTAAGATTTTTCTTCATTATGTTTAACAAGCCTAGCAAGCCTGCAAAAGAAGAAGAGAAACAAAGCGTTAAATGCTTTGAAAAAAAAAACAATTACACAAATTGTTAGGAAGAACGCATATTTAGTCATGACGTGACTCACACTAGTTTAAAAAAATGTATATTATCGTCTAGCGTTGCATTACACTATAAATAATTTATTGTTAAAATAAATGAAAGGAAATATGCAACAAAGCCAGCGGGCAACCTTGAGGGGGCGTGATCTAGTCTAGTGAAGGTTTGTGAGCGAAAATATTTTGATATACCAGCTGAGGAATGTTTGGGCGAGTGCGGTAAATGATTGTATACCACCTGTTAGCATGATAGAAAATACTATGTAAACAGTAATGTACATTTAACCGCATATCAATGGTAACACAAGCACGAAATCGCCCTTAGTCCTAAGCTCTAAGTATACATGGTGCTTGATTCGATTAATTTTCTAGGTGTAATTTCAAATGAAAAATTAAGCTCTTTGGTTACAAGAGACTTGATACAAATGCCGATGATTCTATGTAAATGAAGGTCTTCTTCTTTAACTTCAACTTGAGGTTTGAAGTACTTGTAATAAACAAACAATAAAAACATATCACTAGGCCCGATAGTGGACAATGTACGAATTGGAATGACAAGAGGGTAACTCCCTTATTCAACACACCTTGTCTTTTCAATCGATATCAACACCAAGCTGTGTTGATATCGACCAAGAATTTAAGATAATTTCTTTTCCACGGGGTCATTGTTCAAGAAAGGCCATACCTTCTTTAGAAACGAAAGTGCCACACACACTGGCGAGTGTGTAATCATTGTTTATACGCCTACTTCAGTACTACACAATGCGTGATTATTGTAGGTACTTGTAGGACACAGTCATAGTTTATCAAACTATACAATGCGATAGATGTTCAGCATAATATGATATTGACAAAGAAAAAAAACAAAGTGTTATTTTGTACTCGATAGTTTATTGTCCCCCGTGACAGATACTATTCTACTTTATCGTCAAGGCATCAGCGCATCACACACACCTTTGGAATTTATTATTGACGTGTGATTCCCTTACCAATGTCTCCTTACCTATTTGAATCTCATCATAAATTTAAAACGTGCAGGTATGTTCGACTCTCGAGGGTCCCAAGTTGAAAGCTTTCACATTATTTTACAAAAAGATACCTTAATCCAACCAAAATAAAAGAATAACCATCGAATATTCTAAATCAAGAGATTTCGGAGTTTTATGCATATGAAATAAGAAGCGTGAAGAAACGTAGATGAACCCTGATGCTGAAATAAGAGACGCTGATCCAGGCTGGTAGGAATTTTCAGAAACTTATGGAGATCAGTTTTAGGTTGAATTGAAACAACTCATGACACGATAAACACCTCAGAAGAACATTCACCAACAACCTGTTACCAAAGCTCTCATTTCGAAGACCAGTGTCACAAATGGTTTGGTAATTAGATCGCGAGCACCAAAGCAAAACAAAGAGTTATTACTTAATATGCACAACACTACTTGGACGTAACGGATAGTACTGACATTCTACGAGCAGTTATGTTAGTTCCACGGTGCGAGACAACCACGCAATAGGCTTACTTTTACCATTGAAAAGTAAACATCTTTTGCTAGTTAGAAATTCCATTTAATTGCTGCATTTGTCATCATCAAGGATTAGCGGAAGCTCATGTTTAGCAGTCGACGTGTTTCGGTTAATATGCTGATGATGACGAAGGTTTCAACAGCATCCTTCTGATTTAAATGTACATATATACAGGGGGCATTCGTCCAGCTAGATGGGCTGATGATGGCCTTAAAAACGTGGCTGAGACGGAATGGATCTGGAAGGCAAAGAACTAGGGGGTTGGGTAGCAAGTTTGATGGATAGGCCGAAGTTAGATAGAAATTAGATAATTTACCAGCTAAATTCGTAAAACCATCTAGTTTTGTTAACATGACTTCGATTTGTTTTACTACCTTTTATTAGCCATACATCTTCCAGGACACAAACTAACAGAAACAACTGAAGCGAGTCACGAGATTCTTCAGTGAAATTGCAAATCGAGTGTTAGGAGCGCAGGCGCAAGATGTTCGCACAAGTGTGATAATAATGGATGTAACACGATGCCAACAAACAAACGGTCAGTGAAAGTTCGCTTGGCTTTTATGGGATTTTTTACTTTAAAATGTGAAAATATTTAAATGTAGTAAGTTGATCTTTAATAATAACAGCCGCTCGGGTCGATCTTTAGGTTAAGCCATTCTTACCTAGGTGGGTCCGTGAATGGGTGACCACCTATGACACACCGAGTTGCCTCCGTGCCTCGGAAAGCACGTTAAGCTGTTGGTCCCGGATGTCATTTGTAGATAATTGACAGTCGTTACAGGTAGTCAGTGGCCCGAAAGTCTGACAACGAGGCTTACCAAGAGGTATTGTATTACCCAGTAATAACTGGGTTGTGGAGGTCGACCCCAACATAGTTAGGAAAAGGCTAGGCAGATGATGATGATCTTTTTGGATTACTGCTGTTTTGTTGATTTTAATTGAATAGCTATGTACAAAGACATTCAAATATAACTAGCTATAGACGGGACAAGACCAAGAAACTGACAATTCCAAAACCTGTTACAAATTAGTAACAAGTCGATCAGTCCAGTGCGATACGTCGCCTTGTCTGGTCGCATTCATATGACACAAAGACACTCAAATATTTCCTAGCTATAAACGGGTCATGACGAAGAAACTCGTAATCCAAAACTTGTTACTACTTAGTAACAATTCGTTCTGTCTAGTGTCATCAGTGTCGTACGCCCGCTTGTCAGGTAGCATTCGTGTGTCAAAATCGAAAATATTTAGGATGAAAATTATTGTATGACAATATTCCCAATGTCCTCTCTATATGTGTTTTAAATCTCTTTGGCTATGTAGGTTACTTATTTTTTACAGACAACTGAAATAACACTAACTTTATTTCAATTTAATTATATTTTATCGCCATTTAACCTCAGATCCAGGAGAATGATAAAATGCTAATAAACTATATCAAGTAGGCATTGTTTACCGGTTTTTTATTTAATACTACCTGTTGCTCGCGACTTCGATCGCGTGGAAATTGTGATAAAAAAAAAAACTGAGCATCGCATCAGTATGTTTGTCTTCTGTTTTAAAAACAGAAACCCATTCTCTAGGAAGCAGGAAAAATGCCAAAAAATAAGTTTTCATAGAAATCGGTAATTTTATCATTCAAAAAAGGAAATTCCAAAATGGTTATGTCTACCTATCAAAAACAACTTTCAAATGATCACTAGATTTCGAAAACAACACTATGAACAGACAGACAAACAAAGAAACCTCCATTTTCATAAATAATACTGGTTTGTTATTATAACAACGAAAGAATAGGGGACATCATAATGTTGTCTATGATCCACAAACCTCGATACTCTACGGGTCTATGGCCTACAAATTGACAGATGATGGACAGTAGACCATTAGCATTTCGCACTTCTTACAAAAAGGTTGTATAATGTTACATTCGCATAACGTCAATTACGCAATACCTGAGTTAACTAAGTAGCGTATTTCTCTACGGGGACCTATGTACAGACGCCAGCACATCAAACCACTAAAACTTGTCAAACTTTAATAGATTTTCAACTTTATCGTCATAGCATTAGGTTCATTGGGAAAACTTGACAGTTTCGGGTAGCTTGATGTACTGGCGTCAGTACCTTATCAAGTTATCATTATTTAATCTAAGTACCGACATAATACTTTCTAGTTACTTGTTTCTAACTTTTCCGGGAGGCTGGAAACTCAGGTATTAAATCGGAGAAAGTTTTCCACTGTAGTTTACCTAACTTTCTCGTTGAAACTCCAATGATGATTCGATATTATTCATTTGCACAGAGATCTCTATTTCACCAACAGTTTTTTTACAGCTATTTTATCGGAAAACGTTTTACAGCGGGCAATTAATAGTTAGTAGTAATTTACGGCGTAATCAATACCTATGAAATTAGGTTCACTTCCCGTAATTTACAGCTACGCAGTTAAAGATACGATAGAATGTCGTTGGTATCAACACCAACAGGTACACCAGCGTTTAAATGGCTTGTTTTACGCTTTAAAAGTACATTATATTTTCTTTTTACAGTATTTAAGAAACGACGAGTCTAGCATAACGACGAGACTTGCCAAACTAAAAAACTGCTAGATCTCCTAAAAGACAGTGAATGAGGGTCAGTTAGCCCTTCTACCAAACTGATGCTGAATGCATTGCGTAAATCATGGCTACCGACAGAAGAAGTTCCAAGACTGAGGGAAATGACAGAGCTGTCCACTTGTCCAGGTCGCTACTTCCCTACAAAATATGAGCCATCGATAGGATAACATAAAGTTGAAAGACAGTACTCACAAGTAAGTAAGTCCACCAATAAACATGGCTCCCCTCGGGCCAGTGATGGTGATGATGGACGGAGCCATCCAGTTGCAAATGGCCAGCGTGGCGTAGATGATGGCCAGTGACGTGTAGCCATCGCCAGTGAATTCCGGATCATCGTGTGATATGCTGTCCAACACTGTTTTCTGCGAACAAAAAAGATAAGTATGGTTAAGACAAAGGTATCTTTATTATTTCAAAACGTATCTAGCTGTGCCATCTTTGCTAACAATTAAAGGTGTTAATCATGACAACCAGAGCGTGGTGGTTTATTGAAGTAGTCTATGAAGAGTAACATGACAGCTAGATAACTATCTTCTGCAGTGACGAATTTCTGAAGGCTGTTTAAAAAGACGAGGAAATAGTACCCCCAAAGTAGGTATACCCATCACGTCATCCCTTTTTTTTTTTTTTTTTTTTTTTTTTTTACGGATGGGAAATCATCAAATGACTTCTCCCGCTCTGGGTGGAGTGGGAGGGAGTGTCAGACTCTTACTGACCAAAACCCATCCATGTTCCTTCATTGCCCTTTGTGTTCCAGGGCCACGGTATCTCTTTCGAACAGTCCCGCAGCCCCGGCAGGCATCGGCCCTTGCGGGCCCCTTCTTGGTTGCTGACATCTCTTTGAGGCGCGCGTGGAACACGAACGCGCCGTCGACACGGCCTGTCGTCATAAGACGGACGGACGGTGAGCTAACCCATTACTCACCGTCCACAGGCCCGCGCCTACGGTGGCCGGGAGCCACCACGTGGCCCCCGACGCCCGGTGCTTCGCCCGCGGCGGCTGGGACGTGAGATTCTCTCCCTCTCACGTCCCGCCACCTCCTTCGCTAGCATGACTGCTTCGCAGAAGGAGGTGACGGCTTCCCATTCCCTCTCGCTCCGGACCATGGCCTGAACCAGGGCCGGGAGCGAGAGGTCGCCGCCGCCGATCGCCGCTACGAGGACACGGCGGAGCTCCGCCCAAGCGGGGCAGACCTCCACGGTGTGATCACGTCATCCCTAACATCAACTTGGAAAAAACGAACCGCAGCAATTTAGTAAAGAATGGTTACTAAATTGCCGCGGTTATGTAGATTTGTGAACTTTACCTGTTCTAATAGGTAAAGTTATTCCTAGAAAGATACAGATTGTTTGCCTAAAACTCTAATAGCCTGAATAATGACATACATTTAAAAATAAAATAATTATTTCTTTCTTTTTTATGTGGTTAGTGCCTAACCTGGTCTCAGAGTTTTATGCCACCAATGGGCCTCTGACTCAAAAAAAATAATTTAAATAATCAAATACACTTTTGCAAAATTTCTCTGATCTATACTCTAGCAGTCTAGCCAATTTTATTAGCTTTATCAAAATTGACTCGCTATTGCAAATCAAAGACATTATTTAAATTCAACGAATCTAATTATCATAATTTATTTAAAATAGACAGTTCTGAAATTAATTAGTACCTAAAGTAAAGTAATAACGAAGATTTATCTTAAACTGGACCTTGAAACAGTTTCGCGCAGTCAAAAGATCAAGAACGATCCCAGTACTTGACATTGCAAGATGGCAGACGCTTATTCAACAATGCTGATAAAACACATCATATTTTCGTTACAATAAAGTCATTGAGTGTTTAAACAAAATTTTATTTTCACGACGAAGATAACAGTTGTATGAATTTATAATCTTATAATGAAGTCATGTGTTTTCTCTTATTTCAATTTTGCAATGCAATGCACATAATTTTGGAATTTTATGTTTATAGCCTTGCTGCTCCCATTTTTACAGACTCCTAAGTTGGACCAGCTTTCGAAACCATAAAGCGTGGGATGTTCGCTAAAACATTGTCGCGAATAATCGATGCACTTTAAAAATGTCTCCATCCATTAAAAATGTGTCAGTCCATTAAAATATTTATAAACGCATATCAATTCGATAAAGACTAAAATATCGTCTTGTGTCGTAATGCATCGAGGCGACAATACTTTCGATTTCGAAATCTTCAATTTTAGTATCGATAAACCAAATCCAATATTCATCTGCATTTGGAGATACAAGGATATCGATAAAATATTAACAAAACATGGCTTTATAAGGAGCGACAGCGATTTTGTTAACAGTTTCGAAAACAATAATAAACATTTCACTGCCTTCGAAGACACAAGCATATCCTTGTAGTTTATTAAGAACAGTGGAAAACTCCATGGAACATTTTTGGGAGATATTTATGAACCTAGATTGCAAAATGGCAAGTTTAATGTAGAAACATGCTGCTTGCAGGTTTAACATGAAGAAAATAATAATAATTCACCGCAAATTACTTTTATTACGATAACTAAAGTATGTATTTAGTTTTATGGAAATCTGAATAACGAAGTGATCATAAATACTGGAAGGTCCAAAAAGTATCCAACATCAATATAAAAAACCTCACCACCTGTTGTGAGCATTTAAAAACCATAAAACTGTAAACGCCCCAGAATGCAACAGGATCCCCTTAGTGGGACACTGATTTTGGATACTACGGTATCGTCCCCAAACCTTGTTATCTTTACGTAAGGAGGTCGATGAACGCCGCCCATGTACAGTACACAAAGAATTGCGCGATAAATACAATAACCCACTGACTAAAATTGGAACTTAAAAAACTTCTTATTTCTGAGTGGTTTAACCACAACATGCCCATCTTGCTCGTCACGATTTCAATTTTCTTGTGATAGGTTGTTTTGCAGCACTTTCCTTTGCCTTATTTTCTGTAGAACAAACCGCTATCTTGCAATCAAACCATTGTAAACATCACAAGGAAAAAGTGCTGTGATAAAACTAAAAAATCTGTAATTTTCCGGAATAACACAATTTATCTGAGTATCACAATCGGTACGTCACTTTCGACCTCCCAATTATCTGAAAGCGACACATCATTGAAAAGACCCTTGAAAATAAATATCTTACCAGTAAATCTATCTGACCTAAATCGAGTACAAACCAATCCTTGAATTTATCGAGTGTAGCTATTGACAAACAAAACAATGATAAATATCCACTTGTATTAACCGCTCGTAAGTCAAATGAGACTTATTAATTAACACTATGTACGTACTTTGCAAGAATACACACATGTTGATGATTACATTTACTTGGAGCAGCTATTTAAGAGCAGTCGAAAAACAAACGACAAACAAAGAAGCGACTGCAGCGTCGAGAAAGCCTGGAAGTTTCTGCTCCATGAAGTTGCTGATAAGCACACTCATCAATCGTGTGTATTCTGCTCATCCTAACCTGCTGTGCCCAAACTTGGTCACTGACTGAGAGATAGACCAGAAAATGCAGTACACAGGGAATAATAAGAGGCGATGGCTGAGACTTTATAAGTGGAGCAGTAAAGATTGAAATAACCAAAAAAGCACAGGTAGAAAATTCTTCGCATGCAGCAACAGGCTTGCCATGATTAAGGGTAACCTTAAAAGCCTAAGTAGATTATGGCACTCAATCAGCTAATGGAACAATTCACTTAAAAACAAAAAATATTGCGTCGTTACAATCGTCAATGTTTCGGTACTTTTATTATTGTATGACGTCAATCATTTTCACAAGCGTCTCCTCGGCACTAGAACTGCCTGAACTTATTTGAGATCACCACTCCCAAGGCATTATTCATTATGGTTTAATTTTCCTCCGGAAAATCATGACAAATCATCTAAGCATGACTACACGTTTTGGGGATTTCACGTATGCATCAGTAGCCTGAACCTTTTACAACCAATCTACAGCAAGCATGTACGAAAGTTAAAGCGCAGCCGGTCAATACAGCCTCACCTGATTCAGGTACCGATTAGAAATGGACCTCTAAATTTTGGGATAGCCTCTGCCCCACCTCTTTTCTCTGTCTTATATCATAAAACATTAAATTACTCTGAGGATTAAACCATTTAATTGAAAGTAACCTTTCATGCTTAAGAAACAGATGCAAATGGATAGCGATAAGAAGGGAAAGTATAGATATAGAGCATCATAAGATTACAAAACCATAAGCTACAAATGCACTCCAACACTGCCTTTCTCCCGTCAGAACTGCGCAATGGGCAAGCGACGATCGTCCATCAACCTAGTTTCATGATTGATTGATAAAAATACAAGTGACATAACAATAACTAACTATAACAACGTAGGTCAACATCCCGCTTTATAAGCTCTTCAGCATACTGATTAAATACAAGTACTATTGAATCGAATTAATCAGCTCACTGGTTAAGTTTCAGTGAAGCGTTACCATGAAAATAATTGGCTCGGTGCAACGGTGCAACATCCGTAACAAAATTTACGCAATTATTTGCAGATTGCATACTTTCTACGATATTATGCTGAGTTGACTTGATTCGAATGAACGAGTTGATCTGAAAGAGGGCAAGAATAGTTTTGAGAATGAATGTGGATAGTGAACAGATACTGAAATGATAAACGGAAGATTGTGGCAGCCAGGACGATGATAAGTGTACTGTAATGAAGACTATCCTTTTTTCAGCTTTCAACATATTCCCATTCCATAAACACAAAAAACTACCCTGGTTTTTTTTTTAATTTTCTTACATGCCTTGAACAAATACATTTCTGTTTCTTCAATTTCGTAAACACCGAAGTTGTTTAGACCGATATCTACTGTTTATCAGATATCGGTGATGTGTTCAAAATCCCAGGGATTACTTGCACTCTCAATGCTACGAAATACTTTTGTAGAAGCCGACGCTTTTGAGAAAAGCAAGATTCGGAACATCAATTTATCGCAAAACCGTATGTCATATTAGCTCTGAGAAGTAGGGCAGCAGCTACAGTGGTATGAATAAGGACTATGAGAAACAGAGACTAAAATTAGTCTCTCATGTCGGAAGTATCATTCAATTGAATAACTGTTCACTTTAAATGTTATATCACCATCTTGTAGCAGTATCCGTTTGATATCGCTCTTTGGCAGTAGAATTTCTTTGAGGATGTTATGTGTTTATTTACGAAACAAATTCGCAGGATGTGATACAAAATAGAATGTAACGTAGACCATCTTTCCTGCATTGCGGTATATTCACACCGGGTGGTCAAGTGCGCTAATCAGCAAACACCTCAATGACATTTGCAGATTGGGCAGATCCGCACTAGAGGTACTTGCACAATACCATTGCGAATCTCGGACGATGATCTCAATTTACAATGTTGCATAAACCAAACATAAAAGGTATCTTATGAACAAGCTTATAAAGTGGTTTATGTCACGGCGTTCCTTATTAACGTCAAAGATATCAATGTTATGCCTGTACGAGCCGTAAATAAAATTAAATAATGTGCTTTTATCTGTTACTCAATGTGTTATGAAATAACAGCTATGTATGGTAGTGTCACAGAGAGCATCCGTTTGCATATGTTTACAATGTAAGGCCAACTGCATGTTAAGGATTTTATTGATTCTCAATTTGCGGTGTTTATTCTGATTTTAGTGCTTATTATGTCCACGCACATATTTATATGTAAATAGGGTCAAGTACTGATACTGTTAGCCTGCGTAATCCCACTGCCCCTGCAATCGGATTACGCACGCTCTCCCCAGGCAAAGGTCTCTCCCATGACTTCCAGTTGTTTCGATCCAGAGCCAATGTGGACCACTAATCGCTGGTCTTGTCCAGCTCGTCCCGACATCTTCTACGAGGTCTGCCGCGATGCATTCTGGCAAATTCAATGGGGTAAGGTACTAGGTATATCACTCCTGTTAAGTAAGGAGACAAATCGTGCAGTTCTTTTGATACGCACTTTTTCATAGAGATACGTCAATGTGGGTCATACTAATAACCGTTTTTAGTAGGAGTATGGCAGAGCCCGCATAACGGTTTCCAAACAAATGTTTAGTGCCGCGACATAAAAACATTAGTAGTCATTATAAAGCTACAAAATCAACACAAAGCGGTGATCGATACAACTGCCACGCCTCCGAATACTACGTCAAGTTCACCACGCACATTGGTATGCATCGTAGTGTTGTTTTGGAACTTCTTTGACCGTCAGATTGAGTACATCCTTATTTTTTGCACCGTTTAGTTTAACTACACGTTTATTCATAGCGTTGCGATACGCAATTGCGTGTAGGATTTAATTACTGCATTTATGCCATCATACGTAATATTGCGCTGTGTTATTGGCCCCATAATCAGCTCTTTCTGCTATGGTGATGGATCGATTTTACGCGGAGAACAATAGTTATAAGTAATTTGTTTATTGATAAATTAATCAGATGGGTAACGCCAATCAATAAACTTACTAACTTTGTATTTTTTTTTTTGGCTTTTAGGTACACATAGCATACCGAGTATACTTAGATTCGTGTTAACATTTTGTTTATTTCACTATTTGATATATGTAGAAACTACATACACAGGTAAACTCACGCCTTATTCCCATGGGGGTAGGCAGACACCACATAACGCCACCTGCTACGATCCTTACATACTCCTTTTGCCTCGTCCACGTTCATACCTACATCCGAAACGAAATAAAATAAATTACGAAAAATACTCAATGGAGTCTTTAAGAAAATTTTAATGATACAGTTTTAGTTCTTATTAAAATCTTTTGATTTTTTGCTATCGAAATTCACTCTGTATTCATGCGATAATTTCCGCAACACCCAATATAATGCGTATTCACACTTTTAAAATTACTTGTGTTCATTGGACCGTACTTAAAATATCAGCATGAAATGATGCTTTCATGTAAACAATGTATTTATCTCGGAATAACTGTGCCTAGGTAAATTACATAATAAAATAATATCCTGCTGTTTTGGGACTTCTCATCATACGCATTAAGATACAAATCTACTAGCCCTAAAGTCCTGTATTGTGTACTTCTACGGTGACCGTACTGCCACTAATAGACACGAACACTATGCTACGATAAAAAAATGTAAAGAAAAATAAACCCTTATAACCAAAAAGCCGGCCAAGTGCGAGTCGGACTCGCGGATGAAGGGTTCCATACAGCCCCGTTTAATTTTTATTTATTATTTCATAATTTGTTATAGCGGCAACAGAAATACATTTTCTGAAAGAATTTCAACTTTCTACCTATTACGGATCATGAGACACAGCCCGCTGACAGACAGACGGACGAACAGTGGAGGCTTCGTAATAAGGTCCCGTTGGTTACCCTTCGGGTACGGAATCGTAAAAAGGCGCATCTAGTAAGGCTTATTTTTCCTGATTCCCTTTCCTCTTACATAAGGCCCCTATGACTTACAGTGGCAGTATAGATGGACCATGTGAAATCCACGCTCGTGCTTTTATGTTGATGGTAATCAAAAATACTGCCATCATTTATTAAGGGATTCCTTGTGTGTGATGCTCTTAAGGTTTGGAGAGTTAAGTGCATAATCACAAAAGTGGAAAAGAAGTCACTACCTAACTAATTTAATAAAACAATAAAAAAAATTAATATCAAAAGAATTTGTAAAGAATTTTATTAATCTAAATGCCTATTGCCCTTTTATGCTTTTTAATAGCTTAATAAATTGCAGATTCAAAGATATTTGTAGTAAAATAATAAATTAAATTAATCTAGGTGAAAGTTAAGTATAATTGAACATTTTTATTAAATAGCATAACAAGAATTTAACCACATTAAAATAAAAGAGATTTAAAAAAATAAAATTAATACTAATAAATAAAGCAGTGCTGCCATTACCTAACATTATAATAGTAAGTATAGTAAAAAATATGTTTTTAATAATGTTTGCCTCCCACTATTAATTGAATTCTTATCAAACACGGAACAATTTATGTTAGGATGTGAGAAATATTGTAAGTACATAAAAACGCTGTTAAATGTGTCGAAATTCTGATAACTATAATAGCTAAAAGAGTTATCAATTCTAAGGCATGTTTTAAAAAATAAAATAAAAAGCTGTCTGTTCAAAAAATCAAAACAACAACTTTCTTTGTTTTTTCGTAAATTTCACGATAAGTAATAAGATAAATAATATTTGATTTGCTTTTCAACAGGTCAGTAACACACTGATAGTGACTTCAAGGCCATAGCCTGACATTTGTATTGATGCCGCCACCTGCGGATTACTGTGGAATGTGATCCTTTCTACGACAACATAGTTTTATATGACCCAGGAAACAATGAGCAATACTGAACTATTAGCACAGTGGCTGTATGATAAAACTGTTTGCTATTTTAATTAAGTACCTATATATCATGTTAATGTGTGTGATGGCTATAAACATAGAGGAAGACCAAAGAAACCATGGATGGACTGTGTGAAGGGTAATGATGGCAAGAAAGGAGGTGTCTGATGAGCTGACAAGTAATAGAGAAGCATGGAAGAAGAAAACATGCTGTGTCAACCCCAAATAAATTGGGATAAGGGCCGGACAATGATGACGATGTTATCATGTAAATGTTAATATTACTTGTTGTTATTGTTAATTTTTTACATGTAAGTGCTCCAACAGCGAGATTTTATTTGTAATTATTTATTTATGTAGCTGTTCTGGTTGTGTAAAGGTCTGGTAAGATATATTTACGAAAAAAAAAACTATTTTAGTTAAAGGTATTATTCATGTGAGTGCAAATAACATAGGAAGCAAGAGTAAATTTAATCAAATGCTTACAAATTACTCATGCAAGTAATTAAGTAGGCACATAAAAAAGAAAAACTCACCTCTATATTTCCCATAGTTTGAAATGCAGTGAAGACGAACATAAATCCAAATCCAAGGATTATAACGTTTACAAATTTTCGATTCATTTTGACGATGTTTATAGCTACGCAACTAAACTAAAAATTATATTATTTACTAACTAAAGGAGAACGTTTATAAGACAACACGGGACTCAACAGCCCAACATGTAAAAGAGAACTGAGTTGTTGACGTAGTTTTTCAATGATATTACACGCAACTCCGAACTCCCTCCACCACAGCGAGCAATAAAAGCAAAGAAATTGTTTTCTTACATGTAAATAAATACACGACACGAAACCTGTTTTAACTGTCAAGTGTCAATGTCAAATTCAAATGACATTATTGTTCATAGTTTTTTTTTTATGTCTAGGACTTTGTCTTTATAGCTAACAAATTTTTTCGATCAGCTGCGTGAACATTGCATGGAGACTGACGCACTCCACATGGCCCAAAGCGCCATTATGTTTATGTAATAGCGCATTAAGCACAGGGATACGTGGGTGGGGCGGAGTTTGGTATCGCGCATCAGCGGTAATTAATGCGCTGAATAAAGGTGGGTCCACACCGGCACTGCGCACCGTGCACGCTAAGCGTCTCGAATGGCTATGGATGCGTCACATCAAGTCACATGAGACACGCACACGCCTCTTGCGAACATGGCCAAAGGAGTCCATACCATGTTCCTAAGATGCACGCCAACTTTACCCTACTCACACAATACTGTCCGTACATAATTTTGCTATGCTCTGTCTGTACTCTATAGTTTGTGAAGTATTTTAGGGGGACTTTGGACGATCAAACTGATAGTTCAGTTCTCCAAAGACGCGTAAACACTTTCGGCTTTCCTTCTATTTATTGGGTTTTCCGCGCAAATGACCCGGTTGTGCCAGTGAAAATTAAATTACGAATTTATGGTTACGCACAATTTTGACAGGATTTAGTAATGTGAGGCCTGTGAATGGAGAATTTAAGCTCCCGGTTTAAGTTTGATCAACACAGACGGACACATTTCAAACCGGCTACTAAACTGGACACTGACAGATACTTCGTACATTTTCTGTCAGAATCCGGTTTGAGTGGTTGTCTTGCAACGCACCTTTTAAGTTTATAGCATTTCATTTATTAGCACAAGTTAGTCTGATGATTATGCTTTACTGTTTGTTGACATAAGGCTCAGAATACACTGTCAGATAAATAAAATACTGCCCACCAAGTGACCCATAAAGCCCGCGCCACCTCCCCACAAGTGCCACCACCACCTACATAAATGCCTGACCTCGACCGACCGATGCCATGTAACGTTTTGTTTGATTTCAATGACATCATCGCGTTTTGTTAGCATGCACAGATTACATAAACAAATTCACTTTTTGATAAATTATCTGTGCTTATTTTATTTTTCTGATTCATCGAGTGTATTTTAGTGCTGAATCTTTATACGTAAAATTACAAATAAATAAGCTAATTTAAGTGTTCTAAGTGAATAATGGAAATGTAGTGCCTTAATGGAAGTTTTGTGTAGTTAATTTTCGTATAGCTCGACTGCAACATTCTTTGATGAGGATGATCTCATTGACGTTCTGACATTACGTTCGTTTTAGCGAAATCTTAGTCGTTTTATTATTTTGCTATTGGGTCCAATGACCTTGTAACTTAAAAATAATTTCATCGAAATTGATTAGTGACAATGAAGAAACAGTTCTATAGGGTTAAGCAACTCGCCGACCAAACGTTTTCAAGGTATACCCATGTACTTTACATTATCTTAGCTATCAGATAAGATTCACTTCTTTGTGGGTTTGGCTCGTTGTTATTGTAATCTTTTTACCTGTATCAGTAACATTAGAACCTATGTAGAAGTACCATGAGAAAAAAGTAACGTTTGACACTGGTTCATAATATCTTATAATTTAAATAAGGTCCGACTTATATCAACATTTGGTGATTAAAATTGATATCCGCAGGTCAGGAAAAGCAGAAGGATTAACAGATGAGTTACAAACAGCAGACAGGAAGGTAGAGCACCTCAGAAATGCCTTGCAATTGGTCAGCAAACGCCTGTCAACAGGGGCTGGTAGTACGCAGGGCCAGGACCCTGCAGCTAGAGAGAAAAGACTTAAGAAACTGCCTGAATACCTCCTTGGGTTGTCTATGTGTGAAGCCAGCAACTTTGATGATGATGATAGCATTTTAAAATATATTTTATTTGAATGTGGTAAGTCTTAAATTTACCTTATGTACCATCAATATAAAAGGAAGAAATCCGTGTTTAATGAAAATGTGTTGTGCGCAAAAATATTAAAAGTGATTTCTTTTCAACTAGGTAAAACTGAAAAATTTCTGGCGAATGAGATAGCGGAGCACGAACTGAAGGTAGAGCAGTTAGTATGTGCTCCATTAACTACAATAAGTGATCAAGACCTTCCGGCCATAATGAAAGCTAAAAAACACCTCAGCAGGCTCATGAGCGAGAAGGACAATGCGGCCAGCAGATATCATGTGAGTTATAATCTTCTACTCATCTCACTTATCAAAAGTTATCTACACATCAAATTTTGAGATCAATTCTTACTAAGTATCCCTTATCAGGATCTAACAGATATGTGCGTCATATAAACAAAACCTTTAAACCATGTTATGATATTTGAGAGCTATTCAATGTCAAACTAATCAGATTATTTAAGATAACTCATATACTGAGTATTTAGCCATTAAGAATATAGATTTTGAAAGGCTAACTTAGTAAACAGACACAAATACACAGTTGGAGATAAGAAAAATAAATATGTATACTCCAATGCAGATGATGAATATGAAAAATAACTTGTGCCTACTGATATTATTGATGATTATTTTCAACCAGTAAATACCACTAGTACCATATTAGATATGAAACTAACTTGTGGTCAAAAGTTCAAAAATGCAGTTAAGGCTTAACTTGTGTCACATTTTAATCAGTCTTCTCTTTAACTGTGAAGCCAAGCTTATAAAGATAGAATAAACTTAATTGTACACTTTTATTTATTATAACCAACTTATTCTTACAGTTTACACCACACATACAAGTTATTGGTTGAACATAAAAATCAAATAAAACTACATAAAATCAGAATAAAAAATATTAATAAAATTAGGAAGTAAACAATATGGTAGACATTAGAATAAGAATAAACTAAACAATGAAATTAC
Organism: Noctua pronuba; assembly: GCA_905220335.1. Classification (NCBI taxonomy): domain Eukaryota; kingdom Metazoa; phylum Arthropoda; class Insecta; order Lepidoptera; family Noctuidae; genus Noctua; species Noctua pronuba. The sequence goes on along the minus strand of LR999900.1, from coordinate 6,388,222 downwards.
AATTTAAATGAACAAAACTCTTATATCATAAAACTATATATTTTATTAGGGATACAATTTGTTTACCCCGCGGAAATAGTACTGGGAGTGGCCATGGACTCCAGGTATCGAGGAGCTGTAACACAGCCCTTTTTTTTCTTAAATTGCCGGCTAACAACACTAGGAAGTGTTATAGAATTGTTTTGGTGGCTGCCTTTTGTTACTTGTGACATTCAAGAAGTGTTAATTCATACTCTATGGTGCTAACACTATGTTATGTGATTAAAGGAATATTTTTTTTTTTTTCCTTAATACTTCTATTTGTGCATGCCAAATTGGTTCAAACTTAGATTTACTGTTATTTATTTTGATTAGATATAACATTCGGATTAAGCTATATCACTGTGGATACACAAGATAAGATTGCATATGAAACTTCAACTTGTTTTTTTTTTCATAGCATTTAGAGCGTCAAAAAGAGGAGAATCCAACAAAATTGAATGCTGCAAAAGAAGAATTGGAGGATGTTGGGATACGGGTGGAGGCGGCAAGGGATGCTCTGGCTGCTGACATGTTTGCGCTTGTCGCAAAAGAAGCCCAACTAGCACACACGCTACTACAGTATGTCAAACTACAGAGAGCGTACCATGAGTCTGCATTACATTCCCTACAAGATACAGTCCCCGAGCTAGAGCGATTCATTAGTAAGTATATTGAATTGGTGAACAGTTGCACTTCCGTCTAATTGTGATTAGCACAACTGTCACTCTTAATTTTTGTTTTCAGTCGCCATTATGAAGCTTTGTTATAAATAAAGTATGTGTGTGTGAGTCTGTGTGAACATCAACATACCAAGTACATATTATACATTATAATGATAGTTTCTTACATTAAAAAATATTTGAATATATTTGTAGTTAACTTCTTCAATAACTTAATTTGTCTTTTTGCATCCTTAATTAATAATGTGTGTTTAAAATACAATTACTTAAAACCTGAAATAGCTTCTTTCAATAATAAGAACAGTTTGTTTACACGTCTAATAATTAAGATGATTATAACAGATTATCCATCGTTAATTAATAGAACAGTAGATAGGTAGTCTGTCTATAATTAGATGTCTGCACAAAATGTTTTATCAACATCCTCTTATAATTATTCAATAATCTATATATATAAAAGGAGAACTGACTGACTGACATATCAACGTACAGCCGAAACTACTGGGGCTAGGAATGTGAAATTTTATACACGGCTTCCTATTATAATGTAGGGGAGCACTAAGAAGGGGTTTTTGGAAATTTAACCTTTAAGGGGGTGAAAAGGGGGAATTTTGTTTGTATGGAAAATCTTATTACGCGGACGAAGTCGCGGGCAAAGTGCTAGTCATTTCCATACAATGATACGGATGTTGGCACACGGTTAGGCATAGCCTAAAGGAAATATTAAAAATTATCCTGTGATACCTAATGTTAAGCATTGGTGGTTAGCTGATATCATGAAATAGATTGTAATTTTATTTATATGCTGTAACAGGATGTTTAGCTGTTAAACTGAAATACGTAGAGTACCTAATTATCAGACGGGTTAAAATAAAATTTTGTTCATTAATCATCACTAAATGTATTGTTCAAAATGACATATGAGTAAGTGTTGATGATGATACATGTATTTTATCACTATGATGGACTTATGGATCCACTACTGGAATATTTCCACCTATCGCATACCATCCAAGGATAGACATAGGCCTCTACAATCGCACGCCATTTAACTTCTCATCCAGCTACTATCAGATTTTTCATCAAGATCATACATCAAGTTAAATTAAAAGAAATAGAAGCCTCGACATCAAATCAAATATTCAAAGTAGCCAGGCATTTGAATGTCTCCAAATCTTCATTCAATAAATTATGTATGCTTCCTTTGCATCAGTGTAATGTACACATCCGCCGTCGACACGTAGGTATAAATGTACATCGACATAATACTTCCGCCGATGGACTGGACTTACCAATTTAGCGATAGCGTTGTACCTATTCATGCAGGTGTTGATATTATTTTTGTGTCGAGTTTAATATTCAAAGAGTTGTTTTATATCGTTTGTTTCTTCAAAGTTTTTACTAGTTATAATCACTTTATTAGGGTTCCATACCCGAAGTGTAACCAACGGGATCTTATTACTAAGCCTCCGCTGTCCGTCCATCCGTCTGCCTGTCTGTCAGCGGGCTGTATCTCAAGATCCGTAATAGGTCGACAGTTGAAATTTTTATAGAATGTGTATTTCTGATGCCGCTATAACAACGATATAAAAATAAATTCAAAATTAAAGGGGCTCCCCTACTACGATGGTACGGAACAATAAAAGTGGGCCTCCTCCCGAAGGGCTCCTGTCTGAATCTTTTCAAGTATAGTTTTAGCAATCTCTCATCACGCCCTACCTACTCAGCTATCAAGTTTTCATGCTGGACCGACCGGCCGGCTATTCGTTTTTATTGACTGGACATGAGTCCTTTCTGACCGGCTTGAGGCGATTTCGAGTCGAAGAGAGTCATTTGGATGCGTGAAAAGGGCAAGAAATGAAACACAAATAAAGTACCTATACACAATTATTTTAATTCATTTCGATTTTATAAAGCAATTGGGTGATTAACTTAACATTTCTTCGACGCCCATAAATAATTATGCTAGTAATGATTTTATTTTTCATAAATTAGAGCTATAATAAAACGTAGTTCGGAACTGCCATTAAAAATTACTAGTAACTACTATTTCGTTATCACCGAGGGCCGTGTTTTCCTTCCTCCATTAAAAATGCTGAAACTTAGATTTTTAAAATCAGTTTTATACCATTAATACTGCAAATGATTCCAGTTACTTCCACCGCAGGTCCACTTTCGGACGGGACCTGTAGAAAGACTTATGTCGTCGACGTTGACTACAATTAAAATATTGATTAGAATTCCAAACAGACAGAACAGAATACAACATGGAAAGGGGCCTTTTCAGGTTTCCAAATTAATAAAATTATCCTGAATTTGGACAATGCATACTTATGTTCAGCGACCTCATCTTAAAGGTGCGCTGTGCACTGGTTCGGGTCGGTAAGATTCGGCACAGTCTGGCGGCAAAAGCGTTTGTTGATATTCGTTCGGGAAAAGGACCCGAATATGTGTAGCGACTACTTTGGCTTTGTTGTTCTGTCGCCTCGAATGTGCTGACCCGAACAGGGGCGTAGTCCCGCTACGTTGCCTTTGAAAACTCCTGAAGGACAAGAGTAACCTAAACATAACACTGTTCTGGCCAATCGGCCCCGATAACACCACTTATAATGATAAAAATAGTAATAGTAACCAACCCTTCTGTTTCAGACGACAGTTCCGTGAAGCCGGTGTTCGGGTATCCTCTAGAAGAGCACCTGAGGGTGACGCAGCGCACTGTAGCGTTCCCGATGGAGCTGTGTGTGTGCACGCTTCACGAACTGGCGCTAAATGAGGAGGGACTGTTCAGGATTGCTGGCGGTGAGTAATAGGAAAATTAAAATAAAATACTTATAAATAAATAAAACTGTATCGTCAGGTACAGTTAGAAACATATTAAGCTAGCTAGCGTAACGCTATAGCATTTTAACTTAAATGAAGTTTTGATTATTGTCCAACTCGCAACGAATTATTATTATTTGGAAATATGCCTTTGATTTATGTGTACAACTTTCCTTGATGATGACGGATTATAGAAGTTACTCATTTTGAAGAGTTATTTGGAAAGTCTAGGAACTAAAAGAAAATTTAAGCTCTCTACTCCAGAGAAGTTAGCTTGTGTTTAGTCCTTTTATTCAGAAATACATGTTACTTAATCGAGTTAGAGACACAACTTTTAGAAACAAAAAGAAGTAAGTCTCCAAGACGGAGCGAAGCGAACTCGAACATTTTAACACTAATAATATGTAATTTGAGATCAAAATGTCCACATGCTCCATTTTTTTCAATCTTGTGTATGTATCCAAAGTAAGAAACGCGCGCGTAGGTTTAAAGAAAATGTGTAGGTTTCTAGGGGTAGTACGAGTTCTCAGAAGGTCATTTTTAGCATTAAAAATATTATAGTTTGGGAGTAATTCTACTGGACGCTACAATTTATTACATACGAGTACTTACTCATTCTGTGGCATCAGTCAAGAAAAGTTAAAAGTTTATAAACCTGAGCCTCTAGGTGGGTAATAATTGGTGGAAGTGCCCTCGGATTTTTTCCTGTCAAATTCCAGTATTACATTGGATTGATTACATTTTAGCTTATAGTGACTGTAAATGCATTCAACTTCGCAATACATAATTCACAATCTAGTCTGTTCAATATTTTTGTCTAATGCTTTAGCATGGACAAGTTATTTTTACTTGACTGTACACATATCTATTTGGCGAATTACTTGATGACTCATACAATTTATGACTTATACGTAAATTATTTTAAACAACAGTCAAGAGTTGGCATGACTTGATACAGTAGGTCAAATTGTTTAGGCAGATCAATGTAGTAACTAACTAATATACACGATGATTTCATTTGAAATATGCAGGAAATAGCAGAACACAAATCTCATATTCAATCGTTTATTTCGATCAAAGGAAAAGCTCAATATCATATGCAAATCACCAGTATCGTACATTCCACATTTCCATCATTCAAGCGTGATCAGTGCTGTGGTTCATTGATTCTATAATATTGCTTGCAAATACCTGTCATGCTCTCATAACAGATGTCTGTTATTGGAATACCGATTGCTTCAATGATGTTATCATAACAATGCCGGTAATGACGTCCGTCTCTTCCAGGTACATCGAAAGTGCGCAGAATGAAACTATCTCTAGACGCGGGCCTGTTCACTGTGCCGCTGCCCAGAGACTACAGGGACATGCATGTGGTAGCCTCGGTCCTCAAGTGCTACCTCAGAGAACTGCCCGAACCCCTCCTAACGTACCGCCTCTACGAAAACTTCGTGAACGCGTCCCGACAGCCCTCGGAACAAACTCGACTAAACGCTCTCTGGGAAGCCATACACTTACTGCCCGAGGCTAATTTCCAAAATCTTAGGTATCTTATCAAATTTTTGTCTACTTTGACACAGAACCAAAGTACAAACAAAATGACGCCCTCGAACCTCGCCATCGTGATCGCGCCCAACCTGCTGTGGGCGGCCGACGACAGCACCTTCGACATGAACATCACCACCGCCGTCAACTGCATCGTGGAGCTGCTCATCAAGCACGCCGACTGGTTCTATAAAGACGACGTCAACTTCTTCATTTCATTCACCAAAGAGGATCTACTTCCAGATCAGTGCGAGTACGGGTTCTCGCCTAACTTCGTCCACGGCTACAACCAAACGGCTGCGCTGAGCCAGGAGCCGGCGAATGGTGACTACAGCAGCATGAGCAAGTCCATGTTTGACTACAATCACCAAAGTCTGAGTAAACTGACGGACGGCGGCCGTCACTCCAGGAGCAACAGTCACGACACTAGTTTAATATTGCTTGAAAACGATATCAAAAAGGCTCAATCTAACAGCTCATTGTCTGATCAATCTAGTCCCCCACACGGAAGCCCAAAGCCAATAATGAGGCGAAAAAATAAACCGCTTGCTCCAGTGCCGCCTAACTTTACTCCAGATAAAAATAAGAAAGTGGAGCCCCAGCCGCAGCCGCAACCGCAACCACAGCCACAGCCCCAACCGGCGCCAGAAGTTGTGAGAGAACAGGTGAGTGCAGCAAAGGCTGACATAGATAAGCCTGCGAAGCCTCCCAGACCTGTGATATCTGCAGACACCGGTAAAGTGATCAGCGGCGTGCAAACCATCAACCGCAGCACGTACAGACAGAACCGAGCCATGAAGGAGGAGGCGGCGCGCTGCGGCAGTCGCGAGAACCTCGTCGACACGCGCCGCCAGAGCCTCGAGCTGGACAAGGACAAGCTCGACATACTGAAGTCGCCCGACGGAAAAGAGACCACACTAGTCGTGAAAAATGTGACCGCACAGACGGGCGTCGTGAGTAGAATGAAAGTGGTCGGCGACGCATACAGCGGTCCCGCGTCGCTGGGAGCCGAGCGAACGTACGCAGCAGACAAGGGGACGCCCGTGCGCCTGCAGCCCGCGCCCAAGCCGGCCGGCCAGCCGCCGCCCCGGCCGGTGGCCGCGCCGCGCACCATCGTGCCCGCGCTGCCGGACGACGCCGACGTCACGCTGCGCCACAAGCCCGCCGTGCCCGAGCGCCCCGCCACGCTGCGCCCGCAGAGTTTCCGAGCGCCGCGCTCCTCCCTCACTGACGCCCCAGACGGCTCGCCGACAGTTCTGGAACGCACTCACATCTACACCGTCGACAAACAACACCCCACGGTCATCCAAGTGGGAGCGAGCGCGGTAGCGGTCGAGAAAGAGGGCGAGGAAGTACCGCGAGCGACCGTGCAGCGTACGCACAGTTCTGGCGGACGAGACGGGGACCTGGAGGAGCCGCGCAGTCTGTGCGTGGCGAGCCGGCAGCTGTCGCAGTCGGAGGGCGACATCACGGAGTGCCCGTCGCCGCGGCCGCAGCCGGCGCGCCCTCCGCGCCCGCTAGTGCCCGCGCCGCCGCCGCCGGTGTCGGCGCCCGCGCCCGTGGCCCAGACCGTGGTGACGCAGGCCGCAGTACCTCTCCCGGCCCCGGTGGCCCCGCCGGCCCCCGCAGCCCAGGGGCCCCAGTCCGGCCAGGCGGTGCAACCACTGCGGGAGAGTACGGATCTTTAGCCGGCGCCGTTCAGCCCCGTGCCCATGCCGAGGTTGAAGCGCAGACGCTAGCTGGCCGCGTAGACCCCGACGGACACGCCAGCGGTGTGTCACGATCGTGGTCAATCACAGTTATTCTAGTTCCCGCTGTCGTGAATTATGAAGTCGCAACGAGACTGATGTTCGCTCTTATTTTCTGCTAAACCGAGTCTCGGTCGCGTAGAAAAAGGTATTTGAGAATCGTTTTTCTTTGCATCAAATGAGTATTATGTATTTATTTTTGTAAAAGTGTAGCATTAATAATAAGATAACACGTGATAATTTGAATAATATTATCTATTACCAAAATAGAAATTACAGCTTTTGCGTAATATACGTAGGTCTGACGATTAATAATTGACCCCTGGAATGTTATTCCAAAAAGACATATCGGTTAGATTGTCTATGTAGCTTTTTTATGCAATCTAATTTTATTAAAATAATGGAACGTTGTAAACTAGTTTGTACAATGTGTGAATGTTGCAATTAATACTTGTGATATTAGAAAAATATAATCACCACTCCCGATGGGTGACGCAGGCGGGAGCATGCACAAATGTTATTGTAACGAACAGCCATATTTTAAGATATTGTGACGGTGTGTCGCCATTGACCAGCAGACATTTGGCCAGCGCCGGCAGTCATTTTATTTGCTAGCCATTGAGACGCATATTCGACTAATTGGCTGCTAAACATAGACTTTATTTTTTTGTATTCAGAGTAAATTAATTGTATTTATAAAGATCCGGCGTTGGCCAACTGAATGTGTCCAATGGCAGTGTGCCGTCGTGACTTGTCAATGCATTAGTTAGTAATCTACGCAATGCTGTTTCAATGACTATTATTTTAGCTGTAAGTATGTTATGTAGTGTTTACAATCTTATGTGATATGCATTTTATTATAATATACTTCAAGTATACCAGCTTCTGTTGTAAGTATTAATAAAATAGCCCAAACATTACATGTGGTTTTTTACTTCATTACAAAACCCAATATGTTCTAAGACCGGTCCTAAAATCGAAATAAAACGAATGTTTCAATTAATTTCTCTTTATTACGTCTGCCATTTTACAATGTAGTAGTTACGTTTGCCGACCCTTAGAAGTGATAGTAAGTTAGGCAGTATGTGCGCAGACTGAGTGATTACTTCATCAATCTTCTTTATTTTCTGATGGTTTATGTAGAATCCGCCGGCTTGAATGATCCTCATTGCGTCATCTGGTGAGGAAAGATGATGGTTTGTAAATGAGTAGGAATAAGGAAATGTATTGCTCAACACTTAATTCCGCTGACAATTAAGTGTATAGTTCAATATCATTAAACATTCGAAAGAAATACTTACTCTCAGTGGGGAAACATTTGGCTTTCAGGCCAAGTTCCAATACGGTGATTCCTGGAGATAGCAACAAGTTTGTCACAGTCGCGTTCTCGAATATTTGTTCCAACTCTGTGCTACTGAGTGCGACAAGAGACTTCACGTCTTTGCTGTATATCGCCTCTGTGGCTTTCATTGCTCGCTCTAATCCTTCCTCTGTAAATAATAAGTTTTATATAAGTAAGCATTGAGTATGATTTAGCAAAGCAATCGTGTGTTGGAAATGAAAACTTTATATTATGTGGTTTCATTTCAGAAACGCCCGCCATTTTATCATGATCAATATTGTAGTTATAGGATGCGTTAATACTACATTTTAATGTAGGTATGCAATTTAGTTTTTACTATCAAAGGAACACCAAGATGCTAAGACGTTGCAGTTTGTGGTGTTCGCTGCGACACCGCATTGTGAAAAGGCACATAGTGCGTCGAAATTATTGCGGAGCGACAACGGAATGCTCGTGGGGGATCATTCTATACCCACAGTCAATTTTGAAGAACTTACTTCCATGCACAAGAGTTGTAAGCTGGTCAGCCAAACAGGTTTGTGGATATCTTTGTTCTGGATGCTCTTTATGCTTGAACATGATGTCCTGTATTTCTCCTAAGCTGTAGAATGTGAACAATTTCAGCAGTTTCTCTACTTCCGAATCTTTCGTCCTGATAAAGAACTGGTACAGGCCGTAAGGACTAGTTTTCTTTGAATCCAGCCATACGGCGTTGCCTGCTGATTTGCCGAATTTGTCGCCTTCTTCTGTCGTGACTAGAGGTAAAGTTAAACCTGAAAATAAACAACACATCGCTAGTATTTTTGTAACATAATTTAATACATTTGTGCCCACACAAGTGTATTTTAAATACTACCCTCTTTTCCGAAAAATATATTATCATAAAAGTGGGTTTTAGTATATTGTTTATGATATTTTAATATGAGCTTTGGTCTACTGGTCGCAAGCGCAACTACTGAGCATGAGTTCTGGGTTTGATTAACAGGTCGGGCAAAGTATTATTGGCTTTTCCCATGAAAAGTTGTCAGTAGTAGCCACAGAATCTGGATTTGGCCGGTTGATGTCAATAGGCTCGCTCCTTATTACTGGCAAATTGTGAGTGGCCTACTATTGAGAACACCTCGGCCTAACCCCTCGGGGATTAGGGTAGACCGGGGACAATTGAAACAATTTTACTTAAACCATGTGCAGTGAAGTATCTATAGTACCTACATCCCTCGTATTTATACAGTTGAAAGGGTGGTTATCTAGCTCCAAAATTAAACATAATCTATATCTCTATTTCGAATAGCTTACCTACAATCACCTATTAAAGAAGACCGGGCACAGTGGTTCTATTGACCCCACCCCAAGGACGGTTGAAACGGTATGTAGGTATAATTGAAACACTGAAATATTTTAGGAACTACTGAAGGTTTTTAATCAATCTTAACAATTTAACTTACCACTAAATTATTAAACTTAATTTAAGAGAAGATCAATCAACTTAGCTAATATTTGGTACATAACACCTAAATTATTAATATATTGACTATCGCCCAATCTTCTATCTGAAGACATGGAGTTTCTTCTTCATAATCTGATGCAGACGATTCATAACTTGATGAATCAAATTGAAGATCTTCTGTGACGTCATATTCATTATCAGATTCGGCAGATTGCGGAATTTCTGTGTCAGTATCTTCATCTTCTGAGCTAGAAGTCTTTGGGGTTCTTTTTGATGATTACTTTTTCTTCTTGGTATTTTTGTTCGTCTTCTTTTTCTTCTCTTCCATATTCATTTTAGTTTTTATCTTGCAGGCATTTCTTTTTCTGTCCCTGTCTTCGGCTTGCATTCTGATGTTTTCTTTCTCCGGAGTATCTGTAAATAGCAGATTTAATTTTATAATACCTAGTGATTTGAGTAAGAAGTGGTTTTATTTATCATCGTAATACATTTATTTTTAAAAAACCTATGCTTTTATATATATTCTAGTAATTATTGACATTTTAGAAAACACAACCTTCTTCTGTGCAGTTAGGTAAAAATGCAGTATATGCGGGGACGTTTGAAACGTTTCAAACGTCCACAGACAAGTTGTTTCAAACGTACCCATGTCACATCTTCTACTTCAACACTCGATATTTTGTTATATATTGACTTAAACCTTAATTAACAGTGATAAAAACAAACTTAAATAGATAAACAATACTCCAAAATAAGAAAAACAGAAAAACAACAAGATTTAAATAGGTAAATAACAAAAAAATAAAAATCGTGAATACTTACTTTTTGACGCGAAATTCGTTGAGGCGTCCTGTACACGACTGCGTCGCTCTCTCGCTCTAGCCGTATTAAACACAAAACCGAACATGGCCGAAGATGCAACGGACGACGCGTCACACGCCTAGGTATCATAGTTTCCGAGAAATTGAAGTTGTTGCAATCATGACCTGTTTCAATTGTCCCCGGTCTACCCTACAGGTGTGATGTTATGTATGTGACAGGGCATCAAGACTAACCATAAACACTTTTCTTGAAAGTTCTGCTTATTAATTCATGCCCTGCACTTATGTTGCCCATTTGATCACTTCCGCCTATCTGAAACAGTTAATATTCAAGGTACAACACAAATCGATAGTGAACAAACATAATAACAATATGTAGTTTTTAAAGAGGTTTTACCTGAAATCTACAGTTATATTCTTTCAGTAAATACTGCCAGTCATATGACTGGAATATCTGGTAGGCAAATTCAGTGAAACTCATTCCAATTTCTGAGTTTATTCTGGCTTGCACACTCTGTTTTAATAGCATTGTGCCCATACGGAAGTTCCTTCCTATTTCACTCACAAATTGTATGGAGTCTATATTTCTGTACCATGTCTCATTATTTACTACCCTGAAAGGGAATGGTTTTATTTATTATAGGTGTTATTGTCATCTATGATAAGCATGCAGTAGGTCACTCTTATGATCATTAGCATAAGGTTTGAATTACAATGATTAACATAAAATATGCCAGTGATATTTTTATTACTTGATAGGTTTAAGTTTACTTTCATCATTCGTCCAGATATACTTCTTATGGTTTTCAAAAACTGTCTCTAGGTTGCTTTGGATGCATTTAATATTCTCTTGTATGATTTCGCTTTGCAATGCAATGCGATCTGTGCTCCTTCCACTTGGGTCACCAATGTACCCTGTGGCTCCTCCTAACTGCAAGTAAAGATGATAAAATGGCATCGGTAACAAACTAAGTTATGAGTGAGCATGCATTGTATTTGTGTGTTGAGCTAGTCTACAAAATTTGGTTGTTCCTACTATAGACTGACCACTTTAATGAGTCCTCTGCCTTGCCCCATCAAAGGGACATTAAGCATAAACAAAGTCCTAACAATATCCCACAGGTTCCTTTAAAATAACCATAATCCACTTAGGAATAACAATACTAATTGAACCAATATGTGATCAACCTTCACTATATTCCATTAAAATTGATACCTTCAAGAAATCATTAAAGCGGTCAGTCTATATAATATTTATTGTATTTAAGGTCTAGTTAATAATTGATACAGTTCCTGAGGTAGCTACGCAGAAGGGTAACAGGTTATGTGTCGCGAGACTTATGTCATTTGCTTGCTGACAGGCATGAGACCCTTCCAGCACCACACAGCTACCTCAGGCACTCTCATAGATAAAGGGCAGGCCTGTAGCATATATGACATATTTTGCTACTGGAGAGTCTTCAGTGCAGAGTAATATCTTCAAATATCTTCTGAATTAGCATGAGAAGGCAAAACAATGATAGGACAGAAACAACATAGGAAAGAATAGCTAATACTAGTAGTAGATAGATCCTCTATGTGGACTATTATTAGCTTTTCTTTTATAGATTATAAATATTTAAATAGAATAATACTTTACCAAAGCAACAACATAGTGGCCCCCTCTCTGCCAATGCAAGAGGTTTATTATAACAAGCAGGTTCCCAACATGAAGACTGTTTGCTGTGGGGTCAAAGCCAGCATACACACATTGTGGGGCTTTGTTCAATAAGTCCAGTATTTCAGATCTGGAACAGATGTGCAAAAAGTTGTTAAACTGTCATGGTCACTAATATTATCACTAACTCTAGATATTTACCATGGTCCGCAGTCCTGTATCTATATTATCAAAAAACTGTACCTCTTAATACAGATAGTGGGCTATCAAAGGAATGATGATACTTGTTTACAAGTCACAACCCAGAGAGATTCATCAGAGATGAAAAATCAAGTTAATTCTCACAGGGCCACCCAAGGCTTCTTTTTCTTTACTATAAAAAGCAAGTAAAGTACTGTAACACTTACCCAGCGGTATTAGGAAACATATCCTGATACATCCCTCTTTCGCTAAGTTTTAAAATATTTCTACTGGCACTAGCATAAGTCCGTTTGTACGACTGTAGCCTAATTGTCTTGGACATAAACATTATTTGTTTCAGTAACTTCATGGTATGGAATTAATACTTTCCTGGATAAAAGCTATCTGAGGAATATAACCTCAATCTTACAATATTATGCACAAGAACTGGCCTGTTAATGTATTTTGTCACTGTAACTTATTGCTAAAATTACACAATTCTTCTTACAAACATTACATAACACCGTTTATTTTATTTTTGCAGCTAAATCTAAGTATTTAGTCGGGGATCTAAAGTTTTCTTGTATTGGGAAATTATTGAAACACTGCGCTGGAAAAAATAAAGCTTACTTTGCTCGAAATAAGGCTTATATTTGATTGCCAACAGTATTGACATGTCAGGTTTCGTCCGGGAACGCTATGCCAAAAATTATGTAATCGTTTTAAAATCAAACCAAAACTAGGAAACCTGCCGGTGCCATCTTAACTTCTAAAAGAATTATCCTTTATTATAAGCTTCTTGGTAAGTATACAACAACTTTCCTAGGCACATCAGTGACTTTCATCATCATCACTTACTAATTAAGGTTTAGTCACCGCCAAACTTAAAATACGGGAGGTATTTAAAGATTGGCAGTGAAATGGTTCAAAGTTCAGTTTCCTTACTGTATGAAAAACAATTCATACAAAAAGAAACCATCCTAAACTCTTTACAAACACAGCAACATAGCTACCTACTACTTTTATTTGGGTAATAAAGGCCACATAAAGAGATTCAAGTTCGGATTACAATATCGTCTGGCGCACAAACCTAACGCTGACTAGTTCTAGGTGCGCTAATAGTATCGTATTGTGTTTTTTAGACCCAAGAATTTACTTTTCTATTGTAGGAAGTAATGATAATGGTAAGCGAGGGGAAAGGTATAGGTTCTCGTGCAAAGAAAAACGAATCAAATATGCCACAGTTTTATTTATTTTTATAATAGAGTCTATATTTAATAGTACACATTTTACGGTGTTCTTATCTATACAATTAATTAATGTAAGTATTACTATAATTCTCACGATAAATCATGAATATAGCAATTTATCCGGACGTATGTATAGGGCGCGAAAACATCAAGCGTCATCCAGCACATAGAGGCTGCAACGTTAAATGCATGAAAATCCATTCGCAGAAACGCAACAATTTACGTTGTTTGCACTGCTGGTACTTAAATAACAATAATGAGACAACAGTACTGGGACTGAAAAATCCACCATTTTGTAAGCACCTTCTCTTTAAACCTCTGACTTTTCTTCCACTATCGAGTTGGATAAATTGCCATATACATTCATCTAATAGCCATCCAAAAAAGCTATAATTACCTATCAACAGACATATTAAGAAAAAATATAGACTCATAATATATAACACTCTTTCTATAAAATGTAAAGCTCAGAAGCAAGTGTCTTCTAGTATAATAAACATTGCAGAATCAACAAACACTGCTCATTAAGCAACTTACTGACATTTGATATAGGTACCTGTATTGTTATTAAAAAGGTCGACATTTCGTATTTTTTTTTGGGACAAATATAGGTCATCTCTTCAGTCTATTTCAGATGGCAAGACATATTATTTCTGCAAATATTTTTTTCTAATTTAAAACTTGGAAAAGATATGATTATCATTATCCGGATTCGTCATTTGTTAGCACAAACCCAGTTTTCGAACGAGTTAAACGCGTATATCAATTTTAACTACGCTTCGGACGTCGCATAAACTGTCGTGTCAGAGATCTGATACGGGTCAAAATTAAAGTCCTATTTTACTGTGAAGGATATTATCTGCATCCGTATCACAAACTGGTTTTGACAGAAATATTAAATTAGGGGCCATCCATAAATTACGTCACACGAATCCCCCCCCCCCTTGTAAAAGCTGGTCACAATTGTGAGACTCTCCCCTGCCTAGTGTGACGTCACATATTTTGCAAATTTTACATGTTGATACAGATGAAGTCAGAAATATTTTTAAGTTTTTCGTTAATAGTTTAAATTTCGTGTTTTAATACTTACATACGTTAGATTTTGAAATGTGACGTCACAATGTTTAGGTGCCCTACCACCCGTTGTCACACTTTGTCGACCCCCTCCCCCCATAACGTGTGACGTAATTTAAGGATGGCCGCTTACAAAAATATTTTTATGTTTCAATAAGAAAGCGCGACGTCTAACTGAAATACAAGCTGAAAATGTCCGTTTATGCAATTTCATGGTTTCTATTTTACAAACGGAATTGGTCAGATTGTAAGGAAAATGGAAAATTATGTTAAAAAAATGTTTACACTTCCGGGTCGGCATTTATGAATATATATTTAATACTTAACACACCTAAAAATAATTACCTCCACATAGTACAACAAAAAACTTCCTATAACTATGATACAGTTTATAACTTTTCTTTTTATATGTGCCCTTGTGTGTAAGTGTCCTTATTTTTGGTATGGATCACCATGTTAATTCACAAAATAAGAATTTCAAAATGCATCAAAATGCAGTATAAGAAAAATAATACGATAAAAGTGAGACTGGCCTCATAACATAATATAACATCTTCAAATTTGCACTTTTGCAGTTATAGAAATTGATACATATACATATCTATTGTTCAGTTATCTCAAGTAAACATTTGATTTTTATTAAAATTAAACATAATATTACAAGCAACTTAAACAAATAAAAAATACACAAAATAATACACAAAACAAGGAATTACATAACCATTCCATATAAGAGTTTTATAATCACTGACGGAGGTTTCGAAATACTTCGTAGGATACTTTATTCAATTTATAAGAAAACTTATTTTGTCTATGACAATTTTGTAAACTGGTCTGTAATATTTACTACAAAAAATAAAATTCAGAGACTATAAAACTCAAACAGGAACATAATACTTAATTAATACTTAACATTAAAACATGGAAAGCAACATCAGGTATGACTAATCTTCGAGGGTGACGTTTTTGAACAAATACGACATGGACTCCTTGTTGTGAATGCGTCTGATTGCCTCACTAAGAAGGACTGATATGTCTATGGTCTTGATCTTGTTGCATTGCATCTTTTGTAGCTCATGAGGCACTGTGTTAGTAACCACAACCTCGTCGATCGGCGAGTCTTCAATAAGCCGTGGAGCATCAGATGACAGCAGTCCGTGGGTTGCCAGCACGTATATTTTGTAAGCTCCGCATTCCTTTAGCACCTCTGCAGCGGCGACGAATGATTGGACGTCGTCTATCATGTCGTCCTGTAATGAGATAAGTGCTTTGTTATTGGCCATGGACAGAGACGAGGGCACGTCAATTGATTGATTATAGTGTCTTTATCTAATTTTTAAAGTTGGAATTTGCTTGGACTAACAACTACTTTGGTCTGTTTAATATTATGAAAAGTTGTATTAGCTGAAGTCCTAAAAAAAGTGTCCATGCCCATTATGTCCAAATAAGATTTTAATTTAGGATACCTACCACCATAATAGCTATTCTGCCCCCAACGTCACCAACCACGTTGATAGGCGGCTTTTCCTTTGCCGGGTGAACGGGAACTCCCACAGATACATCCATGGTGCGTGACCGACTAGAAAAATAAGTAAGACAGTATAATAAAGGAAGATTCTTATTAGAGATGGGTTTTGGCCGACTAGTCGGTTGCAAAAATGCCGACTAATCGGCTAAGTTGATCATTGTTGTCGGTGGAGTTCAGGGGCGTCGGCAATGTTCGTGGCGTTTCATGTACAGCTGAGTCGCTTGCATTGAGCATCACCAAATGCACTCGCTCGCACCTGCCGTTAAAATATATATTAATTTCTCTTGATTTAAGTTCAATTATTTACTACAGCCGACTAGTTGGTGCTTTCTGCCAACTAATCCACCGACTATTCGCCGACTACAATTATGGCCGGAGAGTCGGCTTTCCCGACTAAGCGGTAATAATAATAGTAATCGTCTTTAATTCATATGCATTTTGTTCCCACCAGATGTAAAATACACTTTTATTTTCGACCGTCATTGTCACCAGATTAACGCGAATGCCCGGCTTATCTGTCTCATCAGTCACATTTTATATTATTGTTATTATAGATAGTTAGTTGCTTGCTCGTCGGCTGTGGACCAGGTGTCTTTACTTGTTTGTTGTGTCATTACGCTAATGGTAGCTGTCACAATTAGATCAACACTTAGAAGATAATTGATAAGCAATACAAACAGTTTTATCAGACCTAAATCGAAATGTGCAAACACTACTAAAAATATGGATCATTTTTATCTAAGCACTCCATATCTTATCACTGTCATAGCAACCATTAATTTATACAGGTTAGGTATGATTTATATGGATCAAGATAATCAAGAAACTTACTTTGGTAAGCATGGTGGAGAGTAACGTCCATCAACTTCATCACTTTCAGCTTCTTTCTGTTCTCCATGGATAACGGCAATGGCCAATCGTAAACGCTCAGCATATGAAGTGGCTTTCTTAGCAGACCCTGGGTTACGAGCCACTATCACCGAGTTACGATAATCTGGAATCTAAATTGACATTATTTAATTACTTATGAAGGTAGCATTTGGGATAGTGCCATTTTAAGCTGTCTAAACTTGTATGGAAAACTACACCTTTCCTTTTTTCTACATGAATTTGGACATATGCCAATAGATACATTAAAAGGAATTTTTGTGGAAAATTTGAATGTTATAACTGTAATTTATTTTAAATACTGTGTTTGCTTTGCCAACAATGTTGAATACTAATAAACAACAACAATTTTTAATCTAGTTCAGGTCTTAAATGCCTTCAATTTAAATTTCTTTACTAAATAGTTCTTACAGAGATTCAGAGTTGAGAAAATGTAAAACCAAAAATTAACTTACACTTTCTTGAATATACTGCAATAAGAAAGGAGATGCCCTTAAATTGTCAACAGGACACTCATAGAAACCCTGAATTTCTTTCTGATGTAAATCCATTGTGATGATATGTGTCAAGCCAGACTTGCACATCATTTTAGCAAGGAGTTTTGTTACAATGCAGCCACGCTTCCTCATTTTGCATTGCTTGCTGTATGGTAGATACGGAATCACTCCTACAATAGACCTTGCCGAGGAAGTCTTACAAGCGTAAGCCATTATCAATAGCTCCATAATGTTGTTGTTTACATCTCTGTAAAAATAATAAAGTTATTAATTTGTTGGTATAAGTGAGTGTTCCAGTCTGAGATCTTATATTTATTTTTAAAATTACTAGGGAAAATCAAAATAGCAAATTCAAAAATCAATCAACATAAATTGTCAAATTCAGATTTTTGAGAATACCTAAAATGGAGCTTAATTATTTTAATTTTGTTTAATTTTAGTATACCCTTATAATGGTATTTTTGAATACTTTGAGTTAGAGATTTCTGCATGAGTTGTTGTTTGTATCAAACAATAATAAACAATCATTGTTATTACAAAACACAGTACACAATACTCTCCTTCATATAGTAACATTGTATGAAACTAAAACAATGCTACTGTACACTGGACAGTTAACAATGAGCATAGCAATGAGGGACTCCATCAAACTGATTACCGAGAACCAGATCATGTAACAACACTCTTAATAGCTTTTGGATATTATGTACTTTTTATGAGCCAATCATTTTAATGCTTGTACATTTCAACTGGCACACTGACTACTGGCAGTCAGTAATTGAGACTTCTTTTATATTGAGTTCATCAACATTCATTGATATTTTGATAACATATTCACGGTTATATTTTCTAATATAATTTCCAATTAGTTGTTGGTTTTGTTATCATTGATCAGTCATATGGTCAGAACATTTATATGGTTTTAATTAGTGATACTTACTTAGTTCCAGTCTGAATGATGTAAATATTCTTTCCACGAATAGAGTCAGCGATCTCAACAATGGTCTCCCTGTTGGTTTTGTGGTAAACTGAACATCCTCCCTTTCTCACACCCAGACGGCTGTAAGGAAACATCATTCTTATTATTGCACCATAGACATGATAGTGAACTAGCTCTAATTCAATTTATATACACAATAAATTTTGAATGAGGTCAAACTACTTAACCTCTGCAAGTGTCAAACGCTTATTTGAAACCTTGAAATAATACTTCTGTGAGAAATGAGGAGCAGAAACTTACTGAGCGATTAATTCGGCTAGTTCAGGGTGCGAGTTGCCGCTAATAATCACTATGTCTGACGTGTTAGTACCCTCCATATTGCTCTTGCGAGATCTATTAGTGAAACCCACCAGCCTGCAAAAAAGTCATACACGTTTTCTTAATCGTCGGCGAACTGACCGTCACATGTAAATATATTAAATTTAGGAAAGGGAGGGCACGTTGGATCAACAAGAAAAACAATAAACCTGGTTTTGTTGAGTAACATAATAACCTGAAGGCAGATTTGTATGTATTACCGCAGAATGAAAAATAAAACTTCAACTAAATAAACTAAGAACTTTGCTCCGTTAATTGCACTTGACAAAACATATGTGGGGGATATTTTAATGTGCTACTACGAGTAAAAATAATTATAATTACGGAATACGGAATCACCGATTAGAAGTCGCCACAGATAAAAATGAAACGATTGAATGAATGTATTCAAGTATATGTCAAAATTATAGAATGAAATAAATTGATTGTTTACGTTTTTTTCATATCAGTCGTTTTGTTCTTTTGTTGACCTCCTTGAATTTGATAACACTCCTGAACACTTCGCCTGCCTTTGGATTCATAAAATACACCACAACTCTTTGATTATGTTTCGAAAAATACTTATTTTATGACTTTTCACTGCACGTGGTCAAACACAGACATCCGAGAGAAGAGTGGATATTTTCTTCAATGGGGTCCCCAAGTGATTCAAACTGTCAAACTTCACATAGCATTGGCTGATTGGTGGCAACACCATCGTTTGAATGTCATAACAAACAAGTGTGCAGTGTTTTCGATTTGAGGTTATGTTAGCTTAATAAACAGAATTATTCCGAAAAATGGGTCTAACGAAGCAGTATTTACGTTACGCGCCTAGCGGGACATTCAACGTGATTGCTAGCGCCGACTGTAATAGCGCTCATGTGTCATTAAATGGAGTAAGCGGCCGATACATGGCTGTTGGAGCATGCGAACATGTTGTGATTTGGGATATGAGGCTGGGCGAAAAGGTAAGACTGAAAAGATATTCTAAACTATCGTGTGTATATTTAAACTTTCACTGTTCAACAGTTTATGGACAATATTTTGTCCTAACAGTTTTTAAATCTCCGAATTTTCTACTGAAATCACACTGTTTACTATGGTATTTATTTCTCAGGCTCAAGTGCTTCCAGGAGAAAACGTAGTAATATCGCAGATAGCAGCCAGTCCTGGCGCCAACCACGTAGCAGTCGGCTATGTGGATGGAAACATCAATGTATTTGAGCTGGTAAACAATGAAATTGTTTGTGTGTTCGCTGGGCACAAATCTGCTGTCACATGCTTGCAGTATGATGAACAAGGACACCGCTTGGTGTCAGGTGCTAAGGTGAGTTTTCCAAATCCTTCAAATATGTGCATTTAAATATTTCAGTTGAAGAATAGGCCATCCAACATGACCCTAAAAGAAATATTTTCATTTGTGTTGATTTTTTTTTGTATTTTGTTATATCTATTTTTATTGGATAGGTTGATATACAACATAAAATCTAAAGAAAACTTGAAAAACTAAAGCATTTGAATTCATATTTTTACAGGATACGGAGGTAATCCTTTGGGATGTTGTCTCAGAAACTGGTAAAGCTCGCTTCAGTGGCCACAAGGGAGCTATAACCAGTGTCCTGTTTGTAAACAGCAAGAACTGTGTCATCAGCTCATCCAAAGACACATTTGTTAAGTTCTGGGACATTGAGACAAAGCATTGCTTCAAGACTTTAGGAGGACATCAAATGGAAGTATGTGGACAAGCCAATTTTATTTGCTAACAAAATATATGTAAATGCACTTACAGTCCACAATTTGATCCAATCAATTTGATATTTGATTCAGGGACACCCAAAAGTAAATAAACCTCCTTTTTACCCCTTTTTTATATATTAAATGGGCCTATTATTGGCCTTAATCTAGTCCTGAGGACAGAGAATGAGGTTGATGATGGAACGTCCTAACCCAAAAGAAGCCTATTAACTTACAACCTAAATTAACCCTTTGCCGCAGAGGGAAATCAACTTATTTGGGAAAAAGCACCCCTACAATCTTCCATACCTCTTTGTGTTGTTGTTTTTAGCCAAATTGTTATTAAATCACATATTCAATATACACTTCCAAGTTATCATAAAATATTTCTTAGGTATGGTCTGCAGTACTTCTGAAAGAAGAGAGATACTTAGTCACTGGTAGCATGGACCAAGAGTTGAGAGTGTGGAAACTGAACTGGACAGCTGATGTTAAAGATGAGGAGAAACTATCCAGGCAACTTGAAATTGTCAAGCTTGAAGAGACTGACAATCTTGAGGATTCTTCTGTAAGTACACTTTCTTTATAGGTTTGTGTTAGATATTTCTGAGGTTGTCAGACTGGAGACAGACTTTGTTTACTAAGACTCCACCCTTAACAGTATATCTTAACTGTTTTATTTTATTTGCTTTAACTCTCATTCCAGGCATAGGCCTGGGGGTGGTCTTCTTTTCATTTCTCTCAATGCTGTAGTTCTTCTCACCAATTCATTAGGCAGCCTTCTACTGTCCTGAGTATTCGTAAATCATTATTGTAACTCCTTAATACAAAACATGCAAGTTTGGCAGAGCCTCAATAGTGTGTTCGTAAAAATACCTATGATGGTACATACAAGATAGGCATTATTAGCAGGACTTTTATTATCATTAACTCTAGAAACAGGATATTTACCGTGTTTACTGTTTGGTTTGAGTTCCCGATATTACAAAAAACAAACAACAAAACAGTAAACATGGTAAATATCCCGTTTCTAGAGTTAATGCTAAAGTAAGTGACCATGACAGTTTAAAAACTTATAGGACTTTTATTGTT
Organism: Noctua pronuba; assembly: GCA_905220335.1. NCBI lineage: Eukaryota > Metazoa > Arthropoda > Insecta > Lepidoptera > Noctuidae > Noctua > Noctua pronuba. The sequence continues at coordinate 6,366,598 of LR999900.1, read as the reverse complement.
ACTGAAATTTTTTGTATAAGCTTCTCTTAAGAGCCATCAACCATCAATTAATGAAACCGTCTTTGATATCTTCTTTTATATTTTAAAATATTTGTAGGTACTACAATGTCATCAAGTAGGCACCCTAGTGAGAGGAGGTCGAGGCCGCGTGGTGGGCCTCTCTACAGACCCTGGACAGAGTGTGTTGGCGTGTCACGGAACTGATGCGTTGTTGGAACTGTTCTCGTTCTGCTCTGACGATGAAGCCAAGATGAGGATGGACAAACGAATCAGGAAGCAGAGGAAGAAGTTGGCGTGAGTATTTTTAATTTTTAGATATACGATTAGGCAAGAAAATTGAAGGTAAGTAACCTGTAGTAGACAGCTACAATTTCTCCACACAGATTTGAAAAGTCATCACTCTTGATGTAATTATTCATGTCAGTTTTCACCAAGTTACACTTGAAAAGTTCAACAAAAGCAGGGTGACAAAAGTAAAACTACAGACTCATGCAAAAAAACATTTGGACCCTGAGCAGCTCCACTGTCTGTGAAAATCAACTCAAAATCCTGTTTCTGTATGTGAATTTGAAGTTGAGAACTTTATCTTAAAATTATTGAAGGTACAACAATCTACAATCACTTGTTCCTATTACAGTAAATTAAAAGAAACCGGCGAAGCAGACGCCGAAACAGCGGAAATACCCGAGTTACTAACCTTGACTGACGAAGTGAAGCGCCTGTCATCTATCAAGTTGGATGCCAAGTTGAAGTCTACCACGCTACTACTGGGGATCACGGGGGAGCTGCGTGTTGGCGTGACACTGGCTAATAATACCGTGGAACTACATAGCTTGAGAATTGCTGAGGGACAGGAAGGTAATTCTTGAAACTTTTAGACTTTGCATAAATATTTGGTTTGTAGAACATTTTTCTAACTAGCACATTATTCGTTCGGGAAACTGGCCTTCAAACTAATATTAAAAACGAAAATTTGAGTAGCCGAAGGTAATTTAGGAATATGATCGTATAGAAGTCCACTGCTTGAATTAGGGCTCGGCAATCGTGAGCCATTTAACTCGATCCCAGCTATTTAAATCCAGGAGGTATCTAAAAAATGTTTGTGGTCTCTAGATCAATCCTAGTCCAGGCTTCTGCAAGCTGTTCACACTTTGATGTATTATCTTATCTATCAAAGAGTAATACCATACTTTGCTATTTTTGCAGTACAATGTCTGAAACAAATAACTCAACCGGGCCACCAAAAGGAGCCGCGATGCGTGGCTATCAGTTCAGACAATTTAGCTGTAATCTCGGCCTCTGCTGATTCCGTCAAACTTTGGAGCAGGTAAGTTGCTGCAACAAAAAAAAAGTTTATCTGAAAACCGTAAGGTTCAAATTTCAATGATTTTTTCGAAAATAACTAATGTATTTTCCATACAGATCGACACAAACATGCCTTCGTACAATACCAGTGCCGTCCGGTCGTCCGTGCAGCATTTGTTTCGCGCCGGGAGACAGGCACGCTCTAGTGGGATGTGCCGACGGCTCCCTGCTACTGATAGACGTAGGCGCCGGGCGAGTACTGGAGCAAGTGCCTGCGCATACCGCGGAGTGTTCCACTGTCGGTCTCACTCCTGATATGGTAAGTTAATAGTTTTGGTGGCATAATGGGTCTATAATGTTCCTACTATTGAGATTCAGAACGCTTCTAGAGCGTTTTGGTGGATGTCAGTTAAAATTTTAGGTTCTTGGGTTTGGTTGAAGTCACACGTTTTTTTTTTTTTTTGCAGCGTGGTTGCTATTCCGGCGGCGGCGATAAAACAGTAAAGTTATGGTCGTTTGAACTCATAGAAGACTCGACGGGCGAATCCAAAGCAAAGGTAACAATGAAATACATACTTTTTGGCCTATAATGAAGTATCAAACTTATCATTTTTCTAGTGCGAAAAAGGGATGGCAGTATATGACCTGGATAACTCCATACCCCCATTCTCCCTATCCCTGGAATGTATTTGCTTAATGCATGATGAACATTTTATGTGTTATGTTTCAGGTCCTCTCACTCTTGCATACAAGGACCTTGGAACTAGAAGAATCAGTGTGTGCAGTTAAAATAAGTCCAAACAATAAGTTTATTGCAGTAGCTCTGTTAGATTCTACTGTCAAGATATTCTTCCTCGATACTTTTAAGGTAGGTGTTACAATAATTTTAAACTTAAATGTGCCAACAACAAGATCCAAAACATACAATTAGAAATAAACTTCAATTACTTTTTAAATGGTCATACAGCTGTGCACCGCTTGATGTTAAAGGTTTGAATTAGGAATACACACGATTTTAATGTAGTTGGTTATCTGACAACCAGTCTTACTGTGGTACAGTCGTACAGTGGTTGGGTTACGGAGGTTAGATAAGCAGTCGCTTTATAACTTTTTGGTTCGCAGCTGCATCCGGTTAGCTCAAAACAGTTGGGAAAAGACTAAGCATATGATGATGAGTGTCTCAATTTTCATTGCTAGCAAGGTAAACCCTAATCAAAAGTATTTTCCCACAGTTCTACCTATCGCTCTACGGTCACAAGCTGCCAGTCCTCTGCCTGGACATCAGCTACGACTCCAACATCATCGCCACCGGCTCCGCAGACCGCAACGTGAAGATCTGGGGCATGGACTTCGGAGACTGCCACAAGTCCATCTTTGCACACAATGATTCTGTGACGGCGTTACAGTTTGTGCCCTTGACGCATTACTTCTTTACCGCGTCGAAAGATGGGAAGGTGAAGCAGTGGGATGCTGATAGTTATGATAATATTATTACGCTACATGTGAGTATTTAACTATACAAAAATGTTCTTTGGTATTTCATTCAAGTACTTTTCTTTTTAAGGTCTTTTCCGTGATATCATATAAATACTTGGTTTGAGTATTAATATCGGGTTTATACTAAAACAGAAATTTCAAGCCAGGATTAATACCATTTTTGATCCATGATTAGGTCAGAAATGTGCCGCAATGACACATTTCTTTAAGACATATTCTGCAATGGACTCTCAAGTTTTTAGTTTTCCAACATCAGCACTCTTATTTTTCAAAAGTTGGCAACTAAGGATGCGCGGAGTAGTCGCGTCTCTTTTACTCACATTTAGGGGATAATAGCTAACATCATCAATCATCATAATACAGGGCCACGCAGGAGAGTGTTGGAACATCGCCGTTGGGGCCGGCGGTCTGCACGCGGTGTCGTGCGGCGGCGACCGCGCGCTACGTCTGTACGCGCGCACGGACGAGCCGCTCGTGCTCGGCGACACCGACGAGCAGGAAGAGGGGCTCGCTACTGGGGAACAACATGTACGTATAGTTCTATCGAGATAGTTGTAGGCAGAAGCTTTACAACCTGTTAACATCCTAACATACTCCTTTTGCTTCGAGTAGATACTACCTACTACACCTGACCTTCCTGAAAAAAAAAATAACTATAAAGTGTATAAGCATAGCCTATGTTGTTGTGAAAAGATTTAAATATCATGTGCATGTTTAGTAGCGAGTCTGCAATGCAATGTTCTGTTCCCTCACTTATGTTTTAACATGTACAACACAAGCACTTGATGCATGCACTACTTATATTTAAAAATAAAGATGTCTGATTCATTTTGATTCTATTTACAGGCTCCAGTCCCAGGATTGCCCGGTCTTACTATGCCAACAAAGAAAACGATCGGAGCAGAAAAAGCTGTAAGTACCATTTTAAACTTTATGAAATGATGTAATTTAAACCTTATATTTTCGTGCTTAAAGGTCACTTGACGCGCATTTATCTCGTTGGTATTTTCCAGGCGGATTCCATAATGGAATGTTTGTCCGTGGGCGCTGAATACAAACGCGAGTTGGCCGAGGCACGCGGTCAGTTCGTTCAGCCACCACTGCTAATGGCTGCCTACAACTGCACCACGCCCGAAAACTTCCTAGTAGAAACTGTGAAAAGGATACGATCCAGGTATGTATCACCCACCAATCCCACCATCCTTAGCTGCCCAATAATTGAAACAATTCCATTTCCTCCATAGTTCAGTCCTTTGTAGAACTTTCGTGTTTATAGCTTAGATCTTGTGCAGTTTCACTGCTGATCTTGAAATGATTAATTTTGATCGATCAATATTATCGGGCGGTTTCTCTTTAAAATTTGAATACATAGTTTCGTCATCAGCATCGAAAACGTGGAACTTCAAATTCGTAACTTTGACTTCAGCTATAAAAAACATCACACTCCTCTTTTTCAGTGACCTAGAAGAAGCTCTCCTGCTCATCCCGTTCAGCGTAGCATGCGACATAGTGAAGATGCTGCCCAAGCTTCTAGACCGCGGCGACAACACGGAGCTGTTCTGCCGCCTCGCGATATTCCTGCTGAAGATCCACCACGCGCCGCTGGTGGCGAACCAGGCGCTGTTGAAGCACATGATACAGATACAGGCTAAAGCGAGTATGCGGCTCAATGAGTTACGAGTGAGTTTTGAAAAGTTTTTGTTATACTTTTTATACACGGTGGAAAAAAAAATCTGCTGTTTCCTGCAAAGGTGCTATATCTACACGGTCAAAATGTATGGAACAGTTGTTTTTTTTAATGCCGATGATAAATTCCTTTCCTTTAATAATTGTATTAATTCCCAGGACATGGTAGGCTACAACGTGCACGCCCTACAATGGTTACGTCGCGACGCCGAGGCAGCCGACAGCGAGCAATTGTTCAGGGAAGCGTTCACTGAGAACCGCAAGAGGGACAAGCGGAGACGCGCTAGACAAGCGGTCAAACGACCTATTGTTACTGTTACTTAGGATTTAGTATATAAGAATAATAATAAATGTAATTTAAGATATGTCCTTGTTTTATTTGTCATTTGATACCGAAAATATACCTCTAGATTTTATGAAATCGGTTTGTTGGAAACCGCTTCTCAAACGTGAACGCTCTACAGTGGTTACGTCGTGACGCCGAGGGGGCAGACAGCGAGTAGTCGTTCTGGGAAGCAGCAACTGAGGACCGCAAGAGGGACAAGCGTAGACGCGCTAGACAGGCCGTCAAACGACCTATTGTCACTGTTACTTAGGATTTTAAAGTTTAAGAATTAATCAATGTAATTTATATAATTATATTTTTGTATTATTTAGCTTTCCTTTGAAGAACGTGCATTTTACCGTAAATGTTAACGTGTCTTTACATTGTATACAGGGTGGAAGGGACACCGACGAACTAAAACCTCCCCACTAGAAATGTTTAATCAGTCATTAAAAAAACAACTGTTAGCTACAAAAGTGCATTGTACACGATCAAAATGTATGGAACAGCAGATTTTTTACTAAATTCCCGATGACTAATTTCTATGTGGGTTCCGCGGACGGGTTCAGAATGATGTACTGAATACGTGGTAACCATTTGTGTGTCGGTGTCCCTTCAAACCCTGTAGAATGTTTGTTTGAAAGCGCTAACCTGAGTGTGTATGTGGTATGAGTCTCCCCCCCGCTCTCAGAGAGGCCTGTGTTCCAGCTGTGGGATGGGAGCATTATAGTCTGATTGTGCTATGGTGATTCCCTTGGAACAAGTGTGTATTATATTGCCTCTTGGGGAGATCGTAGGAGTTGTAATTTAAAAAGTAAAACAAAACAATAGCTGCTATAATTTATTTGTAAAAAAATATTCTACTCACTACATAGCCAATATATCAGTTAAAACTTTAATAATTTAAGTATCCATCCCTGCGTAAGTCACATTATTTATCATCTATACAACAATAACTAATGTTTCACAATGAGTATTCCGGCCACGTGTCATATAGAACAATCTCAAACGGATAATTTATGCTGAAACTTACTATAAATACGTAGTTATGTAGTAATTTGACAACAACAATAACAAATGGTCCTTCAAGCTTTCTATATGGAAATTATTGCTTTACATTATTATATATAAATACGTCTTTACGAAGAAAATTGTTTGCAGACTATCTTTATATCTGCTTACAGAAGAGTTGAAATTTGACATTAAAGACGAGCTTATCGTTTCAAAGGTTTGCTACTGGACGAGTGAGTCCGCAGTATCTAGGTTAATACAAATACAACATATGTTCTTAATTATTAAAACTACGGCTATTTATATTTAATTTTGATTACATTATAAGGCTACGGGACCATCCTGGTCTATTGCTTTCGTTCAAATTGATTAATTGCTATCATAACATTATCCGAAGCTAGTTCGAAGAAGTATATCACAACAGGTTGAGAGCTCACTCGTCCAGCACATGTACATATATAATTGACAATATTCATTCTATATTATTCAGAATTTACTGTTCAGTTTAACATACAATGTTCATCACCACTTATCACAATGTTATTGCTTTTCGGATACACACATCTACATTCTCCAACAAAATATATCACAATGAATAAAAATACTTTTACATTATCATTTTTCGAATAACTCGAGTGAAGTAGTGAGAGAGAATACAGAAACAGAAGACATTATGAGAGTTCTTGTCAGTCTTTAATCTTCGAAAAATGATGTTACATACAATGTCGAATGGAATTCCTAGGATATGAATACGAAGCCCATATTCCAGCATAAATTATAATAATACACAACAGTATTGGTACTGTCCGCATCGCTGTCAGACGTGATAATAAAAACAAAATCACAAACACATGCTTGTTAGAGCGTAAGCACACACAACACAACCGGTTTGTTAGTAACTAAACGACGATATACATTGTTCATCAACTCTTAATACCGATATATCCATAAATTAACCTAACGTAATAAATAACCAAATTGGAAGATCTATCATAGCTGTATTCTGCTGTATCGAGTGAGACACAGAAATACGAAACGAGTTGGTTCTAGCAGCAAGGAGACGACGATGTTCCAGTGAGAATATCTAACCAAACATTCCACTACCACCGATAACTACAAATAAGAATTTAAATTCGGAAGTCAATCTAGATAAAAACTATAAAAATACAAAAATAATAAACCTAACACAAATGTACAGAGTTGAGTTCAATAAAATAATACTGTATCACTACTGCAATCAGCAATATTAGTGGAGATTTAGAACTGTCCTAACGATCCATGTACGCGGATTACTTCAATACTCCTACGTACGCTAATTATAATAACACGAATCCCCTACACTGCGACGCATTCCATAAACCACTGCTTGCATTGAAGCAACAACCACTTACTCCTTATTCAACAGCGACGTTAGGATTCCGTGAAAAGTATTTAAGAACGAATCAAAATGGTATACTCAAAATGACAATCAAATTCGAAAATATTTTTAAACTAGTAAACATTTTTTACCATTACTTCTGGCTCTAATTTAAATAAAAAATATTTCGAGATAAAATTCGATCTCTTAGAAAAATAAACCCTAGTTCTATATCAAGTTTAAAAATTATCATGGATAAATCTTTTGAGTTTAAATTTAATATCATCATAAGAGAGCTAAAGTTAATTAGAGAGCGAAACAGTTTTAGAATTTACGTACTTAAGGTTTCATTATAAACGCTAACGAAACATTATTGTCAAGGTAGACTGCTACTCCGAAATAAACGTAAGCAATACTAAACGGTACACACTACGCCGACAACTATACAGTGATCCCAATAAGAATGAATAAATAATCTCAATTTTTAAAGCTTTTAAAATACGATAAGCTTGACGTAACGTTGAAAGTTAGCTGCAACAGAATCACACGCTCAGATGTCTCAGCTTCGTTACAGCTGAGGTTTGTCTAGCTAAGTACTATCACAATGTCTCATAGACTGCTGTATTTTACTGGCCCGTGGGGTTTCGATAATTAAACGAACTAACACTAAATTAAGTAGAGACGTCAAGTAAAGGACGGTGACAGAGTTCACAGCTAAATAAGTCGAATGGAAGCAATAACAAAACAGCCCAGTTCAAGGTACAGATAACGTAAATGCTTTCTGCTATAAATATACACATAACACTGACCATCATGAGGTGAATCCGGTAGGCTTTAACTCAATATAATGCCACAACGTTTCTGTTAAATGGTTTGTTCTAACGCTTAACGACCAAAAATGCCCAATATTATAAATGGATTGGAAAGTTAATTCTTAAAATAAATCTTTTACCTATGATGTACATAATATATCTATTTTAATAATGCCAAAGTTACAGGTTTTTATTAGTAATGTATAAAGGCAACATCATATAAATATAATGTTAATGAGATTTGTCACAGATTTGTGAACAAGAGTTATGTTCAAAAGTTTCTTTAGTTTAGGAATTTTCAAATTTTTAAGCAGATAATGCAAAAAAGCATGGTAAACCCAATATTTATTTCTTATATAATTCCAATAGTAACTTGCCGTTACATACTTATAATTTAATTTATCAACCCCGGTATTCATGTTTTCTGGACTTCCAATATTTCGAGAATCACAATTGGTTGTCATTATTGCTTCTTCTCATTTCGTTACCTTAACTAAAAAAATACTCGACAGAAATAAAAAAAAATACTTACATTGTAAATACTGACCGAAATGGGAAATAAATTAGACACTTATAATTTACTGAATTTAAGCATTATAACTACTATACGTAAACAATAAAATTTACAATATGACCTATAACTAAAAGAATACTTGCGTCCTGCAATAGGTAACCGTAAATATAATTTCAATAATATCAAAGAGAGCATTCTAAGGCAAGGCTTACTATAATAAAACCCGATATCATAGTGTCATTAACTTTTTGAGATTTATAATTACAGATCGAAATCCGCGCCTGTGCGAAGTTTTAACGAACAAACCCGAATAGTTTTCATACGGCTGCAAGAAATAATCTCATGTTTAGATCATTCCGAGCTGCCATCACAAATTGCACGATGCTTGCACATGCATGACCAACAATCATACATATCACATGTTAAGAAAATATGTACACACGGAAAGTCTTCTTTCGCGTAACATTCTCTGTGGTTCCATTTTCTTTCCTATACATTAAATAGGCACTAATACAAAGAATGTATATTGTTTCCCGCGACCAAATAACGAAGTTATAATGCGTAATGCCCAGGCTTTTGTATATTGTAAAACCCCTAGTCGCACTGTCATTCCGAAATTCAACCGGTCATTTGATATTTGGAAAGCCAAACCCATAAAAAAGTGCTATGTGAGAATCGTTTATGAAAAAGGTTTCCTATAAAAATAATTCACATTTCATTATTCTATGACGACCGGACGAAAGGAATGAACTATTTTAATATAATGTTTCCCTCTATTGTCATCAAACACTGGCCTGAACTATCACTAAATAGATATTTAGTACTATTTAATACCAAGAATGTTATTGCATGTATAATTAACTCTATTAATTTTATATTGCTTTTCGACTGAGTGCTGTAGCGACTGTTTTACAAAAGTGTTTCGTAATAGTTCTCCTTTTGTGAAACATTCGTGGGAGCACTCTGTTATACCTAGGTTGGAAGAGAAGCTATCGATACAGGATACACGCAATCTGTAAGGAAACAATGTTATGTGTAGGGATCACAAATTCGGATGCATATTTAACTAAAGTTTGAGTGTTGACTAGTATGGAGTATGTAAAAATTTAAAATATGTAAATAATAATTGTTATTGGTGTGTAGTTGTAGTAATATATAATTAAATATGAGAATTAAAATGGTTGTAGTAATTGTTTACGTGTTATTTTTTCACTACTTTCTTGTCTGCTTTTAAATATTTAATAATAAATATGAATACTACATTTTATTTATGAAAACGCGAGACCGGAAAAAAATGATAATTTAAAAAGCCGCTTCCATACAATCCTTTACTGGGAAAATCGCACTTTAGGTAAATATGCATTCGAATACCCGATTCCTAGTAATATATTGGGGTGTGATACGCGGTGTCGTCGTGTGGTGGCGAGAGTTGCGTGGCTATCACAGACGCAGTCAGTGCGATTCTTCGGCGGCGGCGACATGGCTTGCTACTAGGTTCAGCGGCGCCTCGTCGTACTCGGGAGCGTTGAGACCCACCTGCGATAAGTTATAAGTTACTTTGCGGAAATCCATGACATTAAATGTTGTGCAAAATATTTGGGTAGCCACGTAGAGTCAATGCAACCGGAGAGGTGGGTTAAGATCGTCTCTTTATGGACGCCTGACGGGAGGAAATCGCCGTCGAGGTAGAACGCGGCGAAGGTGGTGTGACGATCTCAACTTATTTGCGGGGCGAACATGACAAGATATCGCACAAGAAAGAGAGGTTTGGAAGGAGAAAGGGGAGGCCTTTGCCCAGCAGTAGGACAAAGGGGCTAACAAAAAAATATCTAGGCCAGATTTGGAGTTCCTCTGGTACAAGTGCAAAAAAACCTGGTGCAGGACTGACGCCAAACGTATAGCACTAAAAATATGTAGCTGTAAGTGTAGCAAATGTGTGGGGCTCTTTGTGGTCAGTTGATCAGTGTGTATAAGTACCCCTAGCTTATGTAATATTACAGTGAATAATGGAAAGAAAAGACGGTGACTTGCTTAAAGCAATTTTTCCAATGGTGGAAAAAACTATTGTTTCACTGTGTCTTCTTCTCGCTAGCTAAAACTGTGAAGGGACATTTTGGGGGAATGTCGTTTGTAATTTTGAAGTGCTGAAACTCAGCCTTATTTTAATAAATAACTTTTGATTTCCTCTCCCATCGATAGAAAAATGCTTATATCCATTCGTCTACGTGAGCACTCTGCATTCCAGGTACCTGATCCCGATGCGGTCGCACAGTACGAGTATTATGCGCGTGCAGCGCAGCTAGCAGGTGCGGCTGCAGCTGGCGCCGCAGCGCCGCCAGCACGGCCTCCTCCGCGCCCTCGCCGCCGCTGCCGGCGCCGTCGCCCGGCGAGCACGCGCCCCCGCCGCCCGCGCCGCCCCCGCCGCACCCGCCTGCGCTACGCCGAGATTCTGGAACGAGAATATCATGCTTTAAAACTTCCTTCGTGGCTTCGTGATTCGGAAAGCACGAAAAGCTCGTTAGACCGGCTGTAATTCGTAAATCTTTGACAACAGTTACAGTTGATCAGAAGCCCGAAAGTCTGACCACCAGCAGTTTGGTTGTCAGACTTTCGGGCTTATACAGGGTGTAAACAGACCCTTCACGAAGCCGCCAACCAAGCATTCTGTACATCAAACTAAGTAACTTTACGCAAAAAAAATAGCTGGGAAACGAATTTTTTTTTTGGGGTCAAAAATTACATTTTACGGTTAAACTCAATGTAACGCACTCAAAACATTGTGCTGATGGATGGATTGAATAGCACGGGGGTCGTGAAGGTGTTTAAAGTAAAAATCTTACATTAGAAACAAGTATTTTAAAAAAAAACTTCTGAAAAAGTTGGAAGTTTGACCCCCAATATCTCCGTAACTACTAGGTTCCCAGGTATGGTCTAGAACAAAAAAATTATCGCCATGAGGGGGGGGGAACAAGTACCTTTCGGCTTCGTTAAGGGTCTTTTTACACCCTTTATTATATTTCTATTACACAATGGTGTCGTGTAAGCCGTTAGCAGGGTTGTGGAGGACAGATAGGCAGTAGTTTCACTGTGAATACTGGTAATCAGCTGCATTCATTTAGACTGGAAGCCAACCCCAATACAAGTCGTAAACGGCCCATTCACGAAGCCGTCAACCAAGCAATTCTGTACATCAAAATTAAGTAGCTCTATGCAAAAACTATTGCTGGGAAATAACTTTTGTTTTAGAGGTGTCTTTAAGGCTATTTTTACACCCATTATAGTCATGAAAAGGTACATTACCTACTAGTCACGAAAAGTCGTGAAATACGCAACATACGTCTGTATGTTGCGTATTTCACGCATTTTGCAACCTCTCCAGTGTCCCCTTCTCACGTGGGAAGAATACCTCCTCAAACCAAAAAAAATTGGTAGCGCGACTACGAGATCGTCGCGTGTTCGTGCGACGAAATGCGATCGAAAAAAAGGGTATAAATAGAAGAATTTAGTCACGTCACAATTTCGCTATTTACTCACTGCTCTTAGTGTGCTTCCCATCATGCCTCGGTCTGCGACGACGCGTGTGTATGGTATCGCGTCGCATAGCCGTAGGTCGAGGAACTCCGTGCAACTTGAAGTACAGTCCGCACGCGTTGCAGACCATCTCGCCGCGGGCGTCGCGCCGCCATATTGTGGTGGTGTGTGTGCCGCAGTTGCTACAGGATAACTCGACGCGGGGCCCTGAGCGGGCGGACCCCGCGCCGCCCGGTGTTGATGACGCTTCTGGTGGTTCCTGCTGCATACAGGAGTTGTAAAATGTTAGGATTAGTAAGTGACTCTTGTTGAGGCATTAATGACATACAAGATGTAAACAGGCCCTTCACAAACTAAGTAACTCTACTCAAAAATTATTGCTGGGAAACGACAATTTTTTTTGGGGTAAAACTCAATGTAACGTACTCAAAACTTTGTGCTGACTGCTGATGGATGCTTTGAATAGTAAACGGGTCATGGAGTTAATTAAAGTAAAGTTAAAAAGAGGTATTAAAAAAAAAAAACTTGTGAAAATCTCCAAACTTTGACCTCCAATATCTCAGTAACTAGAAGGTTGCCAGGTATGGTTCAGAACAAAAAAATGATCGCAATGACGGGGAGAACAAGTGCCTTTCGCTTCGTTAAGGGTCTTTTTACACCCTTTATCCATAAAACACATCCACAACTCATTGCCTAGCGCTCTTAAAGTGCATCCACATCGAAGGTGCTTATTGTGGAGCAACATTTGCAAGTGATATTGTGCTGCAACGGACCACGAGAAGTTCCTTAACGTTATCATGTTGCAATGTTGCTCTACAAAAAGTAACTTCGGTGTGAGATTGTGGATGCACTTCAACATATTCAAATTAGAGACCCAATACTGTCAGGTCAATAGGTGTGAGACATTAACAAAGAAGTTTGTGTCTTTTTTATAGGCTTATGGGTCGCTGTTATTTAGAGGTTTAAGGAGACGATAACCACAAAAGAAAATTGTAAAGTATACTAATATGTCCATTTTCACTAACGGTAAGCGACACCCAACAGTGCGCTTTTATTCAGGCATAACGTGTACAGTCACGACCACCAATATGTATACACTTTCCAAAATTTAAAATAAATTTTCGCGAGAAATAACGATTGGAACTAGGAGATAGGACCATTTTCATAAAAAAATATGAGTTCAATAATACTAAGTTCGTAACAACGTGAAATTTTTCATCAGAACCACTAGGAGAAAAACACTTTTAAAAGTTGTTTAATGTTTACATGTTGGTGTTCGTGACTGTACTTAAGTCAGGCGATGTCTTCCTATTTCTGATCATCAAAAAGTTCAATAACTTACATTCTCGGACGCTGTTTGCGGCCATTGCGTGTTGGTAGCTGGCGGGTCTACGGCCATGAGGGGCTGTGCTCGTGCAGGGAAGCTTTGTTTTCTTCGCGCCGTGCCCGCCACGCTCGACCCGCGCCCCGAACTTTGCCATTCACCATTCTGTTGACAATAACATAATAAGTAATTCATTATTTGTAATAATTACTAACTTTTTGCCCCCGGGCTCGCACGTGTGAAGGTCGTAAATGATACCACAGGAACATACTATTGGGTTAAAAAATGTTCTATGTTCTTCTTAGCCAGGTCATGGTGTTGCCATATTTAATCGAAATCCGTTCAGCCGTTAAAGTGTGGAGAGGTTATAGACAAACCGAGTTATTTTCGCATTAATTATAGGTTTAAATTCCATGAAAATTTCGGTTACTGTGACCAATTTCCGCTTCTGTACAGGCGTGTATAGGTTACGAGTTGTTCTTTGATATAACAAATGTAATTGAAATGTCTGTTTGTAATATCAAAAATAACAGCTTTTTACTGAATGCATATGAAAAGCTATACGGCACTCTTATAAAAAACACATTTTATAAAGTTTTGTCTGTCTGTCTCTGTTCCGGCTAATTTCCGAAACAGCTGGACCGATTTAGACGGTACCTTTACTGGCAGATAGCTGATGTTATAAGGACTAAGAAATTGACTAAAATAAAAGTAGTCTAGGACTACTTTTATTTTAGAATAAGAATTAGGGTTCCGTGCAATAAAATGAAAACCCTTGAAATTGGTAACAAAATCCGATTCAAAAAGGGAAGTTATATTTTTTTTTTAATAATAATTTCAAGCGAATGATAGCGTTTAATATATGGTAGCGTTTAATATAACCTCACTTAGCATGTAATAGTATATTAAATGATAAATTGATAATGTTAAGATTTTCTAGCATATTTTTAGATTCTTGGGTTAAAGAGCTCTGAACGTTAACATGTGTAAAGAATTATAAAACCTTGCGTAACTGTTGGTAAGGGTTAATAATGATTACACGTAATAGCTATTAAAATGGAATTCGGTTGAGTTCGTAGAATAGACAGCTGCAATTAGAAGATCGATGACGTGGCATAAAATAGCTTTTGTGACGTGCCTGTTGTATGTTAAAAAAACGTTCCCCACACTAGGAATTTCTCCAGTATCGTGGGTGCGTTTACAAACATTTAAACTCACATACACAAACAACCAGACCCGGAACAACTACCTATAGGCCATACAAATATTTGTTCCGAGCGGTAATCGAACCCGCGTCACGCAGCGCAGCAGTCAATCGCTCAGCCACTGCGCCAACCGCGCCGTCAAACCGTATAGTATTATATTGAAGACATTCGCGTATATGAGAACGCGGGCGAATTTCTATTTAGCTACACGTTAAAATGAACAATTCATCATAAAGACACTACAATACACCATGTAATAGCTACATTGTTCTAGCCAAACACATGATAGATAAGTGCATTTCTCACAACCGAACAGTTTATCTCCGTTCCAAAGATCTAGCATCGATAGTACATAGGTATGTTAGCACTGATAACAATAAGCACATATCTTTTGCCAAGACGAGGAAAATGTATTGAGGATGAAGATTAACATAACACTAAAGTTAACAATAAAGAAGTTAATTCATTCTGTCATGTGGTACTATTTTTAAATTACAAACGTAGAATATTCTTCAGTATTGAAGTGAACTCCGGCACATAAGTTGCAAATATTTTTTTTATAAGTGTACATTTTTAAAGTCAGCGATTCGATTATCACAGGGTTACATTTGAAAAGTTTCGCGGTTTTTCCGGATTTTTTCTTGGACTTTTCCCGTTCATAGTTGGAACTACTTTTTAATAACACAAACGGTTTTCAAATCTCTATGGTGTCGAGCGGCAAATATAAATGTCATTGGTTTGTTTTGATTTGGGATCACAACAGCTACTAATTCCTAGTGAATAACTAAAATTAAAAATAATAATTCTAAAAGTTATTTACCATCTATACAGCCAATTCGAATAGTGTAACCTTTCGCAATTTAATAACTACGTCGCACTAAACGCACCAATAATTGATTAACCTATTGACAAACTGGTTCTACAGGAACTGAGTTTTGGAATTTAAACTAAATAATTACTTAATTACTGAATTAAGAAAAAAAAAACTAAAACTAGTTGTCTTAATGAGTGTTTGGCAATGATAAGAACGACGCCGATGTCCATCAGAGGCAGTTGATATTATTATAATAAGAATTAAAACGCATTTGTGGTCTTGACATAGGACGTTAAACTGGTGGAATTTGTGCAGTGACTAGTTGGAATTCTGCCCAACCACAAGAGGATAGCATGAAGGTTAGTAACGTTATTATCGTTTCACACAGCTTATTTCATCCTAATATTTGTTACTGTTAGTTCGCAAATTACAGCGTTTCTTGTAACGCCCCGCTGCACGAAACGCTCTTCGGAATAATACATAAATATCAGTGGGGAAGGGTCCATACAACTCGATTCCTACCGGATTCCCTCTGAAAAAGCAGTCAGTATTGTATAGAAAAATAATATAATCACATTTAAAACATGCTCTCCGGCTTGCCTCTTACAAAAATTTACCCTTCGCTACTGATAAATATAACAATAAATAAATATCAACTATATTGTTCCTTTCTATGGCAAGTTTCTGTTACTGTTTCGTAGACATATTTATCAAAATATTTTGAAGTTACCAAAAAAGAAACATTTGATATGATATGGTAGATTGTGCCCGACTCGACTATTTTTGAGTTTTGCCGCGAACATGGTCGATTCAAGAGTTAAGATACGGTTGTTGAGATGTCAAAGCTTTAAGCCCTATACACAACACCTGTTGCCCTGTACACAATGCATGCACATAATATAAACTCCATTATGTATAACACAGTAGAAAATAAGGTAACCTTTTATATGCCAAGGACTACATTTTATAACATTCACCTACATTCGCATCACCTATTGAAAATAACAATAGTTCATTGTTGTGTATTGATTACTGCTATAAGTTTTGATTGCCCATTATTTGATTGACTCATTAAAAATATTTTATTACAGCACAATCACGACTTAGGTAGTATAAGGTAGTCTTTTATCATAACCAAATTCATTGTTCATACAATTCCGATAATATTGTTATCAGTGTGTCAACACTAACTAAATAATCTTTGTCATATTTTTGCAGTTAAGCATTAGGTATGCAGGTGGTTTGTTGCCAGGCTTATGATTCTGAATTTAAGTATATTTTCTTACTAGATAGTCTGTTACTCCTGTCAATAGTAAGCGACAATAATATTATACTAATTCTATTCCTAAATGACTACCTTATGTACGGTGTTTCTGGCAAATACATTCCTTTGACTTTACCCTACGAGCGTTTCACTACCGTATCAATCAGCCTGCGCATGTATTACGTCTAATAATAGAGAAACGTTCCCAAAGGATGCATATGTCGGATTCAAACGTTCGTCCTGTCTAAAACTAGGAATTAGTCATGAAGTGGACGTCGAAACGGATCATATGGTTGTAGATAACATACGCATGACCAGATAGCTCCTTCAAGCGCGAGCTTTGGCAATGGGCCAAGAAAGCGCTAGGACAGATAAGACAACGTAAATATCGGAGTGAACTTTAGATTATCATATTTTTTGTGTTCTCTTATTATCGTTCTCGACTAACAATAAAAGCATCTTTTAGTATTTGGGAATGTGCAAAATAATCTTTACACCTTAACATTATTTTGGGGCAATGATTAAGAATAATAACAAACTATAATCACTAATCCATTTGTCAGACTTGGTGATTACAAAATTATTACTTAGCATCGCTAAAACATAACTGGCGAAATGTGCTACTTTTACTACCTCTGGCAAATGGATCAGGGATAGACAACAGTAGCGAAGGGTCAATTTTTGTACGAGGTAAGCCGGGGTACATATCTTTAATGTGATTATATTATCTGTCTATCTATAGAATACTGACTGTGTCATTTTTCAAAGGGAAGCCGGTAGGAATCGAGCTGAATGGAACCATTGCCACTGATAGACAAGCGAGTATACGTGTGTGTTCCATCCTGGATGCTGAATAAGTAACAGATAAGAATTACATGATTTTTATCATCTGTATCATGCCTGCTCGAGAAATTAATTAAAAAGGAAGCTCGTGGCAAAAATATACCAGCCGCCCGGGTTAATCTTTAGGTTAAGCCGTGCTTGCCTAGGTTGGTCCGTCAGTACTAACTGGGTTGTGGTCAGTTAGGCAGTCGCTCCATGTAAAATACTGGTATTAAGCTGCATCCGATTAGGCTGGAAGCCGACTCCAACATAGTCGGGAAAAGGCTAGGCAGATGATGACTCCTACGATTATTAAATTTCTAACCACGATCGTAATTCGAAGACTGCACTGATACGAAATAGATATTGTTTCATTACGTCCCGTGCATGACTAGTGATAATAAAATTACACTCAAATGCGGAACACGTAAGCGAGCATATTTCCTTATTCGTTTAACACAATTGAGTTTTATAGTAAGTCTTCAGCCATAAACTGTTGAAAGTAAAAGGTAATAAGTGGTCATATCGAATACATAACAAGCTTTGTTTTACAAATTGACTCATACACGACTAATCTACCTATCTTCGAAGTAGCAATTTTGTTTGGTTTCTGCCATTTAAGAAAAGCTGGAGAAATTGTGTGAGGAATGATATGAAAGAATCAGGAGTAAATAAAACCTCTTGCGCCGATTTCAAAGGGATACAGACAGGAATATAATTATTTGAGCCTTTTCGATTTTGTCACACGTATAAAGGATGAATTGGAGATGAATAATAAAAGAGGTAGATATCTTTATCAATTAAAAAGTAATGCTTATACGTTCATAGTGTATTTTCGAGTGTACACGAGTATCCATCAAATATTATCTAAGTCTTCTTCATACGAAATGCGCAGGATAATAATTATCTTTCACCGGCTTATTTTTACTTTCATATCAATGTTTCGTAGAAATGAGTACTATAAATAAGTAGTATTATCTATCACACTTGTTGGTCATTTCGTTATCTGCATTTGATGTCTAAGTACCTGTACACTGGAAAATTGAAAAGAAGTCTTTTCCATAACAGTTCCTGTCTGAATCGCATTTTGGCACTTAAGGGTTTTTACCAACTATCCCCATTTGGTGGGATATGAATCATCATCATCTGCCTAGCCTTTTCCCAACTATATTGGGGTCGGCTTCCAGTCTAACCGGATGCAGCTGAATACCAGTATTTTACATGGAGCAGCTGCCTATCTGATCTTCTCAACCCAGTTAGTACTGAGTAATACGATACCACTTGGTCAGACTGGTTGCAGACTTTTTGGGCCACTGACTACCTAACGACTGTCAAAGATCTATAAATGACACCCGGGACCAACGGCTTAACATGCTTTCCGAGGCACAGAGGAAACTCGGTATGTAATGGGTGGTCACCCATCCACAGACCAACCTAGGCAAGCACGGCTTAACCTAAAGATCGATCCGAGCGGCTGTTATTATTTAAGCTGAATATGGTAACGAATTTATTCAACTAGGTTTTTATTCGTGTCTTACATCAATACAGGTCTGAATGTAGCCCTCCCCCGTCTTTAATGACCCCATGAATGTTTATGCATATTAGGTATGTCAATTCCGTACGAGTCAAATTGCCCGTTGCTGGAGTTTGCTGGGTTATTTTTTTTTAAATTTTCTTGTCTTTCAGCGGTCCAACGTTATTTTACACCATTATCGTAATCACTATAAGCTTTGTTCTCGTTACAATAAGGTTATTTTTGGTCCGTCAGAATCATAGTAAACTTTATTCACGTTACAATAAGTTTGCTGTCAGAAATTATATGGCTATGAAAGGACTGTAAACTGTTTTGGAGGGAGTGGATGGAGACCGCGTTGCTTTGGTCGGAGTGGATGGAGACCTCGTTGCTTTGGAGGAAATGGATGGAGACCGCGTTGCTTTGGACGAAGTGGATGGAGACCGTGTTGCTTTGGAGGGAGTGGATGGAGACCGCGTTGCTTTGGACGAAGTGGATGGAGACCGTGTTGCTTTGGAGGGAGTGGATGGAAGACGCGTTACTTTGGAGAGAAAGGATAGAGACCGCATATAGGCAAGCGCAACGTTGTACACATTCCAGCTAAATGGACCGACGACTTTAAAAAGGTTGGCTCAGACCGGATGTGGAAGGCGGAGATCAGGCTGCTGTGGCGCAGCTTGTGAGGGGACAGTGTCCAGCAGTGGACAGCGCTGCGATAGGCGGAGCTCATTGATCCATTTATATAACTACTAATGACATGTACTGACCGGTGACACAGCTCCGTTGTTCGGTTGTTGCATGGTGCTCGAGAGTGGGGAGGCAGGCGTCCTTAGCGGCGACACCGTCATGCCGAGCTGCTTGCTGTTGATGAGACGCCGGAGTAACTGTGTTGCTTCGCCGCTGCGACCTGGACAAACAGGGCAATAAATTGTTGAGCATTTCATGACATAAGGAGGTCTTGATAAAAAGACGCTAGGTTGATCTTCAAGTTTAAGTAACGCTTAGCGAGGTGGAAATACAACGAATAAAATTGGGGATTTGAAACATTACACCCTATTCCTCATATCCATACACTGGTGACCCCGAACTTGGACGTCAGCGCAGCCTTCGGACAACGGGGGAAAATGCTGGACAGATGATGGCGGAAGCTGCAAAGTTGCTAACTTTCTGAACGCACCCTCTTAAAGCGGAGATGTCTTCTCTCATTGGTATGAAAACACAACAAAATATGAGCATCTCTTTTTATTTAAAACTAGCGGCCCGTGACGGCTTTGCACGGGTGGACATTTATTTATTAAACATTTTGGGATAAAATATAGCCTATGTTACTCAGGGATAATGTAGCTTTCTAATGCTGAAATTTTTTTTAAATCGGCACAGAATTTTTTGAGTTTATTCATTACAAACATACACACACACAAAAATACAAATCTTTCCTGACAAATGGCCTGCATTTAAACTGCATTTAATTAATTACATGATTAGCAGCCGAAAAATTCACACGTTTCGAATGATAAGGTTTCATTTATAGAGTAGCACATTTTCCAAAACCGGTATTATTTGGGTAAAGTTCGAAGATTTTCTCAAAGTACCTATATACTAAATGGGGTTGTACTAGAACGTACTTATGTTGTTTCAGTCAGATTTAAAACAATAAAATGATGCACTAAATACAATGAATTGCTAGAATTTAAATGCATAGTTTGATGAAATTACGTTATTGACAGATTGTTCCCTACCAGGCGGATGTTCGATACAGGCGAAATTGAACCATCGAAGAGTTACAATAGAGTTTATGTTGTCATGGTTTGATGTTAGTTCTACGGTTTATTCCCAAACCTGGCAATTAAATTATGCTGCATGATATTGTTGTGTGAATTATAAAGTAAAAGTAACGAAGTTCAATGTCAAATGTCAATGACTGAGATGTAAAAGTGAAAAAAATATTGTTTACCATTTTATATGATATATTTGAACGATAAGATTAATTTAAAAGGTGTGTTTTGTGATGGAACACCAGTGCGAATGTCTTTTGGAGGAGTCTTGTGCCTAATTTTGAAAAAAAAAACTAAAATTGCATTTAAAAATAAGTATGTATGGTCTTCACGGAATATAGTATGGTCATTTTTGCAACACTTGATGAAATGTATGTATTATCTGCCTAGCCTCTTCACTACTATGTTGAGGTCAGCAAAATACTGCTTGGTGAGGATGCTTGACAGCCTTTCGGGCCTCCGAACATCCGTAACGACTGTCAAAGATGTTCGAATGTCAGCTGGGATCAATCGTGCTATCCCAGAAGGACGGCTACGTGTCGATATGAACAATCAAATACATGAAGCGAACTCGGCTTGCGTAGCGTAAACTTCCTTCAGACAAGATTTTGGTGTTGCCAGGAATATTTCTTTGTTTTTTTTTTTTGCAAAAAAAGCACAGTATAATTGCAGCGAGCGATAGATTAAGGTGTTAATCTACAATTTCTGGAAATGAATTATATGTTTAAAATCAAAGGAAATGCCTTTTAGTTTAAGTTTTCCTTGACTGTCGTTAATGAATCGCCACTTACAAAGTTGATAACACAAACTCGCTATCGCAAATCCTGAAGCCTGTCAATCATCGTTATCTCTAAGTACATATTATCTGAATATATGAATGTGTGTGTGAAAAACAAACGAAAAAAAAACAAAGAAACAACGGATGGACTGTTTGAAAGGGGTTTATTGACCTGAGGAGTAATAGAGAAGTATGGAAGAAGAAGACCATGCTGTGCTGACTCCAAATAAATTGGGATAAGGGCAGAAGAATGATGATGTTTATGTATGTATGTATGCAAGTGTGTGTGCTCACCGTTTTGCCTGTGTAACGCTTGCCACAGCGATTCTTTGTCCTGTTCGTGTTCCATGGGCGGCTGCGGCGAAGACTGGGTCGATCGAGCTGACTGGGTCTCTTCAGGGTCGTCCTGTAATGTAAACAACGTTTATTAAGCGTGACAAATTGTCCTGACCCCTACCCCAAAAAAATCTTTTGACAGAAAAACATAACGTTTATATGCGGAAGGGGTGGGCAGTAGTTTATAGTATACCCACATTTCACCAGTTATGCGTAAGTCCCGTCTAATATCGTAGGGGCCTTCTGAGACAAACCGGGCACATATTCAGAATCCGCGCTACTGGTGCGAAGTTCTTATGGAAAAACATATTAACATTTAGCGCGACCTGGGAATCGAACCCAGTAACTCCACGGTCAGCATTTGCGCTTGAAACCAACGGCAGTACAAATTCGACGATAACAGATCTTATTCAGGGACTGAACCCATAAAATTACAAACCGGTTGATGATATCAGTAAAATGTTTGGAGGTCACACAGGTTGCAAAAATATCACTCAATGTCGCTGGATGCAATGACGTCATCAACCTTGTTCGTTATCTCTCGTTTTCTATTGTGGCCGGCAGAATACCTAGCCTAGTTGACCTTCCTCTGTTAAGCATGCTACTGAAATGAATACTCATTAAATTGTGTAAGGGTCTCACCTGCGACATCTGAGATATATCCATCTGTAGCCTGTCCGGGTCCGACCCACTACTGCTCCTACTACAATCTTCATACACCGATGAATTTTCCTTCGACGTTTTCATTTTGGTTCGCCCGAAAACGTGTTGCTTGTATTCATCAACAAAGTTCGTCTTGTGTGTGAGTGCGCCGTGGAAGTAAGTGTTCGTGTGCTCCTGCTGGTCGCTCTGGTCGTTGGGCTCGCTTTTGACGGAACTGTAGAGTGAGAGGTCCATCTCCTTGTTGTCATGGTCTTCGTTGCTGGTGGGGCTGGCTTCGTGCTGCGGCGCGCCGTACGCGGCGTACTGCTCGTCCGCGTACTCGTGCGGGTAGCTGTCGCCCGCGCTTGTCGCGTGCGTCCTGTCTATGACCCCCGAGTAGTTCGGTGGATACTTCTGAGATTCTTCGTTTTCCCGCTGAGCGACCGCCACAGCCTTGCTTATAATATCGATGACGGTATTGCAGTGCATCACCTCTCTCGCTCTGTCCGAGGGCGGTAAACTCGGCACACTGTTGAACATTATATGAGGCTCGTCTTCCGCTCCGTGTTTGACTGCATATTTACTTGGATCGTAATTTTTTATCTGTAGTAGTGTGACCGCCGCCTGCCGGCTCTCCAAGTTCTTCATCTCCTCAGTCGAGTCCGGAGAGCCGATCTCGGCATATTTGTGTTTCAACTCGTGCTCGTACTCGCTGTCGCTCAGCGGTTTGATAATTTCTTCCAATTTTGCCGCCGTTATGTTCAGGATTTCCTAAAAAGTAAAAGACAATGTTTGATCATCAAGCGGCGCTTCACACTTATTAGTAGGACGATAGCACAAACAAACATCGACCAATGAGACGCTCGCTCATTTCATGTCACTCGTGATATCAGGCGGCTCCTAACTGATAAGATAAAACGTATTGTGATCCGAAGGTGTTCTCCAGTACTCTTTCTAATTTCGATGAAAATGTATTTCCCAACTATATGCAAAGTGAGTGACCGTGGTGACCGAGATACAAAACAGAGACGATCGTTGTATGTGTACCTAAAAGATTATATAAGTAATGGTGTTTCTTTGTTGTAGGTGTTAATGATATTATGCGTCCTAGTTTCGTCGAGCCGCGCACAAGAGGCCGACGCGGAAAACGTTCCATGTGATATTACCCTACAAGATTCCTCCAATCTAACATTAAACTGTTCGCGCCGAAACATAGATGAGATCCCCGAAAAATGGCCGGAGAGGATAAACAGCATAGACAAAGGTAACAACATTACCGATGCAGAGAGGAGAGAGGCATCATTCATCTTGTACTATCACGCACAAGTATGACGTAAACAAAACAAATAGCTGCAATTCCATCAAGTTTTGTATATTAAGCATTTCCCAAAAATAACTATCGGTTTATGATCATCTGATGAAATTTTAGTGTGATAATAAATTATTCACAATAAATTCGGAGAGTCGTGCATACATTACGTACGCATGTGTATGGTTGCAGTGAAGTTTTTCGTGGGAGGAATGGATTAGGTTTTATGATAATACTTAGTTTTATGAATATTGATGAAGTGTTAACAGGACTATAAACCATTATTAACGTGATATATGCAAAGTATTTGAGCTGGATTTGGAGTTACTTTAAATTTTGTGGAGGAAAGAAAGCAGGTGGGTTAATGTTAATTTGGTACATTCCAGATACCCATGTGTTGATTACGTTTTTCAACAATACAATTTCGAATGTGTCCCAACTGCCCGTGGTGCCGGGACTGAGGGTCGCCATCAGCTTCAAGTCAAATGAGATCGTTGACATCGAGGACGATGCTTTCAGCAAAATCGAGGCATTGGTGTACTTGGATTTGAGCAACAATTACATTTCAGGTATGTATGATGTTATTATCATTTGAGTTGAAACAGGTAGCCAGGTACAGGTAGGCACACACACAATATTTGAGCCAGATGTGAGATAAGGGCCATGTTTGGTCAACAAACAGGTTGAGGCATCACCTTTTGTTTACCTAACAGCACAACATAATTTTACATTCATTTTTAACATCCTTCCTAAATTGTAAATCACTAGCTTATGCCCGCGGCTTTGCTCGCATGGAGTCCGGTAATTTTCCCACGGGATCGTACTACCGGGATAAAAAGATGAATGAAAATAAAGTATCCTATGTGTTAATGCAGGTTATAAACTATCTGTGTGCCAAATTTCATCCAAATCCGGTCAGTAGTTTGTGCGTGAAAGTGTAACAAACATCCAGACATCCATACATCCTCACAAACTTTCGCATTTATATTATAGTAGGATTTATTCACTTAATGATATTTTTCCGTCATTATCGTTTTACCTGTCAGACTTCTTACTAATTACCATGGTGCCTCTAGTCAGCAAATAAATAAACAATGACTGGCTATAAAGATTGCCCAGTTGACCACCCCAACCGTTAAGCTATCAACGCCAACGTATGCACGGACGCGAGAGAGACGTAATACGTGATTATTGATCAGAAAAGACTTATCTGGGTCAGATATTTATGTTCACAAGAAAAGCAAACATGTATCACTAACAGACGTGATGTTCTACATACGCTGTTCAACTTAAATGCTTAGTAGGAACAATGATTACTGCAATCAGTCAGGTGACATTAACATATGGATCCTGTTGAATACAAGGGCAAAGCATATCCGTTTGCTTTACTTTTGTTCAAAACCTTGGCGAAATGAAATTGTAACAAGACCTTTTTTTAACATACAGCATATTGCTCGTTTGCGACAACGATGACATAACTCAAAGATTTAGATTTTTCGGTGTTGTTTGTAGGTAGTTGAAAGTTAAAATAACGAAAGTGAGTATTAAATTAAGTTACGAAAAATACGTAAAATAAACCATTCAAATGGGTTTCTATGCCAAAAATATTGGCAATGTAATAAAAAAAAATAGTTTAATAAAAAAAGCTGTAAGTATGTACTGTTTTTCTTATTTTTCGAGTTATGTCATTATTGTCGCGAACAAGAGACATATTTACTTTGTTCAACATTGAAACTGTTATCTTGTTATGTCAGTCTGTATGAGGAAAAAAAAGTTGTGGATATTCCACAAAATTTTTGAGAAGTAAGTAATTCGTTATCATGATCACTTTTGCGGATAACATTAGTCCGCTTAAGTATTATAAGATTGAGATCCCCCACATCTTCCTATTACACAAAAAAAAGGAAGTCGACCAGACAGATAAACACAAAATTAATATTACCTAAATCCCAACCAAAAAATTCTTTCAAATCCATAAACAACATTAGTGAAGTGTAAAAGTTTCCATTACGTCTATGATTTCAAACTTTCCATTCTAAAGGTGAATGAATTCTGCTAAATGTACCTTCAAACGTGGCGTGATATACATAATACATCTAGATTGGAAACCCATTCATGAATTCCATTTTTTGCGTTTTTGATTTACTTACCTATACGTTTTTGAAATGGCTGGCATATCTACATTGCAACGAAATAATGGCATATGTATGAAATCAGTTAGCACAATAATTTTGCTAATGTAGTTAACAATTTATTATCTTTCGTTCTACACAGATAGGAGCGTTCACTCAACATCTTTCATAATATTAGTCACCGTCAGCGGTACATTTATTTATATGGTTTCGCCGAAGAACGCTACGTTGCAACACTTTGATTCACAAAAATGTCGTAAACACCATCTAACAATAGCCTTGACTAAGTCATGGATGTATCGAGGAGCTTAGTTCTCTGTATTCCTAAGTGCATATTAAGTTGTTGCTGTTTGGTGATGCACAACTAGACGACAAGAGCTTCAGTGTTTAGCAAGCAGTCTTATTCTGAGTATTGTAGGAAACAAGCACGTGGCTTATGCTATTACTAGAAATATCCCCAACAGGATCCTTCAAATGATTGAGTTTAAACATGAATATTTCTATATAATTACTATAAATACGATGACTAACTCAGATTGGATCTTAATGATATAAATGAAGCAATACCTAGATTACTAAGACAATAAAGCAAATTCTCATCTATTGTTAAGCATCTAGATTATACACACCTATCGCATTCAGATCCACAAGCAATTAACAACAAAGTCTAAACGGAACATACCTAGCCAGCGAATACAAGGACGACAAAAAAATCATTAGCGATACAAGAACAACAGAGCTAATCCCCGAGCAAGCGACACTTCAATCAAAGGCCCGGTTCAATGATCCGTAATTATAGTTTTGTGAGACAATTTTCTAATTTAAGATTTCCTTTTATTAAACCGACAAATGGAATTTTAAATTAGGACACGCCTAGAGGACAACACAAACAAGTTTCTGATAGTGCTACTATCAAACCATAGATGTATATAGGAAATATACATAGGACACAAATGATAAAGTATTTTATCTCTTATCTAAACACTCATGTGTACAATAAGAAGTCGCAAATAGTCTTTACGCAAACTACATCTATCTAATCAACATAAATACATAATCATGAAGAAAGTGTGTACACGGAGATGATCTCTGAAAATATTCTGTCGATTTGGCCGCTCGTTAGAAAGTAAACTCAACAATTACGAGCGCACGATAAACTATCAGAAGTACGATGTAGCGCAATTAATGCTCATTAGTCAATAATTAATCAAACAAAGGCCACAGAGATGAAAGTAATACAACTAAGAACAAATATTTTATGTAGATTGCGCTAACTGTATGGTAATCATTATTATTATCAGCTTAAAATGTCTTCGTGACTTTGATCAAGGGTGCGTTGTTGGGCAAAGTTTCTCCATTATTCATTTTATGAGATGAAGTATTTATCTAAACTAATAAATAGTAAATAAAATGCAACCACAGTTCTGGCACAGTGAAAACGATGAATCACTAGGAAAGTGGGCGGACGGAATAAGCCGTAAGCAGCTTCAGAATGAATACAAAGCAGGAAGTTATATTGACGCAAAAACTACAAGTGCATTGCGTTTAGACAACACTTCTCTAAAAACAGAAATAGGTCCTAGTTTTATTACTAAAGTAAACATATTGTACGTTTCCAGGCGAGGTGTTGAGGAGCGAGATTTTCCAAGGTCGTTACATTGACGGAATATACGCCAACATCGCCCTAGAGACGCTGAACCTGGGCCACAATGACATCCACTCGCTGGACCGGTATCTGTTCCAGTACACGCCCAACCTGACAAGACTGTACCTC
The DNA here is from genome assembly GCA_905220335.1 of Noctua pronuba. NCBI lineage: Eukaryota > Metazoa > Arthropoda > Insecta > Lepidoptera > Noctuidae > Noctua > Noctua pronuba. The sequence goes on along the minus strand of LR999900.1, from coordinate 6,338,872 downwards.
AACAATAACCCTATTGAGATCCTAGATCGTGTGACAATCCTTGCATTGGCTAGTGCTACTAATTTGCAGGTAAGAGGAAGATTGATGTGTATCATAGATATTAGAATATATTTCTATGATGTATATTTACGGATTTCTGGAAATCCCCTACCTAATCGGATCCTCTTTATCATTCCTGGCATAACACGTCGAGATCTAAACTACAATTTCAAGGGAAACCAAGGTTGCGCAAAGTGATAAATGCGCTGCTGTTCATCTAACTGACATAATTCTTTAATCGCCACTTACGAAACCCAAAAAATGGGGTGACCTACATTTATTTAGGGATCACTATCACTAACAACGATCGCAACTATTTACAAAACAAAGTTCACGAACGAAACTGTCTGTTTAGACGTCGAAAAAAAACCTAGATGGACTTTGAAGTTGAACCTACGGTTAAATTTAAACCACACCTGCAGAATAATAATTAGGAGATAGAAAACCTAAACCAGATCTTCATAATTATTTAATGGGTCTGTTGATAAATTCGCAAGTAACCTGATAAAAAACGGGGTTATCAAACTCTGCCTTTTTATTAAAGCAATATAATTCTGATTTACGATGGGACAAGTTCTTCAAGTATTGTGTCAACCTCAGCTTAGACGTCATGAGAATATTAAAAAGTCTATTACTAGAAGGGACTTTGCAAAGTCTAGAACAATGAGTATTAGTCACGTTATAGAAGATACTCTCGTCGCCATTAATTAAAATATATCAAAGATTAATGACCGAGATTACACACATCGATCATTTCCAATTAAGATTACATTCCAACATTATGCCAAAGGATCTAAGTATGAGATATCTTTAGTAACTTCAAGTAGACCCTTTGAGAGGCATCTTCTATTGTTAGCCGGGGACTCCCGCTGCGTTATCCTTCACCTATAAATAGACGTGTTTTTTTTTTATTTCAGGTATTGGACTTGGCCAAGACCGACATCGACAGCATACCCCTAGATGCGTTCAAAGGGTTGACGAAGTTGCAACAGATCGATTTGTCGGACAACAAATTCGTGACCGTGCCGGAAAGTCTGAGTCTCGTCGGCGAGTCCCTGAAGTATCTCACGTTCAACAACAACCCCATTGTGGAACTCAATGATGACAGCTTCGTAGGTAAATAGTTCACACATAAATAACACACATATTTATACTTTGAATTAGTTCTAGTACTATGCATAGATTTTATAAGTATTGTAAAAATATTCGGTGCGGAACCAATTTATAAAATACTTTTAGTCGTAGCGTTTCGTTATCTAATAACAGATTATTTATCTAATTTTATGTGTAGAAACTACGGAGAAATAATATTTATAAATGGAGTGGAAATAACTTAGATGACTTCAGTGAGTCATAGATAGGTACAATACAAAATAACATTATATGTATAGAAGAACCTGTTGTTGTTATCATCTCACGGGAAATACCAAAATCAGAGAACATTTTTACGACGCTGTTTATCTTCACTACTGCCAAATCAATCGCCATGATTTCACTCCAATCTCGCACTCAAGTGCTTTTATAACACTAGCCTATTAATTTAGCACGAATTGGACCCGATGTTTGGCAACGACGTTAATCTGGAGCATATTATGAAGTTTATACTATCAAAGTATCTATTTCAAGAATAATTATTTACTCCATTATAGAAAACTACGCACACTACTTACTCTATTAAAATTCCAGATACTCTGGTGCTTACGTAAACAATCTGCAGCAAAAAATCGCCTTAGATGTTTATCTATATGTGGAATAGTACCTATACACGTACTCGTAAATACGGAAGTACATAATAATAATAGAATCAGTTTTTTTGCAGGCTTAACGAACTTGATCGAATTGGAAGTCGGCGAAAACGATTACTTGGACGAAGTGAAACGCAGCACGTTCTCCCCGCTCAAGAACTTGAGGGTACTTCACCTTTGTCACAACCGAAATCTGCGATACATCAGCCATAATGCGTTCCGCGGATTGAAAGACAAATGGACCTTGAAGGAAGTGAGTAACACGCGCCTCAACAAACTTCAGATACCTAGGTACCTAGCATCTACGCGTAAAAACCCTACGATAGTTTTCGTATGCGTAATGCGAATTCGGCGCGTTCAAGCTATTATCAAAGCGGAAATAATTTATTCCGATATTTTTGTAACGAACAAAATCTCGTTTGGAGTCATGTCTTTAAGTATATTCTCACAATGATTAATGTTACTCAGGATGACGACACCCGTCTATTATTGTGACTGATATTCTATTATAAGCACATAGTAACATGGTTTATCAGAAACAAATCTACTTATTCTACACATTTTGGTGACCATATAATCTTCAGATTATAGACTGCATGCAATCCAATTTGCCCCAGTTTTTGAGTGCTTACATGACAGTCGCCGATCGGGGTCAGCTTACTAATCATTTTAGTGTTATTTTGATTCACAATCAATCAGTACATTGCCACATTTATCCTAAAACTGGAACGGAATTGATTGTCACTATTGCGATCTCAATATCCTACACTAATTACATTGACATTTGAGATGTAGATACAGTATCAACATGTGTACCTACTACTCAAGAAGGCAGAAAGATAAGCTACTATGGGAATTCCCAAAACATGAGTTGCTTTGTAACTCTGATAAGATCAAAATTAATGTTTTTGTATTTAAATATTTTTATGTAGAGTAGCTGTTTACATTTAACACACATTATCAGTAACATTTAAGTGGTTTTCCTACTTTAGTAGAGATAAAAGGCCTTCATAAAAATAATGTAACATTATTCAAATTCAGGGCAAATTGCCCAGACACTTGATACTGTACATCACTAAAGAGTATTTTGACTCTTGTTATTAAAACGTTATTTTCCATGTTTTTGCTTGTTCTACAAAATTTTCCTTTGTCAAACAGGTGTACCTTGATGACAACTACCTCAGTGAACTTTCCACTGACCTGATGCCATGGAACAAATTAGAGATATTAGGATTGACTGGCAACAACTGGCTGTGCAACTGTGATCTAGCCAATATTGTGACTAAGCAGGAAGCAGGCACCAAGTTCCAGATAGGAGAGGTTCCTTAGTAAGTAGTCACACAAAAAGTAAAAATGGTTCTTGATATTCAAACAAATTGGTTCTATTTAACCCTAAGGTTGACTGATAGAAGTGCCTTCATATACTTCTGAGTTCACGGTTTGCCACTTTTCACAATGCAGTAAAAAAAAGTGGGATGATTACTTTTGTGAAATGTTACATTCTTTCAAGAATGTCTAGATAATCCCACTCAGGGTAGAAGCCACCATGTGCTATAATTGGATTATCCTCACTACCATCAATTTGAGTGGTCAATGGGGAGTTCAAATTCAATCAGTGGATTTTATTGCTCTGATGTTTGGTTTATTTAATGGTGTAATGTCAACTCATAAAACAATTACTGAAGTCATACTATTTAATGAGATAATGTTGCAGTTTATACTGTACTTTAAATTAAGTTTTAAACTTAAATCTGTTGATTTGGTCAACTAATAAAAGTTTAAGACTAAATAAAATAATATAGATAAAAGATATCAATTTAGGATTAATAAGTGCACAAATCTCTGCAATCATAATATAAATAGATTAATAATACCACTATGTATTAAAGAATTAATGAGTATTGCCTCATTTATTGATATCTAATAATTGTGATGACATAAACAAACTATTTTGAGTTTTATTACACCAAGCACATCTTGACTTCTGACTACTTCTAAGAAATAAATTTGTAGTGTTTTAACATTAGTATTTATTTACAGCTGTGCAGCGCCCATGAGACTCAGTGGAGCATACATAACAAACATCACACTGTCCTACTGCCCCACTTTGGACAGTGCATCAGCCCCCCACAGGTCCAGGGGTTTCACCCTAGCTAATTTAAAGCCAAAACATGTCCTCTACAGCATCTTAGGAGTAGCATTCGTAGTTACTATAGGCATTGTCCTAGGCCTTCTTGTCAAGGGAATGAAGTCTTGCTACAACAACAAGATCAGAAGCCAGCCCATTCACTACATCAACATTAATTCAGATACCAGTTTTGCATAAGGACTACTTACTTAGTACTTACATACATTGTATTATATTTTAATAGATTTAAACTGACAGCATACCATTATATAGAAACAATAATATGTAAATAGAAATTGTATGTTTTTTTTTGGAAATTATTAATAAATTTTTAAAATCTTATTCAACTATTTTCTTTCTGTGAATAGAAAAGTATGATGTATGGATGGATATAAACTCACCTCTTTTGGACCAGATAGTGAATTGGCATATTGCACAAACTGTTCCAAAAGTCGTTCAGACTTGTGTGATAGTTCTCTGAAGGTGTGAAATTCATCAAGTTTGTGTGCACAGCCCCCACACACAACTTGTGGCAGCAAGTCTTCAGGGGACACCTAAAAATATTATTCACAACATTAGACATGTACCTGTGTTAGTTTCACAACACCAGTCATTAAGAGAGTTGATGTGGCCAGTGACCTTTTGCAAGTGTAATCATAGATGATGAGTCATTGGTGGCAATCTGATAACAAACACATTAAAGAAACCCACAAGTTGCTTGCCACACCAAGGAGGATACACACTGAGACAAAAATGGGAAGATGCAGTCCCCCTGCAGATTGATTCCCTTAAAATACAAATCTAAATTTAGATAATATTGAAATCTCAAAATAGCAGGCCATAGCATAATGTGGATAAGCACTGCAAGGAGAGCATTGGTTTGAGTAGTGTATTTGTGGAGGAGTGGAGGCGAGGGCGCTCGGGCCAGGCAGGAGCGGGGCGACCGGGCGGGTGAGGCGAGCGCGAGGTGGTCTCCGGCCGCGCTCCTTTGTTATCAGCGACGCGGCCGCTGATACAGCGCGCCTGCCACACGCTCGCATATCACTTCCACGAATGACATTAGTCATACGGCCAAGCAATCGACGCGTGGGCCGTAATATGATATCACAATGCGAAAATACCCAACACCCGCGAGAAAGTTAATGGCGCTTATCAGCATCCACAATCTCATACGCTTACGCTAAACTTTCACACGAGAAAACTCCTCCTTCTAAGTAATCATTGCGAGAAATAATCCGAAATTATTACCATTATTGACAAATTTGCCATTATCATCTCGGAAAGCCGTGATTTATCCTTATCACGGTCGAAAATTGGAAGTTTAACATCACTGCAATTATCGCCACAGAATGATAAACAAAGGCGACACACTGAATGGAACTTCGGCGGCAAATTACACATATTTAGAAATTAAAACAGAGAAAGGTATTCACAACGAAAGAAAACATTTAGAAATTAATCAAGTAACTTAATTAAAAATTAAAAGGTTTTGTTGAAAATATAACTCAGCATGCGATGATGTAGAATACATCACATCGCGATTGTCAACCAAACGAACGAACAAGCTACACACACATTGAAAATCTCTATTGTTTACGAAGCATTCTAAGCGTCGTGTGTGTGAGCCACGAAAGTTTGTTCTAGTTTACGCACTGATAAAATGATAACATTATCAAAATGTTTTGTATTGTCAATATCATTCAAAAAGATAGTATTATTGATTTAAATTTATGAATGAATAGTTATTATGTTACATACGATGGTAGAAATATTTAAAAACGTAGAATTAACTCCATATAAATAATCGTAAACGCGAAAAATTGAAAATCCCGGAATCAATCGTAACAGTTAAAAATTAACTAGTTAAAAGAGTTGAAATTAGTCATAAAATTATCGTAAATAAACGAATATTCTGTATAAATAATAGGTTTCATGAAGACATATTTTCCAGTGAAATAATTTCCTTTAACGAGAATATCATTCCGATTACTACTGAATGAATGAAAAAGTCTGTGCAACTTAACGTCAACGTCATGCATGTGTCAATGTGTCCTGTCATCGAATGAAAGCAGGAATTCCCATCTCATTTCGTCGCCTACTGTGGATTTAATAATATTATTTATTTTCTAAAAATCCCTAGCTCGTCCACAAGGGGTCTAAGTTATTTTATTTAATAGTGCAATAGAATTGTATTACAGTTATGTCGTGAATCAGTCATTTTATGCTACAATTCAACGAGGCACAAAAAAACAATTACCTTTATTAAAATTTAATATTGGTAGTCCATGATTATGATAAAATGAGCCGCCAGAGCCACTCATCAACTTCGATTGCTGATGGAACTGTTAGTTCTATAAGTAATATAGAAACTACATCGGACACAGCTCAACTTTTAAGCAATGAAGATGCTAGTACTTCTAATTACACACAACTCAACAAATCTGTGAATTTTGAGGTATGTAGAACATTAATTTGAACAATGATGTAGGTATTTCCTACATAATTTTTCAAATTATGATTCTGTACTATGTCTACTATTAATATTGTTTCTATCTCTGCATGCTATGATGTAATATTATTATAAGTATTAGGTTTCAAGCATTTGTTGATATTACTCACTAGCTTATGACCTCTTTGTGTAATCAATTATTGGTTTAGAATAACTAACACAGTCACGTGACTCAGTACATTGATTGCATTTCACAATGAGAATTTCGGAGGTTTACATGAATTTGATACTTGTGGATACAAGGTGATAAATTAATTATTCATGTGCAGGACTCAGATGATGATGAATTCCATGGCAGCCATGGAATTAGAAGAAGGCAGCCACAACAAAAGATTGAGCCGGGGTCAATGAATGTTCTCTCAGCTAAATATGAAGTAAGTTTAAGAATAGACAAAACATTTTTTTTTTGTTTGCTTCTCCTGTCAATCCTCCTTGTTTTTTGTGTAAAACCAGTATTTTGCTAAAGAATACTGGTTGATCACGATCTGTAAGGGTAATCAATAGTAATAGTTTTATGTGGGTAACTGGTAATTCCATATAAAATAATCATTTTATTGAATTGTTTCCCTATTAAACTTTGTTGATAATACCAAATCCCAAAAACTGTAGATTAGATAATCAACCATAATATTAATGCCTGTTTCATTTTCAGAGTTTAGACTATGACACTTGTGAGAATCACCTACTCCTTGACGAGGAGCGGAAAAGAGGATATGCTTTCATAGTCTGGAAAGACATAGCCAGGTGGTTCATTATACTGCTAATCGGAATAATAACAGCGCTCATAGCATTTTTCATAGACATATGCATTGAAGAATTCTCAAAAATCAAATACAGGGAGCTTAAGAAATGTATCCTTTTCACAGAATTGTAATTTATCTGTATAATGTATAGTGATTCTTCCTGTTTTCTGGTATCTCTCATTATTTGCCTAATTATGTAAAGTACTGATAACCACAATTAAAAATTATTTAAATTTGTTTCAGCTACAGACCTATTTAGATATGTATAACTAATGATCATAATCATTTATTCCAATTTTGGCATAAATGAAACACATTTTTTTTCTGCTTATAAAGTTGCAAATGAACTGGAACATTAAAATAAATTAGCATTTAATTACCTCTCACTCAATTAATTACATTATGCCTCACTCAATTAGGTACAAAATAATATGATTTCCATGACTAATTCATTAACAGCTGTGGACAAATATGTGGTACAAGACAAATTATACATTCCTTACCTGCTGTGGGTGTTATCGAACATTTGTATAGTTTTCATTGGCTCCATGCTGGTTGCATATGTTGAGGTAAGTACTATAGTATTACTTATTTATTTAACAAGTTTGTGGTCTCTTCAATTTCAGTATAAAACAAATATGAGTTCAAAGTTCAATTCCGGAATGCGAGTTTTGCGGCATCACTAATGAATTTCGAAATATTTCTTATCTAAGTTTGTTGTTATACAATTTTAATGAAAATTGAATTTTATGTAATGGTATTATGCTTACCAATACCACAACATCAGTCTCAAGATTAGCTGGCTGGCTGGCTGTTAGCTTGATTCTCACATAAAATATTACTCAGTTTTAACTAAATAAGATCTATGACAAAAGAAGTTATTAAAGCATCATAAGGCAATACTGAGACCTACACTCAGCATTGGTTGCCAAAGGTTGAAGAAGAACAAGGGAATATTAGCTCTAATGGAAACTGAACTTTAATTAACAGAGTTAAGGTTGCTTATCCCACAACACCATTCTTACATAACTTAGAAATATCGGCAGGATATAGAATTTCCAAAGTTTAAAAAATAATTCTTGTGTCAACCCCAGCACAAACAGAAACTGCACTTTATCCAAATTGATTGAGGTGTCAAATTCCAAAAACAAATTTCAGCCTGTTGCAGCCGGCAGTGGTATTCCACAAGTGAAATGTTACCTGAACGGCGTGAAAGTGCCGCGAGTAGTGAGGATCAAGACTTTAGTAGTGAAGGCTATTGGTGTTATCACCGCGGTCGTCGGTGGGCTAGCAGGAGGCAAGGTGAGCTGGTCTAAAGACTTTAGAAACTAGCAATGAGGTTTATTACTTCGAGGTCTGCTTAAAACTTGAAGTCTGAGGCTAGAGTTACACCGCACTACACATAGCAACAGTTTTTTGTTTTGGAGAAGAAGATGACTGTAGTCTAGGGAGTGTGGGATTATTACCTCAATAACTACCCATCACATAACCCATCGTGTCTTTTTAAAGTACCACCCCAGAACTCCTTTTGTGCAACACCTGTTGGAGCAAGCCCCTAGGTCACCTATAAAATTGTATGCGCGTTTTCGATAATTCTTGTTACACGGTTGGCGCAGTGGCTGAGCGATTGGGTGTGCTACATGTTGCGGTTCGATTTCCGCACGGAATAAATATTTGTATGGCCTACGGGTTGATGTCCTGTGTCTGGCTGTTTGTGTGTGTGAGTTAAAACTTTTGAACGCCATTGTCACATATACGTGACAAGCCAGCGTGTGCGCTGTACACCAAACGACACAAATGTGTGAAAAAATGGTAGGTGAAATTGTGGCTTGGCGTGGAGGTCACGCGCGTGCGTTTATGCTCTGGCGTTCAAAAGGCTAAATGTTTCACGATAGACGAGAAATTTCTTGTGTGGAGCAATGTTTAAAAAAAAAACCTTAAGTCACACACCTGTGTAAAAATGGGCAGAAGTCTTTACGGTTATTGGAATAGGGTTTTTAATACAATTTCTCTTCCATGTAACTATTTCTTGTTCAGGAAGGACCTATGATCCACAGTGGAGCCGTGGTCGCAGCAGGCATATCTCAGGGCAAGAGCACGACGTTTAACAAGGACTTCAAGATATTCCAGTATTTTCGCGAAGACCATGAAAAACGTGACTTTGTGTCGGCTGGCGCGGCCGCCGGTGTATCCGCAGCTTTCGGTGCTCCTATAGGTGAGAATAATCATCATCTTCCTGCCCTAGTCCTATGTTACTTGGGGTAGGTGCAGCACGTTCTTCCATTCTCCTCTCTCAACCGTCACGCAGTCATTTACTCCTTTATCTTTCATATCATTCCTTACATGATCCATCCATCGTTTCTTTGGTCTTCTTCTCCCTCTCCATCCATCAACATTTATATTCATGATTCATCGCTCTTTTAGTCACATCCGATTCATCCCTCCTCATCACATGTCCATACCAAGACAGTCGATTCCCTTAGAATAATATAAAATAAAATGTTATTTCTTTGTTACTACATCAACTATTCTTAACGCCAAAACTCGCAGTAGTCGAGGTCATAAAACGTATAACGATAAGACAATGATTATCTAGTCCAAGGTTTCTTAATATTCTATACTGAGTTTCGTGTCCATTCGCTCGACAGTTTTATGCCCTAGGATGAAGCAAAACTGTATTCAGCTGAATCCAACATAGTTGGGAATAAGCTAGACAGATGATGATGAAGCAAAACTGCTAAATCGAAAATGTACAATCTACTGTTGATCGGATTTAAACCAAAATCTATAAACGTTACTTATCACGTGCTGCGACGGTTTCTATCTCACATTTGTAGTTTGACAATGATGTCCCAGTGTCAGAAATAAAGCATAGCCAAAGTAAAATTGAGTAAAGTTTACAGATTGAGGACTTTTGTCCAGTAAAATTGTGAGATTACGATGGTTAGGTTGACTATTTCAAGACCACCAGAGCTGATCTGTTGCCATGCGTTTACTTTGTAGAAGATTTGTAGTACCCACTTGTAATAACTATTATGGACAAAGATGGTGAAAACGCTTAGTCCCAACAATTTGTAGTTCCCAAAAATGTCTTTTAAAAATAAAATGAGAAGTTTCTTTTTAATACGTTCTTGTCAAAACCTCATTCAACATGGTAATCTACGCATTTACATCCTTTTTATTGATGGAAAAGTACCGGCAAGTAGTTACATAAAAATATAGAACTGTTAATGGGAGCTACATCTGCCAACAATCAGCTTAACAGTTTGGCAGAAGTAATTTTTTTTTTTACTAAGATGTTACCACAAATAAACGCTTTTTCATTCATTTTTTATTGTCAATAGAGGGAGTTGTTCCTGCCGTTTTCTAGCTTTTCTTGTTCTTTCAGGTGGAGTACTATTCTCATTAGAAGAAGGCACTAGCTTCTGGAACCAGGCGCTAACATGGCGAACGTTCTTCGGTACTGTAGTGTCAACGTTCACGCTGAATTGCGCTCTGTCTGCGTATCACGGTCGAGCGGGAGAACTTAGTTTTCCAGGTATGTGTATAAACGACTACGAAAACGGTAAATTCTCTTTAAGTGCAGGATTGTACTAGAAGTATAACTATTGTATTATAAAGGGTGTAACCAGACCCTTAACAAAGCCGAAAGGCACTTGTTCTCTCTGTCATTGCGATCATTTTTTAGTGCTAGACCACACCTGGGAACTTTCTAGTTACGGAGATATTGGGGGTCAAAGTTCCGAGTTGTTCACAAGTTTAAAAAAAATATAAGATTTTTACTCAAACATCTCCACTACCCCCGTACAATTCAATGGATGTACCAGCACAATGTTTTGAGAGCGTTACATTAAGTCCTACCGTAAAACGTGATTTTCCACCCCTAAAAATATTTTTTGCATAAAGTTACTTAGTATGATGTACATAATGCTTGGTTGACGGCTTCGTGAAGGGTCTGTTTACACTCTGTATTTCGGATGCCAAGCATAGCTAACGAAAATTACAGGCCATAAGGCTTGTTTTGTTCCTTAGACTTACTTAGTTTAAAAAATTAGTTTTGATGCTGTTTAAGCCAACTTTTTCATCACTATCATCACCATCAGTCTATACAAGAGCTGAAGAGACACCGACGCTAAAATTTTTGGTCGTTTTTCTAAATCATGTAATGAATACGTGGTTCCCGTTTTAGCGTCGGTGTCCCTTCCACCCTGTATACTGATGGTGAGGAAGAAAATGTTGTATGTGTGATGTAGAAGTCTACTGCCGGACAGAGGCCTCCCTCACCAGCTTACTGCCGCCTGCACTAGGAACTGGTGAAGGGCGGCCTCTTTGGTGGACTGTCTTATGTAAATTAACGTTTGAAAAGTGCCGATTCGAAATACTTCAATATATATAAAATTCCCAAAATAATATTCGGCCTATTTGGAAAGCTAAATAAATAAACCTCTTTTGTTTTAGGTCTTCTAAACTTAGGAAAGATGGAACCATTTCCCTTTCAATTCTATGAGCTGCCAGTATTCATGTTCTTCGGCGTCGTCGGTGGATTACTGGGCGCTCTCTGGAACTATATCAATTATAGACTAGCTGTTTTTAGGATAAGGTGAGGATTTCCCATATGTTTCTTTAATCAATTTCCTGTTTTTATGAAAAATACTTTGACACCCGTGCAATCAATTAATTCATTAAAATTTTTAAAGGCTTTTTACTATATATTTGGTCATTTATTATTGAATTTTAATTTATTACCAGTACAAATGTTTTTGTTATTTAGTTTCCTTTATGTCATGTTATTTAAATACGGTCCAAACAAAGAGGCGTATTTTGTTACATTAGTATAGATAAACACGATTGTGAAGATAAGGCCCTTGATAGACTGCGACGCAATTTCCCCACGATAGTAGGTAGGTCAATAACACTAACCTTGTCCTATTCACATCAAGGTGTGTATAGGACAATGTTTTTTTTTTTTATATAATAATTTTTGGTTTATTTTAATAAAATTGAAGTGCCTGTTTGTAATTTCAAAATAACAGCTTTTTACTGAATTCATATGAAAGTTTATACGGTACTTATAACAAAAAAACTTTATTTTAATTTTTCGGCTAATCTTCAAAACGGCTGGCCCGATTTTGACGGGACCTTTACTGGCAGATCGCTGATGTTATAAGGAGTAACTAAGGCTTCTTTTCTTTAACAAAAAAGATTAGGGTCCCGTGAAAAAAAATAAACCTTCGAAATTGTTAACAACATCCGAAGTCAAATTTTTATAAAAAATTCATGCGGACCAAGGTAGCGGGCAACAGCTATTCTATCACTGTAATCACTAATTACGTAATTTAAAGTCGAAGCAACATAACTAAACCAACGAAACGATTACAACAACTTAAATTTTGACAGCACATTAATTACTCATCAGAGACAAAGTAGGCTTTCTGTAACCGAGAGTAAGTTCAGTTTTGTCCACCAGGTACATAGGAACTCCTTGGTTACGCGTGGTGGAGGCTTGTTTAGTCGCAGCCTCGAGCGCTACCTGTGGCTTCCTTATGATGTTCTTACTGAATGACTGTCGACCACTCGGTGAAGACCCCACTAAAGTGCCTTTACAGGTAAGATTTTTTCCGGAGTAATTGGAAAATTCGATTGAATAATCTAGATCTTTAGAGTATAATGAAACATGAGGGCTTGGTTTCTATTAGTTGTAAGCCCAACCCCTGAGCGTCAGGTCCTGAGTGCGATCCTCTGGTCAGACAAAAAGTCATTGAGTTTGTCCAATAATCAATTCTCAGCAGCAGTTCAATTACTATTCGTGGAACAATTAACTAATAACAAAACTAGCAGAACGTTTATATGGTTTCAGCTTGGTAACACAGACGAGATCTCATAATTGTTACATTTTGATCTATAATTTAATCATGATTTTTCAGCTATTCTGCGCAGACGGCGAATACAATGCCCTCGCGGCGATCTGGTTCCAAACTCCGGAAGCGTCTGTTCGTTCTTTCCTCCACGACCCCATCGGGTCCTACAAGCCGTGGTCCATCTGCGCGTTCGTCGTGTGTTACTTCTTGCTCTCCACTTGGACGTTCGGTCTCTCAGTGAGCAGTGGGCTGTTCATACCGAACCTGTTGACGGGCGCCGCTTGGGGAAGACTGCTGGCTATTGCTATACAGTTTATGCTGCCTTCGAATGTAAGTGTTTTTTTTTTATATTCGGTATTTTTATATAATTGTGTATATTACAGTGTGCCGTGTCGTTAATGTTCTCGGATTTATGAGTCATATGCACCCCCAAAATGTTTAAAATTTGGTTCAATTTAATCATGCAATTTTTTTTTTGTCCAAGTTAAATTCTTAAGAAAACCAACATAGGGCTAATTTCGCTCTCCAACAGTTTTCAATGCAGTTTTTTATTTAGAGTATTTTTTAAAGATTCCGCGCGTCTGCAGTACCGGTATGAACCGGTAACTGACAGATATTTTAGTATTTTATATTCTCTCAGAGTCCGGTGCTCAAAATCTAGTCCGTAATTTAATTATAGTGAATTGATGTTACTTTAAGGAGTGTAAGGACTAAAAATCTCACCGATACAATGTATGTTTAAAAACACTTATTTTATCCTTTTTAACAGTCAATCAACCCAGCTAAATACGCTCTCGTCGGGGCGGCAGCTCAACTCGGTGGCGTCGTGCGCATGACCATATCACTGACGGTCATCATCATAGAGACTACGGGACAGATCTCCAATGCGTTGCCTATCATCATCACGCTGGTCGTCGCTAAGTGGACCGGAGACTTCTTCAATGAGGTATGTTTAGAAAATATTCTGAATTTTTTGGTTTTCAGTACTGCAGTCTCGAGGAAAATCACATCGATCGATACCTCCTTCGAACCTCGATAAAATGTCTATGGAAGTTTTTGAAACTAGTCTTATGCGGTGATGCTTCGCCCTGTTACCGGCTTTGACCGCCGCCCGTCTTCTTCAATTTAGGAGACGAGGCGGTTGTACAGTCACGAGCACCAATATGTAAACACTTAACAACTTTTAAAAGTGTTTTTCTCCTACTGTTCTGATTAAAATTTCATGTTACTACGAACATAGTATTCTAGAACTCATATTTTTATAAAAAATCCTAATTATACATTTTTTTATATTCGTATTATTCTGCTTTTATATTTAATTATTTAAAAATAAAATGTTTTTTTTTTAAATTAAAAATAATACAATCGTTATTTCTCGCTAAAATTGCTTAGGAAAGTGTATACATATTAGTGTTCGTGACTGTACAACATTCTTGCCGTCACTGCCCTCCAATTTTTTTACCTGTCCCTAAAACCTCATCAAGTCCTTAATCCTGATCAGTAAATCTGCTGTAATATCTAATGAGATGGTTGACCAGATAGCTAATAAAATCACTTAAGATTTTACAAAAATACTTCGTCGGTCCGGTTCGATCGGTTGTCATTTATGAGTACCCTCTCACATAGACAAGGTCTGTGCCTTAGCTGTGGGAACATTATAGGGTGATTATGCTTTATGCTATGTACATTCGTCCATGATATGCTTTACCACTTCCTCACCTTCCCAGGGTATCTACGACATCCACATCCAGTTAGCAGCAGTGCCCCTGCTACCTTGGGAGCCTCCACCACTAACGCACAACATCTACGCGTCTGAGGTGATGTCGCATCCAGTCTTCACACTGCGCACCGTTGAGAATGTCGGCCATATTGTGGAGCTGCTCAAACTTGTGTCTTATAATGGATTCCCTGTTGTTGATCCGCCTTTGGCTGATGACGTGAGTATTGTTTTTACCACTTGACGACACGGTTGGCGCAGTGGCTTAGCTATTGACTGCTGCGCTGCGAGTCACGAGTTCGATCCCCGCCACGGAACAAATATTTGTATGGCCTGCAGATAGTTGTTCCGGGTCTGGCTGTTTGTGTATGTGAGTTTCAGTGTTTGTAAACGCACCCACGATACGGGAAAAATTCCTAGTGTGGGGCAAAGTTTAAAAAAAAAAAAAAAACTTTATCCGCGTTGAAAATAGTACAGCCTCCCATCAGTGAAGGAATTCTTTAAACCGGATGTGTACCTAGTTTTGATGATTATCTCCTAAATTGAAATATACAAACTTTAGCACTTTACAATATCTTCAGGTGCTTGTATAACAACAACAAGGGCAAGTCTATCTACTCTAGGACGTACGATTGCTTAATGCAAGCACCTATCTCTTGAATATTTTTTGTCTAACGGTGTTACCACACCAATCGATCGATCGATGGTAGAATGGATTACTATCGATCGACGTCGACTAATCCATTCTACCATCGATTGACGATCGATCGATTGACGATCGATCGATTGGTAACACCCTGATTCATGCGCTAACTGTTGTTTTTTAGATAAGATAAAGAACAATTTGTAATTAATTAAAAGAAGTTAAACAAACAAATATTACCTACCTGAATAATAATCAATTCATAAGCCCTTTCTATTTGATATCAGTCCTGACTTATTTCCAACCATAAATAAGTCAAGACAAAATTAAAATGATCCATATAGATCAAGAAATCCCTTTTTTCCCCACGACTTTTCCGTTCACCGCATTGTATCGTCTCTATACTACCCAATACAACCAGGCCCTGCAGTCTCGACAAATATAACGACAAAAATCGGTCGTTAAGTGTAATCGATGTCAAATTTCTTTACATTTTCAACCTTAAGCTTTCGAAATAAAGTAGAAAATCTGTTATAGGAATTTGACAACGATACGACTTAGCGACCGATTTTTGTCGCTATCTAATGTCGAGACTGCAGGGGCAGGTTACCATCCAAGGAGAAAATCTCTCAATTTTATTCTTTATTCTAGGTGGAAGTGACAACGTATAAGCGCTTACGAGGCATGATACTACGGTCACAATTAATAGTATTAATACAGAACAAGATATACAATGAAAACGCCAACACCACGTGGTCTAACTTCAATGTGGACATGAATATGTTCAGAAAGGAATACCCAAGGTATCCCTCTATTGATGAGGTAAGATGTTTGTGCCAACTAACTATGCTATCATCATCATCTGTTTAGCCTTTTGTTCCCATCTATGTTGGGGGCAGCTGAATATCAACTAACTTTGCCCATTTTCCTCTAGGGATAATCATTACTGACAACCGTTTGAAATAAATGGGGGTTCCCTTGAATTCCTGGACTATACCTAAAATATATAGGTTACCATTTTCCTTGAAAGGTCTGAGATAATCATCACACTCCTACTATAAATAATTGGGTATTCCCTATGGTGGAAATTCCTGGATTAAACCAAAGATGTATTTATTACCTATTTATGGTGACGACGACGATAGATAGTGGTGATTGTTTTCGGTTTTACTCAGACATTTGTTTCGAGATTGCCCAACTAATGTTGGACTCGAATGGCTTTTCATAAGTATCCTGAGTCAATTCAACACGTGACAAGCCCTCTATTGGTCGGGCACATATTCGAGTCGGCTATCCAGCACAGGCCAAACCGAATAAATATTTGACTCGCTGGCGAATCATACCGATGCGAGCAAAGTGTGTAGCGCTCCTTAGACCGTAAACTATTATTAAGGTGAAAGCCTAGATGATCTCACTGCCATTTTGTCGCTAGATGGCGACACATCCACAATTTCGAACATTTTCAATTTTTACACCTAACATAGACATTTTTAATAAACAATTTTATTGTTAGCGAAACCTGGGGCATTAACTTGATTTTTTTAGATCATCACTGTGCTTGTTAACTGGTATCATACAAAGATTAGAACATAATAATGATTTAGCCGCATGAATTTACTCTTTACACACACATGCAAAGTAAATAGTAGTAACTTCCGACTCCACTAGATGTCGTTTTTTAAACATGGTTGGAAATTAAAATGTCCAGCAGGCCTAGCCAAGTTACAAACGCTTCGTATCGATTCTCTTTCTACAATTGTGAACGCTCCGGCGTAAGCGATTATAAACAACGCTATCTTGGTAGCCAACTTGACAGGACTGAGTCGATCGCTCGTTCTACAATGACCTTAGAAAAAACCTATACTTTAGTCTATGGTGAGCGTTCCAAGAAACGTCAAACTAATGTCAAAGTCACAGTTGTGTACTT
Organism: Noctua pronuba; assembly: GCA_905220335.1. Taxonomy (NCBI): domain Eukaryota; kingdom Metazoa; phylum Arthropoda; class Insecta; order Lepidoptera; family Noctuidae; genus Noctua; species Noctua pronuba. Next base: position 6,321,563 of record LR999900.1, on the reverse strand, counting down.
TGTGTGCGGGCTGAAGTTTTGTTTTAGATTGTTAAGAAAGGAATAATTGTGTGTTAAAAAAGTATGCAAAATAAGGTACCAGTTGTCACAGTGTCCAATGTAATTTTAAACATTACTGTCATTCGAAATAATATGATATCGTGCATTTGCAATGAACGATACCTTAAATGAAGTGATAACTTTTATAGGATGGAATCTAGATCTCGAGCAAGCCCAGAACAGTTCGCAGCTTTATTAGAATTTATGGAAAGGTACGTAAATTATTAGTTATTTCGTAATCTTCCTTTGTTACAATCTTTCATACTTGGGGCACTTGAAAGTTATAAACATAAACAATGACGTGATACGCGACTTGAACTAATACTACTACTTACGAAACAAACAAAACAATTATGTTTGACCTTTTACTTAATCAATTCTTCCTCTGTTTCTCTGAAATAGTTTTAACTTTTTTTCTTTGATGGCTTTGATGTTAGTTTTTTCTTTGCTTATCACTATATTTTCTTTTATGAACAAGTTTAATTTTTCTAATTCATATTCTTCAAATTTTTCAGGCCCCACCATCAGAGAGAAACTCTCTACCAACACCAACCAGAGATTCTGCACATTCTGTCTGTCCGTCCCAAACTCCTGCCACAGATGATACTTTTCCTTCATATTATTACAGACAAGGTACCTTTTTTTAAAGATGCTATGTTTCGGCTAAATTATTAATTTAGGCACAATTTAATATAAATAATTATATATTCTCAGCAACAACAGCATCCACCGCCAGTCCTTCACTGCCACCTCCCGAATTTCAAAGCCATCCTCCACCATCAGTGCTAACGCCGCCGCCACGAGTCCACGACGCGACGCCGCGGGCTGCTTCGAGCGCGCACACGCCGCAATTTGATAGAGATTTTGCCACAGTTGAGACTATCATCACTACCTTCGACAGATATTATCCCTTAAGATGTCTAATGTAGTGATAGTGGTCTCAGCTGTGAGCTATGAACATTTTAAATTGCCTACAATATCAGAGTAACAACAATAACTTTTTATTTCAATTCTTTGCTATTCCAATCCAGTTTACTTTTTCCTTCTCTAAACTTTTATGTACAAATTGTATGTATTATTAGTTTAATTGTTTTTTTTATAGTATTAAACAAAATCTTTTTAATTTAGACTTGATTTGCAAGTTCTACAACCATTAATTATTTACAAACTGTAGATTTTTATGTAAAGTGTTTTCTAACAATAATACCTAAAATGTATGTAAGCTAAGTACCAAGTATTGGATACACGAAAAATCCTTCCTCCCTACCTACCATGCACACCAACACCAAACTATGTATTATGAATGTCAGTGTTTTAGTAAAAATAATAATAAACTTGTTTGTATTATTAAAGCTGTTTATTAATAATTTAATATCTAAGTACATTATAATCAATTTAAAATTAACTAGATATTTTCAAAATACTATCAATAACTTATAATTTATATTACATAAATTAAATATATGAAAGAGTACAGTCAATCTGGGTAACTTTGATTCATTCGGGTAACTTTGACAGCGGGACCATGAACTAGTTTTGATTATTTTTTCGCATGAAGCCAACACTATTCATAAATGTTTATTTTAGATTTGCAATGTTACCCAGACTGATAAAAATAATACTTATTACTACTTTTTTATGCATGGCTCTGTGTGTGTCAAAGTTACCCATTTTATGAAGGTAACTTTGACAGGGCACAGAATTGAGATTTTCTACTATATTGGTATGTTTTATAAACTTTCTGTGAATTTCTGTAGATAGAAAGTAATACGAGAGCACTGATAAAATAAAAAACACTCGAGTGATAGGCGTAAATTTTTTAAATATAGTATAAAATATCGCCCTTATCTGTCAGTTACCCAGATTGACTGTACAAAAAGTTTAACTTATTATTAGGAAATATCAATAAAATCTTATTAAAGCTTAAAATAATCTTACTAATATTAACCTAACCTATCCAATAAACAACTCAACATGGCTCTTCGTTGGATTACTTCACACAACATGCCATTGTAATATTTCTAGCTACATGAGGATGATAGTGAAGAACCCTGTCCCTAAGCAAACATCTCCACCGTGCTTTGAGTAATCCAAAACAGCGCTCAATGCAGTTACGGGCTTGCACATGCTTTTGAGTATATCGTTCTTCCCTAGAACCTTCAACTGCATTGAGGATAGGTGTCATAAGCCAAGGGCGTCGTGGATATCCAGAGTCACCTGAAAAATTAGTTACTGTAGACCAAAGAGATTTAGACACATATAGAGCGGACATTGGGAATATTGTCATACAATAATTTTCATCCTGAATATTTTCGATTTTGACTAAGTAGTAACAAGTTTTGGATTACGATTTTCGTCGTCTTGTCCTGTCTATCGCTCGGAAATATTTGAATGTCTTTGCTGTAGACAAATCGGGAAAAATCCTATAGATTAGATATTTTAATGTTATAAATACATACCTAACAGCCATACTTGTTCATTATATTGATGAAGTTCACGCATAAATGGTTCAACTCTACTAGAAGACCAAATATGTGAATCATGTGTAGCTCCACCAAACTTTGCATTGACATTTAAAATAAGTAGATTGACATCACAAATCTGAAAATAAAACTAAGATTAAGAAGTGATTTATCTAGCTTGCCATACAGTATTAATAATTATAATATCTACCATTTGAACATTTAATGAATGATACCCTTTTCTATTATAAAAAAAGGTGCTCTTCATCATTGGGCTTTACCAAAGCTACATGGGTACAATCTATGCACCCAATTACTCCAGGCAGGCCAAATCTTCTTTGGAACCTGAAACAATAATTATTGTTAATTTGAATTGTATGTGTAGGTACATGCACTTCATAATTTAAAATTTTAGAATTTGCAAAACAACTGTCAGAACATGAGAACAGACCAAATAGAGATGTCAATCTGAGATCGATTGAGCAAAGAATCGATTTTTTGGAACAAATAAAAACGTTTTTTCAAATCGATATCTAGTACTGAATCGGTACAGGGATTCGATATTTCACCCTAGAACATCAGTTTTTTGTTTGTTTGAATTGTTAAGAATTGTGGTGGCGGGAAAATTACGTAGCATATCCAGTGCAAATCCTTTTACGTAAAAATACGGATTTTTTCCAGATATGAGACTAGTTAAATTCTTTTCGCTCATCGATCGTTTTTTCGCCCTCGTAAACGTGTACACACGGCGGCACATGATGCTGTACATTTCCAGTATAAATTGGCCTCGCTTTGTATAGATTTCCTATAGAATGAGAGATCCGCATAAACTGGTTTTGTATAGCTTGATCGGCCGTCGTGCGTACGTTACCCTAGCAGGAATCGTTTTTTCGGTTTTTTTTTCAAAACGACAAGGGGCACCAATTTTTTATGTAATTTTTTATGTAATTTTTTATGTACATTTACAGCAGATTAGGCACCAACTATACGTTCCACTCATATAACAGACTATAGGAGACACTTTCTTGCTAGGGTAAACCCCTACATTGCGAATTTCATCGAAAACGAATGATTGATTTTTGGAAAATCATTTCTTTATTTGTGAATCGATTTTTGACGTCCCTATTAGGGGGAAATATTTGAAATTTAGAGTAGGTAGGTATGTGATGTGATGACAATCAACGAGTGTTGCTAACGTTTGATTTTGTATTTCCTCTTCTAAATCTTACACTTTTTTAAGTTTTAAGGATAATTACTATTATAATATAACTCTGTATCACCTTCAAGCAGAAAAGCATCCTTTGTACATAAAAATAACACTTACCGTCAATAAAACACAAAAACACTTCACTTTTAAATAAAAACTCTTTCACGGATGGCACTCGTATGAATGGTTCTCAGTAGTAGCCCCAGTCACCAATTCTAAACCTGAATGGTGCTTACTACTTACTTAGCTGTTCAGACGAGCCTATCACTTACTACTAAAATACTGCCCTATGTTTTATTTCCCCTTTTTCTTGGTAAACTTCTTAGATGGCAAGACCAATTTACCTCGACTCACTTTGACGTGTGCTAATAATATTAAAATGTGCAATTGTTATGAAAAATCAATGTGGTTTGTCTGTGTATTCACTTATCTTGATCTGGTTTCACATAAATTAAATATGATTCAATCAATAGATGTAAGTAGTACCTACGTGTCACCATTGCGTAGGTAGGTAATTAGAAAAAAAATAGGTAAATTTGCCTACGCTGATCGCCTGATTTAGGTTTACCCTAAGTTTACATGAACTTCTATTCTCTGATTTTATTCAACCCAAACCAATGAATTAGTACCTAACCGTGTCAGAAAATGTATTATCAGTACCTACTTACATACAGTAGAAAGATTTTTAAATCTTTAGGTACTTTATATTTAAAGTAGATATTACAATAATTACATTAGTATTGTATCTGTGTGAACCAAATGCAGATCGCAGATATTTTTTTTCACTTTCTAGCATTCTTTCTCATTCCCTAATAAAAAACATTTTATCAATCATAAAATGTAAAACCCGCGGGCAATCCCGCGCGCCGCGCGAGTGCTAACTTTCTAGAAACACAATATTGGAAACGATTTATCGCGCATGAACTGACGACTGGAGAAATTTGGCAACAACGCGGGGTGCGTTTTGAAGGGTATGAATGGATGGCAACGTTGCCCACTCGACGTAACCTTGATCGCTTGGTGCTTGTTCGAAGCGTGTTCGAATTTTCGAACAGCGCCATCTATTATAAATGTTTACCGAACGTTAACTCGTAACACAACAGCTAATAACTCTTTCTCGGTGGTTCTATAAATTTCCGTTAGATGGCGCGATTATGGTTACTCACACATGTAAAGATTTTTAGTTTTTTATTGGGTCTAATTCTCCTAGAAATACTGATTTTTTTATAATTTTTTTGCGTTACGCGAACATAATACATTATAAAGTCTCATTATACTTGCTTTTATTCTGCAGAAACCGTTTATTTACGGAGATTACAACCCCTGAAAAATGTATGGCAACGATCGACTAGGGATCCACCTTAAAGTGCTTCTCTTAATCATGTAACAATATTTGACCTTGCTCTTCTTTCTGTCCATAGTTAGACATAGCAGAATGGGAGAAGACTTGCACAATAGACCTGCGTCCGTTCATGAACCCCTCGCCTTATACTCTGCCGCATCGAGCGTCACTGCCGCGGTTGTTCAAACTGTTCCGAGCGCTTGGGTTACGACATCTGCCTATAGTCAATGATGTTAATGAGGTAACTATACATACACATTTATAATTCAATCATATGTATAAGTGCAGTGTAATAGCTTTGGTCTATTCACTTTTTTTTTGGTCTATTTACTCATACTTAAATCATATAGACCCATTCATCTGACCTGCAACCGCAATTATTGAATCGAAAGTTGGACGGATTCATCAAAATCTGGTGATCGGAGTCCGGACTAGCCGTCCCTGTATTCCGTGCGAGACTTGCTTCAGTGTGTTCGAACTTTAAAACGTGATACGTTTGCAGCTTGTATCCTCAGAAAAACTGCAAATAATATTATTTACACAATTTTATTTGTTCAGGTGGTTGGCATGGTAACCCGAAAAGATATTGCGAGATACCGAGTATGGCGACACCGAGGCCATATGGGAATGGAGGAGCTAATACTTTCTAGTGAAATTTAGCAGAGTACGGAAAGTCCAACCGAAGGAACGCCTTTGGTAAGGACTCCTTTCAGGCAACATCTGCCTGCACTTATAAGGCTACAGAAAAGCCGTATGCAAAACCAAAGACTGTGCAGGGAGCAGACTGGGATGAGTGATAGGTTGTCTATGGGAAGGCTAAGTCCTATTGTTGAAAATATAGAAATCAGCCTTTAAACAGATATTATTTTTAGACATGAGTCGTTTTACCTAGATCTCTCTCAGCATAATAAAGGTCTGTTTTCGCCCGAGAGGTTCACCCTGTTCGGTCGATATTTGTACTTCTCAATTAGAAATAATTTTAGTGAAATTTAATCAAAATGACAAATGATATTTTTTTTATATTTATTATTTTTGGCTTAGGGCTTAGGTATAATTTAGCACAGCTTTATGTGTATTAGTCTGTCTTATGTGTATTAGAAGCCAAATATGTTAGGACAATGAGAAAGTGGTTACAGATGGTTTTTTTTATGTGTAATCAACTGCAACATGTATAAATTTATTTTGAAAGTGTTTGTGTATTTTTAGGTCTGATTTGTCGCATAATAATTGTGTTTATTACTTTATCAGTGTGCCTATTGTTGTAATCTTGATAGATAGATAAATAGTAGTGTAAGTATTAGACAGTGAATTGAATATGGAGATACTTATGTTGAATGTCAAATTCTGATTAAATTTAAATGGACTGAATGAAGAAATTACCAAGATTCTTATGATTTTGGAAAAGATGAAATGAATGTATAATATATTTTCTACTAATTGATGTGATATTTTTGTTAAGAGATATTATAGACCTGTACTTGAAAATGCATAAAAATATGATGCAATGATTATGAAAATTTGTTATGATTTATCAATTAGGACACTATTGTGATAATTTTAGAGCTAAGATACTTTAATGTGTTATCAATAAAAATGTTTATAAGAAAATACATTTATTTACTTTAATAGTTTACAAGTCCCTTAGCATAAGTAATTAATATTAAACAACAGCTTTAGTTTTAAACTATATTGAAAGTCTTTCTTCAAGGTGACGTCGTTGTAACCATAATTATATCTGAATCGCATTAATTTATTTTCTTGATTCTGCGCTAGTTGTTTTCAAACAACTCCCAGCCGATACCAGACCACAAGTTGAAGAACAGAATCACTGGCAATATAACCAATATTATCAGTAAATAGTTGACGATTTCATCCATTGCAGGTTCTTTCTACAGCGCTTGTAAGTGAATTATTGAATAAATAGGTTACCAAACTTCAGCTTTGTATAATAGTAATTGTAGGATTGACAACATAACCTATAAAGTTTGACAGCAAGATGACAGATGAATAATAATAGAGCAGAATGAGTTGTCGTTAGAGATGGGTTAATGCCCTGGCATATTGGGCGCATTGAATAAGCGCCGGATAAATGCCCATAAACGCCCAATAAATGCCTTTTGCCTGGGCAAAAACTTTAACAGAACTTTTATTAAATTTTTCATTCAAATAGCTATATTTGAGTGTGCGGAAAAGGTAAATTTCCAAAAACATATTGGATTATAGCTAATATATTGCAACAAACCAGAAATCGATATAATAAGGTTAAGGGTATGCTTTACCTGTTAAGCGAGCGGGACGTATAAATACGTCAAACGTAAACAATAGCGTGTACGGGTTAATCTGTGGTACGGGTAGGACATATGAATACGTCCTTGAAATATACAATGTCGCCCATGCGCATGTGACCGCCCATAATTTCCTGAATATTCATGAATAAATGTCGAAAATACACTTCAAAAGGGGGGTCTATCTATAACATTTTTCATGTTATTCAATTTTGAATTTTTTAAGTAGAGTTTGTAGATTTGCTTTCTATTTTTTGACACATCTCCGAAGTTTATGGGTCGATTTGGATTCTGTTTATTATTTCTCAAAGCTTATGAGTTATTTTAACAGGTTAATTAACATTTTTACTAAAAATTACCGACTACGAAAAAAAAAACGGAATCGAAGTCATTTTTTCGATAAAAAATTGTATATTTATTTTAAAAAAACTTGTGTAAGTCCATTAATTATCCCGATAGGAAGACTTTTTTAATCATTACTTGTAATCTACTACATAACAGCTACAAATTCATAGAACATTGTTGATACCTAACTGTAACTAAATCTAAGGTAAAACTCTAAAACTCTAAGAGTCAAAGGAGAATGGGCATCCTGGTCTACCTACTCAACAGTAATGTAACATACGTCGTTGAAAAGGTTATTGTGTGTACTTCATTTTGTTATATGGCCGTTACGGTGTAGGTAGTGGGGTTCCAGAGATATTTCCCAAAAACAAGTTAAAGCAAAATAATTACGCCGAATAGAACAATAATGCAAATCTTCATTAACTATAGCTACATAAGTGACCAGCAACCGTGTCGAACTGACGGAGCACACTCCGAAGAGGGAGGGGGAAGGGGGGGGCTAACCCATGAATTTCGACGCGTACGCTTTGTTGGAAAGAGCGAGCAGCGCGAGCGCAGACCACATTCGCTTGGTGTTATGTACTGTATATTCCTTCGTCATTTTATTTATTTATTTTCCCAACAGCAGAAAAGTTCACATGCTTTCATATTTCAACTTTTACATACCGCAGAGTGCTCGCGTTTGTAATGAACACTTGATGAATCAAGACTGGGACATATTAGTAAATAACAACAATGTGTCTCAAGATTTTACTAATGATCATATACTTGATATAATATCAATTTATAAAACGGCACTGGAAAACCCTTCACCCGTGTTCAGTTTGGATTTGGATATTATCGATGACAATGACTTGCCTCACTGGACTGGACTTACGACCTCTGAGTTTCGATTAGTGCTCGAGCAAACCCCGTCATTACTAGAGCAGTCGAATAAGCCTAACATGGTTTTAGGCGGTTATCTAATGAAACTTCGTACTGGCGAAGCAAACCAACGTTTAGCGTCATTATTGAAAATATACGACGAAGCACATATGCCAACCAGCAAAGAAAGAAACAGTTCACAATTATCTACTACTTAAGCAAATAGATCGCGCATTATAACTATCATTCGCTGGGTAGTGGAAGTATTGAACGGAAGGTTCAAACGGGATTTTAAATTCCTACGCATTGACAATTTCAATAAATCAGTAGCGCATTTGTTCGACAGCCTTTCACTTGCCAATAAATGATAATGCCTATGCCGGACAGATTATAAATATAATTCACGAAAGGATAGAATTGGAAAACAACTAGGCAAAGTATGTCATTCAAAAAAACTTAAATAACCAGAGGGTCGTATTTGTCCCTATGGCGGCAAACATACCTGAATTTGAAGATTTACCTCAGTTGGAAGAGGAACATCTTATTCTCATTGCATTGGGCTCACACCATATTAAAATAGCCAGATCATACTGTGCTGAACATTTAAATGATTATAGTATTTACACAATAGAAGTTTACAGGGACTATAACCTCCAGGATTTGAATGAATTCGGAATAGAAGCAGAAACTTGTAATATGTCTCTATTGAGGGCACGGATCTAGTCGCGTCGCGTCAGTGCCGGATTTAGGGCAGGGCAACAGGGGCATTTGCCCCGGGCCTCCACAAGGAAGGGGCCTCCACAACTTGGTTAAGAAAAAATTACATCCTTTGTGTCCATGAATCCATCAAAGAGTGTTCAAACACCCCCCGAAATCTCGGACATTTATAGAGAAACCAACCTATCCCAGGCGGAATAGTACAATTATCATAATTATGCTTACTCAATTCAATATTAGTTGACACATTTACTCCTTTTCTCATTTCTGAATGAATGGACAAAAAAGAGAACCTAATTTATTCGAAGAGGGTTGTGCGGTTATTATGTTACACCTTGTTTATATATTTTTTATCGTCTTCCCAAAAAAAATTTCGGTGCCTCCACTTCTAGGTTGCCCCAGGGCCTCTACAACTATAAATCCGGCCCTGAGTCGCGTCATAGCAAAGCTGAGCAGTAGATACTACGCGTATATATTAATGAATAGAGATGCAGAAGGACGAGAAGCCTTTAAATATTATTATTGCACTTGTTTGACGGGACGTTGCACAATCGGTACATGTGCACATGTGATATCGATTTTATGGTATTTGTGTTGGTCCCGGCACCAAGACGGCTTAACACCGCCTGCGGCCCATCTCAGTCATGTCATACTAGACGACAGTCTTCTATAAATGTAAAGAATAGTTAATAAATAGGTTTTGTATAAATATCTTTGTTAGTTATTTTTGTAAATCTCCCATAGATTTCGGCATAAAAACTATCCGTAATTTGATCAACTACTTATTAACTACTAATACCCATAGATGGCGTTAGTGTTGAGTAGGTAGACCAACTCCCATACATTTTTGCCCATTCTCCTTTAGGAAAAGAAAATGTGAAAGTCAATAATTGAATGTTGCTCTTAGCAGTGAGTACTAAAAGGTTAAACTAATAATGAGGATAATAATGGAATTAAAAACAAACAAGCAATAGCCAGATTTTTCCTAAAAAAATAAAAAATACAAGAATTTTAAATAATTAGATTTTCGAAATGGCCCCCACCCTCCTGTAAACAAACCAAAGCCCTCATGGCAACACTTTTGATTCTTCACGGTTTTCTTTTATTTCCGCAGCAGCAGCAAAAATCCAAGCCGTTAATTGCTCGCGGCTTTCGATGGGCACGGCATACACTTTTTGTTTCATGTAGCCCCAAAGATAAAAATCTAAGGGTGTAAGGTCGGGAGATCGCGGCGGCCAAACAATGGCACCTCCTCTGCCAATCCGCCACGGATAATTTTGATTTAAATAATCACGAACTAGTCGTGCGAAGTGTGCTGGAGCTCCATCTAATTGCAGATACATCCGCCTTCTTGTTTCCAGCATGCAGCGGTACTTCCTCCAAAAGCAACGGCAACGTATTGACTATAAAATCTCAAAACGCGTGTTGATCTAGTCTGTTTGGTAACACGAAAGGGCCAATAAGTTCATCGTCAATCATTCCAGCCCATACATTTATGGAAAATTGAGTCTGAAAAGTTGTTTCCCTAATGACCAGTGATAGGAATAGGTAGTGCCTATTTGCCTAAACTTCGAAGAACAGAGACAAGAAACGGAGACTTCCTTAGTACTAAATTTTTTCCGAGACATCTGTCCCGAAATTTCGAGACAACACATAAATACATTTAAAAAAAAAATATTTGGAATAAGTAATTCGTCTATATTTACCTAAACAGTTGAAAATATAGAAAAAATTATGATTGTGTACATATTTTAACTTAGATGATTCATCTGACAAAGAAAATTTCGGTTCTGATACTGAACTTGACGAATCGAATCACGATGATTAAATTAAAATCGTTCTTTATTTTTTATGGTATTTGTAACACAAATAAAGATTTTCAAATTCTTAGCAATTTTTGATGCATCAAGTTCTTTATCAAAACCGAACAGTTAGTAGTTCAGTATTAAAACTGATTGTCCTAAATGCTTCAAATATTAATTTGTAAACTTCAAAGGTTAATTTGTACTTTGATTTGAGTAAAAATTGCATCCCTCAACGTCAGTAAAATAAATATGACATAGATATTTAAAGATAGATAAACATTTTGTTTCTTAAATCTTTCCTTCTTACGTCATATTTTAAAATAATATAAATATGCATATATTTGTTACAACAATATTCTATGTGTTTTATTTTTCCTTTAGAGCCCATTAATTATTTAATGAACCTAGAGCGATATCGACCGGCGATTTTTGAGCATTTTTCTTTCGTTTTTTTTTGCATAGAAATCTCTTAAAAATCGCCAGACAATATCGGTGGTGTGAAAGGACCCTTACGTTTTGTTTTTTAACTAGTTAATGCCCGCGGCTTATCCCGTGTGTACTATTGTTTTTGTATCCCATGGGAACTATACTTTTTTTTAATAGGAAGTAGCATATGTGCTATTCCACACCTTAATCTACATATATCACTACCAAAATCAGCATTTTCAGTGGAATTGAGTAATGGACATCCATACAAACTATCACATTTATAGACAAACTTTAGATAAATATAGACGAATTACTTATTCCAAAAAACACATTTTTTTAAATTTATTTAAGTGTTGTCTCGAAATTTCGAGATAGATGTGCCGGAAATAATTTAGTCCTAAGGAAGTCTCCGTTTCTTGTCTCTGTTCTTCGAAGTTTAGGCTAATAGGCACTACCTATTCCTATCACTGCTAATGACGTGTGGATTTTCAGTGGCCCACACATGAAGATTGCGATGATTTGTTATACCCGCCCTTATTTTTTCTTGAGAGATAGATATCAACAATGTTCTGTGAATTTGTAGCTGTTATGTAGTAGATTACAAGTAATGATTAAAAAAGTCGTCCTATGGGGATAATTTATGGACTTACACTAGTTTTTTTTAAATAAATACACAATTTTTTACCGAAAAAATGACTTCGATTCCGTTTTTTTTTTCGTAGTCGATAATTTTTAGTAAAAATGTTAATTAACCTGTTAAAATAACTCATAAGCTTTGAGAAATAATAAACAGAATCCAAATCGAGCCATAAACTTCGGAGATGTGACAAAAAATAGAAAGCAAATGTACAAACTCTACTTAAAAAAATCAAAATTGAATAACATGAAAAATGTTATAGATAGACCCCCCCTTTTGAAGTTTATTTTCGACATTTATTCATGAATATTCAGGAAATTACGGGCGGTCACATGCGCATGGGCGACATTGTATGTTGCGCAATAACGTTCTCCGGGCGCGCGCCCGTTGTGCTGCGTAATTATAAAGGGAACTCCCCGCTTAACAGTTTAACTACATATTATACCACCGATCGGGTATAATTATCTTATGACTGAATATTTCATTAAAATTTTAATTTACAAAATACCTACTGATATTAAGTTTCATTTTAAGTTAAGTTCCTGCTTATTTTTTTACAAAACAAAGTTATTCATTTTTATGCCCAATGATCGGGCATTTATTTGGGCGTAAACTCATTTATGCCCAATATGCCAAGTTTATGCCCATTTTGTCCATATTTGTTTTTGCCCTCGACCCATCTCTAGTTGTCGTTGACTTTGAAACCATAAAGCATTTTATGAATATGTTATGTTACAGCTAAAAGCCGAAGTAGGGTTACGCCTAGTTCTAGTCGGCTATACCTAGGTGCTGCCGGTAACATTTTGTTATAATGCAACCAATTTGGATGTAGAGCGTTTGGTCACAGTTCTAACCTAATCTAACCCATTTGGTCGGTGTGTCCTAGCAATAAAAAGGATAGTTACCGATCGCACCTACTAAGTATAGCCGGTTAGAACTAGGTGTAACCTTACTTCGGCTTTTAGCCGTAATAAGTATCTACATAAAATCACGCTTTTTGTGTACATGGGGGGCAGGCAGAAACTACGGAAAGCCACCTATATGGACTAATACATAAAAATGGCTACCTGCTGCGATCCTTTATTATTATCCTTTTTCCTAGTCCACGTTCATACTGGTCATACATGCACACCGGTAGCGAGTAGAAATTTTGGTAAAAATAGTATTTACTTTGTTATAAAGAAGGTACAATGTTTCATTTTAACTTGTTTAAGATAAGATCAAGAATAAGATAACTTTATGAATACCTAAGGGATTAGGGCACGGAAAGGTTTATTGGTGGACGAGTGTGTACTGGGTATTTATTTTGTAAATAATAGATATCCAACTGGTAACATTTTAGTCCTTTATTGGCTGAATCGTCCATTATTAGAAATAATGCATAAAAATTACATAAATAAGTAATTAAACATGGAAGTACATTAGATCAATATTAACAGTCCATAACCACAAAACAGTGAAACAATGTCATAATTAGTCATATTAACAGCGTCATACTCATACACACATTTTTGTAACCATTAAATATGATGTAACTAGAAGCATGATTGTTATTTGAATTAAGGATTAAATTAATAATAAAAATAACTCGTAAGATAAAATTATAATTAAATTCGTAATAAACAAAAACAAAAACTAACACAAAAGCCTATGTGAAGAATGTACGAGTATATAAAGAATCTCTTCAATTCTTGAAGTTGGTTAAAATGCAAGTTTTAGTAGTAACATGATTTCATAGCAAAATTTGTGCTTGATAAAGCAAATAATCGAAAATTAAAGTTAATCACGTTTCATGGCAGTAATAACTAAATACTAATAACATAATAATATCAGTGCTAGAATATATTAAATGACCTTAACTAGTGGCGGTACTTTCATACAAGCCTAAAAGTTTGGCTTGCCCTATTGTTAGGGTTTCTGAACAGTCTGCTTGCCTTTTGGGCCTGCCGTATTGTTGGTCCCTGGCACGCCACTGATCTTAACTAATTTAAAACTCAATACACTCAAACAAACGAATAATAATCACAACTTATAAGTAAGGAATAGGCAACTGATGGCTTGTTGAGCGTCTTCGAAGTACCGCGGTTTATCAACCCTGGCAATCCCGTAGTCAGGTTCTAAAGCTGGCAACACAATATTGTGCCCTGAGCCACACAAGGTCATGTTCAATGATTGGTTGTTTGTGTGGGAGACAAATTTGGATGGCTGTGGTGTATTGAATTTGCTCTTCATAATGTTCGACGTCATTCGCTTCGTTCTGTCGACGTTTCCTTTTATTGAAACTAGCATCCTGTGGTTTTCGGGCTGGTTTAGAAGTTCTGTTAAGTCCTGTGAATGAAAGAAGTATTTAAGAGGCGATTTTACAAACAGAATATGAGCTAAGGAATTTCCTCAGCGAAAATAAAAATAAAAACTTGATTGGTTTCCTCAGGGGAAACCAATCAAATTTTTATTTTTTCAATGAAGTAACACAGGTATTACGACGAATAAATTAGGTAAAGCCTTACCTTCTTCACTGGTTCATATTTGGAAAACAGCCATAGATATGTTGTCATAATACAGAACAGTTGAGTTTCACTGTTGCTGAACCTCCACATGAATTTCAGGATAGGCGATATACGATCCCTCTGCAAGGAACATAAAACATATGATTACACATGATAACAATACGAGATCGAAAGCAAAAGGCTGCAGCCATTACAGATTGAGATTATTTCTGGGGTGTTTCAAGTTAATTTTTGCTCGCGCGTATATTTTAAACGTATACGAATAAGCTCACGACCATCTTCTCGTACGTACAAAATTCAATTTATACAGCTTTCAAAAATACGCCTAGGTTGTAAAGTGCCAAGCCACAAATTAAATTAGCTAGCGAAACTGCACATACATGATAGGTTATTGATATTTAAACAAAAAAAAATACACTACACTAACAGCAGCTGTTAACTTCAACAAAAAACAACCAATTTGTTTGATGTGTTTAGTTCATACCTAATTACCCATCATCCATCTAGGGAGTTAAGCCAGCTTATTTAACCAGACCTTAAAATGTATCTAGGATCTCGTATCTTATTGAAAAGCTGCACGTTTTAAATATCTTACCAAGTAAATCTTCGGTCCAGTGACCCTATAGCGAGTCAGGTTGACGAGCACCGCGGCAGCAGACTTCAGCACTTCTATGCTAGAAATGGATCTGTTCGTCACCGACATGTAGGTGTACACACGGTGGACAATGGCCGACGCATTGTCGTGGTACATCATCGGGAATACTTCCGTTAGTAGTTCTGGAATAAATAATTAGAATTAATTGATTTATTTATTATAATTTAAGATACCGTGTAGCCCTAGCTTTTGTAGGAGTTCCTGTATCACAAGAGCCCGACCTCTCAATATACAAAGTAAAGTGGGCAGGTATTTTTTATTTATTTGCCAGCCACGAATAAAATGGTACAAGCGCAGGACATTGATATACAGCAAGACTTTGGTTTAGCAGTGTGTAAAGACAAACCCACACAAGAATTACGTGATTACGCGAAACGACACTGCAACATATATCTAGCTGGACTGCACACAGGAACGTTTTGTGGTACTACAATTCAGAATAGCGTTGGTTGTAACAAAAGCCCAAACGCGATATGTCACGCAGTGGTATGTTACCTTGTCATATGAAAGGTCTTCAAAAAATAGAACCAATGAAACTTACCAAGGGATCTAAAAGCTACGATAACAGTCTCGATACCGCAGATATTCCGGAGGACTTCCATAGCTTCCTCATTACGTTCCTTCATGGACTCCTGGCTCGATTTAAGGCCACCATCTCGCCATCTGCGTCTTATTGCCTCAACACGCTTGTCGTGGGCAATGTTCACGCGGGCTATGTGTCCGCGGAATAGCGCCTGAAAATGTATTAAAGAGTATAAATTTCGAGTCCTTAGATAGTATCATTCTGTCACAGCTAATTGTACTTCACCGACATAATGATATAAGCGAAAACAGGAAGCAAGTATTTACCTGAATTTTGGAAGCAGCCCAGTAGACCCTTTGCTCTTCCCTTGTCTTTAGTATCTGTTCCCTCTTTATCTGTATTTGTTTCCTCACCAAGTATCCTCTTATGATAGCCTGAACTTTGACAATAATCCTTCTTTTCTGTACAAACTCGCAATGAATCAGTCTTGTTAGTAATTTTCCTCTCCATATTTTTTGTATAAATCTCACTCGCTCCATATATCGTACGTACCACGATCGTACAAGGAATCGCCTGACATATTTCTGCAGACATACTGCTGCCTTTATTCTTTGAGCCCTCAAAACGTCTCTCGTCTTTTTGAACCTATAAGCAGCTTGTATTGTTACTACCGCTGATCGTAACCTGAAGAAACGCCTTCTTTCAATAAAGGTCCTAATACGACTCTGAATTTTAATTATAGAAATTCTAGTCTGAATATATCTTTGCCTTTCGGTTACAGTAAGCTTGTACGAGCGATAGAATCTCTGTATGCACAATGTTGCCTCTCTGATAGCTTTAAATTTCTTGTGAATTATAAGCATTCTGACTACTGACTGTGTTAGGATAACACTTTTCTTCAGTCTCAAAAATTCTTGGCGGCACACATTACGTTTTTTGCTAGCGATAAACCAATTCTGTATTTTGCTCGCTGCTTCATTTTCTCTTATAATGCGAGTTATTTTATTCGTTCGGAACCTACTTTGTACTAGCAGAACTGCCTTTCTTAGCGCCAGATATTCGTTTTGAATTCTTCTGATCTCTGTGATAAGTCTGAAGCGCCTTTGAATAAGGATAGCTGCTGATTTGATTCTATTGTACTCGGTTCTTTGGCGTTTACCACAGGAATACGCTCTGAATCTCCTTTGTATGGTGATACAAGACTTAACTATATTTGTGTAAGTTTGTCTCTCTTTCAACATAAGACAATGTGCTCTAAATTTCCTTTGAATAGCAATAGCTGCAGACCTCATTTTTGAATAAGATTTTCTGTCCTCTCTCATTGCCAGCAAAGCCCTGTACCTTCTCTGCAAGACGAGAGATGACCGTTTTAATTCAAGATACGCTTTTCTTTGCTTCTTGCCTTCTATATAAGCTCTATAGAACCTCTGAATTGCAATACATTGTTTTAATATCATGGTATATCTTGTTCTTTCTGATATCATTAGTTTTTGTGCTCTGTATCTATTCTGGATGGTCAATGCGGCGTTTTGAATCCGTAAATAAGCTTGCCTGTCCTTTCGCATCGACAGTATGGCTTTGTACTTTTGTTGTAAAAGAATAATTAATTGCCTGATCCTTAAATATTTTTCTCTTTCAGTTCTCATAGCACAAATACCTCTATATCTTCTCTGAACACATAATGTTGCTTTCCGAAGCCGGTTATAATCTAGTCTGACCTTCTGAGTTACTTTATAGCGCTTATAATAGTCACTGATGAGTACGGCTGCGTTTTTCATTTGTAAATAAGTTGCTCTTTGTTTCTTAGTTTCTAAATGGGATTTGTAGTATCTCTGGATAGTTATTGTGGAAGTTCTAATTGTAATGTATTGCTGTCTAACGATTTTCATTTCGATATACGATCTGTAATATTTCTGAATGCAGATAGTTGCTGTTCTGATCTGAATGTACTCTTGTCTTTGTTTTCTACCAATTATGTACGCTCTATAGATTTTCTGGATAGTCACACAGGCTTGCTTCGACTGCTGATATTGTTGTTGCACTTCTATTCCTTTCTTACAATTTCTGAGCCAGTTCTGGATTTTTACTGCAGCTTGTCTTTGCTGTAGGTACTCCTTCCTTTGTTTTCTGCCTAACATGAAAGCTCTATAGGCATTTTGAATAGTTGTACTTGAAGATTTGAGTTTTAGATATGCTGCCCTTTGCAAACGCATTTTAATTTGAGCAATGTATCTACGTTGGACAACTACTGTCGCTTGACGAAGCTTTGTATATTGTTCTCGTTGTTTCCTCATCAGAATTTGAGCTCTGTATCTTCTTTGAATAACTATAGCCGATTTTCTAAGTATTTGATATTGAGATCTCTCTTTACGCATTTGAACCAAGTTTCTGTAGGACTTTTGTATAACGATTGCGGCATTGCGCAACTGAATGTATGAGATTCTCTGAGACTTGGCGAGTAAATAAGATCGGAAGTATTGTTGAATCAGGATTGTGGAATGGCGTAGCTTGATATAATCATGTCTTAACTTTTTCATAATTAAATACGACTTGATATGTGTTTGGAGTACAATAGTCGCGTTCTTGACTCTTAAGAAACTTTCCTTTTCTTTCTTCATTAATTGGTGAGCCTTGATCCTTCTTTGAAGGGACATGATTAGTTCTCTTTGTCTTATGTAGTCCTGTTGGCATTTGTGGCGTCTATACAAAGCTTGTATTTTGATAACGCTTTCCTTGAGAGCTAGATGCTTCTGGCGATCGGTCCTCATTTGAAGCAGCGCTTTATAACGTTCTTCAATTGTTTTAACAGCGTTCTTGAGTTTCAAGAAGATTCTTCGCTGTTGGAGCATACGATAATAACTTTGTATGAGAACAGCGCTTTTGCGCTTTATAGCGAAATCCTGCATTTCCTTTTTCATCAACAATTTATTCCTATATCTCTGTTGGATGCATATGACAGCTTGTTTGTATCGAATGTATTCTTTTCTAACAAGAAATCGTCGAACTAAACTTTGTACAGTAACAATTCTCTTTAATTGTATTGTGTACTGTCTAACACACAACCACCGTCTGATTTGGCATTGTAAATGAATAGCTGCTTTACGTCTCATCTCCTCCCTATCTAATCTCAGTTTTTCCAAAGTTGCTTTAGCTTCTCTTATCATTCTCACAGATCTGTACCAGGTTTCGATCTTCAGTACACTATTTTTCCATCTTATAAGGCGACTCCTGTGTATCCACATTCTACAATACTTCTGTACTATGATAGTAGCAGTAGTTATCTGTTGCATCTTCCATTCGACGAGGCGGTTGTACTGGATACGACGCCACCAACATTGGATCACACTCGCCGCGTTAATTCGTTCCAGAAGTTTCTTCTCTTCTTCCTTCCTTTTCTCCACAATAACTTCGTACTTCTTTCTCCACCACGTCTGAATAACATTAGCGGCTTGCTCGAACAACGGAGCGCGGAATACGTGAATGAGCTGCCATAGTAGAGACAGTGTCTTCTCTCTGTGACCATCGGCTATGTCGTTGGACGTGATTTCGCCAACTATCATGAAATTTGCCTCTTTCAAAGCATTCAATGCGACTTGCACGTTATGAATCTTTTGTAGGCGAGAAATAGCGGGCGTCCGAAGTTGATTCAATAAGCCATCCTTCATCAAAATGATCTCCATAACCTTTGTCAATCTCACGCCATCCCTGATGTCCAAGGCTATGTTGTGTACAGCATACTTATATTCATCTAAATACGACTGCTTGTGGCTCACGACGTAACCAAGCGGCCGAAGATGTTTCGTTATGTCGCCAATACCCGCGATAAGTTCCCTCGTGAATCTTATAATGACTTCCCTGCTTTCTTTACAGACTGCATTCCTACAGAAAAGACATGGATCGTGTGATATAATCTTTCTTTGCTTCGCTTGATCCAAGAAGAAAACAAGCATGAAAAACTTCTTTAGAGTGAACTTCTTGATTGCTTCTATATACGCTGGTAGTAACATATTCGGCGCGCTTGACTTAGAGTGCTTGTTCTTGAGGAAAGGGTTTTTGAACATCCTTTGTATAATGAACGTAGTAAGTCCCTCGATGTCACTATTTGAATGCAAGGGTAACACAATGCCATAGATAGCTTCAAGGCCGATTCGAAGCCAAAGTGGATTATACGACAACAATATCTCCATGATAATCTTTTGTAGTCCAACGTCCAAGTGAAGATTTCGATCAGCCCTGATAGCAATCAGCTTCTTGTCAATTTGGGCAGTCAACTTCTGGAAAACGATGGCGATTTCAGGACTCATTAGTAAAGCTCTTGCGGACCTACGGAGGCTTTCCAGTCTATGACTATTGTGGTAAGCACTCGACACTTGCTCCTTCGTAGGCGCAAGCGGAACTTCCTTATTCCTGTTATCAATCCACACCTTGCCGACATCTATTTTCTGTTCGATGTTACTGTCAAGATCAGCGGGCGGAGTCAGGATACAATTGAGCCATCTTTTGAATTCCGTTTCAAACCTTTCCACTGCTTCTTCATCGTAAAAGTATGTCGACGATAGGAATGGATCGACAGTCGCAGATTGAGAATACACATTTCCGATCTGGTTAACAGTCATGTTCTGCACAATACTTTTATTCGTCTCAAACGTCGTATTCGACACTTTACTACAACTCGAATCTCTACCCTTCATTGATGCTCTATTCTTCACAGTTTTCTTTACATGAGAAACAGGTATTTTCCAAAGGTCCGGTTCCGCCCTAACAGCCTTTTTAGACCAAGTTTGCATTTGACTAGTCGAGGACACAGAAGAAAATCTACTATTGGCTTTGTCAAAAGTGCGATTAATGGTGAACGTGGACATTTGGTTATCAGTTCTGTCGAAAACGTGAGTGTCAGAGATCTGTGTACTCTCTTCAGGAATAGATTGTAGGGGAGGCGTTATGGATCTCGGAGGGGGGGAGCGCGTGTCTACTCGCAAGTCATTTTGCCATGTGTTATGATCATAGGTATTAACGAAATTTCTTTGATCATACGCTTCTTTTTGATGTTGGTATTCTTTGAAGAGAGCCTGCCTACAGATCTTAGGTTGGTCCTTCAGGAAGAAGTGAGGAGGTTTCATTTCACACAATTGGTTGAAATTAGGCTCCATTGGTGTATTAGGCGAATCCTTAGTGTAAGTATCGGAGCTCAGTTTCAGATGTTCATCAAGTATTTCATGTGTGTCATTGTTCAATTTAGGAAAAGTTTTCCTTTCAGTCGAAAACCTTTGTGGAAAGAACGATAGATCACTAATGCGAGAAAATTCTGTGTTTATAGAGAAGTTAGGACTGTTTAATTCTTTGGGTGATGATGTGTTTGGATGTTTCTTGATTGGAACAGTGGGTGTTTCCACAAAGTTGTCGACTTGCGTGTGATGATTCACTGTTAACCACTTATTCGGCGGTTGGGAAGATGTGACACAGATGATGGAATGAGTCTGGTTCTCTTTATTCTCTAAACTGTCATCTAAGTCGTCACTTTCAGAGTTCATGCTGAGGATAATTTTAGGTCCCTTGTCAAGTTTATCAGTTTTAGCTGTTTTTAGCGGAGTAAATGTGAGATTATCAAACAATTCAGTGCCTGATACGTCAAATATTTGCTGCTTATTAGAAGGCCTTAGTACATTGTTGGGTACATTTGATGTGGTGCTGTTTGTGTAAGACTTGTCATATGTTTGTTGTAAGAAGTCAGGCTTGCGCATGTTAGAGAAAATTTCGGAAGTGTCGAAGTTAAAATCAACACTACTTGGTGAGTCAAATGGACATCTATCTGGACGGGAGTCCATGGAATAATTATTCATGGACATATTTTCTTTGTTGTATCTTTGAGTCAATTTCTGTTGGGTCTGGATAACATTGTATGTCTTTTTAATTTGTGTAGTATTGTAGATGATCTCAGATTTCTTCTTGTATAGAGATACAGGAGATTTTTTTGTTGGTTTTTTCTTTATTTTACCTGGCGATACTTTGAAACCCTTTGCTTGGCCTCCTTTTCCTTTTATGTTCTGAAACAAGTTTCAATTATGCCCATAAGTTTATGGTTTCCTTTGAATTTGAAATGTTTACTGCTTTTTACACCAGTAAACCTTCACTTGGAGGCAGCCAGAATTGATATTTTTTCCTAGACATTTGAATGATGAATAAATAAATAAATTATTCAAGGTGACTCATTGCATAGTTATTTTACTGACCCATCCCAATGAAATGTGTTACTAAAAGTAAGTTTTCCTGCCATGAATCAACTGACATTTTTCAAGAGAATAAAATCATACCACCATCACCAATTGCTTAATTGATGATTGTGTAATGTAATGAACAATACTCACTATTAGTAAAAGTCATAACAATTTATTGCTAAGGTCAGTGGTAATTATAAACTTCAGTATCAACATCTCCAGTTCATCAAGCTCAATAATTACAAACCCTATCCTGCTATTGGAATAACAAAACAACATAATACAATCCCAAAATCTAGACTATTATTGAGTGGTGGCTGAGCAAATCATAAACTATACTTCATCTTGATCATAACATAACCCTATAGTAGTCCACTACTGTATAAAGGGTGTAACAAAACCCTTAACGAAGCTGAAAGGCACTTGTTCTTCCCATCATTGCAATTTTTTTTTTGTTCTAGACCATACCTGGGAACCTTCTAGTTATGGAGATATTTGTTTGTTTTTCAAAAATACATGATTTTAATGTCAGATTTTTACTTTAAACTCCTCCACCACCCCATACTATTCAATCCATGCATCAGCACAATGTTTTGAGCGCGTTACATCGAGTCCAACAGTAAAACGTGATAGCAATAATTGTTACATGAAGTTACTTAATTTGATGTAAATAATGCTTAGTTGACGGCTCCAAGAAGGGTCTGTTTACACCCTGTATAGCCCTCTCCAAACTCTCGCCATTTAACTAGATTCCTAGCAACTCTCATCCAGAAGCTATATCAACCACGCTGGGAATATTGTCACTCCACCTAGTAACATTATTCAGAATAAAAAATGAATATTAATTATAAACAAAAAAAAAAATTATTATTACCATAACAGACTTGAGGACCACAATGACATCATATCGGCCCCTGTTCTCATTTGTGAAGCGTATTGTCTCCCTGATGCCAGTGGGCTGTGTCGGCGTCCACATCATTGTCAAACAGTAGCATGTCTCCGGTTCCACCTCCAGCCATTCTCCTGGCAAATGTATTACTAACCCAGGGGGCAGAGATTTACCAAGAGTTATCTGGAAAAAGAAAGAAGTAAAATCTAACTTCGTCATATTCTATTTGAGAATGAGTGTTGAAGTTGGTAAGCTTCTGCCAATGACCCAAATATAAATAAATAAGAACTTTTCTCCCAAAACAAAGGGACAAAAAATAGCTCCAACAACTACTGACTAAATTTAAGTTTCCATAGTAATTAAAAATGAGAAATTAAGGAAGTAAATGGGCACTGAAGACGAGAAAAATAACATTGTGACGGGAGACGACCCGCTGACCGTTATGGGCGAGAACCAGACACTATTATTATTTCAGCAATGAGTAATAATAATGCTGTTCTTCTCCCAAACGTTTCAGAAAATTTACTGACAACTATTCTTTAGTGTTTGCGTCAATTTAGTATGCTAAGTGGTTGTTATTACCTGTTGCACTTGCTTTGTTGGGTTGAACACCTCCAAGTTCCTCTCACATGATGAACCGATGAGGACATTGTCGAAAACCACTTGCGGAGGCCTAGAAAACGGAGCCAATAGAAGACGAGGACATTCCTCTTTGGGAGATTCTTTCTTGACAGTCTCTGTACGACGAGCCCTTCGTATGTGCTCAGGAGTATTTTCAATCTAAAAAACAACAATACAATTAAATAAAATCATCAGGATTGTAACAAAATCCATTTTACACCAAACATAATTATCTAATACACTGATACACACTTGGAAATACATTATAGGAAAGTCTGTAACACTCTTCACTGTGTAAATCACTAGTTTTACTTTCTTTAACCACTCATTTTAGTCGAAACTTTTGAACTAGGAAAGCAAACGAACTTTGATTGAATTGAAATTCAAACAATTTTCAAACTTCAAACCGTTCACCGTTTCGACCGAGGTAGAGGACGACCGAATTATCAACTTTTCCATAGATAATTTTACGGTTTTTCAACTCGACTACTTGGCTATGCTTGTGACACCTCACACCAGTCAACCTTTACCTTGTTGATCATAAATCAATACGTGTCGTGGTCGTGCACAGATGCCTTTATTTGTCAGAATTATTTATGTATGGTAACATTATAATCTAGTTGTCATTTCACCACTACGAAATTTTCGTCCTTCCTTTTCTCAATCTTACGTAGGTATATACAGTATTTATTCCTAAAATTTTGCCAATAATCACGACAAATCTCGTTACGATATTAGCACCGTATTACATTTTCCAGAAACCAGCTCGGAACAATGGCTGACTCGAATTCAAACGAGAATACTTGCGTAGTGTGTTTCAAGAACGTTTTATACTATTCGGTTGGCGAATGTGACCATCCCGTATGTTTCGAGTGTTCCACCCGAATGCGGGTGCTCTGCCTGCAGAATGAGTGTCCTATCTGTAGGCAAGACCTTTCAAGGGTAAGTTAGAGTTATGTATAAAACGTTGAATGTTATGTTTCTTACATCCTCGGACTTCCCAGTGCACAGGCTATCATTGTGCAACATTGTGTATTATAAACACATTCAGCGAATCTTCTGCATTATTTCACAATAGGCGAATGTTTCCACTTGTATGTTTATTTTTATGGACGCATAATTCTATGTTGATAAACTTTTCATACATGGCAGGATGAGATAATGTGTGTAACTTTCATGAAAGTATGTTTTTTTCTATGATCATATAATTTTATAGCTTGCCTTGTTTTGATTTGTTGTTTTTACTGTTACTGAAGTAAAAATTTATTAACTATGTACTTAAAACCTGACTATATTTAGAAAATCTTATTGTAATTAACTGAATAGTAAGTACATCCAGTAATTAAATTATAATTACTTTATGCTGACACATGTAATCTGTAATCTTTGTAGTCATAATATTACACCATATTTTTTCAATTGTATCAAGCCATCCTAATAACATGCTTTCAAATCTTTCAAGGCCTGAGATTAATTTTGTTATTACCTATGTACAGGTAAATGGTACCACTTAGGCCTGAACAGAATGTTATCAGGGCAATGGAATGGGAGGGGGGAGCAAAACAATACCCCCACAGTACTTTGTCAATACATGAATACCTAAGCAAATATTAGAGCAGTAAATTAGGATGGGGGCAAAGACTCATTCCATTTGATACATTTACCTGATTAAGCCGGCCCTAACTTATTAGATAAATGGAAAAGATTATCAAAACATACTTCATTTGTGAAACGTTTATTGAATTTATGTAGGAATATAGAATGATAGTTGAGAATAGTATTAATTTATTAAAGTGGGTAATGAATCAATGCGTAATTTCAACTTAGACAAAATATGCCACTACATCCTCCGGAATACTCAGTGTGGTTTGCCTGTGATTCCCTAACTCTAATTCTCCTTTATAACAATAGTCAAAATACTAAATAAAACAACATTTCACAGGTTGTATTTACGGACACTGTACAATCTTACAAGGAGCTTCGCAACAGGGCTTTCACCGATCGCCTATTTGAGAGGCAGTTCAAGATCGTATTCTGCAGTGAGGATATCAAGCAGGCTTACGAGCTATTATTGGAGAACCGCTGCAAGATCTGCGATAAGATTCCACCATTTAGGACTTTTCCCATGTTGAATGATCACATGAGAAAAGTCCATGAAAGATACTTTTGTGATCTCTGCGTTAAACATTTAAGGGTAAGACTTATTAATAAGTTTAATTCAGATTCTTATTTAATTCATTTCTTTTGTTAGTAGGTAACTTTAGTTAATGCACTTACATGTGTTTTCCTAATGTAATTAACGAATTAAAATTATAAGGATATAATATCCTTATAGGTTTATTTATTGACCAGCGTAGAAAAACAATCAAGTCATTGTAGTAAAGCCCAAATGACTAAAGACTACCATATGTTAACGTAATTACAAGCAGAGATAATAGTAATAATTAATATAAACAAGTTACAGCTTGCATAACATGAAAAAATTGTGCTGACCACATTTAAGTCAAATTATTTTGCTTTTGCCTAACATTATTAATCCCTGCTGTTCATTTAATGTTTTTAAGTTGATTATAACATTATGAATAATAATTGCACCAGTAGGTAAAATAAAGTTTATTGTAAACAGGTTTCCAGTAGTAAAATTACCTAGAAAACATAATTGCTTGAAATGAATGTAACAACTTAGTTGTGGTTATGCTATCATAACTTGCAATACAGTTTGAGTATTTTGCTGTTTTAATACCTATCTTTTTGAGCAAATTAGTGACTTAATATACATTTATATGTACATTCCATGCACTCTATAAAAAAAAATACTTGTCACCCTAATTAACTAGACAATGGGTTCTTGACAAATTGTTTAAAATTTTTTGTAACAATAATTACCTACTAATAATGTTATCAGGTACAATGTAAACAAGTGTTAAGGAATTGAACTTGTGTCATTAACAAAATGCTACGTCATTTGTAGATTTTCACTATGGAAAGAAAGTGCTATACTCGTCAAGAACTGGCTCATCATCGACGGAGAGGAGATTTGGACGATACATCACACAGGTAACTCATAATCTAACATCACGCCGGTCGCCGGTAATCCCCAAAAGGCAAAGATGTACCCTATAGATACAACCACATTTCGCCAGCTATGGCTAAGTCTATATAATAAGGAGTGAGCTTATTACTATCGACCAAGCACAAATCCACACTCCGTGGCTACTACTAAAAAAAACCTGGTAAAACCCAATGGCAACACTGCTCGACTCAAGTATCAAACCTGGAACTTCATGCTTAGCAGCAGCATTTGCGACTACTAGACCAAAGAGGTAGCAACAATAAAATAATCCATTACACATTATTTCGCAGAATATTAAACTTATTTAGTATCGGAAAACGCGCGAGCCATAAAAAGAAAATAAAAGGCGAATACAATTTATTGTGTAAGTTATAGAATATATTGTTTATATTGTATATGATTGTTACTTTAATGCCAAGTTAGGATTTCAAGGTAGGTACTTTCTTTGCAGTCAATATAGATCGCGTCAATATATAATTTTTGATAAATCAGTGTGAATGTGGTGCTCCAGACCAGACCATGACCCACTTGCTCCAAACTCCTCTACAACTGCACTTTAGAGGACTTGAAAAACGCCACTGACGCCGCCCAAATAATTTGATAAACCGCGTACCATCGAGAACAAGAAAAAAAATTGCTCGCAGCCTCTTCGCACCTTTATATTGGTAACCGCATCATACCGCCTTACGAGTATTTTTATCTATGAAATAAATACGTATTTTGAGTATAACATGACAAGCTTCTTATCATAGCAATAACTGATAAAAGCTTTATTAAGTGCAGTATCTACAGGCTTAGTTATCTGTTTCATTTGCGTAACTAATTGGTTATAAAATGTTATGTAAATACAGTTACGTATATGAACCAGTGAGCCACTGACCGTAACAGTAATAATAAATATGTTATTTAGTTTTACTGTCTCGTCTAGTGGTTGCAAAAGCGACTGCTGAATACGTGGGTCCTTGGTTAATTTCCCAGGTCGGGCATTACATAGCAACCGAGTCGCCCGGTTGATAGCAATTATTGGCGAAATGCCAATTACATGGGACTTCGCATAACTGGCGAAATGTGGGTGTAGATTTATTTATTTAGTATTCATTTATTTACCACCAATTATAGCAACAAATTACACCCAGTAAAAATATTAATACCTATATTAATTTAACTTGACAATGTTTATAGTTGCACACCTCTTTCAATTATTATTTGTCTCTTTTGAACAAATCTCGGCAGGTTTTGTCCAAATGTATATCTTCCGATACCGTTATAATATTAATATTACGCGCGGCTCTCGACATAGGGGTAAACTTGAGTAGGTTAGTCTTAAAAGTAACAGTATTAGTAGTGGATAGTTATGTACTCTTCTGCCAAACTCTTCAAAGAAAAGAGGTGTGACGTTAGTTATGGGCTTCCAACGAGTCCATACCTTTAAAAACCCACACTTAATTTCTTTTACATAGTTTCATCAGTTACGATATTTGTACGATATAATGAATTATAAAAAAATGCTAAACATTTTCCGTCTTCGTAAATTGTTGCATTTTGAAAAATACTTTGCTACAAACATAGCTTTGTGTTTATGGTAGAATTGGTCTATCTTTCTTTAGAATTAGGGTAGACACCGATTTGTCTGCTCATAAACACCCACCCACAATAACTTCATTTTATTCGTGATCATGGTACTTTCAACAGCGCCGAAATATCGGGAACTCAAAACAAACAGTAAACATGGTAAATATCCCGTTAATTGCATGTTAGTTTAGAAAGTTATATGTTAGGAGTTGTTTTAAAACGCCGACGCGGTCCGACAATGCGTTAGTGACAAAAGTCGCACTGATAAGAGATTAGCGATATCGGGATATAAGCAAATGCGGTGTTTTGACTTAAGTGGAAAGTGAAGAATTCCATAATATTCCTATTAAACATTGTAATACGAAAACATTAAAGACTGACCCTTTATTAAATGCGAAATGTGGGTGTTCCCTCATTTGAAAAACAGCAATACGTTAAAAAAAAATGCTGAGGAGTTTGTCCCGCCATGTCTGCCCAGCTAAAACGCTAGGCAGTGCTAGAGGGGAGCACGTTTCGGGGTACAGTCTTATGTCAATTTGACGTTTAAAAAAGTGCTGAGAATCACAGCTTAATTTGAATAAATGACTTTTATTTGATTTTTTTCCCAGGGGCCATCCTCTCTGTGAATTCTGCGAGGACCGTTTCATGGATGCAGACGAGCTGTACCGGCACTTGCGCAAGGAGCACCTGTACTGCCACCTGTGCGACGCCGACGGACGCAACTTGTACTACGCGTCGCACTCGGCGCTCGCGCATCACTTCCGCACCGACCACTATCTGTGCGAGGAGGGGGAGTGCGCTGGACAGCACTTGACTGCTGTGTTTAGGAGTGAGATTGATCTAAAAGGTGGGTAGGATTTGTTGTTTTAAGTTATTATGAATCAACTTGATAATGCATGAGTAACTACAGTTATCTATAACAAATCTGTCCTTGAAAAAAAAACAAAACAAAATCTGTCATTCAGATTCATCAGGGCTGTGGAACCACAGTTCCAATCACAAATGACATCTACTGGTTACCGTTTGTAATCAATTTCCACCTATTCCACTACAAGGAGCGGTTCTCCTTAGGTCTTGAGTCCGTGCGAGGTAGACAGAAGTCAAAGAGGTGGTGTTGAACTGCCAATTTCATTAAGATGTTCATCATCCATCATCCACAGCCTGACTTCCCCACTGCTGGGTATAGGCCTCTCTTTGCTTGTGCCAAGCTCTAAGCTCTTGTGCCAGCCTCATCCAGGGTATTCACGCAATGGCAACAATGTCATCTGCCCATCTCGCCGACCAATACTTCTCTTTCCATACCTTGGACGCCACTCGGTCACAGCTTTACTCCACCTGCCATCTCCACGCCTTGCTAGGTGTCCTGCCCATAACCATTCCATAACGCGATTTACGATATCGAAGACCTTCGTACGTCTCCGGATTTCGACGTTTGGAACTCGGTCTATTAGTTGAAGATGTTAGAAATAACTAACTTTAGATTCCGTATTCGGGGCGAAAAATAACTAATTATTGTAAACCGCCATCGCCAGCGCACAAGGCGACGGTGCACGGTCGCGGCATGAACCGCGGCGCGGCTCGGCAGGCGCGTACGCTCGAGCTGCAGTTCAACATCACGCCGCATCCCGTCGCGCAGAGGACGCCCAGGTATTGTGGCTGACAATGTAGCAGATAACTTGTTGCAATAGTGTGCGACAAACTTATTTATATTACCCGTGTACTTCAAAAGATGTTTTGGGACGTGTTCCTTCAATTGGTTATTTAAATGGAAAATAACAAAAATGGGTAAATATCAGTAAAATATATGCATGTCATTAAAAAAAAAACAATGGGTGGACAATGGTGTCTCATCCTTTAAATTAAATACGTCTCCTTTCTAACTGAACTTGCGGCGTCACGGCACAAATGGTGTACGTCATCGTCATAATTATCATCGACAGCCAATCGCAGAACACTATGGGAAGTACAACTCTCCCAAAATGGAGACTTGTCGTCCATCGTCCAATCGCTGAGCCAATGCGTTGAAGACAGCACCACTACACCAATGACGTCAGCTGCCCTCATCAAATGAAGAGGATTGTGAGGAATACAACATGATTATTCTTACTGGTATTGGTACTTGAACAAATAAAGACACGGTCTTACAATCAAAAAGAAGAAAAAAATATTAACCGTGGATATCATTTTTTAGTCTGCTTTAACACTGTCAGAGAAAACTGTATTAAAAAGGATATTATCCATTATTTCAGGGATAGGAATCACCGGGAACAAGTGCGCGAAGAGCCGGAACTCCCTCCGCCGCCGCCGACGATGACGGAGGCCAACATCGACACGGGCAGCGTGGAGCAGTTCCCGCGACTGTCCGCCACGCCCGCCGCGCCCGGACTGGTCATGTCTGCGCCACATCGCCAGTACAAAGGTACTCACGAAGTAATATTCAGCTGCATCCAGTTATACTGGAAGCGGACCCCCAAGTAATACGATGCTCCTCGATAAGACTTAGAAGTCCGGAACCAACAGCTCAGCTTACCGAGGAATGAAGGGTCTACGGACTGACTTTGGTAAACGTAAATTAACCTCTTTAACCCTGTGCGGCTGTTACTTACCAACGGGCCCCTTATCCGAACATTCTTACCACAAAATATTAACCGCTACTCAATGGTAGGTTTTAACTATGAAATTGCCGTTTTTTTCTCACATATTGTTCTGTTTGTAACTTTGACGTATATTTATATTTTTTCCTAATTATATTTTTATTGGATTAATAGTTAAATTAACGTTTATACCTTACCTTACCTTTATTAACCTTTTAGAGTTTAAAAACCGTACCGGGTAAAACGGGGTGATTAGAAATGCAGGGGTGAATCGAGACAAAACTTTAAGAGGGATTTTAACGTTGCATTAATATGTTATGTTGCCAAAAAGGTCCCTAAATAATAAATTAAAATTAAACAAATAAAATAGATTACTTATTGGTAACATATCATATTAATTCAACGTTAAAATCCCTCTCAAAGTTTCGTCTCGATTCACCCCTGCATTTCTAATCACCCCGTTTTACGGTACTAGTAGTGCATATTACCTCATAGGGTAGTGTGTCAAAACACCTGTTTCAATGTGCCGTCAGTTTCACTACTTCAAGTAGGTATATTTTTGCCATAGACTGTGTTTTGAGAATTTAAAATACGCAGTGAAGCGCAGCTTTTTTCACTTTGACCATTGCAATTGCATCATATTTAATCGGTACAGAAGTTTCCAAGAAGAAAAAAAGAATTAGTATGGAAATATCACTTTTCACGAAATCGTCCTTACAAAACGGCAATTTCATACTTTAACCCCTAATATTAACACAAAACATCCCATTCCTCCTCCAGGTACAGCCGGTCTCCTGCGCAACGACAAGAACTTCCCCGCACTGGACGGCGCGCCTGGCCCGTCCCGCGGGCCCCGCCCAGCTGCGCCCGCGCCTACTACCGTCGCCGCTACTATAGTCAGGAACAGTACGTACTATACATAACGTCCGTTGACCGGCAAAGACGAGAAATCTTTTAGAACACACACAATCATGTTCGGGCATGATGAGGCACAGCCGGGCGGCAAACTTGAATATAATAATGTATATACTTTAAGGAAAAAGTGGCTCAAATTATGCCGAACCGACCGATGATTCAGCGATGGTACACGCTTATCGAAGCAGAAACCGAAACTAATTGCTTCAAGACAATCGTTGCTCAACAAATACTGTCGTTTCGAATTAGCTGACCCAAACAAGATGTATTAAGCGAGTTACACAAGCTTAATACATCTATTAACTCGCGAATATCATCACTTTAACTAGAGCCTTCCCAATGCTATTATTAATACTCTTTTTTAGTCGTCCCGGAATTTGTATTGTACCCGCTACGGGTTTGCGCTATCACTAGCATTTATTTCTATAGCAGGGCTTTCATAGTCATGAGGGATACGCAGAACACGGTATCAGTTGTCCCTTATTACTTTTTCTACTTCCAGCTAAGCCCAGCGTCTCCATCCAACTGCACAGCCAGCCGGCCAGCGCTAGCAACTTCCGGCTAACGCAGACCAGTGGTCACCGCATCTCCGTGCCGCCACAACAAAGGAAGCCGCCGCTCATGACAAACGATGACGACTTCCCCTCGCTCGGCATCTCGAGGGACGACCATCCTAGCATCGGAGCGGGGACTGTCCAGGCGCCCAAGGTGGGTTTTATAAAGCTTACTTAGTTGATTTTTGACTATAGTATCGAAATAGCCTGTCGGTGTGGCGCAACGCTTTTTAAAAAAACGCAGACGGTATATAATGCTTATCAAAATGAGACATGGCATATTTATTGCCGGGTTAGATAAACAGTGTATGAGATGCATTAGTATACATAAACAGGTGATAAATTCAACAAGTTCTATTTTCCAATTTGTCGCTAGACCAACTATAATTTTCTTGCCATTTTCAGGTCTCTCTAATCAACAGCCAAGAGATGCAAGCTTTAAAGAGCAACCACGTCCAGACGCACCATAAGAAGGCTCCTCTAAGTTCAGAAGCGTTCCCCGCTCTGTCCTCAACATCAGCGCCGGTGGCGCCGCCGCAGTGGATCAACGTGGCCAAGACCAAGGAGAAGCAGAAGCCCAGCAAGCCCGACCCTCCCCCGGCGCCGCGGGAACGCGCCTTCAACGCAGCCGCAGACTTCCCCACTCTACCCATCACCTTGACCAAGTCTAAGTCCAAAAAGCAAGCCCAACCTCAACCTGCCCCATCACCGCCCCAGAACAACGAAAACACAAAACTAAGCAAAAAGGAAAAGAAAAAACAAAACAGTAAAAAGGAAAACTTACTCGACACGTACAACGTGAACGGGACCAACGATAAGAAGCTACTGAAGGAGTCGTACGCTTCCGTCAATGCTAATAATAATAACCAAACAGTAGAAGATAAGAAAGTTAAGACTGTGGATGCTACGGCCAACGCTGAGAAGAATAGGAACGGTGGTACTGGAGACTTTAGTTTAGCTGCTAAAGACTATCCTCCGCTAAACTCTAAAAGTGACAATAGCTTACCTACGAAGAAGATGGCGAACGGTAGCGTGCCGCCGGGGTTTAAGCCGCGTCCGGCGTGCGACGGCATGACGTTCACGAACTCGGCGGGTCAGACGTTCTCCGCACCTTTACACGCGTACATGCCTCCGCCAAACTTTGAGCAAAGGAACCGAGCTTTAGTCAAGAAGTTTGCGGTCGCATTAGGCGGCGCTGACGCGGTTGAGGATTTCAAAGTAGCGTCGCGAGCGTTCCGCGACAGTTCGATCAGTGCGGAGGATTTCCATAAGCACTGTCGGTCTGCGTTGGGCTCGCAGTTTGATGCCGTGTTTCCGGAGCTGGTGGCGCTGTTGCCGGATATTGCGAAGCAGCAGGAGCTCATGGTGGGCAGGACTGAAGAGCTCCACATGTGCGCTACTTGCGGACAGCTGCTGGCGCCGGAGGACCGCGGCGCGCACAACACGCAGCACTGGCCGCCGCTGGCGCCGCGCTAGCTGGCGCACGCGCGTGCCGCCACGAGACCTGCCTGTGTTCATACTTAAATAGACGCCACTAACGAGCTGACGGACAGCCTTCAGAGCTCAGACAAACTCACAGTGAGTGTGAATACTTTAATATTAATGCCATACGGACTTGTTTTCTATCGGCCAGTGCCTATGTCATATGATTTGCGAATACATTTTTGGGAAATGTTTCACATCACTCTTAGCTACAGATATTGACAGACTAATCTTTTACTAGGGAGTCAACATTGACATATTTCGATTTTATTGTACCTATGTTTTGTAAATACATAGTCATTTCTTAGATATTGTTCCATGTATCGTAGGTGATCGTAGACACTTCGATGTTCACTCTATGACCACGTATTTCGCTAGCCTGGATATTCCTTTGACAGTGCATTGTTATGTGATCATATTAAATCCACAGTAGCGCAATTACTACACTGAAATGTGATTTTGTAAAATGTAAATGTTATGATGTAAAATAAATTGTTTCAAAGTTTATTTTTGTACTTCTCAAGCTGAACGATTTCTTTAGTTTTGTGTAAAATATTTTTGTTGAATATTGTTAGTGGTTTTATTGCAACCCTTTGTGCTAAATAACTAAATTATATTTATAATGTAACATGTCCAAAACATTTGTGTATGTAATACATTTATGTACATTGTATAGATACAATGTAATAAAATTTATAATGATAAATGTACATACTCTTTTACATAATTATATATTCGAGTGTAAGACTTTGTTTGAAACAACGTAGTTATTTTCCTAACCAAAAACAGATATACGATGCTGATATGAGATGCTGTATTCTTAAATCATCAGAATATCGATTGAACCCTACCGACAATTATCTAACCCATGTCAATTTTGGAAGATATTAACTGTGATAAACAGCAAATCAGCCATAAAATACCATGACTATATAAGTAGATAAGTTCATGGTAACCAAAAACTTGATAAAAGACGACACAGTAATACAATAATCTCGACAGTTTCAAGTAGTGTTGTTACAACGGAGAAGATACTGTGTAAGATAAAGATGTCGATATGAAAATCCTATAAATTCAATACTCGTTGCAGGTGGTCTTTTAGACTAGAAAAATACTATGAAGTTACTTGTGCTATTTTTGTGGTAAGTCTTTTTTGTTATACGTTAATTATGTCAGTCGTAAATCTTTGGCACAACAGTACTATAATTTCTGTGAATCAAACAAATTTCGGTGTAAGTACCATTTGCATTGCTGTAAGCTGCGTAACCATAGACTATATATATACTAGTAACTGTTCAAATTTTATGGCGGCTCGGAAGTTAGCTGCGAATGACGGTCTGCGCATTATACAGTCAGGGGACGATGCGTCCTCTGCGCCCCGTTGATAGACCTAAAATTGTATTCTGCGCAGCTTTACGTTAGATGAGCTCTCATAAAGTTTGAACCGTTATACCTGCGCAGACTCACTCGCAGCTAACTTCCGAGCCGCCATAAAGTTTAAAGAGTACATATGAACGACGAACGTTGAGTACATAAGTCATCTAAATTAAATTTTATTCTACTTTATTCCCAGTGGTAATGACCCGGACTTATTTCTTGTAGGTCGTTGGTTCGGAGTCAGATAGGCATTTTACTTTGTGCTATTTATTCCATCACTACTGCTCGCATAACGGTTTAGGAAAATATCGTGAGGAAACTGGTATGTCCTAGAACCAAAAATTCGAAAACTGAGAGGGTAGCTTCTCGCGGGGCCTGTATTCCAGCAGTGTGGACTTTATAGGCTAAGTATGGTTATGTTATATTATATTCTTGTAGTTCTGCAGTAGCACTGACATGGGGAGTCGCGGTGAAGCAGAGCAGAAAGTTCCCAGACGACTTCATATTCGGAACCAGCACAGCAGCTTATCAAATCGAGGGAGCCTGGAATGAAGATGGTACATATACATAGATCTGAAACTCTATCTTTATTCTCATTCGCACATGATACATTTTTCATTGAATTATTTAAGGTAAAAGTGAAAACATCTGGGATTATTTGACACACACAAATCCAGCGGCTATCGCAGACCAAAGCACCGGTGACGTAGCATGCAACTCCTACTACAAGTACGAGCGAGACATAGAGATGATGAGAGAGCTCGGCATTGATGCCTATCGCTTCTCCATAGCCTGGTCCAGGATATTACCCAACGGTCTCGCCGACCATGTCAACGAAGAAGGAATAGCGTACTACAACAAAATCATCGATTCAGTTCTGAAATACAACATCGAACCCATGGTTACTTTATACCACTGGGACTTGCCGCAGAAGCTTCAAGATATGGGCGGATTCCTCAACCCTCTTATCGCAGACTGGTTTGCAGACTACGCCCGCGTAGTGTTCGAGCGTTTTGGTGACAGAGTCAAGAATTTCATTACCTTCAATGAAGGAGGACAAATCTGCTGGGAAGGTTATGGTTCCGATTCAAAGGCTCCGAGGTTAAACTTCACGGGTATTGCTGAATATATCTGCGCTAAGAACATTGCCCTTGCGCATGCTAAAGCCTACCACATTTATGATGATGAGTTCAGGCCTACACAAGGAGGAGTGTGTGGCTACACTATTGCTGTTGATTCTGCGGCTCCTCTCACTGATTCTGAAGAAGATGCATATGCTGTGGAATTAATTCGTCAATCCCAGGTATGTTCTCGTGAAACCTCAATGAACTGTTTATGATAGACATACGTTTGAGCTTACCAAACAACAATATTTGCCCAGCCTTGGTAGTATTTAAATCCATAGTTACCGTACCTAATGAATTTATGTATTTTGTAGTCCACAGTCAATTGTTTTTTTCTTTTCAGTGGGCAATATACACAGATCCAATATTCTCAAAAGACGGAGGATTTCCGAAAGATCTTTTAGAGCGCGTAGCAAAAAAGAGCGCAGCGCAGGGCTACCCCAGATCTCGGCTAACAGACTTTACTGAAGAAGAGAAGGCCTATATTCGTGGTACGAGCGATTACTTTGGCGTTAACCATTATTCGGGCGCTCTTACGTCTTTCTCGCTGTATGCATCCCAGCATGCAGTGCCATCGACCCTGGATGATATAGAGGTTGCACAGATGGTGCCCGATGACTGGCCTCAATCTGCTTCTTTCTGGCTGCAAGTAAGTATATAGTTGTACTAAACGTGTTTGGATAACCTCACACATTTATTCCCCGTGGGGATGGGCAAATTTGTAAAATATTCGCATATTTCGACAGTACAGGGTGGAAGGGACCTCGACGCTCAAACGGTTCCCACGTATTCCGTCACATAATTTTGAACAGGGATTCAGAATGATGTATTGAATACATAGGACACCATTCCGAACCCTCACATAGAAATTTTTATCGGTCATTTAAAAAAATCAGCTGTTCCGTACATTTTGTCCGTGTAGGTATTACTTTTGTAGGATACAATGTTTTTTTTTTTAATTACCGATGAAAAATTTCTATGTGACATTGGCCGCTCCAAATCTGGGCTGCGAAAGAGACACTTCTCGGGATCTATAACGACCCCCATGCACTAAAAGAGAACTTGGTTTTTCATTTATTTATGCTTTGTTTCATCTTATCATATCAGCAGTATCGCAAAGTGCTGTTATCATAATAGAAATATTTATAAGTCATTTGCCAGAACAAGATCAGCATGGTAACCGCAAATCCATATTAAACCTGCCCTTTACTTTCATAGTAAATAATTTATTTTATTGTCACCAGCAAATGCCAAACAGCATGTACATCGTACTGAAAAGCATTCAAGAAAGATATGGCGATGTGCCAATCTATATTACAGAGAATGGTTGGTCTACCCATGAAGGCATCGACGATGACGGTCGGGTAGCCTATTATAGGGCTGCGTTAGAAAGCGCCTTAGATGCTATGGATGAAGGCGTCAACCTCAAGGGATACTTCGCGTGGAGTTTGATGGACAATTTTGAATGGTTGGCTGGATATACGTAAGTGCTGAAATATATTATTTCCATGGAACCCTTTTTATTGAAAAGCAGGTGACGAGAAAGTGTATGACTAGTGAGGCAGGCCAAAGAAATGTGTGAAAGTTGATAGGAAAGTAACGGAATTGAGTATAAAGCCTGTTCTAACTTCGAATCATCTTTACAGGGAACGTTTCGGCTTATACGAAGTAAACTTTGACGATCCCGAACGCACTCGCACCCCGAGGAAATCCGCGTTCGTCTACAAACACATCATGAAGACGCGAACGATCGACCATGAATACAATCCAGAGAGCTACGTCATGACTATAGATGAAGGACACTGAGACTTAAGAAAAATAAAAAAACTGACTAATTTATAGATGTATATAATTTGAACCTTTAAAAACAAATTCTGGTACATATTAAAACCCATGAAAATGTGTGTGTATATAAAATGCTTTACTTGTCACTTTTGCCCCATCCCAAGAAACCTTTGACCAGTCCGGTAAGGCCAGCACCTTGCTTCTTATTGTCCAAGGCGCCGGTCTTGTCTTCCAAGTTCGGAAACTCCACGAAGTTGCAAGCTAAGTCGAAGAATAACGGCTTGCAAGGAATGGCTTCCATAGACGGAGGCATTTTGTAGATGTTAGGGTTCTTAGTGAGGACCTGAGTATCCTCGCGGTACTCATCCAAGCGGTCCACCAGTGGCTTCTTGTCTTTATACTTGCCAGCAGTATACTTCGTGTCTTCGTCTTGATCTTCATCGTCCTCGAGAACAGAGTCAGCATGAACTTCGAATTTGCAGCTCTCGATATCTTTTTTCAATGATTGCAACTTTCCCACTAGTTGTTTGTCGTCAAGCTTTTTGCCGAGCGACTCTGCAGAGTAGTTGCTGCATCTTTCTAGCATAGCCAGGGCCTCCCTGAAGCGACGCAGCCCGGTCAGCACTTGGGCGATGTAATAGCAACGGAACGCACGATATGCCTTCGACAGAATCTCTATTTCTTGTTGGTAAGCGGCGTCGGTTTCAAATCCGGGTAGTTGCTGCAATTCGGTGAAGTTCTGCAAGATGATCTCATAAAGCCTGACGAGGTCCTGAGGCCGGACCTTCTTTCCGTCAATCTGAATGTTGTTCTTGCGAGCCTCCTCCGCTTGCAAGACAAGCAAGTTGTTCCTATCAACCGTACGCATCAAGCGCACATACATCAAGTACGACAACAAGTAGTTGATGCCAGACAACTGCGTTTCAGAAGCTGTTTTGAGCTTCGGATCGGTTTTGATTTCATCCTTGATCGCTGAAATAGCGTCCTTGCAATCCATGAGAATGTTCTCGAGGATGTCAATCTTGGCTTGTACGGTCTCTGCTTTGGCGACCGATTTCTCCAAGTCTTGCAGTGCAATGAGGAACAGCCGCACCTTCTCGGGTCTCACGGATACTTTACGGCCGCGCCATTCCACTTCATGCATCACGCCAGAGCGGGATTCTCTGAAATAATACGACAATATGAGTGCACGTGCAATGTCATGCAATGTCTCTGCTGTATTTGTTCATTTCTATGCCACCGTTTTGGTACAGATCAACAGCACAAATGCCATAGCATAAAAAAAAATGTTGATTAACTTTCTGTCACTCGCTTGTTATAGAAAACAGGAGACAGCATGAGGGTTATTGCTTAATAAGCGTTTAGTGATTAGTAGTGAAAGTGGGCATTAATCTACGTACGTACCATTTAGCCGCAGTTAATCCAGGAGATAAGCATACATTTGTAATTAAATAAGAATTTTGATGCGGATACATGTCGAAATACTGACTTAGCTTGCGCCATAAGCGTGTCCAAGTTGTCGATGAGTCCCTGCCCGCGCATGGCCATGAGGTCGCCGGCCGCCGACTCATCGCCGATGTTATACGCGCAGTAACGGAGACTAGGCTTCAGTTCCTCAGCCTAGGTACAGACAGACACCATTTGGTTATTATTGTACACGTGAGAGCGAAAGAGTCGGAAGATTCAACGGGAAGTTATTAAACGTTTGGTAGGTTTTCGATAAATTATTCGTGTTTTGGACTTTTAAGGACCTTCTTACCCAATAAAGACAACGCAACGCAACTCACTCTAAACTGTTGGATCTAGAAGTTTTGCACATGACATACTCTTAAGACGAAGTTGAGCGCTAACGGCGGGTTTTTGAAAATTCGTACCCTAAAGTAGTTAAATAGGGGATGAAAATTCGAAAAAAAATCTGTTTCAAATGTTGTTGGACACACACACACACACACACACTTTGTTACATACCTTCTGCTTGTAAACCATGCGCTCATCTTCAGGCAGCGCTGCACACAGTTTCTCAAGCACTAATTGCGCTCGGTGCAGCGCCTCCGCGGCGGGGCGCCACTGTTGCAGCTCTACCAACAACGCGCCGCTTAGCCACGCCGCGTACGCGCCCGCTTCTAACTGCGTGCGCGCATCACATACTCCGCTTTGCTTTTATAGGAAAAAGGATCATAATTAAATGTATTGTAGTGATGTGCTATGGATCAGTAGATCTATCTGTGTGAGATCTGTGTATATTGTGCTGCATTTACTGCTCCCAAATTATGTCGGCTTGAATTTGAAATTATTTTAACAATTACGCATGGACTCTGTTTAATTGTTTGCAAAGTAATGCCGCAGCGGCAGCGCAGCGCAGATATTGTGTACCGAATTGCACAGAGTTAATACGA
This sequence comes from Noctua pronuba, assembly GCA_905220335.1. NCBI lineage: Eukaryota > Metazoa > Arthropoda > Insecta > Lepidoptera > Noctuidae > Noctua > Noctua pronuba. Next base: position 6,281,149 of record LR999900.1, on the reverse strand, counting down.
TGAAGGCCATAAAGGCGCTAAAATAAAATGATTAGCTAATCTATATTCACCTCACATAACTGCAACAGCGTCTGAGCATGAGCATAAGCCTTCTTCAGTCTCGCTACCAGATGGAACTTCTTCCTCGGCTCAGTGTTGGCTTCCTGCCGCAGCTGCATGGCGTGCGCCCATGCCCTCTCGGACTGCAGTAGCGGCACGCACAGGAGACGGCTCTCGGCCGACGTCGCCGTTAGGTGGACGGTCGTGACGTCGCGACGGCGGTAGTGGCGTCTATCGCCCTGGGAGATGAGAATTGTGATGTTGGTGGGTGTTGTTGGAACACTAAATTATATCTTATTCAATTCAATTACTTAATGCCTAAATAAAAACGATTTTCAATACTAGGCTTAGCATCAACAGTCGAAATTCAGCAGGGCAATAATTTAGTTATTCATTAATTGATCGTGAAAACGGGCAAAGCAATACATAAAGAGAGAGAATTTTATTTTTAACTTGGCAGTATTGATTAAGATTTCCAGTATTTCATTCCAGTGCTAGAATCCTGTGTCACTGTTCTTTTCGGCTCAGTATCAAGTAGGTAAATTAAAAAGGAATTACACAGAAACGGCGTAAGGTGCGGCGCAGGCGTGGAATTTATAAGGAAACGAAAGAACGGCGTGCCTGCGCTGCGCCGCTTGAGTGTAATTCACGACACGTCGCCTACGTACATTTTGTATGAAAACGTTTTGAAGTGGCATCGTGCCTGCATCGCGCCTTCACCTTACGCCTTTTCTGTGTAATTCGTGCCTTATATTTGCAAGGTACTACTCATATGCATATTATTGTCGAAGGATTTAATGGATAAACCAGGAGTTTTTTTTAAATTGTTGGGTCGAGTTTAATCATTCCAGTTTTTGCATTGTAGTCCCGTAACAAAAATGATCTCTTTAGATTAATGATCACAAACCTGCGGTATCTTGAGTACTTTACGCAGCCTCCTGAGGCGCCTTGAACAATATCCCCGGTAGCGCTGGAAGTCACCATGGCGCAGACCATGTTGCTGCTGAGCATCCTTAGTGATACGGAAGACTGAGAGTCTAGTTAAGAAATATTATTATGGTATATAACAGATTTTACAAAAAAAATTAAATAGAGTGACAATGCTACTGACAAAAGATTCATTGAATAGGGTATGCAAGGGTAGGTCACTAGGACCTACCCTTACAGAGCATGGATGCCTTAGCGCCCATGGCATTGGGATTTCAGTGCCATACCTAAGTTAATTATCACATAAACCAGAATAGATTCTTATTAGATCAGAATAAATTCTGTAAATGATGATTTACACTACAGTAAAATTCATTGTGTAGTTAAAAATAATTACTCTGTCACACCAAACACAGACATATTCAGACAGCATATTAATATCTAGATCTAAGATGATAATGTAAATAATGTTTAAGTTCCAAGTAACATTAAAGTTCTAAGCTGTACAGCTTTATACTCTGGTTTAAATAAACATGATTGTTAAAAAGTTCAAAACCACTGTGCTGTTTCTGAAGAATCTGGACTTTATGTAACTGAAACTGCTACTGTAGTAATTATGTAGTTGAGTAACATATTGCATGATTACAACAAGGCTGCATACTCAAAGGGGTGTGCAGCCCATACTGCTTATTATAACAGAACAGCTTATAATAACATAGGTCATTAGGTGGACTGTGCATGTTTTCTTTAAAGATATATACAAATTATTCGCATGAAGTATAATGCAAGAGTAGATACATACATAAACTAAAGGACTAAGTTGAAGTCATGACATAAAAGATAAGAGGATTACGATGTTGATAACATTGTAGTATCACATTACAATAGAATCAGAGCAGGCTATGTATATTCGAAATAGTTTAGTTAGGAGTCAACAATTCTTATTTAAAATTCAAAGGATACTTTCTAAAGTTAAAAGTCTCGGCGATTTGACTTCTTCTTTTTCAGTTTCTTCGGAAGATATAGGTTTGGCATCCCCGGAATCGCCCTCCAACACTACCATTGTGACTTGCTAAGAATTTAAATATTTAATCTAAGTTAATTGCTGTAATATCTCCTTTCGATTATATTTTATTCAACACTTGACAGGACGAGACACCTCCAGACAACACGACACATGTTTTTAAAGTTCGGGTTGCTAAAATTACACTTTAAACATAAAATGCAGAGTGAAGCTCTGAACAGCGAAAGTAATACATGTGCTAGAAAAAAATGACACATAAATTACAGGCTAACGATGCAACATTTCTGGATCTGAAACGAAATTTGTTCATGAGTCGTCACTTGACAACTGTCACTTCACATCGTGTTTAGTTTTTTTTTAAGTTTTGAAACGAAGTTTTTTAAGACCTGTTCTTGACTTGAGTTTTTTTGGATGATCCATCTAGAATGCAAGAGTAAGTTAAAACCAACAAACGATACTTTTAATTTGTAATATCTAAGTGTCACCAATAAAAATTCTCGTACAAAAACGATCAAATTAATGCAAGTCGCAATCTCATTCAATTTTAATCTCATTGCAATCTCATTCAATTTTAATCTCATTGCAATCTCATTGGCCGTAGTCATACTCGACTACGATTAAGCAGGAGAACTTTCTTTGACATTTTGTGCAGCAGTGAATAATTGGATTGGATCCACACAGGCACAACACGAAATCGAAATTGTCCACAGTGCACAATTTTTGTTTTGTTGATAGCTTTCTGAGTGAAAACGAACACTTGAAGTGAAGTTTCGGAAAACGTTTCAGGTTTTTAAACTATGGTCAAAGGAGACTTGAATCATTGAATGACTGACAACAGGAAAGCAAATATAATTTTTATCGTGTGTGACAGAGACAGCAATAATCAAATGCTAAGTGACAGAGAAAATTAAAAACCGAAACATTCAAGTAGATTGTTTTCCTCTTGTCTTTTTCTCTTGCTGTTCTAGGTTGGTGTTTTGAGATTTTGAAATATTCCCTTAAATATCTGAGAAATCTTACTGAATTTGTTAAGTTTTGATCGTCGCGCAACAAAACCAAGTGTTAACTGTTGTAATTGGATACTTATTTTCTTTTACAGAACGCATAATTCGACACAATGGCAAAGTCTAAGAATCACACAAATCATAACCAAAGTGAGTACTTTTAAATTAGTTTACAGGAAACTTAGTGGACTAACATTGAATTTCAAACCGTGAGATCTGCATTACTTATGTTCCCTACCGTATAATAAGTTAAATATATAATATATAAGCGATGAAGACTTGTTTTTGTGGTTAAGTTTACGTGTTGTAAATACAACGATATTTTATTTCATTCCAGACCGTAAAGCCCACAGGAATGGCATCCAAAAGCCTAGGAACCAGAGGCACGAATCCACCCTTGGTGTAAGTGAAATTATTAGTTACCTACAGTAAATACAATAACAAACACAGCACCTATTCTAACTTTTTAGTATCATTGTATGTACAAGATAAAAGAACTTAGCGTAAACCTGGATGTGGTTTTGAGTACTATTACTATTTATTACCAATTATTGTGAAATCACGACTTTTGTGGCAAAAGCTTTTGATACTATGTAAAGAATTTATCAGTGTACCTATAAGCTCACTATCTTCACATCATTTACCATTTTAAATACATTTTGGTAATTAAATAACCATGTGAATAGTTAATAACGAAATGTCATTGTTGTGTTTGTCAGATACTTGATAATATCATTAGTTACTTACCTTAATACAATTTTATTTTGAAGCCAGAAGATAAAACCCCATTGATATAGTTTAGAGCAGTTAAGTCATGGGAGTATTCTCATGATTTTCATAATTAACCTAATGCCCTTTTTTACAAACAAGCTTAAATGAAAGCAAAAGTACTATTTCAATTTGCAGTCGACAGACTAGCAATATAAACCAATATAAAATCGACTAGACAAACATCATACTGCAAGAAGAAAATACAGTGGGGAACAGCAGGATACAGGCAGCTATCAGTTGTCTCAACTGCCTGCCTGATAATAAATCCAACAGTAGTTTTGTTCAAACTTTATGGCGGCTCGGAAGTAAGCTGAGAGTGATGGTCTTAGCATGATACAGTCGAGATGATGCAGCCTCTGTGCCCCACTGATACTTAAAATTGGGTGTGCGCAGCTTTACGTAAGATGTTCCGAGCCACTATACATTTTGAACCATTATACCTGCACAGACCATCACTCGCAGCTAACTTCCGAGCCGCCATAAAGTTTGACCAGAACTATACCTTTGTATTCAGACATTCCTCTAGGTGTTGCCTATGGCCTAGTTTTAGTCAAAATGAGCATAATTCTAGAATATGCTGCTCCTTGTCTGTCAAACTTGTAAACAAATCTAAATGAATATATTGTAAATTAACCTTCTCTTTTCAGATGGACCCCAAGTTCCTAAGGAACCAAAGGTTCTGCAAAAAGGGTAACCTTAAACCCGCAAAGCAGCTTGCCCGCGCCGCAGAAAGAAAAGCCACACGTGAGGCCAAGGCCAAGAAATGAACATCTAGCTAGCTGTAAGGAAATAAAAACATAAAAACTTATTTTGTAGTTTGAATTATATTAGAACCTCCATAATACGGAGATACCACTTAGGCGCGAATTACACAGAAAAGGCGTACTGTTAAGGCGCGGCGCAGGCATGATGCCGCTTCAAAACGTTTTCATACAAAATGTACGTAGGCGACGTGTCGTGAATTACACTCAAGCGGCGCGGCGCAGGCACGCCGTTCTTTCGTTTCTTTTTAAATTCCACGCCTGCGCTGCACCTTTCGCCGTTTCTCTGTAATTCGCGCCTCAGGGAGTGGCCATGCTTATCAACACAGAATTGAGTTGAGCTAGTCAGTCATCCAGCGAAAAAATCACCTTGTGTCGGTTTGGGCAAAAGAATGTTAATAAGTGCGGTCACTACCCCTATAAAGCAAAAAGCTGGCTTTCGATTAGAGCTGTACACACTGCGATACATCAAGCTATACATTTCCAATAAAACATAGTCTCGCTTTGTATAGATTTCCTTTACAATGAGAAATGCTGCGTTTCTACCAGATGTGCTAGACCGCTGAGCGGTGGGCATGGCATTTTTTAAATCCTTGAGAAACGAAATAAGACGTATAGGGAAATTAGTTAAAACTTAAAGCAAAAGGCCATAAATTCCTTAAACGTGAATTAAAACTGTTATGATCAAATAACTTGGGCCCTCAATCCATACGCTTGCGTAAAGTGGCATAGCCTAAATCTCAAAAAGTACTGTCAACTTTTATTTAAGAATTTCTTAAACATTTTTAGAAATTCCCAAATCTGTATAATATGACATTACTTTATGGCGGTACATCAAGGTCCCTCAATTCATTAATGTCGGTACTGAGTAATCTGCAAAACATGAATTTATCTGAAGAAATATATAAATACGACTTGAATATATTTTTCTTAAATACCTCTGTGAATTAGTTAAAAAGAAATAATGACACCAAAGTTAATTGTTAAAAAGAATATGAAAGTCGAATTTACTAAAAAGTCTGAACTGAGAGCCCAATTTTCGGCTTTATTGACTAGGCTCAACCTCATAGATTAACGCAAATTAGAATAAGTTTTTTAACTTAAATGTAAAATAAGGTGAAAAATCACGTTTTACGGTAAAACTCAATGTAACGCACTCAAAACTTAGTGCTGATGGATGCTTTGAATAGTCAACGGGTCATGGAGTTAATTAAAGTAAAATTAAAATCTTTAAAAGTGGTATTTAAAAAAAAACTTGTGAAAAAATTGAAACTTCAGAACAAAAAAATGATCGCAATGATGGAGAAAACAAGTGCCTTTCGACTTCGTTAAGGGTCTTTTTACACCCTGTATATCGTCCGTTCCTCTAAATGCCATATTTTAAGAGAAAATTGATTTTATATTTTTATAGGAGAAAATTTTGTAGGGTGGATATGATTTTGTTACTTTTTTGGACGATAAGTCATATATTTGCGAGAGACATCGTAATTCATAAATCAATAAAATAAATAAAACAAGATCGGTATAAATATAATAAAACTATTTATTTCACATAAAAGTACTTATCCTAAAAATAGTCGAAATAGTAAAAATACAATTTACTTACAAACTTTTGTAACAACAAACAAAACATTTTTAAGTAACAACAATGATCGTTAGTGATTAGGTCTTGATAAGAGTCCAAAACTTATTTTTCGCGCACCACAAAGGGCCTTCATAGGCATAGTTACATTCGTCAAATTCACACACCCCTCGCGTCTACCTACACATGTAACTCATTCTTTTGAAGAAAAGACATGGCCACCTTATTTAATACACACATAACGTACTTGAAATAATATATGATCAGTATGAAGCCCTGATGTGATGCACGTAATCACAAGAATTGAACTCCAATGTTGACCTCCTCATACTAATAACAAGTCAATCTAGGTACAAAATATATAGGAAATAAAGTAAAAAAAAAAACACTTCTCGACGACTGAATAGGAATGAACGGTATAGTGGCACAATTCCAAAAAAATGCGATTTTGTTTGTGCCTTTTCGCCCTTTGGATAGAGCCCAGTTCTGCTTATTTTTACCTTTCGCATTTTTAGGTCCCTCAGGAACGGGCCCTAAAAGCCCCGGTCCTAGGTTAGGTTTGTTGTAATTTTTGCCATCACCCTTGTCGTTCTTGTTCTTGCCCGGTGGTGGCGGGATCCTCTTGATAAAGAATCTGAACGACAATTTCTTGTCCTTGATGTAATGCACCAACTCTTCCAAAGGCAGAACAGCACATGTCCCTTGACGGAAGATCTCTTCAGGCCTAATGGCATCATTGAAGCAGTGTTCCATGAACACGACTTTCCTTCTAGGTTTCTGTTTGCTCACGACGTGTATCTCATAAATGTGATCATGTGCTGTTTTTTTGTTGCCGATGTGCTGAATAGTCCAGTACACCATATTTTGAAGAGTGTCGATTTTCACAGTGAGGATGAACAGGAAATTGCTTTGGGCAACCAAGTAAAAGTGACGGTCATCATTTTTGATGTCAACGTTGGTGAGTTCCACTTCTTCGTCAGTGGCGACGTTGCAGTGAGAGGCATGACGATCCTTGAAGTGTTCCATCACGTCCTTAAGTTTTCCTGTAAACAATAAAAATATGTGAGTGAAGTCCCAATCATTTTGCTTTGATACTCCTTCGATTATGAACTGTGCAATACTGTGGATCATCTATAATTCTCATGATGCAATTCCCCAGATTGTTATTATTATTATTACCGTCAGCAGCGTAGCGGTGTGACTGTCAGACTGCCAAGTCGTAGGTCTCGAGTTCGAACCCAAGACACGCACCTCTGATTTGTCGGATGTATGTGCGACCGTACTGTATAGTTATCACTTGCTTCGGTGAAGGAATCGTAAGAAAATCAAACCAGCATGTCTGAGAGATATTTCCCGACGGCATGTAAAGTCAAGTCAGAGGCCCATGGGCGGCATAAAAAGTCTGCTACAAGATTAGACAGTAACCACACGAAAAAAAAAAATCTTTACCTTTCCAGCCACATTTTCCGAACGCAGCTCCGAGTGGGCAGTCCATTTCTCGGAAGATGCATTCCTTGAGATGTTCCTCCAAGTCGGCTGGCACCATGGTGAACACACATCCCGAAGACTTATTGCGACACCCCACTTTTGCCTGAAAAATATTGATGCCATGAAAGTTACGAAATAAAGGGGCGAGAAGTTGTGGTTATAGAATTGAGTGATGAAGGCATCTGACAGACTCGCTACCTCGCATTCATACAAGCCGCATTCAAAATAACTTTACGTAGTTAAGTTAAGCCCCTAACATATGGGTATGTGGTTGTAGGTATTATGTATGCCAGTAACAATTAGTTAAATCGGTATCTTTTTCGCACCACTTTAGTTTTTTCCGAGTAATATTTACAAAGTACGTAGTAGTCTTCAAAGTGTAAAGTTACTACCAACCAAGTACTTGAGAAGGTACTAATATTATTACTCTCAAGCTCAACTATGTAGTTATCTGCTTATTAAAAGTAGGTACTCGTACATTGTAATTGTAACTATGACTCATTTTTATCATCAAGTTGAAATAATACATGTTTCAACGGCTATTCGCAATAAATTTCACTTCTATAAATAAATTGATGTACTTGATAAATGAAACGCTGCCGTCCTTCGCAAGGTCTCCAATTGCGGAAGGAAAAGGCACAAAGGCTAAAGTCTTAAAACAATTACTATTTCTCTATAAAGTAGGTATGTGCCTGCACCCACATCCTGTCAGATGAATTTAAAGTCCCATGTAACTGTCGAGCCCCTGGCAGTTGGAAATCAAAGGTCTCAAATTCATCTCTTTTAAGGCTGATAATCAGCACTTTTCGTTAGGTTTAAACAAAGCTGTCACCCAAAATGCCTGCCTATCACCACTCCCTAGTCGTAAGTTTTTGTTAGGGATAAGAAGAAGTGGCTCAACAACTCCCAAGTAATGGCTATACAACTGCATGGTAGCACCTGTCGTTTTAAAGGGTCAAAATTACCTTAGCAACAACTTCTTCCAACTGCCAGTTCCTCATTTGCGTGACGTTCAGGCGGCAGATCGGGCACATCGGCGGCAGCAGGTTCTGTGTGCAGGAGTTGCACAGGTTGTGCCCTGACTGGCACTGCAATATCGGTGCGGTCATGGCCTTCATACAGACTGGACATTCTAGCAGCTTCATTGAGACTTCTCCGGCCCTGTTGAAAAATTATAATGTCTCGTTAAAATCCTAATAATTTTTTCTTTAATATCCTTGGACGTCCCATTTCTGGGCACAAGCCTCGAGCCTCCACCCAGCCACCTCGAACTAGCCCTTGCAGTGCGCGTCCAGATCATCTCGCCCACTCTTTGTAGGCCGGCCTTGGTGACGAGGACGACGTCCATCCTCTTTAGGCATCCATTGCGTTGAGACTTTTGCCCAGTGGTCGTTGCGCATGACTGCATGTGGCACACGCACGTGGTCCGCCCAATCCCATGTAAGCCTAGCATCCTTTTTGCCTGCGTTAATCATTCCTGTTTTGGAGCGCAGCTTGGTGCTTCGTAATCTGACTGATGTGTTTACTACACCTAGAATGCTGGGCTCCATTGGTTTTTGGCATAAATAACTCTTAGTAATGTTTAATTGCACGCCTTGAAGGCTGATTGCACCATTAAACTATGACGTGAGTTAAGACATAGGACTTTACCGACCTCTACGCGTTCGAAGCCACGGGCTAATCTATACTATATTATAATATTATAAAGCTGCAGTGTTTGTTTGTTTGAACGCGCTAATCTCTGGAACTACTGGTCCGATTTGAATGATTCTTTCAGTGTTGGGTAGTCCATTTATCGAGGAAGGCTATAGGCTATACAACATACGCTACGACTAAAAGGAGCGGAGCAGCAATGACAAATGTTGCAAAAACGGGACGGGATTTTACGCGGACGAAGGTTGCGGAGAACAGCTAGTCAGTAAATAAAAATTAGAGAAACTACATTATAAAAAGATGATGCACAGAAATGGGATTCCCCGTGATATTCGCATAATGTTGTACTCGATGCCGGGGATTTACACAAACATCTATTTCGGTGATTTATAAATAAGTAAGAACTCACATTTTATTCGCCATTCTTGATCGCCGGTAATTTACTGCAAAGAAAGAAACATACATTGTTAACTATTAGGTATTATGTAGGAATAAAGTAAGTGGCTACATAAATGTTCTGTGGTCTTAAACACGGATGCAACTGTTTATTTCTCTTTGTTCACTGAATCACTGGTACAAAGTTTTAATACCTAAGATGATGTTTGGTAAATAGATCGAGGATCGATGTTATTGCCACCTAAATATCAAATATTTGCAATGTTTTAATGAAGTTGTTTTCAATTTATTTTTTGTGAACGTCATCTTGCAGGTTAACCTATGAGGTTGGCTTCTGCTTACTTAACCGGACTATCAGTTGATTTCAAAAAGCTTTGTTGAGTTTTCTACATGCGCTGAAATGCTTTTTTAGGGTTCCGTTGTCAAATGGCAAAAATGAAAAGATTCGTCTTGTCCGTCTGTCGGTCCGCATGTCTTGCCTTATAAAAATCAAGCTTTTTTCAAGGCAATAACAAAATACTAGTAGTTGTCCAATGGTCAACATTCGACCGTAATTTTCCTTTTTAAGTGTTCCGTTGCCAAACGGCAGAATGAGTCCGACTCGCACGCGGCGTACGTACGGCCTGGCGTATTTGGTTTTCTTAACGTTAGAAATATTATTACAATCAATAACAAATATTAAAATTATCGAAAAGGGGGAATTGAGCTAACCCGCGAAAATCAAATTTTCTTAAGTTTCTTGCAAATTGCAGATCTGTATTGGGTCTTATGTTGATCTTTTTTGTCGCCAAAATGTGCGATTCTTATACACGATTATGCACGCGCAAGCCAAAATGATATTTTCCTTTTGGACTCCGCCGCAGTCGGTTAAAGACAATGTAAACCAAGCTTAATGTTATCCAGTGTGTTACGTAACTCACTAGAGCGAACACACGAGAAGATTTTGGTGTTTATTTGATTATAGCAGCCTCAAATTCAAAGATATGTAGGAAAGAAAGCCATCATATACGACACACAAGGGTATTTATTTAGAATCTATATTTCATTATAGTGAAAAATGAAAACTTATCTTGAAAAATCTGTGTTTAGTTTCCAATAAATTGAATGAACAAAACACCCCAACAAATCATCTCACTTCTGTGGGTATAGGTACTTAAATGGCTGACATTAAATTGACACTTGACAGCTGTTACTACACGGTGGGGCTACCCTACAAAACAAGTTCTAGTGTGGTTATCACTAAACTACGAAAGCTACCGGGTAACAAATGACTTGTAACACACTAGAAGATTTTAACGGACATTTATTAAATTTGTTGTTTCGTAAGCAATTGTAATATTTTTCGAGATTTTCAGTCGTAGTACCTACTTTAAATTAAATTTCCAAATTAACAATGAAGACAAAAAAAAACATTATCAGCGCAAAAAAATATCAAATGCTTTATGAACTATAATTTGGTGTATATTGAAGATTTGTTTATTTTATTTACTCCCATCCCTTTATGATGTTTTAAACTCAATGAGAGAAATAAAATTCTTGAATAAATATTTTTTAAACATACTAAAATTTAGGGGCAAACAGGTGACCGCGTTTTTATTTCCCGAGGTACATATTTTTGAGCCACACCCAGCTAAGTACATGAGTAAGTAGATAGCCTAGCCTAGTAAACTACCTATTAGTTTCTTTTAACGCGAGCGTAGGTACCCAAGTCACTCGTGCGTCACTTCTATCAACTTATTAATTAATTAATCCAGGTGTTTTACTCGGTGGAAAAAGCGAATACCTACCTATTAAAAAATAAACAAATAACGTATCTACTAGTAGGTAAATATAAATAATTTTATAGTCTTACCTTTCGGAGTGTCCATGTTTTAAAATATGTCCTCTCTGGATGCGTTGTTGCGTTCACACCGTTTGTTTGAAGATACACTAGATAGGTATTATTACGTGGCTGAGGTCCTACAATAATAGGTGATAGTCTATTTATAGCTCCAACTTGTAACTGAACTCATACATGGTAGGGACTTACCTATATGTATAACAGTTGAACATCGTTAATTATCTTCCAATTACTTAGTTGGTCTCACTAATCACATCAATTAAGTAATTCAGGATTTTCTAAACCCTAGTTAGAGTAATGTACCCATTTAGATCATCTACTTACTAACTGGCGACTATTAATTAAGTAGATATTAATTAACGACTTGTTGCGTAATCTCTTAAAACCTAAACTCCTATCGTTCACAAGAAAATAGGCCCATGTAAATAATACTGAATCTATTATATAATATTTTGATCTTTATGAACATAAAAACGAGGTGTAGCCGGACTCGGTGACGTCATAAAAGCTATGTGAGGAAAATACTCGTTTCATGATGTTTTATGTTGAATGATGGTTGAATCAAATGATCAATCAAAATGAGGTTAGGATTTTGAATTTCAATATAAACATGACTAAATATTACAAAAAAAATATGGAAGGTTCAGTTCTGCCAAAACCACCTGAAGTTAATGTCTATGTCTAGAAATGAAATAGCAGGAAACATAATGTAAGTAACTACAATATTTTATTACCATTTTAAATTAATGCACAACAATTTTAAATAAAATAGTTTTGCGATTTTAGTATTCCCGACTGTACCAAAACATGTAGAAGTTTACATGAAAGTTTAACATACTTCTACATAGTAAACCAGATCGAAATTATCATGGTTGGAGACGACTATTTCTAGATTATTTTTTGACACCAAATACAAATTAAAAAACGTTAGCGTTCCGCAGTAATCTGGCGAGGATTGTGGCGAGAAAGGCGTGTGCATGTCGATGGCGCGACTATGGCGATATTTAAAATAAAAAAGAATGCCAAGATTTTGTAAAAAATTGTAAAAGTTTATTCCCAAAATCATAAATTTGTCAAAGTTATGGTTAAATAATTATACGGGTTTGAACGTGGCCGCGCCATTGAAACAAGGAGAACCGCGGAGATCTTTAAAACTAAGCTTTGCAGAGACCGGGAATTTAGGTAAATAGAATGAATTTGTAAAAAAAATTGTGAAAATTTAGAAAAAAAATCCTAGGTTTCTTTTTTAGGAGAGCCTATAAGACTAATACCACATGGCCGCGCCATTGAACCGTCGGAAAAAACGTTATCGCCGATACCTCGCTGAAAAAGCATCGGAGACGTCTGCAGTTTTTTGTAAAACACATGTTTGAGTTTGTCAAAATTATATATATATTACATAATTTTGACAAACTCAAACATGTGTTTGTATACAACAAAAAATCCTAGGTTTATATTTCAATATTTCAGGAGCCTTAAGACGAAAACCCTATGGCTGCGCCATGAAAACGGTGAAAAACATGTTATCACCAATATCTCCCTGAAAAAGCATCGCAGAGCTCAGAAGTTTTGATATAACCTAGATTTGAATTTGTCAAAATTTGTAAAAATACACAAAAAAATCCTAGGGTTATATTTCAGGAGCTCTAGTACGGCATCGCGTAGAAATAATTCGTGATAATCTGTCGAAGAAACTAAGTATTATCGAGATCTTTTTTGTAAACAACACCTAATAATATTGTCGGACTACCGATAACAGGGTTTTTTTTTTTTAAATAATATAAAACCTACTAATACGTTTTGAATGTTTCGACCATGACTTACTGTTTACAGAAAACTTTCCACCTATTGTATTAGAAATTAGAAATCTCAAGGATTCTAAATTAAATTACAATGAAGCGATAAGATATAAGAGTTATCTCTCAGTCTATCGTACATAAAGCACCTAAATAAAAAAAATACATTGTTTTCATTCGTCTTATGGATTTGAAATACATATTATGATATTATGCCAGAAACAACACCTGAAATTAACTCATCGATTCGAACATCAATATACCCAGATAAACTCAAAAGAGAACATGATAAAGCCAATAACAATATTCAAAATACAAATTATTGTGTAAAAAAAATAATTTATAAGTTCTTTGGATCTGAAAGATAGGTACTTAACAAAAAACATTGTCTTTGGGCGTATTAAAAAAATCGGAAAACAGCAAATTAAGTATCATTGATTGTTATGTGCAAACAAAGTTAGTGATGCAGCTAGTTTAGAACTTTAAGGACTACCGTTGCTACTTTTTCGTGTACAAGATAAGTTTGCCAAAATCTTCATTTCTGAGCCACCGTCCATCCGTCTGTCTGTCAGCGGGCTGTATCGCCTTCATCTCGATGCCCCCAAACAAGAACTCGGTAATGTACTATTACGGGGTTTATGCTGTTATGTCAAATTCGGCATCTATGGACTGGAATACACCTTCTCAATTTTTTTCAGATTTTTCCTATTGATATTTACAAAGAAATCATGACACGCGTGTTTATTGTTGGGAATTTAGACACAATAATATTTCGGCAAAAAACCTGTTATAGGTCTGTACGAAAAAATTATTTATTTTTTTATTTTGGTAAGTTGCGATTACCGGGTTATTGGCGTAAATCATTTTCATGAAATTTTTGGTAAACATGTTTATAGGGGTTTTTGTTGAAATAATTTTAAAATACGTGTTCCGTAACATTCACTAACAATGTTATTTATTAATACCTTTTTTTAAATTACTTGACATTACCACAATAACTCCGTACAAACAAGTTATCTATCAGCCATAAAATAAAAAATAACGCCGTAGAAGCCCATAATGTAATGTTATGAAATATTTTATTTCATAAATTTACTGCAATAACCCCGTAAGTAGTATTACTGTAATATTGTATGTATAAAATTTCAGGTATTATTTATTTTCATAAATAACTAGGTTTTGAATAAAAGGATTTTCATATCAATGGCACAGGTAGACTTCGCAAAAAAATAGCTTTCATTTAATACATCAATGACTTCAATAGTCCCACTCGTTGAAAAGATATTTGACAAAATCAGTAAATCTTTTCTCCTGTAAAATTTTGATTTTTCGATTACCGGGTTATTGCTTGGAGGCGTCGATCTCATGATCGGTATAGGTAGACAGTTGAAATTTTCACAGAATGTGTGTTTGTGTTGCTGCTATAACATCAACTAATGAAAATAAATTAAAATTAAAGGGGGCTCCCCTACTACAATGGTGCGGAAATCTTCATGCGCGAGTCTGACTCGCAATCGGCCAGTTTTTTAGTAAACAGTACCTATGTTTACTGTGTGTGTGAAAGCCCGAAAAATTATATAACATAATGTTTCATGTTATGTAATTTTTCGGGCTTTCATATTTAATATAAAACTGTTACTTTTTCGCGGCATCATTCTCAAAATATTTAACGTTACTACGATTGCGACATTGAATTGCATTGAAGGATTAATAAAAATATATCTTAGTGTAAGTAAATAATCTATGATTTGTGATTTTGACAGAAATATATATCTTAGTGTAAGTACCTAATTAATCTGTGAATTTTAAAGAAATAAACATATGTTTTTACCCGACTGCGTGTCGCAAAGGAGGGTAATGTGTTTATCAGTCTATGTATGCATGTTTGTTCCTATGTGGCGTTGTAGAGACCAAACGTGTAGGCCGATTTTGATGATTCTTACTATACGTCAATCGATTCATCTTGCGAGTGTCACTAAAGACATGACAATAATCAAAATTTACCACAGCGACAACCAAACGCCATAATTATAGTCAAAATGAAAAAAGAAAAACTCGACGAATTATACGTCAAGTGGGGTATCGTTGAATAGGTATTTAAAAATGATTTAGGTTCCTTTCATCATTTTTCATTTCAATAACAGTTTAGAATATATAACGCTTTAAAGTTGTTAAAGCAACCATTATAAACTTTAGTGTTTCGTTATTTCTTCCAATATCATCGAGTGGGGTTCAAAATGAAGGGTTTTAAAGGATGTTCACAAAAATGTAAACAACTTACCTATAAGTTTAAAAGTAATTTGAAGTGACAAGTCGTATAAAAAAGATAGAAAATCGTATATAGGGCGTCCCACGGCTATGCCACGCGGAAGGAAAGTACCTTAAATATTGTATATAGGAAGTTTTACTGAAAGAAGACTTCATTTTGATTTTAAAAACAATTACAACTGCTTTCAAAGATTTTTAAATAATAGTCTGCCTAAATCGGGAATCCAACCAACAACAAAAAACATGTATTTTATGATAACGGTTGTAGGGGTTAATCATATGGATTATTTTTTTCCAAAACAACATACCCTCTAAAATAAAAGGAAGACCATGAAATTTAACATTTCATATAAAATGTTTCCCTGTAAACAAAATTTAAAGTAAGTTACTGTATTTATTTGCAAAAAATGTGGTAGGTATATACTAATGATGTCTAAACTAAAAAACCCGAAAAGCCCATTTGAATATAAAACTATGATAAATAATGGTATGGGCCCCGCCTGCTTCCAACTTTTGTTTAATTTAAAATGTGTTTGTTTTATTCTTTTCAGTTTTTTCTGACGGGTTTTTTGTATCTTATTGTTTCATTTTAATTTAGAATCCTTGAGATATAATTTCAAATACAATAGGTCGAAAGTTTTCTGTAAACAATAAGCCTACAAACTACAACGAAGATATCAGACTTCCAGTCAAACTGAATCAGTTGTATTGTATTCAGTGATTTACTGAAATTGTGTAAGAAAAAAGTAATTCCAGAAGAATATCACGCGTGGTTTAAAATTTAGCGACTGATAGTACTAAAATAGACCGCACCCAAGGTGTTACGCAGTCTAATGTGTTTTCTGATGAAGAGTAATGTTTTTACAACTATTCAATGCCTTTCAATCTTCATGATCGTCGAATCCGACTCGGCTGGGCAGCGTTCGGGAAGTAGCGCGGTATCTTCTCGTCCAACTTACCGCAGTGTCTCAAGACGAAAGTCTATGACCAGTGTGTGTTGCCAGTGATTATATACGGGACCGAAACGTGGTCGCTCACAATGGGCCTCATCAGAAAACTTAAAGTCACCCAACGGGGCAATGGAGAGGGCTATGCTCGGACTTTCCTTGCGTGATCGAATAAGAAACGAAGACATCCGCAAGAGAACCAACGACGTAGCCCAAAGAATTGCCAAACTTAAGTGGCAGTAGGCAGGGCAAATTGCTAGCAGAACGGATGGCCGATGGAGCCGAAACCGCGAAAGCGCGAACCGGAAGACGATGCGTTGCGTTGGAAAGCCTCCCACTAGGTGGACCGATGACCTGGTGAAGGTTCCGGGGATCCGCTGCATGCGAGACGCACGGGACCGGTCAATGTGACGACACTTGGGGGGGGGGGCTATGTCCAGCAGTGGACGTCTTTCGACCGAAATGATGAATGCCTTTCAAGTGTTTTTTCGGTTATAAAATACCTACCTACCTACTTTTATTTATTCTTTTATGTAAAATAAAAACAAGATTATTGAAGTTTTTCTTAGTGAATCAGTATTACTAGACAGGAAATACGGGGTGTAAACAGACCCTTCACCAAGCCGTCAACCAAGCATTCTGTACATCAAACTAAGTAACTTAATGCAAAAAATTTTGCTGGGAAACGAAATTTTTTTTTGGGGTCAAAAATCACATTTTACGGTAAAACTCAATATAATGCGCTCAAAACTTATTGCTGATGGATGCTTTGAATAGTGAACGGACCATGGAGGTAATTGGAGTAAAGTTAGAACCTTAAAAAGTAGTATTTAAAAAAAAACTTGTGAAAAAATTGGAACTTTGATCCCCAATATCTCCGTAACTAGAAGGTTCCCAGGTACGGTCCAGAACAAAAAAATGATCCCAATGATGGGCAGAATATGTGGTTTTCTTTTTCGTTAAGGGTCTTTTTACACCCTTTATAGGTTAATAAAAATAAAATAAAACAAAACTTGATAAGTAAAACCAACTAGTAATTTACATTTTTGCGTTTTTATAGAAAATTAAAAGGATTATTGCAATCGTCGCATGTTTAATTTTTATAAATATTTAAATTGATAGATATAGGTCAAGTAGCACTCAGAAATAGCTTTTAGTTTCCAAAATACAGCGTTTTTTTTTATAGAGATGTAAAAGCAACTAAATAGAGGGGTTCGTGGCATAAAGTTTAATTTTCTGTGAAACACTGTGACTTTTCTTCGAATAGTTAATTATTAATCAAAGCATACTTTCTTAAATTATCAATTAGATAACATTTCTTAATAATACATTTTCTAAAGTAATACTTGAAATTTTAGGAATTAAAATTTCAAAACATTGCTCATTATCATTATTTTCGAGTTAGGTGGTATTTCAACTAAGCCCACGATTATAGCAGTCGATCATCGGTAATTATCTTCCAATTACCTTATTGATGTCACTAATGGCATCACCTTTTATATGAATAGTAAACTAAACCAAATACCTAAGATCGCATTAATACCTAGGTACTTGGTTATGTCCTAGTTGTGTTGTAGGTACCTTTCAAGGTACGCACGACGGCCAGGAAAGCTTTACAAAAACCAGTTTATACGGATCTTTCATTTTACAGGAAATCTATAAAGGGCGTGTAACAAGACCCTTAACGAAGCCGAAAGGCACTTGGTCCTCCCCGACATTGCGATCATATTTTTGTTCCCGACCTTAACTGGGAACCTTTTAGTTAGGTACGGAGATACTGGGGGTCAAAGTTCCAACTTTTTTTATTTCACTTTTTTCATTAATGTAAGATTTTTACTTTAAAGCTCAGCACAATGTTTTGAGTGCGTTACATTGAGTCTTACCGTAAAAAGTGATTTTTCACCCCAAAGAAAGTCGTTTCCAGGTTTAACGACACTCGTCAAACTAAAGGCCGCATGAAATTACTTCCCACATTGTGATCCCTATTAACAACACCATCGAATCGAATGGTATAAAAATACAGTACTTATGTGTGTATTTTTCAAAAGCAACGGGTTCGATTCCTGGCTAGTAACATTGATTTTTCAAAAACCCAATGATGCAGTTTAAGTTTTCATCAAAATCGGGCTCGAGACTCCTTTTAGTATTTTTCTCTATTTCTCATAATTTCGGATTTGACCATCCACGCCTACTTGAAAAATTCACCCTGTTTCGTTATGTAATAAAAATTTGATATATATTTTTTTGTATTTTCTTAATGAATTACTTACCCGATTCTATAGTGATAGTATTAGGTCTCTCTTGTCTCCTGAGAAAAAAGTACTTGAATGACATTCTGCGAAAATGGCGTTTTGTAAAAGTGATATTATGCAAAAGTGACCAAATTTTTCACAATGACATTTTGGGAAAGTAACGTTCTGCATCAAGATGTACAGCCGTACAAACAAACTACCTACTTTAAAATAACTCTTGAGGAGACCTACTGAGGTCTGTGGTATGTGCAATCCCACATTCCACGTCTTATTCCCAAAGACCGGTTGGTTTTGAAGGTTTCCCCACGTGAAAAAAAGGTACTACCGCGCTCACTAACGGTCAACCACTTTTCACCCTTATGGCCTGAGTTAAAAGGTTCTAAAGTGGTCGACCATAGTGTGCACGGTAGTACATACCTTCCTTCAAAACGATAACTGTAAGTGAGTAGGTACAAGATAGGTAAAGTATTTTATTTGTTTGTAAACATTCAGTCTACTTCTCAGAACAATATCCTATGGTGTACTGTGTAGTTTACGTATAGGTGCAAAGCTAATTTAGCGAACGCATCACATTATACCGACTGTCGGCGACTGTGCTGTAACGTTTATATACATATACTATGAAGTCGTTACTTCCTACACTACAAAAAGCCTTCTAATCCCAGAAATATAGTTTGAAACTAACTAAAGTCAGGTACCCAGGTATTTTGTCCAGTCCAGCCTTTTAGGTGTACAATACATGTACTGGAAGAAGGAAAACCACAATGAAGAGTTCAGACGGCATCATTTTGGAAAACACATCATACTTCATACTTTTTTTCAATTTTCCAGATAGGCACTTACTAGTTCAATGTAGTTAGTACCAAGTCCCAGCAAAACGTGTATTTTGAAGAAATCTAAATGGGTAAGTACTTACTCACTGGCGACTGTTAATTAAGTAGGTATCTAATATAATCTCTTAAAACGGTTATGGATATCCTGTCGTTCACAAGAAAATAGGCATAGGTAAATAATACTGAATCATCGATTTCTAATTGCTAGATTTGAGCAGATAACTCGAGGGAAGCGTGCAGTCTAAGCAATTGTAGGTCCTACTTAAGTGTTATACGAAATATATTATGCCGTAACACCGTAAGTAGCATTGGGCTCTCTTTGACCTAAAAAACTAAAAACTTTAACTAAAAAACTCTTTTTTAGTTGGACTTGTAGCAACAGTGCAAGTTTAATTATAATCGGTTCAGTAGTATTAGAGATAGAGATTTTAAGTGTGTATCAGTAACTAGGAAAACGTACCACGAACTCTTAAAGGGTATCATTATGCATGTAGTTTCATTGTTAGCATGCAGTTGGGCCGTTGACAAGGATTTGTTTTAGAATTAGATAACACAACCAAAAAGAGTAAAATAAAAACTTTTATGCAAAAAAAACAGACTTAAAAAAAATACAAAATAAGGGTTGTTTGCAAAAAAATAACCGACTTACAAAAAAAGTGGAAAATAACTTTATTTTCGGAAGTCGGTAGCAAAAAAGGCAATGAAACAAACAAAGTCACCGACTTCCGAAAGTAAAGTTAGTTTCCACTTTTTTTTTGGAAGACTTATTTTTTTAGCAAAAAAGTTTTTTTACTAAAGGACATAATCGCATGTTAAATGCATGTTTTGCTGATTTGACGTTTATTTTCGTAATGCGAAACGAGGTGTAGCCGGACTCGGTGACGTCATAAAAGCCATGTGAAGAAAATACTCGCTTCATGACATGTTTTATGTCGAATGATGGTTGAATCGACAGAAAGATCAAAATGTATTATGAGGTTAGGATTTTGAATTTCAATAAAAACATGACTAAATAAAGGGTGTAAAAAGTACGTGTCAAACGGTGTAGAACACACCTACCCAGCGCACGAGTCGAGTAGATCATCGCTCGCAACAGGGTGTTTCAACTACATCATGCGTCATAAAAATGAATAATAAGAATTAATTTTTAAATTATTCAAATATCATAAATACATATTTTTTTAAATAAATCGACGCCTCCAAGCAATAACCCGGTAATCGAAAAATCAAAATTTTACAGGAGAAAAGATTTACTGATTTTGTCAAATATCTTTTCAACGAGTGGGACTATTGAAGTCATTGATGTATTAAATGAAAGCTATTTTTTTGCGAAGTCTACCTGTGCCATTGATATGAAAATCCTTTTATTCAAAACCTAGTTATTTATGAAAATAAATAATACCTGAAATTTTATACATACAATATTACAGTAATACTACTTACGGGGTTATTGCAGTAAATTTATGAAATAAAATATTTCATAACATTACATTATGGGCTTCTACGGCGTTATTTTTTATTTTATGGCTGATAGATAACTTGTTTGTACGGAGTTATTGTGGTAATGTCAAGTAATTTAAAAAAAGGTATTAATAAATAACATTGTTATTAAGAGGAAAATTATAAAAACAGTGTTATTGTTACCACTCGATACCATTTTTAAATTTAAATGTAATATTTGAAGATAATAAACGAAAAAATACAATAATAAAAACATTGTTAGTGAATATTACGGAACACGTATTTTAAAATTAATTAAATTAAAACAAAAACCCCATAAACACGTTTACCAAAAATTTCATGAAAATGATTTACGCCAATAACCCGGTAATCGCAACTTACCAAAATAAAAAAATAAATATTTTTTTCGTACAGACCTATAACAGGTTTTTTGCCGAAATATTATTGTGTCTAAATTCCCAACAATAAACACGTGTGTCATGATTTCTTTGTAAATATCAATAGGAAAAATCTGAAAAAAAATTGAGAAGGTGTATTCCAGTCCATAGATGCCGAATTTGACATAACAGCATAAACCCCGTAATAGTACATTACCGAGTTCTTGTTTGGGGGCATCGAAATGTTCAGTACTCATTAGATACATGAAGTGGGCTGCCGTTGTAAGACGACTAAAAAGTCACGCTGTATACTCAGCTGCAGTTTATTATACCTGCAATATTCAGTGTGGAACACTGGCCTGGCCACCATCAGGGATTTTAATTTTGATAGACAAAATATGGAAGAAAACAGCTCTTCGCTGGGTGAGTTTTTGAGATATAAATGTGGCCAAGCTGGGGAGACTCTCTCCAGATCGGCCACCTATAAACCCTTTTAATTATCTTTTGAACCAGTTCCCGACAAATTTCGACTAATTAGCGACAATTTTTTTCAGCCACACCAATATTCACTAAAGCAATCCAAATCCTCCCGTAGTAATCTGCTGCCCTGTAAATTTTTGATGGGCCTGAAATCTTGAGGTCGTCAGCATAAAGCAAGACTTTAGTTTTAAAACAAGTCGTGATGTCGTTTATAAATTATATAAATAGTAGAGATCCTAAAATCGAGCCTTGAGGCACACCACTTTTATTTGAGTAGGATTTATTTTAATCCATGAAGAGTAGGAATGATGATACAGAGGGCAAAATGAAAACAGGTTATTTTACATTAAATTTTTATTTAAGTATATGCTGAATTATATCACCTTACAAAAAAGAAATAATAATTCTAATGAAACAAAATAAATGTGCAAAAACGAAATCCTCTACATAAATTGTTATACATTTATTAAACACTAGCTGTTCCCCGCGACCTTCGTCCGCGTCAAGTTATTAAAAATACAATTTTCCCCGTTTTTGCAACATTTTTCATTGCTGCTACGCTCCTATCGGTCGTGATGATATATAGCCTATAGCCTTCCTCGATAAATGGACTACCCAACACTGAAAGAATCATTCAAATCGGACCAGTAGTTTCAGAGATTAGCGCGTTCAAACAAACAAACAAACAAACAAACACTTCAGCTTTATAATATTAGTATAGATACATCAGTTTTTTGTTTCCACCAATCAACACCAGACTTCACATTTAGTATTATTTGAAACAGCTCAAAAATCATATTGGATTTCCAAAAACGCTTCCCATACACTATCTGAAGCGTACAAATTGTGTAGAACACACATTAGCTGATATAGAATTTTAGTTTCAGGATCACCAATTTTGGTGTCCCTAAGTATTATCCAATTAAGAATAAATACAAAATGTTTATAAGGCTCATAAGATCATATTCGATAATACGAATCATTTGTAGTTTAGAATTTGTGTTAGCTATGAGATCCAATAACATAGGCTTAGGCATAACACCACTTTAACTACCTTAAAGAGATTACAAATATTAACTTATATTCTTATAATATACCTGTACTGCTAAATGACCTACGTATATAAGGTACCTACAGACTAAAACAATTAAAAAAAAAGAAAACATTTTTAAGTAACTACAATGATCGTTAGTGATTAGGTCTTGATAAGAGTCCAACACTTATTTTTCGTGCACCACAAAGGGCCTTCATAAGTATAGTTATAGATGCACGTAATCACAAGAATTGAACTCCAATGTTGACCTCCTCATACTAATAACAAGTCAATCTAGGTACACACGGCGGCCAATGAAGCTGTACTTTTGCAGTATAACTTGGCCTCGCTTTGTATAGATTTCCCATAAAATGAGAGATCCATATAAAGTTGTTTTCTACAGATTGATTGGCCGTCGTGCGTACAAAAAATATAGGAAATAAAGTTAAAAAAAAAACACTTTTCGACGACTGAATAGGAATGAATGGTATAGTGGCACAATTCCAAAAAAATGCGCTTTTGTCTGTGCGTTTTCGCCCTTTGGATAGAGCCCAGTTCTGCTTATTTTTACCTTCCGCATTTTTAGGTCCCTCAGGAACGGGCCCTAAAAGCCCCGGTCCTAGGTTAGGTTTGTTATAATTTTTGCCATCACCCTTGTCGTTCTTGTTCTTGCCCGGTGGTGGCGGGCACCTCTTGATAAAGAATCTGAACGACAATTTCTTGTCCTTGATGTAGTGCACCAACTCTTCCAAAGGCAGAACAGCACATTTCCCTTGACGGACGATCTCTTCAGGCTTAATGGCATCATTGAAGCAGTGTTCCGAGAACACGACTTTCCTTCTAGGATTCTGTTTGCTCACGACGTGTATCTCATAAATGTGATCATGTGCTGTTTTTTTGTTGCCGATGTGCTGAATAGTCCAGTACACCATATTTTGAAGAGTGTCGATTTTCACAGTGAGGATGAACAGGAAATTGCTTTGGGCAACCAAGTAAAAGTGACGGTCATCATTTTTGATGTCAACGTTGGTGAGTTCCACTTCTTCGTCAGTGGCGACGTTGCAGTGAGAGGCATGACGATCCTTGAAGTGTTCCATCACGTCCTTAAGTTTTCCTGTAAACAATAAAAATATGTGAGTGAAGTCCCAATCATTTTGCTTTGATACTCCTTCGATTATGAACTGTGGAATACTGTGGATCATCTATAATTCTCATGATGCAATTCCCCAGACTGTTGTTATTATTATTACCGTCAGCAGCGTAGCGGTGTGACTGTCAGACTGCCAAGTCGTAGTTCTCGAGTTCGAACCCAAGACACGCACCTCTGATTTGTCTGATGCATGTGCGACCGTACTGTATAATTATCAGTAGCTTCGGTGAAGGAATCGTGAGAAAACCAAACCAGCATGTCTGAGAGATATTTCTCGACGGCAGTAAAGTCAAGTCAGAGGCCCATGGGCGGCATAAAAACTCTGACACAAGGTTAGGCAGTAACCACACGAAAAACATAAATGTTTACCTGTCCAGGAACATTTTCCGAACACAGCACCGAGCGGGCAGTCCATTACTCGGAAGATGCATTCCTTGAGATGTTCCTCCAAGTCGGCTGGCATCATAGTGAACACACATCCCGAAGACTTATTGGGACACCCCACTTTTGCCTGAAACATATTGATACCATGAAAGCTACGAAATAAAGGGGCGAGGAGTTTTGGTTATAGAATTGAGTGATGAAGGCATCTGACAGACTCGCTACTTGCTCCAAGCTAGCGAATATTTGGAACGGAATAGAGGGTCAGGTCATTCATACAAGCCGCATTCAAAAATAACTGTACGTAGTTAAGTTAAACCCCTAACGTATGGGTATGTGGTATGTATTATGTATGACGATAGCAATTAGTTAAATAGGTATCTTTTTCGCACCACTTTAGTTTTCTCCGAGTAATATTTACAAAGTACGTAGTAGTCTTCAAAGTGTAAAGTTACTAGCAACCAAGTAGTTGAGAAGGTACTTATATTATTACTCTCAAGCTCAACTATGTAGTTATCTGCTTATTAAAAGTAGGTACTCGTGCATTGTAATTGTAATTATGACTCATTTTTATCATCAAGTTGAAATAATACATGTTTCAACGGCTATTCGCAATAAATTTCACTTCTATGAATAAATTGATGTACTTGATAAATGAAACGCTGCCGTCCTTCGCAAGGTCCCCAATTGCGGAAGGAAAAGGCACAAAGGCTAAAGTCTTAAAACAATTACTATTTCTCTAAAAAGTAGGTAAGTATGTGCCTGCACCCACATCCTGTCAGATGAATTTAAAGTCCCATGTAACTTTCGAGCCCCTGGCCGTTGGAAATCAAAGGTGTCAAATTCATTCTCTTATAAGGCTGATAATCAGCACTTTTCGTTAGGTTTAAACAAAGCTGTCACCCAAGCCTATCACCACTCCCTAGTCGTAAGTTTTTGTTGGGGATAAGAAGAAGTGGTTCAATAACTGCCAAGTAATGGCTATAAAACTGCACGGTAGCACATTTCGTTTTAAAGGGTCAAAATTACCTTAGCAACAACTTCTTCCAACTGCCAGTTCCTCATTTGCGTGACGTTCAGGCGGCAGATCGGGCATATCGGCGGCAGCAGGTTCAGTGTGCAGGAGTTGCACAGGTTGTGCCCTGACTGGCACTGCAATATCGGTGCGGTCATGGCCTTCATACAGACTGGACATTCTAGCAGCTTCATTGAGACTTCTCCGGCCCTGTTGAAAAATTATAATGTCTCGTTAAAATCCTAATATTTTTTTCTTTAATATCCTTGGACGTCCCATTTCTGGGCACAAGCCTCGAGCCTCCACCTAGCCACCTCGAACTAGCCCTTGCAGTGCGCGTCCAGATCATCTCGCCCCCCTCTATTTAGGCCGGCCTTGGTGACGAGGACGACGTCCATCCTCTCTTAGGCATCCATTGCGTGGAGACTTTTGTCCAGTGGTCGATGCGCATGACTGCATGTGGCACACGTGGTCAGCCCAATCCCATTTAAGCCTAGCATCCTTTTTGCCTGCGTTAATCATTCCTGTTTTGGAGCGCAGCTTGGTGCTTCGTAATCTGTCTGATGTGTTTATACCCAGAATGCTGGGCTCCAATGGTTTTTGGCATAAATAACTCGTAGTAATGTTTAATTGCACGCCTTGAAGGCTGATTGCACCATTAAACTATGACGTGAGTTAAGACATAGGACTTTATTGGCCTCTACGCGTGCGAAGCCACGGGCTAATCAGTAAATAAAAATTAGAGAAACTACATTATAAAAAGATGATGCACAGAAATGGGATTCCCCGCGATATTCGCATAATGTTGTACTCGATGCCTGGGATTTACACAAACATCTATTTCGGTGAATTACAAATAAGTAAGAACTCACATTTTATTCGCCATTCTTGATCGCCGGTAATTTACTGCAAAGAAAGAAACATACATTATTAACTATTAGGTATTATGTAGGAATAAAGTAAGTAGCTACATAAATGTTCTGTGGTCGTAAATTACACTGATGCAACTGTTTATTTCTCTTTGTTCACTGAATCACTGGTACAAAGTTTTAATAGCTACGTACAACCTAACGATGTTTGGTAAATAAATCGAGGATCGATGTTATTGCCACGTAAATATCAAATATTTGCAATGTTTTAATGAAGTTGATTTCATTTTTTTTTGTTAATATCTTCTCTTAGGTTAACCTATAAGGCTGGCTTCTGCTTACTTAACCGGACTATCAGTAGATTTCAAAAAGCTTTGTTGAGTTTTCTACATGCGCTGCAATGCCTTTTTAGAGTTCCGTTGTCAAATGGCAAAAATGAAAAGATTCGTCTTGTCCGTCTGTCGGTCCGCATGTCTTGCCTTATAAAAATCAAGCTTTTTTCAAGGCAATAACAAAATACTAGTAGTTGTCCAATGGTCAACATTCGACCGTAATTTTCCTTTTTAAGTGTTCCGTTGCCAAACGGCAGAATGAGTCCGACTCGCACGCGGCGTACGTACGGCCTGGCGTATTTGGTTTTCTTAACGTTAGAAATATTATTACAATCAATAACAAATATTAAAATTATCGAAAAGGGGGAATTGAGCTAACCCGCGAAAATCTAATTTTCTTAAGTTTCTTGCAAATTGCAGATCTGTATTGGGTCTTATGTTGATCTTTTTTGTCGCCAAAATGTGCGATTCTTATACACGATTATGCACACGCAAGCCAAAATGATATTTTCCTTTTGGACTCCGCCGCAGTCGGTTAAAGACAATGTAAACCAAGCTTAATGTTATCCAGTGTGTTACGTAACACACTAGAGCGAACACGCGAGAAGATTTTGGTGTTTATTTGATTATAGCAGCCTCAAATTCAAAGATATGTAGGAAAGAAAGCCATCATATACGACACACAAAGGTATTTATTTAGTATCTATATTTGATTATAGTGAAAAATAAAAACTTATCTTGAAAAATCTGTGTTTAGTTTCCAATAAATTGAATGAACAAAACACCCCAACAAATCAACTCACTTCTGTGGGTATACTTAAATGGCTGACATTAAATTGACACTTGACAGCTGTTACTACACGGTGGGGCTACCCTACAAAACAAGTTCTAGTGTGGTTATCATTAAACAACGAAAGCTACCGGGTAACAAATGGAAGATTTTAACGGACATTTATTAAATTTGTTGTTTCGTAAGCAATTGTAATATTTTTCGAGATTTTCAGTCGTAGTACTTTAAATTGACTTCCATATTAACAATAAAGACAAAAAAAACATTATCAGCGCAATAAAAAAATTAAATTAAAACATTGTGGACGGACGGAGCTGGGTGGGACATTTAAGTTTTGTATGGAGCGAAAAAAATATCAAATGTTTTATGAACTATAATTTTGTGTATATTAAAGATTTGTGTATTTTATTTCATCCCTTTATGATTTTTTAAACTCAATGAGAGAAATAAAATTCTTGAATTAATATTTATAAAACATAAGTACTAAAACTTAGGGGCAAACAGGTGACCGCGTTTTTATTTCCCGAGGTACATATTTTTGAGCCACACCCAGCTAAGTACATGAGTAAGTAGATAGCCTAGCCTAGGAAACTACCTATTAGTTTCTTTTAACGCGAGCGTAGGTACCCAAGTCACTCGTGTGTCACTTCTATCAACTTATTAATTAATTAATCAAGGTGTTTCACTCGGTGGAAAAAGCGAAATACCTACCTATTAAAAAATAAACAAATAACGTATCTACTAGCAGGTAAATATAAATTACATTTATAGTCTTACCTTTCGGAGTGTCCATGTTTTAAAATGTCCTCTCTGGATGCGTTGATGCGTTCCCACCGTTTGTTTGAAGATACACTAGATATTATTACGTGGCTGAGGTCCTACAATAATAGGTGATAGTCTATTTATAGCTCCAACTTGTAACTGAACTCATACATGGTAGGGACTTACCTATATGTATAACAGTTGATCATCGTTAATTATCTTCCAATTACTTAGTTGGTCTCACTAATCACATCAATTAAGTAATTCAGGACTTTCTAAGCTCTAGTTAGAGTAATTAGTAAGTAGATGATCTAAATGGGTATTTAGATCATCTACTTACTAACTGGCGACTATTAATTAAATAGCTATTAATTAACGACTTGTTGCGTAATCTCTTAAAACGTAAACTCCTATCGTTCACAAGAAAAGAGGCCCATGTAAATAATACTGAATCTATAATATAATATTTTGATCTTTATGAACATAAAAACGAGGTGTAGCCGGACTCGGTGACGTCATAAAAGCTATGTGAGGAAAATACTCGTTTCATGATGTTTTATGTTGAATGATGGTTGAATCAAATGATCAATCAAAATGAGGTTAGGATTTTGAATTTCAATATAAACATGACTAAATATTACAAAAAAAATATGGAAGGTTACTCAGTTCTGCCTAAAACCACATGAAGTTAATGTCTATGTCTAGAAATGAAATAGCAGGAAACATAATGTAAGTAACTACAATATTTTATTACCATTTTAAATTAATACACAACAATTTTAAATAAAATAGTTTTGCGATTTTAGTATTCGCGACTGTACCAAAACATGTAGAAGTTTACATGAAAGTTTAACATACTTCTACATAGTAATATATAATAATAATAATACCAGCCTGTTACTTTCCCACTGCTGGGCAAAGGCCACTTCTCATACAGAGAAGTCACGAGCATTGATCACCACGCTTGCTCAAGACGGGTTGGCGATTTCAGACTTATATTAATTATAAGTCCAGGTTTCCTCACGATGTTTTCCTTCACCGATATCTGTGATGTCCAAGATAAACTTAGAAAGTACATATGAATTGAAAAAGACACGCAGTAAATCAGATCGAAATTATCATGGTTGGAGACAACTATTTCTAGATTATTTTTTGACACCAAATTCAAATTAAAAAACGTAAGCGTTCCGCAGTAATCTGGCGAGGATTGTGGCGAGAAAGGCGTGTGCATGTCGATGGTGTGCGACCACGGCGATATTATTAAATAAAAAGCTATGCTATGCCATTTTGTAAAAAAATGTAAAAGTTTTCAAAGTTATATATCATTGAAAAGCGGAGAATCGCGTGGCCACGGAGATCTTAAAAACTAAGCGTTGCAGAGACCTGAAATTTAGGTTAGAATGAATTTGTAAAAAAAAAATGAAAATATAGAAAAAAATCCTAGGTTTCTATTTTAGGAGCTATGAGCCTTATACCACAAGGCCGCGCCATTGAAACGGTGGAAAACACGTTATCGCCGATACCTCGCTGAAAAAGCATCGCAGACGTCTGAAGTTTTTTGTAAATCACAGGTTTGAGTTTGTCAAAATTTGTAAAAATACAACAAAAAATACTAGGTTTATATTTCAGGAGCCATAAGACGAAAACCCTATGGCCGCGCCATGGAAACGGAGAAAAACATGTTATCACCAAAATCTCCCTGAAAAAGCATCGCAGAGCTCAGAAGTTTTTTGGATAACCTAGATTTCAATTTGTCAAAATTTGTAAAAATACACAAAAAAAATCCTAGGTTTTTATTTCAGGAGCTGTATGCGGCATCGCGTAGAAATAATTCATGATAATCTATCGAAGAAAGTAAGTATTATCGAGATCTTTTTTGTAAACAACACCTATTAATATTGTCGGACTACCGATAACAGGGTTTTTTTTTTTTTAGAATATGAAATGTGACCATGACTTACTGTTTATAGAAAACTTTCCACCTATTGTATTAGAAATTAGAAATCTCAAGGATTCTAAATTAAATTAAAATGAAGCGATAAGATATAAGAGTTATCTCTCAGTCTATCGTACATAAAGCACCTAAATAAAAAAATGACATTGTTTTCATTCGTCTTATGGATTTGAAATACATATTATTATATTATGCCAGAAACAACACCTGAAATTAACTCATCGATTCGAACATCAATATACCCAGATAAACTCAAAAGAGAGCATGATAAAGCCAATAACAATATTCCAATACAAATTATTGTGTAAAAAAAATAATTTATAAGTTCTTTGGATCTGAAAGACACACTTAACAAAAAACATTGTCTTTGGGCGTATTAAAAAAAATCGGAAAACAGCAAATTAAGTATCATTGATTGTTATGTGCAAACAAAGTTAGTGATGCGGCTAGTTTAGAACTTTAAGGACCACCGTTGCTACTTTTTCGTGTACAAGATAAGTTTGCCGTCCATCCGTCTGTCTGTCAGCGGGCTGTATCGCCTTCATCTTATGATCGGTATAGGTAGACAGTTGAAATTTTCACAGAATGTGTGTTTGTGTTGCTGCTATAACATTAACTAATAAAAATAAATTAAAATTAAAGGGGCTCCCCTACTACAATGGCGCGAAACTTTTCATGCGGGAGGCCGGGAGTCCGACTCGACTTTGGCCGGTTTTTTAATAAACAGTATGTTTACTATGCGTGTAAGCCCGAAAAATTATATATTATGATGTTTCATGTTATGTAATTTTTCGGGCTTTCACATTTAATATAAAACAGTTACTTTTTCGCGACATCATTCTCAAAATGATTAACGATAGTACTTAGATATATAGTGGGCTTAGTTCAAATACCGATAACTCGACATTTTGGCAGATTCAGTTAAATATACAAATCAATTCCTTTCATCCTTTTTCTACAGGTTAAACCGACTAACCCTTGCGATGTTTCGTTCCGGATATACTGAATCTAAAAACCAACTAAATTAAGCTGTTTATTGTATGAAAACCTAATAATCCGTGTTAATCAGTGAACATTTTTTTTTTATCGAAGTCAAACAAAATATTGACACTTATCAGTTTTTAATGTAAAATTTTGCGACTAAAATACGGAACATTTAAAAAGTGAAACGATCTTATTCTGTTTAGTTGGTTTTAGTACTAAGATATTAGAGAAAACACATCGTTTTCTAATTTTAGTAACAACTACTAGAGCTAGTTGGTTTTCCTAATGATTGCGTATTATTTAACTGGACACAATATAACGAAGTCATTGCGAGTAAATTGGTGTAGTAGGTTTTACTTCTATAATTATATTCATATTCCAGGCGCAATATCGCCGAAAAACACTTTTTAACCGACTTCAAAAAATGAGAAGAGGTTCTCAATTCGTCGGATTCTTTTTTTTATGCTGAAAAAATTGGGTTACGGCAATTATTGTTTTTTTTATGTTTGTTTAGTAACTTTGTTTCCCATGATTTGTGATTAGATTATAATAATACAATTATTTCTGTCAAGAGATGTGACAAAAAGTATTGCATTCAGTTTTAAAGGTAATATTTATTCGATTGTCACATTTTGCTTTTTCAATATTAGTATGCAAACACTTTTTATGCTAGTTAAATTCTTATTACTATTAGTAACACCAAAAAATTGAGAGGATATAAAACTTCCTTTCAAATATCTACTAAATACCTTTATGTTCAAAAGTAAGAAAATTAATAAGAAATGATAAAAAAATATAATATTAATAATTTTATTACATACTTATTTCATATCTTTTGGATATACGGGCAGTCCAAAGAGGAAAAGGCGGAACTATTATGCTCCAGAATATCATAAAATGGATGGTAATCATTTGGGATCAAGGTTTTCATCTCATGTAAATGAATAAATTTTGCTTAATTAATAGGCAGGTGTGATGTGTACAAGGCAGACTGATGTGCTCATGCCAATATTCGAAAGCCGTCTTAGCAAATATTCCTACGCATGCTCAAAATCGAGTTTGTATTTAATTTTTCATTCCGGTAAGTATTGCAGGGCACACAAATATCGGTGACAACAGGATCCTTTTTATTTCCTGGTCTTAAGACTGTTATTGACTGCTATATGTAGTAAATTCGGCAGCTATAATTACAAACTTTAACGAAGACTTCCAGTCAAACTGAATCGGTTGTATTGTATTCAGTGATTTACTGAAATTGTGTAAGAAAAAAGTAATTCCAGAAGAATATCACGCGTGGTTTAAAATTTAGCGACTGATAGTACTAAAATAGACCGTACCCAAGGTGTTACGCAGTCAGATGTGTTTTCTGATGAAGAGTAATGTTTTTACAACCATTCAATGCCTTTCAATCTTCATGATCGTCGAATCTGCGTCCAACTTACCGCATTGTCTCAAGACGAAAGTTTATGACGAGTGTGTGTACTAGACAGGAAATATAGGTAATAAAAATAAAAACTTGACAGGTAAAACCAACTAGTATTTTACATTTTTGCGTTTTTATAGAAAATTAAAAGGATTATTGCAATCGTCGCATGTTTAATTTTTATAAATATTTAAATTAATAGATACAGGTCAAGTAGCACCAGGACCATCTTTCCCATTTGGCACTCTGGGCACGTGCCCAGGGCCCCACATTTCAAGGGGGCCCCAAATTCCTGTAAGTGTCATAGCTAGTGGCTGTCAAATGACAACTTAACTTATTCCAGGCGGAATACAAAATTTTTCGAACACATTTGTGTTCATAAAAGTTTTATTCAAGTTTAAGAAATATATGAACCAATTTCCATATTTTTAACTAATTTCCCTATAAGACATTAAATTTGTTAAGCAAGGATTTTAAAAATAGACTCTCTGTGAAGATGCACATACTTTTACGTACTACCTATATATCCGTATCAACTTGTCACAAGAAAACCTAACCAATCAGTGTAGGGGTACAAAAAAATTCGAGCTCACTTCGCTCATCCTTGCATCCTACAAGGGCCCCATTACTCTAAAGTGCCCAGGGCCTCCATTTGGTTAAAGACGGCCCTGAGTAGCACTCAGCATTAGCTTTTAGTTTCCAAAATACAGCGTTTTTTTGATAGAGAGGTAAAAACCTAAATAGGGGTTCGGGGCATCAAGTTTAATTGTCTGTGAAACACTGTGACTTTTCTACGAAAAGTTATAAATCAAAGCATACCTACTTTATAAAATTATCAATTAGATGCCATTTCTCAATAATACATTTAATTCATACATGTAATTTTAGGAACCAAACTTTCAAAACATCATTGCTCATTATCATTATTTACGAGTTAGGTGGTATTTTAACTAAGCCCACGATTATAACAGTCGATCATCGGTAATTATCTTCCAATTACTTACCTTATTGATGTTACTAATGACATCTACTAAGTAATTGGAATTTCTTAAGTCTAGTTAGAGTTATCATAATATATGTATGTACATAATGCTTTTCTTTGTTTTGTTATGTACAACTTTGCCTAATAAAAAGAATTATGAAACTACATAACAGAGTCCTTGCTAGTAGTACCTACAACTATTAATGTTTATTTAGTGTGACCTGTGTGACTGTGTACCACATTCAGTCATATTCATACTCCACTTTCTGTTGCTGATAAGGATGAAGGCTGTCTGATAAGGATTCAATCTACTTGACACCTTTTATAAAAAAGCTATACAAAAACCAGTTTATACGGATCTTTCATTTTACAGGAAATCTATAAAGGGCGTGTAACAAGACCCTTAACGAAGCCGAAAGGCACTTGGTCCTCCCCGTCATTGCGATCATATTTTTGTTCCAGACCTTATTTGGGAACCTTTTAGTTAGGTATGGAGACACTGGGGGTCAAACTTCCAACTTTTTTTATTTCACTTTTTTTTATTAATGTAAGATTTTTAATTTAAACACCTCCACGACCCCCGTACTATTCAATGCATCCATCAGCACAATGTTTTGAGTGCGTTACATTGAGTCCTACCGTAAAACGTGATTTTTCAACCCAAAAAAAAGTCGTTTCCAGGTTTATTAAGGACACTCGTCAAACTAGCAACACCATCGAATCGAATGGTGTAATAATACAGTACTTATGTGTGTATTTTTCAAAAGCAACGGGTTCGATTCCTGGCTAGTAACATTGATTTTTCAAAAACCCAATGATGCAGTTTAAGTTTTCATCAAAATCGGGCTCGAGACTCCTTTTAGTATTTTTCTCTATTTCTCATAATTTCGGATTTGACCTTCGGATTTGATTTTTTTGTATATTCTTAATGAATTACTTACCCGATTCTATAGTGATAGTATTAGGTCTCTCTTGTCTCCTGAGAAAAAAGTGCTTGAATGACATTCTGCGAAAATGGCGTTTTGTAAATGTGATATTATGCAAAAGTGACCAAATTTTTCACAATGACATTTTGCGAAAGTAACGTTCTGCATCAAGATGTACAGCCGTACAAACAAACTACTTACTTTAAAATAACTCTTGAGGAGACCTACTGAGGTCTGTGGTATGTGCAATCCCACATTCCACGTCTTATTCCCAAAGACCGGTTGGTTTTGAAGGTTTCCCCACGTGAAAAAAAGGTACTACCGCGCTCACTAACGGTCAACCACTTTTCACCCTTATGGCCTGAGTTAAAAGGTTCAAAAGTGGTCGACCATAGTGTGCGCGGTAGTACATACCTTCCTTCAAAACGATAACTGTAAGTGAGTAGGTACTAGATAGGTAGAGTATTTTATTTGTTTGTAAACATTCAGTCTAGGTACTTCTCAGAACAATATCCTATGGTGTACTGTGTAGTTTACGCAGAAGCGTAGCGTGCCTTGGCGGGGCCCCGTATAAAAATTTGTTTGGGGGCCCTTAAAAAGGGTAAAGATTTCTCACAAAAGAAAAAAAAATTGCATAAAATTAAAAGAAATATTAATTCATCATAATTATCTATCTGTCACTTTTTCCAAATTTTTTACAAACAATTCAAATTAAATATAGGTACACTCTCCTTGCCTTTTTTTCGGCAAACTGATTTATTAAATCATTTATCGCTGATGATGACTGTAGTTTTTCTAAGTTGGGGGCCCCCGCGGCCCGGGGGCCCCGTATAATTGATACGGCAGATACGGCGGTAGCTACGCCCCTGAGTTTACGTTTAAGTGCAAAGCTATTTAGCGAACGCATCTTACGCATCACATTATACCGTCTGTCGGCGACTGTGCTGTTACGTAATTACGTTTATATACATATATATACTATGAAGTCGTTACTTCCTACACTACAAAAAGCCTTCTAATCCCAGAAATATAGTTTGAAACTCAGGTACCCAGGTATTTTGTCCAGTCCAGCCTTTTAGGTGTACAATACATGTACTGGAAGAAGGAAAACCACAATGAAGAGTTCAGACGGCATCATTTTGGAAAACACATCATGCTTCATACTTTTTTCAATTTTCCAGATAGGCACTTACTAGTTTCATGTAGTTTGTACCGAGTCCCAGCAAAACGTGTATTTTGAAGAAATCTAAATGGGTAAGTACTTACTTACTCACTGGCGACTGTTAATTAAGTAGGTATCTAATTAAAGACTTGTTGATATCCTATCGTATAATCTCTTAAAACGGTTATGGATATCCTATCGTTCACAAGAAAATAGGCATAGGTAAATAAAACTGAATCATCGATTTCTAATTGCTTGATTTGAGCAGATAACTCGAGGGAAGCGTGCAGTCTAAGCAATTGTAGGTCCTACATAAGTGTTTTACGAAATATATTATGCCGTAACACCGCAAGTAGCATTGGGCTCTCTTTGACCTAAAAAACTAAAAACTAACAAAAAATCTCTTTTCTAGTTGGGCTTGTAGCAACAGTGCAAATTTAATTAAAATCGGTTCAGTAGTTTTTGAGACAGAGATTTTTAGGAAAACGTGTCACGTCGGCTTAACAGCGTAATTCTTAAAGGTATCATTATGCATGTTGTTTCATTGTTGGCATACAGTTAGGCCGTTGACAAGGATTTGTTTTAGAATTAGATAACACAACCAAAAAGAGTAAAATAAAAACAGACTTAAAAAAAAATACAAAATAAGGTTTTTTTGCAAAAAAATAACCGACTTCCAAAAAAAAAGTGGAAAATAACTTTATTTTCGGAAGTCGGTAGCAAAAAAGGCAAAAAAACAAACAGTCACCGACTTCCGAAAGTAAAGTTAGTTTCCACTTTTTTTTTTTTGGAAGTCGATTATTTTTTTAGCAAAAAAGTTTTTTTCTAAAGGACATAATCCCATGTTAAGTGCATGTTTTGCTGATTTGACGTATATTTTCGTAATGCGAAAGAAAAATATTTTGATCTTTATGAACATAAAAACGAGGTGTAGCCGGACTCGGTGACGTCATAAAAGCCATGTGAAGAAAATACTCGCTTCATGACATGTTTTATGTCGAATGATGGTTGAATCGACAGAAAGATCAAAATGTATTATGAGGTTAGGATTTTGAATTTCAATAAAAACATGACTAATAGTACGTGTCAAACGGTGTAGAACACACCTACCCAGCGCACGAGTCGAGTAGATCATCGCTCGCAACGGGGTGTTTCAACTACGTCGTGCGTCATAAAAATGAATAATAAGAATTTATTTTTTAAATTATTCAAATATCATAAATACATATTTTTAAAATAAATGTTCAGTACTCATTGGATACATGAAGTGGGCTGCCGTTATAAGTCGACTAAAAAGTCACGATGTATACTCAGCTGCAGTTTATTATACCTGCAATATTCACTAAAGCGATCCAAATCCTCCTGTAGTAATCTGCTGCCCTGCAAATATTTGATAGGCCTGTAAATCTTGAGGTCGTCAGCATAAAGCAAGACTTTAGAGTTTTAAAACAAGACGCGATGTCGTTTATAACTACATGTCGAGCTGGGTTTCGGCTCCCAGTGGTGTTCCTCAAGGTTCCTTGATGGGTCCGTTACTCCTTATTATTTACGTTAGCGACATCGACTCGTGTTTCCACAACTCAAATTTACTATGTTTCGCTGATGATATGAAGATTTTCTCTGCAATATCATCGGATGACGACGTGGATGCTCTTCAATGTGACCTGGCGCGATTAGATGATTATTGTCTAATTAATAAACTAGATTTGAACCCTGCTAAATGTTCAGTAATCTCATTTAGCAGGAAACGCGTCTCTCTCCCTACAACATAATATACTTAAAGGGCAGCTATTACAGAGATGTGACGGTGTACGCGACCTCGATGCCTTTCATGATTCCAAACTTTTATTCAACGCGCACATTGAACAAATAGTAGCAAAAGCTTCGAAGTCCCTGGGTTTTGTGATGAGACTAGCTGGGTGTTTCAAGAAGGCCAAAACCCTTAAGATTCTCTATTGCACTTTTGTCAGAAGTCATCTTGAATATGCGTCTCAAATTTGGAACCCGTGTTATGGTAAATACACAGATCGCATTGACAGTATACAAAAAAGATTTATTCGTTTTCTTTGTTTTCGGCTGCGTATACCATATCATTCTGATAATTACATAAATCTCTGTAAGAAATTTCATTTACAGCCACTTATAGATCGTCGTCGACTTACAGATTGCACTTTTCTTTTAAAAATTTTAAATAACGAGATTGACTGTTCTGATCTTCTGCATAAATTGCATTTCAATGTACTTCAGAGATCAGTTAGATTTAATCCACCTATCTCCATACCTTTTTCCTCATCTAACTACAGGCAAAACTCATTCATAGTGCGAGCGAGTAAGGACTTCAATATTCTTTGTAAAGAGTTCTCATTTGACCCATTTACCACCAAAACCTATGCAGCACGCACTCGGCTGAATGCTAACTTTTTTAAAAGCGCATAGTTGTTTTTTTTCTTTTTCCCCGTGTCATTAATGCTTAGCCTGGTGTCTGAGTGTCTATAGTGCTTATTGTATCTTATTCTAATTACTCTTATTTTATTTGTATCGTGCTTGTTAACTAGTGATCCTAAGATCTCTACTATCTTTTCTGTGTTTACTCGTGAGAACCTGTAATTGGCTCTGTGTTGCCTATATAATTGTTATTCATTTGTCATAGCTGTTGGTTCTCCTATCTATAAATAAATAAATTGTATAAATAGTAGAGACTAGAGGTCCTAAAATCGAGCCCTGAGGCACACCACTTTTATTTGAGTAGGATTTATTTTAATCCATGAAGAGTAGGAATGATGATACAGAGGGCAAAAAGAAAATAGGTTATTTTACATTAAATTTTTATTTATATGCTGAATTATATCACCTTACAAAAAAGAAATAATAATTCTAATGAAACAAAATAAATGTGCAAAAACGAAATCCTCTACATAAATTGTTATACATTTATTAAACATACATCAGTTTTTTGTTTCCACCAATCAACACCAGACTTCACTTGTAGTATTATTTGAAACAGCTCAAAAATCATATTGGATTTCCAAAAACGCTTCCCATACACTATCTGAAGCGTACAAATTGTGTAGAACACACATTAGCTGATATAGAATTTTAGTTTCAGGATCACCAATTTTGATGTCCATAAGTATTATCCAATTAAGAACAAATACAAAATGTTTATAAGGCTCATAAGATCATATTCGAATACCGCAATAAGAATCATTTGTAGTTTAGAATTTGTGTTAGCTATGAGATCCAATAACATAGGCATAACACCACTTTAACTACCTTAAAGAGATTACAAATATTAACTTATATTCTTATAATATACCTGTTCTGCTAAATGACCTACGTATATAAGGTACCTACAGACTAAAACAATTTAAAAAAGAAAACATTTTGAAGTAACTACAATGATCGTTAGTGATTGGGTCTTGATAAGAGTCCAACACTTATTTTTCGTGCACCACAAAGGGCCTTCATAAGTATAGTTATAGATGCACGTAATCACAAGAATTGAACTCCAATGTTGACCTCCTCATACTAATAACAAGTCAATCTAGGTACACACGGCGGCCAATGAAGCTGTACATTTCCAGTATAATTTGGCCTCGCTTTGTATAGATTTCCCATAAAATGAGAGATCCATATAAAGTGGTTTTGAACAGCTTGATTGGCCGTCGTGCGTACAAAAAATATAGGAAATAAAGTTAAAAAAAAAACACTTTTCGACGACTGAATAGGAATGAATGGTATAGTGGCACAATTCCTAAAAAATGCGCTTTTGTCTGTGCGTTTTCGCCCTTTGGATAGAGCCCAGTTCTGCTTATTTTTACCTTCCGCATTTTTAGGTCCCTCAGGAACGGGCCCTAAAAGCTTCGGTCCTAGGTTAGGTTTGTTATAATTTTTGCCATCACCCTTGTCGTTCTTATTCTTGCCCGGTGGTGGCGGGCTCCTCTTGATAAAGAATCTGAACGACAATTTCTTGTCCTTGATGTAGTGCACCAACTCTTCCAAAGGCAGAACAGCACATTTCCCTTGACGGACGATCTCTTCAGGCTTAATGGCATCATTGAAGCAGTGTTCCGTGAACACGACTTTCCTTCTAGGATTCTGTTTGCTCACGACGTGTATCTCATAAATGTGATCATGTGCTGTTTTTTTGTTGCCGATGTGCTGAATAGTCCAGTACACCATATTTTGAAGAGTGTCGATTTTCACAGTGAGGATGAACAGGAAATTGCTTTGGGCAACCAAGTAAAAGTGACGGTCATCATTTTTGATGTCAACGTTGGTGAGTTCCACTTCTTCGTCAGTGGCGACGTTGCAGTGAGAGGCATGACGATCCTTGAAGTGTTCCATCACGTCCTTAAGTTTTCCTGTAAACAATAAAAATATGTGAGTGAAGTCTCAATCATTTTGCTTTGATACTCCTTCGATTATGAACTGTGGAATACTGTGGATCATCTATAATTCTCATGATGCAATTCCCCAGATTGTTGTTATTATTATTACCGTCAGCAGCGTAGCGGTGTGACTGTCAGACTGCCAAGTCGTAGGTCTCGAGTTCGAACCCAAGACACGCACCTCTGATTTGTCGGATGTATGTGCGACCGTACTGTATAGTTATCACTTGCTTCGGTGAAGGAATCGTGAGAAAATCAAACCAGCATGTCTGAGAGATATTTCCCGACGGCATGTAAAGTCAAGTCAGAGGCCCATGGGCGGCATAAAAAGTCTGCCACAAGATTAGACAGTAACCACACGAAAAAAAAAATCTTTACCTTTCCAGGAACATTCTCCGAACGCAGCTCCGAGTGGGCAGTCCATTTCTCGGAAGATGCATTCCTTGAGATGTTCCTCCAAGTCGGCTGGCACCATGGTGAACACACATCCCGAAGACTTATTGCGACACCCCACTTTTGCCTGAAAAATATTGATGCCATGAAAGTTACGAAATAAAGGGGCGAGAAGTTGTGGTTATAGAATTGAGTGATGAAGGCATCTGACAGACTCGCTACCTCGCATTCATACAAGCCGCATTCAAAAATAACTGTACGTAGTTAAGTTAAACCCCTAACGTATGGGTATGTGGTATGTATTATGTATGAAGATAGCAATTAGTTAAATAGGTATCTTTTTCGCACCACTTTAGTTTTCTCCGAGTAATATTTACAAAGTACGTAGTAGTCTTCAAAGTGTTAAGTTACTACCAACCAAGTACTTGAGAAGGTACTAATACTATTACTCTCAAGCTCAACTATGTAGTTATCTGCTTATTAAAAGTAGGTACTCGTGCATTGTAATTGTAACTATGACTCATTTTTATCATCAAGTTGAAATAATACATGTTTCAACGGCTATTCGCAATAAATTTCACTTCTATGAATAAATTGATGTACTTGATAAATGAAACGCTGCCGTCCTTCGCAAGGTCCCCAATTGCGGAAGGAAAAGGCACAAAGGCTAAAGTCTTAAAACAATTACTATTTCTCTAAAAAGTAAGTATGTGCCTGCACCCACATCCTGTCAGATGAATTTAAAGTCCCATGTAACCGTCGAGCCCCTGGCCGTTGGAAATCAAAAGTCTCAAATTCATCTCTTATAAGGCTGATAATCAGCACTTTTCGTTAGGTTTAAACAAAGCTGTCACCCAAAATGCCTGCCTATCACCACTCCCTAGTCGTAAGTTTTTGTTGGGGATAAGAAGTGGCTCAACAACTCCCAAGTAATGGCTATAAAGCTGCACGGCAGCACCTGTCGTTTTAAAGTGTCAAAATTACCTTAGCAACAACTTCTTCCAACTGCCAGTTCCTCATTTGCGTGACGTTTAGGCGGCAGATCGGGCATGTCGGCGGCAGCAGGTTCTGTGTGCAGGAGTTGCACAGGTTGTGCCCTGACTGGCACTGCAATATCGGTGCGGTCATGGCCTTCATACAGACTGGACATTCTAGCAGCTTCATTGAGACTTCTCCGGCCCTGTTGAAAAATTATAATGTCTCGTTAAAATCCTAATATTTTTTTCTTTAATATCCTTGGACGTCCCATTTCTGGGCACAAGCCTCGAGCCTCCACCCAGCCACCTCGAACTAGCCCTTGCAGTGCGCGTCCAGATCATCTCGCCCCCCTCTTTGTAGGCCGGCCTTGGTGACGAGGACGACGTCCATCCTCTCTTAGGCATCCATTGCGTGGAGACTTTTGCCCAGTGGTCGTTGCGCATGACTGCATGTGGCACACGCACGTGGTCCGCCCAATCCCATTTAAGCCTAGCATCCTTTTTGCCTGCGTTAATCATTCCTGTTTTGGAGCGCAGCTTGGTGCTTCGTAATCTGACTGTAGTGTTTAATGTTTAATTGCACGCCTTGAAGGCTGATTGCACCATTAAACTATGACGTGAGTTAAGACATAGGACTTTACCATGGGCGTACCCAGCATTTTTTAAGGGGTGGGGCAGAAGTAAATAAACTAAGTAGTAGGAAATTAAAAATGCTTTTTATTGACTGACTGATACGTTTTATTGGCTGCACTACACCTTATTTCAATAATAACCTGGGAGGGTTCTGGCTAAATCTAACTAAAATTTAGTTTTCTGATTTCCAGAACCCTCTTTCTATGCACACTCATCATTCAGAGGCCGACAAGACAGTTTTCTGTCATTATTGACCTTAACCAAAATTTTATTTTAATGTGAAAAATATTAAAGAGACTATTTAATTTTGTCATTTTATTAATTTTGCCTAAAATTTCTTAGCTTTGGGTCAGAGAGCAGGCTGGGGCAAGTGCCCCACCCTGCCCCACCGTGGGTACGCCCATGGACTTTACCGACCTCTACGCGTGCGAAGCCACGGGCTAATCAGTAAATAAAAATTTGAGAAACTACATTAAAAAAAGATGATACACAGAAATGGGATTCCCCGCGATATTCGCATTAAGTTGTACTCGATGCCGGGGATTTACACAAACGTCTATTTCGGTGAATTACAAATAAGTAAGAACTCACATTTTATTCGCCATTCTTGATCGCCGGTAATTTACTGCAAAGAAAGAAACATACATTGTTAACTATTAGGTATTATGTAGGAATAAAGTAAGTGGCTACATAAATGTTCTGTGGTCTTAAACACGGATGCAACTGTTTATTTCTCTTTGTTCACTGAATCACTGGTACAAAGTTTTAATACCTAAGATGATGTTTGGTAAATAGATCGAGGATCGATGTTATTGCCACGTAAATATCAAATATTTGCAATGTTTTAATGAAGTTGATTTCAATTTTTTTTTGTGAATATTTTCTCGCAGGTTAACCTATAAGGCTGGCTTCTGCTTACTCGACCGGACTATCAGTTGATTTCAAA
Source organism: Noctua pronuba (assembly GCA_905220335.1). Classification (NCBI taxonomy): domain Eukaryota; kingdom Metazoa; phylum Arthropoda; class Insecta; order Lepidoptera; family Noctuidae; genus Noctua; species Noctua pronuba. The sequence continues at coordinate 6,238,147 of LR999900.1, read as the reverse complement.
AAGCTTTGTTGAGTTTTCTACATGCGCTGTAATGCCTTTTTAGAGTTCCGTTGTCAAATGGCAAAAATGAAAAGATTCGTCTTGTCCGTCCGTCGGTCCGCATGTCTTGCCTTATAAAAATCAAGCTTTTTTCAAGGCAATAACAAAATACTAGTAGTTGTCCAATGGTCAACATTCGACCGTAATATTCCTTTTTAAGTGTTCCGTTGCCAAATGGCAGAATGAGTCCGACTCGCACGCAGCGTACTTACGGCCTGGCGTATTTGGTTTTCTTAACGTTAGAAATATTATTACAATCAATCAAATATTAAAATTATCGAAAAGGGGGAATTGAGCTAACCCGCGAAAATCTAATTTTCTTAAGTTTCTTGCAAATTGCAGATCTGTATTGGGTCTTATGTTGATCTTTTTTGTCGCCAAAATGTGCGATTCTTACACACGATTATGCACACGCAAGCCAAAATGATATTTTCCTTTTGGACTCCGCCGCAGTCGGTTAAAGACAATGTAAACCAAGGTTAATGTTATCCAGTGTGTTACGTAACACACTAGAGCGAACACACGAGAAGATTTTGGTGTTTATTTGATTATAGCAGCCTCAAATTCAAAGATATGTAGGAAAGAAAGCTATCATATACGACACACAAAGGTATTTATTTAGTATCTATATTTCATTATAGTGAAAAATAAAAACTTATCTTGAAAAATCTGTGTTTAGTTTCCAATAAATTGAATGAACAAAACACCCCAACAAATCAACTCAATTCTGTGGGTAAGTATACTTAAATGGCTGACATTGACACTTGACAGCTGTTACTATACGGTGGGGCTACCCTACAAAACAAGTTCTATAGTGTGATTTTTAATCCCTGAGACTAAATTGACAAGTGAAAATGTCAAAACTGACATAAATCCTATTGAAATCTATGTCAGTTTGCCATTTTTACTTGTCAATTTAGTCTCAGGGATTAAAAAACAGAATATAGTGTGGTTATCACTAAACTACGAAAGCTACCGGGTAACAAATGACTTGTAACACACTGGAAGATTTTAACGGACATTTTTTAAATTTGTTTCGTAAGCAATTGTAATATTTTTCGAGATTTTCAGTCGTAGTACTTTAAATTAACTTCCATATTAACAATGAAGACAAAAAAAAACATTATCAGCGCAAAAAAATATCAAATGTTTTATGAACTATAATGTGGTGTATATTGAAGATTTGTTTATTTTATTTTCTACCATCCCTTTATGATGTTTTAAACTCAATGATAGAAATAAAATTCTTGAATAAATATTTTTTAAACATACTAAAATTTAGGGGCAAACAGGTGATCGCGTTTTTTTTTCCAGAGGTACATATTTTTGAGCAACACCCAACTAAGTACATGAGTAAGTAGATAGCCTAGCCTAGGAAACTATACTTGCTGCCAGTTAAGATGGCAATGGCGGTCATTGACCCACCTACATTTATTAAAGTTCTTAACTTTGAAATCCACAAATAAGCCTGTTCATGTCTTGAATCGTCATCTATCGTGATCTTCAACATCTTTTCTAATGAAAAACGATACATGGTTCATTTGTTTTGGTTCGTACGAAGAGATATTATGGAAAGAGCAATGACCGCTATTGCCATCTTAACTGGCAGCAACTATACCTATTAGTTTCTTTTAACGCGAGCGTAGGTACCCAAGTCACTCGTGCGTCACTTCTATCAACTTATTAATATATTAATCCAGGTGTTTTACTCGGTGGAAAAAGCGAAATACCTACCTATTAAAAAATAAACAGATAACGTATCTACTAGTAGGTAAATATAAATAATTTTATAGTCTTACCTTTCGGAGTGTCCATGTTTTAAAATATGTCCTCTCTGGATACGTTGTTGACTTGTAGCGTTCCGACCGTTTGTTTGAAGATACACTAGATATTATTACGTGGCTGAGGTCCTACAATAATAGGTGATAGTCTATTTATAGCTCCAACTTGTAACTGAACTCATACATGGTAGGGACTTACCTATATGTATAACAGTTGATCATCGTTAATTATCTTCCAATTACTTAGTTGGTCTCACTAATCACATCAATTAAGTAATTCAGGATTTTCTAAACTCTAGTTAGAGTAATGTACCCATTTAGATCATCTACTTACTAATTGGCGACTAGTAATTAAGTAGGTATTAATTAACGACTTGTTGCGTAATCTCTTAAAACGTAAACCCCTATCGTTCACAAGAAAATAGGCACATATAAATAATACTGAATCTATAACATAATATTTTGATCTTTATGTACATAAAAACGGTGACGTCATAAAAGCTATGTGAGGAAAATACTCGCTTCACGACATGTTTTATGTTGAATGATGGTTGAATCGAAAGAAAAATCAAAATGTATTATGAAGTTAGGATTTTGAATTTCAATATAAACATGACTAAATGAAGGTTATTCAGTTCTGCCAAAACCACCTGAAGTTAATGTCTATGTCTAGAAATGAAATAGCAGGAAACATAATGTAAGTAACTACAATATTTTATTACCGTTTTACATGAATACACAACAATATTAAATAAAATAGTTTTGCGATTTTAGTGTTCGCGACTGTACCAAAACATAATGTAAGTAAGTATGTAGAAGTTTACATGGAGGTTTAACATACTTCTACATAGTAAACCAGGTCGAAATTATTATGGTTGGAGACGACTATTTCTAGATTATTTTTTGACACCAAATTAAAACACGTAAGCGTTCCGCAGTAATCTGGCGAGAAAGGCGTGTGCGTGTCGATGGCGCGACCACGGCGACATTAAAAATAAAAAACTATTCCAAGATTTTGTAAAAGTTTATTCTCAAAATCATAAATTTGTCATTTGGTTAAAAAATTATAACGGTTTGAACGTTGCCGCGCCATTGAAACAAGGAGAACCGCGCGGCCACGGAGATCTTTAAAACTAAGCGGTGCAGAGACCTGAAATTTAGGTAAATAACAGAATGAATTTGTAAAAAAATAGAAAACAATCTATTTTAGGAGCTATAAGACTAAAACCACATGGCCGCGTCATTGAAACTGTGGAAAACACGTTATCGCCGATACCTCACTGAAAAAGCATCACAGACGTCTGAAGTTTTTTGTAAAACGTAGATTTGAGTTTGTCAAACTTTTTAAAAATACAACAAAAAATCCTAGTTTTATATTTCAGAAGCCATAAGAGGAAAACCCTATGGCCACGCCATGGAAACGGTAAAAAACACGTTATCACCAATATTTCGCTGAAAAAGCATAGCAGAGCTCAGAAGTTTTTTGTATAACCTAGATTTGAATTTGTCAAAATTTGTAAAAATACACACAAAAATCCTAGGTTTATATTTCAGGAGCTGAAGTGTATCTCAAGGATTCTAAATTAAATTAAAATGAAGCGATAAGATATAAGACTTATCTGTCAGTCTATCGTACATAAAGCACCTAAATAAAAAAATATCATTGTTTTGAATTCGTCTTATGGATTTGAAAAATATTATGCCAAAAATAACACCTGTAACTAACTCATCGATTCCAACATCAATATACCCAGACAAACTCAAAAGATACTATACTCAAAAGATGATAAAGCCAACAACAATATTCAAAATACAGGGTGTAAACAGACCCTTCACGAAGCCGTTAACCAAGCATTCCGTACGTCAAACTAAGTAACCCTACACAACAATTATTGCTGGGAAACGACTTTTTTTTTTGGGGTGAAAAATAACCTTTTACGGTAAAACTCAATGAAACGCATTCAAAACATTGTGCTTATGGATGCAATGAATAGTAAACGGGTCATGGAGGTATTTAAAGTAAAGTTATAACATTAAAAACTTGTATTTAAAAAAAAAACTTGTGAAAAAGTTGGAACTTTGACCCTCAATAACTCCGTAACTAGAAGGTTCCCAGGTATGATCTAGAACAAAAAAATGATCGCAATAGCGGAGAGAACAAGTGCCTTTCGGCTTCGTTAAGGGTCTATTTACACCCTTTATTATTGTGTGTAAAAAAAAAATTGATAAGTTCTTTGGATCTGAAAGATACTTAACAAAAAACATTGTCTTTGGGCGTATTAAAAAAAAACGGAAAACAGCAAATTAAGTATCATTGATTGTTATTTGCAAACAAAGTTAGTGATGCGGCTAGTTTAGAACTTTAAGGACCACCGTTGCTACTTGTTCATGTACAAGATAAGTTTGCCGAAATATTCATTTCTGAGCCACTCTCAGACTGTTTTTAGGGTTCCGTAACCATCGGGACCCTATTACTAAGCCTCCGCTGTCCGTCCATTCGTCTGTCTGTCAGTGTATATCATGATCTGTAATAGGTAGACAGTTGAAATTTTACAACTATTCAATGCCTTTCAATCTTCATGATCGTCGAATCCGACTCGGCTGGGCAGCGTTCGGGAAGTAGCGCGGTTCTTCTCGTCCGACTTACCGCAGTATCTCAAGACGAAAGTTTATGACCAGTGTGTGTTGCCAGTGATTATATACTGGACCGAAACGTGGTCGCTCACAATGGGCGTCATCAGAAAACTTAAAGTCACCCAAAGGGCAGTGGAGAGGGCTATGCTCGGACTTTCCTTGCGTGATCGAATAAGAAATGAAGACATCCACAAGAGAACCAACGACGTAGCCTGAAGAATTGCCAAACTTAAGTGGCAGTAGGCAGGGCAAATTGCTAGCAGAACGGATGGCCGATGGAGCCGAAACCGCGAAAGCGCGAACCGGAAGACGATGCGTTGCGTTGGAAGGCCTCCCACTAGGTGGACCGATGACCTGGTGAAGGTTCCGGGGATCCGCTGCATGCGAGACGCACGGGACCGGTCAATGTGACGACACTTGGGGGGGGGGGGGGGCTATGTCCAGCAGTGGACGTCTTTCGACCGAAATGATGAAAGCCTTTCAAGTGTTTTTTTTTTGGTTATAAAATACCTACCTACCTACTTTTATTTATTGTTTTATGTAAAAAAATAACATTACCTATTGAAGTTTTTCTTAGTGAATCAGTATTACTAGACAGGAAATATAGGTTAATAAAAATAAAATAAAACAAAACTTGATAAGTAAAACCAACAAGTATTTTACATTTTTGCGTTTTTATAGAAAATTAAAAGGATTATTGCATTCGTCGCATGTTTATTTTTTATAAATATTTAAATCTATACTATATCTATACTAATATTATAAAGCTGCAGGGTTTGTTTGTTTGTTTGTTTGTTTGAACGCGCTAATCTCTGGAACTACTGGTCCGATTTGAATGATTCTTTCAGTGTTGGGTAGTCCATTTATCGAGGAAGGCTATAGGCTATATATCATCACGCTACGACCAATAGGAGCGTAGCAGCAATGAAAAATGTTGCAAAAACGGGGAAAATTGTATTTTTAATAACTTGACGCGGACGAAGGTCGCGGGGAACAGCTAGTAATATTATAAAGCTGCAGTGTTTGTTTGTTTGTTTGTTTGTTTGAACGCGCTAATCTCTGGAACTACTGGTTCGATTTGAATGATTCTTTCAGTGTTGGGTAGTCCATTTATCGAGGAAGGCTATAGGCTATATATCATCACGCTACGACCAATAGGAGCGTAGCAGCAATGAAAAATGTTGCAAAAACGGGGAAAATTGTATTTTAAATAACTTGACGCGGACGAAGGTCGCGGGGAACAGCTAGTTAATAGATACAGGTCAAGTAGCACTCAGCAATAGCTTTTAGTTTCCAAAATACAGCGTTTTTTTTATAGAGAGGTAAAAGCAACTAAATAGAGGGGTTCGGGGCATAAAGTTTAATTTTCTGTGAAACACTGTGACTTTTCTTCGAATAGTTAATTATAAATCAAAGCATACTTTATTAAATGATCAATTAGATAACATTTCTTAATAATAAATTTTCTAAAGTAATACAATGAAATTTTAGGAATTAAAATTTCAAAACATCATTGCTCATTATCATTATTTTCGAGTTAGGTGGTATTTTAACTAAGCCCACGATTATAGCAGTCGATCATCGGTAATTATCTTCCAAATACCTTATTCATGTCACTAATGACATCAATTGAGTAATTGGAATTTCTTAGCTCTAGTTAGAGTTATCATAATACAATGATATGTAGGTATATAATGCTTTTCTTTGTTTTGTTATGTACAACTTTGCCTAATAAAAAGAATTATGAAGCTACATCATAACCGAGTCTTGGATAGAAGTACCTACAATTATTAATGTTTATGTAGTGTGTACCACATTCAGTCATATTCATACTCCACTCATCAAGTTGATTGATATCTTTATCAGACAGGCTGTCTGTTAAGGATATCAATCAACTTGACACCTTTTATATGAATAGTAAACTAAACCAAACTAAGTAAAAAAACCTAAGATCGTATTAATACCTAGGTACTTGGTTATGTCCTAGTTGTGTTGTAGGTACCTTGCAAGCTTTACAGTAAAGCCAGCAAAGCCAGTAAAGCTATACAAAAACCAGTTTATACGGATCTTTCATTTCACAGGAAATCTATAAAGGGCGTGTAACAAGACCCTTAACGAAGCCGAAAGGCACTTGGTCCTCCCCGACATTGCGATCATATTTTTGTTCCAGACCTTAACTGGGAACCTTTTAGTTAGGTACGGAGAAACTGGGGGTCAAAGTTCCAACTTTTTTTATTTCACTTTTTTCATTAATGTAAGATTTTTACTTTAAACACCTCCACGACCCCCGTAATATTCAATGCATCCATCAGCACAATGTTTTGAGTGCGTTACATTGAGTCCTACCGTAAAACGTGATTTTTCACCCCAAAAAAAAGTCGTTTCCAGGTTTAAGGACACTCGTCAAACTAAAGGCCGCATGAAATTACTTCACACATTGTGATCCCTATTAGCAACATCATAGAATCGAATGGTATAATAATACAGTACTTATGTGTGTATTTTTCAAAAGCATCGGGTTTGATTCCTGGCTAGTAACATTGATTTTTCAAAAACCCAATGATGCAGTTTAAGTTTTCATCAAAATCGGGCTCGAGACTCCTTTTAGTGTTTTTCTCTATTTCTCATAATTTCGAATTTGACCAGCCACGCCTACTTGAAAAATTCACCCTGTTTCGTTATGTACCTATGTAATAAAAAATTTATATATAATTTTTTGTATTTTCCTAATGAATTACTTACCCGATTCTATAGTGATAGTATTAGGTCTCTCTTGTCTCCTGAGAAAAAAGTGCTAGAATGACATTCTGCGAAAATGGCGTTTTGTAAATGTGATATTATGCAAAAGTGACCAAATTTTTCACAATGACATTTTGCGAAAGTAACGTTCTGCATCAAGATGTGCAGCCGTACAAACAAACTACCTACTTTAAAATAACTCTTGAGGAGACCTACTGAGGTCTGTGGTATGTGCAATCCCACATTCCACGTCTTATTCCCAAAGACCGGTTGGTTTTGAAGGTTTCCCCCCGTGAAAAAAAGGTACTACCGCGCTCACTAACGGTCAACCACTTTTCACCCTTATGGCCTGAGTTAAAAGGTTCAAAAGTGGTCGACCATTAGTGTGCGCGGTAGTACATACCTTCCTTCAAAACGATTACTGTAAGTGAGTAGGTACTAGATAGGTAGAGTATTTTATTTGTTTGTAAACATTCAGTCTACTTCTCAGAACAATATCCTATGGTGTACTGTGTAGTTTACGTATAGGTGCAAAGCGAACGCATCACATTATACCGACTGTGCTATAACGTTTATATACATATAGGTACTATGAAGTCGTTACTTCCTACACTACAAAAAGCCTTCTAATCCCAGAAATATAGTTTGAAACTCAGGTACCCAGGTATTTTGTCCAGTCCAGCCTTTTAGGTGTACAATACATGTACTGGAAGAAGGAAAACCACAAGGAAGAGTTCAGACGGCATCATTTTGAAAAACACATCATACTTCATACTTTTTTTCAATTTTCCAGATAGGCACTTACTAGTTTCATGTAGTTTGTATCGAGTCCCAGCAAAACGTGTATTTTGAAGAAATCTAAATGGGTAAGTACTTACTTACTCACTGGCGACTGTTAATTAGTAGGTATCTAATATAATCTCTTAAAACGGTTATGGATATCCTATCGTTCACAAGAAAATAGGCATAGGTAAATAATACTGAATCATCGATTTCTAATTGCTAGATTTGAGCAGATAACTCGAGAGAAGCGTGCAGTCTAAGCAATTGTAGGTCCTACATAAGTGTTATACGAAATATATTATGCCGTAACACCGCAAGTAGCATTGGGCTCTCTTTGACCTAAAAAACTAAAAACTTTAACTAAAAAACTCTTTTTTAGTTGGACTTGTAGCAACAGTGCAAGTTTAATTAAAAGGGGTTCAGTAGTTTTTGAGATAGAGATTTTAAGTGTGTATCAGTAACTAGGAAAACGTACCACGAATTCTTAAAGGGTATCATTATGCATGTAGTTTCATTGTTAGCATGCAGTTGGGCCGTTGACAAGGATTTGTTTTAGAATTAGATAACACAACCAAAAAGAGTAAAATAAAAACTTTTATGCAAAAAAACAGACTTAAAAAAAATACAAAATAAGGGTTGTTTGCAAAAAATAACCGACTTCCAAAAAAAGTGGAAAATAACTTTATATTCGGAAGTCGGTAGCAAAAAAGGCAATGAAACAAACAAAGTCACCGACTTCCGAAAGTAAAGTTAGTTTCCACTTTTTTTTTGGAAGACTTATTTTTTTAGCAAAAAAGTTTTTTTACTAAAGGACATAATCGCATGTTAAATGCATGTTTTGCTGATTTGACGTTTATTTTCGTAATGCGAAACGAGGTGTAGCCGGACTCGGTGACGTCATAAAAGCCATGTGAAGAAAATACTCGCTTCATGACATGTTTTATGTCGAATGATGGTTGAATCGACAGAAAGATCAAAATGTATTATGAGGTTAGGATTTTGAATTTCAATAAAAACATGACTAAATAAAGGGTGTAAAAAGTACGTGTCAAACGGTGTAGAACACACCTACCCAGCGCACAAGTCGAGTAGATCATCGCTCGCAACAGGGTGTTTCAACTACGTCATGCGTCATAAAAATGAATAATAAGAATTAATTTTTAAATTATTCAAATATCATAAATACATATTTTTTTAAATAAATGTTCAGTACTCATTAGATACATGAAGTGGGCTGCCGTTGTAAGACGACTAAAAAGTCACGCTGTATACTCAGCTGCAGTTTATTATACCTGCAATATTCAGTGTGGAACACTGGCCTGGCCACCATCAGGGATTTTAATTTTGATAGACAAAATATGGGAGAAAACAGCTCTTCGCTAGGTGCCCTAGTTTTTGAGATATAAATGTGGCCAAGCTGGGGAGACTCTCTCCAGATCGGCCACCTATAAACCCTTTTAATTATCTTTTGAACCAGTTCCCGACAAATTTCGACTAATTAGCGACAATTTTTTTCAGCCACACCAATATTCACTAAAGCAATCCAAATCCTCCCGTAGTAATCTGCTGCCCTGTAAATTTTTGATGGGCCTGAAATCTTGAGGTCGTCAGCATAAAGCAAGACTTTAGTTTTAAAACAAGTCGTGATGTCGTTTATAAATTATATAAATAGTAGAGATCCTAAAATCGAGCCTTGAGGCACACCACTTTTATTTGAGTAGGATTTATTTTAATCCATGAAGAGTAGGAATGATGATACAGAGGGCAAAATGAAAACAGGTTATTTTACATTAAATTTTTATTTAAGTATATGCTGAATTATATCACCTTACAAAAAAGAAATAATAATTCTAATGAAACAAAATAAATGTGCAAAAACGAAATCCTCTACATAAATTGTTATACATTTATTAAACACTAGCTGTTCCCCGCGACCTTCGTCCGCGTCAAGTTATTAAAAATACAATTTTCCCCGTTTTTGCAACATTTTTCATTGCTGCTACGCTCCTATCGGTCGTGATGATATATAGCCTATAGCCTTCCTCGATAAATGGACTACCCAACACTGAAAGAATCATTCAAATCGGACCAGTAGTTTCAGAGATTAGCGCGTTCAAACAAACAAACAAACAAACAAACACTTCAGCTTTATAATATTAGTATAGATACATCAGTTTTTTGTTTCCACCAATCAACACCAGACTTCACATTTAGTATTATTTGAAACAGCTCAAAAATCATATTGGATTTCCAAAAACGCTTCCCATACACTATCTGAAGCGTACAAATTGTGTAGAACACACATTAGCTGATATAGAATTTTAGTTTCAGGATCACCAATTTTGGTGTCCCTAAGTATTATCCAATTAAGAATAAATACAAAATGTTTATAAGGCTCATAAGATCATATTCGATAATACGAATCATTTGTAGTTTAGAATTTGTGTTAGCTATGAGATCCAATAACATAGGCTTAGGCATAACACCACTTTAACTACCTTAAAGAGATTACAAATATTAACTTATATTCTTATAATATACCTGTACTGCTAAATGACCTACGTATATAAGGTACCTACAGACTAAAACAATTAAAAAAAAAGAAAACATTTTTAAGTAACTACAATGATCGTTAGTGATTAGGTCTTGATAAGAGTCCAACACTTATTTTTCGTGCACCACAAAGGGCCTTCATAAGTATAGTTATAGATGCACGTAATCACAAGAATTGAACTCCAATGTTGACCTCCTCATACTAATAACAAGTCAATCTAGGTACACACGGCGGCCAATGAAGCTGTACTTTTGCAGTATAACTTGGCCTCGCTTTGTATAGATTTCCCATAAAATGAGAGATCCATATAAAGTTGTTTTCTACAGCTTGATTGGCCGTCGTGCGTACAAAAAATATAGGAAATAAAGTTAAAAAAAAAACACTTTTCGACGACTGAATAGGAATGAATGGTATAGTGGCACAATTCCAAAAAAATGCGCTTTTGTCTGTGCGTTTTCGCCCTTTGGATAGAGCCCAGTTCTGCTTATTTTTACCTTCCGCATTTTTAGGTCCCTCAGGAACGGGCCCTAAAAGCTTCGGTCCTAGGTTAGGTTTGTTATAATTTTTGCCATCACCCTTGTCGTTCTTGTTCTTGCCCGGTGGTGGCGCGCTCCTCTTGATAAAGAATCTGAACGAGAATTTCTTGTCCTTGATGTAGTGCACCAACTCTTCCAAAGGCAGAACAGCACATTTCCCTTGACGGACGATCTCTTCAGGCTTAATGGCATCATTGAAGCAGTGTTCCGTGAACACGACTTTCCTTCTAGGATTCTGTTTGCTCACGACGTGTATCTCATAAATGTGATCATGTGCTGTTTTTTTGTTGCCGATGTGCTGAATAGTCCAGTACACCATATTTTGAAGAGTGTCGATTTTCACAGTGAGGATGAACAGGAAATTGCTTTGGGCAACCAAGTAAAAGTGACGGTCATCATTTTTGATGTCAACGTTGGTGAGTTCCACTTCTTCGTCAGTGGCGACGTTGCAGTGAGAGGCATGACGATCCTTGAAGTGTTCCATCATGTCCTTAAGTTTTCCTGTAAACAATAAAAATATGTGAGTGAAGTCCCAATCATTTTGCTTTGATACTCCTTCGATTATGAACTGTGGAATACTGTGGATCATCTATAATTCTTATGATGCAATTCCCCAGACTGTTGTTATTATTATTACCGTCAGCAGCGTAGCGGTGTGACTGTCAGACTGCCAAGTCGTAGTTCTCGAGTTCGAACCCAAGACACGCACCTCTGATTTGTCGGATGCATGTGCGACCGTACTGTATAATTATCAGTAGCTTCGGTGAAGGAATCGTGAGAAAACCAAACCAGCATGTCTGAGAGATATTTCTCGACGGCAGTAAAGTCAAGTCAGAGGCCCATGGGCGGCATAAAAACTCTGACACAAGGTTAGGCAGTAACCACACGAAAAAAATAAATGTTTACCTGTCCAGGAACATTTTCCGAACACAGCACCGAGCGGGCAGTCCATTACTCGGAAGATGCATTCCTTGAGATGTTCCTCCAAGTCGGCTGGCATCATAGTGAACACACATCCCGAAGACTTATTGGGACACCCCACTTTTGCCTGAAACATATTGATACCATGAAAGCTACGAAATAAAGGGGTGAGAAGTTGTGGTTATAGAATTGAGTCATGAAGGCATCTGACAGACTCGCTACTTGTTCCAAGCTAGCGAATATTTGGAACGGAATAGAGGGTCAGGTCATTCATACAAGCCGCATTCAAAAATAACTGTACGTAGTTAAGTTAAACCCCTAACGTATGGGTATGTGGTATTTATTATGTATGACGATAGCAATTAGTTAAATAGGTATCTTTTTCGCACCACTTTAGTTTTCTCCGAGTAATATTTACAAAGTACGTAGTAGTCTTCAAAGTGTAAAGTTACTACCAACCAAGTAGTTGAGAAGGTACTTATATTATTACTCTCAAGCTCAACTATGTAGTTATCTGCTTATTAAAAGTAGGTACTCGTGCATTGTAATTGTAACTATGACTCATTTTTATCATCAGGTTGAAATAATACATGTTTCAACGGCTATTCGCAATAAATTTCACTTCTATGAATAAATTGATGTACTTGATAAATGAAACGCTGCCGTCCTTCGCAAGGTCCCCAATTGCGGAAGGAAAAGGCACAAAGGCTAAAGTCTTAAAACAATTACTATTTCTCTAAAAAGTAAGTATGTGCCTGCACCCACATCCTGTCAGATGAATTTAAAGTCCCATGTAACTGTCGAGCCCCTGGCCGTTGGAAATCAAAGGTGTCAAATTCATCTCTTATAAGGCTGATAATCAGCACTTTTCGTTAGGTTTAAACAAAGCTGTCACCCAAGCCTATCACCACTCCACTCCCTACTCGTAAGTTTTTGTTGGGGATAAGAAGAAGTGGTTCAATAACTGCCAAGTAATGGCTATAAAACTGCACGGTAGCACATTTCGTTTTAAAGGATCAAAATTACCTTAGCAACAACTTCTTCCAACTGCCAGTTCCTCATTTGCGTGACGTTCAGGCGGCAGATCGGGCATATCGGCGGCAGCAGGTTCAGTGTGCAGGAGTTGCACAGGTTGTGCCCTGACTGGCACTGCAATATCGGTGCGGTCATGGCCTTCATACAGACTGGACATTCTAGCAGCTTCATTGAGACTTCTCCGGCCCTGTTGAAAAATTATAATGTCTCGTTAAAATCCTAATATTTTTTTCTTTAATATCCTTGGACGTCCCATTTCTGGGCACAAGCCTCGAGCCTCCACCTAGCCACCTCGAACTAGCCCTTGCAGTGCGCGTCCAGATCATCTCGCCCCCCTCTATGTAGGCCGGCCTTGGTGACGAGGACGACGTCCATCCTCTCTTAGGCATCCATTGCGTGGAGACTTTAGTCCAGTGGTCGATGCGCATGACTGCATGTGGCACACGCACGTGGTCCGCCCAATCCCATTTAAGCCTAGCATCCTTTTTGCCTGCGTTAATCATTCCTGTTTTGGAGCGCAGCTTGGTGCTTCGTAATCTGTCTGATGTGTTTATACCCAGAATGCTGGGCTCCAATGGTTTTTGGCATAAATAACTCGTAGTAATGTTTAATTGCACGCCTTGAAGGCTGATTGCACCATTAAACTATGACGTGAGTTAAGACATAGGACTTTACCGACCTCTACGCGTGCGAAGCCACGGGTTAATCAGTAAATAAAAATTTGAGAAACTACATTAAAAAAAGATGATACACAGAAACGGGATTCCCCGCGATATTCGCATAAAACAACATCTATTTCGGTGAATTACAAATAAGTAAGAACTCACATTCTATTCGCCATTCTTGATCGCCGGTAATTTACTGCAAAGAAAGAAACATACATTATTAACTATTAGGTATTATGTAGGAATAAAGTAAGTAGCTACATAAATGTTCTGTGGTCGTAAATTACACTGATGCAACTGTTTATTTCTCTTTGTTCACTGAATCACTGATACAAAGTTTTAATAGCTACGTACCTAACGATGTTTGGTAAATAAATCGAGGATCGATGTTATTGCCACGTAAATATCAAATATTTGCAATGTTTTAATGAAGTTGATTTCATTTTTTTTTTGTGAATATCTTCTCTTAGGTTATAACCTATAAAGCTGGCTTCTGCTTACTTAACCGGACTATCAGTTGATTTCAAAAAGCTTTGTTGAGTTTTCTACATGCGCTGCAATGCCTTTTTAGAGTTCCGTTGTCAAATGGCAAAAATGAAAAGATTCGTCTTGTCCGTCTGTCGGTCCGCATGTCTTGCCTTATAAAAATCAAGCTTTTTTCAAGGCAATAACAAAATACTAGTAGTTGTCCAATGGTCGACCATTCGACCGTAATATTCCTTTTTAAGTGTTCCGTTGCCAAATGGCAGAATGAGTCCGACTCGCACGCGGCTTACGTACGGCCTTGCGTATTTGGTTTTCTTAACGTTTGAAATTTTATTACAATCAATAACAAATATTAAAATCATCGAAAAGGGGGAATTGAGCTAACCCGCGAAAATCAAATTTTCTTAAGTTTCTTGCAAATTGCAGATCTGTATTGGGTCTTATGTTGATCTTTTTTGTCGCCAAAATGTGCGATTCTTATACACGATTATGCACACGCAACCCAAAATGATATTTTCCTTTTGGACTCCGCCGCAGTCGGTTAAAGACAATGTAAACCAAGCTTAATGTTATCCAGTGTGTTACGTAACACACTAGAGCGAACACACGAGAAGATTTTGGTGTTTATTTGATTATAGCAGCCTCAAATTCAAAGATATGTAGGAAAGAAAGCCATCATATACGACACACAAAGGTATTTATTTAGTATCTATATTTCATTATAGTGAAAAATAAAAACTTATCTTGAAAAATCTGTGTTTAGTTTCCAATAAATTGAATGAACCAAACACCCCAACAAATCAACTCACTTCTGTGGGTATACTTAAATGGCTGACATTAAATTGACACTTGACAGCTGTTACTACACGGTGGGGCTACCCTACAAAACAAGTTCTAGTGTGGTGATCACTAAACTACGAAAGCTACCGGGTAACAAATGGAAGATTTTAACGGACATTTATTAAAGGAGAATGGGCAGAATTGCCCTGGCGTCCAATAGCGTTAAGATATATACCAATAGATAGATCTCTTTAAGAAGAATATTTCTTATTATGGCGACTTCTCTCGATTCAGAGTCAGAGAGGAGCTACAGAGGTCTAATGTTGAGAAATTAAGTTAGATTAAATACTGTTATTTCGTCAATTTTTTAACTTTCATTAATACTGTACGTTTCAAACATCATATTATAAGCCTATAAACATCATTTTCAAAATATTGACATCTTAAAATGCTATTTTAGGAGCAAATCCTTACTGTAACAGTAACTTGGATAGATCGTTAACACAACCCCAACGCCCAATAGCGTCAAGATATGTATCAATGGATTGATCTCAACAAGAAGAATATTTCTTGCTTTGACAACTTTTCTCGATTCAGAGTCAGAGAGGAGCTACACTTCGGTGCCTAATCAACTACCTAGTTAGATCAATAAAACCGAACAGACTACGAATTAGCAAAAGTTGTATAATAGCAAATATTCTAATTGAAAGCTCTTTCGAATGGTGTACGTCTTATAGCTATTGGTTACCCAGAAAATGTTAACTTCGGTGCTCAATTAGACACACATTTAGGTCAATAATTCCGAATAGACTACGAATTAGCAAAAGTGGTGCTAGTAGCAAAAGTTCTCTCTGGAAAGCTCTATCCAATAGTGTATATCTTATGACTATTAGTTGCCCGTAAACTCTTAATTGGTTGTAAATAAAATCTTAACTTCGGTGTCCAACTAGTACCTATTTAGGTCAATAACTCCGAACAGACTGCGAATTAGCAAAAGTTATTTTAGTAGCAAAAGTTCTCATAGAAGAGCTCTCTCCAATGGTGTATATTTTATTGCTATTGGTTTCCCAGAAAACGTTAACTTCGCTGCTCAAATAGTCACCTATTTATGTCAATAACTCCGAACGGAATAGGAATTAGCTAAAGTGATGCTAGTAGCAAAAGTTCTCTCTAAAAGGCTCTATGCAATGCATCATATGGTATTACTATTGGTAACCCAGATAACCTTAATTGGTTGCCAAGAAAATTTTAACTTCGGTGTCCAACTAGTCAGCTATTTTTGTCAATAACTCCAAACGGAATACGAATTGGTGAAAGTCGTTAAATAGCAAAGGTTTTCCTTGAAAAGCTCTATACAATGATGTATATCTTATTGCTATTGGTTACCCAGAAAATCTTTACTTCGGTGCTCAAATAGTCACCTATTTAGGTCAATAACTCCGACTGGAATACGAATTGGGAAAAGTTGTGTAACTGGCAAAGGTTCTAGTCAAAAAGCTCTATCTAATGATGTATATCTTATGGCTATTGGTTGCTAAGAGAATCTTAACTTCGGTGTCCAACTAGTCAGCTATTTAGTTCAATAACTCTGAACGGACTGCGAATTAGCAAAAGTTATTTTAGTACCAAAAGTTGTCATTGAAAAGCTCTCTGCAATGGTATATATGTTATTGCTATTGGTCACCCAGAAAATCTTAACTTCGGTGCTCAAATAGTCACCTATTTAGGTCAATAACTCCGAACCGACAACGAATTGGCGAAAGTCGTGTTTCTGGCAAAGGTTCTCCTTGAAAAGCTCTATGAAATGGATTATATGTTTTTACTATTGGTTACCCCGGAAACACTAATGCATGCCAAGAAAATCTTAACTTCGTTGTCCAACTAGTTACATATTTAGTTCAATAACTCCGAACGTACTACGAATTGCCAAAAGTCGTGTTAGTAGCAAAGGTTCTCCGTAAAAAGCTCTTTTCAATTATGTGTAACTTATGGCTATTGGACCTTGGGGCATATGCCTATACATCGATGCCCATTGTCCTTTGTTGTTTCGTAAGCAATTGTAATATTTTTCGAGATTTTCAGTCGTAGTACTTTAAATTGACTTCCATATTAACAATAAAGACAAAAAAAACATTATCAGCGCAATAAAAAAATAAAATTAAAACATTGTGGACGGACGGAGCTGGGTGGGACATTTAAGTTTTGTATGGAGCGAAAAAAATATCAAATGTTTTATGAACTATAATTTTGTGTATATTGAAGATTTGTGTATTTTATTTCATCCCTTTATGATGTTTTAAACTCAATGAGAGAAATAAAATTCTTGAATAAATATTTTTTAAACATACTATAATTTAGGGGCAAAACAGGTGATCGCGTTTTTTTTTCCCGAGGTACATATTTTTGAGCCACACCCAGCTAAGTACATGAGTAAGTAGATAGCCTAGCCTAAGAAACTACCTATTAGTTTCTTTTAACGCGAGCGTAGGTACCCAAGTCACTCGTGTGTCACTTCTATCAACTTATTAATTAATTAATCCAGGTTTTTTACTCGGTGGAAAAAGCGAAATACCTACCTATTAAAAAAATAAACAAATAACGTATCTACTAGTAGGTAAATATAAATTATTTTATAGTCTTACCTTTCGGAGTGTCCATGTTTTAAAATATGTCCTCTCTGGATGCGTTGTTGACTTGTAGCGTTCCGACCGTTTGTTTGAAGATACACTAGATATTATTACGTGGCTGAGGTCCTACAATAATAGGTGATAGTCTATTTATAGCTCCAACTTGTAACTGAACTCATACATGGTAGGGACTTACCTATATGTATAACAGTTGATCATCGTTAATTATCTTCCAATTACTTAGTTGGTCTCACTAATCACATCAATTAAGTAATTCAGGACTTTCTAAGCTCTAGTTAGAGTAATTAGTAAGTAGATGATCTAAATGGGTATTTAGATCATCTACTTACTAACTGGCGACTATTAATTAAATAGCTATTAATTAACGACTTGTTGCGTAATCTCTTAAAACGTAAACTCCTATCGTTCACAAGAAAAGAGGCCCATGTAAATAATACTGAATCTATAATATAATATTTTGATCTTTATGAACATAAAAACGAGGTGTAGCCGGACTCGGTGACGTCATAAAAGCTATGTGAGGAAAATACTCGTTTCATGATGTTTTATGTTGAATGATGGTTGAATCAAATGATCAATCAAAATGAGGTTAGGATTTTGAATTTCAATATAAACATGACTAAATATTACAAAAAAAATATGGAAGGTTACTCAGTTCTGCCTAAAACCACATGAAGTTAATGTCTATGTCTAGAAATGAAATAGCAGGAAACATAATGTAAGTAACTACAATATTTTATTACCATTTTAAATTAATACACAACAATTTTAAATAAAATAGTTTTTGCGATTTTAGTATTCGCGACTGTACCAAAACATGTAGAAGTTTACTTGAAAGTTTAACATACTTCTACATAGTAATATATAATAATAATACCAGCCTGTTACTGTCGCACTGCTGGGCAAAGGCCTCTTCTCATACAGAGAAGGCACGAGCATTGATCTCCACGCTTGCTCAAGACGGGTTGGCGATTTCAGACTTATATTAATTATAAGTCCAGGTTCCCTCACGATGTTTTCCTTCACCGATGTCTGTGATGTCCAAGATAAACTTAGAAAGTACATATGAATTGAAAAAGACACATAGTAAACCAGATCGAAATTATCATGGTTGGAGACGACTATTTCTAGATTATTTTTTGACACCAAATTCAAATTAAAAAACGTAAGCGTTCCGCAGTAATCTGGCGAGGATTGTGGCGAGAAAGGCGCGTGTGTGTTCTGATGGCGCGACCATGGCGATATTTAAAATAAAAAAACAATGCCAAGATTTTGTAAAAATTTGTAAAAGTTTATTCCCAAAATCATAAATTTGTCAAAGTTAGGGTAATAAAATTATACGGGTTTGAACGTGGCCGCGCCATTGAAACAAGGAGAACCGCGCGGCCACGGAGATCTTTAAAACTAAGCTTTGCAGAGACCTAAAATTTAGGTAAATAGAATGAATTTGTAAAAAAAATTGTGAAAATTTAGATAAAATCCTAGGTTTCTTTTTTAGGAGCTGTAAGACCAATACCACATGGCCGCGCCATTGAAACGGTGGAAAACACGTTATCACCGATACCTCGCTGAAAAAGCATCGGAGACGTCTGAAGTTTTTTGTAAAACACATGTCTGAGTTTGTCAAAATTTGTAAAAGTACAACAAAAAATCCTAGGTTTATATTTCAGGAGCCTTAAGACGAAAACCCTATGGCTGCGCCATGAAAACGGTGAAAAACATGGTATCACCAAAAACATTAAAAAAAAAAAAACGGAAAACAGCAAATTAAGTATCATTGATTGTTATGTGCAAACAAAGTTAGTGATGCGGCTAGTTTAGAACTTTAAGGACCACCGTTGCTACTTTTTCGTGTACAAGATAAGTTTGCCAAAATCTTCATTTCTGAGCCACCGTCCATCCGTCTGTCTGTCAGCGGGCTGTATCGCCTGTATCTCATGATCCGTAATAGGTAGACAGTTGAAATTTTCACAGAATGTGTGTTTGTGTTGCTGCTACAACATCAACTAATGAAAATAAATTAAAATTAAAGGGGGCTTCCCTACTACAATGGTGCGGAACTCTTCATGCGCGAGTCTGACTCGCAATTGGCCGGTTTTTTAGTAAAAAACCTTTAGTAAACATTACCTATGTTTACTGTGTGTGTGAAAGCCCGAAAAATTATATAACATGATGTTTCATGTTATGTAATCTTTCGGGCTTTCATATTTAATATAAAACTTACTTTTTCGCGGCATCATTCTCAAAATATTTAACGTTACTACGATCGCGACATTGAATTGCATTGAAGGAATTAATAAAAATATATCTTAGTGTAAGTAAATAATCTATGATTTGTGATTTTGACAGAAATATATATCTTAGTGTAAGTACCTAATTAATCTATGAATTTTAAAGAAATAAACATATGTTTTTACCCGACTGCGTGTCGCAAAGGAGGGTAATGTGTTTATCAGTCTATGTATGTATGTTTGTTCCTATGTGGCGTTGTAGAGACCAAACGTGTAGGCCGATTTTGATGATTCTTACTATACGTCAATCGATTCATCTTGCGAGTGTCACTAAAGACATGACAATAATCAAAATTTACCACAGCGACAACCAAACGCCATAATTATAGTCAAAATGAAAAAAGAAAAACTCGACGAAATACGTCAAGTGGGGTATCGTTGAATAGGTATTTAAAAATGATTTAGGTTCCTTTCATCATTTTTCATTTAAATAACAGTTTAGAATATATAACGCTTTAAAGTTGTTAAAACAACCATTATAAACTTTAGTGTTTCGTTATTTCTTCCAATATCATCTAAAAATGAAATGGTTCAAAATGAAGGGTTTTAAAGGGTGTTCACAAAAATGTAAACAACTTACCTATAAGTTTAAAAGTAATTTGAAGTGACAAGTCGTATTAAAAAGATAGAAAATCGTATATAGGGCGTCCCACGGCTATGCCACGCGGAAGGAAAGTACCTTAAATATTGTATATAGGAAGTTTTACTGAAAGAAGACTTCATTTTGATTTTAAAAACAATTACAACTGCTTTCAAAGATTTTTAAATAATAGTCTGCCTAAATCGGGAATCCAACCAACAAAAAAAAACATGTATTTTATGATAACGGTTGTAGGGGTTAATCATAAGGATTATTTTTTTCCAAAACAACATACCCTCTAAAATAAAAGGAAGACCATGAAATTTAACATTTCATATAAAATGTTTCCTATAAACAAAATTTAAAGTAAGTTACTATATTTATTTGCAAAAAATGTGGTAGCTATATACTAATGATGTCTAAACTAAAAAACCCGAAAAGCCCATTTGAATATAAAACTATGAAAATGGTATGGGCCCCGCCTGCTTCCAACTTTTGTTTAATTTAAAATGTGTTTTTTATTATTCTTTTCAGTTTTTTCTGACGGGTTTTTTGTATCTTATCGTTTCATTTAGAATCTTTGAGATACGGGGTGTAAACAGACCATTCACGAAGCCGTCAACCAAGCATTCTGTACATCAAACTAAGTAACTTTACGCAAAAATTATTGCTGAGAAACGACTTTTTTTTTGGGGTGAAAAATCACGTTTTACGGTAAAACTCAATGTAACGCACTCAAAACATTGTGCTGATGGATGGATTGAATAGTACGGGGATCGTGAACGTACTTAAAGTAAAAATCTTACATTAAAAACATGTATTTAAAAAAAAACTTGTGAAAAAGTTGGAACTTTGATCCCCAGTATCTCGGTAACTAGAAGTTTCCCAGGTATGGTCTAGAACATAAAAATGATCGTAATGACGGGGAGAACAAGTACCTTTCGGCTTCGTTAAGGGTCTGTTTACACCCTTTATAATTTCTAATACAATAGGTGGAAAGTTTTCTGTAAACAATAAGCCTACAAACTACAACGAAGATACCAGACTTCCAGTCAAACTGAATCAGTTGTATTGTATTCAGTGATTTACTGAAATAGTGTAAGAAAAAAGTAATTCCAGAAGAATATCACGCGTGGTTTAAAATTTAGCGCCTGATAGTACTAAAATAGACCGCACCCAAGGTGTTACGCAGTCTAATGTGTTTTCTGATGAAGAGTAATGTTTTTACAACTATTCAATGCCTTTCAATCTTCATGATCGTCGAATCCGACTCGGCTGGGCAGCGTTCGGGAAGTAGCGCGGTATCTTCTCGTCCAACTTACCGCAGTGTCTCAAGACGAAAGTCTATGACCAGTGTGTGTTGCCAGTGATTATATACGGGACCGAAACGTGGTCGCTCAGAATTGCCAAACTTAAGTGGCAGTAGGCAGGGCCAATTGCTAGCAGAACGGATGGCCGATGGGGCCGAAAAGTTCTGGAGTGGCGACCGCGAACCGGAAGACGATGCGTTGCGTTGGAAGGCCTCCCACTAGGTGGACCGATGATAAAAATAAAATAAAACAAAACTTGACAAGTAAAACCAACAAGTATTTTACATTTTTGCGTTTTTATAGAAAATTAAAAGGATTATTGCAATCGTCGCATGTTTAATTTTTATAATATTTAAATTAATAGATATAGGTCAAGTATCACTCAGAAATAGCTTTTAGTTTCCAAAATACAGCGTTTTTTTTTTGATAGAGAGGTAAAGCAACTAAATAGAGGGGTTCGTGGCATAAAGTTTAATTTTCTGTGAAAAACTGTGACTTTTCTTCGAATAGTTAATTATAAATCAAAGCATACTTTCTTAAATGATCAATTAGATAACATTTCTTAATAATACATTTTCTAAAGTAATACATGAAATTTTAGGAATTAAAATTTCAAATCATTGCTCATTATCATTATTTTCGAGTTAGGTGGTATTTTAACTAAGCCCACGATTATAGCAGTTAATCATCGGTAATTATCTTCCAATTACCATCACTAAATGTCACTAATGACATCACCTTTTATATGAATAGTAAACTAAACCAAATACCTAAGATCGCATTAATACCTAGGTACTTGGTTATGTCCTAGTTGTGTTGTAGGTACCTTTCAAGGTTCACACGACGGCCAGTAAAGCTATACAAAAACAAGTTTATTACGGATCTTTCATTTTACAGGAAATCTATAAAGGGCGTGTAACAAGACCCTTAACGAAGCCGAAAGGCACTTGGTCCTCCCCGACATTGCGATCATATTTTTGTTCCAGACCTTACTTGGGAACCTTTTAGTTAGGTACGGAGAAACTGGGGGTCAAAGTTCCAACTTTTTTTATTTCACTTTTTTCACCTCCACGACCCCCGTACTATTCAATGCATCCATCAGCACAATGTTTTGAGTGCGTTACATTGAGTCCTACCGTAAAAAGTGATTTTTCACCCCAAAAAAAAAGTCGTTTCCAGGTTTAAGGACACTCGTCAAACTAAAGGCCGCATGAAATTACTTCACACATTGTGATCCCTATTAGCAACACCATCGAATCGAATGGTATAATAATACAGGACTTATGTGTGTATTTTTCAAAAGCATCGGGTTTGATTCCTGGCTAGTAACATTGATTTTTCAAAAACCCAATGATGCAGTTTAAGTTTTCATCAAAATCGGGCTCGAGACTCCTTTTAGTATTTTTCTCTATTTCTCATAATTTCGGATTTGACCACCCACGCCTACTTGAAAAATTCACCCTGTTTCGTTATGTACCTATGTAATAAAAATTTGATATATAATTTTTTGTAAATTCTTAATGAATTACTTACCCGATTCTATAGTGATAGTATTAGGTCTCTCTTGTCTCCTGAGAAAAAAGTACTTGAATGACATTCTGCGAAAATGGCGTTTTGTAAAAGTGATATTATGCAAAAGTGACCAAATTTTTCACAATGACATTTTGCGAAAGTAACGTTCTGCATCAAGATGTACAGCCGTACAAACAAACTACCTACTTTAAAATAACTCTTGAGGAGACCTACTGAGGTCTGTGGTATGTGCAATCCCACATTCCACGTCTTATTCCCAAAGACCGGTTGGTTTTGAAGGTTTCCCCACGTGAAAAGAAGGTACTACCTCGCTCTACTCACTAACGGTCGACCACTTTTCACCCTTATGGCCTGAGTTAAAAGGTTCAAAAGTGGTCGACCATAGTGTGCGCGGTAGTACATACCTTCCTTCAAAACGATAACTGTAAGTGAGTAGGTACTAGATAGGTAGAGTATTTTATTTGTTTGTAAACATTCAGTCTACTTCTCATAACAATATCCTATGGTGTACTGTGTAGTTTACGTATAGGTGCAAAGCTATTTAGCGAACGCATCACATTATACCGACTGTCGGCGACTGTGCTATAACGTTTATATACATATACTATGAAGTCGTTACTTCCTACACTACAAAAAGCCTTCTAATCTCAGAAATATAGTTTGAAACTCAGGTACTCAGGTATTCTGTCCAGTCCAGCCTTTTAGGTGTACAATACATGTACTTGGAAGAAGGAAAACCACAATGAAGAGTTCAGACGGCATCATTTTGGAAAACACATCATACTTCATACTTTTTCAATTTTCCAGATAGGCACTTACTAGTTTCATGTAGTTTGTACCGAGTCCCAGCAAAACGTGTATTTTGAAGAAATCTAAATGGGTACCTAAGTACTTACTTACTCACTGGCGACTGTTAATTAAGTAGGTATCTAATATAATCTCTTAAAACGGTTATGGATATCCTATCGTTCACAAGAAAATAGGCATAGGTAAATAAAACTGAATCATCGATTTCTAATTGCTAGATTTGAGCAGATAACTCGAGAGAAGCGTGCAGTCTAAGCAATTCTAGCTCCTACATAAGTGTTATACGAAATATATTATGCCGTAACACCGCAAGTAGCATTGGGCTCTCTTTGACCTAAAAAAGTTTAACTAAAAAACTCTTTTTAGTTGGACTTGTAGCAACAGTGCAAGTTTAATTATAATCGGTTCAGTAGTATTAGAGATAGAGATTTTAAGTGTGTATCAGTAACTAGGAAAACGTACCACGAATTCTTAAAGGGTATCATTATGCATGTAGTTTCATTGTTAGCATGCAGTTGGGCCGTTGACAAGGATTTGTTTTAGAATTAGATAACACAACCAAAAAGAGTAAAATAAAAACTTTTATGCAAAAAAAACAGACTTAAAAAAAATACAAAATAAGGGTTGTTTGCAAAAAATAACCGACTTCCAAAAAAAGTGGAAAATAACTTTATTTTCGGAAGTCGGTAGCAAAAAAGGCAATGAAACAAACAAAGTCACCGACTTCCGAAAGTAAAGTTAGTTTCCACTTTTTTTTTGGAAGACTTATTTTTTTAGCAAAAAAGTTTTTTTACTAAAGGACATAATCGCATGTTAAATGCATGTTTTGCTGATTTGACGTTTATTTTCGTAATGCGAAACGAGGTGTAGCCGGACTCGGTGACGTCATAAAAGCCATGTGAAGAAAATACTCGCTTCATGACATGTTTTATGTCGAATGATGGTTGAATCGACAGAAAGATCCAAATGTATTATGAGGTTAGGATTTTGAATTTCAATAAAAACATGAATAAATAAAGGGTGTAAAAAGTACGTGTCAAACGGTGTAGAACACACCTACCCAGCGCACGAGTCGAGTAGATCATCGCTCGCAACGGGGTGTTTCAACTACGTCGTGCGTCATAAAAATGAATAATAAGAATTAATTTTTAAATTATTCAAATATCATAAATACATATTTTTTTAAATAAATGTTCAGTACTCATTAGATACATGAAGTGGGCTGCCGTTGTAAGACGACTAAAAAGTCACGCTGTATACTCAGCTGCAGTTTATTATACCTGCAATATTCAGTGTGGAACACTGGCCTGGCCACCATCAGGGATTTTAATTTTGATAGACAAAATATGGGAGAAAACAGCTCTTCGCTAGGTGCCCTAGTTTTTGAGATATAAATGTGGCCAAGCTGGGGAGACTCTCTCCAGATCGGCCACCTATAAACCCTTTTAATTATCTTTTGAACCAGTTCCCGACAAATTTCGACTAATTAGCGACAATTTTTTTCAGCCACACCAATATTCACTAAAGCAATCCAAATCCTCCCGTAGTAATCTGCTGCCCTGTAAATTTTTGATGGGCCTGAAATCTTGAGGTCGTCAGCATAAAGCAAGACTTTAGTTTTAAAACAAGTCGTGATGTCGTTTATAAATTATATAAATAGTAGAGATCCTAAAATCGAGCCTTGAGGCGCACCACTTTCATTTGAGTAGGATTTATTTTAATCCATGAAGAGTAGGAATGATGATACAGAGGGCAAAATGAAAACAGGTTATTTTACATTAAATTTTTATTTATATGCTGAATTATATCACCTTACAAAAAAGAAATAATAATTCTAATAAAACAAAATAAATGTGCAAAAACGAAATCCTCTACATAAATTGTTATACATTTATTAAACATACATCAGTTTTTTGTTTCCACCAATCAACACCAGACTTCACTTTACTTTCACTTGACTTTTCTTTATTTGAAACAGCTCAAAAATCATATTGGATTTCCAAAAACGCTTCCCATACACTATCTGAAGCGTACAAATTGTGTAGAACACACATTAGCTGATATAGAATTTTAGTTTCAGGATCACCAATTTTGGTGTCCCTAAGTATTATCCAATTAAGAATAAATACAAAATGTTTACAAGGCTCATAAGATCATATTCGATAATACGAATCATTTGTAGTTTAGACTTTGTGTTAGCTATGAGATCCAATAACATAGGCTTAACACCACTTTAACTACCTTTAGAGATTACAAATATTAACTTATATTCTTATAATATACCTGTACTGCTAAATGACCTACGTATATAAGGTACCTACAGACTAAAACAATTTAAAAAAAGAAAACATTTTTAAGTAACTACAATGATCGTTAGTGATTAGGTCTTGATAAGAGTCCAAAACTTATTTTTCGTGCACCACAAAGGGCCTTCATAAGTATAGTACATTCGTCAAATTCGTGTTCGTGTGTACATATGAGTATATTCTCATTTGACTAAAATACTCATCGGATGTCACGTTTGCACACAAATTATAGATCCTCTATATTTTATGCCCGACGTAATCACAGGCTACTTCGCGTCCTTCTCAGAAACGATTGACTGGCTTTTTAAAATATTCAGAGCACCTCAGCATGCCACATGATACTCTGGGATCATGTCGCTTGCTGGCTCAGATACAATTGGACAATTAGCTTTGAAATGACCTTATTATGTAGTGTCCACGAAATGTTGGATAACATTTGGTGTTGTTTAAAATGGCTGTTGTACTATTTCTTCACGATCTGATGCTACGTCGCCTTTGATTCGTTTTTACAGTTTCACTGCGGAACGTAGTGCTTGTCCATTGATTGATTACAACAGTGCTGAATATTTAATGACAAGCCCAGCCAAGCATTAAGGTGTAGTTACGCGAGGCCGCGTGTGGTTGCACACACACCCCTCGCGTCTACCTACTCATTCTTTTGAAGAAAATACATGGCCGCCTTATTTAATACACACATAACGTACTTGAAATAATATATGATCATTATGAAGCCCTGATGTGATGCACGTAATCACAAGAATTGAACTCCAATGTTGACCTCCTCATAATACTAACAAGTCAATCTAGGTACAAAAAATATAGGAAATAAAGTAAAAAAAAACCATTTCCCGACGACTTAATGCGAATTAACGGGATAGTGGCGCAATTCCAAGAAATTACGATTGTGCTTGTGCCTTTTTGCCCTTTGGTTGGGCCCCAGCTCCATTCTGCTTATTTTTACCTTCCGCATTTTTAGGTCCCTTAGGCCCGGGGCCTTTAGGGCCCGGTCCTGGGTTAGGCTTGTTATCATTTTTGCCATCACCCTTGTCGTTCTTATTCTTGCCCGGTGGTGGCGGGATCCTCTTGATAAAGAATCTGAACGACAATTTCTTGTCCTTGATGTAGTGCACCAACACTTCCAAAGGCAGAACAGCACATTTTCCTTGACGGAAGATCTCTTCAGGCTTAATGGCATCATTGAAGCAGTGTTCCGTGAACACAACTTTCCTTCTAGGATTCTGTTTGCTCACGACGTGTATCTCATAAATGTGATCATGTGCTGTTTTTTTGTTGCCGATGTGCTGAATAGTCCAGTAAACCATATTTTGAAGAGTGTCGATTTTCACAGTTAGGATGAACAGGAACTTGCTTTGGGCAACCAAGTAAAAGTGACGATCATCATTTTTGACGTCAACGTTGGTGAGTTGCACTTCTTCGTCTGTGGCGACGTTGCAGTGAGAGGCATGACGATCCTTGAAGTGTTCCATCATGTCCTTAAGTTTTCCTGTAAACAGAATTAAAATATGTGAGCGAAGTCCCAATCATTTTGCTTTGATACTCCTTCGATTATGAACTGTGGAATATTGTGGATCATCTATAATTCTTATGATGCAATTCCCCAGACTGTTTTTATTATTATTACCGTCAGCAGCGTAGCGGTATGACCGTTAGACTGCCAAGTCGTAGGTCTCGAGTTCGAACCAAGACACGCACCCCTGATTTGTCGGATGTATGTGCGACCGTACTGTATAATTATCAGTTGCTTCGGTGCAGGAATCGTGAGACAACCAAACCAGCATGTCTGTGAGATATTTCTCGACGGCATGTAAAGCCAAGTCAGAGGCCCATGGGCGGCATAAAAACTCTGACACAAGGTTAGGCAGGAACCACACGAAAAAAAAATGTTTACCTGTCCAAGAACATTTCCCGAACACAGCACCGAGCGGGCAGTCCATTACTCGGAAGATGCATTCCTTGAGATGTTCCTCCAATTCGGCTGCCACCATGGTGAACACACATCCCGAAGACTTATTGGGACACCCCACTTTTGCCTGCAAAATATTGATGCCATGAAAGCTACGAAATAAAGGGGCGAGTAGTTGTGGTTATAGAATTGAGTGATGAAGGCATCTGACAGACTCGCTACTTGTTCCACGCTAGCGAATATTTGGAACGGAATAAAGGGTCAGGTCATTCATACAAGCCGCATTAAAAATAACTGTACGTAGTTAAGTTAAACCCCTAATGTGTGGTATGTATTATGTATTATATATGCCCATAGCAATTAGTTAAATCGGTATCTTTTTCGCACCACTTTAGTTTTCTCCGAGTAATATTTACAAAGTAGGTAGTAGTCTTCAAAGTGTTAAGTTACTACCAACCAAGTAGTTGAGAAGGTACTTATATTATTACTCTCAAGCTCAACTATGAATGTATTATCTGCTTATTATAAGTAAGTACTCGTACATTGTAATTGTAACTATGACTCATTTTTATCATCAAGTTGAAATAATACATGTTTAAAAAAAATATAATAATAATAAATAATCATGTACTTGATAAATGAAACGCTGCCGTCCTTCGAGAGGTCCCCAATTGCGGAAGGAAAAGGCCCAAAGGGTAAAGTCTTAAAACAACTACTATTCCTCTAAAAAGTAAGTATGTGCCTGCACCCACATCCTGTCAGATGAATTTAAAGTCCCACGTAACTGTCGAGCCCCAGGCCGTTGGAAATCAAAAGTCTCAAATTCATCTCTTATAAGGCTGATAATCAAAATGATAATAATTAAACAAAGCTGTCACCCAAAATGCCTGCCTATCACCACTCCCTAGTAGTAAGTTTTTGTTGGGGATAAGAAGAAGTGGCTCAACAACTCCCAAGTAATGGCTAGCAGCACCAAGGGTCAAAATTACCTGAGCAACAATTTCTTCCAACTGCCAGTTCCTCATTTGCGTGAGGTTCTGGCGGCAGATCGGGCACATCGGCGGCATCAAGTTCTGTGTGCAGGAGTTGCACAGGCTGTGCCCTGACTGGCACTGGAATATCGGTGCGGTCATGGTCTCCATACAGACTGGACATTCTGGCAGATCAAATAACACTACTCCGACTCTGTTGAAAAATTTTAATTTCTCGTTAAAATCCTAACATTTTTAATGTTCTTGGACGTCCCATTTCTGAGCACAAGCCTCCCGCATATCTTTCCAGGTACTCTTTTCGTGCGCCACCTCGAACCAGCCCTTGCAGTGCCCGTCCAGATCATCTCGCCTCCTCTTTCTAGGCCGGCCTTAGCGACGAGGGCGACGTGTATCCTCACTTACACATCATTGATTGGAGACTTTTGCCGGGTGGTCGTTATGCATGACTGCATGTCGCACACGTGGCCCGCCCAATCCCATTTGAGCCTAGCATCCTTTTTGCCTGCGTTAATCATACCTGTTTTGGCGCAGCTTGGTGTTTCGTATTCTGCTGTCTGATGTGTTTACCCCAGAATGCTGGGCTCCATTAGTTTTTGACATAAATAACTCATATTAATGTCTAATTTCACGCCTTGACGGCTGATTGCACCATTAAACTATGACGTGAGTTAAGACGTAGGACTTTACCGACCTCTATGCATGCGAAGCCACGGGCAAAAGCTAATCAGTAAATAAGAGTTAGAGAAACTACATTAAAAAAACATGATACACAGTTATGGGATTCCCCGCAATATACAGCTATACTCGATACTCCTGCGCAGTTGCCGGGGATTTACACAAACATCTATTTCGGTAAATTACAAATAAGTAAGAACTCACTTTTTATTCGCCATTTTTGGTCGCCGGTATTTTACTGCAAAGAAAGAAACATACATCGTTAACAATTAAGTATTATGTAGAAATAAAGTAAGTAGCTACATAAATGTTCTGTGGTCGTAAATAACATTGATGCAACTGTATTTATTTTTATTTCTCTTTGTCTACTGAATCACTGGTACAAAGAGTACCTAAGGATGTTTGGTAAATAAATCGAGGATCGATGTTATTGCCACGTAAATATCAAGTATTTGCATTTTTTAAATGAATTTGTTTACAATTTTTTTTGTGAACGTCATCTCACAGGTTTTAACCTGGCTTCTGCTTAACCGGACTATCAGTTGATTTCAAAAAGTTTAGTTGAGTTTTCTACATGCGTTGCAATGCCTTTTTAGGGTTCCGTTGTCAAATGGCAAAAATGAAAAGATTAGTCTTGTCCGTCTGTCGGTCCGCATGTCTGGCCTTAAAAAAGTTTTGTTCAAGGCAATAACAAAATACTAGTAGTTGTCCAATGGTCAAAATTCGACCGTAATATTCCTTTTTTAGTGTTCCGTTGCCAAATGGCAGAACGAGTCCGACTCGCACGCGGCGTACGTACGGCCTGGCGTATTTAGAACCATCAAAATCGGTTCAGTAGTTTATACATATATGTAGATGAAATTATACCGCAAACTGAACGCATTACTTTACGATAGATTATAATCTATCGAAGTGAAACCGTCAAATTGTGAAATGATATGCGACGAAAGCACCTCGCGCGCTGATTGGTTGAACGTCATGTGACGAGCCGCCATATTTCTTTGTTATCGAATGTAAACAAATAATGTTTTGGTGAGTGTAAATTGATTTCGTGTTGAAAGTAACTCGAAGCTTTAGAATTAGTTATATGAAATTGTTGTGGAAGTAAAATGAATCTATGATTAACCAACGAAGTGCATTGTGAATGATAAATAAGTTAGTGTTGGTCACCGAACGTAGCCCAAGTTACATACATTTTCCGTTTTTTTTTAATTTTTTATGCGTGTTTACCTATGTGATTTCATTTGTTAATATTTACAATTTAATGATTTATTCCATTTTTCTGTCCATTAAAATCACTGTTTGTTTACATTCGATTTAAACGAATTAACAACTTTATGAAATTACTCATATTAGGTATATGAATTTGGTTGACTCGGAAGTGCCGTGCTTGACCGACGCAGAGGACGCCTGGAAAGTGGCTTGCCCGGATACGGATCGGCCCGACAACCCGTTTTCCCAGAGGCAGTGGGATGAGCCGCTCTGCAGTTTGGTACGGAATAAACTTATTAATACGTCTACCAACACTGCTGAGCGTGCCCGCCTGTTGGCTGTGGGTGAGTGGGAGTCGGGCCTCTGGCTTCAGGCACTACCGTCACCTAACATAGGCACTATGTTAGGTGACTCAACCTTCCGGCTCGCTACATGTTTGCGATTGGGCGCTCCTTGTGGGGCTCCACATCGCTGTCAATGTGGTGAAGCAGTCGACTGCCTCGGACACCATGGTCTTTCTTGCAGTAAGAGTGCTGGTCGGATTGCGCGGCACGCTAGCATTAATGATCTCATCCGTCGTGCTCTTGCCACCGCCGGGGTGCCAGCTGTCTTAGAACCCAATGGCTTGGCACGCGTCGATGGGAAGAGACCAGATGGTATGACCATAATGCCATGGAAGTTGGGTAGGCCTTTGGTGTGGGATGCAACTTGTGTCGACACCCTTGCGCCATCCCATCTTCCTAGTACAGTGAGCTGCGCTGGGGCGGCTGCTGCAGGTGCTGAAAACCTCAAACGGCGCAAGTACAATAATTTAATTGGTAGTTATGTATTTGAGCCGTTTGGGGTTGAAACACTAGGGCCATGGGGTCCGAGTGCCCACCTAGTATTTCGGGAAATCACCAAGCGGTTGGTCGACTCTTCACGTGACCAGAGGGCGGGCCTATTTTTTGGCCAAAGAATCAGCATTGCCATCCAACGTGGCAATGCTGCCAGCCTTCTGGGCACTTTTCCTGTTGATAGCGATGTGGATGAATTTTTTGACGCCCTGTGACCGTTTTGATACTTGTACATTTTTATTTCTTCTTACTATTATAGATTTGTAGTTTGTATATAATGTAAATATTCACTTGTTATTAATAAAAAAATTTTGAAACAAATATGGGTGCGAGTGCGTTGCACCGAAAGCAGTATGCTACGGTTCACAATCTAACGACAGTTTACAATCTCACGAGATCGATTATAATCTAACGGTATTTACAATTTTACGGTGACATATATGTATAACAGTGGACTCGACTTAACTCTAGTTACAGTTATGAAGCTACATAACCCGAGCCTTTGTTAGTAGTACCTACAATAATTAATGTTTATGTAGTGTGTACCACATTCAGTTATATTCATACTCCGTCCGGCCAAAGGCAAATACCTACCTCAGTGGTGTCGTAATGGAATGGCCCTGTTATCTCCTCAACTAAGGCCGCGTTTATACCGAAATGATCGCTGACTTAGCGTCCAAATCCGGTCCAAAATATACAATTCCACTCAGTCCATTCAAGCGGTAACAATCGGCGGTGGTCTACTGTGAACGTGGCCTAACAATCAAACGTTCATTCATTACCTTTACTGTGCGTTCACGCTGGTGAAACATTCGTCACATTAAAAACATGCGGTCTCAGACATCAAGTTGCTTGATATCAGACAGTCTGTCTGATAAGGATATCAAATGACTAGAGAAGGGAGAAATAAGGATTTCAAAATGTTATTCGAATGTTTCACCAGTGCGAACAAATAGTTATAGCTACTACCACTACCTACTTACTACGAAATGATTGTTTCCTAGTATACAAGCTGTTTCATTTTATCAACATACACAGGATACGATACGTCAATACCTAGCATTATGTCTAGATAGTGATTTAGTTATGGCAGTTTGAAAAATCCCCATCCATTTATTCCCACTATCGTCATCCTGCAATTAATTGATCTGAGTAAGTCCAACTGACATGTAGGTACAATTAAAACATAAAATACAATAGTAGTACTTAGGTAGGTTTACATAGAACTTATCGTTTATTAGATTACCTAAGTACTTATTTACTGATCGTCCGTCAGCAAAACTGCTTGATTTTACGAAGAAAAAAAAATTATGTATAGTAAAATAAACCAAATACCTAAGATAGTATTAATACCTAGGTACTTGGTACTTATGTCCTGGTTGTGTTTAAGGTACCTACGCAAGACGACCAATCCAGATATACAAAACCAGTTTATACGGATCTTTCATTTCACAGGCAATCTATAAAGGGTCTACAAGACCCTTAACGAAGCCGAAAGGCACTTGTTCTCCCCGTCATTGGGATATTTTTTTTGTTCTAGACCTTATCTGGGAACCTTCTAGTTACGGAAATATTAGGGGTCAAAGTTCCAACTTTTTCACAAGTTTTTTTTTAAATGCATGTTATTACTTATTAATGTAAGATTTTTACTTTAAACACCTCCACGACCCCCGTACTACCCTAATACCTATTCAATGCGTCCATCAGCACAATGTTTTGAGTGTGTTACATTGAGTCCTACCGTAAAACGATAACTATAAGTGAGTAAGTACTAGGTAGATTCATTGTTTGTAAACATTCAGTCTGCTTCTCAGAACAATACCCTATGGTGTACTGTGTAGTATACATATAGGTACCAAGCTATTCAGCTAACGGATCACATTATACCGTCTGTCGGCGACTGTGCTGTTGCGTAATTACGTTTATATACATATACTATGAAGTCGTTACTTCCTACACTACAAAAAGCCTTCTAATCCCAGAAATATAGTTTGAAACTCAGGTACCCAGGTATTTTGGCCAGTCCAGCCTTTTAGGTGT
Organism: Noctua pronuba; assembly: GCA_905220335.1. NCBI lineage: Eukaryota > Metazoa > Arthropoda > Insecta > Lepidoptera > Noctuidae > Noctua > Noctua pronuba. Next base: position 6,204,040 of record LR999900.1, on the reverse strand, counting down.
ACAAAACATGTAGGTACTGGAAGAAGGAAAACCACAATGAAGAGTTCAGACGGCATCATTTTGAAAAACACATCATACCTATGTACCTATTTCATTCTTTTTTTTTCAATTTTCTAGATAGGCACTTAGGCACTTGTTTCGTGTAGTTTGTACAGAGTCCCAGAAAAACGTGTAGGTACTTACTTTGAACAAATCTAAATGGATACCTACTTACTCACTGGCGACTGTTAATTAAGTAGGTTTCTAATTAAAGACTTGTTGATATCCTATCGTTCACAAGAAAATAGGCACATGTAAATAATACTGAATCATCGATTTCTAATTGCTAGATTTGAGCAGATAACTCGAGAGAAGCGTGCAGTCTAAGCAATTGTAGGTCCTACATAAGTGTTATACGAAATATATTATGCCGTAACACTGTAAGTAGCATTGGGTTCTATTTTTAGTTTTTTTTTACATTCAACTATTCAATTGGGTCGGAGTTACGTATCGCAGTTGATCGCCATTTTGTATTGTTTGTTATCTTTTTCAACCAACAGTACGTCGAAGTTTGGTTTCGAGCCATAACTGATAACTATTGGAATTAGTCATCGATGGAGCGATTAACAATACACTTATGAATCTAACGTAAATTCACAGTAAGAAGTTCAACATAAGCAGGATTAAATGGCAGCTAAACTAGGTTCCAATCCCTACCAAATACCTAATTATTATTTTATCCTGACATCCAATGCGATTTCGGTTCGTCATTTGTTGATTAAAACGGATGGATGTCGTGTATGCGCAAGTTATACGTTGTACCAGACTGGACAATTCATTTTTGAAGGACATACAACAACAACAATTAATGCAAAATCAGACCGGCTCGCCATTTTGTCAAAATGTAATGCAAATACACTAGCGCATTCTTTATCCAAAGTTATTTTGCTTTACAAGTAAATAAACAATGATAAAATAAAAGCCTTACCTTATAAGGATTTGAGAAGATAGCTGGAATCTGAGGAGAAGCGCTGTTGTGCACGATGCAATGGCCGATCTCAACACTTAATAAGCGTCTGTCTCACTCAACTGCCGTATATAAATGCACTCGGTGACGTGGAGTCACATCACATTCTGTCTGTGCACGTATCGTTTATTAAAGTTTATGTTTAAGACTGTAGACCTTACTGTGTATGAAATAAGGATGATTCTTACTAATACAAGCTGAAAATGTCGGGTAATCCTGAAAATTGGTATTCGGTGTTACCATGTAAAGAAATCATAGCTGTCATAGCAGGCATGATAGCAGGTGAAAGCATTGACAATTAATTTACCATAGACCAATGTGCGTCTATGGTTTTATTAGTGATGTTTTCATTGATGCATAAATAGTAAAAATAATGGATCTTAGCATTTATTAAGGCCAATTAATGATTATAATTATGTACTTACGTGTTTTTTACGGTCACAAGTTATAAATAAAAAATCAAAATAATAGAAACAAAACAAATGTTGATTAAAGATGCTATATAATACAGGCTATTCAAAGAAAGGACATAGAAATAACTCAATTCCATAATTATAGCATATTAAGGCAGAGTAGCCCGCAAAATTTAAATTTTCTTAGGTTTTTGCAATTTGCATTTCAGTTTCAGGCTATATGTGAAACAAAATATGATTCGCAACCGTAACACGTATGTATTTACAGAATTACAATCATTAAAATATCAATGCAACCCTCTAAGTTAATTTTATATGTCTATTTCATGAAAAAGTCAATGGGATTATATGAACTTAGAGGGTTGTATTGATCAGTTTAATGACTATAACTCTGCAAAACTGTATTTGTTACGGTCGCTAATCATATCGTAATCAACATACAATATGACACTGACCTGTAAATTCCAAAAAACAGAAGACTAATTAAATTTCGCGGGCCTGGTGATGAACAGCAAAAAAAGTAAGAAAATTTGAATTTCCTGACCTTCATTAATTGCTATTCAACGAATAATGAATTTTGCGTTGCTAGTGCGACAGTCGGACCTTCTTTTAACCTTTTAAAAAGACTGTGAGAGTGTGAGCTCTCTCGTAGCCTGGAAGTGTCGACAAATGTTGCGTCCCACAATGGCCCGCACTTCAGCTGAATGACAAGCCGTGGTGTCCGAGGCTGTTGACAGCTTCACCACAGTGACAGCGATATTTATTAATGTTCACAATTTAGGAAAACTAAAATTTTATTAGCATAGGGTAATTGGAGAACAGTCACGGGTGGTGCCCAAACGAGGATCTTTTTTTTAACGCTGTAAAAAGTTACAATTCTTTTTACTGGCAACTAACTTTTTTGCAAAATGACAGTTCTTCACAGATGACAGTGACAGATTTATACACGTGACGCTACAGCGTGACAGTCCTACTAGAATAGCCGTCTGTTTGTTTGGGTTTAATAGGTTTTAACACTTCTATTCTAGTTCAGGTTCTATTTTAACAAGTTCGCTTTTCAACATGCTGCTTAGCAGAAGTTTATTTTATATTGGAAACTAACAACCAAGGCTTTATTGAAATTTTATAATTTAAGCCGAGTTCATCTTGCTCTTTAATTTTCAAAACAAAACACTTAAAAATGAGCGAAGTTAAAGAAGAAGCCGAAATTAATAATAAATTTACTCTCGCACACATGAAAAACAACATGGGAACTTTTTTAGATAATATTAATCAACATAAATATGTGAAGGTTGGTCTTATTAAGAATTGTTCCTATGTTGGGTTTATTCATTCGGTTGACCCTGTTACTTTCAGGTAAATCAGGTTTTCCTGCTTCAATATTATTATGTGCTCAAGGCTATACATAAAGATTGTATAGATTTCTAGGACGATGGTACATGTCCTGCTGTAGGTATGAAGCTCCCTGCCAAAACTGCTTAATTGTATCAAAATCGGTTCTGTACTTGAGTTTTGAAAATAATTCACAAAACCTACATACAGTAGTAAGATTTATTTATGTCTTACCAACCTACTTACAATCTTGGTCACAAAAAAACTAAACAAAATGTAAATACAAATATAATGTTGTAGTTTCCTTTTCTAATGTTAATTCATATTTTAAATTTCTATACAATTATTTATTGAATGCTCTCTGTTACAGTGTTATTTTGTCAGAACCTCAAGAAGATGGTTACAAAACAGTTGTAATCCCTGGTCACGCAGTAGTGGACTTTTCTTTTGAAGAAAGACCTCCCGATATCATACCACCGCAGAAAAAGGAAACTCAAGCGGAGTCAAAACAAGACATTGTCAAAAGAAAAACAAAACTTTTATCATGGTTCAAAATGAACTTGCTGCCAGTTATAGATTTGGAAGACAAAATAGTAATAGGAAATGTAACTCTGTTGCAGCCATATACAATTTCAGATATAAGTACAGATAACCCTATAGTTGCCATGCAAATAAGAAATGTTATAGAAAAAATGCCAGAAGATTTTGAACCAAAATGATTTGCTTTGTTGTTTGTTATTATATTGTTTAAGCTTATGTTTTTGTTTTATTGTGCTTTTTGAATCATTTACATGGAATTAATCAACTGGGACAAATTAAGAGTGCCATAATATGCCAAACAATACTAAATTCAAGCTCCACCAAATAATATTTGCAAATAAAATATGCTCCTTTTTTAAGTTGTTATAATAATAATGGTAATCTTGCAATACAACCTTGTGGGTTCTGAAGTTCCATACCACAAGTATGTGCCCGACCCAGTTCTCGAGAACGGTTATGCCACATTGTATTGGGATCAATGTATCATCATCAGCAGATAAACCTGATATTGTTGTGATAGGTCGCCGAGAGCACCGTGGTTCATCACTGTCCCTCATGACGAGAATCTTGTGAAAGCTGAGAATGATAAAAAAATCAAGTATCTTGCTTTAGCACACGCGGTTGTCGACATGTGGGACGTGGACTCTGCAATAATTGTACAGATAGTCGTTACGGTTAATAGACTAATAGCAAACAGCTTAGGAGGCTCTCATTGCGCGGCTGGGTCAAGGGCTTGATTCAGAAAGCAGTATTCCTGGACACGGCACGCATAGGCGGTGAGGCGGTTCCTCTCTCTGGAGCCGTGACCACCGGCAGCCTGGACCTTGTTCCTGATGCCGATGAGCCATCTATTATTTATATTTTAAAATGTTTTGTTTACTTTTGCTTTTTAAAATATTTAAAAATGTAATAAATAAGAGAATTGATGAATACAGGACATGATAATCTGAATTTTCTATTCAAAAGAAAGCTAAGGCCCGTATTACAGAACCTCACTCAAGGCTCAAGTATTAATTAAAACTAATTAGTTTTATCAAGCAATTGAACCTTAATGTGTCTTATAGTCACGGTCCTCAGTGTTGACAAAGGGAACAACGAAAAATTTAAGTTCCAAGTTTAGTCAGATTCTGTCCTCATCTGTATTATCAGGCTATGGGCCTGACTTATAAAATTGTATCATTGAGTGGGTATGATTGAAAAAAAATATTCGTGTACCAAATATGGTCTGGGTTTCATAAATTCTTTAAATCGCGTACATACCTGGGTAACTATTCGGTGCCAGCGAAAATCATAATAACTTTTTACAAGAAAATGAGGGTAGACCATAATACAATAAAAATTAACTAAAAACCCAATGCCGATTTAGTGGCGATGGAGTATCTAAGTATTCTGCTTTCCTCTCTCAATTAATGTGATAAAAAAATGAGTACCTAAACATAACAGTAGATTAAGTCCGTCTAGATATTCTGCTTTGTTTGTGATACAGTACTTCAGTCTCGGTTGAATAGCATTCCCGCCTACTCGCACACTTATGTCATATTTACTGCCGTGCCGCTAGTCGCCGTCGGCGCAACCCTGACAGTTGATTGTTGAGATAGGCGGCTGTTGTAGTGCTTCGTATTTAATATTCAGATAAGAAATAATCTTACTTGTTTCGTAATAGCAGCATAGAAATAAATTAGTTTTATTAATTATTATTTCCAAATTTATAAAAATACACGAAATGACCGAAAAACCAGATAGAAAAGTGCAATATTTGGCGGGCATAAGCGGTGAGTAAACAACATTTATAGCGCGAAAATTTGAAATAAAGCAAGTTTGAGGTGTTCTAAAATTAAATTTTATAATACAGCTGCTTTCGCGTTTACATTCACTGGAGCGACACTGGCGTGGTCGTCGCCGGCAATTCCAAAGTTCACAAGTGGTGAAGCGAATGTTGTTATCACTGATGTAAGTAACTTTATAATCGATCGGATAAATAGCAGATAAACAGCTGCATAGTAATAATTTAGCGCAGTGCTTCAATGCCAAATCGGCGCGGCGTATAGCAGCTATGAAAATGAACAATGATTAGAAAGTAGGACGATATTAAATGTTTTCCGTTGTAATTGATAATAGACTTCGTGGAAATGAAAACATTAATGAATAATAATCCCCCAGCAGCAGTTGAATATCAACCAATCAGTCGATACAAAAGAGATTAATTAGTAGGTAGGTATATCAATATCACTCGTCGACAGCCATTCAATTCGATGATTTAGTAAACACTGAATAAAATTAAATATTGATAGTAAAGGCTAATGTACTCGCGGGCCTGTGGACGGTGACTAATGGGCTAGGGCTAGGCTAGCTCGCCGTCCGTCCGTCCGCGCGTTCGTGTTTCACGCGCGCCTCAAAGAGATGTCAGCAACCAGGAGGGGGTCCGCAAGGGCCGATGCCTGCCGGGGCTGCGGGACTATTCGAAAGAGATACCGCGGCCCTGGAACACAAAGAGCAAAGAAGGAACAGGGTTTTAGTCAGTAAAAGTCTGACACTCCCTTCCACTCCGCCCAGAGCGGTAAAAAAAAAAGAAAAAAAGACTAATGTTCTCAATAACACGACACTTATATAATTAAACCGAAATATGTACCTACCTACTAATATCGAAGTTGAATTGACATATTGAATGATTAGTTTTGCATATCCGTGTAGGTCTGTAGGTGACTGTAACTGTAGGGTCAGTAGTAGTAATCTTATCACGTAGCACTTGGTGTTTCTGTCAACTCATGCAATCTAATCCAATAAGGAATAAGTGCTAGTATGTAGGTAGCCCTTAGATGATCTTAGGAGATTATCTCGCAATCAAGGTTGTCGTCGCCAGAGGAGCTTGACTGTAGCAACTAAACCCCCGTAATGGCAAAAAAAAGCTGTACAACATTTTATTTCCCATGAATTTGTTGCGAAACTTTTGTTTACCCAACTGAAGTTCACTGTAATGAGCAGACGCAGACATCGTGGGTGGTGTCCCTGCACTCGGCAGGGGCGCTCCTCGGGTGCTACTTCGGGCAGGTGTTGAACGAGACAGCTGGACGTCGGCGCACGTTCTTCGGGTCAGCCGTGCCGGCGCTCTTAGGTGCGGTACGTTCTATCATACATGACTAAGACACTAATTGACTACCATTGATATTTGTTGGTGGCGTTTTATCCAAAATACTAGGATAATCCTAGGCTACTTAACTATCCACATTTCATATAATTAATTTAAGTGGGTACCCTTCTTTACTATGTTATAATGTTTGTTCGAACGCAATAATAATTTCTGGAACTACTGGACTATTTGAAAGAATCTTTTTGCGTTTGATGGCCCAATTCTTGCCGAGCGGCGGTTGAAACCGCTGGGCCCAAGTTAGCCCCTAGTTTTGTATCCAGTTAGTTTTCGTCCTCTTGTAATGTTTGTACTCAGCCACAAATTTTAGTTCCTTTACAATTAATTAAGTAGTTACCTTCAAAATCTTCAGACAGTAACAACCACGTCAGTTATAACCATCATATTTATGTTGGCGGTTTGGTTTATTTTTTTATGTTGGCGTTTTATCATGGACATGGTCATATTTTCCAGGTCATCCTTCTGAATACGAGCTTACCTGAGCTGATGTATGTGGCCAGGTTTCTGATGGGACTAGCGACAGGTATCATAGCTGTGGTGAGATGATTGTGTACTAAACTTTTTTATAGTCGTAAGATGGAAAATAAATAAATAAATAATAAATTTTCTCCAATCCGATTTCTTTGCTACCAGTCCTGAGGCATTTTAAATCGGTTTGCAATCGGTCGTAACATCAGATTCGTGATGAATTCAATACAATCAACAATTAACAGCACTTATAAAGCGATAACCATTTGAAAGCATGATTCTTTGTAAATATTACCTAACTGTAGGTACCTTGCAAAATGTTCAGGTTATTATTCCATGTGTTTCTTTCAGGTGACAATGATATACGTAACAGAAATAGCTGACAAGGAGATCCGAGGCGCGTTAGGGATGACAGTCCAAGTCATGAACAACTTAGGCAGTCTGACGGTCTACAGCATCGGGCCCTTCGTCTCCTACACAACCCTTAACTGCATTATATTGATCATACCAATTTGTTACGTCTTGCTGTGTTTGTGGATACCGGAGTCTCCTTATTATCATCTCAAGGATGGGAGAATCGAGGCTGCGAAGAAAGAGTTCATGAGACTTAAGGGCAATCAGGATGAAAGAGTGAGTATTGTATAATATCCCTTAGCTTATCCCTAGCTTTCCTTCTAAGAGTTATTTTGGGAACATGGACAGAACAATAATCATATTGGTATAGATATCTGCCAAAGAGATTTAAAACTTATAGAGCGGACATTGGGAATATTGTCATACAATAATTTTCATCCTGAATATTTTCGATTTGGACACACGAATGCTACCAGACAAGCGGGCGTATGACACTAGACAGACCGACTTGTTACTAAGTAGTTACAAGTTTTGGATTACGATTTTCTTCGTCTTGTCCTGAAATATTTGAATGTCTTTGATATCTGCATTTTTTAGGTACCTGCTGATTGCATAAAACCAAAGTGTTGTAAAGTCAAATTAAGTGATAAAGTGAATTGCCATTTTTCATCATCCTAATCTGGTGAAAATTAGGAGAATTAAACAATTCATTTGGATGATCTTTTTAATATTATTGCATGATCATTCAGTTTTCCTAATCTTGCACAATCTGTATGAGAGATTACCTGGAATCAACAGCTGTTAAAATTGAAACATGGCGTTTACCCACAAGGCTAACGAAAAATTTCATGTTCTGTTTCATGGATACAGAGCTTAATAATTATGTATTGTATGCCAAAACGAAAAACTCACCCAAATTGTAATATTTCTGTCATTCTTGACTGTGTTTCAGGTGATAGAAGACCAGATGAGGATAATGCGAGCTCATGTAAGAGAAAGTATGGAAAACAAGACGACTCTCAAGGAACTGCTGACTAACATGAGATATAGGAAGGCTGTATACATAGTGACAGGTAAATATGTAAGTACCCATTAAGTACACACTACATTCACTCTTTATTGTAAACCTCCTCGCGTTTATTGGTTTGGGACATGTTGATCTTACATAGGTTCATAGTTACCTAGTTATATTCCTATTTATTCAAACATTTATTTCCTGGAGTTCAGTTTTCAGACCGATTTTTAATACGAACATTGGAACTGGAATCATTAAGTACATAATTAGGCCGAGACTAAGTCATTTTAGGACACTTTTTGAACGTATATAGAAAGTAGGTAGTATATCTGGCGTAGTACAAGTGTACGTCGGATTTTATCAAACACATAATCAAGGTCACTGTCCCGGAACACGTTACAAACATCGTATGATCGAGTTATTACTATCACACTTGGAATTTGTGTTGTAGGTTGGTCTCTCGAGAAACAAACTTAGGTCGGAAAAACTAAGTAAAGTAAAGTTTCCCGTAATTGAATGGAACCTACGACACGTAACGCTGCAGATAATCTCCAACACTCAAGCTACGTAGGTACGGCAATTTTAATTTCTTTATCCGAATTCAAAAAAAGAGGAGGTTCTCAAATTCACCCATAATCTTTCTTTTTATAAAATCAAAATATGTGCATTCTCCTTTGAAAAGTTCAAGGTGATATCAGCCAATCACGTAGGCTGGTCCGTATAATCATTTAAATGCAGCTGGTCGAATAACGTAAACAAGTACTTTTTATCATAGCCATAACACTATAAATTCAATAGGTGAGTCAGGTTACCAGAGTAGGCTTAATAAACAATTAACCTTTTCTCTAACCCGACCTTTTTCTTGCACTGAGCGATAACCCGATCAGCTGACCGATAGGTAGGTGCAGATGAGATCAGCGTCATTAAAGAAGTTGTAAATCCATTATATTTAAATTCTCGATCGTGCGATAGGTAGGTACTGAGCTTGTCTTGGTCTTTTACTTATAGATTTTTACTGTGTTCCGCACAATATTGTTTAATTTATAATCGACTGGGTTCCAATTTGTACCGTAGGTTCTTTTTGTTCATATTTCCCTGAATGCTGAGGATAGCGCGAGCGGCCACTTATAATGCGTCTTAAGTTGTGCGAAAACTTATAAAATTAGATTTCATGGTTTTCCTTTCATTTAATTTATCATGTTAGTTAGAGAGATTTGATCCATATGATTGATTATATCGATTGATGTCATACAAAAACTATTTATATTCTCTTCTCTATGATGTCATACAAAAACTATTTATATTCTCTTCTCTATGATGTCATAAGAGCACAGGATGTTATTTTTTCGAATTTTAGTCGGTTCGACTCCCGAGTGTGCTAGCGAATTTTCGAAAATCTTTGAATGCAGATTTGTTTCTTTTTAAAAATAAATCGTTGTTTCCTTTAAGTAAACTTTGCTATCTCCAAATCTCCGGAATTTAGAGTACTTTCCCTCCAGGTGAGGTTGAAAAATTCCACCCTGTAAACGGGGTGTAAACAGACCCTTCACCAAGCCGTCAACCAAGCATTTTGTACATCAAACTAAGTAACTTTACGCAAAAAAATTTGCTGGGAAACGAAATTTTTTTTTGGGGTCAAAAATCACATTTTACGGTAAAACTCAATATAATGCGCTCAAAACTTATTGCTGATGGATGCTTTGAATAGTAAACGGACCATGGAGGTAATTGGAGTAAAGTTAGAACCTTAAAAAGTAGTATTTAAAAAAAAACTTGTGAAAAAATTGGAACTTTGACCCCCAATATCTCCGTAACTAGAAGGTTCCCAGGTATGGTCCAGAACAAAAAAATGATCACAATGACGAGGAGAACAAGTGCCTTTCGGCTTCGTTAAGGGTCTTTTTACACCCTTTATTCAGTCAGGCAGGACAAATGACTTTTAAGTAAGTACCTATAGATTTCATTCGATTACATTTTGAAAGTCTTAGGGAGGACAAGCATATGCCTATAATAAATTAAATTATGGGTATGCGTTGTGTAATTCATTACCTATGTATGTTTCTGCTAATTAAATAATGTACACATTGTCAATGCAACCTTGTCTTTATATTTAGCTAACTTATCTATGTTGACTCAGGCGCAGTTTCGGTTACAGACAATGCTAGAAATACATTTGTCAGTTTTGAGATATGAAATTTATCAGTTTTTATCTAAATAACGAAGACAAAGTAACGTACGAATAATTTTACGTGTCGTTGATTGTTTAAAAAAATGATTATGAAAACTTTTGAATGGTTAATTCATATAAAAAGACATTATACCAAATAACGAATATTTGGATGACGGCAATGAAGAAAGAAGATTGGTTATTCAAATAATTTGATCATTTCATCAATGTATTTTTTATTTCACAAGAACGACAATATGACGTGTCAAAAACATGAGATGTAAAAACACTACTAAATAACAATATTACTCTTAATTAAAAATTCTTATTCTTATGAGGTAAACTATTCCTTCGCTCGCCTTGAGTATTTAATATTAATAAATAATTCGTACTATTCTTATAAGTAATTCTTATTTTTCCTATAAACGACTTCTTTCTTCTTAGTAACTATTCTTACGCTACTTTTCGTCATTCGAATCGAATGTAAGGAAGCCGAATTCATCCTCACCGTTTTCTTCGGTTTCAACCGACACAGCTAATCTATCGTCCACGAATAGTGGCGTCGGCTGACCTGTGTACCAGAGGGGCTGAAGTTTTTCCCAAATCTCCCAGCCGTACTCCTCGAAATAGACCGTTACGCAATGCGGTGAAGTTGCATTCAGCCACATGCTGGTGACGTATACAGGGTGTAAACGGACCCTTCATGAAGCCGTCAACCAAGCATTATGTGTATCAAACTAAGTAACTTGACGCAAAAATTATTGCTGGGAGACGACTTTTTTTTTTGGGTTAAAAATCGCGTTCTACAGCAGGACTCAATTTAAAGCACTCAAAACATTGTAAATAGTACGGCGGTCGCGGAGGTGTTTAATCATTAAATTTAGTAAAAATCTTCCATTAAAAACACGTATCTAAAAAAACTTGTGAAAAAATTGGACCTTTGACCCCCAATATCTCCGTAACTAGAAGGTTCCCAGGTATGGTCTAGAACAAAAAAAATATCGCAATGATGGGGAGATAAGTGCCTTTCGGCTCCGTTAAGGGTCTTGTTACACCTTTTATAGTACGTAATATTTTTTGATTCAGTGACCGAAAACATGACACAAGTATGAAGAATTTTATTAAAAAAAAAAAAAAAAACATTCGAACCACTTACCGACCATAGTTTCTGGAAAAGCTCAAATCTGGCAGCATTCACGCGCTTACAATTTTTAACTGAGTACATTTGTGAGGTGAACTCTTGTAGCGTGTCGACTATATTTTCGTATTCCCAATTCGTGCGACCATTTAGACTTAGAGACACGAAAACCATCTGCAATCGTTCATTTTTTTTTCTATTATTTTGTACGGTCTAACTATGCCTCTTCGAAAAAACACCGCTGTATAATCGCACCCAGTGAAGGCGTGGAAACCGGAAAACGCTCGACATAAGTCCTGTCCTAACGCTGTTGCTAATTTAGAGCAGTCTACTACCGGTTTATCGGACGCTTTTGAGGAACTGTTCGTCATCCATATTTTCATCTCTGGAAATGTATGCAGATTTCCCAAAAGAATGATGAGAATATCCGTATCCGACGCTTTTATAACTATTCTACATTTCGGTTCTGCTTTTGAAATGTGAAACATAATGTAACATAAGTGTGTTATAATTAGATGTTTGTTTGCATTTTTACTTGGAATTTGAATTTAAAAAAAAAGTAAATAGTTCCTAGCCGAGCACGGATTGCCAATCCGCGTTTCAATTTGCGACCGTGTCACACAAGTCATGTTTGCAATTTTCACGTGTACAAATCGAAAGGAACTGGATGCCGGTTGATTGCGGGTGATAAAACTGAATTGAAACGCCGAATCCAGCTGCGCGGAGGGCGACCTTCAATCGCTGCAGCAACCATTTTCTCCGCTGTTTGTAAAATGCAGCAGTGGTTTTTCTTACACAGAAACTGATGAGCTTTGGTTTTTGAGGAGATCGATCAAACTAGATACCTAAGTACGAGGCGTCGCTTATCATGCTGCTGCCACTGACAAGGCCAGTCAGGGGGACTAGCAGCACTGCATTATCGTATAGTCCTACCCCTCCACTGTTCCGAGGAACAAGCGAAACTTGGGAGTCTTAATATCATACTAGACATTGGATTTTTATTTTTTTATAAGGTTTTTTTAATAGCGTTGCCAGGTTTTTTTTGCATTGCAGCATCCCCATTTCGTGTTCCCTCATTAATGACGTGACTAATTACATATATACAGGGTGTAAACAGACCCTTCACGAAGCCGTCAACTAAGCATTATGTACATCAAACTAAGTCACCTTACGCAAAAATTATTGCTGGGAAACAACTTTTTTTTTTGGGGTGAAAAATCACGTTTTACGGTAAAACTCAATGTAACGCACTCAAAACTTAGTGCTGATGGATGCTTTGAATAGTAAACGGGTCATGGAGGTAATTTAAGTAAAGTTAAAACCTTAAAAAGCAGTATTTAAAAAAAAAACTTGTGAGAAAATTGGAACTGAACTCCAATATCTCCGTAACTAGAAGGTTCCCAGGTATGGTCCAGAACAAAAGAAAATTATCGCAATGACGGGGAGAACAAGTGCCTTTCGGCTTCGTTAAGGGTCTTTTTACACCCTTTATACCATCCTGGTAGTCTTATCGAACTAGTTTTAGTGAAAAAACTGATAGATACTGTTATCATGATGCGAAAGTGCTATTTAACAGTTCAACTCCTCATCCTTTCACGTATCCAGGATGGTCACAAGTTAATTTGCGGCCAGTATTATCACACAATGGTCGAGTTGCAAATTACACTTGAAAAGCAGACGAAAAAAATATGTTTTATTTTTATTTTACAAATTATTTTGTTTCCAGGGTTGAAACTATTGCAATACATGACTGGCATTCTTGTCATCCAGTCGTACTTGGAGCCGATCTTCAGACACAGTAACTTTGTATCGGGACCGATCGCTAGTATAGTGTATGGATTCGTGCAGTTAGCAGCAGGTAATTCTAGACAAATTATCACAGTCAAGGTTAAGCACACCTGCCGAAGCGCCGCTTTTAATGGCAAACAAATATCAACATTGCGTACGTTGGAATATAGCTGAAAGTAAATAAACTAAGCGTGCCTTTGCTTTCGCTTTGTCAGTGCTGCGTCCAAATATTAATTAAACATTTTGAGCATACTTATAAAAACAAATGTATGTTATTTCCAGGAATTGGTGCAACATTCCTATCCAGATGGTTCGGCCGAAGAATTCTCCTGTTCATATCCTGTCTCGGAGTATCGCTGGCTATGACCCTGGTTGGCCTGTTTTTCTTCCTACAAGACACTATCCAAGTCAGCGCCGAGGTTTCTCAGGCAATTTCATGGATGCCTCTCTTCGGTATTTTGGGTTTTAACGTGTTGTATGCTGTTGGTGTAGGGAATTTACCTTATGTACTGCAAGCGGAATTGTTCCCGGTAAATGTGAAAGGAGTAGCTTCGAGTACAGCTACTATGCTTGCTTGTATCTTAAGTTTCTTAGTCACAAAATGTTACCAACAAGTGAAGGACGCTTGCGGCCATTACATGGTGTTCTGGTCGTTCGCAGTTGTTGGCTATGTGGGACTGTTCTTCATCTACTTCTTTGTCCCAGAAACAAAAGGTAAAACTTTAGAAGAAGTACAGAATAATATTCAAGACCAACGGCCTGAGGCTGAAGAGCTCAATACAGGAAAAGTGGAAAAAGCCCAGAATAATTAAATAAGCTGCCAGTCAGTCATTATTTCGAAAAGTTTTACACTCCAAAAGTGGCATTTTGTAATATTTTTTTTGTATATTGTAAGCATTTATTTTATAAGAATATTATTGTAATATTTAACATGTTACGAGTAAGCTGATAGTACAAATTTTTACGTAACGAAGAGATATTTAATGTTGAAACAAGTGTATAAACTAGTGTTTAGATTACTGATGAAGTCTTCCAAACTTATGGTTAGGTAAATTTTGTAACTTCAAAAAGACTGTTACCAAAGAAATTAGGCCAAAACAAAAACGAAAATGTGACTATAAAATTGTATTCGGCTGAATAAAAATATGAAATACATACTGATTACCTGAAACCTTATATTATTATGGCAACCTTATACAGATTGCCACGCAATCGGAAGATGTAAGAGGCTACTGCAGAATACCAGCTATACAATAATAAGTATGACCTCGGGAGAGCAAGAGATGACCTTGAAGTACAAGAGGTAACCTTCAAGTACAAGTAATGTCTTTAAAATACAACGTATGTGTTGTATTTGTTCTAAATCCTCTTGGTGTTCCCGTAGGAGTATAGTGGAGCGAATGGGGTGTCGGCTTGTTCGTCGCCGCTTTCCTCTGACGCGTCCGATTCGAACGTGTTGTCGGGGATGTCGTATAGGCGGATCAGCGGCTTGTTGGGATCCTTCATGATTAGGTATTTACCTGGAAAATGACAACATTGGTTGAAATAATGTTTGCATGCCACTACACTTTGAAATAGGATAAGAGCCTGTTTAGATGAAGCGTGAAAGTGGATGCAGCGAGGCAGGGGCCAGAGTACAGGTGAATTAATACGCCTAAAATTCGGTGCTCGTATACAAAATGTATTGGCCCCTTGTAAATAAAATTTATTACGAGCAACCTTAACTCATATGTGGAGTACACACAAATACAGACAACATACAAAAGATAATTAAAACAAATGTAAAAAGACTTAACATGCTGTCAAGACTTAACCGGCCCTGCTGACGGCAACATGCCTATCACAAAAGTGCAGTATGTACCGGTCCACGGTCATCGCCAGGAAAACATTGGTGCCGACTCATACCCTACGCACCAGGGACGCGCCCCGCTTGCGTACGGTTGCGTAGAAACAATGGGTGCGCGTCTCAGCGATCATACCTGAGGCGCTGCAGTAGTGGGGCAGCCCTAATAAAGCCCTGAGCACGCTGTTGAACTGGATGCGGAGGGCTCCGTATGATGCACGTGTGTACCTCGCCCACAGGCTGCACGTGTAGAGGTACGTACAGTCCGCTCTGAAGAGAGTTATCTTCATCTCCCTCGAACAGTGCGCAAAACTACTTGCGAGCATGTTCGCCCGCAACGACAATGCCCTCCGTTCCCGCTCTATGTCAGCATTGTCCTTGAGGTCGGAACCTTGTGGAGCCACTCGGTCGCTCCGTAATAGAAGCTCAACTACTACTAATATTACGTTAGCACGTGGTGCTGTTGCACTAACAAGGGGCACTTAATATTGTGTCCTGGTGTTTGACTATTACAGGAACTAGTAGTCAAGTTCTGGGCCAATTCTATTCAATTTGCCATCAACAGGCTAAGCAGAAGATTGAGTACTCACCATCCTTCTGCTTCATGCAGATATCGATGATGCACCGTAGGATACCCCACGCGTTGTCCATGGACAGGTTGATTTGCGCGGCGAACTCGTGCGGCTTGAACTGTTGCGTGCCTAGGATGACGTGACGCGAGTTGTCGCGCACTTGGGAACGGGACACGTAGCCGAACTTGATCTGGTCGGATCCGGCGAGCAGGGCCTGGAGAGAGACGGTGGTTATAGTGTTCGGCTAGATGGTAGCAGCCTGCATATAGAAGTACTAGCCAGTAGGCCAGTACCTCTACTCCGTGATATAAATAGGTCTTCGGAAACAATTAAAAGTAGTTCAGCTCTGGTTATCCTAAATTGTATTTCAGTCGTTATAGCTAACTTAAAAACGGCTAAACACTGAGCGACACTTGAATTAATGCGTAAATAAAAGATATTATATTGGATTTTAAAACTTCGGCAGTGAGCCGAGGTTTGAAATTTTCATGTATGTTAATAGGCATTTTTTAACATGTCTGTAGATGTTTAAGGTGAAAACAGCCACAGAATCTTCTAGTTTTTTTTTTAAAGCCTGTTCATGTAGATAAAAATAGACGCTTCAAATCCTACCTGCACGGTCCACTTAGCAAGTTTGCAGGAGTTGTTCCTCAGTTCATTAGCGAGTACGGCACCGCGCTGGGTATCCAGTTTCTGACGCCACTCCACTCCATTGGCCAGCTTCGAGTCCCACTCGTTCAGGGCCTTGATGCTCAGGAACTGGGTCTCGTTCTGAGGACCTTGCATTACGGCGTCGTGCTCGCATCGGGCGACTAGCGTCTGGAATAAAAGGTTTATTGGGTTCAGGATTCTAGAATGTTCTCTCTAGGAAAGTGCTTTATTATGAAGCATTGTATGATAGAGAGGGAGAGGAAGACCAAAGATACGATGGATGGATTGTGTGAGGAATTATATGAAAGATAAAGGAGTAAATGATAGCGTGACGGTTGACAGAGGAGAATGAAAGAAAAAAACGTGTTGCGCCGACCCCAAGTAACATGGGACAAGGGCAGGAAGATGATGATGTATGTTATAAGACATCTTCCAATAATGATGGTTAAATAACTTGGTTCACAGTTCTTCTAGGTTTAAAATTGTCTACCTTTTATCAAGCAAGTGTAGGCAATCATCCTTGAAAGTGGAAAGTAGTAACACTGGTTAGTAGCAGAAATGGCACAGTTGAGTTGATAAATATCAAACTCCAATATGTCCTCGATAAGTGAAAATGAGATAGTATAGTATATTCGTTTGCAGGTGCTGACGACGTTATAACTTAGATTTTAGGGTTGGTTTAACCTTACTTTGACTATACTATTCCCGGCAATGTAAAATGTATGTCTTTTTTGAGCATATTGGCGTTTGATATTTATCAACTCACTTAAACTTGCACTGGAATGCCATACGACAATAATTACTCCAATTACGTCTTAATGCTGCTCTCTCTCTATGTCGCGAATTACACAGAAACGGCGTACGGCGAAGGCGCGGCGCAGGCATGATGCCGCTTCAAAACGTTTTCATACAAAATGTACGTAGGCGACGTGTCGTGAATTACACTCAAGCGGCGCAGGACAGGCACGCCGTTCTTTCGTTTCCTTATAAATTCCATGCCCGCGCTGCGCCTTACGCCTTTTCTGTGTAATTCGCGCCTATGGTGACAGTAATTCCATGGAAAGTTTTCATGAGACTAGTCAAGGGCCCGATGACATTATAAACATAACATCACGACTGTAGTCTCTAGGGTTAGGTAGAGGTGCACCTAACAGAACACCTACATTTGCCAGTTATGTTTAAGTGCCATGTTATAGAGGGAGATTAAAAAATTGTAAATAAAGATAAATGTAACTCACCACACCATTATTGAGGTTCCACTTGCGGTAGCGGTACCCTACGGAGGCGACTTCACCCTCCTCCTCTTCAGACACGAACGGATTCGCTTCGGAGAACTTGTACTTGGTTTCGTTGGCGCCGTTCTTCAGTACCTGTATTGGGAATATTGTGTTGGATATTTTATTTAATTTTGTAAAAGAGCATAATTTTTAGGCATGCATTTTTATTTTTTGCATTCAGAAAAACTTTGCCATATATTTGTGATTTCAGTTGATTGTTTTATTTATTAATTTGTAGACTTCAGCACTCCGAAACTGTCAATTTTTCCCACTAAGTTGAATTTGAACTTAACGCTTTAGCGATAAAGTTAAAAATCTATTAAAGAAATTTGACAGACTGTCGCTTGATGTGCTGGCGTTTGTGCAATATTCTTACAAGTCAAGGTGTTACTATGTGCAGTGTGCAAAAGCCTACATAGTCATCACATAGCCGGAACAAATGTTAGCAAGTCGCGACGGCGACGTCGTTGTTTATGTAAGTAGTCTCGTCTTGGGAGCGTGTCTCGAATGATAATAATCATTTCAAATTGAGTTGCATTGATGCTATTTTCGGAATACGGTCAAAGAGAATAAATACGGGTAAACTGACCCTAACCTGTGGACTACTGGCCCTTTCATCCTTTAAAAAAGGATGGTAATGCTTATGGTAGCACCAACTGTGAGCCGTTTTACGGATTCATGAATTGCAGTCCAATGAAGAAAATGAGAGTTCACCTGTTTTCAACTCATTTCTTCATAGAAACATACAGCAACCAATTTTGGACAAAGCAGTACCTATTCTTCGCGGTTGCGCCAATTCCAATAGTATCTAATCCTATTCGCGCGATAGCTTACGTCTTTTTTGGAGTTGCGATCGATGTAGGGTTGAACTCGCCGCATACTATACGTAATTGTGTGAGCTTACCTGATGGTTAAAGTTGTGGTTAATGAAGCGGGAGGTTGGGAGTTACCATCATCAGTGGGCGGCTCCACAGACGTCTCGTTCAGTCAGCAAGTATAAACTATACGAGCGAGCTAACCTGCTGGCTAAAGTTGTGGTTGATGAAGGTGGCTTCGAGCGCGAGGTTGCGCGGCGAGTTGATGGAGTTGCCGTCGTCAGTGGGCGGCTCCACAGACGTCTCGTTCACAGTCAGCAAATCGAACTCCGTATTGTCGCGCTTGTCGAAGAACAGCTTGTCACCTTTATGATGGAATAGGAGTTTTAGACATTTTTCTACTTCTTGCTAGAGAATCTGTTGAGGTGACTTCCAGGAACGTCAAATATTATGAAGGGCCGCTAGGGCCTAAGGGGCCATTCAAGTATTACGTAAGCACTACAGGATGGCGGGGGGTTCTTTGCTTTGCTTATTTTTGATGACATTGGGGATGGGGGGTCTGGATGGTGATTACGTCAGCAGTATATTTTTTAAGTTTTTCAAAATTTGTCGATTTCGGTTTGAACACATTTGGCAACCCTACTTCCAAACCTATTCGTTATACTTTATTGCTAGACTTATAACTGCTGCTCATGAATCAATAAAGAAACCAGAACACATTGAAAAATGCATGTACTTATGTTTACGTAAGCATGGGGGGGGGGGGGGAAGAGCTTTGCTTACTTTTGCTGACGAGGGGGAGGGGGGATTAATAATACTAAAAAGTCTGCTTACGTAATACTTGAATAGCCCCTAAGCAGTTAAGGGAATGTTAACTCCATTCCAAACTTTCCCCTTTTCAAGATTGATAATGGTAAACTGTACCCACATATGATTTCTTTTTGAGAAGAGAAGTAAAGTAAAGTAAAGTAAAGTAAAATTTATTTGCATAGATTGCAGGTACATAAAATAAGATGTAACACTAATATGGGTGAGCCTTGTACAATCTACCTTATCTTAGGCATGCAAACATTTATGAAACTGTCAACTGCATTGAAAATAAAATAAAATAATGGTTAACTGTTAAACACAATTAGTCGACATAGTACATTCATAATATAAAAAAATAGAATCTACTTAATACAATTGGAAAAAAAAATTAGCATAAATTGAGGGAATGAGAACATTAGGTATGTCAATATTAATTAAATTACATTAAATTATTCAATCATAACTCAGTGTCATTTAAAAAGTCATTTACTAAATAATAGCATTTTGCAATCCATAGTGATGTCAGTCTTCTTTTAAAAATTTGAGTTGTGTCATTTTTAATGACATCGGGTACTTTATTAAAAATTATTGGGCCCATACTAATAACACTTTTTGAAAGGATGTGTGTGGGATATATTCCATTAAAGCAGATAAATAAGCAAAAATAAATTATACATACCAATCTTCTCAATGACAATATCCCAGGAATAGTTGGAGCGGGTGCAGCACATGATAGTTGCCAGAATGGCGTCGGTGGCATACACTGTGCCAACAGTCTTACTGAGCCGTCGGATCACTGGGTCGTCAGTGGTTGTTACCTGAAAATGTAAATGAAATGAGTATTGATGTTGCATAATTATAATCCTTACAGGTATGATAGGCATCTGACTTGCAATAAGGTGCATAGGAGCAACATATTTACTCAATAATAACGCTTTTGGGTAGAATCCCAATTTACACACACAGTCAGTCCAAGTTAAAGATATCTTGCATTAGAATTTTAGATCTTATTGCAGGTGGTTTAGAAAATAGTAACAATAAAATAATCATAAATACATACTGAAAACATCGCTATACTTCAAATGGTACACATCTTAAATCCTCAAACAAGACTGAAAGTACCGTAGTAGCTTACCGTATGGAAGATACGGTCGATACGCTGCAGTGACTTCTCATGTTTCACATTGACACGGTCATAGCCTTTGTCATAGTACTCAAGTGTACCACAGCACACAATGTCTTCACCTGTTGAAATAAAACTGGTTTATATACATAAGCTTGTGCCTTATTTCCAATGTGAATAGGCAGACACTACAAATTACAGATTTATACAAGGAGTAAACGTACCCTTTACGAAGTCATCAACCAAGCATAAAACTAAGTGACTCCTCGCAAAAATGATTGCTGGGAAACAACTTTTTTTGGTGTGTTAAATTACAGTTAAGGTAGTACTCAACGTAATGCACTCAAAACATTGTACTGTTAGATGAATTGAATCCATGGGTCATGGAGGTATTAGAATTAAAGTTATCACATGAAAAACTTGCAAAGGTGGAACTTCATAACAGAAGGTTCCCAGGTATGGTCCAGACCAAAAAAATATTACAATGACAGGAGAACAAGTGCCTTTCTGCATCATGAAAAGTCTTTTTACAACCATTTTCCAATAAAATGGAATTGAGTTGCTGACACAAAACAACTAGTCCAAAATACAATATGGTACAATTTATTTTTATGGTGACTGTCCAGGAATAAGATGGCATGTTATACAGGGTGTAAGGGACATTATTTTTATGGCCTACAGGTAGTTGTGTTAGTAAACGCACCCACAATGCAGGACAAATTCCTAGTGAGGGGCAACATGTTTCATATAAAAAAAATGTATACCATGCATTCAGCACATGATTCTAGACCCCCCTGCATCAAAAATTTGATGTCCCTTACACAGTGTACCAGTGACTGGTTATTTGAAAGTAGATACCAAAACTATAAAACTTATAGAGCTACAGTGCATTCACAATGGTTATGAATATTGTTTGGTGAACAAAATGTTGTCAGATTTGTGTAACTTTTGAATTTTATTGCCATTGTCTGTAGTTTATTATCAAATTTCATGAAAGACTTTGAGTTAGACCCCATACACACCTTCTTTAATACCAGGCAGAGACAACTTAGCAAGACGAGGGAAGTCCATGTCCTCGATAGTGACCCAAGTGGGCCTGACAGTGACGGATGCATCACGGATTTTCATTGGAGCACCTCTCTGGCCCCATCTCTTGCCAAGTTTACGATCACGTTGCTGAAAAGGAGTAACAGATGGTCAAATTACTGTGAGTAAAACATTTTGATTGTGATTTTGTTAAAATAAGTAACAAATCTATGCTTTTGCAAGTATTTGAATAAGATGAGAGAGCCAGTTTCATTGAAAATGAAGAAATGCCTAAGACATGAAGACTTAGTCTATGTACATATTATTCTTAGTTGTGCATAAAGTTTTATAGTAAATAAAATAAGTTACATTTCTCATGTAGTTGTTGCCCTTGTTGAGGGTAGTCATGCCACCAGGCGTGCGAGCGCCTCGAGCGCCGCGGCCTCTCTGTCCGCGAGCACGGCCGCGCTGGTACGGGGGCTTCTGCACCCTCGTAGTATCCACCAGGTGGAAAGTACTCTCGTCCTCGTCATGGAAGTAAGCGTACGACGAACCAGCGCCGAACTGAGACGCATACTTGTCTGGAAAAGAGTAAAAGTTAATTTAGAAAAGTTTCAATGTTTTTTTTTTTGGCAGAAACATGAATACACTAGTGAAAAGTCATAAGAAACAACGATTATAGCGTTTGTTTTGGGTCTTTAGAATTCAATAAATTGAAATATCAGTTCCAGTGAATTTGTAGTACCCTTCTATGCACTATGGTACAGTGCAACATTGGGAAATATGCTAGTGTAAAAAACGTCATCATAACCTCAAAGAATTGTAATGCTGAGAGAAGACATTCTGACTAATAAATAAAGAAGGATAAAGGAATAAACTTACTTTGATATTTCTTGTCCTGAACGACGGTCCAATCACTAATTTTCCCCAAACGATCGCCTTTACTGAAAGGTTGGTAAGGCATGTCTCGAAACTGCTCCGGCATTTCGGCTGGGCCCCATCCTGTTGGATTATCCTGAATAATTGGAGCTACAAATCGTATCGGCTCTTCGGCCGGTAGCACATGCTCCGACATTGTAACTGTTCAACAGAATTCTTTATTTTAGCGATAATTCAACATGAAGATACACCAATGCCACACGACGACACTTTCGAAACGACTTTTTTTTAATTGAGATTTATGACAATTTAAATGACGCAAAATTAGATACGAGTCTTTTAGGTCTGTTAAATCATAATGTTACTATTTCAAAATATGTGCTTAGATTAGATTTTGATATGATTCGGTTCGTGGTTCAGCTTATTCACTGCATGAATTTGAATTTTTTAATCAGCTAACGAAAACTTAAGTGACGTTTGGTGTTACTGTGTACATATTTTACATATTAAAAAATTGTGTCCATTGGATTTTTATTTTGATTTTGAATATGCGCCCAAATGAAAGTCAGCTGATCATATAGATGAAAGTCAGCTGCCGCACCCATTGCGGAATCCAATTCAAGAAAAATCCACGAATTCTTTACAGTATTTAATCCTTAACAGCGACACTATCGCTTAGTGTAATAATAATAATACAGATGTTTTTTTCAAAAGGGATCGGGTTCGATTTCTGGCTCAGGCAGTAGCTTTTTCTAAATCCATAATCCAATAAGCAGTTTTGGCTGACGCGCAGATCTTTGCTGTGCTATGGTTAAACTATTATGTGACATGATTTTCAGCCGGTATAAAGGCTTCGTCAGATTAACGGCACCTCTCGTATTCTTGTTCAGTAAGCAACAAAAATGTCTATTCACACTTCTGACAGTTTTATTTTCTTCTTCTTCTTCTTGCTGCCCGTATTCGATGTTACTTGGGGTTGGCACAACACGTTTTTTTCTTCCATTCTCCCCTGTCAACCGTCACGCAATCATTTACACCTTTTTCCACCATATCATTCCTCACGCAATTTTTTTTCTGTTTTCTTCTAAATCTGAATTATTGAGCAAATACTTATTTAAAACCGGGATAGAAGTAAATCTTAATAGCAAAGAATAAATCTTAGCAGTTTAATGAAATTCTGAAGAAACATTATATCGAAGCTTTTTGTGTCTATGTAGATTGATGTGTAAAAGTACTCTTCAACCAACTTATCTGTGCAGGCGGGAAAACACAGAACTAGAATAAATGTACAGACGCCAGCACATCAAGCTACCCGAAACTGTCAAATTTTCCCAATCAACCTTACACCTAATGCTTTAGCGATAAACTTGAAAATCTATTTAAGAAATTTGTCAGATTGTAGTAGCTTGATGTGCTGGCGTCTGTTCCAAAAACTTGTAGCCTTTTCCCCAACTATGTTAGGGTCGGCTTCAAGTCTTCCCATATGCAGCTGAGAACCAGTATTTTACGTCGATCAACTGCCTATCTGAACTCTACAACTCAGTTAGTACTGTAGTCAAAGTTTCAGGCCACTGACTACCACTAACGACTGTCAAAGATCTACAAATGGCAGCCGAGACCAACGGCTTAGCGTGCTTTCCGAGGCACGGGGGAAACTCGGTATGTGATGGTTGGTCTCCCATCCACGGACCAACCTAGGTAAGCACGCCTTAACCTAAAGATCAACCCGAGCGGCTGTTATTTTTAGCCGTGAGGAGTTTGACATATCGGTGCTTCTTGGCAGCAACGCCACCTTGAAATACACACTTAACCCTTAGTGGTCGTACCTACTAAAGTATAGTAGTGTGGATCGATTGTTGTAGACCATTCTTTATCTACTATTTTTTTGTATTGTTGTACTAGGGACACCATTCGAGCCCAAAAGAAGGATAGGCCTTGGTTTTAATCTATACTATATATATTATATATTATAATATTATAAAGCTGCAGTGTTTGTTTGTTTGTTTGTTTGTTTGAACGCGCTAATCTCTGGAACTTCTGGTCCGATTTGAATGATTCTTTCAGTGTTGGGTAGTCCATTTATCCAGGAAGGCTATAGGCTATATATCATCACGCTACGACCGGATAGGAGCGTAGCAGCAATGAAAAATGTTGCAAAAACGGGGAAAATTGTATTTTTAATAACTTGAAGCGGACGAAGGTCGCGGGGAACAGCTAGTTATTAATAATATTACAAACGTTGCTGAGCATGCGGTCCTGAGTTCGATTCCCGGGTCGGGAAATTTCTTATTGGTCCATTAGGAATTTCTAGCAGCCACGGAGTTTGGATTTGTGGCCGGTTGATGGCAATAGGCTCGCCCCCTAATACATGGGACTTAAACATAACTGGCGAATGTGGTTGTTCCATTAAATACACCTCTGCCTAACCCTTCGAGAATCGAGGATTACAGCCACCAGTATTTTTTTTCGTACTAATTATTATTGTTTTGTTTAATGATGGTCTGCTTGGTATCTTTTAATTATACAAACGTACTTACATAATTATATGTATAGGCGTAAAGGAATACATATATACTACCTATGTTGTTCATTTTAATGTACCTACACCCTTGATAAGGCAAAGGGAATAGTTTTCCCACCATATTTTTCAGCTCATTAATTAAATAAAGTGTTCCTGGTAGGTATTCTATTGTTGTACAAAGGTTATTTAAAGACTTATCAATCACTCATTAAATATTCAAAGAACATAAAAAAAAAAAAATATATATATATATTTTCTCCCAATAATACTTGTGCCAATTTGGCATTATTTTGCGATTCCCGGATCGTTATGCCCGTTTAAGGGTTAATGTACAAAAAAACATGAATTTAAATTTGCATGCTACAAAGTGCTTTCTGGAGCCCTGACACAGCCAGAAGGCGTCGCGGCAGACCTCGTAGAAGATGGCGGGACGAGCTGGACAGAACCAACGACCAGTGGCCCACATTAGCCCTGGATCGAAACAACTGGAAGTCATGGGGAGAGGCCTTTGCCCAGCAGTGGGATGACGCAGGCTAGCAGTATCAGTATCAGTAAAGTGCATGCCACACCGCCAGCTCGCGAACGAGCGAGCGAGGCGGGCGAGGTTCTTCGTTCGACTCTTTCGGTAGTTCGCGGTGGGAACCAAAGTATGAAAAGAGGTGAAACGATACCTCGCTCGGCTCGCTCGCTCGCCAAGTGTGGCCTGCACTTTATTATGGCGGAATGGGTCCTGCTCTATAACATTCTGTATTAAAATTTATTAGCACGTAGGTACTTAAGTAAAAACTTGTGCATAACCTGTCATTTGATGGGTGCCAATGCCTTAAATAAACATTTATTATTATTATTATTATACCACATTTTATGCAATTAAATACTTACTTACTTACAAACTTTAGATTGACCATAGATTTTTTTATCTCAGAAAGCAAAATTGTACTATGACTGTATTGTGAGGGAAAAAATGTTGTGAGTGCATAAACTACACAGTACCATTGTTTGTTTACTCATGGGTACCTAGTACCCACCTATTATGGGATCTAACGTGCCGTACCTAATAGTTAGCACGAATTTGATTAACACAACGTTCTATATTTATATCTGCTATCACATTGAACCTCCTACACAGTACGTAGGTACACCATTCCAGGAACGGCCACACTTCAATTTAGTTAAGTACAGTGTCATTCATTGTGTTATTAATTAAGGAACCTATTAAAAGCACAAAGAACAAAGGAACTTTCGGTAACTGAAACATTATTCTAGACGTTTTGCCTCTGCCAATAGCTGGGAATACATTTTAATTGGGGGATTCCTGATAGGTGCAGCGTTGTCCATTTTTATCTTGGATGACCTGTAAAAGTAAGTCATCATCTGCGTAGGCTTTTCCCAACTTTGTTGGTGTCGGCTTCCAGTCTAACCAGAGGCAGCAAAATACCAGTATTTTACATGGAGAGACTGCCTATCTGACCTCCACAACCCAGTTAGTACCGGGTAATACGATACCCCTTGGTTAGACTGGTTGTAAGAGTTTCTGACCACTGACTACCTGTAACGACTGTCAAAGATGTATAAATGACAGTCAGAACCAACAGCTTAAAGTGCTTTCCGAGGCACGGAGGAAAATCGGTATGTAATGGGCAGTCACCCATCCACGGACCAACCTAGGCAAGCGTGGCTTAACCTTACGATCGACCCGAGCGGCTGCTATTATTTAGCCAAGTAATAAATAAAAACTGACTCTATGAAAGAAAATCATACGGTGTGTTCATAGCACATGCCTTGTCATACAACAAGTACTTATCATGAATTAGCTATCAAGAAGCACTCTTGAACTTCTAATCTTCGAAATAACCAGATATTTTTTTTTAAAGGAAAACATTATGCCTAATTATTTTCAAGTACCTACCAAATTGGTATTTTATTTAGGTAGTTGCTAAATGATTGCTATTTTGTCCACACAGTGGACGACCCAGGCCTACATTAGTCCTGAATTAAAAAAAAGTGGTAGTCACGGGGAGAGGCTTCTGCCCAACATTGACACAAGCTAACAGTAACATTACAGTTATAGGTAAGTTAAGATTACACAATGCACACTACATACGGGGTCATTGGTGCATAAGACAGTGGTGATCCCCGCAACTTCCACGACTTTGCAACTAGGGACTTTTGAAGGGTCTTTCTCTATCATAGCATAAAAAGTCCCGCCGCGCCGTACACCGCCGCTTATTTTGGCCACGTATAAGACTGAACTCAAATTGAATATCGAATTAGTTGATTGTGGCTCGTTGGGTTGGTAACACCATCTGTAAACTGAGGAAGAATTCGAGGTACCTTCTTTTTTTAATTTTAAATCGTGATTTGTGCGTGAAATAAACGAATACACACTTCTTATCAGTTTTGTGTTATAGTCAATGTTATCGGCCCTCAAGTGGCGCAGTGGTGGTGTGTGCGCTTTTTGTGTAAAGGGTAGCAGGTTCAGTGCTGTGGTGGAGCATCCGGTTTTTTTGTAAGGTTTGATATTTGTAGTTTATGTACCCTAGAGATACGAGTAGCCACAGTTTTTGCAAGTTGAACACAAATATTAGTTACAATTTATGGTAGACAAAGAATTGATATAGAGGTAGGTAGGTATGTAACTCTACCATTAGGTAGGTAGTACCTACAAGGTTTACCTAGTTAGGAAGGCTAAGCTACCTGTGTCAGCTACACCAAAGATAAGCTAGATCCGAATGTGAAGTACGTGTTTCTGTTTACCTAAACTAACAAAGAAACAATTATGAAAAATCGTTTCATATACATAGGTCCGTAGATAAAAGTCTACAGTCTTATAGTTACTTAAACCTATGTTTAAAACATCAATGGAATGTTAGTTTTACAGCAACTGTAATAAAATAACTTTCAGGCTTGGCGTTTTTAAAGCGTCTGCAACGCCTTCACTCTGGCTTCTTCTCTATAATGCTTCTTCTTGACTCTTGATGTTAAGCTAATAAAAATGTTTCATTGTGAGGATCGTCCGGAGGACACGGTGGCGCACACCGTGGAGGTCTGCCCCGCTTGGGCGGAGCTCCGCCGTGTCCTCGTAGCGGCGATCGGCGGCGGCGACCTCTCGCTCCCGGCCCTGGTTCAGGCCATGGTCCGGAGCGAGAGGGAATGGGAAGCCGTCACCTCCTTCTGCGAAGCAGTCATGCTAGCGAAGGAGGTGGCGGGACGTGAGAGGGAGAGAATCTCACGTCCCAGCCGCCGCGGGCGAAGCACCGGGCGTCGGGGGCCACGTGGTGGCTCCCGTCCACCGTAGGCGCGGGCCTGTGGACGGTGAGTAATGGGTTAGCTCACCGTCCGTCCGTCTTATGACGACAGGCCGTGTCGACGGCGCGTTCGTGTTCCACGCGCGCCTCAAAGAGATGTCAGCAACCAAGAAGGGGCCCGCAAGGGCCGATGCCTGCCGGGGCTGCGGGACTGTTCGAAAGAGATACCGTGGCCCTGGAACACAAAGGGCAATGAAGGAACATGGATGGGTTTTAGTCAGTAAGAGTCTGACACTCCCTCCCACTCCACCCAGAGCGGGAGAAGTCATTTGATGATTTCCCATCAGTAAAAAAAAAAAAAAAAAAAAGCTAATAAAAATGTAAACTTCTTAGACTGGACTTTCGAAGTTCTATGTTAAAAGTTTGCTTTTGCCCGCGGCTTTTCTCGTGTTATAGTCGGAAATTATCAACGGAATTATTTATTAGTTATTATCACGGGAACGTGCTGTTTTTTTAATATAGCCTTTGAAACTCGGGGATAATGTAGTGAAATTAGTTTCTTAATTAGCTAAGTAGTTCCGAAGATTAGGTAGGTACCTCATTCCCCAAAAATCCCAACTTTAAAAATTTACAATATTATTAGTATAGAAAAGTTATCCTTAAGAAGCGCCAAGAACAATACCTGACACATGGCGACCAAGTGCTTCGTCTGCGTTGGCACGATAACAACTTCCAAAAAAAAAACAATAACATAAACAAAAGACGATGTGACCAAGGCAGGGCGTCACGCAAAGAGTATAATAATAATAAGGGAGGCGTCACGTCAATGGGAAATGGGAATCTTAGACTAATAAATTATAATTGTTTTCTGACCTGAGAGCCGAGCTGCTAACATATTAAATGTGTAAGAACGGTGGAATGCTCTCCAAATTTTAAGTACCTACCACTAAATATGAATGAGTTGAAAAAGAAACATTTTATTGCCGGTTAAGCCGCCCGAACTAGGCTATTTGTTCCCACTATTTGCCTGCTAGCCTAGAAATCAGTCTAGATTCTGTTCACACAGTGTAATTCTGTCACCAAGTTGAACTCAGTAGTAAATACACGACTGGCGTGTACGGTCGTGCAAAGTTATTTAGCAACATGATTTTACGAATACACGCTTGACTCGTCCGTGAATTAATAATTCACTACACAGAACAAACAATTTCAGTTATTATCTAGTTAAAAAATATTGTGGTTAACTAAGTGCCAGAGAAACTTAGTTGATAATAAAAAAGAAACAGTGTGTGAATCGAGCTTATTTTGACAAAATTGATAAGGGCGAACGTAAGTGGTAACTTCAGACTTATTGTCATTATTAATAATGCGCTAACAATAATATCAGCAAGATTTTAAAAGCTCTAGCTCACAGTAAAACTAACAAATTAACAACAAAAAATAAAATAATTGCAACAATTCAACCGAATTAAATAATAATAAATAATGTATTTAACACGTAGTAGGTCAAACTGTCACGCTGTTTGACCTTTCAATTTCGGTCTCACAAATATTTACAAAAATCAATTCCAAACATAACCTAACATTTTTGAGCTCTAATATTCCTACGCTAAAATGTCACAGACTGCTAGAACTGATAAACAATACACTATCTAAAGCAAATATATTCACAGCAAAATGGAATTCATTTTCTGTCCCATAAAAAAACAATTCAGAATCAACCTTGGATACTAACATAAAAGGCCGAGTACAAAAAAAATTAATACTTTCGCGTTCCATCCTTTTCCATTCCATCATTTTTATTGGAGCCACTTTCTCATTATGCTAAAATAATATGATGATCTATACTGATCTGTTATTACTATTATTAAAAACGATTCATGTGGTAGATAGTGCAATACTTTTGTGTGTTATTTTGTAAGCTAGATGTTTTTGGTGTAGAATACAGACAAAACAAAGAACAGCGCGTTCCAGTGCTGAACGAGTCTGGATTTCTAGCCCGATGCCGTTTGAGCGCGAGGATTCAAAAACTTAGGAATAATTTAGGAAGTCTTATCTTATCACCGTGCCCAATTATTTTCAGGATTCCGAGAAGCCGCATTTTTCCTTATTATATACAATATTGCACACGGAATTCATTCTTTAATTAACAAACGCACAAAACTGTTAGCTGTAACGTTGTGTTGGTTGGTTAACTAAAAGTTACATATTTGATTAAACTGCGAAAACTTTTAGGTACATAGCCCTCTATTTATAAGTTTTTTTTTTCAGAAAATGGAGAACGGAAACAGAAGAAATCTTTATTTGGTGACGCTATCTCGTAAGTGCTTCTTTTATATTTCATCATCACTTTTATGACCGACCCCGTCTAGTTTTAGAATATAAATTTTGCGCTTAATGGGTTAATTATTATACAAGTATTTTTTACAACTAGCTTACAGAAAGGTGGCTTAGTGGTCGGAGGTTCTAGTTTCGTTTACCAGATTGGGCCAAGTGTAATCGGGTTTTTCCAGGATTTTCTTAGAAGAAGTCCAATGCACGAATTTCTGCCCAGTTGATGGCAATATGCTCGCCCTTTCGAAACCGAAACTCTCGGCACTTGTTCTCCCCGTCATTGCCATCATTTTATTGTTCTGGACCATACCTGGGAACCTTCTAGTTACGAAGATATACGAGGTAAAAGTACCAAATTTTTCAAAAAAAATATGAATACTAGTTTTTAAGGTTATAACTTTACTTTATTTACCTCCATGATCCGTTTACTATTCAAAGCATCCATTTTAACGTAAAACATGCTTGGTGAGAAAATTAGAAATATCTGTGTTTTGTTTTCATGCGCAAAAGTGTTTGTGTAACATTTTATGGGAGAATTAATCGGTTCGGGTTTTACCCGATTTGTTTTGGCATGGGTCGTCCGTCGTGTGACCCCGCGGCAGATAAAGTTTGGGGCGATTGATAAGACTGATATTCTTTTTAATTTATGTTCAATTATAATTATTACTAGCTGCTCCCCGCGACCTCGATCCGCATGAAATTATTACTTCCCTATTTGAATCGGATTTTATTAAAAATTCATGGGTTTAATTTTTTTTTACACGTAACCCTAATCCTTTTTTTTAAAATAAAACTAGCAAAGTCCCGGTATAGCCGTTTCGGAGATTAGCCGGAACAAACAGACAGACAAAAATTAAAATAATGTTTTTTTCGTTTAAGTAATTTCATATATTATTCAGTAGGTAAAAAACTGTCTTTTACAAATTACCAACAGACCCTTCAATTTTATTTATTTTGAATATTAGCAGCAGTAGGTTTATTACCGTAAGTTGGGTTTAAATTAAGAATTAAAGAATTTAATAAATAAGAAAATTAAGTTTATCTATCAACATTGAACGCGTATACAAAGTTTCGTGTCCGTTTTATTAACCGTTGAGGAGTTCTTTCGTAAGGAGGCGATCCTGGCTGCAGGATCAAGACATGTCTGTCATTAAAATGTATTGTCACCAGAACCAAAGGTGAGTGCAAAACTTCAGCTCAATCGGTTGGGGGAACTGGTTTGTAATTCAGTTGCAAGATTTGACCAATACATACTAATTAACTGAAAAACCAACAAACTAACAAGACAAGTTAAATAAAAGCTTAAAATAAAGGGTGTAAAAAGACCCTTAACGAAGCCGAAAGGCACTTTTTGTTATAGACCATGCCTGTTAGCCTGCCTGCAAGTTCCAACTTTTACACAAGTTTTTTTTTAAATACATGATTTTAAAGTAAGATTTTTACTTTTACCACCTCCACGACCCCCGTACTATTCAATCCATCCATCAGCACAATGTTTTGAGTACGTTACATTGAGTCCTACCGTAAAACGTGATTTTTTATCCCAAAAAAAAAAGTAGTTTCCCAGCAAAAATGTTTGCGTAAAGTTACTTAGTTTGATGTGCAGAATGCTTGGTTGACGGCTTTGTGAAGGGTCCGTTTACACCGTGTATATAAAAACACTAGGTTATGTTTTAAAGCTAGATGGGGCCGGTATTTCGTACTTGTCTAGGTACTACCAATTCTCAGAGGTTGAGAGGAGTCACTCTGAGAAGAAACAGCCGAAACAAACTCAGAGGTCATTGTCGCTTTTAAAGTCCAGACATAATCTCGGTGTTGTTCTCTTGGTTACAGTGTCGTTGGCAATGGTGACGATGGGTCTGACATCTGGCTATCCCACCTTGGTGTTGCCAAGGTTCCGCCACAATCAGACCAATGTCGATGTTGATGAGGTAAGTCAATTTACTTCCTTTTATAAACTATTTTGGGGTCGGCTTCCAGTCTAACCGAATGCAACTGAATACCAGTATTTTACTTGGAGCGACTGCCTATCAGACCTCCACAACCCAGTTAGTACTGGGTAATACGATACCCCTTGGTAAGACTAGTTGTTACACTTTTTGTGCCACTGACTACCTAACGAATGTCAAAGATCTACAAATGACACCCGGGACCAACGGCTTAACATGCTTTCCGAGGCACGGAAGAAAGTCGGTATGTAATGGGTGGTCACCCATCCACAGACCAACCTAGGCAAGCACGGCTTAACCTAAAGATCGACCCGAGCGGCTGTTATTATTTAGCCATCAGCTCCTCGTAATAATTTATAATAGTTCAATAATATTAATCGGGTTGTGAGAGTTTACCGCATTATGCATAACACCGGATGTGAATCATACGGCTTATTTATATCGTTATTCCATTATATTATACAATAATAATTTATGAAAACTACATAGTACTATTAATATACGTGGTATTTTGATATCATGCAATTAAAATAATAATTTGCGTCCAGAACAAAACACTTAGGTGACCATTAGTCAAAATACTTGCGTATTACTATTTTAAGTGAATTTTGTTGCCCTATCTGATGGGGAGAGTCATGGACTCACGGCCGAATAGGTACAAGGACAAACGAGTAGAGATAGCAAATAAAAAAGCTGTTTTTTGTGTGACTGAGTCTTCACCTGCGCACGGTGTTGTCAGTCCCTCCGTTTCTTGAGCGAGAAAATAGTTCCAGTTCAAAGTCTATGGTGACTCGGAAGATAGCTGCGAGTGACGGTCTGCGAAGGTATAACGGTTCAAACTTTATAGGGGCTCGGAACATGTAACGTAAAGCTGCGCAGAACACGATGATTTCAGCGGGGCTCAGAGGACGCATAGTCTTGACTGTATAATGCGCAGACAGTCACTCGCAGCTAACTTCCTAGGACAAGTGCCTATCTAATTTAGACGAAGAAAATCCGTTGACAGCTTCCCAAAGGAACCATCCTGTGCTGAACAAAAAATTGAACGTAAAGAATTTATTTTCACGATTTATGCTACAGTCTTTTCCTATTACGCAAAAGGGGGCTTAAATGGATATCAATTCGTAGGTCATAAAGACGAGAAGCAATATTTACTTGACAGTAATACGGATACTCGTACGAATACCTTTACGGATGACAGTTATACGTGACGGCGGTGCAAATAATCTAAAGGGTGTAAATAGACCCTTAACGAAGCCGAAAGGCACTTGTTCTCCCCGTCATTGCGATCATTTTTTTGTTCTGGACCATACCTGGGAACCTTCTAGTTACGGAGATATTGGGGGTCAAAGTTCCAACTTTTTCACAAGTTTTTAAAAAAATACATGATTTTAATGTAAGATTTTTACTTTAAACACCTCCACGACCCCCGTACTATTCAATCCATCCACCAGCATAATGTTTTGAGTAAGTTACATTGAGTCCTACCGTAAAGCGTGATTTTTTACCCCAAAAAAAAAAGTCGTTTCCCAGAAATAATTTTTGCGTAAAGTTACTTAGTTTGATGTACAGAATGCTTGGTTAACGGCTTCGTGAAGGGTCTGTTTACACCCGGTATAATAGAAACCATCGTGGTTGCCATTATCAGTACTTATCTGTAACCGATGAATCAGAACAGATCTTGGAAAACACTCCCTATAATACCATTATTTATACAAGGTGTAGTAACATAATGAACGCAAAAACTTTTGCGTGTCTTGGACCATGAAAAAATACTGGTATTCAGCTGCATCCGGTTAGACAGGAAGCCGACCCCAACATAGTTGGGAAAAGTCTAGGCAGATGATGATGTCTTGGACTATGAAACTATTAAACTTTTGTTCTAAGAGCTCTTCAAATTCGCAAAAAAATATTGGATCTTCTACAGGAATTGACGCGATCAGCTGATCAACATGTATTGTAAACCTTAGAAAAAAGTGATGAATTTCCAAAATTCATATAACAAAAGTTGTTCAGGATCATGGTTTGAGTCACCACAGGTTGTGTGTTTATTATGTTACAGTTACACCTAGTATAAGTATAATAGGCAATGGGAAAATAAGAAAGGTCGTGATACGCCTTAAAAGACTATATTGAAGCGGTGAAAACTTCCTAAATATTCCTTTTTAGGGTTCCCTACGTCTAAAGGAAAAAACGGAACCCTTATAAAATCCCTCGCGTGTCTTGTTTGTCTGTCCATCTGTCACTGCCAATTTATTTCGAAACTACTGGACCGATTGAGTTGTTTGGGATACATATTTAAGTCGGTGACCCAAAGACGGACGTGTAACGTAAATTAATGAATTATAAACATCGGGGCCACTTTTGGGTGTAAACTAGAAAATGAAAAAAAAAAAAAGTTTTGCAAACAATATCTTATTACATATCAAATGAAAGGGCTCATTGTGAGCATCTCAAATATTTTTGTAAATAATTTTAAGATAAATAGTTTTGAAGTTATTTAAGAAAATAGGCGAAAATAAACCATTCCCCCACCCCCCTTAACACAGGAACAGCAGGGCCGAAAATTTGAAAAAAAAAACAAAAATAGTTCTTTGCCTATAGATGACAAGAAAACCTATAAGAAAGCCATAACAACCAATATTAAAAATAAATTAAAAATTAAAGGGGGCTCGCCTACTACGATGGTATGGAACCCTTCATGCGCGAGTCCGACTCGCACTTGGCCGGTTTTTTTTCCTTTTCCTTAAAAAGACAAATCAATTCAGACGACAGGCGCCTTGTGAATATCACAAGCATGCACAGCAAGCACTTAGGGTCCTCACCTCCTTCTGCGAAGCAGTCATGCTAGCGAAGGAGGTGGAGGGACGTGAGAGGGAGAGAATCTCTCGTCCCAACCGCCGCGGGCGACGCACCGGGCGTCGGGGGCCACGTGGTGGCTCCCGGCCACCGTAGGCGCGGGCCTGTGGACGGTGAGTAATAGGTTAGCTCACCGTCCGTCCGTCTTATGACGACAGGCCGTGTCGACGGCGCGTTCGTGTTCCACGCGCGCCTCAAAGAGATGTCAGCAACTAGGAAGGGGCCCGCAAGGGCCGATGCCTGCCGGGGCTGCGGGACTGTTCGAAAGAGATACCGTGGCCCT
This sequence comes from Noctua pronuba, assembly GCA_905220335.1. Taxonomy (NCBI): domain Eukaryota; kingdom Metazoa; phylum Arthropoda; class Insecta; order Lepidoptera; family Noctuidae; genus Noctua; species Noctua pronuba. The sequence goes on along the minus strand of LR999900.1, from coordinate 6,168,484 downwards.
GGAACACAAAGGGCAATGAAGGAACATGGATGGGTTTTAGTCAGTAAGAGTCTGACACTCCCTCCCACTCCACCCAGAGCGGGAGAAGTCATTTGATGATTTCCCATCCGTAAAAAAAAAAAAAAAAGCACTTAGGGTCAAAGTTTTCTGTAAACGCAACGCCTCAAAGATAAAATGGAAAGGTCAAAATGCTGCAGAAACGAAATGCTTTATAAACGATTGTCATTTGTCTAGAACTCTAGACCGTCAAATTCACTGAAGATGAAAATCATACAACTAAAAACTGTTTTCATTTATTTTTCAGTTGGAGACGTCGACGATGCTTCTTCTGATCCCGATCGGGTTCGCAGTAGGCTCGGTGGTTTGCGGCTACATTGCAGACAAGTTAGGGAGGCGAGTCACTATACTGGCGAGCGCACTGCCTATCACAGCGGGATCGGTAAGTAGGGGTACGATATGTGTCCGAACTTCGGCAAAAGCCGAAGACGAAGGCTTAATAAAAAGACTAGATTTTACCCGCGGATTCGCTTGCGTTATTGTCGGAAATTATTCTATAGGAAAGCTTTTAATATAGCTTTCCATTAGTGAAAGAATCGGAATCGGATCAGTAGTTCCGGAGATTACCCCTGCTTACAAAACAAACAAACAAATACCTCTTTATAATATTAGTATAGATATAATATCTCTTCTTCTAGTTAGAGATAGTGGTTGGTCATGCTATGCGTGTCGCGCACTGATGTTTAAATTCTTGGTACCTCCTATGTACTACGATAAAGGTTACTACGTGGATCTATTTATATAACTCATCGGTTTGTTGAATCACTAACACAGTCAATTGTTTGACAATTGACACAATGGCCAATAAAATAGGAATGACCAGTGGCAGGCAAATGTGTTATAATGGCAAGTGTAGGTCTACCATTATGGAGCTTCACAACATCGCATTACCGAGCAATGAAATGTGTACGTTTAGCAAAATTAAAAAGCGATTTTCCCGAGATAACAGCACACACAGATGATACAGTGTGGCTTCCAGAATACTATGTTCGAGAAAACGTATTGTACGGTCTCAACTTTGCGAACGCAGCAACCTACTTGAATGTCGTGCGTCACAAATATTACGCTATAATTGCCTCTTTAACTTGTACCCTTGACATTTTAATATAACTTTAAACACAACGTGTGGTTCTTTCTGTGTACTCCACAACTAAACCAACATCAACTAAGTGATAGTGTAGGGTGCCTACAACCATTGGCTGCTACACGTATAATGTTAATCAATACAGTAAGAGGAAATCGCTTTTGAATTTTGCTAAGTGACTCGCTTACATTGCTCGTGACTGTAAAACCTTTGCCTTAAATACAATCCGTGAGCAAAATTATAATATATTATTGTATATACTATGGTCCTGACAATGCTTCGCACGGGCCACGGGTACAACCTACTGACTGATTTGGCGGAAAAGGATTTGAGATTGAGATATATTTTTTTTTTATTCTCTGTTCCGGAATAAATTCTCCAAATTATGCTGAAACCTGCATCACGAAATGCGTTGAGCAGCTTAGATGAACTACGGTCTAACTTTGCTTTGTTTACTATTTTTAATGATCATGAAGTGGTACAGAGTATCAGCTATTCCTTTGTAAATGGCCGCTGATTGAAGTACTCCTTTTTCCCGATTGCGCGACGCAAAGGAATTTTATTCTGTTTTATTATTTTACTTATTTTGTATCTTTTTCAGATATGTATAGTGTTTGCTGTAAAAGCATGGCAAGTGTGCTTCACGTCATTTCTATGGAATTGCGGTTCAGGCATGATCAGTACGGTACGTGTTTATTGAATTATTAATCAAAATAGATCAGAAAGAGGTGTCGAGACCACCTTAGCTCATAGCGAGGGCGGGTTAGAGATGGTGCGGGACAAGATCTCTTGAAAAGACTTGGGGAAGGCCTTTACCAAGCACATGGGACAGTACGACTTAGTAAATAAGGATCTCGTCTTCATCATCTTAGAGACTGAATCTTTCAATTCCATATTAAGATTCGGAGATTTTTGCTTATGAATAAGTGGATTGAGTAGGGGAAGATCAAACGATGTCGCTAGGAAGGAAGTGAATACTGATGGCTGATCGTGATGTATATAGTCGTTTCCCAGCAATCATTTTTGCGTAGAGTTACTTAGTCTGATGTACAGAATGCTTGGTTGATGGCTTTGTGAAGGGTCCGTTTACACCCTGTATATGCGAGTAGTCTGATCTGAGTCGATCGTACAATGCAATAATAGTTTCTAATCTATCAGAATTCAATTAAAAAAAATGGATCATTTATTTAACTTTGTTTGTTTCTCAGGTCATCAACTACTATATGACAGAAATAGCAGACAAAGACGTGAGGGGACAACTGCAAATTATCATCGGATTTATGTTCAAACTCGGGATGCTATTCGCCATGACTGTGGGGCCCTTCCTGTCTTACGAGACTCTGAACTATGTCATGTTCGCCCTACCGTTGCTGTACTTCGCCACCTGCTGGTGGATTCCAGAGTCGCCATATTTTTGCCTGAAAAATAAGAATCTGGAAGGGGCTAGAAAATCACTTCGGAAATTGAGAGGATATAAGGATGAGAAGGTATTTTTGTGCTCTGAGGTGGAAATACTTGCCTTTGCCTAGGGATATAATAGCATAACATATGTTCTGCTTCATCTTGGGTAAACCATAAATCAAAATTAATTATTACAAAGGCCTCTTCTACTGAAATTAGCTCAAATAAACAATTCACGTTCCTCAAAATCGTTTGGATTTGCCTCAAAACGTAAAATGCCGGATAGCATGACTGCATTCCCGGACACCCGAATAAACCCCAGGGTCTCTCTGCTTCAGGTTTTGGAGGATGAACTACTAACCTTACAGGCGAATGTCAAAAACGAAATGAAACACTCCAGCTCAGTGAAGGAATTATTCGTCGGAGTGCAGTACAGGAAAGCCATTATAATAGCTACTGGTAAGTCGATGTTCACTTAATTATGGCGAAGCTTCAAGTAAGAGGTGGCTTCCATAAGCGGTTGTATCAAATAGCAGTAGCATGGGCGTACCCAGCATTTTTTAAGGGGTGGGTCAGAAGTAAATCGCCTAAGTAGTAGGAAATTAAAAATGCTTTTTATTTACTGACTGATACGTTTTATTGACTGCACTACACCTTATTTCAATAATAACCTGCGAGAGTTCTGGCATCATACAGAGGCCGACAAATCGGTTTTCTGTCATTGTTGACCTTAACCAAGTTTTTATTTTAATGTGAAAAAATTTAAAGTACCCAAATGAATATAATTTTGTAATTATATTAATTTTGCCTAAACATTCTAAGCTTCGGGTCAGAGAGCAGGGTGGGGCAAATGCCCCATCTTGCCTCACCGTGGGTGGGTACGCCCATGAGCCGTAGTCGTCTTTTGCGCGGCTGTCATACATGTCCGACTTCAAAAATGAAGAGCTTCTAGTTGTTTAGTTTTCTTTATTGCTGCGTACATTATTGTGTTTAAAAAATAATGTAGATCAAAGTGCGACTCTTAAAACAGTAACTATAATAAGACAATCCTTCGTGATTCCAGGACTGAAACTAACTGTGATGATGACTGGTGCGACGGTGACAAAGCAGTATCTTTTATTAATCATAAAAGAGACCAAGTTGGAAATTAAAGAATCCCTAGTCTCCATCATATATGGATCAATTACATTCATTGCCAGTAAGTAACCCAGTGATGTTGTTGATCTTGAGTTTAAGCGGTAATCGTGGTGATTGTATCATAGTCATCTCCACACTTGTGTTTTATTGTGCACATGTAATCACACCATCTGTGAACTCTCCATAAACAATCTAGTTTATTAATAACTAGCCGTTGCCCGCGACCTTCGTCAAGTTCAGTCCTTCGCCGTATTATAAAAACACTACTTCCCTCTTTGAATCGGATTTTGCTAACAATTTCAAGAGTTTAATTTTTTTCCACGGAAACCTAATCATTTTTCTAAAATTAAAGCCTATTTTACTTTCTATAACATCAGTTATTTGCCGCCTCGCACGCCATTCTGCATAGTAAAAATGAGGGCGCGGTACTTGATCATTATTTTGGTGCGGAGTTATTTTAAAACTGTGATATCTCCTAAGATATTCATTGAAATCAAATGATGCAAGGACAATTTTATTCAAAATTAAATACTTGTGATGAAAAACATACTTGTTTGGATAAGGATTAATACCATGTTTATAAAAACACCTTCGCAAATAATACATTATTTTAGAACAAGACAAAGATTACCATAAAAAAGGTTACAGTGAGTCAACCATAAAAGATAGACATATAACATAGATACATAGCGGGCTTTTTTGAGAACTTTTTAAGAGGAACGATTCCGTCAAACATAATTATTGCGTAACTTTAACCGATTATGCAGCGCACGCAACGGAAGCTCTCGAAATAAATACATTTTCCCCGTTTTTGCAAAATTTTTCATTGATCCTCCGCTCCTAGTGGTTGTAGCGTGATGTTATAATGTGTTGTGTTGTGTGTTCTTCCTCGATAAATGATCTATCTAACACTAAAATACTTTTTCAATTCGAACGAGTAGTTCCTGAGATTAGCGCGTTCAACTAAACAAACAAAAAGACTCATCAACTTTAAAATATTAGTATCGATTATTTTGAAGATCAACATTTGTTTTGCAGGTCTGCTGACTTCGCAGGTAGTAGACAGAGTGGGTCGCCGGCCTCTCCTCGTGTATTCGTATATCGGTACAGGCGCCTCGCTCTTTGCTGTCGGTCTCTACTTCTTCATCCAAGAGGCCACCAACGTTAGCTCTGCCACCTTAACCACCATCAGCTTCATACCATATGTCGGCATTATTCTCGCCAGCGTCATCTCCACATTGGGTTTTAGTTCTCTCCTTTTTATCATCCCTGCAGAAATATTTCCTATAAACGTGAAAGCGATTGCTATTACTTGTCTTACTCTCTTTGGCGCTGCTTTAGCTTCTCTTATATCCTTTTTGTACCAAAGAGTCAAAGATTCATGTGGTTTGACTACTGTTTTTTGGATTTTTGCTGGTTTCTCATTTGTCGGTAGTGCATTTTCTTACTTCTTCGTCATAGAAACGAAAGGAAAATGTTTGAGCGACATTCAGAAACAATTACAAGGTGACGACCATGACGCTGGTGCTGAGGATCTTATGCTAGTGTCGAAGAAGTTAGAGAAATTTGCAACAAGTAACGATGAAGCTAAAAAAGGCACTGAAATGGAGGAACTTGAAAAGAAAGAGATTGTATAGGAAAAATATTATTATTTGATATCTCATATGAAATCTTAAATCTCTGAGTAGATTTACTGAAATCTCCGTAAGTTAGTAGTACTTGAAATACGTAAATATTAGTTGATTTTTATGCCATCTCAATAAGATATCCTGACGAATTTCTCAAGATTGCTTTGTGTAGAAAAGTTTACAATAAAGACTGCCATAGGTTTATCTAGATAACAGTTTCAAAACAAGAAATCTCGTTGCGCATTTAATAGTATTTACCGCATGAAAATGTTGTGTCCAATTGTTTGGATTACCTGAAGCCCGAATGAAAGATTTTGTATTGTATTCCTTCCTACTTCCGTACTGACTGATAATATATTTGCTGAAAGAGTTTTTACTATTCCTATTCTGTGACGACTATTATTTTTAACTCTGGGTATGAAAATAAAGGACATTGTCGGAAAGCTTCATACATTCTGAAATAATACACAATATTACTTAAAAATAGTTGAGTAGATTATATTTTACTGTAATCATACCAAATGTTGATAAACTTAAAGTATCATAGTATAATTTTATTACTTTAAATACATATAATTTTAGTTATTTTAATTATTGTGTTGTTATTGCTGTAAATGAAAGAACAAAAATGAGGAAGTCAGGAAGTGTTTTTAGGTTAAGTATTTCTTTTACTTTTATGATACTTAAACAATTTTTTTTTGCGTTTGTCCAGTTTTGGCTTTCCATCTATTTGACCTTTGATTGTAAGTTGTGATATCTACGTGCTTACGGTGCTAAAATATTCGAAATTAATATACAAAAAATGTTCTGGAAGCCGACCCCAACATAGTTAGGAAAAGGCTAGGCAGACGATAGTGATATAAAAATGTTGATCACTCTCTCTCTGTTGCCATTTTATTCCCAAAGGATTATTTAGGTATAATATATGAAAAAAACGTGGTCATGCTACGCGTGCAGGACCAGTTTTAAGTTAACATAGGCATTTGCTACGTCAACCGCTAGATGGCGTTGTAATTAATAGTGTGGTTTTAGCTCGATTTATTTGTTTGATAGATGTTATGCTTACCTCCTACATAATTGAGAAACGCTATACCAATATTAGGAAACAAAAATTGTTTATGGTATAACCATATTTTTTTTCAATTAGGTAAACTGATTACTGTGTCCTGGAGTGTAAATGTGGTGCTGTTCCACAAACGATGTGGCAATTAATATTGTGTCTTGCGAGTCCTGTAGTTTGTTAATTACAGGAACCGGTGGACGCTACTGAAGGCTCCAAACTAGTGGCTCAGTTCTGGGCCGACTTAATTTAGATTGCCATCGACACGCTAAGAAGAAGTTTATTAGGTTATTACAAAAGTTTTTTTTCTAAATCTTTTGTCATGTTAGGAGATGCTAAAGTTGCCAAATGGGCACTTTTCGTGGTAGGTATTCTTTTATCTTAAGAATTTGATATGGAAAATTTGTACTTATTGTTGTAAGTGTGATAATCATATTAAAAACATGTTAAGACTGTGTATGCCTTTATTATAATCGGCCTAAAAACTGGATTTAAGGCCAGTTGTGTATTTAAAAGGAAATATGAAACAATGAGTCCAACTAAAACGATATTATGCATATTATTGCATTTAAAATTATTTTTTTCATTTTTCTTTTTGCTGGGCTTTTTGGTCTTTTACTGGGGTATCATAGAGACTTAAAAACTTCTCGAATCGCCATCCGAAATGTTATAATACCTTGTATACTATTTTGAAACTATACAATGATTAAAATAAAGAAAATCTATATCTCATATTGCGTTTTTCTTTTTTCCCGCTGAACTGTAGTGTTACGACTATGTATTTATTTACGAGCCCAATGGTCCATAACCAAGATAGTTACAGGTTAAAAAACACTTATGGGTTTTTTTTTTTTTTTTTACCGATGGGAAATCATCAAATGACTTCTCCCGCTCTGGGTGGAGTGGGAGGGAGTGTCAGACTCTTACTGACTAAAACCCATCCATGTTCCTTCATTGCCCTTTGTGTTCAGGGCCACGGTATCTCTTTCGAACAGTCCCGCAGCCCCGGCAGGCATCGGCCCTTGCGGGCCCCTTCCTGGTTGCTGACATCTCTTTGAGGCGCGCGTGGAACACGAACGCGCCGTCGACACGGCCTGTCGTCATAAGACGGACGGACGGTGAGCTAACCCATTACTCACCGTCCACAGGCCCGCGCCTACGGTGGCCGGGAGCCACCACGTGGCCCCCGACGCCCGGTGCTTCGCCCGCGGCGGCTGGGACGTGAGATTCTCTCCCTCTCACGTCCCGCCACCTCCTTCGCTAGCATGACTGCTTCGCAGAAGGAGGTGACGGCTTCCCATTCCGTCTCGCTCCGGACCATGGCCTGAACCAGGGCCGGGAGCGAGAGGTCGCCGCCGCCGATCGCCGCTACGAGGACACGGCGGAGCTCCGCCCAAGCGGGGCAGACCTCCACGGTATGCGCCACCGTGTCCTCCGGACGATCCTAACAATGATAACACCCGGGCGTTTCCTCCCGCCCGATTCGGTGCAGGAACCTCCCGAAACAACCGTGTCCGGTGAGGACCTGCGTCAGGCGGAAGGTGAGGGCGCCGTGGCGCCTCTCTAGCCACTCCTCAAAGAGGGGACTTATCGCCACTATTGTGGCGTGCCCTGCACTGGGTTGCGACAGTCGCTGTCTCCATGTCGCCATGAGATCGCGTCGGAGGTCTGTCCGCTGAGCGGTGATTTGCCGCGGCAGCGGAGTTTCCCCCCGACGTAGTGCCCCCGCGCGCCATTCATGCAGGCGCGCGAGGACTATCGCCTCCAGATCCCATGGCGGCAATCCGGCTAGGAGGCTCGCCGCCTCGCGGGAGATCGTGCGGTACCCCCGGATCAGCCTTACGGCTACGACCTTTTGGGGCGCGTTCAGGTAGTGCGCGGCACGCCGCTTAATTGAACGCGCCCACACCGGGGCCCCGTAAAGGGCCATGGACCGCACGACCCCCGCGTAGAGCCTACGGCAGGAGGCGTTTGGACCCCTCAGGTTGGGCAAGAGCCGCTTGAAGGCAGCCCCGGCCCGTTCCAGTTTGGGAGCCAAACGTCGGAAGTGCTCAACGAAGTTCCACCGGCTGTCGAGGACGAGTCCTAGGTACTTCAAAGTCGACTCGACGCCGATGGGAACCCCTCCTACCGTCAGCGTGGATCCCGACGGTGGCGCATTCCGAGGCCCATGAAAGCTCATGGCCTCGGACTTGTGCAAGGCCACCTCGAGACCCAATTGCCGGATCCTCTCAACGACTATCGCAACCCCGCGTGTGTGTTCGGCCGCCGCCTCGTGCGACCTCCCTTGTGCCAGTACCAGCGTGTCGTCAGCGTAACAGACTACGCTGACACCGCTAGGGAGGTCGGCGCGCAGCACCCAGTCGTAACCGTTGTTCCACAAGGGCGGCCCTAGAACCGACCCCTGTGGGACACCGCACGACATCTCTCGCCGGTTCCATTCTCCGTTTGGACCAGGGTAGATGACATACCTGTCAGACAGGTAGTCCCCGACTACACGACGGAGGTAGGTGGGCACCCGGTGATACCGGAGTGCCTCCCCAATGCAGCTCCAGGGCATGGAGTTGAAGGCGTTGGCGATGTCGAGCGACACCGCCAAGACGACCCCACCCCGGGACACCGCGTCCCCCGTCGTGAGGGCTCGCACGCGCATGATGGCGTCCACCGTCGAGCGCCCCTTGCGGAAACCAAACTGGTGTTCCGCAAGATCCGGCCCCATTCCCGCAAGGTGCCCGGCGAGGCGGTTTGCAATGACTCTTTCAAAGAGCTTGCCCACCTCGTCGAGCAACACAATGGGCCGGTATGCGGACGGAGAGTCCGCAGGGCGCCCTGGCTTCCGTATGAGGACCAGCTTGCCCGTCTTCCAACGAAGCGGGAACTGGCCTCTCTCCAAGCATGCGCTTAGGAGCCCTTCCAGTCGGGACCCGAGAGCCTCAGAGGCCAGGACCCAGGCTTTGCCAGGTAAGCCATCGGGTCCCGGGGCGGCAGTTTTGGCCTTAAGCCTGCCTACCGCCACTCTCAGGTCTACCCCAGTCACCTCCGGAACGTCGTCATCGTCGTCGCTGTGGTCCGCTTCCGGCACCGCAAGCGGCGGAGCCATAGGCGGGGGAGTATGCTCCCCTCGCGAAGGGAACAGAGCGCTCACCACGTCCTCCACGAGCTCAGGCCGGAGACTCTGCGTCAGCGGGGGGGCCCAGGTGCGGAGTTTGTCCCGCACCATCTTATAAGGGCGCCCCCACGGATCTCCGTCGAGAGTCCCCAGCATCTCCTCGCGGGCCAGATCCTTGGCCCGCTGGACAGCCTCTTGGAGGGCGGTCTTCGCTGCTCTGTAACCCTCGTACAGCTCCGCCTCGATGGCTGCCGCATCCGGAGGGCGGATGCGGAGCCTGCGATGCCTGGTGTACAGGTGGCGCGCGGCGACGCACGCCTCGCGCAGAGTCGTAAGCTCTCGCGACCACCAGTACACCTGACGCCGGGCAACACTTATGGGTAAACATACAATTTTAGTAGCCCGTGTCAGCAATGACAGCTAAAGCTAAAGATACGCTAACCTCAAGCATAGGTGACAGACTGGCAGCCATTTTGACTTTTGTGGCGCACAACAAAGAATATAATACTTATACCAAGCGTACAATGTAACTGTTTATGTTGAAAGAATCCTCTTAAAAATCAAAAATTCTTAAAGGTTTTAAAGTGCCCCCAAGATTTCCGAAAACTACTACATAATTATGTTTAGGCAGCGAACTAAAATATTTAAATATAATTATGTAGAATCCTACTACTTTTACTAATATTATAAACTAGCTGTGCCCCGCGGTTTCACCCGCGTTTTTCTAGTTTCCGTGGAAATACCGAGCCTCCCTCAATAAATGGACTATTGAATATTTAAACAGTTTTCATATCAGATCAGTATTTCCCGAGATTACCGCGTTCATAACAAACAACCAAACTTTTCAGCTTTATAATATTAGTAGTAGTAGTAGTCTTGCTTGCATCAAGCGCGCGTGGATTTCCTTAGCAGAGTTATTTTAGAAATGTATTTATTATACTCTTCAAAGTTCTTATACTTACAATCATCAACAAATATATTTCGAAAAAGATTATTACAGGATTTTATGTTGATAAAAAACTCTATGGCCCATAACTCATTAATAGGTACCAACTCTTAACATCTTACACACGTGATAACTTTTAAACGAAATATCCGATTGAGATGAAACAAAAAGTATTTTACTTCTACATAAATACTCTTGATAACATAATGCTTAATTTCGATAAAGATTAATATTACGATACATATTTAACGTAGTTTTTTTTCTTCAGACGATTTAATAATTATTTTGAACACAAAATCGGTTATTGTGATTAAACCATGATAGCTAGATATATGTTCTCGCGGACTTTTTTGTAGGTCTTAATGGGATCTACAAACCCGTAGTACATTATTTTGTTCTATTGTCAATAGTTTTTGCAGCGCACGCAAAAATAGGTTTTCGATTTTACACCTTGTGTTACAAAATAGCAATTTTATTACGGATCCCTAATTTTGAAAAAAAGAAACATAGCCTATAGCCTTTCTCGATAAATGGACTACCCAACACTGAAAGAATCATTCAAATCGGTCAGTAGTTCCAGAGATTAGCGCGTTCAAACAAACAAACAAACAAACAAACAAACACTGCAGCTTTATAATATTAGTATAGACTAGCTGTTCCCCGCGACCTTCGTCCGCGTCAAGTTATTAAAAATACAATTTTCCCCGTTTTTGCAACATTTTTCATTGCTGCTACGCTCCTATTGGTCGTAGCGTGATGATATATAGCCTATAGCCTTCCTCGATAAATGGACTACCCAACACTGAAAGAATCATTCAAATCCGACCAGTAGTTCCAGAGATTAGCGCGTTCAAACAAACAAACAAACACTGCAGCTTTATAATATTAGTATAGATACGAAAGTAAGTTTGTTTCATGTGTGATCAACTGATCATCCAGAAATTTTGCAAATACGTTGTCAGGTGTACAGCAACGCACATAGGGTACCTACCTTTCATCCCGAAAAAAGTACTCTTCCCGAGGAAAACAACAAAAACGTTCTTATGATAATAGATGGCGCCACGTGTCTTTCGAATCATCATTGAATATTATTATTACAAGCAGCAAATTGATTGCCAAATTAACACGAGCAAAACCGCGGGCAAAAGCTAGTTTAAAAATAAAAACAACAAGTTTGGTAGAATAATCTATTTTTAACACTGGAAAGTTGCTAATACTAAAAGACGCTAAGGATAATACTTTTTCTTTCTTTCTTTCTTTCTAATGGAAAAGGATTCAATCTACACAAACTACAGGCTACGGTTTCGTGATGGGTTCGACGTGTTTCATACTTTTAACTCATTGAAAAAACCTGCCTTTTCTCATGTTAATTCTTTTAGTTCTGTACTTTCCTTAACACCATCAGCAGTTACATCTTCCTTCAAATTTTCATCAGCGTCATCGTAAATATTACCTTGCAATTCAATTTGGATTTCTCTCAAGCTTTTCCCTTTAGTTTCGGGCACAACAAAATATGTAAAAACTGCTCCACTAAAAGCCATACCGGCATAAAACCAGAATACTCCGTACAATCCCGTCCAATCCTCCATTACCTGATATCCCTTCACCACTGTAAAAGTTATGAATGCTGTGAAAATATTTAGCACAGTCATGGACACCGATCTGACATTCAAAGGGAAAATTTCAGACGGAATTATAAAGATTAATGTATCAAATCCTATGCTAGATATGACTATAGAGCAAATAATTCCAACGAATACAACGAAACGAAAAGGATTTGAGGATTCATCGTCGATTCCAATAACTTTTTGAAGAAAGAAGTAGGTTCCGACAGTGGCCAGCATGGTACAGGAGCCTAAGTAGGAGTAGATGAGCAATGGACGGCGGCCCACCCTGTCCACTATAACCGGTGACACCAAACCTGGAAATAAATTCAGCCTTAATTGATGTCAAACTTTAGAAGAAGCTCCTATCTAAAACTGTCGTAATCTCATTCGCATTCATTTCATCATCATCATCATCATTTGAGCCCGGAAGCAGCCGCTGTTGGGTACAGGTATCCCTTTTTTTTCTGCCACTTCCCTCTGTTCTGTGCGAGTGTGCGTCTCTTATCCATTTCTTGTAATGTAAATGTAATTATTATGTATTTGTCGGATCCGATCATTGGTACGGACATAAAATCAATTGGAAAGCGCGCCTGTATGCAGTGGTGACATCACAGCGTGCTTCTACAGGGCCCTGATATTCAGCTCGAGGCGAGGGTGACAGTCAATGTCTGATCGCGGTGGAGTTGAGACGTCTTGGAACTGTAGCCGATTCATTGTGCCCCGTGTTATTGTATTAAGCTGTAATCTCCAGTAATTCGTTAGTTTTGCTAGAAACAGTGTATCGCACCCAGTGTGTTTTCATAGCACGAAACCCATCGTCTGCCCACATGATGTATGTAACGAAATAAATCCGACATATTTATCATTGAGATGGTAACTCAAGGAGTTAGGAATAAAGCCGTAGTTCCAGGAAGCTATTGTTAGTTGTAGGTCTTGTTTACTCCTCAGAAAGTCTGTAGTATCGACACGAAAAGAAGAAGAAGAAGAAAGTCTGTACTTACCAACAGTAAATCGTACTGCTCCAAAAATAATGAGAGCTGTGGAAACTTGCAGACCGCAATTGCTCTGTTGGATGATACGTCCCAAGTATTGCTGGATAGGTATACTGCCTGCAAATATCTGAGTTACTCGTAGTCCTGAAAATGTAATTCCGAATTTACAATACGACACATCTGAAAAACTTCTAGTTTGTATCACTTTTTTTCTAGACTTAGATTTTTTTTAACTTGAGTGAGGTTTAAATCGTTTCTAGACCAAACCTACCAGTAGTTACAATAACTGCTTTCCTGTACTGTTTGCCAGTCAACAACTCTTTGACTGAACTAGATCGGAGCATTTCCTTCCTCACGTCAGACCTCATTAATGATAACTTCTCTTCGACCATCTGCAGAATATAAATTAGATAGTAAAAATAAGACGTAAAATAAAGGGTGTAAAAAGACCCTTAACGAAGCCGAAAGGCGCTTGTTATCCCCGTTATTGCTCTAGACCATACCTGGGAACCTTCCAGTTACGGAGGTCAAAGTTCTAACTTTTTCACAAGTTTTTTAAATACATGTTCTTAATGTAAGATTTTAACTTTGAACATCTCGACGACCCCCGTACTATTCAATCCATCCATCAGCACAATGTTTTGAGTGCGTTACTTTGAGTTTTACAACTTTATCTTTGGTCTATTGAACACAAAAACTACGAATTATTCCCGCGATGTTGACTCACGAAACAAATGACATATCTTTTAAAATGTTTACGCTTGACCTTACTACATCATCAAGTCCTGGATTCAATTTGCAGGTCAGGTAAAATGCTGTTGAGTTTTTCCAGCAGTAATTTGTAGTAGCCAGGGGTCAGAATCAGTGCCCGGTTGATGGGAATAGGCTTGCCCAATGAGATTATTTTGTCATGGTCGATACCGGTATACTAATGTTGATATATCTCTGCCATATCCTTCGGGGATGGCGTGTTGTTATGTTTAAGTACTTAAAACGAGACCCACCTTTTCATTATTTCTTCCGAAAAGACTCAGCAGCACATTTCTAGCGGCATCCACCTTCCCTTCTTTGAGCAAATAGTAAGGAGTTTCGGGGATTCCCCAGCAGGCCACGAAATAGCATATTGGTAGCGCTATCAACAAACAGCTCAGCACTTGATAAGTAACGAAGGAACCTATGGCCAGCACTAGGAGAGCTCCGAAACTGAACATGAATCTAGTACCAGCTGTCAAGGTACCTCGGATTTCTTTATCTGCTATTTCTGATAAATACACGCTTGAAACCTGAAATGGAAAAAAAAATACGAATTAATTTTCGCATATGAATTCGAGTGGTCGCAAGCGCGACTGCTGAGCATTAGGTCCTGGGTTCGATACCCGGGTCGGGTTGGGTATTGGGTTTTTCCCTCTATTAAGGGGGCGAGACTATTGCCATCAACCGAGTCCCATGTAATCATGGCACTTAAAAACATAACTGGCGAAATGTGGGTGTACAATTTGGTACATATTTGCCTAACCCTTCGGGGATTACAGGCGTGATGTTATGAATATTCACGCTAAATGATGAACATTGGATTGAAGATAAGAGAAAGATAGAAATAATAAGTAATTTTAGATCTTATCATATCGGTTCAGTCGCGACTGGGGGATCTTATATCAAGAGACTACACCTTAAAAAAAGTAAATAAGAAGCTAGGATTGCCCTCATTACATAGTGCATTTCAAAAGATCTACGAGTAATAACGCTCTGGGGTGTGAAAACACAAGGGCGCGAACCAAAGAAGATCTTATGCACACCAGTGCAAAGAACTTAACTTAAGGTCGACCGCACTCAAGTTCGAATCACACAAAGTCTGTCATCATCTGCTTAGCCTTTTCCCAACAAAGTTAGGGTCGGCTTCCAGTTTAACCGGATGCAGCTGAATACCAGTATTTTACATGGGGCGACTGCCTATCTGACCTCCACAACCCAGTTAGTACTGGGCAATACGATATCCCTGGGTAAGACTGGTTGTCAGACAATGTAGGTCTGTAATGGTACAAATTCGAGAGATTTAGACTAAATAGTTAGAGAATTGTAACATACAGCGTGTAAACGGACCCTTCACGAAGCCGTCAACCAAGCATTCTGTACATCAAACTAAGTAACTTTACGCAATTTTTTTTTCTGGGAAACGACTTTTTTTTTTTGGGTGAAAAATCACGTTTTACGGTAGGACTCAATGTAACGGACGCAAAAAATTGTGCTGACGGATGGCTTGAATAGTATGGGGGTCGTGGAGGTGTTTAAAGCAAAAATCTTCCATTAAAAGCATGTATTAAAAAAAAACTTGTGATAAAGTTGGAACTTTGACCCCCAATATCTCTGTAACTAGAAGGTTCCCAGGTATGGTCCAGAACAAAAAAATGATCGCTTTGACGGGAAGAACAAGTGCCTTTCGGCTTCGTTAAGGGTCTTTTTACACCCTTTATTCACGTTGGAACGAAATGCTGTAAAGATCATCGAGTGTGCTTATGTTATCCTACCTACACTTTTTATTATTTTATATGTACACATGTTTGAGCAAATAAATATATCTTATCCTTAGTGTGCTGTTGGATTTGCTCCGAATGTTGAAAATGCCTCAGCAGGGTCAATGTCTCTTAAAACCAACATTTATTTACTTGTTTAGATAGATACTTGCCGCACTTACAGTTTGCACCAAAGCGTGCAGCAAGGCAACAGCACAACATACTAACTAACTAAACTTAACTACTACTACTAAACAATTGTATGCAATAATTAAGCATAACTTTACTGCTACTCGTAAACATATCTAGATCCGGCTCCTGAGCAATCAGGGAGTTAAGTAGATTCATCGCCTGGGTTGTGGGCGCCAGAGAGAGAGCGTTTGGGTACGCACACAGGGAGCCGCGAACAGGCCTCGCGAGGCACAGGCCTGCGACCGCCGCGAATAGGCGTCGCGAGGCACAGGCCCGCGACCGCCGCGAGCAGGCCTCGCGAGGCACAGGCCCGCGACCGCCGCAGCCAGTCCGGATTTACTACCGTCAATGTAAGTAAGTACATATAGCGAGGTACCAACCGTTGTTATCATGCCAGATCCACCGCCCCACAAGAACCTGCCTATGTATAGCAGCCACGCCTTTGTTGCGCATAGCACGAACACCTGAAAGCAACATATTTCAGGATTAGTGGCTTTGCGAGAAAAGGATCGGTCGAATCACCCTTATTTGTATCAAAATGCAATTTCTTTAAGGGCCCAGTCCAGTAACATTGACAGCCCTTCGAAATATTCGCGAAAACTTTGTAAACCAAGTTTTTTTGACTAAAGTTATGAAGGAATTGCAATTATTTTTAGTGCACCATAATATTGGTTATATACTTAATAACTACGTATTTTTGAAAGGCGATGCCCTGGGAGCCAATTCTTAGTACTTACCGTACCAACAATGAAAGGAACAGCACTTGCTAAGAGGGTGACTCGCCTGCCGAATTTGTCAGAGACAAAGCTAGCAACCAGGCTGCCACAAACCATGCCTGGTGATATTATCGCCACTACCCACGAGATTTCACTCTGTAAAACAGACAAAGACATAAGTTCTGGGCTACACTTAAACGGGCACACATTCGGTGACACCTAAATCGATGCCTAAATTCTAAATTCGGTTATGGTTTCTTCCGGAAGTCGGTGAGTTTCGTTTGTTTCATTGACTTTTTTGTTATTTTCCAAATTTTTGTGTTTTTTTTGGAAGTCGGTTATTTTTTTTTGTAACAAGTTTTTTTCCCTAATCAGCTTGATATCCGCGCGAATATCTTGAAAACATGCAACTCATTTTAAAAAGGGGCACTCTTTTTTTCTTTGTGAGAAAATTATTAGTTTAGTGGTGAGTAAATCGGACCTGCAAACGGAAATGAGTTCATCATCTTCCTGCCCTTGTCCCATGTTACTTGGGGTCGGCGCAACACAATTTTTCTTCCATTCTCCCCTGTCAACCGTCACGCAATCATTTACACCTTTTTCCTTCATAGCATTCCTCACACAATCCATCCAACGTTTCCTTGGTCTTCCTCTCCCTCTCCGTCCATCAACATTTATATTCATGGCTCTTTTAGTCACATGCGATTCGTCCCTCCTCATCACATATCCATACCAAGACAGTCGATTCTCTATCAAGTGAGAAATGAGGTAATGTGGTAACAAACATAAAAAAACAGCCGAATTGAGAACCTCCTCCTCTTTAGAAGTCGGTTAAAAAAAAATATGGCTATGCCTACTGTGTTATTGGTGGTCTTCAGTGGTGCAATAAAACACTCGCATTTTGGTAGAGAAGATTCAACCAACTTGAATGCTACTGACATGTTTGTTCCAAGCTATAGACCTGATTCATGTTAGACTTATTTTTATGTTATCTTGAGAATTCATTGACTGCTAGCGAAGACATTAAATATTGGTTTTATGATAATAAAAAAGTAGATATCACGTGATAACACAATGATTTCTGTTATTACACAATAAACAAGGTGTAAAGAGATCATTCACTCACAAAATCGTCATCTACCCAGCCTTTTCCCAACTATGTTAGGGTCGGCTTCCAGTCTAACCGGATGCAGCTAAATACCAATATTTTACATGGAGCGACTGCCTAACTGACCGCCACAACGCAGTTAGTACTGGGGAATACGATAACCCTTGGTGAGACTGAATGTCAGACTTTCAGGTCTCTGGCTATCTTTAACAACTGTCAAAGATCTATTAATGACAGCCGGGACCAACGGCACGGAGGGAACTCGGTATGTAAAGGTCCACCCAGGTGTCACCCATCCACGGATCAACCTAGGCAAACACGGCTGTACCTAAGCTTATCCTGTTATTATTTAGCCACGGGCACTTCTTCAAATACAAAAATATTACCAAATACAAAAATATTACTAAATACAAAAATATTACCAAATACAAAAATATTACCAAATAAAAAAATATTACCTTATGCACTCGGGTTCGAACCCAAGTGCATTAATTTCAACACCCACGAAATACAACTCGTAAAGCTTGTTGCCATCCAAAGAAATCCTCATATCATGTCTTGTCTACTTACACTTGAAATAGGGAAGCTGGTCTCGTTATTATGAAACTTTGGCAAGATGGGAGCTGTCCAGAAGTAGGACGTGCTTGTCGTCATGGTTGCTAAAGATACTGAAACATAAAAAAAATGTTTGTAAATTTCTCCGACTTGGGATTATCCTTTCATGGCATATTATGATAAAAACAAGTTAGTTTGGATAATTTTCAATGAGAAAAGTAATCAGTTGATAGAATATATGCATAGTCTAGCGCTAATATAGCAGCTATGATAGCCAAGTGGTGTGATCGTCGGACTGCCAAGTCATAGTCTCGAGTTCCCGACTACCTTTGATTTTTCGGATTCATGTGCGTATGGTATAATTATCACTTGCTTCGGTGAAAAAAAACATCGTGAGGGATCCCTCATGCCTGAGAGATATTTCTCGATGGCATGAAAAGCCAAGTCAGAGGCCCATTTAGAAAGTGGAACTAATGAGAATGATTTTGATTAACTTTAGTTTCACTTGTTCCACTAAGATGGACCATGGAACTAGTGAGACGAGTTCGATTAAGTTTTGTTTCATTAGTTCCATTATCAAAGTCCATGGAACTACTGAGAAAAAAAATCTCACTTGTTCCATGGACCTAATTGCTGGTGGAACAAATAAACATCAATAAGGTAACCTTTAAAAGGTTCAAAATCCCCGACCTTCACAAGACTTGGTTAAATAAACACTAAAATTAAATAAAGTTTTTGCTGGCAAACTTTTTTTGTGTTTCGTTTTGATGTTTATTCATCAAAAATATAAACAAACAGTAGGCCCTGCCCAGAGGCAGTGGTAACAAAACCAGTATAAGCTGGCCTCTTATTCTTCTTAAATTCTACTTCTGACTAGTCTAGATGACTAGTAGTGTTATTATTGACGTTAAATGAACCATTTTTCGTTACAAGTGAATTTGCTTTCTCATATTTTAAAATGTTGAGTACCTCTACACAATTGCATTACACGTTACACCTAATTAAAAATAGGCCTCCTGTCCTGAGTTTTCGGTCACGGCGGAGATTAGTCATACGCTCGGGAGATATTATAGTGCACAAGTGTGTGCGCAGACGCAGGTGCACTATAATATCGATCGATTGGAGATGGATCAGGCGCAGGACCAACGGCTTAACATGCTTTCTGAGGCTCGGAGGTATCATACTGCCAACTTCCAAAATCCGGGCTGAAATTTCTATCATAAAAACTTAATAATAGCACTTTTTGGCCGATCCGGGAAGCGAAACTAGGATCAATCATAGACCAATGCGCCGGTTAATCAAAGAAAGCCTATCTACTAACAAAGAAAGTGAGGCATTTTATTTTCATTTTGTCTCAATTCACAGTGATATTGCATAAGATCTTTAAGGTCAAGTTCTTGGTATCACTGGTTTATCTCGAGTGCTCTCTCAATGTTATCACTTATCAGACACGTGTACTATGAACTGTGTTTCCTCCTTTGATATTATTGAGTAATTTCTCGGTGAAGTTTTAGATCTTCCTGCTTACCCCAAAACACGTGTGTAACATGAAGTTAATATGTAAGGGTAACAAAAATGCAAGAGAAGATAACTTACCGGCAAATGCCGCCAAATACTGCATTCTATTATTCTGGCCCATTTTTTATACTGACGTGTAAAAACTACTACACATAAAACTACAAGTACACTACACTTCTCTACAGTACACTTATGGCAAAAACGATACACAAATATTTATTAACCACTTAAATATCAACACTTGAATCATAGAAAAACATTCTTGATCACACTCAAATCTTTTTTTGTTCTAACATTTTTTATCGTGAAGATTTTTAGTTAGCTCTGAACACGTTATCTTAATTTACCATCACAACACGACTGTTTCCTAGAATAGTTTTCTGTTAATAATAAATAAGAATTCTTATACAGGGTGTACGGGACAGCCCTCCACAAACTGATGGGGTGATTTCAGTATATCATACTAAAATGACCAGTACAAGAAATTATTTCAGGAATGTTATGGGAATCCAATAAAGATTTGTTTTATTTCCTCATACGCAATGTATCGCTACCGTGGCAAAACGCACGTAACGAACGGCAAGCGCGACGACGAGTTCAATGAACTTTTTAGCTTGGCAGGAAGTCAATAACTGATTTCACGCGTCGTTCGTTAGAGTATTTCAACATCCATTGTTGGATTTTTGATTTTATCCGTATTATTTACATAAATGGACGTTCATGAATGAATACACGTTCTTCAACACACGTTTATTACCTGATATCAGCCAAAGCCACCACCATGGGCTAACACCTTATAAAATCAGCTACCTGCCAGTAAAAGTCCCGTCAAAAACGGTCCAACCGTTTCGGAGATTAGCCGGAACAAACAGATAGACAGGCAGATAGACTGACAAAAAAATGTGTTTTTTCATGTGCATTCAGTAAAAAGCTGTTATTTTGATATCACAATCAGACACTTCAATTTTATTTATTTTTATAGATGACGTAGGTGTGGCAGTCACGGGATCTTAGCCATTTTCATTTAATTTATTCATTTTTATGTCTTATATTCATTTTTTCAGTAGGTGCATAGCAATGCGGGTTTCATAATTATTGCCTGATGAAAATCTTAAGGCTCATGGACGAATGAATCCTCCAAAAATCAATGTAAAAAAAGTACCCGTACCTTGGATTTGTGAAGGATTCATTCATCATTCAAAAGTATCAGTTGAACATCCTGAACGGCGTAGATTTCTCACAAGCAGCAGTTAATGGTGAAGAGGTTATTTTGGAGAAATCGAACTTTTCGTTCGATTTCTCCAAAATAACCCAGTTTGGACCCCAAGTTATTGGGGCAAAATCGTTGCAAATTAGGTCTAGTACTGCCCATTTCAAGGAAGGACCCCAATTACCTATCACCCTGTATAGTATAATTCTAACGATCACACATTCGTCACATTAAAAATGAAAAAAAAAAAACATAATTTATGTCAAGTAAATTCACAAAACTATAAACTACAGAGACTACTCTCTAGTCGAAAACCATGATATAAAAACCATTTCGAATGCCCATTACTCGAAAACCGTGCGTCGTAAGGTCACTTAAAGAGGTTAATTGGTTTCCATGACCAATGTTAACCCGATGCTGCAATAAAATTGGTAGGTTTCCATAAAACTGGACTGTTCAAATTCTTTTTTTATAATAGACGAGTTTGGCTAAGGAGGAAGCCTCTGCCCAGCAGTGGGACAATAGAGGCTTAAGTAAAAAAAAAAATTTTTTTTTGATGCTCATAACGCTCCTGTCGCTTATACTCTAACTCCAACAAACCACTCCTAAGGCGACAATCTGACCCATTATATGCCATTAAAAGCCTTATTTTGGGCTAGTGAGTAGTATGTTTATGTCTCATGCTCCCCGAATGCGTATAATAATCATCCTCTTTTCGTTTGCACAATTACACAGGCTAAGTATGTGCTTCTAGATAGCACACAAAAAACATACAGAGCGGCAGTTTATTCCAATTATAAAAAAAAACCGACAAGTATGAGTTGGACTCGCCCACCGAGGGTTCCATACAAAAGGTACAAACGCCAGCAGATCAAGCTACCCGAAACTGTCAAATTTTCCGAATCAACCTTGAACCTAATCCTTTAGCGATAAAGTTGAAAATCTATTAAATAAATTTATAGTTTTCAGATTTTTCCCTGTACTTGTAGTATAAGACGATATTACTTGCCCATAGTTCTAGGTCAACGGAATGTAAACTTTAATAAAAAAAATTGATTCCCTTGAGAGTGTCGAATAAACGGCCGTGACTTTTTTTGATTTTTTCACAGCTTCAAGGGACTGTAGACCTGAGTATATGGATTTAATTTCAACTCGATACCTCTTCGCGGTACCGAGATAAAGGGTATTGACAGACAGACGAACAGACAGACGGACAATAAAGTGATCCTATAAGGGTTCCGCTTTTTCTTTTTCCTTAAAAACCGAATCCGTACTGACGGACAAACGGACAGATGATGACGAAATCATAAAGGCTCCATTTTAGCTTTTTGGCTAGGGAATCCTAAAAAAATAACGTCAGTGCGGTTTCATGGTAAAATAAATAATGGACGAAGCTAGGAAATAAGTCAACTAATGTTCACACACATTGAAGTAGTTAAATGATCTAATTTTTTTATTTATATTCAGTAACAGTATCTTATCTCACTTCTGCATCCTAATGTTTTATCTTTTTAGGAATAACCTTCGTATGAAAGCAATTTGTTCATAATACTTCAAAGATTTACAGATTTATGAAGACCAACATGCCATAGCTCGCCGTCCGTCCGTCTTATGACGACAGGCCGTGTCGTCGGCGCGTTCGTGTTTCACGCGCTACCTCAAAGAGTTGTCAGCAAACAGGCAGGGGCCGATGCCTGCCGGGGCTGCGGGACTGTTCGAAAGAGATACCGCGGCCCTGGAACACAAAGGGCAAAGAAGGAACATGGATGGGTTTTAGTCAGTGGCACTCCCTTCCACTCCGACCAGAGCGGGAGCGGTCATTTGATGACTTACCATCCAAAAAAAAAAAACCAACAAGCCATGCACCGGAATTTGCAAAAAAAAACGATTTTTTAAACATTTAATTTCTTTCATCCCCTATGTAACCCCCTTAAGGTATATAGATTTTCACCTTTGTCTTACCTTAGCTCTGCCTGATTAGTTTTTGTGAAAACGGTCACAAACCTCTGCCACCAAGCATTTACCTACCTGTATTGTTGATTTCCGACAGACAAATGATGACGGATGATTTATGTGTTTAACTGAGAACAAACTTTTTATGATGATAGTAATAATTTTGACAGCATACGTTAACCTTTTTATCTCGTAAATGTTTTGATAACATGATTCACTAGCATCCGAAACGCGGAAGAGGATACAAGAGTGTGACTTGTCAAACTATTCTTCTAAGATCTAAAGTGTGTCGTGAATTCGGTGAAATAATAGAATTTTTGGATTATAAAATAACTGCACGAACATGCAGGTTATATGTCTGGTTCATTTTGATACTTGGTTAAGCCAGGTTTAAGTAAAGTATTTTTTTGTTAGTATTTTTTCTAATTTGGGTGCACGTAAATTAGTGAGATGACGGAAGGGAGACATGCTCAATATTTAGTGGCAGCCGCCGGTGAGTTCCATTATTTTGTATTAAATCACAGTTTTTCTACTTCACTATTTCATTGTCAAACCCCGTTCCCACGGCGCGGCGTTATTGTATTATTCTGTACGATATTTTGCTGTAAAATTTTAGCATCACATGGCAGTTTTATACTGCTAATTTATAACCGTTTAGAACATTAGGTTATTGCTGTGTGATCCCAACTTTTTATTGTAAAATAAACGGGGTGGGGGGATTCTGACAACCAGTCTTACCCAGGGTTATCGTATTACCCAGTACTAACAGGGTTGTGGAGGTCAGATGGGCAGTTGCTCCATGTAAAATACTGGTATTCAGCTGCATCGGTTAGAGTGGAAACCGACCCCAATATAGTTGGGAAAAGGCTATGCAGATGATGATACGGGGTGGAAGGGACAGCGACGCGAAAAATGTCTATATGCGGGGGCTCAGAATTATGTACTGAATGCGTGGTAACCGTTTTCATGTAGGTGTCCCTTCTGCCCCGTATTGCAGGACAGCGCCGTGCGAACACAAAGCCTAAATCGCTTGGCCTGAAAGCATGAAATTTTGAGTTCCATAAACAAAAAAGTGAGCACAAATGAATATGCGTGTCCAGTGTAGCACCGGTCTACTCACACCAAGAAAGTAGGCATTGCCCTAAATGGGACGTTTCGGATAATATCAGGCTGCTGAAAACCAACACCATAAACTCTACCTGCTAGTAGGAGTAGCATTACCTGCGGTACGAAGGAATGTCGCGCGCTGGAAAAAAAAGAACCAGCCTAGAGAAGATTCCCAACATTCCCTGTACGACTACACAATGACCTCGGGTGGGCTTAAAAGTCGTAATAGCTTCTTAAGCTCTATACAGGCCATCCAGGATAAACCGTCAAATCTTCTGTCCCTAGGTAAACTGTCGAAAGTGATAAGATTTGAAGTTTATTTTATGGATAACTGTTATTAATGACTATCATGACGTTCACGGGCTCGAACATCTGTTCGAAATATTTTTTTGTACAGTCATTATGACTAAGTTACCTAAGGACAGTCGAAATGTGAGAAGTAAAATGTGGGAAGAGAAAGTACCCACCTCTTCCTGACTCCGTCAAATCCAGGGCACCTTTACCTCCCGGACATGATTTGCAGTAACCTAAGTGTATGGAAGGCACTCAATCGAAAATGGGGGATTAAAGATCCTACCGTCACTTAGTGTGAATGTCATGCTCCCGACCAGACATGGCCCACTTGCTGGAAATGGTCCAATTTGTCCACACACTTGCACATTAGAGGACTTCAAATGTGCTACAGTCGCGGCGATTAACGTAGCCTATTGGGCTACCATCAATACGAATGAAGAAGAAGAAACACATAGGAACAATATTAGAAAATTCATCTTGTATGGAGTCCGTCATTTTTGCGAATGGGGAATCCCATCACCGTGATTGGATTTCTCATTAGCAAAAATGCAAAAAAAAACTTGACTGCTTATGTAATGTTTAATTTTTTTTTGTAAATGTTTTTTCTTATTTCTTACCCGTCTTTTGTGAATAATTACTTATCATCAGATCGCGTTATGGTCGATAAATATTCAAGGGGGTTTTTTGTGTGGCATTGGATGCTGGTAGCGCTCTAACGCGGTGGTTGTGGCGATTCTTGGGGAAGGTATGAACGGTGTAAGGGACATTCAAACTGTTACCATGAATTTAACGTTTGATTCTAGACAACCTAGAAAAAAAAACATACATGGGTGCAAGACCTTTACGGTCAAACCGTATAGACGAGCTGATTATTCCTATAACTGTCAAAGAATTTCAACCCTAGTGGGCCTAGAATCATGTACTGAATTCATTGCAACAGTTTGTCCCTTACACCCGATGAACACAGTATGTATATCAGTGAACGTCTTACAATGACATGACGATGATACTGTTCTTATTGTTTCAGTGTCACTGGCTGCTATGGTGGCAGGATTCTCACTTGCGTGGAGCACCCCTGTAATACCGAAGTTCCACAACAATGAGACCGGCATCAATATTACAGATGTAAGGTTAATACAGAATTACTGTCTTATTTCATCCTTGACCATCATCATCTTCCTGTCCTTGTCCCATGTTACTTGGTTGGTGCAACACGTTTTTTTCTTCCTTTTTCCCTTGTCACCGACACGCAATCATTTATTCCTTTTTCTTTCATGTCACTCTCTCTCCATTCATCACTCTTTTAGTTTCATGCGTTTCGTCCCTTCATCACAAATGTCTATACCAAGACAATAGTCGTGTATTCATCCTTGACCATCGTCTTAAATTTTAATCAAATATATTTACGTAAATAAAGTCACTATAAAAAATTGTTATTTACTAGTAAGAGTCAATGGGACATTCCTCGCACGTCTTTATGCGCTTCCTCACCAGGAGCATTACATCAGAGAGTGTGGAGCACACATTACTGGCCATGATTGAGGTCACAGACACACATTTTTTTATAGAGAATTAAAAGCGGAGGTACCATTCCCTAACTGCCATGGAAGTTCCCCACTCCCTTTCACAGAGGAGGTCTGTCTCACAGCATTGGGCACCTTACAGTCTGATTATGCATTTGCCGTGAGACCACAAATTCTCACAGGTCATGGCAACTTTAAGAGTAAATTATTTTGCTTCAAACTTGTTGCTCCGCCGAGCAAATCTTCGGCGCTTTTCTGGTGGTCGCTACTGTTGATTCTGGCTTTTAGGAATTGCAGTGGTTTGGGAGTAGTGTAGTAAGTTTGCTGCAAAAAATGACAGAAGACCACCTGGTGTGACCAATTACATTATAATAGCTATCGAAATCATTCACAGAAAGAAATATCATGGGTGGCTGCTCTATCATCCCCTGGCTTCATGACTGGCAGCCTGGTGACGAGGTTCATTTCCGACGGGTTCGGGAGACGGGCCGTTATTTTGAGCAGTGCCTTGCCTTACGTTATTGGAACGGTGAGTGAAACAATTAAAAACTTTTAAAAGAAATTTTGTGGCCTTCCTAATAGAAAAATGTTATTATTCAATTAATGATTTTTTTAAAATAGGCAAAACTTTTTATTCAGCAAATGTGTAAATTAAATATAATTAATATTATTTTGAACATATGTCCCTAATATACATTAATTTTTAATTTTATTCTAGAGTGACATTTTAATTTGACATTCAATGTTATAATAAATTGTAACTGTGACATCTTAATTTGTAATTTTTATTTTTAGATACTATTAACCTTTCGTGTGCCGGAACGTAGATCTACACGAGACACAATGACTTTTTAATTGTGTCTGGATACGAGTGGTTAACAGTTTTTTTTTTAATTTTGCGTGCCTATTTCCAGGCAGAATGTACATGGCTCACTCCTTTCTACTCCACCTGTAATATAATGTAACCTACATTCATTGCAAATAAATGATTTGATTTGAAACAAATGGAAAATCAAAATCAAAGCATTCATTTCAAGTAGGCCAGTTACAGGCACTTTTCAACTGTCGAAACAAAGATAACCATGCAATGTAGCTACAGTCCCAATCACAAGGCATAAAAACTGTGAAAGTGCTGTAGTTGCCCATTCCAAAGCGTAGATCTCTATGGAGAAGAATGGGCAAGAAACTCCATGGACACTCTTTTAAAGCAGAATATTACTACAAAGCCTTGGTTACATCATTCATTTTGAGATGGGATATAATTGTGGAATATTTGAATCAGACGCATGGTCCAAATTTGTTTGCACCCCATTTAATTTTACCATCACACATACTTACATTTACGAAACACCCAAAGTAAAAAAAAATGTGTTGACTGTACATATTGTAGGCCACTTACTATAAAAAGTACTGACGATATCCGAAGTAGGCATGCTGCGATTAGAATAATGTATTAAGTTTCTTTTTGTCAATATGCGATTGTTGGCATCGTGCGATCTAATGTATGGTGGTTTCAAAATGCTGGTATTGTGCTACCCATTACTTGAAAGTCCAAAAAAGTAGTCACAGTGCGAAAGTAGGCATCTTGCTACGAAATCAAATAGAACTTGTTTGTATTATTTTTACGTGCATATTCCACAAGCGACTGTCACCATGCGTATTATACGAATATGAACATTAACTTACTCAGTTATGTCTCATTTTTCTATGAAACGTTACGGCACTTAACTTGAGTTAAGTCAAAGTTCAAAGTATAGATATCAGCCTGAGTAGTTATATAGGAAACACTGACCCGAGCTAGTTTTGTAAACAAATGACGAGTAAAAGTATTGGTTCCTACTTTATATCATTAATCATATTTATCAGGCACGTTTAACCATACCTAGTGTGATTTTATCCTACTTTTATTGCCCTTTATTATGCCGCTTGATATTGAGTCACTTTTTGAGAATGACATGATGATATGATATTGAGTCACTTTTTGAGTATCTTGTAACTAAATGAATATGATTTTTTTCAGGTTATGGTTTTAAGCACTGCGACAGCATGGTGGCTTTACTTAACGCGTTTCCTATGGGGCGCTGGCACTGGCATGATAGCAACCGTGAGTAAATTACCAGTAGAAGATGCATATTAAACAAGGTCAAAATTATCAATATTACATAATATACACGCCTGTAATCCCGAAGAGTTAGACAGAGGTGTATCTAATAGTACACCTACATTTCGCCAGTTATGTTTGAGTCCCATGTAGGGGGCGAGCCTATTGCCATCAACCGGGCTCAAGTCCAGACTAATAATAGACTAGTAATTATCAATATTATTATCCCTTAAAAAGTCACTGATGAATCAGTAACCACAACTCGAGTTTACGTCAAAAAGTACGTGTTCCGCTTCAGTTTTGACCAAAGGCTTGCATGTGCCAACCGTCTTCAAGTCTATCAATAACTTCTCTTTACAGGTATCAGCCATGTACTTAGCAGAGGTATCCGACAAAGAGATCAGAGGTAAAGTCACATCGTCCGTTCGCTACATGCAAAATTTTGGCGGTTTCCTCATCATGTCTGTCGGCCCCTTCGTTTCGTACCACGCCATCAGCTACATGCTGCTGGTTCTGCCGATATGTTACTTCATCGCCTGCTGCTTCATACCTGAGAGTCCGTATTATCTCTTGAAAGAAGGGAAGGTCAAAGCTGCGAGGGCTTCTCTGATCAAGTTAAGCGCGAATAAGGATGAAAAGGTGAGAGAATATCTGATTGTTAGTAGAATTCTGAAATGCTTTCTCTTTAACGCGAGCAAAGCCGCGGGCAAAAGCTAGTTATATTATAGTAACTAATTTATTTATTAAGCTTCATGTACTATAGAGGTACATAGGTGGACTTAATGCCACAAGGCATTCTCTACCAGTCCACCTTTGTCGAGGCTCTCGCAAGGCGGTTGGGCCTGAGTCAGAAGGCAGTACTGCTAAAGGGCAATTTCAATCAAGGAAAAAAGAAAATTTGTCTGAACTTATAAAGGTGACTGGTAATTAGTGACCGATACTTAAACACGTGATTGTAGTCATGATAACAAACAACTTTCCCAAAGAAATTTTTTTTTATACACGGACTTGTCACAATAACACACAAGCCGTATGAAATTCGCACGCGCGCGCCAGTGACCTATCAGCTGTTAGCCGTTTAGAAAAAATGTTTCCTAGGGAAAGTTGTTTGTTATCATGAGTACAATCACGTGTTTAACCCCTCGAATGTCTCTATCGGTCACTTTATTATCAGTCGCTGGCCAGTTGAATATTTCCACACCACATGTGGTACATAAAATAATTTAAAAAAATCTTCTACTCAGATCCTGCGCCAAAAGCTGGTCTCCCACTGATACTTATTTCACAAATATAACTATAATTTTTACAGGTAATAGAGGATCGGCTGACGTCAATGATGGTGGATGTTAAGAAGGAGACGATTCGCTCCGGTTCCATCAAAGAGCTGTTTACTGGGAAGCGATACCGCAAGGCACTCATCATTTGTATAGGTTAGTATCTACAGATTAGTGATAACAGTAATGATACCAGCCTATTTGAGGCTGGTAAGAGCCTGTTCTCATAAGGCAAAGGCTCGAGCATTCATCATCACGCTTGCTGAAGTCAGATTGGCGGTTACAGACTTATGGATATGAGTTATTATAAATCCTGGTTTCCTCCCGGTGTTATTCTTCACCGATGTATAAATTGATTAAGTCATTTGCCTGATTTTGCACCCACAACCTCGTGCATGAGAAACGTTGGCTCAAGATGATGGATGAATAGTAATAGCTAACATTAATTGTAACATTTCGTGTATCTTAGGCAATTCTCACACATCACCGCTCGTCGTACGTTTGTTCGGCATCAACGGATTCCATACAAGCCAATGCGTCGTGAGATCTACTTCACCACACGACCGCGCGGACGAGCGGTTTCTTGTGATAATTGCCTAATATATAATATATATGTATAACATTATTCAACAGGTTTGAAAATTACTCAAATTATGTCGGGAACGATTGCCATCCAACAATACATTGGCCGAATTGTTCAAGAGAGCGAGACGGACGTTAATATTTCAACTGTACTAATAATATTTGGAGCAGTCAAATTCTTTGTTGGTAAGAAATTATTAAGTTTTTGTCGATATTCCGTAGAGTATGAGTATGAATCTGAAATTATTAGTTATATTTAATAGAATCTTTGAACATAATTTAAAATAATATTATAGCATCTTGCGCTATTAAAACTTCCAATTCTTTTGCAGGTATATTTTCATCAGCGATAGTGGATAAGGTTGGACGTCGTCCCCTGCTCATCTTCTCCTACCTCAGCTCTGGCATAACCCTCATCGTTGTTGGAGCGTACTTCTTCATCCAGCCCACTTCTTCCTCGTACTATAGTTACATCCCTTTCGTTGGCATCATCTTCACTAGCATGTTATCCATTCTAGGCTACGAGTCGCTAGTCTTCGTTATCATTGCAGAAATATTCCCTCTGAACGTCAAATCAGTGGCCATGACTCTCCAAAATATTCTGGGGGGGTTCCTAAACTTCTTGTCAGTTAAAGGGTATCAAGAAGTGAAGGATGTAGCTGGTCTAGCTGGCGTGTTCTGGTTCTATGCCGGTGCATCTATCATCGGTGCTATTTTCTCCTACTTGGTGGTGCCAGAAACCAAGGGGAAGAGTTTAAGAGAGATCCAGGTGGAGTTGCAAGGCGCTTTGTATGACGACACTGTTGAGAAATTGAAGACTGTGATCGTGGATGAAGATCCTGAACTAACTGAGCTGAATGAGCAGAAACGTGGGTATTTGAACTCTCAAGCAACGGTCGGTGATTCGAAGGAAGCTGGTAAATGAAATCTAAGTGATTTGATCTAAAGCAGTTGGGTATTTTACAATACTTAAGACCACTTTAACTTAGTAGTACTTAAATAGTTATTACGGAAGGTTGTGACAACAGGATGTTAAATACACAAAATGTTATGTAGATCACGAAGCAAACTAAGACGGAAGCTCTATTTATTTTAATTATAAACTGAAACACTAAATACTTTGTATTATTTTCGGACAAGTCTTATTAACTTCTAAGCGACGGATCGGTGAAGTTTTTGTCTCAAAAACCAACTCGAAAGTTCAGCGAACTTTGGTCAGAGAACCTTGTGACTTCTGGTTTAGAAATACACAAAATCTAGCAACTGTGGCATATAGAACTATGTATGGCGCTAAATCTCACACTCATATAACGTCCTGTTTGAAAGCGGTATGATTCGCAGAATGCCCTTCGGTTAGTTCCACGTAGATTGGAGAGGTCACTGGCTGTGTACACATCTGAATGAAAAACAAATTCGACTGTACGGTTGGCGCAGTGGCTGAGCTATTGGCTGCTGCGCTGCATGTCGTGGGTTCGATCCGGAAAAAATATTTGTATAGCCTACAGGTAGTAGTTCCGGGTCTGGCTGTATGTATATGTGAGTTTAGATATATGTAAACGCACCCACGATACAGGAGAAATTCCTGGAGTAGGGCTAAGTATTGAAAAAAATAATATTGTTGTTGTGTTGTGTGTGTGACTGCCTCATTGGTCTAGTGATCGCAAGCGCGACTGCTGAGCATGAGTTCCTGGGTTCGGGTCGGGCAAAGTTTATTGGGTTTTCCATCAAGAATTTCTCAGTACCAGCCACGGAATCGGGATGATAATAGGCTCACCCCCTATTTCAGGAACCGAGACGTAATTGGCGAAATAAGGGTGTAACTATTGGGTATATCTCTGCCTAACCCTTCGAGGGATTACAGGCGTGGTGTTATGTATGTGTACTCCCGGCAGGATAATCCGTTGGTCCAAAAAGTCTGACAACCAGTCTTACCAAGGCGTATCGTATTACCCAGTACTAACTGGGTTGTGGAGGTCAGATAGGCAGTCGCTCCATGTAAAATACTGGTATTCAGCTGCATCCGGTTAGACTGAAAGCCGACCCCCATATAGTTGGGAAAAGGCTAGACAGATGATGATGTACTCCCAGTACAACATCGGAAAATAATAGGTCTGACCAACACTTACCATTCCACGTCCCTTTGATTGATCCCAACCAAAATGAATTACACCGCAAGTGCACAACCCTCCTACGTCCAGAATTGATGACCTAATTACCTTACTGAATAACTCGATTACGGTCCCGTTTATAAATTGTACGGCGAGTAATTTTTACGAACCCATTTATCCGATTAGGCGTTGTTGGGAGACAGATTCGATTAATGCGTATGAGATCGAGTTTGATGTAAAGGATATTGATGATGAGGCAAGGATGGGTTGACAGTCTTCCACACTTGATCGACAGTCCGTTAATTGCTATTTTGAATGTGTAAACACCGATGTGTTACGGCTTATGTCCATTTATTTGGTGAGTGAAGAGATTAACTAGCCTTTCGTATTTGCTCTTGAGATTGAATCGTAATTAAGGATGTGTGTTGAATCTTGTGTTTTGAGATGAAAAATTGGACTAGGTTCTACCCGCGAATTCGACCCGTGTGAAAAACATATTCTGTGACACTCGGCAATAGTGTAGCTCTCCATCAGTGGCAGAGTTTTTGAAATCGGATGAGTAGTTTCAGAGAGTACAAAATTTACGTCTTTATAATAATACTAGCTGTCCCGGCATGCGTTGCAATGCACCTTTTCCTACCCTACCGTACCCTTTTTGCCGACTCTACCTATCTATCCTATCTACCTACCCTACCCTACCCTACCTATCTATCCTACCTACCTACTCTACCCTACCTACCTATCCTACCTACCTACCCTACCTACCTACCCTACCTACCTACCCTACCTACCTACCTACCCTACCTACCTACCTACCCTACCTACCCTACCTACCTACCTACCCTACCTACCTACCCTACCTACCTACCTACCCTACCTACCCTACCTACCCTACCTACCCTACCTACCCTACCTACCTACCTACCCTACCCTACCTACCTATCCTACCTACCTACCCTACCTACCCTTCCTACCTACCCTACCTACCTACCTACCCTACCTACCTACCTACCCTACCTACCCTACTTACCTACCTACCCTACCTACCTACCCTGCCTACCTACCCTACCTACCTAGATTTAAACTATCCTATCTCTCAAGTTGGATCGAACTGCACATGGTGTGCGAATTTTATTATAATCGGTTAAGTGGTTTAGGAGTCCATTGAGGACAAACATTGTGACACGAGATTTATATATATTAAGATAAGATAAAAATACATATTGTAACGTCCATAAAAATACAAAACAAACTATCTGAATTAGTAAAAAAAGAAGATAAAATAAACATATTTACAAAGAAACTAAAACATGGTTTAAAAAAAAAATGCTATTATAGTATAAGCGAATATTTAAACGATAAAATATAAAGTATAAAGAATCCTATGTAGTTATAAAGAATCCATAATATGGTATTAATGGATTTAGTTTGGATATAAGTTTGGCTATTTAAAGCTCTCTTATACTATACAGGGTGTAAAAGGGGCCCTTCACGAAGCCGCATTATGTACATCAAACTAAGTAATTTTATGCAAAAATTATTGCTGGGAAATCCCTTTTTTTTGCGGTGAAAAATCACGTTTTACGGCAGCACTTAATGTGACGTTCTCAAAACATTATGCTGATGGATGAATTGAATAGTACGGGGGCCGTGGAGGTGTTCAAATTAAAAATATTACATTAAAAACATGTATTTAAAAAAAACTTGGGAAAAACATGGAACTTTGACCCTCAATATCTCCGTAACTAGAAGGTTCCCAGGTATGGTCTAGAACAAAAAAACGATCGCAATGACGGGGAGAACAAGTGCCTTTCGGCTTCGTTAAGGGTCTTTTTACACCCTTTATTTTCTTTTTGCTGTGCCGGACAAGGTCCATGATGATCACAATTTTTCACACAGTTACACACCTAAGTACACATTACATTAGTACACATTGTGGAAAGCAAATAAAGTATTGAGTGTTGAGCCTGTCTCGTGGAGTCTTTGGTTAATATTACTGAACAAAAATGTGCATTCGATTAAAATACGCCATTGTTTTATTGTATGGATCTGCAGGCATATACAGGTGTATGAATTTTTTAAATCATATTAACTGGAAACCTGTTTGCGAATAAACTAGGTATAGGTAGGTAATTACCGTCATAAACTATTTCAGCGAAAATGTTTGTGGTTTTTAATTAAAATTACTCTTAAAATGCCAGACGGGATTTAAAGAGTATTTATTATTTATTTATTTTATTAGAATTAATGCATTAGAAAAAAAACACATGCAGTTTTTTTTAACTTATGATTAGTATTTGTGGAACCACGTGAGTTTCGACTAGAGTTGGAACTTGATCTGAATTTATTGCATTTTTTAATATTAATGGTCCCTCGATTGACTGGTATCATCACTTACAAACACGTGGAATAAAAAGTCCTTGTAAGCGATTACGAAGTTGACGATTGAGCACTCTTGCCCACATAACCAAATCACTAGAGAATTGGAAACTGAGTCCCTAACTCCCTAGCAACAACGCGCGACAGATGATTCAGACATCGCGAACGCGATCGGTATCCATATTTTATTTGTTTTATTTTACATTATAGCATTTTAGTAATTTTTTTTCCAAAAACCCAAATTTATAAATAGAATAAAAACTTATTATGTGCGAAACCAGTATTTTCAATTAATTAATTGTTTGAATTAACGTTTAGTTCACTGCCTGCGCTTTTGGTGCTAGGTCCACTAATCCAAGACGGTGCATAAAAAAATGTTACACTTAGTTAATTTCAATGTACTCCATGACTATAAACAGTTAAACACCCTACACAAAAGTAATGCCAGCTGCCAGTCCTGGAAGCACTAGTGGTGTACCGTGTCCCACAAATATTTATCGATAGTTTAACCACGGACGTGTACTGCTTAGCATTGCTGTCACGTCCCGTCGCATCGGGAATGCTATATTGTGCGAAACAATGCTACTGTACCTTGAATTGTGTAATGGGGGATGAATAGAACTATTATGTACCTAGGTTTCTGGCGATATCTACAGAGCTTTAGAAGTGTTATTAAATGAATTTTAATAAGATGGATACACAAAAAGATCAACCGATCGAAAATGCCTGGAGAAGCTACTGGTCCATGAAAGCGCTTATGAAGGTCAACCTTCCGATCTCCCGATCTCACTTAAGCGAAAGTCATTGCCTAAAAAGCCTATGGCATTCAAACTTGGTTCGGTCTTCTTCGACGGAGGCTCAGAAGACCAAACTCAAGTTTTGCCAAATAGCGACTGAGCGTAGCATTTTAAATATCAAACTCATCGATCGAATGCGCAACACTATAATACGCTCCAAGACAGGTATCGCCGATATTGGCAATAAGTCTGCGAGGTTAAAATGGCACTAGGCGGGTCACATTTCCAGGATGGGTCGGGGCAGCTGGGCCAGAATCGTCACACAGTGGATGCTAAAAGACGGTCGTCATCAGCGAGGTAGGCCCGAGAAACACCGGGGTGACAACTTGGACTCATTCGTGACTGATTTTTTGGAGAAGGCAAAACACCGAGAGTGTTGGAAAGGAATGGGGGAGGCCTTTACCCAGCACAGTTCTGCCCCACGACAGAACAAGGTAATTAAAAAAAGAAGGATTGGTTATAGAAGGCCAGATCACTGCTTGCTGTTTTCACATCCAAATTCCTTACTTCTCTATTAGTCATCAATTCAGTAGTCACCCCTTTCTAGCCATAGCACCTTACACATTGCCCAGCCATCGTTTTTATTGGTTTTCTCCTACTCTTATTGCCATCCAAGTCCATCATCAAAACTTATACCGGGTGTAAACGGACCCTCCACGAAGCCGCCAGCCAAGCATTATGTACATCAAACTAAGTAACTTTACGCAAAAAATTTTGCTGGGAAACTGTTTTTTTTTGGGGTGAAAAATCACGTTTTGTGCTGATGGGTGGATTGAATAGTACGGGGATCGTGGAGGTGTTTAAAGTAAATTTCTTACATTAAAAAAAAAACTTGTGAAAAAATTGGAACCAAATATACGGGGTGTAAACAGACCCTTCACCAAGCCGTCAACCAGGCATTCTGTACATCAAACTAAGTAACTTTACGCAAAAATTATTGCTGGGAAACGACTTGATTTTTTAGGGTTAAAAATCACGTTTTACGGTAAAACTCAATGTAACGTACTCAAAACATTGTGCTGATGGATGGATTGAATAGTACGAGGGTCGGGAAGGTGTTCAAAGTAAAAATCTTACATTAGAAACATGTATTTTAAAAAAATCTTGTGATAAAGTTGGAACTTTGACCCCCAATATCTCCGAAACTAGAAGGTTCCCAGGTATGGTCTAGAACAAAAAAATGATCGCAATGACGGGGAGAACAAGTACCTTTCGGCTTCGTTAAGGGTCTTTTTACACCCTTTATATCTCCGCAACTAGAAGGTTCCCAGGTATGGTCTAGAACAAAAAAAAAATATCGCAATGGCGGGTAGGACAAATGTCTTTCGGCATCGTTAAGGGTCTTTTTACACCCTTGAGGTACTTACGTCATTTTCCTCATTCTTCATTCCAAAAACATTAACGTAATAAGAACAAAAAAGCCATCAAAAATACAAGAACCATATCAAAAACATCTAGCAATTCAAGATAAAACGAACGAAGATGGACACCTTCCCCTACGTTATTTCCCTCGTGCCCGCTCATCTGTTTTTTCGCAACGATGGAGAATATTTTTTACCCTCAGTTGTTTGGAGAATAAATGCTTGATAGGTAGCCAGATAAGACTCTTTGACAAATCACACTGAGCCGCCGGCAACGGAAAACGTGTGTATGTAATCATCGAAACCGTTTACTACATTATGGAGTCCTACTTAACATAACCACACATAACATCACGCCTGTAATCCCCGAAGGGATAGGCACAGGTATACCTAATAATACACCCACATTTCGCCAGTTATGTTTTAAGTCCCATGTAATAGGGGTGAGCCTGTTGCCATCATCGCAATGATGGCAACAGGTCAGGTCAATTTTTGCGCCGATGCATCGGCGCAAAAATCCAGACTCCGTGGCTGCTAATGAAAAAGTTTGGATGGAAAAATCCTATAACAATTGATCGACCGGGAATCGAACCCATGACCTCATGCTCAGCAGTCGCGCTTGTGACCACTAGACCAACGAGGCCTACTTAGTTTAGATGATACCTCGTGTAATAATATTAGTCGTCCTGACCGAATTGCTGTCATGGCGGCCAGTCTCAGAGGAGACTAGCCTTCGGCGTGGGAGATATTAAAGTGCGCAAACGTGAGTGAGCACAGATACACGGTTTTTTTGAAGTCGGTTTAATTTTTACAAAAAACGTTTTTTAATCTTCCATGTTACTTGTCGTAATTCCAAATATCGTGAGTTGAAATGCATACATATTGGAGTTTAGTCGCCTTAGAAGGAGTGTGCGAGCAAACCCGAGGAAATATATAATGCTTAGGGTAGTTGGAAGATTAGCAGCCAACTTAGAATGACCTGTGTTCCTTAGAGAAGGCGATATTCGATTGATTTGTTTTTTAGGGGCCAGGGCTTATCGCAATATATTTTTTGCTAGAATGGCTGCTAACTCAAGCATCGAAACGAAATGTGTTAGAAGAACATGTGAACGTGTCTGTCAGTCAACTGTACAACAGCTGGGGTTCGAACCTATGACCTACAGGTCAGATCAGACAGGACAGCTCGATATACAGAGCAGTTTGATCGCTGCATGTTTAGTACAAAAGATAAAGATGAAGTACATACAGGCACAAATATGAGTACAATTATTGGCTTAGGTACTGCTATAAACGAAGAAAAAAGTTGTAATTTCAATAATATCTTGTAAAAATGTTTGATTGAAAAGAGTGTCCATGGAGTTTCTTGCCCATTCTTCTCCGTAGAGATCTACGCCTTGGAATGGGCAACTACAGTACTTTCATAAGTTATTATGTCTTATGTCTGGGACTGTAGCTTCGCCTTCTTTGTTTTTCTGACATTCAAAAGTGCCTGTAATGGTCTAATTGAAATAAATGCTTTGAGTTTGAGTTTGAAATAAAATGTAATATCTGTGGGTAGCATTATCATTATTCCATTTTTCGACCTTACTTTAGAGAGACAAAAAATCTAATTAGCCCAAAATTTCCCCATATTGGAATGTAGATTCAACGTCGGCTGAGACTAAGTCAACACAATATCTTACCTAATTGAATTCAATCCGCGCCGCGCTGGGACTGACAAAATAATTCAATTACCTTCCAATTTACGTAGAAATTGGCTGTTATAATGATCAAAATTCGAACTTAGGGCTTTTCTCTTCAAATTAGAAAAGAAATATTTTTCGATGCTACGACAAGAAGACATTTAAATACAACTTACAAGTTACTATAGATGAGACTGTGCAAACAACGTCGTCGTGATCTACTTACGAGAGCCAGCTGTGTTCTTCTAGTAATAGTGTACAGTCCTTTCATTTTTAGTTTACAGCTGGCAGCAGCAACCCAATAACAACCATATTTAAACGAGGATAAAGATGACTGTTATTTCACAGACTTGTCAGTGGCAGCAAAACAAACAGCAGCCTTATGTGTATGGAAATAAAGATCACTGTCATTTTGACAGTAGTGCCCGATCAGAAGCAATGAAGCTCGATTCTTCTCCCCTATACCGCGTATGCTTACGATGCTCAACGCGCTCGTGGAGACCAACCCTGGATAGGACTTGTTTGCTGATGAATGGAAGGCGATAATGTCAGAATTTTTGTGGTTCTGGAGAAGACCGAGTAAAAGGATTACTTTATTTAGTATTAATGGATTATGCTGTACTAAATGTAAAAATAAGTAACGGAGTTTTTATATCTTCATCTTTTATATAAAAAGCTCGTGTCACGGTGTTTGTGGTCGCACTCCTCCGAAACGGCTCGACCGATTTTTATGATTTTTTTATGTATATTTGGTTGGTATGAGAATAGGTCGTAAAGTATATTTCACACCGCTAATTTCACGCGGACGAAGGTCGCGGGCAACAGCTGGTAGTATCATAAATCTGTTTGATTTAAATCTATGTTAGGTAACTACAAGAACGAAAACAAAAATAAAGAAAATATAAGATGAACACATTCCATTTGCAGCGTTTTTGCAGACAAAAAAAAAAAAGAAACACGATAAAATAAGGAATTGAACAGAAAATCTCTTCAGGCACTTCTACAGGCTGTTTTCTCAATTACACAGTGTTGCAAATGATAATAAATCCGAGAAGTTTTTTAAACTTGGTCCGTAATGAGTCTGCGTAAATCGGATCCTTTGAGAAAGGTCTTCCGTTCCTCATCGCACTTTTCGAAGTGAAAAATCTTATTTCGCTATCAAAGCATACCAGACATTCTTTCAAAATAAGGTGTTAATGAAGTCTGAAATATTTAGGCTATTTTGCTACAAAATAACTAGGTAATTTCTTTAAGGAAAATTCATTAAGACCCGATTTACCTACATTGAATTTTTGGTAGTTAAGTACCGAAAATGAAATATGAACGGCTAATAAATTTATGAATGTTCTTATTTAATTACGTAGTACTTAGAGGGAGTAATGAGAAAAATGATGATATTAGAGACTTATTAAAACATGGTCCTAATTAAATTATTGGTTTCACTTTCGTACTTAAGTATTTACCTACATGTGCCTTTATGCTTGTCCTACAGCCATTAATCACGGGAACGTCGAAATATAAAAATAAACTAGCCTTGGATTGTTTTTTGCCTGACGTCTGAATAAAAGACGAAAGTCTGACTATAAGTATTGGGAGTATTGGGGGTATTCCCATCTCCTAAGTAACTGGGTCATGGAGGTTAGATAGGCAGTCGCTAAAATGCTGTTATTCAGCTGCATCTTGTTAGGCTGGAAGTCGATTCCAACACAGTTTCAAAACGGCTAGGCAGAGGATACCAAAGATAATTTTTTCTGAGACCACGAGACGATCTCGCACTGCTTGATTGTCTCATTCCTAATCCACGCTTGCGCAGGTATTTTAGTTGTTGTCAGTGCTGTTTACTATCTCTTCTCCATTTAATCGAAACCAAAACCTTAACACATACGCCGGGAGTACGCCCTAGAAGGACATCTCTCTGGAGTCGGTCCCTCATGCCTGAGGATCGTAGTCAGCTTTAGAGTTGCATCTGGAGCGGATGATCTGCCTCCACCGGTTTCTGTCCAGCGCGTCTCTTACAAACGTTGATGAACGACCGCACGGTATTTTGCCTTCGGTAGAAGGACATACAATGAACTGGTGAGTATATGACTAGATGTATGAACGTAGATGAAGCAAAAGGAGTACATGTAAGGTTCGCCTGCTCCAAAGAAGTGTGAGTTTATGTATGTATGTATGTAAAAACCTTAACTATGGATTTACCCACACAACAAAGAAGACTAGTAAACAGAAAATCTAGCAGGTAATTCAGGTGCAGAACAAACAACGAAGAGGACAACAAAATACAGAGGATTTATAATAAAAGTCAACTAAAGCGGAAAGTGAAGTACAGTCAGGCAAAGCTCGGAAGCTAGGACTGTGCAATTGCCTATTCAAGCATTCAGAAACTTGTCCTGTGTGCGAACTTATTTTGTTTTTATTGTGTTCGTATGGAGTACTGGGAAGCTGGGACACAGACGGGATTTAGACATCTGAACTTTAAAGGATTGCGAAAACTGTGCGATGTTTGGTGTAATTTTTATTTGAATTATCATTTGCTTTGTTTTCAGCGTTAAAAATTAGCTCTTGTGCGACTTCGGTAAAGCCAAAGGAGGGGTGTAATGAGTTTATAAGGCGTTAAATGTTTATCTTATACCTTAGAAGTCTTAAACTATTTGTGGTATATTAACAAACTACGTATATTTCATCATGCCATGATCAATCCTAGAGCATTTTATATTGTCATAAAATGAACTTGTGTAAGAAATTAGGTTCATTGACGATATGGAGACAGAATTCCAAGTCCAGCTTCGAAAACAATCTAAGAAAAACTGCCTCGTTGGTGTAGTGGTCGCAAGCGCGTCTGCTGAGCATGAGATCGTGGCTTCGATTCTTGGGTCGGGCAAAGTGTTATTGGGATTTTCATTCAGGAATTTCTCAGTTGCGGCCACGGAGTCTGGATTTGTACCCGGTTCAAGGCAATAGGCTCGCCCCCTATTACATGGGACTTAATCATAACTGGCGAAATGTAAGTGCACTATTAGATACACCTCTGCCTAACCCTTCGGGGATTACAGGCGTGATGTTATGTTGTGTCATTTCAGAAGAAATATTGACATACTTATAATATTCCTGACTCAGAAACTAATTACAAAAGATAATTTACTCCCGAAAATAACTTAAGCTATCAAGACGTAGTTTCACGTACAACATCTGCACTTATGTTAGAATAGAGAAAATGAATTAATTGCCTCGCAAATGCACTTCCCGCGTAGAGGAGCGAAGTTTTCATCTATTTATTAATGTCATAATAACAATCCCCACTCGGCGGTGAAATGGTCTCGCTTTAATGTCATTCATTTCCCCCACAAAAGATGCGAACCATCTCGTGAATGCGCAGATTAATTGCAAGATACAGAGGCTGCGAGTGAGTAAAATATTGAAGCTGTTATATTAAGCGTTTGATTTAACTTCACATCACCATATGTCTGCCAAGCCTTTTCCCAACTATATTGGGGTCGGCTTCCAGACTAATCAGATGCAGCTGAATACCAGTATTCTACATGGAGCGACTGCCTATCTGACCTCCACAACCCAGTGGGTAATACGATACCACTTGGTAAGACTGGTTGTCAGACTTTTTGGGCCACTGACTACCTAACGACTGTCAAAGATCTACAAATGACAGCCGGGACCAACGGCTTAACGAGCTTTCCGAGGCACGGAGGAAACTTGGTATGTAATGAGCGGTCACCCATCCACAGAGCAACCTAGGCAAGCACGGCTTAACCTAAAGATGGACCCGAGTGGCTGTTATTATTTAGCCAATTATTATTACTATTCCTCGTTGGCGAGATGTTGCACGCGCAACTGCTGGGCATGCGGTTCTGGGTTCGATTCCAAGGTCGGGCAAAGTGTTATTGGCTTTTTCCATCGTGAATTTCTCAGTAGCAGCTACGGAGTCTAGATTTGTGCCCGGTTGATGGCAATAGACTCGCCCCTTATTACATGAGAGTTATATCATAACTGGTGAAACCTCTGCCTAACCCTTCGGGGATTACAAGCATGATGTGGTTTCAATTATTTAATTTTTTTTTCAGTTGCAGTAGGGCAATTTTAGAGGACCTGCTCGACAACATAAATAGGACAATGTTTTTTAAATTTTGAATTGAGTTTTTTAATTTTGATTAATTGATGATGAAAGGCTCAAAAATCAAGGATATTGCTCAAGAAGTCTCCTGTAAGTACTACCGTGTTCGTTGACGGTCGACTTTTCACCCTTATGTCCTGAGTATTAAGGTTGAAAGTTCGACCGTCAGTGAACTCGGTAGTAGATGTTTTTCATTCTTTAGGAAAACTATCTTTGTTTTAGGTTTCCATTAATATAAAGGGTGTAAAAAGACCCTTAACGAAGCCGAAAGGCACTTGTTAAGGGTGCACTTGCACTTCTTCTCCCCGTCAATGTGATATTTTTTTGTTCTAGACTATACCTGGGAACCTTCTAGTTACGGAGATATTGGGGGTCAAAGTTCCAACTTTTTCACAAGTTTTTTTTAAATACATGTTTTAAAGTAAGATTTTTACTTTAAACACCTCCACAACCCCCGTACTATTCAATCCATCCATCAGCCCAATGTTCTGAGTGCGTTACATTGAGTCCTACCGTAAAACGTGATTTTTCACCCAAAAAAAAAGTTATTTCCCAGCAAACATTTTTGCATACAGTTACTTAGTTTGATGTACTTACAGAATGCTTGGTTGACGGCTTCGTGAAGGGTCCGTTTACACCCTGTATTTTGAGTCTTCGCTATTTAGTGTAGTAAAACATAAAATACATATTTAAAGCAAATTGTAACTTTCTGTGCAACATCCCAAACAACTGTCAACCGTACCTCACAGATAACCAAAAGCGCTGTAAAAGCATAAAAGCGCTTAAATTCACTGAAAAACAAGCGCCATATTTGTTGGAAAAAACGCAGTTAAGCTGTACACGAACGGACGAATGTAATAACGATGCCTTTCACAGAGTGATTGGGAAAATAGCATTACTTGAGTCGTAGCGAGCTCAAAGGGAATTCAGTCATATGTGATACTTTTAGTACATGCGATGTTGTACTGAGTAAATAACAGAGCTACTCCGAGGTCGTCTTTTTGAATTTTTGAGATTTTGATTCGATGTTCTATTTTTGAATGGTGACCGTCACTATCACTGTTATACTTATGACAGGACGATTTTTGTATTTGGAACAGCGTTCGAGTGGAGGTGGAAAGGTAGTTTTCAAATATTTTTTATTGTTCGTTCCGTTGCGATTTAGGCCAGTATTTTTGATTTCTTCTCTCTGAGCTTTATAAACGTTAGTTCCTTTTTTATTTAAATTATTATTAAAATCCTTCAGATATTGAGGTTTTCTATTTGACCCATGCAAAAAGGTGATCTGTCTCAAGTTTTCATTACATAGTCTTTTAACAACAAGAAAAATCACAATGGTCATTTTTCTGCTTCCTGAAGTTAATGATTAAAATGTATGTAACTTTATGCTTTTTGCAAAAGCAGATTATCTGAGAATATACACATCTCGTTACAACCGGCTATATTAATTCTTTAACGGCAACAGCATCACCATCTTCCCAATAAGTCTACGGAGTTGTCATTTAAACCTTTTGTTATAAAGACTTCATCAGATAGCAACATAACATCAATCAGCAGCAAATTGCTACAACAAAAATGGTCAAAACAGCACAAAACCGCTTCACAATTCCATTTAGATAACAACACAAGAAAAAACTACGCAATCACTCACATTTCCATCAAACTACGTAAGTGCCACCCAACTTAGAATACGTAATACGCCACTGTCTTCGAGTTCCAATCCGTCACGTCACTCAGAATAAGTCTGTGGCGAAAAGTGAGTGATGTTCGCTGCACTTCGAGTCGCAAAGAAAAGACGATCGTGAGACAAAGGCAATAAAATACTATGCATATGTAACGCTAAAGAGGATTGTTCTGGCAGAATATTAGACCTAATTTTAAAAGTTTTTAAGTATTTCCAATCTGTAGTATTGAAAGGCTGAATAGTTATTATGCCCGCGGCTTCGCCCGTGGAGTTCGATAATTGTCCGACGGGAGCGTACTACTGGGATAAAGATAAAGTATCCTATGCGTTAATCCCGGTTATAAACTATCTGTGTGCCAAATTTCATCCATATCCGTATTTCGTAATCCGTAGTTTTTGCGTGAAAGTATGTTGGCTATTTAGGCTTTCTAGCTGATTAGGCGTCTTAACGATAAGCAAACATACACTAGATTAGTAGTCGAGGAGGTGTCAATACAATTAATTATATTAGATTGACAGACAGATCGCCGAATAACTCTGTTCCTTTTACATATGAGATTGGCTTTCCCGCGGAAAGTTC
Organism: Noctua pronuba; assembly: GCA_905220335.1. Classification (NCBI taxonomy): domain Eukaryota; kingdom Metazoa; phylum Arthropoda; class Insecta; order Lepidoptera; family Noctuidae; genus Noctua; species Noctua pronuba. The sequence goes on along the minus strand of LR999900.1, from coordinate 6,124,103 downwards.
CCCTGTGAGCATACATACATACGTACCGTCCATTCAGGGACTAATGTACTGAAAACCTACAGATTTGTTGGAAGACTAGACTTTAGTGTTGAAGAATATAGAGACTATTTTCCATCATTTTAGCGTAGCATCTGCGTTAGCGATTTTGATTTGGTTAACGTGGCCGCGTAATTTCCCTACATACGTATGATAGATAACGAAGTGCTATTGTATTTACCTTAGTATAGAAAATATTCTTTAATACTAGAAATATTGGCTGAAATAACTGATGAATGAGAGAGAAAAAATTTTTTTTGCTACAATAACTTCCAGAGGGCTATCTTAGTATTGCATAACCTTTAAAAAGCGTTGATTTTACTTCGGGAAGAGCCATGGTATAGCCCTTTTAACCAGCTAATTGACAAAAAATAGTGTAGCGTATTTTAAAATTTAGGAAAAGTGTTTTCGTTTCTAGTTTTAAATGCAGGCCTTTTATCACTGGCACCGGAAAGTAAGTGATAATGAAGTTGACAAGGTGAGGAAGAACTGATGTGAGGGCAAAGTTTTGTGAGTAGATAGAAAAAAAAAACATTTGTAACTTTAATATTAACCTTTAATATTTTTAGTGGCGAAGGTTCTCTACAAATCTATTCCCACCGTATTCCCTTTGAAAAATGGCCCAGTCAGTATTCTGTAGACAAATAATATAATGACATTAAAGATATGTCTCCGGCTCACCTCTTACAAAAATTGACCCTTCGCTACCGATATTTACATAATGAAAATCGAAAATTGGAAGGTCCGATTACGTCGAAGATCTGAGAGCTAATAGAGCTTCTGAGCTTATCCATCAGGCATTACCCTCAAGAACTCCATAGACAAAAACATCGAATGAATCCCACAAAAAAAGCAAACAGAAGGACTCATCAAGAAAATATTTACGCTATTTCCATGAAAACATTTTATATTTGAAGTAAATCGGTTGGCAACATTAAAAAAATTAGATTGGTTGGCTCAGTTAATGTACCTAACTGACGTCTCTCGGCTTAATCTTGGGCTTGCGAAGCTCGGTAAACAGTAATCTTCGCCGACGTTCTTTGGGTCAAAGAGTTTGTTGGTGCAGAGTGATTGGGGACAAGGTTTGTGCCTATTTGGTGTTTATGTTCAGATTAATTTGTCTGATGGGGAAGTGTTGAAATATTTTTTTGATATTAGAAGGGTTTGTGACAGATTGGCCGGAGAAAACCGCACAGAGAGAAGAATGGAAGGCTTTGGAGAAGGCTTTTGCCCAACAGTGGGACATAATACATAATAAAAAAAAAGAAAAAAATGAAGGGGGCCTAGACATAACTCTAACGATAACGATTGTTATAAGGTAAAAAAAATTATTGGATTGGCAAACGTAACGAAAAATGTATGTTATTTTGTTGAAAGTCTTTAAAAGTCGTTACTTTTGTCGACCTCACCATTGTCAATCTCTGTCCTCAAGACTAGATTGAGGCCAAGAGTAGGCCCATTTCATAAAAAAAAAAAATACGACGAGACGCGATGGAACGATTTTTTCTTGTACACATTTAGGTCAGTTAGGTACAACTCCTAAAAATGCAGTTTGTTTATTAGATGATTAATGATTTAAAAGAATCTTATCTATATTTCAAGCGTATTTGGGCTGAAAAGTGTTGCCCTCCAAAAATTTCGGTTTTTAAGTGCGTTATTTCCATCACTAATACCTATGTGACATCTTTCAAGAGTAACGTTTGGTCTAACTTCACACAACCCCTATACCATGTTACAAAACGAATTTCGAAAATACCATCAAACCTTTCAGCGCAAACCTGAACGTACTCACCCAATTACAGATAAAAAAAAAACTAGAAGAAGTACTGGAGTACGTACACACGGCGGCACATCAAGCTCTACATAACCAGTATAACCTGACTTCACTTTGTGTGAGCTACCCGTACGTTGAGAGATCAGCTTAATTTGGATTTGCAAAGCTTGATTGGCCGCCGTGCGTACTAGTTGGTTGTAGGCACAAAACTTGTTCGCAGACCAATATCACATCTATCTCTTCATTCCCATCAAAGCGAATTGAACTCTATCCAGACTTATTTCCGGGGGCGTTCGTTTAGAATAAACAAACAGGCAAACAGACCTCCCGAATGTACAGACGCCAGCACATCAAGCTTCCCGAAACTGTCAAACTTTCCCAATCAACCTTGAACCTAATGCTTTAGCGATAAAGTTGAAAATCTATTAAAGAAATTTGACAGATTGTAGTAGCTTGATGTGCTGGCGTCTGTAGATATACAAGCAAAGACAAGACTTGATTTTTTCCTTATTGAACCTCCGAACTAATCGATACCGTGATCAAATGTATACGTGCCTATTTTATTAATAAATATTTGTAATCTGTGATATGTATTACGAGTAGATTTGATTTCTTCTGTCAGTGAGAGATATAATTTGGCGGGATCATGATATAAGGACTCGTTCAGACGATTATGACTTGAAAGCATTAATTATTGTTGTTATAATTAAAATATTGTAAAATTTTGCATGTCATCTATATCTGACTATGTATTAGGAACCTCAACTGACTTAAAGACCAAAATGTACCAATGCTTATTGCAAATAAAATAATTATGAGTATGAGCGTGCTTTAAACAGCATCTTATTTATTAATCCGGCCTAAATATACTTTTGTTACCCACTGTTTTAAGCTTTCACGGTTTATAATTAAATTTACACTGTCACTTGCTTTCGACGCCGTTGCAATGATGATGAATGAAGGCGGAAGTCATCCCGAGATCAACGCGCTTGCAACAGCGTCGAAATATCAGGAGCCCATAATAATGTATAATCACGGAAGATATCCCGTAAGTGACAGTATACTTTTGTTATTGCATGTTTAACTTTCCCAAGAATTTACCCCAACTATCTTGGGGTCGGCTTCCAGTCCAACCAAATGCAGCTGAATATCAGTAGTTTGCATGGAGCAACTGCCTATCTGACCTCCACAACCCAGTTAGTACTGGGTAATATGATAGATACCATACAAAATATTCGAATTTGTACATATTTGTCCGCTTGAATTCCTGCTCACAAACATGTTCCAATAAGCATAACGTTTCGTTGGAAATACTTGATCGAAGATTTCATAGAAGTGCTAAGGTTAGATTTTGCTTCTAACGGGCGAAACTTATTTACGAGGTATTTCACTGATATAGTTACCACGTCGAGAACGTTTAAAAAGAGAGAGTTTAAAAAAAAAACTAGAAAAACGACATCATTAAACCTTATCTAACTGTCATATTTACTACTACTATTATAAATTTATTTATTAAACTTTATGCACATAATGTACAAAGGCGGACTTAATGCCTTAGGCATTTTCTACCAGTCTACCTTAGGGTGATGCAGAGACAAAACAGTAGGTGCAATAGTACAGATAATTTCCGAAAAAAAAAAAAAGAAATAATAATAATAAATACATATATACATACATACAAACAAAATATACAAAGTAAAGAGATATAAAAATACATAGATGAAGAAAATCAACAAAATTAATTGTGAGACGAGTCTGCCAACTTCTTACGTAAGTGTTCGCGAGCTTTTAACTTGAATGTGAACCGACTGGTGGCCATCCTGATATTCTGAGGAAGAGCATTCCAAAGGAAAACCGCCTGGACAAGAAAAGAGGATTTTAGAAAACCAGAGCGGTGAGAAGGACATCGTAGAAGACGATTATTGGAGGAACGAAGATTCTTGCTGTGCGCAGAGCATAAATATTGAAAGTGAGAAGTCAGATAGGAAGGAGAACTGGGTTTGTCTAAAAGAGAAAACAAAGTCGTCAAAGCCCTTAGCGCTCTGCGTTGTCTGATGGGTAACCATTTTAAGATCGACCGATGTGCGGACACATGATCATACTTACGGAGATTAAATACGAATCGAATGCAGTTATTAAGAAGTCGGTCAAGTTTATTGAGGAGATCTGCATTCAGGTCATAGTAACACACATCACCATAGTCAAGGATGGGGAAGATAAGGGACTGAACCAGCATTGCCTTTACGTGTGATGGGAGAATATTTTTCAATCTATAAAGCGACCGCAACGTTCCGGTGACTTTTTTGCTCACACTCGCGACCTGCTTACGCCAGTCCAGGCAAGTGTCGACAAACAAACCCAGATCCTTGACCTCGGAGCCAAACGGAATGAGTGTGCCATCAAAGGTAACCGGCGGTACCGCTAAACCATTCAGCCTTCGCAAGCTATGGGTGCTCCCAACAATAATCGCCTGACACTTGGCAGGGTTAACCGCTACCCCGAAGCGATCAGACCAACTTTTCACCACTGCCAAATTCCGGTTTAGCTCCTCAATCGCATCGGATACGTTGTCAACACCCGCCCGACTGTAGAGCTGTAAGTCATCAGCGTAAAGATGATACGCACACTGAAGTTCGGTAGTTATAAGATCTATAAAAATAGAGAACAGAAGTGGAGATAAAATACCGCCTTGAGGTACGCCAGCATCAAGATCACACCAGCTGGAAGAAGAAACTCCCGCAAGAACTGACTGCTGACGCCCCTGAAGATAGGAAGAAAACCAAACCAAATCCCCAGGAGAGACCATAAGATAGGAGAGGATGGATAAAAGAACTTCGTGACTGACGGTATTAAAAGCATTGGAAAAATCTATTAAAACTAAAACGGAAACTTTAGTGTCTTCCATTCCCCGCCTTATATCGTCAGTCACTTTAAGGAGAGCTGAAACGGTACTGTGGCCGGGCCTGAACCCGGATTGGAATGGACTAATGAGGGAGTTTTGGTGTATGAAGTGGGAAAATTGTTTATGGACACAGGCCTCGAGTACTTTAGATAAAAAGGGAAGGATGGAAATTGGGCGAAAGTGACTAGGAAGAGTGGGATTAGGAATTTTAGGTAGCGGTCGAACATGGGCTTTCCGCCATAGCGAAGGGAATTCACCGGAGTAAAGGGAGAAGTTGATGACATGGGAGATTGCAGGAAGGAGCTGGTCAAGAGCCGTCACGATCATGTGGCGGCTGATGTTATCACAGCCCACGGCTTTGGATTTAATGGAGAGGATAATCTTCTTGATCTCTCCCAGATCAACTGGGGTGAAGGCAAAGGGGGTAATATTGGGTCGCGTCAGACCAGCAAGGTAGTCAATGGTTTGACATTTGGTTAGACTATCAAGAGTTGGAACAGTGGCGAAATGGCGATTTAGATCGTCCAAACCAAATGTATTGGGAATATCTGAATGCCGCGATCTACCGATACCTAGTGTTCCAAGGAACTTCCAAATATCAGCAGGAGAAGAAGAAGTGATATTATCAAGAATATGGCGGCGTTTAGCGTTGCGTATCATCTGATTACAACGATTGCGAGCAGTTTTGAAGAAGGTCCAATTATCCTCCGACCGATCCTTTTTAAACTTCCGGAACGCGCGGTCCCTTCGGCGCATTGCCATCCGAACAACCCGATTCATCCATGGCGCAGGCGGGCGTTTTATCTTGATTTTCCTGATGGGAGCGTGGGTGTCGTACAGCTTGACTACAGCTGAACTAAAAAGACTAATAAATGCGATGGATGGATATTTGTTACTCTTTCAAGCAAAAACTACTGAACGGATTTGGATCAAATTTGGCACCCAGATAGTTTATAATCTGGATTAATACAAATAAATTTATCTCAGTTGTACGATCCCATGAGACAACTTCTTAACTCCACGCCCATGGCTATGTTATAGGCTGACATGCTAAACGCTAACCTCAAAATAAAACATCCAGGTTTCCTACTCAGCTAAACAAAACGGCTAAAGCGGAAAGACATATTGGCCATTCAATCTACTGCTATACTCTACTATATGAAGAGATGACGTCACTGGAGGACACACTCGAACTGCCACAACTTACAACATACCTGTGGCGGCCCGTTCATGCAAGTCTTCGCTTCATGATGTAAGGGTTTCTGAATAGTCTTCTTGCCTTATCAGCTTGCCGTATTGTGGGTTTCTAGGCACATCATAGCCTGCATATAACTAATGCTGATTAAAGATACTGTTACTGTTAGTCTTTGTCATCCCACTGGCAAAGGACCCATGACCTCCAAATTTTTCGATCCAGGGCCAATGTGGACCACTGGTCGATGGTTCTGTCCAGCTCGTTCCGCCATCTCCTGCGAGGTCGCTTTCTGGCTCTATTAGGGCTCCGCAGGGATATTTTGAACTACAACTCGTCGGGCATACGGCAGACATGACCAGCCCACTTCAGCTTAGCGGCTTTTTGAGCAACGACAGTAATTTGTGTTTCGGAGCGCAGTGTGGTTTTGCGTATATGATTGGTTAGCTTAACGCCTTGAATACTGCTCCATCGCACGTTGGTAAACCTTGAGCTTGGACTTTTGAATGTTTATCAAAGACCAAGTCTGGGATCCATAGGCCAAAAGAGGAAGAATGTACATTAAAGATAAACAAAGAAAAAAAATAGGTTTCCTATTCACACTGCCATTCTGCTTCAATCAGGTCAACATGCTCACGTTATTAAACACAGAGCGTTAATCCAGGCATACAACAAACACTATAGCTAAGCTAGAACATTGTCCGATGAACGTGGCTAATCTTCAATTAGTTCCGACGTCAATTAAAGACAGTGTACATACAGTATGTAATTATCTACACATTGAGGAGGAAATGATGGGATTTATCTTAATTAGTGAGGCGACCTTAATGAGGAGATTTTGGTTAAACAAAGGAGGTTCGAATGGAAAGGACGGAGGTTTTCTTGGATTAAAGGCCAAGCGGATAATTAAATGCTATTATGTAAGAACTGGCCGTTAGGTTTGCCATTACAAGATATTCTTCTTCTTTGCGTGTCGATGGACTCAAATTATGCCCGACCAGTATATGGCCACCTGCACAGCTCTTTCGTTGGCTTTGTTTAAATCCTGGAAGGTGCAGGCGTCTGTGCAAGATGGGCAAGAAAGAAGGTAGGGCATATCCTGCAGAAGGGCTCCACACTTTTTTTTTTGGACGGGAAATCATCAAATAACCCCCCCTCGCTCTGGGTGGAGGGAGAGGGAGTCTCAGACTTTTACTGAATAACACCCATCCATGTTCCTTCTTTGCCCTTTGTGTTCCAGGGCCGCGGTATCTTTATCGAACAGTCCCGCAGCCCCGGCAGGAAGGGCTCCACTGGCATTGTATTTGGGAAGGGTCGATGATACCCCATTTGGCCTGATTATTTCTACAGCGGCCAACCTGGGCCCGCAAACAGTTACATTATGATTACGCATCTAATCTTACTGCTATCATAAATTCGAAAGTTTGTAACCATATTATTGATGGATGGATGTTTGTTTTATTTTTCGCTCAAAAACTACTGAACAAATTTGTATGAATACATAGGATAATTGTTATCCCGGTAGTTCAACCCCGTTGGACAATTACCGAACTCCACGCGGGCGAGGCCGCGGGCATAAGTTAGTTCTCCATAATGATGATTGTGGAAACTTTCTTACAATCAATAAACTGAGTCTATTGTCGTCCGTTGCTGGTCTTATACGGCATACACCCCTCCCATTCTGCCTCACAACACATTTACCAATTTTTTACCTTTCCTGATATTGATATTCTAAAGATGATTTTTACCTTTCAATCGGATTGGCGTAAGAAAATAAGAGAAAACTGAAAATCAATAGTGACGACCATTGCATTCAAGAGGTCATTAAACTCGATTGCCACCACAAAATAATTTCTCAATCTACGACAACCATTTTATTTATTCTAGAAGCATTTGGCTTTAACAAAATACCATAGTTATTTATAACTAGCTGTACCCCGCGACCTTCGTCCGCTTGAAATTATTATAAAAGTACAATTTTCCCCGTTTTTGCAACATTTTTCATTGACGCTCCGCTCCTATTGGTTGTAGCGTGATGTTAAATAGCCTATAGCCTTCCTCGATAAATGGGCTATCCAATAATAAAATAATTTTTCAATTCGAACTAGTAGTTCCTGAGATTAGCGCGTTCAACCAAACAAACTCTTCAGCTTTATAGTATTAATATATAAATATATAATATATATATTATAAATATTATATTATATATATTATACTATTGATAAACGGTCACAGCTTCCCTGCGACTAATGTAAAAGAAGTTTCCCTAGAAATGTTTGTATTAGTTTCAGGATATCGAAATGTATTCAATCCAGTTGATGTGCCAGATGTACCATGACGAATGTGTAAATAATAGATGGATATAATAATAATAATATTCGTGACGTAGGCTGAGAGAAATTGATATACAGGCTGTGCGTTTATTTGGAAGTAATCTTATGCGATTTTTGTTTGTTTTTATTGTTTCCTGCGACACTTGTCTCGTCCAAAGAAAGATGTACGTACTACGGGTGACACAATTACATTCTTTAAGTTCGGAGCGCTTACGACTTACGGTATTTCATACAAACTTTGCGCATAAGCAGGATACACAGGTTAAAAAAATTATCAGAGATCGTTTTCGAAATGTTTAAAAAAAAAAGAAAATTGCAAATTTCTGTTTCTTTGGAAAATTTAAAATCGGTCTAATTTAGCTGTAGGTAACGCTATTTTTCGAAAATCTCTGATAACTTTTTAGAGCTATGTATCCTGCTTATGCGCAAAGTTTGTATGAAATACCGTAAGTCGTAAGCGCTCCGAACTTAAAGAATGTAATTGTGTCACCCGTAGTACGTACATCTTTCTTTGGACGAAGTTTCATTTAAATCGGTTCATTCATATGGACTTCATTTCGGACTTGAAATTTTGTATGAAATGCCGTAAGTCGTAAACGCTCTTAACGATAATGATGATGGAAAACTCAAAAATCTAGGGAACCAACATAAGTTATCCAAAAGTTTTAGTCAATCACATTGAAAGTCATTGTAAACTCCGAAAAGCTTTGAAAACTAGCCACTTGTCTAGGTTTTCTTATTCATCATCATCTGTCTAGCCTTTTCCCAACTATATTGGGGTCGGCTTCCAGTCTTACTGGATGCAGTTGAATACCAATACTTTACATAGTAAAGTATTGCCTATCGGACCTCCACAACCCAGTAGTACTGGGAAATACGATACCCCTTGGTAAGACTGGTTGTCAGACTTTTTGGGCCACTGACTACTTAACGACCGTCAAATATCTACAAATGACAGCCGGGACCAACGGCTTAACCGGCTTTTCGAGGCACGGAGGAAACTCGGTATGTAATGGGTGGTCACCCATCCACGGACCAACCTAGGCAAGCGCGGCTTAACCTGAAGATTGATCCGAGCGGCTGTTATTATTTAGCCACTAGCTCCTCAGCTCTAGGCTTTCTTATTATTGATTGATATTATAGGTAGCTACTCCATCAAAATCATCATTACTGTACTACCATTATTACTTCTTTCTTACCGAGGTGTAAACTTTATTACGCAAAGCAAGATTGACTTAATTAGTAACATTTTCTAAAGATCTGCTTGAATTATTGTTATGCTAAAGTTCTGTCTTCCATTATTTAAATGTTATAGATTTATTTTAACGCCTATTTACAACTTCGAATTAATTAATGAACATAGTCTGGTACAATATGTTAAGGTCAGAATTAAACCAGACCCTGTTTCATACATGTGAACCAATTCTATCTTCCGCTCCGTTACATACATTTAATATATGTTATATATAAGGTTTATAAATAGAGAGCTCTAGATTTATGAGGCATAAACTTGTTTATTAGGTACGATACATTTATCCTAGGACATTGACATGTCTGGATAGGACGGACGTGCTAGCGGATCCAGGCCGAAATCTTATTTAGGATTACTCAGACATTTAATAAAACCAGGTTAGGGTTTTTATTGTTGAAGATATTTGGAAAAAGTGGTAAGAAAATCAACATCTTCTGCTTAGCCTTTTCACAACTTTATTGGGGTCAGTTTCCAGTCTTAACAGATGTAGCTGAATACCAGTATTGAACATGGAGTGACTGCCTATCTGACCTCCACAACCTAGTTACTACTGTGCAATACAGTACCCTTAAAAAGTCGTAGGTAAATAACCTAACATTCTGGCCACGTCCTAACCAGTCTTACTCATTAAAGAGTTCGGCAACTCAGGCGCCAAGTCGGCAGAACGGTTTTTGTTTTCCGAACAAAGTGACATAACATGAACGCGACGATCACGTTTTCGCACAACCGATCTCTTTGGTTAAGATGTGTGGTTTGAGCTGGAGAACCAAAGGTCTTGAGTTGAATTAGTGGTTCAAATCCTGCCCGCTGTATTGATGTAAACACCATGTTGAATATTAATGAATTCTTCGGTACGAGCTTCACCACTTCACTCTTCAAGCAGCATGCGTAGCATGACCACTGTGAAAACGGGTTTTGTTGACGGAAGAATCGACAAAATGACAGATTGTGTCGACAAAATGACAGATTGTGTCGACAAAATAACAGATTTCTTTTCACAATCTGTCCGTCAACGAAACCCGTTTCTACTGTGGTCATGCTGCGCGTGCTGGTAGATGGAATGGCGCAATAAACTCCCAAAACGTCTGCTAATACGCTGCTTTTCAGTTCCACTTACGAATGACAATCAAAAGCTACTTGAAAAGCACATCCGTTCCACAGAACGAGCACTAACATAAGTAAGATTTAAGCATCTTCTTGCTTAAACATAAGTTAGGAACAAAAGACGCTCGTGAAGCGAAACTTTCTCTAAAAACCGCTACGACATTTAAGAAGCAGTTACTGTACTAACTTTAGGAAGTCACCTGGTTTCCGAGTACATCAGGTACTTCACATTTATTATGATTCCATTAGAACTTTTGATGTGACTGGATGTGGTTTTTCAGTTACTGGTTTAAAGGAGGTTCAAATGGGTATTATATACAGTTAAAATTTTTAGGGTTGCCGGTCCACCTTGTTACATTTACCTACTCGTTACATTTTTTTTATTATATTTGGAAAATTTCTGTACTATTGCACCTACTGTTTTGTCTCTGCGTCACCCTAAGGTAGACTGGTAGAAAATGCCCAAGGCATTAAGTCCGCCTTTGTACATTGTGTGCATAAAGTTTTAATAAATAAAAAAAACGTTTACCTCTAAAGAAACTTCAAGACACACTATATAGGGTGACTGGTAATCAGTGACCGATACTTGAACAAGTGACTGTATTCATGATAACAAACAACTTTCCCAAAAAAACATTTTTTAAACGGCTCACAGCTGATAGGTAACAAGAGCGCGGGTGCGAATTTCATACGGCTGTTGTATTATTGTGATAAAGTCTGTGTATAAAAAAAATGATTTTTTTTGGGTTAGTTGTTTGTTATCATGACTACAATCACGTGTTTAAGTATCGGTCACTAATTACCAGTCACCTATATAATAATAAGAATACTTCTTACTAAAGAAGTCTCTTTAATTTCTTCGTACCATGATACAAAAATAATAAAGTAAACGGAATTTTATATCAAGTTGTATCTTGTTAACGTCTAGGGGGCGCCACTAATGAGAATTTAAATATTTCAGAGCAAAGCGGGTAGAAGGAAAAATCCGCTAATCCTGAAAGAGAGCTGTAGCTATGTTATGTAAGTTGTAGAAATAATTACGTTTCCTTATTAGTCTGAGCTATGTATATAGCTAATAGTCTTTATCCCTTGAATTTTCTTTAAAACATTTTTTTTCAGTTTTCATAACTAGTCTGATGCATGAGCTGTGGGCCAAAATTACCACTTTCTGGAGCCCTAACACAGCCAGAAGGCGTCGCGGCAGACCTCGTAGAAGATGGCGGGACGAGCTGGACAAAACCAACGACTAGTGGCCCACATTAGCCCTGGATCGAAACGACTGGAATTCATGGGGAGAGGCTTTTGCCTAGCAGTGGGATGACGCAGGCTAACTGTATCAGTATCATACATTATTTCATAATAAAATTACAATGTATACAAATATTTAACTTTACAGCAGTATCTCAATCAAAGTAACTTCACGCCAGTGTACCCCGAAGCGTAAGGCACACGTGTACCCATAGTACACCGATATTTAACCAGTAATGTTTAATTCCCATGTAACAAGTGCCGAGAATAACCGTCTTTAACAAGCCAGAGATAAAGGTGACCCATTTTCCACCACACAACAACACTCCTTACATACTTACGTTTCTTTTCTCATTTACATAACACTTTTAATATCAGCAGCTCCGGGCAGACGTTAACACGAACAGTATGTATATACAGTACACTTTTATTGCAGTAGGAACTCCGCGGGTGAAGGTAAAGCTATGTATGTAACAATATCCAAACCCACATACAGAAATGTTAAGCGTTCCGTAACTATAAGAGCCGGCCCACACGGACAACGCTGCGCGCGTTTGTATGTTTTTGCCTAACACCCATTTTACAAACATTAGGTAACACCTTGATGTAATGCCTAAATAAACGCTTTGTTGAATTTTCAAATCTTGATTTATTTGTATTTGTATTTGCCATCGTGGTTAAAGTTAAACGACTACAGTCGATTGTCCAGGGTGGGCCGGACGTAGCAGGGGGTCGGTAACCCTAAGTACGTATGCGGCGTTTCCCCACAGACAATGGCCCACCTTCCATCTTGCATCGTATCACCTCCGCACCTGATGATCTACTTACTGCATCAGTGAACGGGATTCACGTGGCTGAGTTTTGGGCTAAAGACATTTGAACTTTTTGCCATCGACACGCTGAGAAGAAGAACTGTTGGCTTCACTAACTTCACTTCGGCTTGGGGCCCAGCATTGAAAATTCATCAGTACAAGAGAGTATCTAGAGTATCAAGAGTTCTACCTAGTGAGAACAGGTATTATTCTTTTATAAGTTGAGACGCTAATATGTCATTGTTTCTTGAAGCAGCGCTCGTGATATCTAGTTCTAGTCTAGTGTCACACAGTATGGTAGGTAACTTCATCAAATCGGAATAATTTCCAATATTTTCAAAAATAAATAGTAGAACTAACAAAATAGAATTTAATTAAATGTAACGAAATTACCACGCCCCGTCGCACCAATCATGTGGCATCCAATAACGCGAAATTAATACGGCGCGACACCGCAACGCATCGTGTGGGGAAGCCTTAACGTTTTTGAGAATTAAGCCAAGCCACAAGGGAAAATGATGGCTATTTAAAGTCGCTCAGAAAATTCGCATTGAAGATAAGCCAGTAATTGCGGGCGATCTTGTGGGAATGTCTGAAAAATTCCGCTGAGGCCGAATTTTTATCAATACCTATCTGTCTTTGAAAGTAAAATAGTGGTATTTGAATTCTTTTGGTGCCGTCGAGGTGGGTCATTATCGTGCGAGGTCTCGCTGGAGTGGGTATTTTCTTTGTATGTTTCAGGTCTGGGTGCTTTAAATATTTTGATTGCTGTATGACGCCGATAGTAGTAGGTATATTTTTTTTCATTTATTGGTTTATTGAAATTAGTTGTGAGGGATTGAATAAAATAGTATGTTATGAAGGAAGGAAGAAGGAAGTGTTTGGGGGATGATGTACAGTCACGAGCACCAATATGTCCTAAAACAAGCAATTTTCGCGAGAAATATCGATTGTAACTTGGTGATAATATCTTTTTCATAAAAATATGAGTTCTAGAATAATTATGTTCGTAACAACATGAAATTTTAATCAGAACGGTAGGAGAAAAAATTTAAAGGTTAAGTGTTTACATATTGGTGCACGTGACTGTAGACCAGGTACACATGGTCATTGTCAATAAAGATTATTATTATAATGTTGTTAGGTTATTAGAATATAAGTATCTTATTTTATTCAAGTCTGCCTGACCCTTCAGGCTTACAAGCGTAATGCTATGTTTTCCAAATTTTTCCCCGTAGAATACTGGTTTGTTCCACAATATACTTCGGCGAACTCGTCCCATTAGTCACGTTTGACGTCCAATTAGTGCGTTGTCATGCCCACACATTAATTACTTTATACCGATTGTACCACTGTCCAAGTGTCCACATGTCTCAGATACACAGGACATTACTACGGCGTGTTTCAGAAACGTGTGGTTATACTTGTGGGTAACTTTATCAACTGTACCATTCGTTTGGGTCGAGTAAGTATTGATATTTTGTATGGTATGGTACAGATGATATTTTTTCCGAGATGAATCCCAAAGAGAAAGTTCGTCAGTTTGATGGTCTATGCCACAACCTTTTATTGTATACAAGGTTTAAACGGACCCTTCACGAAGCCGGCAACCAGGCATTCTGTAAGTACATAAAAAAATATTGCTGGGAAATGACTTTTTTTTTGGATTAAAAATCACGCTTTACTCATTGTAACACACTCAAAGATGGATGTATTGAATAGTATAAGGGTCGTGTAGGTATTTAAAGTAAATTAATATTAAGAACTTGTGAAAAAGTTGGAACATTGACCCCCAGTATCTCCGGAACTAGAGCTTCCCAGGTATGGTCTAGACCAAAATAAATATTGCAATTACGGTGAGAACAAGTGCCTTTCGGCTTCTTTCAGGCTATTTTTACACCCAATATCATAGTTTATGTTGGATTTCTAATACTCGTTGTATAAGACATATAGAAGGCATAGACGTATATTCGCATAGAAGGTCAACCTAGGGATGATTTATGCTAAGGTGTGCGGCTTTGGTCCGCGTGTTATGTATGCGGCATGAGCGAGAAATAACCAAATGCAATAGTGATGGGAAACACCTGGATGAGGGACGAAAGGAGTTTTGGAGACAGAAAGTAGGTCATTTGAAGGGATGGTGAGCATAGTTAATTCGTCATACAAATACCGAGTGATGTTATATCGGTACCTACAAGGTTTCACTTTACTTGGTCATCTTAAAATTGAACTTATCTGTGGTCACGTTTCAAACGTCTGTTAGCTTAGGTTTTTAAACGATTTTTGATTGACATTAGCGTCAAAAAACCCTGTCCGATCCGTGAGGATATTATTAGGTCTCGAGATAAGGTTCTATTTATGTAATCCTTTTTAGATAACAAGTTAAAAAATATCCCGATAAAAATTACATAAAATATACTAAAATGAGTAAACTTACGTGGCAGCACAGGGGCGCGGGCGGCGACCATAGCGGCGATACTCCGGTTGCTTCTCGGGTAGTGATGTCATAAACAAACAATTGACGATCGGATATACCAATGACGAAGATGGTGTTGCCACGTTTTAAAAGGTTGTTAGATTTTAGGGAATTTTGGTAATATGGACACAGAAATCATTCATTTTAAAATTCATTAGAGCGTTTACTTTCATGAATATGTTAGGTTTCTTATTTTATTTGGTAATGTCATACGAAAACCAACATGCTTTTCGGATCGGACAGGGTTTTTTAATATATTGAACAAAGTTGCCAGATTGATAATTATGAAAGGTAAAGAAAGCTGCTTGTTTTTAAACACAGAATTTTATAGAGAAATAAGAAGTATGTAAATATATCCTACCTTTATAATATCATGTAAAATAAGTTCAATAACACCTAAAAATTGGACAAACCATTTTTGTAGAGCAGATAAAAGTTAAGTAGGTACCTAAGGGATGTTTCAGAGAAGCCACGTCCCTGCCTCATTTGAATACTTTAGTAATAAATGTTATTGTTATCTTCGTGTTTAATTCTCAATGCTGATGCTGAATGCCGTCTCCTTGCATGTCTCCGGAAACCTTCGCTTTTATGTTATTATTATGTTAAGCTTTTTATTTAATACTAGCGGCCCGTCCCGGCTTCGCACGGGTGGTATTTTTTTTTAATATAGCCTGTGTTACTCAGGGTGAATGTAGCTATCTAATGGTGAAAAATTTTTTGAAATCGGCACAGTAGTTTTTGACTTTATTCATTACAAACATACACACAAAAATACAAATCTTTCCTCTTTATAATATTAGTTTAGAAGAATGTTGCTGTCACGTTGGTCTAGGGTTCGCGAGTGCTTCTGCTGAGCGTTAGGTCCTGGGGTCGAATCCTGAGTCAGACATTTTTTTTCTTTTTTCGGAATTTCTGTGTAGCAATCCGAGGCTTGGATTTCTGCCCATGTGATGGCAATAGGCTCGTCCCCAATAACATGGCACTTTCACAAATATTTATATTGAAATGTGTGTTTAGGTACTTAGTATATGGCACCTCTTCTTTCAGGTTCCTTTGGTTTCAGGCGTGATGTTATGATTGTTATTTTGATCTTCCCTGGCAATAATTAGGTTGTTTATTTGTCGAATAATTCTGAATTGAGTTACGAAATGTGAAACGGAGCTATTCGTGGTACGAATTTAATGTGTTACGTCACACCTCAACAAAAATAATTAGTGTTGGGAAATTCCATTCTAGGAAAATAAATTGTGTTTACATAACATTATTGTGCTTTGTTCTGTGATTTTGTTAATATTAAATGTGTTGGAATAAACCAAGCTCATTATTTTGTTTAAATCAGAAAATGAATTTTACATTTACAATCATTGTTTCATTAATGGGTCTTTATTTTTGTAGAATATAAATATTTTAATTTGATTATCTGGGCTGCAGCGGTGGCCCAGTGGTGGCAGCCGACTTACGAGTAGAAAGTCGTGGGTTCGAACTCAGACAGGCGTCTTACCTTGTGTGATTTATTTCATCACCACTGCTCTCAAAAACGGTGATGGAAAACATCGTGAGGAAACCGGCATGACCTAAAACCAAAAATACGAAGATATGTGACATCTACCAACCCGCATTGGGCCCGCGTGGTGGATTATAGCCCCTTCTCTCTCAGAGAGTGGAGGCCTTTGTGCCAGCAGTGGGAACATTATAGGCTGATTATGCTATCTGGACTATGCTTTTAAATACGAAAGGAAGAAGGTACTGGTAGTGTATGTAGCTTCTTTTACATTCAGAATTGTGTTATTTTTACTAAGACTAGATATACAGGGTGTAAATGGACCCTTCACGAAGCCGTCAACCAAGCATAAAGTACATCAAACTAAGTTACTTTACGCAAAAACTATTGCTGGGAAACGACTTTTTTTTTTGGGGTGTAAAATCACGTTTTACGGTAAAATTCAATGTAACGCAGTCAAAACATTGTGCTGATGGATGGATTGAATAGTAGGTCGTGTCGGTGTTTAAAGTAAAAATCTTACATAAAAAAAAAATGTATTTAAAAAAAAAGTTGTGAAAAAGTTGGAACTTTGACCCCCAATATCTCCGTAACGAGAAGGTTCCCAGGTATGGTCTAAAACAAAAAAAATATCGCAATGATGTAGAGAACAAGTACTTTTCGGCTTCGTTTAGGGTCTTTTTACACCCTTTATACATAATGTAATTCAGGCATAATTGCCTGGCCAACAGAAAATTGAGATTACAAGATTTATTTAGTTTTCTGTTGAACCATAACACGTAATAGAACTGAACTTACCAACGGACAATGGTCAATAAATTACAGTTGTTGATGGAAGCCAACACGTTATATGGAGCGTTATGATTGCTTTGTAAACAGTTGACGATCAATTGGATATTATGGAGCCATCAGTAATCGAATTATAATACGATTACCTAATGTTGATATTATAGCTTATCGGATTGAATTTAGGTACCTACCTAATAGGTTATTATCTAGTCAAATGTGTTCTATGTATGTTTATGCTCGTTTATGTAAAAAAACTGGTATTCAGCTGCATCCGGTTAGACTGGAAGCCGACCCAAAATTTACGTAACATTTTGGAACAAAACATCATCATCTGCCTGGCGATTACATCAATACATCTTTTATTCTTTATTAAGCTAAGGAGCAATGACTATTTAAAACAAGAAAACAGGTTCATTAACATACTTACACTACTTTATGTTATACTAGCTGTTGTTCGTGACTTTCATCCGCGTGCAATAGAGAATATGCATGTAATTTTTTCTTCACTTAAATCAATAAAATACAATACTATCAACCCAAGAAAATAATTAAAAGTTAAGTTCAACTACTGCTTGTCGCTCAAAAATCAAATTAAACTCCTACAATTGTCTACGACAGTTCAAACGTCCGTGACTGTCGTGGCCATTCATGTCATGTTATGTGACGTCATTTACCTCTATCTGCCTTGTTTACATCAAATTTTTTACCCTATATTAATTGGCAATTGCATGTCCTTTATTCAAGTAAACATTGCAATAACAATCTATATATATATATATATACATATAATAAGACAGTAAAAAAACTGTGTCTGTACATTGAATATATTTAAAAAATAATAATTGAGGGGCGTTTAGAAACAGTAATAGAGGACGAATCCAAAAAAAAAAATCTGTCTGTTTGTCTGTTTATCTGTTTGTCTGTTTGTCTGTTTGTCTGTTTGTTTGTACACGCTAATCTTCGGAACTACTAGACGGATTCGAAAGATTTTTTTTTTGTTGTATAGGTATTAAGTCTGGGCAACATATAGGCTATAATTTATCTTGGAAACTTGAACACCTGATGCAAAACCGCAATAGAATAGCTAAACTATAAGAGATACAAAAATGCTACCATAGCAAAAATTGTTTCACGTGATGAGCATTTTCTGCTGAGAGAATAAATTTGAAGATCTGGAACACCTGATGTGGAACTCCAAGAGTCCAGCTACACTATAACATATATAGGAATGACGTCTTAGCAAAAATTGTTCAATATGATGACCACTCTCTGTTGATTTATAAAAATCGAAGATCTGGAACACCTGTTGTGGAACTCCAAGAGCCCAGCTACACCATAACACATATAGGTATGACGTCTTAGCAAACATTGTTCAATCTGATGACCACTCTCTGTTGATTTATAAAAATCGAAGTTCTGGAACACCTATTGTGGAACTCCAAGAGCCCAGCTACACCATAACACATATAGGAATGAAGTCTTAGCAAAAATTGTTCAATCTGATGAGCACTCTCTGTTGACTTATAAAAATCGAAGATCTGGAACACCTGTTGTGGAACTCCAAGAGCCCAGCTACACCATAACACATATAGGAATGACGTCTTAGCAAAAGTTGTTCGGTCTGATGGGCATTTCCTGTTGACTTATAAAAATCGAAGATCAGAAACATTTGATGTGGAAATCAAAGCTATCACTAATTTCACTGTATAATTATAAAATAACATAAGCTGGGAGTATCTCCACGCGGTGAAGGCGGTAACAGTTTAGGACTGATATTCGATGACGACGGTATATCATTGAAAATTTGACTCTACTGGACAAAACTCCTATTTATTTTTTATTTTATCGAATAAATATGCCTTCGGGCTTATGTTATTTGAGTGTTTTAGACTTTTTCCACTTATCTTCGTGACACGGTAGCCTACCCGGTAACGCAGGGGAGCAGTCACTTAGATTTTAATTGATCAGGTATCTTCACAATAAAACTATAACCATGCCTAGAAAGAGGTCAAATCTTTCCCAATGTTCCAAAGGAGCTAAAAGATTGAGGATCATAAGATCCCAAGAATCTACCGAAGAACGTCAGGAGAGACTTGATGCTGTTCGAGAACATCAGGCTGCAACTCGCTCCGTGGAAACCTCTTCCTCTCTTCTCTTCTCTTCCTCTTGGATAACGAAGCACGCCTGCGTTCTCAGCGTATTTACGCATCTACATCCAGGTCTCTAGAGAACTGTGAAGAATATGATGCGCGACTGACCGCTGATCGTGAACGTCATGCATTGTCTCGCGAATCGGAGACGTTCACGGATAGAGAATTACGCTTGAATTCCAAGCGTATCTACGCATCGACTTCTAGGTCTCTAGAGACAAGTGGGGAACGTGATGCGCGACTGACCGCTGATCGTGAACGTCACGCATTGTCTCGCGAGTCGGAGACGTTCACGGATAGAGAATTACGCTTGAGTTCCTAGCGTAATGAAAAAAATGAAAGATATGGAACGCCTCGAATCGTCTCGCGCATCCCGTTGTTTTCCCATCCCCGGGCTCTTAGAATTCGACATCAGACGTTTCAGATCTTCGATTTTGACGACCCCGTTGTCGCTGGCATAAGCAACAGGATCCGCGTACGAAGTCGCGGGCAGAAGCTAGTATTATAATAAAATCTTAGTGAAACTTTAAGTACTTTTCAAATAAAAGTGTTTCTTTGACACATAGTATTTGACGTCACTACCGACCGGCGTTATCGAGGGGCGATGCGTTTTGAGTTTGCGTTCCGTTTCACCAAAAACACGCTACATGAAATATTAAATTGTAAAGTAAGTGTTGTATTAGAAAATTAAACAAGTGTACCACAATGTTTTTATGGACCAATACAAGGCATTTTTAAGAAATAATAAAAGTTTTGTATTTCTTGCATATTCCCTATTATTATAAAAATATTACTTCCCTGTTTGAATCTGATTTTGTTAACAATTACAATTTACAGCGGTTTAAATTTTTTTTTGCACGGAACCTTAATTATTTTTTCTAAAGTAAAAGTAGCCCAAGTTTCTCCTTATAACATCAGCTATCTGCCAATAAAAATCCCATCACCATCGATCAACCATCATCATCATACAGACAGACGGACAAAAAAAAAAGAGTTTTTGTTATACATAAGTACCGTAACACTTTCTTATTATTTCAGTAAAAAGCTGTTATTCTGAAATTAAAAACAGATACTTTAATTTTATTTATTTGTATAGATTTCGTGGTTATATTTTGTCAAGAAATAAATGAGTTTAAGCATAGTAAACAAAACGTTTTGTAAACAAAATCGTTGCTATCGAGGCACACTTTGTACCGAGAGGTTACAATGAAGGGGGTTGCCAGTTCTGTAATCAAATATCCACACTTTGTTTATTTGTTCGATATTTCTTTTGTTTTTCGCTCGTTCTATTTGTCGTTTGATTTTTCTCCTTCTATTACAACATCGTTGTTTAATGAACCGAGATTTATATTTCTTTGAAATTTTGTCAGAATAATATTGGTGAAGCGAACTGTTAAAAAAGATTTACAAGTAACTAAAAATAATGCTCTTTTAAATCATGAAATACAGTGGGATGGGGCAATCCACCTAAAGCGATATTTGCCAATAGTAATTGACTGTGTGGCCAGTAATCTATTTGCTTAGTCTAGTACCTAGCCTTCGGACCCTCGTCTCAATTGTTAAAAGAGGATTTATGATTCAAATATGTCTACGAACACGTACGAGTACTACACTATTTAATTGGTTGTCGTAAAAAAAAAATAACTTCACTAACTTTGTGTTTTTTTTAAACCTTGCCCCACACTAGGAATTTCTCCTGCATCATGCGTGCATTTACAAACATTTAAACTCAAATACACAAACAGCCAGACCCGGAACAATTATCAGTAGGCCTTGCAAATATTTGTTCCGTGCGGGAATCGAACTCGAGACAATATGTAGAATAGATAATTACGTATAATAGATTGAATTTAATCTAATAAATACTAACACAAATAAAGATTTCTAATGCATTTCTAATGGAACTACGCCGTAGTACAGCAAGGGTTACATCGTATACAGCTACGCCGTAGCGCTACGCTTATGGCTTACCAACATTGCAACATTTGCAAAACATTCAAAAACGTTATTTTTCTAAGGAGTATCTCACCGGGAGCATTCGCTTGTAATGTTAACTATCGAGGAGTTAACGAGTGAGGAGAACTGCGCAACGATACAATTTGTAACAATCGTTTGTTTCAGTACAAAATCGAATGTTGGATTGTTACATTGCAGGCGAATGCTCGGGTGAGGCAGCGCCTTTAAGTGCACCGCACTGGCGAAATATCGGTGTATTAAAAGGTTTTCTTTGCCAAAACTTTTAATAAAGATTCTTTATTGTTTTTTTTTTTTTCGTATAGGAAATCATCAAATGACCCGCTCTGGGCGGAGTGGAAGGGAGTGTCAGACTCGTACTAACTAAAACCCATCCATGTTCCTTCTTTGCCCTTTGTGTTCAGGGGCGCGGTATCTCTTTCGAACAGTCCCGCAGCCCTTATTGCTTTCTATTGCCATTTTGGGAGGGTCCTCCAGGTAAGAGGAGCAGAGGAAGACCATTGACACGTTGGGATGAAGAGATTACAAGGACAGCCGGTCCATACTGGAAACAGATGGCACAGGATAGAGACAATTGGGCATCTTTGGAGGAGGCCTTCACCCACTATGGGGTTCCTGCAGATAAGGCTTAGCAATAACCAAATTATTAAGATAAATAAGTTACTAGTTAATAAGTAAAGCAGTTAAAGGAAATAAACAAGTTTAAATGTATAAAATTAATTAACTTAGTAATAAGTAAAGCAATCAAAGAAAAACTTGTTAAGTGTATAAAATTAATCAATTTAGTTAAGTAACTTAAAAGAACTTAAAAGTAATTAGTAGGAAATGAAAGGCTTTTTATTTTATTTTATTTATATTTATTTTATATTAACGGTGTTCCAGTCTTAGCAAGGGGTTTCGTATTACTTAGTACTAACTAGGTTGTGGAGGTCAGATAGGCAGTCGCGTCATGTAAAATACTGGTATTCAGTTGCATCCGGTTAGACTGGAAGCCGATCCTAACATAGTTGGGAAAAGGCTAGGCAGATGATGATGAACGGTGTTGCATGAAAAACCACCTTTTTTTCTTTTTTTTTTTTACGGATGGGAAATCATCAAATGACTTCTCCCGCTCTGGGTGGAGGGAGTGTCAGACTCTTACTGACTAAAATCCATCCATGTTCCTTCATTGCCCTTTGTGTTCCAGGGCCACGGTATCTCTTTCGAACAGTCCCGCAGCCCAGGCAGGCATCGGCCCTTGCGGGCCCCTTCCTTGTTGCTGACATCTCTTTGAGGCGCGCGTGGAACACGAACGCGCCGTCGACACGGCCTGTCGTCGGACGGACAGTGAGCTAACCCATTACTCACCGTCCACAGGCCCATGAAAAACCACCTTACATGTTCATACTTATACGAAAGAAAATAAAAATTGCCTTCCATTCACTAGTGGAAAATTAGTACCTCTAGTGTGGCAACACAGTACCTCTATGCTTCATCTCTAAATCACCTGAGGCGAATTTAATATTTTATTATAAGCAAGCAGCGGACGTCAAACGGGGCATAAATTTTGCGCCCCGTGTGTAAACGGCCCTTAGTTTTGTGTGGCCCCGTTTCCTACATTATAGCGACTACGTTGTTTTTGAGAATGGTCTGGAAGAGTAATTTTGTGTAGGTTTTAAATGCTTGTAAAGAATAGGGAATATGCAAGAAATACAAAACTTTTTACTTGTATTGGCTCATAAAAACATTGTGGTATGCTTGTTTAATTTTCGAATACAGCACTTATTTTACTATTTAATATTTTTTGTAACGTGTTTTTGGTGCAACGGAACGCAAACTCAAAACGCATCGTGTCTGGAGTTTGCGTTCCGTTCCCTCGATAGCGTCGGTAGTGACGTCAAAGAAACACTTTTATTTGAAAATAGTCTTAAAGTTTCACTAACGTCATTATAATAATGTTATTGCAATGTTTGCTTGAATAAGCACATACAATTAGTAAAATTAATATATTTAGGGTAAAAAATTGGATGTAAACAAGGCAGATAGAGGTAAATGAAGCCACATAACATGACATGAATGGCCGCGACAGTCACGGACGTTTGAACTGTCGTAGAAAATTGTAGGAGGTTAATATTTTTTTTGAGCGACTAGCAATAGTTGCACTTAATTTTTAACTATTTTCTTTGGTTAATAATATTCTCTATTCTGAGCTTTTTTCCTGTTTAAAAGTGAAACATACCTATGAATATGGCTATATACAGGGTGTTAAGGGACCCTTCACGAACCCGTCAACCAAGCATTATGTACATCAAACTAAGTAACTTTATGCAAAAATTATTGCTGGGAAACGACTTTTTTTTTGGTGTGAAAAATCACCTTTTACGGAAGGACTCAATGTGTCGTACTCAAAACGTTGTGTTAATAGATGGATTGAATAGCATGGGGGTCGTGGAGGTGTTTAAAGTAAAATCTTTGATTAAAAATAAGAATAAAAAAAAAACTTGTGAAAAAGTTCAAACATGCCATATTATAAACCTAACACGAACAACCTAACCTACGAAGCACACACGACATACATCAAAGTGAGCACACACAATCTGAAATGGGACGGTAACTTTCGAACATGACGGCTCGCCCTGTAAGCCGAGGAAGATGTACGGCGATATTATTTGTTCAGCGCACCTGCGACACAATCCGATTGTCAAGTTAGTTGCATCTATTTCATGGGCTGTGGATCAGGTCATGTGACCAGGGCTGGCTACATACAGTTCCAAGAATACGTTCTTTCAAATAATATGTTCTGGTAGCTTTTGCCCGCGACCTTCGACCGCGTGAAGTTATTATAAAAATATTACGTCCCTGTTTGAATCGGATTTTGATGACAATTTCAAGGGTTTCAATTTTTTCGCACGGAATGCTAAAATAAAAGTTACTCATTATAACATCAGCTATCTGTCAGTAAAAGTCCCGTCTAAATAAATCCAGCCGTTTCGGAGATTAGCCGGAACAAACAAACAAACAGACAGACCAAAATTTGTTTTTGACAATTTGAAGGGTTTACATTTTTTCGCACGGATTGCTAAAATAAAAGTTACTCATTATAACATCAGCTATCTGCCAGTAAAAGTTCCGTCAAAATCGATCCAGCTATTTCGGAGATTAGCCGGAAGAAACAGACAGACGGACCAATTTTTTTTTTTTTTTTTTATAATAACGTATATACTTTCATAATGCATTCAGTATTAAGCTGTTATTTCGAAATTACAAACAGACACTTTAATATAATTTATTTTCACAGATAAGCGATATCTTTTACCGCTTTACAGCTGCGGAAAAACCAATGAAAGATGCTTTTGCTTTAGAGCATGCAGCCAGTCACCGCGACACGACATGCGGAGCGACGGCTCTCACGGAGGAAACCAGTGACGAGCGCGCGTGTCGTTTGACGCAAGTCTCTTTGGAATTCGCGTCCCTCGAGGCCGTGGACGGGTCCTTTTGAGCAATTTGAGGCGAGTTCTTTTAGTAAGTCAGTATATTTATTTGCATAAAATGTAGTATATACCGGATTTTATAAAAATGTTACATAGCTGGACACATTTCGCCATAATAATAGCATGCTAAAATCATTTTTTACATTTGGTAGTTACCTCTTTCAAAGTAGGACTTAGGATGAATATTGCCAAGTCGAAAATTATGGCAAATGTCTCCAGCAGTTCAAATCCTTCTGTCAAGGTCGGAAATGAAAGGTTGGAGAAGGTTGACCGTTATGACTATCTTGAGCATATTCTTTTCTTCGGCAAAGAGCATCAAACAATGGAGATATCGAGAAGAATCCAGCTGTTGCTGAATGTTGCAAGAATCCAGCTG
Organism: Noctua pronuba; assembly: GCA_905220335.1. NCBI lineage: Eukaryota > Metazoa > Arthropoda > Insecta > Lepidoptera > Noctuidae > Noctua > Noctua pronuba. Next base: position 6,098,714 of record LR999900.1, on the reverse strand, counting down.
TTGCTGTTACCGAGCTGTTCCAGTTGTTGTTGTTGTTGAGCTGTTGTTGTCGTTGGCTGTTGTTGTTGTTGTTCACGACATTCTGAAATCAGCCAAAATTTTAATAACAAAGACCTGTCTCTATAATCAGTGTGTTCTGCCCACCATGACGTACGGTGCTGAGATGTGGACGCTCACACAGGAGGCTGTGTACAGACTCAGAGTAGCACAGAGAGGCATGGTGCGTTCCATGCTTGGCATAAAACTAATAGACCGAGTTCCAAACGTCGAAATCCGGAGACGTACGAAGGTCATCGATATTGGAAATCGCGTTATGGAACTCAAATGGAGTTGGGCAGAACACCTAGCAAGGCGCGGTGATGGAAGGTGGAGTAAAGCTGTGACCGAGTGGCGTCCAAGGAATGGAAAGAGAAGTATTGGTCGTCGGGCGGCGAGATGGGCAGATGACATTGTTGCCATTGCGGGAATATCCTGGAAGAGCGAGCTTGGCACAAGCAAAGAGAGGCCTATACCCAGCAGTGGGTGAAGTCAGGCTGTGGATGATAATAATGAGCTACATTAAAATGAACAACATAGGTAGGTATCTATTAACATCTGTACACACAATTATGTAAGTACTTTTGAATAATTGAAAGACAGCGACCCTCTTTAAACAAAAAAAAAATAATAATACGAAAAACAACATAAACACATAATAAAAGTACCTACACCAGACATACATCTTCATTTAAACTACTTACTAGTTATTCTTGAAAGGAATGTCCACGCAGCGAGCATTCATTACCGAACATGAAGTTTGCTTTCATTGGTCATACGATTGTAGTAGGTAATGTCGTACTGGGGAAGCCTTCACGAAATAAAAGCAGTAAATAATATAGATAGCACAGAGTACAGTCAGTAGTGTATTTCTTTGGCATCATGCCCTCGTATCTTCATGATGATGAGAAAGATTATAAAAACCAATTCGCAAAAAAAAAAATAGAATTCATTATTTATAAGCCGCTTGCCCGGAAAAAGATATTGATAAAGTTTTTAAACAAACACAATCATTGCCCATCCCTACCGTATCGGCCAGAACGGGGGTGCAGAGCTTAAAATGTCACCCCCCGTTAGCGCTGACACAGGAAACCCTCCATGCATGGCTCACGATACCAACTGCGACTCAAAGCCGACGTGTAATTGTCAAATGCACTGTCATTGTCACTTACTATACTTGTCAGGGGAAAAGTGACTTGTTTTATCTGGGAATTATTTATGTTGGTCTTTTTTATGCTAAATAGGCTTGTGATTTGCCGCAGCTCGCCTGATGTGAAGCGATGATGCGGCCTAGGGTGGAGCACGCTTCATCATCTGCCTAGCCTTTCCCCAACTATGTTAGGGTCGGCTTCCAATCTAACCGGATGCAGCTGAATACCAGTATTTTACTGTATTGTGTTATTTTTTTTAAGTTTTCTCCAATCATCATCATTCTCCTGTCGGAGCAGCATACTTCCATACATCCTTCTTCTTCCTTACATCTCTATTACTCGTCATCTCAGCAGTCACCAGCTTGCAAAATGTCAGCGTAAAATCCCGTACCACATATTTACCTACATTTAACAATTCTGGCATTATACATAGAAAATCTTTTAACCGGTACTAACAGAAACAGAAGGCAGGTATATCCCCAGTGCTTGGGAACCTATAAAATTCGATGACAAGTGATTTGAATGGTTCTCATTTCAGAGGATCAATCACAATCACAATATCTAACATGAGGTTTGCTGGCAAGCAATCGAGTGACTGATTACTTGATCGTATTGAAGCTTTCTTAGAAACGGAGACATAGTTATCAAAGATACGGCTTGCATGGTGTCTACGAAAACAGTGTGACTGTGTTAAATTTTACTGCCTTGGACTGCTGAGTATGAGGTCCTGGGTTCGATTCCCGGGTCGGGCAAAGTGTTATTGGGATTGTCCATCAGGAATTTCTCATGAAATAAGAAATGGCCATGAATAAAATGAGATCATTAAGATAATAGGTACAAAAAACAAAACTACATTAGAATTTTGAAACATCCTATAATGTTAACGTGTCCAACGGTAGCAGTAGTTGTAAGACGACTAAAAAGTCACGGTGTATAATTTTTCTGATCTTTAAATTCTAAAGACTTCACTAATCAAATTGTAAACTGGTCTCCGAGATATTAAAAATATACTAACTACTACGCAACTTACGTTTACTGCACAAGACCCTGCAATTTATTGCATAACGAAGTATAATGACATTCTACAGAATACGTGGAAAATTACCCTACAAACTTCGAAGAAGGAAACCTTAAAAGAACATTTCTTTTCTAATCTAATACTTACGGAGAAACTTGATAGTAATATTACCATCATATATTAGAGGCTGGATATTAAATATTGTCTCAAGTTAAAAGTTACAAGTCTAAGTTATGTGTTCCGGGCACAGATAGTAGGGAATAAAGTAGGAATAGTGGTCGTGCTATACTGCCAGGATATTCGTTGGAATATTAGCAGAGGATATACGGTTAACACTTTTAAGTTTTACACTGGTTGACTGAGAAATATAAAAAAAAAAATTTTTACTGCACACACGGTGTTGTGTATGTTATGGAGCTCGTTGCTAAATAATAACAGCCGCTCAGATCAATCTTCAGGTTAAGCTGCGCTTGCCCAGGTTGGTCTGTGGGTGGGTGACCACCCGTTACATACCGAGTTTCCTCCGTGCCTCGGAAATAAGAAGACCCCTTACAGATATTCGAGCATAGTAGCTACACGGTAAACCTCTGCCTAACCCATCGATGATTACAGGCGTGATGTTAACATTGTTATTATAACAATATAAGTATAACGCTCTAATATTGTCGAAATTATAACAGTGTCACATTATATATATATATATATATATATATGTCTGAGTATTTATGGTAATAAGGAAATTCACATTACAAATAGAGCTTCACACATCTAATGCTGGCACTTCACTTGGCGTATTTGTCAAAATTTTCACGATATTCGATCAAAACAAAATGTTTTTTATACCTATTACGATATAGTTCACTTTGTTTTAACGATAGAAGGTAAATATATGCCCAGATCTGCCAAGTGTAGTGCCACCAATACATTTACTTTTCCACATAAGACAAACGATTCAAAATGTAGGTAATGATCCCAGTTGACGTCCATGACGAGAGATACTCGATCGCGTCCAAACAAATGGAGTGTGCTCGACGTTCGCGTCGAAGCGCACTCTTTATCTGACAGCTCGACGCTTACGTCAGTCCAAAGGGTAATGAGTGGGCATTTTTTATATCTCTGCCAGCTATTGGTGCTCTCACCCTATTTAAGTGGATTTAGATGAGTGAGTTTAAGTTTGAAGAGTGTAATTTTTTATGGTTCCGTTTCCAAAGGGTATACACGGGGTGTTGGCAAAGACAGAAACCTTTATTATTAAGTTGGTCAAAAGACTATGAATGGAACTATACGGGGTGTAAGGGAGACCGACGCTAAAACAGTCTCCACGTATTTAGTACATCATTCTGAACCCCCGAAAAAAACCAACTGTTTCCTACAAAACTGCAATACCTACACGGTCAAAATATATGGTGACTGGTAATTAATGACCGATATACTCATGATAACAAACAACTTTCCCAAAGAAACATTTTTTTAACCCTAGATAACTAAACATTCGTCCGCGCGACGACGCAACTCCGCGCGAACATCAACTTACCCGTGCCGTGAAGGTAAAAAATGAGCGGAGGTCGGGGGACCTCCGCTCATTTTTTACCTTCCTAAATTGATAAATAATGCAACCCGTGATGCACTTGTCGTCACAAGTCAAGTAGGAAGAGACCCTACAGCTCTCTCGCAGTCCCCTCGACGAATGTTTAGTTACAGTGAAACGTGTAAAATAAGTTTAGTTATCTAGGGTTAAACGGCTAACAGCTGAAAGGTCACAGGCGCGCGCGTGCAAATTCCATACGGCTGTGTTATTGTGACAAAAGTGTGTGTATAAAAAAAAATTTTCTTTGGGAAAGTTGTTTATCATGAGTACAATCACTTGTTTAAGTATCGGTTACTAATTACCAGTCACCCTACATATGGAAAAGCAGTTTTTTTTTTAAATTACCCATGAAAATGATGGGTTCAGTATGATGTACTGAATATGTGGTAACCGTTTTAGCGTCAGTGTCCCTTCCACTTTGTATTATTAACTGCTGGACACAGGCCTCTTCCAAGTAGGATTACCATTTCAAAATGTGAAAAGTGCTGAGAAAAATCCAGTAAAGCAATCTGCGTACAATTCTGCAATTATTTAAGTTTTCTATCTTTGACAGGGGGCTAAAATGTCCTTACAAATCCGGACGGATGGTAATCCCACCTCCAAGCCTATACAAACATACAGGGTGGAAGGCACACCGACGCGCAAAACGGTTACCACATATTAAGTACATCATTCTGAGTGGGGGGGGCGGGGGGGGGGGGCTCAGAATGATGTACCTGTAAATATTTCATAGGTTATAAAAAAAATCTGCTGTTTCCTACAAAAGTCCAATACCTACACGGTCAAAATGTATGGAACAGCTGTTTTTTTTTTACCAATGAAAAATTTCTATAAAGGGTGTAAAAAGACCCTTAACGAAGCCGAAAGATACTTGTTCTCCCCATCATTGCGATCATTTTTTTGTTCTAGACCCCTACCTGGGAACCTTCTAGTTACGGAGATATTGGGGGTCAAAGTTCCAACTTTTTCACAAGTTTTTTTTCAAATACATGTTTTTAAAGTAAGATTTTTACTTTGAACACCTTCACGACCCCCGTACTATTCAATCCATCCATCAGCACAATGTTTTGAGTGCCTTACATTGAGTTTTACCGTAAAACATGATTTTTCACCCAAAAAAAAAAAGTCGTTTCCCAGCAATAATTTTCGCGTAAAGTTACTTAGTTTGATGTACAGAATGCTTGGTTGACGGCTTTGTGAAGGGTCTGTTTACACCCTGTATAGGAGGGCTCAGAATGATGTACCTACTGAATACGTGGTAACCGTTTTCGCGTAACTGTGCCTTCGACCCCGTATAGAAAACAGATCAATATGGGACTTAAATGTCAAATCCCACTCAATTATCGTTTTCCCCTAAACCGAAAGATTACTGTCTTCGAAGCTGTGATTAACACAGCAATATAATATGCTTGTTTACCCAGTAATCGCTTTGTTGCGCACATTCCGTGGTTAGGGGGTAATTTTCAATTCAAATGAGGATGTTTCTGTAATCCCGTATGGATTATTATTAATAGTAAGAAGGGTTAGTTTCTGTGGTGTTGTTGGGAATAATAATGGTTAAGGGTTATAATAATAGTTATTGAACTGTTATGTTCTTGGACAATACGCCTTCCTTTACCGGATCAATTGCATCATCATCGTCATCTGCCTAGCCTTTTCCCAACTATATTAGGGTCGGCTTTCTGTCTAACCGGATGCAGCCGAATACCAGTATTTTACATGGAGCGACTGCCTATCTGACCTCCACAACCCAGTTAGTAATGGGTAATACGATACCCCTTGGTAAGACTGGTTGTCAGACTTTTGGGCCACTGACTACCTAAGTTAGAACTGCTTGCTTTCTTTGAAGGTTCTTACTTTGTTAAAGTTCTTGTCTATTGTAAAGGAATGGTTCCTTAAGTAATTACTTGAACTCGAGTAATAACTTTAACTTGACTATAGATACGGGTCTTAGAGTTAGAACGTAAAGTTAGCCTACCGCTGTTTTAGCCACTAGACCTAAAACGCTCACAGGATCAGTGGCGAAGGTTCCATAGAACTCGATTCCTACCGGCGTCCCTTTGAAAAATAGCACAGTCAGTATTCTATAGACAAATAATATAATCACATTAAAAATATGTACTCCAGCTTACCTCTCACAAAAATTGTTCCTTCGCTACTGCAGGATATTGACCTTTAATCCTCAAGGGATCAAAAGAAGGGTCATAATTAAACACCTACACATAAACCACACCTGACTTCTAGCTTGATAAGCAATTCCTAGTTCTGCCAGCTAATGATAAGCAAAGGGAAGCATTGTGATTCCGAAGCCCGTGTACACAGGACCGTACAATATCTATGTGGAGTCGTGGAGTCTTGTTCGAGTAACCGTTTGTTTAAGTAACATTTCGTCCATCGTGTGGGGTAATATACGTCCTAAACTAACAATCAAGTGTGCATAAGTAAGGAAATGCCGCCAACAACGACAACAAGCCGTGTTTTGTTATTGTACAATGAAGGAAATATGTGTGTTTGAGAAGGTCTAGCTAACGGTACAGTTTGTGTAGATGATAACGTGTCAGGTTTTTCTGTTACGTGATTTCAGATTGCTGTTGGCGTTTTACCGGGTAACTGGGTTGTGAAAGTCTGACAAGCAGTCGTTTCTTGTAAAATATCGGTTTTCAGCTGCATACCAACGGGTGGACTGGACATTGTTGGAGTTTCGGATAGCAAAAATAATGTTTCGATTTTTAGAATAAACAGGTTCTTTATTTTGAGTTAAAACTGAGCATAAAATTCCTTATAGATAAAGTTTGAATCAAATTACGTATTATAACAAGAATAACGTCACTGAAAACTTAATAAACTTCTTTCCTCTTTCTACTTGTATAAATAAGAGTAAGCTTCTATCATTCACAGACGCCGTAGTTTGATATTTAGAGCACGCAATACTACGTTTAGAGCTCGAATTCTTTTACCAACGAAAAATATAAATGACGTGTAGACTCCATGAGAGTTCGGAAGCGACGCACGACTGCCATGACAGCAGGAAATTAATTCTAATGCTCCAGTTACTTGCACACGCGTCGGCGCCGCGGTTTTGACAATTTGACACCGCACTCTCTTTGACATCTGCAGTCGAAGAGACGACGAAGTGTAGTAAGTAGGTGGTGGAGGAAATAGGTAGTTCAGTTTTGAATTTTAAATATGAATGTATCTGTGATATGGCTGTTAGTGATTGGTTTTGTAAGATAAAGATGTGTATGGGATTTATTTATTTGTATAAATATTTGGTTTTGAAATTTTGAAAAAATAATGTATTGAAACTGAAAACTATAGATAGTATAATTATATAAAACTTTCTTAGCATTTACATTTTACAAAAAGAGCGAATCACAGTGACGACTTGAACTATCGCAATTAACTAACAACAATGAATAATCTCGGTAATGATTTACCTTTTTGTTTGATTTCTGAAAAAACGTCGAAAATAATTGCATGAAATTAAAAAAAAGACAGAAAAAATATTTATTTGTCGCAGGGACATGACATGAATCATACAAAATGCCAAAAAAATACAATAAACATATAACGCATAACAAATATTTATAAAAAAATCGAATCCTAGTGTTTAAGACAAGGAAACAAAATAGGTATTTGTCAAAGTTATTAACTGTAATAATAAGCTAACCAGAAACTAATTTACTATAGCATTATTATGGGCCTTAAATTATAACTTTGGGCAAAATTCGCCGGTTTTCGGCCGCGAATAAGTCACCTGATTAATTTAGATGGCCGTTCTTGCCAGAGTTTGTGACTACATCCCCAATTTAATCCTGCAGCTTGGGACCTGAGCTCATTGGATTAGCGAAAATTCACTAAGAAGCCGGCCCTGCCTAATTACGCTTCTCTTTCAAATATTTATTACGAAGATGGGCCGTCTTCCGTTTTTGGGATCTTGGTTTACCTATCATCTGACACTAGTTTAAGTTATCGTAACTAAATTTTGCTTACGGCCGAAGGGTATTTGATCAGCGAAAACGATGACGGAGCAGTAAAAAATGTGTTGTATAGACATAATATGCTGCCTCGACTGCTTTGTTGGTCTTGTGGTCACAAGTGCGACTACTAAGCATGAGGTTCTGGGTCGATTCCCGAGTCGAGCAAAGTGTTTTTGGGTTTTGCCATCAATAATTTCTCACGGGCACAAACCCAGACTCCATGGCTGCTACTGAGAAATTGCTGATGGAAAAACTCAATAGCACTGCCCGATCTGGAAATCGAACCAAGGACCTCATCTAAGCAGTCGCACTTGCGATCACAAGACCAACGAGGCAGTCCTATTGTACAATAGTGATAGTATTAACAACAACAACACTCTATAATACCAACCTTTCCAACTATGTTGGGGTCGGCTTCCATACGATACCCCCAAAAAAGTCTGACAACCAGTCTTACCAAAGACTGGTTGTCAGACTTTTTGGGCCACTGACTACCTGTAACGACTGTCAAAGATCTACAAATGACAGCCGAGACCAACGGCTTTTACGTGCTTTCGGAGGCACGGAGGAAACTCGGTATGTAATAGGTGGTTACCGATCCACAGACCAACCTAGGCAATCACGGCTTACCCTAAAGATCGACCCGAGCGGCTGTTATTATTTAGCCACGAGCTCATCACAAGTACCACACAATTTATACCCGTATAATTAATCCATAATTACTTCCCTCGTTGTTCGACTAAAGTAACGAATCAAAACGAAAATCATTAAGTTCGTTTGCAATTCAAATGATTCTTTACGAACTTAGTTCGAACAATCGTTAATTAAATTAGGTGAAATTCAAAGAACTTTAGCCATGTTTTTGCGAGTGACGATAATTTGGGAGAATGGCAATGTTTCCTTTTATTTATCGTTATTGCGATGTTTGCGCTATTTTTCGACTTAATTTTTTTCGGGTCTGGTTTTATCAGGTTTTCTTGTGCTTGATCTGTTTCTATAATTAACCGAAAAACGCTTTTTTATTTTTGTATAAAAATCGTAAAGCGGTTCGCAGAATACATCTCTACCTACCCAGTTTCAACTGTGTATTCCTAATGGTTTCAGTATAAGTGGCTGTGACATACACGGACAGACAGACAGACAGACATGACGAATCTATAAGGGTTCTGTTTTTTGCCATTCGGTTAAGGAACTCTAAAAATGGCCTGGATTGAGGAAAAGTAAAATGTCTGACAGTAAAATTCCTTGTAGTGCACAAACGCCCAATGTGTTACCATGACTTATTTAGTCAGAGCTTCAACGATTTTAACCACGACTAAACGCAAATACTCTCTATACCTGGACTCAACTCAGTTTAAAGGAATTTAATAGACGCAGCTCGTTTACTCTCCAAACAAAGTTTAACGTTTCACAAACGGACTGTCACTACTAATGTTAACCTACAGCGGCTAAACTTCACAAAGGAAGTTACTCGTACTCAGTCAACTATGAATATCATGACGCCAGTCTGTCCTGTTTAACAGTAGTTAAACTGGAGACAAAGAGACGGTTACCTTGTCGTAGTTAGCGTATGTGTTTAGGTGTTAACTAGGTGGTGGAGTTTGAAACATTGATTGGTGCAACCCGGCCATGCCAATTTGCTTTGTTGCGGAGACGAAGTTTGATATACGTTGGTTAATTCATGGAATATGCAGGAGATAGCGGATATTGTTTTATTGTACCTGTACTGCCATATTCTACTCAACTTGAATCTAATTGGATTGTAATTACACAAGAAAAGGATTCTAGTATGTAAATACTATTTCGATGAGTTTAGTTTTTTTTTTTACACTAGGAATTTCTCCTGTATCGTGTGTGCGTTTACAAACATTTAAACTCACATACACAAACAGCCAGACCCGGAACAACTATCTGCAGGCCATACAAATATTTGTTTCGTGAGCAAATCGAACCCCCGAAACGCAGCTCAGCAGTCAATCACTCAACCACTGCGCCAACCGTACCGTCAACGTCGTTTTAATACTAAGGTGGCCATAATTCGTAGATGAGTTCGTCTTTGGATTACGTGGATGGCCGCTGAAATCACATCGAAAACATGGGCATCGTGGGTCCTCCTGTTTGCTTAGGCGCGAATTACACAGAAAAGGCGCGACGCAGGCATGATGCCGCTTCAAAACGTTTTTATACAAAATTTACGTAGGCGACGTGTCGTGAATTACACTCAAGCGGCGCGGCACAGGCGCGCCGTTCTTTCGTTTCCTTATAAATTCCACGCCTGCGCCGCACCTTACGCCTTACACCGTTTCTGTATAATTCGCGCCTTATAACACCAGCAATCATAAATCTGCTTAACGCTGTTTAGTACAACATTCAGTTGCCTCGTCTTCCATTTCAGTATTGCACGTATATTGCTGCACTAAAAGATATAACTTGCCAACTCTAGCACGATAAGAAGTGAGGAATTTAGCTCAGGAATGTTGCTCAACCAACTGGAATTCTAGCTTTTATCTGTTTGTTGAAGTTGGACTGAATCGAGTGTCTATTCTAGGCAAAATAGATGCTGTGGAAACTAGCATTGATCTGGACAAGACTGCATGTTTGACTTCAAGTAAGACTTTTGATAGAGAAGTAAATGTACAAAAAATGAATATTTTCTGCTTGACTGACTGTATCACGAAGGCGCTGTTGGTAAAAGATTGTTAAATTGATCTGAGAAAATGTATTTATAAATATTATGTAACATATTTAAAAAACACGCGTCTACGTTCTCGTATTCTTCTCAGCAACCCCTTTTATTTAATACCCATATCATGGGAATGCATAAAAAAAACTAGTCCGCCATCTTTGTGAGTCCGCCATATTGGATTTAGAATGACGTCACTTAGCTAACCACGCATTGTCATCCAAACTAAATATGTATGCAGAATTTTAGCTCAATCGGAAACCGGGAAGTGGGTCAAATTTTAACTTCTAGTGCGCATAATACAAGGTGGATGTCCCATCCGACGCACAAAAGGTTACCAAGACTTCAGCTCATGAATCTAAATCCCCAGCGTAAAAATGTTTCAACGGTTCTTAAAAAAAACATACTGTACATAAGTCTGAACGAGACACATTTACACTGTGACGGTATTCCATCTAGCTCTATGTCTCAAAATTTAGGCTAAACTTATAAGTGTTGCTACTTAATTAGCAAATAAAACCCAACTGTTAAATAATCTATTTGCACAAAATTCAGTGATTAACACTCTTATTAAGTCAACACTAATTACGACCAAAATAAACACCTAATTACTACTCCGCTTTGCTAATATGTAACGTAAAAACATAAGTACAAGATTCCAAATGGCTTAATTAAAGAAAATCTCTCGCGTAAATCATATAATGTAATGCTAAAAGGGAATTCCATATTTACTTAGTGAGTATTCATAGCGTTTTATTAACTTAAAATAGGATGTAACTGGTTTTGTTTTAAAGCTTATTTTTGTTCGTGTGGTTAGTGTCGTGTCAGTTTTTATGCCGCCCATGGGCGACTTGGCTTTACATGCCGTCGAGAAATATCTCTCAGACATGCTGGTTTGGTTTCCTCACAATGTTTTCCTCCACCGAAGCAATTGATAATTATACAATACGCAAATGAATCCGAAAAATCAGAGGTCCCTGTCTTGGGTTCGAACGCGAGACCAATGACTTGGCAGTCCGATAGTCCACCAATTACCTACGGATGTGGTGACTAGTTTTTCAGTTTTGTCTTTAGCATCATCAGCCTCCAGCTACAATGCTGATCTCCTCTTTGCGAGAGTGAGAGGGCCATAACCCAGTGCGCGTTGGTGAATTCCTCATGACTTTGTTTTTTTTTTAACAAAATATTTCGCCTGTAATCCCCGAAGAGTTAGACCGAGGTGTGCCTAATAGTACACCCACATTTCGCCATTTATGTTTTTAAGTACCATGTAATAAGGGGGAGGGCTATTGCCATCAGTTGGGCACAAATCCAGACTCCGTAGCTTCTACTGAGAAATGCCTGATGGAAAAACTCAAAAATACTTTGCCTGACTCGTGAATCGAACCCAGGCCCTTATGTTCAGCAGTCGCGCTTGCGATCACTAGACCAACGAGGCAGACTTTTTTTTTTTATAATTTTAGGATATCCCGGTTTCCTGTCGATGTCACCCTTTGCGAAAGCTATGGTGACATGGTAAAGACTTTCGACCTACATAAGACGGAGCCAATACTACCTACAGGGGTATCACTATTCTATTTATTAGATTTTCTAAAATATTATTACATTTGTCAACTTGTATTTGGGAGCTAAATTAATATATTATATTATTTACTCAACATAACATCATGCCTGTAGTCTACGAAGTTGACAGAAGTTTATCTATTAATGACAGCGTCTACATCACTCCAGTTTGACCAACGCATCGCTCAGTTTCATGACCAACGGTCCAGAAATTTTTGACATTATTATATCACGTAAGTATTCCATGTTCTATCAGAAACCTCATCCAGACTTTGTTAAGGTAAGCTGTTCTCACAATTCTACTTGATTTAAAGTTTATCAAAACTTTTAACTTTAACTTCATTCGGTAGTAACCTTAGTCTTATAAGAACTTTACATCTAGTCGTAGTCGGAATAAAACCACGCTGTGTGAGTGTTTACTGTGCATTGGTTTCTAAAATGTATATGTTACAGTCAAAACTGTTAACCTGTCAAAACCACTTTTGACTGGTGTCAGTCAAAACCCTTATTATGTTAAAATGCGTTTTCTCCATTTCAGAACGTTCAGTTGTTTCAGAACGTTGTAATTAACTAGTCCTAGAATTACTACAACATAATTTTTTCCAAAGGGTCACAAAAAAAACCTAACAACCTTATAAGTTTCTGCGTAAATGTTAGTTATTGTTAAAATAGTTTTAACCGGTCAAAATTAGTTTTGACTGATTAACAGTTTTGACCGTGACATATACATTTATATCTAAGGTGACGTAACATGCCGCTAAAATTTTACTCAAAAGCTGCAACGTCGTCTATCTTCGACATAAACCGAGCTACATAATTGTCTACCAAACAAAGCTAAACCAGTTTAAACGAAACGAGTATCAGCGTTCAATATTCATAAATTGTAACCAGCAATGGACCAGGGTTTCATGAATACCAAGCGGCGCCATTACATCGGGGACGATCCTAAGCAAACATGTACCGCCCAATAATGCACACAACATTGCTTTAATGACAACTCGCTTGTTAATTCAATACCGACCCTTTTTTATGTTGTTGGTAAAGCATTAATTGATTCTCAACGTTATGCGGGGTAATGCCCTTTTTAGGGACGACACTTGCGAACAATGAGTGGCCCAATGTTTTAAGTTTAATTACAATGTGACCTTACATTTTGTTTCGTGTTTTGAATACTGATCAACTAAAACGCGAAGTTCAGAAATCAGATTTAACAGGAGGTTAACAGTACAGTGTATTTTTTAAAATAATTGTTGTCACGTGTGCTTTAATTAGAATTACACCTATACTGCGTCGGTGTTGATGATCAAGATCATACACAGATGTCGGTGGTTTTTTAGATCGCCTAAAAGGATAACTTCATACATGTATGCCAGCTACACAAGTTTTATTGAAGGTGGCAAACAGGTAAGCGGCCACTTTAATGGAAATCGGCCATCATCACAGCTTACGATCATCTGCAACCCCAGAGGAATAGCAGTGCGTCGTCCACCCAAAACTTAAAGTTGGAACATCATCTGCCCAGCCTTTTCGGCTTCCAGTCTAACCGGATGCAGCTGAATACCAGTATTTTACGTCGTCTACCCAAAACTTAAAGGAACAATGGGTGTAAAAGTAGCCTTAACAAAGCCGAAAGGCACTTGTTTTCAGCGTCATTGCAATTTTTTTTATTCTAGAGTTCTACACCATACCTGTCTTCTAATTAAGGAAATATTGGGGGATATAGTTCCAACTTTTTCACAAGTTTTTTTTTATATAAGGTTTTAATGTTACAACTTGACTTCAAATATGTTCACGACCCCCGAACTATTCAATGCATCCACCAGCACAATGTTTTGTGTTGCATTGAGTAGTACCGTAAAACGAAATTTCTCAAAAAAAGGTGTTTCCCAGCAATGATGTTTGCGTAGAGTTACTTAGTTTGATGTACACCATGCTTGGTTGACGGCTTCGTGAAGGGTCCGTTTACACCTGGTATATCATAAGCATAGAATTAGAACAGTACTCTTCAAACTGGACTCAGCAAATGCTGCTTCTTGGCAGTAAGTTCAGATCGATCAGTCTATCTATAACGCGACTCTGTTCTGCTGGTTCCCTGAGCCGAAACTGAAACGGTGAAGACTGTTAGCTTGTTGAGTGCACACATCCCTTTGGTAATTCAATTGTTTAAACTCATTAGCTACCTAGTCTTTTCCCAACTATGTTGGGGTCGGCTTCCAGTCTAACCGAATGCAGCTAAATACCAGTATTTAACATCAAGCAACTGCATGTCTGACCTCCACGTCCCAGTTAGGTCTAGGGAATACGATACCCCTTAGTAAGACTGGTTGTTAGACTTTCGGGCCACAGACTACCTATATCGACTGTCAAATATCTAAAAATGTTAACCGGGACCTACGACTTAACGTGCTTTCCGAGGCACGCAGGAAATTCGGTTTGTAATGAATAGTAAGACTATGTATTGTATATCATTATTCTCTTGCCCAATTCATTTGGGGTCGGCGCAGCATGTCTTCTTCTTCCATACTTCTCTATTATTCGTCATCTCATCAGACATCTCAATAATAATCGTGAAAAAGCTATCGATCCTTACCAATTTGCAATTCCGTAGCTACAACGCCCACGTCAGGTGATAAAGTGCTTTATTCTTAGCTGCTGGGACCCTACGACAAATAACAATTAAACTATAATTAACTTAACCCCAATTTAGCAGGGAGTTTCTGTAATAGAGGACTATTAGGGTATCCTACTGAATTTGTAACTTTTATAATGGTTTATGTCTTCGATGGTTCAAGGCTAGTTTGACTAGAATATTATCAGTCTTCTTCGTGTCTGGTTTTGGTGGCCTTTGGACTTTGCCACTACCACGGCGTCGGCTTTTGGAGTTCATGGTTCGGGGCACATGGAGCTGGATAGGAGGTGGAACATAGTTTGTCACATTGTCATTGATTTTGGCTGTTCATTATTCGGTTAGGAATACTTCTTTAGTTTGACACGAAACAAACAAATGCGTTAAGTTAATTTTATGATTTTCATTTGCTACTGTGTAAAGTGTTCCAAAAACATACCTACTACATATTTTCATCTGAAATTAGTCATGTTTTTTTTAAACCTACAGATGGCGAGAAGCATGTTAATTCACAACTGTGCAAAGTTGCAGATGAAGCTAATTAAATGACTAGGCACTTTTACAATAATTATAGGATTATTATGGCCAATTAAGTTTCACGTGTCAATAGTATTGTAATTAACAGAACGAGTTAATACCAATACTTCATAGGGATGTGAAAATAATAATATATACATAAATATTTCAGATAACGTATCGATTAACATACAGGGTGTAAACGGACCCTCCACGAAGCCGTCAACCAAGCATTATGTACATCAAACTAAGTCACCCTACGCAAAAATTATTGCTGGGAAACGACTTTTTTATGGGGTGAAAAATCACGTTTTACGGTAAAACTCAATGTAACTTAGTGCGAATGGATGCTTTGAATAGTAAACGGGTCACGGAGGTAATTAAAGTAAAGTTAAACCTTAAAAAGTAGTATTTCAAAAAAAAACTTTTGAAAAAATTGGAACTTTACCCTCCAATAACTCCGTAACTAGAAGGTTCTCAGGTATGATCCAGAACAAAAAAATGATCGCAATGACGAGGAGAGCAAGTGCCGAGGGTCTATTTACACCTTGTATAAGCATAATCAACATATAATATTGCTCTTCTACACAGGCCTCCTGTCTGTGAAAGGAATCGGCTGTCTCTATCTTATGGCTATTGGTTGCCTAGAAAATTTTAACTTCGATGTCCAAATAGTCAGCTATTTAGTTCAATAACTCTGAACGGACTACGAATTAGCAAAAGTTGTCATTGAATAGCTCTCTGCTATGGTATATATGTTATTGCTATTGGTCACCCAGAAAATCTTAATTTCGGTGCTCAAATAGTCACCTATTTTGGTCAATAGCTCAGAACGGACAACGAATTGCCGAAAGTCGTGTTTCTGGCAAACGTTCTCCTTGAAAAGCTCTATGCAATGGATTATATTTTATTACTAGTGGTTACCCAGAAAACCTTAATTGGTTGCCCAGAAAATCTTAACGGCGTTGTCCAACTTGTTACCTATTTAGCTCAATAACTCCGAAAGTACTGCGAATTGCCAAAGGTCGTGTTAGTAGCAAAGGTTCTCCTTAAAAAGCTCTTTTCAATTATGTATATCTTGTGGCTATTGGACCTTGGGGCAAATGCCTATACATCGATGCCCATTCTCCTTTAAATTGTGTTTATAAAAAGAATGTCATAAATAAACGTTATTATTTTTAAAATAATTTGTTTTGATTTATCAACAAATTAACATTTATTTTTGGTTCCTACATTCAAAAATATTTGTTTGGTTTTTATTGTTAGGCTGTTTTGAAGCTTCATACTTTTGCTTCTTCTTCAACCAGCGAAGGCGCAGTGCGAAAAGAGAAATTAAATCATAGTTTCATAATGATAAATGACAAAAAAACTATTCATCCTATTTTATTTCTTCGAAAGTGTATCGATAAACGTAGTTTCATACACGTGGGCATTTGTTACTGCAGTTCTCGACACTGTAACTACCTTGCCTGCTGCGGCTCGGGTGTGATTCCGCCCGAATGCAATAACAAAGTGGGGAAACTTTGTTATAACATTACTTATACCAAAATGTACAATTATCGACACTTGCAGATATCGATAAAAAAACGAACCCAATCGATAACTGCAAATAAATGAAATGGCATAATGCAAATTAAACTAAATAGCATCATGCATGTGAAATTAAGTAGGTAGTTCGATGTTCGAGTACCTATATAACCGGAAAAAAATATATACTTATTTAATTGGGTGGTCAACAATGTCTTCGAGGTGAGTTTAATATTTTTTTTAAATGTCTTTTAATTAACCTTTGCACAGCTGGGACAGAATAGGCTAATTAAAAAAAAAACACCTTCATCCTTTTGTTTCCTCAATAAATTGTACCTAGGTAAATTTTTTTTTTCTTTTTTTTTTTCTTTTATTGGCCAACCAACAATTGTTTACACTATAAATATTTTAAGTAATTATCTACCATTATTCAGGTTAGAGTAACATTTTTTTACAGGTTAGCACCGCACGCCCCATAAACATATTAGATATTATGCCACAAGCACTGTACTATTTAATTTACTAAAATTAACAATTTAAATTAATGTTTTGTGATGGAATATGAAACTAAAATTATCAGTAAAAGTAAAATTCAATAGAATAAAACAAACAGGGACAAAACAAAACAGAAAAATAATAAAATTAAATTGGAAATAAAATCAGAATCAAAATAAAAAATACAATTAAAATCATAATCAGAATCAAAAATTCAAATTAATACCAGAATCAAAATTCAAATTACAGTTAAAATCAAATTTAAATCAGAATCAAAATTAAAATCATAATCAAAATCAAAATTAAAATCAATATCAAAATCAAAATTAAAAACAATAGGTATTAAAATTAAACTTTACTAATAGTTGGGATCCCTTCTTTTTGCATACCTAATGTTGTTTTTCCTAATATACTTTGGCATAACTATAGTACGTAAGAATTAAACTGGGTTGTTTTGTTCATAATTTTAGCGTAGAAGCATGCATACATTCATCGCTGGGTACTGCCGAGAGCTTCGCAGCGGCTGTGCAGTACTTCGCGGCGGCGCAGTGTCTCCTCTCTCGCCCCTTACTGCCCCATGCTGATGTACACGGTGAGTGTAAATGTCTACAGTCATTTCACAGTATTTTAACCCTACAGCAACTCATCAACAACCATATGCATATATACATCATCCATAATCCACATAATTTAGACCTCCAATCTGTGAGATGGAGCAAGTCGGTATTGCGGGTTGGTAGACGTCACATGTCTTTGAATATTTTATACTAGCTGTGCCCCGCGGTTTCACCCGCCGCTTCCGACTTGTTTTATTTTTGCCCGGCTCCTATTAGTCATAGCGTGATGTTATATAGCCTATAGTCTTCCTCAATAATTGGACTATCCAGCTCTAAAAGAATTTTTGAATTCGAACCAGTGGTTCTTGAGATTAGCGCGTTCAACCAAACAAACTCTTCAGCTTTATAATATTAGTATACATTACACGTGCTAGATCATTATGAGGACTTAATTCACATTAAGACAATGTTTAAAAACTATCTTTCGTAATAAAAAATGGAACTTTGACTATTAATGTCCCCAAAACCAGATTTTTTCCAGGCATGGTAAAATCCAGTTAGCAGGATCCATAAAAGTTTTATTACTCCGTTATAGCTCGCTTGAAGCACCATCATCAATACGTCGGTCATAGTACCCTTCTTTGTATTGACAAAATGTGGTGGTAATAAACAACACACAACACACCATACAAGGTGTAAACAGACCCTTCACGAAGCCGTCAACCAAGCATTCTGTACATCAAACTAAGTAACTCTACCCAAAAATTAATGCTGGGAAACGACTTTTTTTTTGGGGTGAAAAATCATGTTTTTCGGTAAAACTCAATGTAACGCACTCAAAACTTAGTGCTGATGGATGCTTTGGTCATGGAGTTAATTAAAGTAAAATTAAAACCATTAAGTGGTATTTAAAAAAAAACTTGTGAAAAAATTGAACTTTGACCTCCAATATCTCCGTATCTAGAAGGTTCCCAGGTATGGTCTAGAACAAAAAAAATGATCACAATGACGGGGAGAACAAGTACCTTTCGGCTTCGTTAAGGGTCTTTTTACACCCTTTATACACACCTGTGCCTAATCCTTCATGGTCAACAAGACCAATGTTGTATCAAGAAGCCATAATTTCCTTTGTTATTTCAGACCTTGATAGTTTTGACTACATTGTGGTTGGAGCGGGTTCAGCAGGGAGTGTTGTAGCTAGCCGGCTAAGCGAAAATGCGGATTGGAACGTATTGCTCGTAGAAGCTGGCCCTGATGCACCAATAGAAGCTGATGTAGGTTTTGTCTATTCCATTACACCAATTTATTAGTGTTTCAAATGAAGCAGAATAGCGACTTTTACTAGAAAATTAGCCGTGATTTTCTTGGATTTCACGTAATGACAAACTTCCATTCAGATTAATTTCCTATATATCCCCTTAAAGACATACAATTTCAAAGGATTGCCTTCGTTATAAAGAATTCTTCTGCAAGATTTCGTGCTTCTAGAGTCAGGTTTAGCCTATGCGTTGTCGGTCAGTGAATTAAACGTTTTTATTATATAGGGAATAATAACTCAATTGTTTTATTGCTTCTTTCAGATTCCTGGTAAGGAAACTTCTTTAATAAATACAATGTATGACTGGAAATATGAAACAGTAAACAACGGAATAACTAATCAAGGACTCATTAACGGCTCCGTAAGCTGGATCAGAGGCAAGATGTTTGGTGGCTGTAGTAGCATTAATGCTATGATCTACGTTAAAGGAAATGCCCATGATTATCAGGCTTGGTACGACGCAGGTAATAAGGAATGGAGTGTTGATGAGGTATGGAGATGTTTCAAAAAAGCTGAAAATCTTCAAAACGAGGAAATGTTGAAAAATTCCACAATAAGTGAAACCTACGGCCACGATGGACCTTTAATTATAAATAAATTCAACAATACACACAAAGTTTATTTGGAGCAGATAATAGAATCGTGGGATCAAATAGGTTTTAGAAAGGTTCCAGATTTAAACACAGAGAATGTCATGACTTCCGGATATATTACTGCAACAGCAGCTGATGGCATGAGGCAAAGTACAGACAGAGCATATTTAACGCCAGTAGCAGGCAGACCGAATTTGAAAATATTGAAAAGTACATTAGTTTCAAAAGTTTTGATTGATGAGAACAATACAGCATATGGAGTAGAAGTTGATAAAGATGGCGAGAAAAAGAAAATTTTGGCGTCTCGGGAAGTTATTTTAAGTGCAGGTCCACTTAGTTCTCCACAAATTCTGATGTTGTCTGGTGTAGGTCCCGCAGAACATCTTAAAGAACACGACATTCCATGTATAGTAGATTCACCAATGGTAGGACAAAACCTCAACGATCATAGTTGTTTTACAATATTTGTTATGATTGATTTGCCGGAGGAGCACCCTGGCGAAGCTGACTCATATCTAAATTATGTAAACTATCTTGGCAAACGTCAAGGCTCCTTATCTTTCAGTGATTTTATATCAGACGCTGTGGCATTATATTCCACAGAGAGTAACCCTACTTATGCCAATTGTCAAAATCATGTTACAGTATTTCCGAAAAATACACCGGGTCTAAAGGAAAATATCATGAAAATATTCAGGCATAAAGAGAGCGTTATAGATCCTATTGTCGAACTGAACAAAAATCATGCGACATTCGCTTTCCATTTTCATAACCTACATCATCTATCAAAAGGAAATATAACTCTGAGGTCTAACAATCCCAACGATCTTCCTCTCATATACTACAACTACTTCGATGATTTAAGAGATTTAGAAACTTCTGCGAAGGGAGTTAAGATGTTGACAAAAATTGTCAACACCACCTATTTCAAATCACATAATGCTTTCATTCCAAGAATGAACGTGCCTGCATGTGATAAGTTTGAATTTGATAGCTTACCCTACTGGGAATGTACTCTTGTTAATTTAGGAACTACAGTATTCCACCCTATAGGCACTTGTCAGATGGGAAGAGATATCGATATGTCTGTGGTAGACAGCCGGTTGCGAGTCCACGGAGTGGCGAACTTACGAGTGGCTGACTCTAGTGTTGCACCCGGTCAGATCAGCGGCAACACAAATGGTGCAACCATCATGATTGGAGAAAGAGCATCTGAGTTGATCAAAGAAGATGCAGAATATAAAGATAAATAAGGTTTTGCGATATTTGTTATTCCCACACACTGTCTTTTTTATAAATACTTGTTACAAAAAGTCAAATTGTATGTGAATTAAATATAATATTTTGCGCAATAGTTGTATTGATTTCATATTTCTCCTCTTCCTCAATGGTGTTAAGTATGGCTGCTGTTTGCTGTCTGGCCAGGCCGTTTAATCTTTTTCAAATGTTTCCTTTAATTTTTCTAATAACATTTTTATTGAAGAGTTTCAAGAATGACTCTGGCAATGAGTATCGTAGTGTGGTCGATTCGATTTACATACATACATGCGCACATATTCGCAACGGCCTGTTCACGTACATATAATTATGTGAACAAATAATAATGAGTTAAAACACTGGACACGTTTTTCACCTTAAGGCAAGGTGGTTAGTTCCTCAAACCTTTATATTACTGTTTATACCTTATTCATTTTAAGGATAAGAAAACGCTGATTTTCTGCCCGATTATTCAATTGCATTTTGATCATATAGTTTCTGCCTACGCGCCTGGGAAACAGGCGTGAGTTGTTGTATTTGTGTATAAGGCGCGAATTACACAGAAAAGGCGTACGGTGAAGGCGCGGCGCAGCCGTGATGCCGCTTCAAAACGTTTTCATACAAAATGTACGTAGACGACGTGTCGTGAATTACACTCAAGCGGCGCGGCGGAGGCACGCCGTTCTTTCGTTTCCTTATAAATTCCTTGCCCGCGCTGCGCCTTACGCCTTACGCCGTTTCTGTGTAGTTCGCGCCTAAGGCGTGAGTATGTTACAGATAAAGATGGTAATCCAATTTATGAGTACAGTATTATTATGCATCATTAATTAATGAAATTGAGAAAAAAGAAAACCGTCAAATAAGTATCGTTTGCATCTTTTAAGTATCGAAACCTCTCTCCGCTCTCCAAAAACTACTGTCATATTTATATTAAACAAAAGCAACGGGTGACAAAATAAAAGAGATGATAAAAAAATACAGTGGTCTGTGGTGGTGCCACTGGCAACGTAAACAATAGCTCCGTAATAAAAATTCTATAAAATAGTCATTTTATCTAAAATTGGCTCTTTCTTCTTTATCGTGTGGTTAGTTCGTAACCTGGTGTCAGAGTATTTATGCCGCCCATTGGCCTCTGACTTGGCTTTACATGCCGTCAAGAAATATCTCTCAGGCATGCTGGTTTCCTGACGATGTTTTCCTTCACCGAAAAGCAAGTGATAATTATACTAAAAATAAAAAATTAAAAAATTGGCTAAAACGCAAGTAAAAAGTTAAACGTAAGTAAATTGGCTAAAACGTAGGGCCTTCGGAGTTATCCAAGTTTGTATGGAAGAATCTCAAATAATCGACGAACCGAGCGATTTTTCAAAAGTCAACTCCCGGAGCTTTTGCATATAGAGGTTGATCGAAAGTCACAATGCATACAGTGTGGCCATACAGTTTTGCATTCTCTACTGCACAAAGTAAAGTCGTATAAATGGTATTATAGTTACTTGCTGGTTGATGAATAAATGGTAAAAATGAAGCTCGAGAAGTTCTGAAATATCGAAAATCATCATCAGACTCGGAGGATTTCATCTACTCATGTCTTTTCTTGGAGCAATTGGGCATATTATGCAAGGAAGCGGCATGAAAGAAGTACTCGCAGAGTTTTACGATTACAACTCTTTCAACGTTTTGAATCGTAATACCTCAAAAACGGTGGCTCTTAAGAAAAAAATATTAGACATTTTTATAGATAATTATCTGATCTACAATTTTTGTCTGATGTAATTTTATGATAAAATTTACCGTTTTGCTGAAAATTGCGAAAAACCCGTTTTTGTGACCTTTGACCCCGAGTAATTTTTTTTCCAGGTGTCGAATCGATGAGGACTTTTCACATTTTATTTATAATAGTGTTTTGAACAATCCTACCAATTTTCAGCCAAGTGTGAATTATTGTAACCTTGGATGTCTAAATTGACCGGACTACAACTTACGGCCAGTTTCTTCATCAAAAGTAACAGCCAAAGCAACGTCATAAACAGTGATAGGAATAGGTAGTGCCTATTTGCCTAAACTTCGAAGAACAGAGACAAGAAACGGAGACTTCCTTAGGACTAAATTTTTTCCGAGACATCTGTTCCGAAATTTCGAGCCAACACATAAATACATTTAAAAAAAATGTTATTTGGAATAAGTAATTCGTCTATATTTACCTAAAGTTTGCGACTAGATATATCATAATAAAATAATAACATACACAGTCGTTACAACCATAAAATTTTCTGAATTTTGTTTTGGAGAACATTTTGTAAATGACTTGTTGATCGTAATACACAATGAATCACAATGTTTGAATAAGAAGCAGTACACGTTTCGAAGTAAATATCTTCTTTCTAGCTCACTCTCGGCTACGTTTAATGAGATTTCTAAAGTTCAAGTGTAAAAAAGGCATTATATGTAACACATACTATGATTTAAAAGAGTGTCCATGGAGTTTCTTGCACGTTCTTCTCCATAGAGACCTACTCTTTGGAACGTGCAATTTAGCTTCACTTTTCTTGGACTGACCGACATTGACTATTCAAAAGTGCCTGTAAATGGTCTATTTGAAATAAATGCTTTGATTTTGATTTTGTCGGTATTTAAAATAAATAAATAATTCATTTATTTGCCATATTTTAAAATAATATAAATATACATATATTTGTTACATCAATATTCTATGTGTTTTATTTTTCCTTTAGAGCCCATTAATTATTTAATGAACCTAGAGCGATATCGACCGGCGATTTTTGAGCATTTTTTCTTTCGTTTTTTTTTTGCATAGAAATCTCCTAAAAATCGCCAGACAATATCCGTGGTGTGAAACGACCCTTACGTTTTTTTTTTAACTAGTTAATGCCCGCGGCTTATCCCGCGTGTACTATTGTTTTTGTATCCCATGGGAACTATACTTTTTTTTAATAGGAAGTAGCATATGTGCTATTCCACACCTTAATCTATATCACTACCAAAATCAGCATTTCCAGTGGAATTGAGTAATGGACATCCATACAAACTATCACATTTATAGACAAACTTTAGATAAATATAGACGAATTACTTATTCCAAATAACACATTTTTTTAAATGTATTTAAGTGTTGTCTCGAAATTTCGAGACAGATGTGCCGGAAATAATTTAGTCCTAAGGAAGTCTCCGTTTCTTGTCTCTGTTCTTCGAAGTTTAGGCTAATAGGCACTACCTATTCCTATCACTGGTCATAAAGTAAAAGTAACGGTTAAATTCGTTTCTTCACAACTTTAGCTGTTGGTTTAACTGTTACCTTTGCCTTTAACTTTTGCTGCTCAAAAACGTGCTGCTAAAGCAAAAGTTACTGTCATTTTGACAAAGTTGCAGGTGATATAGGTGTCACTGCATTTATTTATATGAAAAAACCTGGAAAGAGTCGTCCTAAGAAATGGAAGGAGTGGAGGAAGGCCTTTGCCCAGGAGTGGGACAGAGCAGACGAGGAAAAAAACCTATTTTACTATTAAAATGTTATCATGATCTGCGCCCAGTTCAAAGTATCAGAGGCTATAAGCTTCTTTAGCAAGGATATTTATTAAATACAAATGCCAAGAAATGAAGAACTAGAAAGCATATCTTGTCAATTATATGACATAGCCAATGGTTGAAGGCACT
This sequence comes from Noctua pronuba, assembly GCA_905220335.1. NCBI lineage: Eukaryota > Metazoa > Arthropoda > Insecta > Lepidoptera > Noctuidae > Noctua > Noctua pronuba. The sequence goes on along the minus strand of LR999900.1, from coordinate 6,074,134 downwards.
GTACACTATCACTTAGTAGATGTTGGTTTAGTTATAGAGTACAGAGAAAGAACCACAAGTTGAGTTTACAGTTATATTAAAATGTAGAAGGTACAAGTTAAAGTTGTAGCAATTATTTCTCTTGATAAGTGGTTAGTTCCACAGTTGTCGTCTGACTCGATATGCATTGCGTGAAAAGTTACAATTATAGCGTAATATTTGTGACGCACGACATCCAAGTACGTTGCCATGATGCGTTCGCAAAGTAAATGTACGGTTGATGAGACCGTACACCAAAAGTAAATCACCATGCAGCTACTTAATTACCCAGGACAAACAGTATCCTATGTGTTAATCCAGGACATGGTCTGAGTGCTATACAGATCTTTTGGCGCTTCATAGAGGTTGACAAGAGAGCGCTGTTGGTAGACATTTGTGAAAAGTATTGATAAAATAAAATAGCAGCTTTAGTTCTGAATTTGCCCACGCTATATGTGTGGTTATAAATCATGTTAGTCCAGCCAAACCCAAACTTAAAAACATATGCTGTGATTGGCTTTTATCTTAGTTTGATCGAGACCTATCTTTTGAGAGTATTTTTACGAGTAAACGTGAGTTTTTTTTCGTGTTACAATAAATCCTTATTCATTTTACCTATTTTTAAAGAACTGACATTTGACTTTGGCACGACTTGACAGTGATATTGCGGTGCTATTGACTTTCAGTTTAGCTCTTTCTTGGATGAAGAAACACATTTGCATATAATATCAGCAATCGTCAAGTAAAGATTAATACTTTTACTGTTAACTTTAGTTGTTGATGAAGAAACTGGCTGTAACAGCCAGAAGCAGTCTACAACTTTTCTATATGAGCCATTCTCAAAATGTGTCTCGCAATTAAAAAAATAAAAATAAAATTGATTGATATGATAAAAAGTGGTCTCAAATGAAAGGTACCATATCTTACAACGTGAATCAAGCACGAGCAGAGTATTTCATTGTCGTTTTCGCGAAATAAAGGAAGAAAGAAAACTCACCTCCACGGACATCCATGGCAGTGAAATAATTATACAATTTTTATGAATTAATGTTGAATAAAACACATTTTTATCGATGAATTTTTTTTTATGTAATCATTTCGTTATTTATTAAACTTTTGCTTTTCTTAAGGTGGTAAAATTTATTATCTATCTACGTATAATTAAGTTTTTATAGGAACATAAATCAACTCTCTGATCAGTTCTTAATATCAGGTTTTAGAAATCACATATTTTGATAATAATAATTAGTCTTAATCCACATTACTTACTTAACACTTAATTAGTACCACTACTTTGCAAAATTCTTAAAAAAAAACCTCATTGAATCCATGGAATCCACGTGGGTGACATCCATGGAAGAAGAAGAAGGAGATTTTAAACGTAAATGCCGTTTTTTGATAACCTCAATTTTTGATTATAAAATACGATGATACACTTAGGTAACGCTTATAAACGGTCATTATTTTACAATATCTGAAAGACATTACTTAAATAAATACTCTCTCATACGTAATCCACAAAAGTGACCAAAAGCAAAATAGCATGCCAATTTTTAAAAACCTTACTTTAGAGATCCGTGCTTCAAAACTATTATCCAGAAAATGTCAAACTATCAAAAACTTTCAAGATGGCATTGTGTTGGTTGTCTTCATCTGGCATTCGTTCAAAAATTGTGTTCACTGAGTTAATTAATCATGGCTGCGTTCAATATGTTTATCCATGGAGGTGACTAAACATCCTTGCATAAATGGTTTCAAATATATATATTTATATTGTACTTTTTTTGCGTTTTTTAGGAACTTTATTTCATGTGTAATCGTGAAATAATATCAATTAGTATATTTATTTGAGAAAATGTATTGAGTTTTTGGTTTGTATCATCCTAAATCGTCTTTTTTGTTTTGTATGATTTTCATAAAAATCCTATGAGTATTAATAATTTCGATGAATTGTGCAATAATAAATTTAAAATTAATTCAATATTTCGTTTTTTAACACCAACGCACATTTAATTTTTGCTGAAATGAGAATGATCCATATATGAATCACAAAGTGAATGCTGCAGTAATATTAAAACGAGAGCCATTAAAAAAATCACGGGCGACTATTCTCACTAAAAACCTCTTAGAATAAGAGGCCTTTGAATTATAGGCATCTGCTCCAAGTTCCAATAGCCATAAGATACATCATTAGATAGCGCTTCTTATGGAGAACCTTTGCCACTTACACGACTTTCGCCAATTCCTATTCCGTTTGGAGTTATTGACCTAAATACCTGACTAGTTGGACACCGAAGTTAAAAATTTCTGGGCAACTAATTAAGGTTTTCTGGGTTACCAATAGTAATAACATATAATCCATTACATAGAACTTTTCAAAGAGAACTTTTGCTACTAGCATCACTTTAGCTAATTCGTACTCCGTTCGGAGTTATTGACCTAAATAGGTGACTATTTGAGGACCGAAGTTAAGGTTTTCTGGGAAACCAGGAGCAATAAGAGAGAGAGATAAGCCATTGGAGAGAGCTTTTCTATGAGAACCTTTGCTACTAACATAACTTTTGCTAATTCGCAGTCTGATCGGAGTTATTGACTTGAATAGGTCACTAGTTGGACACCGAAGTTAAGATTTTATTTACAACCAATTAAGAGTTTACGGGCATCTGATAGTCATAAGATATAGACTATTGGATTGAACTTTTCAAAGAGATCTTTTGCTACTAGCACCATTTTTGCTAATTCATAGTCTGTTCGGAATTATTGACCTAAATGTGTGTCTAATTGAGCACCGAAGTTAACATTTTCTGGGTAACCAATAGCAATAAGATATATACGATTCAAAAGAGCTTTCACTTAGAATATTTGCTACTTTACAACTTTTGCTAATTTGTACTCTGGTCGATTTTATTGATCTAACTAGGTACTTGATCGGGCACCGAACTGTAGCTCCACTCTGATTCTGAATCGAAAAAAGTTGTCAAAGCAAGAAATATTCTTCTTGTTGAGATCAATCCATTAATACATATATTAACACTATTGGGCTTTGGGGTTGTGATAACGATCTGTTCAAGCTACTGTTACTGTAAGGATTTGCTCCCAAAATAGCATTTAAGATGTCAATATATTATATTTATGATGTTTGAAACGTGCAGTATCAATGAAAGTTAATAAATTGACGAAATAACGGTGTTTAATTTAACTTAATTTCTCATATTTAGATCTCCGTAGCTCCTCTCTGACTCTGAATCGCAAGAAGTCGCCATAATAAGAAATGTTCTTCTTAAAGAGGTCTATCCATTGGTATATACTGTACTGGCCCCCAAGATACAGGCGCAGCCTAGTTTGGGGACCTCTGTTTACTAATTACTATGTTAAAATTTAACTTGTTACGATTACATCATAGCTCTAAGTTAGATTAAGAAAATGTTTGTAACAATGGCTTAATAAATTTTATTCTTTATTCTTTATTCTTTATTCTTTATTCTTTATTCTTTATTCTTTATTCTTTATTCTTTATTCTTTATTCTTTATTCTTTATTCTTTATTCTTTATTCTTTATTCTTTATTCTTTATTCTTTATTCTTTATTCTTTATTCTTTATGCTTTATTCTTTATTCTTTATTCTTTATTCTTTATTCTTTATTCTTTATTCTTTATTCTTTATTCTTTATTCTTTATTCTTTATTCTTTATTCTTTATTCTTTATTCTTTATTCTTTATTCTTTATTCTTTATTCTTTATTCTTTATTCTTTATTCTTTATTCTTATATATTTTAATGCTATTGGACGCTAGGGCAATTTCGCCCATTCTCCTTTAGCGGCTTTAAAAACAATACTGCCCTGATAGGCTAAAATCCGGTATCCCAATTTTTTTTTATGCTGTTGTCTTATTTCATAGGTATCTTTATTAAAACGTTAAAAATACACAAAAAGAATAATACATCTGAAACCATAACCTATGATTACTAAGCTGAATAGCAGTGGTAACGCGCTTTTGCCATAGGTTACCGTTCTTACACTTCGTAAAAATACTCATCGTTCGTAAAAATTAACCAAGTACAAACACCTCAGAAAATGAAAGCTAAGTCATTACATTGAAGACTTCATTAAATGCAGATTACACCTTTCATATTTGTTAAAAACATAATAATTGCAAAACAAAATATACGTCTCTTTATGAATGACAGGAAATCTTTAGGAATAAAAAGATTATTTAGAAAAACTTGGTAAGAATAATATGGGTGATGAAGAACTCTCGAATATTAGAGCTATTACTTTTTCTTATATCAGACGTACAAAATCTAACATATATCATTTCATTGATAGCAACGTGAACGTTTTCTACAGATATTTCTAATTGCGATTACAACTTTGTCTCCAGTAAAAGAAGTGATACAACGATTGTCGGGCTTACTGCGTGTGTTTAATAGATATATATAGGACCGGACCTCAAACAATACCCAGAAGTACTCATGCTTTTATTGGCCTTATTTTTGAGAAAGTACCTTTTTATAATGTCCGGAACGCTTTGTTGGATACAATTTGAGTTATCAAGAGAACAGCAAATTGTGCAGGTAAAATTCTTTGAAGTATGTGGATATGGCTATCATACCAAATTTTATCAAAGGCTTATGCGAAATTAGGGAAAACGGTGCAGCACTTTTTTTTTTCATCTAACGCCATTCCAATAGAAATCACTTGATTGATATGGAATGTTTGTCTCTTATGATGAGTTACTACCTTTAGATACATTTTAGACGTCAGAAACAGCTTTTCAAATACAAACTATTTTTAAGTTGGAGACAAAAGAGCGTAGAAAACATGTATTGGCACAAGTCTGATGATGAAGTCATGGCTTTTTTGAAATTTAGGTACATGAGTTAATTCGTTCTTTGCGTTGAATTTGAACAACTGCGATAGTTTTTTTCTGTAAACTGTTTTTTCGTTACGGATAATTAGCCACTCGGTTTTTGTTCAAGGTTCATCGGATATTAGTAATTTACGTTCCGTACCAACAGGATTTCAATGGTTTAGTATTTTATTTTCCATAATAGACCCCAAAATAACACGTTATTCATTTGCTATTTGCTTCTCGGCTGAAGAATTGGCATGCCCAGTGTAGCATCGAACCGGACATGCCTGAGAGGTACTTCTGGGCTACATCTTAATGAAACATGTAGAATAAGCAATAGTTGCATTATTTACGTTCGAAGAGAGGTGGCCTGCTCTTCGGAAAAACATTAACAAGAGATAGACAAACGTCACTGTCTGAACGACGTGGTGGCACCAAGAGGCAGACTGAAGATACAGAACAGCTTCCTTAGGTCAACCTATTCATTAATCGACAATAATAGGGTTGGTTAAGCTCCAAAAATAGCGGCTCCTCAGATATCCCCCTCAGGGTCACTAATTCACTATAATGAGCCTGCAGAATACCTCCCAATGGGTCACAATCTAGAATACTCTAAATAGACTGCGAAGTCACGTGGGCCGCTGCAGGAACAACTGAATAACGTACAGGACAGTATTACTTAGCAAAGCTTTAGGTCACCTGAACATTAATATAAAGAACCCTAAAGAGATATTAAAGAGTACCTACCAGTAATTTACATTCTTGATAAATAATTCATAATATGAATGTAGGGATGGGGTAATTGATTATCGATAGTAAATTGAACATTGGTATGATTGGATGACAAACTGTTACATCAAAACTTACCTAACTTTAAATAATGACATAATACTTTCTTACGTGTATCTATAGGTAAATGGGCTGTGTGCTGTAAGTATTTTTTGAAGCTTTGATTATTCCTTTTAAGGGCTTTCGAAAAACCAGATCGGAAGGGGGAAGCGGCATATTCTGCTGTATTCAAATTTTCTTACGTTTTTTGCAATTCTACATTTTGATTTACCTAACGTATAAAAAATTAAATGATTCAATAAAATATGTATTTTTATCATCTTGCCTAATTTGGCACGCATTCAAATACTAGATGGTCATTGCATATTATTTATTTTAATGTGCAATTAGGATTTGTATTTTCAATAAATACTAAATGCACATCATAGCAAATTATAATTGGATGAAAAAAAATTGGTGTGTGCTAAATAACACCATTTATAATTTTTTGGTTTAAAAAATAATGTAATTTCAACGAATTTTCACCACCTAAAAAAAAATCAAATTATATGTCATGCAAACTTAACTAAGAGCAAGTCATTAGCTATCTGGACAATAATTTTGCACTGAATGTATAATAACTCGAAGAAGAAGACATGTTGACTCCAAATAAGTTGGAATAAGAGTAGGAGAATGATGATGATGTTGTCATAATAACTCGCTCACCATTCGTGGAACCTCAACTTAAACTATCAAAAGTTTACCAAAGAGATTTCAGTTTATAGGTTCTATTTGCCATTGGCCCATTGCTATACAAAATAATTAAATTAAGGCGCTCCCCACCGTGAGCTTTCACCTGTATTGTAACAATTCAAGATTCGATACAGTTCAGAAACAAGTGAAACTGAATTGTTAAATTACAGACGAACGCTCCCAGTGAAGGAGCGCCGTTACGGGACTTGCTTGATGGGATGTGTAATAATGAGTAACAAGGGTGTATAATGTGTATATTAATCAAATAGGTACAACAAAAATAATAACTATTATAAAACAATGAATAAATAATAATAATACATTTATTTATTACCACAAAGTTCAAGTACATTGCACTGTATACAGATTAAAGTTCTTAGTTTAGCATAGGTAAATCAGTAAGTACAATAGTTTCAACCCTATCCCCTAATCTAGGCTAGGCCTGTATCTTAGGGGGCTGTGTCCGGCTATATGGTATGCTTATATCATTTTATTGTGGCAGGCGTGCCGGTGGACTGTGCGAAGTGGGTGCGTTTCTGATCTTGAAGTAAACTTTCACAATGTGAGAGTGACTGAGTGAAGAGTGAGTGGTATACGTGTAAGTGTTTGATAATTGTGTGTAGGAGTGCTTGGAGTGTTTTGTGCTTGTCGTGAAAGGAGTGAATGAAGTGAGTGTATGTTTGTGGTGTATTATGGATGTGGGAGTGTTTAGCGCGTGTGCAAGAAATAGGTGAAAGACACAGAAAGAGAGGATGTTTATTAGGTGACGTAAGCTAGAAGTGATTCCGTTTTATGATAGTCCTGTTCGAGTAGCCATTCCATTACTTTGCGTTTTAGTTTAAACTCGGGGAGACCGAGAATATTTAGTTTTTTTTTAACTTGGTTATAAATGTGCATACTTATTACGTAAAATTGGTGCATTGCAAACTTAGTTTTATGTTGGATTCTGGGAATCATATGTTTACGTTGTTGTCGGACTTGTACATGAATGTGCCGTTATAGAGAAAGTACTAGATTGTTTCATGTTGCAGCGGATAGAAAAGGGCACAAATGAAGTTTTGGTCAGATTTAATGTCAGTAGGTTAGAGCTCAACCAGAACATGATTCTGCTTAAGGCAGATTCAGCGTTGCTTTTAACAGCTTCCCATGAAGGACCGTGGACAATAATTGCGGTGACCACTATATAGGTGTACATGTTGCAGTTAGGGAGCGTCATGTTGCAGAGATCGTTTATGTAGATTTGAAATAATGTAGGCCTTAGTATGCTACCTTGCGGTACGCCGTATTTCTCGGCCAGTTGTCGACCGTTTTAAAAAAATCTTTTTTATTCGAAAGCCAAAACTGATGATGGGATCCCAGGGAAATCGAGAGCTACCCTCAAAATTTATAGGCATATACAATGTTTTTTCACATGTGTACTTTCGAACGCAATTCGGATATTTGTGCCTGGTAATCATCATTTTATGTTGCTGAACTGATGATGGAAGTTATAAGTCCGGATCTGATGATGGGATCCCAGGAAAATTATAGCCAACCCTCTTTTATAGGCATTGCTTGAAACAGTATACTTCCCATGTGGTCCCATGTTCATCAGATCAGGATCTAATGTTGGGATCCTGGAGAAATCAAGGGAATTCGCCAAATTGTATAGGCACACATACTTGTAGTCATTATGCCTGGTAATCATTCTTGTGTCTACGTTCAGAGATATCTTCGCCAATTGAGAATCGATTTTAATTTTAATTTTTTTTATTTGGAGAATACTATTTGGCGGTAGTCCCTTTTAAATTTGGTGAAGATTGGATGGAGATATACAATGGAACTTTTCAATAATAGACAGCAAATCTGCTGTGATTGCTGCAATCGCTTACATGTTTATTGTTTACACAATATCGACATAACATAACGCCTGTATGCTCTGTGTGTACGCAGATGTGTAAAGTACAACCAGATTTGTTTGTTTTTGTTGACAATGTATAATAAATTCATATCAAATATTAATTGTATGGGATATTATAACTAAAAATGGTAAAATAAAAAAACTTTTTTGCAAAAAATAAAACCGACTTCAAAAACAAAAACAAAGTCGGTGACCAAAAAAACTGAATCAAACAAAAGTCACCAACTTCAGAAGCTAAAGTAATTTTTCACTTTTTTTTTGTTTTTAGTCGGTTTTTATTGAAGAGAATGGAAGTCGTCACTTCTCTATGAAATCCAAGCGTAACACCATCAAAATTGAAATATTTCTCAAAAAGTAGCTAATAATTAGCACTTCACTTCAAAGTATAACAACAAGTACTTAAAGTCAATATTTATATTGCCTTGAAAAGCATCACCATTCGATTCCACAGAAAAGATTCATCAAAATCAATTTAGATTTTCCGAAGATATCGGTGAAAATTCAGCCGAATAATAACCGTCTTTCTGAAATTGGTTCGTTAAATAACATCAGTGCCATTATCGACATTTCGATACGTGAAGTAGATATCGACTCGTGCACACATTATGTAGGTTTACCCAAAAGCACCTACTTAATTTAAATATATGAAGGTATATAAACTGCCGAGAAACATAATTATGATACTTGATGGTAGTTAGGGTGTTGAGGCCAAACGCCAGCCTATTAAGTTTAAAAAAGGTACTTGGTTGTTAACAATGTCGTTGTGGTAAGTTTATTGTTTTTTTTATTAATTCTTTATTGATTGTGTGAACATTTTTTATTTAATATTTCAAATATTTCTAGCTTCGCCACTTCGCCATGCCTGTCTCTTTTGACTGGTGCTGCAGCAACTTCTCCAAATACTTTAGCAGCGGTGTTTCAATGTTTCGCGGCAGCACAATGTCTTCTCAAACAAGTAATTTTACCGGATGCTGGGAATTACGGTATGAACAATATTTTGAATTGTTAGGCTTCTTTAGATTGCTCTTGTTCTAAAATAAACCTGATACGTATGAATTATCCTTCGGGGTCTAATTTCAAATTTGAGAAAACTACTTCTATTCACTATACACAAACCATTTGCAAACCAGTATTCTATTCAGAATCTGGAATCTTGCATAACACAGCATGAATGAAGCTAAAACTTTTAAAGCTTAATTCCTTACACACTCCATCAAGATTTTTTTTTTAAGATATTGCATAGTATTTTGATTTTTAGATTCTGAAGAATTTGACTTCATAATAATCGGCGCGGGGTCGGCAGGAAGCGTAGTTGCAAACCGATTGAGCGAAGTTAAAGACTGGAACATTCTGCTCCTGGAAGCTGGAACTGATCCACCGATTACATCGGATGTAGGTACCTTTATAATAATTTAAATCTTGTCAAGAGCAACAACAATTACGAGACATTTTATCAATTGTGAAGCATTCATGCAACAATTTAATTTTACCAATTAATTTGGTAACATTAATTTATAACAACGTGTGATATAAATTCATGCTGAGGGCTCTTGACTCAGTTTTCAGCCGACGCCGCACGGCTTGCCGGAGCCGCTCCGAGGTGGGGTGCAAACATTACACACGGAGACTCCTTCGTGCCTCGTAAAGCACGTTAAATCGTTGTGGTTCGTGGTTGTCATTCGTAGATTTTTGATCGTCGTTATAGGTATTCAGAAGCCCTGTCTCTTTTCCCAGATTTAGCTTTTCGTTAAAATCGTTACAACTCGGCTTACCCGAGAGCTTGACGAAGCCCAGCCCATCGAGCAGGCCGGTTTCCGCAGCCGATATTCGACCATCGACCAGTAAAGCAGCTGAGGGAGATGTGCCATGAAACAACTGACCCCTGTGCATGTGCATGGCTTTCGTCGATTATGAGAAGGCTGTCGACAGTGTCGAGCATTGCCTGTATTCCATGCTCGCCATCGCTGCCACATCGATTCCCGTAACGTGAATGTGCTGCGGGAGCCTTACACCATGGCCACTCTGCAGATTCGCATGCATACCTTATCCAAACCCGTACCAATCAAGCGGGGAGTGAGACAAGGCGACACCATTTCACCGAAAATCTTCACAGCAGTCCTTGAAGACATTATTAAAACCTTAGATTCGGACTATTGCGGTGTTAATATCAATGGTGCTTACCTGTTTCACTTAAGATTTGCAGATGACCTCATACTTTTTGCTGAAAACTTCGAGGATCTCCAGAAGATGCTTCAAAATCTTTAAGATGATTCTTTCAAAGTAGAACTTAGGATGAATATGCCCAAGACGAAGATTATGGAAAATGTCTCCAGCAATTCAAATCCTTCTGTCATGGTCGGAAATCAAAGGTTGGAGAAGGTTGACCGTTACGTCTATCTTGGCCATATTCTTTCCTTTAGAAAGGAGCATCAAACAACGGAGAAATTATCGAGAAGTATCCAGCTAGGCTGGGCTGCATTCAGCAAATTGGACGACATTCCGAAATCAGCCAAAATTTCACACTGCTTGAAGACCCGTCTCTGACGTACGGTGCTGAGACGTGGATACTCACACAGAAGGCTGTGTATAGACTCAGAGTAGCACCGAGACCTATGGAGCGTGCTCGGCATAAAACTACTAGACCGAGTACAAAACGTCGATATCCGGAGAAGTACGAAGGTCTTCGATATTGTAAATAGCGTTATAGAACTCAAATGGAGTTGGGCAGGACACCTAGCAAGCCGCAAGGCAGGTGAAGTAAAGCTGTGACCTACTGGCGTCCAAGGAATGGAAAGAGCAGTGCTCGTCGTCCGGCGGCGAGATGGGCAGACGACATTGTTGTCAGTGCGGGAATATCTTGGATGAGGCTGACACAAGAGCGTGGAGCTTGGCACAAGCAAAGAGAGGCCTATCCCAGCAGTCGGGCTGTGGGTGATGATGGTAAAATCGGAGTATTACAGTATTACACAAATGGTCTTGAAAAGAAATAAAAACCAAAAGTTATGATTATGAACATTGTTTACCTGTTTTAAAATGTATTTTTTAACTTATTTCAGATCCCAGCACTACAAACAACTCTTTACGGATCTAAACATGACTGGCAATATTTAACAGTTAATAACGGAGTTACAAGTCAAGGTCTTAAAGATGGTTCTGTAGGCTGGACCAAAGGAAAGATGCTTGGAGGTAGCAGTAGTATAAATGCTTTGGCTTACGTAACAGGAAATGACCAAGACTACCAGAGTTGGTACGATGCAGGTAACAAAGAGTGGAGTGTAGAACATGTGCGAAGATGTATCAAGAAATACGAGAGTCTTCAGAATACGGCAATGTTAGATGATTCACAAATCAGCGAAAACTATGGCCGTGACGGTCCTCAAATAATTAATACATTTAACAATACTTACCGCGCTTACACAGATAAAATTATAGAATCATGGGATACAATGGGATTTAAAAAAGTACCGGACTTAAAAGGAGCTGGTTTTATGGGTTCCGGCTTATTATTGGCAACGGCTACTAATGGAGTAAGACAAAGTACAAACAAAGCGTATTTACAAACAATTAGGAATCGAAAAAACTTAAAAATAATGAAAAATACATTAGTTACAAAGATTTTGATAAACGAAAACTCAGTAGCCTATGGTGTTGAAGTAGAAAAACGCGGTAAGAAAATGACTTTTTATTCTTCTAAAGAAGTAATTTTAAGTGCTGGTTCCGTCAGTTCTCCACAACTGCTGATGTTATCCGGTGTCGGTCCTAAAGAACATCTTCAGTCAAAAGACATCCCATGCAAAGTTGATTCCCCTATGGTTGGACAAAATCTTCAAGATCATGCCTTAGTACCCATAACAATTTATGGAGATAGTCCTGCACAACTATCAATAGGTGAAATATTAGTTAATGTCAAAGATTATCTTTTCAAACGTGAAGGCATTTTGGCACAAAGTAGTTTGATAACAGATGCTGCAGCATTCTTCTCTACAGTTGATAATGCCAGCTATCCGAACATTCAAAATCATGTTACAGTCGTAAATAAGAATAATATCTTGCTTAGAAGTAATTTAGGTATTACATTCCGATACAATGACACAGTACTTGACTCGATAGTCGATCTCAACAAAGACTATGCAGCGTACGTTTTCGAAACCATTCTTTTGCATCCTTATTCGACGGGAAATATAACTTTGAGTTCAAACAATCCTAAGGATCATCCTCTTATACATGCAAACTACTTCGAGGATCCCCGAGATTTAGATATACTAGTGGCGGGAATTCAAATGGCTTCAAAAATCGTGGACACCCCATATTTTAAATCAATTAATGGCTTCTTAGGGCGAATTGATGTGCCTGAGTGTAACCAATACGAATTAGGTAGTGACGATTACTGGAAATGCATTTGTACAAACTTAGTAAGCTCAATATTTCACCCTGTGGGGACATGTCAGATGGGATCTGACATAAGGACATCAGTAGTGAATAGCAGGTTGAAAGTCCATGGGGTGGAACAATTACGAGTAATAGATGCTGGAGTGATGCCATCAATAATTAGTGGTAATATCAACGGGCCATGCATCATGATTGGAGAAAGAGGATCAGAACTTATAAAAGAAGATTATAATCAAGTGTAAAATAAACACAATGCTGTGTTTTACCTAGTACACTTGTCCGACGGATCATTCTTTCTCTATTCTGTATTCGAGATAATATCTGAATGATGTTGTTTCAAAATCATTATTAAAAATTAAAGCAATACTTTTGTATTTTTATTTGTAAAACCTACACTCCTTTTATAACGTTTAACCAAGTCGAACTAAAAGAACGAGGGTAGCCACAACTCCTTGGCAAAAAATTAAGAATGTTCATGACGTCTGGAAAATAGGATTGACCAACCTGGATGGAGCACTCACATAGTGCTGCGACCACCTCGGCAGGTTGGTTGCTCACGGTTCTAACCTAGGTACCTACATGTATGTATGTATTTTTACACCCATCTTTAACCGTAACATATACATATGCATTACTTTTATACCTCTTGATTAAATATAGATTACTCTTTCCATGTGTAGGTAAGCGATTCTATATCGAAGTTGCTAAAAATAAAATTTATCTTATGGTTTCAAGAACACCTGCCGAACATTTTTTTAGGGTTCCGTACCTCAGTCAGCAAAAACGGAACCCTTATAGGATCACTTTGTTGTCCGTCTGTCTGTCCGTCGGTCAAGACCCTTTTTCTCAGGAACGCGTGGAGGTATCATGCTGAAATTAATATCAAAGGGAGTCAATACCTATACGGAGGGTACTTCCCGTTGACCTAGAATCATGAAATTTGGCAAGAAGCAATGTCTTACAGCACATGTAAAGGATAAAATCTGAAAACCGTAAATGTAAAGTTCAATAACAATATACCTACAAGTTTATACGGAACCTTCGGTGCGCGAATTCAACTCGCATATGGCCGATTTTTCCTGAATAAAGTAACTACGTGTCACGTTTTTGACAGTGTTCGATCTTTTTAAAACTATTGTGCAAATAAGAATTAATTTTTGTAATTCATAATTAACATTACTGACTGAATATACAGGGTGGCGACAACAATACGACAATATTTTAAACTGTGTATACGTCATGACGTTTCCAATGTGCATACAAAAAATCAATCGAATATATCCAGTAGTTTAATTAATTTAAATTAATTTAATTTAATTTATTACAAAATTCGGATAACAGAAATCCATAGTGTTAGTAGCGTACCTTATATCTAGTGTTAGTAAATACATAAATAAAACAATTTAAGTTTGAGTCACTTTGCACAAAAGATGAAACAGGATTCTCAAGCGGCCATCCTCTCCACAAAATGTCTCATAAAAGGGGAAACACACAGTCACAGGACATTATTTTTCATTTTCAGTATTTTCTTCAAGATGTAGATTAATAGGCTAGCACTGACAGGTTAGCGACCCACGCATTGGTAAAAACACTCAACACTTATTGCCAACTCATCATCTGTCTAGCCTTTTCCCAACTATGTTGGGGTCGGCTTCCAGTCTAACCGGATGCAGCTGAATACCAGTATTTTACATGGAGCGACTGCCTATCTGACCTCCACAACACAGTTAGTACGCGGTAATACGATAGCCCTTGGTAAGACTGGTTAGATTGGTAGATTTTTTGGGCTACTGACTACCAGTAACGACTGTCAAAGATCTATAAATGTCAGCCGGGCCCAATGGCTTTATGTGCTTTCCGAAGCACGGAAGAAACTCGGTATGTAATGGGTGGTCACCCATCCACAGACCAACCTAGGCAAGCACAGCTTAAACTAAAGATCGACCCGAGCGGCTGTTATTATTTAGCCAGGGGCCAACTCGCTACTTCAAAAACCTCTGGCAAAATCGGTCTTTATTTTATTTTTCCAGATGCGAATTAGTGCAAATTATACCTAAAGTTAGTGAAGCAATTTTTAAATGGTGGCCTATTTCGTTAACAGTTTTATGCTATTTAAGAAAGAAAGAAAACATATTTATTTGGCACATGCCACAAGTGCACACAACAAACAAATAAAAATAAAATAAAAAACTTAAATCTACACAATATAAACGTAAATTAAACAGAAAAAAGAGACAATATTGTGTGCCTCACGGCTGCGCCAAATAGGCCCAATTCAGCAAACTGCCGAGCAGCTAGTGCCCGACGCTGGTTTTCAACTGGACCCGAGATGGTGATGGTAGATGTGGTGATTTAGTTTCGATGTTAGAATTTATTTAATATTTAAAAAATATTCCTATGAACTTGCATTCCTAGTGTTTTTATTTATTGTCGTCGCCACCTTGTATGTATTCGTCAGACACTACTTTCTGGTTTTATAGGTTTGTAAATTTTATCCGATACCATAAATTAAATAAACTAGTTTTGCCTGTTCCTTTCGTGTACGAAAACCATAAAAGTTGCCACAAACGCGCTTAAAAAAACAATCACAGTTTCGAGTCAGTATTTAGGGTACGTGCATACGAGGTTTCTATAAGTCCCGTCATGTAAAAAGAACGCTGAGCTACAGTGGAAGGGGGGATGTGTTTGCGCACGTTATACAGTCGCGTCCTAAAGTACTAACTATTGTTTTATAATATAAGTATAATTGTTTCAATGTAGAATCGTAATAGGTACTTTACTAGCTACTTAGTACTTCGGAAACGGCTGGAATAAAAAAAAATGAGAAAGTTTATTTGAGCGGTCAGCGTTCTTTTTACGTGACGGGACCTATACGTTAGCTGAAGTGACGAAGCAGACAGTATTTATCTCTAAAATTTTGCCTACAGTCAAGAATCATTATCATTATCATTAATTCAAGATCAGAGTCTCGCTATACACCGTGACTTTTTAGTCGCCTTACAAAGGTGGTCCACTCAATGTATCCGACATAAAATACCTCTATGCAATTTTGCAAGATTCTTTTTTCTACCATTAATTAAGATAACAGGTACAAAGAAAAATAAATAATACATTATAATTACGAAACATCCTGTTCATAATGTTTACGTGTCAAATGGTAGAACACACCTATCCAGCGCACGAGTCGAGTAGATCTTCGGTCGCAATAGGGTGTTTCAACTTCGTCGTGCGTCATAATAATGAATAATATTCTTATTTTGAAATAATAAATTATATTTTTTAATGAATGTTTAGTAGTCATTGGATAAATGAAATGTTGTAAGACGACCAAAGAAGGTCCTATAGAAGTTTTTGATCAATATCAGAAACAGTATCGATTGGCATCAAAAAAATGTTTTGTGTAAAACTATACTTGCTAACTGTAAATTCTTTTTTAATCTGTGAATGGGGATTAAAATTTCACAAAAAAAATATGGATTGTAATCTAAAAATCCTAAGATCATTTTTGTGTAGCTGCAATGGTTAAGGTAGTTCCCCTTAATCATCATCATTCTCTTGCCCTTATCCCAATTCATTTGGGGTCGACGCAGCATGTCTTCTTCCATACTTCACTATTACTCGTCATCTCATCAGACACCTCCTTTCTTGCCATATCATTATTTATACAGTCCATCCATCATTTCTTTGGTCTTCCTCTTCTCTTCCTCTCTCTTAGTCCCCTTACAACCCCGTTGAAAGTTTTCACCCTGTATTTTAAAGAGAATGACTCCTACCAACAAGTAAATTAGTAGTTTGGAGTAGGTATATAAAATTTATATTATAAATTGCCAAAAGTTTTCCAGATCATTAAACAGTTGACATCTGCTAGCAATGTCATCGAGGTGAGTTTCAATAGTTAATTTGTTTATAATAATTAATTTTAGTAACACGTATGACCCATTTACGCTTATTTAATGAAAAACGCATTCGACGTATTAAATGAACTAACAGGGTTGTACTGATGATTTTAATGATTAAAACGCAATAAAGCCATATTTATTACCCTGCGCTACCCTGCTACCCTGGTGCTTTCACCTTAAGCATTTATTAAGGTTTCGTGTTAATTCTTACTAAGCGAGTATAAAATCTAATTTAAAAAATGTGTATTTTTGACTTTACAAATCCCACCAGGCGCACGGATTTTACCTAAATAAAATCCGAAAAGAATTATAATAATTAATTACAGTAGGTTGTTTTGTTTTTAATTTCAGCGCAGGAGCATGCTTGGCTCCCACTTTGGGTGCAGTTCCACAGACATTTGCCGCAGCTCTGCAGTACTTTGCAGCAGCTCAATGTCTTCTCACACGCCCTTTACTGCCAGAAGCTGAAGTACTCGGTAAGTCGAAATAACTACGTAGCCAATATTTACCTCTGCAATACCTTTACTTACTTTTTTAATGATCTACCGGAGTCAAATGTAATGTAAAAATCCAGGGCATCAGTGGATACCGACGACACTGATAACTGTCTTCTGACACGGTCACCAAGTTTTTATTCCATTTTTAATGATTTCCATTTTTGTTCCAGATTGCGAAAAATTTGACTTCATAGTTGTCGGAGCGGGTTCTTCAGGGAGTGTTGTTGCTAACCGGCTAAGCGAAGTTGAACATTGGAACGTATTGCTCATAGAAGCTGGCCCTGATGCACCACTAGAAGCTGATGTAGGTTTTTTTTATTATGTTAGTGTTAAAGTATTTCGCTAAGTTACCAGACTCAAGAAAATCTGTTTCAAAATGTAAACTATTTTTTTTTCAGATTCCCGGTACCGAAGGCGCTTTAATAAACACTGCTTATGACTGGCAATATTTAACAGTGAACAACAGAAAAACTGACCAAGGTCTTATAAACGGGTCCGTAGGATGGCACAGAGGTAAAATGTTTGGAGGCAGCAGTAGCATTAACGGGATGATCTACGTTAAAGGAAATGATCAAGACTACCAGAATTGGTACGATGCAGGCAATGAGGAATGGAGTGTTGAGGAGGTACGGAGATGTTTCAGAAAAGCTGAAAGTCTTCAAAACGTGGAAATGTTGAAAAATTCTACAACAAGTAAAAATTACGGCCACGATGGACTGTTATTTATAAATAAATTCAACAACACATTTAAAAGCTATTTAGACAAAGTAATAGATTCATGGGATGAAATCGGTTTTAAAAAGGTTCTAGATTTAAACACAGAGAATGTCATGACTTCCGGATATATTACTGCAACAGCAGCTGATGGCATGAGGCAAAGTACAGACAGAGCATATTTAATGCCAGTAGCAGGCAGACCGAATTTGAAAATGTTGAAAAGTACATTAGTAACAAAAGTTTTGATAGACGAGGATTTAACAGCGTATGGAGTAGAAGTTGAAAAAGATGGTGCGAAGAAGACATTTTATGCGTCTCGGGAAGTAATTTTAAGTGCGGGTCCAATTGGTTCACCACAACTTTTGATGTTGTCTGGCGTTGGTCCCGAAAAACATCTTGAAGAACACGGCATTCCTTGTGTTCTAGATTCGCCAATGGTAGGGCAAAACCTTCAGGATCATAGTTTCGTACCAATATTTACATTTGCTGATGTACCGGAGCAACCAAGAGAGGTTGACACATATCTTAGCGTTATAAACTATCTTGCTGACCGTCAAGGCTCATTATCATTTAGTAATCTATTAACAGATGCAATAGCATTATATTCCACAAAGAGTAATCCTACTTATGCCAATTGTCAAAATCATATGTCGATAATTCCGAGAAATACCACGACACTTAAACAAAGTTTTATGGCAGCATTCCGATATAATGAGAGCATCATGGATTACATAGTTGAACTGAACAAACACCATGGCATCTTCTTTTTTCATTTTAATCTCTTACATCCCTTTTCAAAAGGAAATATATCTTTGAGTTCTAACAATCCTAAAGATGCTCCTCTCGTCTATCCAAACTATTTTGAGGATCCAAGAGATTTGGAAACTGCTGCAACAGGCATCAAAATGGCTACAAAAATTCTAACCACCAAATATTTCAAATCGGTTAATGCTTTTTTGGGTAGAATGAACATACCTGCATGTGATGGTTTCGAATTAGATAGCAAAGGCTACTGGAAATGTGTTGCTGTTCATTTAGTCACTACAATATTTCATCCTGTAAGCACTTGTCGGATGGGAAGCAACATCAGCATGTCGGTGGTAGACAGCAGATTGAGAGTCCACGGAGTGAAGAACTTGCGAGTGATTGACTCCGGTGTTATGCCTGGGACCATCAGTGGTAACACAAATGGTCCATCCATCATGATTGGAGAAAGGGGATCCGAACTAGTGAAAGAAGATTGCTTCGCAGAATATTAAGCAGAACTTTTGTTAGAAGATTAATTGATTTAGAAGGACGTACCAATTTCATGTTACTTTTTGATTTTCTTATTTCATCATTCAGAAGAAATAAAAACATATTTGAGACGTTCTTTTATGATTTGTTGTAACCTTTTTTTGTTATTTTTTTTAACTGCTTGTGCGGTCATGACTATTGTGATTTTTTTCTGCAATAAGTACTTGAAAAGATTCTTTAATCTGAAACCTCTAAGCCTACTACCTATGACAATGCATCAATCCATGAACGCCAGAAAACGGAGAGAACCAGCCAAACAACGATTCTTAATAAAACATGCTTAAAATATATTTATAATTGAAATGAACACGGCACCAGTGACCTTGTGTAAAACAGACACGATGTGTAACGACAATTCAAGTAAAGAAAGGCAAATATGCAAATTATTTAAAATTTTAAACTCATGCGTGTCGTACATGTTTCCTGATAGTATGCAGCCAGCGTGCTAGCTTACTGCATCTTTGTTTGTATGCGAGTAAATGAGGACAACATAAGCTAATTCGATTTTCAAATACTTATTTCCGTGAACCTGTAAGACATAAAGTTCAATCTTTTCTATGAAATGCCTGCGTTCGGGTATAGTTAAAGAAATGAATTTGGAAACCTTTCTTGCTAGCTTTATTGTTCCGAAAACGAACAGGAAAATGTCAAAATTGGTATCACGTTTTCTTAACAGTGGTCGAATGTTTAATACCGATTGTGTAAATAAAAATGATTAAATAAAATTATTCACGCAATCTGGCGAAATTGTTTTCAGACATTACGTTGTAGAGGTTTTGTGTTCGTTTGGACAATGTCGTGGTAAGTTCTTTCAGTTTATCTCATGCAATAGACCTGATTTGACGGTCAGTTTTCCTTCGGCAAAATCTGAGTATAAGAGCCTCTTTCCA
Source organism: Noctua pronuba (assembly GCA_905220335.1). NCBI lineage: Eukaryota > Metazoa > Arthropoda > Insecta > Lepidoptera > Noctuidae > Noctua > Noctua pronuba. The sequence goes on along the minus strand of LR999900.1, from coordinate 6,054,155 downwards.
AATAGCTAAAACCAAATTCGTGAGGGTTTTATAAAATCATTTGATTGCTTTAATTCCGTGCCTACTGATGTAACACTCAGTACCCGTTACTTCGGATTCTCTATCCTTCTAAGCTTTTCATATTCTGCATTATTTCACTGCTTTCTTTTTCACACACGCAGCTTAACAAATGTAGTCATCATTTCATAAAAGTATTTAAGTTTTGAGTGTCAACAAGTGAGTGAGAGTGGCGTGAGATTGGAGAGGCCTTTGTCCAGTGAACTGCTGCAATGATGAATGATTGATTTCTAATTATTTTTTCAAATATTTCCTAGTAACGCAACTTCGTCATGCCTGACTCCATCGACAGGGGCTTCTCCCCAGACATTCTCAGCAGCGGTGCAGTTCTTTGCAGCGTCGCAGTGCCTCCTAAACCATGATACACTACCAGAAGCTGATGTGCCAAGTATGTATACAATATCATGCCCTTCATCTGAGTAGGTTGGCATTGGCTTTAAATGTATCCAGATATAGCTGCCAATCAGTATTATATAGGGTGATTGATACTTAAACAAATGATTGTACTCATGATAACAAACAACTTTCCCAAAGTTTTTATTTTATTTTCATTCACATACAGTTTTATCACAAAAACACAACAACGATTTTCATAACTCGCGCGCGCACGCCTTTGACCTATCAGCTGTTAGCCGCGTGACGTCGTTCTGGCTCATTGCTATCGTACCGTGCAACAGTGGGTAGCCAGAGCACCCGCGCGACTCGCAAGCCCGCTCAGTAAGTTTTACTGTGATAAAAGTGAATGAGTATAAAAATGTTTCTTAGGGAAAGTTGTTTGTTATGTTGAGTACAATCATGTGTTTAAGTATCGGTCACTAATTACCAGTTACCCTATATATGAAGTAACAGTGGTACGGAAAGTCTCTTTCTTCCTTAAAGCTGCTGTAATGGCATTGTCATAAGTAAATTTTTAGGTAAACTTTGGAAATTATTAATACAGCGTGTACTAGAAAGGTGTGGTCATATTCAGAACATCAAAGTGAACAACTTTCACCATGGGACCACCATCGAAATCACAAAAAAAAATCAGCTCTTCCATACATTTGGGTCGAGTGACTACTGAAATTTCGTACTGGACAGCCGATTTTTTTTTCGCGATTTCCAAGCTGGTCGCATGGAGAAAGTTCTTAGGGCTGAAGGTACTCACACCTTGAAATATGATCACACCTTTCTGGTACATGCTGTAGAACTTATATTAAAAAAATTACGGCGGTGTTAGTTGCGACGAAGGTCAAAAGATCCATGTAGCAGTATCGTTGTACAACGATACTGCCAATTGACTACTATAAATACCGATATAATCAATGGGATTCTGTATATTTTATGAAAAAAAATCGACTTTCATAAAATACCTAAATTATGGGGTCTTGTGACAATATCGCTGATTTGTTTGGCAGCTGTATTCTCGGGCCAGGTAAAAAAATACTCGTCATTAAATAAATTAATGGACTTCATTAATCATTTTCAGATTTTACGGTATTCGACTTCATAATAATTGGTGCGGGGTCAGCAGGAAGCGTGGTTGCTAACCGGCTGACTGAAGTTGAAGATTGGAACGTGCTGCTCATAGACGCAGGAGATGACCCGCCTGTGGAGTCCGATGTAAGTTTCAAATAATACCTAGACATCTAAAGAGACCCCTCATTATAAGTGTCTCATCTTCCTAAACGTGATCTCTTTATAATACTTTTGAATTTCATCTCGCATGAAGCATTTATAAATAAAAGTTCTGAAACAATTTCAGATTCCCGGATTGGTGGGATCTTTATACAACACTAAAAATGACTGGCAATATTTAACAGTTAATGATGGAGTAACAGATCAAGGATTAATAAATGGCTCTGCAAGTTGGCCTAGAGGAAAAGTTTTTGGCGGCAGCAGTAGTATTAACGTTATGCTTTACGTGCAAGGGAATGACGAAGACTTCCAGAACTGGTACGATGCTGGCAATAAAGAATGGAGTGTAGCCGACGTAAGAAGATGCTTTAGGAAAGCTGAAAGTCTTCAAAATCAAGAAATGGTGAATGATCCTACGATCAGTGCACACTATGGTAAAAACGGTCCGCTTGTTATTAACAAATTTAACCAAACCTACGACACTTTATATCAGAAAGTAGTCGAGTCATGGGATGAGATCGGCTTTACAAAGGTTCCTGACTTAAACGTGGCCAATTCCATGGGCTCTGGATTCATAACAGCGACAGCTGCAGATGGTACAAGACAAAGTACAAACAAAGCATACTTACTGCCAATCGCAATGAGAAAGAATTTAAAAATCCTAAAAAGAGCATTAGCAACAAAGATTCTTATAAATGAAAATTCTACAGCTTATGGAGTTGAAATTGAAAAAGATGGAGAAAAACTGACATTTTATATATCTAAAGAAGTCATATTAAGTGCTGGAACGATTAATTCTCCACAACTACTGATGCTGTCGGGTGTGGGTCCTAAAGAACATCTTTTATCGAGAAATGTTACGTGTATTGTTGATTCCCCACTCGTAGGGCAAAACCTTCAAGAGCATACGATAGTGCCTATACCAATATGTGGTGACGTCCCGGAACAACAATCACCAGTTGACCAATATTTTGGTACTATAGACTACCTCGCAAATCGAAAAGGCTATTTAACAGAAAACGCTATTTCATCAGGTGCCATGTCATTTTTCTCTACGGATGGTAATGCTACCTTTCCGAATTGTGAAAATCAGCTTTCAATTATCCCAAAAAACTTCTCCTCTCTGAATGATTCTTTAGTCTCGATATTCCGATACAATGAAATAGCTCGTAATTCTTTAATGGAACTCAACAAGAACCATGCACTTTATTTTATCTTTTTCACTCTTCTACACCCTTATTCGACGGGAAATATTTCTCTGAGTCCAAATAATCTGAATGATGCGCCTTTAATATATGCAAACTATTTTCAAGATCCAAGAGATTTGGATATAGCTGTTAAAGGAATTAAGATGGATACAAAAATTGTGAATACGACTTTTTTCAAATCTATCAATGGTTTTCTAGGTAGGATCAGCCTTCCTGCTTGTGATGATTTTGAATTAGATAGTGAGGAGTACTGGAAATGTATTTGCATTAACTTTGTAACGACGGGCTATCATCCTATTGGTACTTGTAAAATGGGAGCTAGCATAAGTACGTCCGTAGTAGATAGTCGGCTCAGAGTCCATGGAGTGACCAATCTACGAGTAGTTGACGCTAGCGTTATGCCCAACACTACCAGCGGTAACAATAATGCACCAACCATCATGATTGGAGAACGAGGGTCGGACCTGATTAAAGAAGATTATGGCAGAATGGATTTAAAATATTAGTCACTTCTAAAATAAACAAAATCTGCAGGTGATTTGGTTTTAATAATTTAAACAAAATATTGTGACAATATGTATTGTTAAAATATTTTCAAGCGATGAAGACGTTTTTACAAGAAAATATTTATACATATTTGTATGCATACATATTTATCTGGCAATTTTCAGCGTAGTTTAAACATTTCTTGAATTTTTTAATCTTGTCGGGAATGCATTACTGCTATTTAAGGGAAAAGGCAAAGGCCGTTTAAGTAATCGACCAATCTGTTGGGCCGTTTCAAATATATATCTTGTCAAATTAACTCAAAAAGCCAACTTATGTACTTACATAAGACATGCTTCCCGCTATTTCCTACAAGACACACAAGATCATTTGAGTAACTTTCAGTCTTATGTACACTAAGAATTATGGACCAATTCAGAAGTCTAACAGCAGTTCAAAGTGCAGTTAAACCTAGTTTAATCTTGGAAAAAGTAAGGCAATGCAGTCAGTTAGTATAATGGACGAGCAGGCAATAAAATTTTCCTTCACATTTGCTTTCACCGCATTCATGGAATTTTTTACTCTTTCCTGTACCTACTTTCTTTATAGTTATGATAGGGTTCTACGTCAATGTTATACACCGTGACTTTTTAGTCGTCATACAAGGCAGCCCACTCCATGTATCCAATGACTACTAAGCATTCAAAAAAAAATTGGTATTTATGAGATTTTAATAATTTAAAAATAAAAATATTATTCAATATTATGTCGCATGATGTAGTTAAAACACCCTGTTGTGAGCGCTGACATACTGGACTCGAGCGCTGGGTAGGTATATTCTCCCGTTTGACACGTAAACATTATTAACAGGATGTTTCATATTTTTTTCTAATGTTTATTTATTTTTCTTTGTACCTATTACGGTAGGTAAAAACCTGGGACTATTTTGTGTCGGGCTCATTGATTGGATCACCATTGTAAGATGACTAAAAAGTCACGGTGTATATTGCCTGTAAAATAATTAACACTAATACATTTCTTCAAACGGGCATAATTGCTAATCAACTATTAAAAACTACGTTTATTTGTCCAAACACTAACTTACCAACAAACAATATCTTTTTATTTTGCAGCAAAAGTCTACTAAACGACCTGAAGCTACAAAACAAAACAATTTATCTCCAAATTACCGACACGAAACAAAATATCCAGAGAATTACATATAAATAATGCAAAAACAGTCCGGTTTGGTTGTAAATCCGGTCTAATCGGTCCCGCAAGAGCTCTGACCCAAATACCGCGGTACCTTCGGCTATTTTCACATGATTACAGTACCGAAGATTATGTACGGCGATGTTTCGGGACCCGTAGCTGAGTCAGGAACTACTACGGTCCTAAGTAAACGGGTTGGTTAGCAGTAAATATTTTAACAATAGGGAATCGCGCCCACGTTGCCTAATCCCTACAAACATTGAATGACAAACGTTTGTTTGGTGCAAAAGTTAATTTTTGGTTCGTTTGTTCTGCGATGTGCTCCGCAGATTTGCTACGGCGGTTATTATCTATTGCGGGTCTAGTTGTTGACGTAGCTTTGTTTTGGCAACAGGTAAGCATAATAAATTAGGATATAATAGAGCAGTGTGTGTTTTTTGGTGTTGTTTTAGTAAGTTAGCTACTAGCTTTATCATTAACTAGATGTTTGCAACTGCTTCCGTGGAAATTGAAAACAATATACCTGCAGCCGTAGGTTAAAAGGAACTGTGGGTTATAGAGTAGAGAGTTGGCGGACGGAATAATAGCAAAAAGTTTTTAGTTAGAATTTTTAATTCGAAGGTATATTCATCGTTGCTCGACCAATACCAAGGATAAGCAAAGGTCTACATGGCAGGTAATAGGAATACAGAACAGGAAGACTTTGATGACTCTTTCTAAGACATAAATAAGCACGTCCTTCAACCCCAGTCGATACCAAGTCAGGTAGGACACACCACCCTACTCGACAAACTTCCGAACGAAGTAATTTACAACAAAACATGACCCTCAGAATATGCTGAATAAAGTTTAGACCACGGACGCGGTCAGTCGCGACCGCACGTAACGTAAGCGATACGTGGTAGGGTAACCCTTGTGGGACGCCGCAAATCTCTGAAGCTTACAACCACTCGCGCGAATATCATATTAAATATGTTTTTAGTTTCAATTTTACAAGTTGGAGGCTGTTTTTTTGTAACAGATGTTTGCCTATGTGCTGAACAAATTGAAGGGGTGAAAACTGTAGTGTTTTCTAGGTCTCGAAAAAACGATATGATTATGAAATTGAGGCAAAAATTCTAGACATCTTACGAAATGGTTTTGCACCAAAATTATTTTCAGTATTCACACCGACGAATTGTAATATTAAAGTGAGAGAAATGCATATTATTAATGTAAAAAAAAACCCTTCGCGTTTTGTGCCTAAAAATTCCGCACGCACGTGGCCTAAATCGCAACAATAAAGCACTAAGCACTGTATTTACATTCATAACATAACATCACGCCTGTAATCCCCGAAGGATTAGACAGAGGCGTCCCTAATAGTACACCCACACTTCGCCAGTTATGCTCAAGTCCCATGTAGTAGGGGGTAAGCGAGGCAGTCCTACTGTATTTATAAAGCAAATATGTAAAAATAATATTCATGGCAACACAGGGGTCAAAGTTATGACAACTACCGGGGTCATTCGGGACCACAGCCAACGTAAACGATACACGTGGCTATCTACACGACTTTGGGTCACCTTTGCGGCATACCGCAAATCTCGGCAGCTTTGGACCGATATAAAGTCAGTAACCTTTGTGCTAGTTTTGGTATTATATTATTAAGTATCAGATCCTTTTACTGTTTGATTATAAACGCTAAGCTATGCTTGTTTTGTTGTTGATTGAATTATTATCGGGTAGTACAACCCGAATTGATTGTTAAATTCCAAATTAACGCGAGCGAAGCGGCGGGCAAAATCGAATTCATCATAACTACGATTGGTGAAGCGAAAAAGTAGCCAAAAATTAATGTAATAGTTATATTGGTCCCGATAATCCTTCCCGATAATACTTGGCTAAAATTACGAGACGTAACCTGGAATTGAAAACATTTTGCTGTTAGAGCAAAGTAATAAAGAGGCTGATTCACACAACGCGTCTCTTAACAAACTATAAGGCGATTTTAACCTTCCCGAGAGAGTTTTTTTCAGAACCTCACAACATATCCACATTAATTTATGAGCGGTCACGTGTTCCCCAAAAAGGCTGAGCACACAACTTTCAATACTGTTCAACTTTATTCCGGGACAACGTTCGTGTGTTCTCGTTTATCTAATCTCGATTAATCTTCGGTAAACCTCGATCTCACAAGAATGGACTGAACTTGTTGTTAGTATCGCGGTGAGAATACACATAGCTTAAACTTCCCGATATTTCGACGCTGTTGCAAGCGCCATGATGATGAGTCAACCCGCGATCATGGCGCTTGCAACAGCGTCGAAATATCGGGAGCTCAAAATAATGAACAATCACGGAAGATATCCCGTAAGTGACCGTATAAGTTTAGTTGTAAACCGTGAAAGCACTAAGCTTTTTTTTACAGTGTACACATAGCTTTTTTTCCAGATGGCCATGCCATATTCGTTATTTAAAGTTGGGATACGATTTTTTTTTTGTTACATTTTACAATGCGGCTCAAGTAAGCAAATAGTTCCCGGGTTTACATTTTGAGCCAGGTACTGTACGCGTTGACAACGTTCTCACATAATAGCACGCCTGTAATCCCCGAAGGGTTAGGCAGAGGTATATACCTGTGTTATACCAACATTGGAGAATTGTGTGCTTTACCAATTTCAACAAAATTAATATTGTATGTCAAGTCAAGGCAACAGGCAACGTAATGTAGACGCGAGAAATCTTCGATGTAGTTTGGTTTATGGCGAAGAATAGATCAACAAAATTCTAAGGTTTTTTATAAGGGCGAAATCATTTCTTAATTTATTCCAATGTTAAAAATGTAGCAATCTCAATGAATACACTATAATCTAGAATTCTTTTCCCGACCTTAATTAAAAACATAGAGCATCAATCCTTACTAATATTATAAATGCGAAAATAAGTTTGTTTGTTACCTTTTCACGCCTAAACCACTAAACCGATCATCCTGAAATTTTGCATATACGTTGTTGGGTGTACAGAAACGGACATAGGGTACCTTTCATCCCGAAAAAAAGTATTGTTCCCGAGGAAAATAACAATAACGTCCTTATGATAATAGATGGCGCCACGTGTCTTTCGAATCATGATTGAATTATATTATAACAAGCAGAGTACAAGCCGAATTGATTGTCAAATTCGAGAGAGAGAAGCCGCGGGCAAAAGCTAGTAACAAATGAAATATAAATTACCAGCTGTTCCCCGCGACCTTCGTCCGCGTAAAATTATTAAAAATACTATTTTCCCCGTTTTTGCACCATTTTTCATTGCTGCTCCGTTCCTAATCGTTGTAGCGTGATGTTATATAGCCAATAGCCTTCCTCGATAAATGGGCAATCCAACACTAAAAGATTTATTCAATTCGAACTTGTAGTTCCTTAGATTAGCGCGTTCAACCAAACAAACTCTTCAGCTTTATAATATTAGTATAGATTGTACGATGAAAGACGAAGAAGTGTCAACGACCAATTTATTTATTGGTGTACTTGATCAAGACATCTAAGATCTCTCCTGTTTCGTATTCCCGCCACGTTTGCTACGATATTGACTCAGGTCTGTCTGTCTGTCGGTGAATTCAGTCGAGCGCCGCATGAATTATGTTTAGCATAATGAAACTGTTGAAACAGATAGAAGATATCAAAGTAATAATCTAAATTCTAGGCGAGGGGGTTATGTTTTCCTCTATGTGAGAGGAAGCAGGTCGGCCACCATGCGAGCTCAGTGGCCTTCGAATTGTCTGTTCAAGGATGTGCCCGTGATAGAAACAAGAAAAAAAACGTTATCTTGCGATACAACATCGCGCATAACATAAGAAAGCACAACAAGAGTTAGTACTTAGTTTGATGTGCAGAATGTTTTTTTATTTTTATTTTGACGGCATCGTGAAGGGTTCGTTAACACCCTGAAATCATTGCAGAAATGACTGCCCCTGATCGAATTTTCATAGCATTTTTTTATATGTTAGACTGTAAGGATGGAGTTCGGAAGTATGCCATCTTTTTATACCCATTTTTATCTTTTTTTTTTGAGATACTGCTCTTTGCTGTAGGACGTGGGTTAATTTTGATCCTTCTTCTTTGTTAGTATTCCTCAACCTATGTTAGTATAATTCACTAAAACACACAATAAATAACAACGATAAACCTTGAAATTATAATACTTAATTCCGCCACCGTCTGGAGATACCTGGCAACAGTACTTGCACTGCACATAGGTGCTCCATTAAGTCCAGGCCAGTCTTACTAGCAAAAATGCTCAGAAGACTTCTGTCGCTAACCCGCACCCGACGCAGTAGTGACGCGGATCTTTTACGTATGATCGCAAAGAAGTCATATGTACGCGCTACAGCGAACATCCCTGACGCGATGCAGAAACGCGTAAGCGACAGCAGTTTCCTAAAAACATTGTTGTATTGTACACGCAAGGCAATCAACGCTTTTTCTGTGCATCTGGTCCACAGCCTGCCGGTATAAAACTCCTGGCAATATCCTAAACAGAGTTAACTTGACATAACTGTCACACTTTGCAAATCTGCAGGCCAGCATGTTGCTTCGTAGGGCCAATGCCCTGCGCTCCCTCTCCAAATTATGAAGACAGTTTACATCGTTGTAAAGAATTTATGAACAAGTCAGCGAACTACTTTAATATCCGATTCTACCCAATAACAAAACCATAACCCTTTTTCACGTAAAAAACGGTCAGTCAACAAGAAAGTCATTCATAAAAATAATAGAACGACATTACTCATCATTACCATAATAAACCACATAGGGGAAGGAAATAAAAATAGGGGGAAAAAGAAAAAATGGGGAAACGAAAATAGTGAAAGAAAAGGCACCGAGAAAACTTGAAAAATTTTCAGATCATTTGTCTTTTACCCCTAGTGCGATGATGGACGTCAAAGCGGAAAAAACACGGATGATTTTTCTTTGGCAGGTAAATATTCCTGCTTGTCAGGTCGAATGGAAATAATATACTTTACGCTTGACTGTTATTGTGACGTCTTGTTTGTTGTATGAGATCAATACAGGTTGTTATCGGACCTTTCACGAAGCCGACTATCAAGCATTCTGTACATCAAAGTAAGTAACACTGCAATTTGTTGCTGGGAAACGACTTTTTTTTTGTGAGATATGTCACGGTTTACGAAAGCGCTAAATATACGAGTAACACACTCAAAGCATTGTGCTGACGGATGCATTGAATAGTAAAGGCCATGGATGTATTTAAAGTTATTACATTAAAAACATGATGTGATGGAAAAAAAACGTATGAAGAAGTTGGAACTTTGACCTTCAATATCTCCGTAACTAGAAAGTTCCCAGGTATAGTCCACATTTTTTTTAAATCAATATGACTAGGACAACAAGTGCCCCTTGTTAAGAATGTATTTACACCTTTTATAATAGAGGGGCAAGAAAGACAAAGGACAGTGGGCAAAATACACCCACGTCCGCCACAGCTTAGACTACTTTTATTTGAAAGGTATCATAGCCATGTTCCTCTGTGCCAAAGCTCATCAAATTCTGTCCCGGGGTTCTCTTTTTATTTCAAGTTGAAACTTACCGAGCATTATTGAAACAAACCTAACCTAACCTAAGCCTAACCTAAACCTAACCTTAACATTTTTTTTTTCCATGGCGTGGAAATCCCCGATGGATGTCCTCCGCCATGGAGAGAGCGGAAGGGTCTGTCAGACTCGTACTGACTAAAATCACACCGGTCACACCTCGCACACTTGCGCCGGGAGGCAGCGGGATCTAATGCGACTTCCGCTGCCCCGGACTAGTGCCGGCCCGCTTACATCTAGGAGAGGCGCGCGTGGAACACTACGCGTCGCCGTCTCGGGTCTAGTGTGATGGGGGGTGACGGATGTCCCTGAATCCATCGCCCCTGGACCTATTTAGGGGGGCCGGAAGAGGGCGTCGTCCGCCCTCTGCCGATGATCTATAGATATATATATGTGTCGCATCCTGACACATAGGACCCTGGCCAGGACGTACTGAGTGACTTACTTAGTGTCAACCAGTTGTGGGCACAGAATGGGATACGGGTAAACTAGAGAAATAGCTCCTTTAACTTGTACACAGTTCATTGTTACAGAGAAAGTAAAAGTAGTAGTAAAAGTAGTAGTTAAAGTAGTAGTTAAAGTAGTCTAAGCTGTGGTGGACGTGGGTGTGCCCCAAAAGTAAAAAAAGATTAGGTTAGGTTAGGTTAAGTTTGTTTCAATAATGATCGGTAAGTTTCGACTTTGATGCGCTTTGGCACAGAAAAACATGGCTATAGTACTTTCCAAACAAAAGTAGTCTAAGCTGTGGCGGACGTGGGTGTGCCCCAAACGTAAACAAAAGGTTAGGTTAGGTTAGGTTTGTTTCAATAATGATCAACTCAAAATAAATAGAGAACCCTGGGACAGAATTTGACGCGCTTTGGCACAGAGAAACATGGCTGTGATACTTTCCAAACAAAAGTAGTCTAAGCTGTGGCGGACGTGGGTGTGCCTCAAAAGTAAACGAAAGGTTAGGTTAGGTTAGGTTTTTTCAATAATGATCGGTAAGTTTCGACTTCAAATAAATAGAGAACCCTGGGACAGCATTTGATGCGCTTTGGCACAGAGAAACATGGCTGTGATACTTTCCAAACAAAAGTAGTCTAAGCTGTGGCGGACGTGGGTGTGCCCCCAAAGTAAAAAAAGATTAGATTAGGTTAGGTTAGGTTAGGTTTGTTTCAATAATGTTCAACTCAAAATAAATAGAGAACCCTGGGACAGAATTTGATGCGCTTTGGCACAGAGAAACATGGCTGTGATACTTTCCAAACAAAAGTAGTCTAAGCTGTGGCGGACGTGGGTGTGCCTCAAAAGTAAACAAAAGGTTAGGTTAGGTTAAGTTTGTTTCAATAATGATCGGTAAGTTTCGACTTCAAATAAATAGAGAACCCTGGGACAGAATTTGATGCGCTTTGGCACAGAGAAACATGGCTGTGATACTTTCCAAACAAAAGTAGTCTAAGCTGTGGCGGACGTGGGTGTGCCCCCAAAGTAAAAAAAAGATTAGATTAGGTTAGGTTAGGTTAGGTTTGTTTCAATAATGTTCAACTCAAAATAAATAGAGAACCCTGGGACAGAATTTGATGCGCTTTGGCACAGAGAAACATGGCTGTGATACTTTCCAAACAAAAGTAGTCTAAGTTGTGGCGGACGTGGGTGTGCCCCAAAAGTTAAAAAGATTAGGTTAGGTTAGGTTAAGTTTGTTTCAATAATTATCGGTAAGTTTCGACTTCAAATAAATAGAGAACCCTGGGACAGAATTTGATGCGCTTTGGCACAGAGAAACATGGCTGTGATACCTTCCAAACAAAGTAGTCTAAGCTGTGGCGGACGTGGGTGTGCCCCAAAAGTAAACAAAAGGTTAGGTTAGGTTAGGTTTGTTTCAATAATGTTCAACTCAAAATAAATAGAGAACCCTGGGACAGAATTTGATGCGCTTTGGCACAGAGATACATGGCTGTGATACCTTCCAAACAAAAGTAGTCTAAGCTGTGGCGGACGTGGGTGTGCCGCCCATACATTTCTGCCCACTATCCTTTTAGCCCTTGTCGTAGATGATAACCCTATTATTTCAGGTTGCTACGACGGTGGGTATATAATATCTCTCATACAAAGTCCCTCAATATAATTTCCCTCATTGAATTTGCGAGAGGCATAGTTATGACAGCAAAAGCGATTTTTAACCGAATTCCAAAAGAAGGAGGTTATCAATTCGTCTGAATGTTTTATTTTGAGGATACCGAATACAACTTGCAATTTAGATTGCAAACATAGTCACTATCATTAACTCTAGAAATGGATATTTACCATGTTTACTGTTTGTCACTATATACCTAGACTGGTTAAAGAAGCTATTGAGATTACCAAATATAGGAACTTCAACTGGAGGATGGGTTTCAACTGTCGAGAGCCTGGAATCCAGTGGTCCAGCTGTGTAAAAACCGAAAAAGTGCCGAAAAAAGTTCGCGAGCGTACACATAATCAAAATCCGAAAACTTTGATGCTCTCCAATTGGCTTTATAATGAGAAAGCAGTTGTCTAAAACAGTATCGAGAAACATATTAAACTGCGGGACCGTAATCGCGTAGTGTGTGTACGTGACTTAAAGTTATATCTTTAGTTGGTCTATGAATAAACTAGCACAAAGCAACAACAACAGTGAATTTCTAGTGAGATTAGCGATTACATTTTCATAGGGTTCAGTGACAGCTGGAGCTCGTGGCTAAATAATAACAGCCGCACGGATCAATTTTCAGTTTAGGCCGCGTTTGCCTAGGTGACCACAAATTATATGCGCAGTGGCCTCCGTGCTTCGGAAAACACGTTAAGTTGGTCCCGCTGTCATTTGTAGATCTTTGACAGTCGTTACAAGTCAGTCAGTGGCAGTAATCGTATTGCCCAGTACTAACTGGGTTGTGGAGGTCAGATAGGCAGTCGCTGTATGTAAAAAACTGGTATTCAGCTGCATTCGGTTAGACTGGAAGCTGACCTCAACATAGTTGGGAAAAGGAAAAAGAAATCAATTCGGCCAAAACAAGAAGTTGTAAAAACATTTCCACGTTTATTACGGAACAGTCCTGAAAAGTATGAATTACCTACGTACCTTTCATCATAATTCCCAAAATAAAACGTTATTTTAAGGGTTCCTCGAACAAAGACTTGTAGTACGTACTTCATGCTTTTGTTAGAAAAATTAAAACCCAAACAATAATATAACTGAACAAAAGTAATTTTTAGCCTTTCGTTCAGAAGGTGGAAGTTCAAAATTATTCATGGTAGGCATTTCATTATCGTAACAAACAATGTTACAGGAATTCAAAGAAAAAAAACTTTTTAAATAATCTTAACAACATTTATTTTTGTATCTTAAATGTTTTCCTCTTCCTAAGTACTATACCTACCGTGTATTTATAATTTTGTATAGCCCCCGTTTTGCTAAATCTTGTAAAACATTAACGCAATTTATTACAATATTTTCGTAAAGGTGAATCTTGCATTTTTCATATCATAAATTAAAAGATAAAGTCTTAAAATTATTCTGTTCATGGACACATTGGACACTGCACGTTAGAACTTTAAACATGAAGCCAAATGTAATGTAGTATCTTATAAATAAAAATGATATCTTCCAAATGACCGTTACAGAATATACTTTGGTTCAAAAAGGCGACTCCTTGGAATACTTTCAAAAATCGTTGAAGTCTTCTTTTATAAACTCTGCCGCTCTCTCAGCTATCATGATACTTGGTGCATTTATATTTCCACTAGTTATATCGGGCATTACACTTGCATCGACCACTCTTAGGTGCGTCACTCCATGGACCTTCAATCTGCTGTCGACAACTGATGTCTTCGGATCAGGTCCCATCCTACAAGTACCAACTAGATGACTCATTGAAGTTACCATATTAATACTAACACATTCCCAATATTTGTCACTATCCAGCTCAAAATTATCACAAGCAGGCCAGTTCATTCTTCCTAAAAATCCTCCAATATTTTTGAAAAATGTGGTTTTAGCTACTTTTGATGCCATCTTGATACCTTGAATTGCTGCTTCCAGATCTCTTGGGTCGTTGAAGTAGTTTGTGAATATAAGAGGAGCATCTTCAGGGTTATTTGTGCTTAAGGTTACATTGCCTGTTGAATATGGGTGCAAAAGGCAGATGCCGAAGAAATATAGTGAATGATTTTTGTTTAACAGTGCAATGGAGTCTACAATTGAGTCTTTGTATCTATACTGTGACTTCAGGAAGTGTTTTAAGTCCAATGTGTTCTTCGGTATTATTGAAAGATACAGTTGAAATTCTGGATGAGGAGCATTCTGAGTGGAAAAAAATGCTGTTATATCCGTGAAAAGACTGCTTTCAGCTAAGCTTCCCGTACGGTCTAAGACATAGTTCATGACATCACGATGGTATTCCTTCTCTGTTTTTTTCTCTGGCTCATCACCATATACAGTTAATGGGACAAGCAGATGGTCTTGTAAATTCTGTCCTACCATTGGAGAATCAACTAAACATGTAATATTCTTTGAACGAAGATGTTCTTCAGGACCAATGCCTGACAACATCAGAACTTGTGGAGTATTGACTGCTCCAGCACTCAGAATGACCTCATGTGTTGAGTAAAAAGTCAAAATTCTACCATCTTTCTCTGCTTCAACACCAAAAGCTAGTTTTGAATCTTGCGTCATCAATATCTTTCTTACGAAAGCGTTCTTAAGTATTTGCATATTCCATTTGTTTTTGATAGGCTCTAAATATCCTGTATTAGTACTTTGTCTTACTCCATTGGCAGCTGTAGCTGTTACTATACCAGAACCCATAAGACCAGCGACGTTCAAGTCAGGAACATACTTGATTCCAATTTCATGCCACGCCTTTAAGACTCCGTTAGTAAAATCTCTGTTTGTGCTGTTAAATCTATTAATAACTATTGGACCTTCTTTTCCGTAGAATTCGTTGATAGAAGGGACCTTTAATAACTTCTTGTTTTGTAGGCTTTCAGCTTTCTTAAAGCAGCGGTATACGTCATCTATGGTCCAGTCTACGTTACCAGCTTCGAACCATTTACTGAAATCGTTGTCGTGTCCTCGAATATAGTGCATTTCATTGAGACTGCTGCTTCCTCCGAACATTTTGCCTCTCGACAGCTTTATGGAGCCGTTAACAATCGCCTGATCTATGATTCCATTGTTCGTTGATACATATTTCCAGTTGAATTCACTGTCAGACATAGTGTGGTCTAGGCCTGGTATCTGAAAATATAATAGGAATAATATACGTGTTAAAATATCGTTTGAAGAAAAAAATTATCATAATACTTTTACTTTGATCTCAAATCGGTTTTTAAGATTCGGAACCTGTCATGTGATACGTATTTAACAGCAAAGTTAAATTGCATTTGATTTATTTAAACTACTTATTAGCAGTATTTTCTTGAGATAAAATCTGAGACTCCAACATAATTGATAAACAGCCAAACAAATCAAAGGTTCTTTAAAGTATTATGATACTTGAAAATTATCGCCAACATTTTATGAAGGCCTATGTCCTCCGGCCTGTGTCCTCTTAGGTACTTACATGAGATTCAACAGGCGAGTCGCCGCCTGCCTCTATGAGCAATATTTTCCACCGTTTAACTTCACTAAGTCGTTTCGCGACCACACTTCCAGCTGTACCACCGCCGATTATTATGAAGTCGAATCTTTGGAAATCTGAAAAATATAATGTTTGGTTGTACAAAATGTTTAAATGTGACATTATTTTTATCTATCAAGTGAATGCTAATTTACAAAGTAATTAAAAAATGCACATGCAGTGTTTAGCAATGGCATTAATTGGTGTTTTCAAACAGGATAAAAGACATTTGAAGACTTAAAACCACAATCTAAGGGCGTTTATGTACTACAAGGAATTTTACTGACCGGGGGCAGTCCGCTTTTTTACGGTCCGATATGGCACGCCATAAATGTATAGTATACACCGTGACTTTTTAGTCGTCTTACAAAGGTGGTCCTCTCAATGTGCCCGACATAAAATAGTTCTAGGCGCGTTTTTTTTTACCTACCGTAATAGGTACAAAGAAAAATAAATAAACATTAGAAAAAAATATGAAACGTCCTGTTAATGATGTTTACGTGTCAAACGGGAGAATATTGTTACCCAGCGCTCAGGTCCAGTACATCATCGCTCATCATCGCACAACAGGGTTTTTTAACTACGTCATACGTCATTGAATAATGTTTTTATTTTTAAATTAATAAAATCTCATAAATACCAATTTTTTTTTATGAATGCTTAGTAGTCATTGGATACATGAAGTGGGCTGCCATAGTAAGACGACTAAAAAGTCACGGTGTATACTAGTTTGTGCACTATACGTAATTTTACCGTCCGACAATTTACTTTTCCGTTTTAAAAAAAATCAAAAGTAGCTGTAGGCTTGCGATAGTAGTGAAAATGAATTCTTTCGTTCTGCCTCAATTTATTGTGTTTTATGTAAAATGACTTTGAGGTACCTTTCACTTATGGATGAACCCAAAATTATCTTTGTCTTCTTCGCCTTCGCACGTAGAGTAAGAAAGCAAGCAACTGCCGAACGTTCCAAGAAACTCATCGATCCTAGCTTAATTGCGCGTGTGCGTGTAGTTTCAAAGAGAGCTACCCTAAACTGCGCAGCACCGATCCGAGTAAAGACGGACAAATGCACAAGCCAATTATCCATTTTTTTCATGCCACATCGGACCGTAAAAAATCGGACGGCCGGACAGTAAAATTCCTTGTAGTGTACAAACGCCCTAAAAGTCGGCTAGTGCGTTGTCAACCTTAAAAATAAAAGATGAAAGTCAGTATAATTTCAGAGGCGACCATACTTAGAGCAATGCTAGTAAATTCCCAAATGCATGGAAAACAATGTCGCCAAGAGCGCATTGTTATATTTATAGATGTTCATTTGGTTATGATGAATAGGAAAATTAGCATGTTGCAAGTAACACTGCAACATATCATGTGCCAACAAGATTTTAAGTGACCAGCAACATTACTTCAGCTGCGTCATTACAGTGTTATAGTGTATTTTCGATGTAGGTACGGGTTTTAGTAGCAGAAACTGTGTTATGGTTACGATGACTTCTCGTTTGAATTCTGTAATTATAAAGGGCAGGCCACACCGCCGGCTAGCGAGCGAGCGAGCCGGGCGAGCATCATTTCATCTCTTTTCATACTTTAGTCCAGACCGCAAACTACAAAGATAAGCTGCGTCAGCGATACAAAGGATGCGATCGAAATATTCGACGATGCCAGCGATGCAATTCGTTCACCTCGTTAGCGTAGCTTAGTTCTTTAGTTTGAGGTGTGAACCGAAGTATGAAAAGAGGTGAAACGATGCTCGCTCGCCCGTCCGTCCATAGTTGGTGTGAACCTACATAGTTTAGCTCGCCAAGGTTTCTCTTAGTTTATATAGTTTCCCTCGCCTCGCTTCCTTCGCCTGCGCTTATGATTTGTGTGGCTCAGTAAGAATAGTAACTATAATAACTCAGAAGCAATACATACTTAGAATATTAGATTCCGGCACGGACCCATGGCTGAGAAGGCATTGTGCTGCTGCAAAGTATTGCAGCGTGGCTGCGAACATCTGAGGACTTGCTCCCGTCGTGGGCATCAGACATGATGCGTTGTTTAGACTGAAAAACATAAAATTAAATTTGAAAACAACTGTAGTTGAACGAAGCCGAGGGCAGAGCTGGTTAAGTTTGGTCGTCGACCACAGCAAGTGAGATAATGGCCAAACGAGACCCAATCAATTATTTAAAAAGCTACTTTCAAGATTTTGAGCGGTTATGCATAATGATAATAAAACCTTTTTGAACAGGTTACCTTTTTATTGAAATCAAGATAAAACCCTAACGCTGTTGTAATGCGCGGCATTACTGCATATTAATGCATCGTGATGCAAACGATGGAGTAATGGCCAATTATCATACTCAAAAGGTTCTAATGATAAATTAATAAAACATTTATTAATAAATAACATCACGCCTGTAATCCCCGAAGGATAAGGCAGAGGTGTACTTGATAGACCCACACTTCCCCAGTTATGTTTAAGTCCCATGTAATAGGAGGTGAGTCTATTACAATCAATCGGGCACAAATCCAGCGCTACTGAGAAATTTCTGATGGGAAAACCCTTTGCCCGACCCGGGAATCTAACCCAGGGCCTCATGCTCAGTGTCGCGCTTGCGACCACTAAACCATTGAGGTATAAAACGAGACGAATAATATTAATTACAAAGGTTTCCCCTTGTTATCCAGAAAAGGAAAACATCGTTAGGCAACCGGTATGTTCTGGAACCAAATGTTCCGTACGTAAGTATCGTCGTGTAGTGCACTAAGGTCTCTCTTTTGATTTATGGTATGCCTTTAGAAATATGATTAAAGCAATCGAAATGTGATTTTTCTAATGGAAAAATAAATAACCCTTATTATTAACTCTAGAAACCAGATATTTACCATGTTTACTGTTTGTGTTGAGTTCCCGATATTTTTTATTTGTTGGCACTGTTGCAAGCACCATGATCACGGATAAACCGGTCACCGGTCACGGTCACGGTTGTTACTGACCATGACAGTTTAAAAACTTACTTAAATAACCCTTGTTTGAACACTAACCACCACCAACCCGTTTGAAGAGCCGAACAAGCATTCTCAGACACACTATCTCTTTGGAAGACAGTGCGGCAACAAATGTCCAGGTCGTTACGAAATAGTCGGATAAAATCTGACTCATCGATTCAAGAAGAATATAAAAATAAAGTTACTTACCAAAACATTTTCACAAATGTTCTCCACGGCTAAGACCAGACTTGATGGATGCACGAGGCACGAGCAGCGAATGAAACGCGATGAATTGATTGTGCACTTGAAAGAAATGCCTTACTTTTTAATATTCTTTGTTTAATTGTTATTATTGTAAAGAGGGCACACACGTGTGATTTTAATAATAATAGCGCTGCACAACACTAACATTAAAAAAAAACGGCAAAAATATATTACTTTTTTTTATTCAATTTAAAACTATATGTATGTATCGGTGCACTAGTTTGGAAATACAAAACTGGTGTTTCGTCAATCCAAAAGGATTATTATTGTTGTTGTTTTGCTCAAAGTGACTGTCCGACCTTCGTTACTAAACGAGTTTTAATGTTTTTGTTTACAAATATAATTCGGAGCCTGGCGTTCATAAAATCCTCAGGCTTGGAACAGAGCAGAGGTTTTCTTGATGACATTGACTATCATCATCTGTCTAGCCTTTTCCCTGTGGTTCGCTTCCAGTCTAAACGGATGCAGCTGAAAACCAGTATTTTAACATGGACCGACTGCCTGTCTGACTTGCCTATTAGATGATATTGTTTAAAAACTTTGCTATTAAGACGCACGAAGAGCGGTTTGACGTCCACTTCAACGTTTAAAGTACAATTTTGCTCTTTAAACCGGAAAAAAAAGATTATTTTTCAATGATATCAACCAAATATCTGATCGAAAAATAAAACATTACGCATTAATTCACTGGCTTGCTTTTTAACTGAAAGACTAACTCCATCACAAGCATGGAAGCCTACTTAAGTTACTTTTATAAGCCAAAGAAAATACATAATTATAGACTTCAAAACTTCTACAAGAATAAAATCTTATAGCGAGTACAAAACTTAAATAAATATCAAATAACAAGGTTACGTAAATTAATCACATTATGAATGCAGGTAAATGCAAAACATAATGTTATTATTGCAAAAACACATGTAGAAGTGGCAGGTGTGTACATAAACTTGATCGGCAGTGGAACAGTCATACATTTAATTTTATAAAATTAGAGGTCGCGTGACTTCAATTCCAAAAACAGTATTTCGTATTTTTTTGTATTGGTTCGATATATTCACTTTCAAACTGTTACAATGAATTTGGTACATGATACTAAACAAATTGAAAAAAACAATGGTTGTTGTAACAATCTGCTGCGGTCAAAATGTATCAATACACATAACATCACGCCTGTAATCCGGGTTAGGCAGAGGTGTACCTAATAGTACAGTCACGAGCACCAATATGTATACACTTTCCTAAATATAAAAGCAATTTTCGCGAGAAATAACGATTGCAACTTGGAGGTAGGATCTTTTTCATAAAACAATATGAGTTTCAAAATACTATGTTCGTAGCAACATGAAATTTTAATCAGAACAGTAGGTGAAAAACACTTAAAAGTTATTAAGTGTTGACATATTGGTGTTCGAGATTGTACACATTTTGCAAGTTATGTTTAAGTCCCATGTAATCTAAGGCGAGCCTATTGCCATCAACCGGGCACAAATCCAGACTGCTCCTGAGAATTATCTAATAAAAATATGCCCAACCTGGGAATCGAACCCAAGACCTCATGCTCAGCAGTCGCGCTTGCGACCACTAGACCAACGAGGCAGTTCCATACTAATATTATAAAGAGGTAAAGTTCGTATGTTGTAAGTTTGGATGTAGGTGATAATCTTCGGAAGTACTAAATCGATTCCGAAAATTCTTTCACTAATAGGAAACTTCATTATCCGTGAGTGTCATTGGCTTTAAAACGCTCCGTGGAATAATTTCTGTCCATTACGCGTGCGAAGCCGCGGGCAAGTTAATCAAATATTAGAAGAATAACTAACGCTATGGATATATTTATAAATTATAAATGATGGTCTATTATGCAGAAATATTTTTCTAAGATTTGTATGCCACAACCTGACTAAATGAAACCCCCAAAATAGCACTCAGTAAACCGCGATGAATAAAAGCCACTGAAGGAACTCGACTTACAAAGCTAACAAAGCAATAAATGGCAACATTAATTAATTGGTTCCCCTTTATACCAGGAAAATGTCTTTGAAAGAAAATATAAGTAACATACCAAGGAAATATTCTTACTCGCATTTCTTGTACATCAATCAATTTTTCCCTCGAAAATCCGGGAAGAAAAATTGTTTTGTCGTAAAGCGAAGATAATAAAGGGGTTAAAAGTTATTACGGGAAAGACAAAAGGCTGAATAATGAACGAAACAAAGGCGACGTAGGCTAGCTGTAAATATGATTATGCGAGCCCAACGTACCTTTGAACCATGGAGTGTGTAGAGCTGGAGAGCTCACTCGTTTTTTTTTTTGCAACTACTCACGAACTCGACTCGACTCTCGTTTTGTCTCTGCATCACCCTAAGGTAGACTGGTAGAAAATGCCCAAGGGATTAAGTCCGCCTTTTTACATTATGTGCATAAAGTTTTAATAAATAAATAAATAAACATAACACTGTCCCTGAAAGAGTAGATGATGGCCATTGACCGCAATTTGTGATTAGAAAGCATGGTTTGGTTAGCAATAATTAGTAGTCTTACTAGTTGGTCGATCAAAACTTCGAATACATTTCATTAGCCTGTGACATTACTATTAATTGTAGTACATGGATCTTTTACCCCATAGCAAAATCCGCCATATTGCTTTTCAAAACAATTTCCTAAAACACTTTCACAAATGTTTACGTACAAAGCCTCCCAAATTCAATACTAATCAAGCCCTTTTAGCACTCTTTATCACATCAGAAATTGGCAGTATAGTTTAAATCGGCACAATTGTCATAATAATATAAAATGCTACAGAATAGAATCATATTTTGCCAAGAGGTAGCACTCCATCTATTCCTACTCCATGTTCCCAACTGATAAATAATGACCGCCTACAACCAAAGGTACGAAGGTGTTGGTAATTATTAATTTCATTTTAAATAGTACAGCGCTATCACTTTATGGGGGTATGGTTTAACTAAGTTACATATAAAGGAACCTAGGTGTAATGTGAATTTTATGTATTCGGGCCTACCGGTTAATTTTAACCGGTTTTCTAGTAACGATTGCTAAAAGTTTTGATAAGGTAAGAATATTTATAATATTATTATTTGTAATATTTTTTTATTTATATTTGACCAAAGCAATTAGGGCCGTCCTAAAGCTCGTTGGGTTGACGATATCATGGTCGTGGGAAACACATGGATAAGGGACGCACAGATCCTGAAATTGTGGCAGAAAAAGGGGAGGCCTATACCCAGCAGTGGGTGATTCCGGGCTGATATGAGGATGATGATGAAGAATATTTTAATTCCAGCATGGGCACGGGCAGGATTAGAGTGTTCCATCTTCAGTTCCATGAAAATAGCTCGATTTTTTTTGCTTTCTGCCTCGGATTGATTGGTTTCTCTATAGTTGTCCGATATTTCACTCCCTACCCGTAGCCACGGCACCGACGATGGTAGACAGGGGGCGTTAGCGGCCTGTGCGTGCTGTGTTCACAGGAAACGAGTAGTAGAGGACACTGCATCTAAATCTTTTCTTTCCTGACAGGGGGGGTGCAAGCGCACCCCCTTGCACCCTGCTGCCGGCGCCCATGTATCCCAGGATATTCTTAAAGTGGGACAAACTATTAGCTATACTTTGTCGTAAAACATAAAACTAAAACTTACCCTCTTGATACACCAATCTGCACAAAAAGTAAGTTCTTCAAATAACATCTAAACTGAAAAGTAACAAAACTGAGAATTTCAATTCGTAAAAAGTTTAAATGTAACTGGGCCAAGTTGGCCATGCATTGCAGGCAAAAAGTAAAGATATCTATAAAAATTAATAATATTGAAGTGTCTGTTTGTAATTTCAAACTAACAGCTTTTTACTAATTGCATATGAAAGTATATACGGTACTTATTAACATTTATTTTAATTTTTGTCTACTTATCAGTCCGTCTGTTTGTTCGGGCTAATCTCCGAAACGGCTGAACCGATTTTGACGGGACTTTTACTGGCAGATAGCTGATTTTATAGGGAGTGACTTAAGCGATTTTTTTTTAGGATTAGTTTTCCGTGCAAAAAAAAAGAAACCCTTGAAAATGTTAACAAGAAGCAGATTCAAAGAGGAAAGAAGGAAGAGGAAGAAGAGGAGGGAAGTAATATTTTTATAATAATTTGACGCGGACGAAGATCGCGGGAAATAGCTAGTCATTCCTAAAATTAGAAAATCAACGTTGAATGAGTAACGTAAACATGCAAAAAACTCTCTTTCAACTCGACTTTTTCCACCAAATTAGCAAGCGACAAAAAACGTGAATCTTTTTTTAAACTTCAAAAAGAAAATCATCACATAACCGGTAAAACATGTTCCTCTCAAAGGTGTTGCCATTTCAAAAACACCCATTGCTCGTAGTTTTCGAGCTAGGTCGCTTCGTTCGCCATTTAGCGTTAGTCAACAAAGTAGTATATTCATAGGCGGGGCTCATTCCGTGTCTAAACGTTGTTAAAATCTATGTTTTAGCTCAGACTTTACACAGGCAACGTAAACAGTCTATTTCATGAAAACAAGTTAAGGTGCGGCAGCGTTATAAGCAAAGAGACAGATAGTAGTTGTGTTGTGTGAAAAAACGTTAAGATTTTTGAATCTTAACTAAAAATGATTTTATTTTTAAATTTAGACTTTGTATTTTGATTTCGAAGATGTTGCGATTATATCTTGCAGTAAGTAAAGTAATAATTTATTCGTATGAAATAGTGGTAGCACAAAAAACATGTTGGCTAAATAAACTCAATATTAAAATAACAAAAGAATGACGCGCAAAGAAAAGCCAAATATAATTGGCCATAATTCACCAGTTGTAAAAATATAAATACTCTTATGACATTAATACTCTCTGCTGGTAAATTTAAAAACATCATTTTGAAAACACTTGGCATTGGTTAAGTATAATTATTATTCACATGCCTTGTTTTCTTTTTTTTTCTATTTCTCTGTTTTGCTAAATTTTTCATATACACCATAAAATCAGCTTTAAATTATAAATTAAATTGATCTATCTATTTGCTAAATTTATTTTCGTGCGATAAAACAGATCTCACGTCGAATTGATTGATCCATTGATGCCTATCACACATACACCACCGTGTCGTGTGAGAATCGTCTTAGACGCTAACTTCTTAAAGGTATAAAACAAACGCATCTACTTACCTACTTGGCACGGAAGGATCTACTACCGTTCATATTTATTTAAACGAAGGCAGCCGAATACAAGTATTTTACAATGAGTGACTGCTTATCTGATCTACACAACCCAATAACTGGGCTTATTATATTTAAATGTTGTGTATCAGTACCTTACTGACGACCTCCTTTTTGATTTATGTCCGTAGAGTCCATCCAAAGATTGTCTGGAAGATATCGCTATCAGCGATAAGACCGCCAAACGTGTAACCAAAGAATTAGAAATATTAAAAAACACAGTTGTGTTTCAATTTTGGTGCACCTAGAGCAAAGTATATTCTATCAATCTCTTGGTAAATCTAGTTGTTCGAATTTTGGGGTTCTGACTACCCGTAAAGACGTAGTTATTCTTACAAAAGTCCTTATAATTAAACCATTATTTCAAGTTTTTGTTTTTTATCGACTCTTGTACTTTATTGGTGTCTTGATATTTCCGAACCACAACACTTACAAGTAGGTACCATAAAATTTATAACCATTACAAAAAAGTCCCCTTCGAACAAAAATACGATGGCTTATATTAACAGGTTATAAAAGTAGTTGATCTCCTAGACTACGTTC
Organism: Noctua pronuba; assembly: GCA_905220335.1. Lineage (NCBI taxonomy): Eukaryota > Metazoa > Arthropoda > Insecta > Lepidoptera > Noctuidae > Noctua > Noctua pronuba. Next base: position 6,029,339 of record LR999900.1, on the reverse strand, counting down.
GCGATTCCGACCATTCGCGTCGCATCGCAGCAAGAGGTGTGTTCCGCACGGCAACCATTAGGTAATTGAATACTTACCTGATATTCACGTATTTCGCATTTGGATGAAGTACCTACATGCCTATCAGTTGCTGTAGGTATCTGCTCGTAAATGTAGATTTATTTTTAGATAGTTACTTTAATATTTTAATTAGAAGTCTGAAAGTGGCGCTGGTGACTGAAAAGTTGTGTGGTATTCGGTTATATGGACATAATATGATGCCGGGAAATGAGGAAAGTTTTGAGTGTGAATGTGGATGGCTATAAGAGTGGAGGAAGACCAAATAAACGGTGGATGGGCTGTGTGAAGGATGAAATGACTAAAAAGGAGGTGACTGCTAAGATGACGAGTAATAGAGAAGTATGGAAGAAGAAGACATACTGCGCCGACCCCAAATAAATTGGGATAAGGGCATGATGATTCTCCTATTTTGATTTCAATAGCTTTTATTAAAAACACACCCATCATCCGCCTAGCATTTTCCCAACTTTATTGGTATTTAATACCAGTATTTTACATGGAGCGACTGCCTATCTGACCTCCACAACCCAGTTAGTACTGGTTAATACGATACCCTTTGGTAAGACTGGTTGTCAAACTTTTCGGGCCACTGACTACCTAACGATCACTGCCAAAGATTTACAAATGACAGCCGGGACCAACGGCTTAACGTGCTTTCCGCGGCACGCAGGAAACTCGGTATGTAATGCGTGGTCACCCATCCACAGACCAACCTAGGCAAGCACGGCTTAACGTAAAGATCGACTAGAGCGGCTGTTATTATTTGACCACGAGCTCCTCCTTATTACAAACACACTCAAAAAGATTTATAACACATGCCAAATTAAGTTGACGCGGTAACTCGAGACTGAGAAATTCGTGCCAAGGACAGTCTTCAACTTTTCTTGTTTCAAGTTAATGCTTATAACCTGAGGACTTGGGTGCCATTTACACCTTTAAGGGTGAGCTAACGATAAACTTGACATTTTGGGTTGTTTTCCAAGTCCAAAATATGCTGAACTTAGGTAAGTACCTATGTTTATTTTCAAACATTGAAGATTGTTTTTAGTCTAGACTTAGTTGGGCTAGTTTAGGGACTAAAGTTGACCCGTAGATATTAATTAATTCAATGTAATAATAGTGCCATAATATGCTTAACATATACAGGGTGTAAGAAGACCCTTAACGAAGCCATCGACCATACATTTTGTACATCAATCTAAGTAACAATACGCAAAAATTATAGTTGGGAAACGACTTTTTTTTTGGGGCGAAAAATCACTGTTTACGGTAGGACTCAACGTTACGCACTCAAAAACATTATGCTGATGGATGGATTGAATAGTACGGGGGTCGTGGAGGTGAAAAACATGTAATTTAAAAAAAACTTGTGTGAAAAAGTTGGAACTTTGACCCCAAATATCTCCGTAACTAGGAGATTCCCAGGAATGGTCTAGAACAAGAAAAATATACCAATGACGGGGAGAGCAAGTGCCTTTCGACTTCGTTAAGGATCTTGTTACACCCTTTATCTTCCGATACCGTTATAATATTAATAATATTGTTGCTTTACAACCAAGCAAAGCAAAGTGAAGGTAAACCAATGAACAGAGGCTACCTTTACTTTGAAACGCCGCATAAAAAGACAATTAGGTCAACTTTTGAAAGTAAACAACCTTTTTCTAAAGGATTTCTCACCACGTTGCATGTAATTCTGTAACATTTTACATAACCACACTAAACATGACAAAACATTTTCAAAACACACAAATTCAGTGAGGCAAAACTTGGACGTGACTCCGATGAATCTTACTCCAACATTCTTGGGGTCAACGGGACCAACAGACTACGTTTCACCGCAGTGCAGTTGATGCCGAGTTCACCTGGAAGCTTGAAACTTAGTTTGTTTATCTGTAAGGTGGTTTCAGTTCGGGGGTCCTGATTGCAGTGGTACTGTGGCACTGTGGGAGTGATAGTGTCGCCTGGAACTGTCGTTTGGTGTGATTGTCTGTGAAAAGTTGAGGGTGCAACATTCGCTGCGGGACTGTTCGAAAGAGATACCGTGGCCCTGGAACACAAAGGGCAATGAAGGAACATGGATGGGTTTTAGTCAGTAAGAGTCTGACACTCCCTCCCACTCCACCCAGAGCGGGAGAAGTCATTTGATGATTTCCCATCCGTAAAAAAAAAAAAAAGGGTGCAACTTTCTGATTGATGTAGAATTAAACAACCATCTATGACTGCTTAAATAATGGTGTGAAACGTGAAGAGCTCGTGGGTAAATAATAACAGCCGCTCGGATCAATCTTTTGGTCAGTCTTTGGATGGGTGACCACCCATTGCAGAGTTGCCTCCGTGCCTCGGAAAGCACGTTAAGCCATTGGTCCCGGTTGTCAATCGTATTTCTTTGACAGTCGTTACATGTAGTTAGTGCCCCGGAAGTCTGACAACCGGTCTTACCAAGGGGTATCGTATTACCCAGTACTAACTGGGTTGTGGAGGTCAGATAGGCAGTCGCTCCATGTAAAATACTGGTATTCAGCTATACCCGGTTAGACTGGAAGCCAACCCCAACATAGTTGGGATAAGTCTAGGCAGATGATGATGACTGCTTAAATAATGGTACACGCTTTAGTCACTGCGCAACAGTGCAAGATGAGTTTAAGCATCACATTTAAGTGCAAAGGTTGTGGATGCAGTCGGTACATGTAAAATACTGGTATGGCCGACCTCTCATTTATGGAAAAGGCTAAGCAGCTGATGATCGTGATTTACGTGTAAACTAGTGTTAGTGAGGCTTTTTTGTGATTTGAGCCAGGGTTGATTGATGATCTTACGAACTTACAAAAATATTTGTTTGGTTTATATTTGGTCATCCTACAGATAGTTCTTTCTAGTCAGGATGTTTGTGCATATGAATGCACAAACTTCCAGTCGAAATTAATTAAATAGTAGTTAATAAAATGCAACGCCAAAAAAAGGTAAAATATAAAATAAACTTGATCGCAGGTTTTTCATGGCGAGTGCTCAATCACGGAAGATATCCCGTAAGCGACAGTATAAGTTTAGTTGTAAACCGTGAAAGCTTAACACAGTATTTTAATATGAAATAGGTTATAATTGATGAACTCAACAAGGACTTTGTTGCGTCAATTTATCTTTATACCCAAAATAACTACAAAATACGATGCAAACATTTTCAATTTCCAATGCCTGCAACATTTACCGCAATGCAGTTAATAAGGTCCTCAGAACGGATAAAAAAGATAGCTAAGTCTGAAGTGTCACCAACAGATATCCTAGCGACTACGCGAAGAAAAATTTTAGCGAAACAAACTGGGATTTATATTTTTACACTGTCAGTTTTCTCGGAGCAGATTATTTTAAGTGAGATTTTTCATAAAAGGATTTACTTAGCTTTTACAATTATAATAAACGGGAATTTTTATTAGGTATTTAGATTTGAATTATCGAGACCTTTTTTTTTCGGATGGGAAATCATCAAATAACCCGCTCTGGTCGGAGTGGAAGGGAGTGTCAGACTTTTACTGACTAAAACCCATCCATGTTCCTTCTTTGCCCTTTGTGTTCCAGGGCCGCGGTATTTCTTTCGAACAGTCCCGCAGCAACTATCGAGACCTTATTTGAAGATGAGTTATTAAGCCTTTTCCCAAGTATCTAGTCGGTTTCCAGTCTAACTGGCATGCAGCTGAATACCAGTATTTTACATGAAGCGATTGCCTAACGGACCTCCACAACTCAGCTAGTACTAGGTAATACGGTACCCCTTGATAAGACTGGTTGTCAGACTTTCGGGTCACTGACTACCTGAAACGACTGTCAAAGATGTACAAATGACAGCCAGGACAGCTGAACGTGCTCTCCGAGACAAGGAGAAAACTCATTATGTAATGGGTGGTCACCATCCACAGACCAACCTAGGCATGCGTGACTTAACTTGAACATCGATCCGAGTGGCTGCTATTATTTAGTTACGAGCTCCTCTTATTCATCCATCATCATTGGTGGATTACGTGGAACCTCGTGATGGATAATGGCCGTCTCCCTCTCACAAAGATGAGGCCCGTGTCCCAACAGTGGCCATATTATAGATTGATTGTGCTGAGGCAGTTTACCTTGGAGAGATACCTCGATTTAGTAAGAACGGTCAACCCGTCATACTTTTCATACAAACGCTCGTAAATGATTATGCCGTTGTAACACAACTATCTTTGATTTTTTTGAACTAACAGGTATCTTGTGCACTATATCTAGGTTTCTATGAAAGCAAAAAATAAAAATTTTGAAGAAACAAATTCAGTAGAAGCCTACAAAAATCTCCTGTTTTGCACAAATTTTACCTGAACTTTGGCAATTCATAATGTACACATAAATTGTAAAAGTTAAACAAAACATCTTGATACAAACCTTGCACAAGTAATGGAGATTCTAAAAGACAAATATTTATTTCACAAACTTGTAAATCTTATTCAAAAACACGTATTTCCTGGAACAAGTTTTATTTAATTTTTGAACACTATTTTTCGTTCTATGTTATCGCGTTAGGCGGTATAAGGTGCGCGGGAGACGAGTCGTGCGGGGTCGGGGCGGAGTGATCGCCACTCTAGCTCTGGATGAAACAACAAGCTTTTCGACCATGCTCGCGTTGACGGTAGATGCACCGGGAAGCCCCCTCTTAAAGTAAAATGTTCATCATCATCTGCCTAGCCTTTTCCCAACTATATTGGGGTCGGCTTCCAGTCTAACCGGATGCAGCTGAATACCAGTATTTTAAATGGAGCGACTGCGTATCTGACCTCCACAACCCAGTTAGTACTGGGTAATACGATACCCCTTGGTAAGACTGGTAAGTAGAATATTAATGGACATAAATCATTGACCATTCTTGAAGCCTAAGTATCTGACTGCAAACCTAGGTACCCAAAACTTGTAAATACATATTCATGTTTCAGCTAACCGATGGGGAAGTTGGGCTAAGTTGTAACGAACTTTGTGTAACTCCACCGCTATTTGAAACACCTTTGCAAGCTGCTTGACTTTTAGTTCAAATGGCAGCTTTCAAACCAAAGTGAAAAGAATTCTAAAGATACCAGTAGTTACAGTTAAACTTCTCTGTGAAGAAAACCCGTATGTTTTTGGTGTTTGTAAGCTTACTCATTAGCACTCGAGAAGTTTGAAACAGCTAATTATCATTGTGTAAGGAAGTGTAGGATACTTTTCTGCTTATTACCTACGTAGAGCGAGTGACATTGCGTCTGACAAATGGTATTACAAAAGGAGCTGTTGTTTTGAAGTAAACGTCATACCTGTCCAGAATGATTTGATTTTGACAATCTTGATTTGACGTAAAGACTTCGAGTGAGAAACGTAAAAGTTAAGTAATTTTGAATTTGAATTTTATTTTATTTTGCTGACGTGTTTAAATTACATGCAAGTATCCTTATTGGTAAATAAATATAATACTAGTTGATTATGAATGTATTAGTCTCTATAAACCTTACCCCCCAGCTATTTTATGTAAAACTTAACCTAGATTAAATAGTATTGGCAACAAGCCTTAAAAATATATAATAATGGTCCTTTAAGGTCAAGTTACTTACCCATACATTCGATTAATCATCATCATCTTTGTATGAGTATTTGACGGAGACGTCTATGCCACCCACTTAAGAATACAGTGAAATTTGAAGTGGGTTCATCTGGGTTCATTTCATTTCAATAATGTCACGTCCATTTCGCCAACACATAAAACTAAATGACCTAGCAACAAAATGAATTCAGTGGTTCATTTCAATTCATAGCTTATTAAATACGGCATATAAATGGTAGTTTACGAGATGGACGCATAAAACACGGCACAATTTATAATCACCTTGCACCCGAGGGATGCAAGCGCGTGTTAATTTTATCCCGCCTCTCCTCTGGGAGCGGACCTGAATTTATCATAATTATATTGAATATTTTCTACTGGAATGATCAACATTTAAATTAATTAATATTTTGTTATTTTAACAGGTGGGGATTCAATTTAATTTTAACGTAATTAAATTATCTTGATTGATTAATGAACTTAATTTTTTTATTTGATTTAGAAATTGGTCATCGTAGTTTGACTTGTACTTTGTCTGCTCATAAACACCCAACTTCAGTTTATCCGTGATCTTGGTGCTTGCAACAGCGCCGAATATCGGGAACTCAAAACAAACAGTTAACATGGTATATATCCCGTTTTTTGTGTTAATGATGACCGTAGTTTGTTTTTTAAAAGAAATCAAAGCAAGAGAAAGCTGCTGTTTGTCTTTACTTGCGAAGGAGTGCCACTTGGGGTGCGTTGTCAGAATTCCTCCTCGTGTGCCCAGTGGCTGCTAGTCCTTCTCGATACGTCGGGAGGGAACAGCAGCTGCTGGGCCGGTGCACCCTGGACGCGGGCAGTATCCTTCCCCGAGGAATGGGAAGCGATTCTTATTCTTCGGGGAATGTTACTGTCCGTGGCTAATATTCTGACATGGGAGGGGTCCAGTTTGGACCAACTCGGCGTTTTTCCGCGTGACCCTCTGATAAGCAGAGGGCACAGCGGAAGAGCAAGGGCGGGCTCGGTGTGCACTTACCCTGCCTCCGAGCAGACGGTGAAGGACTGCGTCCTTCACTGTCCCCGTCGATCTCGTAATCCCACCGTCGAAGTGTCGTGGATCACGTCTCGCGGCTTCGATCGGGACCGAGGGTCTTGGCTTAACCGCCCGGACCGCGAGGTAGAAAACCTCTATAAAAAGTCACCCCGAATCTCAAGTGGCGACGCACCGCGAGGAGATGTATGGCTGACGGGTTCCTATGGAAAATCAGTCGCTAGTGCGTTCCCCGCCAGGGTACCAGCCTACCCTCTGGCGGGTAATAAATGTTAAATGGCTTATCCGCGGTACAGGGGGCACGCCCGGATGGACATTGTATATCCCCCATACTCGTGGGAATAGTATGGATGATTTTAACACACAAAAAAACAACACCGCCGATATCGGCAAGGAGAGGAGAGAGGAGGAGAGGGATGTGGGGTCGGAGTCCGACGCCGCATCCAGTGGTGGTAGCGCGGGAAGCTCTGCGAGCTCCCGTCGCGTGAGGAAGGAGACCGCTGCGGAGAACGGGAAGTTCTTCCGCAAGCGGTCCAGACCGGAAGGCGACCGGGGGTCGTCTTCCGAAGGCGAGCAGGCCTCGGCCCGCAAGATCCCCACCAGCAAGCGTGGCGGGATCAGGGGCAAGGGCAGGGGCCAGCGGCTTGCCAAGGAGGGGCGCCACCCGGAGGTGGCCGGTCCTGGGGCGGCCCGTTCGGGCTCCTCCACAGGCGACGAGGTGGGTGCAGCTGGCGGCTCCGAAACGGAGCGTAAGGCCAGTTTCGCGAAGGCGGTGGAGGCCGCTTTGAAGGGGTTGGCCTATAAAAAGCTGCCCTCTTCAAAGCAAAAGGCCATACCCACCTTTTCTGCCTCCATCCTGGCGGCAGCGGAGGCCACATATGCGGGGCCTCCGACAGGCGAAGTCGCCAAACTGCGGGCGGAGGTCGCTCGCCTGACGGCCACCACGGAGCTTCTCCAAAAGGAGAACGAGAAGCTCCGAGCGGACCTGGCCGGTCTGCGTAAGTCTGGCCCCCCCGAGGTGGTAAATGGGGGCCAGCAGCAGCGAGCTAGCCAGGCCGCGCTGGTGGAGAACCAGGTCCTGAACCTGGTTCGTCAGGAGCTGGCCGCCTTCCAGGCACGGTTCTCCGTCCTGGAGGGCATAGTCCTGCGCCCCCCCCTGGCGGCAAACAAGGCGCCCCCGACGCCGAGGGTCTCATATGCGGCTGCTGCGGCAGCCGCGTCCGGACTAGGGCCGTCCAGCCAGCCTTCCGGCAGGGCTGCGTCAGCCCCCCCAAAGCCAGCTCCGGCGAAACCGGAGCCGCCTAAGAAGGCGGCGGCCCAGAAGGTGGGCAAGGCGGCGGCCCAAAAGAAGGGCAAGGCGGCGGCGCCAGTGGCGATAGTGCTAGCGCCAGCGGCTAGCCAGCCGTTGCCGCCGCCCCCTCCGGCCCCTCAGCCTCCCGCGGCCGAAGCTGGGTGGCAAGTGGCCGGGGCGAAGAAGAAGGGGCGGAAGGCGGCCAAGAAGGCCCGCTACGAGGAGCGGAGGCGCCAAAAGAAGGCGCAAAGCGTCGCGGCTCGACTCCGCGCCCCGAAGACCGCGGCTGTAGTCATCACACTGCAGCCGGACGCGGAAAAACGGGGCGTGTCGTACCGCGACGTGCTCGCCAAGGCGAAGGCGACGGTGGACCTCGGGGAGCTGGGGATCACCGGGGGCGTCCGGCTTAAGGTCACTAAGACGGGCGCCCGCGTGCTGGAAATCCCCGGAGGATCCAGTGGCTCGTCCGCTGACACTCTGGCTGAAAAGCTCAGAGCGTCCCTAAATGCGGACGAGGCCCGAGTGTCCAGGCCCGTCAGATGCGCAGACCTGCGCATCCTGGGGCTGGACGACTCGGTTACCAAGGAAGAGGTGATGGCCGCCGTCACCAGGACCGGAGGGTGCCCTGCCGAGCAGGTCAAAGCAGGCACCCTACGTCCGGACCGAACGGGCATGCGAACCATCATGGTGAGCTGCCCTGTGACGGCGGCTAGTAAAATCGTGGAGGGCGGAAGGCTCCTGGTGGGCTGGGTCTCAGCGCAGGTGAAGCTGCTGGAGCCCAGACCTCTGAGGTGCTATCGCTGTCACGTGGGTCACCACGTGTCAGTTCAGTGCACCTCGGAGGTGGACCGCAGCAACCTCTGCTTCCGCTGCGGTCAGCCCGGTCATAAGGCCGCGGCTTGCCTCGCTGCACCGCACTGCACCGCATGTGCTGCAGCTGGCAGGCCGGCCGATCACCGGGCAGGGATGAAAGCCTGCGGGGCTCCCACCAAAGCCAGGGGCAAGGGAAGGCCCTCCACCACCACCCCCACCGTCGCCACCGCCGCTGCCGCCGCCACTGTCGCTGCCGCTGCCGCCGCCACAGCAGTTGCTGCAACATCCGCAGCGGGGCCCTCGCAGGGGGCCCGGGAGGGGGCTGAAATGGACTGCCAATAACGGCTCCATTAAGCTTCCTCCAGGCGAACATCAACCACTGCGCCTGCGCTCAGGATCTGTTGCTCCAGAGCATAGCGCAGTGGTCGATCAACGTCGCCGTGGTCGCTGAGCCGTACTTCGTCCCGCCCAGAGATAACTGGGTGGAGGACCTTAGCGGCTCAGTGGCCATAATTTCGTCGGCCGCCGCCGGTACCCCGACCCATGAAAGTGTCAGGAAGGGTCAGGGGTGCGTAGCAGCACGGTTCGGGGAGATTGTCGTAGCGGGTGTCTACTTCTCCCCGAGCCGAACTCTCGCCGAGTTCCACAACTCCCTCACGGAGTTGAGCGTCGTCATCGGAAGCCATTCCCTCCCCGTGCTTGTGCTCGGGGACTTCAATGCCAAGAACTTGGCTTGGGGTTCTCGTTACACAGACGTGCGGGGAAGGATGGTGGAGAACTGGGCTCTGGAGACAGGCCTAGTCGTCGTAAATCGGGGTTCTGTCCCCACGTGTGTGCGGATGCGGGGCGACTCGGTGGTGGACATCTCGTTCGCCAGCCCCGCTCTGTCACCGCGTGTCGTTGACTGGCGCGTCATGGAGGGGGTGGAGACCTATTCCGACCACCGGTATATCCGGTTCGACGTCTCCGCCCAGACCCCAAGCGCGCCGGTCCTACAGGCCCCGAGTGGTCCGCGATGGGCGCTGAAGCAGCTGGACCGGGAGCTCCTCCTGGAAGCCGCGATCGTGCAGGCCTGGGTGACATCACCGCACAGGCCTGCCGACGTAAACAACGAGGCGGGTTGGTTCCAGGAGGCCATGTCCGACATATGCGACGTGGCAATGCCCCGAGTCCGGCCAGGAAGCGCCCGGCGTCAGGTGTACTGGTGGTCGCAAGAGCTTACGACTCTGCGCGAGGCGTGCGTCGCCGCGCGCCACCTGTACACCAGGCATCGCAGGCTCCGCATCCGCCCTCCGGATGCGGCAGCCATCGAGGCGGAGCTGTACGAGGGTTACAGAGCAGCGAAGACCGCCCTCCAAGAGGCTGTCCAGCGGGCCAAGGATCTGGCCCGCGAGGAGATGCTGGGGACTCTCGACGGAGATCCGTGGGGGCGCCCTTATAAGATGGTGCGGGACAAACTCCGCACCTGGGCCCCCCCGCTGACGCAGAGTCTCCGGCCTGAGCTCGTGGAGGACGTGGTGAGCGCTCTGTTCCCTTCGCGAGGGGAGCATACTCCCCCGCCTATGGCTCCGCCGCTTGCGGTGCCGGAAGCGGACCACAGCGACGACGATGACGACGTTCCGGAGGTGACTGGGGTAGACCTGAGAGTGGCGGTAGGCAGGCTTAAGGCCAAAACTGCCGCCCCGGGACCCGATGGCTTACCTGGCAAAGCCTGGGTCCTGGCCTCTGAGGCTCTCGGGTCCCGACTGGAAGGGCTCCTAAGCGCATGCTTGGAGAGAGGCCAGTTCCCGCTTCGTTGGAAGACGGGCAAGCTGGTCCTCATACGGAAGCCAGGGCGCCCTGCGGACTCTCCGTCCGCATACCGGCCCATTGTGTTGCTCGACGAGGTGGGCAAGCTCTTTGAAAGAGTCATTGCAAACCGCCTCGCCGGGCACCTTGCGGGTATGGGGCCGGATCTTGCGGAACACCAGTTTGGTTTCCGCAAGGGGCGCTCGACGGTGGACGCCATCATGCGCGTGCGAGCCCTCACGACGGGGGACGCGGTGTCCCGGGGTGGGGTCGTCTTGGCGGTGTCGCTCGACATCGCCAACGCCTTCAACTCCATGCCCTGGAGCTGCATTAGGGAGGCACTCCGGTATCACCGGGTGCCCACCTACCTCCGTCGTGTAGTCGGGGACTACCTGTCTGACAGGTATGTCATCTACCCTGGTCCCAACGGAGAATGGAACCGGCGAGAGATGTCGTGCGGTGTTCCACAGGGGTCGGTTCTAGGGCCGCCCTTGTGGAACATCGGTTACGACTGGGTGCTGCGCGCCGACCTCCCTAGCGGCGTCAGCGTAGTCTGCTACGCTGACGACACGCTGGTACTGACACAAAGGAGGTCGCACGAGGTGGCGGCCGAACTGATGACACGCGGGGTTGCGATAGTCGTTGAGAGGATCCGGCAATTGGGTCTCGAGGTGGCCTTGCACAAGTCCGAGGCCATGAGCTTTCATGGGCCTCGGAATGCGCCACCGTCGGGATCCACGCTGACGGTAGGAGGGGTTCCCATCGGCGTCGAGTCGACTTTGAAGTACCTAGGACTCGTCCTCGACAGCCGGTGGAACTTCGTTGAGCATTTCCGACGTTTGGCTCCCAAACTGGAACGGGCCGGGGCTGCCTTCAAGCGGCTCTTGCCCAACCTGAGGGGTCCAAACGCCTCCTGCCGTAGGCTCTACGCGGGGGTCGTGCGGTCCATGGCCCTTTACGGGGCCCCGGTGTGGGCGCGTTCAATTAAGCGGCGTGCCGCGCACTACCTGAACGCGCCCCAAAAGGTCGTAGCCGTAAGGCTGATCCGGGGGTACCGCACGATCTCCCGCGAGGCGGCGAGCCTCCTAGCCGGATTGCCGCCATGGGATCTGGAGGCGATAGTCCTCGCGCGCCTGCATGAATGGCGCGCGGGGGCACTACGTCGGGGGGAAACTCCGCTGCCGCGGCAAATCACCGCTCAGCGGACAGACCTCCGACGCGATTTCATGGCGACATGGAGACAGCGACTGTCGCAACCCAGTGCAGGGCACGCCACAATAGTGGCGATAAGTCCCCTCTTTGAGGAGTGGCTAGAGAGGCGCCACGGCGCCCTCACCTTCCGCCTGACGCAGGTCCTCACCGGACACGGTTGTTTCGGGAGGTTCCTGCACCGAATCGGGCGGGAGGAAACGCCCGGGTGTTATCATTGTGAGGATCGTCCGGAGGACACGGTGGCGCACACCGTGGAGGCCTGCCCCGCTTGGGCGGAGCTCCGCCGTGTCCTCGAAGCGGCGATCGGCGGCGGCGACCTCTCGCTCCCGGCCCTGGTTCAGACCATGGTCCGGAGCGAGAGGGAATGGGAAGCCGTCACCTCCTTCTGCGAAGCAGTCATGCTAGCGAAGGAGGTGGCGGGACGTGAGAGGGAGAGAATCTCACGTCCCAGTCGCCGCGGGCGAAGCACCGGGCGTCGGGGGCCACGTGGTGGCTCCCGGCCACCGTAGGCGCGGGCCTGTGGACGGTGAGTAATGGGTTAGCTCACCGTCCGTCCGTCTTATGACGACAGGCCGTGTCGACGGCGCGTTCGTGTTCCACGCGCGCCTCAAAGAGATGTCAGCAACCAAGAAGGGGCCCGCAAGGGCCGATGCCTGCCGGGGCTGCGGGACTGTTCGAAAGAGATACCGTGGCCCTGGAACACAAAGGGCAATGAAGGAACATGGATGGGTTTTAGTCAGTAAGAGTCTGACACTCCCTCCCACTCCACCCAGAGCGGGAGAAGTCATTTGATGATTTCCCATCCGTAAAAAAAAAAAAAAAAAAAAAAGGAGTGCCACTTGAGTTTGATGGCTAGACGATCAAAGCCAAGATGATCAGTCTAGTGATCCTGTCCAAATCGAAATATTTTATTTCACATAAGCCTAGATGAGCACTTAATAAAACGTCGACAAAAACGTGCACGGTTCGGGTTGGTCGTTTCCTATGGAGAAGAACCGGCAAGAAACTCCACAGTTACTCTTTTCAAATCATTTGGTATTACAATATTATCATGGTTACAGCATTTGTACTTAAGTATGGGGGTACAGCGTAGGCCCGAAAATAAGTCGCTGTTTACTACCAAAGATGTAAAACTAGATAAAAAGTTAACAAGCAGCTGGGAATCTGCAAAGCCTACAATGTTCACACATTCACAAACAATCTATAGAAAGGTAAGAAAATATTGTAAAATACTAAATTAAACAAGTGACCCAAATATTGTCATCAATGCTGTTACTATTCTATTATATATATATATATATATTATATAAATATATATTATAAAAATGATTTGAAAATTATTGTAGAAAATCTGATTAGAAAGAAGAGAAAAATTGAGATTGAGAATAGTTAGAGACATCCACATAATCTGTGTTTGGCTGTATCCATCTTGTTCGTTCCATCAAACCTGACTATGTAGATCTTGACAAACCATCATAGTATGACTTCAAAGGTTCGTCAAAAAAAAAATTGGTTAATTAATTAATTAATTAATTTTAAATTTAATTTAAAAAAAAATGTTTGTTTTTGCGAAGTGCACCAATTGAGAAGTGCACCAGTTCCGAAGTGTGCCATATGAGAAGTGCACCAGTTGCTAAGTTCACCATTTGAGCATGGTGTACAAGTCGAGATGTGCACCAAATGCGTCAAACCCCTTCAAAAGACGCTCCAAATTCATTGTTTTCTAGTTTGGCAAACGGAGACAAACAAGTCAGCGGGATACAAATAAAGAGAAAAGGTTTTAATTAATTATTCAAATAATGTTATTCATAACACTGTTTTGCCGCAGAACTTCATAAAGTTGACAAAAGAGCAATTAAGTTATTGTTGAGCTAAAAGGCGGGCAGTGAACTGTCCACCTTGCAGTACACTCACGAGCATTAGGTACCTTATTGAACGAAGTAAGAAAAACATTTATTTGTACTAAATATAACGTATATGATACAATATTCAAAATCAGCTGCTTAGCAAATAAACTTGGATTAGCAAGCTGGAGGAGAAGCGGGGGGTTGGGAGGTTTGGGGTCGGCTTCCAGTCTAACCGGATGCAGCAAATTGTAAAGTGGAATAACGAGTGATAAGAACTATTTTATAATCGTAACATAATCCCCCAGGGTTATTCAGAGGTGTATTTAATAGTATACCTACATTTCACCAGTTAGGTTTTTAAGTCCCATGTAATAGGGGGCGAGCTCATTGCCATCAACCGGGCGCAAATCTAGACTCCGTGGCTGCTACTGAGAAATTTCTGATGGACAAAACCAATAACACCAACCGCCCTGGGAATCGAACCCGGGACCTCGTGCTCAGCACTCGCAATTGCGACCACTAGACCATCGAAGCAGTCATAACGGTACGGGTTCCAAAATACTATGTTCAGGACAACATGAAATTATAATAATCCATAGGTACAGAAAGAGAAAATCACTAAGGCTAAGTTGCAAATATGTATAAGTGGTCGTGACTGTACATAATATAACAACTAACTATTTATTTTAATAATATTTTGTGAAGCCACATGTGACTTAGGTGTGACATTTGAGTTCGTTGCCCTGAGCGTATCGCGAGGCATGACTGGGACCTATTTAATTACAGTTGCTAGTCTGCTAGCGTAGGCTATGTTATATGGGTAAACTTAACACATAGACATACCTTTGATGTTAATCCTCTGCTGAATTTATAGTCTAGTGCACGTATGTCAGATACAGCTGATGTTCGCTGCAGAACAAAGCCCTTTTTTTTAGATTCTGCTAATAAAGAAAGAATATTGGTTCAAGTTTGTTTTTTCATTTTGAGAGGATGAGTGAAAGGCGACTTACAAAAGGCCTCTCTAAATATCATCTGTCTTGCAAATATACAAGGCAGGTGTGAATTTGCAAAGCCACCGGGAGGCGACCCTAGAAGGCCATACACAGATCTTAATTCTGATGGTGTTCAGAAAGGTCAGGGGCGTAGTACTCGTCGTGCATGTATGACCAGATGTATGAACGTGGGCGAGACGAAAGTATGAAAGTATCATAGTGTAGCAGCATCACAAAAACAACGCGTACAACACGTACACGTACACGTACAAGTCCTACAGCGACATCTGACCCACAAATGAAGAACTAACATCAAATTCTTAGATCGTACAGTTAAAGTTATCCTCGACTTTAGACTATAATGTATGGAAAAACCCGACAACTACTGTCGGGCAGTAGCCCATCAGACAACACGTTTCTGGTCGGAGGATCCTCACTTTTCAATGGGGATTGAAGAACTTTTACACCCTGTTCTTCATAACCCTAAAGTAGCAGGTAGTAGTTCTGTAGCTTTTGCATGCCACCATGGCAAGAAGACGTAGTTTGTAAATGGTGTAACAAGACCCTTAACGAAGCCAAAAGGCACTTGTCTTACTCGTGATTGCGATCATTTTTTTGTTCTTGATGTACATAATGCTTGGTTGACGGCTTCGTGAAGGGTCCGATTACACCCTGTATAGGTATGTAAGCTGTAAGGCGTTCATCGACATAAATCATTGGAAATTCTTGAAATCTAAGTATCTATCTGCAAACCTGTACCCAAAACTTTGAAACCAGCATTCATGTTTCACTCTTGTTTTTTAAAGGCTTCCTAGACTAAATAAGAAACTTCAAAACCCGGACTACACGAAATAAACAAAAAACTTGTTAGTAACAACAGTGTTTTACAATCTCGGAGAAAGATTGAGTACGTAACATTTATTTTAAAAGTAGCCAGTGTACAAGCACAGGGTGTTAACTTTTAACTAGACGAGCTCCGTTTACGAGCGGGTCCCGAAGGCTCTCGTTTTATATCGAGATATTCCTAGCGCTAAAAAGATTCAGTGAAATGTTCAAAGAGAGTTCCGTATTCGCATTTAGGTCTTTGTTCTTAAAATATCGAAGGGGATGATGTTTTATTGTCTTGTTGTTGAACACTTCTGCACGGATATCTGCAATAAGGCATTATGTCCTATTATTGCTAGGCTTAAGCTGGGCTACAAAAAGGGTGAATGAAAGGCATTTGCATGTGACTGAGATGAGTATGCTAGGGGCGAATGTGTTGTTGTTACGCGAATGGATAAAATAAGAAATGATTACGTAAGAGAAAGTCTGAAAGTGGTGCCGGTGAATGAAAAGTTTTGTGGTAATCAGTTGCCTTAGTATGGGCATGTGATGCGGAAAAATGAGGAAAATGTCGTTAGAAAAGTTTTGAGTATGAATGTGGATGGGTAGAAGTACCAAAGAAAAGATGAATGGACTTTGTGAAGGGTATTATGGCAGAAAGTAAGTGTCTGATGAGATGACGCGTAATAGAGAAGTATGGAAGAAGAAGACATGCTGCGCCGACCCCAAACATATTGGTATAATGGCAGGAGTGATGATAATGATGATACCCTAATACAAATTAGAGTAGTAGGTGTAATTGTTCATTCGGCATCTTCCCAATCCTTTTCGAATTTTGTTAAGGTAATCGGCAGCTGAATATCATTTTACATGAAGAGACTGCCCATCTGACCTCTACAATCCCGTTAACACCACGAGACCCCTTGGTAAGACTGTTTGTCAGACTGGCAGGTTTCTGAGTACCCGTAACGAATTAATTAGCCAAGCTCTTCATGTAATATCAGTTTTAATAGTCAGCATTTCTATTTCTGTTCATTGGTTCAGAATTGAAATGAGGCGTTGGTTTATGTTTAAAAAGTGCTAGCTGGGAAATCTATTTCATATTCATCAAAAATATATCTTGTAGAAAAGTATATCCTAAGACGCACTGAACCCTAATGCTCAAGAATTTCTAAATAAATATTAACGAAAGTGCAGGAAGCTAGGACGCTATTAATTTATAGCTCCACTATGAGGATAAAACTAAATTATCCTGATTTTATTATTTTTCTTAGCTGAGTGCAAGAAAGTTTTAAAAATAGTGTAAATGAGTCATCATTACTTTGACTATGGTTATTAGGGATTTTCGGTGTAGCAACTCATGTTTTATTACAAACAAAGATATTTAAACGCACATACCATTACACTAGAAACGGGATATTTACCATGTTTAATGTTTGTTTTGAGTTCCCGATATTTCGGCGCTGTTGCAAGCACCATGATCACGGATAAACCGTTTATCCGTGATCATGGTAAATATATATATATAATATTTTGTTTCTAGTGTTAATGATAATATTAGTGACCATGGCAGTTTAAAATCTTATATACTTACCATATTGATGCGAAAAAGAGAACAAAATTTTAGTCTACTCGCAATCTTCATCTGCTTCGCTTTTTTCCAACTAAATTGGGGTCGGCTTCCAGTCTAATCGGATGCAGCTGAATTCCCCTATTTCACTTGGAGCTACTGACCTATCTGACCTCCATAACCCAGTTAGTCTTGGGTAATACGATACCTTTTGGTGAAACTGGTTGCCAGACTTTCAGTCAACTGTAATCTATTTGCAATAACTAACTGGTACAAGTGTAACGTGCAAAACTTGGCAATTATGTAACTGTGCTATACGAAGCCGTATCACGGAGACAAGTAATGACATATTTTCTATGGCAGCTCTTCTGCTTAACTGTTGTACTTCGGTGAGTGTGCCCAAGAGCTCCACGAGTTCATTCCAGTATCTCCCTTCTTCCATCGGGATTCCATACGTACTGATTGACGTATAGGTCATCCACAGATTCGCACGAAGCCCTTTGCTACATCTTTTATTATGCGCTCAGCCAAGGAGTGGATTTCACTTCCTGCATCGGTGTTACCGCGTTCATAGGACCCCAATCTATTTGAGTCGCGAGTTAATAGGCTTCTTTTGGGTTAGCTCGTTCCATCGTCGACCTAATCTCAGTCTTCGGGACAAGATTGAGGTCAAGAGTGGGGAAATATGAATAAATACATCCACATTTATTACTCTACCCTGAACCAATACATTATTTTATTCAGGAGAAGTAAAGCATCTAAGTATAAAGCACGGTAAGCGTAAAAAGCGATTTGTCTCCGTCGGGTCTAAAGCGCAACTTTTTGCTCAGGGATTTCGGAGAGCCCGGCGTGTTAACACAGCTCGCGTCGGCTTATGACGATATAACTTGCTGGGTAGTTAAAACGTTATTATTTTTAGTCTTTTTTTTTGGGTGAAATTGTTTAGGGACATATTATTTAGGTCGGTAAAATAACACTTTATATTTTGGTCCTTTCGTATAACATAATATAAAGCATGATTGTACCCATTTCCCTGAAAAACTAGGTGTGCCTACACACCAACATTTGGCCAGAATAAAATAGAATAGAATAGGCCTTTATTTGCTAAGTACATGAAAATAAATAGTTAAATATGATCCATGTACATTCTGCCGTAATATAGCATGCAAATGTAATACATAACAAAGGATAATAAGGATATTACAAATAATATCATTTAAGAAATCCTGCACAGAATAATAACATTAGTCTACAAGTAATTCTGTGAAACGTTTTTTAAATTTTTGTAACGGTAAGTTTTTAATTTGGTCAGGTATTTTATTAAAGATACAAAGGATACATAGAAGCCATATAAATCACTTTTTTTTAAAGTTATTTATATATTTTTTTGATAGTTATTTTTTTAATAAGCTAGTTTAACGCCCGTGCATAATAGATTCTGGTATTGAGATCTCATAGCAGTACTTCGTTTTCTTAGTTATATTTAAGTCTCATGTAATAGGGAGCCTAATGTCACTAGTCCTTTCACACCTCCTAAAAACAGGGCTCTCAAAATTAAACTGTGCGATGTCATTGCCATTCAATATTAAAACCAGGTAGGTATCTAATACATAAGGGACACTAAAGTTTTGTATAAAACTTTGGATATCATTTAGTCAGCTGAAGTAAACAAGAAATAAAATGCCTTATTCCTCGTCTTTCGGGAATTGCCCTATTTTACTTCATTGACAAGGAAAAGACAAAAGCGGGTAGTATTTTATAGCTTTTATGAATGTCAAGTTTTTATGAAAAGGAGGGTAGGATTATTTTATAAGCTTTATTACCTTAGGACGCTTCATTAGACGGTTGACACTTTTGAAGGTGGGAACTTTTCACGGAATCTATATCACTCGTTATCAGTTTTAGTAAAATACCACCAGCAGGGAGGCTTTCAGTTGTAGATCTTTGGCAGTCGTTAGGTAGTCAGTGGCCCGAAACTCTGATAACCAGTCTTACCAAGGGGTATTGTAATACCCAGTACTAACTGGGCTGTGGAGGTCAGACAGGCAGTGACCTCATTTAGAATACTAGTATGAGCTGCATCC
Organism: Noctua pronuba; assembly: GCA_905220335.1. Classification (NCBI taxonomy): domain Eukaryota; kingdom Metazoa; phylum Arthropoda; class Insecta; order Lepidoptera; family Noctuidae; genus Noctua; species Noctua pronuba. The sequence goes on along the minus strand of LR999900.1, from coordinate 6,010,234 downwards.
GGCAAGACTAGAATCCGACCCCAACATAGTTGGGAAAAGGCTAGGCGGATGATAACCAACAGCAGGTAGGCTGATCGAAGTCTAATGCAGTGAAGATAGTAACGTGGACCCCCCTGCATCCCGTCACATGGGACTTAAATGTAACTGGCGAAATGTGGGTGTACTATTGGTATACCTCTGCCTAACGCTTCGGGGATAATAGACCTGAATTTATAGAAACATGGAAAGATTTAAGATTTAAGTCTAGAGGTGCACTGGCAGTCGCTCCATGTACTGGTATTCAGCTGCATCCGGTAGGACTGGAAGCCGACCCCAAAGAAGTTGGGAAAACTAGGCAGATGATGATGAGGTACGCTGAGGAAACGATTTTCGAAAAAGCAACAAATGAATGCGTAAATCTGTCCCGTCAAGTTAAGTTTAATTTCCAGACCGGCTGCTGAAGTCAATCAAACTGATATCTCTCAACCCACTGAACATGAAACATCTAGTTTCCCATTCGTTTATGAAAAAATATTCTACTCTGAAATCCTGAAATATGACGTACGTCCAAAGTACGTGTGTATGTAATATTTTTTAAAGCCTGGAGCGACCACGCCAATATGGGACTTGTAATTACTACGAGGACATCGGTCTTACATGTTATAATTGGATTTTTAAACTAATAACCGTCCCAGTTTGGGGTGGCTCTTATTAATTTAAGGGAAAATGTAGGTGGATTAGTTAAATATGTCGGATCCGGTTGTTAGTATGGACATAAAATGAATCGCAAGTGCGTCGGTGGTCACATCACGTGACCTACTTACAAGTTTACCCACACCACAGCGTGCTTCTACAGAGCTCTGATGTTCAGCTCGAGGCGAGGGCGACATTCAATATCTGATCGCAGCGGAGTTGAGACTCTTGGAACTGTAACCGATTCATTGTGCCCCGTGTTATTGTTAATTCGTTAGATTTGCTAGAAACAGTGTATTGCACCCAGTGTGCTTTCGTAGCACGAAACCCATCGTCTGCCCACATGATGTACGAGCCTAACGGAATAAGTCTTGACATAACCGACAAATATATTAATGGTATAGTAATAAAGTATTTTGTCTTTGGTCATGTGTTGCTCACCGATCCAAGTATAAATTCGAAAGAATTCAAGAAATTCTTAAAAGACAAACAGATAAATATGGTATTTACTGCAGTAAACGCACTATTCTCAAATGGTCTAATTGAGAGGCTAAATCAAACATTGGTAAACAAGATCAGATGCAAAATTAATGAAGATGGAACTAAGAGCCTGGCGACAATAGCTAAGAGATGAGATGGCGTTTGCCTTAAACGCTTATATGTTAAAATATCACAAGCATGAGTTTGTCAAACAATTAAAATTAACAAATAAATTAATAAGTTTTAGTTATTCGAGTAACAAAAACTCATTAATACACACATAATCTATACTTTTAATATATAAAGGTGAAGAGTTTGTTTGTTTGGTTGAAAGCGGTAAACTCGGGCACTACTGGTTCGAATTGAATAAATCTTTTAGTGTTGGATTGCCCATTTATCGAGGAAGGCTATAGGCTATAAAACATCACGCTACAACTAATAGGAGCGGAGCAGCAATGAAAAATGTTGCAAAACGGGGAAAATTGTATTTTTAATAATTTTACGCCGAACCGCCGACGAAGGTCGCGGGGAACAGCTAGTTCAATATAACAAAAATGATAAATTAAACACACACAATTCATTAAACATACCAATACAACACAAGTCAATAAATACACAAAAAAAGTATATTGACAGCCGACGACTGTAGGTGAAGTGCAACTCACTGCAGCATCTGATGTATGGGCAAAATATCTTGAATGGTTACCCCTGTGTTTTATTATTTACTAGCGGTTGACCTTCGTCCGCGTGAAAGTATTATAAAAATACTATTTTCCCCGTTTTTTCAACATTTTTCATTGTTGCTCCGTTCCTATTGATCGTAGCGTGATGTTATATAGCCAATAGCCTTCCTCGATAAATGGGCTATCAAACACTAAAATAATTTTTCAATTCGAATCAGTAGTTGCTGAGATTAGCGCGTTCAACCAAACAAACTCTTCAGCTTTATAAATATTACTAGCTGTGCCCCGCGGTTTCACCCGCGTTTTTCTCGTTTCCGTGGAAATACCGAGATAAATAAAATATTGCCTATATTATAGCCTCCCTCAATAAATGGACTATTGAATATTTAAACAGTTTTCATATCAGATCAGTATTTCCCGAGATTACCGCGTTCATAACAAACAACCAAACTTTTCAGCTTTATAATATTAGTAGTAGTAGTAGTCTTGCTTGCATCAAGCGCGCGTGGATTTCCTTAGCAGAGTTATTTTAGAAATGTATTTATTATACTCTTCAAAGTTCTTATACTTACAATCAGCAACAAATATATTTCGAAAAAGATTATTACAGGATTTTATGTTGATAAAAAACTCTATGGCCCATAACTCATTAATAGGTACCAACTCTTAACATCTTACACACGTGATAACTTTTAAACGAAATATCCGATTGAGATGAAACAAAAAGTATTTTACTTCTAAATAAATACTCTTGACAACATAATGCTTAATTTCGATAAAGATTAATATTACGATACATATTTAACGTAGTTTTTTTTCTTCAGACGATTTAATAATTATTTTGAACACAAAATCGGTTATTGTGATTAAACCATGATAGCTAGATATATGTTCTCGCGGACTTTTTTGTAGGTCTTAATGGGATCTACAAACCCGTAGTACATTATTTTGTTCTATTGTCAATAGTTTTTGCAGCGCACGCAAAAATAGGTTTTCGATTTTACACCTTGTGTTACAAAATAGCAATTTTATTACGGATCCCTAATTTTGAAAAAAAAGAAACATAGCCTATAGCCTTCCTCGATAAATGGACTACCCAACACTGAAAGAATCATTCAAATCGGACCAGTAGTTCCAGAGATTAGCGCGTTCAAACAAACAAACAAACAAACAAACAAACAAACCCTGCAGCTTTATAATATTATTATTATTATTATAAGTAATAAGTATATAAGTATAGATTATTATTAGTATAGATTTAACTTGTATCCTTGTGCCGGTTAAAAGAAAAGTTTACTAAAACTTTAAGTTGTAATCCAACAGCCCTCCAAAACCTCGCACCTACGAGTACCTACGTTGTATCCTCGAAAAATATTATCCTTTTCTAAACTAATAGTATACAATCGATTCAGCAAATCCCCAATAGATGGGACTTTACCGTATTTATATGAGCGAAAAAAACCCTATTATAAGTTTATACAATGTTTTGGAACACTCTTAAAGTTGCGAAAGGGGTCCCAAAGTTTCTTACGGCCGCACGTCATTATTTATGAATAGTTGGACAACAAATATGAGTGAAATGCCTGACAGCTTTGCTATTATGTTGTTTTTGTACGAAATAGGCAAGTATGATTCAATATTTTAGTGTTTGTTTACTTACGCATGTAATATCTGTCTAACTTGTCTCTAATGAACTTAGGAATCGCCTTTTTCCGTGCAAATGAAGTAGGTTTTCAAATCACGTCTAGTCCGGTCTTCAACATATATAATAGTAACACTTAAAATGTCAATCTGTCAAAGTCATTTCCTTGCTAAATCCGATAATAAATGCCCCATGTTCAGTAAAAACCTACAACATTACCAACCCTTTTTTAAACCAAAACAGGTCCAAAAAAGTACACTCGAGTGCGCACAAACCGAACATCACATAATCCCGACCCAACGTATCTAATAAATTCACATGGTTCACTCGACTACATCGCTTAATAAGGTCAATTTCATCGGCGTCCCAATTACTGAATCATTTCGCGTTGTACAAATAAAATGGTATAAAAAAGCCACCCTTTTCATGCGGCATGGCTGAATAATTTGTTGTGACAAATTGTCGGCCTATTCAAAACAAGCGGCCGTCAGTGCCTGAGTTACGTGGCTTTTGTGAGCCTCCCGCAATCCAGAAGACATTTTTCTGCGCTTATAAGCAGATACTGGGCTTTTTGTAGTTGTTTACGGATGGAATTGTGGGGGAATTCTTCTGTGATTTCGTTTCAGAGGCTTATTGGGTTGTGTGCGTTGGTAGTCGCGTTTAAGAAGCTTTTGAGTGGAAAATACGTTACTAATTTGTGCTAAGTGATACTAAATCTTTACATACTACAAACCAAAGTCGTTCCCGCTGTCTGTACGCTTAGATCTTTTAAACTACGCAACGGATTTTAATGCAGTTTTCAGCAATTTGATAGTGTGATTCAAGAGGAAGGTTTATAGTATATTGCACCCGTGCGAAGCCGGGGCGGGTCGCTAGTATTAGATAAACAGCTTACAGTTTTTAGGTTCATATGGAAGGACCAAAAATATCCAGCCCAAAGTAATTAAAAATACTTGAAATAAAATTGCGAATGGAAATCTAAATAAAAATAAAGACATGTTGGATTATTAAACGTCTAAGAATTTAATAATCTTTATATAAAGCTTGAAGTCGACGATAAGAACTATTAATTAAAACTTGAAAATCTAAACACGACAGACTCGAACTCTTAACCTTGATCTTCGATGACGCGTAAACCTTTACAAGGTCATGTGGTTAAATAAGATTTTTATCTACACTAATATAATTACACAAATATTATAAAGAGGTCAAGTTTGTATGTTTGTAAGTTTGAATGTAGAGGGTAATCTACGGAACTACTGATTCGATTCCAAAAATGCTTTCACTAATGGAAAGCTGCAGTATCCCCGAGTGTCTTAAGGTTATATTTAAAACGTTACTGTGGGATAACTTCCGATCATAACGCGAGTGAATCCGTGAGCAAAAGCCAGTCGTGAAAAAACTGGCCAAGTGCGAGTCGTACTCACACGCACATAGGGTTCCGTAGCACCAAACAATATAATAAAAATATTTTGAAGGCTCATTCATAAGTTTTATTTTATTACATTCAACAGCAAAGCTAAATTTGTTTTTGACAGTATGTTAATGAAAAACAAAGTTACTGCTGCAGTTTGATGAACATCAAATCTTATTCAAACCAATTTTCGTTGAAAGTTTTTTTTAAGTTCTGCAATCCTAATTTTTTTTTGAATTTTCCTCATACTTTAGAAATTAGAGGGGGGGGGACTCATTTTACCACTTTGGAAGTGTCTATCTTTCAAACGATTGACTTTGAGAAAAAATGGTTTTAAGAACCTCAATGTCATTTTTATAGCCCTATCTATAGGTCCGCACGTATAGGTTTGATAAAAAAAAAACCTATGTATGGGGAAGCGTCCTTAATCTTTTATTTTTTCATAAAATTGTAAAGCGGTTTACACAATACATTTACCTACTAAGCTTTAACTGTGTAGTCCCAATATTCTCGGAATAAAGTGGCTATGACATACAGACGGACCAGACAGACATGACAAATCTAAAAGGGTTCCGTTTTTTGCCATTCGGCTACGGAACCCTAAAAAAGCAAATACTTTGTTGCAAAATTCCATTGAAATTACTAAGATTTATTGTTAAGGACAAGAAACACCACAGCAGAAAGATCAAATGCTTACACAGTAACTTTGTTTGTAAACCCATAATTTGAAATAACATATGAAACTGGAAAGTTTGGAGATGCAAGCCTCTGCCAGATTGCTAATAAATTATATTGGATGCCCTCCAAAACGGCTACTCGACGTATATTTCAAATTTGTTGAATGTGCCCGTAGAATTGTGGGGTCGATAAATTTGAATCGGAGGACGGGTAGCTGCGTTCTTCTGTTCGAACTAACGATAACCGTAACATACGATCGCCAATCTGACTGTCAACTTTTTATTTATCATACCGAAATCTATCGTAATTCGAAGTAGCAGCTATTGAGATTTCAATCAAGAGATGTTTAGCATAATCAGCCTATAATGTTCTCACTGCTGGGAGACCAGCCTCCTCTCTATGAGAGGGAAAGGGCAATAATCCACTACGCGGGCCCAGTGCGGGTTGGTAGATGTCACGTGTCTTCCAATTTTTGGTGGGTTCTAGGTTTCCTCACGATGTTTTCCTTCACTGCAAAATCAGGATTTTTGCTTCATTTGTACTTATCGACGAAACGAATTAAGTGGCAAATATTTGTTGTATGACAAATGTGCCTAAAGCTATCCAGAATTCATCGATCAATCTGTCTTTTATTAGCAATAGTAATCCATTCCCAAGCAGAGTTTCAATAAAACTAGTCTTTTCAACAAAAGAAAATCTTCTACACGGAAAACGCTACCCAACGACATGCATCTCTTCCTTTGGCAAGACAAGACGCATTTACTAGAACCTTTGTTGCTAATGCATTCGTCTTGGATTCGTCGGCATCGTGGGCATGTTTGTGTCGACTACGAGCTGTTCTAATTGAGATCTACATACGTATACTTGTGTACTGTGTCGTAATTGCTGGGTATGGCTGTGTACTACTGTGTATTATTACTGTACACATGTGTGTATTCATGTGTTGCAGTGTCTTCTCAGAACAACAATTATTGTTGTTCTTGAGGAATGCTCGTTTGTTTGTTTGTTTGGTTGCATGAGTGTTTAGTGTTAAGCTTGGTTTATGGGAGTTATATGTAGTTTCCAGTCGGTTGCATAAGGATAAGTGCTCAAGTTGTCATTTTTGCGAATACTTTGTAAAATACATTTTGATGTTCCTTTTTTTAACCTTGACAATAAGAATTCAAATCCTTCAGCTTAGATTATTAAGATGACCTAATTACCACGCTTCGCAAATAACCTATGGTAATCTGTAGGACGAAAGGTTGAAACTCAAAGCTTTTATTTCAAACAGACCAGTTACTAGCACTTTTGAATTGTTAAAACAAAAAAATCAAGCTACATTCCATAATAAATGTGAAAGCACTGTTATAACCTAGACAAGAAAAGACAAGAAACTTTATGGACACTCTTAAACAATCACTCTTCTCGATTCAAACTCATCTATCTATATTGCTGTGTCTTTGCATGAGAAGGATCTTTTTGTTCAATAGACCGTACTAATGATATCAACTCATCATTCTCTTTACCTTATCCCAATTCATTTGGGATCGGCACAGAATGTCTTCTTCTTCCATACTTCTCTGTTACCCGTCATCTCGTCAGACTCCTCCTTTCTTGCCATATCATCCTTTACACAGTCCGTCCATCGTTTCTTTGGTCTTCCTCTACTCTTATAGCAATATTCACATTCATACTCAAAACTTTCCTCACAACATTTACTTGGTTCCTCCGCATCACCTGCCCATGCCACGACAACCGATTACCACACAACTTTTCAGTCACCGGCACCACTTTCAGACCTCCTCTTATCTACTCATTTCTTATTTTTAACCGACTTCAAAAAGGAGGAGAGGACAAAAAACTATATCAAACTAACAAAAGTCACCGACTTCTGAAGCTATTTTTGCTGAAGTTGTTTTTCACTTTTTTGTGTTTTTGAAGTCGGTTTTATTTTTTTGCGAAAAAGTTTTTATCCACACTTCCGCCTTAGCATTCTCATCTCAGCCACATGCAAATGCCTTTCATTCATACCTTTAGTGGCCCAACATTCTGATCCATACAAGACAGTCAACTGTCGACTTGTATATTGAGTTCAGCCCTGCTTCATTCACACAAAAAAAGTCGTAATTAAAATCTTGGCGTCTATTTTTTGCATTAAATTAAATCTGTATTTAAATTCACTTTTTACACTAGGCTTATTTCATTATTAAACGTCCCAAATCCTGAGTGATGTGCGTTGTTGGACATAAAACCGTTTGGTTTACGAGTTAGCTTTCGTATTAAAATTTCATCTTGTCTAGAAGATGTTCAGACTTTGCGGAGTCGGATTGTAAGAGAAATGTACTTTTTCTCTCGTTTCTTCTATTCAAAAGCGTGATTAAATTAAAACATTGATAAATCTCACGAAAATGAATCAACTGGAAATAAGACTATTTTGTGGAAATAGTTTCCTGTTTCCTGGAAATCTTCATATTTCAAACATCGAAGTTATAATTTCGAGGTTGATGTTGACTATAATTTGGCAATTATTTTATCATGATACCCGCAAATTAAATTATAATCAACACACAACGTCAAACACCGCCGCAATTAACAGATCTCGGTTTCATTTTGTCCGTACCATGGACGCTGATTCTTGTTACAATGGTATTTATCAGGCAAAATTTTGTTGCTACTTACATTAAACAACTCCAACGGTTTGCTCAATCTCGTAATTTAATTGAATTTTCTGCCCGTTTTCATTATCATTAAACGACACCCAAATTAATTCCTAAATATTATTGCAATACTGGAATCGAGCATTGGGAATCCAACAGAGCGCTTAAATTTATAAATCGATTAGTATTCATGAATAAGGGCTTACGTCTTACTTTATTATTTCCCCAATCCCTTCCCCGATAGATGGCGATCTGTCACTCATCTAGGGTGTTTTTCGTAAGCATTATTTACTAGCCTTTATCTATATACGTTTTCATCTAAAAACCTTGGAAAACGTATTCGAAACATATATCCTCGAGGTGGTGTGGTATCTCAGAGGTGTACTTACGTACGTACTCACATATATGCATTATCTCAACATGAATGATGTAACCAAGATCTTGTAAAAATATTTTGATTGAAAAGAGTGTCCATGGAGTTTCTTGCCCATTCTTCTCCACAGAGATCTACGCTTTGGAATGGGCAACTACAGTACTTTCACAAGATATTATGCCTTGTGTGTGGGACTGTAGTTTCGCCTTCTTTGTTTTTCTGACATTCAAAAGTGCCTGTTATGGTCTAATTGAAATAAATGCTTTGAGTTTGAGTTTGACTTAATGTTTCACGTACAAAATCAGACTCCGTAGTTGCAACTGAAAAATTCCTGTCGGAAAAACCAGAACCTCAACCGAAACCAGGACCTCATGCTCAGCAGTCGAGCCTACGACTACTGGACCAACAAGAGAACATATTCTTTTCACAGCAAAAAGTCCCCTCCCTCCAAAAACCATACAAATCAACCACAACCTCGGTAATGAGTTTCGCCAGCGAAATTGCTAAAATAAATCAACCACACGGTATATTTAGCATGAGATAAGAGCAACATTAGATGACACCGTGAGATTGCATTATTGCAATAAATAATGAGCCTGCTATCTTAGAAGGAAGACTTTGGAGCAGCCGGCAAGCTTGGGTCCAACAATAAATTTCACTTGAGGAAACTACTGCGAAATATGTACCAAGTTTGTAGTTTGTAACGAGCTAGGTAATATTTTGGAGATTTCTTGATGATATTGTTTGTAATATAGGATGTTACAGTAGTTTTACTTGGATGGTTATTGCTATTTGTTTAACTAGATGTGTAAACATATTAAATACTTCCCTATTTGAATAGGATTTTGTTAACATTTTCAAGGTTTTTTTTTTAATCTAAGTTACTCCTTATGACATCAGCTATCTGCCAGTAAAAGTCAAAATTGCAGCAGCTATTTAAGAGATTAGCCAGAATTAACTGCCAGACAAAATCTTTATTTTTTTTTTGTTTTTATAGGTGCATTCAGATCTATTATTTTGAAATAATAAACAGACAATTCAATTTCATTTATTTGTATAGATTACTTTTATAACCCAGCAAATGTCACATGAAACGACGTACACAAGTACATAAGTATAATGTACTCGAAACGACAAAAAAATATATCTAATCGTTAAAACCGTGGAGCTCTTACGAGGAGATGGTTTATAGGCAATCGGTTGACGGGTGAATTTAGAAATGCTATCGAAACATTTTCTTTAATTGTGGATGTGGATGATTTTCAAGTCAATTTTTTTGCGACATGACTTGAGTCATGTCCATCTTGGATCAACCGTAGAATTTCAACCGACTAAAATTTCAATTTCTCTAATTTCTCGTATTTGCTATTAATTTTAAGCACGCCATCTAATGATAATTTGGATGACCACTTACATTTCAGGGTCAAAAGTCACTTCTTTTTCATTTTCCAAGAACGCCTATTAAAAAAATCTTCAAAGCCTAGGTAACAACAATATACTAAATCGTTTCTAAAGGCATAGATTTACCGAGATATTTTGCACAAACACCTTTTTAGTTTTCAGGAAACGGATCGTAAAGCATGTCTAACGACTTGCTAACGAGAGTATGAGAGAGAATACGGAGAAAAACGGAGAAAAACGGATCAACCCAGGATACAGATGAGTACAAAAGATTAAGGAAATAAATGTGATTTAACGCCCCCGACCCGAATGTATAGCAGAAAGTTTTTACAATAGATAATTAGCAATTTATCTTGAAATGTTTTTCGGTAATTTTCTTTAATAAAAAGTTTTGCTGCAGAATTTTATTGTAAACATAGGAAAACATTGTTTTATTATTGTAGCAATTTTGACCGCAGTGGTGTTTGACAATCTGAAAATAAGTTTTAATTTTTCCGAAATGAAGATTCATCATCTGCCTAGCCTTTTCTCAACCATTATAGGGTCGGCTTCCAGTCTAACTGGATGCAGCTGAATACCAGTATTTTACATGGAGCGACTGCCTATCTGACCTCCACAACCCAGTTAGTCCTGGGTAATACGATACCGCTTTTTTTTTTTTTTTTTTTTTTACGGATGGGAAATCATCAAATTACTTCTCCCGCTCTGGGTGGAGTGGGAGGGAGTGTCAGACTCTTACTGACTAAAACCCATCCATGTTCCTTCATTGCCCTTTGGCCCCTTCCTGGTTGCTGACATCTCTTTGAGGCGCGCGTGGAACACGAACGCGCCGTCTACACGGCCTGTCGACATAATACGGATGGACGGTGAGCTAACCCATTACTCACCGTCCACAGGCCCGCGCCTACGGTGGCCGGGAGCCACCACGATACGATACCCCTTGGTAATACTTTTTGGGCCACTGACTACTTAACGACTGCCAAAGATCTACATATGACACCCGGGAACAACGGCTTAACGTGCTTTCCGAGGCCCGGAGGAACCTCGGTATGTAATGGGTGGTGACCCATCCACAGACCAACCTAGGCAAGCACGGCTTAACCTAAAGATCGACCCGAGCGGCTGATATTATTAAGCCACGAGCTCTTCTGTGAAATGAAGATTACTGGGGCAATTATTTGTGAATATATAAAAATATCTTGTTTACGGTTTAATGATGTTTATATTGAAATTAGAGCTCCTAATTTTATAATTGGTACTTATTCGGTTACCTACCAATTTATGGCAGTGTTCTGAGATTTCTATTCATAAATACTTTAAAATTCCCGGGATATTAATGATTGACTGAAGATGGTAATTAGAGAACGCTTATTATAAGAATTTTAAAATTATTCTGAGATCAAAATTAGTCGATGTTATTATTTACTCCCAAATAACCTATCAAACCAACCTTTTCGTGAAAAGTCAGAAAACTTTTCTAAACCCAATACCTCATCTATTCAAGACCATTGTCAGCTTTCGTCAGCATCTGAGAGTTGTCAGAAAGTCCAGTTATATTGAAAAAGTTCGCATCCACGCCATTCTAGCGGTGATATATCAAGGGGTCCTCAAACTTTTTTGACAGCTCAGCAATAGCTGAATTCCTATTCATTTTATTGGATTCCCCTTTTAGTATAAGTTTTGGCAGGGGTGGCCAACCTTTTTACGTCTGGTTGACATTTTAATCAAAATAATGTTATTATTCATAATAGTAAGTTAGAAAAAAGCAGAAAAGGACTTCTTCGTTCTGTAGTAGGACATATCAGGCTGACAACAAATCTTTTTCTTTTCGAGTCGATGGTACTCTTCAGATCAGTTCAGCCCAGTAAGTGCCCACATCAATAGCAGCATCAGTGTACAGTGTTCGGTCCTCAAACGTGCAGTTGTACGGACACTTGACATTCTAGTAAATGGGTCATGTCGCAATGTGTGTCGGACGGGTAAATAATTAATAACAATAAAGTGGCTGTGACGTGTCACCAATGTTAGTAAAACGTAGGAAGTTACTACTTTTACTAAGGATTAGCATTCCTTTCCTATTGCACTTCGCTCCAAGTAATAATGTAGCCTTCTACCAGTGAAAGAATTTTTAGAATTGGATGATTAGTTAAGGAGATTGCCCCCTACATACAAACTTATAAACAAATTGTACCTCTTTATAAAGTATAGATAACTACAAATGGAATGAAGTATCGTATAATTAACGTAGATATGTAAAAAAAGGGTAATAAAAACAATATTATGTATGTGACTTTTAATCATAATAATTAAATCGCAGGCATCAATCAATTTCTCAATTATTTTAATAAAAAATTTCGTGAGTGTTACCCAAAGAAAATCAGTAAAGTTAAACTGAGGAACAATAATCAGATAAAGTGGATTACCAAGGGAATTAAGGTGTCAAGCAAAATGAAAAGAATATTATGTTCGGGCACCACCAATAATACTAGTGTACATAACTACAAAATGAATTACATAAGAATCTATAGAAGAGTTTTAAAACACGCAAGAAAGTTAGCCATATCATATCATCTCAACAAAGCCAAAAATATGCTAAAGGAGACATGGAAAATTGTTAATGATCAGACAAAGCGAAAACAAAACAAAGTTAGAAGAAAACTTGTTCTAAACATTGACAATAAGGTGGTCACAGATCCACAAGAAATAGCAGATACTTTTGTTGATATATTTGTGTATAAATCGTCACTTTTAGATACAGAAAAAGAAAGAGCGATGTCCTTCCTAAGAAACTCAACATTGAGAGTAGAAAGTGAGATGACATTCAATATGACGACACCACAGGAAATAACCAAAATTGTACGTAAGATGACAAACAAAGCGTCTTGTGGACATGATGACGTGCCGATATCGGTGATCAAGGATAACATAGAAATATTAGCGTATCCCCTATCTGAATTCATAAATAAATGTATTGAAGAGTCTGTTTTTCCTGAACAACTTAAATTGGCAAAGGTGATTCCGCTGCACAAAAAGGGTACAAGAACGGATCCCAAAAACTACCGGCCAATATCCTTATTACCAATTTTATCCAAGATTTTTGAAAAGATAATGAAAACTAGGTTGATGGTCCACTTAAATTTAAATAGAATAATTAATTTTAGACAGTATGGATATCAAAAGGGGATAGGCACTTCAGATGCGATAGATAATCTTGTCAATGACATTATTAGTAAATTAAATGAGAAAATGAAGGTAGCTGGCTTATTTATTGATTTAAGTTCCGCGTTTGACACAGTAGATCACGAGCTACTTCTGGCCAAACTGGAGCATTATGGCATTAGAGGTAAAGCGTTAAAACTTTTGACATCTTATTTAAAAAACCGTAGAATGTATGTAGAAATAAAAGACATTTATGCAAACAATTGTGACGTAAAGTGTGTGAGTGAAGTAATATATAAGTCAAAAATTACCAAAATAAGCCGCGGTGTGCCTCAAGGCTCAATCCTAGGACCAATATTATATATAATTTTCACTAATGATTTACTTAATTTTATGAATAATACCCAACCCGACGCAGGACTTGTAATGTTTGCAGATGATACGAACGCCATAATCGGGTCGCCAAACTTAAATGAGTTAACAGAAAATGTAAATATGTGTTTAAAAAATCTGTCTGTTTGGTTTACAGCAAATAATTTAATAATAAACCCGAATAAAACCCATGTTATGCTGTTTAAAACAACGTCACGTAACAATGATAGCATAGAGGTCAAATTCAAAAGCGAAAATATCGGACTGGTAAATGAAGTTAAGTTTTTAGGAGTTTATATAGATTCTCTATTAAATTGGAAAAAAGAGCTCGCCGCCATAGATTCCTCAATATCATCAGCTTGTTACGCGCTAAGAAGCCTCAGGGACGATATTGATCTAAAGCAGCTGAAAGCGGTGTATTATGCATTAGTAGAATCCAGGCTACGATACAGCATTATGTTTTGGGGGAGCAGTTTCGAGTATAATTGCCAAAGAGCATTCGTACTGCAGAAACGTGCATTAAGAACTATTGTCAGAATCTCACAACGAGAGTCGTGTAAAGAATATTTTAAAAAACTTGGTATTTTAACAGTACCAAGTTTATACGTTTTAGTACTACTTAGCCACTTTGCGAAATACATACACGAGCATGAATCACAAGAAGAACGTGAACTTAGAGAGAACACTAGACGAAACGTTATAAGAAATAAAATAGCACCTAAACTGAATATTGCTAAACATTGCTCTAAATACCAAGCAGTAGAATTATTTAATAGGTTGCCTACTGACTTAAGGTCATTGATTTACAAAGGTACTCTGTTCAAAGCTAAACTTAAAGCATTCCTGTTAAATAAATGCTTATATTCTGTATCTGAATTGGTGACACGTGATGGTAAATAGTTCTTATATTTAGTAATTTATCTTTTTGTACCTACCATTTACTTATGACATTAAATATATTCAAGACATTATTATATTATTTGCAGTTTAGAGAATAGATTTATAACAATTTGACATGATAATATTGACATTAATTTATATAATAACTATTTACGTTCGATTGACATAATATTGTATATTATATCATATGTTATTGATTTTATTTTTAGTGAAATTTACTGTTTGTTATTCATAATTTATCATTTTAGCTGTAATAAATTAATTAATGTACTAAATAATTCAAACACAATGCGAATTGTTATATGAATAAATAAATAAAATAAATAAATCTGGGCATGCCTAGTTTTCGCGTGCCACAGTATACTCATACCATAGTTTTGCAGCCCCTGAGTTAGGGTTCTGTCAAAAATATTCGTACGTAGCGGAAATGTAATAAATCTAGGGTGCGTTCATTTACTTTATTGAGCCATTCGTGGTTTATGTGCGTGGAGTAACTCGTTTGTGTGAACCCTGAATACGCTAGTATTGTGGTCGGAGTCAGGTTAATACTTGAATAGTTACTGTGCTGTAAATCAGAATATATAATAGTTGACTGAAACTGAATGTATGAAACTCGCGTAAAGGCAAGTGGGGTAATTTCTATTTAGAGTCAGAATCACGATTTTGAGTATGAATGTGGAAGGGTATAAGAGTAGAGGAAAACCAAAAAAATGATGTATGGACTGTGTAAAGGATGATATGGCAATAAAGGAGATGTCTGATGTAAAGGTTAGTAAGGAAGAAGAAGACATGCTGCGCCGACCTAAAATATGTTGCACTGGTCGGTCACAGCTTTTCATGAGAGAGAGTGGGTCATCATCCACCACGCGTGCCCTGGGCGTGTTGGTGGTTGTGACATTATTTTATGGCTTCGAATTTTGACTTCTAGGACACAAAGTTGTTTTCCCAATGTTTGCCTTTACCGGACTACCTCTTTAGTCGGGTGGTCGCAGGCAAAACTGCTGAGCATGAAGTCCTGGATTCGAATTCCTGGTCGGGCAAATTGTTAATAGGTTTTTCCATCAGGAATTTCTCAGTGGCAGCCACGGAGTCTGGATTTGTGCCCGGTTTATGGCAAAAGGCTCGTCCCCTAATACATTAAACCAACAACGCAGTCACTAACACATCCAACCGGTAACGTTCTATAAAATAATATTTATAGTATTAAGGCTTGGTGCACGAGAGCCTGTTCGATTTAATTAAGGCGAGGTTGCACATTGACGTGCTCTATATATTGCAACCTGAAATTGACACACATTGTGTGGATAACCGATTAAATATGCACCGTGGGATATTCCCCTTTAAACGTTAGATATTAATGGAATATTGAAAATGTTGTGGTACCGCTCCTAGGTGGACATCGATGTTATGGAACCGAAAGGGTAAATGTGTGAACGGTAGAGGTTCTGTTTGAATGGCCTTGTAAATCAACCTCCACGAGTATTCTATCAGTTAATGGAATATGGCGAAATAAAAATTAATTCATATTTTAGGCTGCCTCGTTAGTCTAGTGGTCCTGGTTTAGACTCCCGGGACGGGCAAAGCGTTATTGGTTTTTTGCCATCAGGAATTTCTCAGTAGCAGTCACGGAGTCTGGACTTGTGCCCGGTGTATGGCAATAGGCTCGCCCCCTATTACATGAGACTTTAACAAAATTGACGAAATGTGGGATCAGTTAGATCGGTTAGCCGACAGTCCCCGTCTGAATGTAAAAAAGTAAGTCTTAAAGAAATAAATATTATATCTGAAAATTGAATATACTTTTCAATTCTTTCATTTCCGCATAAACGCTGAGTTCCTAGAAGACCTACTTAAAATCAAGCAGTAAGATGTATGGGCGGTGTGCAAAGTGGACGAAGCAAAAGGAGTAAGTATTGAATAATTTTGTTATTCCAGCACCTAGTGTATAGTTACAAACAAGGGAAAACCCCCAAAGAATTTTCTTTTTTCTTTCTTATTATTTTTGTATATATTTTGATATGACTGTTAATTAGTGACCGATACTTAAACACGTGATTGTAGTCATGATAACAAACAACTTACCCAAAGAAACATTTTTTATACACAGACTTTTATCACAATCAGACAACAGCTGTATGAAATTGGCACGCGCGCGCCTGTGACCCATCAGCCGTTAGCTGAAATTTAAAAAAAAAATCTTTGGGAAAGTTGTTTGTTATCATGAGTACAATCACGTGTTTAAGTATCGGTCACTTATAAAGGGTGTAAAAAGACCCTTAACGAAGCCGAAGGGTACTTGTTCTCCCCGTTATTGCGATCATTTTTTTGTTCTAGACCAAACCTGGGAACATTCTAGTTACGGAGATATTGGGGGTCAAAGTTACAACTTTTTCACAAGTTTTTTTTTTAATAGGTACATGTTTCTAATGATTTTTTTTTACATTAAACACCTTTACGACCCCCGTACTATTCAATCCATCCATCAGCACAATGTTTTGTGCCCGTTACATTGAGTTTTACCGTAAAACGTAATATTTCACCTCAAAAAAAAAAGTCGTTTCCCAGCAATAATTTTTGCGTAAAGTTACTTAGTTTGATGTACAGAAAGCTTGGTTGACGGCTTCGTGAAGGGTCTGTTTACACCCCGTATATTTAAGTATTTTATATATCCTTGTAGTATGTCTTAGTATTCAATTAAAATTATTTTCAGATATAATAATAATAATAATCAGCAGTCATTGCACATGGTCTACAAGGTCTTTGGGGTCGCTGGTAAGTGCCGGGAAAGTACACTCGAACTAGCCACAAACGGTAAGTCAATACGCAGACTGAAAAAGTTTAAGTATCTTGGGCATTTTCTTACCGACAACCGCAGTGACCATGATGACATTGAACGGGAGCGTACGGCTCTGGCGGTCAGGGGAAATATGTTGGCACGAAGATTTGCTCGGTGTACTGACCAAGTAAAGGTAACGCTTTTTAAAGTTTATTGTCAAAGTTTTTACACTGGTAATCTTTGGGTCAACTACTCGAAAAGATCGCTTGATTGCCTGCGCGTCCAGTACAATAATGTTTTTAGGATGCTGTTGCGATTGCCTCGTTTTTGTTGTGCCTCTGGAATGTCGCGGCAACCCATTCCGATGGGTTTCATGCCATCATTCGCAAGAAAACGGCTGCGCTCCTGAGCAGAATAAGGGGCAGTCATAATAGCATCCTGAAGGCGGTGGCGGCCGATACTTCCTCCACCATTGTAAGGCAATTTGTGAGAAGACTTATACCCTGGTATTTCGTTGACCTAGTTATTATGGCTATTAACAGCTATGGGTGGGCCTCTCATCAATTCGTCTTTAGTTAAGTTACTAACAATAGTATTTTAATGCAAATCTTCTACTAACCGTTTTAAGGATCATTTAGTTGTCCGAAATATAATGGGTTTATTTATTATTTATTGTGCCGATAGTCTTGTTGGCCAATGGTTTAATAGCCAATAGCCTCGACCAACATCAGAGGAGGCTTTCGCTTGGCAGCTGGATTAAGGGCTTGATTCAGAAAGCAGTATTTCTGGACACGGCGCGTATTGTTAGGAGGTTCCTCTCTCAAGAGACCTGACCATCAGTAGCCCGAACCCTGTTCCTGATGCCGGTGGGCTCCTATTTTTTATATTTTTAAATGTTTTATTTTTTTATATGAATATTTAAAAATGTAAATAATATGTGTGAAAAAAAATAAAGGAATTAATAATCATTTAATTATCAGGCAACTAAGGTCCATATATAAATACACAAAATAATCTTAAACAATAATACATATCAAAAAACCTTAATGAACTATGACTATACACATTTCGATATACACCTGTCACTGTTTGTCTCTGCATCTCCCAAAGGTCGACAGGTGTAATATGCCTAAGGCATTAAGTCCACCTCTGTACTCTTCTGTACTTTGTGCTTGAAGAGTTAAATAAATATTCATGTATCTAATAATTATTACAGACTGTAAGGGATACTATGACACAAAATAAAAACGATGGATTCATACCATGATTTCGTTGAATTTTTCTTTAATTTTCTTCTCCATATCTCAAGAAACTCAGCAAAACTTCGTCCCACTTATTTTTTGTCTAATTGTACTCGACTAAAAAGTTTGTGTCACGAAGTTTCTAACACCACTGCACCGTGTGTACCAACGTAAGCTGCGGAATCCCATATTGACAAACATTTTGGATTGTTTCGTTTTTTTTTCTCTTTTTTGTAGGTTCATTCGGCCGCAAAACGGCCAGCGGTCGCAAAGCGGCCAATCCGCGGAATGCCCAATTCGCACGAGTGTCCAATTCGCGCAACGTCCGTATCGGTATTTTGTGGTCGAACATGTGGCGAAGTAGATTTGATTTTGTCTAGTTGTGACGAGGAAAACTTTGTCCAGTACAGCGGTAGACATGAGCTGTACCGCAATCATGTGCTGTAAAAACAAACAACATTTAAAAATAGAGTAGATAATTACATTCACTTTTCTACTTACGAATTATGGTTCAAACCACTTATAGCTCAGTAAATATTAAATGGCGGAGCTTTAACAACCTTATCATAATCTTAGTTCCAAGACACATAAAACCGGTGCCGGTGTTAGACTGCACGGTTGGTGCAGTGGCTGAGCGATTGACTGCTGCGCTGCGTGTTGCGGGTTCGATCCCCGCAAGGAACAAATATTTGTATGGCCTACAGATAGTTGTTCTGGCTGTTTTTGTCATCAGCCTACAACAGTCCACTGCTGGACATAGGCTTCTTCAATCAACTATATTTTCGGCTACTCTCATCTAGTTGCTACCAGCCACGCTGCGAAGATCGTCGCTCTACCGAGTCTGAGGGCGTCCCACCTTACGCATCGCTCTTACTTTTTCGTTCGCTGTTTTTGTAGGTGAGTTTAAATGTTTGTAAATATACCCACGATACAGGAGAAATTTCTAGTGTGACAAAGCGCATGTCGAAGACTTCAGGCATACCATAAGAAACTGTTCGGATCATTATGCTGATTGTTGTGATACGACATCGCATCGTTTTCTCGCGCGTCAGTTCTATAAACGAACATGTTGAGCGGTAAAACATTGTACGAAGTGTGCAATTGGACCGATACAAAAATGTATAATAAAACCTTATTGCCAAATTATTCAAAAGAGTTTTCCATTCAATTAAGATACTTTTTATTTCACATTCGCTTTTCACAACCCAGTTAACCCAAAGTATCGTAACATTTATCCATGCAGTATCCAGTATTATTTTTCTTTGTGCTTCATCCAGTTTTCCAAGTTTTTAATTATTTACAGAAGTCGTAACAACAAACAGAGTGCGTAACCACTGAAACAAATGTCCCCAGACTATACACAACGGAAATTAAACTTTGTAACAGCGTGACAGTTTAATTAAACTGTTTTCACGTAATATGCTCATACGAAATATTATAATGTGTTGGTGTACTTGTGTTCAAGCTGTTTTTCAGATTTTTTCTTCTTGATTAATTAAAATATGGACTCTTACAAATGGAAAACTTACTGCAAGGGTTTTAAGACTCAATGAACTGAAAGATGTTTTTTTTAAACGTAGCCCACATTAGGAATTTCTCCTGTATCGTTGGTGCATTTACAAACATTTAAACTCACATACACAAACAGCCAGACCTGGAACAAACTACGTGTAGGCCATACAAATATTTGTTCCGTACGGGATTCGAACCCGCGATACGCAGCGCAGCAGTCAATCGCTCAGCCACTGCGCCAACCGCGCCAGCCACGGTTATGCACTAAGGATTTGTTTGAATGGGCAAATAATGTCAAAAGCATTTGTGGTCAGTGGGTCGTCTTAGGGTTTGGTCAAAACAGGAAAATAAACTTACACTGTCACATAACGGATATTAACCGCGATTTTCAAAAAACTTGGTTGTGTTGAGAGTGCGTTTTGCCGTGAATATATAGCAGTTCCAGTAGTGCGCGAAGCAAAAGACTAACAAAGAGGGTACACAGATTTGTCTGCACCTAATAATTTATTTACCGTTCACCCACATTCTCCATTCATCCCGCGATCATGGCGCTTGCAACGGTGTCGAAATATCGGGAGCTCACAATAATTGAAAATCACGGGATATCCCGTAAGTGACCGTGAAAGCTTAAAATCACAGAAAAATAATCAATTTGTGATGATGATATTATGGCTAAAAACGTTACTCCTAAGCAGTGCGGTAATAACTCTTTCAAATCAGATGTTTTCAAATAAAATGTATTTTAGTGGAGAAATTTCAAGAACTTTTCCCGTAATTGTTTTCAGTACTTTCTATTTTCCCAGTCTGTTACAAAACAAGGAGTCATTTCTTGTAGATAAACAACTTATTTAAATCTAAACTCAGCAGTACGTCACTAACAACACAAAACTATTAAGTTAACGATATAAGCTAGTCTTTGACACAACAATATGTCGACATCGTACCGTACCTACCTACATTAAGAAAACACTGTTAACTACAGGACTACACTTTACCTTAGTTATGTATTTATTCGATAAGTGAACAACGTATGTTCTTTTCGAATAAACAAAGAGTCTTTAAACCTAAACATTATCATTCCTTGACGATGTCAACTTACTATAATAATATCGTGGAAGCAAAGCCTTACGTCAAGCCTCCGGAGATTCCATCTACCGCATAGTTTTCAAGATTAAACCAACCGTACAAACACACGCGGTCAGGAACTTTGACATCATAACTTATACAACTCCCTGCGTTATACAGGGTGTTACATTTTCACAACCAACAGCTGTTCTGTTTTTGGTAAACCAAATGAAATCTTCTTTAAGTAGGTAATGGTGGTCATTACAGTTTCTATGTATTGATTTTTTAGCAAAACATTTTTTTAAATAAAGGGTGTAAATAGACCCTTAACGAAGCCGAAAGGCACTTGTTCTCCCCGTCATTGCGGTCATTTTTTTGTTCTGAACCATACCTGGGAACCTTCTAGTTGCGGAGATATTGGAGGTCAAAGTTTAATTTTTTTCATAAGAGTTTTTTTAAATACCACTTTTAAATGTTTTAACTTTACTTTAATTAACTCCATGACCCGTTTAAAAAGCAAAGCAAAGCATCCATCAGCACTAAATTTGTTACATTGAGTTTTACCGTAAAACGTGATTTTTCACCCCAAAAAAAACTCGTTTCCCAGCAATAATTTTTGCGTAGAGTTACTTAGTTTGATGTACAGAATGCTTGGTTGACGGCTTCGTGAAGGGTCTGTTTACACCTTGTATAATCGATCTAACGACTATTTATGCATATTGGAAAAAAGAGAAGAATAGATGAGCAGTACCTATGTACTCATGTATTATAATGTTATTTTCCTGTGTTGTCTACTGTGTGTACATAAATAGTAAAATAAATAAATAATAAATAAATAAATAAATGACAGAATATCACAAACATTTGCTTCTGTTTCATCTATGTAGAAACAACAGACGTTCTAGGTTTCCCTAAAACTTCTCAATATTTTTTTATTTTATAATCGACTTTGAATAAATTAAATATGTAGGCTATACGAAACTCCTAACCACAAGGCTGTGACAGCACCCAAAAACAAATTGCCACTTATGGCATTTTATCCCTAATCCTTTGGTGGTTACTGCGGTACAACTCTCTTTCAATTTAATTAAACATTGAAAACTACGCGGCCAACTGCGGGAATAGTTTTACATGGAAATATTGACAATGGAATAGCTGAGAGTTGTAGGTAAAAATAATATAAAGACAGGTTTGAGCAATTGTAGACTTTGCTGACATAACAATTAAGGTACAATTCTGAAGATGGCAGAAACCGCAAACCGCTCAATCGCAACGACCACAACGGCACGACCGGTTTTTATGTAATTCTATGAAAACGGCACAAGCGGCAGTGTCGCCATCTGTGCATGCATTTGTTTCGGTCGCCCGTGGGCATGTGAATTGCTGCAGGATTTGTATATGATAAAAAAGTACCCAAAAACTTGTAAAATAGGTGAGGCCAGCTGCAATTATGATAAGAGTTCTCTTCTTAATTCAAGTACAAGTTGTAAATGGACCCATCACGAAGCCGTCAACCTGTACATCAAACTACGTAACACTACGCAAAAATTTTTGCTCTCTCAAAACACTGTGCTGATGGGTGCATTGAATAGTACAGGTGTTATGAAGGTATGAAATATAAAAAGTTGGAACTGTGACCTCCAATATCTCCGTAACTAGAAGGTTCCCAGGTATCATCATCATCATCATCATCAGCCCGGAATCACCCACTGCTGGGTATAGGCCTCCCCTTTTTTCTGCCACACTTCCCGGTTCTGTGCGTCCCGTATCCAGGTGTTTCCCACGACTTTGACGATATCGTCAACCCAACGAGCTTTAGGACGGCCCTGATTTCTTTTCCCAGGTATGGTCCAGAACAAATATGATTGCAATGACGGTGAGAGCAAGTGCCTTTCGCCTTTTAAGGTCCATTTTACACCCATGTTTTTTGTGCTTGATTAAACACATCTAGCACAACTAGATCCTATGAACTATTTGGACAATTTGTTTTCGTCAATAAAACCACATAAGCAAAAGTTCAGCTCTCCCTACTGAACTTTTATCTGCCAACTCTTTATATGGACATATTTTATCAATTACACTAGGTACATACTTAGAAATATATTTGCTAAACTTCAGAATTGCACTGAAATTGAATGAAATATCACTCCCAGGGCGCTACTTGAAACTTTTGTTTGGTGTAATAATTATTCATCATGGAATATAGCAGTGTTCTATAATAATGCAGTGTTGTTTTTCTATAATGTTTTGGAAGCAAAATATTACTGGTAAGTTGAGTATTATTGTTTTTTGTTTCCTGTTAATACAGCCGCTCGGGTCGTTGTTTAAGTTAAGCCGTGCTTGCGTAGATTGGTCCATGGATGGGTGGACCAATTACATACCGATTTTCCTACTTGCTTTGGAAAGAACGTTAAGCCGTTGGTCCTGGCTGTCATTTGTAGATCTTTGACAGTCGTTACAGTTAGTCACTGGCCTGAAAATCTGACAACCAGTCTTACCAAAGGATATCGTGTTACAGTACTAACAGGGTTGTCGAGGTCAGATAGGCAGTCGCTCCATGTAAAATACTGGTATTCAGATGCATCCGGTTAGACTGGAAGCCGACCCCAACATTGTTGGGAAATGGCTTGGCAGATGATGATAGTACTTTTGTAATAATACATACTTAATTAAAAGGGCTGTCTATTGCCGGCCTCGTGAAGGGTCCGTTTACACCTTGTATTTATAACGAAGGTGAGCACAAAAAAAAGAGTTTTGAAAAGTAACTCCCAAAATTGGCTAAAAAAGGATAAAACTTTTATGGAAGTCTAAATTTATATCTCATCAGGCAGACTTGTCCGAGCAAAAAATCAAAACAAAAACCAAAACCTGAGCTAAAACGATCCAATATTCCCATGAATACATTAACAAGTATTCCAAAAAGATAACAAGTGTTAAGTGTCAGTTGATTTGCATTTCATCAACATAAAACGCTTGAGCGAGATTTTATAATTTATCGAAGGTATAGACGATCCTTTTGAAAGCCCTTAAATAATATATAGAGGGATGAAGGTATTAATATTTTATATTTTGTTTAAGTATTATATGGGTAGGCCTTATGTTGGGTTGGGGACAGTTAAAAGATTGAGCGTGGTACGTGCGTGTTAATGGACTACAAGCTTTTTCAATTATTTAGGTCACCGGGTCCACCTGACCCGGTGACCTAAATAATTGAAAAAGGTGATTAAAAGTTTATTAGAAAGGTGTGAGGGCATTTCGATCAGCAGAATTTGATGAAACATTGATAAGGTTTTAATACATTAAAAAGTTACGAATGATGTCTTTTGCGAGCTTTTTATTTCTGTACAAAGAAGAAGTCAGTTTTTTCATCAGTTTTTCCGAAAGTTTTGGCGTCCATCTGGGGATCCGTCCAGATTTGTTTCAAAATTATCTCACAAAACCGTATTACTGGGATAAAAAGTATAAGCCAGAGTCCTAACACAAGTCAAGGACTACTTGTGTGCTAAATTTAATCAAAATTCGCTGAGTTAGGGTCTGAACAATTTTTTGTTTTGATAATTTAAAAGTGCATGTAGCTGATCTATTTGAAATAAATCCGTTTCAGTTTAAGTACGGATTTGTGCGTGCTGTAGCATCCAAATAGTTTCACACCCCATTGATCAGGCATGCAATTCTAGTAACTAATGAAATGTTTAATCAATCACACATAAGCTTGGATACCAAGTTATTTATTAGCCCACAACCGCACAGCAGTGATTGCAACGGCTACATAAACCAAATCAAACGGTGTGCAATGAAATTGAGCATATTGTTAATTGAATTAGTTCGTTCTACTGTTTTGATGTGTGTTTGACATTTTGATCTTAATTTATATATAATTTTACTATACTACTGGGAGCTTTCAGCTTGTTTGAAGTTGTTATAATATTTTTAGCCCCATTTGTATTGAAACTTGATATTTTGAAAAAGAATTTTATAAATAATTTTCGAGTTAGATTATGTACGCATTTCTTTATTTAATGTTTTTTTTTTAATTTACCTCATCTGACAGCTGATACATTTTAGCATTTTTCAATTATGTGTACGAAATAACAATTAAAAATAAAACGAAACATTAATGTGAATGATAAACGAATAAAATATGTTCGATAGTATTTGGCTTAATTTGATGTAAACTTAGAATCGACTACTTTTTAGGAATTTTAACGAGCACCAACGGACCAATTAAATAAAAAAGGACTTCTCAAAACAAAAACTCCATAATATAATCTTTTGTCCATAAAAATTACTAGCGAAAACAAACGACGGTATCTTATTTCGGTCAGACGCCAACGTCGGAACGGGGACGGTTTCCTCGACAAAAAATTGTAAAGTATTCACGAAAAGACACTGATAAATTACTCCGTGTTTTACAGACACATCTGACGATTTATTACGGCACCCACATACAAATATACCACCATACATATACGATAAATACGTAAATATACGCTTACGCACTGGCCAATGATTCTTGGCAGCTTATGTTGGCGCTGCTTGCGAAGAAAACTGTCAATGAAATGTCAAATTCCATACATTTTGAACTTAGTTCCATTTTTTCCCGCGTGTCAAGTAACATTGGTCTCTGTAAGTAAACATATGCTTACATCGACGAGCGTAGAGGAAAGAAAGATCGATTGCTCTGTACAAGGCAAGGGAAACGTTTTATTCTGCCTTATTTTATTTTTCATTAGACGTGATTTTTTCGTGAAAATTTATTGGGGTATGTTTATGGTGATTGGGGATGTAAAATAAATCAATTTTGTGTGTTTAATTTAAACCCATGTGGAACGAAAGAAAAGACGAACAAAAATCAGATTCGAAAAAGTTCACCTCATAAACTTCCTCATGATTGCGTTATTAGAAGTTTCGTTATAGTATACCAGAAGAAAATTGCTGTAACATCTTACTTATTATATTCAATAAAACACTTACCTTTCCCAAAATTCTAAAGTCACAAAAAAGGCACACATTCACAGCTCCACACCTACCATTTAGAAAAAGAAACATTCGTATTCTCAACGAGACTAGAAAACGACAAAAACCTGCCGCCATTTTTCTCACTCATTTTCACATTTTCGCGGTCCAACTTAGTTCGCAAACAAAATACTTTGGTAGGGGGAGAGGAGGGGAGGGGCAGCATCATCTGTCAAGGTCCAATCCACACTTAGGTCCGTACTAAACCCTTTATGTTTCGTTGTAACACAATGACACACAAAATAGGTAGGTACAGAAGGCTGTCTATGCAACGAGCGGAAACGCACGCACACAACGCAAATTAGTGAAACTCGGCTGACCATTTTTTTTTTCATTTATGCAGCTTATTTATTGGTACCCTTCACGTGTGTCGGTGGAGTAGAGTTTTGCTAGCTAATTTACTGTGACTCTATAGACACAGTTTACGTACAGCGAGTACAAGCGCACTCGCGACTGGAATTTATTAGAGATCTCTATTCATACGCGTCTACAGTCCTTCCAAAGTTAATTTTCGGTTAGCTACATATTATTATTTATTATTGTAAATAGGTATTTTACCTGATATAAAACACAATTTATTTTATATTTTGATTATGTTGGCTGACCTGAGAGATTGGTCCTTTGAACGATTTCCCGTAGAACATTTTTTTTTACACAATCCTGAATTTAGCAGTTACTTTATAGCTAGCGGTAAATAAACTGTGAACGGATAATATTTATGCGTGGCCCTGTTTTCATTCCTTCTAAGGAGTTGACCTACTGTATCAACCTATTCAGTGGTGAATAGTTACCGGTCCCTCTTTATGCTTGAAAAGAAAAATAACTGAACACAAAAAGGCCTTTTCTACACCCGGATGCGTCTGAATAATTTATTAAGAAGAATTCTCTAAACAAAGGAGGTTGAAGTGTTTTATGGGGCGTTGGCATAATAGGCTTATTATGTGTGTGTGATAATATAGTGTTTGTTTGGGTAGTGTCACTACAATAGGGACATTGGACTGTGTTAGTGCCAGTTTTGTCTCCAGCAGGCAAAAATTTAGGTTTAAAAATAAGATTTTGAAGCATAGAATACCAGAGTTGTGTTTATTTTTTTAAATATTACAGCACTATGCTTTAGGGGCCTTTTGGCTTCATACAGGACTAATTTTGTGTCTTATTTTTTTCTTAAATGTTAATTTTTTATAATTTTGTTTTATTGTTAATTTAAAATTTTGCAGTCCTGCGCGTGACAAATAAATACTTTTTCATTCTTTATGAGCTTGTTTTTTAACGAAACGTGGTTCACATCTAGCTACGCTAAGACCTATATTCTATTCAAGGGTGGATAAATAAAACGACCGAATAAAAAAGGCTTCTATTTCAAGCTAATAAAAGTTTTTAATTGCCCGTTCAGTGTGCCAAAAAAAATATCGTCACTTAATCTTTAAATTCCAGGGTACATAAGTTTTGTAACGCGCAATAACCCACCGTTATGATCACAAATACCTACCCACCTAAACCAGAATAGTATTATTCAGTAAGCAATAACCGAGTACCAACACAATACAATATCAGTAGCCTAATGTGTTGATAGCCCCACAAACCAATACACGATTTAATGATCAAAATAATTATCTAACAGTGCGAAGTCAGCTTGAAGCAACAATTAGAAGCTCGCTCTATAATCAATCGATTATTAAGACGACCTGATTAATTGCGTATCTGCTTGCTGAAACAATAAACAGGCGTAGATCATACATAACATCACGCCTGTAATGTTTGGGCTATGAAAGAGACAGTGATCTCATAAAGGGTGTAAAAAGACCCTTAACGAAGCCGAAAGGCACTTATTCTCCCCATCATGGCGATCATTTTTTTGTTCTAGACCATACCTGGGAACCTTCTAGTTACGGAGATATTGGGGGTCAAAGTTCCAACTTTTTCACAAGATTTTTTTTAAATACAAGTTTTTAATGTTGCAACTTTACTTTAAACACCTCCACGACCCCCGTACTATTCAATCCATCTATCAGCACAATGTTTTGAGTGCGTTATTTTGAGTTTTACCGTGAAACGTGATTTTTCACCCCAAAAAAAAAAATGGTTTCCCAGCAAAAATTTTTGGGTAAGGTTACTTAGTTTGATGTACAGAATGCTTGGTTGACGGCTTCGTGAAGGATCTGTTTACACCCTGTATGTATGTCTGGTATATGTTTTTTCTCAGAGTAGTCAGGTACGAAACATCGGCCCCATCTAGTTTCAACATGATGGACATAACATGATGGGATGTGCAAAAGTGTTTTTTTAAACTTATACTGTCACTTACGGGATATTTTCCGTGATTGTTCACTGTTTTGAGCTCCCGATATTTCGACGCTGTTGCAAGCGGGTTGACTGGAGAATGCGGGTGGATGGAAAATAAATGGTTAAGAGTAGACAAAAGCCGTAGTTGTAAACCGTGAAAGATTAAAACAGTGTTTTTTTAAAACCCATTAACAGAAATAGATATGATTTATCATGATGATTTATGATTTTCCCACCAGGATTTTTTCAGTAGCAGCTCTGAATCTGGATTTGTGAACAACAGATGTCAATAAGGTTACCTCAACTAGGGAATTAAACATAACTGGCGAAATGTGAGTGTACTTGTTCGGTACATCTCTGCCTAACCTTTTGGGGATTACAAGGCATGAAGTTATGTTACAAAAACTGTATTTATATACATAAATAAGTAAAATCTGTTTTGTAACTACATTTCCTACTCCTATGTTTAATGCGTGCCGTGGAAGCCTTTAATTAAGGCTACACTATAAAATGTAAAAATAAATATGAGTATTTTAACATGTATTTTTGGTTGGTTGTTTGGCTTTGTTGGTTGAGGAGCTCGTGGCTAAATAATAACAGCCGCTCTGGTCGATCTTTAGGTTAAGCCGTGCTTGCCTAGGTTGGTCTGTGGATGGGTGACCACTCATTACATACCGAGTTTCCTCCGTGCCTCGGAAAGCACGTTAAGCCGTTGTCCCGGCTGTCATTTGTAGATCTTTGTGAGTCGTTAGGAAGTCAGTGGCCCAAAAAGTCTGAGATCCCGTCTTACCAGGGTGTATCGACCCCAATCTACTTGGGAAAAGGCTAGGCAGATGATGTACCTATGCTTTGTTGGTTGTCCTAAAATAAATAAAAAAAAAGACAAAATTAAAAGTTCACCAACAGAGCCGAATTGCCGTCATTCGGATGCCAAAAAAATCTTGTATCACGGTAGCACCCCTTAGAAATGAAGGTTAGAAATGCCAGTGCTTAAGGGTTGTTCGTCGAGTGAGCTTCCTTAAGTAGGGTTCAGCCACACGATGACTTATTCATGCATGCGACTGTCGCAAAACTGACCTGCTATTCTTTAAAAGTCAGTTTAGACGTATGTTATATTGCTGTCACGTAATCGGGGACTACCGTAAATGTCTAGTCTTTATGGTAAACTTGGCCTTGAAGGTTCTTTTTGTGAATTTCTCTTTTTTAAGGCGGTTGACGTGGAAACTGTGTGAGGTTTTAGTTTTGGTTTTGTGTTGACGATGTTGTGATCGCTTGTGATTGTACTTTTAAAACGCAGAAAGTTGATTTAGAGATTGAATTAGTCGAGTGCAATTGAAAAAAGGTGAAATTAAGTATATAATATAGTGGTCGGATCTTCATGGGCCTTTTTTATTGAGTTTCTAGAGGTATGGAGAAGAAATTTAAAAAATCTCAAAATATAAAAAAAACTTGAAATATTCATTTCATCGACAACAGTGAACAAATAAACAGACCGAATTAGCGTTTACTGTATATATATAGATCACACTACTGCGCCACAATATAAATAGGGTAGTTGACACCATTCAATAATAATTCCAAGACACAACTTCTCTAAAAAAACTCTTTATTTTAGACCTGATAACCCGATTAAATTTCAACTAATTTCAAAATTGGATTTTTAGTTGCTTTGAAATCAATAAATAGTTATTGAGTTGACTAAATAGTGACGCCACAGCGTGCTATTACCGTACAAAATATAAGGGGGAATCGCGTTTTGACAGTTTATAAAAAGTATGTCAATTGATTGGTGTGTCAACTACCCTATTGGTCCAAATTATGCACAAATTGAAAAAAAAAAACGAAAAAAAAATCCATAAAAAAAATTGCATATGGCAATTTTTTTTCTTTCTCTTCCAAATCTCTAGGAACTCAAAAAAAATGCGATGAAAATCCGACTATAATAAACTTCGTTTCACCTTTTGAGTATTCTTTGGCTAATTGCACTCGTTTAGATAAGCTAGGTCATTTGTCCAAATAATAATAATGGTTTGATCACGCATTTACTGTGACATGCACTTACAATCAGAGCGACAAGTGACGACAGGAGAGTCACCGGGAATCACAGGAACCGGAGGCGAGCGTAAAAACCGTAGACTATAAACGTACACGACAGTGTTGCTATCTAATAGTATAATGAACCATGAATCCACACTACAGAAATTGAACTCACGAGTCGAAGGCCATAATCTGTCCAAAGCCATTTTCTCACAGCCACTGCACTAATCACGAAACTTTGAACAGTAATGTAGCAATGCATGCCATGTGAGTGTATTCAAGTCCTTTTAATATCTTCAGATTTTAATATTGAGAAGTTAGTTGAAGAGCTTATCCTAACCACAGTTTAAGCAATATTCGAACAATTAATAATCTAAGATATTAAATTAACATCGTGTGTAAAGTCTACATCTCAATATACACAAACTGTTGAGTACAATGAACTATTTACATGTTGATACTCGTACTTTAACGTACGAGTAGAGTTATGTAAATAGTCATATCCTTAGAAACAGAGCGTGCTCCTGAGCGCACCGTCAATGCTGCTGCGTGCGATAGCATTCCACATCTATTTGTCGCTCTAGCAAATGACGCGGACGGTTCTGAGCGACAGAAAAGTCACTCTAGCAAATGATGGTTCTGAGCGACAGAAAAGTCGCTCTAGAAAATGACGGTTCTGAGCGACAGAAAAGTCACTAGCAAATGATGATTCTGAGCGACAGAAAAGCCGCTGTAGCAAATGACGGTTCTGAGCGACAGAAAAGTCACTAGCAAATGATGATTCTGAGCGACAGAAAAGCCGCTGTAGCAAATGATGATTCTGAGCGACAGAAAAGCCGCTGTAGCAAATGACGGTTCTGAGCGAGAAAAGCCGCTGTAGCAAATAACGGTTCTAAGCGACAGAAAAGTCGCTCTAGAAAATGACGGTTCTGAGCGACAAAAAAGTCACTAGCAAATGATGATTCTGAGCGACAGAAAAGCCGCTGTAGCAAATGATGATTCTGAGCGACAGAAAAGCCGCTGTAGCTAATGACGGTTCTGAGCGACAGAAAAGCCGCTGTAGCAAATAACGGTTCAGAGCGACAGAAAGGATAGGAGCATGGAAAAGTGTGATTCCGTGGTACTAGATGAGGTTCAACCCTAACTGTCCACTTGACTTGCGCTAAGCGTCCTCAACACTGCACTGCAACTGGTCCGAACACTAGACTCACTCATTAGACTAGGATTCACTTTGATGGTCATGTATTGTTAAATATGTTAGACCAGTCAGCGAAGTAATAGTCTGTTGGGGGAGTGCTTGTCATCTGTGCTATTAGGTTTTTTACATTAGAAGTTATACGAGTTTTTTTTTAAATAGCCTGTATTGTGTCCCACTGCGTGGCAAAGGCTTCCCGTTTCGCCTTCTAAACCTCTCTGTCTTGTGCAATTTCTGGTCATGTTTGCCCCAAGAACATGATCAAATCATCACACCACCTTCACCTCGGTCGATCTCGACGGCGGTCTCAGGCGTCCAGTGAGTGACGATCTTAGTCCTTCTCTTAGGTGCATCCGTGCGACGTGGCCAACCCACTCCCACTTTAGCTTGGTTCTTTAGGTTTGCGAGTAGGAAAAGAAACACTTATTGCACTTACGGGATATCTTCCGTGATTGTTCATTATTTTGATCATTCTGCGATCATGGCGCTTGCAACAGCGTCATAATATCGGGAGCTCAAAAAATGATCAATCACGGAAGATATCCCGTAAGTGACAGTATAAGTTTAGTTTTAAACCGTGAAAGCTTAAAACAGTGTTAGGAAAAGAAAAGTTAAAAAATTTAGTAAAAAACTATTTCGATAACACCAAATCATTTTATGTATATTATAAGTGAACGATGTAATCTATCATCGTCGTAGGTCCTAGACGTAGCCAATGCTCGAGCTACGCCGTAGCGAATTTCCGTAGCAATAGGTATGCACCACGTGCGTAGCACTTGCGTAGCGTTTTTAATCTTGGTCTGTGTGCTGTGCAGTATTGCAATCAAAACGCAAGTAGGTACGCTGCGTGCAGAGTGCACTGCCTATGTGTTGTGTATTGTTGTCTATTGCATAATCATGATTATACATGCAAGTATAAGAATATTGTTAGAATTGGCATACTCCGTGAACAGTTTGAATCACGATCGAGTTTTATTTAACCAATATTAACCAACCACGAAAACTATATTCCCAGTACAGTTAAAGACTTAAAAAATTAAAAAGCAATTTCGTTCCGCAACGAAACTCGGCTCGGAGGACCAGTCTTTGGCGACAGCTAATCATAATAATGAGATAAGAATTTAATGGGCTGCCTATCTGGCCCCGAAGCTGCGGCCTAACAATACCAGTGTAACTTGACCTTAATGAAGAAGTAATTTTGATGAAATATAGAGGTCTTTCCTTTTGGCGTGAAACAAGTTATTTAAGAAGATTACGCAGTTTCATTGGCCCTATAAAACACTAATGTCTTGTCGCCTGTTTCGTAGATACTGCGAAATATAGTAAAGGAGCGATGGTCGTCTTTATAATGATGGTTTATGATTTTTTTCTCATAAAATGTTAAATTAATGCTTGACGTTTAATGACTTATTTTATGATCAAGCAATAAAGGGTATCGGTTTTGAAGTAGTCATGGTGTGTGAATACCTGCTTGGTAAGAAATGGACTCATGCCAATTCGTATCATGAACATCGAGATGAGAAGTTTCACTTTTGTGTTTATCAGGAGGCCTATTTTCCTTTTTTTACTTTTCACAACCTAGTACTTGAATGACTTTTTATTGTTGGCTACAATCAGAAGACATATCAGCAACTTCGATCCGAGGTCATGCATGAGTGCGAGGAGTAAACTTAACGTAAATACGTCGATTTTTTTAGCCGAAAACACAATTATCCTATAGCATTTTTGTTAAAATGTATGCAAGAAACACAATCAGTAACTTTTATACTAATCTTGATTACATGAAATAATATCACGCATGTAATCTCCGCAGGGTCTGGCAAAGGTGTACCTAATAGTACACCCACATTTCACCAGTTATGTTTAAGTCCCATGAAAAAGGGGGCGAGCCTATTGCCATCAAACGGGCGCAAATTCAGAATCCGTAGCTACTACTGAAAAAATCCAGATGAAAAAAACCCAATGTCACTTTGCCCGACCCGGGAATCGAACCCAAGACCTCATGCTCAGCAGTCGTGCTTGCGACCACTAGACCAACGAGCCATCTTGATATTTCAACTAATTACATTTAGTACAAAGCTCTCATGAGCTGGCGGTAAATCTTAGAGAATAATTAACGGAACTCATTTAATAGAAACGCTAAGCAATATTTAGTGGAGGGCCCTTGAGTGTTGAATCAAAAGGAAAATGTTTACTTAGGCTCCCTTTATTATGAGAACTAAATAGGGACGTAGTAGGTAATTTTCGTGTATTCAATAATTAATGTAATGAGTAAGAAAAACGGCCTGAAATCTAATAAAAACAGTACTTAACTAGTACGTGCTTTTATGAAAACATGCTAATTAATAATATAATATATATAATAATATAGTATAATTTGGTAATAAGTATATTATGGCACCTTGATACAATGAAATATTTAAGACATTGTTATTTGGAGCACTTTCAGAAAATACTTTTCCCGTTTTTTTTTACAAGGCTTACAAACTGTTTGTTCTGTGTGAGAATCGAAAATTTACCTTTTATAATCTAAAACTTCAAGGAGGATGCGTGGGTTCGCCAGAAGTGGAAGGGGTGAAGGGAGGCCTTTGCCCAGGAGTGGGACAGAGCAGGCTAGGAAAAGAGGCTGGATTTGTTCCTGTTAAATGAAAATACGTTCGTCTCCAATATTACATTGTATTTATAACATAACAGGCTAGATTTTGTTGACCATTTACAAGTTAGTACAACAGTAATAATATAAATAACATCACGCCTTGTAATCCACGAAGGGTTAGGTAGAGGTGTACCTAAGAAGTTCACCCACATTTCCCCAGTTATGTTTAAGTCCCATGTAATAGAGGGCGAGCCTATTGCCATCAATCAGGCACAAATGCCAACTCCGTGCCAACTTACTGATGGAAAGGAAAAACCCAATAACACTTTACCCGATCCGGGAATCGAACCCAGGAACTCATGCTCAGCAGTCGCGCTTGTGACCACTCGACCAACGAGGCATGTTTTTTTTTTAAACTATTTTTAAGTTTATAACTATACTAAAATATATCCATGACCCGTTTACTATTCAATGCATCTATTAGCACAGAGCTTTGAGTGCGTTACATTTAGTTTTACTTTACCGTAAAGCGTGATTTTTCATCCCAAAAAAAAAGTCGTTTCCCTGCAATATTTTACCTAGGGTTTCTTAGTTTGATGTACAGAATGCTTGGTTGATGGCTTCGTGAAGGGTCCGTTAAAAAACAAAAACAAACAAAACACAGCAACAACAAAAACAAAAACATCAGAGCCATGTATGACTCTGATGTTTTCTCAAGTCTTAAAACCTATAATGCGAAACAGAGCCTGGTAGCTAACTTACAAGTCTAATGTTGCCTCTTCGGTATGTTACGTGTGAGTAGACTGGATACCAGGCATGTACCGTTAGTTTAATATACGGCCCTGGACGACGTCCAGTTGGACGGTAGCTCACGGATTCTGCACTTTACGAGTATACAATATGGGCCGGTGACACGTTTGGTTGGGCTCCTATTCTGAATAACAATTATTTCTAAGGTGGAAATATACACACGGCATAACCGTGCCAATGTTTGTAGCTTTTCCAGCACAATAAAATGATCGCAATATCGGGGAGAGCAAGTGCCTTTCGGCTACCTTAATGTTTTTATACCCTTTGTAGTTTTCCTCCACCTCGGTCGATTTTTTTACGCGCCTAGAACCTCCACATTCGTGACTTTATTCTCTCACACACACCTTTGTATCCTTTTTTTTTTTCGGATGGGTAGTCATCAAATGACCCCTCCCGCTCTGGGCGGAGTGGAAGGGAGTGTCATTGACTAAAACCCATCCATGTTCCTTCTTTGCCCTTTGTGTTGCAGGGCCGCGCTATCTCTTTCGAACAGTCCCGCAGCCCCGGCAGGCACAACCTCATTCCTCAATGTATCATTCAGATTTACACCACACATACTTCGCAAGGTTATACTTACACGGTTATCGCCTAACTTGTTTTTTCAGAATATTGTTTTAAAGTTCTGTTGTTGTTGTCCAACACTTTTATATTACTTTCGAACCCCTATACAGGGCTGTCAGTGTAAATCTTACATTACTTTCAGCAGTTTTCAGGGTTCTGTTGCGTATCTTTCCAGGCTTCGTTCAGCTTTGCCATTTGTGCAACCGACCGTAGATTGCACTGACATACACTTTCAAGCACCATAAAGTATGAGTTTATGTTTATACTGTGATTTTTATTGAAATATATTATTTTCATGGTATTTCAGAAATATTCCTATTCCATATTAATAAATGCGAAACTATGGAAAAGTTGTTTGTTATCATGAGCACAATCACGTGTTTAAGTATCGGTCACTAATTACCAGTCACCCTATAAAATGAGTTAAACTGAGTATCCCATAAATGCTCTTTAAAAGGGTTTAGCTGTGCTGATCGCGTATAGTTTCGTTGGTGGAATTCACCCAAAATCACCTTTAAAAATTCCAAATTAACATCAACCGCGAAAAATTCAAAGCAGAGGGATTTATTATGACAGCGGTCGTAATTTTTGCAGTCAGCGAGCAACTAATTTACGTCTGCTGTTCTACCAAATGAGATGTTATTACGGTTCATGTTTGCCTGGTCGGCGGCATACCTGTACACAGTGCATTGACGCTTGGTTTAAGGAAGAAAAGGGATTGAAGATTATGCATTAGCCAGGATTAGAGCAAGATTTGTAATTCAGCATCTGCTTAGCCTTTTCCCAAGTATGCTGAGGTTGGCTTCCAGTCTAACTGGTCCAGTGGATTCAGCCGAATATCAGTATTTTACTTTGCTTTACAAAAGTGCAATACCTACACGGTCAAAATGTATGGAATAGCAGATTTTTTTTGTGTCACCTGAAGTGAAATGTTTTCTTTCATAAATGTTACTTATATGGTGTATAACGGGTGTAAAAAGACCCTTAACGAAGCCGAAAGGTACTTGTTCTCCCCGTCATTGCGATCATTTTTTTGTTCTAGACCATACCTGGGAACCTTCTAGTTACGGAGATATTGGGGGTCAAAGTTCCAACTTTTTCACAAGTTTTTTTTAAAATACATGTTTTTAATGTAAGATTTTTACTTTAAACACCTTTACGAACCCCGTACTATTCAATCCATCCATCAGCACAATGTTTTGAGTGCGTTACATTGAGTTTTACCGTAAAACGTGATTTCTCACCCCAAAAAAAAAAGTCGTTTCCCAGCAAAAATTTTTGCATAAAGTTACTTAGTTTGATGTACAGAATGCTTGGTTGACGGCTTCGTGAAGGGTCTGTTTACACCCTGTATAATAAAGAATATTCTATTCTAAGTACATCTTACAGTCAAAACTGTTAATCGGTAAAAACCACTTTTGACTGGTGTCAGTCAAAATCCTTATTATGTTAAAATGCGTTTTCACCATTTATAATATGTTGTTTCAGAACGTTGTAATTACCTAGGCCTAGAATTACTACACCATAATGTTTTGCAAAGGGTCACAAAAAAAACCTAACAATGTAATAAGTTTCTAAGTATTATGTTAATTTTTGCTAAAATAGTTTTCACCGGTCGAAAGTAGTTTTGACTGATTAACAGCGATCAAAAGTAGTTTTGACTGATTATCAATTTTGACTGTGACATATACATGTTTCTAAATAATCAGTTAACTAAACACAACTCAGAAAATAAGCCTTGTCCATAACACAGAACAATAATAACACAGCACTCAATACAAATATGACGTAACGACAAGAAGTATCATCAAAGTGACGTGAATTTTCCCATAGTGGAGACAAGGTTCAACAACACATAATTTGACGTGTGTCTTTCCATCCGCATACATGGGGTCCATTACGCTAATTAGTAATCCATTAACGGACCCCCACTTTGCTTTATGGGAGAATGAAGCCCTGCTTAAACATTACATTTTCATTATGAGATTCAAGATCAATTATAACAAAGAACAATCAAAATCAAGTACAAGTTTATAAAGCACACTTTGTCTAATTGACGATATCACAGAGTTTCTAAACTTAATAAAAAAACCGGCTAATTGCGAGTTGGACTCGCGCACCGAGGGTTCCGTGTGTACTTGTAGGTATTATATTACTAAACTACATATTTACGGTTTTCAGATTTTTTCCTTTACATGTGCTGTTGATAAATTTAATGATTCTAGGTCAATGGGAAGTACCCTAGAGGTTTTGATCCCCTTGTGAAATCTACTAATGCTACAAATGGACATATCTTTTGATCGCGTTGACTTACAAGTTTGATTTTACTGCTTCAAGGGGTAGCAGACTTGAGTATTTGATATTAATTTCAGCTTGATACATCTACGCGTTCATAAGAAAAACGATCTAGACAGACGGACTGACAGACAGATGGACAACAAAGTGACCCTATATAGTTCCGTTATTGTCGACTGAGGTACGGAACCCTAAAAACATCATTCTTCCAGAATAAGATTCTACGCCAGACCATGCTACTAATTCAATAAAGGTTCTTGTCTCTACTACATACTGTCTGAAACTAGCTACCCACTGTATTGCAAATGCATGTTGCATATTCGATGTTCAGTGATTCCATACAAATGAGTCTATTTATGTATAAACTGAAGCTCTCCAAACATATTGAGTATACTTATCTGACTTGAAATAGCTTGCAGTCACCAACTCTTTGCATAACATAAACGT
Source organism: Noctua pronuba (assembly GCA_905220335.1). NCBI lineage: Eukaryota > Metazoa > Arthropoda > Insecta > Lepidoptera > Noctuidae > Noctua > Noctua pronuba. Next base: position 5,971,987 of record LR999900.1, on the reverse strand, counting down.
TACTGAACATCACGCTGGTATACCTCGAAGGGGTAAGCACAGCAAGGATAGCAAAGTAACTCCACATTTCACCATTTTGGTAAACGACTTCGCGCTTCTAATAACTACTTATAGTCTTGATGCTGTCAATACATCACTCCCTAGGTGAACTTATTGTTAATGGTCAGTTAGCTGGAGTGACTCTACTCGCGCTGTGCTGTGGGCTCCCCATAGCACAGCATCATGCTGAGTGGTAACCTGCTTGTCGCAGTCACGACGTGCAAGATGTTAACGTATTTTTTTCTTTTTTTTTTGTCTCGTCCTGTTGAAATTATAAATATTTGTTATGCGTTGTATGTTTATTGTATTTTTTTGTCATTTTGTTTGATGCTGTCATGTCCCTGCGACAAATAAATAATTTTTCTTTCGTTCTTTCTTTCTTACTCGTGCTCAAATCTGTATTCAGGCCTCCTACTGAGAATTTTGTAAGAGAAAAAATCAATAAAACTAAGGCCGCTCGAGTAGCAAACTTTTGGCCCTTTAGTCCAAAGAGGAAGTCAATCAACTCTTTCTCTTTCTGGTCTGCAAGAGAGGATTTACTTTGAGAGCTTGAGATAAATATGTACGATGTTTGTATGTTCCATCATAAATTTTGTCGTCACCTAACTCCGGAGCTGCTTATAGTTTAATTAAGTTTGTGTTGTTACGTTTTACATTATAAGGTCCGATGGGACTGGCATGTATATCTTAATCCCTAAAAAAGAGTAGAGAAAGTGTTTTTTTTCTCTCTTTATTTATTCATTACTGATACTGATACTGTTGTTAGCCTGCGTCATCCCACTGCTGTGCAAAGGCCTGTACCCATGACTTCCAGTTGCTTCTATCCAGGGCTAATGTGGGCCACTGGTCGTTGGTTTTGTCCAATTCGTCCCGCCATCTTCTACGTGGTCTACCGCGACGCCTTCTGGCTGTGTCAGGGCTCCAAAAAGTGTTTCTTTTGGCCCACAGCTCATTGGGCATGCGACAGACATGGCCAGTCCAGTCCCGCTTTAGCTTAGCGGTTTTTTGAGCTATTTATTAATTAAAGAGAAAAAAAAACTTTCCGTACTCGTACATTAAAAATAAAGTGCCATAAAAATGACATCAACAAACAGGCTACTTATTAACTAAACGACTACATTTCCTTTTACGAAAACGACCAAGGAGATAATCCGTTTTCTCCATCGTAAAAATACAACTATCAGATAATTTTAATAGTCCAAGTCCATTGTGAAATTTCCACAAAAAGTTCAAATAGATTTCCGAGCGAACGAAGCGCTCCGTGGCCGTTTTGCATTGTTAGATAAATTCTTCGGCGCCGATGCCTTAAGTTCCTTAGTTCTTCTCCGCCATTTCTTTTACTAATTATTGCTCCACAGAGGCGGTACTGCGGGAAATGGGCGTAATAAGATCTTTTGTAATCCCATTTATTAATTTTCGTCTCTCATTATTCTCTTCCTTTACAACGGCGGTCGGTTCTAAACAAGTCGGTCGTGTTGGCTGTGTCGGCGAACGTAATTATATTCCGAAGAGATTTCTATGTCACCCGGATACGATGTTTCGTTTTAAAGCCGTGTTGTTTGCGAGGTAACAAATTGTTATTTCTTAAGACTGGTGCAGACGATCGAGTAAGCTCTTCTCTTGTTTCAATGGCGCAATGTTGTGATCTTTAATTTTATGAACGAAACGAGTGCAATTTCTTAGGTACTGGCTCGCTAGACTCATATAGACAATAATGCTCTTGTTTCTTACAAACTATGTATTTTAAATTGATTTAATCACTAGCACTTAAGTCTAAGTTAGACGATTACGTGGTTTTAATGTGCTGGTCTCGTTTAATTATATTGTTGAGATTTGTAATTAGTCTTTATGTTAGACTAACATCTTCATTATCCTTAACTATCTGTTTCAGTACCACAGACATACTAAAACAGCCGTGCAAGTCCTATAAGTTCTCAATTCTGTCTCTAACTACTCAGACATTATTCGACCGAATCCAAATTCCATTACGACTAGACGCTCTGTAACTAAACTGAAACTTCAGATACAAAGCACAATCCACCGCTATCATTGTGAGCGACTAATTACGACTAAGTTCACCTATCTTATGTCTCACTAATCTACAGTATTCGCTACTTAAGGATCAAGACGGTGCGTTGTATCGTTGTATAGGTACGGAATGAACTTGATGTGATCGGTGCTTTGGAGACTGTAATTAAGTTTGTTGGATGCTGATTTTGGTGGAGTGTTGTTTCATGTTGTTTTGTTTTTTCTGTATTTAGTTATTGATGCCTTTGTTTGCAATATAAATAAGAGTTTGAAAAGACGCATCTACTACGAGTACTAGATCAGTATCGTAAACTTCAACAGTGAATGCTCTTCGAAATAATGCAGAATACTAAGAGGGATCTCTACTGTAGTGCTTTTCTGTTCACTTTGGACCTCATCCATGTGACTGCACACAATACGAATGTGAATTGAATTGTCGTGGATTTTCTCGAAGAGTTTTGCAAAAAGATTTCAGATTAGTAACAGTAGTGATATTCCAAATATAATAAATAAAAGGGTGTAAAAAGACCCTTAACGAAGCTGAAAGGCACTTGTTCTCCCCATCATTGCCACCATTTTATTTGTTGAGAACTATACCTGGGAACCTTCTAGTAACGGAGATATTGGAGGTCAAAGTTCCAATTTTTTCACAAGTTTTTTTTTAAATACCACTTTTAAAGGTTTTAATTTTACTTTAATTAACTCCATGACCCGTTAACTATTCAAAGCATCCATCAGCACTAAGTTTTGAGCGCGTAACATTGACTTTTACAGTAAAACGTGATTTTTGACCCCAAAAAAAAAAAGTCGTTCCCCAGCAATAATTTTTGCGTAGAGTTACTTAGTTTGATGTACTGAATGCTTGGTTGACGGCTTCGTGAAGGGTCTATTTACACCCTTAATGTATAGACCGTCAAAGTCAAGAGAAACCCATACTATTATGCTGAAACACAAAATATTCGATGAGCTGCGTAAATGCTTGCGTAAAAACCTTTAAAATACCAAAATCTCTCTTTATCACCCTGATATTTATGTGCAACCGTAACGAGATTTAAACGAACAATTCGCATATCATTGCCTCTCTGCGACCAGAATGAAAAGAGAATGCTGAAACGCCCATACATAACCGTGAGTGCCAATTAATTTATGCGAGTACAATGTAATGTACCTAATTATCAGGATTGTCTCGCGTTGCCTTGAACTGCCGCCTCAAATACGTGGGATTTGAGGTAAAATAAATAGCAGGAATAAATCTGGATCTATCTTTATGGAAGGAATGTAAAATTATTACCATTTTGATTCGACCAATTTGTATAAAAATTTATAAAATTTAGGAAATGCGGATTCAACCAAAAATATAGGTTTCAGTTATAATACAGGCATTTTACTAATATACATTATAATCTATAAATACATCAGATGAATCTCGGAATCTTATTATAATAAGGTAAAGACTAGTAAAAAAATTGACATTTAGAGAAATCGTAAGAAGCCGATCGTATAGTCGTAGTAGTAATCAGATTATTACTTGATCAACACTTTAGCACTTCCAAAAGTTACACAAACAAAATGTGCAGTAGACTGTATTGATTCAATTTTCAATTTTTTTTTCAGTCAGCCATTGAAGCTGCATGAAACGCAAGTTACAAGCTCTCGAGACTAGTACCTAATTATTACGTTGAATAAAATATTAAACCAGAACGCACAAACATCTCATATGAACAAAATAGAAACGTGATGAGATTGACAGCGGTCCTAAGAATGGTCCCTGTGGAACACCGCTCAATATCCTTTTACAATTTCATCCTTTTCAATCCGGAAAAATGTTTTGTACTGTCAAGTAGACTCCGATGACGATACGTGCATGACACATTATGATAACTACAACAGCAGAGAAAACAAAAAACAAAGGCATAAATAAATAATGGTCTGGAAACGTAAAGCTGCACTTAGAGTGTGATCTCTCTCCTTGCAGGTAGATATTTCCAGGACAAAATATTCCCAAGTTAAATTGAATTATCATCATCTGTCTAGCTTTTCCCCAACTATATTGGGGTCGGCTTCCAGTCTAACCAGATGCAGCTGAATAGTATTTTAAATGGAGCGACTGCCCATCTGACCTCCACAACCTAGTTAGTACTGGGTATAACGGTACCCCTTGGTAAGACTGGTTGTCAGATTTTTTGGGCCACTGACTACCTAACGACTGTCAAAGATCTACAAATGACACCCGGGACCAACGGTTTAACGTGTTTTCCAAGGCACGGAGGGAACTCGGTATCATCCACAGACCAACCTAGGCAAGCACGGCTTAACCTAAAGATCGACCCGAGCGGCTGTTATTATTTAGCCACGAGCTCCTCAGATGAAAATCTGATGTTCAATTTAACTTGAAAATCTTCTCAACCTCCTCAACATTTTTACATTTCAGAGTAACCTTCGAAGTCCGCCCTTTTCATATGAAAATTGCGCAATCTGATAAAACCACTGTTGCGGTTAACTCAATTGTCATATGCTCAGCAGTTGTCCGAACCAACGTTTTAAAGTAACCTAATGTGTGCTCACAGACGATATGTGGATGACAGGGTTGACCAACGTTTGTAATTGGCTGAATATTATGCCATTTGACGGTCTACATGGCTGTAATAATTCCGTCTTATGAATATGGAAACTTCGGAGACATGCGTGACAGAATTATTAACTGAGAGGACCCGGAAACAGCTGAATGGGTTTGGATAAGGTTTCACACGTGTTGTCCTTAACGTTGGATAAATTACTTCATCATAAGGGCATGTAATTGGAAGAGACCCATAAGTTCAAGGTTCGGTTTTAAAAGCTAAAGGACAAAATCAGTTACCACCAGTAGATAACCCAAATCATTAACAATACAGTTTTTCTCATAATGCAAAGTCAACGTAAAATGATTTATTTCAATTAGGCCATTTTTACAAGGAAAATATATAAATGATTCTAGTTACTCTGGTGATTCAATATGCTAAAGGATGACTAATAAAATCCTCCAATACCTTCACCAAACAACGATAGAAATACAACCGCTACAATAGTAATATATTTCGCCAACCCTGCATGTAATCGACCGAGCGGACGGAGACGTCAATTGGGTTTGGGTTCCCCGCTCGATATGCAGATGGCCCCTCGTTAGTTGCCCGCTCTTATATACCCACCTTTACAAAGTCGTGGCGCCTAATACATTTACTTGGAGCGAAATTGAAACATGCTGTATGTAACTGGCCTAAAAGTGACTTTGGACTGTGGCCAGTGCTTAATTATGGAATTTGAATTTGGAATGAGGTTGTGGAATTGCGTTGGTCTTTGTCTGGTCGTTGCAGTGGGAGTATTAGCTAGCTTTGACATATTCAGCATTCATGCATTTGCTTTTTTGTATTTTCTACAGTCCTATCTGCCTAAAATATGATTTTGTTAATTATAACACTGTAATTGGCTATCATAACGCAAGGGTCAAACCCTGTGTGACTTCTAGAATTGTTATTGTTTAAAATTCAGTTTCACGAAATTAAGGATGTAACAAGACCCTTAACGAAGCCGAAAGGCACTTAATTCTCTCCGTCATTACGATTTTTTTTTTGTCCTAGACCATATCTGGGAACTTTCTAGTTACGGAGATATTGGGGTCAATGTTCCAACTTTTTCACATTTTTTTTGTTAATATCTTTTTAATGTAAGATTTTTACTCATCACTTTTACATAGCACAATGTTTTGAGTGCGTTTAAATGAGTCCTACCTTAAAACGTGATTTTTCACCCAAAAAAAAAGTCGTTTCCCAGCAATAATTTTTGCGTGAAGTTGCTTAGTTTGATGAATATAATGCTTGGTTGACGGCTTCGTGAAGGGTCCGTTTAAACCCTGTATAACAATCGTTACCCATTGACAACACGACCGCGGAAAGCGAAGCTGAATCTCAAAAGTTGATAGAAAAAAAGTAGTGACAATAAAAGCCAGTATTCTTGCTTCTTGCACCACAGCCAAAAGCCTTTGTCTGAGTCAGCGTTTATTCCGTAATTTTGTTTTGTTATTGGACATAAAACAATATAGTGTTTTTAATATAATTACCTCCACCAGCTGAGAATATCTTGTCTCTAACAACTTGCTTACAATGTTATCTGCTAACTACGTTTTCAGATTATTGTTGTTGAAGCAAGTCAATTTATTGTTTTAGAGTAGCAGGAACTTTGATGAATTGTTTTACATTATGCCTTGTTGCGGTAGTGAGTTGATAGGCTGAAGACTATTAAAATATTACTCTGTTCCATAAAATTTAAAAGATATATTTAGTTGAGTTTTATGCTTAGTTAGAATTATATTAAGTACGTAATCTTTCTAATGGTCAGAAGATCTGAAATCCGGTAAAGGTTCTCAATTGAAAACCTGAAGGGTTTAAAAAACATAACTTTCAGTAGGGACCTCTGAGGCCCTCTCGAGGTCTAGGAATTTAATTTTAGTGGCACCTCCCCAGACGGGTAGGCAATATGCTAGGACGGACTGAGCAAGTGAGATGTAAATCTATAGCAGGAGCTTTTCTAGTATTGATATATTTTTCAGAATGTATTTCAGAATATTTTTCATAATTTTTACTAAGTCACTCACGATTGGAAATTATTCCACAGGATCGTATCACTGGAATAAGAGTATTTAATGTACTAGCCCGGTAACGGAATATCTGTTTCCTAAACATCGAAATCTATTCAGCCGTTAAGGCGTTAAATATAGTAAACCTTAAGTAAGTAAGTAACCTAAAGTTTACAATAATATTGAGGGATTATGTAGGGTGACTGGTAATTAGTAACCGATATTTAAACACGTGATTATACTCATGATGAGAAACAACTTTTTTTTATTCCTACTCGTTCACTTTTATGCCAATAACACAACTGCCGTATAAAATTCGCACGCGCGCCTGTGACCTATCAGCTGTTAGCCGCGTGACGCCGTTCTGCCCCATTACTATCGTACCGCGCAACAGTGGGTAGGCGGAGCACAGTGCGAAACAGAACGGCGTCACGCGAACGTGAACTTGATCTCGCAATGTGAAAAGCGATGCGTGTGGTGTACGACGGAACGAACACATCCAGAAGGATTTTCAAAAGCCCGTAGGATATAAAGGTATATATTTGTATATAGGTAGAAAGATGTCTCGTTACAAAATTATTTTAAAAACACCACCGTCCAATGTAAACCTTCATTATTTACTTCTTAACCCTTCAAAAGCTCACGCAAGAGCGGGATACCCACGTCACACGATAAATCGGATAGTTCTGACACGCCATCAGCTGCGAACGAAATAAGCTCCTTTGTAACGACGGACGCTTAATCCCTAACACGTAAGCGCGGTAAAATGAAAAACTAATGGCATCGATCGTGGGTTAATCTCCTGGGTGATAAACCTTAGGTGGTGAAATGGGACAGCCCCTTTAGGTTGGTCTAGTTTTACCAGATCCGTAGTGTTATTAGGCTTCAGGAATTTCTCAATAGTACCACAAAGTCTGAATCTGTGTCCGGTTGATGACAATAGGCTGCCCATAATATGGTACTTAAACATAACTGCTAAAATGTGGGTGTTCTATTAGGTCACCTTTGCCTAACCCGTCGAGAAAAACGAGCCTAATTTTGTTATGTAGCTAAACATTGGTGGTCACCGTAATTTTGTGCACGTTGAAGATGCGTGGGGACCCCGAGTGTGGAGAGTGTCTGGTTACTGTGCCAGCGAGCGGACTTGGTAGCACTTCAGGAGACGTGGCTTGTACCGCAGGACCTGCCTTTCCTCGGCAACATCGACAGTAGCTTCAGTTATACTGGTAAATCGGCGTTTGACTTATGGAGGTGTTGTCGTGAGTGTAGGGTAGGCAGGAGTATCAATGAAAGTCACTACGTAGTACTCAACACACACGACAACACCTCGTTACTGGTGACCCCGACGTGATCAGTGGTCTGCAGATCCTTAAATATAAAAATGCTTGATTTGTTGTGACGGGAAGCTGGAGTTGGCTGCTCCAAATGGTACGCACTACGCACTAAATCCTCTGGCATGCTTGGTCTGGCTAGATCCTGCAGGTGGCGAAGAAATTGCGACGGGTTCCGGTCTCCCAGCAATGTGCCTTATCTCGGTGGAGAATTGGGCTATGGTCGATGTACCGGAATTACCTGGGCGAGCAGTTTCTCTTCCGTTCATGTTCTTATCATCCAGAGTGAGGCGCGGGCAACCGGTTGGAGGGATCGCTATACTTTGGGGTAAAAGTGTGTTTACAAATGTGACAATTATTGTGCAGTGTGAAAGCGATCGTATCACGGCCATTAGAGCAGATACAGGTGACAATCGTGAAGTTATTGTAATATGTGTGTCCATGCCCACCGACCAGCCTGAAAACCTACCAATGTTTCCGAACTGTCTAGTGCAATTGTACAACAAAATAACGTGGAATCTGTATTTATTCTTGGTGGTTTCAAACTAACCCTACCGCGACCTTTTGTGACGTGTTACTTGATTTTTGTGACGAATAATAAATGATTGCTAAGCTAGGCAGTTCGTCAAGTGCTCATACATTCTATAGTGAGGCTCATCGATGTAAGCGCTGGTTATATCACTGTTTAGTTACGGAATCACAAGTACAAATACAACAAGTATTAATGTTGACTATATAGTGTATTGGTGTATTTGCCTTTCCAACTATATAATACTTGCGGGCTTACAATGCTCTGAGAGTGCAGTACAACAACGCTTGTAGGATTCTGGTGCGACTGCCTCGATTTTGTAGCGCCTCTGTTTGCCGACGCGAGGGTGAAAGACTTTTACGCTATAATGTGCAAAAAGTCAGCCTCACTAATTCCCTGAACTCGAGGAAGCGGCAACGGAATCCTAAGGATGATAGCAGAGAGACCTGAATCTGCAGTTGTAGGAAGGCTTATCAGGCTGCATGTTGTCTAAGATTTTTTATGACTAGATAATGTTACTAACAAATTATGGACATTTTATTAGTGTGAATTAAATTTAAACTTATACAATATATGAACAATCACGAAAGATATCCCGAAAGTGGCAGTATAAGTTTAGTTGTAAACCGCGAAAGCTTAAAACAGTGTTTGAATTAAACGTATTTTATTTATTTTTATATTCTCAAAGCGCGTCTAACTTCACTGTCTTACACTTGTAATTAAATTGCAATCCAAACTACTTATTCTTGTAGCGCAGTATTGTTCAGAAACCTCCTCGACAATGCGGTTCAAATAGATTAAACATTCCTTGGTCGCATTCAGTAATAACGAACTAGTGTTTGACTCTTTGTACTCAGAACAACAAAGTATATTTTAAAGCCTTATTTCATCTGCAAATACTTTTTGTGACTAAAAGAGTAATTAATATAAATGTGGATGAGGAAGGCCAAAAAAAAGATGGACGGATTGTGTGAGGCATGATATGAAGGAAGGGCTGCGGGACTGTTCGAAAGAGATACCGCGGCCCTGGAACACAAAGGGCAAAGAAGGAAAAAAAACAATCCATGTTGGATGGGTTTTAGTCAGTACGAGTCTGACACTCCCTTTGATGATTTCCCATCCGAAAAAAAGGGGCTTCCCTACTACGATGGTACGGGACCCTTCATGCGCGAGTCCGACTCTACTTGGCCTTGGATTTTTAATTACCGACGTGCTTCATGTGCTGAATTCATGGCAACCGTTTGTGCGTCGATTTCCCTTCTACCCTGTATAATATAGATGTAAGGTAGTTTACTACATCCTCTCGATACAGCTGAGTACCTAAACACCATAAATCAATGGGTATGTGATAGGTTAGTCAATATCAAGATTAATTATTACCGGTATCAGTAAACTGTCATAGTTCAAAGCTATTCGTAGAAACAGTACGTTGGTGCTTCGTGGACTGCTTAGTAAACAGGTGCGCACACAGACGCGTACAACCCTACGTACGGCGATGTCAAACAGATGACAGTCGCGAGTGCGCTTGCACTCGCTGTACGTGAAACGTGTCTATATGTGTGCGTGCCTTTTTGTTCGTTGTATTTTATTAATCACCATTATCTTAGTTAACCTTTCGTGTGCCGGAACGCACATCTACGCGAGACACAATGACTTTTTAATTTTGTCTGGATACTCGGCATACGAGTGGTTAAGCTTGATCTTTCTTTGTAGATCTTTGATAGTCGTTACAGTACAGGTAGTTTGTGGCCCGCAAGCCTGACAACCAGATTTACCAAGTGGTATCGTATTACCCAGTACTGACTAGGTTATGGAAGTTAGATAGGCAATCGCTCTATGTAAAATACTTGTTTTCAGCTGCATCTGGCTAGACTTGAGATGATGATCTTAGCTAAGCTTCGACCGATTAATATTATTTTAATTTTAAAACATGTACGAGTACAGGTTAATTGGCATTTTTTTTTCGTGTCTGAATTCATCAAATGACCCCCTCCCGCTCTGGGCGGAGTGGAAGGGAGTGTCAGACTCGTACTGACTAAAACTCATCCATGTGCCTTCTTCGCCCTGTGTGTTCCAGGGCCGCGGTATCTCTTTCGAACAGTCTCGCAGTGCCGGCAGGCATTACCCACACGGGCAAACTCTTTTTGATTTTTTTTACGTAAAGGTTTTACGCAAAAATTATTGCTGGGAAACGACTTTTTTTGGGGTGAAAAATCACGTTTTACGGTAGGACCCAATGTAACGCACTCAAATATTGTATTGATTGATGGATTGAATAAGTATGGGAGTCGTTAAGGTGTTTAAAGTAAAGGACAATGGGCATCGATGTATAGGCATATGCCCCAAGGTCCAATAGCCATAAGATACACATAATTGAAAAGAGCTTTTTACGGAGAATCTTTGCTACTAACACGACTTTTGGCAATACGTAGTACGTTCGGAGTTATTGAACTAAATATGTAACTAGTTGGACAACGAAGTTAAGATTTTCTTGGCATCAATTAAGGTTTTCTGGGTAACCAATAGTAAAAACATATAATCCATTTCATAGAGCTTTTCAAGGAGAACCTTTGCCAGAAACACGACTTTCGCCAATTCGTTGTCCGTTCGGAGTTATTGAACTAAATAGGTGACTATTTGAGCACCGAAGTTAAGACTTTCTGGGTGACCAATAGCAATAACATATATACCATTGCAGAGAGCTTTTCAATGACAACTTTTGGTACTAAAATAAGTTTTGCTAATTCGCAGTCCGTTCAGAGTTATTGAACTAAATAGCTGACTAGTTGGACACCGAAGTTAAGATTCTCTTAGCAACCAATAGCCATAAGATATACATCATTAGATAGAGCTTTTTGACTAGAACCTTTGCCAGTTACACGACTTTTCCCAATTCGTATTCCAGTCGGAGTTATTGACCTAAATAGGTGACTATTTGAGCACCGAAGTAAAGATTTTCTGGGTAACCAATAGCAATAAGATATACATCATTGTATAGAGCTTTTCAAGGAAAACCTTTGCCATTTAACGACTTTCACCAATTCGCATTCCGTTTGGAGTTATTGACAAAAATAGCTGACTAGTTGGACACCGAAGTTAAAAATTTTCTTGGCAACCAATTAAGGTTATCTGGGTTACCAATAGTAATAACATATAATCCATTGCATAGAGCTTTTCAAAGAGAACTTTTGCTACTAACATCACTTTAGCTAATTCGTATTCCGTTCGGAGTTATTGACATAAATAGGTGACTATTTGAGCAGCAAACTTAACGTTTTCTGGGAAACCAATAGCAATAAAATATACACCATTGGAGAGAGCTCTTCTATGAGAACTTTTGCTACTAACATAACTTTTGCTAATTCGCAGTCTGTTCAGAGTTATTGACCTAAATAGGTACTAGTTGGACACCGAAGTTAAGATTTTATTTACAACCAATTAAGAGTTTACGGGCAACTAATAGTCATAAGATATACACTATTGGATAGAGCTTTTCAAAGAGAACTTTTGCTACTAGTACCACTTTTGCTAATTCGTAGTCTATTCGGAATTATTGACCTAAATGTGTGTCTAATTGAGCACCGAAGTTAACATTTTCTGGGTAACCAATAGCTATAAGACGTACACCATTCGAAAGAGCTTTCAATTAGAATATTTGCTACTATACAACGTTTGCTAATTCGTAGTCTGTTCGGTTTTATTGATCTAACTAGGTAGTTGATTAGGCACCGAAGTGTAGCTCCTCTCTGACTCTGAATCGAGAAAAGTTGTCAAAGCAAGAAATATTCTTCTTGTTGAGATCAATTCATTGATACATATCTTGATGCTATTGGACGTTGGGGTTGTGTTAACGATCTATCCAAGTTACTGTTACAGTAAGGATTTGCTCCTAAAATAGCATTTTAAGATGTCAATATTTTGAAAATGATGTTTATAGGCTTATAATATGATGTTTGAAACGTACAGTATTAATGAAAGTTAAAAAATTGACGAAATTACAGTATTTAATCTAACTTAATTTCTCAACATTAGACCTCTGTAGCTCCTCTCTGACTCTGAATCGAGAGAAGTCGCCATAATAAGAAATGTTCTTCTTAAAGAGATCTATCCATTGGTATATATCTTAACGCTATTGGACGCCAGGGCAATTCTGCCCATTCTCCTTTATTACATTAAAAAAAACGTATTTAAAAAAAAATACTTGTTAAAAAGTTCGAATTATGACCTCCAATATCTCCGTAGAAGGTACCCAGGTATGGTCTAGAACAAAAGAAATGATCGCAGTAACTAGGAAAATTAGTGCTTTTCGGCTTCATTAAGGACCTTGTTACATCCTTTAAAAAACTATTTGCATAATTCACTTTTTACTACTTCCTTCCTTGTGGCTACTTTCAAATGAAATCGTGTGTGAAAAGTACTAACTGGTTTTTATCACGCAAAAGTGAAGTCAAATTGTTAATAAATCCACATACTTGGTGTTTCATGTTGTCAGTATATTAAACTTTTTATTTCCGTGTATGAAACTGGAATGATGAGTGTGTATTATAGCAGCTATAATATATGCGGATCTACCTAGAAACAAATAAAGTATTTGAAGTTAAAAATAAAAGATAAAATAAAATAAAAGATATCAAAAAAAAAAATTGTTTGCAAATTGTTTTTTTTTGTGTGTTATATCATACAGAAACGAGAACATATTAGTTTTTTTAATGAGACAGATCAAAATCTAATTAATTCTACTAATATTATAAAGAGTTAAAGTTTGTAAGTTTAGATGAAGGGGGTAATCTACTCAAAATTATAATATTTTATTTCACATGGGTCTAAATGGGGACGTATAAAACGTCGACAAAATGGTGCACGGTTCGGGTTGGTCGTTTCCTACGGAGAAGAACCGGCAAAAAACTCCATGGTTACTCTGTTCAAATCATTTGGTATTACAATATTATCAGCATTTGTACTTAAGTAAGGAGGGGACAGCGTAGGCCCGACAATAAGTCTCTTTTTACTACATAATAAGTTGTTGCTTACTACACAAAATATGTAGAACAAGATAAAAAGTTAACAAGCAGCTGGGAATCTACAAAGCCTACAATGTTCACACATTCAAAAACAATCGGTAACCTTGAACTACTACTGAACCACTAATCCGATTCCTAAAATTCTTTCACTAATTGGAAGCTACATTATCCCCAAATGCATAGGCTATATTTACGACGTTCCCTAAATAAAGCGAGCGAATACGCCAGCAACTGTTACTTTAAAGCAAATGTAAGCTAAATATGTCTGTCTGTTACCCAGGGAGTAGCCACGATATTCTAACTAGAAATGCAAGAAATTGGCACGACAGTCGACACGCTACGACGACTTAGAACTACACATTTAAGTGTTACTTATTCTCTGTTTATTTGAATATGTTTGTAACGGTCTTGAATTAATTGAATAGTTCTTTAACTGTGTGCAATTGTTGCACTAACAACTAATGGAAATATGTTAAGGCAATGCATGCTGGTTGTTTTGAAGACTGTCTTTGTAACTTATGTAAAATGGTATTAATTAACAGCCTATATTTATTTGAATGGTGAATGACGCACAGAAAATAGTTCAGTGACTAGTGGTGTGACTGTCGAACTGCCAAGTCATAGGTCTCGAGGTCGAACCTAAGACACGCACCTCTGATTTTTCAGATTCATGTGCGTATTGTATAATTTTCACTTGCTTTGGTGAAGGAAAACATCGTGGGGAAACCAAACCGGCATGCCTGAGTGTTACTTCTCATGACAATTAAAGCCAATTCAGAGGCCCATGGGCGGCATAAAATTCGCCCCATGAAAATGCATGTTTTCTCTTTTGGGAATCGAGCGCGCTCATGGGCGCGTTCAAACTATTTTGATGAAAGTTGCAACATTGGAGTTTAAGGGGGCGAAAAATCAACCTAGCTAGGTCTCATGTTGGGAAAAATCATCTTCTCTATTTTCACCTTAGCAGAGCTCCGTTGCCTGAGTACTTATTTTATTAATAACTCAATAAACAATATTGTTAACATCATCTATTACCTCCGAAGAACGACAAAAACGTCGCTATTACGCACAAAATAAATACAATAAGAGGCTTATGAAACAAACAATACGTAAAAAGCAATATTTACGCGTAATCGCATTTAGGAGGGCACGCCGGAGGAGGTCACGGTACATAACGAGGATTGAGGAAGACAACGGTAGGTACTATGTATACCTATGTGTGTGCTGCTCCCTTAAATTATATTAAATAAGGGAACGTGTTGCTACCGAGACGCATTGTCACGGAACACTCTGATAGAAAGCTTTGGCTTCACACGTTAGAAATGCTTTGCCATAGTTGTAAATCTAAATGTGGAGGTTAAAAATAATATTTTGTTTGGCGAGAATATTCTACTAAAATTAATCAAATTAATTAATTAATTTCTAAAATTAATTGTGACTCGTCTCACAATTAATTTTGTTGATTTTCTTCATCTATGTATATCTCTATACTTTGTATATTTTGTTTGTATATATTATGTATTTTTTTTTTCTTTTTTTTCGGAAATTATCTGTACTATTGCACCTACTGTTTTGTCTCTGCATCACCCTAAGGTAGACTGGTAGAAAATGCCCAAGGCATTAAGTCCGCCTTTGTACATTATGTGCATAAAGTTTAATAAATAAATAAATATTCTACATAGTTTTTTTTTTAGTTTATTGAAATAACCGGAAGCCGACAGTATGAACAACTTTTACTAGACAACGAACAAAAACGTATGAAGCAGCTTTTCAATAATTGTCATCATGTCCTATTTTGAAATTTTCTATTACACCGTGCATTTTAATTGCAACTCACGCTAAGCAATATTTAAATATAGACAAAACCCTGGTATTGTTAATCATAATATCAGCATTTTCAATTTATGTACTATTTTTACACGTTATCATAAAAAACACAGACCTAATCATACCGTTATTATGAAATGCCACATTTTGATGGCAAAACACTGCGATCAAAAATCGATCTTGTGTCTAAACCCTTACTTGCCGTGTTTACGCACACGATATGCTCAAATTAGGGCGGACAGTCACATGAATTGTGTCCCAAGTTAACGCGGAACGAAATTCCAATTTTTTGGTATATTTATAAAGTCGAAATTGGGGACGCCACCTCGCGTTTTGTTGTACATTATTCGGAGGGGAAGACCTTTTACAGTTTGATATATTTTCGTTGAAACCAGAATATGAAAATACATTGTTTTTGCTGGAATTTCTAAAGATAAGGTTGGATTTGTGTTCATTTTGCGTAGTCATGGTTTAAATATTTCACTTTAAATTAGTTCTTTTTATGGATAACTTTAGCTGTCACGCGTACTGACTGGGAAAATGATTATTTTGAACATGTGGGGTACCATAATAAAGGGAAAGGCTTGAGGAGACGATTCCAAAAACCTATTTATACACATCTTACTATAATCTTACTAATATTATAAAGAGGAAAGATTTGTATTTTTGTGTGTGTGTATGTTTGTAATGAATAAACTCAAAAACTACTGTGCCGATTTCAAAATTTTTTTCCCCATTTGAAAGCTACATTATCCCTGACTAACATACGACATACATATAACAGGCTATATTTTATCCCAAAATGTTTAAAAAATAAATGTCCACCCGTGCAAAGCCGGGACGGGCCGCTAGTTCAAAATAAAATGATGGAAAATAAAATTAAAAAAAAACTACTGCAACGTTAGTGTTTTCAAATCGATTCAACTTAAATGGTACCGCTACCAACCAAGCATTCGACTACCTCAAAAAATATCTTGTTTAAACTTTTAGCAGTTGACGGGTATTCGTTGTTTTTATAATTCGTATTTAAAATTCGAATGTTCCTATTTATTCCTCTTAATTATGATGTAAATCATGATTGATTTCAGCTCGTGATAATTCAGTCCGGACCGGGCAAACCGCTAATTCGTGTGAAGTGTCCTGAGAGTGACAGCCACGAATACTATTGACAACGACGGGCGTAATACGACCGTAATTTGCTGACCGTATAGCTTGAATATCATTTAATTTGAATATTAAAATTATCATGTTATTTTGCTAACGTTAGTTTATAAGCTAGCAATATTATATTTGCTTAAATATGGTACATAAACAGAATCGGCATACAGCTGGAAAAGTCTACTTTCTAAGTCATCTCGACATAACATAATAAAATAAATAATAATAAAATAATAATTAAATAATAATAAAATAACAAAACCGTTTATTCATCTCCACAAATTACGTCGTTATGTCAGATATTACGTGTATGGCCAAATCCGCAACCATGAGTGATAGCGAAAAATACTCAAAGGAGTCTCGAGCCCGATTTTGATGAAAACTAAAACTGTGTCATTGGATTTTACAAAAATGAAAATTTAACCTTTTTCTTAAATTTGCCGCATGGCGTTACTTCCCAGAATTTGATCCCTATTAGCGAATGGTGTAAAATACAGTGTGTGTTTTTTTTTCAAAATCAACGAACGAACGAATTTCGATTTTCCAAAAATCTAATGCTGCAGTTTTAGATTTCATCACAATCGGGCTCGAGACTCCTTTGAGTATTTTTTCGTTTTTTTCATATCATCCCTTCAGTATGTGAACAAAACCGTCGCTCCTCTGTGCCCGATGTATATTGAAATTAAATTACAAAGCTTCAAAGAGTATGCAGACAGAGGTTTTGGTATCAAAATTAAATACCGGAAAAATTGCAAATGTGAATCAAAATAGCTTTCACTTTAAAACCATCGAGCGTTTACCCAAAGCCTTGTACTTTGTGTACTGTGCCGAGCATTAATATGTATGCATATGTTACGGCTAAAAGCCGAAGTAAGGTTAGACCTAGTTATAGCAGGCTAAGTAGGGTCACACCTAGTTCTAGCCGGCTATACCTAGGTGCGGCCGGTAACAATCCTTTTTATTGCTAGGACACACCGACCAAATGGATTAGGTTAGGTGAGGTTAGAACTGTGCCAAAACGTGCGCGAGTAAGCACAGCTAGCGGTGCCGTGGCAGCGGCCGGCGAGCTCTACATCCAAATTGGTTGCATTATAATAAACTGTTACCGGCCGCACCTAGATATAGCCGGCTAGAACTAGGTGTAACCTTACTTCGGCTTTTAGCCGTAACAATACACGAAGCAACTTTGAAAAGTGATTTTGGAAGCCAGACTATTACGAAACAGGTCTTAATTAAGCCTTTAGATCTCAACTTCAATATTCATGGCTAACACAACCTTGTTTTGACTATCTCCAGGCGAAAACACTTGAAATACAGAAAGATTATTCAAGTCACACCTGCCATGAAGAACAATGGACATGAACACAAGAACACAAAATTATGATTACGATGAAATAAAAAAACATAGGTAATGTCTGACAATTATATAAAATTCATTATTCATTAGTAAACACACCTATTATTACCTGCATGATATATTGTCTTTCAGTCTAGATAAGCCGACTGCGCTATGTATTTTGTAGGTAAGTTGTTCCAACAATGTATGTCGGCCGTCATAAACACTCGTCCTCCGCACACACGAGTGGTGTGAGAACATAAAATATTAGTATAATAATCCTCTTTTCTTTTATTTTCGTACTACAGAATGTTTGGTTTTCCTAACTGTATTTCTATCTTATATATTTTGGAGCCAGTCATAAATACAAAATGTTTCTTCAAGTTATTGGAAGATTTAGCACAATGAAAAATTGGGGTTTCTATATGCCCAAAAGTAATGAAAACGAATTGACCAGCTTGAATTTATAACATAAATAAAGCTCCCAAATACGTGCCGAAAGCGTCGAGGCCAGCACCAGTCACCCGCGTAGTACAGTGCGAGGTACTCCGCAACTTGCGCGTAGCGTATTAAAAAAGCGCAGTTCTTTGTTTGTTTGTGTTTAAATCCTGGATTTATGTTTAGAATCTGTTTTTTAGTTCAAAACATACCTGAACCTTCTTGAATGTTTCATAGTTTCCGACTGAAATATCTTTCAAATGAACGGCATCATGCTATAAACAGAATGTTGTGACGCAGTGGACAGTATGGATAGTCGACGTCAATATCCCTCTAACGTGCACCAAGGGCCTCATAGCTTGGAATTCATCTTAGTAGTGTCGAACCACTGATAAGTCTTACGACTTGTATGTTTCTTTACTTATAAGGCTCCCATTCAGTTGCATTTGTGTATCAGAATTGGTTAATTCAGTTTTCTATCAATGCAGAATGTCAACTAATTTTGATTATTAGCACTCCATATTCTCTGTCAAAAATAAAAAATACTAGTGAAAGAATTACTTCGATACGTCAATTAGTTTCCGATTTAGAAGTAAAACAAGTTGTAACCACACGACGCGAGCTGCCGGTGACGATGTGACGTCATCGTACAACACGCTCAGTCTGGCTCACTCAGTCCGCTCGGGGTCGCGCGCCCGTGCCGTCGAAATTATACCTAAATACTTTTAAAAATGTCCAATCCAAATACTAGGAAATCATGTGTTGTGCCTAAATGTAAAAATACAAATACCAATTCGCCGGAAAAGTTGTGACATGACGTCACAAGCGGTCAGGTGACTGTTAGCGGGACTCGATATTTTCGAAACTTTGAATGCCTGTAAAATCAAAACTACTAGGTATTTTTGACTACAACAAAAACTAGTGTATTTGTATACATACAGACTTTACTGAGACACAAATTTCAAGCGATTTGGCATACCTAGTAACATTCTTCATTAAAAAATCACCCAACGTTTTTCACAAAATAAAAACTAGTTTGAGAGAGGAGCTCGTGGCTAAATAATAACAGCCACTCGGGTCGGTCTTTAGGATAAGCTGGGCTTGCCTAGGTTGGTCTGTGGATGGGTGACCACCCATTACAGACCGAGTTTCCTCCGTGCCTCGGAAAGCACGTTAAGCCGTTGTTCCCGGCTGTCATTTGTAGATCTTTGACAGACGTTACAGGTAGTCAGTGGCCCAAAAAGTCTGACAAACAGTCTTTCCAATGGGGTTTCGTATTACCCAGTACTAACTGGGTTGTGGAAGTCAGATAGGCAGTCGCTCAATGTAAAATACTGGTATTCAGCTGCATCCACTTAGACTGGAAGTCGACCCCAACATAATTGGGAAAAGGCTAGGCTGATGATGTTTTTCACAAAATAAAAACTAGTTTGTACATATAAGCTTTCAATAAAAAATACGCCTTTCCAAGTCGCGAATTTTCTACGCCTTATTGAAGGTCCTCAGTCTGTGACTACAATATCTTGATTTTTCTTTTGTTTGTCTCAGCGGAAATTGTAAAAAGGGCTTCAGTAAATATTTTGTTGATTCTGAAACAACAGATTTCGCCTTTTATTATGTAAATCTGTGTGTAGAGTTAAATTGCAGACAGCTTTGTAGTCAGAACGTTCGATTGGAACAAGGGCTGGTGATGTTATGATAATAAAAGTTTAAGAATTCTTTTTACCCTACTTCGACGGAGCCTAAAAGGAGGAAAATATTTTTAGTTATTTTTGCCGCCTCAGCAACAAAAGCATCATTTCTATGACCTTATTCAAAGATCACTGGTCTTCTTCTTAGCGTGTTGATAGCAAAAAAAAAAAATATGTTCAGCCCAAAATTCATCAAGTGCACAATCATCATCTGCCTAGCCTTTTCCCAACTATATTGGTGTCGGCTTCCAGTCTAATCGGATGCAGCTGAATATCAGTATTTTACATGGCTGTATTTACTGCTTATCTGACCTCCACGACCCAGTTAGTACTGGGTAATACGATACCCCTTGGTAAGACTGGTTGTCAGACTTTTTGGGCCACTGACTACCTAACGACTGTCAAAGATCTACAAATGACACCCGGGACCAACGGCTTAACGTGCTTTCCGAGGCACGGAAGAAACTCGGTATGTAATGGGTGGTCACCCATCCACAGACCAACCTAGGCAAGCACGGCTTAACCTAAAGATCGACCCGAGTGGCTGTTATTATTTAGCCACGCGCTCCTAAAATTCATCAAGTGCACAAGTGACAGGGTATTTGTCTTTGGGGAGACGCGTCATAAGCACTTGATCTGAGCCGTCCATGAACACCAATTTGTGGAGAATGTATTTGCGCCGGCCGACTTGGTTCCAAGTCTGTTCGATTGCCAACAGGTGTCGATGTTATTATAGACACATTTAACCTTGGTCTCTGCGATACAATGCACCTGCAATTTACTGTACCGTTGGTTTCGTGGTCGCAAGTGTGAATGTGGAGCGTGAGATCCTGACCCAAAGTGTTATTGGGTTTTTCTATTAAGAATCATCTCAGTAGCAGCTTGAAGTTTGAAAGTTGGCGGTGTGATATCCCCGTGCTTCGGAAAGCACGTTAAGCCGTTGGTCCTGCGCTGGATATCTCCGGTCGTGTCGGAGTGCCGTCCCATTGGACTATGAGGATAAGAGAAGAGAGAGTGTAACCTGTGTTTGCGCACTCAGTTGTTTACTATAATATATCTCTTGTATCAAAGGCTAATATCCAAAACGCTGTCGACAGGATCCAGGCTTCGGACGCCTGCTTGATTGCCAATCAAAACATTCAAAATAAATTGATATTCTAATCACAACCAACCGAGACTTCAAAATAACAACAAAAACACTTAAATTGAAGGCCTAGTAGCTATTTAAGAGCCGTGAAATAGTAGTTGTAAGTAAGTATATAACTTTAATTATTGCGTAAAATGTTCTCGGTAATAAATGTGGGAACTTTAATATTTTACTTGCGAGTTCCAACGATCACCAAGGGATTACCGCGGGATAATGAGTAGCGGGTTTCACTTGCTCGTTTATAATGAACATCATCTAATTTTGAACTATTTAAAGTTTATATTGTATTGTGTGTGTATTATAAAGCTGCAGTGTTTGTTTGTTTGTTTGTTTGTTTGAACGCGCTAATCTCTGGAACTACTGGTCCGATTTGAATGATTCTTTCAGTGTTGGGTAGTCCATTTATCGAGGAAGGCTATAGGCTATATATCATCACGCTACGACCAATAGGAGCGTAGCAGCAATGAAAAATGTTGCAAAAACGGGACGGGATTTTACGCGGACGAAGATCGCGGGGAACAGCTAGTTGTGAATAAAGGTTTAACGAATAATCTTAATATCGTGTCCTGCGTGTCCTGTTGTTTATTAAATTCACTATAGGAACTGATTGACGCTACCGAAAGCGCCTAACTAGTTGACACGCTAAGAAGAAGAAGAAGAATAATATTTGCGTATTGGTAAAGATTTTTTTTAGCAATCGCTATCTCTTTGGGACGAGCTCGTGGTTAAATAATCACACAGATAATGTGCATCGCTTATCATTCATTTTAGACAAAACCCTTTGTGCTTCGGAAGGCTCGTTTAGACGTTGTTTCCAGCTGTTAACCAATCTTACCAAGGGGTATCGTGAGACGTAGTATTCAGACAGGCAGTCGCTCCATTTTTCTTACTGGTATTGGTATGGCACTGATTTTTATCAGCTTGAACATACTAAGTGTTAGTTTCGTGGAGGCAGATTATTGTTAAAAACAGAAGGAAGCCAGTACCTATCCTTTTGATAAAAATACTTACCACTTGATAAATATTTGAAACGTCGGGACCTTAAAAGGTATCGTACCTTTTATAACAATAGATTTTTCGAAATAGACCCGACTTTACGAGTTACGACATTCCTTAATCCCGTTCTTATTTGGGCAAAAATACACACTCTAAAGGATACTTATTCTTTCTCGGAAACCAGGCAGAATTCAATCGTCTGTACAACCCACTCGTCTGTGCACCTGATTGGTAGACTACAAAGGTAACGAGTGTTTAATACCCGTAGGTCTCGTTATTTAAATAATCCATTTTCAGAAGTCAATATTTTCTCGAAATTAGTTTATTCACTTTTGTATTTATTGGCATTTAAGCCTTCATCATAATAATAAATTTAAGCGGTACTCCTGGACACAGCGCGTATTGTTAGGAGGTTCCTCTCTCAAGAACCCTGACCACCGACAGCTCCGACCCTGTTCCTAGTGGTGGCCTAGTACTTTTTATATTTTTAAATGTTTTTTTATAGTATTTTGTATAAGAATATTTAAAAATGTAAAAATATGTATAAAAATAAATAAAGGAAATAAATTTAATAAATAATAAATTTATTTCTTTCACAAAAAGTAGTCAAATAGTAATCAAGTTTACAAATAAATGCTTTGAACAGTATTTTGTACACAAAAGTTTTTGCATCTGAAGCCGAACTAGGAGGAACCTGTATTTTGGCTTACAGCGCCAACCCCCTCGAGTTACATAAGATAAGGTTTCTTATATGCTTGAATTATACAATACCATTGAATAGTATGTACTCATAAATAAAGCAAATAACGTATAACGTTATGTTGACTTTTTTTGGGTGTACACGTTTTGCTACTGGCCATATCCATATGTTCTATCATCATTGTTCAAGTACTTGTGTTTTGTTTGTGATTTTTTAGTGAAATTGTTCGTTTTGACGATTGATTTGTGTAACGTTTTTGTTAGGCAGCATACATTTTTAATGTGCTTAACGATTTGTAAATATCTTCAAAATGTAGAATATTAATTAGTATTTCAAATTAAGGCAACATAATTTAAACAGTGATCCAAAGTTTGAGTGGGTGTTTTTTACGCTCGTTTTCAAGTGTTTGTTTTGGTTAGCCGATATTGTTAAACTAAACAC
Organism: Noctua pronuba; assembly: GCA_905220335.1. NCBI lineage: Eukaryota > Metazoa > Arthropoda > Insecta > Lepidoptera > Noctuidae > Noctua > Noctua pronuba. Next base: position 5,948,696 of record LR999900.1, on the reverse strand, counting down.
TTCTAACAGCTGAGACTCTATCCTTGATAAGTATGTGAACCAAACATTATTAATAATATCTAACGCAAGCCACTGGGCGTATAGCGTTCTCGGAATAACCGATAAACAAACCCATAGTTTTGTTCTGAACTCGGCATTCGCAATTCGCAAATGACGTCATGTTATTGTTAAGCTTGTGAGACGAAAAAAATGTATGGCGAGGTCTGTTCTTTTGTTAGATTTATGTGAAATAATGTGTATTTGTGGAAATAAAATAATAACTTTTTGAAATAATGGTTTATTTTTTAATTACAAAGGACCTTTATACGAGAAACTGGGAAAAATTCCCTCACACTGAACACACATTACAATTACTAATACATTACAAGGCAAAACTATACCAATCTACGTAGTCAGGCCATAAATATTGTCATAGCTTCCGAATTTTGAATTTGGAATGCAGACGAAAAAATCAATAAATTACGTTCGAATTTTGAATATTTCACGTTTTTAAAAACAAAGGTTTTGTAGACTTTTCTTTAGTTTTTAACATGGAGTGGACACAAAAAGAAGACGAGAGTCGCTTTAATTGCGTTGCATCGTTGTGGATACGGTGCAAGTGACATTTTCAAACTACTGAAAAACTTAAAAATAACACTAAGGTTTGTTGATCGCACTATTAAACGGTACGAGGAAGACTCAACAATAGAAGACAGAAAGAGGAGGGGTCGACCTCGTACGGTTCGCACACCAGCGGTGGTCAAAGCCATCAAGGCGCGAATTCAAAGAAATCCCGTGCGAAAGCAAAAACTGTTGGCTTTTCAGATGGGTTTAAACAGGACCACGGTGAAAAGGGTGTTAAATGAAGACCTTGGGCTACGGACTTACCGTAAAAGAACAGCTCACTTCCTGAACGATCGTTTGAAAAAAATAAGGCTTCAAAGATCACGCGTTTTGTTGAGACGGTACGCGGGAAAAAAATATCGCGAAATATTATTTTCAGATGAAAAAATTTTTACAGTTGAAGAGAGCTTCAATAAGCAAAATGACAAGGTGTATGCTCACAACAGTGATGACGCGAGTAGGCGTATCCCGCGCGTTCAACGTGGTCATCATCCCTCATCGGTGATGGTTTGGCTTGGAGTGTCGTATTTGGGCCCCACTGAGATGTTTTTTTGTGAAAAAGGTGTGAAAACCAGTGCTCTGGTATATCAAAATACAGTTCTTCAAAACTCCGTAGAGCCTCTTAAACGAACAATGTTCGCAAATCGCCACTGGGTATTCCAGCAAGATTCTGCACCGGCTCATAAAGCCAAGAGTACGCAAAACTGGTTGGACGCCCATGAAATTGATTACATCAGGCACGAAGATTGGCCGTCCTCCAGTCCGGACCTTAATCCCTTGGATTATAAAATATGGCAGTATTTAGAGGAAAAAGCCTGCTCAAAACCCCATAAAACTTGGAGTCGCTGAAGCTATCCCTCATCCAAGCAGTGGCCGATATGGATCTCAATGTCGTGCGTGATTCTATCGATGACTGGCCTCGCAGATTACGGGCTTGTATCAAAAACCAAGGAAGTCATTTCGAATAAACTAATATACATGTAAAACTGTGTATTTTTACCTATCTTCCCACATATAAATTATTATAATAAAATTGAAAATGTGTCATTTATTTCACATTTAATATGTGACAAAACTTATGACCCGACTACGTATACATAACCTGTTAGTTAATTTAATAACGATTCCAATGATGTAACTTGTAGAGAGCTACCTATCGTGATTTTAGAGATCTCGTCGTTTTAACCAGACGCGGCCGTAATCGCGCACGGCCCCCTAGAATTGGCCTCGCAGACGTTCGATGACGCTCAATATGGCCGCTACAGTTGAAAGGGTAACTAGCTTGTATCTCCGTTTGCCAGTCGGCAAAAAATTCCTCCGATCGTCTCCATTCTTGTCTCTCTGTATCCACTCTTCTCTTAGACAACCAGTTCCCATCATCTGCCTAGCGTTTTCCTAACTATGTTGGGATTGGCTTCCAGTCTTTCAGCATGGAGCTGAATAACAGTATTTTACAAGGAGCGACTGCGTATCTGACCTCCATAACCCATTTAGTACTGGGTCATACGATACCCTTTGGTTAGACTGGTTGTCAGACTTTCGGGCCACTGACTACCTGTAAAGACTGTCAAAGATCTGCAAATGACAGCGAGGACCAACGGTTTAATGTGCTTTCTGAGGCACGGAGGAAACTCGGTATGTAATAGGCAGTCAGCCATCCACGGACCAACCTAAGCAAGCGTGGTTTAACCTGCAGATCGACCCGAACGGCTGTTATTATTTAAACACGAGCTCTTCTAAGGAAAGCAAACCCCAAAATAAAAAAAACTCCAAACGAGAAAAAGTTCCCAGCACCATCTACATTTAAACCCTCGTACATTCGACCACACATACAATTTGAACACGTTCAGAAGTGAGTTTTGGCTTTGAATAGTAAGGCGTGAACTACTCCAAGTCTCAACTTTTTGTTTAGCCTCACTTCGCTTGCATTGTTAACCGCTTTAATGCCAAAGAGAAATTGTGTGGCTTTTGTAATTTTTTAAGGTTAGAATGCAAATGAACGTGTACTTTTGACTGGCTTATGTGTGTAGGTATCTTGTTAGTTTTTGAACGTATTGAACATGCAGCTGATGAACGGAATTTTAAAAAAAACAGTACTACCCATGCATAGGGTGTAAACGGACCCTTTACGAAGCCGTCAACCAAGCATTATGTACATCAAACTAAGTAACCTAATGCAAAAATTATTGCTGGGAAACGACTTTTTTTATGGGTGAAAAATCACGTTTTACGGTAGGACGCAATGAAACGCACTCAAATCATTGTGCTGATAGACTGATTGAATAGTACGAGGGTCGTAGAGATGTTCAAAGTAAAATTGTTACATTAAAAACATGTATTTTTTTAAAAACTTGTGAATAATTTGGAACTTTGACCCCCAATAAATCCGTAACTGGAAGGTTCCCAGGTATGGTCTAGAACAAAAAAAATATCGCAATAACGGGGAGAAAAAGTGCCTTTCGGCTTCGTTAAGGGTCTATTTACACCCTTTGTATACCCATTACATACCGAGTTTCCTCCGTGCCTCGGAAAGCACACTAAGCCATTGCGCATTAGTCCTGGTTGTCATTTGTAGATCTTTGACAGTCGTTAGGTAGTCAGTGGCCTGAAAGTCTAACAACGAGTCTTAACAAGGGGTATCGTATTACACAGTATTAAGTGGGTTGTGGAGGTCAGATAGGAGTCACACTATGTAAAATACTAGTATTCAACTGCACCCGGTTAGACTGGAAGCCGACCTCAACATAGTTGGGAAAAAGTTAGGCAAATGATGAGGTAAGAAAATTAAAAAAGTTTTTACCTTTTTTTTTGTTAGTCAATTTTGTTAATCAAGACTAGGTACATTTTATTTATGAATTGATTAACTTTTGCTCTTAGTACGAACTATACAGTAGTATTCAGCCCGTGTCTATCTGTCTATGCCTCGCCTGCCAGAGCGTAACTATCGAAGTTGACCGATTAGATAACTAAATACATTTCTCTGCTGGATTGCTTGCTTTAGTTATCCTCTGGACTTTGTTCTGAATACTTCACTTCACATTATAATATATACCAGCCTGTTACTGTCCCACTGCTGGGCAAAGGCCTCTTCTCATACAGAGAAGGCACGAGCATTGATCACCACGCTTGCTCAAGACGGGTTGGCGACTTATATTAATTATAAGTCCAGGTTTCCTCACGATGTTTTCCTTCACCGATGTTTGTGATGTCCAAGATAAACTTAGAAAGTACATATGAATTGAAAAAGTCACATTAGTACTTGCCCGGATTTGAACCCACAACCTCATGCATGAGAGGCGAGGCCTTAGTTGGGATTTTATCTGCCAGATATTTGTAAGCTTTCAACTAATGTGCTGCTTGCGTGTGCATGATTATGTTTAAAAAAATCAAAATATTAGTTAGTTAAAGTAGCTTTTTGCTAATGTGTGTAGGTATGTTATTAATTCAAATTCCGAATTATTATCTGATCTATTTCTACGACCTGACTGCAATTTTATGCTCCAGTTATGCGTACATGTTGAAATGACAAGGACTTTACAAGAGCTTTACTGACCAGAATAAGGAAACTCCACACGGCAGGATTCAAAACTGTAAGCCTCAACAGTGCGCGGCACATGGCGCTTTAGTGAATTTGTTAGGCTTTCGAGAAGTTTGTAGATATTTAACTTGTCCGATCTGAGCATTTTTTCTCAAGAACGTTTCTTGTTTCCCGAAAAGACACACTTTTTTTTCCTATCCTGTACTGTCCCACTCCTGGGCAAAGGCCTCCCTCCACAAAAGACACACTAACCATTAGTAAAAGTAATACCAACACCAGAACCCCGTTAATATTAATTTGATGAAGTCGCCCCACATAAAGGGGAATGCCCACAGATTGCAGTAATGCGCAGCACTAACAGTTTGTTGCGAACGTTGCCAGCACCGTGTAACCTATTTCCCGTTGATGGACGCTTAATATTTTTGTATTACCTAGTCAGCATGGCCGGGTTTCATTTTCGTTTTATCTAAATTTTAAATGGTTGTGGTTTGCATGTTTTTTGGCGCGGAAATTGTTTTTGCAGAATTGGTTTGGATGTTGAGCTTTTTAGGTTTAATTCTAAACCAATATACAGGCTGTTAGGGAGACCGTGACTGGTAGTTAGCGGCCCGAAAGTCTGACAACCAGTCTTACCAAGGCGTATCCTATTACCTAATGCTGGCACTTCACATGGCGTATTTGTCAAAATTTTCGCGATATTGAATCGAAACAAATTGTTCTTTATGCCTATTGAGATAAAGTTCATTCTGTCTTAATGGTAGAAAGTGAATATTTGCCCAGATCTGCCAACTGTAGTGCCACCATTATACTAACTGGCTTGTGGCGGCCAGACAGGCAGTCGCTCCATGTAAAATACTGGTATTCTGCTGCACCAGGTTAGACTGAAAGCCGACCCCAACATAGTTGGGAAGAGGCTAGGCAGATGATGAAGGGAGATCCTGACATATTTGGATTGCTTACAAAGGTTCCAGTATGTGATTCTAGAATCAGCGTTGATTTTCTATAAAATAGCAGATTCTTTTGTTACACCCAAAAACAAATTCATTGTCGTTTAGAATCAAATACTCCATAATAAAATATTGTATCATGATGTTCCTTACACCGTGTTTTCAACCTTTTGAACGCCAGAACATAAACGTACGCGCGTGCCCTCCACGCCAAGCCACAATTTCACCCACCAGTTTGTCACATATTTGTGTCGTTTGGCGTCCGCGCTTGCTTGTCGCGTATATGTGACAACGGCGTGCAAAAGGTTAACCATAGCAAAAATTCAAAAGCCTAATGATTTCAATTTAACAGATTCTTTGTATTACAGCTCTTTATTTTCTTAACTATACACCGTGACTTTTTAGTCGTCTTACAAAGTTGTTCCACTCAATGTGCCCGACATAAAATAGTTCTAGGCGTGTTTTTTTTTTACCTACCGTAATAGGTACAAAAAGAAAAACATTAGAAAAAAATATGAAACATCCTGTTAATGATGTTTACGTGTCAAACGGGAGAATATACCTACCCAGCGCTCGAGTCCAGTAGATCATCGTTCACAACAGGGTGTTTTAACTACGTCATGCGTCATAATATTGAATAATATTTTTAAATTATTAAAATCTCATAAATACCAATTTTTTAGTGAATGATTAGTAGTCATTGGATACATGAAGTGGGCTGCCGTTGTAAGACGACTTAAAAGTCACGGTGTATGTGAGTTCATGACCTAAGGTAAGCCAATATTTAAGATGATATTATAGTTACTGCTTGTAAGGCTGCAGAGGTAATTTAAAAGTCACTTTGAGTACGATCGGATTTATTTAAAAACTTTTGGAAACTGAAATTGAGTTTAGTAAAAAATACCGAGTAGGTACTTAAAAAATCTAAAAATGTTGACTAGATACAGAAATGTAAATGAGTTTAGGGTAAGGCTTTACCCTAATAACTTAACGCCTGTTTTGACCGAGGAGTTAGACAGAAATTTATCTTTCAAATAGTATGCCCAAATTTTGCCAGTTATGTGTCAGTCCCATGCCAAAAAGACTAGTCTAGTAGTATTAAAAGAAAGTCTCTTTGTAAAATAGTCTTTAAACCTTTTACTACAATGTTTTGCTGTGGGGGGGGGGGGCTGGTGACCTGTAACACAGGCTTCTTCAAAATCCTACTTCTGGCACCAGTCTCTTCCAATGGTGGAATATAACATTAACCAAAAACATTGCTAATTTTTAAGGAAACCAATCTTGTGAAGAGGGAATAAAATAAATGAATTCAATGAAAAAAGAGAGAGCCTAATGCGAATCCAAATACAGACTTCTGGCTACCACTGAAAAATTGATAACGGGAAAACCCTAATAACACTTTGTCTTACCAGGTAATCGAACTTAGGAGCTCACCGCTCAGCACCCGCGCTTTTGCCCATTAGACCAACGAGTCAGGACAAAATCCCGCCAATATCCATTTTCCTATATTTATGTAACATTTTATGTACACACTAAATACAGAAAAGAAGAAAGGAACAGAAAATAGTACAAAGGTGATGCTTATTTCTAAAGAAATCTCTTCCAGCATACCTGCAAAAGGAGATACTAAAAAAAGAGATGTAGACATATATGTATATATTTATGACAATAAACTAAAAAATAATACACTTATCATAATATGTAAGAATACTTATGTTTTGGAAATTGATATATTATTATTTCAGCAGAATATGTAGATGTACGGAATAGTCTTTCTAAATTCAATTACATAGTCATCCCTTAGGAGATAAAACGTGTTAGTACAAGAAAAATATTAGCCTTCCTTTCTGTGTATTTAATCATACATTATTATTTTTTCTTTGTTCTTAAGGGAATACCTGCACGAAAAGAATCTATTTTCGTGACATCCTTAGTGATAAAAAGTTTTGACTTTGACATCTTAAATAAATAAAATTGAATTGTTTGTAATATCAAAATAACAGATTTTTACTGAATGAATATGAAAATATATACGGCACTTATAACAAAACATATTTTTTAAATTTTTTATCTGTGTGTCAGTCTGTTTGTTCCGGCTAATCTCCGAAACGGTTGAACCGATTTTGACGGGAATTTTACTAGCAGATAGCTGATGTTATAAGGTCTAACTTAGTCTACTTTAATTATAGAAAAATAATTAGGGTTCCGTGTAAAAAAATTAAAACCCTTGAAATTGTTAACAAAATCCGATTCAAAAAGGGAAGTATGTAATCATTTTTTATGATAATTTTTCGCGAATGAAGATCATGGGAAACAGCTAGTCGATAGTAAGTTAAGAAGATACATTACCATTTTTAGCACGAAGTTTCAGCAAAATAGAAGTACTTACATTAATATGGCAAAAAAAAGCAAAGGTATTTTGAAGTCTAAACTGCGATTGCCACAAACAGTCCATAGAAGTCTTTATACCTCTTTTTCTCGGCCTAGAAAGAGAAAGTTAAATAGGAAATCCTGGGCGTACCGGCAACAACCTACGTTCGAAAGTCTGAGAATCGGTCTAACATTGTTTACTGGCATCGTCCGCTAACTGAATTCAAAGGACAATGTGGAAGTCATTTTGTGTTATATATTTTGAGTGTTATACAAGGTGTAAACAGACCTTTCACGAAGCCGTGAACCAAGCGTTCTGAACAGTCACGAGCACCAATATGTATACAATTTCCTACATTTAAAAGCAACTTTCGCGAGAAATAACGATTGTAACTTGGAGATGGACTCTTTTTCATAAAAATATGAGTTCCAAAATACTATGTTCGTAACAACATGAAATTGTAATCAAAAAATTGTTAAGTGTTTACATATTGGTGCTCGTGACTTTACATCAAATAAAGTAACTTTACGCAAAAATTATTGCTGGGAAAAGACATAAAAAAAATGGTGGGTAAAGGTGAAAAATCACGTTTTACGGTAGGTCTCAATTTAACACTTAAAACATTGTGCAGTGTGCGGATGGATGCTTTGATAGTACGGAGGTCGGAGAGTGCAAGTGTCTTGCGGGTTTTTTTGGGTATTCCCACACCTATTATAAGCGATAACAAGTATTATGACTACATTTGTTGCGATTAAACGTATCAACAATTTAGTATTTTACCCAGTGCGTAATCAAGTTATCTAAGTGACTTTTGACAGTAACCTCAAACTTAGGTGATAAGGGTCTGATACGTAGCTGTTATTGAAGAAATTAATGTAATTAAAACAGAAATTAGATAAACAGAACTACATATGTAGTTACTTTAATATACACCGTACAGACAAGTACATTTTGATGCAACTTTTTCTTGGGTATCATATTTTAATGACATTTTTCAACACTTAAATTTTTCAACAATAAAGTAAGTTTGTATTGTGAAACAAATATTTGTGAAAAGTGCATGAAAATATTAAGGGTGTAAAAAGACCCTTAACGAAGCTGAAAGGCACTTGTTCTCCACGTCATTGCGATCATTTTTTGTTCTGAACCATACCTGGGAACCTTCTAGTTACGGAGATATTGGAGGTTAAAGTTCCAATTTTTTCACAAGTTTTTTTTAAATACCACTTTTAAAGGTTTTAACTTTACTTTAATTAACTCCATGACCCGTTTACTATTCAAAGGATCCATCAGCACTAAGTTTTGAGTGCGTTACATTGAGTTTTACCGTAAAACGTGATTTTTCACCCCAAAAAAAAAAGTCGTTACCCAGCAATAATTTTTGCGTAGAATTACTTTGTTTGATGTACTGAATGCTTGGTCGACGGCTTCTTGAAGGGTTTGTTTACACCTTGTAGGTACTTGTAGGACATTGTCAACCTAAAATAAGTGCATTAAAATCCACTTTTCGAGCAAATATTTGTTCAAACCTACCTACAAAGTAAGGATACAGAACTAAGCACCGTGTAAAAACCTCTTTTACCGCAACAAATAAAACCATGAACGGTGTCTACAGGTACACAGTTCCCCATACGTACGATTGTTCCCTCTAAGCCCTCCACCCTCTCGCACAAAAGATTACGTCATATTACGTATGTTTAGGGTGGCTTGAGTCGTTAGGGCTTCGCTGGAGCACCGGAAAGACTCGAGCGTTCACTTGAGGAGTATTCAACCCTTTGAATATGATGCCTATCTGCTTAACGGGTCTCGATAAGGTAAAGGTGGAGGTTACTTGAGGCCTACTAAAAATTTAATAGTATTAGTATTTGAGGTTTTTTTTTCGAGAATCAGAATCAGAACTTTATTTGCTTTGAATGTAGGTATAGGTATAAGATGTTGGACATTAATTAATGAGATCGGCTACAGTCTACCTGACGCCGTGCAAATTATTACATTAATTAAAATATCAATACAAACAAAATTATGTCAACAAAACATAACAGAAATTAAAGTGAAGTCAAAACTTTTAGAGGTGATGATTTTCTTTTTGATGACGATGATTTTAGAGATGAACTTTTTGATGATGATGATTTTAGAGATGAACTTTTTGATGATGATGATTTTAGAGATGAACTTTTTGATGATGATGATGATGAAGTAATTTTTTTGGTTATTTTAAAAGATAAAAATTGAAGTCATTATAAATAATTATAGGCTTTTTCATAAGATTTAGGTATAAAAACCTCATTATAAAATAGAGACAATCATTACTATGTTTATGTGAATAAAATGAAGTATTCAAAGGAGTTAATATATACAGTTGCTCTTTATAAAATTTCCCGTTCAATAAAATTAAAGCCGCAAGCGTATGCTTTATTCATTAGCGTTATTTACATTTACATTGCAAATAAAGATTTTCATATCAGACAAGAGGAAGCTTCGCCTGCGGCCACACATCATACATGTGGGGCTGTGGACTCTGAATGCCAGCTTCTCATTTTCGCGTATCTCCCTTTGCAAACACAAATTGATTTCACATCATGAGCCATAGTTGGGGCTTGCTTCTGTTTGGTTTGATTCAACGTGATTGGTAGCTGCACCACTGGCTAAGCGTGTATTTCATTGATGGCATCCCAAGTTCGATATTTCTGATAAATAGGTATTGGAATTTTGAATGGTTTAGAAATACAAACATGACCTTAGTCATGTTTGTATTTCTAAAGAGAATACCTAGATATGTTCAGTATGAACACATTTCATTGGTCATGGTATGGATTCCTTGTAACGGGTCTATCGTCAACACAAAGCCTCATAAAATTTGCCACACTCCGGGATTGAAAAAACTTAAAAAAAAGTTTAAGCATATTTTTTTTTTAAGTTTCATTTTATTGTCGGTAAGCTTAATACTATGAAAATTAATACGCAGGAGAAAATTGTGTAGGATATTACAACTAAAAATGGAGAAATAAAAACTTTTTGTGCAAAAAAACTGAACTAATCAAACAAAATTCACCAACTTCTGAAGCTAGAGTTATTTTTTACTTTTTGGTGTTTTTTTTGTTTTATTTTTTGCAAAAAGTTTTTTATTTTTCCATTTTTAGTTATAATATCCTATACAAATTTTTCATGTGCATTCATTTTACATTTTTTTAAATACATGTCAAAGCAATAAGCGTATCCCCAATAAAATGGAACTGGCATAACTGGCGAAATTTATGGGTATTTATACCCCTTCAAAGCATAAAGGCGGTGTTATGGAATTGTGTAAATAATACATATCCAAGCGAGTACAGCAATTACGGCAGACTTACTGTCTATTATTGAAGATTTCCATTATATATCTTCGAAGATCAGCATCAGATATTCACCAAATTTAAACGGCACCACCGCAAAATAATATTCTTCCGAAAAACATAAGAATCATCCAAATCGGTTTACAATTGGCCAGGATATCTCTGAACATACATCCAAAAAAAAAGTTTAAGAAGTCGGCTAAAAAAAACATTTCATGCATATTCGCTGCGCTTACGACTAGACTAGTCAGAATTTTGTGTACTGTCTTCATTAGTCCATTCGTACTTGATGCAAAAGTCCATAACTCTCTTAAAGGAAGATCGTTGGAAGTGATTGCTGTCCATTTTCTTGGGATCTAGTTTGAAAACTTGTAAATGACAAACATTTAAAGCCAGCTAACGACTCAACTTTCATACCTTGAAAAGAACAGTTTTAGTTATTCGAATCTTTCGCGTATTGTGAGAAGTTCATTGTTTGTAATGGTTGAAAATATTTGCCATATTTTTTGTGATCAAGCTCAATTTGAAGTTAAGCTTGCTTTGAATAGTATTTTTTGTTTGAATATTTTCGTCAGTCGTCTAGACTACTAAGCTAAGTAGCTGTAATTCTGTAAATCAGTTTCGTAATCAGAATCCACATTTAGACCTATAATTTTGTTTTATTTCATTACCTACATTGTGCTATGGAAAATCTCTCTCCTTATTACATGAAACTTACAAGCCTACCAAAATGTAGTTGGGCCATACACCTCTGCCCACCATATGTTTGGTATTGATCATAACCCAGCTTAGATTTATTATACGATCCACGGAAATACCGACACTATTCGATATTTATTGTCCCATGAAGGTTCAACATAAGCCGTAATATCCACATTTATGTCAACCCAAAATATACAACACAAAAATAAACAAAACTTTCGTTTTTACATTCCTAACTTACAACACAATACGGTGTTTACCAACATTTCCGCTTTAGCTGTGAAAAATGTAGGTGTGTATATGAAAAATATATTTTGATTTTAGTCAAGTAAATCCGGGTTTTATCGCTAGCCCCGTACAAAGTTAGAAAGGATGATTAATGAGCTGTATAACAAGTCAGGTTCATATGTAGCAGAATCGATTACCCTTTGGCGAACTGGAAAAATTGCTTATACGTGCGATACGGACGTTGTTTTATTACCTGGCAATTTTTTTCATCGAATGAAATCATTTAGGTAGGCCATTCGTATTTTAAACTAGCCTATGCTTGTGGCTTCCCCCGCGTCGAGTTCGATAATTGTACTACGGGATCGTGCTGCCGAAATAAAACGTATCCTATGTGTATCCAGGTTATACAAGGTGTAAACGGACCCTTCACCACGCATTCTATACATCAAACTAAGCAGCTCCACACAAAAATTATTGATGGGAATCGACTTTTTTTTTGGGGTGTAAAATCTCGTTTTACGGTAGGACTCAATGTAGCGCACTCAAAACATTGTGCTGATGGATGCATTGTATATATAGGACGCGCGTCGTGGAGATACTAGGAGCTTTAGTTAGTCATTATAACATTGGCTATCTGCCAGTAAAAATCCCGTCAAAATCGGTCCAGCCGTTTCGGAGATTATCCGTTTGAATCGGATTTTGTTAACAATTTCAAGGGTTACTATTTTTGCACGGCACGGCACGGCGGTATTTTTTATTGGCACGGAACCCTAATTATTTTTCTAAAATAAAAGTAACCTATGTCAGACCTTATAACATCAGCTATCTGCCAGTCAGTCTCGTCAACGAACAGACAGACAGACAAAAAGTTAAAAAAATATGTTTTTGTTATTAGTGCCGTATTTATTTTCATATGAATCCAGTAAAAAGCTGTTATTTTGATATGACGAACAGACACTTCAATTTTATTTACATATTTGTATAGATGTATAGATTTGGTGAATAGCTTCTATGTATCTGTTAAAGTGATAACAAAGTTCGACCCTGTTGAGGCGCTCCTTAAGTGCAGAACTTCTATATTTTCAATTGTACACTGTAAATCGCACAAGTTTGTACTACTCAGGTCTTTAGGTGGCAACTTTGGACATTAGGTGTCACCTGTGGCTTTATTTACGCCTCTATACCTAAGAGGAGCTAGAACATAACACTTAGAAACACATACTAAATATTTCTGGAAAGGCAATAGCTTTAATTGAAGACGTGGAGAGAGGCATTTGAACTGGTGGTCTAGACATGAAGTAATAAAGCAATATTGTTTTAATATTCTTTAGTGTTGGAATGAGATAGAGCTAGATGTCCTGTATAGCTTCATCTCTTTTCCACATTGATGTGACATTAAAACAATAGTGCTGAAAGACATTATGGTAGCCCCTCAGGAGTGGAACAGAGTTTTTATTCCTAAGTCTAAATGGTCCCACTGCTGGGCAAAGGCCTCTCCATAGCCTTTCACACTTCTCTCTCACAAACGCCTCTAAGTCAGGCTAGTGAGGCCAGCTTTTTCTAGAAGACCACGCCCGTCTTCTGGCACCCACTGCGTGACGACTAGCCCATCGGTCCTGATGCATTCTACAGACATCCCGCCCAGTCCCACTTCAACCCAGCAGTCTTATTGCCCACATCGGCGATTCCAGTTTTTGAGCGTATTGTGGTATTGCTAATTCTGTCGCTGAGGTTAATGCCCAATACGCTACCTTCAATCGCCCTTTGCCTTGAGTTTGAACTTTTACGACTCGGTCAGGGACCAATTTTAGCAGAGATAAGCTAGTAAAAAAAAAACTAGCTTGCTAATAATAATGACTATGTTGCATGTTGTAAAAAATGAACATAAACTAAAGTTTTTTTTCATTGAATCTTTCTTTTTTTGCTTGGTTTCACTTCTATTTCGGCCTCTTTGATCGAAAGACAGAAAAGTGAATAAAATGCCGCTACCGTCGTGCCGCGTTGGCCGTCAGACTAGCATATCAATAATCCCCACAAAATCTTACATCTTGCCCATTAAGATAAGAAGCTTAGCTTGCTTCCTGAATAAAAAAAAATTACGGTAGGTACCTACAGAAAATAAAATGTTTTTTTTTTGTCTTTATTGTGAAGTTTTTAATTATCATTTTAATGTACTGTACTGTTAAGTCCAGACTATCGGATCTTAATACCTCCTTTATTTATAATATTATGATTAAGTATTTTTATAATTTTCCATTAACAACGCAAATATAATAAAAAAAATTCAAAAAGAATTTAAATATAATCCTTTTGAATATTACGGCTACCAGTTTAATTCAGATAATTTATTTCAATTTACTTGCTCTCAATCTCTATTTACTTACAAACCTATTTTGTTTCCATTTTATATGCCTTCTCTATCAATCGAACCCGGGCTGTGCCTTAAGAACTCCCCAAAGTACGCAACGTAATGGATTTGGTAAAATAATACGAGAATTTGTGTGTACTTTTTACTCGGGAAGGGTTTGGATAGGTACCCAAACTACATATATGCCTATCTCTCTGGGTTGGTTTAAAGATGTTATTGTTTTTACAAGATTATGGTTTTAAGTAAAGTGCTTTTTGATTTTATTTTAATTAGAATTTATATTCTCCTTTCGGTCTATAGGGAAGTAAGATTATAACTCATTAATTTGTCCTTCGATTCGCTTGTACACCGTACCGGTACGGTTCGTTATAGAAAAGTTTCTGAATGAGGAGGTCGACCCGGTAAATGAATTGTGGTTATTCGATAGTACGAGGAGAATGCCTCTGTCCCTTTCAAGATATTATATGGGTTCGGCAATTATGTCATGTTCATTTCTCCGTATCTAGTATATATGTAACAGAGACTGGATCCAATCTACCATGTCCATTTGTATACAAGATGTCAATAGCAATAGTTAGCTATCTATTTGTGTTCGTGAACCATCCAACCGAGTTTGTAACCATCTACTTGAAATATCAAACAGTATCTACACACACTGGCCACAATTGATTGCTTGTCTATGTTCGTTTTTAAAAAGAACATTCTCCGCAGAGGTTTCATTGGATTTTTAAAAGAAAAATTGACTGTTGTTCTAATTAGTCCAGTTCATGAATTTTAAACAAGTTCTATGTGTACACGAATGTATGTAAATACCTCAGTAAAAAACAAACTCAAAGTCCATTTCCTTTTGTACGAATGCCCCAACATTTCCACTCGATGTGATATTATTATTTACGGCGCCTGCTCGCGTGTAAGGAATAATAATGTGCTGTTGTAATAATTTTCCGGACGACACATTTATCATAATATTGTTTAGGTATCTAGAGGTGATAATAAAGCTATAAATACCTGTTTGGCAAAATTTTATAACTTCATGTAAATTAATTGCATTTTTAATTGATAATGGGTAGTTTAATGAAGTATTTCGATCACAGTGCTATTATGCCAACTGCACAAGTTGCTAAGGAGTAGATTTGACACTTTAATTATTTTACCGCCATTTAAATTCCGTCCCTAAAGTTCAATATGGCCGATCTCATCGATAAACATTTTTAATTATAACAAGACTCCCTAATTTTACTCGAGGGAAAAGTAGGAAGGGTTTTCATTGAAACGTCAAGCAAAATTGATGGGCTCGCCGTGTGCCGTGACCAATAGTCGTGGGGCGTTTGTATCGTTGGGTCGCGTCAGTCGAACGTCCGGAGTCAGTGTGGCCACACGCTTGTTTACTGTGGACACGTCCTGTCACGCGGTCACCACGTGGGCACCGCACGTGACAAAACAACTTTTGAAATCAAAAAAATCGAACGCGTATCTGGCCTTCTTGCTTCCAATTTTTTTTTTGATCTGTCAAAGTTTGGCGCGAATTTTTAATCTGTCAAAGTGAAAATAGTGATGCGAATTTTTGTCATGAGAAAAATAGTGATAGTTTTGGAATTTGTTTGTACTTTTTGAGTCATGGACAACATGTGTGGTATTTGGTACCTCGTTCTCTGCTTCCTGGCTCTCCCGGGTCCTTCCTGCAGTAACTCAGATAATTTAGGTTGGTGTTAGATTTATTACTAACATAATTACCGGTATATCCGCAGCTTGTGGGTAATGGCGCTTTGCTTAATACCACTCGTTGAAAGCGTTTTAATGCTTTTAGATATGTAATATTTGTTATGACTATTAGTGTTATCACGTTCTGTTAATTGCCTCATTGAACGAGGTTATTATTAGTAGTGATGTTTTTATTAGTTTAATGTGTTTGTTTTAAATTAATTTTAAAGTAATGGCATGCAATCAGTTTTAAATATTTACGCAATTACAACGCTTTATTAGTTCAATAAATGTGTATTGTGTTTAATTATCACTAATATCTTATTACATAGTAGATCATTAGCATAATTTGGTGCAATTATAGGTTTTATTCTCTTAACGATAAAAGTTATAATTGCTTGTTTAATTGGATCTTTTAAAGTTTTAGTTTGTGCCATGAACAAGATATGTTGTGTTAATGTTGTTTTCTAGTGTTCATTATAGAGGACTAAGTACTAGTGTTAGGCAATGTTAGTGCTTATATAAATCTATTTACTTTAATAATCTAGTTAATATTATTGCTAAGATTCTAAAGCCGATTGAATTGCTCTTCTTTCATCAATTTCTGCTTCAACATTATAACTGCTGAATAATTAAAGTTTACTTTGTGAATGTTTCAGATATTCATTTACTGTAGACGTAGAAATGTTTTACATTTCAGTATCATAAACTTGTATTTTAAAGAACTGCTCGTATTTGAAGGATAATATTTTGTAGAACCGTATACAGTTTATCATGGTAGAGAAAAAGCGAGACTACACCCACATCCTAAATTAAACAAATATGTGTTTTAATTAAAACAGCGTCCATAATTCGAGCTACCCTAGGCTAACATATGCTCCGCTATTTAGCTCAGTTAACAACGTGTTTTGGCAACAGAAATTACGCAAACAGCCTCACTCGCGGAATTAAAACGTTTGCCAGTAATTCGCAGCAAAGCCTTTGGATAATCACAACATCAGTTGCTACGTACGTAGCGCTACGAGGCTACGAATCTTTACTACGCCGTAGCGTTCAATTGGGCGGCATGCGAGTTACGATCTTGCATAATACTCAAGTTCCATTAACTCAAGTGGAGTTCAAGTTTGGAACTCAATTAAACTTTTCTTCTATTATGTTAATGAAGCACGCATACAAAAAAAGTGGCCAGTTCCCTCTTCAAAGTTAATAAATTATAAGATAAGACGTTTTATTCTCTTCCAATGCTAATTGTAAGGAATATGTTGCATTTTTATGAGCAGTGGAATAATAAGAGAATACCTTTGCGATTTAAAAATGTTCTCGGGAAACATTCTTTTTTTGAATCAATCTTTCTTTGACGTGATTATTTTAAAATTAATTGAATGATCAATTCGGTACTTTGACTAGGAACGATAATATTATTCTTTTGAACGGAAGTTAGTAATAAACATCGATAGGTACGTGTCTGATATCTTTACGTGAAGTAATGTCTTGTTGTAATGTAACGGCTAAAGATGGGTGTGAACATAAACTTCAGATTAGCCGGCTAAACTTAAACTTAGGTGGGTCGTGGGGCTTTCAGGACCGGGACCGCGGTCCCGGATTACCACATTAATGCAATGATTATTTTTGAGTAGTATTTCGGGACCACAAACAAAAGAAACAAAGTTATGTCACGGGAAAGTACGGTCAACCAAATAATTTAGAAGTTAAACTAATAAAAGTATTTTTATAAAACGATAAAATATTTCGTTCATTTCAAAAATGGCATCCTTCTATTAGAATTCATTATCATCATTTCAGCCTAAAACGTCCACGTCCAAACGTCCACTTAGGCCTCCCCCAAGTGGCCAGCGTCTCGTATCCAGCGGATCCGCGCAACCTTCACCAGGTCATCGATCCACCTAGTGGAAGGCCTTCCAACGCAACGTCTTCCGTTTGTCCCAGGTAGACATAATCGTCTACAACTTCGAGTATAGAGTCTCCGATCTTG
This sequence comes from Noctua pronuba, assembly GCA_905220335.1. Classification (NCBI taxonomy): domain Eukaryota; kingdom Metazoa; phylum Arthropoda; class Insecta; order Lepidoptera; family Noctuidae; genus Noctua; species Noctua pronuba. The sequence goes on along the minus strand of LR999900.1, from coordinate 5,930,913 downwards.
ATAGGAGTGGGTTTTACTTGGGCATTCAAAATGACCTTGGTTTTGTCTATGTTCATTTTAAGACCCACTCTTTCGGAAGCTCTCCTGAGGTCATCGAGCATAGTACTGAGGTCCTCCGTGGTCTCTCATATCGTCGGCAAACCGAAGGTTGCCCTCTCCAGTCCAGAAGTAGTCTATCTAGTGTATCAGAATTAAAGCTAAAAAAATCTTATCTAAACATACAAAATTCAAAGTCCTGACTGAATGACTGACTGACTGACTGACTGATATATCAACGCACAGCCCAAACCGCTGGTCCTAGAGACATGTTTGGAGGGTGTACACTTTGTGAAGAGTAGGTATCCACTAAGAAAGGGTTTTTCGAAATTCCACCCCTAAGAGGGTGTGGAAAATGGGGTGTTGAATTTTCTGTGAAACTTTTTATTACTGCAGACGATTGACTTGAAAAGTGTACATACTTTTCAGTTAAAATTATGAGATACGTGTATCACAGTTTTTTTTTTTTTACCGTGACAAAGGTGTGTGATGGGTCAAATAACATGCCAACGCCACATAAAGAAGCAACTGTGCAATAGATGTGTGGCAGAGAGACAGTACTACGTGCGCGCAAATCATATTCTTCATACTTCTCTCTCTCTTCTCATGATTGATATATTATTTTATTGTATAGCTACAACTATCCCTTTGTAAGTGTTACTAAATAATATTTTCCATTATTTTGTACCGGTACTGATAATTCATGTAATTGTTGATCAAAATATGTACTATATCAGTTGTGTTAACTGTACTTTAACTTCTTTTTTCTTGTGGTCCCACAATACTACTCAAAAATAATTATTGTATTTTTAGGTGTAATTCAGGACCGCGGTCCCGGTCCCATATGCCCCTCGACCCACTTAGGTTAGGTTAGGTTAAGTTTAGCCGGCTAATCTTAAGTTTATATTCACACCTAGCCGGCTAATCTTAAGTTTATGTTCACACCCATCTTTAGCCGTTACATATACATAAACGAGAATGGAATTGAATCTAGTTATATTTGGAAACAATGGTTTTCAAAATGATGTAGGTAGGTAGGTAGGTATGTAAATAGACGTATACATCTTTTTTACGGACATTTAACCGCACCTTCGCATGCCAATGGTAATAATTTGAATTGACAGTGCCTTTATGTCGTAGCAGTAAGGTGCGTTTTTGCAGTTTAAGTGCTACCCTGCCGTGAGGCTCCCATGGGGGCAGACAGGAACCACAGCAAGCCACCAGCTACGATCCTTACGCATTTTTTTATCAACCGTTTTTTTTTGCTTTATACGTCGGTTAGGTTGGGTCTGCATATTATAAATATAGATATAATTGACATGACCACTATTATTAAACACATTAATTTTAACAAGATTCCACTACAGTAAACGCAACTGATGAAAGCGGCGTTTCCTTTGTAATTGATAGGTTCTATAAAGTTGCCGGCAACCTAGCCGCTAGTGTAGGCTGTGGTAAACAAACCTTTGATGTTGCCGACAAAATCAACATGTACGGTAGTTGTGAATACTCATGAATAGCCAATTAACGCTAGGAGCCGTTCTTTTGTTAACGAAACAATTGTTTTGTTAGTTAACTTAAGTGTTGGAATCAATTGTTGCTAAAAACATTGAAAATTTTGATGGAAATTATTGAATTTTGTTTTGTTGTTCCTATTGTGTGTTGCTCTTGAGGTGGACGCTAATTTAAATTGGTTTTTGGTTGTTTTTGTCGAAAGGTACTGGTTAGCTCTTGAAAGCTATTTGTATTGTTTAATTTCCATTAATATCCTGAAGTTATTGTTTATTCAGCCCAGTTAGTCTATTACTGGGCGTACTTACTTTAACGGAAACATACTGCGTTGGCTTGCTCATTTTTTTTTAATTTTTTTATTTAACAATTTATGTACACACTAAATACAGAAAAGAAGAATGGAACAGAAAATAGTACAACGGTGATGCTTATTTCTAAAGAAATCTCTTCCAGCATACCTGCGAAAGGAGATAATAAAAAAAGAGATGCAGACATAGTGTGTAAAAGAAGAAAAAAAAAATTTATCATTACTAACACAACTTTTTATTTAAAATATTACCATATTTTTCTTTTCAATTTATGATCGTTGGTGGACACATTTACAGGAACAAATCTTGAATACCCCGCGCGGGAATTGACCCGCCATCTAAAACGCGGTAAGCTTATCACTTAGTCACTGCGCTACTAGAGCTATCGCTTGATTCTACTTGTCGGCGTAACGAGGTACAGTCACGAGCAAGTTTCTAAGTAGTTTTCTTTTACTGTATTGATTGCAATTTCATGTCAGAACATAGTATTTTTAAAGTAGATACCCACATTATTATGGCATAGGTTTTTAGTTTCAAAGTTGTAATTGTCATTCTATGAGAAAATTAAAATACTTTCCAATTTAGGTAAATATAATATTATATTGTCGTTTATTAATTTTTCTTACTTACTAGTTACATTTTTAAATATTTTTATCAACAAAAATTATATAAAAAACATTTAAAAATATAAAAGATACCGGTATCGGGAACAGGGTCCAAGCTCGTGATTTTCATCATCTGCCAAACCTTTTCAGGGTTCCGTAGTCGAATGGCAAAAAACAATACCCGTATAGACCGCTCGTTTGTCACAGCCACTTTATTCCGAAACTATTAGGACTACACAGTTGAAACTTGGTAGGTAGATGTACCTATTCTATGAACCGCTTTACGATTTTTTTACCAACTTGGAAAAATAACTTCCAATCCGGAAAGACTGGAAGCCGACAGTCTTTCCGGATGCAGCTGAATACCAGTATTTTAAATGGAACGTCTGCCTATCTGACTCCTACAACCCAGTTACTGTACTGTATTAAAGTTAAAATTGCAATATGTAAGTATAACTGACGCTGTAAGTTCATTGTTTAGAAGTTCTAAAGTTTCTTTTGGCTTTTAAAACTTTAGCGAGAATACACTTAAGATTTTCCTCTCATTCCAAGTTTCTGTTAACTTCAGACGTAAGCCCAAGTGGCCAGTAACATATCTTTGCATTTTACACAGAAGTTTTTTTTAACACACCTTATTTTTACTGGAAAAATGGAATTTTCCATTAAAAAAAAAAAATTGTTGTTTCTTTACTGTAAATGGTTTCTAATATTTATTTGTGATGCCAGGGTTTAGTAAAAACCTGTTATTTTTAAAATATATAACAAAAAATAAAATGGCATCGTTAGTGCTGATTTCAGCCATGCGCTAAAATATCCTTGTAGAGCGTAGAAAGAAAAAAAAAAGAAAGAAAGAAAACATATTTATTTGGCACATGCCACAGATGCACACAACAAACAAATAAAAAAAAACTGAAATCAACACAATAAAAAACTAAAAAAACAAAAACTAGTAGAGAATATCCGCTAAGTACATCAACAAATAATAATAAAATCTTATCTACGAAAGTAAGCCATTAAAACAACGCAGTTTCACCTCAATTTTAAAATTCGAACTTCCGACCGTACCGATTACTCTCACCCAAAACTGGATCAAACTAATAACGCCCTAACACTATTTGTACAGCTAATTCCAGTTTACAATGATGAAAATGTAAATGTAAGTGCCCGCAGCACCAAAGCCACGTTAATTGATGAATTTCACATAAGCGGACAAAGGTTATGCGTGATACCGGGGCCTCACCCACTCGTAAATTAATTAAAAACGTGACAACCGCAAATTTAGCCCTTTTCATGCCGTGACGGAGTAGAGTAACGAAACAATGGCGGTTATGTTTTGAGGGCAAAGTTTTGCGCGATTTTAATGTTAATCATGTTCGATGTGTCAAAGGTGGAATTTTTGATGTTCTGCGTGTTGCAAAATATGATATCTTGAGTTTTTGTTTGCGTGTTTTTATGATCCGTGTCATGTTTTCGATCATGCGCGCAAAAACGATGAAGGCCAAAGTTTTGAATATTGAAGATCTGAAATTAGATACCTAATATCGAAACTAGTTAACAGAGGTTAAATAAAAGCAGTGAAAGAAATTCGGAGGTGATCAAACTGACGCGATTAGCCGCATGATTTCTTTTACGTTCAAACAAAATACTTTTATAGTTGTGTCCCTCATGGTATTCGTCTCAATGTGACCAAAGCTTGACGTAGGATTTTTTCCCATTTTCGCTGCCACTTAATTCGATTTCGATCAAACGCGCAAAAACAGTGAGGTCAATGGTTTCATTGCATATTCATAGAGATACGTATCTTAATTATACAGATGCGTGCTGTTTGTATTTGGTTTAATCCAATATCTGAATGTTTGTTTTGGACAATTTCGGAGCCCACAATTTCAATATAGCCTAGCCTACCTTCACCTGTATTTGTCGAGGTCAAGCATTTTGCCCGGTGATCGACATTCGATTAAAGCTTTTTTTAGGGAGCATATAGGTAGTATAGATGAAGATAGAGATAGTAGAAAGTATAGTATATAGTCTGTAGATCTTTGATCTTCTACAAACAAGGGGCTCAATAACTATTCAAACAATGGAAAAACTTATCGTTCTCAGCATTAAAAAACAAAACGTATAAGGAATCGCATGAAACGTTTCGTTTTACCAAAAAAACACGTACCTATCACTATCGCATTTTCCTTTCATGACTAAACAGATTCGAGAAAACGACCCGAAGCAAAAACTGCGATAAATCTCTTTCCATAAAGATGGTTCCGTAATGGACAGAGCGAGAATCAAACGAAATATCACGCATAAATAATTTAAACTTAAGATAAATTAGCATAAGTCTCATCTTTATGAGAAAACGGTGCTCGGCCATTAACGTTAAATAAAACAAAATTTATTACAAACTCATTTCTTGACATTCTCCTTTAAATACGACACAGGCAGAGAAAATATAATTTGGTGCAAGAGCGAAATACGACGTGAGAAAAAACAAACACTTATGTATGAGAAACGTGACAATTTGATTACGAATATTGCGCTAACATTAGCTCGCATTACACAGGGTATGATGTTACAAAAACATATTTATTTTTTATTTTACTTCAGACGAGATGTCTGAACACAATGCTCGTCAAATCTTAGAAATATTCTCGTGTGTTTGCCAAAACTTTTATGTCACACGTCGTTTCTCCGTTATTAGTAAAAATATTTTTGCTGTTTTCTGGTTTTTGTCATTCAAAATTTTATATATTTTTGAAATTATATTTCGTCTTGTTTATTTGGTGGGATGTCTAGTCTTGGTTTAATGACTTGCAGTCTTTATACTTTAAATTAGATTAAAAGTACCTCAACTAATGTGAGTACATTAAAAGTATGGCCATAACTTTCTAACTTTTATGACTAAAATAAATGGAAGAAGTTTGTAACGAAGGTGAGTAGTTAAAAATTATGATGTTGTAAACACTAATGAGCAGGTTGGTATTATTCTTACCTGAGTATGTACGTAAGTTTTCACCCCTTAACATGTTCAATGTAGTGTGTTTCATTTACTAACGTGGCACACCCTACGGCTTTTGCCGCGCCCTATATATTATGTATTTTTATTTTGCGCTATTCTACAAGTAGTTTTTTTCCTTTATAATATACATAATTAATGAGCAATTAGTATTTAAAACGAGTTAGCGTGGTCCAGGGAATAGCATAAACGGATTCCCCAAATATTACCATTTTTGATACCATTATTTCACTTACTGCTCCCAGATAAAATTTATTATATCCAAGTCTGATATATTGGTAAACACAAAAAGAAAATATAACAAAAAATACAGGTAAAAACTAACACCTACTGAGCGGGAAACTCCGGCCATTCTTTGCCGTCCATTGACGCTTGTTCGCATAATAAACAAAAGCTTTGCCGTTCATTATTAGACTCTATTCCATACCAAACAGAGTTAAAAATTTGAAAGCACAATACATAAGCTTATAAAGGTCGGGACTGCGGTCTCGGGATTATAATACGATCACCAATCCACTGACTAAGCGCGGTGTTAATGGCGAAAATGCATCAGAAGTGGGATAATCCTAAGACTAACATTGAAGAAAACTGCGACTTAGAAAAGACATCAAAGCTTTCTGCACTTTACAGTTTGTTTAAAAATATATCTTTTAAATACATATAACTATACCAATATTTTCAATTACATAATTTTGTTGTGGATCCTACTAAAGCTGAGGCAATTCCAATTCCAACTGAAATAAACTCTAAATTCGGTCCCTAGCATTGAGCATAATAAACAAAGATTTGCAAAATCAAGACATTCCTAAAATTCTTCCAAAAATTGAAACGACAAACGCTACCTTCAAACGAGTTCGAATAAAAAGAATCATGACACTAGAAGTGACACCAACCACTGAACTGTCGCATGTCGCTTAAAATCCCGCAAAAGTGCACCTTCTTGTACAAACACAGCACAGCTATGTACTTTTGAAGCTATGTGCAGAAATATTTTCTTTGTTTACCCCTGTGTATATGTGCATAAAACATGAAGTCCTTGGTTTAAACACACAATATTGACTGACCTACATTGCGCCGAGCAGCTTGTTAAATAGAAACTATTAATAAATAACTGTGTGACCTATATACTTACATAATTATACATAGGGGGTTAGCTTGTGTTGAAGAGGGGATCAGTCAAGCTTTAAGCTGCAATGACTATTCTCTATGATCGATCATAATGGAATCCGTTTTCGCTTAATATTGAAACAACATAGCTCCATGTTAAATACGTGTTTGAGAACTCTGGTCATCTCAGGGCATTTAAATCAGAAGCTGGTTTTTAAAGTAAAAGATTCAAATTAAATTAGCGAAATTCCACATACATACATGATGGGTATTGATATGTAAACATAATGTAAAAAAAAATCAGGGCCAATAAAGTCTGCGGAGTGTCGCTAGCTAATCTAATTTGATAGATTATATTTTAATTAACAGATCAGTTTTTTTCGGTGTTCAGCTATTATTTTACAAAAAAAAAATGTTCTTTATGAGTAATCACAAAATGAACAGAGTATAGCAAACGTAATGTTGATTACAGTAGAGTATGTTACTGCTAATTCATTTCGTTTATCCCATATACTCTCGAATGACACCCGAGGGAATCAAAAAGTAAACAAAACTGGTGGGATTTTCCTTGTCGAAAAACACACAAATGTACCTTAGAAAATTAAGTACAAGTACAGAGGTATAGGACACACTCACATACATGTATATTTAGAGCATTTTAAAAGAAAATTTCGCGATACGTTTGAAATGTGCCCTCTGATCCTACGATTCCCTCTGGGACAATAAAACCCGGCTAAAAGTAAATAGGTATTCTGTTCGGTCGGTATGTTAACATTCAGGAGCACCTTTGTATCCCTTGGGATAATACGTGAGGATAATGTCAGGCACTGTTATTATATAACAAGGATGATTCCGTTACGGACTGGCTTCGCGAAACTTTAGTGGTCGGCGAGGTAAACGAAATGTCATCTCTCTAGTTTTTTGGGAAGCATTTTTTGTGTTATTTATTGGTGGAACGTTATTTTTTAGGGAGTTCTCCTAGTCATAGTGGTGTATTACACTTATTCACTTGTATCACAGTCTATAATTGTGTTATAAAAATCGTTCTTTTATTTGTCTGTCGTTTGAAGATGATAAAAACAGACATCATTCTGTTTCTGTCATCTTCAAACGACAGACAAATAAAATAAATAAGACAGATTTTTGAATTTTCTTCATTTGTTTGAATAAAAAAAAAAAAAAAAAAAGTTTAACATTATGAATGCACATTTTTAACCGATCTATATCAAATCTCATGTTAGAAATCTAATCTTTTAATTAAATTTACTGACCACAAATTAACCTAAAATTGTAAAAACTGAGTCCAACAGAATTTGCGTACCATACATTATTTCAGGATATCAGGACACTCGTTACAAGTAACTACTTTATTATCTTCTCATCGAGTGCAGATAAAATACTTTACGTATATTTTACGATCACTACGATGAAAATGAGTATATTTACGACTAGGTCTGATATTTGTAGTAAAATACAAAACGACATGCATTGGCTACAAATTCCGTTTTAAATCGATGATGAGTAAACTCAAACCAATTAAATTGATGGCTATTCAAAAACGATAAATTAAACAGACTAACGAGGCCCTGTCGGATAATAATCTAGGGTTTTGTAAACCATTAAAAGGCTTTAGGATCCCATTACAAAGCTACCTGAAAAACACACAGGGTTATTCACATCATGCAAAATAACAATGGTGGGTATAAAACCTTTTCATTCACACCAACAATCTTTGACCCGAGGTTCGTTGACATAAGCCAGAGGCACAAACATTTACCTGTGTACAAACCCAAATAAACCTGCCACCTAATACCTTTCCCAAACATATATTTGCCTTCTTACAACCTAGACCTTATTAACACTAGGAAAACCAGCCAACATACCACGAATAACAAACATTCTGATAAGGGCAAAACAGACCCAAATATACAGTTGTGGAAGTGTCCTTTAAACTCGGAATTCCGAGTCCCTTACCCAAATTCCACTCCAATTAACCCCTAAAAACTGTTAGTTGGCGCCGAAATCCTAATTTTATTTATATTTTTTGACCTTCAAAGTTTTAGAAGCCTTCTCGTGTAAACGAAAAGGAACTATAATGTATAGAGTAAACAAGCTACGGAAGGATTTGTTAAAGTAAATTGTAGGTATATCATGCTTATTGTGACAGTTTTAGGTGTCCTAACTAAACAATTTTATGTAAGTTAAAGTCCCTTTTGTTGTGTCAATTTGTTAAGTATCTTTGTTTGTTTGGAGCCTTGGAATTGGAGAAAAGAAAACAGTGTTTATCACCTGTTTATTGTTCCGCTCCGGTTGTAGGATTTAATGAGGACGTTGAAAAGGGAATATTATTATTTTACTACAAACAAAATAATCGTTATTTTTGTCTAGCTTTCGAATTGACGGCTATTATCGTAAATATATTCTTAATAGCACTAGCTTTTTTCACGACTTTCTTCCTTCAAAACTTTGTACATACATACATTTTAAAACCTGCGCTTACACGTTCCAAAAAAAAAAGTTTACTTAAGTTCCTAAACACATTTTCGACCCTATAATAGTTGACCTTTCCAGGTATGTCCAATCGAGACAGGGGTCTAAAATCCGGCAGTCAGTTCCCGTCAATCACGCACGGGTCGGAAATCAAATAGCACGTTATTTGGTTGTTGGAAACAGTTTGTATCCGAATTGAACTTTGTTTTTGAGCGTTTTGATAAAAGGGTGAGGATTTCAACTATATCTAGATATGTTGGTACTCGATTTTTGTCTTTTAGTGCGATACGTGTCAGTTTATCTATACGTATCTATTCCTTGGGAATTTCGAATAATTCGGCCTTATTCCTGTCTTCATCAACAGCGGCTGGTCGTTGATGACTTGATGAGTCAATCGGTGAGTCAAGACTTTTCTTTTTCTATTTAAAGTAACAATGCGGCATACATCAGCAAGTATGGTCATATGAACAACTGCTATCCCATACAAAATAGCAATACCTGTTCAACCCTAATGTATGGGACAGCTGATTTTTTTTCACACCTTATGGCGATCCCCACACGACACGTGTTGTGGGAGAACCGTCTTTAATATCATTACACCATTCTGCAACATGCTGTATAGAAAAGATTACATACCGAGGTTTCCTCCGTGCCTCGGAAAGCAAGATAAGCTTTGGTACCTGTCATTATAGATCTTTGACAATCTTTACAGGTAATCAGTGGCCCCAAAGTCTGATATCCAGTCTTACCAAGAGGTATCGTATTACCCAGTACTAAAGTCGGCTGTGGAGGTAGATAGGCAGTCGCTCCATGTAAAATACTTGTATTCAGCTGCATCCGGTTAGACAGGAAGCTGACCTCAACATAGTCGAGAAAAGGCTAGGCAGATGCTGTATAGAAAAGATGTATTGATTTGATGATATAGGTTTGAATTTTGAACAGATTTTTAAGATTAAAAATCCTTTCGGTACATTTTGTGTTATTCTACTACGTAACTATCAATTTGTATAGGTATTTCAAATTGTAGACCTGCATAATATTTGCATACAGTTTGCGCACTAACGTAAAACCATCTAAAATCTCGTTATACGCATTCAAATTCCATATAATATCTTGTAAAAATCAACGATCCTCACTTTCCAATTGACCCAGAATCCAAACGCAATAAAATCTAATAAATATTTACAGAACCAATTCAATATCATAAAAAGTTCTTCGCAAATAAAATGGAGTCCCATTGAATCGAAAACTCGCATATCCTGCCTATTATATCGGCAATAGGTATTTAATAAACAACACAATAGGTGTTAAATATCCATTTCGTTTTGTGTAGTGTTATTTCGTTTATTTCGATCATAAATTTTCATAAAAACCCATTCAAATGGGCTTGGAGCGATGTGGATTTCGAAAACTGTTTGATTCAAGTCGTTTAATGTTTCGATTGTATTTTATGGGTTTAGTTCTATTGTTTATGGTGGTAAGTCATTATGGTTCATGTGGCGCTTTTTCCAAAATGGCCTCCACTATATTTTCTATTACGTTTGGTCAAAAATTTAAATATAACTTTTGTAAAGGTTCTTTTAATGCACAGTGCTGCATTGATATTTGATTGATGAAATTATCAAGAGGGCACTTTTGGTAAATTGTCTGTGTAAATGACGTATAGAAACTGACAGCTGTCAGTGCGGTCTGTGACAGAAGTTGTGCGCTCATGGGCATTTTTTGTGTATGGAATCCGATACTGCCTACATTTAAAAATGTGAGTGTACTTACTATAAATTACATCTCTCTGCCTTAGCCTTCGAGGAAAACAGACGAGGCGTTATGTTCTGCTTGGAAACCTGTTTCCGAAGTCCGTTTAGCTTTAGGTATAGTAAGTACATGTAATGCTCGCTACTCATATCAGCCGACCTAAATGTCTGCGACGCTTCCGCATGGATGTCTGCGCATCTGATCTCAGGGTAATGGCGCCCAAGATACAGGAATGCTAATGTTGGATGTTAGCGCAAACCGAAGCAATATGTTTGCTTCAGTTGGTTTTAATTAGAAGGGGTCAGGAAAATTGGGAATGCAACTTACTTAGATAAACAAACCGATATTTTAAGTTCAAGTTTTATTGATAGTCTTATGGATTATTAATCGTTGTATTTAATCTAATTGATAAGTAGTAAGGAACATGATGACATTACAATTTTAATATAACCTTTTTGTCAGACAAAAACACGGGAGAATACCATGCACCGTTGGTATCAAAATCCTTTTTACTGAATATTATTTGCAAATATGATAACACTAAGGACAGAACTTCCGGACCATATTTGAAGTCAGCTTTTTACAGCACTAGTGATATAATTTGTTTACATTGGTTTCATTCACAACCATTTGTTTTTCATTTTATTCCAAAATACGGTATCCATTCTGAAAATGATTTCAAAATAACGTGCACATCGAATCAACAAGCCATAATTTTATTTGCGTGGTTCAAGCAGCCAGTGCGCATAGATCTCAATATGCCACGTAGACAAAATGCCTCATGCCTCGGCATGGAAACGAAGGCATAAATATTCCAGTATATTAAACTGAACGGGGTCGGGAAACAAGCCCCAAACAAAACAGTGGCTTGTAAAGAGACGAACACACAAATAAATAACGGCCCTTGTATTTTTAACCGATTTCAAAATAGATGTAGGCTGGTTTTGGAGATAGAGAATGGAACGCTTTTATCACACTTGTGCTTAATCTGCCAAATGTACCAAACGATATCAAAATTTCTTCCTTCTTGAGAAGTAAAGATTTTGGGTTGCTATCGCTAATTGGTTTTAAAACTTCTTAGCAAACGTTTTGAATGTATTATATGAGACTGATTCTGCTGATATACCGTCATTTTGGAAGTCATCATCTGCCTAGCCTTTTCCCAACTACATTTGGGTCGGCTTCCAGTCTAACCGGATTCAGCAGAATACCAGTATTTTACATGGAGCGACTGCCTATCTGACCTCCACAACCCAGTTAGTACTGGGTAATACGATACCCCTTGGTAAGACTGGTTGTCAGACTTTTTGGGCCACTGACTACCTAACGACTGCCCAAGATCTACAAATGACAGCCGGGACTAACGGCTTAACGTGCTTTCCGAGGCACGGAGGAAACTCGGTATATAATAGGTGGTCACCCATCCACAGACCAACCTAGGCAAGCACGGCTTAACCTAAAGATTGACCCGAGTGACTGTTATTATTTAGCCACGAGCTCTTCAATTCTCATTTTGGAAGTATAAAGGCGTATTTTTTTCTGTAAAACATTATTGTTATGGAACCTTTTACACATTATTTGATGTTTTTAAGACGGTTTTTCTTTGACGAATTGCAATCTATCCTGTCTCAAATCTAATAGAGTATTACTTATCAGGCTCAACGTTCTCGTAAAAATGGACGACTTTGTTATTTTGTACTCCTAAGTAAAATAAAATAGGCACTTTGTTTGAGTACTAAGCCTCAAATTATGCCTATAAATTTAAATGTGCGTTATCCTCTTTGTGAGATTATTTAATTTGACATTAGAGATACGTCGGTAAGTGTTCTTTTTATTTTTGTGTATTTTGTAAACTTGCTGGCTCAAAATATAAGTATGTCGGGTATGTCAGGATTTATTCCGTTAGGCTCTTACATCATGTGGGCAGACGATGGGTTTCGTGCTATGAAGACACACTGGGTGCGATACACTGTTTCTAGCAAAACTAACAAATTACAACTAAACACAATAACACGGGGCACAATGAATCGACTATAGTTCCAAGATGTCTCAACTCCGTCGCGATCAGACATTGACTGTCGCCCTCCCTCGAGCTGAACATCAGGGCTCTGTAGAAGCACGCTGTGGTGACAGACTTGTAAGTAGGTTCCATGATGTCACCACCGGCGCACTTCCGATTCATTTCATGTCCTTACCAACGATCGGATCCGTCAAGTAGATATTGAAGTGCCGAAATTCAGATTCGTTGGATCGGCCCTTTGATGAATTATTTTTTCACTTTAGATTCAGTTGTGTTCACACGTTTCAATGCGAGTGAAAGATGCCGAATAAAAGGCAAAACTGAACAGAAACTGCAGCTTCTGAATAACTGAAACTATTTATTGTTATTTATTGTAGGACTTCGAGGCGGACCTCGTGGCTTAATAATAACAGCCGCTCGGGTCGATCTTTAGGTTAAGCCGTGCTTGCCTAGGTTGATCTGTGGATGGGTGACCGCCCATTAAATACTGAGTTTCCTCCGTGCCTCGGAAAGCACGTTAAGCCGTTGGTCCCGGTCATTTGTAGATCTTTGACAGTCGTTAGGTAGTCAGTGGCCCAAAAAGTCTGACAACCAGTCTTACCAAGGGGTATCGTATTACCCAGTAGTAACTAGGTTGTGGAGGTCGGATAGGCAGTCGCTCCATGTAAAATACTGGTATTCAGCTGCATCCGGTTAGACTGGAAGCCGACCCCAATATAGTTGGGAAAAGGCTAGGCAGATGACGATTTATTGTAGGACTTCATTATATGTTACAGTTACAGGTTAATATTATCTTCGTTAGCAGGCATAGATATTATTTTCTTACTAGCTCAACTAGTAAGAGGCCAGGAGACTAGCTTGTTTGTAACATTATTAATCCTATTACGGGCTGTACTGAGTCTTCATATTATGTAGGTTATGTGTGACATTATATTATTTCACGTCGTCTTATGTTTTATTTTTCTTTTCTAAACCTTGCTTTGAAGGCGCATCATGTGGAGATAAAAATAAACGTTTCTAGAATTTTGACGGCACGGTTGGCGCAGTGAACGATTGGCTTCTGGGCTGCGTGGCGCGGCTTCGATCCCCGCACGGAACAAATATTTGCATGGTCTACAGATAGTTTTTCCGGGACATGAGTTTTTTACGGGTATGTGAGTTTTTTTTAACAAAAACAAAAATAAGTGTTTAAAACGTCGTAGAAAGATACGTAAAAATAATCTGTTTTAAGTATATTAAAAAAAATGCATTTTTCTTGTCCGTTTGTTGGGTTCTGTACGCGAAGGGTAACCAAGGGGACTCTATTACTAAGCCTCCGCTGTCCATCCGTCCGTCTGTCTGTCAGCGGGATGTATCTCATGATCCGTAATAGGTAGACAGTTGAAATTTTCACAGATTGTGTATTTCTGTTGCCGTTATAACAACAAATAATACAAAAACTCGGTTCAGCGCTGAGAGTTTACCGCGCATTTAGACGTTCAACTAGACATCATTTAGTGTAAGTAAAAACAAGCAAGAGTATTTTGAATAACACATTGAGTTTTAAAAGAAGTTCGGCTTTATTGAGCGTCATCATTACTGTACATATAACCTGGTCCGGTGGGGATAGATACAACCTGGTCCGGTGGGGGTATTCCGATGAAGCCATGTGTGACTGCGGTGCCTCAGAGCAAACTATGGCTCACCTCCTATCATGCACTATGTGTGGTTCCACGTGCACTTTGAGGGACCTGTCCGAGGCCACCACCAACGCCGTCGAGGTGGCAGAGTTTTGGATAAAACAAATTTAATTAAAGGGGAAACCATCGACACGACGAAGAAGATCATTACTGTGACTCATACCTGTTTAACAGTCTCTTTATTTTACTTATAGCGTCTGATTTCCCGCCGGTTCTACCTACCTTCATAATATCCTGCCGAAATAACGTCCGAAATGTTTTATGGCCGCGTTAACAGCACGTAGACGTCCGCTGATGAACTCGGAGCACCTAATTGAAATGAACGGCCGTACAGGCGGTGCATATCCTCCATATTGCAATCATCTCTTGTTCGGCTAAATTGGGGAGCCAGGAAACCTAGTACTGTTCAATACTGTTCCATTTGAGTGAATATGGCTTTGGACTTGCAAAATTAGTCATAGGGTTTTAAGTAACATAACATCACACCTGTATTCCCCGAAAGGTAAGGCAGAGGTGATTACCTAACGTTATGTTTTAAGTCTAATAGGGGGCGAGCCTATTGCCATCAACCGGGCACAAATCCAGATTCCGTGGCTGCTACTGAGAAATTCCTGATGGAAAAACCCAATAACTTTGTCGGATCCGGGAATCGGACCCCGACATCATGCTTAGTAGCTGCGCTTGCGACCAGTGGAGCAACGAGGCAGTACTTAGTAAATATTTGCCCTAAATTGCGTAACATTTGACTTTATAATACTACACAATAATGGTTGATAGAATCCTGAATGTTTGTCTACCAGTCTTGCTAAGGGGTGTCATGTAGCCCAGCTGGGTCGTGGAGTACAGATATGCAGTTGCCAAGTAAAGTTCTGGTATTCAGCAGCTTACGGTTAGACTGAAAGGCCACCTCCAACACAGTCGGGAAAAAGGTTAAGGAGATGATAATGAACCCACTGTTTTTAAATAAAATCTGTTTTTGCCTGTTTGGTGTTAATAAAATCTTAGGGCGGCATACTAAACCACAATTTAAGTTAATCAACGTTTACGAGTCTTTAACCAAGTCTTTAAACAAGAAAAAAGGTAACTGAGGAAAACACTTGTTACTTTTCTTTTCTTTTATTATTGCTATCTATCTTCTGGTAGAAAAATCTCTATTCCATTAAGTTTTTCGATTTGTAACCAAATATATTTTACTATTTAATTAAATAATAAACGAGCCCACAAAACAAACCTCATAAGCCTAACATAGTTAAGTCTAACAAATAAACAAAATGGCGTCTCTACATGCAAGTTTATAACAGTAATTTCCGTAAACATGCTACCCGTAATTATTTCCATTCCGTTTATTCGCGATGCATTAAAATGGTGGAGTCGTGTTAATTTAAGCTGTATCATTACCCTCTATTTTGTTGTTGAAATTATTTTGGGTGCTAATTACTGTGACTTCTGTATAGTATTTATGTTTTAAGTTATTTAGAAAACGTTTGAGAATCATGAACCTTGTTTTTGTGATGATTAGGAGGCTATTTTTTTGAAAATTCGAGATAAATACGCTGTGTTTTGTTGATAATATTCGTCCATCCAAAACTGAGCGTCTAACATACGTCATGAGTACGATAAAAATAATGTTGCGCACAAACAGATTTAAAAGACTTATAGAGTGGACATTGGGAATATTTTCATACAACAATTTTGATCCCGAACATTTTCGATTTTGACACACGAATGCTACCTGACAAGCGGGCGTATGACACTAGACAGAACGATTTGTTACTAACTGGTAACAAGTACTGGATTACGATTTTTTTCGTCTTGTCCCGTCTATCACTCGTAAATATTTGAATGTCTTTGGTTGCGAAGTTCTGTACGATACTATTTTACTTTCATATGGCGTGTAAACACGAAGCCGTCAACCAAGCATTGTGTATATCAAACTAAGTAACTTTACGCAAAAAATATTGCTGGGAAACGACTTTTTTTTGGGGTGAAAAATCAATTTTTACGGTAGGACTCAATGTAACGCACTCAAAACATGGTGCTGATGGATGGATTGAAAAGTACGGGGGTCGTGGTAGTGCTTGAAGTAAAAATATTACATTAAAAACATGTATTTAAGAAAAAAAACTTGTGAATAAGTTGGAACTTTGACCCCCAATATCTCCGTAACTAGAAAGTTCCCAGGTATAGTCTAGACCAAAAAAAATATCGCAATGACGGGAAGAACAAGTGCCTTTCGGCTTCGTTAAGGGTCTTGTTATACCCTTTATACCATCGACATGGGACTTAAACATAACAGGCGAAAAGTGGATAAACGTGGATATATCCTTCGGAAATTAAAAGAAATGATGTTATGTAATATTATACCATCAACCACACGCCAACCTTAAATAACATCAAAGTTTTAACCATCTGCAAAGAGCATCAATTTATTTCAAAAAATGATTGGAAGCCATAAACGCTTCAGTAATTAAAAGTGAAAAACGCGCCATATTCATCTATTTTTAAGTCTGCAAGCTAGCTTTACAAATTAATTATTTTAATTACAGTTCTCCTATTACAAGGCTTGAATAGCGAAAAAAGGATCAAAGAGAAGCTGTGAAAAAGAATGTTTAACTGAGACGAAGTCTCAAATATTATAGTTAATAAAATCGTTCTTCTATTGACTAGTTAGTTACTGAATAGATTATGCTATTAAATCATATTAATTCACATCACAAAGTCAGCTGAAAATTTTCACTTGGTGAAATTAAAAAGCGAATTTCAGAGCGGTAGAAAATATTTTACCTGTAGGTATATATGTTACAGCTAAAAGCCGAAGTAAGGTTACACCTAGTTCTAGCCGGCTATTTAAGGTTACACCTAATTCTAGCCGATTATTCCTAGGTGCGGCCGGTAACTGTCCTTATTATTGCTAGGACACACCGACCAAATGGATTAGGTCAGGTTAAAAAAAAAAGGAAAAAAAAAGGTTAGAACTGTGACCAAACGCGCGCTTCAACCAAATTGGTTGCATTTTAACAAACTGTTACCTGCCGCACCTAGGTATAGCCGGCTAGAACTAGGTGTAACCTTACTTCGGCTTTTACTACGAACACAATCCTTCGATTAGCAACTCGAATAGAACTGCAAATCGTTTTTATTTTTTTTCTATGATATTGTAAAGGCTGTAGTTTAGTTTAGTTAAGTTTGAAAACTGTTCAATAGATACATAGGTCCATGCCGTTATGATTAGTTACTGGTTATGTCATTTCCAATCATTGCCAAAACCATACCAGAAACCGCAGTAGGTATTTTGGCATCAATATGGTGTGCTAACATTTCGTAAAATAATCTAACAAAAGTTTATTAACCCTTAATTGGTCGCAGGTCGCAGCGCATCCTTAAAGTTTTAGGACTTTTTATATTCTGAATTTTGAACGCTGAAGTTCCCGTTAGCTTCATAAAAACACGTGTCCTTTATGATCAAGTATCGAGCAAATCGTGATTTTGTATGTATTTCGTATCTGATTTATATGATCGGGGTGTCACGCACCCCACGTGACCGTTTACGTAACTTTTTAGGCACGACGAATTAAGGGTTAACTGGCCACTTATTAGACTGCAAAAAAAAACTCGATTTAAAATGTAGTCTCATGGTTTACAAGTATCAAAATTAAAATTCATTTATTCAAAGTACAATTTAATCGTCAAAACTACATAGGACAATCTCCCAAAAGGCCCGTCTTTTTGCCCGCCAACTTCTAGTGTGTGTCGGAAGAAACTCCTCATTAACACTTCTGTCTGCCAGTATCCATCAATAGAGTGCGTCAACCAGGGCAACTTAGCACCAATCTTATACCGATTTCATTGGGTTTCAACCAGGCCTTTAACGTAACTTAATTATGCAGGTCAGGCTGTGCTACACAGGGTATAAATGACACGGATGTGTTGCAAGTTGACCGGCCGACCGTTCGTCGATTACGGACATTTAACCCGCCGATGTCGCCGTTAATCGAGGGCTGGACTTGGAACCTCGTTAGATAATTATTAATGAACCTGCGATGCCCCAGGGCGTTGTGTCGTGGACTCGTGGTTGATGTTAATCTTTGATTATTAAACGGCTGGTTATTTGATGGTGGAGGTTTTCGTTTTACGTGATTTTGTTATTAAGGAAAATTTTACTGCAAAATGGATGGGTAGAGTGGTTTAGAGACAAAACTAGACTTGTTTATTTATCGTGTAATGGATATTTATTTTACTTATTTATTTAAACTTTATGCACAAGTAAAAACTGCACAACGGCGGACTTAATAATGCCATGGGCATTTTTTACCAGTCTACCTTTGGGTGATGTCGAGCCATTGCGCAGTAGGTGCAATAACATAAAACAAAATATAAAAAAGTATGAGAGATGAAGAAGAAAAACTACAACAACTTAATTCTGAGACGAATCTGCCAACTTATCGTATTTAATCGTATTTTACTATTGGATGGATGGATGTTTTTTACTCATCCACGCGAAAACTACTGAACAGATTTGGATGAAATTTTGCACATAGACAATTTATAACCTGGATTAAGATATAGGATACTTTTCATCTCGGTAGTATGATTCTATGGGACAGTTACCGAACTTTACGCGGGGTAAGTCGCGGACATAAGCTACTAATGGATATGAGAAATTCATGCTGGATAATAGAAAACTATTTAAGCATTATTAGGCTCTGCAATCTTTACTAGATAAGTGTAAATCATACCTGAGAATAGAAATTAATTAATTTACAAAACTATAACTCTCGGTATTTCAATATCAAAAGAAAAGTGAAGTGTTTCTTATCTTAATTGAAAGTTTAAAACGAAGATCACTCAACGGATTTTTAAATCTGATATTTGAAAAATAAGTCTACTGAAGTATTAAAGTCTTTTTTTGTTGTTTGAAAATTGAACCCTAAGTAATTTTAACGACAGTGCTATTTCTTGAGCTTAAACCCACTTTGATCTAAGAGTTTTTTATAACATTGCTCATTTTAAGCGCAGAAAACTGTAGTATCTTCTTTTCAGATTTTTATTCCAGTTTCTACTTATAATTTCAAACCTTAACAATATAAGATTTAACTTTGTTTAAAAAAGATGGGGTAGGGGGTGGACTACACAGGGTGAAAGGGACAGCTCTCCACAAACTGATGGGGTGAATTCAGTATATCAGACTAAGATGACCGATACAAAAAATTACTTCAGGGATGTTATGGGAATCCAATAAATTTGATTTGTTTGATTTCCTCATACGCAATGTATCATTACCGTGTCAAAACGCACGTAGCGAACGGCAAGCTCGACGACGAGTTCAACGAGTTCGATGAACTCTGTAGCTAGGCAAGAAGTGAACAGCTGATTTTACGCGTCCTTCATTAGAATATTTCAACATACATTGTTGGATTTTTTATTTTAGACTTAATAGTAATCTTACATTAAAATAAAGGAATAGTATATGAAAATTAAAAAAAAAAAAAAAAAACTGTAGAAAAATTCCGGTGGAATATGATTCAAAATAAGGAGCTGAATGCACCCTGTCAGTTTGTGGAGGGCTGTCCCTTACACCCTGTATTTGCTCACCTTGTTATCCAATCCTAAGTTTAAAAAAAATTACAGACCTACTTTGCTTAGGAGATAAAGTATCTTATGTAAATACTTGTCAATACCTAGATCCTTAATTCAAAAGTATATTTTTTAGTCGTTACGTGCTGATGCGCGTATTAGTTGATGTGTGAACGTGGACGTAAAACGCAAAAGGTGCATGTTATTGTCGTAGCAGGTGACTCTTTATAGTGTCTGCCTACCCCAAAGGAAATGAGAGTTTGTGTGATACATACATATTACTACAGTTATAAATACGAAAGGATGGATGGATATTTTTACTCAATCACACCAGAACGGCCGAACGGATCTGGAATAAATTTGGCACAGAGATAGTTTATACAGATAGTTTTTATCCCAGTATTACGAAACCGTGCGACAGTTACCGAAGGTGAAGCCGCGGGCATAACCTAGTACATACATAGATTCACGTCTTCACTTCACTCTGACGCTGATTAAGCAAAAACACTGTGAACCTTATCAATTCCTATTGTTATCTGAGGATATGATCATTACTTCGTGATTCTCACATAGTTTCTTTTGTTTATGTTCTCACTAGCATTTCGATGGGTCCTACGTATAAGGGCCAATGCAACATTTTGAGCATTTTCACTTTTTTGTATTAAATGCTTCCTTTTACTGTAGTTGATAACGTGCACTAAAAAAAAATACACATTTATAGGTGAAAATACTATTTTTTGCTACAGTAAAAGGGCCTATATGGCACAATTTTAAACGTATAAAGGCCAAACGGCTATTCGAGACTTGTACGCGGGGAGATCCCGCGTCTTTGTTTACTGCAACGGCTAATCGGTCAGTTGAGCACTTCTACGTCACACGGAATGATGTCGCGCTGTGATAATAGCCAATTATTTTAGTGAACAATATATGTTATTAGATGTAACTTAGTGAAACATGACGTCCAAATATCATTCTAAGTTTAGTATGACGTATATAGGCATCCGTGTTTGATGTTGGAAATTTGGTTGGTACCTGCTACTTGTGGAATGAACAAATAGCTATGAAGGGCTCAAACGAAATAGCTAGCTGTGTTTATGATATTATCAAACTTAAGACTAAAGAAGGCTGTGATGACTTTAGATTTTGGTCAGATAATTGTACTGGCCAAAATAGAAATAGGATAATGTTTTTTTATGTACCTTTATGCGGCTAAACAGCTTAGTATTAATATTAAACATACTTTCCTTGAAAAAGGACATACACAAAATGAGGGTGATTCCATACACGCCACAATTGAGAAAGCTTCAAGACATAAGAATATTTATACACCGTCTCAGTGGAGTTCATTAATTAGATGGGCTAAAGTAAAAGGAGCTCCTTATAATGTTATAGCTGTATCTCAAAATATAGTTTTCGACTTCAAAAAGATGCAAGCGAGTGCTTGTTTTAACTGGACTAAAAATTCAAAGGGACAAAAAGTGCCTTGGTCTAAAATCAAACAAGTTCGTGTCAGTAAACATGAACCATACATTCTGTTTTATAAATTAGACCTATCTGAAGATGCTTTCGAAAACCACATTAACATTTCCGATCTTTCTGTTAGAACAAGAAGACAATTGGCTGATAGATCTACGGAAATACCCTTAAAAGTATGTTACAATCAGTTGTTACCAATACATCCTTCCAAAAAAAAGACTTAATTGATTTATGTCGCAAAAATATTATTCCACCAGTTTATCATGAGTATTATGAGAATTTGGTAACATCTAATGATAATGCAATGATTATTACTAGTGATAATGATGATAATGAGTGATTTTATTTTGTTTTTAAAAAAGTTTATTTTATTTTGTCTAGCGTTTTGTTAATTTTTATTTTACTATTTTTTCTCATAGATCATATTATAAGAATCTTTAATTATGTTTAATAAGTTTTGATTTTATAAAAAGTATGATTTGTTATTATTTTAAACTTTAATTATTAACCTAGGATGAGATATCTAAAATAAAAAGCTGATTGATCTTAAGTCCAATGTGATTTCGGGAGGTTTTTAACATTAAGTATTGATTATTTGACTGCCTTTCCATTACAGAAACTTCGATAATTAATTAGAAAACAAATAAAGAAGTCAAATGTTTTATAATTGTTTTTATTTTTGTGACCTAACTGAGGTTTGAAAATATTACGTCACCAAGTAAGATAACGTATAAGTGTCAATGTGAATTATGTCATAAAATAATTATGTTATTATTGTTTGTTTAAGTTATTTATTTATTTTAAATATTTTCTGTAAATATTGGATTATTAAAAAATATTAAAATACACGTTTTTTTCAAAATTAGCTTATGCCAAGTAAATCGTCTAAAGTGACACTTTGGCCTTTTTACTAGTTTTTTTCAGTATAATTAAAATTAAAAAAATGACGTATATAGGCATATCTACATTAATTAAAAAACTAATATATATACAAATAAATTGATGTATCTAGAATAACACACATATGTTTCATAGTAACTATGCAAAGTTTCACAAACATCAGATGAAGCTTCTAAAAAATATATCAAATTGAAACTTTGAGAGCCTCTATTGAAAAGTTGTCAATTTGCACATTGGCCCTTATACATAGGACCCATCGATTTACTAGCGGCTTTCCTTGTGTAAAAGTTGAAAATTTATCCAGTGGAGTCTCACCGGGTTTTTTTACTAGCCTATACTGTCCCACTGTTGGGCAAAGATCTCTCAAGTCCTTTCAGGAGTTTTAATTCCTCGCCACCTGAAACCTATCCTCGCGGTTTTTGTGCAGGTAGTCACCTCTTTCTCTTTTATTTATGCTGCCTCGGCGACCAAGCCGTCCATCTTCTGGTCCACCAGTATAATTTTTTTAAATATATTAAATGGGCCTACTCTTGTCCTCTTGTAGTCCTGAGGACAGAGATGAGGGGCTGCGGGACTGTTCGGGGGCTGTGGGACTGTTCGAAAGAGATACCGCGGCTCTGGAACACAAAAAGTCTGACACTCCCTCCCACTCCACCCAGAGCGGGGGGGTTATTCGATGATATCCCAACAAAAAAAAAAGGACAGAGATGAGGTCGATGATGGAACGAGCTAACCCAAAAGAAGCCTATTAACTCTTGGGGTCATATGAATCATTGTAATTTATGTGCCACTTGCACCTGAATATATTCAGTTGTTAAGACATGATTGATTACCAAACATTCGAATTCACAAACGTACAGACTTTCACATATATTTTCACAATAGGAAGTAGTGCAAAAATCGTGAAGCGAAAAATCATGTAGTGCCTTTATTCTTATCCCTTGGGGTTCGCAAACACCTTTTATGCGTATTATTCGTAACATCTGTCTGACTATTGTTTTGCACAATTTCGCACTAGACGTGACGTGTGGGTGTGACGGGCAGTCCTTTGTCTCTTTCACACTTAATGGGCTTTTTGATAGTTTTAAATGGAAATGTGTGTTCTCACGTGGTTCTGGGAAGTCAAAGAGTCTTTAGTGGTGAAAGTTCCACAAGGGGATTGTTGTGTTACTGTAGAGAAAAACGCATTTTTATTCCATAATGAATCTGTAACAAAACGTATGATTTTTTCTTAATTTCTTTACACCTACCGGTACAAAATCTTCATGTGCGTTGGCGTTTACTTGGAAGAAAATACTTACTTCCAACTGGCAATACTTAGTCGATCTAAAAATAGAGCCAAAAGACCTTTCGGAATTCAAATGTAGATGTTATCGTTCTTATTTACGTTATTTTTTTTCTGTTTTAGTCAACACCTGTTACATTTTGAGTGTGTATTTTTCTGAAGGCTGTATATTTTATAGCTACGCGTAAATAAGGGTTTTATAAGATTAGGACGTAAGGGTAAATCATGGTCAGAATGAGATAAAAACAAAACAGGAAAGCCCATCTGATGTTAAATATCAATAAAATCTAAATATGAATCAAAAAAATTGTTTATTAGGCACCCATTTGAAAGAAGCACGGCAAATGAATGAGACTGGAAAATAATATTTACTACTCGTTCTTCAAATTCATGAACAAACAAAATCTGTGGTAACTTGACTAACCAAATCTGACAACAATTCAATGTTTTAAGTTGTGTTTTAAGGTGTGTGTTGTGTGTTGTATTTCTTTTTTTTGTCCCGTCCTGTTGAAATTATAAATATTTGTTATGCGTTGTGCCTACCTATGGTTATTGTTTTTTTTTTGTTATTTTGTATGATGCACGTCATGTCCCTGCGACAAATGAATATTTTTTCTTTCTTTCTTTTCTTTAACGAAAATACGAAACCATAAATGATGATAAAAGTCCTCTTTGGCTCCGAAATTTTAATACATCTCCCAGTACAGCTCATGAAGACAAATTGATGTCAGAATGTCCTATGTCCCAATTAATAGGGTTGGCCGTAACGTCTATCACGGCCTAATGTCCAATGCCACACGTCCTAATGACGTTAGAGAGAACCCTGCGGTTTGTACTTCTGAGCCTACTCATTTTCCTAATTGTTATTGAGCGATTCGACTTTAGTGCTCGATTGAGCGTCGGCGCACTCACTCTCGCCACTCGAGTTAAGTTAAATTAAGGGCTCTGGTGGAAGCGTTTGAAGTTGCGACCGAGTGACGGAAATACGGTGGTGTTTCGACTGCAATTTTTACAGAGTTGAAATACAGAGCTATAGTATTACCACTTTAAGTGTGCAGATCCAGAAGGCGTTGCTTTTCAAGAAAATTTGCATCGATATGTCCATCTTGGTACCACCTCTATTTTAGTTCTGTGTGTTCCCGCCTCCACAGATAAGTTAGTTGAAGTTTTACAAGGTTTTTGGCGGTTGAGTGACATTAACAGAAAAAACAAGATGGCGGCATTATTTTAGATTTGGCCTAAAATATCCTTGTTCAGAAATGTTTTTATCTGACAAAGAAGAGTTTTTGTTATATGATAAGACAATTTTTCAATGGTTTTTTAACTACAATTACAATGAAACTTTTTTGCAAAGATATACACTTAAGATGACTTTCTTGCTGCGGGACTGTTCGAAAGAAATACCGCGGCCCTGGAACACAAAGGGCAAAGAAGGAACATGGATGGGTTTTAGGCAGTAAAAGTCTGACACTCCCTTCCACTCCACCCAGAGCGGGGAGGGGGGGTTATTTGATGATTTCCCATCCGAAAAAAAAAATAGATGACTTTCTTAGATTTAAAACTCAAAGAAGAAATAGACCCAACCCCAAAATTAATACCTATATGCTGGAATCCTGCTTTCTTCACTCATCATCTTCCAGCCCTTGTTCTATTCAACTTTAGGTCGGCGCAACACGTTGTTTCTTCCATTCTATTCTATCAGACATCACGACATCATTTACTCCTTTTTCTTTTATTTAATTGGAAATCACGCGACCCGAAAAGGCTGTTTGGCACCAAAAGTGGGTGAAAAAAGTATTATCCTCTTAGTCTCGATTAAGTAACAAACATTTAGAGGGTGAAGTGATTCCACAGCTTGCCTCCTACTCCTGTAGATAAGGGTATTCAAACAGTACATTGAACAAAGTACTGATTACAGGAAAATTACTTTCGGGAGCCCTTTTTCGGGATACGGATATGACCTTAATAGACTTACTCGGTTTATAATATTCAAGTGGCGGAGTGTGTTAAATAATAATCATTGTAACTGGTTCACTTAAAGGCGAAAATCCCTTGTCATAAAGAGGAAAAACGAGCATTAATCACACTTGACGTTTTAGGCAATTGAGACTGAAGTCCAAAGGGTCTAAGCAAAGTGACAATCTATCATCTATCAGCGTCAACGATGACGAAAAAGCTAAAAATGTATGAGACTGACATACCAAAAAGATTATTTCACATAATATTAAGCCTGTAATCCCCGAAGGTTTAAGCAGAGGTGTACCTAATTATAGTACACCCACATTTCGCCAATTATGTTCAAGTCCCATATAATAAGGGGCGAGCCTATTGCCATTAACCGGGCACAAATCCAGATACACATGACTGCTACTGAGAAATTTCTGATGGAAAAACACAACACATAAGCTTTCGAAAAGTTTTTTTCCAATCCTGTAGAAAGACGTTGTAGAAATAAAGAGTTAACCAATTGTGTACAAGTACATCGCGATGCTTACCTTACATCACTCAAAAAGGAAGTGGCATAAGAAAAGTATTATTAAACAGTGAACTACACGCCCAATGGAAAGAGTTTCAGAGCCTTTGCTTTCGAAGTTAGTGTAAAAATGTGATTGCTTGCAAACATTTACAATTCGTCACTTTCACGAATTACGTACCCATTGCTGGTCATAGCTCCTCCACTCGTGCGCCGGGAAATAGCAACTCGTACTGAGAAGGGTAAACAGAAAACAAACAGCTGACACGCCTTGTTTGAACACCAACTACCACGAACTCGGCTATTCAAGATCCGAAAAAGCTTTCTCAGACACACCATCTCTTTGGAAGACAGCGCAGCAGACGGACGAAGTACACTGTGGAGAAACAAACATACCCTACTCCACACTCCACCGCACCGGTAGAAAAACTAGCCCCTGGTCGGGAACTACAGTGGCCGATATGGAAATGTTTAAACAGATTTTGTGCTCAGGTTGGTCACTACCGATCTAATTTGGCTAGATGTGGTATAATCGACCCATCTCGGACACAATGCGAGTATGAAGCCCAAGACAGGATATGCCACACCTTCTCTCCTGCCCCTCGTGCACAACTAATTGCACTCAATAATTGGAATTGAATGAGGCAAACGACAGAGCTGTCCAGGTTGCTACGATACGGTCAGACAAAATCTTCGTTATCGATTCGAGAAGAAGATGAAGACCACTTACGTCATCTGTATTATAGTTCTATAATATTCCTGAAATCACTTAAACCCACAATAAAATGTTCTATTGTGGATTTCAGTGACTACAGTTTGTCTACGATTTGTTTATTTAATTACAATGGTTGAGTTTACAACCAATTACAGTAACAAATTTGAAGTGAAAACATAAATAAAAAAAGAAGGTTAACAACACTTTCATAAATTCCACTCACAGGACTTCTGACATACCAATAAACTCTTCGTCCATCCATCAGCAAACAGATCGTCTGTTGGATAAGAATCCAAAAGATCATTAAGCGCGGCCAGAGTGCGAGGCATTGGCTACTTAGCACGTGCAACAGTGCGACATGGAGACACGGCAGACAGTCTGTGCGTTCTGCCCCGGCAGTAATTGTCTGGAACAAAGAAGCGCGCCAGCACATCAAGTAGATCAGGGGCGTCAATAGCGCTACGGAGCGTCTTAGGCGCGAATTACACAGAAACGGCGTAAGGCGTAAGGTGCGGCGAAGGCGTGGAATTTATAAGGAAACGAAAGAACGGCGTGCTTGCACCGCGCCGCTTGAGTGTAATTCACGACACGTCGCCTACGTACATATTGTATGAAAATGTTTTGAAGCGGCATCATATCTGCGCCGCGCCTTCACCGTACGCCGTTTCTGTATAATTCGGGCCTTACAGGCTATTGTGAGCTGATCTCGAGCTCGCCTTACCTCTAGCGAGTTGTATCCGAGGCAACCCAGTAAGAATTTTGATTTCATCTTATTGTGGTTTCAGGTTTTACTATAAGAAAATCATTTTCCGTAAAGCAAACGGTGGAAGGTCAATTTTGCTCAGTAAGTAATTTGGTAACGGAGCAAAATTTGAAACCTTTGACTTGTCTACGGCCTTTTAAACAAATAGGGAATACAAGCGTTTTATTTTAATAGTCTCAATGTTTTTCATTATTTTGTATTTTTTTATTTAGGTACCTATTGGGTGTCATAAACTTTGAATAACGAGGTGTTTATCTAAAAAGTTTTCAATTCACTTATTCTTTGACTGTGTATACGAGTTTATTTAAACTTAGATGTTTTTGAAAAATGTGTTGTGACTGGTTCGTTGGTCTATTGGTCGCAAGCGCGACTGCTTAGCATGGTTTTTGGGTTTTTCCCGGTTGATGGCAATAGGTTCGCCCTATATAACATGGGACTTAAACATAACTGGCGAAATGTGGGTGTACTATTAAGTACAGCTCTGCGATTACTGGCGTGAAATTGTGTTGTGTTTATTTCGATTTCAAAACTCGAAAGAATAAATAACACAGAGTTTTTCGTTCTTTCAGAGCCAGAACATATTACGCTTATTGGATAGAATTTAATAGAGAACCAGATGTATGTTAAGATAGGCATCGTCAAAAGGGCATAGGCTTAATTTCCCAAAGGGGCAACCGAAAGTAGTTTTGAATAGTTCTTGGTAAAGGCTTTCCTTTTTTTTTACTTGGATTTTGGGCGATGGCTTAGAAGGCTTAGATGTTTTAGAGGCGGCTCCATTACCATACCTTGATATTGCTTTCAATTAACTAATTTTTTTTGTTGCGGTCCCGCCTAAAAAGTTACGTAAACGATCACGTGGGGTGCGTGACACCCCGATCACATTTACAATCAAATACGAAATACATGCAAAGTCACGATTATGCTCGATACTTGATCATAAAGGACACGTGTTTCTATGAAGCTAACGAGAACTTCAGAGCTCAAAATTCAGAATTTAAAAAGTTCTAAACCTTTAAGGATGCGCTGGGGTGTGTTACACCCCACGCGACCAATTATGGATTAAAAGAAAAAAACCTTCTTTTTATTTTAAAATCTAAATTTCACCATTTCGACTGGTTGAAAATGTACCATTTGTAGCAGAATATTTTACTTTGGAATTCTTTAACAACAAAATGATGTATTTTTACTTATTGTAAAAAACAACAAGGTTCCATAATTTAAGAACGTTTGCTGTATAATTTCAGTCTGAATTTATCAAAATTATCTTTACTTTTGCCGACATATTTAACCAATTAAAAAAAAGAAGGAGGTTATGTATTCGACCAGTATCTTATTTTTTTCATGTCTCTATGGTTTCTGGACAGATTTACATGATTCTGTTTTTCGTTTGGTAGAGGAAGTTTGAGTGGTGGTCCCGTATACATTTTATTGACATAGTTTGTCGCTTAAATTAGGAAACTGACTGTCTGGTGACTAGATGGAATAGCCCGCGACGTTACAATGAATAAACTCAATTGTTCTGAGTCACTGACATTAATTCTGTATCTATTTAATTTGCAGAAAGATCTTACACATTCTTGAGTCAGTCGAGATGACTAAAAGATTATTTTTATCACACTATAATTAGTTTTGTGGCCTCTATAGGTGAAGTCTCGCCCCTCATGCACGGGATTGTTTATCAAATTTGGGCAGGTACCAAGGTTTACTTTCGTAATTTAGATATCTTTTTTTGTTCTTACACCTTATCTTGGTAGTACATCCTAGTGTGATTACTCCCGGACTTCACGCTAGCGTAATTGTTGTCCAAATCTGAAATCGTCAATCTATCCTGAGCAAGCGTGGTGATTTATGCTTTTGTTTTCTGTTTGAGTAGAGGCTTTTGCCCAGCAGTGGGATAGTATTAGCCTGGTATTATAATTATTTCCGTCATTCATGTTTTTGTCGCCTGCATAAGTATAACTTATTTAATATAAAATAATACAACAACTAAAAGACCCGACTACTAAAAAATCACACTCTATGTTACCCGAGCTATAACAGACGCTATAGCGAATCGATTGACACCTTATTCATCACAATTGGATGAATAGTTTAAGCGCTACAGAGGAACATACGTAAATACAAACATTCATACATAGACTGCTAAAATCCTAACCATTCCTATTGGCTTCGCCGTTGTCAGGTAAAAATATGGCCCATCGACAGCAGTACAGACTGCTGGTGGTGAGGGCTCTACAGAGAGGAACCTCCTCATAATGCGTGCCGTGTTCAGTATTACTTCTTTCTGAATCAAGCATTTGACCCAGCAGCCGCGCAATGAGAGCTTCTTCAGGAGAATTATTACTAGTATTTTATTTACTAAACTTTAACTTGTTCCATCTACGATCATAGTTGATTATAGTGACATTAGCATGCATCTTGAGGTTCAAAGGGAACAGGTAATGTAAGTTTTGAAGACGTGTCGTACGTGGAATACGAGACGAAGCAAATGTGGCCTGAACGTAGGTTTAACTTACAATGATCTTCATCTTGGTACATGGTATAAGATTAGTGGTTATGGAATTAGGTATAAGAAATTGGATGACTACTAAAGACGGGGTATTCCTCAAAGCGCAACTATTTTTAAGCGCAACTAAATCATTTCTCGAAGCGCAACCATTAGTTGCGCTCACAATAGAGATGGGTATGATGGATCATTAACCATATTTTTCATCATGGTTGCGCTTTGAGGAATAAACATATAATATTTTTTTTAATTTGAATTTGTGAGCGCAACTAATGCTTGCGCTTCGAGGAATAATTTAGTTGCGCTAAGTTGGTTGTGCTTAAAAATAGTTGCGCTTTGAGGAATATCCCCTAAAGACAAGACAAGTAATGTCAAATAAAAAAAAACACAAAAAGACGTATTAGCTAAAAGATTTTTATGGGAAAGCCTTGTATTTTTTCTTGTTCACATCACGTTTATTTTTAGGTCAGTCTATGAATTGCTTGTGAATTGTGAAGACACCGTCTACTGAATACTATGGTTGATTAGGTAAAGACCTAATCAACTATCTGCTGTCATCAAAGACATTCAAATATTTACGAGCTATAGACAGGACAAGACGAAGAAAATCGTAATCCAATACTTGTTACTACTTAGTAACAAATTGTTCTGTCTAGTTTCGTGGCATGTCAGGTAGCATTCGTCTGTCAAAATATAAAATGTTCGGGATCAAAATGTTTGTATCAAAACATTCCTAATGTCCGCTCTATAAGAGTTTTAAATCTCTTTGGCTGTCATCTAACCCTGTTTATTTTTTCATGGCTTCTATGTTTGGTTGGCTTAATGGTACAAGCTCTAACATAAAACAAGTTTGCACTTCAACTTCTGCAAATGGGTGCGCCAAAGTTCACCTAAATTTTCAACTCCGATAATTGGAAATCCGAAAATGTTCTTCCTAACATTTTTCATCCTAACAATCACAATTCCTAACTACTCTGTCTCTAATTTTATAATTCCGAAGCATTCAACTTCATAATGTCAATAGCAATAAACATCTGTTATACTTTTATTTGTTTTCCTATATTTTCTCAACATAACCATCTTTTACACTATTATTCAAAGTCATATATTTTTTGTTTAGATTTCTTTGTTTAGACTTAGAAAAATTTAGCCAAAAAAGTGTTATTTTTGCAAACCGTTTATTTTCTCGATTCTATCGTATAAAACACCTAAATGTAAGAATAAAAGGTGTTTTTTTGTCTCCGACTAACCGTTTGTCGTAAAAACGATGTGGAAGGGATCCATAGGTTAGGTTAGGTTAGAACTGTGACCGTGACTGTGACTGTGCTACTTCGAAATTGGTTGCGAAATTTTTCTAAGTTTTTTTTTCATAGTGCCCCCAAGACGACACTCTGACCTGTACTTATGTTTAGGGATAAAAGCGTTATGATAAAAAACAGTAGGAGTTTAAATATATTTACATAAATGATATTATTAATTACAATTTTCGGAAACATGAGTGTTATGAACATCGCCGGTAGCACTACGAATAGTATGAATGAAAACTTTAGGATGAAAAATTTTAGGAAGAGTGATCATTCGGATTACAAATCGTTAGGAAGAACAATTTCGGGAAAAGAACTTTAGGTGAGCCAATATGGACCCTCTGCAAATACTTGGTCATGTATCACTTCATTCAGAGGAGCCTTCCAATCTCATCATCATTCGTCGTAACTGGGCTGGAACCGAAACTAATGGCTTGCTAAATAAGGCTTCCAGTGGTTTAAGGTCGGTGTGCTCATATTAGATCTGCCTTAAACGTACTGCCTGAAATTGATTACCTGAGAAGGAATGAACACGTTTTGGGAACGGTTGAAGGTATGTAATCGATAATCCTACATTTAAATATGAACTTTACAAATAACATTCCTCATTTATCTGTATCTCTCACGGAATCTGGGTTTTGTACCCGATTGATGGCAATAGGCAGAAAAGAGAAGTATGGAAGGAGAAGACATGCTGCGCCCACCCCAAATAAATTGGGATAAGGGCAAGACGTTGATGATGGCGATAGCCTCGCCCCCAATTAATTGGGACGTGAACATTACTGGCGAAAACTGGATAAACTATTAGGTATACCTCTGCTTAACCCTGATGTGATTACAGGTTTTAAACTAATATCGCTTCGAACATTACCTTCATTACCAAGTACAAATACCTATTAAAACTTGAACCAAACATTAAAAATAAAGTTATAAAAATTAATCATATGTAAAGAAGCATCTTTCATTGTTAATTATGATTCAGAGAGTGTTAAAGTTTTGAGTAGGTTCCCAAAGTTCTCTTAGGCTTAAAGTTTCAGTTTCTTATTAGAAGTTTCTAGAATTTTCAAGTCTCAAGTCCCAGACGGTTCTAGTACACTTTCAGGTTTTATTTTTTTATATTTATACGAAGTACTTCATAGTTTTCAAGCTTTATTCTTCTAGTGTTTGTTTTATAAATCAAGATTGAATAATGGGTTTCAAAAAATTATAAAAACTTTTTGTGTTGACCTTTCAATTATAGTGATATAAAATGCAATAACATTTTTGAAGTCCTCGTCTAAAAATGAAGAAAGTCATTTGAATGTATATTTAAACGAACTGTCCAATTTTGACATTCGGGATTAAGCTCACTTTTGTAGGTACACCTACACAATCCGCGTGACAACTGGAACAATTTAAATACAATAGAGAAAAACGAAAATAAACAGGTCGTTATTTTCAGCACCCTCTCAAACCAAATTTAGAACAACTTTTAAACTGTACAGGAAAAACATTTTATCGAAAGCCACGCGATAATAATAGCTTCTAAAGCGCATGGAAGTACCTAAGATCGCCGATAGGGGCGCTCCCTGTCACGAGGTACATAAACTACCGGTAACGTCGATACATCGAGGTCTCGACACTCGATTAAACAGCTGGTGCATGTAATGTAACAACGACTATTTTACATAGGATAATAAATACCTAAGATTGTTTAAAAATTATCCGTTCATATATTCATAAAGACACACTGATCGTTTGATCATTTGTAATACCTATCATCATCATCATCATCTACCTAGCCTTTTCCCAACTATATTGGGGTCGGCTTCCAGTCTAACCAGATGCAGCTGAATACCAGTATTTTACATGGAGCGACTGCATATCTGACCTTCACAACCCAGTTAGTACTGGGTAATACGATACCCCTTGGTAAGACTGGTTGTCAGACTTTTTGGGCCACTGACTACCTAACGACTATCAAAGATCTACAAATGACAACTCGGTATGTAATGGGTGGTCACCCATCCACAGACTAACCTAGGCAAGCACGGGTTAACCTAAAGATCACTTGTAATACCTATTTTGATAATTAAAAAGCGTCTGTCTAATTTTAATTGCTTTAATGGCACCCCATTGTTTATTATAACAGTAGTTTTTGGACTAATCACTTATCCCTACATGTTAGGGGCGACTTCCAGTCCAACTGGACGCAAATTTATACAGTACTAGCTTTTACACTCGACTTCGCACGCGTGAGAAATGTGGCACTCGTAATAGTGTAGCCTAGTGAGAGAATTTTTTAAATCGGTTGAATATATTCAGAGATTACTTAGTATATTCAAACTTACAAACTATACCTCTTTATAATATTAATATAGATGACCTTCCAGTGCCTGTCAAATAATGGTAAACAGTACTAGATCTTTAATTTAACGTCATTTGTCAAACCCTACCAATTGCGTGATTAGAGACAGCACTGCCGTCGACGTAGCGTCAGCAATGCAAGTGTGGTGGGATATTTAAGCTGATAATACCCTTGGCACTTAAGCTGCTGACGCTAATACCTGAGCCTGCCGTACTCGTCATATTAGCACGGCCATTTGGATTAACGTAAACGCAATTAGCTGCTTCTATGGCAAATGGCAAACGTTAGGATAGAAACACACTACTGTGTCGTGTGCGTGTGTGTGTGTGTGCGTATGTATGTGCGTGTGTATGTGCATGTGTGTGTGCGTGTGTGTAACTATACTAAATGAATTAAACCGTTATTACTCTTTCTAGATTTGCTTCTGTTTTCCTAAAAGAGGTAGGTTGGTAAAGTAGGTAAGTACCAATGTGGGAATTGTGGGTGGTAATTGGTTGGTATATTATAATACCTACATACGTAACATCACGCCAATATGTATCCCCGCAAAGTGTGGCAGAGGTGTACCTACTAGTACACCCACATTTCGCCAGTTATGTTTAAGTCTCATGTAATTGGGGGCGATTCTATTGCCATCAACCGGGCACAAATCCAGTCTCCGTTGCTGCTTCTGAGAAATTCCTGATTGAAAAACCCAATAGCACTTTGCCCGACCCGGGAATCGTACCCAGGACCTCGTGCTCAGCAGTCGCGCTTGCAACCACTCGACCAACGAGGTAGTCCTACACATAAGTGGCCAGTAATGGGGAAGGCTTTTGCCATTAAAATCAACGGCTGAATATTTGTTAGATATAATTAAATAAATGTGCCGTTTACTCTTATTATTTGCTGTCTCAAATAGTTTTTATTAAATACATTCGATTTAAACTTTGATAAAATACAGATGCAAGGTCTAAAATAAACCTTCTCTTTAGCCAAATAAAACAAATACGCCTTTTAGTAGCCAATAAATTGTGCCTAAATAAAACATTACACTTTTCACACCTAAGGAATTTACTTTAGGGATTCAGTCTACCAAATAAATGTTGGCAATACATTAACTATGTATTGGGTACTGTCTGGTAGGCTTCAGTATTATTCTATTTCCAGTATTTACTTTTTCTGATGTTACCTACGTGCTTTTATTTTGGCAGCCATTTTGTGAAAACATTCTCACACGTGCTCCTATCATTTACTAGGTTTTGCCCGCGGCGTCACTCGCGTTAATTTAGAAATTGACAATGAATTCGGGTTGTACTCTGCTTGTAATAATATAATTCAATCATGATTCGAAAGACACGTGGCGCCTTATATTATCAAAAGAACGTTATTATTGTTTTCCTCGGGAAAAGTACTTTTTTTCGGGATGAAAGGTACCCTATGTCCGTTTCTGTACACCTGACAACGTATATGCAAAATTTCAAGATGATCCGTTCAGTGGTTTAGGCGTGAAAAGGTCACAAACAAACAAACAAACTTACTTTCGTATTTATAATATTAGTAAGGAAGTTCCAGGACGGACTTATAATAAACGGAATATTTGTAAAGCTTCGGTTCTCCGTTTCTCATAAGAACAAACTGTGGTTCCCTTGTGGTTCAAAAAATGTGTGTTCTTTTATCTTTTCATTATTAAGATATACTCTTTTCTTTAAGTTTTGAATAGTATTTTTTTTTTAAATGGGCCAACATTAGAAACCTTCAAAGGCTCCAGATTTCCAGAACGTACCTAAATAAAAATTAGTAATACAGGGTGTAAACGGACCCTTCACGAAGCCGTCAACCAAGCATTATGTACATCAAACTAAGTAACTTTACGTACTAGTACTTTGACCCGAATATCTCCGTAACTAGAAGGTTCCCAGGTATGGTCTAGAACAAAAAAAAAATCGCAATGACGGGGAGAACAAGTGCCTTTCGGCTTCGTTAAGGGTCTTTTTACACCTTTTATATTGGCATTTATCTTAGATCAGTTTTAATGTTCAAAATACGGATACTTTTTTGTACATAGATGACAGTACCGGATATAAATAAACTACTAACGAATTTTGTGACATCGTATATGTTAGCATAAAAATAAAAAAGAGGGTGTGTTCCGTATTTCATTTGCTATTATTTCATGTACGTATATTATACGCCTACAGTAAACACGCAAGCTTTTAACATGAAAAGTGTCATCATGGAAAGTGAACCTAATTAAATGTTAACCTAATTAGTTTTTTTCGTTGAACCTAGGTAAAAGGAAGGTTTGTGAAAACTACTAAGAATATAGGTCAAAGAGTCAGGACCGTACCTACCTGCTCTAGAAAAAGACTCAGTCATAAATCAAGATTTAAAATCTGATTAGAGCCTAGTTTTGAAATCGAGATTTAATACCAAATATTATTTGCAAATTCAGGATAAAATTTAATTCTACTAAGCAATGATATTTCGGATTAACTCTCTATTACTAGACGAAAATTTTAAACATAGGGTTGTAGAATTTAATTTTGAATATCTTAATGAGCTTTTATCGAATTGACTCTCATAGAGAGGAGGGCTGTCACTATGTCCCAGCGCTGGGAACATTAAAGCCTGATTATGATGTATTATATTTATTTAAAAAATGACTATTATATTAATTTTATTATTGTAAAAAAATAATTATTGTTATTATTTTTTAAAATATTTTTGATTATTACTTTCTAATTCTTATTCATCTAATTTTAATTTATGTTCTACACAATGTATTTTGTTAAGAAATAAACGACTTATGACTTACTTATGACTCAAAAACTCAAATCACAAAATACTTTTGTCGTGGACCTCTAAAGTTGTGATTTCGTAAGCATATTGTCTATACGTTGTGTTTCTGTATAAAAGATAGTCAAAGGGTAAAAACATTAACCTTCACATTTGATTCTCCTCCGAAATTACTTTCCCGAATAATAAAACGTACGCGACAATAACCGAGCAACTTATAAGCACCAAAACTTGAACAGTGAAAGTTCCGAAGTTAATCGGAACAAAACATATGTCATTAGGGTATCAACGTCTTCTCGTCGCAAGTGTGACGCAATCAGCTTCTCGAATGTTCTTATTTGTTGTCTCTTGTTTACGAAGACGATGATTATTACTGTTATTTCTGAGTCACGTGTCTATTTTTTCACGTGTTCCTGTCGCAGGATTATCGGAAGGACCGTTTTTTTTTCCGAAATGCCTATTTTTGTGAAGGACCAGATTATTGGAAGCTTAGAATGGTTTTCGTGATAGTACGAGCAATCAGTTTTTTTTTTTACAAAAACCCAGTCTGTTTAGGATCGACAAACTCAAAAAATCTAACTCTACAGTACAAGTATTAACCAGTTTATGTTCTGATTACAGAACGAGGCGCGAATTATAGCTGTTAACCAATTAACGTATCTGTACTATATATTAATATTATAAAGCTGAAGAGTTTATTTGGTTGAACGCGCTAATCTCAGGAACTACTGGATCGAATTGAAAAAGCTTTTAGTGTTGGATAGCCTATTTATCGAGGTAGACTATAGGCTATATAACATCACGCTACAACCATTAGGAGCGGAGCATCAATGAATAATGTTGCAAAAACGGGGAAAATGTTTTTTTTTATCATAAATCACGCGGACGAAAGTCGCGGGCAACAGCTAGTTATACATATACTTAGCGAACATTCAAAATTCATTCTTGTTTGCAATCAACCTAAGAATAACTATAGTAGTTTAGTAGTATAGTAGTTTAATGTACTTTTCAAAAATCCAGATAAATATAAGAAAGAACAGGGTATAAAGAAAATCTTTCTTAATATCCAAAAATCCGCAAATACTGCAAAACAATATAGGGTTTTCGTAAATATTAGATGTTTCCATTTATCCTGCGACATATCTTTACCAACACGCAGAGCCAGCTCTTCAAGGTCGTGTTGTACTGCGATAATTTGCGCTGACATATATTGGATAAGTCTGGATTTCTGGATTATAGCCAGTTTTGTATTGCCTTGTTTATGGAGTGAACACCTGAACTATATTGAGATTTGTGAGAATTGGTTCTAGGGTTGTCACTTGTCAGTTACAATTTTATTACAGTTGTTGGATTTTTTGCTTTCCACTTTTACTACAATAACACAACAGCGGAGCATTACGGAGCGGGCTTGCGAGCCGCGCGGGGAGGCTGACCTGCCTATCCACTATTGCACGATACGATAGTCATGAGACAGAAGGGTATCATGCGGCTAACAGCTGATAGGTCACAGGCGACCACCCGCTGTTGTGTTATTGTGATAAAAGTGAATGAGATTTAAAAAAAAAATGTTTCTCTGGGAAAGTTGTTTGTTATCATGAGTACAATCACGTGTTTAAGTATCGGTCACTAATTACCAGTCACCCTATATAACGTGCATAGTCATCCCACGCAGGTTTCTAAGAATACACTTTTGTTTTCCGAATTTCTTGATGCCTTAGAAAGATTATCAGTTACCACGGTGCTGTAATGTGGTATCTAATTAATTCACTGGAAGAGAAAGAAAACGTTCCCCATACTTTTTGCTGATACCAAAGCGATTGAAGAATTTTACCAACAAGCAGTTTAATTTATTTGTGATACTCTCCCGAATTGTCATTATGAAAATACTAGTTTTACCCGTGGCTTCGCTCGCGTTAATTTTGAATTTGACAATCAATACGGATTATACCTACTCTGTTTGTAATAATATAATTCAATCATGATTCGAAAGTCATTTGCATTTATAATATTGTAATACACCAAGATCTATGCAAGAAGAAATAACAATCCATATCCTTGGCTAGGCCTTGGAACTCTTTGTAACAAACCTCTTTTCTATTTGTTACAGCACTCCTCCTGGACACTCTCAAGGTCATACAGCGGTCAGTCTGCAACGACGAGACAGTAGCCCTAGCCTGTCCTAGAGGCACCACCATCAGCATACAGGTGGCGCAGTACGGGAAAGCTGGTGAAGAACAGGGATGTCCTGCCTTGAGCAACGAAGAAGTAGAAGCGAGCAAGAATTGTAAAAGACCTAATGCTATGCAGGTTGGTACTGCATCAATAGTAATTAATTAAATTAAATTAATTAAATTTATTTATTTAAATCAATAAATAAATTAGGTGTGGCGTTTTAAAATGATTCAACATCATACAAGGTGTCAACGGACCCTTCATGAAGCCGTCACCAAGCATTCTGTACATCAAACTAAGTAACTCTACGCAAAAATTATTGCTGGGAAACGACTTTTTTTGCGGGGTGAAAAATCACGTTTTACGTTAAAACTCAATGTAACGCACTCAAAACTTCGTGCTGATTGTTGCTTTGAATAGTAAACGGGTCATGGAGTTAATTAAAGTAAAGTTAAAAGTGGTATTTAAAAAAAACTTGTGCAAAAGTAGAAACTTTGACCCCCAATATCTATATAATAGGTATGGTCCATTACAAAAAAGTGATCTTAATGACGGGGAGAACAAATGCCTTTCGGTTTCGTCAAGGGTCTATTTCACCCTTTATGTTTCAAAGCTGTCTATTATTTGTTTTTGATAATTAGTGCAACTATTGCTTTACACACTATCGGTTACAATACTAAGGATTTGGAAATATATTCCAAATAACGGCTGTGTTTGAAAAATTCATGGCGAGGAATTTTTTGATGTTATATTTAAGGTTTTTTTTAGTTTAGGTTATTTCTTATTCATAGTTAGGTAGTGAAGAGTATACATTATTTGAATTATAAGAGTAAATAAAGATAATTGTTGTATCCAAAATGTCCAAATAATGTAGAAGTTGTTTCGACAGAGCTATTCGGTAATTCCATTCAGTTATCAAGTACAAACCCCTTATTGAAACATTAGGATTCGATTACACTCTCCGTTCGCATTGTAGCTGCTCCACAATCCATTGGCTCGGTCATATAACGCATTCTGATTGGCTGGTGTAGCCTGCATTCTAATTAGGTAATGTATCGTGTCAGCTTGCATGCGGTGTGTATGCGGACAGCCAACTAATGTGTCGTCCCCTTTACGTTTAATTGTATTTGAAGTTTTGAAAGAGTGGGATAAGAATTTTGTTTTTAAAACTGGCTGTTTAAAAGTGATATCAAAACTCACAATTACAAGTAACAGGAATTTGGTATTATCACAACAACCGAGATACGGGGATGTTTACCTAAGTAATCTTTCAATTAAAAATGATCAATATTTTAGAAAAAACAGGTGCGGTTTATTCGTTTCCGAGCCTCTGTGTATGAATGACCAGGGGGCCTAAAATGTCAGCTTTAGCAGAATCATACTAGGATAATAATATGAATTACGTTACAATTCGTAAAATGGTTCATCATCCAGGCATCCATTCAGGCCTCTCTTTGTTTGTGCCAAACTCCACGGTCTTGTGCCAGCCTCATCCAGGATATTCCCGCCATGGCAACAATGTCGTCTGCCCATCTCGCAGCCGGACGACCAACACTTCTCTTTCCATTTCTTGGATGCCACTCGGTCACAGCTTTACTCCACCTGCCATCACCACGCCTTGCCATGTGTCCTGCCCAACTCCATTTGAGTTTCATAACGCGATTTCCAATATAAAATGGTTACAAAGTGGCAATTGATAATTAACTTCGTCTGTGACCATTTTAGAAATTTTAACGTGATTTATATTATTAACCTATTATGATTCTGTTAAAGCGTTCAATTTACGCCCCCAGGATGTATGGTTGTAGATAAAGTGAAAGTTAGGTATTGACACAGTGGAGTCTGTAGGTTCAGGTATACGCCCTTGAGAAAAAGGTGCTAGTTTACGTATGCATGTATGTATATGTATCTTTTAGAAACGATGGGTTTACAATTGCAGGTCTCAAGCAAAAGTAACGCATGGTTCCTATTAAAAGACGTTTTAATACACGGGGTGGAAGGGACATCGACGCGAAAACGGTTACCTCGTATTCAGTACATCATTCGGAGCCCCCTACATCGAAATTTTTCATCGGTTATTAAAAAAAAATCGCTGTTCGTGGAAGCCGTTTTCGCGTCATTGTCTCTTCCACTCTGTGTATAGCCTTCAAAAACTGAC
Source organism: Noctua pronuba (assembly GCA_905220335.1). Classification (NCBI taxonomy): domain Eukaryota; kingdom Metazoa; phylum Arthropoda; class Insecta; order Lepidoptera; family Noctuidae; genus Noctua; species Noctua pronuba. The sequence continues at coordinate 5,889,943 of LR999900.1, read as the reverse complement.
AAAAAATAAGAAGATGGTTAGGCGTTAGTAACTCACCTTTAGATAGGCTGGATATCTAAGAATATTAATACCGCTTCTAAAGTTAATGTACTCGACCCTAGACTTCCATAAAAAGCGTCTTAAAAATTCGGGGAGAGTCTACTCATAAAACCTTATTTGCAAAAGGTGCCGAAATTGCGGATGTCTACAAGCACTTAACATCAGGTGGGCCAATGGGCCGTTTGTCATACTATGGCATAAAAAAAGAAAGATGACTTTAATAGGAAACATTAGATCCTCTTTGGCACTTAAAGCGATATTCTTCTTAGGGACACTTCCTAAAGTTGATGATGTATGTCGTTTCGTGAGGGAAAGGATAATTTATTGAGTTTGAATATTTTTTTCGAGATTTATCGATTGTTGGTTTGATTATATATAGCTAGAAATATACTTTACGGCCTATTTTCATATCTACCAAATAACATAAAATTTTTAACAAAAATCGGCCGAGCCGTTTCAGAGGAGTGCGACCACAAACATCGTGACACGAGATTTTATAAATAAGAAGATATTATAGTATATTTACTTGAAATAGTGAAAGACAATGGCCAATACCTATGCAAGGAACTTCTGATGCGTGGTCCAAAACGGAATGAATACTGCCATCATCCTTTTTAAATAAATTTCATAAATTAGTTGACACAAATATTTTTACCAACATCGTTCCAGCGAAAAAAATATCCTTGCAGCAATATAACAAAGGACCTTCACCTTAAAAGTCTAAGCAAAAGTTGTATCAATTTTGTCAGTAGTCATTTGTATTTTTAAGCGATTTTAAGCGAAACCAATAACCGACTTAAAGCCAATCATATACTGCGGCAAGACTAGCGTGTGAGTAAAATCTAGAGCACATTTAAATAATTCAAATTAATTAACTAAAACCTCTTTCTTCTAGTACTCATTACTGCAGACGGTGGTGGAAGCTTGCCAAAAGAAGCCTCAGTGCAAGTTCAGTACCCTGCCAATGCCAGGGCTCGTGGACCCCTGTCCGACGCAGAGCAAGTACGTCGAGGTTGCGTATAAGTGCCGTCCGTGTGAGTATAATTTTTTGTCTAAGTGAAGCATGAGCAATTTTCCCTTTTTTTTTGTATGTGAAATCATCAAATAACCCCCGCCCGCTCTGGGTGGAGTGGTAGGGAGTGTCAGACTTTTACTGAATAAAACCCATCCATGTTCCTTCTTTGCCCTTTGTGTTCCAGGGCCGCGGTATCTCTTTCGAACAGTCCCGCAGCCCCAGCAATTTTGCCTTCATATTCACTTTATCTAAGGTAGTAACTGGACCAAAAGCCTGAAAATCAGTCTTAGGGACTTTTTGCATGACCCGCCGGTATCTTGAACAGAACTGGTTGGATGTCCGGTTGTGCGATCAAACTTTCTTCCTGGTCGAAGATTCTGCGGCCAAAAGTATTGGCCGTGGCCGCGTATTACCCGAGTTCCTTTACCAAGGAGTATCGTATTACCCTGTACCAACTAGGTAGTGGAGGTCAGATAGGCCAGTCGCTCCATGTAAAATACTGGTATGCATCCGGTTAGGCTTGAAGCCGACCTTAACATATTTGGGAAAAGGCTATGCAGATGATGATTCAAGTTATTCAGGGTGGAAAGGATATCGAAGCAGGTCCGAACTCGATGTACCGGAACCACCTTGTTAAATTAGGTTTATTACAAGTTTGTATATTATGTCAAATATTTGCCAAAATACATAAAAAGGCAACATATTTCAGATGCCTCTATTTATGTTCTCCGGCGACTTAGGTCGTGTTACTTGTTGTTTTAGTATGAAGTGAAGTCCTAATGATTAGCTACTATTTAAGATATACTTTAATTCTGTTGGTCCTACGCCCAGCTTTCATACGAAATTGCCCATGGTCCTTTTAAAATGTATCTCAGTTGGAGGGGTCAATTTACTAAAAGTGGGGACCGCGTCAATTGAGTGATGAATGCGTTTGAACTCACGACCTCGTCGCATGTCAGTTCTACTTCCAAGGTGCTGACTATTGCCGTTTCAAATTCGGTAATCAGTCGGGCAGAAATGGTTGTATGGGCAGTTTAAGTATGAATTGAATAATGTGTGCAAAGGGATCTGTAGTGACAAAGATTGAAATTTGGGAAGTCATAAAATACCAATAAAGATTGTCTGTTTACTGTATACTTTTTCAGCTACGGATTAAACTTGAATCCCAGAATAAGAGAGTTAAATTGATGGGAATCTGTCAGAAGTATGGGTTAACAGAAACCGAAAAATATACCGTAACATGGGTATTTTATGGGAGAGTTGAGTTCAAAGACATTTAAATATTTACGAGCGATAGACGGGATAAGACGAAGAAAATCGTAATTCAATACTTGTTACTACTTAGTAACAAATCGTTCTGTATAGTGTCACACGCCCGCTTGTCAGATAGCATTCGTGTGTCAAAATCGGAAATGTTCTGGATAAAAATGTTGGTATGAAAATATTCCCAATGTCCGCTCTATAAGTCTTTTAAATCTCTTTGGTTGAGTTACTGTTTTCTAAATTCATAGACATGCCCTAGTTCTGAGGACCAACGCCCGCTTGTACCACAGATAAATGAATGCATTTAACACTGAATTTATTTAGAATATTGTTTCTATTAATCATTTGTAGATGACGGACGGATGTATAAAATAGCATCTAGTGTTTTCAATTAAATTATATTTATTTACTTCAGATACAACGATCCATAATTTTGTTAGTAAGTACACTTAAAAATAATGTTAGTAATTAAATATTCAAAGACAAATCACACCATATAATACTATTACATCTAAATCATCATCATTAAAATAATCTATAAAATTTAAATGAAAACAATACTTATCTGTGTCAAATAAAATGTAAAATTGTGAATGATTTGTGAAGCCATCATCATCTGCCTAGCCTTTTCCCAACTATATTGGGGTCAGCTTCAAGTCTAACCGAATGCAGCTGAATGCAAGTATTTTATATGGAGCGACTGCCTATCCGACCTCCAAAACCCAGTTAGTACTGGGTAATACGATACCCCTTGTTAAGACCAACCTAGGCAAGCACGGCTTAACCTAAAGATCGACTCGAGCGACTGTTATTATTTAGTCACGAGCTCCTCTTTTGTGAAACTAGTGGGCCTAAATGTTGTAAATCAGTTTATTTTTCTACATTCGGCTCAATTTCTATTTCTCTCCGAATATTTTGTTTCAGAAAACTTTTTCCGTTAAAATAAAGTAATGTTCGTTGAAACAGAATCGACCAACTTTTGAAATTATTAATCGAGTTCTGGTGTTCGTTAAACGCTTAATGAATTAAAGTTTTAGCTGAGCTAATCATTCCGTGGATGTTGACAGAAAAATTACAATTTAGTTTCAAAAACAAATATATCTGACAACTGTGTAGTTAAAATTAGTAAATACTTACTCGGATACTGTTTATTCTGTATGTAATATTCAGCTCGTGCTAAACAATAACAGCCGCTCGGGTCGATCTTTACGTTAAGCCGTGCTTGCCTAGAGCTTGTGCTTGCTTGGTCTGTGGACGGGTTACCACCCATTACATACCGAGTTTCCTCGACCCGGCTGTCATTTGTAGATCTTTGAAAGTCGTTAGGTAGTCAGTGGCCCAAAAAGTCTGACAACCAGTCTTACCAAGGGGAATCGTATTACCCAGTACTAACTGGGTTGGGGAGGTCAGATAGGCAGTCGCTCCATGTAAAATACAGGTATTCAGCTGCATCCGGTTAGACTGGAAGCCGACCCCAACATAGTTGGGGAAAGGCTAGGCAGATGATGATGTAATATTATACAAAGCATTTTACTTCTTAGAAAAAAGAAGACTACAGAAATTTATAATCTTTCATAAACAGCTACAACAGCGATACAGTATATATTTTAAAGAAACAACGAAAAATAACAACATTGTGTAAAAGATAACAAAAGCCGTTTGTTTAGGTATGTGATAAATAAAATGAAAAATGCTCTGGAATAGTTTAAACAGTATAGCATTTAAATTCTCTTCTCATTCTTTAGTATTCTCTACAATACCTATGTGTGGAAAGTAATAGTAACAGACTACTTATACAAGACTCGCGACTGCTGAGCATGAGATCCTGGGTTCTATTCCCGGGTCGGGCAAAGTGTTATGGGCTTTTCCATCAGGAATATCTCAGCAGCAGCAACAGAGTCTGGATTTATGTCCAGTTCATGGCAATAGGATCGCCCCCTATTAAATCGAACTTAAAACATAACAGGCGAAATGTGGGAGTTCTATTTGGTACACCTCTGCCTAACCCTTCGGGGATTACAGGCGTGATATTATGTGATGTTACTAGCAAGAAGATATAGCTTGAAAGTAACAGTTAGATAGACAGTGTTACTGAAGCATTTATAATATTAGTACGGAAGTCGTAAGGCTTGGCTGACTGAGTCTTGAATTTCCTTCGATTTTTCCACTTCCCTCCAGCAGGGTCGTAATTATTCAGTAAAGACCGCGACGTATTCTAACGAGCACTTCTAAAATTAATGAGTTTGCTTTACCGGAGGGAGCCGGTTTTTGCTTTTGGTCAAGTAAAAAATTAATCGGTTTACCAGAGCAATCGATTTTGATGGATTGGTGTTGAAATAGAAAATAAAAAAAATAACAATCACGTTTTGGTGTCTACGTAATAAAAATCTTAAATTACTCACCGACAGACAACGCATAACCTATGGGTAGTTATCTTATGGATCTCGATGGATTTTAATAATTAATTCTCTAATAGGGTGTACTATTCAGTGTATCCATCAGCACAATGTTTTGACATTTTTTGACAGTTACATTGAGCGCTTTCGTAAACAATATTTTTTCAGACCAAAAAAAAAAACTGCAATATTTTTTGCGCAGTGTTACTTAGTTTGATGTACAGAATGCTTGGTTAAAAGCTTCATAAAGGGTCCGTTTGTTTACCTTTACAATTTTGAATACCAGTTAGTAATTTACGAAATGAAAAAATGCGAAATTCCATCATCTTGTCGAATAATAAAAGACAAAGGAATTTTACTTTTTTAACAAAGCCTACGACTTTATAGTTGAGTTCTACTTTTCGAAAAAAACAAAAGAAAAGTTTCCTAAAAATAACCACAAATGAATCTATCCATTACCAAAATTGGTTCGCCCACAAAAAAAAGGAGACATGGGGCATCCCACTGATAACATGACCCTCTAAACAAAAAAGAGGGTAGCAGAATCACCGATCGCGTGACGTAAGGTTTTTACTCCTGGAAGTGTATTGAAGTGATTTATGCCCAGTTAATAAATTCCTGGATGGGGTGAACGGCCGGAGGTAAGGGCGTGTACAGGAGTGCCGCCATAGGTGTGCCTCATGCACATTAAACGGTGTAGACGGGCGTTTCGAACGCTCGACAGTGTTTGTAGTTTCAATATATCGTGTTGCGTTTTTTTTTTCTTGGTTTGGTTAATGATGTTTAGTTAATGAAAATAACATAATACTTATTATAAGTTTAGATTTTTTTATCGGTTTATCTAGAAGTACGGTGTCCCGTGTTATTTGGGGTCGGCGCAAAACGTTTTTTTTCTTCTATTCTCCCCTGTCAATCGTCACGCTATCATTTACTTTTTGTAAAACAAAAATATTATTTTGATGAGATTTAACTAGGATTTTGTCTATTGAATAAAAAAAGGGACATGGGGTTTTTTATTATAGCAGGTGCGCTTTTAAAGTCTCTCCTAGTAGCGCTATCTTATTACTGTCAATAATGCTCGAGTCATGAAACTCTTTTTTCCAAAAAGTTATTGGAATTTGAAGTCAGATCATAAGCAGTACTCATAAAGTTCGTCAACAAAATTTTCATAAGCTCACCAAACACGTTTTTCACAATTTATAGTATTCATTCGTTTTTCATTTTATAGTAGGCAATACAACGCTACAGTGTGTACAGCCAACAAAATAACACAGTATTTTTTAACAACTGTTTTATTTATATTTTGTGCAAGTAACTTTTAGACAAGAAAAATATAAGTACCTATTATTCAAAGTGAATAAAGAAGTGCTGGCGGGATTCAATGACATCATTAGTTCTACCTCGTTATCTTGTTATTTTTGTACAAACTTGAGAACGCTTTGTAGCGGTCTTGTTACGAAAAAATCTCGTGTTTCATCTCTGATTAAATAATTAAACGTAATTAGTTATGATTCTGTACTGGAGGAGCTCTTGGCTAAATAATAACGATGTTTAGCTAAAGCCGTACTTGCCTAGGTTGGTCTGTGGATGGGTGACCACTCATCAAATATCGAGTTTCCTCCGTGCCTCGGAAAGCCCGTTAAGCCGTTGGTGCCGGCTATCATTTGTAGATCTTTGACAGCCGTTACAGGAAGTCAGTGGCCCAAAAAGTCTGACAACCAGTCTTACCAAGGGGTAAGGGGTAGGGATATTACCTAGTACTAACTGGGTTGTGGAGGTCAGATAGGCAGTCGCTCCATGTAAAATAACGGTATTCAGCCGAACCCGGTTAGACTGGAAGCCGACCCCAACATAGTTGGGAAAAGGCTAGGCAGATGATGATGTTATGTTTTTTTTTAATATGAATAGCTTTTATGAACCACCTCAATTTTCTTTTAGAAGTATTTATATTTTCATTATCAATATGTAGTAGGTTGGTAAATCTGAAATGAAGCCGAAAAAGCAATTATGAGAATTTGAAGAACAATTTACTTAATGAAAAGTTAAATCAAAATCCAATTTCAACACAGTCTTGCAAATCATTCTTCAGTTTAAGTCAAAACAAAAAAACTTTTAATAGCACAGCAAAATAATTACAATGAAAGATGAGAACAATGCTTTGCTTGATTAATTACTGAGCATTATTTTTGGAAAATACTTAGATCTAGACAAAGGTTGAAAGTTTTATTTTTAAACTAACCCTAGATGGGCACAATGTGTATTTTATTAATTTACATTTGAAACAATTACATGACATAACATCACGTCTGTTATTCCCGGATGGTTAGGCAGAAAATATATTCATACTTAACGGTACACATTTTATCAAAATCAATCAATGAATTTTGAGAAAAAAAAATTTTGGTTCTTTTTTTTTTAATAAACAGTCGCTCCGTGTAAAATACTGGTTTTCGGCTGCATCTTGTTAGACTGAAAGTCGACCTCAACATAGTTGGGAAAAGACTTGGAAGATACTGATGATGATTTAAAATAAATTTTTATTTGACACCGTGTTATGTCACTAGATCGCGATTGTAAGAGAAAAGTATTCTCAAGCCATAATCTTCTTAGCGTGTCGATGGCAATCTAAATTGTGTCGGCCCAGAACTGAGCTACTAGTTTGGCGCTTTCGGTAGCGTCCATCAGTTCCTGTAGTGAACAACCAAAAGGGCACGCAGGACACGATATTAAGTGCCCCATAATACAAATCAGGAATAAAAAATTCAAAACAAAATTTAATATTTACAACTTAAAATTCATAGCACAAACCCTTATTTAAATCGCGAACAATGTTTCTCCTTTATTTTTTTACGAGGCCATTCCGTGCCCTTCGTATGAGGTTACTATCGTTTTAGCATAATTTGGTATCATGACGTTGCATTTAAATCGGTTACGGCCACTTAGACCCTTCGCCCACAGAACGACAAGGGTATTTTTAGGTGACGAATCACATATTATTATCATAAGATTTATTAAAAGTATTACAGATGTTTTATGGATCTCCTGATGGACTAGAATAACATAGGTTTGTTAAATAAAACGTAACGGACACTTGTATTTTTCGATTCAAAAATACACCGTATTTAACTTGTATTTTTGAATAGAAAATACAATTGTCGTGGAGCATTTTAGTTTGGAATAGGAACAAATTCTTAAAATTATGGAAACATTTATGTGAAACGAGTATTTTTAATTTTAAAATCGAAGTAATTACGTTACGTTTACATCCAGCGCGCGTGTGGGCTTTGTTAGTCGTCTTTCGGAAGCTACGCGAAAAATGTAGTTTGTATAAATCCGACCGACACCTAAAATCCCCGTTCCACCAAGCGGATGGACCCGAGCCTAAAAAGGAAGTGACGTTTCACCCGCCCGTCTGGCCACGTCATTAATATTAGTTATAGCTCCTTACCTAAGCGTAAAACACTCGGACACTCCACTAATTGATACGCGAACACTTACCGAAGCTTTTATCGTATTGGCGGTTTTATATTACAAACTAATGGATGCGAAAGGGTTGGGACTAAAACAAAAGGTAGCTAAGTATGCCGATATCGATAGAAAAATAGTCTATTAGTGTTACCATCACTAATTAGTGGCGAAAGTGATACTCACTACTATCATAATTAATTTTGTATTGAGTCGAACGCTCTTCCGAATTTAGTTGGGATTAATATTTGTATTTTAAAGTGGAATTTGCCTCGATGATGTAAACGTTAGAAATTATTATGTTCGGATTTGTTGATTTTCAATTTCGTGATGTTTAGATTTGGATAATATTAGTTGGTGTTATTTATTTTTGTTGTGATATAGTTTGTGACTGTTTAGTTTTTAGCATCGATGCGCAAAATCTTAGCACGAATACAGCTCCTGATTGCAAATAAATCATTTCAATAAGAATCAGCTGTTCCATTTTGACGTACGTAACATAACATTACGCTTGTAATCCCCGAGGGGATAGGCAGAGGTGTACCTAATAGTACATCCACATTTCGCCAGTTATGTTTAAGTCCCATGTAATAGGGGGCGAGCCTATTGCCATCAACTGAGCACAAAGTCTAGACTCTGAAGTCCAATAACACTTTGCACGACCCGGGAATCGAACCCAGGACCTCATGCTCAGCAGTCGCGCTTGTGACTACTAAACCGACGTGGCAGTTGGTCTAGGTTTTGGTATGTATTACCATATTTATTTGATGTATTGGCATTTTGGTATATAATATCAGACATTTTTTTAATAACCGCCAAAAAAATCTTTGCCTGTGGGTCAATTTATGTAGCTTCTGAATGTATTTTAACAGTTTGCGCGTCGATACCCCTACACCCTGTACAATTTTCAAAATGTTCAAATATTCAAGTGGTTGAACTGTGACTACTAGGGATGATCCTGAGTTTTTCTTGATAACAGAGTTTGAATGTTTGACAATTGTAAGTCAGCACGCAACATCTATCTTTCACAGATGTCAGTCTTTTCTGTACATCATCTCATCATCATCTACATAGCCTTTTCCCAACTATATGGGGGTCGGCTTCCAGTCTAACTGGATGCAGTTGAATACCAGTATTTTACATGGAGCGACTGCCTATCTATCTACCTCCACAACCCAGTTTGTACTGGGTAATACGATACCACTTGGTAAGACTGGTTGTCAGACTTTTAGGCCACTGACTACCTAACGACTGTCAAAGATCTACAAATGACACCCGGGACCAACACTCCTCTTTCTGGACATCATCTGCTTCATTAATAACCCATTAACGATGCTCAATTATGTAAGGGCTAAGTCTAACAATAGCCAATACTTGTACAGATGAATTTCGAAGTCGGACCGGCTGCGAGGGCGATATCATCAAACTGAGCTGCAACCCTCACTCCCGGATCGCCATCTTTGATGCTCAGTACGGCAGGGTAGCCTTCGAAGCCATCAACTGTCCACAGGCGCAGGGTGTTCCGGATGAAAGTAAGTATAACATTGGATCAACTTTAATTTTATGTCAATTTTTTTTTGTGACACTTCCCTTAACGAAGATGAAAGACACTTGTTCTCCCCGTCATTGCTATCTTTTTTTTATTCTAGACCATACCTGGGAACTTTTTAGTTACGGAGATATTGGGGGTCTAAAGTTCCGACACTTGCATAAGTTTTTTTTTAAATACATGTTTTAATGTAAGAATTTTACTTAAAACACCTCCACGACCCCCGTACTATTCAATACATCCATCAGCACAATATTTTGAGTGCGTTAAATTGAGTCCTACCGCAAAACGTGATTTTTCACCCCAAAAAAAAAGTCGTTTCCCTGAAACATTTTTTGCGTAAAGTACATACTGCTTGGTTGACGGCTTCGTGAAGGGTCCGTTTACATCCCGTATATAAGGTGTAACATAATAAACGCACAACTCGTTTTAGCGAGTTTTTGAAATTGCAAAAAAAAACTTGGAATTTCCAAAGGAATTGACGCGATCAGCTGACAAACATGTATTTTAAAACCAAAAAATGTTATGAATTTCCAAAAGCCATAGAAAAAATTGTTCAGTACCATAGTCTGAGTCACAGTCAGTTGTGTTTTATTATATTACATTTGTGTATAGGTAGCCTAGTGAAGCTGCCAGTCAGTCTTAGAATAAAATTCATCACTTCATTCTAATATCTGGCCACGACATGTTCTCCTACCTCATTCGACAATTAGACAAGATGGTCTAAGCCAGGGGTGTCCAACATAATTTTATGGAGGGCCAATTTTAGTATTTTTCTAACCGTAGTTAGCCAAAAGAAATGCAAAGTGACCTCTAAATTTAAATAAAACAAGCTTCGCTGGACTAGACTGCGATGATGCGGTCTGCATTCGCGGATAGGTGACATGTGGGGCGTATATGTAAATAACTGACTTAATGACATATTTTAAACAATGTTCGCGGAATATTTATTTATTTCTGATAAAGTTTTAAATAGCTCGCGGGTTGGATGAAAGACCTATGCGGGCCGGGGGCCGTATGTTGGACAGGCCCTGATCTAAACAAAGCGGTATTATGCGGTCTCAGCGATAACGAATATGGAAAAGTCAACAATGGATTGGATTGATATTAGCTATCAAAAAGTTCATGATTGACAGTCCTGTTGAAATACGAAACGCTTCAGAAGCGAATGTGGCTTGTCTAGGCTCTAACGGTTTTTCATAGTATTAGTGCTTCATAGTAGCAGCACCTGTCGTAAATATGTGAACAATTTCGTATTTTCTTGACTAATATTTATCATTATCATTTTAGTGTGCGTGTGTGTGAGTCTTTAGGTGTGTGTACGGAGAGAAATAATACTCGGCGGAACTTGGATATAACTTTACTTAAAGACAGATTTACAAATGTTACAATTGAGTGGTTGCTTAAGTTGAGAGCGCGTCTATAGCTATTGGCGGTTACGGGCGAACTGGAGTCGCCGAGCGCTGCGCGTACGACGAATACAAAAATGCTGTGTCATTAACACTAGAAACGGGATATTTACCATGATTACTGTTTGTTTTTTTGTTTACATGGTAGCAAAGACATTCAAATATTTACGAGCGACAAACGGGCCAAGACGAATAAAATCGTAATCCAATACTTGTTACTACTTAGTAACAAATCGTTCTGTCTAGTGTCATACATACATACGCCCGATTATCAGGTGGCATTCGTATGTCAAAATCGAAAATGTCCGACATCAAAATTTTTGTATGAAAATCTTCTCAATGTCCGCTCTATAAGTCTTTTAAATCTCTTTACATAGTAAATATCCCGTTTCTTAAGTTAATGATAATGTTAGTGACTATGACAGTTTAAAAACTAATATGTTTCATTGTCAATTTAATCAAATAGGCCCCAGGATGTCTAAAATTTTACTTACAAATATATCTGAAAGTGATAGCAAATTCTTTATGATGACAAGACAGAAATAGGCACTTTTCTTGACTGCGTTGTCGTAACACAAGAAAAGTTATGATTTCTTCAATGTAGGAGGATAAAAAGGCAGTATATTTCATTGCCTTATCAAGGATGTAACTGGAAGAGAAGTTAGGTAGGTAGGTACGTGAAATTTGTTGACATAAGCTCTTAGTAAGTATAATAATATGAAGAGCTGCTTACTGAAATAGATCGAAAGATTAATTTTACGACCTCTTCGTGAAAAATAAAACATAATTTCTGATAATATTGTAGACCGTACGTTAATATAGCTTTTAGTATCGCCTTTAATAGTTATTGCAATTAACGTTACTTGAGTAACTTAACTAAATTCAGCCATTCAAAATTAGTCCCTAAGTACCTACTCAATTTTCAATTTCCAGTACCAAATTTAGTCTTCAAAAGTCTTGTAGAAAATGGCCGCTAACGACTAGAAACGGGAATATTAAACTGTTTTGAGGCTCACAAAGAACATAATCATTTGAAGAAAATAAGGCAAAGGAAAGTCTCCCAACTTCTTAACGATTCAGGAGACAAAAACTAAACGAAGCTTTTTTGATGAAGTAGACTAACAAACTGACGAGTAATTAAATTAGTTTTTATTGTTACCCTTGACCTTAACATTAAGTAGAACTTCTTATCTTTCGGAATAGTTCTTAATGTTGGAGATGTGACAAATATTAGGACTATTTTTAGAACTGTATTTTATCATGGGCATTAAGTCCGCCTATGTACCACTTTTGTACATGAAGTTTAAATAAATAAATACATAAATAAACTGTATCTGTATTTATGTTGACGTAGGTGCCTTTTTTAATTTTATTCGCCACTACTGAATACACCGTGACTTTTTAGTCGTCCACTCAATGTGCCCGACATAAAATAGTTCTAGGCGCAATTTTTTTTTACCTACCGTAATAGGTACAAAGAAAAAACCCAGCGCTCGAGTCCAGTAGATCATCGCTCTCAACAAAGTGTTTTAACTACGTCATGCGTCATAATATTGAATAATATTTTTATTTTTAAATTATTAAAATCTCATAAATACCTATTTTTTTTTATGAATGCTTAGTAGTCATTGGATACATGAAGTGGGCGGCCGTTGTAAGACGACTAAAAAGTCACGGTGTGTGTATTTATTTTCATGTAGGTGCCTATTTTAATTTTATTCGCCACTACTGAATATAATATAAAAGTATACGTATACAATTAAAACGCTGACAAAAATAATATTTCGAAGAAGTGAAACCGTATTCGTGGAAAACGTGCGATATGTTCCAAAAATGTGTTAATTTCATTTGTCATCCCTAATGGCAGATGGGTGCGGCATTGTCCTACATTACATAGTGTGTAACGCTAGCATTCGTTATTTGTTTTGACAGACTCGAAATTAGTGAAATTATGATGTCCATGGAAAATAAAAGAAATGTCAAATGAACACGGCACTTTTAGTGTACATAATGTGACACGGGGTTACAAAAAATCAGGCTAATAAAGGGTGTAAATAGACCCTTAACGAAGCCGAAAGGTACTTATTCTCCCCGTCATTGCGATCATTTTTTTGTTCTAGACCATACCTGGGAACCTTCTAGTTTCGGAGATATTGGGGGTCAAAGTTCCAACTTTTTCACAAGTTTTTTTTTAAATACATGATTCTAATGTAAGATTTTTTCTTTAAACACCTTCACGACCCTCGTACTATTCAATCCATCCATCAGCACAATGTTTGGAGTGCGTTACATTGAGTTTTACCGTAAAACGTGATTTTTCACCCTAAAAAAAAAGTCGTTTCCCAGCAATAATTTTTGCGTAAAGTTACTTAGTTTGATGTACAGAATGCTTGGTTGACGGCTTGGTGAAGGGTCTGTTTACACCCCGTATGTGGCGAAAAATAGTGTACGAATATTGTACGAAATACTTTCAGAGCCTTAATAATTCACTTACGAAAAGTGGGTTAGGAATGTATGGAGCTAATGAATTACTCCGTGTACTTATAAGGTACGCAGGCACTTCAGCCATTTTTATTCTTGGTCTTAGCCTCGCTAATATAATTAGTACCACGTTTCCTACTCAAGAACGTATTCACAACGAGTACTATTATTTATTTTATAGAATAAGACACTATTTGTATGTGGAGGAGTTCGTGGCTAAGTAATAACAGCCGCTCGAGTCGATCTTCAGGTTAAGCCGTGCTTGCCTAGGTTGGACTGGATGGGTGACCACCCATTACATACCGAGTTCGCACGTTAAGTAGTTGGTCCCGGCTGTCATTTGTAGATCTTTGACAGTCGGTACAGGTAGTCAGTGGCCCAAAAAGTCTGACAACCAGTCTTACCAAGGGGTATCGTTTTACCCAGTACTAACTGGGTTGTGGAGGTCAAATAGGCAATCACTCCATGTAGAATACTAGTATTCAGCTGCATCCGGTTAGACTGGAAGCCGACCCCAATATAGTTGGGAAAAGGCTAGACAGATGATGATGAGTAAACGACAATATGTTCTTAAGATTGGTTATGAGACCCAAGATCTTAGTGTAAATTACAAACAATTGTTTTCACCACCTCCTATTCACTAATAGGCAACTACTAGCTAGTTGCCTCTTAAACACTGATATTCTTTTCTTGCGATATTTGATGGCGCGGTTGGCGCAGTGGCTGAGCGATTGACTGTTACGCTGCGTGTCGCGGGTTCGATTCTCGCACGGAACAAATATTTGTATGGCCTATACGTAGTTGTTCCGGGTCTGTTTGTGTATGTGAGTTGAAATGTTTGTAAATGCTCCCACGATACAGGAGAAATTCCTAGTGGGTTCCAAGGTATTAAAAAAAAAAAAAAAAAAAAAACTCTCAAATCCCAGAACGATTACGGAACATTTCAATAACTCTTAGACTTAAGTTCAACTGGTGGAAAGATTGGTGGATTTATTAATATTTTGTAATCTATAGCTTTGTCGACAGCATGCGTGACTCCTCATGCAGTGAAGACAGTCATCCAGCTGTGCCTCGGTAAGCGACGCTGCCAGATAGCGGCCAACAACAGGACCTTCAACTCATCCTGCAACTTTCTTTCAAGGCCGTATCTCAAAGTCGTCTATGCTTGCGGTAAGACTTCAAAATATAGTCTTTTTATTTTAATAACCTCATAATTGAGCAGTGCCTGTTTAAAAGGGTTCTCCATATTTATATATTTTTTTATTGAATATCAGGTCTTCTTAGGCCCGAATTACACAGAAACGGCGTAAGGCGTAAGGCGCAGCGCAGGCGTGGAGTTTGTAAGGAAACGAAAGAACGGCGTGCCTGCGCCGCGCCGCTTGAGTGTAATTCACAACACGTCGCCTACGTACATTTTGTATGAAAACGTTTAGAAGCGGCATCATGCCTGCACCGCGCCTGGACCTTACGCCATTTTTGTGTAATTCGCGCCTTACTAATGCAAAAAAAAACTTAATTTGTACACCTAATGAAAAAAGGGATACTCTACGGAGCAAATTGGACTTGTCAAAGCGTGTTCCGAAAAATACACGGATAACGAATAACGCATGTTTTTTTATTGAAAAATCTACAGTCTGTTTTTTTTGGTCAATCATCCCCTTAAAACAGACAGTCCTCAATTATAAGGCCTGAGTTAATTTGTAGGCAGAAAGGAAACGTTTCCATTCCAAGTCAGTAAAATCGGTGTATAAAATTTTAAAATTTCGAACGCGGGCTGAAAAGGACTGTGTTAAATAATCTCTTTGCTACGGTTACTCAGTCAAAATAAATAAAAGGAAATATTATTTCGGCTACATAGTTACACAGTTTTTATTTTAAAATTCCCCTTTGCGCTACTTTTGCCAAAATATTTTTGCAGCTTTCAATTTATTTTCGCATATATTCTTGTTTTCAGCATTGTCCATCCACATTTACAATGTTAACATGAAAATCTCGAAATAATTGTTACTAGTCCCAAAAAATTATCCATTGCTCTTCCTCAATACATTTTTGTGTCCCAATGGTCTGTGCTGGACCTTCGTCAAATTGGTTAACTTTAAGGTGATATATTTAAAAAATGTAGCTTTTCTATTTCGTGTAACTTTTTAAGTATGAGGATTAGGGATTTAACATTTTGGTAAATGTTTTTTGACTCTAGTTTAGTATCATGTAAAAGGAATATACGATTGAATGATTTTTTCTCGATACAAAAAAATTGCAAAGTTATATCTATTTTTTTACTTTTTTCGACATCACGGCGTAACGCTTGAGAGTTATTCAATGTAATTTACTTTAAAACATAAAGAGTTATCACATCAAAGTTTACTCAAAGTAGTTTTAAATTTAATTCATTTATTTTGTTAAAAAAAGGAGTAAATTCGTTTTGGCACATACATCGTTTCATTCCGAGCGCACGCACGTTATAGTCATCTCTTCTTGTGCGTTTCAAAAGTAATTGCATCACTTTCGCACGCTTAGTAGATCAGTCCAGCTACGATTTATTTTCGAGGTAGCGCCTTAAACTCAGTAAAGTGGTACACTAATCAGTAGATTGCTTTATGCCAACATCACCTCAATCTCGTGTAACCTCGAACTACTCCAGAAACGCTCCAGTCCGTAATTGCACAACTTGTTCAACTCCTGAAGTCCCGTATTCTGGTGCATCTTGCAAGTTTTAACAATACAAATCTCTATTTTACCTTGCAACTTTGCTCTTTACTCCATTGTTCGGTGTAATGCACAAGAATCTATGGTTACAGTGTCATTGTTGTCTTTTCTGTGCTTTGAATTTGTTTTACGTTATTGTTTATAAAAATAAGGTGTTGTGTGAATCCCTTATGGATTGTACAATATTGTGATGACCTCTATGATCTCTATGTTGTTATATTCTTCAATAATATTCATTCTTAAAATAACGAATGTGTATTAAGTAAATTAATAATCAAGTTATAGTGTAAAAACTAACTCAAACTTTTTTTTACAGTACCATTAGGTGTTCTCTCCGAAAAATATGAGAGTACGCCTGAGAGGGATGAAGATTCTACCAGTTTTGACCATAGCAAAGCACTTTTCGATGAATCAGGTGAATATTGTGAACATATAAATATAATTATAACAACTTAACACCTATCTGACCATTCAAAGGTAGGCAGTCACTCCAGGTTAAATTCAGCTGTATCTGGTTAGATTGGAAACCGACCCCAACTTAACGATCGGAACTGGCAGATGATAGCGATGAGTAGCAGCAACTCACAAAAGATGAAAGATAATTTCTAATTAATATTTTGTTTTGTTAGAAGAAGCCGGTGAAAAATGGGGAGACTCAAATGCTGGTCGTGCTCTGCTGCCATCAATAACTGAATACAGTGTCCCACCAACTCGGCCAGAAGGCGAAATAACAACTGTTCTTCAAACGAAAAGGAACTTAGACAGGAATGAAGGTAAACCAGGTAATATTGGTCGAGATACAAGAACTCAAGCCATTTGAGATTTGGTACTTAGTCACTTACATTAAATAACGACCAAGTTGAAGCACCAATTAAGCCAAATTCAAGTATTCGAGCGTAATGTCACAATTCATATAAAAATGGAATCCATAAAATATAAACGGATCCCTAATTCACTTTCTACTCCCTTCATATTTTATGCTCAAACGCGATCCATGAATTTCGAGTACACCAATTAAACTCCAACAAACATAATACATCAATGTATTTGGCCCGAGCCGAAACTAGAACGCATTAGTTAATTTCGTACAAATATTCGTCGCTGGTATTAGAAAATATTTGTTTGTTTCAGAGCCACAACACGGTAACTCGATATTACTGTTATCTGTTAGCATAGGACTGCTAATGTTCATAGTAATAATTGGCGCATCCATTGCTCTCAGATGTTATATTAATCGGAAGAAAGACCATTCGAAAAACGGAGACATGTATACCACTGAAGCTCCTAACGTCTTCAATGATGCATTTTCTGATATTGACAATGACGCAGATATCAGTCACATTTCGGGAACATTCCATGACCCCATGCATCCAGACATGATTCTGTACAAGAACGTTCCTGGTAGCAGAGGAACTCTTCGAGCAATGAAACCTTTATGTACAATTTACCCTTCGAATGCTGAAGCAAATATGTACGGTAACGTAGACTATGTGCCTTCACATACGAGAGAAATAGCGCCTAGATTTACTAGAAGCAGAAGCAATGAAGAAGAAGTGGAACCTAATGTTATGACTAGTCCTAGGAGTTTAGGTGCGCATTCTAGTAATTATTACTACGGCTGACGTCACGACGACGGAGGCAGACAAGATGCCTCTCGGACTTATTGTTTTTAGAGTGATCTCGAACAAGTGCACAAAGAAACAGAAGGCTTATAAAGCAAAGGATTGTGTAAAATGTTGGTTAAAATATGGAACTGTTAAAGACTATGGATTTGTTTGTGAGATTTTTAATTGTTACATCATTATTAGTTTAAGAATCTTGATTGTTCTGTAAATTCTCCTACTCATTATTCAATCTGTCACGCTCATTAGAGATGCACCTATGTATCTACTTTTGCATATCGTCAACTCAGCACTTTTGTATTTAAAACTATTACTCAATCCCATCTGTGATGGTTAATTATATTGTCCTCTAAAAGTTTAAATATAGAAACGATTATTTGTATAGAAACTGAAGCTTCATTTATAACATTTTCGCCCTATACATGTAGAAAAATGTAAATCCTTTTATATAATTTTTTAAATAAAAATGCGGAAAATCTGTGTTTCATTTGACGGCAGCGGCAGAAAGATGTACAACAAAAATAATGGGTGAGTCATTAAGCACAGTTATGCGATATTTTTTCTTGTTAAAATGCGATATAATGGTCGCGTGGCTGATGTCATTATTCATGGAAATTAAGGGGAGATCCCGGTGGCTATCACTCAAGAAGCTAAATGGGGGAGACGGATAATGGAAGGTCGGGTAACAACGAAGTTATGCATATGAAAAATAACGGCAATAGATTATGAAAATTGACATGCCGTTAAAGTCACGCACGTACAATTTTGGAGCAGAATGCAATTTATGACGACACAAAAAATCTGGTTTTGCAATCACGGAGTATAAATTAATCTGTGTTTGCTACCAAAATACATTCAGTTTTGTTAGTATTGTAATTTTTTTGTCTGGACTTGCGCCCGGTTGATGGCAATAGGCTCGCCTCTTTTTACATGGGACTTAAACATGACTGGCGAAATGTGGGTGTACTATTTAGGTACACCTCTGCCTAACCCTTTGGGGATTACAGGCGTGATGTAGTTTATTTGTATAGACTTGGTTTTAATAAATAGCATACCGTAAACAAAAAAAATATGGGTAAGATAAGATTAATATGAATGTCCTGATCACTACCTTTCTATAAAAAAATAAATAGTTGTTTGTACTTATAACAAAATCACTGAGCAAAGAAACCACCAGTCAAATCTTCTTACAAAATGGATAAAATTCAATACCTACCCAAGTAATATTGATTGTGAAGTTTCATTACAAGTAGCAAAGGCGATAAAATTTTTATTGAAGCAAGAAAACGGCTCACTCGCTCTTCTCTTGAATTCTGAAGAGGAATCTACATAATTTTACAACTGTAATCCAAAGGTTCACAACTTTGGCGCCGTATCAATAGTTAAGAGTTAGTTTCTCTCGTAATCTGTTCAATAATTCTCATTGATTTTGCTACGGACCAGAGGATGGGATATTGGAGTGAACTTTATGATTTATTTGTTAATTAGGTACGACGGGTTCCGTTAATTGGTTATTGTGGTTCTGATATGGGTGACTAAGTTAAAATAATGTAAAGAAGGTAGGTGTGTGGTGAGCAGTGGTGGCGGCCCCGAGTTACGATCAGCAAGTCGTGGGTTCAAACCCAGGCCGTATTACTTTGTGTAATTTATTTCATCACCAGTAGGTACTCTCAAAACGATGAAGAAAAACATCGCGAGGAAACAGGCATGTCCTAAAACCAAAATTCGAAGACATGTGACATCTGCCAACCCGTACTGGGCCCGCGTGGTGGATTATAGCCCATTCTCTCTCATAGAGAGGAGGCCTGTGGCCCAGCAGTGGGAACATTATAGGCTGATTATGCTTAAGAAGGTGTAGTTGTAGCTGAATGGATCTAACACCTTGATTTTTAGACAATTTCCACGAATATTTACTAGCGCCCTTCGGTCAATGCCATCCAAGCGTCAAATTAATGAAGATGCAGAACTGTAGGAAGAACCTATACATAAATCTGTTATTTATTCTTTAAAAAAGCACTGTTAAAACAGAAACTCACATAAAAAGTAATCACACGAAAAAAGATAAAAACACAAAGTAGAAAAGCCACGTGCCTGTGTATAATAAAGAAAAAAATAATGCACCGAAATAAAAATGGAGGTCATAACTATACGTGTTCAGATTTCCACACAAACAACTTTTAAATCACACTGCAACTTAATAAATACATTCTGTAAGCTACGAAGCCATAACTGTTTAAAATATTCTCACGATTCAGTTTTAAAATAAAACACGAACTGCGTCGAGCTTTGACTGCGCCAAAGTTCTATACCAACATAAATCGTTTGCAATAAAAACTATAAAAACTGAGAAAAGCGCGGGAAGTTTATTCCGAGGTTCGTGAAGCGCGCTACGATCTACATGAGCCCAGTCGTGCGGCAAAACTTCATTATTCAGAAGCCCGGCCCGATTAGTTCACGCTGCGATCGTTAGATGGCGTTAAACATAATTTTGCGAAAAGTGAAAAAGCGATGTTATTTTTGTAGTGATTTTAGTTTAAATGATTGAAGAAGTTTTCTATAAATTTTTTTTCGTTGGAAATGATAGTGGAGAATATTGAAATTTAGAAAAGCCGGGTGCAATTCCCGTTTGACAACAACGAAAGCTTTTTATGTGAAATTCACGTTAATTATATCAAGAATGTGGGTACCACCCGTCTATCTACTAACATAATACAAAAAAGGTTGTATTTAACTCGCCAGGTTGGCTAGGCCGCTGTTTAGTCTATTTTTTTTCCTGAAAAGCCTTAACTGGCTAAAAAAGGAGTAATTGGTAGCGTAGCTAAAAATGGAAGAAAAAAACTTGTTACACCGACCCTAGTAACATAAATATGGTAAGGACAAAAAGATGATGAAGCTTTAATTACCTAATTGCTTCGTTGACATACTGATCTCAAGCATGAGTGCCAATCATTTTTCCTAGGGTTCAATTCCCGGGCCTTTTCCTTGGTTATTTATTCATATTTAACGCCCGGTCCCTCTCATTATGATATTTTTCACATAACATGCAAAAAATATAAGTGCACTAATTTTCACATTATTTTCTTTACAAACATTTTTTTTTTAACTTCATCCATATCCATACTAATATTATAAATGCGAAAGTAAGTTTGTTTGTTTGTTTGTGACCTTTTCACGCCTAAACCACTTAACCGATCATCCTGAAATTTTGCATATACGTTTTCAGGTGTACAGAAACTGACATAGGGTACCTTTCATCCCGAAAAAATCTACTGTTCCCGAGGAAAATAACAATAACGTTCTTATGATAATAGATGGCGCCACGTGTCTTTCGAATCATGGTTGAATTATATTATTACAAGCAGAGTATAACCCGAATTGATTGAAATTCTTAATTAACGCGAGCAAAGCCGTGGGCCTTGGTAAAAGTTTGAGTCATGATATTCCTTATACGGCATTATATTACACCTTTGCCATTTAAACAGACTAAATATGGTCTCTTTTCTTTATCGCGTGGATAGTGCCTAACCTGGTGTCAGGGTTTTTATGCCGTCCATGGGCATGCCGTCAAGAAATACCTCTCAGATATGTTGGTTTCACCGAAGCAAGTGATATTTATACAATACGCACCTGAATCCGAAAAATCGGAGGTGCGTGCCTTGATTCGAGCTCGAAACCTATGACTTGGCAGTCTGATGGTCACACCACTATGATATCACTGCTATGTAGACTTAAGATGATTGGCTTGAAATCGCAGTAAAAACGCACAAAAAAGTGTTGTCTAATAAAGTCCTCAGCACAAGTTCTCCTGATAGTGACTACAGTCAATATACTGAACAAGTTAGCAACTCGATCGCAAGATATCAAGCCATCGTTTAACTTTGCCGACTGAACTTACTAATTCAATAATAGTTTGATTTAAGATACAAATGGGGCGTTTGAGTTGAACTTTTGAGTGGACTATGTCTTTGGGAGTATTAACACTTTTGACATAGATACTTGAACGATATCAAATCGTTCTTCTTCTTTTCCTATAGACGAGGCATGAAATTAAATTAGGAACACCTCTGCCTAATCCTTCGGGGATTACAGCCGTGAGAAGTTATGTGTTTTTTTTAATCTGTACCTACGTTCTTCTTTACGTAGTATAAAACAAAGTCGCTCCCGCTGCTTGTACGCTTAAATCTTTATCTCGCTGTTTGTACGATACAGTGATTCAGGAGGAAGGTTTATATGTATACAATGTCGCCCATGCGCATGTGACCGCCCGTAATTTTCTGAATATTCATGAAGAATTGTCGAAAATAAACTTCAAAAGGGGGGGTCTATCTATGACATTTTTCATGTTATTCAATTTTGAATTTTTTAAGTAGAGTTTGTAGATTTGCTTTCTATTTTTTGACACATCTCCGAAGTTTATGGGTCGATTTGAATTCTGTTTATTATTTCTAAAAGCTTATGAGTTATTTTTACAGGTTAATTAACATTTTTACTAAAAAATATCGACGACGAAAAAAAAAACGGAATCGAAGTAATTTTTTCGGTAAAAAAATGTGTATTTATTTTAAAAAAACTAGTGTAAGTCCATAAATTATCCCGATAAGACGACTTTTTTAATAATTACTTGTAATCTACTACATAACAGCTACAAATTCTCAGAACATTGTTGATACCTATCTCTAAAGAAAAAACAAGGGCGGGTATAACAAATCATCGCAATCTCCATGTGTGGGCCACTGAAAATCCACATGTCATTAGGGAAACAACTTTCCAGATTCAATTTTCCATAAATGTATGGGCTGGAATGATTGACGATGAACTTATTGCCCCTTTTGTGTTACCAAACAGACTAGATCAACACGCGTTTTTAGATTTTATAGTCAATACGTTACCGTTGCTTTTGGAGGAAGTACCGCTGGAAACAAGAAGGCGGATGTATCTGCAATTAGATGGAGCTCCAGCACACTTCGCACGACTAGTTCATGATTATTTAAATCAAAATTATCCGTGGTGGATTGGCAGAAGAGGTGCCATTGCTTGGCCGCCACGATCTCCCGACCTTACACCCTTAGATTTTTATCTTTGGGGCTACATGAAACAAAAAGTGTATGCCGTGCCCATCGAAAGCCGCGAGTAATTAACGGCTAGGATTTTTGCTGCTGCTGTGGAAATAAAAGAAAACCGTGAAGAATTACGTCGTACAATCAAAAGTCTGTAAACAAACCAAAGCTCTCATGGCAACCCATGAGAGCTTTGGTTTGTTTACAGGAGGGTGGGGGCCATTTCGAAAATCTAATTAATTAAAATTCTTGTATTTTTTATTTTTTTAGTAAAAATCTAGCTATTGCATGTTTGTTTTTAATTCCATTATCATCCTCATTATTAATTTAACCTTTTAGTACTCACTGCTAAGAGCAACATTCAATTGACTTTCACATTTTCCTAAATTCTTTCTTTTCCTAAATTTGACTCATCAGTTTTAGAGTTTTACCTTGGATTTAGTTACAGTTAGGTATCAACAATGTTCTATGAATTTGTAGCTGTTATGTAGTAGCTTACAACTAATGATTAAAAAAGTCGTCCTATCCGGATAATTTATGGACTTACACAAGTTTTTTTTAAATAAATATAAAAAAATTTACCGAAAAAATGACTTCGATTCCATTTTTTTTTTCATAGTCGATAATTTTTAGTAAAAATGTTAATTAACCTGTTAAAATAACTCATAAGCTTTTAGAAATAATAAACAGAATTCAAATCGACCCATAAACTTCGGAGATGTGTCCAAAAATAGAAAGCAAATCTACAAACTCTACTTAAAAAGTTCAAAATTGAATAACATGAAAAATGTTATAGATAGACCCCCCCTTTTGAAGTTTATTTTCGACAATTTTTCATGAATATTCAGAAAATTACGGGCGGTCACATGCGCATGGGCGACATTGTATATTATAAGGTTTATTGTAATACCAAATGTTTTGAAAAGAGCAACCATAGAGTTTCTTGCCGGTCCTTCTCCATAGTAGATGACCAACCCGAACCGTGCACCTTTTTGTCGACGTTTTGTAAGTGCCCATCTGGGCCTATGTGAAATAAAATATTTTGATTTTGTGTTTGATTTTATTGCACCCGTGCGAAGCCGGGGTGGGTCGCTAGTATTGTATAACCTTCAATATACTACAAACCGTAGTATCTTCTGATACCCAAAAAAAGCCGAACTGCAACCCAGTGAAACGTTCCCTATCTAAGCAATTTCTTCAAAACACGGTCCGTTTGTACCCCATGTCGTTACGGCGCTGATTTATTATTATAGGCCCCATTTGTTTCTTTAGTATGCATGTAAATCCCACAAAGGATTACTTATACCAATAGAAATCGCTACGTGCCGCGAATTTTGCCTTTTTTCTTAGTATTTTGTTGAAGATTGTCACGGTATGCGTTTAGTGTTGTCAATTTTAAGGTTTCAGAATTTGAATGAAATTATTTAAGGTCACAGCGGTCTACCTCAGCGGCCATTTTCTCTATCAGCACACTTAGCATGACCACCGGTAGAGACGGGTTTCTTTGACGGAAGAATCGACAAAATGACAGATTGTGTCGACAAAATGACAGATTGTGTCGGCAAAATGACAGATTTCTTTTCACACTCTGTCATTTTGTCGATTCTTCTTTCAAAGAAACCCGTTTCTACGGTGGTTATGCTACGCGTGCTGCTGTTCAGTGAGTGACTATACGCGCTCACCTCTTCGAGTGCATTCGTGCTACGTGACCAGTCAATTCCCACTTTAGCTTGGCTGTTTTTTCTTCAGTATCTGGAGACAGGTGATGTGATGATCTGATCTTGTTTGTGAGGCGAAACAGGGCCAGAGATCGCACCAGATAGAGAGGTATGGAAGGAGAAAGGGGAGGCCTTTGCCCAGCACTGGGACACTTGACACGAAAAACAATCGCTAAAGCATTAGGTTCAAGGTTGATTGGGAAAATTTGACAGTTCCGGGTAGCTTGATGTACTGCCATCTGTACATGGAATAAGTTCCAATCTCCACGCGGGTGAAACCGCTGGCAAAAGCTAGTAATCAATACTAAAATGAACAAAGAAAATGCAGAGAGATATTTTATAATTTAAGTTAGTAAAATTGATAAAATGTTAAAATAAAATAAAACTTTGAAAATTGGACCCTCTTAAGAAACTGAAGAAAGTTCTAAAAATGGCACTTTATTTAAATTGCCATTTTAAAAATCTTCAAAAGTACCGCTGTCTATTATTCCGAACTAAGAAAAGACATTTTCAATTTCTTTTTAACTAAAGTTCACCGTCGCGACCAAATGCAATCTCTGATCGACTTGGAATAGATACGTCAGTAAAGTGAATGGGTATGACATTACATTACGGGTCGTGTAACTGGTCTAGGTCTTTATATTATTTTAAATTCTTTTGAATTCTTCAGACTATTAATAGAAGGATTGGTATCTTGTCTACACAGATTGGCAGATCGGTTTCATTGTAAGTGGGGGGCCTTATGGCACAGGGTTTTGGTAAGGATAGCTGTTGGGGCTCAAATGAAGTTGACAGAAGATCGCTGTTGGTCAGTCATTGTCCAATTCTTAGTGAAAAACACTGGAAAAGCAGGATGGCAGTGTTAGTTACGCTTTTAGACTCAGTATGGCAGATCATTTCGGCTAGCAACAACTAGAGTAAATCTAAAATTCACTGACAGACTGCATAACTTAACCGATAGGTCTAAGCTTGAAGCTTGAAACCTTACATAAGTGTTCCTAATGCAATAGAGATCAGCACCCTGAGCACTGAAGAAGTATTTAAGGAAATTAATCCGCGACATGATTAACACTCTTTATGAGGTTTTCCTGATGTGCCAATAAGCGGGCTTAAACAAGTGATAATCACTTTCTACAGGAGTGACACAAACGTCTTGCATGCGTAGCATGACCTCCGTAGAAAAGAGTTTTGTCGACGGAAGAATCGACAAAATTACAGATCAACAAAAGAAATCTGTCATTTTGTCGATTCTTCCGTCGACAAAACCCGTTCCTACGGTGGTATTATAGAAAAGAATCATTTATTTTAATCAACAACAAATGAAATAACATATTTGAAACTAAAGTGCCTACACTTGTAGTTTCAAATGTGTTATTTCATGTCCACTAAATATTTCGATTGCTCAGCAAATGAACCATACAGCAACGGTTGAGGTACTGGCAATCAAACCTCAGCGCGAATACCCTCAGGATGCCGCTGGAGCAAGCACAAACCCTGCGGGCCAAGGATGTGGACCGTTTTCGCATAGTCGTCTAGAAACAGTGTACTTGCGACTCGGCGAACATCCCTGATGCATTACAAAATCGATTATGTCACTCCAATACATTTTTGATTATTCTAGCATTGTTATAACCACTTTCTGTAGAGCTCGTGGCTAAATAATAACAGCCACTCGAGTCGATCTTTAGGTAAAGCCGTGCTTGCCTAGGTTGATCTGTAGATAGGTGACTACCCATTACCTACCGAGTTTCCTCCGTGCCTCGGAAAGCACGTTAAGCCGTTGGTCTCGATTGTCATTTGTAGATCTTTGACAGTCGTTAGGTACTCAGTGGCCCAAAAAGTCTGACACCCAGTCGTACCAAGGCGTATCGAATTACCCAGTAATAGTTGGGTTGTGATGGTCAGATCGGCACTCGCTCCATGTAATATACTGGTATTCAGCTGCATCCGGTTAGACTGGAAGCCGACCCCAATATAGTTGGGAAAAGGCAGATGATGTTATAGCCACTTTCGGTCTTTTTTGGTCCACAGGTAGCTGTGTCATGCAACTTCCCATGTCACAATATCCCTGTTTATGATTTTATACATGTTTACAATAACCTTTTAGTTCTAGACAAGTGTCGAAGCTTTAGAGGCACTTATATCAAAGCTCGCCATTCTCTATTCGCACCACGTCCCCGGCAACAAAGTCATAAGCCCCGTCGAAGTTTCCAAACTCAACGGTCTTGCGTCGCGTCCTCAGACAACCTCACGAAAATGGCAATCTTGGAAAATACTATCTTTGACATCAGACTTAAGTCGTCGACTAATTCTTTTAAACTGTTATTTTGAACGAGTCTTTAAAGAAAAGGCGGTTTTTGTTAGCTGGTTTTAATGTGACCTCGTTTAAACTTGGGCGTTTTTGGTATTCTCCATTTTGCTACTGTTATTGAGCACTAAAGAGATTTTTATAAAACTTCGAAGTTTTTTCATCTTTCTTATTACACTTTTAAATCAAACTACGGCTTCAGTAGTTTGGGTTGTTGAAAACTAAAAAGTTTTGCTGTTTGCGGTATCTATAAAAACAATGTCTACTTTATAAATGGAAACAAAATTGTTTTTAAAATGTTCTAAAGAATTCCCATATTCATCTTCTTGGCTGAAAACAAGGTGTAAACGGACCCTTCACGAAGCCGTCAACCAAGCATTCTGTACATAAAACTAAGTAACACTACGCAAAAATTATTGACGACATGACGTGACGGCACGAAAGGGCACGAAATTTGTGGTAAAAATCACCTTTTACGGTAGGACTCAATGTAACGCATTCAAAACACTGTGCTGATGGATGCATTGAATAGGAGTGTCGTTGAGGTATTTCAATTAAAGTTTTAACATTAAGAACTTTGATTTAATATATTTTGGATTTAATATTATATTTTTTATATTTTGGATTTTTTTGAAAAAGTTGGAACTTTGACCCCCAATATCTCCGTCAATAGAAGGTTGCCAGATATGGTCTAGAACAAAAAAAAATCTCAATGACGGGTAGAATTGCATTTCGGCTTCGATAAGGGTATTTCAACATCCATTATAGATTGTATTCAAAACACTACTTAAATTGAACAGAAAACCCGTGGCATTGAACTTAGAAAGAAAAACAGAGAATTTATAAGAGCGTACATAACTTGTTTTACATAATACATTCAAATATATCCAATATGGCGCACATTTTCAATACGAGTGAAAGTTTCCAGAATGTTCTAGTCAAAACAAAATATATTGTGTTTGTTTAACAGACGTTCGGAGTTACTAAAGTGTTTGTTTAAATAGTGTTTGCGAAAATTTCTCTCTCAATATATTTTCTTGAAGGTTTCATATTGTTCGAACTTGGTTTCTTGTTCAAGATTTCTTGGAATCTATAATGAAAAGGTGGAGTTGGACTGGGTCTACTTATTGTTAGTGCAACTGTGCAATGTCTAGAACTGCTGATAGATTGTGTAGTAGTTATTGATGAATTTTGTAATTGATCTAGCTTTGTTTTTACTTCGATTATTATTATAATATAATAATAATCGAAGTAAAAACAGAAGAACTAAGCAACATATTATGTTGCTTAGTTCTTCTGTTTAAATCCTTATCCAAATAAATCATATTGTTTTCAAGACTGTTTCAATTCATGTAGATTACTTTTTGAATTGTTCAAATCGGCTATTCCAATCAATAGATATTACTAATTTAATAAGTCATAGAATTAGAAGAATAAACTCTGTCGCGTCGTGCATGTTATACCCGTGCGAAGCCGGGACGAGCCGCTAGTGTTAAATGCATGGCAAATGTTAATTGTATTACAACTAAAAATGGAAAAATAAAAAACTTTTTTGCAAAAAATAAAACCGACTTCAAGAACACAAAAAAAGTGAAAAATAACTTTAGCTTCAGAAGTCGGTGACAGAAAAACTGAATCAAACAGACAAAAGTCACAGGTTTTATTTTTTGCAAAAAAGTTTTTTTACATAAATAAATTTAAAAAATATTATATTCCTATTTAAATCGACAACAACAATTCCAAGAATTTTAATTTTTTGCGCGGAGCCTAATGTTTTTTCTAAAATAAAAGTATCGACAAAATCGGTCCAGCGATTAGCCGGAATAAACAGACAGAGAGACAATTTTTTTAAATATTAATACGTATAAACTTTCATATACATTCAGTAGAAAGCTCTTATTTTGAAATAACAAACAGACACTTCAAACTTATTTACATATTTGTATGTATAGATAACATACACTAAATTGTAATTCCAATTCTCGAACTATTTTGGAACTAGTTAAGTTATTTCTAACCCTACACAAATTCACAGAGCCTCCAATTACACCCACAGAAAATATTTGCTTCACAAAAATAACATCGCACGATAACGAAAGCGTTTTCATGCGATCACGTACGAACGAGTCCAAATTGTTCGTGAGCCTCTCGTGGCCGTGACTGGTTCGGGAGACACGTGTGCCACCTAATCAACATCATAATGATCACTGAATGTGCGCGGCGTGTAATTATCTTCAATTTTCATAGTCATTTTACTTAAGACTTTATTGCAATCATGAGGTGCTACAGAGGCTGATATTGGGTGAGCAGTGTTAAAGACTGAATGGTTTTAGTGACGTGTTTGGAGAAATATTTGAATATTATGTTATACGCATAAGGCAGCTCGTGGCTAAATAATAACAGCCGCTTGGGGTCGATCTTTAGGTTAAGCCGTGCTAGTCTAGGTTGGTCTGTGGATGGGTAACCACCTATTACATACCGAGTTTTCTCCGTGCCTCGGAACGCGCGAAAAGCCGTTGGTCCCGGCTGTCATTGGTAGATCTTTGACAGTCGTTACAGGTAGTCAGTGGCCCAAAAAGTCTGACAACCAGTCTTACCAAGGGGTATCGTATTATCTAGTACTAGCTGGGTTGTGGAGGTCAGATAGGCAGTCGCTCCATGTAAAATACCGCTATTCAGCAACATCTGGTTAGACTGGAAGCCGATCCCAACATAGTTGGGAGAAGGCTAGGCAGATGATGATGAAGGCAGTTGTGAGAGGTAAGAGGAAACGCTTAAGCAGGACATAACTGAAATTTTTGGTAATACACACACATAGCATAACATCACGCCTATAATTACCCCGAAGGATTAGGCAGAGGTGTAACTTCCTAAGAGTACACCCACATTTTGCCAGTTACGTTTTAAGTTCCATATAATAGGAGGCGAGCTTATTGCCGGGCACAAATCCAGGCTCCGTATGGCTGCTACTGAGAAATCCCTAATGGAAAAACCCAATAACACTTTGCCCGACCCGGGAATCGAACCCAGGATCTCATGTATGAAGATGTATTAAGTGGACATTGCGATAGGAGTACACGAGGATCGTAGCCAGTGGTCGAAGATATTTACTATGACAAACTCTATGCAATAACAACAATATCATTTATTTCAGGCTACAATGGCCCATAGATAAATACCTTATAAACTAACATATATAAAGTAAAAACGAAACTATAGACCGACCTCTTTAATGAGTCCTCCGCCTTGCCCCATCAAAGGCACATAAAGCGTCCACCGAACAAAGACCTAACAATATCCCACAGGTTATTTGCTTTAAAATAACCATAATCCACGTAGGTATAACGATACTAATTGAACCAATACGTGATTAACCTTCAGAATATTCCATTTAAATTGATACCTTCGCGAGGACTCATTAAAGCGGTCGGTCTATACACACAAAAACACAGCCTACAGGTTTCCTTGAGTACATCATAGATGGTGTTAGTGGTAGTTAATTTTAAGCACATTATTCCTTCCCTTCAATATTTGCAAGGATCAGTTTTATCCTATAAGTTCAATTCTTACTTTAACAAAAGACCTAACATAGCACCTACAAGGTCACATTATCTTAACTGCCTAGCCTTTTCCCAACTATATTGGGGTCGGCTTCCAGTCTAATCAGATGCAGCTGAATACCAATATTTTACACATGGAGCGACTGCCTATCTGACCTCCACAACTCAGTTAGTACTGGGTAATACGATACCCTTTGGTAAGACTGGTTGTCAGACTTTTTGGGCCACTGACTACCTAACGACTGTCAAAGATCTACAAATGACACACGGGACCAACTGCACGGAGGAAACTCGGTATGTAATGGGTGGCCACCCATCCACAGACCAGCCTAGGCAAGCACGGCTTAACCTAAAGATCGACCCGAGGGGTTTTATTATTAATCCACGAGGTCCTTCTACAAGATCTCATTACTCTATGAATATAATTGATACTATTATAAAAATAGATCGTGCCTTATTATACATCATTTTTACTTCAACGTAAAATCATATTGGAGCATCACAGAGAACAATTTAAGTACCCTTCATCGTGTTTCCTTCTACTCTTGATAAAATGAACTACTTAAATACATTAGCTACTTAAAAAAATGCTTTTAAATACTTAGTACTCGTAATGCAGATTTACTTTGGGACTGAGTCGGTTCTTCGAAAGTTGTTAGTTCACTATTAGAATACGCATTTCCTGTAGTGAATGTAGGAAGGCAGACGTAATTATATAAAAAAATTGTTGATGGTACATTTTTGAAAGAAAAAAACTCAAACTCAAACCTTTTTTTTCAATTTGACCATAACAGGCACGTTTGAATGTCAAAAAAACAAAGAAGGCGAAGCTAGCTACGAAGTCTCAGACACAAGGCATAATAACTTGTGAAAGTACTGTAGTTGCCCATTCCAAAGCGTAGATCTCTATGGAGAAGAATGGGCAAGAAACTCCATGGACACTCTTTTCAATCAAAAAACGGCCATTGCTGCTTGTGTATTGTTTGTAGAAAGTAATAAAGTATAAAGATAATCTCCGAAGGGTTAGGCAGAGGTGTACCTAATAGTACCTACACCCACATTTCTCCAGTTATGTTTAAGTCCCATGTAATTGGGAGCTAGCCTATTGCCATCAACCGGGCACAAATCAAGACTACGTGGCTGTTACTGAGAACTTCCTGAGGGCAAAACCCTATAACAATTTGCTCGACCCGAAAATTGAACCCAGGACCTTATGTTCAGCAGTCTCGATTACAACCACTAGACTAACGAGGCAGTCACAGTGATGACGATCATGATGAACGAAAAGCTGAGCCCTCTTGTTTCAGAGATTACCGGCCGATTGTTTAGATGGACAAGCACTCTTCATCACTCAAAACATCATCCTTAAAGAGCTTAATTTAATTTTCAGGAAAAACACTTTTGAAACAGGTAGTATTTTCTCTGAAAACAAACCTACACTAGAGATTCCTAAAGAAATAGAGTCTCCTAACTCATTTAAATACACTACACAACTTAAAACAAAAATCTCAGGGATTCTCTGAAACGTTAGTCGCAAATACGCTGGCTATAAGCTAAAGCGAAACAAAGTACTAACTTATTTTACTAAAGCCTGGACATAGAATAAATAGGTTCAGAAGGCCCACTAGCCCCTTGTTCATGGATTCGCAACCGCTACTGTACATGAGATTTTGGCTCCAATTCCCGGGTCTAGGATGAATGAGGAATTTCTCAGTAGCAGCCTCGAGTCTGAATTTTTGTCTGGTTGTTGTCAATGGACTCGCTCTCTATAAGGTACACAGGCCTTAAAAACATACCTGTTGTAATTTTCGTGAGAAATCAAAACACTTAAAATAACTTCAACCATTTTATTTAAATTTTAAATCGTATTTAAGTCATCAACTCCGCCATCTAAACTACTTCCTTTCTCTCTCACACACGCTATCGCTCTCATTCACTCAGTACTGTCACCCCACACTCAAGTGTACCAAATGGCCAGCTCTACCTAACCCTTTAAGCTTAAAATGAATAGTGTTATGTTGTGTCGAATGTCCAAAGGCAAAAACGGATGCACGTACGACAATCTCAAACAAATTACTGTTTCAACCGTGCTTGCCAGTAACTGTACGTGAGAGCCGTATCAAAGTGCGGGCAGAGTGCCACCGTATCAAAGTATTTTAAGTAGCAGACCTTCTGTATACTATCTGTTCTATGTCTTGAATCCAGTACTGAGGGATAGTGCTCCCGATGTAAATGGAAGTGGTCGCTGGCGGGTAGTCTCGTCGCAAGTTCTGTTTTAACCTACTTTTTCTTTCCTACTGTCTGTTTATATGTTTGTAAGTGTGTTTATAAAATTATGTTCTGTCTGTCTTTATTTTATTGTTTTAAAAGTCAAGTTGGAATTCTCTTTTATGAAATATTCACAAGGTTAACAAGGTCGTTTTAAAATTCTGCTGGAGTAATCTTTTCTGCTTCTTTATTGGCGTTTTTTCCTAGATTAGGTTAGGTAGAGGATGAGGAGCTCGTGGCTATTAATTTTAAGTACCATGTCTTTATTTTGTAAATTTCATTCAAAAACATTTACTTTATATTTTTTTGTAATATTTAATAAAGTTCTTCTTCTTTTTTTTAAATTAATCAATCGCACTTAGGAATCGAATAAACATTTAAGTTTTACAAAAAGAACCTTGTTTCACGTTTCATTTCGATAATAAACCACATAACACTCGTGTGCCACATTCCGTGCCGCTGAGTGTATTTCTCTATTACCTAGTCGTCATAACATGACAGTAGTTATCTCCTTTCTTGCCATTTCATCTTTCACACAGTCCAATAATAGTTTTTTTGGTCTTATATTATTCTTTTTAGGTCTCTCTTTTCGTATTTGGCGCTTTTCGTTCAATGTACCGAGTCGCTGGTTTTCAAAGGGTTTTTACATTTTTATAGAGACCTAAACCCTCCTACATCTACACCTATAACTCTACCGGTCAACTCTACTGCTTTAGTTGTGACCGGGTATTTAAGAGCAAATTCGGTCTGGCCAGTCATATAAGGGCACACGCAAGGAAATAGCATTAAAGGGTCGCCGTTACCGAAATCGGTAAGGAGGACTATATATATTATTCTTAAACCCATCGAAATATAACCCATCATCAAATGAAGGCACAGCACCCCCACAGTCACTTATACGAAGTGTCAAACGGAAAGCCTTCCTTGATACCGTGTTGTACGGTTGGAACGTGCATCGGACCTTTACAGTTTACTATCTCCACTACGTGTCTGTAGTTAAACTCGTGGAAATATTTCGATGGCATTGCTGGCATGGAATATACCTTTGTTTTCCTTATCTTCACTTATATTTTTCGTTTCCTGCCAAGTTTGGTTGCCAAGTATAGTAATATTTTTTTAAGAGTTGGTATATCAAGTGAACGAGGGCCAAAGGCGTGTAACCTGAAGTAAGTGTTGGTTCTAGAAAGGAGTTGCCAAAATTGCGCTGTATTTGGTTTCAAATAATCCGCCAAAAATAGGCCGTCACTTAGCGTGACTATAGGGTCAGTGTTGTTGCTGTCATTATCGCAGAAAAAAAGTATAACTAAAGGTGCAAGACAGAGACGAGCTAATGCACGTACCATGTAACGTCTATGGAAGGCGAACTTGGATCAGGCTCATGCACATAATTTTTAGTCAATTTACACGTAACATAACATCGCGCCTGTAATCCCCAAAGGGTTAGACCCAGAGCGGGAGAAGTCATTTGATGATTTCCCATCGGTAAAAAAAAAAAAAAAAAAAAAAAAAAAAAAAAAAAGGGTTAGGCAAAGGTGTACCTAATACTACACCCACATTTTGCCAGTTATACTTATGTCCCATATAATAGACGCAATAACAAGCCTATTGCCATCAACCGGGCACACATCCCGACTCTGTGACTGCTACTGAGAAATATTGAAAAACCCAATAACAATTTGCCCGACCTGGGAATCGAAGCTCAACAGTCGCGATTCTGACCACTAGACCAACGAGGCAGTCACTTTAATAACTTTATTGTCTGTTTAATAAACTTAATCAGTATCTTAAATTATACGTGCTCATTTAAAACCATAAAGCTAAAGACAATCAGTTTCAAAAATAGAACTTGAAAAAAAAAAGAAATCAGTAGGCGGGAAAACAAAAGTGAATTCACAAAATGGCGATCAAACCTTCGGATAGTCACCTAGCTAATCAGGAATCGAGATGGAATCGAACAAAAGTAATATAACTTTCCTTATTGAGTATATTAAGTAAAATCGGACTCGGTCATACGTATAATTAAGGAACCTCAAAGTTCGTTTGATATAATCGTCGGCTCTACCGATTGTCGGGGACTTCCAAGTCTTGAGAAACTTGGCCTATAGATTATCTGCTATAGGGATTTTAGGGTTTAACGGAATGTATTATAATTAAGGGGCTATCTACTACATTGGTTTAACTTGGAAATATACTGAACATAAAAATACCCATGAAACATGCGATAATCAGAGGCCCTAGCACGACTACACGGTGTAAACGTTACGTAAATACGTCGATTTTTGAATCGAAAATACAATTATTCTCTATCATTTTAGTTAAATTGTTTGCAACAAGCACAATCAGTATCATCCATAGATACGAATAAATTCCTAAAATTATGAGAATATTGTTTATGTGAAACGAGTATTTAAAATTTTTAAAATCGACTTATTTACGTAACGTCACCGCGCACTCGTGCTCGGGCCTACTAACTATTAATTCACGGTAAAACTTTGAAATGACACGTCAGTATTTCACTGTTCCATTGATCGCAAGATTAAAACATATGCAGTATGAAAGTGCCATGTAATAATATACTGTACTACCATGTAAACAAGGTCTGAAGCTCCGCTTTAGCCCTCAAAAATAAAACAACCCATAAATGAAAAATGATCAGTCAATTTGCTGCTAAAATATAGAAAACACTTGGACCAAAACGCCTGTAAAAATAATAAATTGTCATTGAAGAGTAAACGAGAAAAATATCATAAATCATCTGTCAGTGATGTTTATGTGACTTAATTTGATTTAGATGCGTATTTGAAACGGGATCATAACGGCTTTTTGTGCGTACATTCGTTTCTGGGGTCATTTGGGGAAGTAAATACAAAAATGTTGGTTAAATTATTATATTATTATGGTAATTTTTCGGCTCGTGGCTAAATAATAACAGCCGCTTGGGTTGACCTTTAGGTTAAGCCGTGCTTGCCTAGGTTGGTTTGCGGATGGGTGACCACCGATTACATACCGAGTTTCCTCCGTGCCTCGGAAAGCAAGTTAAGCCGTTGATCCCGGGTGTCATTTGTAGATCTTTGGCACTCGTTAGTGGCCCAAAAAGTCTGACGACCAGTCTTACCATGGGCTATCGTTTTACCCAGTACTAACTGGGTTGTGGATGTCAGATAGGCAGTCGCTCCATGTAAAATAGTGGTATTCAGCTGCATCTGGTCAGAGTGCAAGCCGACCCCAATATAGTTGGTAAAGGCTAGGTAGATGATGATGGTAATTTTTCGGCCTTCGGACTTTTTAGACAGTAATGTAAAGCAAAAGATTTAATGCATTATTGAGAAATTGTAAGAAGAAATTATGAAAAGAAATGTGACATAATGCCTTGCTGCAAAGTGATATAATTGCCAAGTTTAACTTATTATAACTAGTTTAGCGAGTAATGATCAGTTAGCTATTGCAGATTACGATTTTGGTCGCGTTGAAGGGATTCTATCATATTTTTGGGTCAAAGTAAGTTCCTTGAATTAAATGTTAAAATACGTTACTAATATATTCGTTCTGTCCGTCCGTCTGTCTGTTTATCCGTCCGTATGTCACAGCCATTTTACTGAAGACTATTGGCACCACACAGATGAAATTTGAAGAATTGGTGGCCCTCCATACATGTAACTGAGGGTTGAATATTTTTTTTTACGTATATAACTATTGGCTGTCTATCGACAGTATTTAAAAAATGATATCGAGGTTTCTTATTTACTTTATTTTCTTAAGACAATGTCTCAAGTCAATGCCCTCTAATTTCTAAAGTAAGAGGAGGAAAAATCTGAAAAAATGTATTTTAAACAAAAAGTTTAGTGCTACGGAAGCTAGTGTGTGCGAGTACGACTTGCAATTGGCTGGTTTTTTTTAATGCCAATGTTCCACAAGTAGTTCGCTTTAGGCTCATAAGTTTGATATTCTTTTCTGATAGCCAGATCCAACCACCTGTAAGATATCCTACCGTCTGTATTGTGCTTCAATTTTGGCTGAAATCCGAAGATCTTTGCGGTCATCCCAGCTTCCCACCGATGTGACTATTAAATCTGACATCACAATTCGAAGCTAAACTTCGGCCAATATCAAGCTAGTAGAAACCTACTGTGAATGTTTTGGTGTTCCGTACAGTGTCATTTAAGTGCCTAAGGAACCGTTTGATTCAGCACAGAACTATTGGTTTCTTGTTAAAAGCTTCTTTTCACAATATAGATAATTATGTATTCTAAACTGCGGCTTCTCTCAACAGTCAAGTTCAGAATTAAAACCCGCCGAACCGTGTCTCGATCTAGCGTGCACCATTTTTTTTTTCAAATATGTGATGTGCATAATATAGGATGTAAACGGACCCTTCACGAAGCCGTCAACCAAGTATAGTTCTGTAAATCAAACTAAGTAACTCTACTACTTTTACGGTAGGACTCAATGTAATGCACTCAAAACACTGTGCTGATGGATACATTGAATAGTACAAGGAGTCAAAGAGATATTTAAAGTAAAGTTATAACATTAATACTCTTTAATTAAACAAAAATACTTGTGAACAAGTTCGAACTTCGACCTCCAATATCTCCGTAACTAGAAGGTTGTCCAGTTATGTTCCAGAACAAAAAAAAAATGATCGCAATGACTAGGAGAACAAGACAGTGCCTTTCGGCTTTGTTAAGGGTTTTTACAGCCATTAGATATTGTCTGTATTATAAACTGCAGCTTCTTTCAACAACCAGGTTCATCATCTGCCTAGCCTTTTCCAACTATATTGGGGTAGGCTTCCAGTCTAACCGATTGTAGCTGAATACCAGTATTTTACATGGAGCGCCTACTGCCTATCTGACCTCCACAACCCAGTTACTACTGGGTAATACGATACCCCTTGGTAAGACTGGTTGTCAGACTTTTTGGGTCACTGACTATCTAACGACTGTCAAAGATCTACAAATGACACCCGGGACCAACGGCTTAACTTGCTTTCCGAGGCACGGAGCAAACTCGGTATGTAATGGGTGGTCACCCATCCACAGACCAACCTAGGCAAGCATGCTTTAACGTAAAGATGACCCGAGCGGCTGTTATTATTAAGCCACGAGCTCCTCAATAACCAGGTTGCAGAATTAAAACCCGCCGAACCGTGTCTCGATCTAGCGTGCACTATTGTGTTTTTCAAATATATTATGTGCATAATATATTACAAGCCAAAGGAAAACAATGTGGTGGAAGCTACCCGCCCTCAATAATATTTGACGTGTGAGATGCATGAGGAAGCTTGCGTATCCCCATTTATACCTGACTGAGTAGATAAACGGAAGAGTAATGTTTCAGAAATCCTGTGGCTTTTATCATAATTTATCGTGACTTGAGAAACCAGTCTCATAAAAGGAGCTTTGTGTCTGTAAACACCATGATATTTACTAGTCAGCATGGTATCGTGCACACGCACAATATTTTTACATTTTTACGAGGCAGTGGCAGACCCGTGCAGGCTATTTTATTTTAAGATTTTAACCTGGGTTCGATTCCCAGGTCGGCCAAAGTGATTTTGGGCTTTTCAATCAGGAATTTCTCAGTAGCAGCCACGGAGTCTGGAGTTGTGCCCGGTTGACGGCAATAGGCTCGCCCCCTATTATATGGATGGGACTTAAACATAACTGGCAAAATGTGGGTGTAATGTTAGATTACAGATATGATGTGATGTTATGCGATACGCAAGCATTTTCGCTTCTATATCCCAATAGCACTGAATTTTTAAACTGCATTTAAATAACCAGTCCGTCAACTTTCAGACACCATATCTCCGGCATGACTTACGTCCCATCTATTACCTCTGCATATTTAAATACCTCATCTTATTCACTTCACACTATGTTAATGGTTAGAAGATCCTTAGCGCCATAAATTCAGGCATAAAATGAACGTTAGTACTATTTTATGGTCTTCGTAGATGGTATCCTTCGTGCTACCCAACGTTATGGGTAGTTAGCCATCCTTGGAATTTATAACGTGTTCCAATTACGGCGTTTGGGTAGTGCTTGGAAAACCATAATTTTCTTGTGATTAAACATTTGATGGTATGAGGAGCTCGTAGCTAAATAATAACAGACGCCGGGTCGGTCTAGGTTGGTTTGTGGATGGGTGTCCGCCCATTATATACCGAGTTTCCTCCGTGCCTCGGAAAGCACGTTAAGCTGTTAGTCCCAGCTGTCATTTGTAGATCTTTGACAATAGTTAGGTAGTCAGTGGCCCAAAGTCTGACAACCAGTCTTGCCAAGGGGTATCGTATTACCCAGTACTAACTGGGTTGTGGAGGTCAGATAGAAAGTCGCTCCATGTAGAATACTGGTATTCTGCTGCATCCGGTTAGACTGGAAGCCGACCCTAACATAGTTGGGAAAAGGCTAGGCAGATAATGATGATGTTATCAAATGAAAAGCAAAAAAATATAATTATAAGTATCTTCCTGTGGTTTCTAGCTACCCGCACGGGGAAAAGGCTTGATTTTATGTTTTCTTTCATCACCCGTGTTCTTGTGATCTTAAGGTTGTTTTCAAATTAAATTTAATGACATAAACATAAACATATTTATATATATTTCAAAAATATTTCGCTATTTATAGTTTGCCGCATATCATAAATATTATGTTCCGTTAAGATTCTGTTAATCACCAGCCTGAATTCTTTTAATGCTGGTTTTGATCACTGGGTTACACAATCAGGCCACACTAATCAGAAATGGTATCAGCTATATGACATCTCAAGCTAATAAAATAAAAATAAAACATATTTAGCGATCTTAATAATCAAATCGTTGACAGTTTAGAAATACGAAATACAAAAACCATAATTATAACAACTCAGATTTAACAAAATTATTTCAAAACCTTTTTTATAATTACGATTTTAATAAAAACAGATCCATTTACCAGAAATAATATGGGAACTTTAATTTTAATTACACGGAGCTTAAAACATCCTAAGTAAACATTTCGTTCAATTAGTACATTCCTCCGAAAATCCCTTTCGGATGTTGCATTAAATTTCATTTAGGCTGACTACGGTAATCTGCAAAGGGAACTTATGAATTTACTGCCCGAAAAAAAACCGTGTATTTTGGGACGTTGCTGGTCCAACTAGAGTGGCAATATTCTTTCATGGTTGTTTTGTTGTGGAAGTTTTTGGGCCTGTTATTAACGAGAAAACGTGAAAAAATTAATAACATAACATCACACCTGTAATCCCCAAAGGGTTAGGCAGAGGAGTATACCTAATACACCCACATTCCGCCAGTTATGTTTAAAAAAAATGGTTTCTTAAACTATTTATGGATATGAAGTTGGCTGTCTTAATGATTTAGAGAAACTAATTGTTGCAATAAGTATTGTTGGTTACATTGCTGAAGTCAGTGAGTACTTGACAACAGATTTCGTTTAGTAGCTAGTGTCCTCAGTGGATGTAGATTTTGAAATGTCAAAGCTTAGATAGAAAAGAAGTAAGAAAGACAATACATTTATTTGGTTCACGCCACAAGTGCCCACAACATAAAACAAATATTATAAAAGACAAAAACTTAAATATAAACAACAAATTACTGTAACACTGTGTGCCTGACGGCTGCGCCAAATAGGCCCAGTTCGAGTTTCAAAAAACGATAAAAATAAACATAGGTACAATAAATTATTAGTAAAATAAACTATGAAATAATAAATATCGTAACAATGAAAAACAAAACAAATAGATACCACGGACTCATGATAATAGAACTTGTCTGGCATGATGACTTTAAACGCACAGTATTTTGATCTTAATAATCTGCCCCAACTACAACTTATTTGTTGTTTCATCAGCTTTATCTATAAGGAAGTTAACCATCTTCTGTCACCTGACTCCAATCACTCCTTACCAAATCTGAACAAATCACTCTTTTAAAGGCAAAAGCGTAGTTATCTAAAAACAACAGGACTGGACTACATTAAGTTCCAAACCATCAAATGTTTCATCATCTGCCTAGCCTTTTACCAACTATATTGGGGTCGGCTTCCAATCTAAATGGACGGAGCTGAATACCAGTATTTTACATGGACCGGCTACCTATCTGACCTCCACAACCCAGTTAGTACTGGCTAATACGATACCCCTTAGTAAGACTAGTTGTCAGACGAATGATAACATACAATAGTGATTTATTATCGCTAGAAACTTGCGCAATTGGATATCTAGATCTACGTACTAGTATAAAGTCTGAACAATACCTGCAGCTACATCAGACAAGTCTATTACAGAACACTGTCACGTCAACTCTGAACCACCGCTTACTTATCTCTGGTCCCTAAATTACAATTTACGAGGTAGGTACCCAGTATCAGCCATTGACCTTTGCCATTCATCAACCCCCAAACGGAAAAGTGTAAAACATGGATGTAAGAATTTTAATATTGTGAAGTGGCTCGGTTCAGCGCACTATTGTTTAAGATCGATCAAAGTACTACAGTGAACAAGATACTAGGAATATTAATAGTTTACCTGAGAGTAGACCTTAATAGAGGAAGACCAAAGAAACGATGGATGGACTGTGTGAAGGATGATATGGCTAGAATGGACGTGACTTCTGAGATGACGAGTAATAGAGTAGTATGGAAGAAAAAGATATGCTGCGCCGACCCCAAATAAGTTGGGATAAGGGTAGGAGAATGATGATGGAGAATGATCTAGAGTATACAGCGAGTACCAGAAAGCTGTGGTCATATTTCAGAGGGCGATTCACCATGAGACTGATCAATTTACTCCAGTGGTCCCAAGGAGAAAGTTGATCAGTTTGGTGGTCTTCTGAAACACACTCTGAAATATTTTTCACGAATCGGATATGCGAATCTTTACGAAAGGTGTTTAATATGACGGGCAGGCTCACCTCCTTAAGGGACACAAGTATCCTAATCGCCACCCCGTATAATAAGTGGTTCCGTGTGAAATTGGTGTTCGGATGGAAACAGGTTGGTCTATGTTTTGTCACGTTGGCCTACCATGACGTCAGGAGTAATTCCAGTGTTGGAAAGAGATAGGCTAGACGACCTGTGTAGCTCTGTCTCTTTCCCTCACTGGAATTACTCCTGCTTTACATACCTTATACATTTCTAAACATAATTTATTAGTTTTAGTTACAGTCTACCAATTTATCATTCTATCAAACTTAGTAAAAAAAGTATTATACTTGCCCGATCCAGGAATAATATCAATTCTCAGCCATCACAGTACCTACGTACGCCTGTCACGTTTTTTATATGAATTTAGCGCAAAGGGAGAGTTTTTGTCCTCCATTTTCCTTGTCGGTAGATCTCGACATGTTGGATTTATGTATTTTGTACGTCATGAGCGTTTTGACTAGTGTTAGCAAATCGCACGTGTTTTATTTTGGAAATCTGGAAATGATCGTAAATTATTTCGTTTATGAATCTATCTGTCTTCTGGTTGGGCGTATGAAAAATTGTTCAATACAAAATTTGTTGCAAATTTTAAGCTCTACAATTTTACAATATATTTTAACATCATTGGAGCTATAGAAACTGAGATAATCACGAAAAACTGATTTTTGGGACGTTTGACCTTGAATAACTTACGACGCAGACACGATATTTTATGAAACTTTTGAGACAACTTTTAGAACACCAAAATAAAAGTGTAAACGAGTTTACAGCTTATTATCTCTCATTCCGAGGTGAAACCCCTAATATGACTGGACTACTATTCATACACAGACTTGAAGACGCTGAGAAGACAATGGACAATTTGTAATAAGTAATGGATGAAATAAAAACGAAGCAACCAATGGACAGGTAGATTCCACCAAGTATTGTTTATTTTATTTTCTTATTCGTGTAAAAAAATATTTCTGCTGTCTTGGTTTCAGTGCATTTTTTTCATGGGTGACCACTGAAAACCAGCGCTGGGCTGTGGGCCCCCCATATGCTGAGTGCAAATCTGCTTGTTGCAGCCACGACGTGCAAGCTGTTATTTTTTTTTTGTTCCGTACTGTTGAAGGTATAAATATTTGTTATGCGTTGTATGTTTACTGTTATAATTTTGTCATTTTGTAAGCACGTCATGTCCGTGCGACAAAGAAATATTTTTTCTTTCTAGATCACAACCGGTCATTTTTGTCCAGCCAAGAGATGGGCCATCGTTTGTCCAGCGCTTAAATTATGTTAATTGCCACCATCATATGTCACCACCGTCATCACTCCAGATTTTCAGAACTAAATTTTAGTAGGATTTCATTAAAACTTACAGACAACTACTAGAAACATTTGTGTTTTGTTCGTAGAAGTTCTGATCATCCACTCTGCTGCTGTCAGTGTTTTCACATAATTTATCAACTAAAGTGCACGTCAAGTATCATGGTAGTGAATTAAATTAATGGGTTGACAGCTTCCATACATGTCTCTTGCTTTATCATTGTAAACCCATACATTCGCCATAAACTATTCACCTACCATAACAGTGTGAGATAAGTTTTTTAGTCTAGGAAGCCATTGAGAAACAGAGTTAAACATGAATATTGGTTTTAAAGTTTTGGTTACAGGTGTGCAGATAGATACTTAGGTTTCAAGAATTTCCAATGATTTATGTCGATGAACGCCTTACGGCTTACATACCTACATAAACAACGTCTTTTTGCCATGGTGGCAGGCATGACGTTATGAAGAACAAGGTGTAAAGTTCCTCATATCCCATAGAAAAGGGAGAATCCTCCGACAAGATGGGTGTGCTACTGCCCGACAGTTTTTTTTTTTTTGCGAATGGCATCTCGCAGTTCAACCTAGG
The DNA here is from genome assembly GCA_905220335.1 of Noctua pronuba. NCBI lineage: Eukaryota > Metazoa > Arthropoda > Insecta > Lepidoptera > Noctuidae > Noctua > Noctua pronuba. The sequence goes on along the minus strand of LR999900.1, from coordinate 5,846,257 downwards.
AGGTTGTCGTCTGCTCAACCGGACTATAAACCCAACAGTTTTTGTCCGGTACTTCTATATCGTCTTAAGCCGCGGATAAGTTTACTTGCGCGATGTAGGATTTAGGTGTATTTCGATGTTTAGTTCATCGTCGGTGTCATAGATGGCGCTGTAGTACTTTTTGTTCTATGTTGCTGAAGTACTTTTTGTAGTGCCGCTACAGAGTTAACAACTAGCTTACCAACTTTTAACATACGTAACTTTATGTTAGGACTGACATTAGTTCTAATTGTTGTCCTACGTACCCCATTAAGGCACAAGTAACTTTGTTTTTAAATTCGAAGCTGCCGGGATTGTTTCACAAAATTAGTCGTTCACTCAGGACTTGGGGCACCCTTTTTTTCGGTTGGGAAATCATCAAATAACCGCTCTGGGTGGAGTGGGAGGGAGTGTCAGACTTTTACTGACTAAAACCCATCCATGTTCCTTCTTTGCCCTTTGTGTTCCAGGGCCGCGGTATCTCTTTCGAACAGTCCCGCAGCCCCGGCAGGCATCGGCCTGACTCGGACATGTTATGTTCGAACTAAGACCCCGCCATTCCCTTCGTGTTTAACAGAAATAGGAGCCCAATAGTCTACCTGGACCACTTCAATAAAGCGGTTTAGTCTTAGATCAAACTAGTTTGGCCTAAAATCGGGTTTGGCCGCTAACATAATACAAAATATAGTAGTTGTTTACGAATAGCTTCTTCTGTTTTTAAAAACGTCATATCTTTTTGCTTGGGCTATTTTTTCCGGGCTACAAATTATGTTTTGATCAAATTGTTGTGTACTGATAATGAATGTCTCGCGTCAATCAATGTGATATTGTGGTTAGTAGGCGGTCGGTTATGCTTATGGAATATTGGTAATTTGGCAATGACAGCTGCTCTTGACCGAGGTTGAGATAATAATGTTGATCGGAGTTCATTGGCGAATACGAACTCAATACAGAGCGGAAGGGACATCGACGCAGAAACGACTACCACGTGTTATAAAGTCGACGAAATACGTGCACAAAATACGACACGCAGTAAAGCGAAACCATACGCAAATGTATGAAAATAAAAAAGATGGGCAGAGAGCGAAAGTCGGTAGGTACCGAATAGACCACGATTCCGAACCTGCGCGGCGTTCCATTCATTTTGACCATGTAGGTATTACACTTATATTTTGTAGGAAACCGCTGTTTTTTTTTTTGATTTCGCCTATTCTGTCCCCTAGGCAAAGGGTTCCCCCATTAATTTCCAACTCTCCCGGTGTTTTGCCTTCTCTGGCCAGAGTCGAAATCGTCACACCAGCGTTTCTTGGGTCTGCCTCGGTGGCGACGACAGACTTCAGGCACCTACTGTGTGACGATTTTGGTCCATCTGTCCTGACTCATCCTGGAAATGTGACCCGCGCGAAAAACTTCTATTTTTTTTTTAGCTAGAACTATCCCACTCCTGGGCAAAGACCTCCCCTATTCCTTTCACTTCTTTCGATGTTACGCTTCTTTTTACCAATTAATGAAAAACCATTTAAGACGTCCAGCCATCTTCCTAACGGTCTGCCATGACCCCGACCCCGTGAAGCTGCAAAATTAAAATGTGACTGGGCAAACATGCACCCTGTCTTGAAGATCATACACCGTCTGACCCCTAAAGCCCTAAAAGTCACCCAAGAGTCCATGGTACCAAAATAAAGCATTATTAATTCAAGCCATTAGTTAGCCATTAGTAGTCGAGTTATTTTCCAAATAATTTACGTAGTATGTCCAGTAGACCGCGCCTAATCACACAATGTATTGAAATTGACGGCTGTGTAACTAAATTATACGCCTAATAGAAACTATCGTCCAATATTGTGAATTATGAATACACAATTATTTGCCAACATTGATTGGTCTAGACGTTATCGAAATGGAAGAACCTTCGCTGGACCTTAGATTGGCCGCACATTGGCTACTAACAAATTTACTAGATATTGTATAGGTGCCGCAGACGGACGCAACTTAGGCCTTTCACCTTTAAAACTGAACGCGATCAGCATAAGTGAACCGCGTTCTTAATTAAAAGCGAGTTATAGACGCGTCTAAAATGTTGCCGATGAACATGAAATATGGTCTCTTTATCATTTTTTTGTTTTTCAAAAGGAAAATAAACAGTTTTGTGGAGAGACATAATTGTACCTTGCGTAACCTTTCAACTTCTGAGCAGTCGCCTACATAATAACAGTACTGGTACAGGGATATTTTTCAGGGCGCTTGAATGACATTTACAAGGCTGATGTCATGGGTATTAAAAATCAAGATGTGCACTAGTTCCACACTCCAAAAGATCCATAGACAAGAAATTATAAAACGAAGTTTCGTGTCGAGGTTTGTCGCAAGCTTTACTCCAACGATAGTAACTAATCTGCGGCCAGTCTAAATGTGGTTTATGAAACTTATTTGTTATTATTATTCTAGATATTATTGGAAGTTGATTTTCGGTTTCGGTATCTATTTAGGTACGACACAATCAACAGTCTACTAAGAAATAAGTATCATAATGAAAGGCAAGGACACCTCGAGAATAAAAATAATAAGTGGAAAATAAACCTCATTCTGAAATGTTTTATATAAAGTCCACGTGTTTCAACTCACAGAGGACTGCTAGTCTAAGTACGCCATAGTCATACTTTCGCTCAATATGGTAATGTATCCAAATACGGTTTCTCTTAGTCCCAGGTACAGTAGAGAGCTTTGCCAAATAGTTTTTAGTTTTACTGTAGCGCTTTTAAAAGTAGAAAGTCAAGTTGTTATTTAAGAATTGGGTCAAAATCAAAATACTCTTGTATTTTGGTTTTTGATTTTGGTGGTCTCCAAAATTTTTGGCATCAGCACCCCCAACCATAAATATGCCATCAATGATGACAATTTCACAATGGTAAAAACATGGACCATACCACCATGGTATGGTGGTGGTGGTCTTGTATTTTAATTTCTACCTCATAAAGGGTGTAACAAGATCCTTAACGAAACCGAAAGGCACTTGTTTTCCCCGTCATAGTGATCATTTTTTTGTTCTAGACCATACCTGGGAACCTTCTAGTTACGGAGATATTGGGGGTCAAAGTTCCAATTTTGTCACAAGTTTTTTCTAAAATACATGTTTTTAATTTAAGGTTTTTACTTTAAACACATCCACGACCGCCGTACTATGCAATCCTTCCATCAGCACAATGTTTTGAGTGCGTTACATTCAGTCCTACCGTAAAACGTGATTTTTCATCCCAAAAAAAATTGTTTCCCAGCAAAAATTTTTGCGTAAAGTTACTTAGTTCGATGTACATAATGCTTGGTTGACGGCTTCGTGAAGGGTCCGTTTGCACACCGTATAAAAGTATTATCGCATAGAACTGCGCAACATTATTTTATCGTACTCATGACGTATGTTTGACGCTCAGTTTTAGACAGATGAATATTATCAACAAAACACAGCTCGAATTTTCAAACAAATAGCCTATTCATCACAAGAACAAGTTTCACGATTGCATAACCACTCCTGAAACTATAAAAATTACTATTAAAAAATTTTGAAAATTGATAATAATTCAGCAAAAACTCTTTGCTTGCATTGCTGAACAACCATACTTTTTTCACTGAATACAAGAGAACTTTTCCGTAGTTTCTCTTGTTGAATATGTAAACTACATCGAGTTGCTTTAAACTGTCGCCGCTCGATACTGCGTTCCAATCCGTATCATTATTTATCGTTATTGTTTCCATTCCACGTCCACTACTTTCGGTCCAGACTCTAGATTGTGGGTCCGTTGTTTATTTTACTTAAGCTATGGATATCTGACATTTATTCGAAGGGGCCAGTCAAATTTCTCGCCTTATTGTGAGTAATATCGAGCCATTATTGGCCCTATTGAGTCTTGCTGGATGATATACTGATATTAGTTTCGTAAAGTTTTTGGTAAAGGATCGGCACGTCATATGTGGATAAAGTTGTCTATGTTTTAGCTGTCTTGTTTATTTGAAGAAAACTATTTTTGTTATTATACACAAACATTTATAATCATCAACATCAGACTTCTGCCCTTTTCCCAATATATTCGGGGTCAGCGGAGCATGTCTTCTTCTTCCATGCTTCTCTTATTATTCGTCATCCCTTTTGTATCTATATCATCTTTTGTCTATTTATCTCAAAGAGATTTAAAAGACTAATAGAGTGGACATTGGGAATATTTTCATACAAAAATTTTGATACCGAATATTGTCAATTTTAACCAAAGACATTCAAATATAACTAGCTATATACGGGACAAGACCAAGAAACTGACAGTTCCAAAACCTGTTACAAATTAGTAACAAGTCGATCAGTCCAGTGCGATACGTCGCCTTTTCTGGTCGCATTCATATGACACAAAGACACTCAAATATTTCCGAGCTATAGACGGGTCATGAAGAAGAAAATCGTAATCAAAAACTTGTTACTACTTAGTAACAATTCGTTCTGTCTAGTGTCATCAGTGTCATACGCCCGCTTGTCAGGTAGCATTCGTGTGTCAAAATCGAAAATATTTTGGATGAAAATTATTGTATGACAATATTCCCAATGTCCTCTCTATATGTGTTTTAAATCTCTTTGATTTTAACACACGAGTGCTAGCTGACAAGCGGGCGAATGACACTAGACAGAACGATTTGTTACTAAGTAGTAACAAGTATTGGATTACGATTTTCACCGTCTAGTCCCGTCTATCGTTCGTAAATACTTGAATGTCTTTGGTTATACACAAACATTTAAAATAATCATCATCAGACTCCTGCCCTTTTCAAAATTTATTCGGTGTCTGCGGAGCATGTCTTCTTCTTCCATACTTCTCTATTATTCATCATCCCCTATCATCTTTTTATCGTTTCTTTGGTGTACCCCAAAACTATTTCTTTCAATAAAGGGTGTAAAAAGACCCTTAACGAAGCCGAAAGTCACTTGTTTTCCTCGTCATTGTGATCATTTTTTTGTTCTGGACCATACCTGGGAACCTTCTAGTTACGCAGATATTGTGGGTCAAAGTTTCAATTTTTTCACAAGTTTTTTTTTTAAGTACTACTTTTTAAGGTTCTAACTTTACTCCAATTACCTCCATGGTCCGTTTACTATTCAAAGCATCCATCAGCAATAAGTTTTGAACGCATTATATTAAGTTTTACCGTAAAATGTGATTTTTGACCCCAAAAAAAAAAGTCGTTTCCCAGCAAAATTTTTTGCGTAAAGTTACTTAGTTTGATGTACAGAATGCTTGGTTGACGGCTTGGTGAAGGGTCTGTTTACACCCCGTATATGTATAGGTAGGAGGTGATATCTATGTAAGCGTGTAGCAAGTAAGTAGTTTGTTGAAAGCTAATTAACATTTGACTTTATCAAAAGCTAGTTTAATTTTAGTAAATACAAGTCTATTAAATGTTCGACAAAGGCAATAAGTAGTGGCTAAAGTCAATTTGGATTTCGTTAACAGTCCAAAAGCAATTTAGTGGCTCAGTTAATTATGCTGTTGGTAAATATATAATATGTTGGTTAATATCACATGCAACTGTGTTAATCATGATGTGTTTTAAAAACATTACCTTTATAGAAAAATCTCCCAGTTTCTATTTTGCTCGTATCAGCTGACTAGATAGTGAAGTTTTTTTTTTGTGCAACTCGTAGTTTGCGGCCATTGCTACGGGACTAACCGTGAAAAGTTCTAGGTTCAAACCCAGCACTTTACTTTTTGCTTTACACTACTGCTCTACTGTTGAAGGATACCGGTATTTATTTATTTAAACTTCATGCACAAAAGTGGTACATAGGCGGACTTAATGCCACAAGGCATTCTTTACCAGTCAACCTTTGGGTCAAATAGGACAGTATTGTATCGGTATGTTTTAAAACCAAACTTGGACAGGGCCGGCGCGTGGTGAAGTATGGCCAACTCCCTCTCATAGAGCGAAGGTGTGTCCCAGCTCCCAACAGCAGCACTGTCCGTAATGAGCTGGTAAAGTCTGATTAATCACACAGTGAGGTACCTAGTGCGTGCTAATATTCTAATGCGCAATTTTCTTGATCAAAAACACATCACACATTGCCTCTACTATATTCATCATGAAAATAAGACATTGAAAGCTCAAAGGTAGTCAAGAAGCTTGGACGTGAGCCGTAATCAATCATTAGAGCGATGATCCAGCATCACTCCGCTTGATACGCCACATCATCAATCAAACAGGAACTATCCTGGAACTAGTGACACTAGATGAGACAAGAGGTCCTAGACAGAGTGATATTTTATCTACAATAATTTGTGAAAAAAGCAATTGGATTGACGAAGGCCATACTCACACGACACCGCTCGGGCGTCTGCGGCGAAGCGGATGTATGGGGAGTGCCGATTGCACCGCGCGGAGAGTCGATGAACGCCGTTCGTCCGCGCGGTCGTGCGGTGACCGTGTGTTAGGCATCATCGGGTTTCATAATATCCTTATACTATTAAATGAGCAATATTTCTTAACTATATTTGTAATCACGTTCTCGAAAACGACTCGAATGATTTCGATTAAAGTTGCAATATAGGAGTTTAGGGGGGCGAAAAATCGATCTAGCTAGGTTTAGTTATTAAAACTGGGAAATTCGTTTTCTCTATTTTCGCCCGAACAGAGCTCGGTCGCTCAGGTATTACAAGCTAATACGATGTGAGATCCGCTACACCGCCCGACCGCGTGGACGAGCGGTGTCGTGTGCTAATCACCTTTTTTCGGATGGGAAATCATCAAATGACCCCCCCCCCCGCGCCATAGCGGAAGGGAGTGTCAGACTTGTACTGACTAAAGCCCATCCATGTTCCTTCTTTGCCCATTGTGATCCAGGGCCGCGGTATCTCTTTTGAACAGTCCCGCAGCCCCAGCAGGCATCGGCCCTTGGAAGGAAGCACAAGGAAGGGGTCCGCCCTTCCTTGTTGCTGACATCTCTTTGAGGTGCTAATCACCTTAAGATGTCGAATAGCTTAGATCTATCTTATTGAAAGTTACTGTAAAAATATGAAATGCTTTGAAAGCGGATGCCACTTGTCTGGGCCCCCAGCCTTCGCAAATAAACTTACTTAAACAATCTATACAATTAATTTGGAATTCATTTGTAGCCAAACTTCATTCGTATTAAATATAAAATAGGTACGTAATATTAAAACCTTACACGGAGCCGTCGAGCGTCAGTTAAATTCCTCCCTGCTTCGGAGAGCACGTTTAGCAGTTGGTGCCGGCTGTTATTGCTTGTATGCAAAACCGAAGCTGCTGAAATTAATGTTTAAACATTACACGGAGAACCAGCTAGTCCTAATATAACCCCTGGGTGCCTCGGAAAGTACTTTAACACCTTCACTGCGGATCACGCAAAATCGACCCGATACGTTGCTTACCTCTGCTGCCCACGGTGAAAACTTTCTCTTTTTCGCTGGTGCGAAACGATATTATGAGTATAGTGGTGTCAGGTCAAAAAGGAATGTGCCCTTACCGTTTGTAAAAAACTGTCCTCGATATCGAAAACTATCGGATATACTTCTCGTGTCGTAAAGCAGTCGATGAATATGAAAGAGACAGGGAGATAGTATTCGATAAAGAATAATACATTTCAAACTCATGGTAAGCCCACTGATACGCACTGTCGAAATGGTGCTCATTCCGACCGCCACCGCACCAGTCGAAAGTTTATGATACTTTTGTCGCAGCTAGCGTGTTAAGCAGTTGGTGCCAGTTGTTATTTGTAGACAGACAGTCGACGTTACGGACAGCCAGGACCCTGAAAGTCTGACAGCCATTCTCAAAAAAGGTTGTTTTGTTTTTTTGGCCGACATATCAACGTGCTCTTCATACTATAAAAAAGGTTGGACATATGCATAAAGCAAAGACATTCAAATATAACTAGCTATAGACGGGACAAAACCAAGAAACTGACAATTCCAAAACCTGTTACAAATTAGTAACAAGTCGATCAGTCCAGTGCGATACGTCGCCTTGTCAGGTCGCATTCATATGACACAAAGATATTTAAATATTTCCGAGCTATAGACGGGTCATGACGAAGAAAATCGTAATCCAAAACTTGTTACTACTTAGTAAAAATTCGTTCTGTCTAATGTCATCTGCGTCATACGCCCGCTTGTCAAGTAGCATTCGTGGGTCAAAATCGAAAATATTCAGGATGAAAATTATTGTATGACAATATTCCCAATGTCCTCATAAAGAAAGAAATTGATTTCAGAACGGTATGATTAAACCCGCATCATATTATTGGCTCACTCTTTGTCATCTAGCACTACCACTCAACGTATGTCTGCCCTACGATAAAAATAGAAAACCAAATCTGCTACCTGAAGTCTTTCAACAAAATCATCCCAAAAAGAGATTTTCCTATTCAATTGATACCCAACGATATAATATTCCAATATAACCTTGACAAAGACCCTTAGCAATATATTTCGAATCCGATCAAACAGTTCAGTGTATTTAGTGAACCAGAAACGTTCTGATGTATGGAATGGTCTTCCAGTTAATTAGGCAAAGGGTGCTCTATGTGGAATCAGGCGAGATTGAGGACGCTGTTGATTTAGTCAACATCCTGTATTTATTGAGAAATGTGGTTTGTGTTGATAGATAATAGCTTTTTGAATAGATAAGGAATTATAAAAATGTTGTAGTAACTATCTATTAATGGAGCTTAGAGCGTCGTGGGAAGAAAATTCCCTCACTCTGATTCCAGTCTTCTAATAAATAAATAGATTAATTCGCGCTCATCATTAATCATCATCATCTGCCTTTTCCCAACTATGTTGGGGTCGGCTTCCAGTCTAACCGGATGCAGCTAAATACCAGTATTTTAATGGAGCGACTGCCGATCTGACCTCAACAACCTAGTTAGTACTGGGTAATAAGATACCCATTGGTAAGACTGGTTGTCAGACTTTTCGGGCCACTGACTACCTGTAACGACTGTCAAAGATCTACAAATGACAGCCGGGACCAACGGCTTAACGTGCTTTCCAAGCCTTCCAAGGCACGGAGGAGACTCGGTATGTAATGGGAGGTCACCCATCCACAGACCAACCTAAGCAAGCACGGCTTAACCTAAAGATCGACCCGAGCGGCTGTTATTATTTAGCCATGAGCTCATCATTAATCCAAAGAAAAAATTAAAACTTCCCTTATTCGCTCTCGACAAGCACATGATTTGTGAAACCCTTTCATATGTTTACGTAGAAATATTTATGTTGACAAAATATTATGCACAGCCATATCCAGTACGTAACTCTCAATATTCACGTAAAAGGCGGTAGTGTCTACAATCTGATGATCGCAACGTGTTCAAACTGCACGTGAAAGCTATGGTCGGCAATAGGATGCCTAATTAGGCCGTGTACCTATGTATGTTTATGGTTTCATCTATGTAGGGTTGAAAGCCGTAGGGATGAAGGATAGGAAGATACCTTCATCCCCCTGATTTTCGACTTCGGAAAATGTTTTCTTTTTCTAGATTTGCAAGCCTGGCTGGATTAAATACTTATGTTCTTCGTTTCGTGTGTCAGTACGAGCTATGACTAAGTAATTCTTGCTTTGATTTGAAAATAGACTGGTTAGTTAGCTAGTTTTTTTTTTGACGTTAGGGTGGGCGCAGTGGTTGAGTGATTGACTGCTACGCTGAGTGTCGATCCCTGCACGGAACAAATATTTGTATGGCCTACAGATTTTGTTTCTGTTTAATTGTTCCTGGTCTGGCTGTTTGTGTATGTGAGTTTAAAGTTTGTAAACTCACCCACGATACATAAAGGGTGTAACAAGACCCTTAACGGAGCCGAAAGGCACTTGTTCTCTTCGTCATATTTTTTTGTTCTAAACTATACTTGGGGACCTTCTAGTTACGGAGATATTGGGGGTCCAAGTTCCAAATTTTTCAAAACTTTTTTTTTACATGTTTTTAATGTAAGATTTTTACTTTAAACACCTTCACGACCCCCGTATTATTCAATCTATCCATCAGCACAATGTTTTGAGTGCGATACATTGAGTCCTATCGTAAAACGTGATTTTTCACCCCAAAAAAATGTCCGTTTCCCAGCAATAATGTTTGCGTAAAGTTACTTAGTTTGATGTATGTACATAATACTTAGTTGACGGCTTCGTGAAGGGTCCGTTTACATCCTGTATACATACTAATATTATGAATGGAATTAAGGGGATAACCCTGAAGCTAAATTAACACTATTCTGTATATCCTTACTCACCCTTTCAGGGATCAGACCTCATGAATATCTATCTTAAATCTAGAACTGGGATCACGGCATAAATTAGGTGCAAACTAGGTTGGATATCTAGTTAAGCTTTATCAACTTTATAGTTCGCAAAGATTCATGCAGCTGACCTGGATCCTCTTGAAGAATGTTTTTAAAACTTCGAGAAAACTTGCTCGATAAAAAAAGATTGCAAGACTTCTTATTTCCATTCGAGTTGTGAATAATCCATCGGGGGACGTTGGATGGCTTCCAATTTAGGTCATTATGAATGTATTTATGTATGCTTAAATAATAACGGTTGAGTTGGTGATGTTAGGGAAACCACAGGAAGGAATTGTGAGATGAATATTATCGTTCATGTTGATGAACGGTGGTGAATACTCGACATTTCGAATCATTTGATCCTTGAGCTGGCTAGCGGCATTTAGCCCATACAAACGTACAGTACAACTTTTTAAAGTGTTTTTCTCCTACTGTTCTGATTAAAATTAATTGTTGTTACGAACATAGTATTCTGGAACTCATATTTTTTCGATATTTCTCATGAAAATAACTTTTAAATTTAGAAAAGTGTTTACACATTGGTGCTCGTGACTGTACTCCCATGTTTTCTTCTTTGAAAATAAAACTAGAGCAAATATTTTAACTAATCTCTACAGTCTACTAACGACCCACTACGACTTTGCACGGGGGAAATTTAGATTTTAAAAATTGCGAAAAAATTAAAAAAAATTGCATATCGCATAACAGAAAGAATTTTTTTTTTTTGTAAATAAAAAATAGTATTCGGCCCGGCCGGCGACCATCCGTTTTGTAGCGGCTGTCGATTTTTTCCGACCTCTGACCAGACAGGTGTTGTGTCGGTTGTTGTCAGGCTATATATTGTATAAGAGTTCTAACCTCGTGGATAACACTGTTTGCGTGTGTGTTGAAAAAAAAATTGAGGTGGAAACACCAGGGTTGCCCGCGAAATTCAAATTTTCTTGCGTTTTTTGCAATTTCCAGGTCAGTTTCAGGTTGTATGCTGAACAAAATATTATTCGCGATCGTAGCAAATATGACTTTACTGAGTTATAATAATTAAAATCATCAATACAATCCTCCAAGTTTATTAAATCCCTTTGAATGATTTCTTAATGAAATAGTCATTCAATGGGATTTAGACCTTAATTTGATAATTATAAAGTAAATTATTGACGTTTTGAAGTAACTTGTTAAACTTTCATGGGCAAATTCTTTTACATAACTAAACAGAAACCAATCACAGATAAACAAAGACAGTATCTGATTAAAATAACTATTCGTACAATCGAAATATAAGTCTGTATTTAGATTTAATACATAATTTAGAGGCAGATATAGGGTCAGACATAGCATTAGAAGGTTTTGATTGGAACATGCAAAGGTCGCAGGTGGCCCATCGACCTTTGGGGCTAGTTTTCAGGATTGAAAAAGAAAATGACGGTCAGAAAGCACTTAAGGATGCCATAAAATCGACCTCTTATATCCCGAATAGTCGAGAACGGTAGTTTTCGTGTGAATTTGATGTCACGCAAAATTATGAGCTTGGGCTTCATAGTAACATTTTTAGGTGCGCTGAGTTTGATTCGTCACATAGTAATCCTTAATATTATAAATGCGAAAGTAAGTTTGTTTGTAACCTTTACACGCCTAAACCACTGAACCGATTATCCTGAAATTTTGCATACACGTTGTCAGGTGTACAGAAACAGACATGCCTTTCATCCAGAAAAAAGTACTGTTCCCGAGGAAAACAACAATAACGTTCTTATGATAATAGATGGCGCCACGTGTCTTACGAATCATGATTCAGTTATATTATTACAAGCAGAGTACAACCCGAATTGATTGTCAAATTTTAAATTAACGCGAGCGAAGCCGCGGGCAAAAACTAGTTAGATATAAAACACCTATCTTCATCATCATTTGTCTAGCCTTCTCCAAACTATTTTGGGGTTGGCTTCCAGTCCAGTGGAATACAGCTTAACATTCAATTATTATTGACGTCTGAAAGTAAAACGTGCTTACCGCTTAGGCTACTAACATATCCGACATTTTTATTGCTGTTATTATCTAACCACGAGCTCCTAGAGAAAGAAGACCATGGAAGGATAAAAGGCATTATTTCTATGTGTGTTTGTTGGCCACTGAGACACCTTAAACGTAACTTAACTAAGTATGATCTCTTGGTAATATAAAGACCTGTCGACAGAAACGCTTACACCAAAAAGGGATAAAACCCTCACTAGGATAATTGTTATACTGCTTACTACTCAAAGTTTTGTCAGTTAATTATTACACTGTGGACATAGGTCCTGCATTAATGACTGAGATTTGAATTTGAAATATGTAGATTTAGGATGCTAGGTGTGGCTAGATTTCGAAAGGAAATTATGCTGAAGTAGATATTACAGGTACTACCAGCGTAGGTGTATTTCTAAACTACCTAGCGTGGTATAAACATAAATAAATTAAAAAATATGTACAAGTATTAACAGGGCGTCAAAAAATTCGACCACGTCGCTGCCAACGGGAAACGTGATCACTTTTTCACGTTTTTTGGCAATACTGTCACTTGAGGAGTTGATCAACCACCTGGCGATATCCCGAAAGACTAGGTGGCACGTGGAATCCATGGCTCTAGTTAAGTGTTTCAACCTCAAACGGCTCAAATACATAGCTACTCGACTTTGACATTTATTTTTGAGATTACGAAATTAAATACCGCATTACGATTCGAAGTTCAGTCCGCTCGGTTTGAAGGATCACTGCTATGGACAAATTACGGACCGGCTGCTGAAACAGGACACTTACAGACTTCAGTACTATTTGTATGGAGGCATCCATTTCCAGAGCAGCGTCCACAATTGAAACATACCGGTTTGACCGAACCTTTAATTTATCGCGTAGAAAATTCGTAGCCTGAAGGATTCTCGTACCATACCATTACCGTCCTATGAACGTATCAGGCACAAAAAAAAACCTTTATTATATTTATAGCATTCTATAACCGGTCCGTGACATTTTGCTGCTAACATTCTTTCTTCTTTCTTTCTTTCTTTCTTTCTTTATCGTGTGGTTAGTTCGTAACCTGGTGTCAGAGTTTTTATGCCGCCCATGGGCCTCTGACTTGGCTTAACATGCCGTCAAGAAGATCTCTCAGGCATGCTGGTTTCCTCACGATGTTTTTCCTTCACCGAAAAGCAAGTGATAATTATACTATACGCACATGAATCCGAAAAATCAGAGGTGCGTGCCTTGGGTTCGAACTCGAGACCTATGACTTGGCAGTCCGACGGTCACACCACTAGGCTATCACTGCTTACTAGGCTATCACTGCTTATTAAATCAAAATATCCAAAAATCCCTAGGGAAAAATCTAATTTCATCAAATTATATATTATTTCATTCAGGTTCACAAGTTAGGAGTCACTTGAGAACCTGATTGAAATGTAATTGGTTCTACTGACAATAATTAAAATCCCAGTACAAACCAGGAACTTGTCAGAATACCTATACAGATAATATTGAGTATTCAGGCAATAGTTAACGCCATATTAAGTAGCGGTTTGTGGCTAGACGTGCGTGCTGACCGGAACGTTACGCGCGTTACTATTGATAGATATTGGTCGGTCAAGTGGTTTGTGGTTATAATAATTTGTCATAACATTATCCCTACGTATATGACTTATGTACTGTTACTGTTGCTGTACGTCTGACAGCAACAATCCAATAACAACATTGTTGCAATGAAAAATAAAGATCATTGTTATTTATCGATTTACTATATAAATCTGATTATTTTTATGGTCCCGATCCGAAGAGTAATCAACGGAACCCTATAACTACGTCCACTGTCCGTCAGCGGGCTGTAGATATCTCATGCTCCGTAATAGACAGTTGGAATTTTCACAGACTGTGTATTTATGTTGCTACTATAACAAAAAATATTAATTAAAAAATAAAGGGGGCTACGATGGAACGGAACTCTTCACGCGCGAGTCCAACACGCATCGCGAGTTTAACCAACTTCTAAAAAAAGAGGAGCTTATGTATTCCACCAGCATCTTTTTTTTCATGTATGTTCACCGATATCTCCGTGATTGCTGGTCCGATTTAAGTGATTCTTTTTCAATTGGCAGAAGAAGCTCGCGCTGTGGTCTCATATAAATGAAAATAACTTTACTTTCGGAAGTCAGTGGCAAAAAAGTCAATGAAACAAACGAAGTCACCGACTACGTTATGTTTTTTGCAAAAAAGTTTTTTTAAGAATTAGCTGCGGTAGAGTGTGAACATTATGCCAAATAAACCAAGGTCGTCCTAAAGCTGGTTGGGTCGACGATATCGACCGACTATATGTGGCGGAAAAAAGGGGCCTCCCCTTTAAACCCAGCAGTGGGTGATTCCGGGCTGATATGATGATGTTGATGAGTGTAACCGCCTGCAATGAACCGAAACGATTCCTGATCCACTGAAACCCACAAAAGGACAAGAAGCTCACAGTTATGCATATTCATCATGAAAACTTGAGACCTGAGGAGATTGGAGACGGTGCAGTTAGGCGTGAGTTAATAAGTATTTCAAATGTTTTTTAGGAAAATCTGATACTCATTTAAAAAAATGCCGCGGCGAGGTCCTCGATGTTCTGACTCGATCCAGGTAATAGGGTTGGGTTGACGGCTGGTTGACAATGGCAGTGAACCTTCAAGATGAATTACTAACTTCCCTAACTTCATCAAAAAATACGCCATGGTTAGGATTAAACCAAAACTTCTAAATCTCACCCAATAATTTATTCAACAAAATAATGACTTAAACCAGGAACTTAATAACTCAATTACAAAACTTTTAAATTGATAGATAATTACGTTGCTCACGAAATTAATGTTACCATTTTGGCCAGCATTCCTTCAACATAGGCACTTTACGACAAATATTCGGAGAGCTATACCTCTTAGTAATCAAGCCAGGCCGACTTGAGCAAGATTAATTAAACCAACAGAGCATCAATCATGGGGCCGGATTCCTCATCGTAGTGGCAGACGTTTCAGCAGTTCAGTTCGTAGGTTACTTAGATTGTTTCTACTTTGTAGTGTACCCACTAGGGGCATTTGACGCTGAGTAAACGCGCCGTTTAATTTCAATATACGAGTATTTTTGTACTGCTGAATATAGCTTGAATACTGCCTCGTTGGCCCAGTGGTCGCAAGCTTACCTGCTGAACATGAGGTCCTGGGTTCGATTCCCTGGTCGGACAATGTGTTATTGGGTTCAAACACTGTTTTAAGCTTTCACGGTTTACAACTTAACAACTAAACTTATACTGTCACTTACGAAATATCTTCCGTGACTGTTCATTATTTTGAGCTCCCGATATTTATTGGTATTGATGGATTATCGATATTTATGGATTTATTTTCCATCCACCCGCATTCTCCAGTCAACCCGCGATCATGGCGCTTGCAACAGCGTCGAAATATCGGGAGCTCAAAATAATGAACGATGACGGAAAATATCCCGTAAGTGATAGTATAAGTTTTGTTATTGGGCTTTTTTCGTCAGGAATTTCTCAGTAACGGCCGAGTTTGATTTTGTGCACGGTTCTATGACAAGGTACTTAAAATAACTGCCAATATGTGCGTGTGCTATTAGGTACACCTCTGCCTTACCCTTCGGGGATTACAAGCGTTATGTTTTGTTATATGGATATATGCCTGCTTCCTTTTGAGTCATGTTTTCCTGGAATGCGCGAATCCAGTCTAAGCCGCGATCTATCAAATGTCATCCACGGCAAAAATTTTACAAGATTTTTGCTGTAGGCTGTCTAGCCCCTTATAACCTTCTTATGATAAGACATTTTTAGGGCTTTTAAGCAAAGTGTTTTAGCCGTCAACAAGTCTGGAGAATCCCATCTTGTTATTGCAAAACAATTACAAATTAAAAATCTTAATTTTAAGTTTTAATCTTAAGTTTTCTGAGGATGGATGGCGCCGCCGAGGCTGGCCTAGAAAGAGGTGGCGAGATGATCTAGACGCGCATCACGAAGGCTGGTTCGAGGTGGCGCAGGATAAGAGTACCTGGAAGGATATGAGGGAGGCCTTTGCCCAGCCGTGGGACATTCAAGGCTATTGAAAAAAAAAAAGTTTTTTTGAATGTACCCATGTTCAATTCTCATGACTGGCGTTTCAACCGCCACGTTTATTTAGCTTAGTGCGTGGACTAAATGATTGTGCGCGTATTACGTCAATCGTTCTCAACCCATATGATGTTGGTATATTTTCGTATAAAGATGTGGTAAAATTAGTGCTTAGATTGTAGTACATTGTGATTTATTTACTTTGTTGTTAAAATGTGTGTTGTCACACATGTACCTTATGTATGACTACATACACGTTATTTGGACTATATAGAAAAAAAAAGCTCGGCTGCTGTGTGGCTCGGAAGCTTTTCCTCGAGACTTCAACCGCTTGATTTCGTAAATCCCAGGACTATCTTCTATTCTAATAGATAGTCTACCTATAGATAGTGTACTAAATTTTATCGAAATCCGTTCAACAGATAAGGCGTAAAAAGGGAACCGGACAGAGAGACAGAGTTTATTTTTCACTCACAGTAAATTAGTATAAATAAATACATATACAAGGTGTAAACTGACCCTTCAGGAAGCCGTCAACCAAGCATTCTGTACATCAAACTAAGTCACTCTACGCAAAAATTATTGCGGGGAAACGACTTTTTTTTTTGAGGTGAAAAATCACGTTTTACGATAAAACTCAATGTAACGCACTCAGAACTTAGTGCTGATGGATGCTTTGGATAGTAAACGGGTCATGGAGTTAATTAAAGTAAAATTAAAACCTTTAAAAATGGTATTTTAAAAAAAGCTTGTGAAAATTTTTTAACTTTGACCCCCAATATCTCCGTAACTAGAAGGTTCCCAGGTATGGGCTAGAACAAAAAAATGATTGCAATAACGGGGAGAACAAGTGCCTTTCGGCTTCGTTAAGGGTCTTTTTACACCCTTTATATAAGCTCACGTCTTTTTCCCATGGGGCTAGGCAGAAACCACAGAATTCCACCTACTACGATCCTTACATACTCCTTTCGCCTCGTCCACGTTCATACATCTGGTCGTACACGCACGCCGGTTGCGAGTACTAGCACCTGATCTTTTTGCAGAACCTCACCAATAAGGTCAGTGAATAACTTTCTAGGGCGTTCCGGAATTGCCACTCACATTTTCCTTGTAAATACCAAAATTATTTATTAGTATAAAGCTGGACAAAACGGAGCTCGTGGCTAAATAATAACAGCCGCTCGGGTCGATCTTTAGGTTAAGCCGTGCTTGCCTATCTTGATATGTGGATGGGCGACCACCAATTATATACCGAATTTCCTCTGTGCCTCGGAAAGCACGTTAAGCCGTTGGTCCCGGGTGACATTTATATAATATATAAAATAACGACTGTCAAAGATATTATCTTTGACAGTCGTTAGGTAGTCAGTGGCTCAAAAATTCAGACAACCAGTCTTACCAAGGGGTATCGTATTACCCAGTACTAACTGGGTTGTGGAGGTCAGATAGGCAGTCGTTCCGTGTAAAATACTGGTATTCAGCTGCATCCCGTTAGACTGGAAGCTGACCCCAATATAGTTGGGAAATGGCTAGGCAGATGATGAGCTGGACAAAATCGAAGACCAGTGGTCCACATTGACCCTGGATAGAAACAACTGGAAGTCATGGGGAGAGGCCTCAGTATAAATATGGATTAAAGTTATCTAATAAAACGTAAAACATTAAACTTTAATAAATTCAAAATGCCAGAAAGCAAACTGTCACGAAACTGACGTCTATTAATTTGATTATACGACACTTTTTATTAAATTAACCAGAATGAAAGGAAAACGTGATTTATTAACCGGATAATAAAGCCATTGTTTGTCTAACGTCTTAGTTAGATTAGATAATTCAATAAACGGAAGTTCATTGTACACTTTATCATAAGATTCTTTGTTTATTTCGGAAGATTTTGACAGAACCGTGGTGGAGTCTGTGTTGGTTCATTGAAACAGATGATCAACGACAAGACAACTTGGGGTTGCTACATCAATCCTAACTATATAATATTATAAATGCGAAAGTAAGTTTGTTTGTTTGTTACCTTTTCACGCCTAAACCACTGAACTGATCATCCTGAAATTTTGCATATACGTTGTCATGTGTACAGAAACGGACATAGGGTACCTTTCATCCCGAAAAAAAAGTTCTGTTCTCGAGGAAAACAACAATAACGTTCTTATGATAATAGATGGCGCCACGTGTCTTTCGAATCATGAATGAATTGTATTATTTATTTATTTGGTACACCAACAGCAATACATACTAAGAATTAAATTCAAACAATAAAATAACATTAAGTGCTGGTATGTATGCCTATTATAGGTATACGCAGCATTCACCACGAGACAAAAACATAATGTTCTCAGATCTTAATAATAAAGTAAAATACAAATTGAATATAATATAAAATTTACTTAAAACTAAATGAGACGATAATATGAATTATGATGAAAAATGTGTTATGAGTCTCTATTTAATTATTATTTACTTACATGTTTGTTAACTAATGATGATTTACAGAAATTACTTGCTTAAAGGCAAATACACTACTACTATCATTACTACTACTACTATATATTACTATACAAACTTTAGTAGCGTGACAACCCGTATTGATTGTCAAATTCTAAATTAATGCAAGCGAAGCCGCTGGCAAAAGTTAGTGAATATTATTAATTTAAGATCATAATTTCTGGTTTTCTGTAATTAAACAAGGATGAATTGTTTGAATGGCTTCGGTCCCCTCCCTTGAGATCAATGTGGTTTTAAAAAGTTGTAGTTAGTAAGTTGTGTTCTATTTATTTTCTCATGCATGATATGACAGAAGCTCGTGTATAAATAACTAGCGGCCCGTCCCGGCTTTACACGGGTGGACATTTATTTATTAAACATTTTGGGATAAAATGTAGCCTATGTTTCTCAGGGATAATGTAGCTTTCTAATGGTGAAAAAATTTTTGAAATCGGCACAGTAGTTTTTGAGTTTATTCATTACAAACATACACACACACAAAAATACAAATCTTTCCTCTTCATAATATTAGTAAGATGACAGCCGCTCGTGTCAATCTTCAGGTTAAGCCGCACTTTCCTAGGTTATTATAAACCTACATGGAAGATGGTATCATACCGTGTAATATTAGCGTAACTAAATGTATTACCTTAAAGGAATACTGTTACTAGCATAAAATTCCCCTGAGGGCAAACAGGATACCTACATTATTTTTAGCGAGGCACTATGTGTAAGAAAAGCTTAGGTACAATATTACATCCCTAAATTATTGCTGTAAATAAAACAGCAGGCGCTCGTGGCTAAATAATAACAGCCACTCGGTTCGATCTCATGCTTGCCTAGGTTGGTCCGTGGATGGGTAACAAACCATTACATACAAAGTTTCCTCCGTGCCTTGGAAAGCACGTTGAGCCGTTGATCCAGCTAATTACAGATCTTTGACAGTCGTCACAGGAAGACAGTGGCCCGAAAGTTTTACTACAAGTCTTACCAAGGGGTATCGTATTACCCAGTACTAGCTGGGTTGTGGAGGTCAGACAGACAGTCAATAACACTTTGGCCAAACTGGGATTCGAACCGAGGACTACTCAGCAGTAGCGCTTACAATCGATTAACTAAGCAGTCCTCATTAACTAGTTATCACCACATTTTATCTATGTGACGTACAGCCATTCCAGCCAATCATAAAAAACGATAACAAAAAAAAAACAACAACAAAATTGTATCGCTAAATAAATACTTTTTGGAGGTTTTCTGGAGCACCATAAGATGTTTGTAAAAGAGGATCGTTTTTATAAGTGTTTACCTTATCAAGACCGATCAGTACCTAAATCAATTTAATTTCTAACAAGAATTCGGTGGCTGACTTCAGACACTGTGTACCTATACAGGGTATAAGGGACAGCCCTTCACAAACTGACAGGGCGCAAACATTCAGCTCCTTATTTTGAATCATATTCCACCGGAATTTTTCTCCGGTTTTTTTTTGTCTTTTTTTCAGTTACTATTCGTTTATTTCAATGTAAAATTACATTCCCTGTACGCAGCACTCCATTTATGTAAATAATACGGCTAACATAAAAAATCCAACAATGAATGTTGAAATAGGTACTCTAACGAACGACTCGAGAAAACAGCTGTTAACTTCCTGCCTAGCTACAGAGTTCATCGAACTCGTCGTCGCGCTTGCCATTCACTACGTGCGTTTTGCCACGGTAACGATACATTGCGTATGAGGAAATAAAACAAATCAAATTTATTGGATTCCCATAACATTCCTGAAATAGTTTCTTGTACCGGCCATTTTAGTATGATATACTTAATCCACTCCATCAGTTTGTGGGGGGCTGTCCCTTACATCCTGTATAAAAATAACGGAAATTATCCTATCTGCACCTCGGGTCCACCAGGAGGTCGAAAAAAAGATTTACGAATTTATGAAATTATTGAATTTAAACTACTCCCACTTAGGAGAACCCCTTTAGGAAATGCAGGTGCGATGTTATGCCGTAATGGCCCATGATTATGACAAAAGTCAAAAGTCTCCGGTTGCTTTGATTTGAATAATTCAATAATAACAGTTTCTTACAGTATTACGAAACATGGGTAGAAAACCAAGCTTTCCGCATTTCTACTCGGTATTAATCTGAACTTTCGAGATACGAAGATACAGGGATATAGTTGATCCCTAGCCTTGAGCCTCTTAATCCCGTTTCGAGACTAAACTAGCAAATCGTTCGGAATCCGAGCCTTAAACGACGGTAGGCTCAGAAGATTAAATTAAATTAAATATTTACAGATACTGTGATTTACCTACCATTGGAATTAATGTGAAATGTGTGTGAGAAAAATACGACAAACGTTTTTCGAATGCTTAGAAATATAATACTAATATTTAAATGGTATCTACTGAATTCTAGTTGGACTTTGCAAGCGCTATTGCAGAGCATGAGGAATTGATTTCGATACCAGGTCCGGCAAAGAGGTTTTGTTTTTTGTCAGGATTTGTGCCCCGTTGATAGCAAAGGTTTACATACGCTATCGAATTGCTAAAATATGAACAAAAAAAAATTATAATTAGAGTTTACTTTTATTTTTACAATATATTACCTGACGCTGTCGCCTGGCTCCGCTTGCCGCGTCCTGGCTCTCTGCCGCTCCCAGAAACGCATTTGGAGACTTTTTAAAGTATGTTCGCTTTTCTTTTTTTGGGATTTTTTTATTTTCAATTAAAAAACTACAGTTCCCGAGGAAAACAACAATAGCGTTTTTATGATAATAGATGGCGCCACGTGTCTTTACAAGCAGAGTACAATAGTTATTCGGGTGAATTAGTTGTCAAATTCTAAATTAACTCGAGCAAAGCCGTGGGCAAAAGCTAGTTAAACATATAGGCCATAATTACATGCAAATTACAAAATGACTTTTCTAACATAAAATATATATGACTACCGCATTAGGAACACCTGCCATTTTGTTAGACGAAACAGGAAAGAAAACATGTTTGTCAAAAACAGACTTGATAGTCATAAAATTTGGTAAATGTCAAGGTAGTTTACATATATAGGCAACTTCTTTTACATAAAATAGTATACTAGCTTATGCCTGCGGCTGCGCCCGCGTGATGTTCGGTAACTGTCCCACGGGATCATTTACCGGGATCAAAAGTATCTTATATGTTAATCCAGGTTATAAACCATCTATGTGCAAAATTTAATCTAAATCCGTTTAGTAGTTTTTGCCTGAAAGAGTAACAAACATCCATCTTCACAAACTTTCGCATTTATGATATTACTAGCTGTTGCCCGCGACTTCGATCGCGTGGTGATTTTGATGAATATGAGTGAGGAAAAAAAAGAAAGCTTATGTCCTTCCCCAGGATTCTCGCCAAATTTCGTTACAATCCGATCAGCTGTTTAGTCGTGAGAAGGTAGCAAACAAACAGACTAGTTACTTTCGCATTTATAATATTATTTATTAAAACTTTATGCACGTAATGTACAAAGGCGGACTTAATACCTCGGGCATTTTCTACCAGTCTACCTTAGGGTGATGCAGAGACAAAACAGTGGGTGCAATAGTACAGAAAATTTCCAAAAATAAAATATAATAATAAATACATATATACAAAAAAATACAAAGTAAAGAGATATAATAATATAAGAAGAAAAACAACAAATTAATTGTGAGACGAGTCTGCCAACTTCTAATAATATTAATATGATAATGTTAGTATGGATATTAGTAAGATTTTGTAAAAAAAAGTTGAAGTAGGTTTATAAAGGAGTCCATGTCGTAACTCAGCACATTCTCGTGCCAAGAGAACTCGTATCAACATGAAACTGTACCTCGTCTTATTTGTGGTGCTTGCTGCACTTGCAGCTGTCATGTTTGCCACTCCTATTGGCATCACGGGTAGAAACTGTTCAGACGGTCAAGTTCGGACAACAACTGGGTGCTCAAGAATCGATGTAAGTTGTTAACTTTTGGTAACAGTGTAAAGCGCAAGCCACACAGAAAAGACGTAGGACGCGGACGGGGCGCAGACATAAGGGTTTCCTTTTTCTTTATAAACTAATATTTTTATCTTTTTTACAGAATTAGCTGTGATAGAGTGTAACCACCTGCGATGAAGCGAAACAATCCCCGCATCCCGCATCCTGATTTATTGATTGAAACTGATGAAGAGGACAAGCAGCTAGCAGTTACCTATATACGGGGTGTAAACAGACCCTTCACCAAGCCGTCAACCAAGCATTCTGTACATCAAACTAAGTAACTTTATGCAAAAATTTTTGCTGGGAAACGAAATTTTTTTTTGGGGTCAAAAATCACATTTTACGGTAAAACTCAATATAATGCGATCAAAACTTATTGCTGATGGATGCTTTGAATAGTAAACGGACCATGGAGGTAATTGGAGTAAAGTTAGAACCTTAAAAAGTAGTATTTAAAAAAAAACTTGTGAAAAAATTGGAACTTTGACCCCCAATATCTCCGTAACTAGAAGGTTCCCAGGTATGGTCCAGAACAAAAAAATGATCCCAATGATGGGCAGAATATGTGGTTTTCTTTTTCGTTAAGGGTCTTTTTACACCCTTTATTATAATGAATTAAAAGATATTAAAATAAATTATTAATTCCTCACTTTTTTGTTCCAAAACAAACTTTATTAGAATAGGGAAAAGTTGATTTTACTTGGCACAGAGGAGGCATCACGCCATGACAGCATCATGCCATCTTTCGTCACGGCATACGAGACGGTTTTACTGCCTAAGCGAAAATTATAGATGTTTCACATCAAAAAACACCTGTTTAGCACAAGTGCGAAATGTACGGAAAAACCTTGTGAAATCCAAAATTTGCTCTGTCACAGTATGGAAGATTATACCACACTCTCTCACAGAGTGGGTAGTGTGAGAACGTTTTATTATGCCAACTAACTATGCTTACTATGCAATGGGCGGCAGTGACTCCATTCCACCATCATCATCTGCCTAGCCTTTTTCCCAACTATGTGTGGGTCAGCTTCCAGTCTAACCGGATGCAGCTGAATACCAGTATTTTACATGGAGCGACTGCCTATCAGACCACCACAACCCAGTTATTACTGGGCAATACGATACCCCTTGGTAAGACTGGTTGTCAGACTTTTTGGGCCACTGACTACCTAACGACTGTCAAAGATCTACAAATGACACCCGGGACCAAAGGCTTAACGTGCTTACCGAGGCACGGAGGAAACTGGGTATGTAATGGGTGATCACCCATCCACAGACCGACCTAGGCAAGCACGGCTTAACCTAAAGATCGACCTGAGCGGCTGTTATTATTTAGCCACGAGCTCCTCAGCCATGATTCCATTCCACCAGTTGGACCTAAAAGTTTCCCAACCAATAACATAAATTATCATCAAGTTTTTGCTTCTAAGGATCGTAATAGGAATTAAACTAATAGAGCTTCACGTGCAAACCTAATGAAATTACGTCGAGCCCGCTAATCGGTTCTGCGGTTAGTTAGTAGAGCTAAAATGGTGTGCAACGCATTTAGCATTGGGTTTTTCTGTCTATCCTAATGGAAAATGGCAATTAGATGAAACTGGTACTGTGTTAATTGATTGGGTTGATATTACTGGATAATGTTTCATTTGTTGATTAGTTTTTGAATGGAATAGATACGGAACCATCACACACATGTCGATAATTACGATAAAATAATGGAATGTGGAAGCGACATCGACGCTCAAACGCCGATGTAAGGTTACACCTAGTTCTAGCCGGCTATACCTAGGTCCGGCCGGTAACAGTTTGTTATAATGCAACCAATTTCAATGTAGCGCTCGTCGGTCGCTGCCGCGGCACCGCTCGCTGCGCTCGCTCGGCTCGCGCACGTTTGGTCACTGTTACAGCCACACAGTAACCAAACCTAATCCATTTGGTCGGTGTGTCCTTGCAATAGAAAGGATAGCTACAGGCCGCACCTAGGTATAGCCGGCTAGAAGTAGGTGTAACCTTACTTAGTCGGCTAGAACTAGATGTAACCTTACTTGTTACATATACACTGGGATCATAAAATGCTGTTTATGCTTATTCTATGTACCTAAACATCAATTTGGCATATCAACTGATTGCGTGCGAAAATTGACATTGGTGCTGTCCCGGCTTTGGTGCCTAGACTCCATAACAGCTATTTGATACTTGACTAAATAAATCTTTAGGCTTTGGTGTGTAGGGTCCATTAAAGTTACATGCCCATTGACTCCGCTACAAAAAAATTGTGTCGGAACGATAACATTCAAGACATTCTTACCTACTAAAAGAATTTTGATTAGACAATTCTTTCACGGAAATATCCTATAAACGTACGCATCGCTAAAATATAAAGTGTTTCAATTGATTATTTGGGCCCGTCGTAAAAGTTTACTAAGGAAAAAGGGTTTCTATGGCGTTGCTTTGAAATAAATAAGTATTTATGTTGCGATTTGGACCTTTAAACGCCTTGGGAACGGCGTCCGAGAATGCCGGCTTATTTAGGGATGTCTGTCTTCAGTTCCACGGTTGTTTTTCTTTATGATGCGTGCTGAGTTACAAATTGACTTTAAGCTACAGACTTTTCTATAGAGTTCTGCATAATAAATGAAAAAGTTAATGTTGTGAAATAAATATTTCACAATAGTGGGTTATTTTTATACCTAAGCATTTTCGAAGACATCAAATCGTACTAGAAAATTTATTTTTCAAAATCGAATGATGATAGACTTTGTAAGTGTTTGTGGTTAGCAACAGTTCCGTCAAAAAAAAAAAAAAAAATAATAAAATCCGGCCAAGTGTGAGTCTGTCTAGCGCATGAAGGGTTCCGTACCATCACAATAGGCGAGCTCCCTTTCATTTTTAATTTATTTTTGTTCTTATATCGGCATTATTACTACCTATTACGTATCATGAAATACAGCCCGGTGTTTATAGAGTCCCGTTGGTTACCCTTCGGGTACAGAACCCTAAAAAGAGATTTTATGAGAGTTGTAATCATCTTACAACTCTCAAAAAAATCTCAAGTTTCGTCGCTACATACACGGCGCAATTGAGGTTATTCCAACACCCTTATGTGCGCGACAACCAACAACTGGCACGAACCTTGGTCCTAAACCAACAGAGCGGCTATCTCCAATCAGTAACTGAAGTGGTTAACTCATAGATAAACGGTGATCCGCTGGGATGAAAGTTTGTGATGTTGCGAGGACTTTGTGAATACGTCCCTCCTATAGGTATTACCACTTGAGGGAAATGAGATTCGTATCTTCGGATGAATTAATATTTGGATAATCTCAGTTAAGTGTTTTTTTTTAACAACTAAAGAATGATTGATTTATTTCTCAGTAGCAGCCACAGAGTCTGGATTTGTGTCCGGTTGATGGCAATGAGCTCGCCCCTTATTACATGGGACTTTAAAACAACAAGCGCTTCTGAACGGATTCGGATGAATTAATACATAGTATAATTTTTATTTCGGTTGTACGTTCATGTGGAACAATTAGATACAGAATTACGCGGGTGAAGCCGCGAGAATAATCTAGTAATCCCACTTTCCTAATAATATTGTAAATGAGAAAGTTTGTGAGGATGGATGGATGGATGTTTGTTACTGTTTCACGCAAAAACTACTGACCGGATTTGATACTTACCACATAGGATACTTTTTATCCCGGTAGTACGATCCCGTGGGACCATTACCGAACTACTCGTGGGCGAAGTCGCGGGCATAAGCTATTATAAAGGGTGTAAGGGACAGCCCGCCATACACTGATGGGGTGAATTCAGTATATCATACTAAGATGACCGGTACAAGAAATTATTTCAGGAATGTTATGGGAATCCAATAAATTTGATTTGTTTTACGAACGGCAAGCGCGACGACGAGTTTGATGAACTCTGTTGCTAGCCAGGAAGTGAACAGCTGATTTCACGCGTTGTTCGTTAAAGTATTTCAACATACATCGTTGGATTTTTTATTTTAGCCGTATTTTTTACGTAAATGGAATGCTTCGTACAGGGAATGATATTTTACATTGAAATAAAGGAATAGTAACTGAAAAAATAAAATAAAAATAAAAAAATCCGGTGGAATATGATTAAAAATAAGGAGCTGAATGCACCCTGTCAGTTTGTGGAGGACTGTCCCTTACACCCTGTATTATAATTATAATAATTATGAAGCAATCACTCTTGTAGTATTCAACACTTAATTATATAAGACCAACCAACAGCTCCAACCAACCAACCAACCTTCTTTACAAGTTCAATTGAAAAGCCTTCTGTTGATAAATATTTAGTGAAATTGTCTGCAAAATTGTATTTAAAAACTCAAAATGGCGACTTTGGAATCAACTGTGGCCAAGAGTCAATAGAACAAGCAACACTATACTTGAGTTTCGTAGCTTGGTTTATATTTATTTATTTGGTGGTTCCAATTCTTTTCTTTTATCCAATGTTTTGTATCACTGTTATATAAATAAAGCATGCGAGCCCTAACCTTGATCACATACGTCAGCTCCCCATTTCCAAATAAAGCAAAAAGGCTGATATAAAAAGAGAAATAAGTTATTCTTTACCCTTGTTATTTTTGTAACATACATTGGATAAATCTTCTTTATTTTTTCATTGAATATAATACGAGAGCCCACAATGAGCAGGCTCATAATTTGATGAGGTTCTATTTGTTATTTTGCGTACATATACGACCTTTTTTATGACAAATCAGTTTGCATTTATAAAGTCTGACTTTTGTAAATGTATTGTGAGTTGTTTTTCAGGAATGTTTACATATTTTCCTATCTGCAAAATAATTAATGATCATACTACACGTTTGTTTCTTTCCAATACAAACTTATTTTTTTCTCTAAATTTATGAAACAATATAGCATATCCGGCGTTCCCCTGCTGGAACAAAGACATGTTCTCGTTGGGCAGTAATCCAAGACGGTGTACATGTCTTTGAAGTTTTGGTTCCAGGATATACCACGGTTAATTTATGCCAGTAACGCCACACACGCCTCACACTACAAAATTCTAAGTCATGTTATGACATCTACAACCCACACTGGGCCCTTGTGGTGATCAAAGAATCTCTCATAGAACGGTCTCTTGGCTTGTATCCCAGCAGTGGGAATACTATAGGCTGATTTTACTATGATTTTACATAACATAACATAACATCACGCCTGTAACACAGTAATAATTAAGGTTAGGCAGAGGTGTACCAAATAATACACCCACATTTCGCCAGTTATTATTAAGTCCCATGTGTTAGAGGGCGAGCCTATTGCCATCAACCGGGCACAAATCCAGTCTACGAAGCTGCTACTGAGAAATTCCTGATGGAAAAACCCAAAATCAATTTGCGCAACCCGGGAATCAAACTCAGGACTCACATGCTCAGCAGTCGCGATTGCAATCACCAGACCAACAAGGCAGTCCTGCAATATTTACACTTATTTTTATGAAAAGTACCACTGTTTGATGAATCAGAAATTCAAATAATAAATAAGCTCAAATAACGTTATAAGGTTTATTAACAGCATCATCATAATCTGCCTAGCCTTTTCCCACTATGTTGAGGTCGGCTTCCAGTCTAACCAGATGCAGCAAATAGCAGTAATTTACGACTGCCTATCTGACCTCCACAACCCAGTTAGTATGGGGTAATACGATACCCTTTGGTAAGACTGCTTGTCAGACTTTTTGGGCTACTGATAACGTGCTTTCCGAGTTACGGGGGAAACTAGGTATGTAATGGGTGGTCACCCATCCACAGATCAACCTAGGCAAACACGGCTTAACATGAAGATCACGAGCTCAGCAATTGGGTGTGTGATATTGTACCTTAGCGTTTCTTACACATAGTGTCTCGCTAAACCTAATGTAGATATCCTGTTTGCCCTCAGGGGAATATTATATTAATACCAGTATTCCTTTAACGTAATACAGTTACGCTGCATGATCGTAATTTAATATTACACGGTATGATACCATCTTCCATGTAAGTTTATTATTGAAGCAGCTTCTTTAGCGTTGCGGTCATCCCTCTGGGGGTTGTTGATCTTTAAGAATCTGCAAATCCAGCTATGTGCATTAAAGAAGTTTTTCTGATTGATTGGTTTGAATCGCATGAAGAATTTTTCACACATTTATTTATTTTTTATTTATTTTTATTTATTTATTTATCAACTTACATATACCATTACAGCTAACCAATACATAACGAGAAGATGAACAATATAAAACCTAGACAGAACTGATGTAAGGAAGCACCTAAAGCTGATATGTTATTGCAAGTTGCTTTTTCTTGATTACGGGTAATGATAATTAATATATTATTATACCTTATAAGTTTTTGAACTGACATATTGATATTGGTTGGTTTGGTTTTCGCATATTTTGCGATTTCACAAGGAATCAAAATCTATAGGGTACTTCCCGTTGACCTAGAATCATGAAATTTGGCAAAAAGCAATGTCTTACAGCACACGTAAAGGAAACCGTAAATATGTAGTTTAATAACAAAATACCTACAAGTCTATACGGAACCCCCGGCCTCGGTGCTTGGCCGGTTTTTTTTTTTCAAAACAGCACTTACCGTCCTAATTTAATATATTCTGCAACTTACCTAAACCCCCATAGCACATTAGTCACACACAATTAACGCCACCGAAGAGACGACACGTTTTTGCATAAGTTAGCTCGCTGTGTGACCAACTTCACGCTTCAAGCGACCAACTTTGATTGAGATCCGCGCCCCATACCTGGAATTTCAACGAGGGCTCTACTAAGTTATTAGGAAACTTTTCAACGGCTCCCAATTTTATAATAATAAAGGATAAATGTTCGTAGACGAGAATACCGAGTCGACGACGACGATATGGTTTTATTAAGGAATTCAAACTTTTCTATCCGATTAACCCGCGGACGTATCTCTTGTAATTCGTTGGGAATTAGATTTGGCAGCCATTTTCGTTTCTTCTGTTTTATCTCTGATACTCTGAAATTCGTTTTCATCAGTGATATTTGATATTTGGCTCAGTGAGAAGCTATTGTCTGGGTTTTCTGTGTTATGAATTCTGAATTATTTCTACTATGAATCGTGTTGAGGTAATATTGCCATAAAGACTGCCTTTTTGGTCTAGTGTTCGCAAGCTCGACTGCTGAGCATGTTGTCCTGGGTTCGATTCCCGGGTCGGACAAAGTGTTATTGGGTCTTTCCAACCAGAAATATCTTAGTACGGAGTCTGGATTTGCGCCCGGTTGATGGCAATAGGCTCGCCCTCTCTTTCATGGCACTTAAATATAACAGGCAAAATGTGGGTGTGCTGTTGTGTGAGTAACACCTCTGCCTAACCCTTGGGGGATTACAGGCGTTATGTTATGTTTATGTTACTTACAGTATCAAACTTAAATAATGACATGACTTTAAAAAAAGTTAGAATATAATAAAGGGCGTCGTTTCTGTCGGCAGTGGCAGCTATGTGACAGTTCGTAAATCTCGATATGTCATAACGCCCGGGTATTTACTGGTACAGTATGACCACTTAAGTTTGCAGTTCAAGGGCGTTTACAGAGTGTAAATGGATCCTTCACGAAGCCGACAACCAAGCATCATGTAGGTACATCAAACTATGTAACTTTACGCAAAAATTATTGGGGTGAAAAATCAAGTTTTACGGTAGGACTCAACGTAACGCACATTGTGCTGATGGATGGATTGGAATAGTACGGCGGTCGTGGAGGTGTTTAAAGTAAAAATCTTACATTCAAAACATATATTAAAAAAAACCTTGTGAAAAAGTTGGAACTTTGGCCCCCAATATGGTTCAGAACAATAAAATGATCGTAATGACGGGGAGAACAGGTGCCTTTCGGCTTCGTTAAGGGTCTCATTACACCCTATATGTCAAACATGTTACATTTATTTTAGTTCTGTGTTTTCCCGCCTGCACATATAAATTGGTTGAAGTGTACAATCCTATCAGAGGATCGTTATTTGACCTCCGCCACTGCATATCTGTCAGAATCATACTAAACGTTTTACTATAACTGACGAATGTATCAAATTATAGTGGGCTTTATTTTCGTAATCATACGGTTGTTAATGAATTGCAGCTTTCAGGGGTAAAATATTCTGTGCAAGGAACAATGGGAGCTGGTGTGATATGAGTCTTAGCATCAGAAACAAGAACTTTCCTACTTCCATAAAAAAGATTTTCAACCCACTAATCATCGTAAAAGATAGTAGACATTAGGGAGTTCATATAATTAATTCAATGGTTCTTTTACGATGGCAATTGACCCATTTTGAATATAAAATTTTATAATCACTTTTTTATTGACTCATCAGTTTGATGATGTTTGAGAAAGACTGATTTTTTTAATGCTTTGTTTATACTGATATATATTATTACCCGTCAATGAAAACACTAAAAGAAAGACCGAAAAAAAATTGTCTATTTGGCACAGTAACGTACATAGAAGGTTAGGTTCGGGCTAGTACACGGATTCTTTCAAACTTTCAAGATAATTGTATACAAAGTTACATAATATCAAGATACGAGAACTGCTATGTCAGCTTGAGGGTTAAATCCTGCTGCAAGACTGTTCGAAAGAGATACCGCGTCCCTGGAACTCAAAGTAACATGGATGGGTTTTAGTCAGTAACAGTCTGACACTCCCTTCCACTCCGCCCAGAGCGGGGGGGGGAGGGTAATTTGATGATTTCCGATCCGAAAAAAAAAATGGGTTAAATCCTAAGCTTTTCGAAACCTAAAAGTTTCAGATTGAAAACAAAATCTGGATTTCAGATAAGCCCACTTTTTTTCACAGACCATTTTGAATTAAAACGAATTCACTAATAGCTGATAATATTGTTACCTGTTACAAAAAAAGTCCTGCTAATTCGTTTATCCCCCAGACCAATAAGGTAAATTTATTGCTGAGCAAATTGTTCTAAATTCGGTACAAACCAAAAATAAACCAAGCGAAATCGAGAGTCTACATAATAAACATAAATTACTCCGTAAAATCCCAATTGTATGGATTACACGTACAAATCCGGCCCACGATCAATGTTGTGGAATATTTGCTTGTACTACATGCATGTATTAGGACAAAATTTGGGTTAAAATTGAGAATTCTAATTTTCATTATTTGGAGATTAAAATCTAACATCATGTAGAGCTCGTGGTTTAATTATAACAGCAAACTCAAACTATTTATTTCAAATAGACCCATGACAGGCACTTTTGCATAGTCAAAAATAAGCTACCTACAGTCCCGCCGCAGGCATAATAACTGTGAATGGACTGTAGTTGCCCATTCGAAAATAGTAAATCTCATGGAGAAGAATGGGCAAGAAACTCCATGGACACTCTTTTCAAATCAAGTTATATATTACATAGTCCTGGGTACAATATTGTTGCTTCTATATGTGAGCACAGTGTAGAGATAGGAAAATAAAACAAAGCTACGGTTAAAACCATAAAGATTAGGATAAGCCCTACTAACCATAATAGAAAGTCTACATGGTACTCACACTTACAAAAACTCAAATAATGCTTCTAATTTATATAAAACAATGGTTATCAAAGTAACAAAGTTTACAAACGAGAAAAAAAAAATAAAAGAAATGATGAAAGAACTAAAGGGGGAGCATCTCTTCCAAACAATAAGATCTTAGTATGTGAGCCCAAGTGGCAGTGGAGCAGGACCAGCATTGAGCCAAGCATTTTTATCTACGATATACTCTTCTAACTTATAATATGCTCGCTTACATAGTGTTTGTTTTATGCATTTTTTAAATTTCTTCTCATTCAGTTGTAAAATGTCAAGTGGTATTTTATTGTAACATTTTACACAGTACCCCATAAAAGATGTGCGTACTTTTGACAATCTGAAACGTGGTTGATCTAATTTGTCCTTATTTCTAGTATTAATATTATGCCTGTCGCTTATTTTACTAAAAAGATGAATGTTTTTCCGAACAAACATAATGTTTTCATAAATATGACAAGGTACCGTCATGATGTTAATCTGTTTAAACAATTCTCTTAGAGACTCGCGTCTGCGTAGGTTATAGATGGCTCTTACAGCCCTCTTTTGCAGAATAAATATGGAGTCAATATCTGCAGCCCGACCCCACAGCAGAATACCGTAAGACATGATGCTATGGAAGTAACTAAAATAGACCAGTCTCGCGGTATCCACGTCTGTTAATTGCCGGATTTTACGGACAGCATAAGCGGCTGAACTTAGCCGCCCTGCAAGTGCTGTTAAGTGAGGACTCCATTGCAGTTTCGAGTCAAGCGTAATCCCCAAGAAAACTGTCTTTTCGACGAATTCGAGTATCTCCTTGTTCAATACAACGTTACATTCACTACTTCTTACATTCGGTAACGCGAATCTTATGCATTTAGTTTTCTTCCCATTTAACACCAAATTGTTTACAGTAAACCAGTTATGAATCTTAAGCATAGCGGTATTTATGTCGTCAAAATCTTGTGCACGTCTGTTAACTTTAAAAATCAGTGATGTGTCATCAGCGAATAACACCATTTGAGGTCGACTTTTCAGTAACTGAGGTAAATCATTAATATATACTATGAAAAGGAAAGGGCCCAGTATTGAGCCTTGCGGTACCCCCATTTTTACTTTTAATCCTAACGAATTTACGCCATTTATTTGTACTTGCTGCATTCGATCATTTAAATATGATTTTACTAAGCTAAGTGCTTGTTTTCCTAGTCAGCAATGCTCAAGTTTTAGCAACAGTGTGTCGTGATCCACGCAATCAAATGCCTTGGATAGGTCGCAAAAAATGCCTATTGCATCTTTTGCCTCTTCCCATGCATTAAAGATGTGCTTTAGCAAGGTGACACCGGCGTCAGTAGTGCAACGGCCTTTGGTGAAACCATATTGTTGATCGTGTAAGATGTCATTTCGATTAAAATGATTGAGCATTTGATTTAGCATCACTTTTTCAAACACCTTGCTGAAAACCGGCAAAATAGATACGGGTCTATAATTATTTGTGTCTTTGCTGTCTCCAGATTTAAAAAGTGGTATAACTTTACTATACTTCATCAAATCCGGAAATACCCCTTGGTCTACACATAAATTAAATATTAA
Organism: Noctua pronuba; assembly: GCA_905220335.1. Taxonomy (NCBI): domain Eukaryota; kingdom Metazoa; phylum Arthropoda; class Insecta; order Lepidoptera; family Noctuidae; genus Noctua; species Noctua pronuba. Next base: position 5,812,127 of record LR999900.1, on the reverse strand, counting down.
AGCTAAATAGGGAGCTACTGTCTCAACAATCGATTGACAAACTTTAGTTGACATGCCCCAAAGGTCTTCAGTAGTTTTTATTTTAATTTGCTTAAAAGCCTTCATAACAACCATAGGGTTTATATGTGAAAATTTAAATTCAACAGGACAGGCTGAAACATTCTCTTTTAATAAATTAATGGCAAGGGATGGCGAAGAATCTAGCGTTTCTGTGGTTTTGACTGGAATATTGGTAAAGAACGTTGCGAATTCCTGAGCAACATCGACATTTGCGCTAATGAGCCCTCGGGAAGAGTCCAGTGTGTAATCAGTGTTGTGTCTTTTGTTTCTATTAGTTTCATTGTTTATAATTTTCCAAACTGTTTTAATCTTGTTGTCTGCAGATTTCAACTTGTTGCTAATAAATAAGGCTTTAGCTGCCTTGCAGGTATTTTTGAAAATTTTAGAAAAAGTAACAACATACTTATTAAACGCTTCCGTATTGATATAAGGCTTAAGGCCATACAATTCAAAAAGTCTTTCCCGACTTTTTCTGATGCCTTTAGTTGCCCAGTCACTGAATAAAAACTTCGGGCAGATAGTTTTAGTTTTCTTCTTAAAGGTATTATTGAATTCAGTTTGCACTAATGAAAAGAATTCTTCATATACGGGGTGTAAACAGACCCTTCACGAAGCCGTCAACCAAGCATTCTGTACATCAAACTAAGTAACTTTATGCAAAAATTATTGCTGGGAAACGACTTTTTTTTTTGGGGTGAAAAATTACGTTTTACGGTAAAACTCAATGTAACGGACTCAAAACATTGTGCTGATGGATGGATTGAATAATACGGGGGTCTTGAAGGTGTTTAAAGTAAAAAAATTACATCAGAAACATGGATTTTTAAAAAAAACTTGTGAAAAAGTTGGAACTTTGACCCCCAATATCTCAGTAACTAGAAGGTTCCCAGGTATGGTCTAGAACAAAAAAATGATCGCAATAACGGGGAGAATAAGTACCCTTCGGCTTCGTTAAGGGTCTTTTTACACCCTTTATAGTATTAACATTCTTCATATTTAGGCCCTGCATACCTAACTTGTCAATTAAAGTGCTATTAAATGTGATCAAGGCACTGGAAGTTATTGGTCTAGTTTGTATCTGTACTTTTTGTAATGCTGTGTTAAATTGAAAAGACACAGTTTGACCACAGTGATCAGAGGGGAGGTAATTTACAACAGCCTTCTCCAAATAGTCGCAGCCACAGAAAACATTATCAATGCAAGTGGAAGTTGTTGTAGTTATTCTAGTTGGTTCTAAAAACACATTCGACAAATTAAAAGATTTAATAAGGCTTAATAGTCTACTGCTATTAGAGTTATTTTCTAAAATATTAATATTAAAATCACCGCAGCCTCACGGGTCGATCTTCAGGTTAAGCCGCGTTTGCTAAGGTTGGTCCGTGTATGGGTGACCATCCATTATATGCCGAGGTTCCTGCACTGGGTACAGGCGCACTGCAATAATTGTAGTCGTTACAGGTAGTCGTGGCCCGAAAGTCTGACAAACAGTCTTACCAAGGGGTATCGTGTTATCCAGTACTAACTGGGTTTTAAAATACTGGTAATCAGCAGCATCCAGTTAGACTGGAAGCCGACCCCAACATAGTTGAGAAAAGGCTAGGCAAATGATAATGGATACCAAAATCTGTGATCACCAGCTCCGCGCTATGCCTGGGAAAATATAGAATTATTTCACTGTTGCTCGATGATGTCAATGATTTAGAGATTTTACAGGGCTACAACAATCTTTCAGCGCTTGAATGACACTTTCTCCCACTCCACCCAGAGCGGGAGGAGTTATTTGATGATTTCCCATCCCACAAAAAAAAGCGGTTGCGGCTAGGCATTTGGTGAGATTATTTGTTGAAAATGTATAGAAAAAAAAGATGGCGACATAAGTAACATTAATGATCCATGTACATCTATATAAAGGCCGTTTCTACCAGCGTTCTTAGCGTTTGTCGGTTATATTATTTTGCGAAACTAACTCTGCCTGACTGCTACTTTTTTAATTACATTTTTGGCACACGGGTAAACCACAACATAGGGTAGAACATAGGATACTCTTTCTTCTCGGTACTACGTTCTCATGGGATATTTTAGACCTCCACGAGGACGAAGCTTCTGGCAAAAGTTATTTTAACGTAACTCTGTACACTGTTTTAAGCTTTCACGGTTTACAACTAAACTTATACTGTCACTTACGGGATATCTTCCGTGCTTGTTCATTATTTTGAGCTCCCGGTATTTCGACGCTGTTGCAGTCAGTCAACCCGCGATCATGGCGCTTGCAATAGCGTCGAAATATCGGGAGCTCAAAATAACGAACAATCACGGAAGATATCCCGTAAGTGACAGCTTAATTCTGTAGTTTAAATTAAGTAACTTTTAGTAACCGAGGTTTAAACCTCGATCGATCCACACTATTGTTGTTTCTCCAGACGCAATCCCTCAAGGCATAAAGATTTATATGTGGTGAAATGAAACTATTTCACTAGACAAACGCACTTGTATTTAATCCTCAGTAAATTGGAACGCAGAAGATAGACTACCTCGCCCTAGTGGCGCACAATCCGATTCTATTCTTTGCAGTATCGATACAATGCGAAACTGATATTCTCGATCGATACAAACATCATCTGCCTAGCCTTTTCCCAACTATGTTGTGGTCGGCTTCGAGTCTAACCGGATGAATATCAGTAGTTTTCATGGAGCGACTGCCTATCTGACCTCCTCAACCCAGTTAGTCTGGGTAATACGATACCCCTTGGTAAGACTGTTTGTCAGACTTTTTGGGCCACTGACTACCTGTAACGACTGTCAAAGATCTGACACACAAATCTCTCTGATCTGAAGACAAATGACAGCCGGGACCAACGGATTAACGTTCTGTCCAAGGCATGGAGGAAACTCAGTATGTAATGGGTGGTCACCCATCCACAGACCAACCTAGGCAAGCACGGCTAAACCAAAAGACCGATACAAACGAATACGATAAATGCGGATACTGAATGAATGGAGCATCGTGGAAACCTTGCCTTAAAATGCATGATTCTACAATGCTGCGGATAATTTTATTTTCGAGTCGTTTTGGGTTGCAACCCGAGGGTTGTGGGATCCGAGTGCTTAGCCTTTTTAAGGATATATCGAAACACAAGGGCTAGTTTTTACCATAGTCTTTTACTTTTTACTTTTAATTACCGGTTGACAGCGTTGAGGAGGAATTTTTGACGTTATAATATTTTAGTTTCTGGTTATTTTAGATTATTTTTGTTTTTAATGTAGGTACCGCAGGTATGTAGTTATTATAATAGATTATTTTATAAAGTTTAAGGCTTTATGTAATTATGAAATTAAATTAAATTATTCAAAACGATCACAAAAGAATTCACTCGTATTATTAAGTATGATACGATACTTACATGTGTATGGACGATACGATACGATTCGATTTTAGGAGAGGCAGATCGACGGCATTCGATGGGAACCTGGAATCGTATCACTTAGGTGCGATCCGGATCGATTCACAGTATCGATACACAAATGCAAGTGTCGTGCATCCCTACCGCGTCCACTTAACGGAAGGTTAAGTTATTCGCCGATTACACAAATCTGATTCTATTAATTACAATTCAGCTTAACTGCTCCAGTTGACTATAGTAATTACACCCTAGTTAATTATCCGGTTTAATTAACTGTAGCAATAACGGTAAATAGGAAATTAATTGTGTTTATCTTCTTACTTAGATGCTTTTGGTTAATCTTTCGTTTATGTAAGAAGATTAGGTAAATTACTTTTTTTTTAAAGTTGTTTAATTTAGACTTAATATTATAGGGGTTAAAAGCTTGGAACTGATTCTGATTTTGTTCATCGGTATTCTACAAAAGCTGGTTGGTTTATTTTGTATTTTCCTAACATGTTATAAAAGGTATAACAAGACCCTTAACGAAGCTGAAAGGCACTTGTTCTCCCCATCATTGCGATCATGACTATACCTGAGAACCTTCTAGTTACGAAGATATTGGGGGTCAAAGTTTCAACTTTTTCACAAGTTTTTTTTGAAATACATGTTTTTAATGTAAGAATTTTAAACACCTCCACGACCCCAAACTATTCAATCCACCCACCCATCAGCACAATGTTTTGAGAGCATTAGATTGAATCCTACCGTAAAACATGTTTTTTTTTCACCCCAACAAAAAAAGTACTCATTAATAATGTTTGCGTAAAGTTACTTAGTTTGATGTACATAGTGCTTGGTTGATGGCTTCGTAAAGAGTCAGTTTTTCTGTATTTGTTAAACAAATAATGGTCTACTGCATTTCAATTTAGAGAAAATAAATTAGATGGAATCGTCAATTAAAAGCACTTGATGATGATCTAGAATATGAAGATAATTATGATGAATTACATTAAAACTACTTCAGACTATAGAATAATAAACCTCAAGTGTGTAATTGATCCAAAAGCTTATTATTGGTTTACCAAAATGGACATGTAAGGAAACTAATTCTGTACCTCTACCTTTCAGTAAAGTTACAGTAGCTTTTCAGAATTCCATAGAGAAGTATACTGTATACCGCAGTTTTCTCGTTAAGTAAACAGTTACCTCACATATTTCAGAATTACAAACAGGGTTATGAATACGTTGCTCCCGAAGTATGTTAAGTTCCTGCAAAATTTTCCCATTCAACTCCAGAGGTCGTGAGGAGTTTTAATCAAAGTTTTGTTCTGTTGACATTTTTGGGTGAGCTCCTTTAATAATAAAATACCCACAACCCACATGTTTAACGTTGCTGTGGATGTCTCCTTTGTTAAAGTTTACGAATGTTATTAGTTTTAGCAGCTGTGAAGGTGTTTTTAGTACTAACGGTTTTTGTCTGTCTTTTTCTTTAATTTATTTAGCTGTGGTAAAGGTTCGTTGTGGTATTATGGTCGTTTAAGTATCAGCGAATAATTTACTCTTCATTTCCGACGAATTGTGCAAAGAGTGTATGTACCTTATTTCATGAATCTCACTCATATTGATAAGATCTAGTATGTAGTGCAGTGTATACATATTTGTTTGGTTTTGTGTCAACTTTATTTTAAAATCACATCAAGTTTGCGTAGCTCTCTTTTTAGATTACCTGCCAACGGTGTTGCTGTAAAAAAAGTGCAACTTTTTTCAACAACGTGCACCTGCTCTTGAAAAACAATTTAACCCAATGAACTATCCCCATTTAAACAATTACAAGAGATCTCAAACAATTGCGAAGTCCGTCCAACTAGTAGACTGTGCGGAAGTTTCGTCGAATCGCGTTGACCGAGTTCGGTCTCTGAGTTATGACTAACTTTGAGTTCGTTGACAAGGCTGCCGTAATGACTTTCAGAGCTGGTCGTCCTTGAGATTTTCTTTCCAGTTTGGCAACGATGTTCACTAGTGGAACTTTGTATTATAAGTACTGCGAGTGACGTTGCAGGTATAAGTCGTATCTAACCGGTAGTAAAACATAGTCACCGGAATTGCATAACACAATTTGAGTTTGAAAGAATTGCTAATACATTCTTCTTCTTCTTTGTCGTGTGCCTAACCTGGTGTCAGAGTTTTTATGCTGCCCATGGGCCTCTGACTTGGCTTTACATGCCGTTAAGAAATATCTCTCAGGCATGAGGGTCTCCTCACGATGTTTTCCTTCACCGAAGCATGTGATAATTATACAGTACTAGCTTTTACCCGCGGCTTCGCTCGCGTTAATTTAAAATTTGACAATTAATTCGATGTGTACTCTGCTTGTAATAATATAAGTCAATCATGATTCGAAAGACACGTGGCGCCATAGATGGCGCCACGTGTCGTTAATAGATTATCATAAAAAAGTTATTGTTATTTTCCTCGGGAACAGTACTTTTTTTCGGGATAAAAGGTACGCTATGTCCGTTTCTATACACCTTACAACGTATGTGCAAAATTTCAGGATCATCGTTTCAGTGATTTATGCGTGAAAAGGTAACAAACAAACAAACAAACCTATTATTATTTTCACCTGTATAATGTCATTGCAAGGCAACCCATTGTTTCTTGTTCCATTAGACAGGATGAAAACATGGTTTTTGTACTAATTTGAACAAATGAAATGACTCAGGTGACCTTGAGTCCTATCTAGATATCGTTTTTTAATAGCTATGCAATGAAGAATACCCATTCCAGCATATTGACCTCCCTACATACATTGTAGAGAGGAAAAGTTCAATATGCTTCATTAAGTTCCCGAAGCATTATTACACTTTTTACAACTTGGTAGAAAAGTTAAAAGGGAATAAAGGAAATTGCGTTTTCTGCCTAATTTGGTAACTTAATTGCATTTTTAATGTTTTTTAAATGACTTTCGTTGGATGTAACTCAGTGGTTACGTACCGCGGAATCTTTTAAGTAATTTTGGTTCAAGTTTGTGGAAAGCGAGGACTGGGAACCGGGCGCTGTGACGCCATTTAGGAGAGGCCTAAGTCCAGCAGTGGGCTACAACAGCTCGATGCCCGTTTGCACTAAAACTAGGGGATAAATAAATGATTGCGTAAATAATAGCGCTCTGTCGATTTTTCAACTTCAGCAGTGTAATAATATTAATAGACATTCGATTAGGATTCGCTTCATGTTAGTCGACTGACGACACGGTTGGCGCAGTGGCTGAGCGATTGACTGCTGCGCTGCGTGTCGCGGGTACGATTCTCGCACGGAAAAAATATTTGTATGGCCAAAAGGTAGTTGTCTGGTCTGGCTGTTTGTGTATGTGAGTTTAAATGTTTGTAAATGCACCCACGATACAGGAGAAATTCCAAGTGTGGGGCAACTTTTTTTTTTTTTTAATAGTCATAACAGATGATGGAGAGATTCTACAAGAAAAACTTGGAATTTTTGAAGTATTTTTTTGTTTTGTAGTATCTTTGAGGCTATTGCTAGATACCTACATGCAAACTAACTTATGAACTCTCATTTCAATTGAGTTTTCAGTATGTAAATTGTATCAAATTGTCTCGAGACGGTTTTAATTACATTTTGTTTTGTCAAGCAAATGATACATTTTCGTACCAACTTTGACTGCGAATAAGAATTCGAAACGTATTCAATGAGCCAAGTTTGTTGATAAGCCACAAAGCGATGACGTCATCGAAATAAGAAATACCAAAGTTTACGCATATTCAGCTTCTCATCAGACTATTCTGTATTATTCAAAAGAACAAATTTCCATAATGATGTAGGGATAAAAGAAAATTTACATAGTTACATCCACACGCATACGTAGATCATGGCAAGGTCATTGATCCTGAAGAATTGAGCAGAACTTATGACGCCTGTATTTTTCGAAGGGTTAGGCAGAAGTGGACATAATTATGATGAGGAGGGACCAATCGCATGTGACTAAAAGAGTGATGAATATAAACGTTGATGAATGGAGAGGGAGAGGAAGACCAAAGAAACGATGGATGGATTGTGTGAGGAATGATATGAAAGATAAAGGAGTAAATGATAGCGTGACGGTTGACAGAGGAGAATGGAAGAAAAACGCCGTTGCGCCGACCCCAAGTAACATGGGATAAGGGCAGTAAGATGATGATGAGGCAGAAGTACCTACCTACAGGATGTAACAAGACCCTTAACGAAGCCGAAACAAGCAATATGTACATCAAACTAAGCAACTTAACGCAAAAAATATTGCTAGGAAACGACTTTTTTTTTTGGGGTGAAAAATCACATTTTACGGTTGGACTCAATGTATTGCAATCAAAACATTGTGCTGATGGATGCATTGAATAGTACGGGGGACGTGGAGGTGTTTAAAGTCAAAATCTTACATTAAAAACATGTATTTAAAAAAGAAAACTAGTCGCTCCATGTAAATAAAATACTGGTATTCATCTGCATCCAGATAGACTGGAAGCCGACCCCAACATAGTTGGGAAAAGGCTAGGCAGATGATGTTTTTTTTTTAAAAATTGTGAAAAAGTTGGAACTTTGACCCCCCAATATCTAGAAATATCGCAAAGACGGGGAGAACAAGGGCCTTTCGACTTCATTAAGGGTATTGTTACACCCTTTATATGGCACACTCACATTTCTACACATACTTTACTTGTTTGAAGTCTCATAAAATATGGGACTTATTGGCTTTATCTACGTATAAATTCAGACTCCAATACTACTGGAAAGACAGACAGGAGACGCTGGATACATCTGTAAATAGTGTTGTTCCGTGCTAGCAACGGTACTTTCATACAAGCTTACAAGCTTGGCTTGCTCTTATAACCTACTAGCTTTTGCCCGCAGATTCGCTCGCGTTAATTTAAAATTTGGCAATCAATTCGGGTTTTACTTTGCTTGTAATAATATAGTTGAATCATGATTCCAAAGACACGTGGCGCCATCTACTATCATTAGAACGTTATTGTTGTTTTCCTCGGGAACAGTACTTTTTTTGGGAGGAAAGGTACCTTAGGTCCGTTTCTGTACACAATTTTGCATTTACGTGGTCAGGCCACGTAAATGCAAAATTTCAGGATACTCCGTTCAGTGGTTTAGGCGTGAAAAGGTAACAAACAAATCAACAAACTCACTTTCGCATTTATAATATTAGTTAGGAAGTTAGGACTAATCGTCATGATGTATGGGTTTCTGCACAGTCTGCTCGTTTTATGGGCTTGCCGCATTGTTGGCTCCTTTGACACTCCACTGCCCATGCCTCTGTTTAGTTTTCATCCTTCCATCTCTTTTCTTTCTGCCTCCCTGAATAACAACAGTATTGTTAGATGGCCAGAATCATATCGATTTAGACAACTCGAAATTCCTTATTCAAAATTTCATAACTGACAACCAAAGCAATTAAGACTGTCCACCATTTCGTTTAATTCCCCCACCATTAACCTTGTCTGTTCCTAGACGATCCTCCAAGTCAGGGAATTAAGAGAAAACTGTTTCTGAGGCCGCAGCACGAGCGCGCGGTGTAAACGTAACGTAAATACGTCGATTTTTGAATCGAAAATACAACTATCTTACAGCATTAGAGTTAAATTGTTTACAATAACACAACATCCATAGATATGAATACGTTCTTAAAATTATGAAAATATTTTAATATGCGAAGCGGGAATTCTTTATTTTAAAAAATCGACGTATTTACGTGTAACCTTTTGACCGCCAGTCACATATACGCGACAAGCAAGCGCGTGCCATGTGCGCCAAACGACACAAATATGTGACAAAATGGTAGGTGAAATTGTTGCTTGGCGTTGAGGGCACGCGCGTGCGTTTATGCTCTGGCGGTCAAAAGGTTACATCGCGCGCTCGTGCTAAGCCCTATAAATACAATTCTATACTCTTAATAGGCAGAATTTCGATTAGGACTGACAATTAGCGGGGAACAGTTAGAATGGTCATCTAACTTGAGAAATTGAACTATAAATTACGGTGGCACCAGTTTCTTGACAGTATTACTTGGCATAGATTGATGTGCCACGGAATACGAGAAATATCGTACGCCATTTGAATTTATAGGGGGCCTTATAAACAGATGGTGAGAATAGGGAATTTATGAGTATGCGAGTTGGAAGTTTGGTAAAGTTCTTGATGAGTGAGAAATCTTCTTTAAAAAAAAAGTATCAAAAACCGTAGGTACTTCAAATTGTATTATGTACCTATATATTTGTAATCTCCTTTTATTTTCCTTCATTTTGATACCCTACTCAATAGGATTGGTTGAAAAAAACAAATTACTACTTCCAATTTAGCTCCAAAAATCCGCCATTTTGTTTTTTTTTAAACACCTGTCTGTTTACATTTGGGTTTTTGAGACAAATCTAATGATACCTTAATAGTCAAAATCCAACCAGCCATTTGGAACATACGAGGTAATAAAGAAATTTACACAAAACAAACAAACATACAAGTTAAGCGCGAAAAACATAACCCTTCCTTGGCAGTCGGGTAAAAAACGCTTGGAAAAAGAGTGTAATTTAGCAATAGATATTATTGGGATCCCTTGTTTTTGCATAATGTGTTTTTTCCTAATATACTTTGGCATAACTGTTTTGGTATAATTTTTTTTGCCATAATAATACTTTGCCATATTTTTTTTTGGCATACAGTTTATGATGGCATAATTATCTTGTAGACTAATTTGTTTTGGCATAATAATACTTTGCCATATTTTTTTTTGGCATACAGGTTATGTTGGCATAATTATCTTGTAGACTAATTTGTATTGGCAAAAATTGAATTCACAAAATGTAATTAGGTTAATGGAAAATATAATTAGGTTAAACAAAAGTATGCCAAGTTATATTAGGTCTTACAATTTTATGCAAATGGATAGGGAACCGATATTATTCAATCAGCGAACGAAAAACTGGTTTGTTAATTACTGTATTGAACTAATTTGGTAACATAATCAACTGCGGCGGAGACAGTTGAGTTTAATCATCATTCAGCTAACTTGACCAGTTTATTAGATCACATGCAACTAGCCACCAGCCTCTACTGAAAGTGTCACCGACGCGAAAACGGTTACCACGTAGCATTCTGGGCACATAGAAAAAAAAAACAGCTGTTTCCTACAAAAGTGCAATCTTTACCGGCACGGTGAAAATGTATGGAACAGCAGATTTAAAAAAAAATCGTTTTTTTTTTTCTCCAAATGATTGCTCCAAATGATGTACTGAATACGTGGTAACCGTTTTCGCGTCGCTGTCCCTTCCACCCCGTATTACCTATACAGCTTGATATTAATGAATGTGATATACATAAATCTTGAGAAACAGATTTTCTAAATGAAGAAGAAAACTTCGTCAAGTTCGTTGCTTAGTTTAGAAAAGCAACTTTTATAGTGTGTAAATATTTTATATTCGTAAACTAACCTAAATAACTAAATATAATATTTATATATTTCGTCCAAAACTATTCTTGTTTTGACCGCGATGTCAATTACATTGTCAATCTCCAATAAAAGCGACTATTTTTTGGACACAATTGCCGTTTTTATAGTCGACCTTGATAAAAGATTTGGTGGGAAACTCATTGTCCAAAAAAATGGCTGTTCCCTAAGCCTGTTATTATGGTCATAAGGAAATCGTAAATACATTAGGGATCTTTGTAGAAATCCTTAAGATGTTGCCGGATTTTATTATCTTCTTGTCACTGCCGTTGAAATGGTTTGTATTGGGGCTGATTTACATTGATTCAGTATTTTAATCCGGTTCTCCAGAACTGGATTAAAATCTACGTTTTAACCTCCCGTTTTCCTCATATTTCCGTGAAGGAATCGGTAGCAGTGGCGAAGATTCCATACAACTCGATTCCTACCGGATTCCATTTGAAAAATTGCACTGTTCGCATTTTATACACAAATTTTATATTCACATTAAAGATATGTACACCGGCTAACCTCTTACAAAAATTTACCCTTCGCTACTGATCGGTAGGTAGGTATATCTTAGAACCAGAACTTCAAAGACATGTGACTTCCACTTAACCCTAGAGTACTAATCATCGCCTGAGAGGCCGCCCGCGGTCGGTTTTTTCTGGTTATTTTGAAATTGCGGGGATGTGTCGCGCCGTGCTTTCGCGCCAACTCAGGGTAGCCCACGACGCGGCGGGGAGAGCTTGCGCGCTCGGCGGGGAAACAGCGTTCCCGAGATACTGCCTACGTGATCGCCTGGGAGGCGATCATTAGTGTGATAAAAAATAGAAGTCTGAGTTCGACTTAATCTGCAGTAACCTATGTGATGATTAGAATAGTTTTTTGTTATGTTTTTCATACTTTATATATAATGTATTGTAGTTTTTATACCAAAACAGTGGTCCAATGTCAACATTAAAAAAAAAAAAAAATATCCCTTAAGGCTGTGTTAGAAAGTTAAGTATTATGTGTAAGGCTAATTTTAAGACAAATAAGAGTTTCTTAGATATATATTTTTTTGCATTTCATAAAGGCAGAGGTATGCCTGTTATTTTGTTATAAATTTTGTTACATTTTAATAAAAGTTTAGTACTAAAATTTTGCTTTATTTATAAAGTAGCCTCCCAGGCGATAATTAGTATTAAGCAGTAATAAATTTATATTAGTACTCTAGGGTTAATAGTTCCACACTGGGCCCTTGATCTCCCACCATGAACACAGACCAGACCCAGTTCGTAATGCGGGTTTCCTCACGATGTTTTCCTTCATCGTTTTGAGAGCAGTGGGGACGAAATAAATTACACAATGCAATGCGAATGGCTGGATTCGAACCCATGACTTACCAATCTATGTCGGGACCGCTACCTCTGGGCCACCACTGCTCTGAGATTTATGTGATTGCACATTAATCTAAATAAAATATGAATGTGAGAGAGGAGCTTGAGCCTAAATAATAATAGCCGCTCAGATCAATCTCCAGGTTAAGCCACGCTTGCCTTGATTGGTCTGTGGATATGTAGCCACCAATTAAATACCGAGTTTCCTGCACTGGGAAACTCGGTATTTAATTTCACTGCCTCGAAAATCACGTTAAGTCGTTGGATTTGGCTATAATTTGTAGATCCTTAACCGTCGTTACAGGTAGTCAGTGGCCCAAAACTCTGACATTGTCTTACCAAGGGATATTGTATTACCCAGTACTAACTCGGTGGTGGGTGGGCCCATGTAAAATACTGGTATTTGCTGCATCTGGTTAGACAGCCAACAAAGTTGGGGAAAAGGCTAGGCAGATGATGATACATACCTATCGGAATAAAATCTCTAAATTATGATGAAACCCTCGCCTTGTTTAAAAACTCCTTTTCGTTCAGCTAAAATAAATTTATTTTTCTTACCTACCAATATTTTATTTAATCGTTCTCTTCAGACTATTCCTAAAAATCTCAGAACGATATTAATAAAAGATAAGTTTACCTAGTAAACAGGTAAGTAGATATTAGTTTGTGTAGTATCTATCAAATAAAAACGAATTTCTTTTTAATAGTACTTTTGCCAAACTTCTTGGCAGTATATGATTAGGTATAAATGAGACAAAAGATGTAGTATAGTCTGGTTATAATTATCCAAAGGTGCATCTTATATACTAACGACTTCGTGACGATAACAGACAGTAGAAACATTTAATAGATATTGAACGTGCGATAAAGAACATAAGATTGCGATGTAGATTGTAGATACAGCACAAAGATATTGTACTGTAACAGTGTATTTGTATTCGTCTCCTTGCTTCTGTGGTGCTAATATGGCTTCTAGTTGCGTGAACCATAATCTTGGTTGGTCTTTCCAAAATTCCGGAATGCGGGATAAAACCGAGGTGCCAGCAGCTACTTCAAGTGTTCCTTGCTGATTTATGTTCGCCTTGCACGGTGATTGTGCCATGTTTCTTGCTGCGTATTCGTTCGTCGGGGTCACCAATTTGCCAAACTTCTTGGCAGTATATGATTAGGTATAAATGAGACAAAAGATGTAGTATAGTCTGGTTATAATTATCCAAAGGTGCATCTTATATACTAACGACTTCGTGACGATAACAGACAGTAGAAATATTTAATAGATATTGAACGTGCGATAAAGAACATAAGATTGCGATGTAGATTGTAGATACAGCACAAAGATATTGTACTGTAACAGTACTCAAACAGATATTTGAAATTTTTATATAAGAGGATTTATTCGTTTTCCTAACAGAAAATTATCATTTTATAAGTGTTTATTTGATTTCATTTAAATGAAATTCAAAGTTACCCGGTAATATTAATTTCATGCGATAGTCAGAAGCCGTTCTTTGAAAACAAAGCCTTCATTTTGAATAATAATGAGTTCATTATTGTCTTTAATCGCATTACTTTCCTACTATTCGATTTTCCTCATTAAACAACGTTATCATCTGCCTAGCCTTTTCCCAACTATGTTAGGGTCGGCTTCCAGTCTAACTGGATGCAGTTGAATTCCAGTATTTATTTTCCGCACGCAAAATACGCGCTTGGACATGGTGTTGCAGACACCTGCCCGTTATACAATACAATACAATTCCAGTATTTGACATGGAGCGACTGCCTATCTGACCTCCACAACCCAGTTAGTACTGGTAATACTGTACTGTACTGTGTAAGACTAGTAAGTTGTTAGACTTTCGGCCCACTGACTACCTGTAACATCTGTCAAAGATCTACACATGAGAGCCGGGACCAACGGCTTAAAGTGCTTTCCGAGGCGCGGAGGAAACTCGGTATGTAATGAGTGGTCACCCATCCACGGACCAATCCCGGCAAGCGTGGATTGACCCGTGCGGCTGTCATTATTCAGCCACGAGCACCTTGAACCTCGATTAAACAACAATTGACTTAAAAACTAAACTTACAAAAGCCATATTTTAAAAACTTCAAGAATGTAATCCGTAAATATCCGAACACACCAGCATTATCCGGATTATTTATAGCTTAATATGGATCTACTCCTGTAATGACATAATTAAAGCCAACATAACAGGGATTGCCATAAAAAGTAGGTCTATGGCAGCCGGCTTTATACGTGCCGTGTCCAATAAAGTAGCGCGACTTTGTAGGATTATCCCTCTTTACCTTACGTCGCACATTATTTAATATGCCACTTCACTGTCTACCCTCATCCGTGTCTTTATAAGAAGAATGTTTATCCCTCATATAGGCGTTGGGATATAAAGCTTTATGTTAATATTGAATAATAAAAAAGATATTCGATTGCCCATTCGTATTGATTAATTTTGTTTGGCCGTAAATGTTTTATCTTTTCTTTTTGACTTCGAGATAGACGCACAAACAACACGCGTCTAGTAACAGTTACTGGGTAGAAAGCAGCTGTAAAAATTTGGTTAAGGCATGCCACAAGTAGTTGCGATGCGACCTGTACTGTGAAGGAAACAGTTGAAGCGCGCGCAGTCGCTGAGGCAAATCTCAACGCCGCACCGCAAGTCATGAACGGAGCCTAATATTCAAATCGTGCAATGATATCAAAAATATTTTAAACTAGCTGCCGGTCCCGGCTTCGTACGGGTGGTCCCCAAATTCCAACTATTTTTTCTAGTAATAAATATAGCCTATGTTACTCAGGGATAATGTAGCATTCTGAAGGTGAAAGAATTTTTGAAATCGGTTCAGTTTTTGAGTTTATTCGTTACTAACAAACAAATCTTTTTCTTTATAATATTAGTAAAGAAATATAAAAATCTTTATTACTATTAAAATGTCTACAGTAAATCTCCTTAAATACAGAAATACAATCGAATACAATTTGCACTTAACCTTTAAGTAAGGACGTGGGTGTCTCACAGACGGCTGTCGAACAGATTTGAGTCTTATTTCGTCACGTTTAAAGATACCCATCTATGACCTGGCTAGACCACGTCAGAACTTAAAGGTTAAGAGCGGTTTCGCACTGTGTCCGATTCGAATCCGATCCGAACCCGATCCGAACCCGTGAAAATATTGGTCTAGAAATCACGGACCGAATTCGGATATTGCTTACGCACTACTCCCATCTCTGATACAAATCCAAGCAATTCAGGAGCGATCTTTTGGAATACGTGATTTTACGCGGAGCCACAGCAAAGTGTTCACGTTCCGGAATGGAGATTCTAGAATGACGGAAAGAAATCAGATGACGGAGATCGGATCTAGTGCGTAAATTACCATAAAAATAGTTCTACGGCTACTACGGACCATATTTTCACGGGTCCAGATCGGATTCGGATCGGACTTAGTGCGAAACCGCTGTAAGTGTAAAAAGAATGCTGTGGCACTCGTACTAGGATTACTCTATATCACGAAAATGATCCGCTGGTTTCGAGATTAAACTGTCATCGCTGATATAATTCCCAATAATTATACCAAGAACAGACATCTCAGCAATACCAAAAACAAAGGGGATTTACAAAATCTATTAACCATTTCTCCTTTCACACTGGAAACCTCTCAAACAAGTCGTGAAGAAACCACTTTGTAAAACACAAATCAAACTCTCCCGGTTCCATTACATCTAAGATTCGTTTCCATTTCCCTGTTTTAATAATAAGTACCGATACCCAAGTACTGCCGATACCTTAGTACCGATACTGATGTCACAGAATAGATAAGTACAGAAGTGCGGATACGTGCTCCATACAAGGTGCGAAAATACACGCACACATAGACACGCTTCAGGTACAGAGTGTGTAATCGTATTGATGACTGGCATTTGTTGCCCATTTTGACGTGAAATTACCGCACAAGTACGGTCTCGTACAGAGCTATAAGGATCTTTTAGCTCTGAAATAAAATTGACAGAAGGGCGTTGGTACACATTTGAGAAATTGTTTCTTGAAATTGTATTGAAAAAACAAGATGGCTGCGTTCTTTGCCACGCGTTTAAAGATTCTTGAGACATAATTATGTAGTTAGCCTCGCTTCTCATCAGATAGCCCTATAGAATGGAATAAAACATTTATTTTAGTAGAAACGAACAAAACGAACGACCGAGCGTCTATTAGTTAAGGAAATAAGTTTGGGTAACATCTGATACAGTGAACAGCTTAGTTTCATACAATGTGTGCGCGCGCCTTCGCTCATTGCATGGGAACTAGCTCTCTGTACCTATTCTATTCCATGCCCAAGTACTATGGCCCATTCAAATAAGAGTGGGGCTCATTCAATTTTCACAATGCGATGGCGCTGACGTTGCCATCGTTAGGCGCCGCTTCAATGTTCCCGCTTGTTTTGCACCTCTGAAACAGGAAATTTCGTGAGTGATCCCCAAGGAACTTCGCGGTTGTGATGTGCATTAGGTACTTTGTGGAATTAATTCCGTATATTTTGGAATTTTAAAGTAAGTAGCGGTACTTTCTGCGGAGGAGTCTCGTTAATACTTTAGTGGGAGACTGAAAGAGATGCATGGCTCTATTAATATAATGATGTGGCTTAAAATAACTTAGGCAGGTTGAGTTTTGTTAAAATTGGATTTGTAGTCAAATATACAGACGCTCGTGGCTAAATAATAACAGCCGCTCGGGTCGATCTTTAGGTTAAGCCGTGCTTGCCTAGGTTGCCGGTTGGTCTGTGGATGAGTGACCACCGTTAAGCCGTTGGCCCCGGGTGTCATTTGTAGATATTTTACAGTCGTTGGGTAGTCAGTGGCCCAAAAAGTCTGACAACCAGTCTTACCAAGAGGTATCGTTTTACCCAGTACTAACTGGGTTGTGGAGGTCAGATAGGCTGTCGCTCCATGTAAAATACTGGTATTCAGCTGCATCCGGTTAGACTGGGAGCCGACCAATATAGTTGGGAAAAGTCTAGGTAGATGATGAGTCAAATATACCTACATATATTAATTTCGCAAATTCCTTGTGATCGCAAAAGTAAAGACTAATGACTACGAGCGTAGAGTCCTGAATTCGATTATCGTAGCGCCTGTACAAAGTGAATTTATTCTATCAGCGATAAAAGAAAAAAATAAATGAAAGTGATAAAATGTATAGAATTGTCATAAGCTAAAGTCATTGCAGAAATACGAAACTCCCTGAAATCGACTGCCACCTGTCTAAATCGCGTAAAATATAAATGTTTCCCTTGTAAATTCTACGATTCATTAAATTATTATCTTTCAAAAATTCACATTCAAAGTTGTTTGTCGTTAATGAGCTGTATAATTGGTTCGTGCGACGTTAAATCTTGATATCGTTGGAAACTTATAATTCCTTGGATATAAATAAAATTCTTCGAATGAAAATTCGTTAACCTGACATTTTGTAAGAAAGTTCATTTAAATTAATTAGGTCAGATTAAATTAATTAATTATTAATGTCACGCATTCAAGGAAAATGTGTCGTAATAATAAATATTTTATTTTATTTCAGAAAGCAGTACTTCTGGACACGGCGCGTATCGTTAGGAGGTTCCTCTCTCAAGAGCCCTGACCACAGTGACCACCGGTAGCTCGGCCCCTGTTCCCGATGCTACTATTTTTTCAAATTCAAATTAATTTATTGTTTTATATTTTTAAATGTTTTTTTATATTGTTTTATATTAGAATATTTAAAAATGTAGAAATGTTTAGAAATGAATAAAGGAAATATTAATATTTTCATCGTTACCTTCATAATAAATTTAAAAAGTAGGCCAATTATAGGTACTTACCTAGGTACTAATTATTTTTTAACTTTAAACATAACACCTACGTCCATTTAAAATTGACATGTATATACCTAATAACTCAAATCTACTAAATAAAAATCTTGAATTTGCTGTCAGTCGACGTACAGGTCTTCAAGAACGAATTTTGCTCATAAACTGAACACGAACGAAAGACTCTTGTAAATGCATTCTGAAGGGAATAAAAGTTAGTCTGGGATTTGACATTTATGTCGGTGGTAAATCCCATCGAACGCAGAGCACATAGCAATACCCACATCAAATTACATACTCAACTATTACCCAACTAATCATCATCTAGCCTTTTCCTAACTATGTTGGGGTCGGCTTCCAGTCGTACCGGATGCAGCTGAACACCAGTGTTTAACATGGAGCGACTGCCTATCTGACGTCCAAACCCTGTTAGTTGTTGGGTAGTATATACCCGATTTCTCTTGGTAAGGCTGGGTGTCAGACTTTCGGGCCACTGCCTTTAACGACTGTCAAAGATCTTAAAATGACAGCCGAGGGCTTAACGTGCTTTCCGAAGCACGGAGAAAACTCGATATGTAATGGGTGATCACCCATCCTCAGACCAACCTATGTAAGCTTAAGTCAACCTAAAGATTGATCCGAACGGCTGTTATTATTTAGCCACGAGCTCCTCTATCATCCAACTATATAAACCAAAATCTTCTCGAAACACAAAACAAAGATGGCGTCCAAATACAGGTACACAGGTCCCTGTGTCGTGGCCATTACATTTACATATATGCACTTCGTACACTCGAGGTGACCGCATCAGCTTGTATGCGAGAATTCAATTTGCCACAGAAAGCATTACAAGAATGCTACAAAATATTCGTCCAACTTTTGCATTGCACCACTATTCACTCTTTTGAGGAAGTTGAGGTTAAATTTATGTGCATTTTTCACGAGAAGAGTGCAAATTACCATCTATTGGTAAGAAAATGTCCTTGGGAATTCCTTCGTACAGGTATTATGATGGTATTTTCACATAGAGACTGTTACTTAGGCAATTTGCGCATGACACCGCTCGTCTGCACGTCGCATTGCCTTAAGCGCAGGCCACACAGAAAAGACATAAGACGCGGACGGGGCGCAGACATATGTCTCTTCCGCGTCGCTTTCATACAAAATGTATAGAAGCGTCGTGACGCAAAACATATAGAAAAGACAGGGCGCGGACACGACGCCGCGACGCTTTTATACATTTGACATATTTCTGCGCCCCGTCCGCGTCTTACGTCTTTTATGTGTGGCTTGCGCTTTAAATGTTATCCATTAAACATTAAACACGTACATCGTCCAACCACGCGGACGAGAGTCTTTCACCGCCTGTCCGCGCGGCGCACTACCATATCATAAATCTTTACCGCCGCCCGACCGCGCGGACGAGCGGTGTCGTGTGAGAATTGTTTTAGATACAACAAAAGGGTAGATAGCCAATTAATGTTTTGTTACTCCAGGTAACAATAGGTACAAGTAAAGAAAAATGTACATTATAGACGTAAGTGTTGAATAATGGTAAACAAATAATATGGCGTACCTAATGAAACCGACCTTATCTCAATGAAAGGGTTTTACTTTAAAAATATTCCTATGAACTAGTATTACCAGTGTTTTCATTTATTGACGCACTAGCTTTGCCCTCAGCTTCGCTCGCGTTAACTTAGAATTTGACAATCAATTCGGATTGTACTCTGCTTGTAATAATATAATTCGATCATGATTTGAAAGATACATGGCGCCATCTATTATCATAAGAACGTTATTGTTCTTTTTCTCGGGGACAGTACTTTTTTTCGGGATGAAAGGTACCCTATGTCCGTTTCTGTACACCTGACAACGTATTTGCAAAATTTCAGGATGATCGGGTCAGTGGCTTAGGAGTGAAAAGGTAACAAACAAATAAACAAACTTACTTTAGCATTTATAATATTAGTTACGGATTAGGATTGTCGGTGCCACCATAGATTAGGATTGCATACCTAATCCAAACTATGGGTATTTCAATCAATACGAAACTTACATACTCTAAGTACGAGATCTATAAACGTTACTTAGACTGTGGAGTGGTAGACATGCTCCTGTGCCTGTTGCACTAGAAGTATGAGAGTATCAGGAATTACCAAAACTTTACCAAAATACATTCTAAACAGCGTTTAGAGGTAAATCCAGGCCTTAAAGCAATTTATAGCAGTTTATATATTTTTTTTAAATTTATATTTTTTTATTTTTCTCTTTTCTAGTACATTTTAACAAGTATCGTAAAGCAAGTACATTGCTACTAGTTAGATGAAGCGCCTTGAAAGAGAAAAAACCATCATTACAGCTCTATCTAAACAATGGTCAGCTAGTTGAGGAACGTTTTCAGATCGCAGCCCCTGTAATAGTTACAAATGTTCGTGATAATTAACCAGGAGCACACGTGCAAAAAGAACCGTTGCGGGATGTCGGTAGGGATGTCTCTTGTGTACAACTATGGACTTAAAATGTGCAATTTTTAGGAGTTCGTTTTATTGTCAAATGAAATGTCCATTTATTATTTGTAATTACCTTTTGCCCGCGGCTTCGCTCGCGTTAATTTAGAATTTGACAATCAATTCGGGTTCTACTCTGCTTGTAATAGTATAATTCAATCTTGCTTCGAAAGACACGTGGCGCCATCTATTATCATAAGAACGTTATTGTTTTTTTCCTCGGGAGCAGTACTTTTTTCGGGATGAAAGGTACGCTATGTCCGTTTTTGTACACCTGACAACGTATATGCAAAATTTCAGGATGATCGGGTCAGTGGCTTAGGAGTGAAAAGGTAACAAACAAATAAACAAACTTACTTTAGCATTTATAATATTAGTTACGGATTAGGATTGTCGGTGCCACCATAGATTAGGATTGCATACCTAATCCAAACTATGGGTATTTCAATCAATACGAAACTTACATACTCTAAGTACGAGATCTATAAACGTTACTTAGACTGTGGAGTGGTAGACATGCTCCTGTGCCTATGTTGCACTAGAAGTATGAGAGTATCAGGAATTACCAAAACTTTACCAAAATACATTCTAAACAGCGTTTAGAGGTAAATCCAGGCCTTAAAGCAATTTATAGCAGTTTATATATTTTTTTTTAATTTATATTTTTTTATTTTTCTCTTTTCTAGTACATTTTAACAAGTATCGTAAAGCAAGTACATTGCTACTAGTTAGATGAAGCGCCTTGAAAGAGAAAAAACCATCATTACAGCTCTATCTAAACAATGGTCAGCTAGTTGAGGAACGTTTTCAGATCACAGCCCCTGTAATAGTTACAAATGTTCGTGATAATTAACCAGGAGCACACGTGCAAAAAGAACCGTTGCGGGATGTCGGTAGGGATGTCTCTTGTGTACAACTATGGACTTAAAATGTGCAATTTTTAGGAGTTCGTTTTATTGTCAAATGAAATGTCCATTTATTATTTGTAATTACCTTTTGCCCGCGGCTTCGCTCGCGTTAATTTAGAATTTGACAATCAATTCGGGTTCTACTCTGCTTGTAATAGTATAATTCAATCTTGATTCGAAAGACACGTGGCGCCATCTATTATCATAAGAACGTTATTGTTTTTTTCCTCGGGAGCAGTACTTTTTTCGGGATGAAAGGAACGCTATGTCCGTTTTTGTACACCTGACAACGTATATGCAAAATTTCAGGATGATCAGTTCATTGGTTTAGGCGTGAAAAGGTAACAAACAAACTTACTTTCACATTTATAATATTAGTATGGAAAGAGTTCAAATGGAAGATAAGATAGGCTTGGAATATTTTACAATCTAAAAATAGGTTTAGGATAATTTTCAGGCATTTTTTAATTTATCTGCTGGATTGCTTAGACGGGGTGGCTTAAAGTACGACTTTAGAAAATTTGGACAAGCCATAGCATCACACCTGTAATCCTCGAAAGGTTAGGCAGAGGTGTAACTAATAGTACACCCACATTTCGCCATGTAACAGGGGGCGAGCCTATAGCAATCAATCGGGCACAAATTCAGACTCCGTGGCTTCTACTGAGAAATTCCTGACGGAAAAATTCCAATAACACTTTGCTCGACCTGGGAATCGAACTCAGAACTCATAGGTCGCGCTTGCCACCGTAGACCAACGAGGCAGTCTGTAATTTAAATATTCATT
Source organism: Noctua pronuba (assembly GCA_905220335.1). NCBI lineage: Eukaryota > Metazoa > Arthropoda > Insecta > Lepidoptera > Noctuidae > Noctua > Noctua pronuba. Next base: position 5,789,761 of record LR999900.1, on the reverse strand, counting down.
TATTTTTCCTTTCTTTTATAAGATTTTGTAATGTGAGTGTATTTTTACAAAATCACTCAAAACACACTGACAAATGGATTTATTGACAAAGTATATCCTTTTAAGCGGCAACCCTACTGCACCCACTTACAGTTGATTAAATTGCAGTTACTTAGTCCTAGAAATGAACTTTTCGTGGTTAACGAATTTGATTTAAACTTTTATCTTGCAATCGTACATTTAAGGGCCAAAACACACACGCTACTTTTATCATCGGCGATCTACAATTTTGCGACTGTATCGATGCAGTAGGCCTTTGCCCTGCAGAGGGACACAACAGGCTCATAAAAAGAAAACAAAAATCGATGCAGTGTCGCATTTTGGTGACTCTCTTCGTTCCATCGCAATATTAAAATCGCGCGTTTTAGAGATGCTGCATTGCGATTTCGCGACTTTCTGCGTTTGAATATATTATAATTATATATTTATATGCTAGATTTTTATACTCTTCCTTAGATGTGTATCTGATCGTCGTAAACAAGCTTCCAGATATGACAGTATGAAGCTCTTGAAATGTACTGTACTCCATTCCAAAATGTTCAAAAAAATTCCGAACATCTCTTCGTAATGAAATCATGAATGATGTTACTAGAGGGATCTTAACACATATAATGCCTTGTCAGCCACATATGGCTGACATTTTCCAAACCAGTTGAGCCGTGTCAGCCAAATATGGTGGCCACCATTATTTATTTTACTATTACAATAAGTAAAATGTTACGAAAATAGTGTCATGAGACGTTCCTCACATTCCATGAAAGTATTTTACAAAAAAAAAAAACTGTTAGTTCATTTGTTAGTATGGCATTATTTGTGTTAAATGTAGGCTTCCAGTCAAGTTCTACACTAAAGCGTGACAGCAGCGATGCTGTCGCTACAACAAGTCGCCAGGGGCAAAGGCGCCTAAGATACTTACTATAAAGCTAACAGCCACTACCCCAGCTACTTTGTTAAGACCCTTCGTATGTACAATTGTACATAAGGTAAAGAGGGCGATGCAAGTATCCGATGGGTACTTAAAGACTTATGTTTCTAGACGTGGTAAGACAATTATTTCGATAACACGCAAGCTTTTATAACATATAAATTATGTAATGACGTCATAAGTTGAAAGTAAAAGTTTTAATGGAAAAGTTTATTTTATTATTTTTAGCGCACTTAAAATAAAAGCTTGTATGAAAAATTTATTTTTTTGCATTTAAAACTTTTTCAACATCATAGTTGGGAACAGCTGAATCCATCTGAACACATAATAACTTTACTGGTAGTACTTAGTGGTCTATTTGACCTCCACAGCTCACTTTTAGAATTGATAGTCTGCAGTCATCTGGGTTCATCGCACAAAATGTTAATGGTATTTTCCATCAGAAATGACATATAAGTGGACGCAATCTAAATCGTCGCTCGGATACCAACAAATTACGTATCATACCAACTTGCTATTCGAATATCAATTTTATTCAACTTTCCATAACGTGTAATTTGTCGATATGTCGGAAGCAATAAAAGTTTTCAGCGATATAATGAACATTGGAAGTTTAGGGACCAATCACAGGGCTCATTACCGCCATACAAACTTTTTATTTACTTTACGCTCAAAGTTTTTAAGTAGATGTTTATTACGCTTAGATTAAACTTTTTTTTCTGACTCTTTTGCTATTGTATTTTATTTTTATGCATGTTGTGTTGTTGTCATCCGCCTTCAAAGATGTATTTTTTATTCATATTATGAGACAGTGTAGGTATAAGAAGAGGTATATCATGACCTAGGCAGGCGCGGTGATGACAGGTGGAGTTAAGCTGTAGCCGAGTGGTGTCCACGGACTGGGAAATGAAATGGTGGTGGTCAATAATGTCAGAGGACATATGGGCCGGAGACATTGTTGACCACTACCACCCTTCCACCAGCCACCACCATTGTTGTTCCTGTACCAGCACAAGAATTGTTACGAAAACCAGAAGCCTATACCCAGCTGTGGGTGAATTCAGGCTGTGGATGATGATGATGATGTCACATGAGCTGACTACTGAAAAATAGTGCTGGTTTGAAAAAAAGCCGTTTTGATATGGCGCACGTATAGAGCAAAAACACTATTTCGTGAATAATTATAACGATTTCCTGCATTAAAATTGCGAGAGATGTCAGATCCTTTAAATGGTTACATTTTAATCATTATACATCGTAATTGCACAAATTCAATTTTGATCCACATAAAAATGCAAAAAACGAGAAAATTTTGGTTTTCGAGAGCAAAATTAACGGGAAGACCTATCCCGATATCATCTGTAACTTCCACAAAAACAAAGAACAGCTTCCTATAATACATATTTTTAACGTACACCATAGGAACCTACTTGATAATAATCTACCTTCGTAATTACACAAATTCAATTTTGAACCACAAAAAAATGAAAAAACGAGAGAATTTTGAATTTCGCGAGCTAAATTAACGGCAAGAAATATCCCGATATCATCCTATAACTTACACAAAAACAAAGAACAGCTTCCTACAGTTATTTTTAACGTACACCATAGGAACCGACTTGATAATAATCTACGCATTTTAGTCAACATCGTAATTACACAAATTCAATTTTGATCCACAAAACAAAAGCAAAAAACAAGAAAATTTTGATTTTCGAGAGCAAAATTAACGGGAAGACCTATCCCGATATCATCTGTAACTTCCACAAAACAAAGAACAGCTTCTTATAATACATATTTTTAACGTACACCATAGGAACCTACTTGATAATAATCTACCATCGTAATTACACAAATTCAATTTTGATCCACAAAAAAATGCAAAAAACGAGAGAATTTTGAATTTCGCGAGCTAAATTAACGGCAAGAAATATCCCGATATCATCCTATAACTTCCACAAAAAGAAAGAACAGCTTCCTTTAATACATATTTTTAACGTACACCATAGGAACCTACTTGATAATAATCTACCATCGTAATTACACAAATTCAATTTTGATCCACAAAAAAATGCAAAAAACGAGAGAATTTTGAATTTCGCGAGCTAAATTAACGGCAAGAAATATCCCGATATCATCCTATAACTTCCACAAAAAGAAAGAACAGCTTCCTTTAATACATATTTTTAACGTACACCATAGGAACCTACTTGATAATAATCTACCATCGTAATTACACAAATTCAATTTTGATCCACAAAAAAAATGCAAAAATCAAGAAAATTTTGATTTTCGAGAGCAAAATTAACGGGAAGACCTATCACGATATCATCTGTAACTTCCACAAAAACAAAGAACAGCTTCCTTTAATACATATTTTTAACGTACACCATAGGAACCTACTTGATAATAATCTACTTAAGCCACCCCCATCAACGTCAGTTGTGTAACCCGATCCAGATAATAAGCTCCTTGTAAAGATAACATGGAAAAACAAAGACAGGCTTAGGGAGAGATTACATTAATATTGTGTTAGTAGTTCAAGCTGGGATTTTAATTAATTAAATATGCTTTGTTGGTCAGATAGATAAGGGATTGAGGATAGTGTGGTAGAAGTCTGCTGGTACGGTTGTAAAGTTTACAAAGAACAATATTGATTTATAAGTTAGAACATTGGATTGATGTTCGAAATAATTTTGTTTTGTCAAAAAAATACTTTTTCTGTCTGATGTCATTGATGTATGGAGTATTTTAGTTTTTCAAAAAAGATAAATAGAGCAACAGCAGGATATTGTGTAGTTGAAATAAATAACACATAATATTATATATTTGATTAGTCTGTTCTATCCCACGCCTGGGCAAAGATCCCATTCCTTTCACTTCTCCCAGTGTTTTGCTTCTTCTCGCCAATTTAATATGAAGAAGCCATCCATGGCATCCAAAACTAATATTAAAAAAAATGAATGCCTACACAGTTTTGACTTGCTGGCCTAATGGTATACCTAACTTGAAGAATGGGTAATACCGTTGCACTGAGCAATTGAACATGGGCTCTAGACTAGATCCCCGTATAAGCATTTTTTTACGAATCTATGAGTAACAAGCGCGCAGTTTTGAAACACTTGTTGCAAGATAATCACGCTACTGTATAATTATGACCAATTTTCGACTTACGCGGTTTTGTTACCTAAGCGACGATATAGTATTTTATAATGTGTTTTTATATGAACCTACAATGTATTGTATGCATTACGTATATAAAATTGTATGTATTAGTTTAGTTTGGTTTATAAAATAAGTTAATTTAAGTTTTTAATTGTACTGTTTATGCACGTAGGTATATTTCCTCTTCTGCAAAACTCGCAATCGAAGTAAGGTTTGCTATAAGAAAACCTAATTCTGGGTTATACAAGGTGTAAACAGACTCTTCACGAAGCCGTCAATCAAGCATTTTGTACATCAAACTAAGTAACCTTACGCAAATTTTTTTGCTGGGAAACGATTTTTTTTTTTTGGGGGAAAAATCACGTTTTACGGTAAAACTCAAAGTAACGCACTAAAAACATTCTGCTGATGGATGGATTGAATAGTACGGGGGTCGTGGAGGTGTTTAAAGTAAGGTTACAACATTAAAACCTTGTAATTAAAAAAAAACTTGTGAAAAAATTGGAACTTTGACCCCAATATCTCCGTAACTAAAAGGTTCCCAGGTATGGTCTAAAACAAAAAAATGATCGCCATGACGGGGAGAATAAGTGCCTTTCGGCTTCGTTTAGGGTCTTTTTACACCCTTTATATTGTAATTTTGTGTGTATATCTTTTAATTTTGTGTACAATAAATAATAAGACTACATTTTATTTTATCTCATGCATCTTTTTTGGTCTCCTTGTTTTTCACACTCCTATTTGATATACTGCTACCTCTTCCATTTCTGCCACCAATACAACAGATCGGCAGCCTGTAAAGATCTTAACAGGAAGTGACAGAATATCTTATTTATATCCAAGGACACACACAACAAGGGAATCCTTTTAAGGCGCTTTGTCTTGTACTGTTTGGTAGGTACGGTATTGGGTAACATTCATTTGATATGATACAAACAATGGGTACTGGCCTTATCTAATAATATCCGTAAATATACGATATAAACAGAGGTGATGTCATAATCAACATTTTGGTAGCTCACGCCTGTTATCCTCGAAGGTTAGGCAGAACCTAATAGTACACGCACATTTCACCAGTTGTGTTTAAGTTCCATGTAATAGGATGCGAGCCTATTGCCATCGACCGGGCACAAGTCTAGACTACGTGGCTGTTACTGAGAAATTCCTGATGGAAAAACCCAATAACACCTTGCCCGACCCGGGAATCGAACCCAGGACCTCACGCGTAGAAGTCGCGCTTTAAAGACACATAACACATGTTAAAGAAGGACACATGTTTTACGCATAACATTAGTAAGTAATCTATTTGATGGTAACTTTTGTATCTAAAGGTAGGTTAGATTACCTTTAGAGATACCAGCTATAAATATAATTATATATTATATAAAAATGTATATAAAGGGTATAAAAAGACCCTTAACGAAGCCGAAAGGCACTTGTTGTCCCTGTCATGCGATATTTTTTTTGTACTAGACCATACCTGGGAACCTTCTAGTTACGGAGATATTGGGGTCAAAGTTCCAACTTTTTCACAAGTTTTTTTTTAAATACTTGTTTTTAAAGTAAGATTTTTATTTTAAACACCTCCACGACCCCCGTACTATTCAATCCATCTATCAGAACATGTTCTGAGTGCGTTACACTGAGTCCTAAAAAGTCCCGTAAAATGTGATTTTTCACCCAAAAAAAAAATTGGTTTCCCAGCAAAAAATTTTGCGTAAAGTTACTTAGTTTGATGTACAGAATGCTTGATTGAAGGCTTTGTGAAGGGTCCGTTTACACCACAAACGACTAACAAAATAAGTATCTTCTTTTGTCAAATAATAGAAAAACTTTACACATGGGCAGTGCCACGGGATCTAACTAGTCACAATTTAATCATGGGTATTTCACCTGCAAGTACCAATACAAAGTATTGTACTAAGTACTATTGAACTATTGTACTTTGTATTTAAGAATTCTCAAAGTACTATTGTACATTGTATTTAAGATTTAAGAGCTTCATCAAACGGCAACAGCTTAGAAAATTTCATTCGCAAAGTGTGTGCATTACCAGTCATTTAACTTGGCCCGTTAAACTGTGGTTAAACTACGATTAGGGCCCCGTGGTTTCATCTTACGCTCTTAGCTTAAGCTGGCTGTTCCTGGCGTAATAGTGTTAAAAACTAAAATTGAATCTAGGTTAGTGAGTGGCTGAATCAGTTAACTTGAAGCATTTTGTCCAGTGCCGACGGTAGAGGCTTTTAATTTGGTAATCAAAAGAAAATTGTTAGATAGTTGTGTTCATTAAAAAACACACAAGATCAACATATGCCTAGCCTTTTCCCAACTATGTTGGACGTATTCCACATTTAAAAAAAAAAAACCCAACACGGCACGAACTAGCGTGCCGTTTGTGGAATAAAATTAAAAAAAAAAAACTATTCCACTAATGGCACCTGCGAAAAATATCGATAGGTGCCGTATGTGCAATACCTCAGGTGCCATTAACTCAGGCGCCGTTAAAGCGGGTGCCCAATGTGGTATACGTCTATGTTGGGGTCAGCTTCCAGTCTAACCAGATGCAACTGAGTACCAGTATTTTACATGGAACGACTGCCTATTTGACCTCCACAACCCAGTTATTACTGGGTAATACGATACCCCTTGGTAAGACTGGGCTGGACTTAAAAAACACAAACAAAAAACTCATCTAAAACATTGTGTCATACATAAACTGAGGCTGCCCCAGCAAGTTACAATAGTAGTCGGAGCTGTCTCACTCTTTCCTTAAGTGATATCGTAACAATGTAAATGATGAAGCTAATGAATAGAAAAATTATATTTAAAAAAAAACCTTAGGTCTTCTATGTTAAAAAAAATATTTTCGTGTTGGTCTTGCTCATGTTTAACATCCTGGCTACGTTTAAAAACTAATACCGCATAGGTCCATTAACAGATTTAACTTTAGGTATGTAATCATACCTATGTGAATTACTATAACATTCCAAAATCAATTACAACAGAATCAACAAAGATGATCTTTAAATATTGTTCGCACATACAAGTGAGTGGGAAAAATCGGAACTAACGTCGCTATTTTGTTATTTCAATACTTTTCACAAAATATTAACCATCTCGCCTACCTGACAACGTCATTTAACGACAAACAGAACCTTGAGAGAGGTCGAGGCTAAATAATAACAGCCGCACGGGTCGATCTTCAAAGTTCAGCCGCGTTTGCCGAGGTCGGTCTGTTGATGGGTGACCATCATTACATACCAAGTTTCCTCCGTGCCTCGGAAAACATGTTGATTCGTTTGACCCGGCTATCATTTGCAGATCTTTGACAGTCGTTACAGATAGTCACTGACCCAAAAGTCTGACAACCAATCTTACCAAGGGGTACCGTATTACCCAGTGCTAACTGGGTTGTGGAGGTCAGATAGGCAGTCGCTCCATGTAAAATGCATGGTATTCAGCTGTGAACGGTAACACTGGAAGCCGACCTCAACAAAGTTGAGAAAAAGCAAGGCAGAAAAAAAAAAGATTAAAAACGATTCTTATATAGAAGAAATTTAAAAACGATTCTCATACATAGAACAATTTTGTTTGATTTAACCACGATATTATTACACATAGCCGTCACCTAAGTCTACCTTACAAAATTAAAAAAAAAACAAAAAAACTCAATGTAATGCAGCATAGAACATCCGAATATCAAACTAATCCGTACCCATGTTAAATACTTTACGACCTAATCTCTTCATGAGAAACATGATATCAATCTATCATCAGGAACATTCTGGAAGATCTACGGAAGGAAATATATGTCCCTAATAAACTAAATGATTTACATACAAGCAGTTAAATCGCGTACATTAAAATATCCATCGCAGGTGTTTTGTCTCATTAAGGAAGATTTTAGAAATTCCAGCGAGATTATACAGGGTGTAAACTTTATGGCTTTGTGAAATTTGATGGAGGATGGATTTTACGTTACAATGACGTATAAAAAGAGAATAGAGCGGTGGTGAAGTGCAGCTATCTTAACTGGCAAAGAAATTTGAACTGTGGTGACATCGGACAAGTAGGGTTTTTGTTTCTTTTCATTAATGTTCTTGTATTCATGTAAACATTATTTTCCTTTTCAATTTTATTATTCAAAAAAGTTTAATTTTAACAATTTTATTATTTAAAATCTGTATAACAAAGTGAATTTTAAAAGAATTTTAGTATTTTTGTTTACAATAACACAAATGAAACATTAATTACTCTTCTTAGCCTAATTTAAATTGATTCAACCCAAAGTTTGGCGACGCGTTTGGCACTTTCAGTAGCGTCCATCAGCTCCGGTGATGTGCAAGCAACAGGACAGGCAGGACACGATATCAAGTGTATTTAAGTTAACAAAAGTACTGAGGCAGACTAAATGCTAAATGCTTTTTATATCTGACAATCTGTGGGTGATACAGAAACAAACAGTGTTAGGCACAATTTTGAATGAATTTAGGAATCAATTTCACCATGTTTTCAGGTTACTTCACAATAAAAACCGTTCCAAAGTTGAACAGCTAAAAATACCACACCCTGTATACTATTAGATGTCGCAGTGATTTCCGTCAGTCAACGGCTCGTGTTTTATTACACCCAGCTTCGTCTCCCTTAATTATTTATTTTCGTTTTGTAAGAAAAAATAACTTGACGCGTTTACGAGTCAGATTTTGTGTTAAATATAGATTCCCCTCCTTAGGTTTTTTATTCAGTTCAGGATTATAATTAACGTTTGCTTCGATGAAATGCAGTTTTTGAGTTCAACTAGATTTTTGTTTGAGTTGAAAATTGATTGCTGGGTTCTGACCTGTGTGTATCTGTTTTTAGTATTTTTTGGTGCTGCATATCAATGAGGTTGTACAAGCTCTTCAAAAGACTTGGATGTTATTAGAATTTTACTTTAAATTAATTAAATTGTACTTATACTGTCACTTACGGGATATTTTCCGTGATAGTTCATTATTTTGAGCTCCCGATATTTCGACGTTGTTGCAAGCGCCATGATCACGGGTTGACTGGAGAATGCGGGTGGATGGAAAACAAAAAAGATAGTGGGTTGAATAATCACGGAAGATATCCCGTAAGTGACAGTATAAGTTTAGTTGTTACACCGTGAAAGCTTAAAACAGTGTTTAATTAAATTGTATTTGATATAATGTTCCATTCGATAAAACGTTTCAAGACAATCCCAATATTCTATTCCATTGTACTACTGAGTGCACTGACGGTCTGCCACTTTCACTCTTATGCCCTTAGTAATAGGGTTGAAAAGTGGTGGACCGTCAGTGAACTCAGTAGTACCTATCTACTTAATTTTAAGGCCGCAAACCACCACAAAGGCCCAGTGCGGATTGGTGGATGACACATGCCAACAAATTCATCGCTTTGAAAGCAGTGGTGATGAAATAATTAACATAAATTGCGACTGGACAATTCAGTTCGAAATAATTACAGAAAGGAAAAAAGCAACACCAGGCGCCGAGTAACCGTCAGTTGTTTTTTATACATTCGCTCAGCCCAGGGTCGACAATACGTTTGGTGTGAACACGACCTAAAACAGAAAACAAAACATTCTGTACCAACACTTTGATCTCTAGCGCTCTATCGCAATCAATTTCTTATTTCTACACACGTCTTTTGTTAGAAAACTTTCATCGAATCCTTTGACGTACGATAAAAAACGCATACGATTATTTTCATCGCCTCAGTAAGTCGGTACCGGCACAGTAGACACATTAGTATTAAAAAACAGTATTTCAACTACAAACAAATGATAGAATTTGGATTACACACATGACGATGACTCGTGTCATCGTCATGTGTGCATGTGTCCTTCCGTTAGTGACGTCAAAACCTATGTGTCAATGAAACACTTTTATTTAAAAAGTGCCTATAATTTTACTATGATAATAGTAAATCTCATACAATTAGTAAGATTATTCCATTAAGGGCAAAAAAAATATGAAGGCAAATTGAGGTAAATGACGTCACATCATGACCGCGATAGTCACGGACTTAGAAAATTGTAGTGAGTTAGTTTGCAAATAATGAAAAAAAATTTTTGAGCGAAAGTAGTAGAACTTAACTTTAAATACTCTTATTTTGTTAATGGTACTGTATTCATTGATTTAAGGGAAGAAAGAATCACATGCATATCCCATAGGGAGAATTATAAGATATTATTTTAAGAGCGGTGTTGAAAAATCCCGAAATTTCCTGGTACTGTCGAGACCAGAATTTCCCGGGAGCATGTCCTAAGCGCAATATAACAATCAGTTTAGTTGACAACGCTAACACCCGCGTTTGTCACAAAAGAGCCTGGTTGGTTTACCAGTTACCTTTGTACTATGGTTTCGATAACATGATTACGCCTTGTCACGTCAAATAAACGAGTGACTTTGACATGTCAACGACGTATCGGTAAATGAAAACGGCTCTATAGAATATTGTGCGCATTCACGCCGGTATCGGTATCGAGAACTGGGGACTGTTTTGTCATATTTGTGGTTTTGTATAGAGGGATTCAACGTGGAGAAGTGGAGAAGAGAATATGGTCGTATTTTAGTTTTTTATTTTTAGTTGAAGTGTCTATTTGTAATTTCAAGTAACAGATTTTTTGCTGAAAGTATAACGGTACTTATAACAAAAAAAACTTTTATTAAATTTTTTGTCTGTTTGTTCCGGTTAATCTCCAAAACGGCTGGACCAATTTTGACGGGACTTGTACTGGCAGATAGCTGATGCTATAAGGAGTAGTATTTTAGAAAAAGGATTAGGGTTCCATGCAAAAAACATGTATTTGAAATTGTTAACAATTTCCGATTCAAATAGAGAACTAGTATTTCTAAAATAATAATATTTAACGCGGACGAAGGTTGCGTACAAATATCAAAGCTATGAAAATAAACCAGTTTTTAAAGCCATATCGTCGTCTCCACGTCATTTAATTTTGTTTCGGACCTCTGCCGCCCAGAATTACAGTTCCCAAAAGGACGCCTTTTGTAGTCATCAATACATGATCACATTTTGATCAGGCAGTCAGTTCTCACACATACATAACATCACGCTTGTATTCCCCGAAGAGTTAGGCAGAAGTGTACCTGTACACCCACATTACGTTTAAGTCCGTTGTAATGGGGGGCGAGCTTATTGCCATCAATCGGACACAAATCCAGACTCCATTGCTGCTGCTGAGAATTTCCTTATGGAAAAACTCAAAAACACTTTGCCCGACCCGGGAATCGAACCCAGGACCTCATATCACCAACCAACGAGCCAGTCATGAATTAAAAGTAGATTATTATTTATTTATCGCGCTCCCTACATCCCTTAAACGTAAAAGTACTCGTAAGCACGTATTCCAGGGATATCCCTAATAATTCAACAGGGTTCCAATACTTAACACCTGCGTAAGGCAATAACAGGCCTTTTTGGTGTCATTTATCCAATGTTGGTACACTTATTGGTCCCAATGATATATTGGTTATTGGCCCATGGCGTGTTATGTTTTTTTGGAGGTTAAATGACTTTTATATTGTTTTCTGTGATGTAACGGGTACATGTTTGTTTATGATAGCAATATGATATGACATTAGACATACAAGTACCTATACCCGTGCCTACGCATCGTGTTAATCATTGGTCAATACGGTACAGGACCTACAGTATGAGGACTCTTTAATAGAAAGAAAGAAAAAAAATTGTCGCAGGGACATGACGTGCATCATAAAAAATGACAAAAAAATACAATAAACATACAACGCCTAACAAATTTTTATAAATTCAACAGGACGGAACAAAAAAAGAAAAAAAACGTTAACAGCTGGCACATCGTGACTACGACAAGCAGATTACCACTCAGCATGATGCTGTGCTATGGGGGGGCCACAGCATAGCGCAGGTTTTCAGTGGTCACCCGTGAAAAATAGCTGATTATAAGTTAAGACAGACACATTCAAAATCGCTGTCAATTTACAAGTTCATGTAGGTAACTTTGTAGTTTTATTTAATTATGCTCAACTTACTACAACAAAGCAAATTAAAACACAAGAAACATCGCTATTTATAACCGTGATATTCATTTTAATTATCTGCCGAAATCATTTTAAACCTTTTATCATAAAACATTACCTACTTGTGTCCATAATAGTATTATCACCATAATTCACTGTTAGTTAGTTAAAAACCATTCCTGTAATCCATTGCTGTCAAAATAAACCGTGTTGGTGGTATAAACTTTCATTATGTACTAACTAATGTTAACTGGGGCGCGCATCACACCGAGGTGTATTGTAACGTTGAACAACAACTTACGAGAATACTTTTACGTTGCGATAAAAGTAGTGCAGAGGTTTTATCATGATGGATATGCCAATCGACTTGTACGAATATGCAGGGTGGAAGGGATATCGATACATAAAAGGCTACCACTTTTTCAGTACAACATACCGAATCCTAAATTTTTCATCAGTAATTTAAAAAAACAGCTGTTTGCTACAAAAGTGCAAAACCTACACGGTCAAAAACCATGGAACAGCAGATTTTTTTTTAATTAGGCACCAATAGAAAATCTGGGAGCCTGCCATTTTGCCGAAAAGATTTTGACCAAATTTCATTACCCAAACAAATTTTAGCAACTTTTTTTATACCATTGCAACATTTCGAATGATTTTAGTACGCATATTTTTATTTGGTCAAATTTTTACTTGGCAAAATATTACCAAGTATAATGTCATTATGGCATTTGGTCTTTACTCAAATGATTTATTACAGCAAACAATCTTCAGACAATAAACGTTTAGTGAAATGACTTGTTAAGACAAAAAATATTAAGGCAAAAATAGGGTAGGTTAGGTTAGGTTAAAACTGTGACCCCCTACGCACGAGCCGAGCGAGCGTAGCGAGCGGTGCCGCGGGAGCGGCCGGCGAGTGCCAGAAACGACTTGCATTAATAGAAAAAAGAGATTGTTTTTAGTAGGTTACCCGGAACTGAACTATTTAGATTAGGATAATTACTTACTTATTTAAAAAAAAATGGTTAGGTTAGGTTAAAACTGTGACCTCCAGGAACGACTACATAATATAGAAAAAAAAAATATGGAAAAAAACGCTACTAACTAAAAAAAAGAATAGTTAATATTCATATTATTATAACCTGTTTAGAATTTGTCTTATTTGATTTTGCGTAAAAACTGTTATTCCTACTGAAATATTTGACTAATTAAAAAATGTTAAAAGTACTTGTTGGTAAACAAGTTATAGTTTAAACGTTCACTTCCCAAACATTAGGTTTGCGTTACAATTTTTTGTGAATTGATTTTTTGCTAAGTAATAATTTGGCAAATGAAATTATGCGAAAAAATTTTTGGGAAGTGAAAATTTGTCAAATGCCTTTCGGTCAAACAAGGGAGACCCGTCATATTACGTGCGTTTGTGCGTCAATGTTCCACCACTATAATTATTAAGTTATTGTCTCTTTCTGAGCTTAATCGTAAGTGTAGAAAATTTCCAAAAAGTAAAAAAAAAAACATTAAAAGGCTAGGTTTAACAATGAACTTGTGTAACTATACTACTGCAATAATGTCATCGACACACGAACCTATGATTTTCTTGGAAACTCATTTCTGTGAAAAATTATAATCTTACAAACTTTTATAAATGCGAAAGTTTGTGATGATGGATGTTAACGCTTTCACGCAAAAACTACATAACGTTTTTTTATGAAACTTTGTAATATGGTAATATAGTTTATACATAAGAATAACATATAAGCTTTAATTTATAATGATGAAACATCGTTTTAGTAACACAAACTTAAAGAAACTGTTCTAAACGAGTATGTTTTATACCAAAAGTACATTTAACGTAGTTTGTTACACTACGGTGTGTCATACAGCACTAGTCTCACAACGACATGTTTTAGTGACGTTTTTCGCTTGGGGGACATAATCTCCGAACGAGCGGGTCCATTAGTGGACTTTCCCCTTTTAATAAATGCGTGGTTTCGTGACGACGAAGTTCCGGGTATATTGTTATAGTGCTAAAAATTATGAGCCCAATTTAAACTTAAGGTGTTGTAGATTTATGAAGAGTGAAATTTTTACTTGGGTTTACTTTTTTGTTTTTGGTGGTAAAATATTTCGTGGAAGTCGAGGTTTTCTTAAGGTTTCAAGGTTTTACCTCGTAAATAACGGCAATAAGGCAACAAGTATTAAGTTGCATTGCTGTTTTTTGGGCTTGTTCTAAAGTCTTGGAAATTATGTATTACGAAGTTTGATAAAATTCTACGAAATAGACCGCTTACAATTTCGTCGTTCTTGTACATTACTGAGTTAAAGTTTACGTAACTTAAACAAAAAGTCGTAAATAGTGGTAGGTAATATTATGTTGAAACTTTTTTAGTATACCAGTACATACAATTAACATTTTCTTGAAAATAGACAGCGTTAGTATTTTTTATGTTCAACCAAATTGTGTTTTAAGCGTGGCCTATAACAACCATTCACGAGGATAGATTCTTAGCCAGGCAATGCCTTTAAGATTCACCTTTATGTAATCATACATAACATCACGCCTGTAATTCCCGAAGGGTTAAGCAAAGGTGTACCTAATAGTACACCCACATTTCGCCAGTTATGTTTTTCAGTCCCATGTAATAAGAGTCGAGCCTATTGCCATTAACCGGGTACGAATGTAGACTCCGTGGCTGCTACTGAGAAATTCCTGATGGAAAACCCCAATAACACTTCATGGACCTCATGCTTAGGAGCCAACGAGGCTACGAGAAACTTTACGTAATCAGATTAGGTCATTACCATCATCATCTGCCAAGCCTTTTCCCAACTATATTGGTGTTGGCTTCTAGTCTAACCGGATGCAGCTGAATACCAGTATTTTACATGGAGCGACGGCCTAACTGACCTCCACAACTCATTTAGTAAGACAACCCTTGGTAAGACTGGTTGTCAGACTTTTTGGGCCACTGACTGCCTAACGACTGTCAAAAATCTACAAATAACACCCGGGACTAACGGCTTAACGTGCTTTCCGAAGCACGGAGGAAACTCTGTATGTAATGGGTGGTCACCCATCCACAGACCAACCTAGGCAATCACGGCTTAACTTAAAGATCGACCCGAGCGGCTGTTATTATTAAGCCACGAGCTCCTCCTTACAGATTAGATCATTACCGAGAACCACAATTTCATGTACTTCCTCTACCATATATAAAAAGGTATCAAATTCATATCCCCGCTACATTTACTTCCAAATATATATCGAACAACACATGTGACCTAAAATGATCAAATCTTCTGATATTGAAGGCTTGATATTGATGATATTCGATATCAGATGTCTGATACAGGAGTTCAGGAGTAATATAGATATATGAATGAAAATAATATCAGAAGCTGAAGCATCAGTGTTCATTTGTGTATCGTTCGTTTCTGCAAAACGATCTGCATCTTAGCGTGAATGAATCTCCAATATGTTGGGTTTCTACACGAGTGTAGACATAATATTGAAGATAGGATATATACGTGGCTTAATAATAACAGCCGCTCGGGTCGATCTTTAAGGTTAAGCCGTGCTTGCCTAGGTTGGTCTGTGGATGGGTGACCACCCATTACATACCGAGTTTCCTCCGTGCCCCGGAAAGCACGTTAAACCGTTGGTCCCGGGTGTCATTTGTAGATCTTAGACAGTCGTTAAGTAGTCAGTGGCCCAAAAAGTCTGACAACCAGGGGTATCGTATTACCTAGTACTAACTCGGTTGTGAAGGTCAGATAGGCAGTCGCTCCATGGTATTCAGCTGCATCCGGTTAAACTGGAAGCAGACCCCAATATAGTTGGGAAAAGGCAGATGATGATGACATAATATTGAAGATAGACCAGCCGCGAAGGCACCTAAGAAGCCGGTTCCTGCCGGCTTACCTTCGGGAACAAGGCACTCTACGTAGTATCTAGGTGTCTACTGTACTTCCCTAGTATATATTTCTTTATCTCAAAAACAAATTTGAAAAGTTCAGCATCATACATAACATAACATCGCGCATATAATACCTAGAGGGAAGGTGTACATAATAGTTCACCCACATTTCGCCAGTTATGTTTAAGTCCCATGTAATAGAGGATGAGTCTATTGCTGTCGACCGGGCTCGGATCCAGAATCCGTGGCTTCTGTGAAATTTCTGATGGAAAAACCCAATAACACTTTGCCCGACCTGGGGCTCGAACCGAGGACATCGTGCTCAGCATTCGCGCTTGCGACCACTAGACCGACGAGGCAGTACGGAATCACTATTCAGTAATAGAATTAAATAAAGTCTTTTCATAAAAGTTTAATCAAATTACTGCTATAACTTATGCGCATCCTAACTAATATTATAAATGCGAAAGTAAGTTTGTTTGTTACCATTCACGCCTAAACCACTGAACCGACCATCCTGAAATTTTGCATATTATACGTTGTCAGGTAGAAACGGACATAGGATATCTTTCATCTCGAAAAAAAGTGCTGTTCCCGAGGAAAACAACAATAACGTTCTTATGATTATAGATGGCGCCACGTGTCTTTCGAATCATGATTGAATATATAAAGTAACGCGAGCGAAGCCGTGGGCAAAAGCTAGTATTAAAAAAAACCGAAATATTGATCCGCCTTGATTGTTGTTTTATGATTCTAATTAGTTCTTAAAATGAAAAGGTCCGTAATTGCAGCAAAAAATAACTCGGAAGAAAGATAGAAAGAACAAAAAAGAAACCATTCGGATCAAATAACCTTCAAATCGTATTTCCTCGGCTCACATTTTGACAAAAGAAAAACAAAATGATAGGAAACTCTACAATATTAAATTAGGTATACAACATTTTATTCTGGTATTTTTTCATTCGGTTTTTGTTTCGACTATTGTGAAGGTTTCTACTATTTCATGTTGTATGTAGAAATAGCGTTCATAAACATAGTTAACTAAGCACCTTGTATTTGCAGTTATAATTATAAGCTTTAATTTCACGATGCATTTCATTGGTTTTGTCAATTCAAACATAGCTTTATGAAAAAACTCGCTTATGCCCGCTGCTTCGCCCGCGTGAAATTCGAGTCCCACGGGATCATAGTACCGGGATAAAAAGTATCCTATGTATTAATCCAGGTTATAAACTATCTGTGTGCAAAATTTCATCCAAATCCGTTCAGTAGTTTTTGCGTGAAAAAGTAACAAACATCCATCCATCCATCTTCACAAACTATCGCCTTTATAATATTAGTAGGACATGATCACAGCTTTGGTTAACACTATTTTCTGTCTCATAAAATATCCTAATTCATAATTCCTTTGTTCTCTACAGTTTGCATCAAAACAGGCACATTCCACGTCCATTTTCCATATTAGCCGATCCTACAAAAATCGTGATAGAAGCAAATAAAAAACCAGCGTTTCAATGGCCGAAGGAAACAGGACGAGTCCTTTAAGGGGCTGATGTTAATTTATGACCACCTACAAGAATTTACGGGCGCCAAGCGTGAAACTGGGTAATTTGTCTTTTGGTTAATATCCGACCGCCGAGTTTTGTGCTAATTGAATTAGCTGGCTATTATTCTGTTGGAATGGAGACAAATATGCTTAGGACAGCGCTGATGCAAATTTGAATCAACGTTTTTTTAAATTGTGATGTTTATATAAATGTTTTATGGCACGATTTTGCATATGTTATCTGTGGGCTTAGCACGAATGCTCAAGGTAAACGTAACATTAATTCGGTCGATTTTTAATAGGTGTCAACACACAGCATTTTTTTTATGCGGCAAGTTCAGATATTAGTCTCACTCATATAATACCACGGATTTGAATTTAAAAGTGTTCGAATTAAATAAATATTATGTGCTAAACGGGTACCTACATATTTTCATTCAATTTCGTAATCAATGGAGTTTACGTTACGTTTAATTCCGCACTAGGCCGTCAGAACGCCAAGAGCAACTTTTGCAGCACCATAACTGCTGTTCCTTTGGAAAAAAACAGGCACTGTTTTATGTAATAAGGCCATAGGACTAGCTGCCAATGGCAGAAATGAAGAAATCCTAGGGGTTTCATGCTAAATTGGTAGATATCGTTTTGAAAACTTGATAAATTCCGACAAATATCCAAATTTCAATCTCTAAAACTGGAACAGCCATCTCTTACTTTAAGTATTCAGTTAATTAAGAAGCATTAAGTTAGACAGTAATTATTCTAAATTACAGTCTAACAAGAATGATAAATGACTGAAGTGCCTAATGCTATTGTCAGTCCATTAATTCAATTGTTCTACTATTCGAGATAGCTATCATGTCTTTCAGTTGCCAAATACTACGACTTATCTTAGCTGTGTTTCGTTCACTTGGGTAGGTATTTCAACTAAGGTTTGACAGCAATTTCAACCCCTAGAATAACGGTATCACTTTGCATCGGCAATTTCTTTGTGTAGCTGAGGTTGAGATCGCTTTGATACTTAATTTGCAAAATCTGCATGGTGCTAAGGCGTTATGTATGTGGCGACATATCCGTAGTTATTGTTCTCGCTCTTGGGGACAGACAGGCCTTTAGCTCAGGCCTATCTCCATTGCTTAAATATGCTGGGGCGGAATTAAATTTTGATAGAAGCCTGCCTTTTTCTATGCCGTCTCACAAGTACCTACTGAATATACAGGGTGTAAGGGACAGCCCTCCTATTTTGAATCATATTCATCCGAATTTTTTCTCAGGTATTTTTTTTACTGTTCATTTATTTCACATCCACTTCCTGTACTTCCTGCTGCCTAACTACAGAGTTCATTGAACATGTCGTCGCGCTTGCCGTTCGTTACGTGTGGTTTGCCACAGTAACGATACTTTGCGTATGAGGAAATATATAAATAAAATTTATTGTATTCTCATAACGTTCCTGAAATAATTACTTGTACCTACCGGTCATCTTAGTATGATATACTGAATTCACCCCATCAGTCTGCAGAGGGCTGCCCCTTCCACCCTGTATTATTTATTATGTGTAAAATACAGAATTAATAAGTCTTGTATTAAAGAAGGAGTCATAAAATGAAAAAAAAAACAAGTGGCAATACATAGGTAGCATACAAAACCAGCCACCAAAATATTGATAAAACTTCTGAAAAATTTACAATTGTATTGTTATTTAGTAGTCTGGTGTCCGTAAATCCAAGTTGAATTGAGCGTATTTTGCGTACAGTAATCTCTTAATACAAAATAAAATGATCATGAGCTTAACCAAATTAAACTTGTTCATGTTAATTAACGATTCGAAATAATTACCGGAAGTGTTAAAACAACAAATACGGAAATGACATCACTATTGATAATGCAAACAAAATGCAGCGTTGATTGTTAATTACATTACTTTTGGTATTGGTTTCACTGATCAATTTTGTAAGTAATTTTAATTATTTTGAATATTGATCAAGTATCTGATCTTTTAAAGTGCTTGTTTATAAGTATGCTGAATAATGAAATATAACATAACATCACGCCTACACATACATAATATCATACACATACACATACATAATATCGCAGCCGTAATTCCCAAATCGTTAGGCAGAGGTGTAAATAATAGTACACCCACGTTTCGCCAGTTATGTTTGTTTATATTTATAATCACATATTGTTTTTTTACCACAATTCCACAAACGCCCCTGTCCCTGTCGAGTGGTCGTAAGCGCGACTGATGAGCGAGAGGTCCCGGCTTAGATTCCCAGCCGGGCAAAGTGCCATCGGGTTTGTCCTGCAGGAATTTCTCAGTAGCAGGCACGGAGTCTTGATTTGGCCCAGTAGATGGCAGTTGGCTTGCCCGTATCCCGTAGGACTTAAACATAACTGACGAAATGTGTGTGTTCTATTAAGTACACCTCTGCCTAATCCTTCGGGGATTACGGTTGCGATATTATGTATGTGTATGTATTTAATTTTACAAATGTTTACCAGCTGTTTTCCCTACGGGCAGACAGAACCAAGCTGCTCCCTAAAGTGAATACACATCACATTTATAAAAACGTAATTCAAAGAAGAGACCTGACCTGCCGGTGGGCTACTATTTTTTATATTTTTAATTTTTTTTTTATATTAGAATATTTAAAAAAAGTAAATAATATCTGTTAAAACGAATAATGGAAATAAAACCAGCAAAATAACATCATCAAACATCATTGAACAAGGCAAAGAGAATTCTTCAAACACATTCCATGCATCAAATAAAACAAAATCAAGTAGAAAAACATGTAGTAATATTATAATTATACAGAGTACAAATATAACTAAAATTCTGATAAAAAGAAGGCTAAATTCACCCCATCAGTTTGTGGAGAGCTGTCCTTTTACACCCTGTATATATACAACGACTATATACTTATATATCCGTTGATTTGAGAACCTCCTCCTTTCGTTTTCGTCGATCAACAATGACATAAGCTGTATTCTCGATTCAAAAATCGATTGAACGCTACGTTTCCACTGCTTGTACTAGTTTCTCTTATTTTTTTATTCATCGGTATACGTGTGTTCAGAGTTTCAAGCTCGAGTTTATTTTATTACGCAGATGCGATCTCTGCATTCATGAATCCAAATGTTCGTTTCTATTATTGCCGACGATTTTACGTACATTGCTGTGTTGTTCCTGGTTTTAGAAATAAAAGACTGGGGTTCCGGGTATGGAATTTTTGCTTACTTTTTGGCTGGCTGATTTAAATAGTTGGAGTTGATTTTTTGTTTTGTTTGTAGAGGAAAAATTCGCTATGAAATGTTGCTGAGATTATGGCCTTTGTTTTTAATGTTGGAAAATCCCGGATCCTCCGAATTATTAAAGTATTAATTTATGCTCACGGCTTTGCCCGCATGGAGTTTGATAATTGTCCCATGGGATCACAATTACCGGGATAAAAAGTATCCTATGTGTTAATCCAAGTTATAAATTATGTGTGTACTAAATTTCATCCAAATCTGTTCAGTGGTTTTTGCGTGAAAAAGTAACAAGTATCCATACCTCTTCATCATATGCAGGATTATTTTGGTCTCAGCCACTGCTCGCCATTCTTCCCAGATTGATCCTTCCACTCCTTGTTCAGATCGTAGTTCCACTTTGAACAGTACCGAAACAAGAAAGGTTTTAGTATCCCATACAGCTGATGATGTAACATTGTGGCATTAACTATACTGAAGAATTCACTACCATGATTTTTCGGTGGTACCTTATACGGTGTTTACAATTTGCATATCTAACTGCATAAAGGGTATAAAAGTACCCTTAACGGAGCCGAAAGGTGCTTCTTCTCCCCGTCATTGCGATTATTTTTTTGTTTTGTGCTAGATCATACCTCGGAACCTTCTAGTTACGGAAATATTGGGGGTCAAAGGTCCACCAGTTCCACAGTTCCAGTTCAACTTTTTCTCAATTTTTCTAAATACACACTTACAAGTTTTGAATGCTATAACTTTACTTTATATACCTCCACGACCCCCACACTATTCAATGTATTTCAGCACAATGTTTTGAGTTCGTTTCATTGAGTCCTACCGTAAAACGTGATTTTTCACCCAAAAAAAGGCGTTTCCCAGCAATAGTATTTGCGTAGAGTTACTTAGTTTTATATACAGTCATAAGCACCAATACGTAAACACTTAACAACTTTAAAAAGTGTTTTTCTCCTACTGTTCTGATTAAAATTTCATGTTGTTACGAACATAGTATTTTGGAACTCATATTTTTATGAAAAAGATCCTATCTCCAAGTTACAATCGTAATTTCTCGCGAAAATTGCTTTTAAACTTAGGAAAGTGTATACATATTGGTGCTTGTGACTGTACAGAATGCTTGATTGACGGCTTCGCGAAGGGTCCGTTAACACCCTGTATATTAAGACTATGGCCAACCTTTCATGTGCTACAAACTCATTACTTACGTACCTCACAATATCTATTTTCCCAATTCCCCACAATATAACATATAACCATTCGATCAGCAGAACCATTTGCCCATAATCGTTGTCCTAACGTTCGATAATGTACCCGTTTGTGCCCAAAACGGGCCGTCTAGTAAATTAACCCGAATTAATCACCCATTCTTACACATTAAGTTAATCTATGGAGATAAAGTTAAGACTAGAATTAACATCAGATGTGCACAGTTGAATTAGGTTCGAAAGTGAAGCGTAAGTAATAGATGGGGATGCCTTTAGTCTAGTTTCAAAGTATGCTATTAGGCTGTGTTCAGACTTCAAGAATAAGAATAAGAAACTTTTATTTGTTAACATAGGCGTAAATTACACAGAAAAGGCGTACGGTGAAGGCGCGGCGCAGGCATGATGCCACTTCAAAACGTTTTCATACAAAATGTACGTAGGGGACGTGTCGTGAATTACACTCAAGCGGCGCGGCGCAGGCACGCCGTTCTTTCGTTTCCTTATAAATTCCACGCCTGCGCCGCACCTTACGCCGTTTCTGTTTAATTCGCGCCATAGGTAGTTACACGGTGTGGTTGCAGGGTTGGCTTCATTTAAGATTGTCTTTAAACAGACTAAGAATCCCTTTTTCGCAAATAATGATATCGCAAGCACTCGTAACAAAACGAGCATAAAATACCTAATACATAATATGTAAGATTCTAAAGCAATTTTCCCAAAGTCATCACCATGCTTCTGCCCTTATCCCTATTTATTACGGTTTTCCTTAAGTATTAGTAGATATGTATGTTGTTACAAACATAGTGTTCTCGGAACCACACTATTATGAATTTGGCCTTTTAATTGTTATGTATTTCAAGAGAAAAAAGTTTTTCAATGTTTTTAAGAATAGGGTATTTATGTTTGTGACTGTACAAATTAACTGGTCAAGGTTGTGAATACTGAAATAAATGACACAGGAGAAATCTGCTCTGTTGCACACATGTCTTGCTACAATGTCCTTCTTCTTCTTCGTCTGCTGCTCTGTCTACATTTTTTACAACAGACAACACTGTTGTGCCTGATCCGCCATTTTAAAAGGAAAGAAAAGTGTGTATAAGTCGCATGATAATTGAAAAATATCAAGGTACGGGATCTTATTATCCAGGGAATTATTATGAAAATATTTGTTAGTTTCCAATAATCCAGTCCTTTGCAAAATTCTTAGTATTTTCGCATTCAAAAGTTATTTTCCCAAGAATCTCGCGTATAATTGGAGCATTTTTATTAAATATTGAATTATTATTCTGAATCTTTGGTCTGACTTTTGACTAACAAGCAGTTCTTTCAACAATTGTAAACTCCCCCAACATTGACCTAATACAACCAAAGCTTGGCTCGATATCTGTATAAAACTGTAATTAGGATTCCTGATAAAATATATGTACTTGGCTGTAAGCCCAAGATTGGTACTGCGGCTGATAAACGGCGATAGGATTTGCTATCACACTGGGACTTAATATCAGAAATACGCGAATGGTTCAAAGACGTGACGGGAATACGAAGTGGGCTTGGCAGGTAAGTAGGTGTGATCTATTGGAGATTCCACAGCTTTTTCACGTGTACCCATAACCAAAGGGATTTTGTCCTTATTCAATTTACGGTTTTGTTCTATGTTTTAGGCGCAGTGGTAGCTTAATGTCACGGGATAGTTCCCTTTTTTTCGGATGGGAAATCATCAAATGCCCCCCTCCCCCCCGCTCTGGGCAGAGTGGAAGGGAGTGTCTGACTTTTACTGACTAAAACCCATCCATGTTCCTTCTTTGCCCTTTGTGTTCCAGGGCTGCGGTATCTCGTTCTAACAGTCCCGCAGCCCCGCTTCCTGGTTGTTGACATCTGTTTGAGGCACGCGTGGAACACGAACGCGCCGTCGACACGGCCTTTCGTCACAAGACGGATGGACGACGAGCTAGCCCATTACTCACCGTCCACAGGACGGGATAGTTCCCTGTGGTATTAAACCAATAAGTTGTGTAATTAGTGCATCAGCACTGCTCTCATAACGGTGAATGAAAACATCGTGCTAGAAAACATGTCCTAAAACCAAAAATCCTTCATTTACCTCTACGGCCCCTTCTTTCTCAAACATAGGAAGCATATATCCCAGCACTGGACACGTGCTAGTCTGATTTTGCGTAATTTCTCAAACACCATTTCTTTTCTATCGCACAGAAAAGACCTCGCTCAAATCCTTCGAAGTTTACTACTCTTCTTACTACATTTTTCTTTAAAAATATTTTTATCTTTAATTTACATTACAAGTTAGTTTGTCTCTTAGTTAGTAAATATCTTTTTGTCCCAGTTTTATCGTATTTTGAGTTGTCTCAGCTTTTGTGTCGCAAACATTTGAACTAAAGGTAGCTTTATAATAAAGCTATTATGTCACTAAATACCTTTCAAATTCCACTCACAAAGCCTATTTATTGTGTCTCTCAGAATCTCATTATGATTATTAAGAAAATGACTGCTTAGTACAAAACTCATCAATCCTTACAAAGTAAGAAGGAGCGGCACCTATTAATTTTATTACAGCGATAAAATAATAATTCAGAACGATAGCATGACCGGAAATAATATCTCGGAGCATTAAACAAAAGGTAAGTAACGGCTGGTCGTTCTTTTGGCAATATTGGGGAATTTGCCGAGGTGTGGCTCCTATTATGAGATTGGGATCCGCGGCCATAATTCTATTATGCGCCCGAATTAAATTACCAGACGATTTTATTTTTAATCAAGTGAAGTAGCTCCCTTTACACATTGACCGCATTATTTTTCCCCTATCTTCCCAAATTCTTAATAATCAACCTTAAGATAAACTTTATAAAGGAGATAATCCAATGCTTCGTTTGACTGGACATCTAAGTCAAGTTAATTGTAATAAAATTCCAGTAGCGTTTTTGTAATGGTTAATTTTAGCGGCTTTGAGACGGACTTTGACCCAGAAACGGTGTCGGATTAGATAGCACGTGTTTTCTTCTGATCGATAGAAATATGAGAGCAAGAAACCCGATAAAATAATGATAATCACTTTGTTGTAGTTCATCATCTGCCTAGCCTTTTCCCGACTCTGTTAGAGTCGGCTTCTAGTTTAACCGGATACGGCTGAATACCAGTATTTTACATGGATCGACTGCCTATCTGATCTCCACAACCCAGTTAGTACAGGGTAATACGATACCCCTTGGCAAGACTGGTTGTCAGACTTTCGGGCCACTGACTACCTGTTACGACTATCAAAGATCTAAAAATGACAGCCAGCACAAAACAGCACTTTGTTGTAGTTATCGAGTGAAAATTATACTATACATTAATGTACAGGTTCCTACTTAGTGCCTTTGTGAGTCAGCCCTTATCTACAATATTGAAAGCAGTTTAGGCTCAATTAGCGGTTGCTTAAAATGTCTTCTTGGCGTGTTGATGCCAATCTAAATCGATTCAACCCAAAATTTCGGGACAAGTTTGGCACTTTTATTTATTTATTTAAACTTCATGTGCAAGAGTGTACATAGGCGGACTCAATGCCAAAAGACATTCTCTACCAGTCAACTTTTGGGTCATAAAGGAAAGCGTTGTCGCAGAGTACAAAAATATAAAAATATAAGGGTACATACTAATACATATACACAATATATATACATCAAATAAACAAATATATATTACTACTATACTTTTAGTAGCGCCAACAGCTCCTCTAATATGCAAACAATAGGACAGGCAGACCCTTGTTTTAAGTTTTAAAAGTAAAGTCTCTGTTCTCGTTTACGACTTAATACCAGATCCACGTGAAACAAATCTATCCACTTCTTAAAACTAATCGTCTCAAACATTTAACTTCGAGAACGCAATAAAATTATCATCCAACCCTAAAAGGTACCACGTAGAAAAGTCCAGACGGTCGACTATATTTTATTAGCCCGAGCGAAAACGCACTCACAAATAGTCACGCTACACGAACGGCTAGTGTGGAGAAGATGCTATGCACGCACAATATTCGGTTCGGTATGACACGGTACAGTCGTGCGGCAAAATTGATAAACGTGTAATATGCGTTCGGAAAAAAGCCGCTTGGCTTAGATCGGGTTATGGCGATACGAGCTGCCTGAAACGAATAAGTGTGGCAATAGCTTCGGGTCGGCTTTTTTGTTGTAAAAGTGAAGCCTCTCGCTATAACCATGAATTCGACTGAAATAGACTAACATTACTCTATGTGTGCGTCTTACATGTGCGTGTGCTAATTTTCGCTCGCTGTTTGGAGCAGACATTCTGCAATATTTATTCTATGGCAAGGGTTTATCCTTGAAACAATCAAATGCGAACAAAAATAATGGCGACCCTGTCAAAAACAACGGAAAGAGAATAATTTTATCTACTTTTCTGTTTTGCGAATCAAAGCAGAGAGAGAAAAACATTTTCTTCCATTGAGTGGGTCAGAACGTTTTTTTATTACCTACGCGTATTTGAGAAGTTTGAGATCCTTTATGAATGTAAATGTGGAAATGTTAGGTTTCATTGACCTTTGGCGGTGAAGAAAACAATGTCGATGACTACAACTTCAAAACACACAGACTTACAGAGCCTCATCATCTGCCTAGCCTTTTTTCGCAATTCGTGAGGGTCGGCTTCTGGTCTAATCAAATGCACCTGAATTCCAGTATTTTACATGCAGCTGCATTTTCTGACCTCTTCTTTTGTGTCGATAGTACGATTTGTTTGAATTTCTTGGGCCTAGTATCATCATCTGCCTAGCCAACAATATTGGGGTCGGCCTCCAGTCTAACCGGATGCAGCTGAATACCAGTATTTTATATGAAGCGACTGCCTATCTGACCTCCACAACCCAGTTAGTACGACTTAGGTGACTACTCATCCGCAAAATATTTCATCTGCGGATGAAACGTTACCCTTTGAAAATTGGTAGGCGACGAATCATCCGCAAGTTCGGATGAGTCGTCGCATAGTTAATATTGATGTGGTCAAATCGGCCAAATAGACAGACAAACATTTGTGTATAGGAACATGGGTAATACGATACCCCTTGGTAAGATTGGTTGTCAGACTTTTTGGGCCACTGATGGGCACAGTATGTGATCACGTTAATCGCGGCATCTGTGTAATTTTTAAGTGCTCTAAAGTTCAGATATTGGGACACTTAGGATACTCCAGCAAGTAGGACATCGTCTGGTAGCGAGAAACGCATTCACATTGTGTTTGCCAAATTGTGTTCACAGCGGCCTGCTTAGGTGCGTAATCTGTTAAGTGTTTACTATACAGGCCAATGCTGATCACGTTCTGACATTTACAACTTGGTAATAAGATTGGCTATCAGAATTTCTACAAATGACAGACGGGACCAACGGCTTAACATGCTTTTCAAGGCAGGGGGGACACGGTATACTATGGATGATCACCCATCTACGGACCAACCTTGGCACTTGAGCTCCAATCATAAAAAGACTTTTTAAAACCTGCTGAGTCGTAGTCGAATAAAAAGGAATACAAATCTTTCTCAAATTACTATCCTATTGTGACGTCAAACTACCATCAAGATACACGGAAACTTTTCCGAACCGCAACTCATAAAATATCTTTTATTCGTTACGTCCTAGGTTCATTCCCCGTATAATATATTACCAGAATAAGAAATACAATGATGCACGCTTCACGATACTTCCCTTTAGTTGTCGTGGCTGATGAACCCTTTCCGCGGGGCGTAAAAGCAATAAATTATACGATAATGAAGGCAGGGGACCCTACTAAGGGTTTCGATGATTGATTTCTAATATACGTAGTATTATTATTTTTTTATAAAATATGACAAGAGCTGGCGGAGATAGCCGATGGAGCAAGGCTTTGACCGAGTGATGGTCAAGGTTTGGCCAAAGAAGTCAGGGGCGTTCTAAAGCTCGTTGGGTTGACGCTATCGTCAAAGACTTGGGAAACACCTGGATACGGGACGCACAGAACCGGGAAGTGTGGCAGAAAAAAGGGGAGGCCTATACCCAGCAGTGGGTGATTTCAGGCTGATATGATGATGATGATGATGATAAGAGCTAAGGCAAAAGTCAATGTTGGATAAGCAGTGATAGCCTAGTGGTGTAACCGTTGGACTGCCCTCTGATGACTCTCTGGTTGACCTCTGATTTTCCGGATTAATTTGATCCTTGTATAATTATCACTTGCTTCGGTGAAGGAAAACATCGTCAGGAAACCAAACCAGCTTCCTGAGAGATATTTCTCGACGGCATGTAAAGCCAAGTCAGAGGCCAAGTGGGCGGCATAAAACTACGACAGCAGGTTGGGCACTAACCAAACGCTAAATAAATAATGTTGGATTGCTTAGAAAAAAACGATGCTTGTCCCGTATATATGACAATGGCGGTCAAAAGGTTAATCAAGTTTCTGTTATGGAACTTTAGCTCCTAGTACTTGTTAGCTGTGATTGGTTGACCAAAATACGTTACACGACCAAAAACTTGAATTGGGGACCTTCATAAAATACCTACTCTACATGAGAATGTATTTATTTAAACTTTATTTCATTAACAGCTTAATGGCAAAGGCTAATTCGGCAGTTTGGCTTGAAAAATACATTATCCATCTATGTAACCTCATTGCTTGGCAGTTTATTGTGCAAAATTAAAATATGAGCTGTAAACTTGCCAAGTGTTAAGTAAGTTAATGTGCGTCCACAAACGACATTTTTAACGCCACGAGTCTCACAAAACAATAAGGATTATTTTATTTTATAAAGCTTTTTATTTAATCCCACTCATGGCTAAATTATAACAGCCACTCATCTCGATCTTCAGGTTAATCTGCTCTTGCCTAGTTTGGTCCGTGGATGGGTGACCACCCATTACATATTGAGCCTCAGAAAGCACGTGAAGCAGCAGGTCCAGGCTGTCAATTGTAGATCTTTGACAGTCGTTAAGTAGTCAGTGGCCCGAAAGTCTGACAACCAGTCTTACCAAAGAGTATCGTATTACCCAGTAATAACTGGGTTGTGAAGGTCAGATAGGCAGTCGCTCCCTGTAAAATACTGGTATTTGCAACATACATACATAGTTGGTAAAAGGCTAGGCAGATGATGATTTAGTCCCTCTGATGGAGCTGGGTCCTTAAAGAGACCTTTGAAACAAACGCATACAAAATATCGTATCGGCTGACGCAATTAGTATGAGGAGTCCATTTTTTTTCGACCCATTTTCCTAAGGAAAAGTTGTCCACTTTGGTGGTCTGAATAACCACCTAGGAGGTATTCCGATTAGCGCTGCGGGACTGTTCGAAAGAGATACCGCGGCTCTGGAACACAAAGGGCAAAGAAGGAACATGGATAGGTTTTAGTCAGTACGAGTCTAACACTCCTTTCCACTCCGCCCAGAGCGGGAGATTTGATGATTTCCCATCAAAGAAAAGAGGTATTCCACTTATTCTGTTACACCCTGTATAGCTGATGGTTGCGCTGAAAGCGTATAATAGAGTTTCGCTTAATTTTATTATTTCTGAATTAGTCACATTAAAACGCATAAACATAAACGCGGACATTATTTTCGTTCAGTGATTTTTTCTTGCATAGACAAAAAATAACATTTCACTCAACAAAATACATTTTCATCTTCATCTCATAGTAGGGGACGAAAAACTCTTAGCACAGCTCGCTGGCGGGAACCATTCGGATGATGGATGACCGCCAATGAGGCTCAAGTAGTGAATATTAAGAATTATTTATCAAAACTGTTCCGATAAGGAAAATATACCCTTTTCATTGAAACGAATGTAGGACACCGAGATATTTATGTGTTTTGAGAGAGATTATTGACACCTTTTAAGAAATACATTTTTATTTTCCTGTAAAATCTTCTTTAAAAGATTTTGTAAGCTAGGTTACTGGTTCTGTTAGCCTGTGTCATCCCATAGCTGGATAAAGGCCTTCCAAATCCCTCGTTCCAGGGCCAACCTAAGTAAGGCTGCAAAATCTTTTAAGGAAGATTTTGTAAACTTACCTATTAGGTACAGCAAACTGGGCTTTGAAGATTGTAAAAGAGAAATTTTAATTTTGTTGTTTTAAGACAATTATTAAAGACAGGTATTTAATTTATTCGCATTTTGACTTCCTAAAATACTATATCAACTTTTTGTGGAGTGTTTTAGCTTAGTCACTGCGGCCAACGCAGTTGATCACGTGACAGTTCTAACAATCGTTACCTAACCCATTCGGTCGGGGTACCTTAACTTAGTTACTGTGACCAATTTCGAAAACAGGACAGAAAGTTTAAAAGGATAATTTATTGAACAAGGAGAACATCATATGAATATCAAAACGTTCAACTTAACATAAATACATTTTCATGTTCATAAATACAGTTTAAATAATTCCAAAAAATGAGTTCAGTATTTCCATGCTGTTTATATTAGATTGACGACGGTAGCAACTGGGTGAGAGTTGCTGAGAATCGAGTTGAGTGGCGTGCGGTTGAGGAGGCCTATGTCCAGCAGTGGACTGCTATAGGCTGATGACGAGGATGATGATGATATTAGAGTAGCGTCCTCAACACAGATATTTTATTGGCAAACTGACCTTTGTTATTATGAAATTTCAAAGCTCTGTCTATCTGCCATTCCCTCAGCGTTTTAACCTGAGTTCCAGGAATGATCTTGTTATCGACATACTTGGCTTTATAAAGCTCACTTCTGAAAACTCTCAGCTGCTCTTTCATATATTCTAAAGGGACTTTAGTTATAGCCAGTATTCTAGGCTTGTAGTTCTCAGCGTCAGGCACATTCTTCACTTCATATAGTTCGTATACAAGGTACTTGTCGTGAGGGTTTGGAGTACGCAGGAATATGGCGTAGTCGTTGCCGACGTGGAGGTATCCGAGGTGGTTGTGTTCCGCTTTGAACCCGTCGATAAATTGGAAAATCTTGTGCAAACGGACGGCATTGGTTTCGTGGAGGAGGAACAGGCATATCGTTGATATTATTTGGGTCTGGAAACGAAAGGAAGGTATTAACACTTTGACAGCGGAGCGTTTAGAGCGCCGCTTGATACGGTACGCGGGCGATTTTCTGCATAATTGTTAACATCATAGAAAAATAACGGACAGGAGTATATAGATAATTCTTTTTGTGTATGTAAAATCTATCAATGCATATGGTGAGTGTAGCTTATTAACTCAGCTACAAACGCGTACAACGCGAATCACGATAAGACGTCGTGTTTTTCTAATAAACAGTACGAAAGGCGATGACGAGTGCTACTCGTGATTCGCTAATAAGAGAAAAATATGAATGCCGAACTGAGATCGTGATCCGCTGTGAAAGTGTTAATATTACTTATGTGAAGTCGCTTGATCAGGAAATTAATGTCTTTTTTATACTAATGTTACAGTCTACACTACCGTCTTTTTAATGGGACTAGCCCGTCACTGCACTATTCAAAACCATTGCAACTCCTGAAAAATTGAAAGGCAGAATCAACAGTCGCAACCACCAGAAAAGCACCGAGGCAACGCAACTCAACTGTCTGTCTGTGACATATTTACTCTTTAACGGTTGAACGGGTATCGACCTGGGTGGGGACTGTATGGATACTTTTATCCTGGAAAATCGTTGCCGTGTCTGACCTCAATGCAAGCAAAGCCGCTGGCAAAAGCTTGCTCAGTCATTCCGCTGTAAATTCTTATTTATAAAGGTCAACTTGGATTTTCCTAGAAATTAGAATAAAAAGTCACCTCAACATCAAAGAAGGTTTTAATTCTAATAGTTCGTATTCTCCTCCTCTTGGGCCACAGACATACTCTCTTTTAGGGGGAGTGGGCCCAGTGCGGCTTGATGGAAACACTGGGTTACGTTCACAAATTATAATAATGGCAAAATTTTCCATAGATGGGAAAACAAAACAGACCACCATTTTTTTTCCTTAATAAAATATAATGTTGCCGCTAAGTTATGATGACAAAGATGCATTTGAAGATTAAATTTCGCTTTGTTCTAGTTACAAGTGTTTTAAAAATACGCGAAGTTTTTTATAAGTGAGAACATGACACCCTATTAGGTGACTTCGGGTCCCTTTTTAAAAAGGTGTAGAGTTTTATGGACTTCCATTTTAAAAGTTAGAAGTATTATGGTAATTTAAGGAAATGCTTTTATTGTCCTGTGTTTTATCTGCAAAGGAAAGTTAATGGAAAGACGACTAAGTAACATCTTTTTATCAAAAAGCTCATTTTTCGGAACACCAAGCGATGCATAAATTAATACCTAAATATTATTGTATTGTTGGGATTTTAACTGAATATAATATAAAAGGGTGTAAATAGACCCTTAACGAAGCCGAAAGGCACTTGTTCTCACCGCTATAATATTGCGATATTTTTTTTGTTTTTGACTATACCTGGGAACCTTCTAGTTACGGAGTTATTGGGGGTCAAATCTCCAACTTTTCACAAGTTTTTTTGAAAATACAAATTTTTAATGTTATAACTTTACTTTAAATACCTCCATGACCCGTTTACTATTCAATGCATCCATAAGCACAATGTTTTGAATGCGTTTCATTGAGTTTTACCGTAAAAGGTTATTTTTCACCCCAAAAAAAAGTCGTGTTGTGTAGGGTTACTTAGTTTGATGTACAGAATGCTTGGTTAACGGCTTCGTGAAGGGTCCGTTTGCACCCTGTATGAATGTAGATGGGTATAAGCGTAGAGGAAGACCAAAGACAGATGGACTGTGTAAAGAATGATATGATAAGACATGCTGCGCCAACCACAAATGAATTGAGAAAAGGGCAAGAGAATGATGATGATGTAGAGATTTCTCTCACCACTGAACCGACCCTTGGGAATGTAATAGTGCGCTTTTATTGAGGCATTCAGTTAGGTGTCTTTAGCAAAAATGAGCATCTGGGGATCGTTTTTTTTTAAACAGATCACGTTTTTGACACCCAAAAAGTCTGACAACCAGTCTTACCAAGGGATATCGTATTACCCAGTACTAACTGGGTTGTGGAGGTCAGATAGGCAGTCGCTCCATGTAAAATATTGGTATTCAGCTGCATCCGGTTAGACTGGAAGCCGACCCCAATATAGTTCGGAAAAGGCTAGGCAGATGATGATCGCGTTATTGACAGCAGTGAATAAGTAAGTAGAATAAAAAGACTTGAATTAAACAAAATCTTACCAACATCATGTTTCAAAAAAATCCTATTTGCACTAAAATAAACCACGTTTCAGTGATCGATATACATCATAACAATACGAAAAATTTAAATTTAAACCGATATGAAATCCGAATATTTTACGACGCTTTAAAATTTTAATGCAACACCATTTTTTTACAATATTTTACGCTGCAACCGAATGAATGCGTAACATTTGTTTAAAAAGGACTTTTTGTTTTTATTATTTTTAACGATGTGCCTCCATACATTAACAAGTGCTTTCAAGTTTGCATATGAACAAATGCAATGTAAAGAGAAATAATGAACTAAGTTAGACTCACGATGCAGGTTGGTTTCTGAAAAAATTAAAAACATAATGTTGCAGCGGCAGCGGTTCGTTATTCTACACCATGATGTTCAAGCTTAAATGGAAAATACTGCTAAAATAGATCGGACCGATTTAGGTCATCTTTTCTCAACTACTATGTTGGGATCAGCTTCCAGTCTACCCGGATGCAGCTGAATACCAGTATTTTACATGGAGCGACTGCCTACTTGACCTCCACACCCAGTTAGTACTGGGTAATACGATATCCCTTGGTAAGACTTGTTGTCAGACTTTTTGGGCCACTGACTACCTTGTAACGACTGTCAAAGATCTACAAATGACAGGCGGGACCAACGGCTTAATGTGCTTTCCGAGGCACGGAGGAAACTCGGTATATAATGGGTGGTCACCTATCCACAGACCAACCTGGGCAAGCCCGGCTTAACCGAGCGGCTGTTATTATTTAGCCACGAGTTCCGAGGTGAAACCGATATAGGTAATGAAACATTAATAGAATGCAGTAAACGAATATTTAAAGTCAATCTGTAAAGTTATCAAATCTTACTGTATTGCCGATTGCGACTGCGTAAATAGATTCTCTTTATTTCAAAATCAAATTCGCCAATGAATTATTGTATAGACAGTCCGCCAAAACGGCTGCCTTTTGTCATTCGTATCATTAACTTGTATCAGCCCACTGCAGGACATAGACCAAGATTTGCTCCATTTCATAATAAAGAATCTTTAATGTATCAGAAACTTTCAATATTAAAAGAACAGTTCGGAAGTACTCTTTGAATTCAGACTAAATTGCGTACTATAAGGTTTCTCGTATTTTGGACTATTTGTATGTATTATAATTGATGGTTGTGTTAAGGTTTACTATTGCCTGTTCTGGATTCGGATAAATAAAAATACGTGGTGTCTGTATGCAAGTATATTTGCGACTAGTTTAATTCTCATTTAAGTTATGGTTTTAAAGGCGGCACGTAGTAAACATATAGCTAAGTATGTAGATATGTGACTTGCGTAGCTACGAAGACAATTTTCAATCTAACATACCGCCCACCAAAAGGACTTAAGTACTTTTACAATCACAATTAAGTTCTAACAAATTAACATCTAAACAATCAAGTACCAAACTCCAAATTGACAGTCTAAACCCAAAATATAACAATTGTAAATTTATTATAAATGAAAATCTAATTATGCTAAGTATAATCCACCGGTAATGCACATAACTTAGTGTTGGTTCTTCTTGTTATAATACCTCCACTCCTCACACCATACACCCTCGTGTTACCATCCATGCCTGGATATTTATCTGTAATTCGTCCTAAGGACCATTTGCTGGGTGGTTGATTTTCAGTCTTGATCAACACAATATCCCCTATAGCAAATTCCTTCTGTTTCTTCATCCATTTAGGACGCTGCTGAAGCCTGGTCAAATATTCCTCTTGCCAGCGTCGCCAAAAGTCTTGAAGAACCTTTTGTGTATGTTGCCAGCGTGACAAATTATGAACCTTCACAGCTTGCAGATCAGGCGAGGGTACCACAATCGGTGGTTCTCCAATTAAAAAATGGCCAGGAGTTAATGGATCTAAGTTTTCTATGTCAGTGGTATCTATTGGGCATAACGGGCGTGAATTCAGACAAGCTTCTATCTGGCATAATATTGTGGTCATTTCCTCGAACGTCAGGTGAGTTGTAATGATACGTTTTAGGTGGTACTTAATCGACTTCACGCCTGCTTCCCACAATCCTCCAAAGTTTGGACTATATGCTGGGATAAAGTGAAATTGTGTTCCATCAGTTGCTAGCGTGGATGTAATTTCTCCTGTCATCTGTGCTTCACTCCACAATTTATGAAGTTCTCTGTTTGCACCCACGAAGTTTTTCCCATTATCACACCACAGGTGGCTACATTTACCCCTTCTGGCAACAAAACGTCGAAAGGCTGCTATAAATGCTTCTGAAGTGAGGTCTCCAACTAATTCTATATGGATTGCTTTAGTGGACATGCATATGAAAATTGCCACATATGTCTTTTTAGTTTTGTTGCCTCTTCCTTTGGACATCAGTGTTTGAAACGGGCCTGCGAAATCTACACCGCTATGCAGAAACGGTCTCGTCGGTGTTACTCTTTCCACCGGTAAGTCTCCCATTATTTGTTCTTTCGTTGTGGCATTCATTCGAGCACACTTCATGCATTTGTGAATATGTTTCTTCACCAGTGATTTAGCTCTTATAACCCAGTATTTAAAACGTAAGTGACATAACATTAACTGTACTCCTCCATGAAGTGTTTTCTCATGTGCATCAGCAATGATTAACTGTATCAGCGCGTTTCTATTTCCCAAGATCACAGGATTCTTCTTATCATCAGGTAAGTTAGCATGTCTTAAGCGACCGCCCACCCTGAGTACATTTTTCTCGTCTAAGTATGGATTTAGGCATCGTAGCTGACTTTTTTTCTTAACTTGTTTCCCTATTTTTATTCTATCTATCTCTTCCTTAAATTCTTCCTCTTGAGCCTTTTTAATGCAGATCCGTAGAGTATCTTCTAATTCTTGCGTTGTTAAACTCTGATTTTCATTGGTTATATTCTTTTTATAGTTCAGAAATCTTCTACAGTAAGTAATCGTTTTTATTAAATCTGTTAATTTTTCAAAATTTTCAAATTGTGATATTAATGTTGTTTCAGGCTCTATAATCCGTTCTGCGTGCAGGTAAGTATTAATTTTAGTTTTCTTCATTTCCAAGTCTGTTTCTGTTATTTCATGTTTAATATTTATTTTTGTTTCAGATAGCCAGCCCGGTCCGTGCCACCATAAGTTACATTTCTTCAAGTCGGATAACAACATTCCTCTAGATGCCACATCAGCGGGATTTTCATGTGACTGAACATGGAACCAGTGCTTGTTATTTATGTTCTCAACAATTTCGACCACACGGTTTGCAACGAAGGGTTTCCACCTGTTAGGTTCACCACTAAGCCATGCGATAACAATTGAAGAGTCAGTCCATGCGTACATTCGTGTTGTCGGTATCCTCATTGATTGTCCAACTTGTTTCATTAATTTTGAAAGAAGTAGGGCACCACAAAGTTCTAGACGAGGTAACGAAATGGTCTTCAGTGGTGCTACTCTGGTTCTGGCAGCTATCAGTTTTGTTTCAATCTTGCTATCTGGAGTTTCAATTCTAATATAGACTGCCGCTGCATATGCACGCATTGAAGCATCGCTGAATCCGTGAATTTGTATTTTGTCGTTGTTAACAGTCATCGTACCAAGCCATCTTTCTATTTGTATTTCAGTTATGTTAACGAGGTCTGATCTTATTTCTCTCCATTCTTGTTCTAATGTGTTACTAACTTGTTCATCCCAGTTAACCTTTTCAAGCCAGAGCTTTTGTATTAATATTTTAGCCATAACAGTACTCGGTGCTATCCAACCAAGGGGATCAAACACTCTTTGTATATCAGACAATATGTTTCGCTTTGTTATGGACTCGGTTATGGGTGTAAATCTAAGATTGTATTGAAACTGGTCTGTTTTTAAATTCCATTCAATTCCTAATGCTTTGAGAGTACCATCGAGGTTTAAATCAATATGTGCCTTGGCAGATCTTTTATCCTCTTCTATATACTTCATTAAATCGATACTATTGGATGCCCATTTCGTAAGTTGAAAACCGCCTCTTTCTAGTGTGTCTGATAATTCTTTAGAAAGTGTCATAGCTTCAGCTACTGAGTCTGTGCCAGATAAAAGATCATCCATGTAAAAATCCTCGTTTATAGTTTGGGCAACAAGAATATTATTCTTTGCTTCATCTTTGGCTACCTGTTGGAGCGTTCTAACGGCCAAATATGGTGCAGACGCTGTACCAAAGGTGACTCTGAGCAAGCGGTATTCCTCCAAGGTATCAGATTCCTGCTGCCTCCACAGGATTCGCTGAAATTCTGCGTCTTCTTTGGTCACTAATACTTGGAGGAACATCTGTTTTATATCTGCCATAAAACAGACTTGTTTCATGCGCCATCTCATCAAAATGTTTCTCAAGTCTTCTTGCAGCTGAGGACCCACACGTAACTCATCGTTCAACGAAACGTTATTTGATCCTCTACACGACGCATCAAATACAACGCGTGTTCGCGTGGACTCTTTGTCAGATCGGACAACAGCGTGGTGAGGTAAGTAGACAGCTCTTTTATCCTTTTCCTTATCAGATACCTTTTCGAGGTATCCTTGTTCTTTAAACTCATTAATAACTTTACTATATTCTTTTTGCAGGTCTGGCGATTTCCTGAACTTCTTTTCTAATTGTGTAAATCTATGTGTTGCTATCGATTTTGTATTACCATCTGGTGTTTGTGGACTGTATGTATTAAATGGTAATTTAACAATGTACCTTCCTTCTTCGTTTCTAGTAGTTGTCTTTTCGTATACTTCTTCACACAGTTGTTCTTCCTTTGTTAAGTGTCTTTTAGTGTCTACGTCAATTTCCCATATTGATTTTAACATGTCTTCTACGTCAACTGAATGATGCATGACAACATATTGGGTTTGTTGTGTTGTATTCACTTCTCCAAAAAGAATCCAACCCAGGCTGGTTTCCTGAGCGCTTGGTGTGCCTGGTGGACCTTTGATTAGGTTGTTTTGTAGAATTTCGGCATATTCTTTCACACCCAAGAGCAGATCTATAGACCCTGGCTTGAAGTAAGTTGGATCAGCCAGGTTGAGGTCTTGAATGTGTGCCCATTCTTGTTTATTGATTGTTTTGGTGGGTACCTTTGTGGTCAGTTGCTTGGACATTACATATGCCTTGATCGGTAAACAATAGTTTCGGTCCAATCGTGATCGTATTTGAAGCTGTACCACGTGTTTTATATCAGTCTTCTGAGATCCCACCCCTATAATGCTTGCTTTTACAGGTTGTCGTTCGAGCTTCAACAATTGAGTCGCCTTTTCGCTAATAAAAGCTGCCTCGGAACCTTGATCTATCAGCGCCCGCAGTAAAATGGTGTTACCTTGCTCGCTTGTTGCTTCCACTACTGCCGTTGCTAAAAGTGCTGCTACTCTCTTCTTAGTACTGAAATGCGACGCTATCATTGTATTGACTTGTAATGCTTGCTCTTCTTCTGCATGTGTTACAGCCGGAGGTGAGGTGACCGATGATTCTCCATGCTGCTTGGTCTTGTTTTCATGCAAAAGGGAATGATGGCGCCTCTTACAAATACGACAAGATACTGGCACTTTACACTTAAATGCCGAGTGTCCTGGTACTAAGCAGTTAAAACATAATTGTTTGTCTTTCACAAATTCTCTTCTTTCAGTAGGTTCCTTCTTGCCAAATTCCTTGCAATGACTTAAACTGTGACTTTCTTTACACATCACACAAACTTTCTCCGTAACTGGTGCGGCAACATGACATGAACGCTCCTTTATTGTTTTATTGTTCTTTGATGTACTATTCTGATTTGTTAATTCCAGGGTACGGAACTTCGATTCTAAAAACTTCTTCAAATCACTCCAGGTAGGTAAGTTTTCGGAGTCTTCTTTATATGCATGTTCTTCCCAGTTCTTGTGTGTCTCTGGGTCCATCTTCTGCACTAGAAGATATATAAGAAATGGATCCCAAGAGCCGACATCTATATTTAAATTATTAAAGTTGTTAAGGCACTCTGTGGTTGTATCTAACAACCCCTTTAACTGAGAAGCTGATTGGGAAGTGATCTTCTTTTGGTTGAATAACCTTCTCATAGAATGATTCAAAAGTAAGCGTTTGTTGCCGTATCTCTTTTTCAGAATATCCCATGCATTTAAATAATTATTATCGGTTACCTGTATATGCTTCAATAGTGATTCGGCTTCTTGAGTAACACTAGTCTTCAAATAATGAAGCTTCTGTACATCGCGAAGCGAAGTGTTATTGTGCACCAACGAGATAAACAAATCTTGAAAAGTTTGCCACGATTCATAATTACCGGAAAACTTTGGTATCTCGATCCTCGGCAGGTGCACAAGGCTATTTTGTGGACTCGTGCAGTCGAAACTACTATTTGGTGATCTTGATTCCACCACTGATGGTTCAGATAACGAAATAACCATATCCTTTAAGTCACCTTGAAGCACGTTAAACAAATCTTCGTAAATAAAAAATTCCTCATTCAAAAAATATGGCAATGTTCCTTTATGTTCTTTTGGCGTTATTTTTACCAAGTCTTTATGCGCACATTTGAACGTATTCCAATAATCTTCGATGATTTTCATACGTGCCTCAATATATCCTCTTGTTAAGCGTGCTTTAGGACATTTCTTTAGGTTAGATTGTGTCTTCCGTAGCAGGTTTGCAGTATCTTCTAACACGGAGAGAAGTTTCTGTTGTTCTTCAGTCGTATTCATTTTTCACATAAATAAACAAGCTTGAATGCTGCTGATACCCGATGTATAAAGTCGTCACGTAATTATTACTACAAGTCTTCGTAGTAAACAACTTGCTAATTCTCGGAATCCGATGAGCACAAAAAAAAGGTCGGCTTATCGCTACTGTGGAATGTGGGCCTTTTGTTCTCTCGACGAACGTCCGTACTGGATGGATCCGGCTCGATTGCGACCATATGACGGTTGTGTTAAGGTTTACTATTGCCTGTTCTGGATTCGGATAAATAAAAATACGTGGTGTCTGTATGCAAGTATATTTGCGACTAGTTTAATTCTCATTTAAGTTATGGTTTTAAAGGCGGCACGTAGTAAACATATAGCTAAGTATGTAGATATGTGACTTGCGTAGCTACGAAGACAATTTTCAATCTAACAATAATAATTATATTTATTCATTTGATTTTATTTGTAAGTATGTGTATTAGTATGTACCTATTTATGTATATCAATTTATGTTAACAAAATGGTATTTTTCTTATTTTTTGTGTCTATCACAATGCCGTCCTATTTGACCCAAAAGTTGACTGGTAGAGAATGCCTTGTGGCATTAAGTCCACCTATGTACCATTTTTGTACATGAAGTTTAAATAAATAAATATAAAATAATCTATGGCTACAGTACTGTCATTGTCATTTTTATTGATTAATCTATAGGTATATATAAAAATCTCGTGTGGCGGTGTTTGCTCGACCGATTTTTATGGAATATTTTATGTATATTTGATAGGTATGAGAATACACCGCTAGTTGATTAGGGGGTAGGGTAAAGTAGGGAGGGGTAGGATAAAAAAGGTGCACTACAACGCATGCAAAGCTAGTTGACTTTTAAAAAAAGTTCATTTATCCATCGCGATTTATTGCAATCGGCATCTTTTCAGTTCGTTGGCCGCTCTTTTGCTCTTTCTCAGTTTGCAACTTTTTATTACCTTATTAATCCCAACAACTACAAAGCTTTATCTGTGCCTCCTGTGATGTCTTCTTTCTCGCTCTTGCTACCGTTTTCTTCTAAAATCTGCAAAATCTTATCAGATTTTTTCTCCATCTCGACCTTCTAAAGATGCAAGTTGAAAACTGTTTTTCCTGAGCTCCTTATTTTATTCGGATTAAGTTCGTTGCAACTTTTAAAACAGTTTATCGTTTACCGAGACACTTTTAGTTCCTCGCTTTTGTTTCTGAGGATGTGTGTGGAAATACTTTAAATTACAAGAAATACCTGCATTTGCAAAAAACTGTACAAGTCGTATTCTATTATTTTGTGTTTTAGCGTGACCGAATTGCGGTAAAGTGGAAAATTCAGAAACGAGCCATCGACATCATCTGTCTTGCTTTTTTCCAACTATGTTGGGGTCGGCTTTCAGTCTAACCAGCCGCTGAATACCAGTATTTAACATGGAGTGACTGCATATCTGAATTTAAAAACTCAGTAAGTACCGGATAATTCGAAACCCCTTGGTAAGACTAGTTTTGTTTTGTGAAGACTAAACATCGACGCAAGAGATATACAGAGTGCGGCGCGGGAAATTCCTTATTTAAAAAAACACATAAAACATAAAGTATTAGATTTACCTACATATATATTTTTTTTACATAAATATTTAGTTTTTTTTTGATGATACGAACTTCCGATGTTGGAAGTTTCGGTTTACTTTCTCCAGCATCACGCTTAGCATGCCCATCGTAGAAACGGGCTTTGACAGATTTCTTTTGTTGATCTGTCATTTTGTCGATTCTTCCGTCGACAAAACCCGTTTCAACGATGTTCATGCTAAGCGTGCATGTCTACGTTAATGTTGGCAATAAAAAAAAAGAAAGAGAAAGTATTTATTAGACCACATGAAAAACCAATAAAACACAATTAAAAGAAAAACAAAAATAAGACATATTCAAACTAAATTGGTTAAATAGCACCACCAGTATTAATCTTCAGCTCTTCCAGGGTTTTTGTACGATCATTATATGCCAAGAATTTAAGATATCCTCGTAAAAAATAATGACATGGACAAGAGAAAATCTACGACGCGAGCCCAGTGTGAATTGGTGGATGGGTCATGTCTCTCAACTTTCAGTTTTGGGAAATGCTGGTCTCCTCACAATGATTTCCTTCATTCTTCTTCCTAGCGTGTCGATGGCAATCTAAATAGAGTCAGACCAGAACTGAGCAACTAGTTTGGCGCTTTCGGTAGCGTCCGTCAGTTCCTGTAGTGAACAAACAACAGGACACGCAGGACACGATATTAAGTGCCCCATCGTTTGTAGAACAATTTCCTTCATTGTTTTGAAATCAGAACTGATAAAGTAATTTACGTAAATTAAACTGTCTGCCTAGGGCTCATACGTACGACCTAAACTCATAAGAAGTGGCCGTTTTTTATACTAAACAGGCCCGCCTTTGGCCGCACCTCGCATTATTTGAAGTGATAATGCGGTTTAGGGTGCACGCTTGCCTAAAAGAAACCGATTAATTCGAAATTTGAAGAGATCCAGATTATAATGATCGGGAAACAGAGTAAATTCCACAGACCGTTATTACTGGGCCACCACAGCCCCTAAAAGATAATTAGTTAGGTACATAATAATTACAGAAATCCAACGCGTACACAAGGATTAATTACATTCGTGTACTAAACAAACACAAAAGAGTAACTAGGGAAAAGATACACAAAGGAGAAAAGAAAACAAAAAGAAAATGTAACGTAAACGTTATGTAAAATATTGAGGCTGCTATTTTTATACAATTTCGAAATATTGTTTTATCTACAAGGACAGCTAGCGTTATGTGTGAAGAGTCACTCTTGGATTTACTTTAGTAAGTATCTTTTATTCCGTCGGACAGTTGCAGGAGTGTTGAGAGGTGTTGGGAGGAGCTCGTGGCTAAATAATAACAGCCGCTCGGGTCGATCTTTAGGTTAAGCCGTGCTTGCCTAGGTTGGTCTGTGGATGGGTGACCACCCATTACAGACAGAGTTTCCTCCTTGTCCCGGAAAGCACTTTAAGCCGTTGGTCCCGGGTGTCATTTGTAGACCTTTGACAGTCGTTAGGTAGTCAGTGGCCCAAAAAGTCTGATAACCAGTTTTACCAAGGGGTATCGTATTACCCAGAACTAACTGGGTTGTGGAGGTCAGATAGGCAGTCGCTCCATGTTAAATATTGGTATTCAGCTGCATCCGGTTAGACTGGAAGACGACCCCAATATAGTTAAAAAGGCTATTCAGACGAGATGAGTTGCAGTTTTTTTTATTCTAGGTCGAAAAATGTGTGGTTTTTTGTTTAACGTAAAAACTAGGGTTTTGAAAAACAAAACATAAATTGACATCTGTTTCCCCGAAGGGTTGAGCAGAGGTAAACGTGTAGTATATTCAATTGCTTGAAATTTATCATCGATACGAGTTCAAAATGAACTGAACAGCTGATTTTTCAGTAGAGTGGGTACGCACGACGGCCAATATTCAAACCAGTTTATGCGGATCTCTCATTGTGTAGGAAATCAGTACATAGTGAGGCCAAGTTCTACTGGAAATTAACAGCTTCATGTGCCGCCATATGTACGTGATTCTTTGTAAAAACTTGCGTAATGATGACCACACTGTCTTTTTCTCAGGTGACGGTATGAAAAAAGCCTCAGGTGCACCCTGGACTGTCAAGTTCCTATCAATTTGCTGACTAGCTAATACTTTTATGAGCATGAGCAGCTATTCCTATACAAAGGTGTAAAAGGACCTTTCATGAAGCCGCTCACCAAGCATTTTGCACATCCCAAAAATTATTGCTGGAAAAACTTTTTTTTGGGGTGAAAAATCACGTTTTACGGTAGATCTCAATAAAACGCAATAAAAACATTGCGAAAAACTTGTCAAAAAGTTGGAACTTTGACCATCTCTGTAACTAGGTTTAAGGTTCACAGGTATGGTCCAGAACAAAAAAATGATCGCAATGACTGGGAGAACAAGTACCTTTCGCCTTCGTTAAGAGTATTTTAACACCCATTATAGCCCATTCTTATAAACCT
Organism: Noctua pronuba; assembly: GCA_905220335.1. Taxonomy (NCBI): domain Eukaryota; kingdom Metazoa; phylum Arthropoda; class Insecta; order Lepidoptera; family Noctuidae; genus Noctua; species Noctua pronuba. Next base: position 5,745,678 of record LR999900.1, on the reverse strand, counting down.
CTTGCCAATATTCAACTATCACCTTGACCTCTAGTGTCGCGACCTCCTTTTTGTCCTCTATAAATAATATTATGCATCAAAATATTGACGTGCAAAGCGTATCAAAAACAAGAATTCTTCATCCCTTCAAACAAATCCTTGACACCAAAATATGTTTTGCAAGGAACATATTTCCGCACTCGTGTTGAAAACAGAAGATAAGGGTTCCTTCCTCGTTAAAATTTATATTCTACGTAAAAATGGTGGGTAATAGAAACCTTGAATTTCCTGGGATCGAAGTATTAGGTGGCGACAGGCGACACTGAGTTATTATTTTAATATATTTTTCTGTTTGTGCCGATTTTTCTTCTTGTTTGTTCAAGGAGTTTTTCGAGAGAGGTTCTTAGAAAAGTTTTTTTAGTGTAACTAATGTGTGTTGTGTTACAAGAAGCGGAGAAAATTAAAACAGTTTTCAAGAATGATTTACTAAGTCATGATACCTACCACAAAGTGACATTCTAGTAGTGAAACGCTAATGGATGTGTCAAAAGTGTATTGGTTGACATCAGCTGTAGCAGAAATAAAGCGGTTGCCACCTGTCTGGGCCCACGATAATCTCAAGATTGATTGTGAACTAGATAGATTATTGAATAACATCGTTATTCCAGAAAAACAGCATAGCTGAAACAGTTATTCGTTAGCGCAGCACAAACGTCATAATGGAAATTGTTATTTACGCCACTTGGACCGATAAAGTATACAATAAATAAACCATACAAGCCAATGACGATAACAATAGATGCTGTACAAATAATAGCAATTGATTTTGCAAATCATACATTTATATTATGTAAAACTAGCGACCCGCCCGTGTTTCACACGACGTCACATATCGGGTCTAAAACAATAATACCTTTTAAGCTGAATAATTGGTTGGGTGGTTTTGAAGATTAGCGTGTACAAACATGGTGACACGTGATTTTTATATCTTAAGATGATATCATCATCTGCCTAGCCTTTTCCCAACTATGTCATCTGACGTCCTCAAACCAGTTAGTACTGTTACCCCTTGGTAAGACCGGTTGTCAGACTTTTGGGCCACTGACTACCTGTAACGACTTTCAAAGATCTACAAATGATAGCCATGACCAACTGCTTAACGTGCTTTCCGAGGGACGGAGGAAACCTGGTATTTAAGATGATAAATTATGTAGGTATCATCATCATCATCATATCAGCCCGAAATCACCTACTGCTGTGTACAGTCTCCTCTTTTTTCTGCCACACTTCCCTGTTCTGTGCATCCCTCATCCAGGTGTTTCCCGCGACTTTGACGATATCGTCGACCCAATGAGCTTTAGAACGGCCCTGGTTTCTTTGTCCTAACCTTGGCCACCTCTCGCCCAGTCTTGCTCCATCGGCCATCTCCGTGTCTTGCCGGATGTCCTGCCCATTTACGTAAGTATAAATAGGCCAAACCAGAAGTATTACGGAGCCGCTAAAAATAATCGTTGAACAAACTAAATGCCACTAACACACTAAAATTAATAACTCCTAACTTAAACATCATTCTCAAAGCTTAGAAAACTATACATCTATCGTAAATATGGCTAGTTTGATAGAAATACGAAATATACCCGTATACTGCGACTGGCTCGAAATTACCTTATCGTGCCTCCTTCCGCTTGAACTGGCTTCATTACTGACCCGCCCCTTATCTGTGGGGGGTTACAAATTTTGTAAACGACTAACAGATATTTTGGGACAGCGATTGATGGGATCTGAACGAGGCATCGGTTTTATTTGTGCTGGATCTATTTCGGTAGTTTCATCAAAATGAAGGCTATGTGATTTTGGGACGTGATTGGATAGTTTATTTTGGTCAGGGTTGTTTAAGAATTCTGTGCCTAAATAATCATGGGAAAGTACACTAATTTCTCTACAGAACTGTGTTCAAAAATACCATTGGTGTAGATGTCATTAAGACTGATTGATAGATCTCAAAATAATTTCTTGAAACCTGTCAAGGGTCACGTGGGAGTAGCTGTGATTATTTAGCAAAACTTAATTAATTTAATGAATACTTTTACAAATTGACTGCCGAAATGTGGGTGTATTATTAGGTATACCTCTATTTAAGGGCTCATTTACGGTGACTCGGCGCGTTGTAAGGCGCGGCCTGTTTTTAATTCAAACATAATTATGTATGAGAACGTTTATGAAGAAGCGATTTTACGTGCGTTTGCTTGAAATGAAGCGTTGCTTGCGGCAGATGACATCGCCGTCACGCACGCGGCGTGGAACTCAGTACGCAGCGTTGCGGCCAGCCAGTTCCTTTAATACTTTGTTCACGGAGACGCGGCGTGTGAAACGTAGCGATACCCGCGACGGAACAAGTGGCGTCGTCGCCGGTGCCGCTTCACGTCCCGCGTCATTGTACGTAGTCATATATTTATGTCTGCGCATTCGAAGGGCTCTTATAATATTGAGCAGTGACATACATTTCGCAGGTTCGAACCCTTCGAATTTAGGCACTTCATCAGCATTATCATTTGCCTCGCCTTTTGCACACTATGTTGAGGTCAGTTTCCAGTCTAACCGGAGGAAGCTGAATACCAGTATTTTACTTGGAGCAACTGCCTATCTCAATTTATGCACTTTTTGTACGAATTTCTCCATCATTACTCTCAAAGCGGTAAAGAAAAATATCGTGAGAAAACCGAAATGTCCTAGAATAAAAAAATCGAAGACTTATGACGTTCAAAAACCTACACTGGGCCTAACCTGGTGGATAGTGGGATTTTAACCCACCGAAATAAGTGTATTGAAAAACAATCAGTACAATTTTACAATGGTCAATCGTATTGAAATCTATACAAAATGGAATGACGCCAATAAAGGGTGAAATCGTGAGTAAATTAAACCATATATCAACAAAAATATTGTGTTGTGTCAATAGAGGTGTTTTTTTTACTACATCCGAAATGCGTAGGGCTGTCGAAATAATTTTTGAAAATAAATATTTGTATATTACTCTATGGGCAGATAAATATTCCATGGAAAACTAGTTAGCCATTGATCCCGGCGGTGATTTTTAAATCTAAGACAGTCCTTTCGTGTATACAGTAGCCCGAAAGTCTGACTAGCAGTCTTAACAAGAGGTATCATATAACCCAGTTACTGGAGGATGTCACATTGGCCTGAGTCTTGAGGCGTTGAGGAAGGCCTATGTCCAACAGTGGACTTCTTTCGGCAAGCAAGCTGATGAAAATAAACCGGAAGGTATTTCTGTTAACCATTCACACTAGTAATCTATCGCTGGCCAGTTGCAAACGGAAGTCACAAGACAGATACTCGTGATTCAGTTACACAGGGTGTAAACGGACCCTTCACGAAGCTGTCAACCAAGCATTATTAGCACGAAGTTGTCAAACTAAGTAACTTTACACAAAAATTATTGCTGGGAAACGACTTTTTTTTTGGGGTGAAAAATCACGTTTTAAGGTAGGACGCAATGTAACGCATTCAAAACATTGTGCTGATAGACGGATTTAATAGTACGGGGGTCTTGGAGATGTTCAAAGTAAAAATATTAGATTAAAAACATGTACTAAAAAAAAACTTGAGATAAAGTTGGACTTTGACGACCAATATCTCCGTAACTGGAAAGTTCCCAGGCATGTTCTAGAACAAAAACTGATCATCTGCCTAGCCTTTTCCCAACTATGTTAGGGTCGGCTTCCAGTCTAACCGGATGCAGCTGAATACCAGTATTTTACATGGAGCGACTGCCTATCTGACCTCCACATCCCAGTTAGTACTGGGTAATACGATACCCCTTGTTAAGACTGGTTGTCAGTCTTTTTGGGCCACTGACTACCTGTAACGACTGTCAAAGATCTACAAATGACCACCGGGACCAACGACTTAACGGGCTTGAATGAATGGAATAACGGGGAGAACAAGTGCATTTCAGATTCGTTATGGGTCTTTTTACACCCTCTATTATGTCATTATCCTAGCGTTTAATGTATTCTATGCAATATTTTTCACTTTATTAAAATGAAAATAACTTACTCAATCAAAATTTAATCATGGCGTTATTAAGCAGTAAAGTTTTAGGATGGAATGATCTGGCATTAAACGCGTTATAAAAGTCAAGGATTTGCGGTACGGATATAAAAAATATCAACACAATAGAATTGGGAATTTCCCAAGCCCTGAACAAAAGCCCATCCCTGAAAACATTTCCTAATTGAAAGATGGGTTGGGGATTGGGGATGGGAATCATTTTTTTTTTAAATGAACCCATTAAATGATTGTGTGCCGATTAATATCCGTTGTACGAGTCAAACCCGTTTTTTTGTATTTGTAAAAGTAACAGCACTTCCGATTGGAAAAGTTCCGTTGAATAAAATATTGATCGGTGTAAGAACCGGGCAAACGGCATGACCGTACGGTATTAGGTATGGCAAGTATTATATTATCTGTGGCAAGGGCAGTCATAACTAACTAGCTAGTTTTTGCCCGCAACTTTACTCGCGTTGCGGTTGGAAATTATCACACAGGAACAATATTTAAATATAGCAGACACCCGGGAACATGAGGAGCTCGTGGGTAAATAATAACAACCGCTCAGGTCGATTTCAGGTTAAGCCGGGCTTGCCTAGGTTGGTCTGTTGATGGGTGATCACCCATTTCATGCCGAGTTTCCTCCTTGCCTCGGAAAGCACGTTAAGCTTTTGGTCCGGCTGTTAAAGGAAGTCAGTGGCCCGAAAATCTGACAACCAGTCTTACCAAGGGGTATCGTATTCCCCAGTACTAACTTTGCTGTGGCAGTCGTTGCATGTAAAATACTGGTTTTCAGCTACATCCGGTTAGACTGGAAGCCGCCCCCAATATAGTTGAGAAAAGGCTAGTCAGATGGAATGTTGATGGATTGATTATAAGGTGAAAACACGATGTTAGGGACATCGATGTGAAAGATGGACAGTAATCAAGCTCACCTGACCTATCTCTGAGATACAAATCGTTTGATTCGCCCTACCGTGACAAAAGATGGTCACGTTTCTTTTTTAGTTTGATACATCTGAAACAAAACAATGTCACATTCGCTAAAGTAACGCGATATTTGGGTTGAGTGTTTTTTTCCGACATCGGTACAGTAAGATCAAAGGTTTTAAGACTTTGACTTCATTGAATTTGGACATAAATTGCAGTAACAAGAAGAGCTGTGAATAGAATATCATATTCAACAGTGATTCGTGTGTACAAACCCTTGCCTTGTTTTAATAAAAAAATATTTTGTGTTGTTTGTGTTGGTATTTGTTTTTCGCTGTAGGTACATATTTGATTAGTTACAAATCAAACTGAAAGCGTAGCATGGAAAAATGTGTCCCAATTATTGAAAGCATAAATTTTTCATTTATTTGGTATTTGAATGTTTGGCATTGGTCAATTTGAAACGTTAGTTGAATCGAGTGATGCAAATATATATTTTTTATTATTGAAAATATATTTACTGTTCAGCGATTCATCGTTGACATACCTACTGCAAATTAAAAAAGTCACCGAAAAATGTCTCTCGCACTCGCACTTGGCCGGTTTTTGTTACACGCTGTATAAACATGTCACATTGTCAGTTATATCAAATAGACCCAAGCACCGTTCGCAAATCAGATTCAGATCAAACCCAATCGTAAGAACGAACTTAACGTAATCAAACTTCACTGGGGAGGGGTTCGATTGAAAGAGCCTTTGAAAGCCAACTCAAAATATTTTTATTGTATCGTTTGATGCTACGAAACCCTGTGTGAGTGTGAGTACGACTCCCACTTTGCCAGTTTTTGTTACACGCTGTATAAACATGTCACATTGTCAGTTATATCAAATAGACCCAAGCACCGTTCGCAAATCAGATTCAGATCAAACCCAATCGTAAGAACGAACTTAACGTAATCAAACTTCACTGGGGAGGGGTTCGATTGAAAGAGCCTTTGAAAGCCAACTCAAAATATTTTTATTGTATCGTTTGATGCTACGAAACCCTGTGTGAGTGTGAGTACGACTCCCACTTTGCCAGTTTTTGTTACACGCTGTATAAACATGTCACATTGTCAGTTATATCAAATAGACCCAAGCACCGTTCGCAAATCAGATTCAGATCAAACCCAATCGTAAGAACGAACTTAACGTAATCAAACTTCACTGGGGGAGGTGTTCGATTGAAAGAGCCTTTGAAAGCCAACTCGAGACGTGTAGTGGAGCCAACGAACTGCGAAGCATGTGTTTATTGCTAAAGAAATCAAATATTTTTCCTTTGATACTGTAGCTTCGGTTTTTCGTTGAATTTCCGTGCGATTTTGCAACGAAAAATATGCGAGCAATATTTTTCGCTGGTGTGCACCTTCGTAGCAGGGTTGCTGGGGTTTTAATATTTCTTGTTTAGGAGATAGTGTATCCAGGGGTTAGTTTATAAAAAGTTGTGTGTGTCTGATGTCCAGATACATTTGGAATAGCTAACCAACATTTTATAGCACTGAAGAGTTTTTTTTTTCGTATGGGAAATCATGAAATGACGAAGTGGAAGGGATTGTCAGACTTACTGACTAAAACCCATCCATGTTCCTTCTTTGCCCTTTGTGTTCCAGGGCCGCGGTATCTCTTTCGGACAGTCCCGCAGCATCGGCCCTTGCGGGCCCCTTCCTTTTTGCTGACATCTCTTTGAGGCGCGCGTGGAACAAGAACTCGGTGAGCACTGAAGAGTTGACGTTTACCTTTTTTATTTAAATAAAGGGTTTTATAGAATCTCGTCAGTAATTACTGAAGTAACTTGGCCAGCGACACGGTGCTTTTCAAGCAGATTCTAATGATATACAAACTGAATTACATCTTTTTGTATACAAGGATATTAAGAATAATGTTCAAGGTAAGCAGGTTGGTAGTCGACCTCAACACATTTGGAGGTCATCGTCCTTTTCTATTCATGAAAAGTATTTTCAACTTGATACAAGTTTAGTATATAAAGTACGTTAAGGGTGTTATATTCACTGAAGCGTTACTTACAGAAAAATATCGGGTTTCAAAATTCTATCCTACTAATATTTTACATACGAATGTTTGTGAGGTTGAATGGATGTTTGTTACTCTTTCACGCAAAAACTACTGAACGGATTTGGATGAAATTTTGCACACATATACTTTAGAACCTGGATTAACACATAGGATACTTATTATTCCGGTAGTATGATCCCGTAGGACAATTAACGAACTTCATGCGGGCAGAGTCGCGGGCATAAGCTAGTACACCATAATAAAATAAGCACCTGATATAAAATAATGTAGGAGCAGGTCGTTGGCTTGTGAAGGTCAATGTTCCACAGAGCTTAGATTAAGGAACTCCTAATTGATATTGGATACGATATAAGACTATTTCAGGGAACTCTTAATTACTGCTTCATTAGTATTGTGGCCGTAAGCCGACATATATTTTTTGGGTTAACTTCTTACGTCAGGCGTAGAGGTTTAAGCGTAGATGGAGTGACTTTGATCTTGGAGTTGCGGCCGTAGGTAACTCGTAACCAGTAGTTTAGGACAATTTTCATCATTATACAGCGTGTAAACGGACCCTTCACGAAGCCGTCAACCAAGCATTATGTACATCAAAATAAGTCAACCTAAGCAAAAATTATTGCTGGGAAACGACTTTTTTTTTTGGAGTGGAACATCACGTTTTACTGTAAATCTCAATGTAACGCACTCAAAACTTGGTGCTGCTGGATGCCTGTAATAGTAAACGGGTCATGGAGGTAATTAAAGTAAAGTTAAAACCCAATAACACTTTGCCCGACCTAAGAATCCAGGACCTCGTGCTCAGCAGCCGCACTTGCGACAACTGGAGCAGGATACGTGGTATTTAAAAAAAAACTTGTGAAAAAATTTGAACTTTGACGTCCAATATCTCCGTAACTAGAAGGTTCCCAGGTATGGTCTAGAAAAAAAAAATGATCGCAATGACGAGGAGAACAAACGCGTTTCGGCTTCGTTAAGGGTCTTTTTACACCCTTTATATTATATATTTTTAAACTGTGCAGAAGTTGCGAGATTCGGTGATCGATAACAACTTCCGGTTGTCCACGGCAACCGTAGTCTGGGCCTTTTGCTGCCGCATCCTGTAATTAAAACTTTTACAACATTGAAATTTGCGATAACTATGGTTGCTCCGTCTGCGAAGCGCCTTTACGCTCTATCCATCGAATACTTGATCGCTTGTAGTTGATGCTATGCTTGATCTGTGCTTGGTCAACCGATAACAATGTTAAGTTCTCGGTAAATAAAAAAATCCGGCCAAATGCGAGTTGGACTCGCACTCTGAGGGTTCCGTATAAACTTGTTAATATTTTGTTATTACATATTTTCTTCTTTACATGTGCCGTAAGACATTGCTTCTTGTCAAATTTCATGATTCTAGGTCAACGAGAAGTACTCATAAGTTTTGGTTCCCTTGTATAATCGCAAAATATGCGACATAAACGGTCATATGTTTTGATCGCGTTGACTCACAAGTTTAATTTTTTCACTGCACCAGGGAGTAGCAGACATTATTGGCAGTATTTGATATTAATTTCACACACACGCGTTCCTGAGAAAAACGGTCTTGACAGACGGACAGACGGACAACAAAGTGATCCTGCAAAGGTTCCGTTTTTGCCGACTGAGGTACGGGACCCTAACAATGTCAAAACAAATTACGAAGACATGTTGCGCACATAAAGCGAAAATTAAGTTTTTCTCTCAATACGTTCGAAACAATTCACATCGCACTTGTGTTAACTACCTGCAATGAGACAGATGGCGCTGCCTACAGCCCTTAATTGAACAATCCGTAATTATTTAATGTAAGTTCATTGAACAATTAATTGGATATCCACGTACGTGTATCGAAATAATTGTTCGATAATAATTGCAAACAGACAGTTATATTTTCACATACATTTACTTCGTTGACGCTGAGTGATTTACAGGTTAGCCTTTTCTCAAATAAGTTGGGGTTGGTTCCAGTCTAACCAGCTGTGGCTCAATACCAGTATTTTACATGGAGCGACTGCCTATCTGACCTCCACAGCCCAGATAGTACTGGGTAATACCAAGGGGTATCGACCCCTTGTTAAGACTGGTTGTCAGACTTTCGGGCCACTGACTACCTGTAATGACTGTCAAAGATCTACAAATCACAGCCGGGAACATCCGGGAATAACGTGCCTTCCGAGGCACGGCAAGCCATACCCAGGACCTCGTGCAGTTAACAGAGTATATTTTAATTAACTTTCTGATCTCGCAAGAGATGGCGTGACGAGCTGCAAAGAACCAACGATCAGTGATCCACACTAGCTTTGGATTGAAGGATTTGGAAGTCATGGGCCTTTGTCCAACAGTGGGATGACACAGGCTAATAGTAGCAGTAACGTTCTGATACTTAAACGTATTCCGAACATTGTCTAACCTGCTTTTATGGCTGTAAAGATAGAGCAGTAAAATGTTGTGCAGTGGGTATTGGATCGAGCTAAGCCGAATGAAATTGCGCGTTCGGCCAATATGTTCACGTGTAATTGTCACGTTCTTTTCGTTAAAAATATAACTGGAATTAAATAAAAAGTCGTAGGTCATATTTTGGAAGCTCAAGAACAAAAACTTCGTGAACAATTTTTATTTCATGTATCTGTTATGGACCAAGTGATTAATTGGACGTTATTTATAAAGCCCGGGCATTTTGAGAAGTGCCCAATATGAGAGGGAAATGTGATTATAACTGTTCATCATTTCAGCCAAAAGACGTCCACTGCTATACATAGGCCTCCCCCAAGTGTCGCCACATGGACCTGTCCCGTACGACTCACATCCAGCGGATCCCCGCAACCTTCACCAAGTAATCGGTCTACCTAGTAGGAGGCCTTCCAATGCAATGTCTTCCGGTTCGCGGTCGCCCACTCCAGAATTTTTCGGCCACATGGGCTATCCGTTCTGCGAGCAATGAGCCCTGCCCACTGCCACTTAAGTTAGTTAGTAGTTATAACTGTTGAAATAATTAAATTGCACGGGCATTATGTATAATGCCCTCATTTTATTACTTGGTCAGTAACATATCCATATCTTGAAACCCAAACCGGCACGAAAAACAAAAGAACATTTATTTGTTTTTATTTCAAAATTCTTCAATTTTCCGATTGCACAGTTTGCAACAGATTTTCCCTCCAATTTTTGAACAACGAACAATGTTTGAGCAAAACAGTGTTCGTTCCTTCAAAAGGAAACATCGGAAACCGTATGGCTACACACAATCTCAGGTTGCTCGGGATTTCAAGGTAAACAGAGAAAAACAGAGGAGGGAATCGAGGTTTGCATCCGTTGTAAATAACAGAGTATTGGGTAACACCCTGGGCGCTGTTGCTATCTAACTAATTCCTCTACATAAAGCATGTATTGGAAAGGTTTGGACATATACAGGGTGTAAACAGACCCTTCACGAATCCGTTAACTAAGCATTCTGTTCATCAAACTAAGTTACCCTACGCAAAAATTATTGCTGGGAAACGACTTTTTTTTTTGGGGTGTAAAATCACGTTTTACGGTAAAACTCAAAGTAACGCACTCAAAACATTGTGAAGGTGGATGCATTGAATAGTACGGGGGTCGTGGAGCTATTTAAAGTAAAGTTTCAACATTAAAACCTTGTATTTAAAAAAAAAACTTGTGAAAAAGTTGGAACTTTGACCCCCAATATCTCCGTAACTAGAAGATTCCCAGGTATGGTCTAGAACAAAAAAATGATCGCAATGACGGGGAAAACAAGTGCCTTTCGGCTTCGTTAAGGGTCTATTACACCCTTTATAAGGGTATAGTAAATACTATCAAAATAAATAAGTTGTTCATGCTGTACCTATATCCTTATTATTTGAAGTGGTCAAGTTTGTTTTGTAAAATACCCCTGTTTAAGTTAAATTCTTACGCAATCTTTCACTAAATATAGGAAGTTTCAACCAAATCTAAAGTATACAATCATACACATCACGGTTGCGTTAGTAGTTGTAGTTGGAGATACGAATTGACTATGAAATATCGATAGAAATAGAAAACATCTTTATTCGTCACAAACCATATAATAAATTGTGGTTAAACTATAAATAGGCCTACAAACTGAAAGTATATTGATACATAGCTTTTCATTTTCATCAAACACTTGTAGAGCACAGTTAATTAATAATAATAAAATAAATAGAATAATAGTTGGTAATGAATTGATTAGCTTAACCAACATACTTTTCCTCAGTAAAAACCTATGCAGCAAGCAAATCCGTGCAATTTTTAAGGATCGGCAGTCGACCATTGTGGTGTAACGTGTAATATATATACATATGTTTACTTATTTATTGTATGCCCGGTTTATGTAACTTTTTGTATATTGTGCATCATATTATAACTGTTATTTTAGTTTACATCTTATGACATATGTCTCTCTAGTTACTTTTTATTTTTTATCTGTGGAAAACGTGTGTGTGTAGTGGGTAGCATATGTATTATTGTTTCGTATGTAATCCTTATTATAAACCTGTAATATGTTACTGTTTGTTTTTCCTAAATAAATAAATAAAGATTTGGATGAAGCTGCACAGATAGATCATTTCCTGAATAAACAATTTATTACTTTTAATCCGGGTACGAATGTGAAATAGTTTCTCCACAAAGTAAACCACAGGCAACAGCCGGTAAACCATAATACCACCTTTTATAAGACGATTAACAAAACATGAAAGACTGTCAGTGGAAATGTCGGAAGCTGACGCCAAAGACCGCCATAAAGTCAAACCAATCTTATTGGTTACGTCCTTTGTAGCCTCGCAACTGATGCGAGTGTATGACGAGATAGATTAAAAAGAGTGGACGACTCAAAAGGAGTACAATACAGGTATGTATGTGTGGTTTGTCTTACCAAGGGGTATCGTATTACCTAGTACTAACTGGATTGTGGACGTCAGATAGGCAGCCGCTCCATGTAAAATACTATTCAGCTGCATCCGGTTAGAGTGGAAGCCGACCCTAACATAGTTGGGAAAAGGCTAGGCAGATGATGATGTATGTTGTCAGGAGTGCAGAAACGGACATAGGGTACCTTTCATCCCGAAAAAAAATACTGTTCCCGAGGAAAATAACAATAACGTTCTTATGATAATAGATGGCGCCACGTGTCTTACGAATCATGATTGAATTATACTATTACAAGCCGAGTACAACCCGCATTGATTGTCAAATTCTAAATTAACGCGAGCGGAGCCGCGGGCAAAAGATAGTTAAACATAAATAAATCTCAGCCAATCAGCACAAGCTACAACGTCATATTCACTGAAAACCAACGCCATACCGAATCTATTAATTAAGGAATAAGGGAGCCTTATCACCGACTATCGGATATGAGCCGCTGACAGAATTCCGATTTCCGATTTGAGCCTTTCAAAGCCAGACGAAAGCCAGAGAATGTGATTTATAATCTACTAGCTTTTGCCCGCGGCTTCGCTTGCGTTAATTCAGAATGTGACAATTAATTCGGGTTATACTATGCTTGAAATTCAATCATGATTCGAAAGACACGTGGCGCCATCTATAAGAACGTTATTGTTATTTTCCTCGGGAACAGTACTTTTTTTCGGGATGAAAGGTACCCTATGACCATCTCTGTACACCTGACAAAGTAGATGCAAAATTTCAGGATGATCAGTTCTGTAGTTTAGGCGGGAAAAGGTAACAAACAAACAAACTTACTTTCGCATTTATAAGATTAGGAAGTTAGGATACTTACTTACCAATGGAAAGTTCAATTCGCAGTGGCGATGACATATAGAAAGGGGCTTCTTCAGGGGCAAGTTAGAAGCTCAAAAGTCTGACAACCAGTCTTTTAGGGACTGGGTTGTGGAGATCAGATAGACATTTGCTTCATGTAAAATACTGGTTTCATACTGCATCCAGTTAGGTAAGATGTCGATCAATATTTATTTGGGAAAAAGGGAAATGATAGGTAGAGCTGATCAGGTTTTAGAGGCATGATAATTTATACCTTATAGACTTGTATATAAGGTGAGGTCTCCTCTAAGTGAACACTGGTTGTTTGTGCATTTTGTTAATGATTAAAGCAATCTAGAGTGTAAGATCAAGGTTGATTCGATATGTACTTTCGATTCTTTCTCAGAACATCTTATTCCTACCTACCTTAAACATACGATTCATTTTATACCTTCAAAGGAAATTCTAAGACTTCCATAAATAAAACTTTCATAATAATATACACACACTTGCCTTTTCCATTAAATTGTTCATTTTCTTGGAAAACGAAACCGCCAAGTCGAGAAATAATGTTGCTTGATATACCTACCGAAAAATAATTTTCTATATTCACGCGTCTATCAGATTATGCAAAAAGGTTAAGGGGTAGTCATTTAAATTAATCACTCAAGGGGGAAGGTTCAACCTTGTACTCTGGAATTTCTGCATCTGTTAATGTCATATTTGTGTCTTGCTCCACCCTCTATACGGATGCCGTCTATGGGTGCCTAGTACCTAATGAGGGTGGTAAATTAAGGATTAACCCCTGACCTACAAACGTAAAGCTGCGTCTATGCTAGGCCGAACACGAGCAGAGCACAAGCGGAACATAAATTCCCTTGGCGGGAGTGCTCGGTCGTGGCTTTTTTTTTCGGATTGCAAATCATCAAATGACCCCCCGCTCTGGGCGGAGTGGAAGGGAGTGTCAGACTTTTACTGACTAAAACCCATCCATGTTCCTTCTTTGCCCTTTGTGTTCCAGGGCCGCGGTATCTCTTTCGAACAGCCCTCGGTCACGGCTTCTAAGTCCGTCTACGCTGAGCGAATTCGTGCTCCGTTCGTGTTCGGCTCGCCTAGCGTAGACGCAGCCTTACAGCTTAGCACGAACATTGGCTAAGAGTTAGGGCCGGACTCCACCTGAGCGGAAACGAGACGCGAAGAGAGATGTGTTGTAAACCACCGATAGAATTTCGTTATTTACACTTCTCGTCGCTTAGCTTTAGTGGCGGTTGAGAGAGAGGAGAGGAGATACCTCGTAAATTGTTTAGGCCATCGGAGACGAAAAGAGATGTGAGTAGCGTGTGGTGAGCGGTGTGCTATGAGCCGCGTACGACGAGCGGTGTGCTGTGAGCGGTGTGCTATGTGCGGCGTGCGGTGTGCTATGAGCCGCGTGCAGTGAGCGGTGTGCTATGTGCGGCTTGCGGTGTGCTATGAGCCGCGTACGGTAAGCGGTGTGCTGTGAGTGGCGTACCACTTTGCACATCTCTGCTCGTCTCCGTTTTGATGGAGCCCGGATCTTATTCCTGTTACTGTCGCACAAGTGTCAAACTACGAGTGCAAGACAGAAACGGAAACATGTTACAGCCAAAGCACGCGCTAGGAGATCTCGGCGTAAGAAAACAGGCAGCCATGATTCCTTTGCTATGCTTGCCAAATGTAGTAAGTAATAATATATCATCTTTAATCGTTCATTATGACGGTTCTTAGCAGGTTCATGACCTATGATAATGAGAAAAGAGATTCTCTCTTTTCAGTGGTATTTTCCAGGGATTACAAATACTCTATTCTACGCCATCTTTGATCTGAATTTCTTATTACTTGATTTGGCTTTTTGATGGTGAACATAACATAAGATCACGCCTATAATCCCCGAAGGGTTAGGCAGAGGTGTACTTATTGTAATAGTACACCCACATTTCGCCAGTTATGTTTAAGTCCCACGGCATCTTTGACCTAAATTTATAATTACTTGACTTGGCTTTTAAGTGCTGAAATTGAACTAAATCCGGCTTTTGTGTACGTCAAACTTGAACGCGAAGCACTTAGGTATTGGACAACAAAGCTTTGAAAACTAACACACAGAGATAGTCCATTTGCTAATTAGTCTTGCAAATTAGTCTCGTCCAGTTCCCAGAAATTTATAACCGTGGCCAAAGTATTTGTTTCGTTGCGCTCTTCTCTAGAATGCTGTATGATTTGCAAAAGAATAAAAAGAAAAAAGAATTTGAACTGATATGATCACTAACTACTTCTAGCAATTTTTAGTGGTCAATGTTTACGTTTCAAGGATGTTCAGAATAAACACTTCAAAAGATGCGAAATTGACCCCTTAGTTTGGGAAAAGCAGGCACAAAATTGGCCCGAGTGGAGACGTCGCCGTCGTGTGCATCGGCAGGTCAACGTCTTCGAAGAGAGAATAAGGTTGCAGCCAGACTTAAAGCGTGATAACCTTAAAACTCGGCCACCTGCAGCTATACCCTAAAATTTCATCAATGGTGTTCTGACATGTCCGCTTTGTGTTCGGAGTTTATCAGCCAAAGTTGGGTATGCTAACCACTTGAGAACACATGATAGCGCAGCACACCAAAGCTCTCGACAACCTCCCTAGAAAGCCATCGAATGCAGTCGCTGTGGCCGAAATCGGCTAAATGGCATCGTCATCATCACTTCTAGCACTCAAAACTGAATTATCTGTTACTAGGTTAAATGCAAGAATACCATATTTAAAGCTCGTTATGTAGGTTAGTAGATTAAAAACTTACATAAACATTCTCATTCAAATAAGTACCTAATTTAATAGAATGTAAAGTTCCATAGGTATATCTTTCTTCCCATTTACTACACTATTTTTTTATTGCGAGTCTTGTATTTATATATATATAGGGTGACTGGTAATTAATGAACGATACTTAACACGTGATTGTGCTCATGATAACAAACAACTTTCCCAGAGAAACATTTTTTTATACTCATTCTCTTTTATCACAATAAAACTTACGAAGCAGCTTGCGACCCGCGCGGGTTCTCTGCCTACCCACTGTTGCACGGTACGATAGTGATGAGACAGAACGGCGTCAAGCGGCTAACAGCTGATAGGTGAAAGGAGCGCGCTCCATTTTCATACGGCCGTTGTGTTATTGTGATAAAAGTGAATGAGTATGAAAAAAGTCTTTGGGAAATTTGTTTGTTATCATGAGTACAATTACGTGTTTAAGTATCGGTCACTAATTATCAGTCACCCTATAAAGGGTGTAAAAAGACCTTAACGAAGCCGAAAGGCACTTGTTCTCCCCGTCATTGCGATAATTTTTTGTTCTGGACCATACCTGGGAACCAGGTCAAAGTTCCAATTTTTTCACAAGTTTTTTTTTTTAAAACCCCTTTTTAAGGTTTTAACTTTACTTTAATTAACTCCATGACCCGTTTACTATTCAAAGCATCCATCAGCACTAAGTTTTGAGTGCGTAACATTGAGTTTTACCGTAAAACGTCTTTAAGTCGTTTCCCAGCAATAATTTTTGCGTAGGGCTACTTAGTTTGATGTACAGAATGCTTCGTTGACGGCTTCGTGAAGGGTCCGTTTACACCCTGTATATGCATCTATCTTTTATGAAGCTTTTCAGCCGCCTTTACATAATTCATGTTTTTTCTTAATTTGTTTTATAATTCAACACCCACGTCAGAACTTTAAAAGCCAAAGTTTAGCTTTTCAGACTTCGTCATGAATAGAATCTGAACAAATAGTTTTAATTAAACAAAACATATGGGTAGGTAAGTACAGTTCGCTATTCGCAGTTCTGACAGCGTAAGAGTTAGTGAATTTGAAATACGATGAATTATTTAGTTTCAACCAAGACTGTGGCTTGCTTTCCAGAATGATGAAGTACGACATGAGTTGAGGAGATTATTGAACTGGAAGTAGGTAATTCATGACGTAAGAATAGCAGAAGAAAATCAAATTGATTCTGGTTTTTCTTCACCGTATTGAAGATTTTTTTATTTGTGTGGATGAGCTTCGACAAAAACTCGGCCACATGTAATAAAAAAGTCACTAAGAAAAACTAGATAATATAATTATGTTTCTATGGTAGGTACACAATTATCCTGTATTTTGTTCATTGCTGAATTTACGTTACATCTACGTTTAATTATCATAACATAACATCACGTCAGTAATCCCCGAAGGGTAAAGCAGAGGTGTACCTAATAGTACACCCACAATTCGCCAGTTATGTTTAAGTCCCATGTAATAGAGGGCGAGCCTATTGCCATCAACTGGGCACAGATCTAGACTCTGTAGCTGCTACTGAGAAATTCCTGCTGGAAAAACCCAATAACAATTTGCCCGACCCGGGAAACGAACCCAGAACCTCATGCTCAGCAGTCTTGTTTTTCAAATCTCTGCCAATAACAAAGTTGCTTAGCAATAATGGAAAACCCGTAACCGTGCAATAGAAAACACGGAAAAAGTTGCGTTAAATTGCATCGAGGAAGTTACGAATAAATTACAAGAGTCAGTAACTTCACGACATGGTGTATAGGCATGTACTAACGATGTTGAAACTGAAACCTCCTTCTCAAAAATCAACACAATTAAAAGTTTCAGAGCACGACGAGAAAAATCTGACTACATTTACGAAATTCACAAATATTTCAATCGAAATACAGTGAAATTTACCCAAGATTGTGGGAAAAACACGATCTCTGTAGAGATTTCTACTGAGACGTGTTTGTACCAACTTTCAAGGCAGACGGTAAAACAAAACATGTTACATGCGAACTTTCTTAGTAATGTAAAACAATTTCGTTTCAGTCTAGTAGTTTTCATGAAATAACAAAAGTTACGCATTCAATCTTATAAATACATCTTGGAAAACCTTTATTTTCCTTACGTTATTCCACATAGTGATTGTGGGAATTGGTTTTAATTAGCTCTGTACTGTAGATGTATGAATGACCGATATTAGAACACCATAAAATATCCCTTGGTTGCGCCTCTGCGCAGTTTTGCCGCGTTGATTCTCGCTGAAACATCTACGAGTGTCAGTCGCCCGCGCGTTCCCGTTGACGTCGCACGCGTCCCGTACCCCGTCACACTGGATGAATCAACCGCGTATTTTACGTGAACGTATTTTAAACTTCAGTGCAAAAATGTGAAACTTTAAATACGTGATTTGTTTGAAAATGTGCCCCGTTGATTAGTGCGGTGTGATTCCCCATGAATTTTGGTTTTGAATGGAAATTAATTAAAGACTGGCTGGATTTCCGTAATTTATTTCTGTGGTGAAAGGTACGTTGATTGTGTATTAAGCGAATATTTGGTTAATATATTAGCGTTAGTTACAATGTAACTAATTTTAGAATAAATTAAATTCTCCCGTCTTCTTTCTTTATCGTGTGGTTAGTTCGTAACCTGGTGTCAGAGTTTTTATGCCGCCCATGGGTCTCTGACTTGGTTTTACATGCCGTCAAGAAATATCTCTCAGGCATGCTGGTTTCCTCACGATGTTTTCCTTCACCGAAAAGCAAGTGATAATTATACTATACGCACATGAATCCGAAAAATCAGAGGAATTCTCCCGTTGTAACTGAGCTTATCTGACGGTATCTAATCCTAAACGTAAGGGACTGAGGCGCCCCTTCCCTTTGAACCAAAGAGATCCGAGCTATTTTTAGGAAATTAAATCTGGTCACTGCAAATGATATTTCGTGGAAATTATGAAAGCAATCAGTCAAATCTAAAATAAGATAATGAGGTCGGAGATTTCTTTAAAGTTATCTTCTGCAAAATAATTATTTTTGAGGCTAAATTAAGATTAACGTGAACTTAAATTTATATAAAACCATGTGATCATAATTACGTTAATAGCTCAACCTCGCATATATTCCTATTTATAATTCTCAACAAATTTGGACCTTTTCAAGAATTCCGGTCCGCTTGAACGCACAATTGTTCGGTCAGAGTCGAGGCTAAAAATTTTGCGTAACTTGTCAGCCGTGTTAAATTGGCGGATACATAAAACGTAGCTTTATTTACATGCAAATACACACGTAGAAGCTCGTTCAATGTTTTATCTGGCGTATTTTTTGTGAGAAAATAATGTTCTATTTTAGTTCGTCGCGCAATACTGACGAGCTTGCTCCGGGGTGGGTGTTAACTTGAATTGGATTTTAGGATTCGAGGTGTTGCTTGAGAATATTATTCAAATATTATATCGTTTTAAAAAGCATAATATGTCGAAAATTTAGATTTTAGAACGATTTGAACGTTTATGTTCGATTTACAAATCTTGACTCTGAACTAGATTTGAGAAGTATTGAAAACTTTGAATCGAATTTATTTATAGACATTTTTATTTATTTATTTATCTAGATTTATTTTGATTCGATTGAAGATCCATTTAAAACTTTCGAATCGATATTCCTGAATCGTTTAGACTTGATGGATTTTTTGAGTTGTCTAAGAAGGTTTGAGTTTAAGTTTAATGAAAAAATTACACTTTTCTTTTTTGAGCTTTTACTTCATTAACTACCAGGTAATGATTAACTCTCTTGATGAAAAACGAGTTTGAAAATGCGGATACTAATTGCTGTACCTAGGTGCTGGGTACAGCAATTAGTACGGGAAATGTCGTTTACGGCCATGACGCTGAGCGAGGGTTTTAATAAATCGCTTTAATCTGAACTCTTAAGATACCGTTCAAACATGATAATTATGAAAAAAAAAGGATTGGTAGAGCCGGATAGATGACTTGGTGGGGCAAATAGGAATACTAAAATGACGGCAGATAGAAGAAATATAGAAAAAGAAAGCATACTGCGCAAAAATAAATATAATTATTTGAGTGAGATAAGTTCAGGAGTTTCATGATGATGATACGTTATGGTAGACTAGCTTATGCCCGTGGCTTCGCCCTCGTGGAGTTCGTTAATGTCCCACGGGATCGTACTACCGGGATAAAAAGTATCCTATGTGTTAATCCAGGTTATAAACTATCTGTGTGCCAAATTTCATTCAAATCCGGTCAGTAGTTTTTGCGTAAAAGATCCTCACAAACTTTCGTATTTATAATATTAGTAGGATAGTGGGATTGAATGTTGGTTTTGTCGTTCCTACTGCCATTTATGTTATACAACAAGTTGACACGAAAAACACAGTTACGCATGTGTTTTCAGTCTATCTAGGAAAAAATATACCTATAACATTCCCACAGCTACGAGACAGGTCTCCTCTCTTCGAGAGGGAGAGGGCCCGGTGCGGGTTGTACGATGTCACATGCTTGTGTCATGTCTTGAATTTTGGTTCTTATCTAGGAGTGAAAAATTACATTTAAAAACTTCATAAAAAACATATTTTGTGCATGTACTATTATTGCAATAGATTCGTGTTAGAAACTGAACTTTTCATTAAACCCGTTCCACAAATTGCTTAAAGACTGAAGTCATCATGGCTATCTAGCCTTTTCCCCATTATGTTGGGGCCAGCTTTCCATCGCAACAAACGCATCTAAATACCAGTATTGTAAATGGAGTGGTTGCCTATCCCCCAAAACCGATTTTCTGGGTGAGGCCCAGTCCCAAGACTGACTGTCAGATTTAAGAGCTACTAGCTACCACTTTCAAATATCTACAAATGACAACCGGGACCATCAACTTTCATAAACGCTTTGAAGAAAAAACCGATTTAAAAAGGATAAAACAAGATCAAAAGATAATTAAAATAATGGCGAAATCTTTGAACTCGTCTCAACTCGAGTTGTTTTTCACAACTGACATTTAGAATGTCTTAAAGTATATTCTTCATTACAGCAAAGAAGTGAAAATTTTATCCAATTGTTTTATCTTCACTTATATTTTTATTTGAGCGACACAATAAAAGTCAGCGTCACCTGAAAGAAGTTATTCCTCTGTTTTATTTCACTTTTTACTACTCTCTTATAATTTCATTTCACACGAGTGTGCAGGGCTGTCTCGTCATGAAAATTATCTGCTATCTTACGAGACAGGCGAGATAGGAGAGCAAGAATGATATACTTCTTATAAGCGTTGTATGGAATTATTTATTTGGAAGGATAAGCAGTATGCAATAATAACTTATATTTAAAACACTGTTCTAAGCTTGCGCGGTTTAAAACTAAACTTTTACTGTCACTTACGGGATATTTTCCGTGATTGTTCATAATTTATATCGGGAGCTCAAAATTATGAACAATCACGGAAGATATCTCGTAAGTGACAGTATAAGTTTAACTTATATTTTTATATTGAAAACTAGCTAATGCCCGCGGCATTGCCCGCGTAGAGTTCGGTAATTGTCTTACGGGACCGTACTACCGGAATAAAAAATATCCTTTGTGTTAATCCAGGTTATAAACTGATACTGATAGTGCTAGCCTGTGTCATCCCACTGCTGGGCAAAGGCCTCTCTCCATGACTATGGATGGTTATAAACTATCGATGTATTAAATATAACACTCTTACATGACAATTGAAAGATATAAGTAAACTGGTTGTCAGTATCAGTGCTGTATACGGGGTGTTTAATAAGGACCGACAATTTTTTTAAGGAAATGTGGGTGTCATTTGAAATTGGTTAAATTTTAAAATTGTTTTTCAATTACCTTAACGTTTAAGGCACAGGCTTTGTGGGTGAAAACCAAGGTTATCCAAAATGTTGTTCCGTGATCCAAACAACCTATATTGTATACGAATTTTCAGGAAAACGACCATAGGGAGCTCGTGAACGCGATAACGACTGCGACTTGTCGCATTACTGGCCGCTATCTTGAACACTGGTAGGAAGGCCTGTTATGCGACCAAACGTCCTTCCTGGTCGAAGGTTCTGAGGCCAAAACTCGTGGTCGAGGCCGCGATGTGCACGAGATCCCTAATAGCGAACATTGTGAAAAGAAAGAAAGAAAGCTCCGGATATTCAAACCGCGATCATGGCATGGGCATGAAATATCGGGAGCTCAAAATTATGACAATCACGGAAGATATCCCGTAAGTGACAGTATAAGTCTTAACTTATACTGTCACTTACGTGATATCTTCCGCGATTCCGTTTCCGTTCTGATTGTTCATAATTTTCCACTTATAGACAATTATTCTGCTATCAGCCTGGTATCATAATATTAAGTTTTTGTTTTACGCCTTGGCAACCTTTGCCCCCCGAAACCCTTGATAACCTATCATGTTATTGTCATAATATTGTCACCACTCTGACAGTGGTGACAATATTATATGAGGAAATAACTCAAGTATATTACCCTCACATCCTCATCATTTACGATAAACGACAGGTTTTGGCAGACATTGTGCTCATAATAAACGATATCAATACAGTGAGAAAACTCTATTATTCACACTGTTTAGAATTGAGTCATAGAACTATTAAAGTATCAGTAACTAGCTTCCTAAATCGTCCCTTTGCCGAAAATTTGATCGTTGCAAAGTTATTGCTTCAGATTGGGAGACGTAATAATTGAACTAACTTGCAAATGAGGTCCATAGTTATGTACTTGCGTTTACAATGTTAATGAGGCTCTTTGATAAATATTCTAAGACGAGCCGATTGAACTTTCCGATGTTCAATCTAGATAAAAGGCATATTACCCAACAATTCACTTCAGTTGATTCACTCAAAACGTTGGCTCCAGGGTGACAAATAAAAAGAACTTTACACTCATTTGTTTTTCGATGTCCAATCACTTAAAAGCTTTGGGAACAATACTTCTGAATTAAACAATCTGTAACTGGATCGAGATATATCTGGAGCATCGAGTTTAATCGTGGATTTGTTCACTGAAGTGTGGTTAAGTTACTGTCAATCGGGCTTGTAATTGGATGGGTGGTTTGTGGTTTCCCGTCTTATTACGTGGGTGAAGATTTCTCATTTTCTCCACTTTATAGCGTTAATATATTTTCTTCGAACTAAGTTATTGCGCAATTCGTGACACTTGAAATAAAACGAAGCTAATAAATAAGTCAGTTATCAATTGATCCATGACATTGAGATTTGAATCTGACTAAAATAATTTATTTGCTACGCCTGAAAATTTCCAAATTAAACTTATTACCAGAGACACTAGACCTTTACCTGCTTTGAATACTAAATAATGAATAAAGACATCGCTTTAGAAAATTTCGACATCGTGAAGCCTTAGCTATACAGGGAGTAAGGGACAGCCCTCCACAAACTGACAGGGTGCATTCAGCTCCATACTTTTTTTTTTTTTTAAATTACTATTCCTTTATTTCATTCCCAGTGTATAAAATTACATGCCCTGTGCGCAGCACTCCATTTATGTAAATAATAAGGCTAAAATCAATCCAACAATGGATGTTTAAATACTCTAACGAACGAGCCTAGCTACAGAGTTCATTGAACTCGTCGTCGCACTTGCCGTTCGCTACGTGCCTTTTGCCACGGTAACGATACATTGCGTTTGAGGAAATAAAACAAATTAAATTTATTGGATTCCCATAACATTCCTAAAATAATTTCTTGTACTGTTCATCTTAGTATGTTATACTGAATTCAACATTCACCCCCTCAGTTTGTGGAGGGCTGTCCCTTACACCCTATATAATTCTTTCAAAGGCTGAAGTCAAGTCTATTAATGCGTAGAAATTGAAAATAAGCTTAATAAAATCAGACAAAAGCGTTTGTTTGATATTTGGCAGGGAGGTGTTTGGTATAATCAGTACCTCTGTAGAATGATCAAAGGGTCGCTCGTTTAGAGTACCTACTTGTGGCACCTGCTTGGAGAATCCAATCAGATGAAACAAATATTGATCACTGACGGAGACTGAACCGGCATCGTTTTCCAAGCAGTCATCGGTCATTGGAAATTCATTGTGCTAAGACAATGAACTTACAATGACCGATGACCTCTTGGAAAACCTTCCTCTCGTCTTTCCATCAATGTCGTCTCTCTGTCTTTATTATAGCTTGAGAGTTATTCATCCAATTCGCGATGTTATTGTTTTTTTTTATGCACTAGCTTTTGCCCGCGGCTTCGCTCGCATTAATTTAGAATTTGACAATAAATTCGGGTTGTACTCTGCTTCTAATAATATAATTTAATCATTATTCGAAAGACACGTGGCGCCATCTATTATAATAACAACTTTATTATTGTTTTTTCGGGAATAGTGCATTTTTCGGGATGAAAAGTACCTTATGTCCGTTTCTGTACACCTGACAATGTATATGCACAATTTCGGGATGATCGGTTCTGTGGTTTAGGCGAGAAAAGGTAACAAACAAACAAACTTACTTTCGCGTTTATAATATTAGTTAGGAATTAGTATACCTTGCTTTCGGAGTCCGGAAATTATCTAAAATTTAGATAATTTACGTATCATTTAGATTCTAAATGATACGTACTAACCAAACCTGACCTGACCCAGGTCATGGGCAAAGCCGACAAATATATTCACACAATTAGGACCCATTAATATGAATGATAATATTTATCCATGGTGCTAGGTAACTGGGCTAAGGCAGAGCAGAGGAGCTCGTGGCTAAATAATTACAGCCGCCCGGGTCGATCTTAAGGTTAAACCGAGCTTGCCTAGGTTGGTCCGTGGATAGGTGACCGCCTATTACATATCGAGTTTCCTATGTGTCTCGGAAACCACGTTAAGCCGTTGGTCCAGGATATAAAAATAAATTAGCATACTTATAGCATTCACGAATAATGTAGCTTTCTACCAGTAATTTTTTTTTAGAATTGGATCATTGGTTCCGGAGATTACTCCCTGCATACAAACTTATAAAGGGTGTAAAAAGACCCTTAACGAAAACGAAAACCACATATACTGCCCATCATTGGGATCATTTTTTTGTTCTGGACCATACCTGGGAACCTTCTAGTTACGGAGATATTGGGGGTCAAAGTTCCAATTTTTTCACAAGTTTTTTTTTAAATACTACTTTTTAAGGTTCTAACTTTACTCCAATTACCTCTATGGTCCGTTTACTATTCAAAGCATCCATCAGCAATAAGTTTTGAGCGCATTATATTGAGTTTTACCGTAAAATGTGATTTTTGACCCCAAAAAAAAAATTTCGTTTCCCAGCAAAAATTTTTGCGTAAAGTTACTTAGTTTGATGTACAGAATGCTTGGTTGACGGCTTGGTGAAGGGTCTGTTTACACCCCGTATATCTTTATAAGATTAGAATAGATGAATGTTTTTGGCAACATTTTGATTCTGTGGTCAATGTCTATTAGTCTAAAAGTATGGTAGTACATTTACTACAAATCTCCCCTTATCTAGATTAGGTTTTGCTAAGTCAGATAGCATATGCCACACTCTAGAATTGTAAGTATATATGTATCTTATACTCGAGTGTTCCTTATGGAAGCTAAATTGGCAACGTTTCTGACAAGAGTGGGTGTTGGAGTAATATATGTTGTTTTGCCATGTTATGTAGTTCAGTAGTGTGAAGGAAGCGGTTTTCGTGACGTGAAATATAAACGGTTTTGGGAGCAATGCCTATCGTCTATGTTAGCTGGCAGGTTGTTGAACTTTTAAATTGACTCATTGTGTGGAAAATAGACTGCGTGGTCTTGAAAAAAACCGGCTAAAGTGCTAGTTGGACTCGCGCATCGAGGGTTCCGTTTAAACTTTAGGTAGGTATTTTGTTATTAAACTATAAAGGGTGTAAAAAAACCCTTAACGAAGCCGAAAGGTATTTGTTCTCCCCGTCATTGCGATCATTTTTTTGTTCTAGACCATACCTGGGAACCTTCTAGTTACGGAGATATTGGGGGTCAAAGTTCCAACTTTTTCACATGTTTTTTTTTTAAATACCTGTTTCTAATGTAATATTTTTATCCATCCTTCAGCACAATGTTTTGAGTGCGTTACATTGAGTCCTACCGTAAAACGTGATTTTTCACCCCAAAAAAAAAAGTCGTTTCCCAGCAATAATTTTTGCGTAGAGTTACTTAGTTTGATGTACAGAATGCTTGGTTAACGGATTCGTGAAGGGTCTGTTTACACTCTGTATATTAACGGTTTTGAGATTATTTCCTTTACATTTCCTTCTTGTCAAATTTCATAGTTCTAGGTCAACGGAAAGTAGCCTATATATTTTGATTCCCTTGAGAGTGTCAAAATATACGTTTTTTGCGGCATAAATCTTTTTTTACGTTAACTTAGAAATTTGATTTTTTTACAGCTTCAAGTGTTTTTAGACCTGAGTATATTATGGTTTCAATTTCAACTCGATACCTCCACGTGTTGTTGAGATAAACCCCCCCTTAATACAAGAGACTTAAACATGACTCTCAAAATGTATGTGTGCTATCCATTTGAAGAAAAAATACGTGATGTTATGTAATGTAAAACCCTTTAAATCCATCAATCTTACTAGTAAGTATGATCAATATAAATAATACATTGTAGTACACAATATCTTGCCAAGTACACTTGCAGCGGCAATAAGGTTTATTTAAACTCTCCATCGTACGATCCGAGAATCAATGCCTCAGCCATATTTCATGAGTACGCTGGCTTTTAACGTTTCGCTAGATTTTATGGATCAGAAACTATAAATTTCAATGAAGCTGGTTTAAAGGATTATTCTACAATTTGTAGAATGGTTATAGAGGACACTGACCTGAAGTTATGAATGGATTTAGCTAATGAAATTGAACGCGATCAACAAACGCATCTATAGTTGCTGCCAGTTAAGATCGCAATAGCGGTCATTGACCCACCTACATTCATTAAAGTTCTTAACTTTGAAATCCAAAAGTAAGCCTGTTGATGTCTTGAATCGTCATCTATCGTGACCTTCAACATTTTTCTAATGAAAAACGATACATGGTTCATTTGTTTTGGTTCGTACGAAGAGATATTATGGAAAGAGCAATGATCGCTATTGCGATCTTAACTGGCAACGACTATAGGTAGACTCATAGGCTACTCTATTAATATGGCCACCAAACCAATTATGCTGGCACTTCACATGGCGTATTTGTCAAATTTTTTGAAATATTGGATGAAAACAAAATGTTTTGATGCCTATTGCGATTAAGTTCACATTGTTTTAACGATAGAAGGCGAATATTCGCCCAGATCTGCCAAGACTTTTTTGTTATAACTGTAATAATTATTAATTAATTTCATTAATTTATTAGGACAACCAGGATCCATTGGGTTAGTAACAATATTCTTAACCTATGTTAGTACTTAACTAAAAACACAGACAGTGTAGGTACAGGTAATGGTGGCACCATTACAGTTATAAACCAAAAAGTAGACGTTTTACATAGTGTGACACAATAGCGATCTTTTCAAGACAACCTTTGGAAGGATTTAAATCGCGTTCAAAAATTGTCCTTGTCAATATTTCGTTTGTGATATTCCGCAAGAATTTAAAAGAACAGCTCTTCGCTAAATAATAACAGACGCTCGGGTCGAACTTCAGGTTAAGCCGCGCTTGCTTAAGTTGGTTGGTTGGATGGGGACCACTAGTTACATACCGAGTTTCCTTCGTGCTTCGGAAAACACGTTTACCCGTTGGTCCCGGCTGTCATTTGTACATTTTTGACAGTGGTTACAAGTAATCAGGCAGGCCCGAAAGTCTGACAATCAGTCTTACCAAGGGGTATCATATTACCCAGTACTAACTGATTTGTGGAGGTCAGACAGGCAGCCGCTCCATGTAAAATACTGGTATTCAGCTGCATCCGGTTAGACTGAAAGCCGACCCCAACATAGTTGGGAAAAGGCTTGGCAGAAGATGTTATTCCGCAAGAATTATGAGGCAGCTCTTAAACGCGTTTTCGTCGTGCTGATCACATTCCGCTTCTTTGGTGAAATTCGCATCTAGTTACTAAACATGCATCCGGATAAGTAATATGGAGAAAAACATTGTGAATCAGAAGACTTTTCTAGATAACAAAATAAATTAGTTTCTTTAAAGAACGAACTATATGAATTTAATCCAGCAAATTACTAATGGAATAAAAGCAGCATACCTTTCCATTAGAATTCAATTTCAAATATGCAAACAAAAATACAGATGTCAATATTAATAAAAATGAGCGCTATATCTGGCTGTCAACGGCGTACAAATATTCTAATTATAATTTCTTCTGAGTAATTGAGAGAAACTTCATTATTAAAATGAATGTTCTGCAAATAAAATTTAAGTTCAAACAGGAAATGAAAGTGTTTTTCAGAAATACGAGTATACTCTTAGGTATAATTTTATTTGTTGATCAAGTTTCAACGAAACAGCTTGACAGTTTTGTAGAATTCGCTAGTTAGCAGTATTTGTTTTTGTTTTCGTTTAAGGTGCCTCGTTGGTCTAGTGGTCGCAAGTGCATTCTGGGTATGAGGTCTTGGGTTCGATTATTATTGTGCTCACATATAGAAGAATAGAATAAGAATAAAATTTATTAAGCCATTGTTACAAACATTTTCTTAATCTAACTTAGAGCTATGATGTAATCGTAACAAGTTAAACTTTAACATAGTAATTAGAAAGCAGAGGTCCCCAAACTAGGCTGCGCCTGTATCTTGGGGGCCGGAAGAAGAAGAAGAAGCAACAATATTGTACCCAAGACTATGTAATATAATATATAACTTGATTTGAAAAGAGTGTCCATGGAGTTCCTTGCCCATTCTTCTCCATGAGATCTGCTATTTTCGAATGGGCAACTACAGTCCATTCACAGTTATTATGCCTGTGGCGGGACTGTAGGTAGCTTGTTTTTGACTTTGCAAAAGTGCCTGTCAGGGGTCTATTTGAAATAAATGCTTTGAGTTTGAGTTTGATTCCCGTATCGGGCAAACTGTTATTGAGTTTGTCTATCGCGACTTACTTATTAACAGCTACGGAGTCTGGATTTGTGCCCCGTTGATGGCAATACGAGTAGTCTCTCCTCTTATAACATGGGGCTGAAACATAATTGGCGAAATGTAAGTGCAACTCTGCCTAAAACCTTGGGGATTACAGGCGTGATTATATTATTATGTTTTGTTTGAGTGTGAATCAATACTACGTATAATCTTTCTGATATTTCATTTCGATTTAATAACAAAGTATTCCTCATATGGTCGACGTTCGGTACGATCGGCTTAATATGAATAGGAGAATTCATATTATAAGAAACATATTGTTTGTACGTTTGTTCTCTTCTTTTTTCAATGAGATATTCTTTTTATTATTTTAATTTTTTAGTAAGCTATAAATTAATTTATAGAACAAATTTCGAACTGGCTTTCGTTCTCACAGCACATCAGTATAACTTTAAAAATAAATCGAAATCATAAAATACTGGCAACTTATTTAGTTTTTTCTTTAACGAAAACTGTATTTGTCAAACTAACAAAATCTACAACAAACACACTCATTCTTTTATACGCTACATTCATTCTGGATCCAGTTAAGTTTATTTCAAAAACTTCTTTTTATCCTACTGTTTTCGTAGATTTTGTTCATGCATTCCGCGTGCAGGAACTTCTAACTTCCGCCAGTCTTTTGTTCCAGTCAGTTCAATCTCGGTCTCTTTGGCCATTCCGACTGGGATTAAGGAAAATTGAAAATATCGTCCTACTCGGTATCCGGTATCCCGGTTTCCGAAAAATATGGAATGAATCGCGGTACTGGTCTCAAATATTTGAGCTGAGATCAAAAGCTGGTATTAAGATTTGACGTTTAAAATGGCTATTGACGTCTTCTATATTTTGAATAAAGAATATGTGCAAGTCTCGAAAAGAGGAATGTTTTTACCGTCTTTTATCAAGAAATGCATGGCAATAAGGCACTTGAAAAATCTCAAGGAGGATTTGTATGCTACCTTGCAAGAATTGTTAGTCAAATGAGAACAATAGTTTTCTCGAGATTTGTACCGTCTTTTTCTTTTTTGCACTTCTGGTATCGACATTTATTTTACGGTTAAAATTCTTTACCGTAACTGCTTTTGTATTTAAAATACTCTGATTAACTGCATGCTAGTACTCTCAGAATATAATATAAAAGCAGGCACCTATAAGCTTTTAATATTCTGCTTATTAAAATTCACAAGGGGATCTTAACATTAAAACGTGAACGTGTAGCATCAAAAGGCTTAACCCTTCCACAACTTTCCTTATTTTTCACTCCGTGAATAATGCTGGACATTTCGGACAAAGAACTTCAGTGCTAAGTCAATTAATTCATATTCTTTTGTCTTTACTGCACTCGTGTTTAATCCCCGTGCATAAAACAAAAATCAAGACTTCCTCAGAAAAGAGACTTTAAATTCTTCTTTGGCAAGAAAAAAGAATAAAAGAATATACGCATGTTTCAGGGTTCTGTCAGCGAATACAAGTTTTTTGGATGACTTCATCATAAAATACGGTTAAAATATATTTTCATTTCTGTTCGTTTGTAATAATACGCCGATGTTTATACTTCGACTTGGGGAGTTGGATATGGGAATATAAACATTGATTCCAGTCTGTTATTTTTTTTACTCTGAGCGGTTTGGAAGCAAGTTGAATAAACAATAGATATTATTATGATAAAAAATTAAGTTACTTTTGTAGCAAAATTTTTACATTAAATGTACGTAAGTTCAGTCCACATCTGAAATTGACTGTAAAAGAACAACCTGATGACAATAAAAACGAGATATAAGTTTTTAAACTGTCATGGTCTCTTACATTATCACTAAATTTAGAAATGGGATATTTACCATTATCTATTTATCACGTTTCTAAAGTTAATGATAATAAAAAATAATAAAAAAAACGAGTATTTATCATACCTATGTTTAAAGTACAGTAGGTAACATGTCAATCCAGTATAAGCTAACCTCTTGTTCTATTTAAACTCCGTACTACGGTAGGCCAGTTTATGTTCAAAGTGTAATCTACATGCGGAAGACGGTACCTACCGCACAGCTCAATTGTTGAGTAATGTATACAGGTTATGCAAAGCCCAAGTAATCATAAATAATTGTTTATTGACTTAAGAAATTGCAAGTACAACTTGAGGTACTCATACTTTTCCAACTAAAACCCATTTTGAAGTTGTTTATGTTCTCTATCGCAAAAATATGTACTGCAAAAGAATTTCTGCAAAATCAACTCATTTACTCTAGTACCTACCGCTGAATTCTACCAACTGAATGGCCACAAAAAACAGAGCCAAGTTAAATAAACATCCAAAAATACACCGAACACTTACTGAATACGGAACCCGCTGTGTTTACGAAACACACTCCTCCTATAAAACTCATCAGAATAAATGAAGGCAATCGCAGGAGCGACTCACTTTACGAACGAAATGGTTTAACGTTGGTCACAATGAATGACTTTTTATATAGAAAGGAATTGGGTTTAATTTAAGGGCACGACTTTTGTGTTGTCTTTTTTTTAAGATATTTATTGAATTAAAAATAATAACAGCCGCTCGGGTCTATCTTTAGGTTAAGCCGTGCTTGTCTAGATTGATCTGTGGATGGGTGACCACCCATTACATACCGAGTTTCTTTCGTGCCTCGGAAAGGACGTTAAGCCATTGGTCATTGGATCATTTTAAGTTAAAAAATAACACTTTTTTCAATTTAAATACTTTGTTCAGAAAAAAGTAAACAAATCTGGCCATTACATTACAGATATTATTATCTCTTTTTTATCTACTCTCCTTTCGCAGGTAAACTGGAAGAGATTTCTCTAGAAATAAGCATATTTTGCTGTTCAATAAATAAACAAAACTTTTATTTCCTAAACACCGTGACTTTCTGGTAGTCTTACAATGGTAGTCCACTCAATGTATCCAACATAAACTACCTCTGGGCGCGATTATTTCTATTTTACCATTAATTAAGATAATAGATACAAAGAAAAATAAATAATACATTAGAATTATGAAACATCCTAATAATAATGTTTACGTGTCAAACGGTAGAACATACCTATCAGCGCACGAGTCGAGTAGATCATTGCTCGCAACAGGGTGTTTTATACGTCATGCGTTATAATAATATATTTATTTTTAAATCATTCAAATCTCATAACCTATTTTTTTTATGAATGTTTAGCTGTAGTCATTGGATACATGAAGCGGGCTGCCGTTGTGAGACGACAAAAAAATCACGGTGTATAGAAAGTTATGTCGCAAAATGAACCAGCCTAAATAATATAGTCGCACTAGAGTAACAATGTTACACACCGGGGAACACGTTATACATATACCAAGAAATCGGGAACTTAAGGCCTCTTTGCCTTTGTTTTGTTTATATTAAAGTTTATGCTCTGTTTATACTGTGGGGGAGTGTGTATAGTGGTTCGCAAGACGTGTCCTGAATAATAAGTGCTATATCAATTAGAAAATGTTGTTGGCTTAAGGATTGCGTTTTGTTAGGCGAGTGTGTGGGATTAGTTGTCTAAGTAGACTTGTGTTTGTTCCTGTTGCTGTGGGAAGATATTGTTTATGGTCATAGTGAAATGAAAAATCCTTGTTATTGTCATCTCACATTAAAAAAAAAAAGAAAATATTGGAATTTTCTTAGGGGTGTTCTTAAAGAACACCAAATTTCCCTAGTTATGTTTAAGCCACATGTAAAAGGGGGCGAGCATATTGCCATCAACCGGCCACGGTTGAAGATTTTTTTTATCCTTGTCATAATACCTACCATTTTTCAAAACTTTTTTTTTAAATTGCCATTGTCACTAATATTATCATTAACACTGAAAACGGGATATTTACCATATTTACTATTAGTTTCGAGTTTCCGATATTTTGGCGCTGGCTGCAAGCACCATGATCACGGATAAACTAAACATGATGGTAACAAGTGTTAACATGGTAAATATCCCGTTTCCAGTGTTAATGATATTTTTTTAATATTTTACCAAAATACTAATTAATTTTATTAAAAAAAAACCATTTTTAGTTGTCTAATTCTCTTTTTGTTAAAATTATGTTAAGTATACCACCGAAATCGCATCTCGTAATAAAATTATATACTGTCTAATGCGCTTCTTAATAAAAATAACACTTTACGTCACCAGCCAGATGAGCTCGTGGCTAAATAATAACAGCCACTCGGGTCGATCTTTAGGTTAAGTAGCTGGGTTGGTCTGTGGATGGGTGACCATCCATTACATACCGAGTTTCCACCGTGCCTCGGAAAGCACGTTAATCCGTTGGTCCTGGGTGTCATTTGTAGATCTTTGACAGTCGTTAGTGTCCCAAAAAGTATGACAACCAGTCTTACCAAGGAGTATCGTAAGACCCAGTACTAGCTGGGTTGTGGAGGTCAGACTGATAGGCAGTCGTTCCATGTAAAATACCGGTATTCAGCTGCATCCGGTTAGACTGGAAGCCGACCCCAATATAGCTGGGAAAAGGCTAGGCAGATGATGACTTTACATCATCAGCCTGCGTAATAAAATTAATAATTAACCGCATAATTATCTACCCTTGCTCCTCTAATCTACCTTAATTAATGAATTTTATTTTCATTGGATTTTATACTTTACGGGATGAGGGTGCATAAATAACGAAGATTGCCGAAGTACTTCGGAAACTCCGACAGGGACGCTGGAAACTGTGGCAAGTAATCTAATATGTATAGGTATGGCTAATTGAGAATTTGGTAGAGTTTCCTTTGGAAGCCACGCAGTATGGTGATGGGGGTAGTGTGGAAGCCAATAGAATTTTGTTTTTAGTTTTTTTTCATTAGGCTTTAGTAAAGCAGTAAGTACCTATCTTACAAATGAGTTGGCAAATATTAAAGAAACTGCGTGCCAAGTTATGATAGGTCTTTGTCATGTCAACGAGGGCCAATCAAGCTATACTTAACCAGTTTATGTAGATCTCTCATTGTACAGGAAATCTATACAAAGCGAAGTCGTGTTATACTGGAAGTATGTGTTCGATGTGTCGCCGTGAGTAAACAGACCATCGTATTTAACAACTTTTTCAAAAATCTGTTGTCCCATACAAAATTTCAATACCTACTCGAGACAAATGTATGGTACAACTGATTTTTTTTCACAAATACCAATGTTGATCCAATCGAGAAAGTGTTTCAGTTTGAGTCTAAAATTATCAATGGCGTGACCTGCTTTCTTAATGTTCAATTTAGGTGTAAAATAATGTTTGTCAAAAAACCAGAGCACTTTAAACTTAAGATAAAAGTGAAGATTAAACACATTCATTTTAAATACTGCCTATCCCAAATTTTCTACATCAAGAACCTTACTAAAGACAGAATAAAATTAGCATAAAAGTGTTCCAGGTCCGTTTAAAACTAGGCCAGGTCCATTAAAGACTACAACTTTCTGGAAACATCTGTGAAGTTAACTGTCGGAAACCGAATCGTTCTTTTAATACTCTGCAGAATCATCCTCTTTTGTTCTCACACTAAACCAGATAGTACACATACAGACGAAATTGGGAGCATGTGTAAAGGGTATTCTGCAAAATTTCGTCTTGAATATTTTTATTTTCATGAAATGTTGTGTAGAATAGTAAGGCGTTTGTTTTGCCTTGCGTCTTTATAAAGTCTGTTATGACGAAACATAATGTTTTCGTAGTCAGTTGATTCTCAATATATTCTCTATGGATATGCCACCGTAACATTGTAATTAATAACGTTAGATTATAATCTATCTCGCGAGATTGTAAACTGTCGAAAGATTGTGAACCGTAACATACTGTTTACAATTTAACGCATTATTTTTCGGTAGATCACAATCTGTCGCCCGTTAAATTGTCAACTGTTCGAAGGCTATCCCTGATTATTTACCCGACTACGGCAAAGCCAAAAGGAAGGGTTATGATTTTAGCAGTCTATGTGTGTTTGTATTTACGTATGTTCCTCTGTAGCGCCAAAACTATTCATCCGATTTTGATGAATAAGGTGCCAATCGATTCATTATTATAGCCCGGGTAACATAGCTAACATTTTAACCGACATCAATAATATGAAAAGTCGATTTTACCTAGTAAACCCCGATAAGTAGAGCGTGATTTTTCAGTAGTCGGGTTATTTAGTTGTACAAATCGAAATGGAGGTTTTCCATTGAATCATCAAGATCTTAATTTTAGAATTATACTTGCCTGTCGTCGAAAACGGAGTTACAGTTTACCGTTTGCTGCATAAAGACAGGATAATTCGATACGATAATAATTCCCATACTAAAAAGAAGGTAGATGGATATTTTTAATCTTAGCCCGAAAAATCTAGTGCCAAAAATGCTCCTTGCATCAACCATTATAACTAACTAGACTATCGCGATCTTTGGACGCAATATTGTAGGTACCATAGTAACAGAATTACATTTTATAAACCTTATTTATATTCGTACTTCCAATGTTTTGCCTCCACTTTATCGAGTGTCCTGTAAAAGTATCCATTGCAGCTGGACTGTATTGTGAGCGGTATCTGGTTTTTAAATCTGCGCTCTTGCCTAGAGCTGCCAAGAACGGCTAGATTCTCTTAGCTAGGTATTGTGTTTTATCTGTGACTACAACATTGTTGATTAAACTCGTTGTTTTATTTGTTTATGCTTTATATGTTGTTGGTAGTAGATTCTTGCACTTCTTCCGAGTAGGTGCTATGATTTACAGGGTAGAAGGGACACCGACGCACAAACGGGAACCACATATTCAATACATCATTCTGAAAAAATTCTATAGGTGTGCCAGATTTTTTTTATCGCTAATTTAAACTGGAAAGCACACTGACAACCACTGGAAACCACAAGCGTCCTACTGCTGGGTAAAGCCCCCCGGCTTTACCCAGCAGTAGGACACAGCAGGCTGATAAAAAAAGAAAACCATGGTGAGGGGTTTGCCCAGCAGTGGGACCGAGCAGGCTGATATAAGAAAAAAAACCACTGTTTCCTACAAAAGTGCAATACCTAGGTACACATATGGAACAGCAGATTTTTTATTATCCTGTATGTTATCCAAATAAAAGCATTATACAAACAGCTTACAATGTTTCTACTGCTGGGACAAAAGCCATTTCTGTGAAAGGGAGCAGGTCATGATCCACAACGCAGGCTCAGTACGGATTGGTGGATGAAAATGTAAGGTTGTAGAATATCACATAATTATACACGTTACCGCATGGTCAGGGAAAAGGGTAAAATGCAGCTAAGTAGGATACACCCAGATAGTTTTCAAAATGAACTTACTTAAGAGGAGGGTCCCAAAATGTTATGTTAATTTGCAGACATATTCTGGAACAGTCACGCATACTATCAAAATGGAACTTAAGCATATGATTTATTGGATCCATTTTCTTTTCATGTGCAAGACAGTTACGTAATTGGAGCATTTTCGCTCGATTCATTTTTCTTTCGAAAATCATGTCTTTTTTAAAGATTTTTACATTTTTTTTCAAGCTATCTCGTCTTTTATGTCTAAAATAAGCATTCACAGTAAGACAATATAGTTTATTATCCAACCACAATACATTTTTTCTCTAGGCCCATTATTACTTAAGTTATTAACGAAATAAGAATTGAGACTTACGACGTTTAGTTTCGTACTCGAAACGATCAAAGAGCGCACGCGATATTCAACTTTATTTCTGATCCGTTAGCGTTTAGCACAAAACGGCCGAACCGGTTTCTCAGTGTCGCGCTGTGCGCCGTCGAGGGAGGGTCTGTTTCGCTCGCACCCGCGCTCAATACGTAATTTATTTAACAGTTATTTCATATTATAACGTATTGCGATATTATGGGAAACGAAGACAATAAAAGATATGTTCAAAAGAGAAAGAAAGTCGAACGTTTAAAAAATATTGCAAGAATCATGAGAGAAGCAAAACGGTACGTATTTTATGAATTTCTAAATATTATTTTGACGTAACGTCTAATACCAAATTTACTTCAATTGGGTACGCAAAAATGATCACAATTGACATACATACCAATGCAAAATAAATTTGATTAGAATGCAGCCATAATATTGTCGATCATCTGTTCAATGACAACGTTGCGTCTGACATTGTGAGAACATAGCATGCTATGGAGGCGATTTGATTATTATAAATAAATATTTTATAAAAATATCATTATATATTATAAGTGGTATAACAGTTGTGTATTGTGTTTTAGCTTATATTTTTACATTACAGGCACTTTTGAAAGTCACAGAAAAAACAAAGAGCGAAGCTACAGTCACACACACAAGGCATAATAACTTGTGAAAGTACTGTAGTTGCCCATTCCAAGGCGTAAATCTCTATGGAGAAGAATGGGCAAGAAACTCCCTACAAAATCTTGGTTACATCATTCATGTGGATACTATACATTTATGTGAGACCGATGTATAAAGAAGTGCAAGCTAAGAGCGTCCTGAGTAAAAAGATCATTTCAGTCAAAATAGTCGAGTGCAATTAGACTATAAGGTGGAACGATGTTTATAGTGGTCGGATTTTCATGGGGTTTTTTCATTGAGTTCCTAGAGTTGTGGAGAAGAAAGTTAAAAAAAAAAATTTCGACGCTCGCGACTTTTTTTTAATTTTTTTTTAATTTCCTTTTGAAGTTTTTTTTTTCGTATAGGAATAACTTTAAATTAGCCAAATTTATATTGTGTCGTAATAGTGAGACCTGTGTGCATCCATTAAACGCGAATTTGGTCTGTTTCCTTGTTCATTGTTGTCGACGAAATGCATATTTCCATGGAAATGCATATTTGGTTTTTTAATGAAAATTTCCTATTTTTTCAATTATTTCTAAAATACCGAGTTTTTTCACAAAGATTTCTTTTGTCATTGGTAACTGATACTATTTCCCAGATAACTGGATGTAAAAATGTTCAAGAAATCTATATTTACAGTGAAGTGACTAAAAAATCATTCGCAAATATCAGGAAATCGTCTATATAAAAGTTAAATAAGGCCATTTTTCTCAAAATATTTCTTTGGTGGTCATTGTAAATATTAACCTGAAAATATCCTTATTATATTAGCTATCTACAGAGAATAAAAAATAAAAAAAATATTCGGTGGTACTCGATAAATTTTGATTATTGCTGATGAAGGTGGAATGGGGCCGCTGGTAAACTCACGAAAATTATTATTATATTATAATTATTAATTGTAACGTAACCATTTCTCATAATAATTATATTTAAAATTAGATGCAAGCTTGGTTCTCTGCGCCCCATTTTATATCAATACCGATACCGATACCGCTCCCAATTCTTAGCGATAGATCCCTTTTGTCTTGTTTTACTTTCTCAGCAGAAACTGATATTTAACAGGTATTCTTGAATATTTTACTAGTTATTATACCTTATTAGATTGCTACTAAAATGAGGTTTTGGAGAATAATTTGCACATTGAGTTACATTGACAAATTTCGAAAAAAAAACCTTCATTAACATAGACGATTTTCTGATTTTTGCGAATGAATTTTAAGTCAATAAACGCGTGTATATGGTTTTCTTGAACATTTTCTTTTCCAGTTATCTGTAAAAATGAATCTGTTACCAATTTCAAAAGAAATCTTAGTCTTAAATTCGGTAACTTAGAAATAATTGAAGGAAATAGGATATTTTCAAAGAAAAACTTGAAATATGAACATTGAACAAATAAACAGACCAAATTGGCATTTAATGGATACACATAGGTCTTTCTATAAAGCCTCAATATAAATTCGTCGAATTTCAAGTTATACATAAAAGAACAAAAAATAGTACAAAGGAAATTAAAAAAAACACTTGCGAGCGGCGAAATTTTTTTTTTTAACTTTCTTCTCTACACCTCTGGGAACTCAATAAAAAAATTCCCATGAAAATCCGGCCACTATAAACTTCGTTCCACCTTTTGAGTACTTTTTGTCTAATTGCACTCGGCTAAAAGATCATACAGTTCAAAAATAAAATACACCATGGCAGCTGAGAGATGACCAGTCCCTACTGACAGCGCCCGTTCACGAACATGACGCATGGATCAGCACCATTCAACTCAACCATTTTGAAGGGAACTAAATGATCCGACACACCCGCCACCATCAGCGAGACATTTGAGTGAGCATGACATTCTCTCAACCGCCAGGGCAAATTCGAGTCAATGAAAGATAACCAAATGTAAATGGTAGCTTTACAGTACATAGTACTCACATATTATGTGCTATGCAATTATATAATACATTTAAATAATTTATTAAATTGTCGAATTCTATTATTACAAAGAAATTTTATTTTAAACTCTTTACCTCTCTAACTTTTTATCACTCCTTTTTTTATAACGGATACCTTTAATAAACAATGGTGTACAATAACTAGATATTTCTATAGTATGTAGTAGTTAGTGTGTATTAAAAAAAAATTACGTAAACTATTTTATTTCCTAAAATAAATAAAGGCGTCTCTATTCCATCTAGTATGTTCGGTAGTCTCAACGCTTGGGTCGCTCGGGGGAAAAGAGTGCGGGGAGTGGGGGTGCATGTGGGCGGAGCTTGCGTGGAAATTATTTTAGAGTGCCTGGTCTTAATATAATGTTCTACACTATCGCAATATTACAGAAAAATACTCATATAAGTTCAGCAAGAATTACTCATAAAAACCATATAAATCCAATAAAACAAATTCTTCTGAAGGTATCTGTTGAAAGTAGTTACAGTTACAAAACTCGGGACTTCTATTCCAGGAAAGAGATATATATTATTTGAAACGATGCCAAAATAAGAAGTTGGAATAATCATGACTGATTACACAAGTTATTGTTTGTAATGAGCTTCTCGATCTAGGTCCGAATGGATTGAAAGCGGAATGTAGTAAGACATGAAAAAAACAAGTTCGGGGCAACCTAATAGATAAGCCATTAGTATCTAGGGTCCTTTAAACTCAGTTATTTTGTTATAATTAGTCTAAGGGCTGCTATTCTATAATATATATATATTATATTAACAATGTAATATATATACAGGGTGTAAACGGACCCTTCACTAACCCGTCAACCAAGCATTCTGTACATCAAACTAAGTAACTCTACGCAAAAATTATTGCTGGGAAACGACTTTTTTTTTTGGGCTGAAAAATCATGTTTTACGGTAAAACTCAATATTACGCACTCAAAACTTGGTGCGGATGGATGCTTTAAATAGTAAACGGGTCATGGAGGTAATTAACGTACAGTTAAAACCTTAAAAAGTAGTATTTAAAAAAAAAACTAGTGAAAAAATTGGAACTTTGACCTCCAATATCTCCGTAACTAGAAGGTTCCCAGGTATGGTCCACAACAAAAAAAATATCGCAATGATGGGGAGAACAAGTGCCTTTCGGCTTCGTTAAGGGTCTTTTTACACCCTTTATATATATTATTATATTTTATTCTATTATATACAGCCGCTCGGGTCGATCTTCAGGTTAAGCCGTGCTTGCCTAGGTTGGTTTGGGGATGGGTATCCACCACCCATTACATACCGAATTTCCTCCGTGCCTCAGAAAGCACGTAAAGCCGTTGGTTCCGGCTGTCATTTGTAGATCTTTGACAGACGTTACAGGTAGTCTAGTCAGTGGCCCATAAAGTCTGACAATCAGTCTTACCAAGGGGTATCGTATTACCCAGTACTAACTGGGTTGTGGAGGTCAGATCTTGTTACACCCTTTATAACTTCAATGAAACGTTTTGCAGTGTTTATAATATTACTCTGCTAACCTACAATTATTTAACTCGTATACTTACTCTTGTTTAAACATTTAAACAGTATCGTATATTTAGTAAGTAAACGAGGTAAATAATTGTATGTGTTTTTAGTTTCATTGCGTTGTCGATAATTGTTCGTGAAAACCGGCGCTTGTTATAAAAGCCCACATTATAAT
This sequence comes from Noctua pronuba, assembly GCA_905220335.1. NCBI lineage: Eukaryota > Metazoa > Arthropoda > Insecta > Lepidoptera > Noctuidae > Noctua > Noctua pronuba. The sequence continues at coordinate 5,705,020 of LR999900.1, read as the reverse complement.
ATATTTTGTGTTAGGCGTCCGTGTTTCTTTTGTAAACTAACCTAGTTTTCCAGCCATTACGGGTTTCCGTAACTTGATATTTTAGGTATACGATACTCGCGGTAATGGATCATTAATTTTCGCGTGTGAAACAGCAAAAGGTAGGCAGAAATATTAAATTCAGTGTTAATGAGTTTCTATTTAATTTTTAAAATTAATTAGGTCACTCGATACCTATCTAACTGTGACTATACATATTGGAAGGAACACCGACGCTAAAACCGTTACCACTTACTCAGTACATCATTCTGAACCTTCCATTCTGAACTAACCTAATTCTGAAAATTACCGATGAAAAAAAAAAAATTGAAAAAAAAAATTGGAAATTTTTCATCGGTTATTTAAAAAAAATCAGCAGTTCCATACATTTCGATCGTGTAAGTATTGCAGTTTTGTAGGAAACAGCTGTTTTTTTAATAACCTGTGATTTATTTGTGTTCAGAATGTTGGACTGAATACGTGGTAACCGTATCAGCGTCTGTGTCCCTTCCGCCCCGTAAATGTCACTCATTACTTCGCAAAAACATGTTGGCGCGACCATGCATTCAAAATTAACAACGGACACGTGTTCATGCGACCATCGCATTGATTAGCACGCATCCTTGATTTTTTCTATTCTCTTAATTAACACATTGTAAGTAGCAGCCCGTATCCTGAATTTATTTTTCTGCGTAGTAAATGGCAAGAAGCATGGTCTTTATTACAGGGATCTGAGTCACAATCTATTTAAATTTGTTTACACATTTCTACTCAACTCAACTCAAAGCATTTATTTCAATTAGACCATTACAGGTACTTTTGAATGTCACAAAAACAAAGAAAGCGAAGCTGCAGTCACAGACACAAGGCATAATAACTTGTGAAAGTACTGTGGTTGCCCATTCCAAGGCATAGATCTCTATGGAGAAGAATGGGCAAGAAATTCCATGGAGACTATTTTCAATCAAAGTATTGCTACAAAATCTTGCTACATTTTTACCAACTCCTTTTCAATACCTCAGACTAGACTAGGTATTTTAAACAAACTTATTTAAAACGTCTCCGTAACTTAAGTCGATTCTAAATAGGCACCAAAACTTAAGCCACAGGTTTAAACCTAAAGTCTAATGAATATTCGGCGTGCAAATCGAGATACCTATGATTTTAATATTAAATACATAGTACACCAAAGAAAACTATTGGGAGAAGTTCTTGAGAAAATATTATTCCCAAACGGGTAAATGTTTTTAACTTGTTCATAGAGACGATCGAGATTTAATATTAGATTGAATAAGGAAAATAGTAAGATTTACCGTTGTGCGAGAAATGCTGATATCATTTTCGCATTTATTTTCCGCTAGGGGGGACCATTCGGATGTTTTCTCTTACTTATGGCCTACTTTCAAGATTTATTTTGTGTTTAATGAGTGAAGGCCCGTTTACACATCCGCAAGTAAAGATGTGAGGCAAACCGTGTTCTTATAGAAAGCGATCTTTACGAGAATATGCGATCGTCGCGATCTTTTGTCTGGGTATGTCTTAATCCAAGTGATCGACGCGTGAACGAACAGTGCGCTCGTGGGGACGCATTGTATTTGCGTATCACTAGCTTATGTATTTAGGACTCGGCCCATCTACAACCTCCGTTCGTCATTCACGAGTATAGTAGTGTTAGTATTGAGTAGTTTTATGAAACGTGAACATTAGAAATGCTGTTCTGCATAAGTCCTTACTATAAAAGTGTCAAAACCGTTTGTTCCGTGCAAGAAAAGGAAGGATACATATCGCCATTTCTTTCCCTCAGCAAAGTAAGATTAAAATATTCCCGTAATAAGATATGGTGGTGTCTCTTTACTCCGTATTTACATAGCTAATTGAGCTTTAGATCAGATTTCATTTGCAAATGAACACCCGCCTACATTATCACGCCGGTATATATAAATTTCCTTAGAGGTTGTGCAAAGGCATAAATTTGTACTATTATAAAGTAATGTAATCGATCAATTACCGCATCAACTTAAAAGCTTACTAAGAAGTTAAGGGTTTTAGTTAAAAAACTAAATGTTGTTAATATAGGTACGTAAGTATGTCAACTCAACTCAACTCAAAGCATTTATTTCAAATAGACCCATGACAGGCACTTTTGCATAGTCAAAAATAAGCTACCTACAGTCCCGCCACAGGCATAATAACTGTGAATGGACTGTAGTTGCCCATTCGAAAATAGTAGATCTCATGGAGAAGAATGGGCAAGAAACTCCATGGACACTCTTTTCAAATCAAGTTATATATTACATAGTCCTGGGTACAATATTGTTGCTTCTATATGTGAGCACAGTGTAGAGATTGGAAAATAAAACAAAGCTACAGTTAAAACCATAAAGATTAGGATAAGCCCTACTAACCATAATAGAAAGTCTACATGGTACTCACACTTACAAAAACTCAAATAATGCTTCTAATTTATATAAAACAATGGTTATCAAAGTAACAAAGTTTCCAAACGAGAAAAATAAATAAAAGAAATGATGAAAGAACTGAAGGGGGAGCATCTCTTCCAAACATTAAGATCTTAGTATGTGAGCCCAAGTGGCAGTGGAGCAGGACCAGCATTGAGCCAAGCATTTTTATCTACGATATACTCTTCTAACTTATAATATGCTCGCTTACATAGTGTTTGTTTTATGCATTTTTTAAATTTCTTCTCATTCAGTTGTAAAATGTCAAGTGGTATTTTATTGTAACATTGTACACAGTACCCCATAAAAGATGTGCGTACTTTTGACAATCTGAAACGTGGTTGATCTAATTTGTCCTTATTTCTAGTATTAATATTATGCCTGTCGCTTATTTTACTAAAAAGATGAATGTTTTTCCGAACAAACATAATGTTTTCATAAATATATTGACAAGGTACCGTCATGATGTTAATCTGTTTAAACAATTCTCTTAGAGACTCGCGTCTGCGTAGGTTATAGATGGCTCTTACAGCCCTCTTTTGCAGAATAAATATAGAGTCAATATCTGCAGCCCGACCCCACAGCAGAATACCGTAAGACATGATGCTATGGAAGTAACTAAAATAGACCAGTCTCGCGGTATCCACGTCTGTTAATTGCCGGATTTTACGGACAGCATAAGCGGCTGAACTTAGCCGCCCTGCAAGTGCTGTTAAGTGAGGACTCCATTGCAGTTTCGAGTCAAGCGTAATCCCCAAGAAAACTGTCTTTTCGACGAATTCGAGTATCTCCTTGTTCAATACAACGTTACATTCACTACTTCTTACATTCGGTAACGCGAATCTTATGCATTTAGTTTTCTTCCCATTTAACACCAAATTGTTTACAGTAAACCAGTTATGTATCTTAAGCATAGCGGTATTTATGACGTCAAAATCTTGTGCACGTCTGTTAAATTTAAAAATCAGTGATGTGTCATCAGCGAATAACACCATTTGAGGTCGACTTTTCAGTAACTGAGGTAAATCATTAATATATACTATGAAAAGGAAAGGGCCCAGTATTGAGCCTTGCGGTACCCCCATTTTTACTTTTAATCCTAACGAATTTACGCCATTTATTTGTACTTGCTGCATTCGATCATTTAAATATGATTTTACTAAGCTAAGTGCTTGTTTTCCTAGTCCGTAATGCTCAAGTTTTAGCAACAGTGTGTCGTGATCCACGCAATCAAATGCCTTGGATAGGTCGCAAAAAATGCCTATTGCATCTTTTGCCTCTTCCCATGCATTAAAGATGTGCTTTAGCAAGGTGACACCGGCGTCAGTAGTGCAACGGCCTTTGGTGAAACCATATTGTTGATCGTGTAAGATGTCATTTCGATTAAAATGATTGAGCATTTGATTTAGCATCACTTTTTCAAACACCTTGCTGAAAACCGGCAAAATAGATACGGGTCTATAATTATTTGTGTCTTTGCTGTCTCCAGATTTAAAAAGTGGTATAACTTTACTATACTTCATCAAATCCGGAAATACCCCTTGGTCTACACATAAATTAAATATTAAAGCTAAATAGGGAGCTACTGTCTCAACAATCGATTGACAAACTTTAGTTGACATGCCCCAAAGGTCTTCAGTAGTTTTTATTTTAATTTGCTTAAAAGCCTTCATAACGACCATAGGGTTTATATGTGAAAATTTAAATTCAACAGGACAGGCTGAAACATTCTCTTTTAATAAATTAATGGCAAGGGATGGCGAAGAATCTAGCGTTTCTGTGGTTTCGACTGGAATATTGGTAAAGAACGTTGCGAATTCCTGAGCAACATCGACATTTGCGCTAATGAGCCCTCGGGAAGAGTCCAGTGTGTAATCAGTGTTGTGTCTTTTGTTTCTATTAGTTTCATTGTTTATAATTTTCCAAACTGTTTTAATCTTGTTGTCTGCAGATTTCAACTTGTTGCTAATAAATAAGGCTTTAGCTGCCTTGCAGGTATTTTTGAAAATTTTAGAAAAAGTAGCAACATACTTATTAAACGCTTCCGTATTGATATAAGGCTTAAGGCCATACAATTCAAAAAGTCTTTCCCGACTTTTTCTGATGCCTTTAGTTGCCCAGTCACTGAATAAAAACTTCGGGCAGATAGTTGACAGGATAGTTGGCAGATAGTTTTAGTTTTCTTCTTAAAGGTATTATTGAATTCAGTTTGCACTAATGAAAAGAATTCTTCATATATAGTATTAACATTCTTCATATTTAGGCCCTGCATACCTAACTTGTCAATTAAAGTGCTATTAAATGTGATCAAGGCACTGGAAGTTATTGGTCTAGTTTGTATCTGTACTTTTTGTAATGCTGTGTTAAATTCAAAAGACACAGTTTGACCACAGTGATCAGAGGGGAGGTAATTTACAACAGCCTTCTCCAAATAGTCGCAGCCACAGAAAACATTATCAATGCAAGTGGAAGTTGTTGTAGTTATTCTAGTTGGTTCTAAAAACACATTCGACAAATTAAAAGATTTAAAAAGGCTTAATAGCCTACTGCTATTACAGTTATTTTCTAAAATATTAATATTAAAATCACCGCAGATAATTACTGATTTATTACCACTTGAAAGTTTACCCAAAACATCTTCCATAACTGACTCAAAAATAGAGTAGTTTTGATAATTAGGGGGTCTGTATACGCACACTATAACATGCTTATCCAGCTCAACACATGACAATTCAATGCTATGCTCAACTGAGAGTTCAACTATGTCTTTACGTGGTTTTGATTTAAAACAATTTTTAATTAAAATTAACGAACCTCCCCGCAGCATTGATTTTCGGTTAAAGCAACTGACCACGCTATAATTCTCATAACTAATTTGCATTTCATAATCTTTCATCCAATGTTCAGTAATGCAGACAATATCAAACTTGGTTTTTTCTAAAAATAGTTCTATTTCTAATTGTTTGGAAGAAAAACCCTGAATATTCTGATGAAACAATTTCAAGGAATTCTGCTCAACCCCTTTTTTACAATTTATTGATTGAGAGCTAGAAGATACCTTACAGTTGAAAAGTTTAACTAAATTGTCACTCGTACCTTCTATTGTCTTAGTGACTAGTTTAAATCTAAATTAATATGTGTATAATTACAATTAGTATAATTACTAATTTTAGTAAAACTATTTACAAAAAACTGCGACATACCACTTATGTCTGTGTTTATATTAAAAGCTAATAGCCGTGCTATTTGACGTCTAAAACTAATAGGCAGGTACGCATTATTCCTCGTTGACTTTAATTTCTGAACGAAACTGTTGGTGTCGAAAAATGTCAACTTGTCACTATAGTGACTAACTAATAAATGCATGCGATCGTTAAGATTATGGATAAATTGATTTTGCCTGCTTGACAATTTCTCTAAGTATGGAAAGGCACATAGAATTATTTTCTTACAGTTTAATTTTAATAGTTGAGTGACATTGTCAGTGATATCATCAATTTTAACGTTCGAACTATTACCTGTAGATGTATGTACGTACGTTAAGTATGTATTCAGGCGATTACAATAATTTATACTCTGCCTTCTTTCAGTAAATTTTTAGTAAATTCACAGCACGGTTTAATCACATTTCTTAATAATCACATCCAGTTCTTGCTATAGAACTTACGAAGGAAAGTATGTCTTAGAATTACCCCTAAGACATACCTTTTACATTCACTTTTACTTACAGAAGTAGTTCGCACCTTCTCTCAAATGTCGGAACTTGTACCAAACACCATGTATTTACTATTATATTAAATCACCACCAAATACCAAAACAACATTAACCATTGAACTTAATGAATCTCAGATTTATGCAACTGCTCTTAATTTTATAAAACAATTACCGCGTAGTTGCGTGGCCCCATTAACATGAGATTTACATAGTGAAGCAGTCTTTAAGCATTTATGAGGGATAACTTGGCCTTATTTCCCGGTTTCCCGGGAACGGGAACGGGACCCGACATATCATTGCGGGACATTTAACTTAATTTACATAGTGTTGACGAGGTTCAAAGTAGGTGACTAGTAGTAATTATGTCGCTTAACACATTATACTAGTTTTAAACGACTTATGGGTTAATTTAGATTTTGTTTCTTTTAGAAATAGTTTTTATTACTTAGGTTGGTAAAGTTTCTAAAACATAAAGGAGGATTGGAAAGAAATGGGGAACGCTTTTGTCCATCAGTGGTTCACTATAGGCAATTTTATTTGTGAGTTTGGACGTAGGAGTAATTGGGGGGAGGGGACGTACGAGCTCGTGGCTAAATTATAACAGCTCGGATCGATCTTTAGGTTAAGCCGTGCTTGCCTAGGTTGGTCTGTTGATAATTGGCCACCCATTACATACCGAGTTTCCTCCTCGGAGAACACGTTAAGCCGTTGGTCCCGGGTGTCATTTGTAAATCTTTGACAGTCGTTAGGTAGTCAGTGGCCCAAAAAGTCTGACAATCAGTCTTACCAAGCGGTATCATATTACCCAGTACTAACTGGGTTGTGGAGGTCAGATAGGCAGTCGCTCCATGTAAAGTACTGGTATTCAGCCGCATCCGGTTAGACTGGAAGCCGACCCCAATATAGTTGGGAAAAGGCTAGGCAGAAGATGATGATGGACGTAGGGCTTAATCTTCGGACCTCTAGAACCGATTCCTCGCTTATGTGAATGAAAAAAATGTAACGAGTATGCTTAGATAGTTAGGTCATTTTGAGAGGTTGAATAAAAGGCGACTAATTATTAACAAGGCAGACGTGAGTGGAAACGTCGAGAGCAGACGCCCTCTACTAGGGCGCCTCTCTTCTAGGGCGTGACATTCACTGACCTTATTGGTGATGTACATTAGAAAGGTCAGGTATCTAGTACTTACAAACGACATGCGTGTATACCTGGATTTAGTAGCAAATATCAGTCTGTATTGTTGTATGTGGTGTTCGGTATTTTCTTCCTAACTCAAATGGAAAAAATGCGTGTTTTATGAATGTACGTAGGATATAGTATAATATAATTTTAGTACAAAAATTTCCACAGCAAGATTCTTTTCATACAAAAAATGAGCGGGCATTGATCAACACGCTAGCTCACTACGTGTTGGCAATTTGAGAGCATTAGTTTAGGTTTCCTTGCGATATTTTTCTGTGCCGAAAGTTATATGTCTTAGAATAATTTATAAGATAAAAATTACGGTTCTGGAAATGTTTATTGGTAAAAAGTAAATTTTTGATAGATGTTTATACAGCCGATCGCCCATCGATCAGTGGTATAGGGGTATGAAGAAAAGGGTGTAAAGTTCTTCATCCCCTATAAAAAGGGCAGGATCCTCCGACTAGACGGGTGTTGTGTCTAGTGACCTACTGCCACTACGGGGTTTTTGTATATAATCTCAAGTCGCGAATAACTTTATCAGTGCCATTTTGGAATCTTATGTTAGTTCTACATTTGAAGCATAGATGGCGCTGTAGTTCTTTTTGTACTATGTTGTTGTAGTGCTTTTTTGTATCGGCTATACACTTTGACTTTGAGGTTGAGCTTGCGTGGTGATAGCACTACTTTTCCCATCTGACCTTATGTAGAAGCAAAGGCACTGGGACGGATGGGAGCAAGTCAGACAGAGTTTCAAAAGAAGAAGTGGTTAGATTATACTGATTTTTGTAAAAACAGGTATGCGGCCTACTGTATCTACCTACTCATGGTGATATCTTCAACCTCCTCCTTACTGTGTGGATCTTACCTAACATCCAAATAGCCTAAGTCTAATCACACATTTTCTTTGTTCTCAGGTCCAGTCTAACAGCGCTTGAGCCTTCCAAAATCACCATCGTCCAAAGACAGTGTAATCATGGCGTTCAAAACCGAAACTTCATCACAAATTGACTCAGATGTGCGAAACTGACAGTGTGTGCAAAATGGAGAGAAGGACAGGCCTTTTGGTGGTGTTATGGGTGGCCATATTCCCCCTATATCGAGCCGATAATCTCGGTAAGTTTACCCCTAAGGGTGCGTACAGATTAAGTAACATGTAAGAAAACTTTTGTTATACGAGTACAACGCGAAAAAAATATCAGCTGTCCCATACAGCTGATAAGTTTTTTTCGTTTTTTCACTTTTATGATATTGGTCCCATGGAAGAAGTTGTTCAGTTTGTTAATCTGCAGCATATCCTTTCATATGACTTTACCCTTTCTGTTACACGTTGTATAACACGTCCACATTATGTCTAACAGTTTCGATTTCTGTTCTTCTTCTTCGTCTCGATGATTACCATGATTGTATCACTCAGTCACATCGATGCCGTTGGTGGTGGCTTCGGACAGGTCCCTTAAAGTGCAGGTGGAGTTGCACAAAGAGCAGGTCAGGAGGTTAGCCATGGTTTGGGATGAGACTCCGCAGTCGCACTCAGCTTTATCCGAATACTCCCACCGAACCAAGTTGTACCTGCAGCGGCCCATCTGGCTTCGAAGTCGGTTTAAAGTCTTCCAAGTGGGCCATGGCAGTTGGTGACCCGCTGGGAGCTTTTCTGCAGGTTCAGCATTGTTTCAATTTCTGTTAAGCAATCATGTTTTATAACATGTTATGTTATACTAGATGGAAGTGACACCGACGCTAAAGCGGTCACCACTTATTCAGCACATCATTCTGAACCACATCCCGGTCGCGGATTAAAAAAAAAACTGCTATTCCATACATTTTGGCCGAGTAGGTATTGCAGTTTTGTAAGAAACAGCTGTTTTTTTTTTAATAACTGTCAAAGAAAAACTGTGCGGAGGGGTTGATGATGTAATGAATACGTGGTAACCGTTTTAGCGTCGATGTCACTTCCACCCTGTATAGTGTGGACGCACCCTAAGTTTTCTTTAGGTAATATATCAGCTTTCCTGCGAACTTTTTCAACTAAGTTAAATGGAAGTCGCGGTACCGTACTTCGCATTATTAGTTTTTTTCTTTAATGTAAATATTGCATCGGTTTTGCTTCAAGTTTATTGCATTCCGATGTGAAGCAAGGATGCTATTGAAAGTTTGAGAATGTAACAAAAATACAGAGAGAAATACGTCTGGACTATTTCAATTTCTATAAAGTATCTTTGGTATTCAAGTGATGCAAATTACGGTATATATTTTTGCTCCAGAGTACGGTAAAAACTTTTATAGAATACCTTCCTCTCGTTTACTCGAGGATGCGCGAGCGCCCAAGTTTATACTTAAAGGTAATACATATACAGTCCTATTATCAGTGACATATAAAAAGACGAAGGGGATTTTTTTGCTTGTTGCAAACGGACCCTTAGGGCGACTAACATATTTAGACTGTGACTTTACATTGACAGATGTAATTTATTTGAATTAGGTAATCATACCGAGATTTCTTAATGAATACAAAAACGTCTGAGTAGTTAGATTTTATCTGAATTCAGTATCCTTTCAATAGGTATCTTCTACAATCCTTTGATGGAGACCAAAAATAATAATTATTCGGTCCCTTTACAAGAGAAAAAATAAGTTTTAATTTATGAATAAACCCATCTATCACGTGCTTAATTAAGAATACCCACAGAATATTGATGATTAAATCTTGTGTTTGAGAAGCCTAAAGCAATATTTTTGTATGGAACAGTAATTTTACAATGTTGATTTAGGATCATTCTTTAGATTACGTTTATGAGAATTTAATTTAGACTTAGGATAACGGTAGACCGTATTTTGGAATATCTTTTTGGGAGCTTTATAAAATGGACCCTATTTTATTTAAGCGTAGAACGATATTTACCTGCTACGTAATAGCTAAAAGGACCTCGTGGCTAAGTAGTAACAGCAGTTCGGGTCGATTTTCAGGTTAAGACGCGCTTGCCTAGGTTGGCCCGTGGATGGGTGACCACCCATTACATACAGAGTTTCCTCCTTGCCTCGGAAAACACTTTAAGCCGTCGGTCACCGCTGTCAATAATAAACAACCTATATTACCTAGTACTAAGTCGGTTGCGGAGGTTAGATAGCCAGTCGCTCCATATAAAATACTAGTATTCACTTGCATCCGGTTAGGCTGGAAGCCGACCCTAACATAGTTGGGAAAAGGCTAGGTAGATGATGATGATGAGGTGACGCTGTGCGAAGCAAGGGCGGGTCACTAGTAAAAAAGTTTTGTCACCTAGATGACGTCTACTATTATATTAGAATAATTTAGGCACCTAGTGTCAAAGAAACAAATTACATTTGAAATAATTAGTCTTAGTTACTTACTTTTATTTAATAAATTAGTTTGCAGAGTTTATAACCTTTTAATAAATTGAATAGAATACATTTACAGCTTACCAAGTTATGTACCTAGGTACAAAAAATAAGTTGAAAAAATATTTTTATTCATTCTTTCACTAGCTCTTATTAATAATACTTGTCTGCGTCATCTTTTTCATACAAATTTTCAGGATGAACTCTTTCCGAGTATCAGGCTATCTATCTGTATAATAACAATTAAAGGCGCTAGCTAGCTAACAATCAAAGGCGCTATTTAACCGTAAATGTCTCGATTTTTTATCGAAAATCCAATTATTGTATAGCATCTTAGTTAAATTGTTTGCAACAAACACAATCAGTAACATCCATGGATAGGAATGAATCTAAAAATTATATGTGAAATGAGTATTTTTAATTTTAAAATCGACGAATTCCACTGCGCGCTCGAGCTTGGACATCGGTTCAGTTATTCGCCGTTTAAAGGAGACAGTCAAACAGATGGAGGGACTTACTTACTTTAATTTATTTCGCAAGGTTTTACGATTTTTTAGTCGACTTTCACAAACAGTTCAGACGCGGATAGAAGAATCGACAAAACGACAGATCAAGAAAAGAAATCTGTCATTTTGTCGATTCTTCCGTCGGCAAAACCCGTTTCTACGGTGGTCATGCTACGCGTGCTGAAGTGATAATCTTACAATTACATTAAGTAAATCGAGACGTTACGCAGAAACGAAGCGTCTAAATGGCGATGAAACCCATAACTGAATCAGAATTATTACGTGATTTTATCTTATAAAATGTGTACAGCACACAGCACATCAAGTTACCACAAACAGTCAAATTTTCTCATTCGATTTTGAACTTAACCATCAACATTTTATGGTTTAAAATCATTTGGGGAAGTTTGAGCTAACTTGATGTGCTGGCGACTGTACATGGATGAGACACGTGTCTATATTTCTGTCCAAAAAATGTTGTACCTAGATTTACGTAACAAAATGTTGTCCTCTAACATATAAGCCCTTTGAAACTTTTACAAACAAATCAGACTTCGAGAACAAATTCCTAGAAGTTATATTAAACCTGGATTATGTCTGTTTTATTACTCACACCTTTATTGTAAACGATATTAGTTTAACATTCTCACCTGAGCATATTGGATCAAAAGTTTTCTTGTGTTGTCTTTGTATAATAACATTTTATTTGACATGTGGAATGTTTAAGCCTGTTTGAAATTTCAATAATGATTTTGGAACAAAATTTATGCCTATACACGGTGTAAACGGACCCTTCACAAAACCGTCAACCAAGCATTCTGTACATGAAAGTAAGTAACTCTACGCAAAAATTATAGCTGGATGCCGATTTTTTTTTTGGGGTGAAAAATCACGTTTTACGGTAGGACTCGATGTAACGCACTCAAAACATTGTGCTGATGGATGCATTGAATAGTACGGGGTCGTGGAGGTATTTAAAGTAAAGATACATCAAAACTTGTACAAAAAAATGTGAAAAAGTTGAAACTTTAACCCCCAATATCGCAGTAACTAGTCGCTCCCAGGTATCCAGGTCCAGAATAATAAAAATATCGCAATGACGGGGAGAACAAGTGCCTTTCGGCTTCGTTAAGGGTACTTTTACACCCATTATTTTCTGTCGAATATTGCGTCAATGATCTCTTGAATTGCAGGTTATTGAGGAGGTCATATTATTTAAATTTGGTAAAGCAGATATTATGTCTTTTTTTCCACATTTTCACAAATAAAAGTTTCTTATTCTTTTTCCACAAATTTATATCACCAACCAGTGTACCCACAAATTATCCACGTATTAAGCCACATAGTGACTCAAACCTTGTACGTTACCGTTTCATGATTCAAAACCCCACCAAAATTGATGTTTTTCGTCAGTTATCTTCCTAATTTGGGCGTGTGAGTTGAACTTTTCAATACAGTAGTTGATTTTGATAGTAACCGATGACATAGACTGAATCCTTGGTAATATTTTAAACCGAATTAAAAAAAAGGAGGTTGTGTTGGATATTGTCGGAATCGGCTATTTGACAAAATCTAAAAAAAAAATTGTCCGTCAGTTAGATCACCAAAAAATGTTGGACACGTTTTTTTTCTTTATTCAATATTTTTTGATAATCTAACTGATGGACTAAATAGATTATTTCAGTCAAATACCCTATTATTCGTTTATGTTAGGCTAAATGATATATTTGTTAGGATTCACATGTGTGAGGCCCAGATAGGGCCACTTTTGTAAGTTTGATTAATTTTTTGACACCGACTCAGACAAGGCGGTTGTATGTTTTTTCAAAACAATTTTGTGTCACGACGCTATTTCAACTAAATGACAATGGAGAAAATGTAAATGTAACAATCAATAGGAATGGACACTTCGCTAACTCTTTGGCGACTACAGAAGAGCCCATTTTAATACAAATGGTCTAATATCCATTGTGACTAATGGTGCGGAAAGTCTGGGTTTTCGCATCGCTATCTAACTTGCCGACCGTTATTACCAGGTCTGAAGCTTCCTTTCAGTAGGGGCTTACGTTCGATAGTGGGTTGAATTGAAGGTGCTGAGTTATAGTATGGGCACTATCCTTGCTGTGGGGAATATTTACATACCACTTCAAAATAAAAGAAGTAGTTTTTGTATATTATTAAATTCGTTAAAGATAAGTTATTGTAATAAAAGACAATTAACACTTCAGTTTTCTAAATCTTAATTATTTTGAAATTATAATATTCTTTTAAAATCGGGACGGAAGAAAAATAAAAGGATTTTATTCCTTAACTGTTACCAATCATTTTAAAATTAAATTATCGATTCATTTTATATCACAGTTAATGTTCAAAAGTAGAGGCTTAATTGATAATACTGAACGCACCTTTACTAAAACCTTTTCTAAATAGATACAAAACGAGGGTCACTACAGATATACCAACCGCCCATCTAATGAGGGACTCCCGATTTCAATCAAACCCAGCTAAACAATAAAAGCCCAACCCTTTACCTACTCATGTTATATTATAAATTCTTGCTCCTAAAGCAGAAACCCACTCCACGGCCGTTTAAAATTTAAAGGTTGCAGAAAATTACGTTTCACATTCTCAGTCCCTATTTAAGGCACGTTATTAAACATGGATAACGCTTGTCAGAATCTGAAGTACAAGTATAAACCTTTTATTGTGTGAAGAATATAATCACGATGTCAAAATTTTCCTTTATCACGTATTTCCTGGTAGCTTGGGAGCTAAGTGTCAGTACTGAAGTCTGTGAAAATCTTGTTCGTGACAGAGAAATGATAATCCCACTTTGGGCTGGCTCCTTTGGGAATGGTGGGGAATGCCCACGTATGGCTTGAAGTGTAAATGTGGATTTGCTATTTGTGGATCTGTGTTGAGCGAGAAAGGAGGTCGGTTGATATGAATTGACAAAAATAGACTGGAGACTTATTGATATTGGTATTGCAATTTTATTTTTATTACTCATGTATGATTGCGGACGAGGCAAAAGGAGTATGTATATATAAGGATCGTAGCAGGTGGCATTCTGTGGTTTTTACCTACCCCCATGGGAAAAAGGCGTGAGTTTATGTATTTATGTAGTGTCTTACTTGGAGGAATTTTGAATATATTTATAATGAAAATATTATAATGAATGAGAAGAAGATCAATATTCAAAACTGAATAACATTGCCTACGTCACTCTGCCCTACAAATACATTATACACCATGTCTTATGAAAAAACAAAGCAAAATCATCTGTTTTTTCAAGAGATGTTTTTTAGAATTAACTTGTGAACATGTAAATTTTGTAAAGAAAAGGTAAATCATCGACTTAACCTTGCCTTTACAAATAAACCTTATTACGCAGCTTCACGAATATTCCGATAAACACACCACAGAGTATTGAAAAAAGTATTTATACTCGTCCATGCCAGAGATATGAGGATAAAATAAGCGAATACGCGAAAACACGTGTCACCTCACGTCCCAACAATACATCAATACGATTTGTCAATATCGTTTGTATAACGCTCACAGAATGTAATACATACTTAGTAGGTAACCTTTTTGGGAAACAGATTTATTACACTTATGTTTGGCTGAAACAAAATAAAAACAAACTATTTTTATTTTTTTTACTTTGAGTAAAAATGGCGCAAAAACCTTTTCCGGAAAACTGCTTTTCTTTTGTGAAATTACTGCATTTCATACATTGTTTGTTATAAAAAAATAACCCGTCTGAAAAAACTAACGACAAATAATTTATCTAAATCGGTTCATCCGTTTAGGAGTTACAAGGGAACCAAAGAAACGGCCATAAATAAACACATACATACTCACATACAGGTCAAACACATAACCCTCCTTTTGGGCTTAACAGAAAAAGATTTTTTTTCAATCACCAAAAGGAAAAATTACACACCCGTATTAGCTACATTTGTCTGAGTATAATTCGAATGAATAATGAACAGAGCAATGTTTTTTTCTTTCATTTCTTTTTATCGGATCTGGTAAACAGGAAAATTAATATAATACACAAAATCATGTTTATTATAGGGATTTTGTGAACAACATTGTAATTTGGGTTTGGAATTTTTTCATACACCACGCCTGTAACCCCGAAGGGTTAGGCAGAGGTGTACAGAATAGTACACCCACATTTTGCCGGTTATGTTTAAGTTCCATGTAATGGGAGCGAGCCTATTGCCATCAACCGGGCACAAATCCAGACTTTGTGGCTGCTTCTGAGAAATTCCTGATGGAAAAACTTAATAACACTTTGCCCGACCCGGGAATTGAACCATGGACCTCTGGTCAGCAGTCGCGCTTGCGACCACTCGACCAAATGAGCAATGAAACTGTCTCTAATCTTTTGTGTAGTAAGCAACGACTTATTGTCGGGACTACGCTGTCCGCCCATATTTAAGTACAAATGCTGTAACATGATAATATTATAATACCAAATGATTTGAAAAGAGTAACCATGGAGTTTCTTGCCGATTCTTCTCCATAGGAAAGGACCAACCCGAACCGTGCACCTTTTTGTCGACGTTTTACCAGTGCCCATCTAGGCCTTTGTGAAATAAAATATTTTGATTCGATTTGATTTGAAATCATAAAAATAAAAATAAATAATTTATATACCTGTATTATGTATTATTAAATCATACAATAATTATCCTCTTAGAAACAAAATGAGCTCTCGGCCGTTAAAAAAAAACTCATTGATTACTAGATACTTAAAATGAGGCAAATTAATTGTTATACAAATTGATGACCAACTTAAATCTTATACAAAGAACAACTGTCATTTTTTTTAATATTTGAAAATGACTTTAACGCGGCATGATGACCTAGGGCCTAAGGAGTCAGTTAGCTGAACCATTCATGTCCTTGACTGTATTGGGTCACTTCTTGTTCTTAGCGTGTCGATGGCAATCTAAATTGTGTCAGTCCAAAACTGAGCCATTAGTTTGGCCCTTTCGGTAACGTCCATCAGTTCCTGTAGTGAATAAACAACAGGACATGCAGAACACGATATTAAGTGTATATTAAGTGCCCCATCGTTTGCAAAACATCACCACATTTACACTCCAGGGTAGACTCATTAATGAATCTCCTCCTGCGCAGTTTTTCCTTGCTGCGACCAACCAATTAGGTCACTTTTTAAAATGTACGAGCATTTAAACGAAACAACCCATACAAGATTAAAAAATCCTCATCATCATGTATCCAAGACTACAATCACAAATATACATACCCACAAACACGCCAAATTAGAAAGGCAAATTGGAATTACAATTTCCCGCTCCCAAATTCATGCCGAACCTAATTAAAACCAATGATGACTATAATTTAGAAACTGATTGGGTCCAACGCTAAACAGGAGCGATATTAAATAAGCTTCACGAAATACATTACATTGCAACAGATATTAATTTTACCTTCGCAATAAGAGAAAGTTAATTAATTTTCTAAAATTATAATTTCATTATGGAAATGCTGAGTTTGTTTTGATTTGAAATGCCAAATTGCCAGTTGTCATGATGTGGGATTGTGGGTGTCTATTAAAAAGGAAATAAAAAATAACAAGTATGTTGTATGGCCAGATATCGCAGAGGACAGAGAGGTTTGGGAAGAGAAAGGGGAGGCTTTTGCCCAGCAGTGGGACACTCAAACAGGATAACAAAAAAGAAATATATATTTTTGCCTAGGCTGTTTTAATTCTTACTATTTGCAAATGAAGAGAAAATTATAGACATTAAAATAATCATTTTTCAAAGGTAATAAAAGGACACATTGTGATCTTAGGGCAATTTTCGAACATGTAACACTGCGTATATTAAAGTAACGGCTCAAAAATGTAACGTGTCTACAACGACAGCTTAGTCATTTGACAGTTGCCCAAATTACAGTTGCCATAGTTGCTGAACTTATAGTTGCTATACATTGAAGTTGCTTCGAGAAAAGACCATTTTCATCAAAGGGAACTGACAAGCTAATCTGATGATGGAAATGTGATTGCTATTTCATCTGAAATATTAATCACGGGCTAGCCGGAAATACCATTACGTTTTCGTCAGGCTAATTTTTCAATTTCAAAATTGGAAAATTCATCGCGTAAAACTCGACTAGATTTGTTAGTTGCCAATTAGGGAGATACGGGTTTGAAGACATTTATGGTGACTACTTTCAAGAATGGATTTGTCGCTTTTGATAGAAGCATATACCAGACTGATACTCCGAATTTGATACCCCGGGGGATCACTTTTATTTTATATTTTTTTCTATTCCGGTCTGATCCACCGTGCAGGGTATCACAAATAAATTTAATAATTTAATCCGGTCTGATACCCTAGTCTATCTATTAACAGATTTTTGGGAGAGTCGGCAGCAAAATATACACAGGGAGAGAGAGACACAGGGTTTATTGAAATACATACAAGTTCAAGTAGGACATGAGAAACAAGGATAGTAAAGTCGAACAAACTACCAGGAGGCCAGAATCATGCAGAAGTATTACCTTCATCGCATGCTGCATGATAATCGAAATACACATCATCACCATCTGACCAGCTATTTCTAAAATATATTGAAGTTGGCTTCCAGTCAAAGCGCATCTAGCTGGATACCACTATTTTACATGGAGCGAATGCCTAACTGACCTCCACATCCCAGTAACTGGGTTTTGATCTACACCTAGCAGATAATAATCAAAGTTATTTGCCTAACCTTAATGAGAACTTTACATTAAGCAATGGAAGAAATAAAACACAATAACAGTCTAGTCTAGTAATAATAAATTACTAGCTAAATATCACAAGCATAAATTCAACTAAACCCACATTCTCCAATAAAATACAAATGCGGGAATCCCAGGTGTAACAACACCCTGTATTAAGCTACCAACTTATGATTTAACTTGCCACTTAGTTTTAATCACTAAGCTAACGCTAGTAATTAAAACCAACTGCTAAGTTGAGCAAGTTAGTGTTGTAAGTTTTTATTGAAGGCTGTGGGGTGATCTATATTGCTTTACCTTCCTAGAACTTCTTTCAAGAGGCAAACTTGCTTGCTTCGAGTCCTGATCAATGTTGGGAAGTGAAGCTGGTAGTTGATAGTTGGCGTGTTTTTTTGGTTACGAAGACTGTGACGTTTTTAATAATGATGATTGGCAAAATTTTTTTGTACTTTTTTTCTTTTTTTTAGTTAGCCTTTTTTGTCCCACTGCTGGGCAAAGGCCTCTCTCTCCCATTTCTTTCCAACTCTCCCAGTGTTTTGCCTTTTCTGGTCAATCAGACAGGAACGAGTCAAAATCGTCTCGAAAGCGTTTCTTGGGCCTGCCTCGGTGTTATTACTTACTTTCTTGTTAATGCTTATCAGGAATCAATATTTTAAAGTTTTGATAAACCCATCATGGAGCCCTATTTCAGGGACTTCAAAAACAACGTCGAAAATCAACAATAACTATAAGACTATGTTTGAGCTTATGTAGCTCAATGAAGTAAGACAGCCACATTATTATGCTACATAAGTATTACAACCAGTCTTACCAAGGGTCAGACTGTTCGAAAGAGATACCGCGGCCCTGGAACACAAAGGTCAAAGAAGGAACATGGATGGGTTTTAGTCAGTAAAAGTCTGACACTCCCTTTCATTCCGCCGGAGGGGTCATTTGATGACTTCCCATCCTAAACAATAAAAAGGGGTCAGATAGGCAGTTGCTCCATGTAAAATACTGGTATTCAGCTGCATCCGATTAGACTGGAAGCCGTCCTCAACACAGTTGAGAAAAGGCTAGGCAGTTAACGATGATCCACACTTGTACATGTATGAGTACGAATACCGAAAAAAAAGTATTTCTAGTTTCATGACACTACGTTTTATGATGCCAGCGGTATAACCTAATCTAGTTCATACTAGGAAGCTAAAAAAATGTACGTACGCTGTTTGAGTTTTCCCGCGGTGAAGTCGACAGGGCTATCAGAGCAACCATTATTTATATTTTATAGCCTCCCGCTATGTTGCCTTTGTGTATGATGATAAAACATAAATTGCGGAACATCCACTCTAGGGGCAATTGTTTTAAGGCCTTGCTTTGTTATGAGACCCTGAAATTAAGGTATGAGGTCTTCTGCCGGTTTAGAGATTTGAGGAAAAAAGTTCTATGTAATGATTGTTTTTTACAAGAAATATATTAAAAAACAGGAGTCTAGTCCAAAAAAAGTCTTTTAATGTTTTCCATTATCATACCATGCATGATACACATATTATTATGTTAGGGGTTAAAGTATGAAATTGCCGATTTGTATGGACGATTTCGGAAAAGTGAAATTTCCATCCTGACATTTTTTTTTTATTGGAAACGTCTGAACCGATTATGTATGATTGGTAAACCATAGAGTGAAAAAAGCTACGCTAAACTGCGTTTCTTAAATTCTCAAAACACAGCCTATGACAAAAATATACCTAATTGAAGTAGTGAAACCGACGGCACTTTGAAACAGGTGTTTTGACACACCACCCTATGAGGTAATTTGCAACTACTAGTACGGTTTTTAAACTCTAAAAGGTACGTACGTTAACAATTAACCCAATAAAAATAGAATTAGGAATATAATAAAAAAAAAATTGAGCGCGGTAAACTCGGGAACTACTGGTTCGAATAGAATAAATCTTTTAGTCTTGGATTGCCCATTTATCGAGAAAGGTTATAGGCTATATAACATCACGCTTAGGCCAATAGGAGCGGAGCAGCAATGAAAAATGTTGCAAAAACGGGGAAAATTGTATTTTTAATAATTTTACGCGGACGAAGGTCGCGGGGAACAGCTAGTTAGGATACGTCAAAGTTACAAACATAACAAAATGTGAGAAAAAAATGCCAATTTTATAGTTAAAGACCTAATTATTATTGTAGTGAAGTTAAAACATGAATTTGTGCTTTTTAAAATACTGTTTCGTGATCATCCATCTGACTTGTTGATTGACACTCTTGACAGTATTATCTGACCTCAATGTTGGAAAAATGATCTGAGTTTCATGTACCAGTTATTCTGCCTTACGTTGCAGATTAAATATTAAAAAAATGATGCTTATTTCATACATAAATATTGAGTCAATGGTACCTGATTTGTTAAAAATAAGTGTTTTTAATCAAACAAACAAGTACCTACTAGTAGAATCTGTGCAGAGGTAACCCTAATTGGAGAATAGCCTAGAATTGCTGATTTCACGATACAACATTGAATTTTAGACCATCATTGTGGCTAATGAGTAAGCTCTCCAATTGTTTTGTAGAACAGTTTCGTTTATTAGTCAGCACGATTCGGTCAATTTATGTAGACGTTTTAGTTCTGCTGTGACTATGTAGTAGAAACAAATGCATAAATAGCAGATTTTCGGTAAAGATGACAAAAATATGCATTTATTTAAGAGCGTTCACGACTTACTTATGGTATTTCATACAAATTTTCAAGTCCTTTTTTTTCGAAATGTCTGAAGATTTTATTGAAACTTTATACGCATAAGCAGGATAGGTAGGTCCAAAAAGTAATTAGAGAACATTTTCGAAAAATAATGTTACAGCTAAATTAGACCGATTTTAGATTTTCCACAGACACAGAAATTTCCAAGTATCTTTTTTTTTTTAAAGACCTTTCGAAAATGTTCACTAATAATTTTCTTCATCTTACTATAAACAGTTGGGTAAATTCCAAGACTTAAAACCCCATCAAACATAGAACTAGGCGAGATGTTAACTGTATACAACGTTTGAATTTTTATAGAGGTTACTTACATCCGTACTTTTTTTGGAAATGCAAAAGCCACTGTCTCTCAATGCAAATTACCGTATTCTACTTTGAATAACTCGAATAATTTAAAGTAGTAAAGTGCTGGTGTGGAGTGTTCTACTAGGTATGGAAAATACGCTCCTAATAAATAACATAAATGAATCATTAATTTCCTGAATGCGTTTAGTCGCCCACAAAAAAATGTCGCAACGAAAAATACGCAGAGTGAAACGTCCAAGTTCGAAACGAAACGCGATTTCGATTTAAACTTTTCGAGTGCTTCGTTCACCGTTTTGTGAATAGAAACAGGTTTTTAAGTGAAAACCTGAAGGTTAGTGAAACGTAGGAGTACTGTCAGTTGTGAAATCGAACGGTTAGAATATTTTTTATAATCTTTATTTTTCCAATTAGAATCAGAACTTTATTTGCTTTGAATGTAGGTACAGGTATAAGATGTTGTACATTAATTAATGTAGCTTACAGCGTGCAAATTATTACATAAATTAAAATGACAATACACAAAATAATGTCAACAAAATATAACAGAAATTAAAGTGAAGTCAATTAATAATAATATAATCAGGTACATAAGTCTTACATGGTCAAATTTGTAAATAAATATTATAACAATCATAATCTGGATAAATTCGTATCATTTAGAAAGTTAGATTTAAAAATGTTTACAGAATAATCCTTAAACCCATGAGGAATTCTATTATAAATGTCAGGTCCCATTGTCATAATACTTATCCTTGACAGAGTTATTTTGTAATTACCCGAATGTAGCAACCTAATTATCCCATTTTGTAAAAAAAAAATCATTACAATATTTAGGAGTAAGATTTTTCTATGTTTTAAGGGTTACTGAAAAATAATATCCTAAAAGGGTCATTTACATAGGGGCTGAAAGTTCGTCATCTTGATGGAAAATCCCATCAGAGACCATGGCTGTTAGGAAAAAAGATTTTTTTTCTTCTTTTTTACAGGAAACCCCTGCCCATTGTTGCTGATTTTTGGTCAACGGTTTGTATAAATTATTCATTTCCACACATTTATTAATGTCACGTCCATGGTTCCGCATATTCTGTTCAAGGTTCAGCTTTGACACGGAATCCCGGGAAATGATTGATCGAAAGGACGGTCAATAGGGATGTGTAACATTAGGCTAAGTTTACATAACAAGCGGTTGACGCAAGCGTTCTAAGTTATGACGATACATAATATCGTTTATAAGGCCGTCACATGCCACTTTATGTTATTAGGGAAAGTGTGAACGTGCGTTATAAGTTGGTGGTCTGAATTTGGTTTTATAAGTTTTGGAGGTAATTTTTTCTCGAATATTGGAAAGCGGGAACGAAAGGGTTATGATTAGATGGGGAGGCCATAACTTATACAAGGTGGATGAGATACCGACGCTGAATCGGATACCAAGTATTCAGTAGGTACATCATTATGAACCCGGTCAGTACATCAGCTGTTCCATACATTTTGTTCAAGTAGTATTGCAGTTTTGTAGGAAACAAATGTTTTTTTTTTTAAATAACTGACGAAAAACATATATGGGGAGTTCAGAATGATGTACTGAATACGTGGTAACCGTTTAGGGTCGGGGTCCCTTCCACCTTGTATGTATAAGGTTCACATCTAACGTTGGTATTTTTATTCAATAGAGACTATTAATCCGTTTCCGTTATCGTTTTTTCAATCCATTTTTTTTTCGTATTTGTTGCCGATTTATTTGTCTTTTTTTGTTTGTTTGACATTCAGTTCGTAAGTCTTGGTTAATTTCTCTCATGTATAAACAACTTAGCAATCTGACAACACTTAACAGCAATCTAAACGAACCCAGAAATCGATTATACTCAAACAAATCCAAACAAAACTGGGATTAAGATAATTACTTTTAAAACAAGCCAAAATTTCTCCTGAATAATTTTCATTTATACGTCTGACAGTTTGAAAAGCGTCCGAGTAATACTCATGAAGATGACAGCTTGAAACGGGTTCCGTAGCGGAAACAAAGTGAAATAACTTGTCAAACACACCCGTTAATAGTTGTTTATTTTTTCTTGTCACTCAAATAAAGTTTCATCCCGTTTTTTCGCGGAACGGGACGAAGAACAATTGGGTCGGTATTGGAAGGGTTAAGAAATTGAGTTTTTGAAGAGAAGTTTTTTTTTTTCGGAAGATCTAGTTGTTTTATTAAAGGCATTTTTTGTGAACATAACCAAAATGGCCATTTTGGTTATGTTCACAAAAAATGCCTTACACACTTGGAATCTCCTGTATCGTGGATGGTCAATAAATATTATTTGTTCTTCTGCTAGTAAAGAACAATGCAACGATGAATACAATGTAGTTTCACGCTGCGTGAGTTCTTTAATTGTCCCATGGGATCGTACTACCGGGATAAAAAGTATTCTACATGTTAATCCAGGCAATAAACTGTCTGTTTGCAAAATTTCATCGAAATCCGGTCAATAGTTTTTGCGTGAAAGAGTAACAAACATCCATCCATCCTCACAAACTTTCGCATTTATAATATTAGTAGGAAGTAGGATTATCCCTGTATCGTAAAAGCTATACTTTTTGTTAGCATCGTGATTAGCAGTTTTTATACAAGCACTAGAAAAGCATGGCTTATAGAAAATACTGTAAAACATGAGGTCTACAATAAACCTGCGATTTATCATAATTAACTGCTTAGCTAGTACTTGCGTGTTCATTACTGTCGTATAAATTTATTTTCCAGTTTTATTCTTTAACCAACTTTGTACATGACTGGCTCATAAATATTCGCATAAGCTTAATTAATATGTTCTGTCTATTTAATTTCATGGGTTAAGATTTCGAATCAACTTTGTAATTAATTCGTCTACTGTGTCAAAATCTTAAAATACTTGATTTACGATTAGACACATGAACCATGAACAGCCTGGAACTGTGAAATTATGGATCAAAGTTATCTGAATAGATTAATAAAAAATACCGGCCAAGTGCGTTATGTGCCACGCACAATGTAGGGTTCCGTAGTTGCCCATAAAAATATGCTGATTTGCCTCCGAACGATGATTTTTATTGTGATAATAAAAACAAACTTATCCAACGACAGACCACACTAGGGGTACGCGAGAAAAAAAAAATCCCACTTTACGTATAAGTACAGGAGATACCCAAAAAAAATACTTTTCGAGATTTTATTTTACCACTTTGTCGGCGTAACTAATCTGCCATATTTCTGCCAAATTACAGCTTTCTAGTACAAGACTCTTGGAGCTAAACTGCGGACAGACAAACGGACATGGTGAAACTATAAGGGCCCTAAAAAAAGCACAAGGATTCCATAATATTATGTAACGAAGAAATGTGTTTTGAAAATGAATGCTGTAAAAGGGCCAAATGCAAGGAAAGTTTGTATGGAACTTTTTCATTTTTGTCGAATAGAAATCCCGTCGGACAAACAGCTTGTTTATCAAGAAATTAAGCCATTTTCCACTCGCTTCAGGAAACTTTTAATCTGAGGATTTAAAACACGTGAAGGCGAGGTATGACGGGTTACGTGTGAGCAATCGTTCGTTTCAATCGAGGCTTTTCCTGCTACTGCCGGGTAAGTAGGCAATAAATACCACTTCAGTGCTACGTTACTGAGCTTCAGTGAAAAAACAGCAACGTTTTATTGCGTATATACATTTTGGATTCATCGAAGAGGAAAAATGATTTGTTATTCGTTTTATTTATTATTTTTCTTGTTTCTTTAGTTTGTTTTGTCGGGTTTCTTTGAATTCGAGGTGATTTGTTTCTACTATCAGGAGATGGATGGATAAATTAGGTAAACATAAAATAACATAAACATAGTGTTACGATTGTATTTCCAGAAGGGTAAGGCAGAGGTGTACTATACGGAGCTGCGGGACTATTCGAAAGAGATACCGCGGCCCTGGAACACAAAGGGCAAAGAAGGAACATGGATGGGTATTAGTCAGTACAAGTCTGACTCTCCCTACCGCTCCGCCCAGAGCTGGATGGGAAATTATCAAATGACCCCTTCATTTGATAATTTCCCATCCTAAAAAAAAAAGACGTGTGCTATGAATACGGGCGAAAAAATCTGCCTGGCATTTGATCTTAATGTCCCCGGGGCCCATTAGGATAAATTTTCAATCAGGTTTTTTGTACACATTACAAAGTATTTGTGTGACAAAAATAATTACTTCGCAAATAGACAGCTCCACTTAGGGCTCGATCAGAAGTGAAAGAAATCTATCGTCACAAGATCAGACCTGAAACGAAAATGTATTCTTTTTCTTATTGCTACTCAAGAAAACTTAACCAGATGAAATACGAGAAAACCCTCCAAAAATACAGGCTGTGTACAAAACTACTCGAAAGCCTGATAAATCAGCACCTGTCAACCTAAACGCTTTACTAGTTTACGAGAAACAAATAAAAGTCACAAAAATCTTCAAGGCAGACCCGTTTATGATTTATGTTTTTATTTACAAAGCTGTTCAAAAGAAATGAATCCATTTGGAGAACTTCAAAGGAGGTTCATTTTCTCACAGATAGGGATCGCTGAGCAAACAAAATGTTCAAAGTCATATAATTAAGTCTTTACTTAATTAAAATAAATAAAAATTGCCTTTATTTTACTCGTACCTTCTTAATATACACCGTGATTTTTTAGTCGTCTTACAAAGGTGGTCCACTCAATGTACCCGACATAAAATAGCTCTCGGCGTGATTTTTTTTTTACCTACCATAATTAAAAATAAATAATTTTATAAGAATAAAATTATAAAACATCCTGTTAATAATGTTTACGTCTCAAACGGGAGAACATACCTACCCAGGGCTCGAGTCCAGTAGATCATCGCTCACAACAGAGTGTTTTAACAACGTCATGCGTCATAATATTGAATAATATTTTTATTTTGAAATTATGAAAATCTCATAAATTTATACCTATTTTTTTTATGAATGCTTAGTTTTTATGGATACATGAAGTGGGCTGCCGTTGTGAGACGACTAAAAAGTCACGGTGTCAAAGCAAGTAATAACATTAACTTAAAACTAATCAGCTACCAGGTCCGGCTGTCTTGCGATAAAGACCTCCTCTATTTCCCTCCACTTATTCCTGACCAGAGCAGTTCTTCGCCAACCTTTTGTCAGATCATCCTCCCACCTTTTCACTTGACATCCTCTACGTCTTTTTCCATTTCTTGGGAACCATTCTGTGACTTTTGTGGTGCAGTTTTTCTTTACTTTATTACTTAAAATTAAATTCTGAAGGTTTTGACTCGGCTGCGGGACTGTTCGAAAGATACACCGCGGCCCTGGAACACAAAGGGCAAACAAGGAACATGGATGCGTTTTAGTAAGTAAAAGTCTGACTCTCCCTCGCACTCCGGCCAGAGCGG
This sequence comes from Noctua pronuba, assembly GCA_905220335.1. Lineage (NCBI taxonomy): Eukaryota > Metazoa > Arthropoda > Insecta > Lepidoptera > Noctuidae > Noctua > Noctua pronuba. The sequence goes on along the minus strand of LR999900.1, from coordinate 5,678,541 downwards.
GGGGAGGGCGGTTATTTGATGATTTCCCATCCAAAAAAAAAAGTGTTTTGACTCTAGGCTATCAATGCATGGTCTCAAACTATGCATTAATAGCATCTTTAGTATAGGTGAACTAACACGGTCATAGCACACGGCTGCAGGTCGAGACTGTAACGTAACTGGGTCGCAAAATGTTACACCCTGTATATGCAAATGTATTCTTTGTAGCTTTCTTCCAGTTTTCATTCGGATATTTCAAGTAGGGGCTTTTATCTTTTGTGATAAAGTACAACCGTTTTAAGGTAATACTGTTGTGGTTTTATGTGAAGGTTAACTTAAAGGTTTTTATGGGTGTTTGTTTATAGACCCGAAACTCTGCGGTATTCCTCAAAGCGCAACTATTTTCAAGTGCATCCAACAAAGCGCAACTAAATTATTCCTCGAAACGCAACCATGATGAAAAATAGAGATGGGTGTAATAGATTCATTAACGATATTTTTCATAATGGTTGCGCTTTGAGGAAGTACCCGAAACTCTGTCTGGTCTTACTCTGAGATACGGGATAACCTTCAGTGAATTAGTATCGAAGGTGTCGAGATGGGCTTTCCTCGTAAAATAGTAATAAGAAAATATTATCAATATCTTGATTCGCAGAAATCATAGTTCCAACAAAGATGAGAAAAGCATTATAACGAAAATAGTCACAATATCATCGGCCTAGTCTTTTCCCAACAATGTCGGGGTCGGCTTCCAGTCTAACCGGATGCAGCTGAATATCAGTATTTTACATGGAGCGACTTATACACAACCCAGTTAGTACTGGGTAATACGATACCTCTTGGTAAGACTGGTTGTCAGACTTTCGGGCCACTGACTACCTGTAACGACTGAAAATAATCACAATAAAAACAAAGAAAGAAAATCATAATTATAACAACACTATAATATATAGTCCTCCTTACAGATTTCGGTAACGGCGTCCCTTTAATGCTATTTCCTTGCGTGTGCCCTTATATGACTGGCCAGACCGAATTTGCTCTTAAATACCCGGTCACAACTAAAGCAGTAGAGTTGACCGGTAGAGTTATAGGTATAGGTGTAGGAGGGCTTAGGTATCTCTTTAAGTATTTAGTGCTTGTGGTCGCAATGTATCGTCTTGGCGCTCTACTATCTACAAAAATGTATAAACTTGTGAAAACCAGCGACTCGATACATTGAACGAAAAACAACACTACCAGAGGTGCAAAACTCGTCGCCATATTCGACGAGTCGGACTGATTCCCACTGACACGCTAAGAAGAAGATTCTAACAATACATACCTACCCATTTCTGTACTTTCCAAGAACCGACAAAGCGTTCATTGTAATCTCGTTAAAAATACTCGTTCATAAGAGGCCACACATGAAATAAGAAAATGTGAACATCTGAAGACAAATGAATGAATTTGTTCGTTTGCAAATCCCACTGACTACCTGAAAATAACCACAATAAAAACAAAGAAAGAAAAGAAATCATAACTAAAACAACACTATCAGAGGTGCCAAACTCGTCGCCATATTTGACGAGTCGGACTGATTCCCACTGACACGCTAAGAAGAAGATTCCAACAACACATACCTACCCACTTCTGTACTTTCCGAGAACCGACAAAGCGTTCATTGTAATCTCGTTACAAATGCTCGTTCCTAACAGGCCACATATGAAATAAGAAAATGTGAACATCCAAAGACAAATGAATGAATTTGTTCGTTTGCAAATCCCTGACAATCAAGTACTTTGGGCCCAGAGAGTTTGATTAAGTTCCGAGTTTCTAAGTTGATCTCGACAATACCCATGTGTTCCTGGCTCAATATATACAACCAACTGAGGTAACTAACTTCGGAGAGAACCGTAATTGTACTAAGTAAAGTTTTCTTCGGTATACGTAGTCGGGTCGCGGCAATTAATGTAATGTATTTCAGGCTGGATTGAACTTTGAGTAGACTGGTAAATCTCGTTGTGCGTTAATTGATTTTCTTGCTTGGTTTAGATTTTATTTTTATCTACACTAATATTATAAAGAGGAAAACTTTGTTTGTTTGTTTGTTTGGTTGTAATGAATAGGCTCAAAAACTACTGGACCGATTTAAAAAATTCTTTCACCATTCGAAAGCTACATTATTCACGAGTAACATAGGCTAAATTTTATTTTAGAAAAAAATAGGGTTCCGTAAGATATTTGGGTTTTTCGGACACAAGGTGTAAAAAATCAACCAGAAAAGTTACTTATTTTGCGTACGCTGCCTAAACTATAAAAGATAGAACCACAAAATATTCTAAGTAATTGTAGATCTTATAAATATCTACAAAAAAGTCCGTGACACACTATACCTATCTATGTCGAGTGAGAGAGAGGCACAACAACCATTTTTTTATCTTGAATTTTTTTTGGACTACATTTAAACGCATTTATTTTACTCATGCTATAATCCTTATCAAAATAAATTATTTCATCACTAAGTACAGTTTATGTAGATAATATTTGGTCTTTGAATGATTCAAATTGGACGTTTGGTTTTGAAGTTATGGCGAAATTAAAATATTACGATTTCTGCTGCACGGCCCGTTGCGAAGTGGGCGTCACCAAGGCGGGGTGCGCGTGCGGGAGGGGAGTTTAGATCTATGAGTAAGGTACCCGCGCGGCTCAGACGCTAACCCATTACTCACCGTCCAAAGGCCCGCACCTGCGGTGGCCGGTAGCCACCACGTGGCCCCCGACGCCCGGTGCGTCCCCCGCGGCTGCTGGGGCCAGAGATTCTCTCCCTCTCACGTCCCGCCACCTCCTTCGCTAGCATGACTGCTTCGCAGAAGGAGGTGATGGCTTCCCATTCCCTCTCGCTCCGGACCATGGCCTGAACCAGGGCCGGGCGCGAGAGGTCGCCGCCGCCGATCGCCGCTACGTGGACACGGCGGAGCTCCGCCCAAGCGGGGCAGACCTCCAAGGTGAGCGCCACCGTCTCCTCCGAACGCTCCTCGCAATGATAGCACCCGGGCGTTTCCTCCCGTCCGATTCGGTGCAGGAACCTCGCGAAACAACCGTGTCCGGTGAGGACCTGCGTCAGGCGGAAGGTGAGGGCGACGTGGCGCCTCTCTAGCCATTCCTCAAAGAGGGGACTTATCGCCACTATTGTGGCGTGCCCTGCACTGGGTTGCGACAGTCGCTGTCTCCATGTCGCCATGAGATCGCGTCGGAGGTCTGTCCGCTGAGCGGTGATTTTCCGCGGCAGCGGAGTTTCCCCCCGACGTAGTGCCTCCGCGCGCCATTCATGCAGGCGCGCGAGGACTATCGCCTCCAGATCCGGCTAGGAGGCTCGCCGCCTCGCGGGAGATCGTGCGGTACCCCCGGATTAGCCTTACGGCTACCACCTTTTGGGGCGCGTTCAGTTAGTGGGTGGCACGCCGCTTAATTGAACGCACCCACACCGGGGCCCCGTAAAGGGCCATGGACCGCACGACCCCCGCGTAGAGCCTACGGCAGGAGGCGTTTGGACCCCTCAGGTTGGGCAAGAGCCGCTTGAAGGCAGCCCCAGCCCGTTTCAGTTTGGGTGCCAAACGTCGGAAATGCTCAACGAAGTTCCACCGGCTGTCGAAGACGAGTCCTAGGTACTTCAAAGTCGACTCGACGCCGAAGGGAACCCCTCCTACCGTCAGCATGGATCCCGACGGTGGCGCATTCCGAGGCCCATGAAAGCACATGGCCTCGGATTTGTGCAAAGCCACCTCGAGACCCAATTGCCGGATCCTCTCAACAACTATCGGAACTGTGGGGAGCCCCCCTTAATCTGTTATTTTTTAATTATTGTATAGAAATCGTAAAGCGGTTCACAGAATACTATCTACCTACCAAGTTTCAACGGTTTAGTCCGAATAGTTTCGGAATAAAGTGGCTGTGACATTCAGACGGACAGACAGACAAGACGAATCTATAAGGGTTCCGTTTTTTGCCATTCGGCTACGGAACCCTAAAAATCGTGTTTGGGCTCATTTCATACACCTTGATGAGAACTTTAGAGTTAGCTGGAGTATGACTTTCATCGAGGGTCTGACGATGGAGCGGAGGGCAGCTGCAATAGGACCTCAAAAGTTTACAGCATCTATATCGTGTTCGGGCTCATTTCATGCACCTTGATGAGAACTGTAGATCTAGCTGGGCTCTGGCTGTCATCGAGTGTCTGAGGATGAAGATGTAGAGGCTGTCGAGAATAGTTTAGTGATTCTTATTCTGTATTTCACACAAAATAAAAAACGCCGAAGATGTATTCCTTTTGAGAGCTTCCGTTGCGTCCGCTGCGTAAACGGTTAAAGTAACGCAGCAATCATGTATGACGGAATTGTTCCTTTTAAAAGTTCTAAAAAAAGTCCGTGATAGCATATGTATATCTTTTAACTTACACACTCATCTTTTTTATGGTTCTCAATTTTCTTCAAAAATTATGCATTATTTTTGCAAAGGTGTTTTTGTAAACATGGTATTTATCCTTATCCAAATAAATACGTTATTCATCAGAAGTATTTAATTTTGAACGAATCTGCTCTAACATCATTTGATTCCAATGAATGTCTTATTCATTTTCATTATGTGTGTGATGTGCTCCTTTAGAATTGTATAATAGGTGCCTACGACCCACCCTCTCTAACCCTCTCTTATGTGACGCAGACGAAGTTGCGCGGGTCAGCTAGTGGATTTATATTTCAGAGGAATTGTTGTGTCATAGTAAATCAGTTGTTTAGGTCAGGCAGACAAAATTACAGGTAATGAGCTGCATCCATTAGATTTGAAGCTGACTAAAGAGACAAAGGGTGTTTATGAGATAATAATCCTTACTTAAACACTGTTTTAAGCTTTCACGGTTTACAATTAAACTTATACTGTCACTTACGGGATATCTTCCGCGGGTCAACCCGCGATCATGGCGCTTGCAACAACGTCGAAATATCGGGAGCTCAAAATAATGAACAATCACGGAAGATATCCCGTAAGTGACAGTATAAGTTTAATTCATACTTAATATTATAAATGCGAAAGTAACTGTGTGTTTATTTGTTACCTTTTCACGACTAAACGCCTGATCGGATTGTAATGAAATTTGGCAAGGAGATAGATTATAACCTGAGAAAGGACAAAGGCTACCTTTTTTTTCACACCTTCACGTTAAAATTTCTACGCAAACGAAGCGCGGACAACAGCTAGTCCTTAGTAATATTATAAATGCGAAAGTAAGTTTGTTTGTTACCTTTTCACGTCTAAACTACCGAACCGATCATCCTGAAATTTTGCATATCCATTGTCAGGTGTACAGAAACGGACATAGCGTACCTTTCATCCCGAAAAAAGTACTGTCCCCGAGGAAAATAACATTAACGTTATTATTTTCATAGATGTCGCCACGTGTCTTTCGAATCATAATTGAATTACAAGCAGAGTTGAACCCAAAATTGATTGTCAAACTCGAAATTAACGCAAGCAAAGCAGCGGCCAAAAGCTAGCAGTAAATAAATAAATATGAATTAGGTTCGATTATAGCGTAGAAGGGCGGCTTGTCACAAAATACATTCTAGGCCCTAAGAGGGTAATACATCAAACTACGTACATTCGTCAGGATTACTGCCAAGCCATTCGGGGATAAATGGCCAGAAATACAAAATTATATAAAAGCTTCTTTGAACCGCTATTCCTACATTCTCGCGCTAACATAACAGTCCCATTTCTTTGCCTTAGTTCTAGCCCCTAATCGCACTTTTGCTGAAATCTCTTGGATGAAATTACTATAGATTTTGTACTTTATTTTATGTTAGGTAGATTTGAGAATGGCTTACCCCGGAGATGTTTGAATCTAAAATAATAACCTGAATATTGATTTAGGTTATTATTTAAAAGCAAAGTGCAGAGCAAAGCTGCAAAGTTTTAAATGAAGTTGCTCTTCATATATTATGTATGACCACTTAGATCTTTTAAACTGCTAAATGGATTTTGATGCAGTTTCACCATAATTTAGAACATTAATTCGGAAGATTTGTGGAGGAACTTGTGGCTAAATAGTAACAGCCGCTCGAATCGATCTTTAGGTTAAGCCGTGCTTGCCTAGGTTGGCCTGTGGATGGGTGACCATCCATTACATACCGTGTTGCCTCCGTGCCTCGGGAAATACGTTAAGCCGTTGGTCCCGCCTGTCATTTGTAGATCTTTGACAGTCGTTACAGATAGTCAGTAGCCCAAAAAGTTTGACAACCGGTCTTACCAAGGGGTATCGTATTACCTAGAACTAACTGGGTTGTGAACGTCGGATAGGCAGTCACTCCATGTAAAGTACTGGTATTCAGCTGCATCCGGTTAGACTGGAAGCCGACCCTAACGTAGTTGGGAAAAGGCTAGGCAGATGATGATGAATTCGGAAGATTTGTGTATAAAACACATAATTATGTCACCTTGGCAAAACAAAAATAAAAATAGATAAATATAAGAGTCCATCAAACAAATCGAAAATATTCCCATCGAAATGAATAAACAGATGGATGAGAAAGTTAATGAAATTCTTTGCAAGCTGTCAGCATGTTTTTGATGACCTCTACCCTTGTAAGGTCATGTCTTACGATCTTCGTTAGTTGTTCTGATAGAACAAATATAAAAATTATATGAAAATTAACTTAATTTGGTCGCAAGATTAATGACTTTCTCAATGCCTGTATTAGTAGATAAAAATCCGAATATTTTCTGAGAACAATTTGCTGATATAGCTTATTTTATATAGCTGAGCCGCCAAGAACCAATAATATTTTTGATTATAAGTAAACTGCCAATAATATCTGACCCGAATCACAAGGTTATACCTAATTAGTAGACGTAGTAGTACGCCACAGATGCCCTAGTATCCAAAAATATACAGAATCAGGTTGGATCGCGAAGCTATACAAACTTTTTATAAAAATACATAGAACCTTCTTCCTCATCTTATGAGGCTATCATTCTATTCTTCTATTTAATTGAATAAATAAATTATCACTCTGCTGCCCTATATCAATTTATTTTGGATCGGCCCAACATCTCTTCTTACATACATGTTTATGTTTAATTCATAAGTCACATCCTTTATTAATCATATCATACATTTCACACAGATCATCATTTGCTTAGCCTTCTCCCAACTATGTTGGGGTCGGCTTCCAGTCTAACCGGATGCTGCTGAATACCAGTATTTTACATGGAGCGACTGCCTATCTGACCTCCATAACCCAGTTAGTACTTGGTAAGACTGCTTGTTAGACTTTCAGGCCACTGACTACCTTTAACGACTGTCAAAGATCTACAAATGATAGCCGGGACCAACGGCTTAAAGTGCTTTCCGAAGAACCGAGGAAACTCGGTATATAACTGGTGGTCACCCATCCACGTACCAACCTAGGCAAGCACGGCTTAACCTAAAGATCAACCCGAGCGGCTGTTATTATTAAGCCACGAGCGTGAATAAATAAATAATTGGACGAGAAAAAAAAACTGTTAAATAAATATAAAAATCAAGCACAAAACTTACAAACAGTATTTTTCACTTTGAATTATCCTTTACTTTGTGTAATAAACACAAACTTGAATAAAGTAAATAAATTATTTCCAGTCAATCCAATTATCGAGTGTAAAGTAAATAACACAGCACGAAGTTACTCCATCTGCAATTACGAAAAATTGAAAGAACTATTATTAAGGATCAAAAAATTCGAGACAAAGAATTTTTTTGCTCACTGAAATGAATAAAGGATCAAGATTTCAATGGATCAAATGTTGACGTAATGAATCACATTGACTTTTATATTTTGTATGGTTCATCAAATATAGGCGAAAGGTTAAAATGTCACGATACTTGGTACATTATATGGCAATTTTCTGTTTTTGTGCACTTTTCTGACGATTTGCGAATTTGACATTTTGCGACGAAGGCTGCCGATCTGACAATATGCGTGTCTGACGTTTTGCGTATATGACATAGGGCGTATAAATCAGAAATCATAGGTATTGGTCTAGATTGAACTTTAATTTTGTACCTTTATCTTCCCGCTCTTCACGTTATTAACTTCAGTTCTCCCCTGTCGACTGTCTCGCTTTCATCAACTACTTTTTTCCATCTTATCATCCTTTAAAAAACCCATTAATATTATATATTAAAAACCCTAAATAGATATCAAATAATGTCCAATAACGCAGACATCAAAACCATCAGACCAAGATAATTTAGGGTTCGTATTTTGCAAAGATTATTCACGGCTGGCTTCCCTCACCCAACTGAATAGCTTTGTGGTTAGAGGTACACATGTAAGGTCCTCGAAAGGGTGCTGAGGGGACAAAGCACAAACTGTAAATTCTTAAGTTTATTATCAACAGTTACATCACGTCTGCCTTGTATTTTGATGTTTACATCTCTTTGGGATGTTTATGATCTGTTTATTTCAGCCCAATGACAAAAACCCGTCCATTTTATAGTGTTGCATGTTTTTTTTAGCGTGTTAGTCGAAACTATGGTCGAAAGTAAGGCCGCCATCTTGTTTTTTTACCACAGATAATTTAACAAATGTTTACCAACTCATCGCGCCTCCATGACAGTGTCATCCAAGCGCCAAAAAAACTATGCAGAACTATTTATTATCTTTTTTCCAGTCAAAAACCGCAGCTGTGACGAATATACAGTGTTGGGTTTTGCTGCGGTTTATTTTTTTAACGTTCAAGCTGTAAAAAGTTGTGGCGAGGCCTGAATTCGGCGATAGTGTAAACTGTTTTCATTGTCACTGGCGCCAACTGTCATCGGAAAGCTAACGATTAGCCGCTTCGTGGAATTGGAATCGTGTATTCAAAATAAACTTTTTCTTAACATTTCAGTCATTGGATTTCTTCGATATTTGTATCATTTAATGAACGGCAGATAAGGACAATTTAAATTCAAAATGGAGGATTTTGGAGTCGTACTGGAATTTTTCAAAAAGTTTTTCAACATCTCACTCATATAATATTATGAATGCGGAAGTGTGTGAGGATGGATGGATGTATATTTGTTACTCTATCACGCAAAAACTACTGAACGGATTTGGAGGGAATTTGCCACATAGATAGTTTATAACCTGGATTATCATAAATGATACTTTTTATTCCGGTAGTATGATCCCATGAGACAGTTACCGAAGTTCACGCGGGCGAAGCCGCGGGCATAAGCTAGTTATTTAAACAGTTTAGTGCGCTGTTCTACAAAAAGAAACTAGCGTGAAACCAATTAAAAACATTTTAATTTTGTTATATTTACCATCTGTTATTAATTTTTAAGTGCTTACAACACATGATTGTTACATCTATCGAACAAGAAACAACGTTAATAGGCCCCCAAGAAGCAACATTAAATTGTTTAAAGCAACATTATACAACTCAAACGCACCATTAACCGCTAAATATGTCTGCAGCTGTATTCTTTATGTTTTTCAACGGAAACGTTATAAATCAGTCGTTGGGGGCAGTCCTACTATTGGCCATGTTAAGTCGTAAAACGTTTTGATGGCCCACGAAGCATGGGCCCATACATTCCAAACACATAAATGTCCATCCATGTCGCACAGCTTTTTTCCCTTCCCTAATCGTAAAACTATCTCTTTGACTCATTTCTCCGAATGGCTGACTTCAAAAGGACATGTATTTGATTTGAACGGTTCCTTTTGAAGCTCTCTGATGGTTTGTTTGTCGTGTACAAAGAATTTAATTGTTCGGAAAACATCTCCAAAAATGTTTGTAAAACAATCACAACCCTTTGAATGTTTTATGTATAATGAGTGGGGAAGTGCCGCTCGGGTCGATCTTTAGGTTAAGCCATGCCTAGGTTGGTCTGTGGATGGGTGACCACCCATTACTTACCGAGTTTCCTCCGTGCCTCGGAAAGCACGTTAAGCCGTTGGTCCCGGGTGTCATTTGTGGATCTTTGGCAGTCGTTAGGTAGTCAGTGGCCTGAAAAGTCTGACAACCAGTCTTAAGAGAGGGTATCATATTACCCAGTACGAACTGGGTTGTGGAGGTCAGATAAGCAGTCGCTCCATGTAAAATACTGGTATTCAGCTGCATCCGGTTAGACTGGAAGCCGACCCCAATATAGTTCGAAGTGAAAAAAGGGAACAAATTAAAAGAAGACCAGGTCCATTTGTTGTAAATTATGTAACTGGTAGGAATGTAGTTAGGTACTTACAACTTTTTTTTTATTTCCTCAGATGAAACGGTTTTGCAAGGGGTTCCCACAATCTGAGATTAATTATTAGGAAAATTAAGATTTCCGCAATAAAACGTCGACTTTATGTTGTGGAAAAGTTTTATTTTTTTATTATAGCCGAGACCCCTGGGGGTTTTTTCAGCAACATTATTTTACCTTGTAACCGAAAGTTGAATCGGGGTAAGTTTTAATGTACAATTTAATTTATTACACAGCTTAATTTGTTCAATGATTTCTTCAAAGTCCTAGAACTCAAATATTTCACTACTACTGTAATCCTAACCTAGCCAGTATACCAAGTAGGTAGTGTTATTTATTATACAACACACACACATAATTATTATAACATTTATTGGCACATAGATACCTTACAGACTAACATACTTATGGTAAAATACAATTTGTGTTAGTAAATATAACCTTAAAAGTATTGATTTATTTATTTTACTATTTATGTACACACAGTAGACCACACAGGAAAATAACATTCTAATATATGAGTACATAGGTACTGCTTATTTCTTAAGAAATTTGTGCCAGTAGACCAAAACAAGAAGAAGTATGTGATTAAAATTGCATTTTAAATCGCTCATTAATTAAATAATCTGATTATTATGATCTAACCTTCAACTCGACCTTACCACTAAGTCGTACACTAAAGAATTCGAACCCCTATTTAAACTAAAAACATATCCCCACAAAATGATTTCCATCCAATACACAAAGATACAAATAAACAATGCCGACTACCAACAAATACGATCACACGCGCCGCCATACCCAAGAGAATAAAGGCGTAACATAGTTTTATGCTAGTGCATACGTCATACCTAGAACCTAGATAGTGTCAGCGTCGACACTTGCCTGACCCATTTCGCTCGGCTGATTCCTGCGACTTCTGTAAGTACTCATGTAGCTGTGTATTACCTGATCAGTGCGGTCTCATCTTTATATCTGCTCCAGTTTTTCATTTTCGTTCGAAGTTTTGGTAAAAGTGGTTAATTTTCTTCGTCTATTAATAGGTAGTCGAAACTCAAAAGAAGCTTGAAATAAAACTCTTTTAAAAGAACCATTTGAAGCTCACATAACGATTGTATTTCATCTTAAAGTGGTCGAAACTTTGACCCTAAAAGGTTTCGGGCAGGATAAGAATAGAAATAAGTGACTGAAGGATGAGGACTGAATGAGCGTTCTTCATCTTTATCGTGTGGTTAATACCTAACCTGGTGTCAGTTTTTATGCCGCCCTCAGGCACGCTGGTTTCCTCACGATGTTTTCCTTCACCGAAGCAAGAGATAATTTAGTATACAATGCGCTCATGAATCCGAAAAATCACAGGTGCGTGTTTTGGGTTCGACTTGAGACTTATGACTTGGCAGTCTGATAATAACATCACTAGGCTATCACTGCTTTTTATGTGTTGAATGAGTGTTAAATGAGGCTTATTAGCAAATAAACGGGATATCTTCCGTGATTATTCATTATTTGTAGTCATTTGTTGTCAGCGTCATGGTCGCGGGTTGAGTAAACCCGAATCACGGCGCTTGCAACAGCGAAATATCGGGAGCTCAAAATAATGAACAATCACGGAAGATATCCCGTAAGTGACAGTATAAGTTTAGTTGTAAACCGTGAAAGCTTAAAACAGTGTTATGAGCTAATAACTGTGCTAGAAAGACCTACTATCGATGGGGAAGGTATAATCATCTACTAGAAACAAATAAAACAATGTATCCCTCCGCAACAGCGTACTCACCGCATTTTAGAGGACACTGTAGAAAAACTTCTATCATTGGTTAGATCCCGTCGTTGAGTCGAGTTGGTGGCTTATTTCCGATTAGGGACGGATGCAGGGTTGTGGAGACTTTCAGTTCACATTCGTCCTACTTAGGACATGGAATATGTTTGAAATTGGTCCTACTGGTCCTTCAATTCGGATCTTCGGTCGCGGGTTCGATCCCCGTACGGACCAAATATTTATATGACCGACAGGTAGCTGTTCCAGATTTGGCAGTTTGTGTATGTCAGTTTCAATGTTTATAAACATACCCACGATACAGGAGAAATTTTTAGTGCGTCAAGACAAAAAAAATATGCCATACTCGTCATACAGTCAGACAGAAATATGAAGAGCTGGATCGGACACGAGCCGGCAGCAGGCTCACGGCGGTGTGTAGTGGGTGCTAGCCCCACATAACCAAACCGTCTTCCCGGACGCTGCCGTAAAAAAAAACTCTGGTCTGTCTGTTACATTTTTAGGCCTTAACGGCTCAACGACTCAACATAGTTTACGGTTACGGCTCAATATGGTTTAGGCTATCCCGGTAGATACGTTCCTTTGGGATAATTCACGATCTAAAAAATGCTAGTTCTCCATATTTATACTCCTAAAGATCATATTAACAGAAGACCAAAAAGGAAGTAAATCTTGAAACAAAAATAGAATCCAATTCAATAGAGAACCCATCTGGTGTTAGAATTAAGAGTAAGTACAAAGAGAATCGTGTTTACGGATCGGATGCCACAAAGAGACGTTTGAGAGCGTAAAAATAAAAACCGTGTGAAGATAGATCTGAGTGAGCCTTTAAACATTAATTAGTATGAATTGGGTAGTTCTTTCGAATGTTTTCTTGAGAATTATTATTTTTGGACAAAGTATGGTAAGCATTGACTATAACTGTGAATTTACTGTGCTCTTCGGACTGTGTGTTTGGCTTTGACTGTATGTTTGTTTATCGGATGCTCATTATGACCGCCCATCGTGGTTCTGAGGGTTTCGTGAGACTAGGTACATTATTACAGTAGACAAAAGAGATATATTTTTTCTATTCTCGATTAAGCCCGCTTCTGTCTATAGTTATATATTATTATATTGTATTACTATAGTTATATTGTCCTATCTCTGTAATCTATACTAATATTATAAAGCTGAAGAGTTCGTTTGGTTGAACGCGCTAATATCAGGAACTGCGGGTCCGAATTGAAAAATTCTTATAGTGTTCGATAGCTCATTTATCGGGGAAGGTTATTGGCTATATAACTTCATGTTCCGACCAATAGGAGCAGAGCATCAATGAAAAATGTTGCAAAAAAGGGAAAATAGTAGTTTTACAATAATTTCACGCGGATAAGGTCGCGGGCAACAGCTAGTTTATTTTTATATGAAAAAATAAGAATAGTTAGTGCCGGTAACAATAAAAATTAAGTCTGAAACTCCAACATTTTTCTAGGGTCCCAAGGTTTCTTTAAGGTCTCGTCATGATTAAGCAACATTGTAGAGAAATTGATCACTTTGATGTGGGTTACCTAGAATGACAACCTACCCACTCGGGCTAAGTGCTAGATTCTTTTACATCATTTGTTATACAGGGTGTAAGGGACAGCCCTCCACAAACTGACAGGGTGCATTCAGGTCCTTATTTTAAATCATATTCCACTGGAATTTTTCTCGGGTTTTTTTTCAGTTACCATTCCTTTATTTCAATGTAAAATTCTATTCCCTGTACGCAGTACTCCATTTATGTAAATAATATTATGGCTAAAATCAAAAATCCAACAATGGATGTTGAAATCCTCTAACGAATGACGCGTTAAATCAGCTTTTCACTTCCTGCCTAGCTACAGAGTTCATCGAACTCGTCGTCGCGCTTACTTTTCGCTACGTGCGTTTTGCCACGGTAAAGATATATTGCGTATGAGGAAATAAAACAAATCAAATTTATTGGGTTCCCATAACATTCCTGAAATAATTTCTTGTACCGCTCATCTTAGTATGATATACTGAATTCACTCCATAAGTTTGTGGAGGGCTGTCCCTTACACCCTGTATTTTTGAGACAAACTGCAGATAATTTATTCAGTGGAAAAACGTTTCTTTATAAACATGTACAACCAATTTAAATAGTAAAGTGATACTTCTGAGAACATTACCTACCCATTGTTTCGTTGAAAAGAAAATTGAGTGGGTAATCAAAATCATTCCGCGTAAAAGAATTTAATGGTTTCCTGCAAATGAAACCAAAAAGGTTGCCCGACTAATTAAAGCAAATTCCACTAACAATACTTTTAAGGTGTCTATTAATTAGTCCAAATTTCTCTTTTCCCCTTATTTTCTTTTAGCCTGACATTTTATTGGGCTTTGGAGGCGAGCCCTCATCTATGGCCTTTTGAAAAAATCCCTCGGACGAAGCTCCTTTACATTGGCACGCACCTTTTTAAATATTAATAATCTTACTTTTCCGTCATACAGTGCTGTATGAGATAAAAAATCTCGTTTTTCATTTACGTTAAGTTTAAAAATAAACTAACGAAAACACGAAAAAGAGGACCAAAGGAGAATGAGCAACCTGGTCTACCTACTCAACAGTAATGTAACATACGTCGTTGAAAAGGTTATTGTGTGTACTTCATTTTGTTATATGGCCGTTAAGGTGTAGGCAGTGGGGTTCCAGGGATATTTGCCAAAAACAAGGTAAAGCAAAATAATTACGCCGAATAGAACAATAATGCAATTCTTCATTAACTATAGCTACGTAAGTGACCAGCGACCGTGTTGAACTGACGGAGCATTATTAATTAGTGCAATTTTTTATTATAATAATAAATAAAAAATATACACCGTGATTTTTTAGTCGTCTTACAACGGCAGCCCACTTCATGTATACAATGACTACTAAACATTAATTTAAAAAAATAGGTATTTAGGAGATTTAAATAATCTATAAAGGGTGTAAAAAGACCCTTAACGAAAACTAAAACCACATATTCTGCCTATCATTGGGATCATTTTTTTCTTCTAGACAATACCTGGGAAACCACAGGTTCTGGAGATATTGAAGGTCAAAGTTCCAATTTTTTCACAAGTTTTTTTTTTTAAACCACTTTTCAACATTTTAATTTTACTTTTATTAACTCCGTGACCCATTAACTATTCAAAGCATCCATCAGCACTAAGTTTTGAGGGCGTAACATTGAGTTTTACCGTGAAACGTGATTTTTCACACCAAAAAAAAAAGTCGTTTCCCAGCAATAACTTTTGCGTAGAGTTACTTAGTTTGATGTACAGAATGCTTAGTTGACGGCTTCGTGAAGGGTCTGTTTACACCCTGTATATCAAGGGTGTAAAAAGACCCTTAACGAAGCCGAAAGGCACTTGTTCTCCCCGTCATTGCGATATTTTTTTTGTTCTGGACCATACCTGGGAATCTTCTAGTTACGGAGATATTGGAGGTCAAAGTTCCAATTTTTTCACAAGTTTTTTTTTAAATACTTCTTTTTAAGGTTATAACTTTACTTTAATTACATCCATGAACCGTTTACTATTCAAAGCATCCATCAGCACCACGTTTTGAGTGCGTACTTTTTTTTTGTGTTGGGCATCAAGATGGTTTTACACCGCCTGCGGCCCATCTCACTCAGGTCATACTAGACGACAGTCTTCTATAAATGTAAAGAATAGTAAATAAATAGGTTTTGTATAAATATCTTTGTTATTTATTTTTGTAAATCTCCCATAGATTTCGGCATAAAAGTTATCCGTAATTTGATCAACTACTTATTAACTACTAATACCCATAGATGGCGTTAGTGTTGAGTAGGTAGACCAGCTCCCATACATTTTTGCCCATTCTCCTTTTGAATGTGTTTTTCGTGCTAACAAGTTTCGTTTTATTTATTTTTTTACTAACCTACACGAGAGGAAATTAGGGTTGGTACGTATTTAAAAGGTTTCTAGGTTATGTACATGAAAACATATTTTTGTTTAAAAGTTATTTTATTATAGTCCGAATTAATAACATACCTGGCGACCAAGCTCAGCTCGGGTAAAAATAGAGAAAACGAATTTTCCCAGATAATTATGTGACCTTGCTAGATCGAAGTTTTGCTCCCGGAAAATCCCTATATTGCAACTTTCATCGAAATCGTTAGAGCCGTTTTCGAGAACTTGATTACAAATATAAAGGGTGTAAAAAGACCCTTAACGAAGCCGAAAGCTACTTGTTCTCCCCGTCATTGCGATATTTTTTTTGTACTAGATCATACCTGGGAACCTTCTAGTTACGGAGATATTGGGGGTCAAAGTTCCAACTTTTTCACAAGTTTAAAAAAAAACATGTTTTTAATGTAAGATTTTTACTTTTAACACCTTTAAGACCCCCGTACTATTCAATCCATCCACCAGCACAATGTTTTGAGTGCGTTACATTGAGTTTTACCGTAAAACGTGATTTTTCACCCAAAAAAAAAGTCGTTTCCCTGGAATAATTTTTGCGTAAAGTTACATAGTATTGAATTAGAATATTTTTATTAATAATCGACTAGTTATTATTTGCTACATCTACACCAACAGATCACCATAATCTATCATTTACATGATTCTAAACCAACAGCAAAATTCTCTCCCCACCGAACATAACACATTACCAGGTACAAGAAAACCAAAAATAAGCACATTTCTCGTAAACTACGATGTCGCATACCGCTTCGGTTGCCATCCAACATTATACTGACAAAGATTGATGGGCTCCTAACTGTGTCTTCATCAAGTTCATCTCTCATTAAGTATGTATAGTCCTTTCACAGCGTTATTTTATCCCTGACAGCTGCATCCCAATATCAACCTTATAACAGCAAGAATAAAGATCACTATAATTTTGACAGATTTGTCAGTGAGGTTGCTAACCGAACAAGAATCTTATTGTCATGAGCATACACACTGATTTTGACAGCGATGTAAGAGCGGTGGTAGTATAACAGTGAAAAGACTGTACGGACATACGCCCTTTAAGCGCATGCTTACCAGAACAGATGCGCCCTGTTCTATATTTAAAACATAATGCTGGCCGTACAGAAATAATGAGATAAGTGGCCTTTTTTGAAGCTTTATTTTTAAAAGAATTAATCTTGGCTTTGGTATCTTATTCTTTTTTTTTGGTTTTCGAATGTGTTTTGTTTTTAAATGAATGAATGTGTTAATAGAGTTGGATGGGGACGCAAAGAACTAAAATAATTAATGACACTGCTCATAGGTAAATCTTTTTTTAGTCTAAATATATTTTTTAAAGCGATGACAGACTAAAACGAGCAACCCTAACTCTTAGTACTAGAAATGTGTGTTTAGGGTTACCACTCACTTTTTCATGACTGACAACATTAGGATGGGACTTGAACAGTTTTACGGCATAAACTTTAAAATATACAGACTAAAATGTCACATTTCTTTTTGCGACATTTTTTAAGTAAAAAATATAATCCTAATAATCTAACTTTTAACGTGTGCCTCACAAACATGAAGTACTTACATTTGACAAATATATTTTGTACTTACATTTGAGAAAGTTTGGATGTTTGTTTCTTAATCACGCTTTGCCTGAACGGATAGTTTTATCCCGGTAAAAGCCACGGCACAGACGAAATCGCGGTCAGGAGCTAGTATTGTATAAATTCAATATAGTTATGCGATTTCTGTATATTATCCTATATTGTTGAGTCCGTCCAGCTGAGTATTGCATTGTTCTACCGAAGTCGAACAATTTTCAACCTTATTACTTAACGCATAAGGGTGAAAAGTGACAGACCGTCACTGCACTCAGTAGTACACTTTGTAAATTCTTTTCACTGTTACTTTACCTCTAACTTGGCATCACTGGGAAAATTAAATTGGTCTTTATTCTCATAACTATAAGGTTGCTGTTGGATTGCTACTGTCAGAGTAATATAAATGTACAAGGACAGTGTAGCTGAGTATTGCATTGTAGTCCGTGCTCGTCCATTCCGTTTATCTGACAGTCCTACCATGTGCACGGTATTACGGCTCGCGTCGGGATGAAAGACACGGTTATTCTGCCTTTATTATATTCTTAATTAAAAACATAATTTTCGTTGCGTTTTTATTTTATTTTTTAAAAGGAACACAATTGAAACATTTTATTTGTATTTTGCAGTTACTTCAGTATTGAAAAATAAATTAAGGCATCCATACTAATATTATAAATGCGAAAGTAACTGTCATCATAATCTGTTTGTTTGTTTGTTTGCTTGCTACCTTTTCACGACTAAACAGCTGATCGGATCGTAATGAAATTTGGCGCGCAGATAGATTATATCCTGGGGAAGGACATAGGTTATCTTTTTTCATCAAAATTACCACGCGAACGAATTCGCGGGGAACAGTTAGTTAATAATCGTTTGTAATAGCGGTTATCCTCATCTTTTGCTTTTTCAAAAGAAATGAGATGCAGAGAACTGTGTTTTAATAAAATTTTATTGGACTTGCCTTGTTAGTTATTAGTTAGTTAGTAGGTATTGGTCAAATCTTGCAGCTGAATTTCAAACCAGTTATCCCCAACCGATTGAGCTGAAATTTTGCACAAACCGTTGGTTCTGGTGACAATACATTTTTATGACAGACATGACTTGATCCTGCAGCCAGGATTGTCTCCTCACGAGAGAACTCCTCAACGGTTAATAACATGGACACGAAACTTTGTATATGCGTTCAATTTTGATAGATAAACCTAATTTTTGTCTTTACATTATGATATAAGCTGGTTTTTTTATAGTTTAATTTATTTGCGTTTTCGTAGCTAGACATTCTAGCTACTTCATTTCGGGTTTCTGTCATTTATCGATTTAATATTTATACAATTGGCAATCGCTCACAAACCGTTTTGTGTTTCTATAACAGCTTTCAACAGGGGTTGACAGAAGCCTTTTGATAGCTTACGTCCACTTACCTTTACAAACGGGAAAACATAGAACTAAAATAAATGTACCAAGTTTGACATATCGATGCATTTTTTTCTTGACAAGCAGCGCCGCCTTGAACTGCAAACTTAAAATGGTCATACTATAAGAGTTATTTTTGACTGATATATCGCTGATACAATATCACTTTGTCTAATATCTAAGACTTAAGGTACCTACCTACACCTTAGGGCCTAAATTGTGTAGGTAACCTAAAATAGTCATTCTTAAAACAACAAATTGTTTGAAACAGAAGTCAGTTAACCTACTACTCTTCTTGTATTTTGTACACCCAAAATACATTTATTTCCCTTAATGAGAAAGGAACATCTTTTTTTTCAAAAACGTCACCCTCGTTCACCGTGTTCACCGTCTAGCGCCTCCCGTCCGTCCATGACGGTCGCCACGTGCGACGTATTACACCTCTCGTCAAGTATGAAATATGACATTATTTACACTTCTATAAATAAAACATTGTTCCAATAATCTGATTTGTAGTGTCTCGTCGTTTGTTGGGTCGAGTTGTCTGTCTTGTAACAAGAATGAATTTGATAAAAGATTTTGTTTTTGGAGTTTTATTTATAAAAATATCACGTAAAGTAAATAAATATAAATGATATTATTTGAAAAACCTCGTCGTTGCCTTTTTGATTTAGTGGCCGCAAGCGCGACTGTTGAGCACGGGTCCCTTGTTCAATTCCTAGGTTGGACAAAGTGTTATTGGGTTTTCCATCAGCATTTTTTCAGGTGCAGCCACGGAGTCAGGATTTGTGCCCGGTTGATGGCAATAGGCTCACCCCCTATTACATGAGACTTTAAAATATAACTGGCCAAATGTGGGTGTCAGAACTATTCGGTACACCTCTGCCTGAACCTTCGGGGATAACAGGCGTCATGTTATGTATTTATTAAAAACTTATCTTTATACTGGTTTCAAAATATTTTGAAACTATGGCATTAATGTTTTTTTAATATGTTATGCCTATTGTTAAGAAAAATAGTTTTTTCTTACCTCAAAAAATCAACCTTTAATCGGAGGACCCCGAATAGCGTCCTCAGAACCAATACTGTTCTGCTCAGTAGGTTCACTGAACTCCATGTGTTGCGAGACCGATGAGCCTACTGTGCAGGGGTAGAAGGTGTGTCTAGTTTCTTCCTTTAACATCAGTTAAAGTAAAATTCTTGTTACTAACAACCTTGCCTTGCCTATGGACTTTCTTGTCTGAAATTAATGATTTTATTATTTACTTATTTAATCTACTTCATACCAATATTCCAATATAATACCAACTTCCTCAATATTATTATTCATATTTTACATCATCATCGCGCCAAAGTATCGGAATTTGCCCCCAAAAACCACATTTACCTTAAAAGCACCCTTACTTGTTCCGTCAGCTCTTCCTGTCACTTTGACAGGCACCACGTGCATGCTTCTCATCAAGTATGAAACACGAGCTGGCTCCCTATAAATAGACCACATCCCCTTAATGTTCTGTTGTTTGGCTACCTCGGGTATTACACCGACCAATATTTAACAGTTGCAAGCTTTTTGGTAAGCTCGTGAGATTAGTAAGATTTGTATGAGGTTCTGGATAAGCCTGAGTTATTGAAAAAGCTTTGTTGGTAACACATTGGAATTAATATTATTCATGTTATTCATTGATGGTGAAGGACTGAAAAAAAATGCAATGGAATGTTGTATGAGACTTAAGTATTTTTATTAACAAATGCAGCAGAATTTCAATGTCGTTGTACAACGTTCACAATCTAGTCGCAATCTCATCTCAGCGATAATCGATGTCAAATACTGGTTTAAAGGAGGTAAATTAGAGATATTTTTACAAATTATACATATTATACAGGGTGTAAGGGACAGCCCTCCACAAACTGATGGGGTCAATTCAGTATATCAAACTAAGATGACTGATACAAGAAATTATTTCAGGAATGTTATGGCAATCCAATAATTTTGAATAAATTTTTCCCCTCAGAACTCATTCGTTTTCTACATAATTATTCAGTTTATGCAGTTGTTGTTTCCAACGTTTAAGCTCTTATACAGGGAGGAAGGGACACTGACGCGAAAACGGTTACCACGAATTGAGTACATCGTTCTGAAAATAGAAATTTATCATCGGTTATTAAAAAAAACAGCTGTTCCATACATTTAACCGTGTGTAGGTATTGCACTTTAGTAGGAAACAGCAGATTTTTTTAAAATAACCGATGAAAAATTAGTATGTGCGTGGCTCAGAATGATGTACTGAATACGTGGTAACCGTTTTCACGTCGTTGTCCCTTCCACCGTGTATAACCGTAAAGAGTGTCGAATCCTCTTATCAGACAAGTATTAATTTTATTGTATAATACACCAATCAGACAATTAGTAAGTTTTTATAGCTAACAATATTTATTCTACAACCAAAAGCTTGCTAGTATGACCACAACTTTCCAACTACCATAACGACAGCCCTAAAACTCTGTATCCGCGGTCTTTTCCATACATTTTACAGCAGAACACGGACCAAAAGTCATAAAACATAATCTGGAAGCTTTATTATCTGCACGTGTGGGTTTATAAAGATAAGGTAAACAGTACTTTAGATTTATTGGACATTATAAATTAGTATTAAGTATGGATACACGTTTGATAGGCCGTTATTATTTATTATATTAGAAGAGGTCGTTAGGTTTTATTTGATGGGATCTGTTCGCTGTTGTTTGGGTAAGGAAGCGGAGTGTAATGTTAGAAGTAATAGTGGTGTGTGTTGGTGGTCTTTTTGGAGTACCTATTTATTTATTTTTATTTTATTACTAGTTGTTGTTCGTCCGCGTAAAATTATAATTTAAAATACAATGTTCCCCGTTTTTGTATCATCATTTATCATTGATACTCTGCGCCTGTTGGTCGTAGCGTAATGTTATATAGCCTATAGCCTTCCTCGATAAATAGGCTATCCAACACTAAAATATTTTTCAATTCGAACTTGCAGTTCCTGAGATTAGCGCGTTCAACCAAATTAACTCCTCAGCTTTATAATATTAAGTATAGATTTTCGGAAAACCTATAGCTAGGCAGACACAATAGTTTCTTTAATAACAACAATATGGCCAATTACAGGAGAGAGGATTTGAGAGGAGTTGTAAGGTTAGTTGACAAAATATTTACCACCCACTGGGCTCACCGCAATTTGGTAAAAAACAAACGGATCTTTGAATGTGTAGAATGAAAGTCTTGAAAGAAATTGAAACAAAAATGTTTTAAAGTAGTCAAGTGCTTTTGTCCCTTCCTCTCAAAAAAATCTTCAAAAGTAGCGCCACTTGAAACCATGTGCATGCAACCAATTTTTTGCTTAACTGCGCCAAAAAAATATCTGTGGGTTAAACTTAAAAGTGGATTATTTTGATCCTACTTGTAGTATCTGAGAACCAGCAGATTTTACAGCGTACTAATGACAACTGGAGTAATGACAACAATTTGTTCTTATTTATTTATCGATTATCGTCGTTGAAGTGACATATAATAATACTTTTATTAAAATAAAATACACAAGAAAGTTTCCAAGGAATTATAAAATTCCAATACAGATATCATAAAATAGAATATTACATAAGCTTCTATTAAAACTATTAATGATAATTAATTATGTAATTATTGATAATACCAAGATAAGAGAGAAGAAAGCAAGAACGTTGTTGAAGAAAAAACCGAACACTCTATCAACGATGAACTTGACTGACGTGTCAATAAGTAACCCTATACAATACCAGATCATCTAACGTCACTCACAAAAACAAAAGAAGCTCGAATCATCCTGAAAAAAACAATATCATACTCCCTCCAAATAACGCCACGATCTTTTTCTAAGCAACCAAACTAATATGAGGTCACACTACTCAAACCATAACAGCATGGTTGGTCATAACGAGGCTCATTACGAGTCGTTGAGAAGCTATAAGACCTCCTTGTGGGCTTCCAACATAGTCCTGAAATTGTTATGTCACTAATAAAAACCCAATTAGCGTTATAACTATCCGAAATGATAGTAAATGTTGGCCTCTTGACTCTAATTGGTAACGTTAAATATTATGTACTTGTAACTGAGTTCTGAAGAAGGAAAACAAAGAAAGAAAAGCATTTTAGGTTTGTCGTAATGAGAAGCCTTAAATGTTTTCCTTTTTATAGGACAATTGAAAAAAAAACAAAATTATACTTCACTAGCTGACCCGCAGAACTTCGTCTGCGTCACATAAGAGAGAGAGAGAGGGTCGTAGACACGTAAAATACAATTTTAAAGGAGCATGGCATACACATCATTCCTCATAGTGAAAATTATACTTCATATTTACTCTTTTTTATCTGTATACTTTAGCGTAAATTCCAAGTAAAAGCTGAAAGTTCAGTGAACCATTATAATTCAGTCAAGTCTTAGTAAACGTGTCAAATACTGTAATTAAATGTCAAGAACAAGCTTGAATAAATCTAAAATAGTGCCAACATCTAACACTTTAAACTTAATTAAGGATTTGGTCTAAGAAGCGACAAGAAAAATATTTAAAGATTTTTTGTTTCGTTTCAAAACCTAAACATAACAAAACAACTTTACATTCA
This sequence comes from Noctua pronuba, assembly GCA_905220335.1. NCBI lineage: Eukaryota > Metazoa > Arthropoda > Insecta > Lepidoptera > Noctuidae > Noctua > Noctua pronuba. The sequence goes on along the minus strand of LR999900.1, from coordinate 5,654,935 downwards.
CAAACTTGATCATAGCAATGTGTCTGAAAACAACAAAACTGTCAAAAGAGAAAATGAGTACATTATCGTCTGCCCACCGCAAACAAAATTTGAAAACCAACTCCAGAGGGTAGAATGAAGATTGATAAATCGTTGTTGGGCCCATGTAACGTCCTTGGGGGACCCCTGTGGTATTTTTCATTTTACTTTTCAATACACAGCTGAGCTCTGAGGTAAATAGACCTGTCGGCAGTTTTAAACCTCAGGTTGTGTTTTATAGAAGAAATTGTCCGGACATTTTTACATCAGAAAGCGTTCTGTTGGTTATTGTAATATGTTGCACAGCTTATTGAAAGCCTTAATGAATTCCCTTTTACGTTATTATTTGTGTATTTACGGTATTATCTGATGGTTGTTCAATATTAGCGGTTTGATGTCAACAGTTGTTTGTATGTAAACCCAATTAAAGTATTTCAGATTCCTGGAATCGATTTGTGTTTATGCGTTCATCTCTTTTAAAAGTTATTTTGTATGTCATCAACTCTGATGATTAATGATTGTTAGTACGTTTCGCTCACACCTTTTTTATTCGTTGTAAAATGTAATTTGTTTCTAGTATGTAACTTTCTTCTTTGATAATAATATTAATTTCAATTTCAGTTAATGAAACGGCTGGTACGTATGTACCAACAACAAACTATAATTATTTTATATAATACAGCCAATTGCTGGTTCCCTTTAATTTAAATGAATGTAGTAATAGTAACAACTAGGTACCTAATTACAGGGTTCCAGAGACCCCTAACCACTAATGATAATTGCTTACCTAAATTAATTTAGGCATTTAGCTTTATTTCTGCTACTGAGCCTCGTTATGACCTAAGTTATTTTAGTAACGGTGTAAATAACATCTGTGGCAAAGATTATGAGTTCAATTACTAGGGACAAGATGGATGTTTTTTTGTTTTTTTCTGCTCTCATATTGTTCCAAAAAGTAATGTTATTGTTTTTAGAATCAAACCAACCAACTCAACATCATTCTTCAGTGCTGACTTTTTTCACTATTCACTTACTGACAGTTCCCCACATTTTGTTTAGACCTTTATCTAGCTGGAATCATCAGCTGCGTTACTAGGAATTCATACCTGGACACAGACCACTCCTAAGCTAAAAAAACCTCGGAAAAACTAAATCATGTGAATAAAGTTGTAAAGTTAAAATTGAACTATATGTATAAATTGATGTAAACATATTTTAACCGTATATTTTCATGTTGTCCACAGAACTTCTCCTGGGCACTCTTCGCACCCACCAGAAAGCTGCCTGTGATGAAGAGATGGTGACACTCATATGTCCTCGAGGGACCACCATCAGCATCCAAGTGGCCCAGTATGGGGCTTCAGCAACCCAAGGGTCCTGTGCTTCAGACCTGGCGGAGTACCAGCCGGTTGCTGTTGAAGTTGTTGGAGATACATCATGTATATGGCCTAGTGCTTTACAGGTTAGATGATTTTTTGAAAGAGCTACTTTAATAAAAAAATGTTCTCATTAGCGAATCGAAAGTTGTCGACGCAAAAAGTAAAATTAAAAAAAAAAACGAAGTTTCAGAAAAACGAATTTCTCTTTGACTCAAATTGAGACACCCATTATTAGGTCATGCGCAGCTTAAAAGGGTATATTAAAACATCGTGAGGAAACCAGCATGTCCTAGAACCAAAAAAAAATCGTGGTGGATTACATTATGCTATGCATTACTCAAAACCACATTATTTTATGCAAATAACAAAGTGATTCAACTCTATAACTTTGAAAATAGTAATATTTTGACGTCACAAATAGCCAGAAATCCAAATGATGGCTGCGATAAGTGCTCTCTTCAACTATTCGATAGTGAGCAAGTATCACTGGCTCATTTTGAGAGGTCCTCCATATTCAATGCGCTGCGATTTGTATGGAACAAAACCGATATTATCAATATGTGATTTACTACAAATACCCAATAAATAGGCAGGTTATAGCCTGTTCTACTGATTAAATAATTTCACAACCGCAAAATTATGGCACGATATTATTCGCATTTACCTATCCATTTTACGTGATTGTAATCCTTTCAAACCGGACGAGAATTTCCAATAGAGCGTTAGCGTTACCAATATGTTTGATGAGTAGTGATTTAGTAGTAGGAGTGTTATATAGTTAGTGCTTTAGTTAAATCAAGGCTTATGTGTGCCTGAAGGCATACTCTTACTCTCAATATTATGTAGGTACAACATATTAATATTAACATTGATGATGTTGATTTATAATTATAAATTAATAATAATTAATAATAATATTTTTTTTTTTTAATGTTTTTTTATATAATTTTTGTTGATAAAAATATTTAAAAATGTAATTAGTAAAAAATAAATATTAACAAATTTAAAAAAATATAGGTATATATAATTTTTGTTAGTAAGTTACCTCGTTCGTGATCGCAAGCGTGATCGCTGAGAATGAGGTCCTCGGTTCGATTTCCACGTCGGGCAAAATGTTATTGGGGTTTTCCATCAGGGATTTCGTAGGAGCAGCTACGAAGTCTGGACTTATGTCTGGTTGATGGTAATAGCCTCGCCCCCCTGTTACGTGGGACTTAAAGATAACTGGCGAAATGTGGGTAAATACTTTTTAGGTACATTTTTAAATATTCCTTTACAAAATAATATTTAAAAAAAACATTTCAAAATATAAAAAAAATAGTAGCCCACCGGTATCGGGAACAGGGTCCAAGCTACCGGCAGTCAGGGCTCCAGAGAGAGAAACCTCCTAAAATTATTATTGTGATATGCCTCATTGCTGCATGAGTTGTATAATTTATGTTCATCTTCCTTATAATCCTTTAATCGCCTCTTACAAGATTGACAGGAAGTGAAGGGGTGGTCTATAATAACGAAGATCACACTGAAGTATTTCAACAAGAATAGTTTTGTATTAAAGCAATCACTGTTTTATTTTTAAATAAATACATCTCAAATATCTTGTAGTCTTCTAGGTAGGTGTAATTTAAAAACGCACAAACTCTCGTGTGGTGACTCAGATCATGGTATAGAACAATTTATTATTGTGCTATGGCTTTTGGAGAATCATCATTTTTTTTTTAGTTTTAGTTGCCATACTTGCTGATAAACTGATCGCTTCTATTCCTATATACTCAGTAAGTTATTTTTTTGCGTTTTTCAAGATCTCGTAGAACTATAAGTTGTTCAGTTTCATGGTCTAAGACACCACACGAGAGGTTGGACGATAATTGTGTTACACCTTGTATAGGTACTTCGCCAATTATAATAAATCTCATTAGCAGGATGTTTTGAAACTGCTGTTTTCTGTATAAGATTTATTTTTGGCTTGATGTCTTCAGTAGTCATTTCAGCTCTTTAGGCAACTGGTTGACACTGTTCCCTACAGCCGCTACAACATTTTGTTTCTGGTTGGTCAATTGTATTTTGTCATTCATTTTTCTGTTTATCAAGTAGATATTATGTTTCTCAAAATTCAGCTTTATTGCAGTACAAGCAACATGTCATATGAATGAAAATATTGATATTAGAATTAAATACTCCAATGAATTCAATCCTACCAATTCATCCGCATTCATATCTACATAACTGCGTCATTCAAAATTTTATGCCTTTTCAAACATCCATTAGAAATTGATTGCCAAACGGTAAAGTGTTCCTTTTTTACACAATTTTATTACTCATTCTGATATGTTTAGGCAATAAGTCGGCTTTACGAGCAGCTGCCAATACTGTCATCCCCTCATAATATTCTTATATTGAACGCGAGATTTCTCTCATTTTGTATTTTCACTATATTTTCTTACGCACAACTTCGGCTTATAAAATACAGTCATGATTTTGCTTTTGTATTTTTTATTTTTAGAATAAATGTTCCATCGACAAATATTTGTTTTTTCTCGAACATACGGCCTTATAAAAATATCATAGATTTTGTTGAATATAAAATAGCAGTTATTCTACATATCGTTTCGTTTAATGTTTTAACATAACCCGCGATGAAATAAGATTATAATTTTATTCGCCAGTAAAATGTGATTTCGATTCAAAAAGGATTGCTTCAATAAATTGTTTGGGAATGTGTCATTTTGTCGTTGTAATGCTTTTGGATTGATTAATATGTATTTCAAATTAAATCGCTCGCTGATCAGAAAATTGGCGATTCAATATTATTTGTTCGTTATGTAATTATTTGTCAGTTCAATTATTTATATCGATAAATAATTATTCAAGGAATGAAACCTAAACTAATTTTAAATAATATTTTCCGACTGCCTCAGTGGTCGAGTGGTCGCAAGGTCGAGCAAAGTGCTATTAGATTTCCCATTAGGAAATTCTCAGTTGCAGCCACGGATGGAGTCTGAATAAGTGGCCGGTTGATGACAATAGGCTCGTCCCTATTACATGGGGCTTAGAGATAACTGGCAAAATGTGGGTGTAGTATTTGGTACGCCTCTGCCTAACCCTTCGGAGATTACAGGCATGATGTTAATTTATAATATTTTCTTATCATCCACAGTTTCATTCAAACAATCTATCCGTGTCTATTTTAAGATACCTAATCCTAAACCTTTGAGTGTATTCAAAATAATTCCATGACACGCAAAATGCCACCTTATCAAGTTCTAAAAATAGACTGAATTAATATCACACAACCTACTTGTTTCCAACGTATCTGCTCATTCGAATATTATCTCCAGAATGTGTTTCTACACAAAGTTCTATAATTGACTTTATATTCTGATATTATTAGGTACAGACCTATGTTTGAACTAGTTGTTGCCAGCGACCTTAGATCGCGTGAAATTATTAAAAACATTACTTCCCTTTTTGAATCGGATTTTGTTAACAAGTTCAAGGGTTTACATTTTTTTGGCAAAACCAAAAGTTGCCTGAGTTAGAGCTTATGACAGTCCAGCCGTTTCGGAGATTAGTCGGAACAAACAGGCAGACAAGAATTTAAAAAAAATGTGTTTTTGTTATAAGTCTCGTATATTATTTTCGCATTCAGTAAAAAACTGTTATTTGGATAGTACAAACAGACACTTCAATTTTATTTATTTCTACAGATGACCTTAAATACTTCAGCCAAAATTTTCCACTACTTACCTATCGAGCTACGAAAGTAGCGAGAAATAACATTTTCCAACTACTAACAACTAGTTCAAAAGTTTTCTGTTTATCAACAGTCAAGAAACTATCGAAGCCTGAAACCCCTTAGGGCATAACAACTATACTTTAACCAAAGTTCTGACAGAATAGGCATACTAACTCATTTGCGTAGTACTCCTTGTTGCAGACCGTGGTGGAAGCATGTCAGAAGAAGCGCCAGTGTAAGTTCCACACAAGCCCTAAGGCTTTCGGAGTCGACCCGTGCCCGGGTTCCAGAAGATTCGTCGAAGTCGCCTACAAATGCCGTCCTTGTAAGTAACCTTTTCAATGTATTTATCTTGTGAGTTCAGAGCGTAGATACTAGTAGCGAAGGGTCAGTTTTGTGAGAGGTAAGCCGGAGTACATTTCTTTAATGTGATTATAAAGGGTGTAAAAAGACCCTTAACGAAAATGAAAACCACATATTCTGCACATCATTTGGATGATTTTTTTCTTCTAGACAATACCTGGGAACCTTCTAGTTACGGAGATATTGGAGGTCAAAGTTCCAATTTTTTCACAAGATTTTTTGTTTAAACCACTTTTTAAGGTTTTTACTTTACTTTAATTAACTCCATGACCCGTTTACTATTCAAAGCATCCATCAGCACTAAGTTTTGAGTGCGTAACATTGAGTTTTACCGTAAAACGTGATTTTTCACCCCAAAAAAAAAGTCGTTTCCCAGCAATAATTTTTGCGTAGGGTGACTTAGTTTGATGTACATAATGCATGGTTGACTGTTTCGTGAAGGGTCTGTTTACACCCTGTATTACTTGTCTATGCAATACTGACTGTGTCATTTTTCTAAGGGAAGCCGGTAGGAATCGAGTTGTATGGTATCTTCGCCTCTGGTAGATGCACTGGAGTTATAAGTTTTATTTTTTTGGGAGTATACGTCAATAATTATTGTCATCATCATCTGTCTAGCCTTTTTCCAACCACGATGACAACAATATTTTACATGGTAGCCTTCGGTAAGACTAGTTGACAGAATTTAAGGTTTCTGCCTACCCATAACTACTAAAAAATTAGTCAGTTTAAAGGCAGTACGCACGACGGGCGATCAAGCTATTAATACAAGACCAGTTTATTTGGATCTCTCAATGTACGGAAAATCTAATAAAAAGCGAGGCCAAATTATACTGGAAATGTATAGTTTGATGTGCCGCCGTGTGTACTCAGGTCTGAACTTGTAAAAATGCATTATGGAATATTTACTGTCAAATAACCGTGTGAATACGCAAAGAAACAAAGAACGGGTTCTGAAATATTTTTCATTTCTGCGAAAGGAATTTACTGACCCGACTATATTACTAATGGTCTGAATAAAATCTTTTTCAAAATGCATTTCAAAAACGTTCTTGACAAATTCCTTTTTGATTGAAATGTGAAACGCGATTTGAATTCGAATCGATTAATTTCGAAGTTTTTCGATTCTTTTGTGAGTATCCAGTATTTGTTTGTGAGCTCTTAGATTGAATTTAGTCTGACTTTACAAGGAAGCAATGAAATTCCTGAAATATATTTTCTTTTGCTGTTATTATGTACACACGGCGGCACATGAAGCTGTACATTTCCAGTATAACTTGGCCTCGCTTTTTATAGATTGCCTATACATTGAGAGATTCGCATAAACTGGTTTTGTATAGCTTGATTGGCCGTCGTGCGATTCATTGTTTTTTTTTTCCTATAAAAAACTGTTTTGTAGTTAATGCCAAGTCAGTGAATATTACGATTTTTCTTATGCATATTTTTATAGCAAACACTTTAAGTTTACTATTATGTTTCATAAGAAAAAGCTCCGTAGTCGGCCAAAATTGCAGAAAAAGATGGCTTTTTCTTATTTTTATTTTTCAACGCCGTATTTACATGATGCAAGTTAAATTGGCAGAATCACCATAATCGTTTTTGTCGACAGATGAGTTTCGAAGCAAAGTTGGTTGTGAGAATGACGTCCTTCACCTCAGCTGCAACCCCCACTCCAGGGTGGCGATCTACTCAGCTCAGTATGGCCGAACGGAGTATGATTCCATTCAGTGTCCGCAACCTCGAGGAATGAAGGAAGAAAGTAAGTTTGAACTTTAGATACATAGAATAATCTTTATTATGTACTAGCTTCTGCCCGCGACTTCGTACGCGGATCCTGTCGCTTATGCCAGCGACAACGGGGTCGTCAAAATCAAGATCTGAAACCGTCAAAATCGAAGATCTGAAACCCCGGGCTCTTAGAATTTGACATCAGACGATGTCGAATTCTAAGAGCCCGGGGACGGGAAAACAACGGGATGCGCGAGACGATTCGAGACGTTCCATATCTTTCATTTTTGTAAGTCAAAAGTCGATGCGTAGATACGCTTGGAACTCAAGCGTAATTCTCTATCCGTGAACGTCTCCGACTCGCGAGACAATGCGTGACGTTCACGATCAGTGGTCAGTCGCGCATCACGTTCCCCACTTGTCTCTAGAGACCTAGAAGTCGATGCGTAGATACGCTTGGAACTCAAGCGTAATTCTCTATCCGTGAACGTCTCCGATTCGCGAGACAATGCATGACGTTCACGATCAGCGGTCACTCGCGCATCATATTCTTCACAGTTCTCTAGAGACCTGGATGTAGATGCGTAAATACGCTGAGAACGCAGGCGTGCTTCGTTATCCAAGAGGAAGAGAAGAGAAGAGAGGAAGAGGTTTCCACGGAGCGAGTTGCAGCCTGATGTTCTCAAACAGCATCAAGTCTCTCCTGACGTTCTTCGGTAGATTCTTGGGATCTTATGATCCTCAATCTTTTAGCTCCTTTGGAACATTGGGAAAGATTTGACCTCTTTCTAGGCATGGTTATAGTTTTATTGTGAAGATAACTGATCAATTAAAATCTAAGTGACTGCTCCCCTGCGTTACCGGGTAGGCTACCGTGTCACGAAGATAAGTGGAAAAAGTCTAAAACACTCAAATAACATAAGCCCGAAGGCATATTTATTCGATAAAATAAAAAAATAAATAGGAGTTTTGTCCAGTAGAGTCAAATTTTGAATGATATACCGTCGTCATCGAATATCAGTCCTAAACTGTTACCGCCTTCACCGCGTGGAGATACTCCCAGCTTGTGTTATTTTATAATTATACAGTGAAATTAGTGATAGCTTTGATTTCCACATCAGATGTTTCTGATCTTTGATTTTTAAAAGTCAACAAGAAATGCCCATCAGACCGAACAACTTTTGCTAAGAAGTCATTCCTATATGTGTTATGGTGTAGCTGGGCTCTTGAAGTTCCACAACAGGTGTTCCAGATCTTCGAGTTTTATAAGTCAACAGAGAGTGCTCATCAGATTGATCAATTTTTGCTAAAACTTCATTCCTATATATGTTATGGTGTAGCTGGGCTCTTGGAGTTCCACAATAGGTGTTCCAGAACTTTGATTTTTATAAATCAACAGAGAGTGCTCATCAAATTGAACAATGTTTGCTAAGACGTCATTCCTATATGTGTTATGGTGTAGCTGGGCTCTTGGAGTTCCACAACAGGTGTTCCAGATCTTCGATTTTATAAGTCAACAGAGAGTGCTCATCAGATTGAACAATGTTTGCTAAGACGTCATTCCTATATGTGTTATGGTGTAGCTGGGCTCTTGGAGTTCCACAACAGGTGTTCCAGATCTTCGATTTTTATAAATCAACAGAGAGTGGTCATCAGATTGAACAATTTTTGTTAAGACGTCATTCCTATACAATGTCGCCCATGCGCATGTGACCACCCGTAATTTCCTGAATATTCATGAAGAAATGTCGAAAATAAACTTCAAAAGGGGGGGTCTATCTATAACATTTTTCATGTTATTCAATTTTGAATATTTTAAGTAGAGTTTGTAGATTTGCTTTATATTTTTTGACACATCTCCGAAGTTTGTGGGTCGATTCGGATTATGTTTATTATTTCTAAAAGCTTATGAGTTATTTTAACAGGTTAATTAACATTTTTATTAAAAAATATCGACGACGAAAAAAAAAACGGAATCGAAGTCATTTTTTCGGTAAAAAAATGTGTATTTATTTTAAAAAAACTTGTGTAAGTCCATAAATTATCCCGATATGACGACTTTTTTAATCATTACTTGTAATCTACTACATAATAGCTACAAATTCACAGAACATTGTTGATACCTATCTCTAAAGAAAAAACAAGGGCGGGTATAACAAATCATCGCAATCTTCATGTGTGGGCCACTGAAAATCCACACGTCATTAGGGAAACAACTTTCCAGACTCAATTTTCCATAAATGTATGCGCTGGAATGATTGACGATGAACTTATTGGCCCTTTTGTGTTACCAAACAGACTAGATCAACACGCGTTTTGAGATTTTATAGTCAATACGTTGCCGTTGCTTTTGGAGGAAGTACCGCTGCACGCTGGAAACAAGAAGGCGGATGTATCTGCAATAAGATGGAGCTCCAGCACACTTCGCACGACTAGTTCGTGATTATTTAAATCAAAATTATCCGTGGTGGATTGGCAGAGGAGATCGCGGCGGCCAAGCAATGGCACCTGCCATTGCTTGGCCGCCGCGATCTCCGGACCTTACACCCTTAGATTTTTATCTTTGGGGCTACATGAAACAGAAAGTGTATGCCGTGCCCATCGAAAGCCGCGAGCAATTAACGGCTAGGATTTTTGCTGCTGCTGCGGAAATAAAAGAAAACCGTGAAGAATTACGTCGTACAATCAAAAATGTTGCCATGAGGGCTTTGGTTTGTTTACAGGAGGGTGGGAGCCATTTCGAAAATCTAATTAATTAAAATTCTTGTATTTTTTATTTTTTTTGGGAAAAATCTGGCTATTGCTTGTTTGTTTTTAATTCCATTATTAGTTTAATCTTTTAGTACTCACTGCTAAGAGCAACATTCAATTATTGACTTTCACATTTTCTTTTCTTAAATTTGACTCTTAGAGTTTTAGAGTTTTACCTTGGATTTAGTTACAATTAGGTATCAACAATGTTCTGTGAATTTGTAGCTGTTATGTAGTAGATTACAAGTAATGATTAAAAAAGTCGTCCTATCGGGATAATTTATGGACTTACACTAGTTTTTTTTAAATAAATACACAATTTTTTACCGAAAAAATGACTTCGATTCCGTTTTTTTTTTCGTAGTCGATAATTTTTATTAAAAATGTTAATTAACCTGTTAAAATAACTCATAAGCTTTGAGAAATAATAAACAGAATCCAAATCGACCCATAAACTTCGGAGATGTGTCAAAAAATAGAAAGCAAATCTACAAACTCTACTTAAAAAATTCAAAATTGAATAACATGAAAAATGTTATAGATAGACCCCCCCTTTCGAAGTTTATTTTCGACATTTCTTCATGAATATTCAGGAAATTACGGGCGGTCACATGCGCATGGGCGACATTGTATATGTTATAGTGTAGCTGGACTCTTGGAGTTCCACATCAGGTGTTCCAGATCTTCAAATTTAATCTCTCAGCAGAAAATGCTCATCACGTGGAACAATTTTTGCTATGGTACCATTTTTGTATCTCTTATAGTTTAGCTATTCTATTGCGGTTCTGCATCAGGTGTTCAAGTTTCCAAGATAAATTATAGCCTATATGTTGCCCAGACTTAATACCTATACAACAAAAAAAAAATCTTTCAAATCCGTCTAGTAGTTCCGAAGATTAGCGTGTACAAACAAACAGACAAACAGACAAACAGACAGAATTTTTTTTTTGGATTCGTGCTCTATTCCTGTTTCTAAACCCCCCTCAATTTGTTTTTTTTTAATATATTCAATGTACAGACACAGTTTTTTTACTGTCTTATTATATGTATAGAAGTCATGAGCACCAATATGTAAACATTTAACAACTTTTAAAAGTGTTTTTCTCCTATAAAATGTCATGTTGTTACGAACATAGTAATTTGGAACCCATATTTTATTAAAAAGATCCTATCTTCAAGTTACAATCGTTATTTTTCGCGAAAATTGCTTTTAAATTTAGGAAAGTGTATACTTATTTGTGTTCGTGACTGTACACCATATAAATTACAAAATATAAATGTAGTCATTTTGCGTAGTTGAAACAATTGGTAGTGTTATCGCTACAAGCAGTATTTAAACAGTCAACATTTGAATAAAATAAAAAAGGATTAAAAATTGATTGCTTCATTGATTTAAAATTGATGAAAAATGTTCTAAGCATTAAATGTTATTATACAAATATAAAATTATGTATGGGAGCTACATCTGCCAAATACTGCTTTACAGCTTGGCAGAAGTATCATTCTTTGTAATAATTACGATGTCACCACGAATAAACGCTTTTTCATTTTTTGCAAAAACAACATCTGAACTCCGAGATAAACTTGTTTTGATAGAGTATTGCTTCGAAAAACTACATCAATACGTGGCAAATCCAATAATCTAGTAGTAATCGAATACGTCTTGGCTACCTACCGAAAATAATGTAATTCCGACCTCATCTCACGAAAAGACACGAACAGGGCGGTTAGCAACAATATGAGTGACCCTAAACGACGCGCAAACGCCCTTTTTTTCATCCATTATCTTTCTTTCCCTTTCGTCACCGAACTCCATTCACCTGGAAATCTCATCACGTTGTTTCTAATCTGTTTTGTTTCGTTCTTCCACCATTTTTGTAGCGGTATTTTTGTTTCATTTTCACGTGTCTCGAATGATGAATGGCGTGTCATCGCACATCGATTCTATTTGATGTTACCTGGCAATTGATCAAAGCATCTGTGAGTGGTGTTATTTGAATTCTGCAATCTGTCGAAAGCATCAATAATGGAATATGAAGCACATTAGGTTCAATCAGAGATTCACTCACAGTGCATTTGTGAATGAATTGGAAAGACCGATCGCTCATCTCAGCTGTCATTTACCTGTCATCTGTATTTAAAGCTGTCAAATATTATTAATCCGCTATTGAAAGGATGAGTAAATCGAATATACCTCGCCACATTTGCATAAATAAATCGAAATGAAATGTTCTTGAAATGTAGCAATATAATATAATGGCGAACAATAGACGTTGATATAAAATTAATAAGCACACTTTAGTACTTTTATCATCTCAAATTCATTCTGAAGGAAACCTAATTTCAAAATGAAAGCGTTCCTCGGTCGGAATCGCTAATTTAATTTTAACGTGTAAATTCAGCCCATTGAAGCCTGTTTATTGAATAAATTATTTGGATTCTTATGTTTTAGAAACGTAGGGATGAGCGAGTTAGAATAATACTCCAATTGCTTGCAATTTATTGTATCCCGTTGTAATACTTTAATATTTTAAGACCCAGTTTAAAAAATGGTTTGCAATTAAAATCTTAGGTGATTTTATAACATGAGATTTGCTTGATAGTTGTTTGAAAATTTAAAGTCTTTTCAAGAAATTATATTCTCCTAAAGAATAAGGGAATGAAAACTAAGGCCTCGCTGAGATGACCGACTTTACTGTTTTATTGTGTTTGACCCACTTACTACCTATTTGCGACCAACACAATATCGAAGTTGAGTCGATTGTAAGCACTATTGAAGCCATTCAACCACAAGCAGAAGCAACGGTATTAATTGGTCAATTTTTTTTTTTAAACTAACAATTGAATAGGAACGAACCGTTTTACTTTTAAATTGAGAAGTAAACAAAAACAAATCTATGGTTGTGACATCTGAATGAAAAGCAATTTGAACATTTGAAATTCGAATCGTTAAAATGAAACTGCGTTGGAATAAATCAAATTATCGGTTCGGATATTCATACAAACCCACCGTTCAATTGTTCATTCTAAATGCGTCTCTCTAATTTTAGTTGCACTAACGGCTCCCCATACTTCGTAAAAGTGGGCATTATTCAACCCTAAGTGAAACCATCAAATCGATAATGGGCCTCATTATACTGCCCATCTTATGTAACTGAAGCATTTTTGCTGTGTTCGGATATTTCCTGCTGTGCTAATGTTATATGTAAGTAGAGAAAAGATAATAATTTTTTGGCATCTGGCTTTGCTTACTTTTTTAGTAGTACTTACGTCTCAAGAAGCAGTCAGCAAGCAATTTGTTTTTCAGCAGACGTCGATAAAAATATCTGAAAAAAAAACAATTGCTGAATAAACATTTTCTTCCACAAATATAACAGTGTTGCCACGTTGAATAATGCTCACAATAGTCGTCGCAATTATTCCGTTTTTAAACTAAAAGCGCGTCGTAATCACGGATGCATTGCTTTTAAATTGCGCGGTGTCGGTTACCTTTTCAGTAGTTTTAAATAATAATTATTTGTTACATTTCATTGGGTTCGGTTACCAACTTGATGATGTTTAATAGCTCTTGTATTTATGTTGACCGCACAAGCCATCAATTTTGCTAAACCGTAATTATTTATAAGCACTGGAAAGACTTTATCATACACGCTAGAAACAGGATATTTACCATGTTTACTGTTTGTTTTGAGTTCCCGATATTTCAACAATAAACTTGGTAAATATCCCGTTTCTAGTGTTAATGATAATGTTAGTGACTATGACAGTTTAAAAACTGGAAATACTGATTTTTGCATAGCCAACAATTTAAAAAATCTCACTATCTCACTACTTCTATAAATGCGAAAGTATGTGGGGATGTATGGATGTTTGTTACTCTTTCACGTAAAAACTACTAAACGCATTCGAAAGAAATTTTGCACACAGATAATTTATTACCTGGATTAACACATAGGATAATTTTATCCCGGTAATACGACCCAGTGAGACAATTACCGAACTCCAGACGGGTGAAGCCGCGGGCATAAGCCAGTATGATATACTGCGTAACACAACACAAGAACAAGTTGAAGGATTTTGAAGGAAACTCTTAATCCATTTCTTCATGACTAAGTTTGAAAACTTAAATAAAGGAAGTAATAAAAGTTGTTCAAGTATATATAAAATGAATGTCATTCTTTTTGTAACTACGAGTACTCATGTTACACGATTACCGGCAGGTCAATTTCATGTTGAAATTGGCTTTAAACTTCACATCGGTTAAAGCAAAGAGATTTGGCGACATGGAGACAGCGACTGTCGCAACCCAGTGCAGGGCAGGCCACAATAGTGGCGATAAGTCCCCTCTTTGAGGAGTGGCTAGAGAGGCGCCTCAAAGAGATGTCAGCAATCAGGAAGGGGCCCGCAAGGACCGATGCCTGCCGGGGCTGCGGGACTGTTCGAAAGAGATACCGTGGCCCTGGAACACAAAGGGCAATGAAGGAACATGGATGGGTTTTAATCAGTAAGAGTCTGACACTCCCTCCCACTCCACCCAGAGCGGGAGAAGTCATTTGATGATTTCCCACCCGTAAAAAAAAAAAAAAAGCAAAGAGATTTAAAACACATAATATAGAGAGGACATTGGGAATATTGTCATACAATAATTTTCATCCTGAATATTTTCGATTTTGACACACGAATGCTACCTGACAAGCGGGCATATATGACACAGATGACACTAGACAGAACGAATTGTTACTAAGTAGTAACAAGTTTTGGATTACGATTTTCTTCGTCATGACCCGTCTATAGCTTGGAAATATTTAAATGTCTTTGTGTCATATGAATGCGACCTGACAAGGCGCAAGGATTTTGGGATTGTCAGTTTCTTGGTCTTGTCCCGTCTATAGCTAGTTATATTTGAATGTCTTTGGGCTAAAGTATATTCATAAAAGATCTTTTTAAAATTCTCCGCAAAGTGCAGCACTGGTTGTAAAATAAGGAATCGTACTTTTATCCCTACATAATAAATTCACTTTCAAGTGGATACTTACATTTAAAGTTTTTTATATAAAACTTGAACAAGTCTGACTTATATTTTTTTTGTATTCAGAACGACTTTAAGGCGTCCTTGCATCACAAAATGTCAATTGTTTGAAAATGTCATAGACAAAATCATGTTTTTAAATTTCAAATGCGTTTAGTGAGTTGTGATACAACCGGGCCTAAGAAAGAGTTAACGATGAATTCACTGTATTACACCCCATTTAAATTGATTTCTCATAGTTTTTATCAATACGAGATATGGTACAATCATCATCATCATCGCAGCCCGGAATTACCCACTGTTGGGTATAGGCCTCCTTTTGTGCGTCCTTTCTTCTGTCATTCTTTTCTGTTCTTTGCGTCCCTCAGCCATCTAGTACAAGCTGTTTACAAAAAAAATCTCTCATTCTATTTGTTTACAAATCGGGATTATTTTGTTACACTGTATACACTGTGACTTTTTAGTCGTCTTACAACGGTAGCCCACTTCATGTATCCAATGACTACTAAACATTAAAATAAAAAAATAGTTATTTATGAGATTTAAATAATTTAAAAATAAAAATATCATTCATAATTATGGCGCATGACGTAGTTAAAACACCCTGTTGCGAGCGTTGATCTACTGGACTCGAGCGCTGGGTTAGTATGTCCCACTGTTTGACACGTTAACATAATTAACAGAATTTTTCATAATTTTATTCTAATGTAATTATTTATTTTTCTTTGTACCTATTATGGTGGGTAAAAAAAAACTCGCCTGGAGCTTTTTTATTTCGGGTATATTGAGTGGACCATCTTTGTAAGACGACTAAAAAGTCACGGTGTATATATCAATTTCATAAACATTAAAACATTATTATTGGCTTATTTTGAGTTGACTTAATGATTTACATAGTTTAATTTCTAAATACATATGTGTAGTTCTAAGTAAGGAGGAATGATCGAGTTACATTTAAATTAAGAATCCAAGTACTTACCTCAAAGCATTTGATAGCTATTATTAAGAAGAAGTTAACAGAGACTATTGTATTCATCCATTTAAAATAAGAATCTAAATATTTACCATAAAGAATTTGATGGCTAATAAAACCTTTTTTTCTCAGCCTGTTTGGAGCCATATGCGACGGAGACGGCTATGAGGGAGTGCCATGGCAAAAGAAGATGTGTTCTGTCCGCAGACAGCAACATGTTCGGGAAGCCGTGCCGAGCCGGGAGCCGAACCTACCTCAAAGTTGTTTACACTTGCGGTAAGTCCGTGAGAATGTTTTAAAACTCGTAAGTTCGGCAATTAAGTCGTAAAATGCTTTTAAACAACGTGCAGGTTTAATGGATGTTTTATATTTTGGTTCTTTTTTATGGCCCTAAGTGTAATGTGTACGATTAAGTGCGCCTCTGATAGAAAGCAGTGTGTTAGCAGTTTGCAGCGGCAAATTGGTATCGTCCAATTTATTAAATCAACTTCACCTAATAACAAAAACTTTAAGTACAGTATTTTTTTTCTACTGTATTGGAGTTTTTCTCTATGCCCATTTTTTGTTTCCTAACAGAGATTTTTTCGTTTCGTCCAGTCTATCGTATTTATGGTTCATTATTTTTATTTCATATAACTGGAAGCCTAAAGAGCCTTAATTGTTAAAAACAAAAACAGTGCTACAGTTTAATTTAACAAACCCAAAAAAGAAACGAAATCTTTTTCTCTTTTTGCAAATGACATTAAAGGACAGCGCTAGAATAAAAACAGCAATTTAAAACTACAACAGAAGCATTATTCTTATTTCAAAAAATAAAGCTGCAAACTTCATCAATATCGTGCCAGTGACAAGATGTATGTAATCCTTCCTTGACTGAAAAAAAAAAACAATTTAGATTAAAAATAAATCCACTTTTTCTAAGAACTCCCAAACCAAATAAAAACTGTCAGATAAAATAATGTCATGAATTTTACTTTATTTTTGTCTAGGGAGACGGCAAACAATTTATTCCAAAGACAACTTTCAAATAATAGATTTATGTCGTCATTCTGATTGAACAGTTACGTTTTAGTGGACTATACATGTACTTAAAGATACGTATACGTTCGGGTACACTTAGTCAGAGGAGACAAAGGGATTACACCAGGAGGAAGACAACCAATTTGTCTGCCAAGCGTAATGGCAATATCGCTTCAAGACTGTTTGTTGCTCTAATCTATGGTGACCGTCTGTGCTCTAAAGACTTTACGAAGATCTGCACTGATTAAATACTTATTGGAAAGCGGTTACCTTTTTAAGTGGTACAAAATGATTTATTTTTGTTCTTGAGAGCTCTTGATCTGTATTGTCGAACAAAAAACAATTGCACATATGAATGTGGATGACTATAAGAATAGGTGAAGACCAAAGAAACGATGGATGGACTGTGTGATAGATGATATGGCTTGAAAGGGGCTGGATCATGAGATGACGACTAATAGTCTCTCTAAGAGAAGACGTATGGAAGATGAAGAAATGATGCAATAAACTTTGATGAAAGCAGACGAATGATGAAGTGGCGAAAATTGGATCTAACTTCGTCATCATGTTTTTTCAGTATAAGTTCACAAAATATTTACTCTCTTATTCTAACCTTTCATTTTAATCTGAATCTAAATTGCGTTTTCAACAGTAGAAATCATACAATAATTAAATAAATAATCGGTCAGCATCATATTGTTATTATTCATTTGTAGATTAAGCAGTAAACAATTCAGACAAAACTACTAACTGTAAGTGTCATAGCCAATAAACAAGTCGCCAGTATTACAACAGTGTTAACAGCCAGTAACACAAGCTAAGCAACTACGGTCTGAAATTCTGGGAATCTTGGTTATCCGTACTGAAAACGTGAAAGATATATATCTTGCAACAATGGAGTAAGTTGGGAACAACGGAGACGGTCTAGCAAAACGGATAGCTTTAGAACCTCTTACATTATTGTCACTTGGGACCACTAAAATGTACAAGCAAACAGCGCCACAGGGCCAATCCTAGTTAGTTATTAATATTTATGAACATCTGCCGACATTATTTCAATCCGAGATCTTCATTTTGTACACAGATATTGCTTCTGTAAGATATGAAACGATTTGGAAGTAAATACGCTTAAGAATTTCGAATTTAGAATTTGATCACAAAACAATCTATTTTTTGTTGGCAAGAAGGAACAGACCCTCTGTTTCCAGTTAAGAAAGTTATTTCTCGTCGATCAGTCAAAAAGTTTTTTTCTTGTTTTTTTTTAAATATTTTTCTTTGTTTTCTCCCGTTGTTTCCTTGTCAAATGTTTATTTATTGAAGGTCAGCTGGTGGTAACGTTTCTTTTAGCGAGTTTCCAATGGAACCGCGGTTGCGTAAATCACGATTTGCGTTGTTACATTATTTCGTTTCGACGAAAATTTGCAAGCTATTGTATTTTTTTCGGGCTATTTTAATATTTCGGAAGCAAAAGCAATTTAATCCGGTATCTATCCGCATCCGGCTCGATAAAACGGGAAATTTTAATATTCTGTTAGTAAAATATGGAGTATTGAACGAGTCACGTAGGTAATATTTTCATGAAAATAGTTATGTATAATAATGAAGAAGATGTATGTATATAAGGAAAACCGCATCTGGTTGTTGCCGTGGTAACGAGATTTTCAGCTAAAATGTAATTTCACAAGTCGAGGGAAGTATTTTAGCGAAACATACATTGCTGAAGAATTTCAGTTTCAGTAATATTTTTAACAAACTTTAAAAAAAATTGGCGAAGTATTCTAACAGTTTTTTTTGCTCTTGTATGTTAGTTTTTTTTTTTGAAGTCGTTTTTAATTTTTTGGAAGTTTTTTTTATGAGAGAGGCGTTTGGCTGATTTGGACACCTGTTAGGTTCATCAGTTGTAAAAGATATTTAGGGCATACCAAAGAGATTTCTTTGATAAGATATTGGTCTTTCTGTACGCTCTTTTTGTGTTCTTCGTGTCGCTGAACAGTATTCAATATTTTGAGAGATAACTCACTGTGGCTCCATGTTTTCGGGTTAATAAGTCAGGATCAGAGGTGGAACTTAATTTGTGACACAGCTCCAGACCCTCACCTCGCTGCTGTTACATCGAAGTAGCCCCACTTAATGCTACTCTATACAAAGTGTAAACGGACCCTTCACGAAGCCGTCAACCAAGCATTCTGTACATCAAACTAATTAACTCTCCGCAAAATATATTGCTGGGAAACGGCTTTTTTTGGGGTGAACTATCACGTTTTGTAGGCCTCAAAATAACGCACTCGAAAAAATGTGCTGATGGATGCATTGAACATCATTGGGGTCGTGGAGGTATTTCAAGTAAAGTTATAACATTAAAAAAATTATAAAAAATAAATTTGGAACTTTGACCCCAAATATCTCCGTAACTAGAAAGTTCCCAGGTATGGCCTAAAACAAAAAATGATCACAATGACAGGGAGAACAAGTGCCTTTCGGCTTCGTTAAGGTACTTTAACATCCACTATTCTTCAAAGTGTTCATTGAAGCTCCTCTTTTCAAAAGATAAGACTACACATAAGCCTTCCACTCTGTCACTCTCTATTAAATTCACAAATTAATGAAAACAATGTTCCTGAAAGGTAGGTAAGTGAAGACGTACTTTGCCTAATTTCCGCCTCATCAAATATTCAGTACAAGAGGCACAGTTGCGAAGATACCTGACACTTTTCTATCGCCTATTTTTGCTTTAGAAGTGTCTTTTAACGGATCTTCTTGCGTATAAGCCTTCTTAACTTTGAAGTGGATGTTTCAAACCAAAATCAGACAATCTTCTTCTTCTTCATCTTTGCGTGTCGATAGACTCAAATAATACCCGACCAGTATATTATTATGTGTATAAGTGCTTGAAAGGAGCCTCCCCGAGCGGCGTTAAAAATTTCGTACTGCGATTCCAAGCTCCCGGCGCACCCTGGACAGCTAGCACTCGGTAACGCAGAGTATAGATATACGATGACTCAAATTCGAAGCGATTTTGCGGGCGTTTGCTTGAAATGAAGCGTTGCCCACAACGCGGCGGTACACGCGGCGTCACACGCCCAAATACGAACATATGGCAGATGACACCGCCGCGTCCACGCGGCTTTCAACGCGGCGGTGCACGCCCCGCGTCTTCGTAAACAACATCGTACATTGCCAAATGTTTGTGTTTGGGCGTGTGATAACGCGGGCCGCCGCACGCGTCGCCTCTCCGCAAAACGGAAAAAAAACGTGCAACTCGCCGCGCTACGTGCCGCGTCTCCATAAAAGAGCACTGATTTGCCAGTACAGTAACCTTTATTTTCGTTGTCATAAGGTTTATGACAGAGGTAAAATAATTTTATTGCGAAAGAACTACAGTGCGTTTCTTAATAGGTCTGTCTTTCACAGCTTTGTCAGACTATACTGTGGTTGTGGCTATTATTTACATTATTATCTATTTGACTTAACCCATATAAAATAAGCAGTGATAGACTAGTGGTGTGACCGTCAGGTCACGAGTTCGAATCCAAGGCCTCTGATCTTTGCGATTCATGTGCGTTATGCGTATTGTATAATTATCACTAGCTTCGGTGGAAGATAACATCGTGAGGAACCGAACATGCCTGCGCCCATGGGTGGCATAATAACTCTTAGATTAGGCACTAACCAACACACGTAAAAGAAAGAAACAATACTAATCTAGTCTAAGTTTTATTAATAATCATCAGCCTACAACAGTCCACAGCTGGGCATAGACCTCTCCAAACGCACTGCATCAACACTTGTTAGTAGTTCTATCAAAATACTTAATTAAATCCCAACAATTTTAAAGTCTGCTCTATTTCGTGGTATCACACCACTTACCATCTATAAGGCTACGTCTGCCCTGTGGCATGTTGTATACGCCGGCTACAATCTCGTGTATCTTGGAGCTTATGGCCTCAACTCATACTTAAGCCTCAATTTCCCAGGGTTGCGGTTCACGGTACATGGACCCTCTGTTGCAATTATGATTGTTATACCTACCTATGTAGGCAGAGCTTCGTAATGTCGGGCTTTTGTTGGTTTTTTTTTTTTGTTTCTTGAAATGGTTTGAATGGAGCTTGTGGCTAAATAATAATGCTCGGGTCGATCTTTAGGTTAAGCCGTGCTTGCCTAGGTTGGTCTGTGGTTTGGTGACCACCCATAATATACCGAGTGTCTTACGTGCCTCGGAAAACACGTTAAATCGTTGGTCCCAGCTATCATTTGTAGATCTTTGATAGTCGTTATAGGTAGTCAGTGGCCCGAAAGTCTGACAACCAGTCTTACCAAGGGGTACCGTATTACCCAGTACCAATTGGGTTGTGGAGGTCAGATAGGCAGTTGCTCCATGTAAAATACTGGTGTTCAGCTACATGCGGTTAGACTGGAAGCCGACCTCAATATAGTTAGGAAAAGGCTAGGCAGATGATGAAATGGTTTGAATGTAAGTGTGTTTTCTGCAGTCATCATCTATACATACCGACCTACTATAAATTGAAGTTCCTTTTTGTGAAGTTCCGCGTTGTTCTTTTAAATTACTCAACAGATATTGCTGAGGTTTTCATTTTCATTCAGAGAATTTATTCCGCACGATGTATTATGATTACGTGTATGAAATTTCGTTGTTTTTTCAATTCGTAAAAACTATGCGAAGCAGGGGCATGTTGATATAATGATAAACCTAAAAGTTGCTGAAGTAACATCACAACATAATTTTACCTAGGTAACAGTAAAAAAACATTTTTTGGTTTGAGTTCACCTCAAATTGTAAGAGACGTTGCTTGTTTGTGATCGGCTGTCTTCGGATTCTTTACCAAACGGCATCAATATGTCAAAACCACCAAAAAAATCCTTACAATTATTTACTTTCTTACTTGTTAATTTATTTAGTTTAGAACGACGAAAAACTCTTTTAGTTGTTTTTATTTAACTGGCTGAAATTCAGTGAATCAAACAAAGCCAAGTGAAATTCTCAAACACGGCTTTCATTGTTTTATCAGACGGTCGATGTTAAGTCAAGGTATGGATAAGCCTTCCATACTATTCCCAAAGAGCCACAGCAAATCCTGAAAGCCAGAATCAACAGTGGTGACCACCAGAAAAACGCCAAAACAATGAAGCTCGACGAAATCCCGAGAACCAATTTGATTTGATCCCACAATGAAATTAATCAGAAAAGAATAACGGAGAAGTAGGAAAAACATAATTACAAAACGCTTGTTTATATGGTACTGTACCAACACAATCATAATTATTGTCGTTCCTAGAAAAATCAGAAAATACATAAATGGTCCTAACAAACGCAACCGATATCTTGGATAGACAACGATACATTCAATAAAATATGTTTCGTTTCAGAATACAGTTTACTAAGCCAGTGACCACACAAACAAAGAAATTGTCAGCATCTATCTACATATTTTCTCAGAAACGGCTATTGCATTTGGCAACGGAAAAAGAATCGCTCAAGCGGAAAAGATGCTTATTGTTCTTGGAATAAAAATGTATTCTTTTTTGAAGATAGGAGATTAAGTATATGACTGACAATCTACATAGAAGAGAAATAAGCTATAGAAAATCTGAGACGAAAATAAAAAAAACAGCCAAGTGAGAGTTGGACTCGCGCACCGAGGGTTCCGTATAAACTTGTTGGTGTTTTGTTATTAAACTAGATATTAGCGGTTTTCAGATTTTTTCATTTACATGTGTTGAAGACATTGCTTCTTGCCAAATTTCATGATTCTAGGTCAACAGAAAGTTCCCTACAGGTTTTGATTCCCTTGTGAAATTGCAAAATATGTGAAATAAACGGTCATATCTTTTGATCCCGTTGACTTACAAGATTGATTTTTCACTGCTCCAAGGGGTAGCAGATTTGAGTATTTATATTAATTTCAGCTCCATACCTCGACGCCTTCCTGAGAAAAATGGTCTTGACAGACGGACAGACAGACGGGAAACAAAGTGATCATATTATAAGGTTTTCGTTTTTGCCAACTGAGGTGAG
This sequence comes from Noctua pronuba, assembly GCA_905220335.1. Taxonomy (NCBI): domain Eukaryota; kingdom Metazoa; phylum Arthropoda; class Insecta; order Lepidoptera; family Noctuidae; genus Noctua; species Noctua pronuba. The sequence continues at coordinate 5,631,904 of LR999900.1, read as the reverse complement.
GAACCCTAAAAAGGAAATATACAGTGAAACTATAAGCCGAGTCGGTATACATGTAAATAGTATAATACTGTACGACAAAACGTGGTTTGGCATGGATGATGAATTTGTACGTATATTTTGTATTTGCATAAGACTGCCAGAGCGTTTTATTTATCAACGATTTACTTGAGACGCATTGTATTTCCTTTTTTCTTGGAAAAGGAACTGATTTTCTTGATATATTTACGATGATGAACTACGATGATCTTCATAGAAATTATGTTTTTTTATCGCCTTTCGTACTCTAGCAACAGGAATAAATAGAGTGTAAATAGACCCTTAACGAAGCCGAAAGGCACTTGTTTTCCCCGCTATTGCGATATTTTTTTTGTTCTAGACCATACCTGGGAACCTTCTATTTACGGAGTTATTGGGGGTCAAAGTTCCAACTTTTTGACAAGTTTTTTTCATATTCTAATTTTTAAGGTTATAACTTTACTTTAAATACCTCCAAGACCCGTTTACTATTCAATTCATACATAAGCACAATGTTTTCAATGCGTTACATTGAGTTTTACCGTAAAGGTTATTTTTCACCCAAAAAAAAAAGTAGTTTCCCAGCAATAATTTTTGTGTAGGGTTACTTAGTTTGATGTACAGAATGCTTGGTTAACTGCTTCGTGAAGGGTCCGTTTACACCCTGTATAGAAACAATACGTGAGTGGTGGTTGTGTGTGGAAATCTAAATTACTGTTGTCCCTTCGTCCTACAAACTCAAATAATAGTCAAAAACCAGTTTCAGTACATTAAAATGTAGTTCAAGATGCATTAGGCACTTTATATTGGTTGAACTCTCAAAATATTGACATTTACCCAGATGTATTTGAGTTTATAAGCTGCGCAGAAATGGACTGCCTTATGTACTTGAATGTTGGCTAATGGTTTATTGTTGCCTTTGAGTGTTGTTATCTGTATGTTGGAATTAAATAATATGTACAATTATATAAGCAATTAAAACGAATTTTAAAAAGTCCTACCCGGATTTGATCCACCGACAACATCTTGTTACATGAAAGGCACTGCCCTAACGAGATCACCGAGACATAAATGACGTTGTAAACTAGCAACATTATCCTTTTTTTTATAAGAAGCAAAAAGTGTAAACGTACAATAAGTGTCACTTCAACAACTAAAAACCAAATCGCTTGTTTGCGACAGCAATAACATAACTCGAAAAATAAGAAATATAAGACAGCGTTTTTTTTTAATTGGACTTTAAATATTTTCATTATATTGCCAGTAATAAACCTGTTCTTAAAAGATGAAAGTATTAATACTTACTTTCGTTAATTTTATATGCAACTGTAAACAACATCGAAATATCAACATTTTTGAATTGTTGTCGCAAACGATCGAAATGTATCCATAGTCGAAAGAAGCAACAACAACTTCGCTATTACAGCCGACCTAAACAGCTACAATAACACAAAACTAACAGAATAAAAACAAAACAAGTTCACCTATTTGTGATTCTACGAGACTACGAGACACGTGTAACTTGAGACAAGACTCCTTATAATACCTAACCTTGTTTATGCTCCAAGTTAACGTTGATCCTCATTACGTGTCCCGCGACTTCGTCATCAAAGATATAAAGTCAAGGGAACAGCTCCTTCAGCTTTTATTCATCGTAAAAGAGTTATAGATGCGAATTCAGGCGATAAGTTCCAACTGGTTAACTGTCGATCAGAAGGACCAAAATTTCCTACATCTTTATGAGCCTAATGAAATTCGTCTCCAAAGTCATAAATACTAACATTCTTAGAGATTCTTCTTAGATCCTTTCGGATAGTAAAAGGTAAATTAGAAAAGAAATAAAATCCTAAGATTTGTCAAGAGTTGATTCAGCTCGTTTCGAAATTTTCGCTTCGGGCGAGTCGTTTGTAGGATTAAGACTATGAAAAAGCATTTGCGAGACTTGTCTTTCTCGTTAATAAATATCTCGTAAAGTTATATTACGGAAATACAAGTCATTTTCTTCATTTCTCACCGGGGACGTTTCAACTTGTTGAAGACAAAAACGTAATTTCTATAGCTAACTGAATCTCTTAGGCCGTTTGGCCTGAAGCAATTGGAATTTGATATGTACCAGTTCATCTAGAAAATGAGGTCTATAAGATTCTTACAACGAAAATAATGTTATGTCTAATCACGATAGGATTAATTATATTAGAGGTTGGAAAAGGAGCACGGGATATCAAAAACGTTATATTTTCAGAAAAGTACGTCGTCTTAAATAATGTTGGTAATCCTAGAAAATAATAGAAGCGCGATATGAAGATAATACGATACTTGTTTGAAATATGGTACGCGGTCTTTTTGAAAAGTATCTAATAACAAGTTCTACAATATAGAAGTGTTCTGGACTTTAAAAAAAATCCTCGTTCGTCTAGAATAGAAAACGATATATTTTACTTACAAGTAAATAGCACATTATCTTTTCAACGAATCATTGGTAATGAATAAAAATAAAGATAATTGATTATTTATCTTTACCATACTTAGTTCATTTCTCTAATAAAGTTAATTTATAATCCCCCCAGAACCTAATACGATTACACGTTCGCAATTAGATGAATCTATTTCAACTCATTAATCTTGATAATTAAACTAGATCAGGATTATTAGATAAAAGGTTTATTTAAAAATCTTCTTTCTTTTTCTTGTGGTTAGTGCCTAACCTGGTGTCAGAGTTATTATGCCGCCCATGGATCTCTGACTTGACTTTACATGCCGTCAAGAAATATCTCTCAGGCATACTGGTTTCCTCACGATTTTTCCCATCACCGAAGCAAGTGATGATTATACAGATAAAGATCAAGAGATAAAAATAATTTTATTTGTCAAAATATGCGGATACAATACATGCAAATTAAGCATGCAGGATGACACAATATTGATATTACGTACGTATATGTTTCACCCGTAAGGAATGTAAACTGTGGGAAAATAGCTGTCCCCCTCCCACTCACTACTTACCACCAAGTGAGCATCTTCCTGCAGGGCCTAATCTTCCGTGGCCCACCTGGAGGTCCTTGAACCATCTCCGGACACAGGTAGGAAGATGTAACTCCAACCTCGTTAAGTGGGGATACCTCAATGAGACAGCAGGTGGGGTGTGGTTGTGGAGCTGTGTCACAAACTATGCTCCACCTCCTATCCTGCCCTCTTAGCCCAAAAACATGCAGCTGAAGTGCCCTTTGCGCTGCCACCGACGACGCGGTGAAAGTGGCGATGTTTTGGGCTAACAAAATATAAAATTTATCGTGCCAGCGATACGAAGAAGAAGAAGACCCGTAAGGCGTACAATACGCAAATGAATCCGAAAAATCAGAGATGCGTATACTGGGTTCGATCTCGAGACCTATGACTTGGCAGAACGACAGTCACACCAATAAGCTATCACGGTTATAAAAAATGAAAACTAAAATTAAATTGAAAATCTTCTTCATACGCAAGCTGCAGTGCAAAATAAAAAAACAAATAGACAACAGACCTGCTCAGTGCATATTCCGACGGATGAACTCAATTTCCATTTGCTTTTCACCGAAGCGACTCTCAAATGCCATTAGTTGGACGATGCATTACCGAAGTTTAGCAGAAATTCAGTACATCACCGTGACGTTTTTGGAACAAAAGTGACCAAAATTAAAATGAAACGGAATTTTCGACGACAGCTTTGTGTGTGAATATAACAGAATTTGGTGTTAATAAGCCTAAAGTTTCTGTGTTCTTTGTCTGACACTGTTGCAGAATAATTGGCATGCAGTAAATAAAACAAACCGTTATAATGACTATGACACATTTCGGACTAAATATTTAACGAAGTCCTTATTCCTTTTTTGCTACCGCTTCGCTATATTTTATGCAGAGGACCAAAATTTTTAAATGTAAAACTGCAAGGAGCGACTGCCTGTCGGACCTCCACAACCCAGTTCGTACTGGGTAATACGATACCCTTGGTAAGACTGGTTGTCAGACTTTTTGGGCCACTGACTACCCGTAACGACTATCAAAGATCTACAAATGACACCCGGGACCAACGGCTTAACGTGCTTTCCGAGGCACGGAGGAAACTCGGTATGTAATGGGTGGTCACCCATCCACAGATCAACCTAGGCAAGCACGGCTTAACCTAAAGATCGACCCGAGCGGCTGTTATTATTTAGCCACGAGCTCCTCATCTTTGGTCTTTATAACATCATTGACATGCATAGCTGCTGGCAGGACAGTAATTTTACATAAACACTACTTTCATCGATTGAGTTATATGCTTAAAGCGCTTCCAGTTATTATAGCATCAAGACCCGCTTTGCCAGCAATAAATCCAAGTTATAAAAATGCGATGCGAACCCGGACAGTAGAAACTCCACCCATCTTTTATTATCTGGTATTATAGTGGATGCCTTTCAGCGGTCCTCTAAGACAAGCCCTTTTTATCATAATGTGCAAGTTTCCTTACAACCACTTTTGTTACCGAGATGTTTATTTCGTAATGAAATGTTGACTTACATTTATTTGGTTGGTTTGTTATAATAGAGGTATCTCCTAAATTGGTCGTTCCTTATAAGTGTGCTTATTATTTTTTGTTTTCTTGATGGATGTTGTTTTTCTGAGTGATGCTTGTGTATGTTGGCTGGTGGTTTTGGCGAAAGGAACAAACGATAATATTAATATTTTGGTTTGATAATTTCTTTGTATAACAACATTTAAGGGGTATTCCTTAAATGGAATGCCTAAAGTCACTTGAAGAAACAATTCGACATAGTTTTTAGAAATGCAATGATTTCCTTTTCTGCGTATTTTTGGACATTCGATATTTTAATCTCGATTTAGTTTTGGGCCTGCTGTTTTATCTTGCATCAAACTTACTCATCATCATCTGCCTAGCCTTTTTCCAATTATATCGGCTTCCAGTCTAACCGGATGCAGTTGAATACCAGTATTTTACATGGAGCGACTTCCTATCTGACCTCCACAACCCAGTTAGTACGGTGTAATACGATACCCCTTAGTAAGACTGGTTGTCAGACTTTTTAGGCCACTGACTATCAAACGTCTTAACGTGCTTTCCGGGAGGAAACCCGTTATGAAATGGGTGGTCACCACTCCACAGACCAACCTAGGCAAGCACGGCTTAACCTAAAGATCGCCCCAAGCGGCTGTTATTAATTAGCCACGAGCTCCTCAAACTTACTATGGTAAATCAAAATAGCGTTCCAGAGTTTATGAAAATCAAAATACCTTACAGGCAACAATAAAACAGACTTATGGAGTTTAGCGATAAACCTGTGTACAGAATGTCGTTTGCAACATTAGTGCAGGTGCCTGCGACACATAATTGCCCATATATTTGCACACTTCTACTCATAATTTACCTGAGTTTGCAAAATTATTTCGATGGCATTTTACCAAACAGAGTAACAAAATTATACTTTGAAATGTAATGGCGAGTCAAAGAGATTTATGGATATCTACAATAAGAAACGTCATACAAAAAAATGCGATACCATTACGCAGTACCGCCGTGATGTGAATTGACATAACTGCCGAATTTGGCATGTTACATTACACAACACAACTAGACCAGCGATCAATGGCCAGTTAGGCTCTTGCAACTAGATTACCATTTTGATGGCGCTGACCGGTTTATCGCTAGTATATTTTTATATATTTGTGGAGACTATGATTTTTAGTCTTATTCTTATTCTTTATTGCACACAAAATAAAAAATATATACATACAAATTGCAATAATAAAGGGTGTAAAAGACCCTTAATGAAAACGAAAACCACATTTCTGCCCATCATTGGGATATTTTTTTTCTTCTAGACAATACCTGGGAAACCACAGGTTCTGGAGATATTGGAGGTCGAAGTTCAAATTTTTTCACAAGTTTTTTTTAAATACTACTTTTTAAGGTTTTAACTTTACTTTAATTACCTCCATGACCCGTTTACTATTCAAAGTAACCATCAGCACCAAGTTTTGAGTGCGTGACAGTGAGTTTTACCGTAAAACGTGATTTTTCACCCCAAAAAAAAAGTCGTTTCCCAGCAATAGTTTTTGCGTAGGGTGACTTAGTTTCATGTACACAATGCTTGGTTGACGGCTTCGTGAAGGGTCCGTTTACACCCTGTATAGCTTACGTACAATGGCGAGCTTAACCCAGCATTGGGTTTTCTTACAGCAAACCAAATTACGATTGCGAATTTTTACAGTGTTTTCAAAGAAAATTTTGTAAATTGTAGTTCATGGTTTTTCTCAAAAAGTCCATACACCTTTTATGGTTTGTCTTACGTTTTGTTGCAAAATGTTACGTGCACATGGGTCATGAATTGCACCCAAGCGACAATACATGCTACAATGTGCGCATAGAAATTCTCGTTTGCTTCGAACATTTGTGTACCGTGAAGAACTTTGTAAACTCCAAACTGCTCAAGTTGGAATCCCTATCTTATATAATAATATTTTGAATTTAAACAAAATCAATAAACTTACAAGTTTTGTTCGCAAAACAGCGTTGTTGAGTTTTGATTTGGAGGTACCTTATAACTATACACAGTATAGGTTTGTAGTGGTCGCAAGCGCGACTTCTGAGCATGAGGTCCTGGGTTCGATTCCCAGGTCGTGCAAAGTGTTATTGGGTTTTTCCTTCAGGAATTTCTCAGTAGCAGCCACGTAGTTTGGATTTGTGCCCGGTTGATGGTAATAGGCTCGCCCCCTATCACATGGGACTTAAACATAACTGGCGAAATATGTAATGTATTAAAAATTAATGGCAACGCTAGTTCCGATTTTGTTCAAGCGCCAAGATCCTTTAGCTGTATGTGACGATTATACCTACTGCTTCCATTATATTTGATAGTTCTGCTTTATCTATGGGTCAATAGCAAAGTACAGGCGATGTATTATAGGAGAACATCAAAACAAAAAAAAACTGGCAGCATAGCTTTTTATTTTCTTCCTCTTTATAAGAAAACAAGAGCTCATGAATGAACGGTAAATAATTAATAGGCACAGGTACGTAGAAAAGGACCTCCCTTAACATTATTCAACGTTAATAAATTATTTGTAGCAAGCCGTTTACATTCACAGAAACAGTTTTAACATTGTTAGGCTAATGTTCTGCCGTTGGCAATTTGCCAATCTTGTACCTACACCTATGTATTTTGTTGTTAGTGTACAACATTGTATTATTTAATTAGTAATCTTGGTATATGTTGAATGAATTTATGTTATGCTTGATTTATTGTGTTAAGTTTTAGACCCACGTTAAGGAGTTGGTACCTTCTTTATTTCGTAGATGTTTAACAGTCGTTACGTGTGGTCAGATGCCAGGTGAAGGTTTCACAATCTATATCATCTTACCTGACTGATTTCAGAGTAACATTTTGATAGAGTTTTACTCATTCGTTTCATCATCTGCCTAGCCTTTTCCCAACTATATTGGGGTCGGCTTCCAGTCTAACCGGATGAAGGTGAATACCAGTATAAACATGGAGCGACTGCATATCTGACCTCCACCACCCAATTAGTACTGGGTAATACGATACCCCTTGGTAAGACTGGTTGTTAGACTTTTTGGGCCGCTGAGTAACGACTGTCAAAGATCTACAAATGACCAACGGATTAACGTGCTTTCCGGGGCACGGAAGAAACTCGGAATGTAATGGGTGGTCACCCATCCACAGACCAACCTAGGTTAGTACGGCTTAACCTAAAGATCGACCTGAGCGACTGTTCTCTCTAGCCCTCCGAATTTTCATCATTCGTTTTGTAGGTGAAATATTGAGTTATGTAGTCAAAGTTATCAGAAAAATCCCAGCAAAGAATGGAGGTCTCCGTCTTCCTACATATAATAAATTCTTTCAGAAAAAAATAAACCGAGCAAAATATCAAACAAAGATATGAAAACAACTGAACCATCCAAAAAATTCTCCGTATCCTTTTGTACCGAAAGCCGAAATAAATTTGCATCCCAGGACCAATATTGTCTATTTCCGTCACTATTCTGTTTGCTAATCGGACCGTTGATTATGCAAAATACCTTTCGTACTGCCGTTTGCGAAATAAGTATTTGTAGGTAAATACGGTGGTAGGTACGGTCAATGGAAAGGAGAGAATTGAAAGAATGTGTTTGAGTGGAACTACACTTGAACCTAGAATGTAGGTAATAGTGTTTTCGACAATGGTCTCGAACATTATCATTAACTCTAGAGACAGGATATTTACCATGTTTTATGTTACAGTCTGCTTTTTAATCCCTGAGACTAAATTGACAAGTAAAAATGGCAAACTGACGTAGATTTCAATAGGATTTATGTCAGTTTTGACATTTTCACTTGTCAATTTAGTCTCAGGGATTAAAAAACAGACATTAGGTTCTAGTTCCCGATATTTGACTTCGATATTTGTGACAGTGGTAGCGGTACTGAGTGCAAAAAACAAACAAGAAAGAGGGTAGACCGATTTGTCTGCTTATAAACACCCACCCGCAATAACTTCAGTTTATCCGTGATCATGGTGCTTGCAACAGCGCCGAAATATCGGGAACTCAAACCTAACAGTAAACATGGTAAATACCCCGTCTCTAGAATTAATGATAATGTTAATGACCATGACAGTTTAAAAACTTATGGTCTCGAACATGGTGTGTCATGGCTCTCCCAAAATTATTACTGAATTTGCAATTACACTTTATTTTATTTGTTCTTATCTAACCGTGGCTCACTTGGGCGCTATCAGAATACCAGCGCTGTGACATTTTTTTAATGTTAAAGCTCCATGCTAATATAGGTGCCTTTTGGCCTCGTACAGGACCATTTTAGTAAGAATGACTTTTTTATGGTTGTTTTCTTTTTATTTTTTTATTTTTATTGCTGTTTTGTCCTGTGCCCGTCAAATAAATTATTTTTCTTTTTTTCTTTCAATTAGCTCGTTTTGAATTGTGGCCGATAAAGGAGTAGTTACGAGTTCAGTTAATCTTAGCTTTGCTTTCTTTTTCCCGCTGTTTCGCTCGCTTGGAGGTTAGAAATTATCCCACGGGAATGTACTACCGGCATAAAAAGTAAATGATGTCCATAACTTTGGTCATGATCTATGTGTACCTTTCATCCAAAGTCGTTAATCCGCTGGCGGTTGAAAAGGTAACAGACATTCTGAGATACTTTCATGCATTGCATTTATAACTGAGTGTAGTATTCAGTTATTCATACTTATATTATAAACTTTCAAAATAATCTGGATTATAAATACTTGAAAAACTAGTCCATAAATTCTACTCAAAAATATTTTTTCACTTGAAAAAATCGCGTCCTGTGTTCGACATTTCGTCAATATTAAATCACTTTCAACGGTGCCTCTTTAAGTAATGCTAAACGAGCACTTATTTAAATACTATCGTAACACATTAATTCAGCAAATCTGAATTGACAAATCGCATTTTAAATGTAAATCATTGAGTCTTTTGTCCAAATTGTTGTAAGTAATTTTAATCTTGTTCCGATAAAATCAAAAAACCTTTTTCGCACAAAAGCGTAGCGGCTCCACAAAAATATTTTCCGAGTAACAGCGAAACACAATTCTCTGTTCACCATCCCTTCGGCGTTTTATCTATTCAAATATTTCTTTTACAACTACGTAAGTATCAAATATAGACGGGAACGCAAACGAATATAAAGCTGTCAAACCTCCGTCTACAAAACTCAATAAGATTCCAAAATAAAAATCTTGAGACAGTATAATATAAAATGGCGGGATTTAGTGAAAAGATAAGTGACGTCAATATCAGGTCACGTTCGACCGAATCGGCTTGTTCAACCAAATAAAAACTCTGACGCACTTGAAAAACAAAAATACTCTAAAACATGGAGCACCCTAAAAGTCTAAAATTAACATCCCCTTAATGAACACAACGTCCAAATTTAAAATGAGCTCTGCCCCACTATTCATAAAGTTTATTTTTCTCCGTAGTTCCACGTACGGTGTTAAAGGAGAGGTACGAGAGTGCTCCCGAAGAGGACGAGGTTGCTCACGACGTGTCCGATCTTGAGCACGATGAAGTTGGTAAGTGCTTTTTATTTTTTCAGACCTATTAAGCCACCAGATGCCAAGTACACGGCAAGAGAAGCTGTTCAGATAGCTATATTTAGATAGCTGCTGTTAAAAGGGCTTAAGTCGAGTGAATATGACCTATTTTGGTCCATCCATTTTAAGAACTAGAAAAAATAGTACCTTTCTTCGAAATATTCTACACTAGCTGTTGCCCGCGACTACGTCCGCAACAACTACTTCCCTGCCAAATTTCAAGTTTGTAGCACAAAAGATGAAGGACTTTCATACAAGCTTGCGAAAGCCCTGAGACCTCCTTAATCCGGCCCTGTCGCAAAGTCCGTTCTTAGCGGACGTCTCTAACTATAGACTACCTCCCTACCAAATTTCATCTTTATACGTCAAGCGGTTTTCGATATTTCGTGATAAGTGAGTGAGAGACCTTTCGCTTTTATATATTTAGATGAATTTATTTGTAGTGATGATAAAGTACCAACATAAAGCTTAAAGTTAATATTTTCAACGTAATAAATGGACAGAAACATGCTTAGTTGTGAATTTCGCTGATAACATTAACGATGGACCATGTCTGGCCGACTAAGATAGCAAACTATTACTTGACAGTAAGTACTAAGAGTCTTAGGTGACGCGTCGCTTTTGGTCCTTTAGTCTTAAAAATATAAACGAAGAGACTTGCTTAAATCTTTAATCTGAAGTAGTCTCGTGTGATTTTATGAATGAGTGACCAACAGCTCATGTTCTGATAAGAGAAATATGATATATGAATGATTAGTTTCTCAGATAGTTTGTTGATTCCACACTAAGAATAGTTTTTTTTTGTTTAAAATATAATACGGCTGTAAATTTGACAATTGTATGAGGACGAAATCGTGCCCTCCCCAGCGACGCCCCAAGCCGAGGCTCGTACCCTACAGGGGGTGCCCTTAGCGTGTGGTCGCTTAGTCTTTAAGTATAGTTTTAAGCCCCTAACTGCAGGCCTTGTAGCTAGCCTCCTAGGCTGAACTGCGAAATGCCCTATCCAAAAAAAAAGGATGAAATCGTGGGCAAAACATTTTAAAAGGTTTTTTTTGTTCTTTATCTGCAATCGGCTTTTAGCCTTAATAAGAAGTTTTCTGGGAATCATTTGGAATGGGTGCAATTCCATTAAACGGCACCTTTTGAGTTGGTAGAGACTAAATGGTCACACTAATGGTAATGGACTCTGGTCTAGGACTAGTATTCTCCATCTTTTTAGGTGAGTTACTATTACATTTTAAAAGATAAAATAGGAACTATTGAAGTAGATCATCCCCGTAAAGTGAGCGAGTCAATACGATTAAATCATCAACCAAACAATGTTTCAACCAACCCGTGGGTATTTCATCCGCAATCACAAACATGATTTAACTAACACCGACCATCAACATAATAGCTAAACAACAGACCTTCTATGTGGAACACTTAAATAAATGACGATCATCAGGGTTTCAGGGCTGCCCAAGAACTGCTAGTGGAGAAAAACTAAAGTCCCATAATGATCAGTTCCATCCTTGAGATCCGTCAACCGTGTGCTATTGAGGTCTCAAATGAAATAAGATAGACACGAAATTAGCATATATTGGAAAACGCTCTTTACTTTTATTCTGTGAAAATAATTATAGATATACAAGATATGCCAAATATACAAGATACGCCAATATTGTGATCAAATGTTCAACAAAATACTTAAGAATGAATAGACATCAGTTTATTGAGTTACTTCAACTTATATGCGGTTATATTCAACAAGAAGTTACCTTCTTCAGAAACATTACTTCGGCAGATGAAAGGCTAAAACAAATGTACTAAAACGTGCGTGTTACTTCACTATACAAAAAGGACGTGCACGTGTCACGATAGTGGCGCTGCAACTGCGTTTCTAGAAGATAGATAGATTTCTAGAAGCGCTGTTGCAGCGCAGCACCACTATCAATTTTCATACAATAGTATGAAAATTAGCCGCAGTAGCGCCACTGCAGCTCTTCTTCACGCCACTAATTTGAAGGCGCCCTAAAGTTCGATGTTCCCAACGACCAACGACCCCTTGAATAGTCCGAAGGTGTACGCTGTTTATTGCTGGCCCATAAAGGTGTTGTGCCATAAAGTTTCTAAGGATAATACACAATGTAAGGTAATCTAAGCTGGAGTATAAATTCACGCTGTCAAGTGCTATCGTTGTTCACGGTTTTAAGTTTTGAGCTACCGAAGCGAGCTGTGGTTTGGTTGTAACGTGTAAAGTTTGGAGTGTGTTGTTATCGGTGGAAGTGTTTAAAACTTTGCTATCTAGTGTACAGTTGAGAGGATAGGTCATATTTATTAAGGTAAGAGACAGTTTAGAAACTTTCTTTCAGCCCTAAGTGAAACCACTTTGATAAATAAATAAATAAATTATTTATTTCACCAAAAGCCATCACAATACAAGATCCGAAGACTAGCATATAAGGCTTATGAACTAGGTCACAATAATATAATACTCTGACTCCTAAACTAGATAAACTACTAACTAGGTAAACTAAAACGGGACATTATAACAATAAGCAAATGGTGTAAAAAAATCAGGATAAAATCTATGTAAAGAAAACAAAAAATGAAAAACGTTTAACTGTGTGGTGAGATGTATTAATGTAAATAGTATTTATTACTGTAAATTGCCCTTAATAAGGCAAAGCGAATAGTTTTCCCATTATATTTTTCAGCTCATTAATTAAATGAAGTGTTCCTGGTAGGTATTCTATTGTTGTACAAAGGTTATTTAAAGACTTATCAATCACTCATTAAATATTCAAAAACGTAAAAATTTATAAAAATATATATTTTCTACCAATAATACTTGTGCCAATTTGGCATTATTTTGCGATTCCCGGATCGTGATGCCCGTTTAAGGGTTAATAAAATGCTTGTAGACGTCTAAAATAAGTCATATTTTAATACTAGATAAGGTCGACGTTCTTATCCGATTATTTTGACAAGAAACAGCGTAACAAATCCAGCACTCACAGTCCCTTTTTAAGAGGGAACAGGGGCTGCAATTCTCCATTCAAATGTATGGCGGATGGGCCCTTTTGCTTCCTAAATAATGCCTCTAGAGCAATCTTTTTTTTCATAAAATCAAGGTCTGTTATAGACACGTCCCTGTAATTTTTTATTTATTAATTATAAGAAAGGAAAATATGACGTACACAACGCTACTAACGGCAATAGTTTCTTCAAATTCCTAGCAGGCCCTATTTCCTCTTAAAGTCCAAATTGCAAATATTTTATGGGAGTAATCGTCAATCGAACCTTCGGTTGACGATACTGCTACCTGTTTTGTTGCAGTACCATTAATCATTAAATTACTAGTAAGGTAAAAGGTAAATTGACAAAATTTAAGACTAAGAAAACTGACTAACAGCCCAAACATTTTAAGTTTACAAACTCTAGACGTAATAAGATCTGCCTGTAAAGCTCGAAGTCGGAATTTTATTACCCAAAAACATTTTGTCCTGTTTATTTCAAACCCTAAGATAATGTTTGACAAAATAAAGGAGTACCTTAAAGACAACCTTACAGGCCAGACCAGACATGCCGCTAAAATTCTCAAGGGACAGATTTTTTTCATGGCTTTCCTTATACAGGGTGAATTTTTCAAGTGGGCGTTCGGATGGCCAAATCCGAAACTATGAGGAATAACAAAAAAATCTCCAAAGGAGTCTCGATTTTGATGAAAACTAAAACGGCATCATTCGATTTTTGCAAAAACAATATTCCTAGTCAGAAATCGAAGCCATTGATTTCGGAAACAAAAACACACTGTTTTATTACACCATTCGATAGTGTCGCTAATAAGGATCAAATTCTGCGAAATTCACCCTGTATATAAATAAAAGATGAAGTAATTATGAATGTTGTTTAAGTATCAAGGAAGTTGGGGTTTTTGCTAGTTAAGCATGTAAACGATTTAAGTAGGAGGATTATGAGCGTCTTGGAGATTATTAAAATAGAATAGTTGATCAGGCTAAGCGTCTACCTTTTCCCTTAAGTAGCAAACTTGTGCCCGTGACTTTGAACGCGTGAATTTCGAAAGACACGTGGCGCCATCTATTATCAAAAGAACGTTATTGTTGTTTTTCTCGGGAACAGTACTTTCTTACGGGATGAAAGGTACCCTATGTCCGTTTCTGTACACCTGACAACGTATATGCAAAATTCCAGGATGATCGGTTCAGTGGTTTAGGCGTGAAAAGGTGACAAACAAACAAACAAACTTACTTTCGTATTTATATTATTAGTTAGGAAGTTATGATCCTTCCACGGCTGACTTCATTGGAGTATAGACGTGTGTGCTTCTAAGTTTCATTAAAATATCATTATTTAACAAAAAAAAACTCAATTTTAATTCAAGTGGAAGTACTAGGCGCGCAGTAAAGTGAAGCGGTAGTGTGCGAAACGTTATCACTGTTCGAGCAAGACAAAAAGTTCCATCTTATCGGCTCAGCGACCACAGTAAATCTGAACTTAGGAAAAAAAAAAAAAACTGAAGATATGTCGAAATCGAAAGTGGTCAAGAGTCCAACGGGAAGTGGCGTGCAACACGCCTTATCTGATTCTGATGTCTCAAATATTGCTACTGGGATTTCTACACCATCTTTTATATCCCATCGCAATAAAAGACAGAGACTATCAAGCGAAGAACAACTTGCTTCTTTTAAAGAAGAGATCAAAATCATGCTTGATGACTGGAAAGACACCCAAAACATCCTGTTGAATAAACTTGTTGCAGAGCTCGCTGAAATAAAGAAGCAAAACACTGAAATAAAACATTCAAATGATGAAATTGAAAAAAGTTTACTCTTCATGAATAACCAGTATGAAGAGATGCGCCAAAAAGTTGATAATCTAGAGGGTGAACGCAAGCAACACTTGTTAAAGATAGCTACGCTTGAATCATCACTTGAAGATATTCAAAGAACCTCAAAGTCATCGTCTATTGAATTGAGAAATATCCCAATATCTTCTGAAAAGGAATCAAAAAGTTATCTATCCAAAATTGTCCAAAATACTTGCAAACTACTTGATGTTAATGTACAGGAAGCAGCTATAAGAGATGTTTTCCGAGTTAACTCGAAGTCAGGAAAAGGTACAATTGTTGTTGAATTTACTTCTGTCTTGTTAAAGCACAACATCATCCAAGGAATCAAATCCTACAATAAACACCATCCTAACCAACGTCTCAACTCGGCTGATATAGGATTCGCTGGACAACAAGCTCCAATTTATATATCCGAGGCTTTAACAAGTAAAGGTCGTCGTCTATTTTTCGTCGCAAGAGACGTAGCGAAGACCAAGGAATACAAATTCTGTTGGACTACTAACGGCAAAATTTATCTCCGCAAAGATATCGAAGCTCCTCGCATTGAAGTAAATGACGAATCTCAACTAGCTGCTCTCCGAAACGCCATTTGACTAGGGTTAGTTTTGTCTTTACCGTTATTTATAGTTTATTGTATACCTTTATTCTTAGTTTTTACCTTACTAATTTGTTTTGTTTTTTATTTATTGCATTGTTTAGTTTTTTGCTCAAAATACTACTTAGTTTTTTGTTTTAATGTCACTCGTAATGTTGCTCATCAGTTTCTTTGGTGTAGTAGACCTACTATCTATAGCATTTTACACCCTACCTTAATATGGACACAGTTACTTACCATACGACAAAATTTGACGTATCAAATGGTTGATAAAATAATATTTATTCCGATCAAGTCACCAGAAATCCTAAAACAAAATTCGATTCCATAATTAATAATAATTTAGTACTTAATATTGATAATATATCTGCTGGGCCATCATTTATATGTGATCCAGAATCATGTACATCCTTTTTGCCATCCGATCTATCAACTAAAAACCATTTTAAAATTTTAACCCAAAATATTAGAAGTATCACAAAAAACTTTTGCCAATTTGAAGTCCTTCTATCTAGACTACAAATATCATGTGAAATACTTATTCTGACGGAATCGTGGAATTCAAAAGCTACTTACATCCCATGCTTAAAAAACTATGAGACCCACTACACAAAAAATAATCGTAATCAAAATGATGGTATTGTAGCATACACAAGAGAAGGACTTAGCTGTTCAGTTGCAGAAATACCCTTAACTGATGCTACCTGTCTAGTTATACATATTGACTCGGACACTGTCGTTATAGGTATCTACAGGTCACCATCATATTCAAATATAGATAACTTTATAACGTCTTTGGATAGCCTTCTTAACACATACAGAAATCGCAATAATATAATCATTATGGGTGATTTAAACATAGACGTTAAACTTAATAATGAAGATCGTAATTCCACAGATTACCTCAATTTACTAGCCAGCCATGGGCTCTTGCCTGGCCACTTATACCCAACAAGAGAAAATAATTGCATAGATCACGCTATGGTCAAGACTAATTTCTCCACGACTACACTTGTTCTTCAATCCCTTCTGACAGATCACTCTCCGGTACTTTCCTGTGTTACAATAAACTATTCAATTAAACCACTAAAACAAATGACCATAAATAAAGTTAATTACGAAGCAATCCTTGCAGACCTAAATTCAGCAAATTTCAGTGATATAATGGAATCACAAGATGCGCATTGGTCTTCAGCGCAGTTACTTAACATCCTTAACACATCAATTATGAAAAACACTCTAAAACTACTAACACCTAGAAGATTACGCTGCATTAAACCGTGGATCACGCCAGGCTTGGTCCGTTGCATTAGGAACCGTGATCGCATGCACCTAAGGTCTAAAATGGAACCCAATAATGTAACTCTCGCTGTAACGTACAGTAGATATAAAAATTATTGCAATGACTTGCTAAAACGTCTGAAACGGACTTTTCTTGCAAATGAGCTTAATAAAAATGCCAAAAACCCTAAAATGACATGGAAAATAATCAACAACATCACAAACAGAGACACTAAAAAACCACCGCCATTAGATCTATTAAAAACAAAAAATACCCCAGAATTAGCTTTAGAAGGAATAAACCTTTATTTTACTAACATAGCAAAACAATTAGCTTCAAAGATAATTCCGTGTTCTGATCAAATTGAAGAGTCCTCTATTCCGCCGGTTAACTCTATGGTCATGTTGGAGGCAACTGAGGAAGAAGTTGAGGCTATAATTATTAATCTTAAAACAGATAGCGCAGTGGGTTGGGATGGAATTTCCACAAAATTAATCAAAATGACAACAAATATTATTGTACCACTTTTAACTCGTATTGCAAATCTTTCAATACAGACTGGTGTCTTTCCTAATGTATTTAAAATATCTGTCGTCCATCCTATTCACAAGGCAGGAAGCAGAGACTGTGTCAATAATTACCGGCCTATTTCAGTGTTACCAGTGCTGTCTAAGATCTTGGAAAAGATTATTAATAAGAGATTACTTTTGTATTTAGAAAAACAACAAATTTTAGCCAACAATCAGTTTGGATTCAGAGCTGGCAGATCGACAGCACAGGCAGTCACTGAACTTACAAACCTCGTAGCTACTCATATTGATGGAAAAAATAAATGCATTGGAGTATTTTTAGACCTGGCTAAGGCATTTGACACCGTCTCTGTTCCCATACTAATCAACAAAATGGAGGGAATTGGTATAAGGGGCAAGGTACTAGATTTGTTTAGAGATTATTTAAATAATAGATCACAAAGAGTTACAATAGACGGTCTTTATAGTCCTGACGCGCAAGTATCATTTGGCGTGCCACAAGGTAGCGTTCTTGGCCCAACCCTTTTTCTAATTTATATTAATTGCTTATGTAGCTTAACGATACAAAACTGTAAAATATTTACATTCGCTGATGACACAGCGTTAATATTTTATGGTAGTACATGGGATGAAGTAAGACGTTATGCTGAAATAGGTCTTCACAAAACAGCCAAATGGCTCAGTCAAAATTTACTTACGCTTAATATATCTAAAACAAAATTTATCACTTTCGCTAATACGGAACAATCACTAAAAACGGCACAAAATTTAAAAATTCAAATTCACTCTTGTCAAAGCACGACCCATCAATACACATGCGACTGTAGGTATCTGGACAGGGTTAAAACAGTTAAATATCTTGGTATTCTCCTTGATGAAAAATTCACGTGGTGTCCATATATTGATCTTCTAGCAGGGAGAACAAGAAAGTTGATATATATTTTTAAAAAACTAAGGCACGTGGCTGACACTGGTCTCCGCAAAACTGTTTATTTTGCACTCGCACAATCTATTTTAGCATACTGCATCACGTCATGGGGTGGAGCACGTAAAACCCATCTTATTAAACTAGAGCGTGCACAGCGAGCTTTACTTAAGGTTATGAATTTTAAGCCTTTCAGGTATCCCACAGCTGACCTGTACTCTGAGTGTGATGTTTTAACTATTAGACAGTTATTCGTTAAAGAAACTGTAATACTACAACATCAAAAACTGAAATTTATTGATAAAACAACAATGAACTCGAGACGCATGGATAGGGTGTGTCCTACGGTTGCATATAAAACAGCATTTATCGAAAAATTTCAATGTTATCTTGGACCAATGCTGTATAACAAATTGAATAAAATTATAAACATGTACCCATTAAATCAACACTCATGCAAGAAGGTCTTAATATCCTGGCTGAAATCTCAAAATTATGAAAGCATAGAAAACCTATTTGCAATTTTAAAATAAAAACCCGGCAGTCTATAATCATTATAAAAAGTCAAAAATATCAGTAATTTTAAAATTAATTATTAAATTTTCTATTTTCCAAATCCATAAATAAAATTAATTACACGTAAAACATACGTAAACATCGGAATAAATAAAGTCATATCAATCAAACTGGTTAATAAAGCATTTTAAACAGAAAAGTTATTAAATAAAATTATCAATTTCATTTTTTCTAAATTTGCCTAAGTTCGTACTCTTTGTTGTTTCTGTTTCGGTTAAAGTCGGATGTAGGGTATTTAGAAAATAAAAGATGTTAACTATCATACGTTGATTTTAATAATACTCGATAGTAACTAAGTTATCTACCCACATTGTATACTGAGCACATAAATTTTTTGTTAATATAAAATATTTGCCTTGTAAAGTTTAATCACGCTATACTCATCTCTGATTGTAACAACATTGGAAGCGACTAACGTCTAAGATACAGGCTCGGCCTAGTTTAGACGTTAGGGTTCATTCTGATCTGTATACTTACTTACTGTACTTGTAACAATATTGTGATAAGTGTAAAATGTATTTCCTCTTTTTGTCAATAAAGAACTATAATAATATGATATTAGTTAGGATTTTTAAGCTTTTATTGGTTCCGGACCGCAAATTGTAATTTGTGTCTAGTAAGTGTCGTTCAAAAACAGGCAAGACAAAGAAGTCGAAAGGCGAGTCCAAAATGCTTGGAAGACCTTCTGGGCCCTGAAGGAACATATGAAGGGAAGCCTCCCACTTACATTGAAAAGAAAACTCGTCGACATGTGCATCTTGCCCGTCCTAACCTACGGTGCACAAAGTTGGTCAACAGAAGTCCAAACTCAAAATTTGCCAGCGAGCAATGGAGCACAGCATAATAGGTGTTAAGCGAACAGATTACATTAGAAACACCACCCTGCGCTCCATTACTCAAGTAGCTGATGTTGGAGAGAAAACAGCCAGGCTGAAGAGGGAGTGGGCAGGCCACGTGGCACGGATGCACCCGGAGAGATGGGCAAAGATCGTCGCACACTGGATGCCTAAGGAAGGACAGCTTCGTCGAGGTCGACCGCGGCGAAGGTGGCGCGACGATCTGATCATGTTTGCGGGGCTAACATGGCCGGAGATCGCACAAGATAGAGAGGTATGGAAGGAGAAAGGGGAGGCCTTGCCCAGCAGTGGGACACCACGTAGACTAGCAAAAAAAAAAAAATGTTTAACACACATGAATGTCTTGAAGTACAAAATTTCAGTAAAGTACGAGGCCAGCTTTTAGTTACTGATTTTATTTTCACTGACAAGCGGTTTACCGTATAAAAAACAAAACAATTTAAAGCTCTGCCCAACTTTAAAGAACTTATTTAACAAAATCCGCTGAAACTGAAAAGAAATAATTAAAATGTCAGCCATCTTTTGCTTCATTTTCCTAGTTAGCGCGGGAAGAAATACTTATTCATTACCGCAGTCGTTTAACACTTAAATTTGTTTAAGTACTTGCCTTTAAGGCCCTCATATACCCTCGAAACTTTATAGCTAATAAATTTCGCTGAGTTACGGTGAATAGAATGAATTATTTCGGCTCAAACAAGATATTGTTCAGCCGAATAAACATTACTATACTCGTAATAAACGTAGTCTAGTTAATAGTTGGGAATTTTAGTAAAATGGTTATGCAAATAATAATTGTATATATCCCCAGAGAAGGTGCAATTATAAAATAAAATACAAAATTGTTGAATAGCGTTGTGAATTTTGTGGGTCGTAATTGGTCTGCTGAAAAAACCCGGAAAACCTTTAATGTCGCACTAGCGTGATGTCGAATTTCAGTTTGTCGCACAAGCATGCATTCGAACTATGGTGAGTCGCAGTACAGTTTTGTCGCACAAGGGTTAATCGCGCTTCCGTTTGTCGACTTCACGTAATACAGTCATTTAAAACATGGTTTGCGATACTAGTTCTAAAAGAAGAACAATACGGAATCATCACATTGTGATAGTATAAACTCAAGCTTATCAACTCAATCTATTACAGTTCACAGCTGGACAAAGGCTATAAATTGTAGCGATATAAAAATAACTCAAACCGTGGCAAAAATATTAGCCATTCAAAAGAAAATTAAAGCTCCTCTTATTAACTCCTCGATATAAATCTATCAACTCCTAACAAGAATTATGAGGCAAGCGTAAGATTACAATCAAAATCATCCTCACTAAGTGTATTATCCAACATTCAAAGTGTAGGAGATGGGACACAAACGAAGAAATTTGCTTAATCCGCTCTTAATTTGGACTCTTGCAATCCACGAGGATTTGTTTGGCTCCCGACAGGGCGCTTCTTTGCTTTGTCAGTGTGAAAACGGATTATGGGATAAAAGGTTTCCTCGAGACGAAGAGCTCGTGACGACTCATATTCTAACTCTATTAGTAATTTTGTTAGTACGATTTCTAAAAATGAGTTAAGATCTTTTTGATAATCGATTGCTTATATTCTTGTTACTTTTCCGTTTTTATTTTGAGGAGAGCTCGTGGATAAATAATAACAGCCGTTCGGATCAATCTTCAGGTTAAGCTGCGCTTGCCGAGGTTGATCTGTGGATGGGTGACCACCTATTACATACCGGGTTTACTCCGTGCCTCGGAAAGCACGTTAAGCCGTTGGTCCCGGCTTTCATTTGGTGATCTTTGTCAGTCGTTACAGTTAGTCGCCCGAAAGTCTGACAACAAGTCTTACCAAGGGGTATTGTATTACCCAGTACTATCAGGGTTGTGGAGGTCAGATAGGCAGTCGGTCCATGTAAAATTCAGGTATTCAACTGCATCCGGTTAGACTGGAAGCCGACCCCAACATAGTTGGGAAAAGGCGAGGCAGATGATGATGTTCCGTTTTTATTTTTCAAACAGAAAAGTCTGTTATTTGTTGTACCATGTAATTTGAAGGAAGACATGAGACGCCCTTAGTCGTGTCTCAGGAAACTAGATTATTTTTTCGTATTATAATTGGGTGTCTGACATCAGATACAACTGCTCTGTCCTCGAATTTTACACCAACAATATTATCTTCATCTAAATTATGTTCATTCATTCGTATTTTATTCGTAAACACTTTAAACAATCTATACATATAACTAGCTGTTCCCGGCATGCGTTGCAATGCACCTTTTTCCTATCCTACCTACCTATCCTACCTACCCTACCTACCTACTTACCTACCCTACCTACCCTACCTACCCTACCTACCTACTTACCTACCTACTTACCTACCCTACCTACCCTACCTACCCTACCTATCCTACCTACCCTACCTACCCTACCTACCTACTTACCTACCCTACCTACCCTACCTACCCTACCTACCCTACCTACTCTACCTACCCTACCTACCCTACCTACCCTACCTACCCTACCTACCCTACCTACCCTACCTACCCTACCTACCCTACTATAATTTGAGATTTAAACTATCCTATCTCTCAAGTTGGATCGAACTGCACATGGTGTGCGAATTTTATTATAATCGGTTAAGTGGTTTAGGAGTCCATTGAGGACAAACATTGTGACACGAGATTTATATATATTAAGATAAGACTGTAAAAAAACTGTGTCTGTACATTGAATATATTAAAAAAATAAAAATTGAGGGGGGTTTAGAAACAGTAACAGAGCACGAAACCAAAAAAAAAAATCTGTCTGTTTGTCTGTTTGTCTGTATGTCTGTTTGTCTGTTTGTCTGTTTGTTTGTACACGCTAATCTTCGGATCTACTGGACGGATTTGAATGATTTTTTTGTTGTTGTATAGGTATTAAGTCTGCACAACATATAGGCTATAATTTATCTTGAAAACTTGAACACCTGATGCAGGACCGCAACAGACCAGCTAAACTATAAGAGATACAAAAATGGTACCATAGCAAAAATTTTTCCACGTGATGAGCATTTTCTGCTGAGAGAATAAATTTTAAGATCTGGAACACCTGATGTGGAACTCCAAGAGCCCAGCTACACTATAACATATAAACGAATGACGTTTTCGCAAAAGTTGTTCAATCTGATGAGTACTCTCTGTTGACTTATAAAAATCAAAGATCTGGAACACCTGTTGTGGAACTCCAAGAGCCCAGCTACACTATAACACATAGGTATAGGAATGACGTCTTAGCAAAAGTTGTTCAATCTGATGAGCACTCTCTGTTGACTTATAAAAATCGAAGATCTGGAACACCTGTTGTGGAAATCCAAGAGCCTAGCTACACCATAACACATATAGGAATGACGTCTTAGCAAAAGTTGTTCAATCTGATGAGCACTCTCTGTTGACTTATAAAAATCGAAGATCTGGAACACCTGTTGTGGAAATCCAAGAGCCTAGGTACCTACACCATAACACATATAGGAGTGACGTCTTAACAAAAGTTGTTCAATCTGATGAGCACTCTCTGTTGACTTATAAAAATCGAAGATCTGGAACACCTGTTGTGGAAATCCAAGAGCCTAGCTACACCATAACACATATAGGAATGACATCTTAACAAAAGTTGTTCGGTCTGATGGGCATTTCCTATTGACTTATAAAAATCGAAGATCAGAAACATCTGATGTGGAAATCAAAGCTATCACTAATTTCACTGTATAATTATTATAAAATATAATAAGCGGGGAATTATAATAAGCTGGGAGTACCTCCACGCGGTGAAGGCGGTAACAGTTTAGGGCTGATTTTCGATGACGACCGTATATCATTGAAAATTTGACTCTACTGGACAAAACTCCCATTTATTTTTTTATATTTTATCGAATAAATATGCCTTCGGGCTTATGTTATTTGAGTGTTTTAGACTTTTTCCACTTATCTTTGTGACACGGTAGCCTACCCGGTAACGCAGGGGAGCAGTCACTTAGATTTTAATTGATCAGGTATCTTCACAATAAAACTATAACCATGCCTAGAAAGAGGTCAAATCTTTCCCAATGTTCCAAAGGAGCTAAAAGATTGAGGATCATAAGATCCTAAGAATCTACCGAAGAACGTCAGGAGAGACTTGATACTGTTCGAGAACATCAGGCTGCAACTCGCTCCGTGGAAACCTCCTCGGATTGCGAAGCACGCCTGCGTTCTCAGCGTATTTATGCATCTACATCCAGGTCTCTAGAGACCAGTGAAGAATATGACGCGACCGCTGATCATGAACGTCATGCATTGTCTCGCGAGTCGGAGACGTTCACGGAAAGAGAATTACGCTTGAGTTCTCAGCGTATATACACATCGACTTCGAGGTCTCTAAAGACAAGTGCAGAACGAGATGCGCGACTGACCGCTGATCGTGAACGTCACGCATTGTCTCGCAAGTCGGAGACGTTCACGGATAGAGAATTGCGCTTGAGTTCCAAGCGTATCTACGCATCGACGCATCGACTTCTGACTTACAAAAATGAAAGATATGGAACATCTCGAATCGTCTCGCGCATCCCGTTGTTTTCCCGTCCCCGGGCTCTTAGAATTCGACATTAGACGTTTCAGATCTTCGATTTTGACGACCCCATTGTCGCTGGCATAAGCAACAGGATCCGCGTACGAAGTCGCGGGCAGAAGCTAGTCTTAAATAAATAAAACCTTTTAATACAAAAACTAAATATTTACAAAAATAAACCGGCCAAGTGCGAGTCGGACCATCGTAGTAGGGAAGCCCCCTTTTTTATTTATTTTTTACGGATGGGAAATCATCAAATGACTTCTCCCGCTCTGGGTGGAGTGGGAGGGAGTGTCAGACTCTTACTGACTAAAACCCATCCATGTTCCTTCATTGCCCTTTGTGCCCCTTTAATTTTTAATTAATTTTTAGTATTTGTTGTTATAGCGCCAACAGAAATACACATTCTATGAAAATTTCAACTGTCTGCCTATTACGGATCATGAGATACAGCCCGCTGTCAGACAGACAAACGGACGGACGCACGGACAGCGGAGGCTTAGAAATAGGGTCCCGTTGGTTACCCTTCGGTTACGGAACCCTAAAAAGGACTAAATCAAGACTAAAACTAAGTACTACATAAACTCACCACAGACAATAGGACACTAGGCGTCAATGTACTCCTCCACATCGCGTGCCCAGAAAACTGGCAGCATTGTAGAATGGCAGCAATAATTCTTTGGCCATCTTAATTTATATTTATTTCTCCACCAACCCTTATTACTTGCAAAGATGCCTCGCGGCAACGACTTAAAACTTCCCTGCATTTTCCTTCAAGATCAAAATGGAAATTTTAATATTGTCGGTAAAATTACCAGTATCTCTTCAAGGTGCGGCGTTCCGAGTTTAACTTACTGCCGAGGCAATTGCTTTTCTTCCTCCATTGAAATGTTCAACTTGCTGTCTTGAATCGACGTTTATTAAGTTACATCTGACAAGAAAAGTTGGGCAAAGTAGCTGAAGCAATCGTATTATGTTTTGAACTTCACATTTTATGTTATCGAACTGGTATCCTGATTTAAGCGATGTTTTTCGTTGGTAAGACCTGTTTTCAGAGGATTTCAAGTTTGGGTCGTGACTTTTTAGTCGTCTTACAAAGGTGGTCCACTCAATGTGCCCGACATAAAATAGTTCTAATCGCGTTTTTTTTTTACCTACCGTAATAGGTACAAAGAAAAATAAATAAAACATTATGAAACATCCTGTTAATGATGTTTACGTGTCAAACGGGAGAACATACCAACCCAGCGCTCGAGTCCAGTAGATCATTGCTAACAACAGGGTGTTTTAGCTACGACATGCGTCATAATACTGAATAATATGTTTATTTTTAAGTTATTTAAACCTCATAAATACCTTTTTTTTTTAATGAATGTTTAGTAGAGATACATGAAGTGGGCTGCCGTTGTAAGACTAAAAAGTCACGGTGTATATGTAGTCTTCTTAAACTTACGGATTTGAAAGTCTAGTCGCCTAGGTAGCACTCACATCGCATGCATCCACACGTACTCGTGGAAATGTTTATATTAAAGTATTTTATAACACCTTTAGACAAGATAAGGTTGTAAACCAAATACGTATAAATACTAATCTTATCTTTTCAAGTAACTTAATGAGCGCCTCTAGGTATACATCGTAAATTAAACTTTATATCTCTTTGCAGTATTACGATTAAAAGCGTCTCATTCCTCAGAAATTCAAAGGCTCATACATGCATACGTGAATTGAGTTTTGCATCCATTCCTGACCCTTTGTCTATTCACTCCTGCATTTCCGTGGACTGAACGATATCTCCATATTTCATTCCGTATCAATCTCGTTCACTATTTCTCAATATCGCAATTTATTTTTCTTTTCTTTGAAGAGCCCGTCGCGATGGTAAAAACCTTTTGAGCATAGTTTCGTCTTTTATATTTGTGAAGTGGAAGAAAATATTGGGTTTATTCTACAAAAGTTCTTTCGCAAATCTTATTCTGATTTCGTGTTTTTTGGAAGTTAGATTTGGTTAAATTTTTAACTTTCTGGTTTTTCTTAAATTGGAAATGTAGTAAGAAAAAGTAGTACGTTGTTCCACTTGATGAAATACTGAAAAGGCTTTTGTCATCTTTATTTATTTATTTAAACTTCATGTACAAAAGTGGTACATAGGCGGACTTAATGCCACAAGGCATTCTCTACCAGTCAACCTTAGGGTCAAATAGGGCAGCATAGTGATAGAGTACAAAAAAATATGTATAAGAAAAATACCATTTTGTTAACATAAATTGATATACATAAATAGGTACATACTAGTACACATGTATACAAATAAAATGAAATAAACCAATACATATTATAATAAATACAAATAGTCCAAAATACTTTATCAGCTGAGTCTTGTCCTATCTATGTTGAAGTCGGCTATCTGTCTGGTTGGATGCAGCTGAATACTAGCATTTTACATAGAGACGCTGCCTTTAACTTCCACAAAACAGTAACCAACGACTTACGATACCACTTGGAAATACCGGATAGGCTATAGTTATTTCTAGAAAATTCTCATCAAATGTTCCGGTTCCGGACTGCCTCGTTGGTCTAGTGGTCGCAAGTGCGACTGCTGAGCATGAGGTCCTGAGTTCGATTCCCGGGTCGGGCAAAGTGTTATTGGGTTTTTCCATTAGGAATTTCTCAGTAGCAGCCGCGGTGTCTGGATTTGTGACCGGTGATGGCAATAAGCTTGCCTCCTATTACATGGGACTTAAACATAACTACTTTTAGGTACACCTCTGCCTAACCCTACAGGTATGACAGGCGTGATTTTATGGATATAAACCTTCCTGTAATCTTATATAACTGATATTTACCCCCAAAGACACAACCAAGCAATTCAATCTACCAATGTGATATTCATCAGAACATCCCTTACAGATGAAACCAACGACCGCTGGTGGGGAGAATCAGCGGTGCCACCTGCGCCAGCCGTGGCAGCAGTCCCACCGCAGCGACCTTCCATGTCCACCAGCCTGAACCACAGTAGCATCAACAGAGATGAGCCTTCAGCGTCGCCACCAAGGCATCATCTACCAAAAGAAGGTAAGGAAGAACAACAATATTATATAATCAGCCTATATCGTTCGGCGCGTTCGTGTTCCACGCGCGCCTCAAAGAGATGTCAGCAAACAGGAAGGGGCCTGCTAAAGCCGATGCCTGCCGGGGCTGCGGGACTGTTCGAAAGAGATACCGTGGCCCTGGAACACAAAGGGCAAAGAAGGAACATGGATGGGTTTTAGTCAGTAAAAGTCTGACACTCCTTCCCACTCCACCCAGAGCAGGAGGAGCTATTTGATGATTTCCAATCCGTAAAAAAAGCCTATATCGTTCCCACTTCTGGGACACAACCTTTCTCTCTTTGGGAGGGATTGGGCTACAGCCAAATGTATTATACATCACGTGAGCCCGGTGAAGGTTGGTAAGAAACAGTCCATAGAATTAATTTACTTCATCATTTTTATCCTCGTGGTTGAGGCTTAATACTACCAGCTGAAGGCAAAGCTACGCTTGCCGAGGTCGGTCTCAGGGATAGATGACCATCCATAACATACCAACACCTCTCCGTACAGCGGTCCTGGTTGTCATTTTAGGTGCTAGAGGAGCTCGTGGCTCGTGGCTTAAAATAACAGCCACTCGGGTCCAACCCATGACATAAAGAGTGTCCTCCGTGCTTCGGAAAGCACGTTAAGCCGTTAGTCACGGCTGTTATTTCTAGATCTTTGACAGTCATTACACGTAGTCGAAAGTATGACAACCAGTCATACCATGGAGTATCGTACTATGCGGAATACAACCCAGTCAGTACTGCTGTACTAACTGGGTTGTTGAGGCTAGATAGGCAGTCGCTCCATGTTAAAATACTGATATTCAGCTCCATCAGATAAGACTGGAAGGCGACCCAATCATAGTTGGGAAAAGGCTAGGTTGATGATTTTCCTGGTAGTCATTTGCAGATCTTTGACAGTGGTTAGAGTCTGGAAAAAAGCTTGGAAGTCAGACAAGCAAAGAGTATCTTGTTACCACACACTATGTTGGGGTCGGCTTCCAGTCTTACTGGATTCAGCTGAATACCAGTACTTTTCATGCGTCTGCCTATCTGACCTCCATTACCCAGTTAGTAATGAGCAATACGATACACCTTGGTAATACTGGCTGTCAGACTTTCAGAAACCCAACATAGTTGGAAAAAAGGCTATGATGCGATGAGGCAGATGATGACGATGATTGTCATTCCCATATTATCAACCGAACATCTACTGCTTGACTAAGGCTACTCTCATAGATTTCTACAACGTCCTATTTTGGTCCACTAGCATAATTTACTTTACCATCAGCCAAAAATGTATTTGGATAAATGAAAACTCCCAACGGAGATTAATCAACTAAGTAATTGAAATAATTTCCAGATTGCATCTGCCGACGCTTATCAATTTCTGTGATTACTTAGTCCCGTGTTAATTACTTTCAAGATTGCGGAATATTTCACTTACTGAATATTTTACACTTCATTTAATGAAAGTTCAGTGAAACGACTCCGTGCAGTTTTGGACGTAAATGAATTGGAATCTTTCGAGAAATAATAATGTCGAAGCAGTAAAAAAACCGTATTTGTCAGAAGACTCGGAGTCATTTGGTTTTGTCATAATCTTGACGGCGCTGCGTGTCGCGTGTTCGATCCCCGCACGGAACAAATATTTGTATGATTTACAGATAATTGTTCAGGGTCTGGCTTATTGTGTATGTGAGTTTAAATGTTTGCAAAACGCACCCACTTTACAGGAGAACCTAGTAGATTCCTAGTGTGGTGCAACGTTTAATATAAACAATAAAAATAAACTCGCCCAAAACAAACCCAACAACAAGACATAGGTAATACACATCAACCATAACTATTGTCTCCACTTCCGCTTTCAAATAGTCTCTTGTCTATTTTATGACTTAATTACAAAGTAATGCTCTCTTAAGCTCCTCTTAAACCTACAATTTTCACGTTTACTACCGATTTCGGGTTTTAGCCAATCCTTAGATAGTGTTTAATCTTCATTAGTCAATCTATGTTTGTGGATTTAATCCCATAAACTAGTAGTAAGTCTGAATTTAATTTGATTTCTAAATCACCGCGGAATAGTCATCATCATCTGCCTAGCCTTTTCCCAACTATATTGGGGTCGGCTTCCAGTCTAACCGGATGCAGCTGAATACCAGTATTTTACATGGAGTGACTGCCTATCTGACCTCCACAACTCAGTTAGTACCGGGTAATACGATACCCCTTGGTAAGACTGGTTGTCAGACTTTTTGGGCCACTGACTACCTAACGATTTTCAAAGATCTACAAATGACACCCGGGACCAACGGTTTAACGTGCTTTCCGAGGCACGGAGGAAACTCGGTATGTAATGGGTGGTCACCCATCCACAGACCAACCTAGGCAAGCACGGTTTAACCTAAAGATCGACCCTAGCGGCTGTTATTATTTAGCCACGAGCTCCACCGCGGAATAGTCGTGGGTTAATATTCATGCATAGGGTGTACCGCATGCAAGCATGCATGGCGTGGACAGCGTTGAGCTTTGTGAGCGCCTTATTCGAGCAAGCCACGTATGTACTAATGACGTTAATTAATGCATAGCGTGTCCATAGTTTGCAGTGGACATAATCACATACATTTCTTTCAAAGCAAAGCTCAACACACGTGCGCCTATCCGTGCGCCACGGTGGGTATGCGCCTTAACAGTGAAACCACATGAGTGGTGTTTCATCACATATTAAATTAGTATTGATTCCAAAGTTAGTCTCAAAGGGTCACTGACTCACAGGAGTAAAGGTAGATCGCAATTGTGCGTGATTAAACAAAAGCAAATTAAATTTTCTTTCATTGTCATGTTCAATTCAGGAGGTGGAACACCATCTAACTTTAAATTTAATTTAAATCAAACAACACAACTTCAACAATAAAAAAAAAAACTACTTCTAACGACATAATCGCCCTCTTTTTAATTTTTATCAAGATGGTAGATTCAATCTCCTAAATTCATCATATCAGTCAAAGTCAATCATCATCTGTCAAGCCTTTTCCCAACTATACGTATGTTGGGGTCGGCTTCCAGTCTAACCCGATGCTGAATACCAGTATTTTACATGAAGTGACTGCCTATCTGACCTCCACAACCTCCTTAGTACTGGGTTATGCGCAGGGGCGTGCCGTCCATAGAGGCAATTAGGCCGAGCCTGCCCTACGAAACTCCATTATTATTATCGCCATTTATTTTAACTATTTAATAAAATGATACAAAATATTTTAAAAGTTAAAACTCCTGTTATAACACTTATAGCAACTTGTCGCGCCCGTGTGACGTAACTCACGTGGTCGATTTTAAGGCAAAGACGTTTGTAAAGAACTCTGCATTCATAAATTTACGCACACTGGTGCATATTTTCGTGTGTATAAACGGCACACATGTATAGAATATGGGCGTGTCTCCCGCGAGTGTAGCCGGCCGGTGATTGGCTAGGTAGATTAAAATGAATGAAGTTAGTTGAATCAGAGTTGCCAAGCCAATTTAGGGAGAGAGGGCGCTACTGTGCGCACGTAAACATCAGCTCAGTAGACAATAAAACGTTAAAAATAGTTTAAGTGCTTAACTTGGGACAAAAAGTCAATAAAGTTCAAGTGAATAAAGACCTTCAGTGACTAGAAGTGTAGTACTAAGCTTAACATCATAAATACTTAAGAAAACTATACTTTTCCCAAATAACGACCAAATTTCAAACCTGTGGAAAAAACCGTGGGATTTTTGAAAAACACGTTATTTGAGGATCAGGTACTGAAGAAAACTTTGGGACAAGTACCAATCACCATGAAAAGGTACGCAGAATCCCTTTAAATTGTATATTAGTGAAATACTTATGAAAGGAAATTTTAAAGTGCAAATAAAGGCACAAACATTGTGTTAAGCGCCATCTGTTGGCGAGTAGCAAGTCGCAAAAAGTTGGATCCAAATTAATTTCATAGAATATCCGCTAGAGGGCGTTGTTTTGCAAATATGGCTCTTATATGTGCTGGTTATAAACAAAATGTACCCAACTCCTTCCTATTGAAGCCATACTGTTTTATGTGACAAGTAAACTTATATGCAATTTTGAATGTTATCATATCTTACCAAGTTAAACCTTATCAGTTATTCGTCTTGAAACGTACATTAATGTAAATATTATTTGTTGTGTTTATTATTTGTTTATTTACTTAAAAATGGTGTTCTGTTGTGAAGTTTGCACAGATAATGTGTGCTTGTTAGAAGTTAAAAGCAGTAAGTTTTCGCAATTATCGTTTAATGATAAGATTCTTGTGGTGTCGAAAGGTAGATGTAAACCCGAATTACGAGAATTAATCCAAAAATATTTTTCAAAATATTTTTTTTTTTTTTTGGGTGTCAATGTGCGTGGGACTTAGCCTACCCTCCGTGGGGAACCACTGCACGCCACTGGTTATGCGATAGGCCCTGGTCAGTCAACGTCAATCGCTTTTACTAATTCAGAACAGTCCCACAATGCTGGAACACATGAGAGGCGTTCTTTCTGTGGTCTACTCCTCGGGTCGGTGATCTTCGATTTTTTTGTTCTAGAACATGCAAACACCAAGTCCAATTCAAATCCCATTTTCATGAAGGCAACGCTAACACAATGTAGTTTCAAGTCCAACACACACTAAGGCTTATATGGCTCCATAATTTATAGCACCTCCCAACCCTGTGAATTATTTCAAGGCCCTATTGAGTACCGCAGTTTGCTTCCCAAAGTTTACATACAGGACTCGGCAATATGCATAATTACTTACCTTGTGTAAACAAAGATAAGTGTTGAGCCAATATTATATTGTTTAAGAAATATTATACAGGCTTAAGATCAGCATGAAACGGGTTTAATAAGCCTTTTCAAACAACAATTTATTAATATTTATGTCTTATTGTTTTCGCTAAATCCGCGTTTATAATTCTGATAGAAATTGTGCTGTATGTGTATATTAAAAGCATTGTTAAAAGCAAAACAATCAAGCCTAATTATTATGATGATTAATAAATATAATTATTATTTGCATTAACCCGTTATGCAAAGCCAGTATTGCCCAAATTAATTATAATAATGCTTCTTTTGTAGTCTCTGTGACCTTTTGCAAAGCTAAGTAAATAGAATAGCGTTTGTAAGCCTGTAATTTATTTGGCTGAAATGATCTCCCATTTACTTTAGCGGTGATGACCCTATTAATCTCTAGTTGGAATTCGGGCCTTTTCTGACTTAGGGCCACGATTTTCACTTAAGAACACCAAATAGTAAAGATAACGTCAGAGAACAAAAAATGATCAATCAGAAAGTAGAACGGATAAGACCAGCGACCAGTGGTCTACATTGGCTCAGGATCGAAACATCTGGAAGTCGCGGGAAGAGGTTTTTGCCCAGCAGTGGAATGAGACATGCTAACTGTATCAGTATCAGAAAATAAATCTCAATTGTCACAACAGAAGCGTTTCTGAGAACTAACGCCTTATCTACTATTGTATACTCGCATTTAAAACTTGATAATTTGTTAAAAGATCTAGAAGTTAGAACTGTTTACCGTGATACACTGGCATAAAATTAATACCTCTTTCTCTTTCACAGAACAATTCGACATCATGTACGTCTACATCATAGCTGGCGTCGCTGGAAGCCTTCTCCTCTGCATCATCTTGGGCATCATACGCTGCGTCATGACCAAACAAACATCCGACCAGCCAAAAGGCCCAGACGTATCAGCCACCACGGAAATCCCCAACGGTTTCAACGATAGCATATCGGAAGTCGACAACGATATAAACATCACTAGTCTATCTGGACCCGTCGACACAGTTGATTCGGGAATGAAGCAAGATATACAATATTCCAACGTGGCTCTAAGTCCCAAAATCAATAAGTATGTGGGCCGACCAGTACCCAATACGTACCCACATGTGAGCACTAATATGTACGGACAGGTGGCCGAATTCCCCATAGAAATGCCTCTCAGAACTATGCCACATGGCACGTTAGGGCGCGGAGTTGCGGTCAAAACTCTGCCAAGAGTTCAAATACAAACTGAAACGGACCCCAATACGAGGAGTTTATATCGATATTCGAACGCCCAGTACTACTTCGGGTGACAACAAGACAAAAGCCAGTGTTCGGACGTATCCAGAACTTACTGTTTCTAGTTGAATCGTGTAGTGGAGTGTATATAGTTCACGGACTAACTAGTGAAGTTTGTAATGTTCTACTTTTAAATACGGAAACTGTGATATTAATTGAAAACTTTCCTATTGTACTGCGAGCAGTTTTCCAACTGTAGACACAGAAAGACAGTGTGGTTGTTCCTCCGTTGTGAATTGAGAGATGGATCGTTGTTAGCAGAACTTTGTTATACTGTGTTGACCTTTGATAACTAAGCATTGTTTTGTATGTCGAACAAATCAGTGTGTTCATTTATGTATTCACATTGTTTCTCGCGGGAGTTGGGCGTAGTTTGGAGCTATTGTATTATTAATCTGTGTGTTCAGTTATATGAATTCCTGCATAATATCACACTGTATGGCCAGCCTCGCTGGGGTATAGTACTTTGGTTTCATGCCAGCTCCCGTCAGGATCGTGCTAAAAATTCAAAAAATCTTTATTTATTTGTTTAACATGCTGTATACGTTTATTTCTCGTGCAAATTGCTTTGGTAGCATAAAATGTTCCTTCAATTTTATGTATTTTGTTTCAAGATGCTACTCATAACTATTTGTAAATTGAAGTATGTAATAAATAATATTTATATCCTTTGTTTGTATGTCACTCATTGCTAGATGTAGTAACTGTAATATCTTTATGTTCATAGTTTTAATTATTTGTGCCATTTCGTCAATCAAATAGCTAATTATGATAGGTGGCAGATGTGCAAATAATATGAAGTTAATTATAAAATTAAATTTTCGTTTTATATCAAATACTGTTTGTTGATTCGTATTATTGGTAATTGCTTTTTGTGTCTACTAGTTACGGAATAATATAAGAGTTGAAAAAGTTGTGAAAATAATTTATAATTGGTTGGTAAATAGTGTTATAGTTTGTGTTTGATTTTATAATAATGACTCGACTGTGCCGATTGGGCTAATTATGGAAATCAGTTAAATTGATACAAATTATCTTGATAAACATTTAAACCGCACGTTGGGGTACAGTTGTTGGGGGTGAAAGATTTCAAGTAGACTTCAGAAGTCATTATTGGAATGAGATTCCATACTTTGGTCTTACCAGACTAAAAGTCGGTACTTACAATTCCCCTAGTCCCAAATAATCAAGTGTACCAGTCGCAGCAGGAGCAGAAGATAGTACTAACAATCAAATCAATGCAAATACAATCACTAATACAACTAGATACAAGCAATACAGTGATGAAATCACAAACGTCAAATACAAAATTGGACAATGAGGCTAGTTAATTGCACGTCGGACAGGCACAGTTAGGTAGTCACTAAATTCCAAGTCCAAAAAGTGCAAGAATCCCAGACATAATAGAAGATGTCATCAATACATAAACAATAAATTATACCAGGAGATTCGAGCAATGCAATGACGAAATCACAAACCTAGAACTCAACTATGCAAATACAAACTCGGGCAATAAGGCTAGTTAATTGTTCAATGAAAATGACAATGAAAGGCGCTCACAAAGACCCAAACGCACAAATATCTCGGACTTAATAGAAGATGACAATATCAGCAAAACAATCAATACATACATTAAATAGACACTAATTCAAGTACATCTCGAACAATACAATGATGAAATCACAAACCTAGAATTCAACGATGCAAATAAAAACTCGGGCAATAAGGCTAGTTAATTGCTCAATGCAAATGATACTGTAAGGCGCTCACAAAACCCCAAATGCACAAATATCTCAGTCATAATAGAAGATGACAATATCAGCAAAGCAATCAATACACACTCATCATCAGACACTAATTCAAGTACATTCGAAAATACAATGATTAAATCTCAAACCTAGAACTCAATGTTCAATGAAAATGATACTGTAGGCGCTCACAAAGACCCAAATGCACAAATATCTCGGACGTAATAGAAGATGACAATATCAGCAAAGCAATCAATACATACAACAAATGGACACTAATTCAAGTACATCTCGAACAATACAATGACGAAATCACAAACCTAGAACTCAACGATGCAAATACAAACTCGGGCAATAAGGCTAGTTAATTGCTCGTCGGATATGGCACAGTTAGCTGCTCTGACAACGAGCTGTAAACTCGAATTGTGAGGGAGAGAATTTATGATAATATGTCCAGTTGTCCAGTTCCATTAGCCCTGTCACGGCTCTGGTTTGCATTGGCGGGAAAGCTAAGCTAAACACGACAGTTATAGTTGTTAATGAGTCATTATTTTATGATTTAGGAGCGGTTTGATTTGGGGAACAAACTTGAAATTATGGTCAGTGCGGAAATGATGACAAATTCGGGTTTTTTCTCATTCTTGTTCGTCATGTCAATTCTTTTGAAGGATATAGAAATAGCTTGGAAGACCTTAATAAAATGATTGTCACAAAATAATCAAAAAGGAAATCAACTATTACCTGTTATTTTCTTACAAAACAATAAACGACAACATTAATAGCTAACTATCTAAGCACCAAACAACTATAGTAATTTCTTTTTATGCTTTGTTGCTCAATTATCGGATCTTCCCAAGAAACACGGATACATTTGCCATTACTTCAGCATTTTATTGCTATCTATCTGATGTATAGTCAACTAAGTATTTTAGTGCAAATGCAACAAAGTAACACTCGATGTGCTAAAGATACCAACTACAATGTCTAAAGGATGCCTGGTTACACGATATTCCAGGTCTATTCTAACCAAACGCTAACGAGATTTGACTTGTGAAACATAATGTGTACACAATTGAGGACAAGCAGAGATATTGGTACGAGGTAATTGTGTATGGATTTCAGTCATTTGACATTTAGTTGTCAGATCCAACTATCTTGCACTTCTCACAATCTATAAAATATCCTAGAAATACGATGTAATTTATTTCTCCGATGTTTTTGACGTGACAACGTCTAATAAATCGATGAACATCGGCTGCATGCACGAAAAAGGATGACTCATTGTCCCGTTACGGTCATTGTACACTTGCGCCGCATATATCTCTCTTCCACTCGATTGTCAATTGATTGTTATCACTGTTTTGTTATGACGTTGTCACGATAAACTATCGTCCGTAAACCAACTTTAAAGACAAACAATTTTTTATCCATATTGTCTGATGGTAACATAAACAAAAAGCTTTTTTATGGCGAATATAACGTCAAAAAAACGAATGAATGAAAGCAATGTAAATATACCAATCACTCTTAAACAAATAAAAATAATATTTATAGCAAAATCAACTAGGTACGATGTCTAAAGACATGTTACAAGATACTTCAGCTCTATTATAACCAAGTGCTAACGAGAATTGACTAGTGAAACATATCTGTCAACAATTACGGACGTGCAGCAGTCTACATTTGGATTTAATATGAGATGAGAGACGCCATTTGTGTTTGAATTTCAGTCATTTGATATTTATTTTAGTTGTCAGAATATATCTTGGAACTAACTTGTTCACTGTAACATATTCTATGTTTATTTTGGAAAAATATAACAAAGTTTGTGTTGGAATACTCAGTTAGTTAAGTCGTTTTCTCTTTTTTTACTAAATTGTCTTGGAACATACATCTGACGCGAGTCAATAGTTATTGATGGCAACAATAAAAAGTTAAAAACGGTTTTAAGCTTTCACGGTTTACAACTTATACTGTCACTGTAACTGTCACTTACGGGATATCTACAACAACAACGAACAAAAACAAAAAAAAAACAAACAACAACACAACAAACAACAACTACGGCCCAACAACAACACAACAACAACAACGGAAACAACAACAACACAACACGGAACAATCACGGAAGATATCCCGTAAGTGACAGTATAACTTTAATAAAAAGTTAATTAAAAACACAACAATGGCAAAACTAACGTCAAGAATGCGAAATAAAATCCAACTTAACCCGAAGTTTTTTATAACCTTGAATTTCGTTATCCATATTTCAATTAAAAATCACCAGATCAATTAAAGTCAACTTTCAATTACGAACAGCTCTCAAAGCGAAACTTGGTTAAAAAACTCCAAAAAAGAAAATTCCATCTTCACAGTTTCACATGTAACCTTTTTACCCTTACATAACTCCAATTAAAAACTCGTAAATTGAAACTAAAGTTCCGACAACGGCTAGTTATGACGTCACGTCACAAATTAAGCGACGTCGTCGGTTCTCTCTTGTTCTCGTACCGTGTGACTTGGACGTGTTCGCAGACCAATTAATGTTCTCCGTGACTCGTCGTATCGACGTCGATGTACCGAATAACTGGATTATTTTCTAAGCGGAGATTTGCTACCGTACCAATTGTAGGGTACCAGGAAATTGCCTTAGCTCCAGCTACTTCAACTGGAAATAGATTTTATCGGGGCTGAGATTTCGAATTTCGAGCTTTATTTTGCTCGTGTGCTTAATTAGCTTAAAGGGTTCTAGTCAATTTGTTGGCTCGGGGATCTTGTATCTGGTTGGGATCGTGATTGAGTTTCGGTGTCAATAACTTTATCACTTAGGACGTTTTATCATGTCACTGATTCACTGACTGATTGACTGCTGCGCTACGTGTCGTAGGTTCGATTCCCGCACGGACCAAATATTTGTATGGCCTACAAATAGTTGTTCCGGGTCTGGCTGTTGCTGTGCACGTGAGTTTACATGTTTGCACCCACGATACAGGAGAAATTCCTGGTGTGGGGAAAGTTAAAAAAAATGGGAGCCTTGAAAATGAATAAAAACGATTTTAGTCAAACTTGTGATCCACGATACGGACGCAATACAGCAGTTACCAAGCGATGGCGATACTTTACGACATGAAACGTCGTACCTGTGAGATACTGCAACAGAATAGAACGCTTCGATTGTAAATCCTGCTCTCACGCCATTGCTGCGTTCAGCTGGTGCCATATTATGTCTGGGGTGCACTTTATGCGATCGGGTGCCTGTAAAACGACATGATTTATTTTGAGAAAAATTTTCATCATTGGTAAAAAAAATGTTTTCATTTTATTAACTGAAATGATGATTACAGTTTCTTTCCGAATTAATGTGAATAATGTTATATTAATTCTATAGATAAAAATAATTTGTGAAGTATGATTACCGCCCAAATTAACACAGTCGAGTGAAAAACAATATTTTCAAAATGACTGACTGTAAGCCTATCCAGATCACGTTAGTTAATATTTTTAATTGTAAAACTAATAAATATCTGTGTACAGATAACTTTTTATGTCGTACATCGATTTAATATTAAAGTAATGCACATTATTAAGTCTGTTTTATTTATTGTCATTTATCACCCTACGACGAAATCAAAGATGGAGACGTAAGATCAACATGATCAATCAATTAAGCCTATCACAGACCACTGCTGGCCAAAAAGTCAAAACTCAAACTGTGTAACAATACTCCTATCTTCTGCTTGCCGCATCCGAGAAACGACAAGACTACACAATGCAGAAATGCAGAGTCAATCTTGTATTTTACATTACTTTTTCAACAATGCCATAAGATGAGAGTAAAACGCCGAATCGACGCGCAGATACAATTTATAATTACAAAAGTAAGTATTGAAATAAAAATACAAAACAAGACAATACAAGTGTAAAATAAATCCAAAGTAATAGCAAACACAGCCAATTTTGACATTGAGCTATAAACGACAAATGCACTTTGAGTTCTAACATCTAGTTACGATGCCCCATTTGGTACACATGACAGTACTTCTATACAAGATACGAGAAGGGCGAACTGCAAGTCGGATCCGGTGTTCAACGATGAGATCGATAAACGAGTTATGACCCATAACTTTGTCTCGGAACTGTTCAGCACAAAATAGATAGATGTAGAAGGCAAGTTGGATTCAGCAACGAGCGAAAATGCAGGCATACACACATACATAGATGCATGCATCTATGACATACGAATAACTTCAAAAGAATGCCAGTAACGATTCTCACGAGTGCACCTGCACTACAAATTGGGTTTAAAAATTAAATGAGTTTGGTTGGTTTTCCATCCGACTTCTTTGAGAACCAACCCCGACAAAAACCCAAAGGTCTCTTTAAAGTCCAGAGATAATCCTGGTCAAGTCATATGAAAAACACGAAGATTAGTGGGTGGTCTTTTGAGAGAAGAACCACACAGGTTTGAGTGGACCCATCCAGTCAGCGTACGCATTTCACAATAATCATGCAGCTCACACTGTACAGTCCCATCACAGTAACATTACCTGTGACAGACACTTCTGTACTGCCCTTTCTGGGTCTATCTATCCTGTAACTGCAGTATGTGCAATATCGGATATGGTTTGTGTCTCAGAGAGAATTCGTAAACAGGAGACATACTTACTATAAATCTTATAAAATACCTTGTGAGATCAGATATTGTAAAACCGAATACTGCATTGTTTAAGCAAAGGAAAAGTTTCCTGGAATTTAAAGACAAAAGTTAGTAATAGCGGTGGTATATGACGTAGCGAGTACTACAGATATTTTACGTCGAATTTATCTTTAACAAAATTAAAGTGATCCTTATTTAAATAAGGATAAAGTTGCAGTTGGGTTGCTGACAGAGATAAAATCACTGTGAAAAGTACCTAGTGGAAAAGTAGCATGTGATATTTCTGCTTGAGGCTTCCTAATATTCAAAATCGTTCAAACCAGGAAGCGGTGGAATGATTTGGTCAGGTAAGTTCGACACAATGAAATAAATATTTGTATAAAGGGTGTAAAAAGACCCTTAACGAAGCCGAAAGGCACTTGTTCTCCCTGTCATTGCGATATTTTTTTTGTTCTAGAGCATACCTGGGAACCTTCTAGTTACGCAGATATTGGAGGTCAAAGTTCCAACTTTTTCACAAGTTTTTTTTTAAATACTTGATTTTAATGCAAGATTTTTACTTTAAACACCTCCACGACCCCCATGCTATTGAATCTATCCATCAGCACAAGGTTTTGAGTACGTTACATTGAGTCCTACCATAAAACGTGATTTTTTACCCCATAAAAAAAGTTGTTTCCCAGCAATAATTTTTGTATAAAGTTACTTAGTTTGATGTACAGAATGCTTGGTTGAGGGCTTCGTGAAGGGTCTGTTTACACCCTGTATATCAACATATTTAGTAAGGAAAATTCTAGACTTGAGGTTAAGTCCAACTAACAGTATAATACGAGTAAGAAATTAAAAACAAAACATTTTGAAAATTTTAGATTGTTAGTTTCATAAAATGAGTCTACATGTCAGAATTTGTACTATTATAACAAACTGACTCAACATTTGAAATCGCGGAAATTGTTGGCACCTATATGCGTTTCCTCAACTTTTGCCAGTATTTTAAGACGAGTTTGTTCCACTTTGAAAATGCCAAGAGGTACCCATTCTGATCAATTAACATCGGATGTGGTTCAAGCGAACGGTTTCCTCTCGTTCGGGCAGTTCTTAAATCTGCATGACCTACATTCTTTGTTCTAGGCCAGTAGTAATAACCGAGGAAATAACACTTCAGGAAGTTTATACTTGGAGTCTTTTGGCTTTAGCTGAAACTAAACTGTTTTGAATACTTTAAATTTTTAGAATTTACGTGAGAGTTTTTTTTTTATGTAGGTATTCTTAAAACAAACCTGTCACTGCTAAAATTTTGAAATTAGGTAGGTACTATGGATGAAAATTAAATGTACGTAATTTAAAATTTTATTTTTTTTCACTCAGTTGTAGGACTTTCTAAGTTTATCTTGGACATCACAGACATCGGTGAAGGAAAACATCGTGAGGAAACCTGGACTTATAATTAATATAAGTCTGAAATCGCCAACCCGTCTTGAGCAAGCGTGGTGATCAATGCTCGTGCCTTCTCTGTATGAGAAGAGGCCTTTGCCCAGCAGTGGGGCAGTAACAGGCTGGTATTATTATTTATTATTGTAGGACTGTGTGTATTTGGCTAGAAAGAGGATGGCAAATACGACAAGATAAGACGGCTAATAGTGATACCTAAATGAGGGAATTGCATTTTTTGCTGTGTTGCTACGAGTACTTCGACATCAAATAAGTTTGGATAGAGGTAAGAGGGCGATGATTTGCTAAAGGGTGACGGAGACTTCGATACGCTCAAAAACTGGAATCGCTGATGTAGGCAATAAGACTGCTGAGTTGAAGTGAGATTGGGTGGGCCATATCTGTAGAATCGTAGTCGTCACGCAGTAGGTGCCAGAAGACGGGCGCGGTTGCCGAGGAAGGCCGAAAAAACGCTGGCGTTTAGAAAATCACAGAGAGAAGAGTGGAAGGCTATGGGGGAGGCCCTTGCCCAACAGTGGGTCAATTTAGGCTAAGGAGAAAAAAGAAGTAAGAGAATACAGGAGATAATAATGATAATAAGCAAGTTACTGAATCGAGTTTCCTCTAAAGTGTGCTTTTCATAATAACTTCAAAGGATAATAAACTTGCAACTTCATAAATTATTATCCACGTCCTTCACAACGTCTTACTCATATCGACAAGATAGCACAACAGACTCTTTGTCCAGGCTACGAGAAACAGTTTTCAATATAAAAGATAAAATGGTTCAGAAGGTAAGGTCCGTACAATGAGTGAAAGTAGCCATTTTGGATTCCTGATTCTGAATTTAGTAGTAATTGAAGTTTAGTAAAAGTCACACTATCTAAATTTAAATTTCGAGTGTTATATCACATTGAAGTAATCACCTTATTTAGAGATTGACTAGTTCGCCAATAAAACACTCAAATCAGAAACTGGCAGATTGACACACTTCAGGTACAGGGGTGGCAAAATCACTCGCGACTGGTATTTCTTAGGTCGTACGCCCGCTACTATGGTCCCGTCCACGAACTTGGGCATTATGACTTGCGTCAAGCGACTCACGCGCCCATCACTTGTTTCCAC
Organism: Noctua pronuba; assembly: GCA_905220335.1. NCBI lineage: Eukaryota > Metazoa > Arthropoda > Insecta > Lepidoptera > Noctuidae > Noctua > Noctua pronuba. Next base: position 5,589,430 of record LR999900.1, on the reverse strand, counting down.
AGTTTTCCGAAAAGTGCGTCTTCATTAATTATTTGAAAGAGGGGTGCAACTGTTAACACTGTCATTTTCAATTAATTTAGGTAATATTATTTTTACTGGGTGTAATCTAACTTATTTTATATTGTGCTTTTCTATTGTATGATTTTTATGTTGTATGTCTTATAGCATCGCATTGGACGAGTCTGTAATGATATTATAATTGGTGGTAAATAAATAAATAATTTGTTTTCTCTATCGCATCACAAGACGCGGTTTGTTTGAGCGTGTAAGTATGTATCTCGTGGCCAAGGGTCTTGACTCTACGAGCCTTTTTTCATTTGTTGTATTGAGTCGATTTTCTGTACAAATCTTTTTAGTGTCTAAAGCATCCTCCACACTCATAAATCACTTGGTCACCGCTATCTTAATTTATAGCTGCATTTTGCAAGCGTGAAATTAAAATTAAGCAAACATTTGTTCTCGATTTTTGGGCTTAATATCTTTGTCTTAGTGATTTATTAACAGTGTCTGGTTTGGTATCCGTTAAGGGTCGAATGTTTGTTTGGATGGTCAGTGTGTGAAGCTGCTTTTATTATTTTGGGTTGATGAGTAAACAAGGCAGAAAATTAATGCGTATTGTAATGGATTGTTTTCTTTAACATGTGTATAAATAAATAAAAATTTGAAGTGGCTGTTTGTAATTTCTAAACACATGAAAGTTTAAACAGTATTTATATAATAACAAAAAAGTTTTTAAATTTTTGTCAGTTTGTTCTGGCTAATCTCCGAAACTGCAGATGGCTGATGTTATCTTTTATAACTAGACTACTATTATTTTAGAAGACGGATTAGGATCCATGCAAAAAATAAAATCTTTGAAATTGACAACAATATCCGATTCAATTAGGGAAGTAATATTTTCATAATAATTTCACGCGGACGTAGGTCACGGGCACGGGCAACACAGCTAGTCTATCAATACGTGTTTACAAATTATTTATTTATAACACTACTTACTCATGCCCATAGATAATATGATAATGTCATGTTTGTATTTATGAACAGACCTTGAAATCCTAATTCTTAATTCCTAACTAATATAATAAATGCGAAAGTAAGTTTGTTTGTTACCTTTTCACGCCTAAACCACTGAACCGATCATCCCGAAATTTTGCATATACGTTGTCAGGTGTTCAGAAACGGACATAGGGTACCTTTCATCCCGAGAAAAACAACAATAACGTTCTTGTGATAATAGACGGCGCCACGTGTCTTTCGAAACATGATTGAATTATATTATTGCAAGCAGAGTACAACCCGAATTGATTGCCAAATTCTAAATTGACGCGAGCGAAGCCGCGGGCAAAAGCTAGTGTCCTATAAAGTGGATGTGTTAACCCATCAAGTTATTTCCTACCTCTTACATAAGACATTAAAGTCGTGAAACAAGTATTTAAATTCAAATTGACGAAGGCCTATTGAGGAAAACCCGACATTGTATTAAAAACGTAGCAATTTTAATTCAAACGTGTCGTAGCGAGAGCGTTCAAGAAAGTTGTGTGAAAAAATTCATAAACTTATTCTCCTTATAATATATTCATCGACTGAGTTCGAAGATAATGTGCTTTTGAAGAAAATTCGCTCCTTCCCTCAAATGTTTTTGTTTTATTTATTATCCTTCCTGCTTCACGTAAACCCGAAACCTGGTGGTTTTGTGTTTTTATCCCATTCTTGTTCCAAGTAATTTGAATGCGATATACCTTTAAAAATATAAGCCTCTTTAACTTGGTAACCTACTTTCAAGTCTGTGTCGGTATTTTTATTGAACAGATCATTTCCGTGTGATTGTTTTGCCATCCAACGTGGCAATGCTGCCAGCCTTCTTGGCACTTTTCCTGTTGACAGCCAGAATAGACCTTTTTGATACTTGTACATATTTTTATTACTATTATAGATTTTTAGTTTGTAAAGAATGTAAATAAAAAAACACACTTTGTTTAATAAATAATATAACATAACATAACATCACGTCTGTAATCCCAAAACGATTAGTCATAGGCGTACCTACCTACCTACACTTACATTTCACCAGTTTTGTTTTAAACCATGTAATAGGGGGCGAGCCTATTGCTATCAACCGGGCACAAATCCAGACTCTGTGGCTGCTACTGAGAAATTACTGATGGAAAAATTCAATAACACTTTGCCCGACCAGGGAATCGAACCCAGGACCTCATGCTCAGAACAACTAGACATAGGCTTGCTTCTTTTATAAATATAGAATAATTGATCAATAAAATGTCGGAACTGTAAAAGTAGTATTTTTACACTAGCGCATATTTTTCACAGCCGTGCAAAAGCTTCCCTACTCTGCTTCCAACTCTTCATCCAGATAAAGAAAGATAGCGCAAATTGTAACACACAAAATTCAGGATTAGTCCTGAATTTTGTGCGTTACACTATAAGGATGAATATTCGATCGGATTGATCCGATAATTTCTGCTGCGATTGGACGAATGCCTTAGAACATGCCTCGTTAGCTGCTCTTTCAACCAATTATGATGACATCTTTTGTACACCCTCTACAAAATATAAAAGTCCCAATAAACAATATTGTGCATATATGACTTCTTCGTATTGTACCTTTGATTAGCACATGATGATATTTTTTGGCAAATAGTGTGCAAATTGATGAATATCACGCAGAGGGCAGTCCAAACTAAACGCCAACATGATTTGAAACCCTGCTCGAATGGCAGGGTCGTCTTAAAGGGTGTAACAAGACCCTTAACGAAGCCGAAAGGCACTTGTTTTCCCCGTCATTGCGATCATTTTTTTGTTCTAGACCATACCTGGGAACCTTCTAGTTACGGAAATATTGGGGGTCAAAGTTCCAACTTTTTCACAAGTTTTTTTATATAGATGTTTTTAATGTAAGAATTTTACTGTAAACACCGCCACAACCCCCGTACTATTCAATCCATCCATTTGCACAATGTTTTGAGTGAGTTACTTTAAGTCCTACCGTAAAACGTGATTTTACACCACAAAAAAAAATTCGTTTCCCAGCAATAATTTTTGCGTTAAGTTACTTAGTTTAATGTACATAATGTTTGGTCGACGGCTTCGCGAAGGTCCGTTTACACCCTGTATAAGGACGGGATTTAAAAACAATGAAACATGTCGAATGATGGTTAGACACTGCCTATATTTAATCTATTCAATGACAATATACACACACTCTTGCTGTTATATACTACAACACAACACCTACTACGTATTATCGCGAAAACCACGGCAACTTTCACCAATTAGGTAACTCCTCTAACGTCATACTTTATAGAATGCAATTAGTGCAAAATATAATCAATGCCTGTGTCGTGCGTCCTGTTTACCTCCATCAAGTAGAGGATGCCACGGAATTTAATAATAATTTACGAAGTTGCCCATATTTTACTATATGAAGTTGTAAAGGTGACTGCACATTTAGTACTCTTATACAAGGTTTAAACGGACCCTCCACGAAGCCGTCTAACCTTAGCCGTAGCCGTTTGAGTACATGTTTTAAATTTTATTAGGTTTTATCTCGGAGAAACTCGCAGTAATTAGTGGCATCAATCATAATATACGGTAGGTATCCTCATTTGCCTAGCCTTTTCTCTTACCGGATTCAGCTGAATACCAGTAGTCTACATGGAGCGACTGCCTACCTGACCTCCACAACCCCGTTAGTGGGTAATACGATACCCCTTGGTAAGACTGGTTGCCAGACTTTCAAGCCACTGACTATCTGTAACGACCATCAAAGATCTTTCAATGACAACCGGGGCTTATAGCTTTACGTGCTTTCCGAGGCACGGAGGAAAGTCGGAATGTAACGGGAAACCCATCCGCGGACCAACCTTGGCAAGCGCGGCCTAATCTGAAAATCGACCCGAGCGGCTGGTGTTAACTACGAGTTTCCTATACGGCAGGTATGCTTTGTTTTATGCGTAGATAGTTCCTTTTGCGATGGAGTTATTTTACCGACTTCGACCTGTTACTTACCTGCAGTTCTTTTTCGTCGGGTACATAACAAAGGGTTTCTCCTTAAGCAAATAGGTAAGAAAAGCACTGATTGCGCATTTAATAGTTTTTTTTTTATGGACTAGCCGACCCAGCTTCGCCCGGTAACGGATTTTCATTAAACTTTAAGCCCCTATTTCTCCCGCTTAGGGATTGAATTTTCCTAAGTCCTTTCTTAGCGGATGCCTACGTCGTAATAGATATCTGTATGCCAATTTATGCTCGACCCTATTGGTTTGAGTTGTGCGTTGATTGCCAGGACAAGGTATTTTAAAAACATAGATAACATCATTACACGTGCTCTATGCACGTGTAATGACGTTTTTAATTTAACAATTTTATTTTCACCTAAACACAACCATTAGAATGTTTGAAATATTCAATTTATCATTTTCTGTTCACGCGTGTTTAAAATAGGTACCTATCTGGCATTTTTGCAGTTTTTTTGCGATAAAAACAAATTGTTCTGTGATAATCCTGAAAAACGCCATATAAAATGGTGACTTTAGTGTTCAGTAATAAAGTAATTAAAGAACTCGATAATAATGGTCGCATCGTGTGCAATTTTTGCTGTTTTGCTGCTCGCACTGGCAGCCGACGGCGAAGAACTGAACCCATTCTCCGATGAATTCATTAATTTGATCAATTCCAAGCAAGACTCTTGGAAAGCTGGCAGAAACTTTCCAGTGAATACACCTCTTTCGTTCATCAAAAGTCGACTGGGAGCCATTAAGGACGAAAACTTTGCGGAAATACCAATAGTGACACATGACGCCGAGCTGATTGCAAGTCTTCCAGAGAGCTTCGACCCGAGGGAACAATGGCCGAACTGTCCCTCCTTGAACGAAATAAGAGACCAAGGCTCATGCGGCAGTTGCTGGGCGTTCGGCGCTGTCGAAGCCATGACCGACCGGTACTGTATACACTCCAACGGACAGAATTTCCATTTCTCTGCAGAAGATCTTTTGACCTGTTCAGGCTGTGGTGACTGCGATAAGGGAGGTTTAGCGTATTGTGCTTGGTCTTACTGGAACACCACGGGTATTGTGTCAGGAGGAAACTACAACTCGAGTCAAGGTTGTAGACCATACACGATAGCTGCTTGTGAACACCACGTGCATGGTAAATTACCGCCTTGTAAAAAGCAGACATATTATCCTACCCCGGAATGCGTCAAGTCCTGTGAGTCGGACTACAACGTTGATTATGGTAAAGATTTGCAGCGCGGCAAAAATGTTTATAGATTATCTTCAGACGAAGACCAAATAAAAGCTGAACTGTTTAAGAATGGACCCGTAGAGGCGGGCTTTATCGTATATGAAGATTTTTCAAATTATAAAGAAGGGGTATACCATCATGTGAATGGCAGTGAAAGTGGCGGACATGATGTTAAAATGCTAGGCTGGGGAGTAGAGAACGGTCGCAAGTACTGGCTTATGGCAAATTCTTGGAACGCAGAATGGGGTGATAAGGGTTTCTTCAAAATACTACGTGGAGAAGACCACTGCGGTATAGAGAGCGGGATCATAGCTGGTATACCATTAATAGAATGAATTACTTGTAATGTGTGATTTTAAGTGTCATTGTTTCGGTTTTTAAATTATGTTTTTTTTTTTGTTTAGGACACTATTCTTCTGAGTTTGTTTACGTGTTTCATGTTAGAGTAGACGAATAAGAGGTACCTTTATATTTGGCGAGTAAAAGTGGTTTGTATAACCAGTCAAAAGATTTGAAGACATTTAAGTTTTTTGAGGAGATTCTCATTCACAGCCACCATGTGGGTTTGGCTACTAAGGTTACATACCTTCGGCTTCCCAGTGCCTCAGCAGGCTGGTTATAACTGGCAAAATGTGTGTGAACTATACAGAAACCATTGCTTTCTCTTCTGGGAAAAGAATTGTGAAAATATGTATGTTATATATGTACGGCGTATTGTCATATTGACGAATAGAAACTGACAGCTTTGAATCTGGTCTATGACAGAAGTTCTAATTATAGTGGTGCTGTCTTAAGATATGCATGCATGGCGGGGCGAGATTACGCTCTGTTCTTGGGGTCTCGTTATAACTCACTTACGACAAATCAAAAGTAGTCAAATCAGTTTATTACAAACATGTTGTACAGAAGTTGGCGTAAGATTAAAATATACTTTTAATTCTTTACACTACTGTAAGGTAATCAAACCAAAAAAAATACATTTCAATTCTTGTGACATTTTTACAATTTTTATTTTTTATTTATATATATTTTTATTTATTTTTTAAAGAATTAGAATAAGTTAAATACGACCCTTATAATCTAAGTAAGTATCAACTCTTTCACGAATAACTGATAACATACGGGACAGCCTTTGCACAGGGAGGTGTGGAAAAAATAAAAATTGACCTCTTCTGACTGACGTGTGTCTCTTGCGACCGTTAAAGTAGTATGCTTTCTTTCTTCAAAGCTTTTTTATAGTAGTCTAGTTTAGTAGTTTTAATTTTGTACTTTAAAAAGTTACATTAATAAAGGTTCTAAATTCCAGAAAATTTATTTAGGTAGAGAGTCAACCCCTCAATTCTAATGAAAACATGATCCTTATTCCGTGAAACGAGCTGAAAGCAAATTGTTTAACTGTAGGGTAGTTAGACCATTGTTACTAAAACCCACCACTAACTAGCTAGCAAAGAAATAAATTAAATTATATAACGGTCTTTTAAAATTCATGACAACTTAAGTTCGTAGAAGCGGCCAGCATTTTGTTGGTGGCAAGTTATTCTGGAATTCCTGATGATAATTTTTATTGACCTACCTAGTGAGCGCAAGCCTCGCTACTGCGCATGAGGCTCTTGGTCCTTGGTTCGATTACCATGCTGGGGACAGCAAAGTGTTATAGGGTTTCTCCATTAAGAATTTCTGAATGGCGGCATTGAGTCTGGATTTGGGCCCGCTTGATGGTAATAAGCTTGCTCCCTTTTACAATAGCTGGCGAAATAGGGTATAGATCAGTTCTTTCTAACCGTTAGGAATAACGGGCCTAATGTTAAGTTATGGAGTGCAGTTAAAAGGCGCTGCATCTTTATTCTTTACTCTGGCTCTGGCTCTGGTGATTTGCTGCTAGAGACAAGGCTTACTAGTTGCACGTCCGTCAGTTCGGTCCTTAGCAACTCTCGTTATCAGTCGCCTTTCAATGAGCGATTTCGCTTGCGATGCAACCTGAATCTGTAATGGAGACGCCATAATCAAACTTGAGAATTGTATAAGAACAGGCAACAAGACACAGGCTACGATTTTGGTTTTCAAAAGATGAACTTTGAGATTTTGCTATTCCACTATCGATTTAACGTGGCATAATCTAATCAGCCAACATTGTTCCACTGCTATGATACACACCGGCCTGTATAAGTGGCCGTAGAAATCGACCGTAATACACCACGTGGGACAAAGTAAATTTCTCATTTCTTTGAACTCTTCCGTTCTAGGACAAGCAGGGTTACTCACGATGTTTTCTTTCATCTTTCAATAGTTGCTATCTGGTTTCAAACCTACGACCTGCAGCTCGTAATTCTCGGTCGTTTCCACTGGGTCATCACTTTTCTATTGGACTCGATGTGACTTACCGAAGCATAAATCTAAAACTTAGGAACTTTTGAATTCACAACGTCATGACATAATCACGCCTGTAATTCCCGAAGGGTTAGACAGAGGTGTACCTAATAACACACCCATATTTCGCCCGTTATGTTTAAGCCCCATATAATATGGGGACAGCCTATTGCCTTCCACCGTGCACAAATCCAGACTCCGTGCCTGCTACTGAGGAATTCAACCTTATTACAACAATTTCACTAAATACCGATTAAAAATCGAATATCTTATATGATTCATATCGAGTCAACCCTACTAATGAATGGACCCAAAAGCAAGGCTTTGGTAATCAAACTAATTAATTACACAAAAAATATTGCTGGGAAACGACTTTTTTTGGTTGAGAAATCACATCTTACGGTATTACACAATACATTGCACTCACAACATTGTGCTGACTGCTGATGGATGCATTGAACGCACGCAATGCACGCTTTGAGATGCATCTCAACCCTATAATAGTTTACATGACCGAGAACCACGCGGAGGAGCGGTGTGGTGTGCAAACCGCCTTTGTTAGAACTAGACACCCGTATCCAGACCTAGACAAAATCAGTCTGTGTTTGAAGAAAACGGGAAATGCTGGGCTCTGTACCTATAACATCAAATTAATATTATAAAGAGATTAAGTTTGTAAGTTTGAATGTAGGGGTTAATCTTCGAAACTGTTGATCCGTTTCCGAAAACTCTTTCACTAATGGGAAGCTACGTTATCCCCGAGTGTCATATAGGCTGTTTACAAAGTTTTCGGTTTGATAATTTCCGACCATAACGGAAGCAAAGCCGCGGGCAAAAGTTGGGCATTTATATTTTTCATCATACGTCATATTTTATTTCATAGACCTAGTAAAATCGAGTTAGTTAAATGTAGTGACAAACGGGCATATCTTAGATCGTGAGTTCTATATTTTGTTCACTTATTTTTGACATAAAACCACTATTACAAGGATAACTGGTTGAAGCCTAAACGAGGAGGTACTAATTACTTAGAACTACGTATAAGTGTTAACAAAACGTACATAACAGTCTTAGTAATCTTTATCCGTAAGTAGTTTATTGCTAATCAAAATAATAAATCAACCACACGAAATTTCACTGGCACGGTTGACATATGTCGGGCATGCCACCGTCCGGGAGAATCGATTCGACACATTATTTCTGGGTGTTCTCGTCTGGCTAACGGAGCGTACTTACATAGACACAACCTCGTTGCCAGGATTATCCACCAGCAACTTGCTTTAAAGTAGAACATTGTGGAATCAGAAGTGCCATACTATAAGTATGCGCCCGACCCAGTTCTCAATGATGGTTATATCACGTTGTTTGTTTTATCCGCACGCAAAATACGCGCTTCGACGTGGAGTTGCGGAAACCAGCGCGTTATACAATACAATTATACAATACAATCACGTTGTATTGGGATCGACCTATCGTCACTGACAGGAATATTGTTGCCAAAAAGCCTGACATTGTGGTGATAGATCGATTGGAGCGTCGCACAATGATATAACGGTCCCGCATGACGAGAACCTCGCGAAAGCAGGGAAAGATAAACAATTCAAATATCTCGATCTGGCTCGCGAGTTCGTCGACATGTAGGACGTGAGTACAGCAGTCGTTGTGCCGATAGTGGTGTCGGCCAATGGCTTAATAACCAATAGCCTCGACCAACATCTGAGGAGGCTCTCGCTGGGCAGATGGATCAAGGGCTTGATTCAGAAAGCAGTACCTACTTCTGGACACGGCGCGTATTGTTAGGAGGTTCCTCTCTCAAGAGCCCTGACCACCGGTAGCTCGGACCCTGTTTCCGATGCCGGTGGGCTACAATTTTCTACATTTTAAAATGTTTAATTTGTGATAAAAATATTTAAATTGTAAAATGAATAAAGGAAGTAATCAACCACAAATTCCACGTACAAAATTATTTGATAAAACCTAGTTTTATATTAAAAATCCTTACCTAGAAAATAAGCAAAACATTTAGTACGTAACATGAAAGTAACGCAAACACGTGGGACTAGACATTAATTATGGAGAGAGCCCGGCCGCTCCAAAACACACGATTTAAATACACTCAGTAACCAGACGTTATTTTGATTCCGTTTAAAATATACAGGCACAGAGGGTTTTGGAGATTTTTCACGAAAAAGTGCCGTTTGACATTTCATGCAATACACAATTTGGAAAAGACAATTGTGGCCTGCTTGAATCTTTGAAGGATGCTTTTGTAATCAAAAGACGTCTTTACATTATGATGTAAAATAAAATAAACAAAACACGATATGCTTTTAAATGGGCATATCGTGTTTTGTTTATTTTATTTTATTGTTGTTATCGTGTTTTGTTTGTTTATTTTTTTTATTGTATCATAATGTGCATTAAATTCTTTTTTATAAAAACGGGTGTCAATTTTATTAGTATTTAAATGGGTACATACTAATAAAATTGATACCCGGTTATATATAAAGAATTAAATGCCTGTCAAACTCTTCAAGCTTTGGCATTACTTAAGTTTTTTTTTCAATGTAGATAGTGGTTGGCTCGTGGCTAAATAATAACAGCCGCTCGGGTCGATCTTTAGGTTAAGCCGTGCTTGCCTAGGTTAGTCTGTGGATGGGTGACCACCCATTACATACCGAGTCTCCTCCGTGCCTCGGAAAGCACGAAAAGCCGTTGGTGCCGGGTGTCATTTGTAGATCTTTGACAGGTAGGTCTTTCGTTAGGTAGTCAGTGGCCCAAAAAGTCTGACAACCAGTCTTACCAAGGTATATCGTATTACCCAGTACTAACTGGGTTGTGGAGGTTCGATAGGCTGTCGCTCCATGTAAAATACTGGTATTCAGCTGCATCCGGTTAGACTGGAAGCCGACCCCAACATAGTTGGGAAAAGGCTAGGCAGATGATGATGGTAGTATTTCAAAGGGATCAGTTTTCAAGGCACTCCGGTATGACAGTCATTAAATAGTGCGGTACTCAGAATCAACCAGTTGATTTATGCGGCATCATTTGCTTAAGGAAACGGATAATTATAGTGGTGACTGATAAAGAGACAATTTTCATGGCTCTTAATACTGAGATACGAGTAATTACTTTTTGCTGAGTTTGCTACCGTTAGTGCAAAACTTTACTTATTTTTTTTTTATAATACGACCGCATTTAGGTGATGGGGTTTGTCAGTTCGAAGTCCGAAACTAAACAAGCTTTACTTCTTTTGTTTTATATGATATCTGATGAACTTGGTACATTTATCAAAGTTTTACCTGACTATCATTGGTCTGAAGTGGTTTACAACTACACCTGGACATAATATTATTATTATTTATTTTCAATAGTCGGATAACAGAAATCCATAGTGTTAATAACTTACCTTATACCTAGTGTTAGTACATAATAACAGTGAGTTACATAGGACACGCCAATTATGTACCATTAAGCTATATACTCAGCCAATCAATAACAAACACTAATCCTGATCCGTTCGTTATACATATTATATTTGAACAACATTTACGATCTATTTATATATATAGTAAATTGAATCTAATCTAGATTAAGTGCCTACCTTCATGATCGTTTTCCAAGAACAAAGGAGGTAACTATTCACAAAATCTGATCAAAACGTTTCACCATTTCATAGAATCGAACCAAATAGTTTAAAACCGTTATAATTTACATAAAACCTAGAACAATTCCCACGCTTAAAAGACCACCCATCTCTATTCAATTAAACCAACGATCGCCAAAGAATGGAATAGAAATCGCAAATGCCCACTTAACTACACCATTACCCCAAAATTGAATGCATACTGCCAAAAGCAAGCGAGCGCTAGAATAGAAACACTATACAATGGCCGCTCAAAATTAAACATTTGACCGCTCATGGGTCGTAATTTTCAATGTCCCACGTTACGTAATAAACGTTCAATAATGTGATTGTACGTGACCGGGACGGCTGGTCAGGTAAATTTTCCTGTCCCTTGCAGGAAAGGTAGACCAATAAAAATCATTAAATTGCGGGTTTCGCTTGACCGGTACACTCGGGACGTGGAACGCAATATGCTAGGACGAACCAGAATCTTTAATGTCGGATCGCATAAAATACTTTTTGCGAATTCCTCATTATTTTCGAGGACATCCTGGGTAGTTCTGCGAACCGTGTAAGGTTTCAGGTCCAAATAATTTAGTAAATGCTCATATTTTTAGAGTTCCGTATCCAAGAGGTGCCGAGTTCTGTATCTTTATATGTATCGTAATAGGACACATGAGTGTGTAACACTATGGCTAATCAAAACAAAAAAGTTCAAAATTAAATGAGGTTCTTAAACAAGTGTCGTGTTTTTTTTTTGGTACCCTTCATGCGAACTCGCTCTTGCCTGTTTTTTCGTTCCGTCGCGTCACAGCGCGTCAAAGGAATGTCTTTCATGGCGCCATGCTATTATTTGTGTGGTCCTGCCATTAAAGTGAGACATGCAACATTTTTGATTGAACGGTAATCGGTAGTTATTTCATTTACCTATATCCAGTAAAAGCTACAAGGGTGTTCGGCCAGGATTAGCAGGAAATTATCATAATAACATAATGCGTCTTTCACGTCCATGTATACACGCACATATCCTAGACGCTTTCTGATGATAATGTTTGAAAAAAAGTTAGTACAAAAATGTGGATTATACGGCAAAATTCCTTTCGTTTTACTGGAACATGAGGTTCATTGATGTTACATGAAAAAATATTCTCTTTTGAACTAAAATAATTCTGAGAAAAATCGTAACAAAATTGATAAGCTTACGCGGCTTTACTTTTTGACCTAATTCAGTTCATTTATTCAGATTGTGTAGATGAGGGACGAGTTTTGTGTCTCACGCGGTTTTTTTGTTAAAACAAACGTATCACCTGACTTTTACTAACTGGTCCTGATCCGAGGCGATTCTATTTTGATGTTTAAAAAATGCGTGCTACAGTATAAAGTTACTCATCCATGAGCGTTGAGCTTTATACCCCGTGACTTTTTAGTCGTCTTACAACGGCAGCCCACTTTATGTATCCAATGTTTACTAAACATTCATAAAAAAAATTGGTATTTATGAGATTTTAATAATTTAAAAATAAACATATTATTCAGTATTATGACGCATGACGTAGTTAAAACACCCTGTTGTTAGCGATGATCTACTGGACTCGAGCGCTGGGTAGGTCCGTCGCTTCCGTTTGACACGTAAACATCAATAACAGGTAATTTTTTTTTTGTACCTATTATGGTAGGTAAAAAAAAAATTGCGTCTAGAGCTATTTTATGTCGGGCACATTGAGTGGACCACCTTTGTAAGATGACTAAAAAGTCACGGTGTATATGTATGTCAATGAACTCAAATATATTCTTAAATTTTGTGCTGCAGAAAGACTGCACTGTCAATTTGTTTGTTGGAAAGCTGCGCTGATTGTTTCATTAAGTGCAACCAGCCGGCGTTTCTGATTATTTTCTTTAGTTTGATTTATTTACATTCAATTATAAGGGTAATAGACAATACATAAACTCACTAAATTTTCCGCGTGACTTTCCTCATTTGGTCGAAAATTATCCCATACGAACGTAGGTACAACCGGGATAAAAAGTATCCTTTGACCTAGTCAAGATCATGGTGTATCGGTGTGCTATTACCATTATATCCAAAACAATCGGACAGAATTACTTTCGAATTTTTGTACCTATTAGTAAGGAAGTATGACTAGCTAGTAATAGATGTTCACGCAAAGGAATTCAAAGGAAAAACTCACACCGTAAAAAGCAATGTCAATAGACACAGGGCTTTGAAAAGCTTTCATTCAGCGCTTTTATATTCAAGCAAAAACATCTTCAAGCACCCACGTAATTCTGGGGCATGCTTGTTACTGCATGAGGGGGGATTAGTGCTGTCCCCTTAGTCCCCTTACGACATAATGGTGCGCATGACACTTCCAGCCTTTTTGTCCAGTGTAAAGCTTTAGATCCCGTTCACGGAGTAGGGCGATGCGACATTATATAGGGTGACTGGTAATGATTGACCGATACTTAAACACGTGATTGAACTCATGATAACAAACAACTTTGCCATAGAATTTCTTTTTTTAAATACTCATTCACTTTTATCACAATAGCACGATAGACTTATGAAATTCGCGCGCGCGCGCCTTTTACCTATCAGCTGTTAGCCGCATGATACCGTTCTGTTTCATAACTATCGTACTGTGCAACCGTGGGTAGGCAGAGCACCCGCGCGGTTCGCAAGCCCGCTCCGTAGTGCTCCGCGGTTGTGTAATTGTGATAAAAGTGAATGAGTATTAACAAAATGTTTCTTTGGGAAAGTTGTTTGTTATCATAAGTACAATCACGTGTTTAAGTATCGGTCACTAATTACCAGTTACCCTATATGTCGCGACTTAAGTAAAAGCTTGATCACAAGCTACACGCTGAAGTGTTTGTCGCTTGACGTAAGTTGTAGTACCTGAGGTCGTGACCGTCAAACGACCCGCGCGCTTCATTTGTTCCTTTCGTGAGGGTACCGTCACCTGCGGGACTGTTCGAAAGAGATACCGTGGCCCTGGAACACAAAGGGCAATGAAGGAACATGGATGGGTTTTAGTCAGTAAGAGTCTGACACTCCCTCCCACTCCACCCAGAGCGGGAGAAGTCATTTGATGATTTCCCATCGGTAAAAAAAAAAAAAAAAGGGTACCGTCACTCCGCAAGTCTAAACAACTTCTTTGATTTGTTTGTCGATGTCGCAAGACGCGTGTCGCATGAGCGAAGTAGTTCGTGGCCAAGAGGTTACATGTTTGAAGATTATGATTCTCTTCAAATATGCAATGTGAAATGCAGAGTAGGGGGAACATTCCTAGGGAAGTTTTAGTTTTTCTCCTTTTTCAATAAGCTTGCGACGTTAATAGATTCTCTCAGCTTTTAGTCTGATAGCCAATTAGTTTTTAAGTGTCTGGTTGATAACAAGAATATTATTACGGTAAAGGTAACTTCTGTGCGTTTCTTTCGTGAAACAATGTTATAATCAGTGATCGGAGTAGGTAGATTGAACTGGGGTCATTGATCCGAAACGTATATATTACTATGGACATTCCTCCGGAATTGGTGGATTATTGGTGTGTTTGTTTTTATTATTCAACAGATAAATAATGAATTAATTTAGTTTTGATACCTTTCTTTAAATTTTGAATTGAGTAGTAATAATTATCACTACCAACATTAACAATATTTAATTGAATACGGAAATACCGGAATTACTTTCCGGAAAAATGGCTTATCCATGTTATTCTTTCTGTGTGCATTTATGATACAAGTACCAAAAATCAATCTACCTACTCCGATCACTGGTTATAATAGAAGTATTTGTTTACTAAATCATAAAAAAACAGATAGACACTACATTGTGTTATTCAAAACATTGAAAACAAAACGGTGCATTATCTATTCGTAGAAATTCGTACTTTAAAAACCGTTTTTATGAAACATGATAATAAAAATAGCTTTTTTAAAAGCTATTCAATAATAGATAGCATTACAATTTTTACGTCGAAAGTATTTAGTGTTTCATATTTAACTTTTTATTCACATTATATTAAATCTTTACTATCCGATAAAACGAAAGAACTAGGGCTTTATGTACTTTTTTAAGTAAGAATTTTATAATTCTTTTGGTACAGACTTTTACGCAGTATAAACTCTCTAGAAATGTTAAATTTAATTTGACCTGTTATTTGCATGTTACAGAAACTGATGGACGCTACTGAAGGTGACGAACTCTTAGCCCAATTCCAGGCCAACTTAATAATTAAGACATTAACAATAAGAATATTAGCAGTCAACCTGCGAATACCATCGACGTACACACGGCGACATATTATCAAGCTGTACTATTCCAGTATAAGATGGCCTCGCTTTGTATAGATTTCTCGTACAATAAGAGATCTGCTTAAGAGCCCTCTTACATTTCGGCGTTACGCCAATTTAGGTATTTTACGCACCGAGCGGGCGGCGAGCTGCGGCTGTGGCGATTGTGCTAAAAGTGAATGAGTATTTTTTTTTTAATCTTTGGTAAAGTTGTTTGTTATCACGAGTACAACCACGTGTTTAAGTATCGGTCACTAATTACCAGTCACCCTATATATCTGTTACGGCTAAAAACTGAAGTAAGGTTACACCTAGTTCTAGCCGGCTATACCTAGGTGCGGCCGGTAACAGTTTGTTGCGGTTTGGTCACAGTTCCAACCTTTTTTTTTTGACGATGCTTACCTAACCTAATCCATTTGGTCGGTGTGTCCTAGCAATAAAAAGGATATTTACCAGCCGCACCTAGTTATAGCCGGCTAGAACTAGGTGTAACCTTACTTAGCCGGCTAAAACTAGGTGTAACCTTACTCAGCCGGCTACAACTAGGTGTAACCTTACTTCGGCTTTTAGCCGTAACATTTCCAAAAACGCCACTCCACAGACAAAAAATCATTCCCACAGCCACAGCCATGTCTTCAAGAATATCAGCAATTCGGAACTCCTGTCACGTACTAAAGGTGTCTGAACTACAAGACCTTATTCATGAGTGTCGCCGTTCAGCTGACCTCTGCGGCAAGATTTGGCAATAAACAGGGACCCCAGTATAATTTGAATGTTTACTGCCTCTCTGTATGTACCTTAATTTCCTTTAATGTTAATGGGGTGGGTCAGACATGTCATGTACTCATGTCCAAGTTTTGAGTTAACGGGACGTGGGAAACGTGCTTGTTTTGAATGGGGGTGTTAACGATTCATGGTTGTGACCGGTTAAGTATTGTATTTATGGGTGCATTCATGAGCTTGAGTAGAATTTAGCTGCCATATAATTATTTGAAAGCAAGACTGTCGTGTATTCGTGGTGCGAATACAAATGCACCTCGTCTTGGAAGAGGACTTTTGGCCCCAGGGAGTGGTGTTCCGTCGGCTCCACGGGCATGTGCCACATGAACGCACAGTGACATCTGTGACATAGTGCACAAGTGAAGTGTTGCCGACATAGTTTTAAGGTTCCATTAAATTTACTAACAAAAATAGTATTTTATCACATGTATGTTAGTGAGTAAGGTATACATTTACATCTATGGACCAAAATTGCCTGAGAATAAATTAATGTTATGTTTTTGTTATGTTAGGTTATGGATCGCTTTCAGATCCTGTGCTTTCCGGTGACTTGTTGTCACTCGTCGCTCAGATTGTAAATGCATGTCACAATAAATGCTCAAACCATTCTTATTATTTAATCAAAATGACCTAGCACGGTGTCAGAAGTGTGGAAGAATGGAAGAATGATGTGCCCTGCACTTCTTGTGAAGGGCACATCATGAGCTTTTGTATGACCACGTTTGATGAGTGTTTAGTTTGGTCCACAAGGTCATCATCATCATTTGCCTAGCCATTTCCCAACCATGTTGGGGTCGGCTTCCAGTCTAACCGCATGCAGCTGAACACCAATATTTTAAATAGAACGACTGGCTATTTAGTCTAAAAGGACATGGTTCTTTAATCTTAATCTAAAATTGACGGCACGGTTGGCGCAGTGGTTGAGCGATTGACTGCTGCGTTGCGTGTCGCGGGTTCGATCCCCGCACGGAACAAATATTTGTATGGCCTACAGATAGTTGTTCCGGGTCTGGCTGTTTGTGTATGTGAGTTTTAATGTTTGTAAACGCACCCACGATACTGGAGAAACTCCTAGTGTGGGACAACGTTTCCTAAAAAAAAAACAAAATAATACTTGAAGGTTAATGGATTTTTAAAGTGTCCAAGTCTTTTCAATGTTATGGTACTTGGCAGTGATGAACAAATGATGAAGGAAGGAACAGCTTTTTCTTTGTACAAGAAAAGACCCTTAATCGCCGAATCTTAAGTAAACTTCCGTAATTTCCAACATGCAGGCAGCAAGCATTAATCAATCCATCAAGTTTCTTTTCCTCCTTATTTGAGAGAGAACATAATCCATCTTTTGACGAAAACCTTGACCGAGTTAGTAATAGTAACATGTGATTGTAACTAAGTACTATTAATTATACGAGTAGCGTTATTTTGATTAGGTAGATGCCAAACTCAGTGGCAAATAATTCATCATTCTCGTGCCCTTATCCCATTTTATTTGGGGTCGGCGCTTTTTTTTTTTTCGAATGCGAAATCGTCAAATGACCACCCCACTCTGGGCGGAGTGAAAGGGAGTTTCGGCCTTTTACTGACTAAAACCCATCCATGTTCCTTCTTTGCCCTTTGTGTTCCTGGGCCGCGGTATCTCTTTCGAACAGTCACGCAGCCCCGGCAGGCATCGGCGGGGTCGGCGCTGCATGTGTCCTTTACTCCAATATTCTCGATAAGTCGCCATCTAAGTAATTTAGAAACATGATATACGGCATATCGTCTTTTACAACTAACAATTGTGTCATGAAAACTTTCTATCACAATCATCATCATCTTCCTGCCCTTGTCTCATGTTACTTGGGGTCGGCGCAAAACGCTTTTTTCTTCCATTCTCCTCTGTCAACCGTCACGCTATCATTTACTCCTTTATCCTTCATATCATTCCTCACACAATCCACCCATCGTTTCTTTGGTCTACCTCTCCCTCTCCATCCATCAACTTTTATATTCATCACTCTTTAAGTTACATGCGATTCGTCCTTCCTCATCATATGTCCATACCAAGCCAGTCAACTTTCTATAACAATGTCCATATAAAATGCATGTTGGAGTAGTTACATCAAAAAACTCATTATGCAATTCTATTTGCAGTAAAAACTACTCGGTAGCCATTTGTCACCGTCCTTTCTCCTTAATTCTTTTTAATTTTATCATCCACTTTAACACCGTCCGCGAAGAATTCAATTAATTTTACATTAAAGAATTCAAATGACTGTAGTAAAAGTTTTGTCTAAAAGAGCACTCTTGTATTTCTAGCCGAGGTGTTAACTTATGCTTTTTAATTTAAGGGTCTACCTCAGCAATTCTTTGGCTCTGGAGAGCTATTAAGTGAATTGTCCATTTTAAGAAGACACCTGGGTTCGGCTTTTGGCTGTGTGCCCGGACTAGGCGGAGTTTTGTAGTTTTTTTTTCCGTAGATGTAAAAGCCTTTTGTGGGATGTAAGCTGCTGGTAGTGTGTTTGTTAATTCATAATCATTTTGAATGGAGTGCATTGTTTCTTGTCGTCCTACTTTTTGTTTTATCTATTCTTTTGTTTCTGACAGCATGCGACGATTTTATTTTCTGTAGCTGGCTGTTTTTAGTAAATCAGCTTAGTTTTTTTGCAAATAACTTGTGCACTGTGCAGTTTCTAAAGCTGCGATTGTACTGCTAAACTAGGTGGAAGGGACACTGACGCTAAAACGGTTACCACGTATTCAGTACATCATTCTGAACCCCCCCCCCCAACCCACAAATATAATTTTTTCTTCGGTTATCAAAAAAACACATCTATTTCCTACAAGACTGCAATACCTACACGGTCAAAATGTATCGAACAGTTGTTTTTTTTTAAATACCGATGAAATTTTCTACGGGGCTTTTAACGTTTATTGAAAGCATATTCGAATACAATATTGTTTTTTATTTATATTGAGTGCATCATACAAACAGAGTCCAACAGAAAGAATTTTCCATCACCCTTTTCTATATTTGCACTACAATGTCCCTTGTATTCCAAAAAATACACAACCCACTACACACACAAACACACACACACACACACTACGAAACACTCGACACTCTACACTACGAAAAGCACAACCTTAACTCTACAAACATTTGATCAAACATTTGAGCCAAAAGCGCACCAAACTTCACCAAAAGAAAACCTGTCACCAAACTTTGTTGAAGCATATTCTCCACTCCGTTATTCAACATGTCATTGTGCTTTTTGTAAGGGAATGGGGTCGCGTTACGATCTAGCACCTCCTGACACCTCTAAACTTATTCCTTCTGCATTTTCAAAGAGCCTCGAATGCTTGTGACATGTGGTTTTTAGCCGTCGAGGTCTGCGAATTTAATGCTCCTAAAAATATGGGTTCTGCAGCTTTTTAGAACCCTCAAGACGGTTTTGAGGTATTATGCAAATTTTGTCGGGGTTTCATGTAACATGATTTTAGAAAAGAATTGGACGCATTAAGTTTTCATTTTGTTCCATGAAGAATTTTTTTCTTAACGTGGTTTCAAGTTTATTGGCTTTGGCAATCGCACGGGTCGATTTTCAAGGTTAAGCAACGCTAGCCGAGGTCAGTTTTGGATAGGTGACCGTTTATAACATAACGATATCCTATCGGCTTTTGGAAAGCATGTTAATGTTACGGAATTCCGAGAACCAGGCGCACCAGAGGTATCATATCGTGTTACTGTACTGGGTTTTGGAAATCAGATAGGCAGTCGCTCCATGTAAAATACTGGAATTCAGCTGTTTCCAGCAACACTGGAAGCCGATTCCAACATATTTGGGAAAAGTATATGATTATCTACCGCATCATGCGAAAATCTGACTCTCCAAACTGTGAGGTTTGTGGCAAGATAGAGGATGCACAGCATGTGTTGGTGGAACGTGTCCGATATACTAATAAGAGAAACGCAGTTATCAGCGTGATTAAATTGTCGGTAATGGATGTTGGACTGTTCCATGGTATTTTGGCTAAGCCTACCTCTGAAGCAGCAAAAATATTATATACCTTTTTATTAGATAAGTAATTAGATTATGGGCCAGAGTCGTCACGCAGTGGGTGCCAGAAGACGGGCGTCGTCGCCGAGGGAGGCCTAAAAAACGCTGCCGTGACGACCTAGACGCGTATTTGTGAGATTGGCCAGAAAAAACCGCACGGAGAGCAGAATGGAAGGCTATGGGGGAGGCCTTTGCCCAGCAGTGGGATAAAAGAGCCAAAGAAAAAAAAAAAATTAGATTAAGTTCATTCGGTTTGGGGTTTTTTATATTTTTTTATAAGCTAAATTAGTTTAGGAAGTAAGTTAATATTTGTAAAAGTACTATGGGATTGACATCGTCGCAATTATTGTGTACAAAAATCCCTTAAATAAAAAAGATAAAAAAAAACTACCGCAAAAGACACAATATACCTTTCAAAAATATTACCCTAAGCCCAATTCACACCAATCTGTATACCACCAATACGAAAATATCCACACACAAATTCAACTTCTTAGCCACACTGAGAATAACACGTTACCTCGATAAAATATCAGCTTTAGAAATTGGATGCCTACCTCCAAATATCACGTATAGTACGTGGGGCTCTCGGAAACACCTCAGGCCCTCAGGGAGTTAGTGGATTTAGATTTAGTCAGCAAACATCAATTTTCTTGACATTCAAAAGGTTTACTCTGAATTAGGTTTCGAATTTTATGACCATAGGGATCGGTGGTTTAGATTTGTTTGGAATATATTAATAGAGGTCGTTGGTCTAGCTAGTGGTCGTAAGCGCAACTGCTGAGTATGAGGTCATGGGTTTGATTCCCAGGTCGAGCCAAGTGTTATTGGGTTTTTCCATCAGGAATTTCTCAGTAGCAGCCACGGAGTCTGGATTTGTGACCGGTTGATGGCAATAGGCTCGCCCCCTATTACACTGGTGAAATTTTGGTGTACTATATAAGGTACACGTCTGCCTTACCCTTCGGGGATTACAGGCGTAATGTTATGTGAAAGGCAAATGAATTGGGTAGAGTTGCCTATACTTTGTTTCTAATCATTTTTATTTGGGCCTCCCGTGTCATTTAAAGGGCTCAGGAGCTTCACGGCTTTTAATCTTTTGGCGTGCCTAACTTCCGCCAATGTTATTTTATATCTCGAAAACGTGACTCTTTAAAACATTTAGTCTCATATGAAACTTGTTTGTATTGATACCAGCTATAGATTTAATACACATTTTATGTGAGGCCGTTATTAAAAAAAAAACAACAAAACCACTGCTTCATACAAAAATCTTCTCAACCGGAAAATCGGTTATTTCAAAACTAAATAATATAAATTCTTCTCTTTATTATGTTCCATTCTTCATGGAAATGTGTTCAAAATGAGAACGAACGTTGTTTGCAAAAATATAGGTAATCATAACCATTTCAGCAACCAGACAGCATATTTTGATATTAATGATAAAAATTCTTTTCATAGAATTTCAACGTAGAAATAAAGTAGTTTTTCTTGAAATTTTTCGTCAAACCGAAGCGGATTTCTCGTCACATTTGCATTGGTTTGTATGAAATCGATGTAGTCGATGCCGTCCGACCGCGCGAACGAGCGGTGTCGTTAATCGCTTATTAAACATTTTTATCTTGTTTTACCTTTATCTGTATGAATGTATGATGTTTTACCTTTTACCGAATGGCCCGAATGCGTGGAGCAAACATACCAACTGTACAAGAATTTTAAAATAAAATTTACGGGTTTTTTTCACACAATATTCAGGTACGTACTTCTAAGACTATTAATTTAAAACTTAAATTCAACTTTACTAAAAATATTTATTAAATGTGATTATTTAATAGTTGTGTTGTAATCATTGTTAAGTTGTGGTAGAATAAAGACTATTTTTATTTTATTTACTTCTAAGTCTTTATTGATGTATTTAGGTGATACTTATTGTGCAAAAAGCTAAAGCATATTAGAGCGTTCTTGCTAGAGGCACCGGTGTCTGCGATTTAGAAATACATAATAATTAAGTAAAAAATTAAATATCCTTTTGAAAAAGTACAAATTGCTCCTTTCAAGTAATTATCGGTATCTACATATAAATATAGGGTTCTGAATAAGCCCACCCTATTTGGCTAACTGCCATGATCATACAAAACTGTCAGGCTTGACTGCCCGTGTATAGGACGGGCTATTGAATGCCGTGACGTCATAACGAAGGTCGGAGGGTACATTACTGCGGTTATGGATAAGGATTATCATAAAAGTTGGATAATATTCTCATTTTACTTTCTTTTACGTTTGATTGTTGAGGTGTATTGCGGATGGCTGCGGGACTGTTCGGAAGAGATACCGCGGCCCTGGAACACAAAGGGCAAAGAAGGAACATGGATGGATTTTAGTCAGCACGAGTCCACTCCGCCCAGAGCGGGAGGGGTTATTTGATGATTTCCCATCCGAAAAAAAAAAGGTGTATTGCGGATGGACAATACAATGGCTAAGGATGTGTCGTCCTCTTGTTTAGATGCTAGTTTATTTAACTACTCATTTAACAAACATAACTTAACATGACGCTCGTAATCCGGTACAATGTAACATCTGCAACACACTTGGACCGAAGCTGACAATCTTCTTTGACATATTTTAGTAGCTTAATATGCTGGCGTATGTACCTTTGAGTTCGGCTTCGAGTGTTACTGGATGTAGCTGAATACCAGTATTTTACATGGAGCGACTGACTCTGACTGACTTCCACAACAACCATGTTAATTCTGGGTAATACGTTACCCCTTGGTAAGATTGGTAGTTGGGCCACTGACAGCCGGGACCAACGGCTTAACGTGCTTTCCGAGGCACGGAGGAAAAGCGGTATGTAATTATGGTGACCCATCCACGGACCGACCTTGGGAAGCGCCGCTTAACCATGAAGATCGACCCGTGCGGCTGTTATTTAGCCATGACCTCCACTCCAGGTAATTCAAATTCTTTTTCGGATAATTTAACCCATATAAGAACTTAAGTTCGGATCTTACGCCTAAAAGAAACTCTTGCATATAAAATGAAATATCCGTGATATTTAGTGCCTTAATTAAAACGTTATAAGACCGCTTCTTTTAAAATATTTCGCTATTACGAGGCTCATACAAGCATTTATGAATTTTAAGGCGGAAATAAATTATCTTTATGAGTATTACAGGAACTTTTTACCATCATGATCTGCCTAGCCTTTTCCCAACTATGTTAGGGTCGGCTTCCAGTCTAACCGAATGCAGCTGAATACCAGTATTTTACATGGAGCGACTGCCTACCTGACCTCCACAACCCAGTTAGTACTAGGTAATACGATACCCCTTGGTAAGACTGGTTGTCAAACTTTTCGGGCCACTGACTTTCTGTAACGACTGTCAAAGATCTACAAATGACAGCCGGGACCAAAGGCTTAACGTGCTTTCCAAGGCACGGAGGAAACTCGGTATGTAATGGGTGGTCACCAATCCAAGGAATAACCTAGGCAAGCATGGCTTAACCTAAAGATCGATCCGAGCAGCTGTTATTAATTAGCCACGAGCTCCTCATAGAAGAACTTTTTACCAATGTAAGTAATTTTATGTTGACTTCTTTTTCATGAATTCAGCTCTTAAAGTTTATTCAAGCCACGGGCATAAGTTAGTTCTACATAATATACTTACCAGAGATCATTCCTCACGTTCTGTACCTAAATAAAATGTGTCGAATTCTTTAAATAATACAACATTGTTCCACCGACTTAACATTGAGTTAATATCTTAAAATTTCATTTGGCGCCTTCACTTCAGCCGGTCCTAATAAAAGTAAATGAGTGCGTGCGTAATGTCGGCACCGTGCGAAGGTTTGGAGGTTGACTTCACGCTTTATTGTGAGTTGAGGTCTAAGTACACAGTGTTGTTAAGATGTTGGGTGGGTTTTCGATTTTTTACATATGAGATTGACCTGAGCACCACCAATAAACATAAATCATAGAGTTGAATGTTTAAGTTCAACACGGGTTGCATATATATGTTACGGGTAAAAGCCCAAGTAAGGTTACACCTAGTTCTAGCCGGCTATACTTAGATGCGGTCGGTAACAGTTTGTTATAATGCAACCAATTTGGATGTAACGCTCGCTCGACTCGCGCGCGTTTGGTCACAGTTCTAACCTAACCTAATCCATTTGGTCTGTGTGTCCTAGCAATAAAAAGGATAGTTATCGGCCGCACCTAGGTATAGCCGGCTAGAACTAAGTGTAACCTTACTTCGGCTTTTAGCCGTAACATATATAAATTTAAGCAAGATAAAAGTTTTAGGAACATAAATCTGTTTACAAAGTAAGGATCTTAGGACGTTTCAGGCAACGTTGTAATAGCAAGGTAGAATAAAGAATTTTATTTCTACCCACTGACAACACTAAAATAAAAGTCAACGTGCTGGTCGCATTTGGGGTCATAAAAAGGATTTTAAAAGAGCAGAGCTGTTTGTCAAAAGACTTTACTTAAAGACATCTTAAATCGACTCAAGCATGTTTTAATGCTAACTTGACTAAATCGTATTAAAATATAAAATTTTGTAACAAAAAAATACAGAACTGAGTATACTTACATTTTTAAATTGATCAATTAAAATAAAATATAAGCCGACTAAGGGATGGTGTAGGTGGCTTGTAACAGTCATCTTACATCCACCTAGACCCGTGTGAGTATTCTAACTAATAACTACACACCACACTAAGCCATCTTTGGGCTCGGAAAAGTATTTTCCTAGAGGTCTGGATGGAACAGTCGGCATCAGTGCAGGATGACGGCTCAGGGCGGTGGCGGATGAACGTCAGGGACGTCAACGGCGGCGCCCAAAGACCCAGTCAGGTGGTCTACTGCGCACCCACCAACCCGCATTAGACAAGCGTGGTGGGTGATTTGTCTAAACCCCTTCCCAAAAATGAACGACACAACCAAGGCCAATCCCCTAGTGCTCGGCAGCTCCAGTCAGTGCACGGCTATTGGTAGTACGCAGGTGCACCCTGGAGCTGGGGATCATAATCTCCGAGCGAGGGTCTACTGCCAAACGACTCCGGCTAGCAAAAGGGACACCGATAGATTGAAAATCTTAACTTTCAACGTACGAACTTTACGAACCGAGGAACGACTCTTAGAATTAGAAAATGCCCTAGAACATGTCAACTGGGACATCATAGGCCTAGCAGAAGTAAGACGAGAAGGCGAAAATACAATAGAGCGAAGTGACAATATATTTTATTACAATGGGGATACCAACACGAATTACGGGGTCGGCTTCCTAGTTTCCAAGCGCTGGAAAAATAACATTATGGAATTTGTCGCCTATTCCAATAGGATTGCCGCACTCAAGTTTCGTGTTGCTGAGACCAAAACAATAACCGTCATCCAGGTTTATGCTCCAACATCTTCGCATAGCAACGATGAAATTGAAGAATTCTATGATTTGCTAAATAAAGCATGCGATGATAACAAAGGAACATGGACATTGGTCATGGGAGACTATAACGCAAAAATCGGCCCCAGAATAACATCTGACAACACAAATATCCTAGGCCCACATGGCTTGGGACACCGTAACGAGCGAGGTCAGCGACTTTTAGAATTTGCTTTTGGTCAGAACCTAAGTGTGAGCAACAGTTTTTTCCACAAAAAACCCCACCGTCGATGGACTTGGCTCTCTCCCGATGGACACACAAAAAACGAGATCGATTTCTGTTTGTCTTCCAGCAAACAAATAATAAAAAATGTAGAAGCACTTAACCAAATCAAATTTAGTTCCGATCACCGACCAGTCCGTATTGATGTACGTTTTGAAATGAAGATTCACCGTCATAAACTCATACAAAATTCAATAAAACGTTTAGATAAGACCACATTAATCTTGAATAAAGAAACATTTAACCTAGACATTAAGAATAGTTTTAGCCAACTAGAAACAAAATTTTCAGAAGATGCACAAGAGCAATATGATAACATAAAACACGTTTTAAAAACCGCCAGCCAAAACATCAAGAGCCACAACAAAAAACAAAAGAAACTCACTAATTACACAATTCAG
Organism: Noctua pronuba; assembly: GCA_905220335.1. Taxonomy (NCBI): domain Eukaryota; kingdom Metazoa; phylum Arthropoda; class Insecta; order Lepidoptera; family Noctuidae; genus Noctua; species Noctua pronuba. Next base: position 5,562,992 of record LR999900.1, on the reverse strand, counting down.
CTTATCGAAGAACGACAGACAAAGACTTTCCAGTCTTTAGGTTACAGAGAGCTCGATCGTAAAGTAAAGAGAAGCATACGACATGACATTAGACATTACAATACACAACTCGCTGATGCAGCTCTAACAAACAACCGCTCTCTAAGATCTGCCATGCGCGGTATGGATACAGGCAGGTCCACAATTACACACATAAGGGATAACAATGGTGTGAAGCAAGGAGATAGGACCAAAGTCATTCAAATATGCACTCAGTTCTATAAGTCCTTATACTCTGATAATACCACTCCCCAACTCTTAGCAAACGAAACCTACATATGCCCTGACGATATTCCAATAATTTCTGGTTTTGAAGTCCATCGGGCTCTCAGTGGCATGAAATATAGCCGAAGTCCTGGCGAAGACGGTATCACCACTGAATCACTTCGAGTTGGAGAACCAACCCTACTACCTTACATTTGCAACCTTTTTAACACTATTCTCAAAACAGCCATCTTCCCTAGTCACTTCTGTCATTCAAACATAATTCTGTTACACAAAAAAGGTGATAAATCCGATATTGGGAATTACCGCCCCATCAGCTTAGTCTCGCATCTTTACAAAGTTTTCATCAAAACCCTCGAAAACCGCATATCAGGAACATTAGACCTCCATCAACCTCCAGAACAGGCTGGATTCCGCCGTGGCCTTTCAACTGCTGACCACCTACAGTCTTTAAACCAGATCATCGAAAAACACCAGGAATTCAATCTGCCGTTATACCTGGCATTCGTGGATTATTCAAAAGCTTTCGACAGCTTAACACATACCGCAATATTTTCTGCACTTGGCAAACATAACGTAGAACCTACATATATACATCTGTTGCAAAAAATATACCAGAACAGCACCGCAGCCATACGCCTAACTACCACTGGACCAACTTTTCCCATTCAGAGAGGAGTCAAGCAAGGCGACCCGCTATCTCCCAAACTCTTCACAGCTACGCTGGGAGAAGTTTTCCAAGAGATAAACCCACACTGGCAGGACAAGGGTGTTGTCGTCGGCGGAAAGAGGTTGACTAATCTTCGTTTCGCCGACGACATTGTCCTTTTTTCTTCCTCAGCAGCTGAGCTAGGCCTAATGCTCGATCAACTGAGCCATGCCAGTCTCCAAGTCGGGCTTTCAATGAACATGACTAAAACAAAACTGATGACGCTCAGTGCTGTTCGCACTGAGCGTAACATAGAAATTGGGGGTGTGGTGATTGAATATGTCCATGAATACATCTACCTCGGCCAGATAGTCTCTTTCCAGGCAAGACAAGATAAAGAAGTTGCCCGACGCACCGAGAATGCCTGGAAAAGCTACTGGTCGATGAAACAATGGATGAAGGGATCTCTGCCTCTCGCACTTAAGCGAAAGCTCATGGACATGTGCATTCTCCCCACCCTCACCTATGGAGCGCAAACGTGGTCGCTTACGAAACGTCAGAAGTCCGCACTTGGGGTCTGCCAACGAGCTATGGAGCGAAGTATACTGGGTGTCAAACTTACGGACCGCATCAGAAACTCCATACTTCGCTCCAAAACTCAAATAGCTGATGCTGGCCTTACAGCTGCTAGGTTGAAGTGGAACTGGGCTGGTCACATCTGCCGCATGTCGGAGGCGCAATGGGCAAAAATTACCACTCAGTGGATACCAAATAGCAGGAAACGACGACGCGGCAGGCCCAGAAGGAGATGGCGGGATGAGCTGGACTCTTTCGCAAAGGATTGGCCTACAATCGCACTAGATCGCGAAATGTGGAAGGAGGGAAGGGAGGCCTTTGCCCTGCAGTGGGACAATATAGGCTTATAATAATAATAATAAAATATAAACTCTATGCGAATAGAGATTAAATAAAAAGTAATTTTAAAAGAAAACTCAATTATTAATAAAGAAAATACGAAATACTTATTTTTCTTTCATCAGGGATAGGGTTAAAGTAAATACATAGTCTTGAATTTTTTATTCAAAAGAAAACTTTATTCGTTTTATCAAATAAAAGGTTAGAAATAAATTCAAGCGAGTAGTTTATATCAGGCGTTATTCTTTAATAGGAATGGTTCAAAGATTTGATTTCCACGAAATCATGTTATTTACTTAAACTTAAAAAGATTGGCTTATCAGAATGAGTTGACGCATAATGGATGAGTATCCAGAATCCCTTTATTTATTACATTTAGTACAGCACAAGCCATTAACACTAAATTAAATAATCCTTTTACTTGATCTTCTCACAGAATCACAAACATTCTAACATTGTCGTCTTCCATTCATCAGCAAACAAGTCCAATCCTGGGTTGGTCTCCACGACCGCGTTGAGCATCGAAAGCATCCGCAGTATAGGGGAGGTGGATCGAGCTACAGTGCGACAAAATGGGACATTAAACAATTTATGCTTTCTAGAGCGATTATAATTATTTGGAACAAAGTATGACACAGCTCTGCATGTAAATCCGAGGCGTCAGTATAACTATGTATAATTTTATACGCTGTTGTTATTTGGTCATCAGCACTCGTAACTTAGCGGTGCGGTTGGTGCAGTGGCTGAGCGATTGACTGCTGCGCTGCGTGTCGCGGGTTCGATTCCCGCACGGAACAAATATTTGTATGGCCTACAGGGACTTGTTCTGGATCTGGCTGTTTGTGTATGTGAGTTTAAATGTTTATAAACGCACCCACGATACACGAGAAATTCTTAGTGTGGCGGCAACGTTTTTTTTTTAAAAAAAAAACATTATGGGAATTAAAATTCAAACGTCCTTAACTAAACTTAGTAGGATACATGCCCTTGGAATAATCTAATAATCCTTGCAACAACTTATTCTTATATTGGATAGTCAAAAAAAGTGCAGCATCTTTAATTGGCACTTAGCATGATACGCGAAGCCCAACAGTTTTTGAACTTCTCGATAACATCCCAAAAAAATCAATATACCAGTTTTTTCTCCAAGTATAGGTAATACTTTCTGGGCAATCAACAAAAATCATCAGTTTTCTTTAATTAAAAGGCTACAGGAAATTACGTCTTAAAGTGATCGTTAAAATTCACAGATTTATGTAATGTACACATGTTTCTACACTGTCTGCAAACCAACTATATTCCGTAAATTTTCTTCGTTGATGGAGTATTATATTTCTACAATATTTGTAAATCGTGGCCATTTTTATACAAAAATTAAACAGGTCTTTGGGAGTCCGTTACTGCTCGAAAACATAACATCGCGCCTGTAATCCTTGATGGATTAGACAAAGGTGTTAATATACAGGGTGTAAGGGACAGCCCTCCACAAACTGACGGGGCGCATTCAGATTCATATTTTGAATCATATTCCACCGGAATTTTTCTCCGGCAATTTTTAATTTTTTATCATTTTTTCAGTTACTATTAATTTATTTCAATGTAAAATGACATTCCCTGTAAGTAGCACTCCATTTATATAAATAATACGGCTAAAATAAAAAATCCAACCGAGTTCATCAAACTCATCGTCGCGCTTGCCGTTCGCTAATGATATACTGAATTCACTCCATCAGTTTGTCGAGGGTTGTCCCTTACACCCTGTAGAACACCTACAATTCACCGTTTATGTTCAAGATCCATGTAATAGGGGACGAGACTATTACCATCAACCATGCAGAAATCCTAATTCTGGAATTCTAGTGAAATATTCATAATCTCCACATAATAACACAATCAAAAACTTGCAACAATCAACTCAAACTCCAATAACCAAACACCCCGTTCTTTGATCAAGCAAACTTCTAAAACGGACCGAAAAACACTTGGGATCACAGACAACCTATAAAACAGCACCTTGCCAAGAAAATCCGGAACCGATACATAAATAGCTGGAGTAAAAGTAATAAGTAACTGTTGGGCTCTGAGGAGAGGCAGAGCAAGGCACTAACAGTTTCCGTCGTCAGTCGAACTTACATTGTGAGGGTGGCACAATGGGAGGACGTAATTTTGGGACAATGAGTACAGGTGCACCTGGAGGATGAAAAGGTTAGGCAGATTTTAAGTCACAAGTCATTTATTTCTTAACAAAAATATTTAAAAAAATAAAAATAATACCAATAACAATTTTTTTTTTCAATAGTCTTGAATGTCCCACTGCTGGGCAAAGGCCTCCCCCATATCCTTCCAGGTACTCTTCTGCTGCGCCACCTCGAACCAGCCTTCGTGATGCGCGTCTAGATCATCTCGCCATCTCTTTCTAGGCCGACCTTGGCGGAGCCGTCCAAAAATTTAAAAAAAATTACAATTTAAAAATTTTTACAAGCTAAAAAATTTTTACAATAATAAAATTAGTAGTCATTTAATAAAGAAATATAATGTCAAAAGATGAAAATAATAAAATTAATAATCACTTAATTACCTAATAACGCATAAAAATAATAAATAAATAGGTGTATAAAAACATGGGCGTCATAAAATCTCTGACACCAGGTTAGGCACTAACCACACGATAAAGAAGAAGAATAAGTGTGTTAATTCTTTAGCAGACACATGTTACCTTTTCGAAGTTTCACGTACCCAAACTTGACTTATGGCTGCAGTATAATAGTAGGTATGGCTTAAGTTCTGAAGAAAACTTTAAATCATCCACGCGCAATTGATGAGCTTTTGGCTGCAACAGCTGAATTTTGGGAAAAGCATATTTGGACTTTTTGTGATCTATACCCTTTTTTTTACGGATGGAAAATCATCAAATGACGCCTCCCGCTCTGGGCGCAGTGGAAGGGAGTGTTAGACTTTTACTGACTAAAACCCATCCATATTCCTTCTTTGCCCTTTGTGTTCCAGGCCCGCGGTATCTCTTTCGAACAGTCCCTCAGCCCCGGCAGGCATCGGCCCTTGCGGACCCCTTCCTGGTTGCTGACATCTCTTTGAGCCCATTGCTCACCGTCAACACTGATCGATAACCTAACAAGAACATTATTCCATGGTAGGTACAGTCTTAATGTAAGTAGTTAATACTTAAAAAAGACTGTTTTAAAATCGTAAAATATGCTTTGTCGCAAGAATACACTCTACATGTTTTTCTTTGTGAAACACTTACATTTTCAACAAAGACGCAATATGTATTTAGTTTCTTAAGATTTTATAACACTAAAAATGTATACTTCAACGTTTCTTTTTTAAGATCTTTCTTTAACTATTTATTTTTTAAGATGGCTTCAAACAAAACCTAGATTTATGGTCATCCGAGTCTGAAAGGCGATCGGCTCTAATAAATCGCTAGCTAACAGCTAAAACGAAACTTGAGAACAGAAAGCAAGTTCACAATACCCTTTATTTCTTTTTATAAATGGCAGGGGATGAATAAGAATGAATTTATTTTAATGTGTAATGTTTCGTATTTTATTGTGGCTCACAGATTTACCCCAAGGGGCTCGTGGCTAAATAGTAACAGCCGCTCGGGTCAATCTTCAGGTTAAGCCGCACTTGCTTAGGTTGGTCCGTGGATGGGTGACCACCTATTACATACCGGGTTTCCTCCATGCCCCGGAAAGCATGTACAGTCGTTGGTCCCGGCTGTCATTTGTTGATCTTTGACAGTCGTTACAGGTAGCTCGAAAGTCGGACAATCAGTCTTACCCAGTAGGTACTAACTGTAGGTCAGATAGACAGTCGCACCAAGTAAAATAATATAGATATATGTAGTGATATTTTTCTTATTTATTTTTTATGTACTCTATCACTATGCTGTCCTATTTGACCCCAAGGTTGACTGGTAGAGAATGCCTTGTGGCATTAAGTCCGCCTATGTACCACTTTTGTACATGAAGTTTAAATAAATAGATAAATAAATAAATAAAATCCTCTTATTCAGGGTCGGCTAGCAGTCTAACCGAATGCAATTCGGTTAGACTGCTAGCCGACCCTAGCAAAGTTGGGAAAAGGCTAGGCAGATGATGATATGGCTCAAAGATATAGCCAAAATTGAATGATACTTGAAATCGTTGTAATAAAAAAATTACATGAATTCAGACGAAACATCGGCCAAGGTATGGCTTCTAAATAAAGCATCCTTATCTGACTTCGTCTTCTTAATTTTGAGCTCCTTAATTTGGATACACTATTTTAATTTAATTTTATACTATTCGGGAAACTTACAGCTTATTTAAACAATGTTCTTAAACAACAAGAATTTGGAGGCCATTTACAAGTTTCCACAGTTAACCAATTGAAACACTCGAACCAAAAGAGACAACAAACAAACAAAAAAGTAAAAATAAATTAAAACAAAGTAAAGCGATCGATTAATATAAACAATAAACTAAAAATAAAAAATAAACTAAATTCGGTCGCAAACAATAAAAAAGCTTTTCACCAACAAATGCTATATTTTATTTTATATTTCACTATTTTTCTGTATCCTGAGCATTTTTGATTACCCAAAGATTTACAAAAGGCAATCACCTAGCTTAGCGATCCAATCAACGTGTTAATACACAACACCCTACAGATAAATCTTAGAATTGGCGAAAAGGCAAATTATTTAAGGTGCAACCCCACTAAATGTGTGGAGGTTTCGGTAATGACCGCTATTCATTTGATCGGCTATCCTAATACAAATCCGGCCCAACCGGAACGCGGGCATGGTTAGCGCCGTACTTTGCGGTACGTCTGCGGGTTTTAAGTACAAGGAGTTGCTAATGTGCAGGAATAAAGTAGTTCGTTTAAAACTATTAGCATACTTAAAAGCACTGCTCCAAATCGCCATCACCTCACCTCATTTTACTAGCTAATTCCAGCATAGCTATTCACAAACGTTTCGATTCGATTTCGATTCGATCGTCGTATGTCTATCTTTTTCTGGCATTACGAAAGCGGGCGAGATAGACATACGATTTTCCGAGTATGAACATCTTGCTGCGCAGTACCACTTGCAATAATGTATGATTAATTACTAGTATTAAAATGTAGTAATAGCAAATTTTTCACATAACTAATAGATCTACCGAGCGATAATTCAAAACTTCGGTGACCGACTCATCTTAATAAAATGCTCATCATGTCGTTGTTCAGGACAGTTTAAATTCAAGCCAGGCTTGTCTTTTATATGTAGTAAATGTGTAGTTTCATAAGTATAGGACTACATACGGTTGGGATGGTTTGAAAACAAAATCTATATAAATAAAAATGGATGTCGACTAATTTTGCAATCTTTTTACTTGCACAGACCATTACAGACAAACAGACATGATCTGCCTAGCCTTTTCTCAACTATGATGGGGTCGGCGTGCAGTCTAACCGGATGCAGCTTAATACCAGTATTTTAGATGGAGCGACTGCCTATCTGACCTCCACAACTCAGTCAGTACTAGGTAATACGATACCCCTTGGTAAGACTGGTTGTCAGACTTTTTGGGCCACTGACTAACTATAACGACTGTCAAAGATCTACATTACAGCCGGGTAACTTAACTAAAACTCGGTATGTAATGGGTGGGTGGGTCACCCAGCCGCAGATCAACCTAGGCAAGCACGCCTTAACCTAAAGATCGACCCGAGCGGCTGTTATTATTTAGCCATGAGCTCCTCACAGCTACAGACAGACAGACATTAGTGGTAATAGTAGCACTTCGAAATCAACCTTACTGCTAAGACAAAAAGACGCTATTTATGTCAAATTGGGGCTGATGTGCGATTGACTACAGTCACTAAAGGTTCTCAAAGGGCTTCAGTATGTATGTAAAATGGCATCGTTACCCAATAATATTTACTCATAACAATATTGCCATTGCGCCCCTATAAAAGAAATTCTGAGAATAAACAATGAAGAGAAATATCAAATAATACTTACTACAAGTCAACAAACACTCATATAATTTTCCTTTTGATGACTATGTTTTCCGCATTGCTCGGTTTTCGATGATTTTTTATTGTTTGCGTTGTAATTTATTTATATAAACATCATGTACAAAAGTGGTACATAGGCGGACTTAATGCCACAAGGAATTCTCTACCAGTCAACCTTTGGGTCAAAAAGGACAGCATTGTGATAGAGTACAAAAAAAAAAATAAGAAAAATACCATTTTGTTAACATAAATTGATATAAAGGGTGTAAAAAGACCCTTAACGAAAACGAAAACCACATATTCTGCCCATCATTGGGGTCATTTTTTTCTTCTAGACAATACCTGGGAACCTTCTAGTTACGGAGATATTGGAGGTCAAAGTTCCAATTTTTTCACAAGTTTTTTTTTTTAAACCGCTTTTTATGGTTTTATCTTTACTTTAATTAACTCCTTGACCCGTTTATTATTCAAAGCACCCATCAGCACTAAGTTTTGAGGGCGTAAAATTGAGTTTTACCGTAAAACGTGATTTTTCACCCCAAAAAAAAAAGTTGTTTCCCAGCAATAATTTTTGCGTAGACTTACTTAGTTTGATGTACAGAATGCTTGGTTGACGGATTCGTGAAGGGTCCGTTTACACCCTGTATATAAATAGGTACATACTAATACACATACTTACAAAATGTAATCGATTTCTTACTTCAGACTGCTTTGTCTGAGAAGTGATTATTTCCCGGTCGTACACTGGCCTTCTACTTAACTAAGGTAAGAAGGTCCCTGGTCCTGTGTGTGGTCGTAGCTGACCGGAGGTTCTAGCACGAGCGCGCAGTGTAAACGTAACATAAATACGTCGATTTTTTTATCGAAAATACAATTGTCCTGTATCATTTTAGTTCAATAAAAACACAATCAGTATCCTTCATAGATATTAATAAATTATGAAAATATTATTGTGTGTGTTGTGTGTGTTTTGTGTGAGACTGTGTGTTTGTGTATTTTAAGTGTTTTTAAGTATTTTCTTTAAGTTTACACCGCGCAGAGCGGGAGGTGCGTGATGACTAGTCGTTCAGTCATTCGCCTCCTGATGAGAGTCAATACACCCCCGAACTACGCAGCTACCTCAGATACTGTCTCAATCATTTGGTAGACCTCTATTTTTGATGTAGGTACCTAATGATAACTGGTTACCGCTGTCTAAGAACACCGGTTAAGAGGTTATAGGTATACAGTTACAATAATTAAGCTTAAGTGCGTGCAATTGATTACACGCATCTTTTATGTTGGCTGTATACTCCCGCCGAAACACTCCGGCGTAGGACGACTGCGAGAGCGTATATAGAAGCGCTCGTCTAGCCTCGGTGTTCCTCACTTGCTCTTGGTCCTGTGTCGGCTTTTGCGAGATGTCTTGGGAAAGACATAGAGAGACGTCGTCGAATGTACAGTTACCAATAAACTGGAACACAGCAACTTTGCTTGGTGGCAGAGATTATGTTCTGGTACACCATTACGTAGATCTATTGTAGGTAGGTATACCTCTGTAATAATGTTTTTTTTAAAACGTGATATTAATTTGTACTACTGCCTCATTGATTTACGGTACGAGCACTACTACCGAGCATAAGGTCTTGGCTTTGATTCCCGGGCTAGCAAAGTGTTATTGAGTTTGTCCATCTCGAATTTCTTAGAGACAGTCCGAAGTCTGGATTTATCTCCTATTCATGGGTTTATTATCGCCCTCTATTATATATGTAACTTAAGCAAAATTGGTGCAATGACTGTGTCTTAGGTTCACCTATGCCTAACCCTTGCTTGATAATAAACTTTAAAGTTTTCCAACAAGTTGTACTAACTTTACAACTCTGTATCCCATTTAAGTTAGTCACAACAATGCGTAATGTATGACTGGAACGAACTCCAAATGCAGGCGTTCTGAGAAGCCGTACGGGGTTACGAGGCTTACTCACTTTAACAAAACAAACTCATTACTTTAACCTTATTCTCTTTTAGTCTTAGTATGTCACTTTGTTAGGTTTTTGTTCTATTTCTAAATGCGAGGACAATGATGTGTTTTCACGAAATGCATCATGAATATTGGAGTGACTAGTGTGTCATGGCTGCGTTGATTTATCAACTTGGGTTGTACGCACAACGGCCAATCAAGTTATACAAAACCAGTTTATGCGGATCTCTCATTATATAGAAAATCTATACAAAGCGAGGCCAAATTATACTGGGATTGTATAGTTCATGTGCCGTCGTGTGTACATCGAAGTTTTTTATACAAAAGGTCATGTTTAACTTAATATAACGAGCTTAGAATGTTCCCAATGCTAAAACACAGTCCTCGTGTCTGTGAGAGAGAGTGAACTATTATTACTGCTGTGACACAGGCCCTCTAACACGGCCAAGTGCGAGTTGTTGGTAGTTATTTATTTATTATTTATTAAAACTTTATGCAAAAGTAAAAACTCTACAAAAGTGGACTTAATGCCATAGTTATGATGGCGGTAGAGGTAATTTTATTCGATCTCCTTTAAATTACATTTAAACAAATCTCTTTCACAGTTAATTAGAAGTTAGCTATTCAATCAACTAACCTGAAGTCTATGTAAACAAGAACAACAAGCTTTTAAATATAGATGTGACGTCATTTTTTCCGTATTCTTAATCATAGCAAACCCTTTTAATTGATACTCATATCAAAGGGGTGCATAAAAAGTAACTAGTCCACCATCTTTGAGAGTCCGCCATATTGCATTAAGAATTACGTCAATTAGCTAACCATGCATTGTCAAAATTTCTGATCAATCGGTTAGGGATAACTAATAATATAATTCAGTTGCAAGATTTGACCTAAACAAACAAACATTGCAAGTTAAAAATTAATTAAAGCTTGTAAAAATATGCTCTGTATTCATAATTATATTCTACAATAATTTCAATTTCACGTTAGTCATCTCAATAGCTAGCGATAAATAAAGTGTAAAACGACTGAACAAAAACATTGTAGTCTTATAAATAGACATATACGATTACGATACGGCATTCAGGTCAGTATTGTTTAACTGAAAGAATAATTAATCTATTCCTGTTAAAATTAACTCTAAACTCAACACGCTAGAGTCTAAAATCAATTATTTCCGCCCCTTCATTGCTCAAAAACAAAGGTAATGCATTGGACATTTGATATTAAAATATAAACAGATATACGTCTTCAGGCATTTACATTTTCAGAAACGTTTTAGCTAGATGAATGAAAACGTAGTACAATGTGATATTGTTTTCCTTCTTACTGTCAGACCGTATTTCCAATTACAACAGTAAATAGAGTTGCTCAAGGAAATATAACGGTAAAGAAGAAAAAAATATACACCGTGACTTTTTAGTCGTCTTACAACGGCAGCCCACTTCATGTATCCAATGACTACTAAGCATTCATTAAAAAAATAGGTATTTATGAGATTTTAATAATTTAAAAATAAAAATATTATTCAATATTATGACGCATGACGAAGTGAGCGATAATCTACTGGACTCGAGCGCTGCGTAGGTATATATTCCCGTTTGACACGTAAAAATCATTAACAGAATGTTTCATTTTTTTTTCCAATGTTTATTTATTTTTCTTTGTAGCTATTACGGTAGGTAAAAAAAAAATCGCGCCTTGAACTATTTTATGTCGGGCACATTGAGTGGATCACCTTTGTAAGACGACTAAAAAGTCACGGTGTATAACTCATGTTTCTTTTTTTAAACATCATTTGGTCATAGATCCGCCATTTTGGATTTAGTTATGCCAGCCAGTTTAATACGTCAAACTAATCCAATAATCTTAACGTAATAATTATATTATACTAGCAATTCGAACGCGACTTTGTCCGCAAAAATTGTGATAGCTCGGCTGATATGCATGATATAAATATAATTTATAGCCTATAGCGCCTACGAATAATGTAGCTTTCTGCCAGTGAAAGAATTTTTAGAATTGGATCATTAGTTTCAGAGATTACCCCCTAAATATTAACTTACAAACAAATTTTACCACTTTAAAATATAAGTATTTAATTGACTATCCAGTAAAGTCAGACCCATATAGATCCTAAACTTCCACTATTTAATATACAACAGTTCATAAGGATGAATGAATGGATGTTTGTTACTCTTGCACGCCAAAACTCCTGAACGGATTTAGACGAAATTTGGCACACGGGTATTTTATAATCTGAATTAAAAGATAGGATATTCTTACCCCGGTTGTACGAACCCAAGGGAAGATAACCGAACTATATGCGAGTGTAGCCGCAGGTATAAGCTAGTAGATCCTAAACGGATGCTTAGGAAAGATTTTAAATATCCAAAATCATAATAATAAATACTTCAAGGAGTCTCTCATTGCGCGGCTGGGTCAAGGGCTTGATTCAGAAAGCAGTACTCCTGGACACGGCACACATAGTGAGGCGGTTCCTCTCTCTGGAGCCCTGACCACTGGCAGCCTGGACCTTGTTCCTGATGCCGATGGGCCATCTATTTTATATTTTTAAATGTCTTGTATACTTCTGTTTTTAAAAATGTAATAAATAAGAAAATTGATGAATAAAGGACATAATAATACCTTCGTAAAAGTATTTCCCATATTTTGATTTGACGTGTATTTGTACGTTCTGGCAAACATACGCTCAATTCTGGAAAACTCAGTTTGCTAAAATTACTGATAATGAGATCAGAGGCTATTATAATTCACAAAGCCACGCGATAATCCCGGAAGTGACGTAACAAAAGATAAGTAATTACGGATCGTCTCATTATTAGGCATGACTTGACAGATTAAATAAGAAAGATGAGTTTCATCAGGCTGCCTCATTGGTCTAATCGTCGCATGTGCGACTACTGAGCATGAGGTCCTGACTACGATTCCCACGTGGGCCAAAGTCTTATTAGATTTTTCCATCAGATTCCTCAGTAGCAGACTCGGAGTTTAACTTTGTAGGTTCACCCGCTTTTACATGGAACTTAAACATAACTGGCGAAATGCGGGTATAATTTTAAGCACTCCCTGCCAGACCCGTCGAGGATTACAGGTGTGACTACAGTTCCATCCGTAAACATTTCTCACACGTCCTGAATCAGGATCATCATCATCATTATCCACAGCCCCGACTTCATCCACTGCTGGGTATAGGCCTCTCTTTACTTGTGCCAAACTCCACGGTCTTGTGCCAGCCTCATCCAGGATATTCCCACCATGGCAACAATGTCGTCTGCCCATCTCACCACACTTCTCACTTCATTTCTTGGACGCCACTCGGTCACAGCTTTACTTCACCTGCCATCACTACGCCTTGCTAGGTGTCTTGCCCAACTCCATTTGAGTTCCATCAGCATCGGTATATGATAAGTAGTTCTATTAATATACAGCCACTAAAAAACCCGACTACTGCAATATCACGCTCTAATAAAACGCTTCCCATTGTTAAGGTCGGTTAAAATGTAGCCCTTGTTACTCGGCCATAATAAGGAATCCATTGACACCTTATTCATCAAAATCGGATGTATATTTTAGGTGCTACGGAGGAAAATACGTAAATACAAACATGCTTACATACATACACAGACTGTTAAAATCATAACCCTTCCTTTTTTCTTCGCCGTAGTCGGGTAAAAACTAAAGCAGTGCTTTCGTTTCGTGAGTCGCTTCACGCTTCAAAGATTATAGACTTGGCTTTACATGCCGTCAAGAAATATCTCTCAGGCATGCTGGTTTCCTCACGATGTTTTCCTTCACCGAAAACAAGTGATAATTATACTATACGCACATGAATCCGAAAAATCAGAGGTGCGTGCCTTGAGTTCGAACTCTAGACCTATGACTTGGCAGTCCGACGGTCACACCACTAGGCTATCACTGCTTATGTTTTTTTTACCATGTTTATGATATTGAACATGGTAAAATGAAATATCCCGTTTTTGGTGTTCATGATAATATTAGTGACCATGATTAAAGACTTGGTAAATGTTGCTTATCCTTGAAAAGCGAACTGTTGAGCCACGGGAAGAAAATATTATGTAAACAAGCCTGAACATTTAAATTGCTTCCAAACTCACTCCCTGATTAGATTTCTTTGCCTATTGACAAAAATAGCAAAAAAGGACGAATAATTTAAATCTCTGAATAAGGAAGGGACCGTTTTGGACCACAGATAAGATATTCACTAAATCGTCTGACCCTACTTATCTTCAGATTTACCTGCCGTGAAGGTAATCAAATCGAGTCGACGGAACCTTTTGCACACAAACGGTTTTTCTAATTTTATATTGAACCCTTTAAGGAAGGAAAATCCATTAGCTTCGTCCAAATAAGGCCAAAGTGGACTTAGCAAAAAGTATTTAGTTGTTGAAACAATATTTATTTTTGCACCAAACGTCATCTTCAACATCATCTGCCTAGCCTTTTCCCAACTATGTTGGGGTCGGCTTCCAGTCTAACTGGATGCAGCTGAATACCAGTATTTTACATGGAGCGACTGCCTATCGGACCTCCACAACCCAGTTAGTACTGGGTAATACGATACCCCTTGGTAAGACTGGTTGTCGGACTTTTTGGGCTACTGACTACCTAACGACCGTCAAAGATCTACAAATGACAGCCGGGACCAACGGCTTAACGTGCTTTCCGAGGCACGGAGGAAACTCGGTATGAAATGGGTGGTCACCCATCCACGGACCGACCTAGGCAAGCACGGCTTAACCTAAAGATCGACCCGAGCGGCTGTTATTATTAAGCCACGAGCTCCTCAACACCACCAAACGTCATCATCATAATTATCAGCTGAAAGACATCCATTGCTGAACAGAAGTACCTAGGCGAAGAGACCAGAGGATTCTGTGCTATTGTGGATAAATCAACTGAAACGTCACCGGTTTCTGCACTTAATACAATACTCAATACTGGGCACTTTTCCTGTTGATAGCGATGTGGACGAATTTTTGACGCCCTGTAACAGTTTTGATACTTGTACATTTTTATTTTTTCTTACTATTATAGATTTGTAGTTTGTATAAAATGTAAATATTCACTTGTTAGCAATCTTGAAATAAAATATTTTTTCTCATACTCAATACTTAATTTGCATTCCACAATGTTAGGTGGTAACTTAAAAAATGTGATCATTATGGACCCTGACGGGCACAGCCAAAAGAAAATATATTAGGAGAGAGGAAGCTCTAAATAGCCAAACTTATATCCAAGCTAAATCCAATAATATCATATTACGGATTCTTTAAACCTACATAGGATTCTTTATACTTTATATTTTATCGTTTAAATATTCGTTTAAACTATATTAACATTTTTTTTGTTAAATTGTTTTAGTTTCTTTGTACCTAAATATGTTTATTTTATCTTCTTTTTTTACTAATTCAGGTACTTTGTTGTATATTTTGACAATACAAGGAACCTCACGCACGATGCAGCCACAACCACGACTTTTGGCCGCAGAAGCTTCGACCAGGAAGCAAGTTCATGGTCCCACAACCGGGCGTCCAACCAGTTTTGTTCAAGTGGCAAGTCGTGCGACAAATCGTGGTCAATTTGGTCATGGCCGCGTAATGCGCGAGGTCTCTAAATATAATGAAAGTGAATGTTTTTGAGAGCAGGGACTTTCGTATCAATGATATTATGTTTGGGAGCAATAATATCCTTTTGAACACATACATCTGTAAGGTAATGGCGGCACAAAGATACTTGTTTTGCTCGCCGTTTAATTTTCAATATATTTTTATAGAAAACTATGTTCTTAACCCAGCATTTTGCAAAATATTGAAACTATATAAGCCGCTGCACAGAGCTGTAATTTTAAAGAAACCAGACGGCACCGACTTCACCGTTCTTTTTTTAACCTCGTAAGGCCCAACCTAAATTTAGGTCGATATACATTACGACCCAATGTACTAAAAATAGGTGCAAGTAATTGCGGCCCAGAACTTTGATTTAGTTAAAAAGTGTTTAAATGTAATGCTTTTGGCTAAATTCTTTTTCTTATACCCAAAGTTGACTATTTCATGCAAAAAACATTTTGAAATTATTTGTCATTTTTTAGGTCAGTCTTTTTTTATTTAAACCAAAAATTACGTTTAAAAATCATGTCATAATTTTAGGTCGCTGGGCCGTAATTTAATGATTTTAAAAAGTGTCTTGGGCCGGAGTGTCAACATTAAAACACAATTATTACCTAGGTACCTAGCTTACGGAAAAGATTTATAAAACAATGGTTAGACCTGCTGTCTTGTATGAATCAGAACTTTGGGCCACAAAAGGGATGAATAAAAGACATTTGCATGTGGCTAAGATGAAAAAAAATTAATAAGAAATAAGTACATAAGTCATCAGTCATCAGTCGTCGCGCGCGCGCACTAATGAGCGGCCGCCGATTTTTGCGTTGAAAATGTCTGTGAACAGTGTAAATACGGTCAAGTGTACCAGTTGTAATGTTGTTATCTCGGAGGTCCTTGCCTTCATACGAAATAGGCATGATGTAGTGGACAACGAAAGTTTAATAAAAATATGCTCATCGGCCTTTTCCGAGGAAGATATTGATGAGGCAAAAAAGTTATTGTTTGTTTCTACGAAGACAAGCCAAAAACTCGTCTCAAGGCGTAAGAACAAAAAGCAGAAAGACCTGGAAGACATGATTACGGTGTTTAAAACCATGGATCCTGAACAAATCCCGGTTTTTGTGGCATATGACCTTCACAAATTACCACCAGTTTGCTTTGATCACGTAGACGTGACGAAGTTGTTGAAGGATTTATTAGTTCTACGGTCAGATGTTAATGCAATCAAAAGTGATTATGTGACTAAAGATCAGCTGGAAAATATGAAATTGAATACAAGCAATTCGACGCCGGCGCCGTTACCAAGTTTGAACGTGAATGTTGAAAGGCGAGGGTATATTGAAAACAGTAACTCTGAGTCGTTGAATGTATCTCATAATACACTCAGCGCGCCGTCCCCGAGTCAACAAAGCCCCAGTTGTATGAGTCATGAACGTTCGAGTGCTGTCCTGCTTACTAGCACCGCAAGTAATAGGGATATTATACCTGTCTTGCCCGCCCCGCAGCGCCCGAGCGGTTTTGCGATCGCAGAGAAACAGCTGACAACGGCAGAGATTGTAAGCAATGGCAAGTGGAAAGATAATAAAAGAGAGGATAAAAGAGAGGATGGTTGGACACTAGTGCAGAAATCAAAACCTAGAAATCGTTTTACTGGTTTGACTGGGAAGGCAGTGTCAAATGTACCAATAAAGTTTCGCGCTGCAGATATGAAAATACCTTTATTTATATCATATGTAAATAAAGAAACTACAGAGAAGGATATATGTGACTATATACAAAGTAAAGTTAACGAGGTGGTGACTTTAGAAAGAATTAATATGAAGGCTGATAGGCAATATAATGCATTCAAGTTGTTTGTTCCTAAGCACAAAATAAATACGTTTTTAGACGACAACTTGTGGCCAGAGGGTATTGCTTTCAGAAGATTTATACATTTCAAGAATAGGATAGACAACAAGATTTTGAATGTAAATTCATCTCTGAGTAATGGACAAGCAAATAAAGAACACATACCTAGCGACGTTTAATTGCAAAAATATCACACGATCAGCTGATTGTGTGAGAAGATTATGCGGGGTGGCTGACGTCATCGCGCTGCAGGAAACCTGGCTGTTACCTCATGATCTAGCCTACTTAGACACATTGCATGATGACTTCGCGTATACGGGAAATTCTGCTGTCGATACGTCTGCCGGAGTACTCATAGGCAGACCCTACGGAGGAGTTGCCCTACTGTGGAGGAAGTCTGCTTTCTCAAAGGTGTCGGTAGTGTCGTGTAATAGCGATCGTTTAGTTGCTATTAGAATTGATCACACGGATCGTTCTATGTTAATTTTCTCGGTTTATATGCCTACTGACTCGAGTGATAATTTAATAGAATTTACTACATGTTTGAGTGAGATTATTGCGATCACTGAAAATAGTGATGCGGAGGCGGTGTGCATTTTAGGAGACTTTAACGCTCACCCGGGTGAACGTTTTGCTAGTGAACTGATAACAGTGTGTTTAGAGCAATCGTGGTCGTGTGTGGACATGGAATTGTTACCGAATGATACTTATACATTTAAAAGCACAGCTAACGGTGCTCTGCGCTGGTTAGATCATTGTGTGGTGAGTAGTGCAGCGAGACAATTAGTAATGAAAGCAGCTGTTTTTTATGATGTTTACTCGTCAGACCACATTCCTTTGGTTATTGAGTGTAACATAAATTTAATAATACCTAAGTTAGTGAGCAAAACCCACACCTGTAACAAAGTCATCTGGGGTGAAAGAAATGCTAAACAAATTGATGAGTATACTAACTTTTGTCATTCAAAATTAAGATTAGTAGATTTTCCTACGGAATTTCGGTATTGTTCGCATGGAATGTGCTCTGATACTAGCCACCACAGTTTGTTAGATGAGATGTATGACACAGTTATAAGTATTCTGAAAGAAGGCGCTGATATTTCATATATAGGTTCTGATAACTTGCGTAGTAATAGAAAATATGTGACTGGTTGGAATGTGCATGTACGTGACGCTCACAGGGAGGCTCGCATGCATTATCAGACGTGGTTGCTGCATAACAAACCCGCATCGGGGTGCATTTACACGAATATGTGTGAATCCAGGAAGGTTTTTAAAGATAGGTTAAAATATTGCCAGGATAATGAGCAGCAAATAAAAATGGATATTATAGCTAAGAATCAGACTGACAAGCAATTTGGTGCATTTTGGAAAGCAACAAATAAATTGAATCCACGGTCGAGTTTTCCTGTGAGCGTGGCGGGCGTGCATGAGCCAACAGAAATAGCAAACTTATTTAAGCATCACTTTAAAGTTGAGTCGCCACTTGTTAGAACGACACGGGATGTCGATGCTGAGGCCATTTCTGGGGACATTGACGTTCGTTTTACTCCTAAGGAAGTTGCATCGGTGGTAAAATCAATGAAAAGAGGTAAGTCACCAGGTCATGATGGCCTCAGTATCGAACATCTGAAACACGCCGGGGTTCACTTGCCTCGTGTACTTGCCATGTTTTTTAATTTGTGTATCAGTCACTGTTATTTACCTAACAGCTTCATGTTTACAGTTGTAGTGCCTGTTATTAAAAATAAGACTGGGAATGCTTCTGATGCCTCAAATTACAGGCCTATATCCTTGGCAACTGTTTCAGCCAAGGTGCTGGACAGTCTGCTTGATGCACAATTGGCTAAGCATCTAATACTGCATGACGCTCAGTTTGGCTTTAGGCCGGGGCTGTCTACTGAAAGCGCTATATTGTGTCTTAAGCAGACTGTGCAGTACTACAAGGATAGAAAAACGCCTGTATTTGCCTGTTTTTTGGACCTATCGAAGGCATTCGATCTTGTCAGTTATGACGTGTTATGGAATAAGTTGTTATCTGAAACTGCTGTACCAGTTGAAGTTGTATCAATGTTCAAGTATTGGTATAACAATCAACGCAATTTTGTAAGGTGGAACGGTTCCTTGTCGAGTGTGTACCAGTTGGAATGCGGGGTGAGGCAGGGCGGATTAAGCTCGCCTCGCTTGTTCAACCTGTACATTAACCGGCTGATTGTTGAGCTCAGCAGCACCAAGGTCGGATGTCATATTGACGGAGTGTGTACCAATAATCTTAGTTACGCAGACGACATGGTGTTGCTGAGTCCATCAATCAGTGCTATGAGGAACTTAGTGTCTATATGTGAGTCATATGCGGTGACTCATGGGCTCAAATATAATGTTGGGAAGAGTGAACTAATGCTCTTTAAAGCCCGTGGTTTTTCTTACCCAGCATTTCCCAATGTATCACTGTGTGGCACTCCTCTATGTAGGGTGTCTAAATTTAAATATTTGGGTCACTGGGTCACCGATGATTTACCAGTTAAAATCACGCTTTTTAAAGCATACTGCCAATCTTTCTACACCTGCAGCCTGTGGGTCAGTTATTCGCAGCGGGCATACAGCGACCTGCGTGTCCAATATAATAATGCACTCAGGGTGCTGTTGGGGCTGCCATGGCGCTGCAGTGCGTCAGGGATGTTTGCTGAGGCGCGGGTGGATGGCTTTGCCGCTATCGTTAGGAAAAGATGCGCCTCCCTACTTGCTCGCGTTCGTGGCAGTACCAACACTATACTGGGTGTTTTTAATGATCGTTGGGAGTCCCCCATGCTGCAAAGGTGGGTGCGGCTTCATGTCGTAATTTAAATTTTGTTTTTCTGTACTAACATAGTTTTTTAAGTTTATTGTTACTAACAAAATATGGACCTAGTCTGAAATAAATGTTTATTATTATTATTTTGGAAAACATGTTCTGTTTCTTAGCTCTTTGGCTAGTTTAAGCTACGTTAACGGGCCTTAGCCAAGTCAACGTAGCGTGTGTGTGTGTGAGTTGTGTGATATTTAATTTTCGTCGATTTGCATGAACTTCCTTACTATTCTGCAGGTGTTTAAAATCGCGGCTTTTTGAAGTGTAATATAAATTGAGTCTTTGAGGTCTATTAATTTGAGGCTATGGTGGAGGTGGTTGGATATGACACCCGTGGTGGAGACTACTATGGGTACTACGTACACTTTTTCTTGCCTCCAGATTCTGGTCACCTCTTCTTTCAATTCTGCATATTTACTAATTTTATCACCTATTGTTTTTTGTAAATTATGTGTGTTAGGGACTGCTATATCTATGAGGTATGTGACTTTATTTACTTTATCTTGAAGGATTATATCTGGTCTATTGTAGTGAATGGTTCTGTCGGTTAATACGCCGCGATCGTAAAAGAGTTTGTGAGTGGTGTTTTCTACAACCGGTTGTGGTACATACTTGTAATAAGGAGTGTTTGAGTCTTGAATGAGCTTATGTTTGAGTGCTAAGTTTTGATGGATGACATTTGCCAACTGATTGTGCCTATGAGTATAATATGTTTGTGTGAGTGTTGTGCAAGCTCCTGTGATGTGTTGTATGGTCTCTGGTTGGCTGTGGCATTTGCGGCATTTATCGTTAGTCATCGTGGGGTCTTTTATGATGAATTTCCTGTAATTTTTAGTATTTATGATCTGATCTTGTATAGCAATAATAAAGCCCTCGGTTTCCGGGAACAAAGAACCAATTTTTAGCCATTTATTTGATGCTAGTGTGTCTATATGAGGTTGTTCAAGATCATGGGGATGCCGTCCGTGCAACACTTTCTTCTTCCAATCTTCTAACTTTTGTTTGTGTGGTTATTATTATTATAAGAGGAAGTCTGAAAGTGGCGCCGGTGACTGAAAAGTTGTGCTGAAATCGGTTGCTTGGTATGAGCATGAGATGCTGAGGCATGAAGAAAATGTCGTGAAGAAAGTTTTGAGTATGAATATGGATGGACATAAGAGTAGAGGAAAACCAAATTAACGATAGATGGCCTGTGTGAAGGATGTTGTGATGTTGCGCTGACTCCAAATAAATTGAAATAAATTGGGATAAGGGCAGGAGAATGATGATACTTATTATAATTTTAATTCATTGTCATATTTAATCATTTATTTTTATTTTGCTTTGTGCCTTTGACATTAATTGATTGGATCTGACATTTATTTATTTCTCATATTTTTACGTCATTTAAGTAACTTTATTTATTTAGTCAAAGTAGTTAATCTGCCTCTAAAATTGACAAAAGCGTTTGATTGTACTTATCTAATATGGATCAATGACCTGAAATAAATGAATTTTATTTATTATACATACGTTCGAAGATAAATATACGAAGAAGACCAATTCACTAAAAGAAGTCAGATAATGTCGCAATGCAGATAAGATAGCATCCATCTGTAAGTGAATGTGGGCTGAATAAATATACAGCCTAAAGTAATCCTCAGTTTAGGCGAGACCTAATTTGTTAAGCTAATAAAACTGCCTAAGTTCTCAACGAGACACTTTCACAGACTTTTAAAAACTGGAGGTCCCCAACATTTCCAAGTAGTGTCATTATTTCAAATGTGTCAATAATAAAGCGTTTTCGTGTCTGTATAAAAAAAGCGTCATTTTATTTTCTACCAGGACATTTACTTCATTAAATCCTCTCTGTATAGGGCTGTATATTTTTTTATTTCATGACTACACTCGGTCGTAAAAGTGAAATGAAGGCTTTTTGACCTTTCATTGCATTCCTGAATTCTGAACAGCGACGGGTTTCGATTTCAACTCTTTTACATTAAGACAGGGATTTTATTTGTTACCAAGAAACGAGTTTCTGTGTGCTTTTGTTACTGATTTGGAAACGGTATCATAATACACATGCTGTTTCTATGATGGTGATGGGGTTGACTTCCAGTTACTAGGTATTTGTTTTACTGAATATAAATTTTTGATATGGTGCGACCGTTACCTCACCTCCTTGCTCCGATTACTGGACAATACCGGAGGCCCTAGCACGATTGCGTGGTGTAAACGTAATGTAAATATAAGGTCCCATTAAAATAGATGGACAAACATTTATTCAGACCACCAAAATAAGGACAATGGTAAAAAAATACGAAAAACGCATTTATACTTACAAGAAAAAAAATTGCCAACAAAAATACACTAAAAATGTTGGTATCCCAATAATTTTAGGTCTAAATAACTTATATATACTTTAATCAGTGTTTTTTTTGCTTGGATATCTTTGGTTATACGTACTGAAGGCTGTGTTAAAATTTGTCCATCTATTTTAATGGGACCTTATATTATGTCGGTTGTCGGTTGTCGGTTGGTCTCATCACCGAGATTAAAGCTTCTGTATATTGCACAAACGTCCTGGCTGTCGGTCTGACAACGCGTTCAGGATCACTGAACAAAATGAAATCAATCCCAAACGATCGCTTTAGTCTGGACACGGCCTTATTTTAAAAACATTGATAGGTCAATGTTTTTAAGAAATCAATTAAAAGGATCGGAAGTAATAAAAATACATCAATCAAGGAATTAATGAACCGCAAATAGAATAAAAAAAATCGTTCTTTCAAAGTAAAATTAAACCAATTTTATTTTACGTTCTTAATACATATCTGCAATTATCACATCCAGGAATAAAATAAAAGTTAGTTTTCTTTTAAAAAATTTCTTATTGGAACATGTCATTCCACCGAGAAATCAAATTAACTTATAATCGGCTTTCTGCCAACGTAAAATAAAATTGGTTTAATTTTATTTTGAAAGAACGACTTTTTATTCTATTTGCGGTTCATTAAATCTTTGATTGATGTATTTTTATTACTTTTCATCAAACTGCAGCAGTAACTTTGTTTTTCATTAAAATAGAGCCTTCAAAATATTTTTATTAAGTTCGCACTTGGCCGGTTTTTATTACTTTGAATCCTATACAGCATGTTTTAGGTTCGTATGTTCTTACCGTTTTATAGATCTACATGTAAATCATAGTGGCCATAAAAACAGCGGTTGAAGGAACGCATCGAAAATATTTGATTCGTTACATTTTATTGGCAAAAATAAAAATCGAGTAAGTATGCTTGTAGTCGTAAAACGAGCAGTTTGTAAGTTAAACTCAGACATAACTTGAAAACGTTTTGTATCTACATGTATTTTGTGTATTTTATAAATCAAAACATGGATCGTGGTTTAATTGACGACATTAACTATCGATCTCCAAATCATCTTTGGAGAAAAACGTTGTCCTACAATACATATGGTCTTGGTCAAAATGGGTGTAAGTCCACAAGAATTGAAATATCAAATCAAGATCAAAAAAAAAAAAAAAAAAAAAAATTGAGAAATCAATCAATATCATCATCCTTTTCTCAAATCAAGTTTTCCAATTCATACTATTGCCACAATTTCATTTTAATTTCAATTTCATACTAAGACCAAAGTCGGGGAAACCAGAGCTGCAGCTATTTTAAAATTTTACAATTTCCTGTATTTTGTTGAAGATTCCACTACACCAGTCACGGAAAGTGTTACGGAACCCCCTTGTTAAACTAGGTTATCATTTCCTTTATTCATATTTCTTACTTACTAATTACATTTTTAAATATTTTTATCAACAAAAATTATATAAAAAACATAAAAAAATTATAGCCCACCGGTATCGGGAACACGGTCCAAGCTACCGGCAGTCAGGGCTCCAGAGAGAGGAACCTCCTAACAATACGAGCCGTGTCCAGGAGTACCGCTTTCTGAATAAAGCCCTTGATCCAGCTGCCTAACGAGAGCCTCCTCAGATATTGGTCGAGGCTCTTGGCAATTAAGCCAAGGGTTAATACGGCTATCGGCACAATGATCGCTGAGTCCACATCCCACAGGTTTATTATTAGTACGAGAATAGGTCAAATATTTGGCAAAATACAGAAAACGGCAACATATCTATTTCAAGTGGCTCTATTTCTGTTCTCTGGCGACTTAGGTACTATATAATAGGAATTTGTTGATATAAAATGAAGTGAAACCCTAATTTTAAGCTACTATTTTAGATATATTTTAATCATGTTGGTCTTACGCCTTGAGTTCATAGAAAAACCGGCCAAGTGCGAGTCGGACGCGCGCATGATGGGTTCCGTAGTAGGGAAAATTAAAGGGGAGCCCCCTTTAATTTTGAATTCATTTTTATTAGTTGTTGTTATAGCAGTAACAGAAATACACATTCTGTGAAAATTTCAACTGTCTGCCTAATGCAGATCATGAGATACAGCCGACTGACAGGCAGACGGACGGTTAGTGGAGGGGCTAAACCTCCGCTAGGTAAAGGTCCCGTTGGTTTCACTTCGGGTACGGAACCCTAAAAATACCCAAGGTCCAACCAGAGTACCGGTATCATAAATGCTTTTGGTATATTTCTATCTTTTTAGCAGATTAGTGTTATTAAAACTTAGATTTCAAACCTCATATTTTCAGTACTCACCGAAATTCTATTATACAGCAATTGCATCATTGGTTATTCTACTATTAAGCATATAGTATTATGTTATGGACACGATACCTACCTCCTACCTATACCTTATTCACGGTACACTCAAGACAACAATACGGGTAGTTTTATATTAGATAGATACCTGGAAAATTCCTCCAGTGTTTATGTTTACTGCGCCAGACAAAGTAAGCATGAATTTTTAACTACAGTTTACTGTCGGCTTTGTCTAGCATCGGTTTTCAGAACGTTGCTGTAAACTTCTCAGGCAGACAGTCGTGTAGTAAAGGGAGGGAAACCTTTGACGAACTAAAAATGTTTTTATCTTACTTCTTAATTTAATTTTAAATCTTACTATTATTATAAATGCGAAAGATTGTAAGGGAGGATGGGTGGATGTGAGTTACTCTTTGGTGGGACAATTACCGAGTTCCACGTGGGTGAAACCACAGGCATTTTTTATTTTTTATCGGGTCTGAATCCTCAAATGAAGGGATCATTTATATATAATTAGAGGGTTCAAGGTTGCGGTCAACCCTGAAATTACATCTTAACTTTTGTCACCAGAGAAACAAGCAAACTTTGATGGAGATCAAATATTGACACTGGCCTTTTTTTTTCGGATGGGATATCATCAAATGATCCCGCTCTGGATGGAGTGGAAGGGAGTGTCAGACTCGTACTGACTAAAACCCATGCATGTTCCTTCTTTGCCCTTTGTGTTCCAGCGCCATTGTATCTCTTTCGAACAGTCCCGTAGCCCCGGAAGGCATCGGCCCTTGCGGACCCGTTCCTGGTTGTTGGCATCTCTTTGAGGTGCGCGTGGAACACGAACGCACCGTCGACACGGCCTCAGACGACCGGACGGCGAGCTAGCCCATTACTCACCGTCCACAGGACCGCGGCCCTTTTTAACCCTGCATGTAACAATCAGATATTTTCGACCTTAGTGACCGCAGGCATAAGCTAGTAAATTATAAATAGGAGTTTTCTCTGGCGATTGTCTACGATACGCCCCCTCCTCGTAAGAGATCCACGGTTTTCAGGAGCTCAGATAAGCAGTCGTTCCATGTAAAATACTGGTATTCAGCTGCGTCCGGTAAGACTGAAAGCCGACCCCAACATAGTTGGGAAAAGGCTAGGCAGATAAAGATATAGGCTTGCATTTGGCCGCAACTCACCTGATGTGAAGCAATGATGCGGTATAGGGTGAATCACGCTTGCCTAGAAGAAACCGATTCACTCGAATTTTGAATAGATCCAGATTATAATGATCAGGGAACAGAGAAGCCGGCACTGAATTCTAAAGACTGGCGGTTTGCACAATAAATATGGAAGCATAGCGCTTTGTTCGGGTCCGTGGAACTTCAACAATTTCGCCGTATCTCTGCTCGTCCGATGATAGAATAGGGATGAGGGAATCAGATTGATCTTCAATCAAGAATAAAGTGTAGGCTAGTAAAAAAAAGGCAATATTACAACTAAAAAAGGAAAAACAAAAAACTTTTTGCAAGCTTCAGAAGTCGGTGACTTTTGTTCGTTGATTCAGTTTTTTTGTCACCGACTTTTGAAGCTAAAGTTATTTTTCGCTTTATTTGTATTTTTGAAGTCGGTTTTATTTTTCGCAAAAAAGTTTGTTGTTTTTCCTTTTTTACCTATACAAATATTAGCTATGCATTTATTTTACACTGTTAACATGACATGGTACTTACCTAACTGTCGCAATGTGAGTGTACTGTAAACATCTGCGTACCCCCTCAGAACATACAGGCGTGATGTTATGTTATCGTGTTGTGTACACAATAAACATCCAAGCGAATGCAGCTATCATGGCTGATTTGCTGCCTATTATTATATATATAGTTCCGTTCCATATCAGATTCTCCGAAGTCCATGATCAGATCATGACAATAATTCTATGGGACTAACTTGGGAGTGTACTCTTTCAAACAAAAAACAATTTTCAAAATCGATCTGCAATTGACCGAGAAATCGGTGAAAATACATTAAAAAAAACATACAGCCGAACATAGGACCTCCTCCTTTTTGAAGTCGGTTAAAAATGAATAATTAGGTATTCAAAATCAATGCAGACCTACTTCTCACTCCAGGCCTCTCTAATAAAAGATTGTTGACGTTCGAGAGCTCATAAAGTACATTTGTATGGCTTCGAACGTTGCTTGTGTAGTATCAAGGAGAATTTTGATTGCCAGAGCTTTAATTTCGTCTTGTGTTGCCTATTAAAAGTTATACTGTTGGTTTAAGAACGTTAATAGGTATCGTTTGCGTGTTCTCAAAATATCCAGTTTGTAACAAAAGTTGAGTATGCGGTTTTAGCCATTATGTAACTTGGGTTACAGGTCATAATCACTCACAGCTAGATTGACCGACTTACGACTACCAACCAGAATTTTTTAACGCATTTTTTTATTTGCGCCAATACTTTCCATTCTTTAGAAAAAGGGGGCACATCGTGTTTATAGTGCCATTAAAACTGCACAAATCAAACCGTGGTATTCAGTAGTTTACATTTAATGAGACAGCTAAGTCCAGTTGCAGTAAGCACGTGTGCTTTTATTTCTTAATAACACACGTTTCTTTGGACTGGAATGTATGGTCCACTTTTTCTTAGCGTGTTATTATACTTTTTCATGTTGACATTATATTCTATTGTATTCCCTAACTAAGAGAGAAACAAAAGAGAAGGGAAGAAGGGTCTCTTGTAGCAGAGCTAATAGGTTGATAACACAATTTACTAACTATATCACAGGCTCACCAACACCACGAAACCCCAGTCCAGGATACACTTCACTTTCCAACTTCCCGCCATTCGTGGTGACTGACAGTTGTCATTAGTGGCAGCTACCTGACTACTTGTGGCTCTGAGATAGTGTTTCCATATCTATTAAATGGATACACTACAGGTCTGAAGGGAAAACCGGGGCGGGGGAGGGGGTTACCCGTGGAAGTAGAATAAGAAGTGTTTACTCAGGAAGATAGGATATCTAGAGGAACGCATATGCCTCTTCATTGATCGTTGAAAAAACAAAGACCCCGCTATCGAATCACGAATGTTTGATTGGAAGGTTGGGGAATCACTATCATCAATCTCCTGCTTGTATCCCAATTTATTAGGGGTCGGCACAGCATATCTTCCTCTTCCATACTTCTCTATTACTCGTCATCTCAGCAGTCACCTGCTTTCTAGCCATATCATTCTCCACACAGTCCATCCATCGCTTCCCTTTTTGGTGACTCACTAACATCTCTGATAAAATTTGACATTTAATTTTGACGGCGCGGTTGGCGCAATGGCTGAGCGATTGACTGCTGCGCTGCGTATCGCGGGTTCGATTCCCGCAAGGAACAAATATTTGTATGGCCTACAGGTAGTTGTTCCGGGTCTGGTTGTTTGTGTATGTGAGTTTAAATGTTTGTAAACGCACCCACGATACAGGATAAATTCTTAGTGTGGGGCAACATTTTTTCATTTCCAAGAGGCAGTAAGAACAGCATGGCTGTAACGAAATTCTTGATATCAAAATACCTTGGTAAATACCAGTATTAAGATAAGTGGAATAAAAACCCCTCAGTAAATATACAACGGTAAATAAAATATAATGCGTTTCCTGGTAATTATGCGGAACGTTCTCGGAAGGGAATACCAATTTGCCGCTACATGTATCTTATTTTATCAGATTTAATAGTAGCAGGCACTTATATATTCTGTTATTTACTCCAGATACAATTTCGCATGAAATTACTGGTCTCAGTAAAAACCAAGAGAGAAATAACCTGACACGGTTTGAAGCTTCCACGGTTTAAAACTTCCGTGTTTATTCACAACGTGTTTATTCGTTTAATTCCGTGATTAAAAAAAAAACCAAACGGTATCTCTTTCGAACAGTCCCGCAGCCCCGGCAGGCATCGGCCCCTGCGGACCCCTTCATGGTTGCTGACATCTCTTTGAAATTGATAAAGGCATCAAATTATTAAGTTTGGTTTTTCCCAAGGTATTTCCTTACCTGTTAGTCACTGACTTCTTAAGAAACTTTCCACAATTTCAAAAAGGTCAAATAAGATAAGTCTCTATGACCTTTACACGGATAATTATTTTCTTTTCTTTGAAGATAGACTTACATTTTATATTCAAGATGAAGACAAATCTCTATAAAAATAGAAGCATGTAATTATGTAAGTATGTCGAAATATTTCATCCCACCCAAAAAAATCAGCGTATTCCCACAAATCCTCAGCTTGTTAGAAAAACATTTTGTCCAACAACCAAAACGACATCAAAAGGGAATTACCACAATACTTTCTCCCATATTTCTTCATGTACTCTACTTTATTGACTTCTAACAATTCCATTGAGCGATCAATTTTAATAACGCAGGAATACTGGGTGGGCCGCCATCATGAAATCGCCGCACGTACGTAAGTGTAAACGAATAAATTGTATGTTCCTATTTCGCAAGTCACCGAATCCGTTTACTGATTCTACTAGAACTGAACTAAACACGATTTTCTTGGTAAATCTTCCACCGCTGCGGGTTTTGTTCGTACCAAGTTTCGATAGAACAGTACTAAGCACGCAAAGGAATTTAAAAATAGGTTCATTGTTTTGTATCGTTTTGTGTCATGGTAGGTCAGTTTCTTTGAGGTACCAAAATAAAGTCCAGCTAAATATAGAAGTGCGAAGAAACGTGATTTTGGACTCGGGTTTACTTGCTATTGGAATTTTCTAATACAAAGCTTTGACAAGTAAAACCAAACAGGAGACTTTTTAAAGGTTGCAAATCTAGCTATCTTTATAAACGATTTCATATTTGAAAGACTGTGCTTACAAACTCTATGGTTAACCCATAATTTACGATAAATGACTCCATTATTTTTATCTGTGAGAAAACTTATTTTTAAATTGGTTTTATAGCTCGTTGCGTTAAAGTACAAGACATTTACGAACACCAAAAGGTCTCTAAGGACAAACGGAGCTCGTTCTGTACATCTATAATGAAAATTGTTATTACGTTTACTTAATGGTGTACTGTACAATCATCTGAACGTAATATTTGATCGATTTTTAGATTGGAGCCGAGATACAAGAACTTATTTGACAGCCCTAGGAGATGTGAGAGCTGTTTTATTTTGAGCCTTATTCTTTTAGGGTAAGGTCTTTTTGAGACGTAGGGTTGTCAGTTTGAGAGTTGGGAGGGTAAATTAAGTTTGTAAGGCAAAGAGTCAAGGCTAACATTTATTTGCAAATAATTTCCGACCGCGGGAGGCGTCGGTCGTCATTAAAATTTGGCATCGTGCCGAAGTCAGTTCAGAGTTGTTCATTTTCTCGTGTCAATAGTTCATGCCTCATAGCTTCTGCGTTATTACGTGAGTTTGTTCGTGCAAAATGTTTTTGTAAGAGCTATTGTGTTCAGCACTTGTTACTTTTATGCTTATAAAGCGGTAAATTGTTGTTGTTGTTGTTTGATTTTAAATTAAAAATGTTGATAATGAATATTTTTTTTTTGCGATTGGATATCATCAAATAACCCTCCCGGGTGGGAGGGAGTGTCAGACTTTTACTGACTAAAACCCATCCATGTTCCTTCTTTTCCCTTTGTGTTCCAGAGCCGCGGTATCTCTTTCGAACAGTCCCGCAGCCCCGGCAGGCATCAAAATAATACTTTGCAAATAAAACGAATGGCTTGGCGTGCAGGATAAGTCTTCCTTGTGAAGAAACAATATTTGTATTCACCACCATCCCATTCGTATACCTATTCCAATAAATTCTAAATGTTCGTAATAGCAGACACGGCGATGGGCACCTCCATTTGTCATGGACAACTACCAGGGAAGCATAAATCTATCGAGTGTCTCGAATTCGGGCGATGTTCGGCATTTGGGATCTACTACGAACGTATTCTGATATCCTGGTACTCGTAATACCTTCCTCAAAGTTACCGAAGGTGTCTTCTTTTTAATTTTTACTATGGAGGTATAGGAAAATGGCTATAAATCTTGCACAGGATTCACACCAGCGGTTTATTTGGGACAAACTAGATTTTCTGCGACGTCGCAACGTAATTTATCAATATGCGCACGAGGTGCGAAAAAGATTTTTTTGTCATTTATCAACTAGCGACTGGCCCATTTTTTATGTGTAACCCGATTTTTCAACGGTTACGAAACCGATACAAGGAAGGATGCAATAAATAAATGGTTTGAATTTGGTGGCATCAATTTTTACAATAACGATGCCTTAAAATTATGAAAGGTTTTTTTGAATGATAGAATTTGTGGACTTAATTTGTATATTATAAAAAATAATGTTTTGAAAACAAATAAATCCAGTACTAAAAAATAATTGTTGTTTTCATTAGCGTGCCTTTTGCCTTTTTATTGGTTTCAACTGACTTAATAATAAAGACGGTAAATTAATCCACTAATGCTTGCATTATCCATTATCTATACATTTATAATAGTTTAGTATATAAATTGAAAGCCGCATTTTCGTCACGAAACCTGATTTATGGCGACACGGACCGACCGTTCTTTTCCTTATAATTAAGAGAAAACCGACACTTGCCACTACTACGGACCTTTCTTATATTCTTTTGATTAAATTCTCTGCGAGTTTTAGGATTCGTTTGTTTTTAATTTGAAGAATCATGTTACCCTTTTCTTTTGAATTTTTAGGGTTCCGTACCTCAAAAGTTTTGTAACATAAAAGAGAAAAAACGTTGGCGAGATGAACAAGATGCGTACCGTGAAGGGGTTCGAGGTGGTGCAAGAAAATGGTTCGTGAAAGAAATTAGGGGAGGCCTATGCCCAGCAGTGGCAGTGGTATAGGCTAAACAAAACAAAAAGAGGAAAAGGTGCTCTGAAAAAAAATGGCCTGATTCAGTATCCAACTCGGGCGCAAGTCAAATCTACCTACTAAAACCGCTAAAAAGTGAAACAGAATGTTTGAAATATTATCTACCAGAGCGGCATAGACAAAATGACATTCAGTTAGCGGTGGCGATGTTGGATCAGTCACCAATGTATAGGATTGACACAATACATCAGCTAGCGAAAAGCTCATGTTAGTCCCGATGAAAAGCTTTGCAGAAACACGATAAAGCGATTGCCAAGGTCTACGATATCAGATAAATTACGATGTGTGGTAAAAAAGGCCATGCCTCGTTAGAAATATTTAAAGAGTTTTTAAGCGGAAAATTCCCAATCTTGACATAGAACAGCATTCCTGATGCAAAGGATTCGAGGGAGCACCAACAGCATTTTAAAAGTGATAGAGGATAAGCCTGATTACCCGTTCCTGGGGCACTGAACCTGTATACCCAGCTGCAGGTCTGGTTTAGCGGGAAGCGAGCTTAGTTATAGTTATAGGTTTTTGAATTAGTTTTATTTTATTTTAATGAGAAATTTAATTTAATTGTATTTTTATTTTGATTGTAATGAGAAATGATACGAACATAGTTTATAAGTGTTACTAACAACAATATGAATCATTTGTGTTCGATATAAATAAATAATAATAATAGAGGATCCCTGTTTTTTTTTTTAATTCTACGTCTACGTTGTATTTCTTCAATTGACATAACATCATGTTTGTAATCTCCGAAGGATTAGGCAGAAGTGGACTTAATAGTAACCCATACTTCGCCAGTTATGCTTAATTCCCCAATAGGAGGCGAGTCTAATGCCATCAACCGGGTACAATCTAGACTCCGTGGTTGCTACTGAGAAATTCCTGATTTTAACACTTTGCCCCAATTTCCAATATGTTTTTTCACTTCGTGTACAAAAATGGTACATAAGAGGGCTCAATTCCACAATGCATTCTCTTTGGGTTAAAAGGACAGCTTTGTGATAGGGTTTAATAGTACTTCCGAACTTTTCCCTTCTACTATAATACCAAAATTACATGGATTACTTTGAAAGGACTCATTTAAATAATAAAGTGACCTTTTGACAAACTTCCTGTGACATTGGTGATTTATGTCCTAGCTACCACTTTAGTATCATTGTCATCATTTTAATCTTAACAACTTACATTATAATCTTCAGATTTTCATAAACGTTTTCGTCTTTCCGTGAGTTGTTTGAAATGAAATCCCAGTTTCAATTCATTAAACACACAGTTCATTAAATTGGGTTTCTGAATATTTTTTAGAAAATTACTATTATGAGAGACTGAAATAACATGGAAACACAAAACTGCTGTTGCGTGTTTTCTAACTTAGATATTTTGTGATTTTTGCACTCTCTCCGATCGTGTATGTCCCATTTGGCAGTCTAATGAAGGAAGATAGAGTGCACTTATGTTTGTGCACACACTAGTGCACTAAAACATTTTCTACTTCGATGACCTGACTCCGCTGAAATTGGTCGCCATGACCGAAAACTGCCAGGACATGTTTATGAAACTTTGGCAAAGTACAACAAAATTCTGTCGTAAAAGTTTAAGTCTGTAAGCTCGCTTCTTATTCCGTTCTAAATCGAGATTAAACTTAACCTCGATCAACTTCGTAGTAGCGGTCGTAGACAACAACATTTTTAAGTAATTACTGGCGAAACCAACACGCCTTAATGTAAAAGCAAATAAAATAAACCAGAAACAGCCATCGAGCTTTCGTTTCGTGTTATTTTCGTGTAAACTGACATTATTAAGACAGAAAGCAACTACGACAGAATATTGTATACAGTTATTTTGGCTTTACTGGTTACCCAATTATACTCTACTATATATTCCTCGCAATACACCTGCGGGAGTTAAAAATAAAGGCTTTTTTAGGCTCCAAATAAGTTTTTCCCAAAAAAAGTGAAATATGAAATTGCCGGCTGTCCTCCCAGGGTTTAAAAAAGGTCAGTATGGAGCCTTTCCTGAAATGAGAATATACAAAATTGGCTAAATGTTGCGCCGTTCACGTGGTTCTGGTAAACTAGCACCGCATACGGACTGCTCATCATGGAGTAGAAGCTCTTTGTACGAATCAACAAGCATATTTCCCCTGGCGATGTCGCATGCATGGCTGGCGGCACATTTCGTTAGCGTCTGTCAAAATTGTATACGCTAATGTCGTCGCTACGGTATAGGAATAGTGTCGGTAATTGCATTCACGATTTTGGTTATACAGGGCCGCAAGTGGGTGAGATTAAGAATGATTTTGGATATTCAGATCAGCAGAAAGTAATTCTTAATACGCGCTTAATAAGCGCATTATTGGTATTTATACAAATGGAAGTTTAGGTAGGAGCTCGTGGCTAAATAATAACAGCCGCACGGGTCGATCTTCAAGGTTAAGCCGCGCTTGCTAAGGTTGGTCTGTGGATGGGTGGCCATGATCATCATTACATACCGAGTTTCCTCAGTGCCTCAGAAAGCACGTTAAGCCGTTGGTCCCGGCTGTCATTTGCAGAACTTTGACAGTTGTTACTCCGTAACGACTCGTCTGTGATCCGAAAGTCTGACAACCAGTTTTACCAAGGGGTACCGTATAATTTACCCCTAACTGGGCTGTCGAGGACATAAAGGTAGTAGCTCAATGTAAAATACTTGTCTTCCAGTCGACGTAATGTAGGCTTCCAATCTTAACGGTTGCAGCTGCCTCCGGTAAGACTGGAAGCCGACCCCTTTAAAGTTAGGAAAAGGCCGAGCAGATGATGATACAAATGAAAGTTTAACATCTCCAAGATTTAACCCAAATTCCAACCCAATTTGTGTTTGAATAATAACGTCGCCAGCATACTACGTTGAGAGAAGTTCGGAATTCAGTACTGTTTGTCACAACGCAAGGATTTATTGTTTCCTTGAACCTTGAGGTGGACGAATTTGTTCCACTGCCAGACGCTGCACGTTTCGCATGTCCGTTGTTTGTGTTTCTTAATAATGTTGTTAAGTTAACTTTCTTAATTACAAATTGAATGTTTTACTGTCATCTATCCTTTGTTTTATGTTGTTATTATAATTTTACAATACTATTCCTCGAAAACTGGTTCTTATCGAAGGTTAAAAATGCAGTGTTTTTCACACTCGTGGTTTTGTTTTAATTTATTTCTACTAGTGTATTATTTCCACAGATAACTTTAAACTATAGTCAGCGATGATTGCTTTTTTTTTAATCACAGCAAACAGGAGCCTGCCTTTATAGGCCCAAATATTTCATGTGTTTATAAATATAATATCATAAATAAACTTTATGTTTTATAATCGTTCATTTTGATACTAGTGGGTAAACTTTGTCATTGCAGCCGTGGCGGAATTAAAAGGTGCTATGGAGCCGAGAACAGCAATGACAAATACTCACGTGAATCAAACGACGTTTTTCAATACTACACTTTCAAAGAAATAAAATAACACAACAAAAAGTATTATAGTCATTAATCATTAAGAAACTGTGATTTAATTTGCATTTTCCCCACACCTTGCCTCATTCATAACCTTATAAATTGTATCCTTTCAGAGCTCATAAATGTGTAGTTTACTTTATTACTCGAAAGTTAAATATCATCTGCTACATAAAACGAGAAGTTTTATTAGTTTATGTGACAGCTAGATAGTTTCAACATAATATGTACTGTGAATAAAATTGTGCTCAAAAGTAGCAAACATTCAGCTCCTTAATTTGAATCATATTCCACCGGAATTTTTTTCAAGAAAATGTTATTTTTTTATCGTTTTTTTCAGTTACTATTCCTTTATTTCAATTTAAAATTACATTCTCTGTACGCAACACTCCATTTATGCAAATAATACGGCTAAATCAAAACATCAACAATGGATGTTGAAATACGCTAACAAACGACACGTAAAATCAGCTGCTTACTTCCAGCCTAGCTACTGAGTTCATCGAACTCGTCGTCGCGCTTGCCGTTCGCTACGTGCGAAACAAATGAAATTTATTGGATTCCCATATCATTCCTGAAATAATTTCTTGTACCGGTCATCTTAAAATGATATACTGAATTCATCCCATCAGTCTACGGAAGGCTGTCCCTTACACCCTAAATTATGTCCACATAAAAATAAATTCCATTTGATTAATGAAGTGAAGAACAGTTTCGAAAACATCCCAAATGCACTGCATGTATTGAAAACCACAACTACGTTTGTCTTGCTGTTTTCACAATAAAATTCTATTCCGCAAGAGAAAAAAGAAACAAGAAACAAACCACGATCTCTCCCTTGGTAGTTGTCGTCTTGTAAATAAAAGACAATTCCTTTGTTTAACCACGTCATCTGTACCCGTTGTGCTACTGTTTTATTATAATCATTTTAATTGTTTTTTCTAATAACATAACATCACGCCTGAAATACACGAAGGGTTAGGCAGAGGTTTACCAATCAATAAATCGCCAGTTATGATTAGGTCTCGTGTAATAGGAGGCAAGCCTATTGTTAACTTGTCACAAAAACCCACTTTTACCTACTGCTGAAAAAATCTAATATCATTTTACAAGACCGAGAATAGAAACCAATACCTAATGGTCTAGAAGTAGCATTGGCACTTACTACTACTAAAGTCTGTTTTTTAATCTCGGAGACTAAATTGACAAGTACAAATGGCAAACTGACGTAGATTTCAATAGCATTTAAGTCAGTTTTGACATTTTCACTTGTCAATTTAGTCTCCGAGATTAAAAAACAGACTTTAGACCATTGAAACGATTACGGATTACGGATTTTATTATTTACATTTAATGTATTAATATAACTAATCTGCAAATATTAACTGGTGAGGCATACAAGCATTGTGTTTATAAATTAAACGAAAAATTTAGACCGGTTCAATAACCTACACTTTCAATCGTGAAAAATGTCGACATCGATAACCAGAACCTCGATAAAATCGTCATATCAACCTGCAATTTATCTTACTGAACACGGGACTCCCCATAGACATCGATCAATCTTACACTTCTTTCCCGTTGCCTCCCAACTGACATCTTAAAACGCTCCATTTTTATCGTTCATGAATCTAGCGGCATAAAGTGTAGCTACTCATCTTCATGATTTAATTCCTTATTCTCCTCTTACAACACCCAAGGGATCCTATCGCGATGTTTATTCCTAACCAAGACTGTGCAGTACAGAAAAAAAGTACAAGGAAATACAATTGTTCCCTTGATAGTGTTCCTGTCTCTGGTTAAAATACGGCCCTGCTCCCCAACATCTGTATACGAGAAGCAAATGTACTGGCATTGTTTATTTTGTCGACGTTGCACCGCTCTACCCCAGATCCGGTGACAAAATTACGGAAATAATTAAAATTGAGACCGCGAAAAAATGTGTTGCTTAGTTCAGTGTAAGCCGTATTATTTTTCGCTAAACAATTGTTTTATTACTCGTAGTTCCGGCATTTGCGTTTGGTAAAGTTATTTTTAGTTGTGTAGTTCGACTTGTTTTTGCATCCATTTGGGTGGTCTCATGGGATTTTGAAAGGAAATGTTTTAACTTGACACCAGTAAACAGTGTTTATTTAAATTACAATCAAGGTAGGACGTATAAAATAGTAAAACGTTGTAATAATGTCATTTTGTTTTCGAAGTACATTTGGTTAGGGTAAAATAAAGCCAGTTTGTTTGAATAATATTTGTTTTAATAAATAAATTGCAATAACATACATTACATGGCATATAAATATAAAAAAGATAAAATTAATAACAAAGATATTCTTTTCAGAAATCATAAATCGTAGTTTAATTTAGTGATACAATATGTTTTAAAATGGAGAAACCGAAGGAGCTGCCCTTTTATAATCTTGCTTAATTAAATCAGCTGCTCTCTCAGCAATCATAAATGTGGGAGCATTGGTATTACCTCTGGTGATGGTGGGCATTACACTAGCGTCTACCACTCGAAGTCCTCGTATGCCGTGAGCCCTCAAACGACTGTCGACGACAGAAATACTTATATCGCGACCCATCCTAGCAGTAGACACTGGATGGTAAATAGTTGTTGCCATATTCACTGCATAACATTTCCAGTAGTCAATACTATCAAATTCATACTCATCACAGGCTGTCAACTCGATCCTGCCCATTTCTGCACCAATACACTTAAAGTATGACGTGTTGACGATTTCCAACATTTTGTTTACCCCAAGAACTTGTAATTCTAAATCTCTCGAGTCACTATAGTTATCATAGTATATGACAGGGTCTTCATAAGGATCATTTGAATTCAACGTTATGTTTCCTCTAGAATAAGGAAACAGTAAAATTTGTTGAAACTGGAATACAGCTTTGTTCACACTTTGCTTCAATATTGAATCTTCTACGGATTTAACATAATTTGAAGCATATGATTTTATACCTTCTTCGTTTTTCTTATAGAGTGAAAAGACAGTCTGAAAATCTGGATACGAAGCATAAGGGTCTACGGAATAAAATGCAGACACATCTTGGTATCCGTAAGACGCTAAGTATCCTTGCCGATCATACAAATATCTTAGTGCTTCAAAGTTTCTTGTTGCTTCTTCATCAACCTCTGGCTCATCAGCAAATAATAAAATGGGAACAACAGTATGATCGTGTAAATTTTGTCCAACCATGGGTGAATCGATTACTGTCTTTATATTCTTCGATGTGAGATGTTCTGTAGGTCCTATACCAGATAACATGAGAAGCTGAGGAGTGTCTATAGAACCTGCGCTGAGAATGACTTCAAGTTTTGCTTTTATTTTTAACCTGCAGCCATTGTGATCTACTTCCACACCGCGTGCGTTGATCCCATCGAGAACAACTTTAGTTACAAACGCATTCTTGACTATCTTCAAATTTTTCCTGTTTCTTGCTATAGGGTTAAGATATGCTGTGGCCGAGCTCACTCTTTTGCCTTCACTAACTGTCGACATAAATCTACTAGAACCTAAATTATTAACTGTATTTAAATCGTCAACATTTGCTATCCCAATTTCGTTTAAAGCACAAAGTATATTTTCTACTATATTAATGTCTGTATAATTATAAGTATTGAGAAAAATAGGCCCCTTATGCCCATAATGATTGTAAACTGCCGGAATCTTTGAACGAATGGGATCTCGTAAACTTTCAGCTTTTTTGAAATATTGCTTAACTATATCTGGATGCCATTCAACATTTCCTTCGTTGTACCAAGACAAGTAATCAATGGGGTGCCCTTGCACATATGCCATTACGTTTATGCTACTGCAGCCTCCAAGCATTTTACCTCTTGGCCATTTGACTTTTCCATCCTTGTGGGCCTGATTGGAAATTCCATTGTTCACCGTTTTATATTTCCAGTCAAACTTTGACTCTAATAGACTGCTACCCAGTCTTGGTATCTGTGGAAGACAAAGAATAATATTATAAAAATATGTTAACTCATGAAAAAATGCCGAAACTAGCTTCCGAAATGGAAAAAGTAGTAATTATATTATATAAATGTGAACATTTTTTTTTATATCAGTTATCTAGGCAACGACTATCTGTCTATGGTAAGTATGTACGTAAATATCAACTTACTTCACTTTCAACAGGAGGGTTTCCACCTGCTTCAAGTAGAAGTACATTCCAGTCTTCAATTTCACTCAGTCTGTTGGCCAGTACACTACCAGCTGTCCCAGCTCCCGCGATTATAAAGTCGAATTCTTCAGAATCTGCGATACCAAATAAAAATTGAAGAATTAATATTATGATTTAAGGAGTCTGCCCACTACCCCTTATCGTACCATGACCGTGCTAAGAACGTGTCTGGCAAAACCAATATAACGTTTTTAATGGGCATAGGCCCATTAGCCCGTACCATCACCGACCAACACCGTCACGTGCCGGAAAAATATTCTAGCCGGCAATTGCTGACGCTCCATTTCCACTTTAAAAAAAAAGATTTGGGTTCCGTGCAAAAAAAAATAAAACCTTTGAAATTGTTAACGAATTCCGATTCAAATACGGAAGTAAGATTGTTTTCACACGGACGAAGGTTACGACCAACAGCTAGTAGGCTATATAAAAGCTTGTATGTTGGTTTTTGGGTTTAATAGGCTGTATAATTGCACTCGAAAGTTTGAACAAAGAGGATTGCCTTCGAATCGATTAACAGCCTCACAATATAGTTCAAGTTCTCGTTCAATAATATTTGTGGCTTTACCGAAAATAGTAAAGGTTAAACCTCATCTAAGTTTTAGGGATCCCAGGTCAAATGGGAAAAAAACAGAACTTTTATTATTTCAGTAACTGGAGTCACTTGCCTTATCTTTGGAATAGCTTGGGGACGTTGAAAACGTTTACATCTTTACACCAAGGAGTAATCAGATTTGTTGTGTGTGTGATACCTTATATCTTGTAAACGTGACTTTTTAGAAGATTTAATCTCTGAAAAAAACTTGTTTGGTTTGATACAAGCTATTGTTTAATACAGGTTTTATGCGTTACTAGGTCGTTAGGCAGGCTAGCCTCAAAAATATTCTAAGATCTAATGCCTTGATCAAACTTATCTATTGTATTTATATTTCTCACAAACATTTAAAATTGGGACAAGGATCTTACGTTAAATTATTAACATTACATGTTCTTTGAGTTATTTATGATTGTAACATTAGGTATTAGTAAAAACATGTTCCCCCATACATCGATATAGGATCACGGTCAATTCTCCAACTGCAAATATATGTTTGTAATTCCAAAAAAAAACGTTTAGAACTACAAATTCACTAGGGAGTTATCAAAATTTAAATATATGACCGATGCTTGCTGATAGGCTTTAGATAAGCAAGTCCCACTAAAACCGTGTTCACTGATGATTATTTTTGCACCCACATGAGGTACCTTTAAAATTGATAATGATGAGCCTGTTATTCTCATATACGAGTACATAGGTAGCAGTAGCGAAGGGTCAATTTTTAGAAAAAGTAAGCCGGAGTAAATATCTTTAATGTGATTATATTATTTGTCTACAGAATACTGACTAGGCCATTTTTCAAAGGAAATCCGGGAGGAATCGAGTTGTATGAAACCTTCGCCACTGATAGGTAGTTTATTTACGTAGAGTTATGAGGAATAGAGTGTAAGTCTTCCCCATAGGAGAGGGAGGGTTCTGCGCCAAGACGGGTATTAGACACCTAGGTACCAAACGAGCTACTGCCCTACGGTTATCGACGGGTTTCTGTTAAACTACGCGGATTATTTGCTTGAACGAAGTCAAAGCATGAAGTTGTTTTAGTTCGTGTGTGACGCCACAGATTCAGATGAAATCTAATAAAAGGCGGACTCATGGAGCATATGGAAGAAGAAGAAATGCTGGTCCGTCCCCAAATAAGTTGTGATAAGGGCATTTGACAGGAAGGGACATTAAATAACTAAAATATTGTACGTACCCTGTAATTCAGCTTCGGGTGGCCAATCCTTGGTCTGCACGAGGCATTGTGCTGCCATGAAAAAGTTGATAGCAGACATGAAAGTGTTGGGGGCTGCACCCGTTGTTGGGGAAATGCAACACTCGTTGCTGTGGGTAAAAGAAAAATAATATGAGTTATATCTTTAGATAGTTATTATTGTTCTATTGAATACACTTTGTAAGAAGTTCGTTACGTTTAACCATCAAAAATATATTTAGGTAGAGATTACTTTCCTATTCAAAATTGTTAATAATTTAATGCAGAAAACAAATAAAATGTCACAAACCTGTTCATTTTCAGAGATAATCCTTGTTTTTACCGCATGAAATATACTAGGAGTACTTGTGAATAAAAGCATGCAACACTTTAGATTTTTGCCGGATTATAAATTGCACCACACTAATTTAACTAGAACTTTAAACACTAGGAAAAATAAATACAACTATTTGAAGAAAAAAAAAAACACGTTGTTTACTATAACCTGTTGTAGTAAGAATGACTGTTTAAGTACAAACAACAAGACGCTATATACAATGTCATGTGAGTCGAACTAAATAGCCTGAATAAGAGTATTCAATTTAAAATACGACTTTAAACCTTATTACCAACATCATGCTTGATTGGTAATCTAAGCCTGACCGACATGGTGCTTTCAACAATAAGATTATTTGTATCTGATTGTTTTTTTGCGACATAAATGTAACAACCAAATCTGAAATCATCTGGCCAGTTAACCTTTTTTTTCGGATGGGAAATCATCAAATGACCTCTCTCTCGCTCTAGGCGGAGTGGAAGGGAGTGTCAGACTCTTACTGACTACAACCCATCCGTGTTCTTTCTCTGCCCTTTGTGTTCCAGGGCCGCGGTATCTCTTTCGAACAGTCCCGCAGCCCCGGCAGGCATCGGGGCTTGCAGACCCCTTCCTGTTTGCTGACATCTCTTTGAGGCGCGCGTGGAACACGAACGCGCCGTGTCTAGTTAATCTTTTCGTAACTTTGCTGAGATTGGCTTCCTTTACATGGAGCAATTGCCTTTCTGATCACATCACAAGCCACGTATTTTGACAACTGACAAGTTTTGTTGACCCTAACACTTGTACTGCGTTTGATTTCACAAAAAGGACCTAGTTTGCTTACTGGTTATCTTAATACTATGTCAAAGTCGCCACAATAAAGAGTTATGGAATCTCATATTCATTCTTTTTATATTTTTGTTTTGTGTATTAAAAAAACACATCGTCATGGCTATTAGTTGGTTATAAAATAAAGGTATAGTTAACTTTTATAAGTAACAAAAAAGCAATGAAACAAGTGAAGTGAGTCTAAAATGTATTGTGTATTCAGAATGTTAGCGATTCTAATTTATTTTTTTATTCAAAATTCACACATATTATGTACTTAACTTGTTTATTAATACTTAATTTCACGCTTTAATGATAATGGCAAAGTTTTACTCAACAAAATCTTTTCGGATGTTCGTTACACATTGTGCCATTTATCTCACGCAAGAAAATTCTATACACATTTGAGTTTCTTCAGAATATCTCATTTACTGCAACATAATATTTTTTTTTGTTTTTTTTTTTGAGAAATTTGTAAAAAATAATACACAAAACAAGTACTAAGCCAACAGCCTCGACCTATATCTGAAGAGGCTCTTGCTAGGCAGCTGAATTAAGGGCTTGATCCAGAGAGCAGTAATTCTGAACACGGCGCATATTTTGTAGGAGGTTCCTCTCTCAAGAGCCCTGACCACCGCTAGCTTGGACCTTGTTTCAGGTACTGGTGGGCTTATATTTTTTCATATTATTAGTTAGGTTTTCAAAACTTCTAATTATATGTTAAAAATGAATAAGATGTGTTATAAAAATTTCATACCGTGGGAGGAATTTATAATCGGAAAAAAAATGCTTTTTTATCATTTGCAACGCTTCTATATTTAAGAATAATTATGTAGATTCTACTTTTTGAGAGGGATACGTTATCCTGATAATAATTCTCTATTATCACTGTCCCTTTGATGATGGTTGGAGAGGCAGGGCAAACAAAAGATGGATGGATTGTGTGAGGAATGCTATGAAAGAGAAAGAAGTAAATGATGCCGTGACATCTGACAGGGGAGAATGGAAGAAGAAAACGTGTTGCGCCGACCCCAAGTAGAATGAGACAAGGGCTGGAAGATGATGATCGCTGTCCCTTTGAATTTTCATTGTATTGAACAGAGAATTAGTAACGCTCTGATTGTGTGTTGAATCCCATAAAACAATTTATTTTCTTGGACTTTGGCCCGGTTTGTGACTATAGGCTCGCTCCCTATTATTGGAACTTAACATTACTGGTGAATTGTGGATGCACCTCCGCTTAAGTTTGTGTTTTGGAATTAGGTTTCCTTATCAAGTAAAATTAACCACTAACCTTCACGATTAATTCAAACATAATTTTATTATCATT
Organism: Noctua pronuba; assembly: GCA_905220335.1. NCBI lineage: Eukaryota > Metazoa > Arthropoda > Insecta > Lepidoptera > Noctuidae > Noctua > Noctua pronuba. The sequence goes on along the minus strand of LR999900.1, from coordinate 5,519,374 downwards.
GATAAGACTAGTTTTTAACTTAATGTTTACTTAAAATACATTGACATTGAGATTATCTGCACATTGCAAAAATAAATTGGTTCATTCCGGTAACGAAAGAAAGAATGACATGTCTAGTGGGGTCTAAGGGTGCTTGCATAGAATTGTTTCGACAAGAAAATACTATTCTAAACTAGCTTATGCCCGCGGCTTCGCCTGCTTTGGTTTGCAAGCGCGACTGCTGAGCATGAGGTCCTGGGTTCGATTCCCGGGTCAGGCAAAGTGTTATTGTTATTTTTTGTTGTATGTTAGTGTTTTGTACGCACGTTATTTGCCTGCTACAAATAAATATTTTTTCTTTCTTCTTTTTGGGTTTTTCTTTCAGGAATTTCTCAGTAGCAGCCATAGTCGGGATTTAAGCCCGGTTGATGGCAATAGGTTCGCCTTACTAAACAATGCTAAGTTTATTTTGGAGTAGGAATGCACGTTGCTAGGTGCTTATAACCTAGGTACTAATTAATATTCGAAACAATGACCAATTATAATTGTACATTCTGAGAGCCCTTTGTACTTAGGATAGCCTTAAGTTCAACCTGTTTTAATACCTACTATTTATATACAGCGTGATTTCCCTAATTAGAAAACGCAAATTCATTAGAAAACGCTGGAAGGAACCATGAGATCAGTTTTAAGGAAAATAAGAATTCGTTCGTTGTTTCTACCTGTTCATTGTTGCTTAAAAAAACATCCTGTATAGCTGACTATTGCAGCGACTAGCACAAAAATTGTAATTAATCGACTTCTTGACATTCTCAAAAGTAAATAACGTCAACAGTTAGATTAAAATAATTACATAAATTATGTATTTGGGTTGCGATCTAATTGTTTGATACCTATTTTTAGTTATTTTCTTCTTCTCTATTTTACAAATGTGTACATATAAATTATTGTTAAATGAATACATGATTAATAATTTGAATAAATTTTTTTCAAATATCAAATTCATTTATTGTTTGTCACAGGTGAAATATCAGTTCTTATAATTATTACAAAAGATCGCTGTAAAATACCTATAAGGTGTACAATATTTAATGCTGGTTCCATATTTATTTATCATTAAAATCATTAATCGTTCTAAGTCAACGTCCATCATTCGTCATGCATTAATATAGTTGATCATTGTCAACGTCAAAAATCGATTTCATTAAAATTAAATTACTCATTTATTGATTCAATTTTGGTGATTTTTCAAAATAAATATTAAAAAAAAACCGTGGGTCCAAGGATATGTTATTGGGGCTGAAGAGACGGCAAATTCCCCTCCTTTGGGCCCGTACAATTTGGCAAACGTTGCACTAAACACCCTGTATATAAAAGCAGACATTTCAGTTTAAAACATTACAGTTAACTTGGAGAATTATTGTTTGTTTGTTTTTAAAATCATCTTAAATTATTATCAGGATCTTTTAAAGATAAACGTTTTTCTTAAAAGTTATTAAATTTAAATTAAGTGTTAATCATTACTAAATCTCCCAAAGTTCGAAAGTTTAATTACCTATTAACACCGATGCCTATTTAATTTTACAAAGAACAATTTAAAAACAGGCCGTGGTAATTTTCTGACCGAATTTATTATTCTCAGGTAGCTGATTTATTTTGTAAAGTGATTTACTGAAAATCTCGTTATATACTACTTATTTTTTTTTTTTTAATCTCAATAAATCCACGCTGTAGGTCGTGGCCAGGTGGTTAGAAAAATGGCCAAAATAAATTGGGCATAAACCAATCGTAGGATTTTCGTCAAAACTATAACATAACATCACGCCTGTTAGCCCCGAAGGGTTAGGAAGAGGTGAAGCTAATAGTACACCCGAATTGCGCACGTTCTGTTCTGGGGGCGAGCCTATTGCCATCAACCGGGCACATACCCCGTGCTGGCTCCGTGGCTGTTACTGAGAAATTCGTGATGGAAAAACCCAATAACACTTTGCTGAACCCAGGACCTCAAGCTTAGCAGCAAAACTGAAACTTAGTCAAAATGCTGGCTTAGAGTCAAATTGGACTAGACTCGCAATATTGTAGTAAAACGTTCATAACATTCGTATGTCACCCTGGTCTGCTGGCTTAACGTGTTCATGAAACATTAGAGATGATTAAAATTTAAGCTAGACGCGGCTATGTCCAAGCCTGGGACGTATGAGGCATGGGCGACCACACCACACCTGAGCAATTGTACGAAAATGCTGTATGAATTTGAATGCACTTCATGCTGTTGAAGCAGCCTGTCACTGAAGTAAAAGTATTTTTTATACACTTACTTCGAAAACTGGCTTTTATTGCAAGTTGAAAATGCAACGTATTTCACACTAGTGGTTTTTTTTCATTAATTCTACTAGAGTTTTATTTCCACAGATAGCAACAAACAATTGTTGAATTCGTTTAGTCGGCTGTGATTGTTTTTTTTTAATCTAGGCAAAAAGCCGCTTTAAGGCTTAGTTTTATGAATATTGAAATGGTATTTACAGAAATCACAAATAAATATTGTTATTTGTAAAGCATGCTACTATTTGAATGAAACCTACATAAAATCCTTACATAATTGTAATATTTTACATCTCTTTTTTTGACATTAACCTAGGTAATATTTTTAGCTGTCATACCTAGAATTGTAATAATTATTAATCTGTACTTATTTATTCAATAATATAATTCTAACCTAATACTTTTGTCTCGTTATAATTATATATATGTACCCAATATTTGCACGCCACACGTGGCAGAATATGATAAGACCATATTTTGTTAAATTTAAGACCATATTCGGAAAAATAAATGAATTTGAATGTTGAATAAAACGATTTGCTTTTATCAACAAATTAACATTTCCTTTTGTCTTAAATTCAAAAATACTTGGAATTGCAATTTTAAATAGTTGTTTGTGCTGTGTGTGTGGCTGTGTGTTTTTAATGGCTGTTTTGCGGCTTCATACCTTTGCTTCTCCTTAGACCTGCGAAGCCAAAACGCGCGGATAAAGCCAAAAATTACTGACAAACATAGTTTTCGTTCTGGTATTTAATTTCTCCGTAACTGTATTTAAAAACGTCGTAAGTCAGGAATATTACCACTAACCCACCACTAACAGTAAGTAGCCCGTTTAATGGCAAAAATCTCCTGTAAAATTTCTCTGATTTAATTTCTTAATAAGCGTATTGAAAAACGTCGTAAATCGGGACTATTACTATTAACCCACCACTAACAGTAAGTAGCCCGATTAATGGCAAAAACATCATGTTGGGAACTTGCTCTGTTAAATGAAAACTCAAAAACTAACTAGTCCTAGCATTTTCAATTTGCAGTTACCTAAAACATTTAGTTGGCTTTTACAAACTTGCACGGTCAGCAAAACATCAACGTAACAGGTCGAAAAAAAATCGAAAACGTATCGAATAGGTCACTGTATCCGAACAGGTTAGTACTGCAACGTTGATAGGTCAAAAAAGTTATCTGAAAGCAGTTTTCAATACAGCTATACAGAATGCGCCGTTATGGAAAAGAAAAGAAACAGTACCTGCCGCTAAAAAACAGAAAGTTTCGTAAAATACAAATCGTACTAACTTGATAAAAACCTTTTACCACGTTGCCAAACTCACGGCTGCAGTTCGTGAAAAATACGATTTTTAACACCGTTAACGTTTGACCTGGAAGCAAAATCTACAAGTTACTGCATCATTTAATATCTGAACCGTCGCCAAAGAAAATAACTGAACTCTCAACATATTGCGTATATTTGCTCTTAACTCAAGACGCAATAATAATCCCCGAGGCTCATATCCCGTATTTAATATTCAGCTATATTGCTAGCCCGAGAGCGTACTTATCAAGTACGCAGGCTTCAGATAATATTGGCCAGGAGTATTTGAGAATGGAAGTCTAAGTGTCACTTGAGTATGTGGAGCTTAGACCGGAGGTGGACGGGCTGGTAAAATCAAAATGCTATATTTATATTATCAACTAACATTCTTTTCACGAGGAGCTCGTGGCTATATAATAACAGCCGCTCGGGTCGATCTTTAGGTGAAGAAACTTTTGCATAGTCAAAATTGAGCTACCTACAGTTCCAGAGGCATAATAACTGTGAATGAACTGTTGTTGCCCATTCAAAAATAATAGATCTCATGGAGAAGAATGGGCAAGAAACTCCATGGACACACTTTTCAAATCAAGTTATGTATCATAGTCTTGGGTACAATATTGTTGCTTCACGAAACCGTTTTTTAAGCAAAGATAGGAAGAATGTTGAGAACACAACAAGCCGGCGCGGCACCGCACCAAGAAATCCTACTGTTCCACAGACCGCAACGCCGAAAAGTGCTACTCACGATGCGTAGTTCGAATGCCATTGCCTCGCTCCAGTACACCACGAAGACAAGATAGTTGTGGCGAGGTGTCTGTGTAACCCACAGGTGTAACCTCAGCGTTGCGCGTGGTATCTCGTATGTCGACCTTAATACTGCGGTACGAACATACATCCTACCTATGTAATAAAATAGTGACTATCAATCAACGGTGAACTAAATTATGTATCCACGTTGAATTTTTTTTTAACTGCTCTTTGGTCTCGCGGTCGCAAGCACGACTGCTGAGCGTAAGGCCTGGTTTCGATTCCTGAATCGGGCAAAAAGTGATATTGGGTTTTTCCATTAGGAATTTCTCAGTAGTAGCCCGGAGTTTGGAAGTTGGCGGTATGATACCCCCGTGCCTCGGAAAGCACGTTAAGCCGTTGGTGCATGATCTCTCTCGGGCCGAGTCGGATTGCCGTCCTATCGGACTATGAGAGAGAGGGAAGAGAGTGTGCACCTATGCCAGCGCACATACTTGAGCACTATAGTATGAGTTGATCTGTGCCAGGGCAACGGTTAGGGCTCAGCCGGTAAATGAAACTCTGGAGAGTAGGTACATACAAAAACATAATTTGTGAAAAAATAATTACAAATAGAATTTTAGGATAACCCCAGTGAAGGACTGGCGTGAGTTCTCGACATCGAGCGTGTATTGAATTCTAGACCGCCTAAAGAGAAAACCACTATCCTGCAGTTCCCAGAATGTAGGTGACTGGGCCAGGTAGGTAGGTCGGTCTTCTAGTCCGAGGGCACCGCGTAGCCTGCACCCTGCGTGCATGCACTACCCTCGGACAACATGCAATAAATAACAAACAATGCTTGGACGAAATGGAATCTACGGTGGAAAGTGGTGATCTAGCATCAATTAGCCATCAAGATGAAGCAGTCTAAGCATGCATGAGTACTACACTCCCCTAAAGCATTGCCTAATTTCAACAAATCACCCAGTATAACGTTACGTAATTTCTCCTTACACGTGGCATGTACTAGTTCCCTATACATTCGTAGTAGCGGTAACAGTCCCTACAGAAATTTCGTAAGCGGGGCACACAAAACGCGTACCTACTTAATAAAGCGATAAATCAGCAGATACAAGCACTTTCAAGTAACTGTTTAGTTCAAAATGATTTACGGTAACTTTACTTGTAAACTTAACTTGAACTTGGCTTACAAATTGGCTTAAGTAATAAGTTAAAGTTTCGGTAATTGTAATGAACTTTCGAAATATAGTTTAAAGTGAGGTATCAACGCGTTTTGTTTCTTCTAGTCTATTTTAAGTACTATTCAAAGGTGAAAGGTGAACCCACTATTGTTGAGGAGACTCGGGATCAAATAATTTTATCAAGATAATTATATTAGATAAGGGATGGAAATAGGTATATGTGTTATACTATCCCTTTCTGTGAATGTGGTAAAACTAGACAAAAATAACCTCTGAAAATTCCGAAAATTAATCAAACGGATTTATTTATTGATTGTTTTTTTTTTACTGAAAATGTGAAAACGTTTTTTTAAGAAACGAATTATGTGTAAATCGATGCACGTAATTATGGTATTAGATTAGATTCAGAGATATGAGATTAGATTCAGAGGCAATCGAATTCGGGCAAACGGTAAAGTGTGAAAGAAAGGGATCGAGTACGTCTTTGTTCGGACAATCTTGTCCGTTTTCATGGTTGGACGTCATTCAGACTACTCATCATCATCTCATCATATGCCTAGCCTTTTTCCAACTATATTGTGATCGGCTTTCAGTCTAACCAGAGAGAGAAAGAGAGAATACCAGTATTTTACATGGGGCGACTGCCTATCTGACCTCCACAACCCAGTTAGTACTGCGTAATATGATACCCCTTGGTAAGACTGGTTGTCAGACTTTCGGGCCACTGACACTAACGACCGTCAAAGTCTACAAATGACAGCTGAGACCAACGGCTTAACGTGCTTTCCGAGGCACGGAGGAAACTCGGTACGTAATGGGCGGTCACCCATCCACGGACCAACCTAAGCAAGCGCAGCTTAACCTAAAGAAAAATTAGACCGATCCGAACGGCTGGTATTATTTACCACGAGCTCATTCAAACTACTCGTAGTGTAGTGAATGCTCCGTGTGCCCGAATTCTAATTGGTTCATCCGAATATGGTCAACACTCGAATATGGACTAACGACCGAGTGTAATCGCGCTATTATGTTCAAAAGTCGTGAGTATAATGTTCGTGTAAATATGGACTTGTACTATTAGGTACACCTCTGCCTAACCCTTCAGGCATAACAAGCGTAATGTTATGTTATAAATCCGAAAACAGTTGCAATTCAGTATACAGTTTCGACGTAATACACAACTAAATCGTACTCCAAAGCAATCGTAATAAACCAATAACTTAATATCAACAAGCAATACTCCTTCAACGAAACACTAGACGTTTATGAGTCTGTCGCCAAATATATTGGCAATTAATAGATATCTCACTTCGGTTCCTTTGATGTACGCTTCGGTTGTAATTAATAACTACTTGTATTGAGATTATTACTGTTATAGAACGGAAGACAGGAATGATAAACTTGATAGTATTTTGATTAGCTGGGAGGAAACAGACAGGTATTTTGATGAATTTGCCAAAATCATCTGCCTAGCTTATTCTCAATCAAAGAGATGTCAGCAAAAAGGAAGGGGCCCGATGCCTGCCGGGGCTGCGGGACTGTTCGAAAGAGATACCGCGGCCCTGGAACACAAAGGGCAAAGAAGGAACATGGATGGGTTTTAGTCAGTAAAAGTTTGACACTCCCTCCCACTCCGCCCAGAGCGGGGGGGGGGGGTTATTTGATGATTTCCCATCCAAAAAAAAAGCTTATTCTCAAGTGAATTGGGATCGAATTCCAGTCTCACCGGATGCAGCTAAGTACCAGTATTTTACATGGTTATAAGCCAAGTCAGCGGTCCATGGGCGGCACAAAAACTCTGACATCAGGTTAGGCACTAACCACAAGATAAAGAAAGACATGGAGCGACGGCCCGTCTGACCTTAACAACCAGTTACTGCTCCTCAGTTACCTCTCAGTAAGATTGGTCATCATACTTTTAAGCTTCTGGCAATCCTCAACGTCTGTCTAGATAAGTAATATCAAATGTTATTATTGAAAATTAGAAAATGGCTAAATAAATGATAAGTCATTTTCAATTTTACAACATTTTTTTCCCATAACATGTATCAGCAAGTTGTGGTGTAGATCATCAAACTGACCAACTTACTCTATGGGACCAACATTTTAACCTCTAAAAATATTCAGGTCAGTTATTAATAATAACTAGACATACAGGACAGCTGTTTTTTTTTGCGGACACCCTTATTTTATGACCACACTAGCTTGGCCCGCGTAGAGTTCCATAATTGTCCCACGGGATCATACTACCGGGATAAAAAGTATCCTTTGTGTTAATCCAGGTTATAAACTATCTGTGTGCCAAATTTCATTCAAATCCGGTCAGTAGTTTTTGCGTGAAAGAGTAACAAGCATCCATCCATCCATCCTCACAAACTTTCGCATTTATAATATTAGTAGTCCTTTCCTGACACACGGTATATATTTTCACAATGGTTTAAGACATGACAGGTAACAAAAAAACAATAACAGACTGAACTGTCAAAATAATTATGAATTTATATAATTTGTAACGCGTGTGTAATTAATCCCTGCGGTGAATTTCAATCATGTGCGAGTGGGTATGACGTTTTGGTTTAGATAGTAATGCCTAACATATAATATTACAATTTTCAGGCTTTCTGTTTGAGAATTAATAATATTGTTGTTTTAATTTGACAAATGAGACTGCTTTTAGTGACCAAGAGAATCAAAACTGATAAAATAAAGGGTGTAAAAAGACCCTTGCCGAAAGACACTTATTTTCCCCGTCAATGCGATATTTTTTTGTTATAGACCATACCTGGGAACCTTCTAGTTACGGAGATATTGGGGGTCAAACTTCCAAATACATGTACAAGTTTTAAATACATGTTTTTAAAGTAAGATTTTTACTTTAAACACCTCCACGACCCCCGTACTATTCAATCCACGCACAATGTTCTAAGTGCATTACATTGAGTCCTACTGTAAAACGTGATTTTTCACCCCAAAAAAAAACTCATTTCCCAGCAATAATTTTTGCGTAAAGTTATTTAGTTTGATGTACAGATCTTTGGTTGACGGCTTCGTGAAGGGTCCGTTTACACTCTGTATGTTAAAGTTTTTAAAAGTCTATACAGTGTTATTATTATAAGCCTATATTGTCCCACGTCAGGGCAAAGGCCTCCCTTTCCTCCTTCCACATTTCGCGTTCTAGTGCGATTGTAGGCCAATCCTTTGCGAAAGAGTCCAGCTCATCCCGCCATCTCCACACACACACAGCACACAGCACAGCACATTGTTATTCAATCAAATTCTCAAAGACATTAATTCAACAGCAATTACCAGAAGAAGCAATTTTTATGCAAATCTAGTTTTATTAATTAGTTTCACAATGTCCACGGCTGAAGATGATGAAGATTATTTGATTTTGTAATGTGTGGAATTATAAGCTTTTTGGTTTTCTCACTACAGGATATGTAAGGTACCATTAAAATAGATGGACAAATTTTAACACAGCGCTCGTACGTACGTCGTGCGTACGTCTAACCAAAGATATCCAAACAAAAAAAAACACTGATTAAAGTGATTTTATTTTAACCTAATATTATAAATTGCCGGCACTCTAGAATAAACACATCCGTTATGGGTAGGTACTTGCACTCGCGCCCCGCTGCGCGCGTTCTCGTAAGTACGTACCCAGTCAGTTGTGTTCTGTATTTAACCTTAGTAACTTTCAGTTGACTAACATTTTTAGTGTATTTTCGTTAGCTGTTTTTTTTTTCTTATAAGTATCTAAAGCGTTTTTCTTGTTTTTTTAATGGGACCTTATATACCCTACCTTCTCTGCTCTCCATCTTCTTCTCTCTATCAGAGGCGGTTTGGGGGTAGTCTTTATTGAAGGAATCCAGCCCATCCCCCTATTGCCTTAGCCTGTCACGATGTAGTAAGCCGTGTAAACGAACAACTTCGGCAGCGCGTTAGGCACGAATTATACAGAAACGGCGTAAGGTGAAGACGCAGCGCAAGCGCAGCGCAGGCGTGGAATTTATAAGGAAACGAAAGAACGGCGTGCCTGCGCCGCGCCGCTTGAGTGTAATTCACGACACGTCGCCTACGTACTCGTACATTTTGTATGAAAACGTTTTGAAGCGGCATCGAGCCTGCGCTGCGCCAGCTCCGCGCCTTCACCTTACGCCGTTTCTGTATAAATCGCGCCTTAGAAATTTCTATTGATCGTCTGACGGGGTTGTATTAGAATAGAAAATAAAATAATAATGACAATCAAATGGGTTTCGGTTTTATTTAAGTCTAAAGAAAAAAAATACAATGTTAAGATAAATTATCCCCAGTGAGTAGTTAAGACTAAAAGTGTCCATTTTACATTTTTAGGACAAAAACACAATGCCTCTATTATTTATCTTTTCAAAGTGAATAATGATGTTTTACCGCAGAAACTACATTATCTTATTAAATTCTAAAGTGAGACCGATGCACTTTGCTTTGACAACGTTGAAAATTTTCAATTGGCTCATCCCCAGAGGAAAATGGTCGTAAAGATAAGGCGTACGACCGCCATTAAAAGACCCTTTTACATTCGTAGTGTTTGTTATAGTACGTAACATTTATTTGATGCGTTCTTTCACTTTTCTGAGTACATGTCATTATGAATATCGTACTTTTAAAAGATAGTACTTTTAAAATAAAGAAAAAAAAAATTGTTTAGCAAATTGATTATAAACCTAAGTATAAGCATAACATAATATCACACCTGTAACACACACTTCGGCAGGTATATTTAAGACCCATGTAATAGGGGGCGAGCCTATTGCCATCAACCGAGCACGCATATAGCCTCCGTGGCTGCTACTGAGAAATTCCTGATGGAAAAACCTAAAAACCTACATTTAGTGAGTAATAATCTACATTTAGCGTATACATAAATTGTTAAATAAATCAATAATAACACTTTGCCCGACCTGGGAATTGAACCCAGGACCTCATGCTCAGCAGTCTTGCTTGCGACCTCTATACCATTAAAAGGGCGTTAGAACCTTTTCTAAGTGATTCAAACGAAACAGCTATCAAAAACAATGCCAGCACCAGGAGTAGGTATCAGTTTTGATAAATGGTGTCTCATTGTTTATGCAAGCGGGACGCGGGGTCAATACCCACTTCTGTTTTGGTTTACAGATAGTATTAGCACTCGCGGTAAGATTTTCGAATTCGGCGCTAGTAAACTCAACTAAAACACTGAAGGAGCAAAAATATAAATAAAGAGAGGAATATCTACTAGAAGTAGAACTGTGTGATACATTATCTATTCATATGCATAGTACAAAACAAAGTCTTATTCATGTCTGCCTGTGTGATTGTTTAAATCTTCCAAATTGATGTGGTTCTGATGTCTCTCTCTCTCTCATTTAGAGAACATATTAGAAGAAGTTTATGTGTAGGTACTTGACTAAAATATGTGCAAGTATCAAAATGAGAAAAAAATTACGGGGCGTCAAAAAGTTCGACCACATCGCTGTCAACAGGAAAAGTGCCCAGAAGGCAATTCTGATGCTACTTGACTTGGATACAACATAGAAACTTCCACGTTTTGACATCTCGCCACATCTGTATATCTTACCCGTACGAATAAGAGACGAATAAAATAGGTGTTCCTCCGTCTTCAGGTCAGATTCAGGTAATATTTTTGTCAATAAAATCTTGCTAATCTTTACGGTTAAAATTTCTTAAACATAAATCCATTAAAATTCACTCAGAATATTCTTCTATTAAAATCAAATCGTTAAAACTCCTCTTGAAGGTAAGGATAAAATACTTTCCTACTATCTTTAATGCAACCATCTCTCATACCGAGATTTGCAGTGAAAAAACGAATTTACATTTATATTCAGAGCACTGCAACAGATGCTCAGAAAATAGCATTTTGTATTCTCATGTAACGTAATGATGTTTTATTTGAAAGTGTTGAATGGGTTTTATGGATGCTATTCACGCAATAATATTGTTATTCACTTGCCTACATCTAATCTCAATCATCATTTTTGTATCTTTCCTCCGTGCCTCGGAAAGCACGTAAAGCCGTTGGTCCCGGGTGTCATTTGTAGATCTTTGACAGTCGTTACAGGTAGTCAGTGGCCCAAAAATTCTGACAACCAGTCTTACCAAGGGGTATCGTATTACCCGATACTAACTGGGTTGTGGAGGTCAGAAAGGCAGTCGCACCATGTAAAATACTGGTATTCAGCTGCATCCGGTTAGACTGGAAGCCGACCCCAACATAGTTGGGAAAAGGCTAGGCAGATGATGAAGAGCCGTCGAACCAATCGCGTTGGATTAGACGTCTTCTGGAATGTAGACCGCGAGTCGGGATTCACGCCTTGGGCGCGGTGAAGCGACAATTTTTGCAGCATGACCAGTATCACCTGGATGATACTTGCCGAGGATCGAGTTCAATGGCGTGCCATTGATGATGATGACTAACAATCAGGAGAGATTTGGCCAAACGCAAGCCTATTTAGCCTTTTGACCGCCAGAGCATAAACGCACGCACGTGCCCTCCACGCCAAGCCACAATTTCGCCTACCATTTTGTCACATATTTATGTCATTTGGCGTACAGGGCACGCGCTTGCTTGTCACGTATATGAGACTATGGCGGTCAAAAGGTTAGTATAAAAAATACACTGGCGAATAATAGTTTCACAGCAGAGCAAATACCGGTTCACATACAGACATCAAACGATCACCTCACTTATCCATTGCGTTTTAATTCACTGTGTCAATGACGCTACTGCGTGCACTGACAGTCGACCACTTTTCAACCTTACTTCTCAGGGCATAAGGGTCACCCTTATGCTTAAGGGGTCGATCATCAGTGAGCGCGGTAGAACATAGGCCTCTCCAATCGTATGCCATTCAACTCAATCGGGCTCTTGCATCCAGCTGCTACCAGACACCCTGCGATGATTGTCACTTCACTTAAACTAATGACTTATTTACATTACTGGGTGGAATGGAAACCAACGCGAAAATGGTTGCCACGTATTCAGTACATCATTATGAGCCCCTCATAGAAATTTTTCATAGCTTATTAAAAAAAAAACTGTCGTTTCCTACAAAAATGCGATGCCTACACGGTCAAAATGTATGGATAAAGCTGTTTTTTTTTATAACCGATGAAAAATTTGTATGTGGTAATGATGTACTGAATACTTGTTAACCGTTTTCGCGTCGGTGTCCCTTCCACCCCGTATATCATCATTAAAATACCATGATAACTTGCAAGTTAGTTGAGGAGCTCGTGGCTAAATAAAAACAGCCGCTCGGGTCGATCTTTAGGTTAAGCCGTGCTTGCCTAGGTTGGTCTGTGGATGGGTGACCACCCGTTACATACCGAGATTCCTCCGTGCCTCGGAAAGACGTTAAGCCGTTGGTCCCGGGTGTCATTTGTAGATCTTTGACAGTCAGTGGCCCAAAAAGTCTGACAACCAGTCTTACCAAGGAGTATCGTATTACCCAGTACTAACTGGGTTGTGGAGGTCTGATAGGCAGTCGCTCCATGTAAAATACTGGTATTCAGCTACATACGGTTAAGACTGGAAGCCGACCCCAATATAGTTGGCAAAGGCTAGGCAGATGATGACTACTTGCAAGTTTATTCTAACTGAAATCCGCATTACGAATTATTCCATTGATTCATCACGATTCCAAGTACCTACCCTCACATTCAATCATTGATATTCAGAACCATAGAAACAAGGATTTATATGGCTTTGTGAGCATGAAGTACCTTCACAATAAACGCAAATGCAGGCGTCTGTACATGATGTTAATAATATAATACCAAAACTCGTGAACAATGCCGGTGTTAGTAAAGTCACCAGCATTCTGTGGTGTTATTGCCTCGGCGTGTTTAGTTGGCGGTTCCAAACGTTAATAAGGTGATCAAAATGGAATATAATAATGATTTCACGCTAATGTTATCGGAAATATGCGTTGTTTAGAATTTTGAAATGATCCATCATTTCACGTTTGGCAAAATATTGTTAATAATTTGTGTTTTCGTTTATATTTAGGCTTTGCACGAAACTAAACAAACCAGTTTCAAATACGTTTTGTCTACTGTCAAAATATTAATTGGTTGCCGATTTCGCTTAGGTAGGTACAATTTTAATAGTACAAACTTTTACCCGCGGCCTCGCGCGCGTATTTTGTAAATTATCCCACGGCGACGTACTACCCGGATACAAGAAGTATCCTTTGCCCTAAGGCAGGTTATGATCCATGCGTATGGCAACGTTTATCAGTCCCATTCAGTCGATTTTGCATTAAAAGAGACAGTTACCGTTTTTTTTTTCTGATGGTAAGTCGTCAAATGACCCCTCCCGCTCTGAGCGGAGTGGAAGGGAGTGTCAGACTTTTACTGACTAAAACCCATCCATGTTCCTTTTTTGCTCTTCGTGTTCCAGGGCCGCGGTATCTCTTTCGAACAGTCCCGCAGTCCGACAGAGTTACCCTGGCATTTAGAAGAACAAAAAAGAAACAGTTATTTTACCACTACTAAAATAACAGTCAACTTTACTGTCATTTCTATAAGGTTCAATTAGGTCGCTGCTGGTAGAAGTATAGCCTTAAAACCACTGTCAATCCACGTGCCAAAACCAATCTCCCAGGAAAAATAAAAGGTACACTAACAAAATAGCCAACATTAACAGGACATTCCACTTATCACCTTGTTATCCCAAACAAACAGGCATTGAACGCGTAATCATTAACTGTAATACTGGTCGCCTAACAAAATGTCTCCGAGGCGCTGTTAAGCCCCACAGATTTCGGGATTTGGTCACACAACAATAGTTTGCACGCACATTACAAATCTCACCTGGATATCTGCCTACCTGCTTTGGAGATAACGCTTGATGAATAATAATATAAAGGGTTGTATAGCGGGTAGTTTAAACTATTATCTTGGGTGTAATGTATGGTATTTTTGGAACAGTCGTTATGATTAAATTAACCTGTAAGCGCGTGTTTGGGTAGGACATAATATGGATTGTGGTCAATATTTTATGTCCTAGTTGTTGTTGTTTGCCTCGTTGGTCTAGTGGGCGCAAGCGCGACTGCTGAGCATGAGGTCCTGGGTTCGATACCCAGGTCGCGCAAAGTGATGTTAGATTTTTCCATCAGGAATTTCTTAGTAGCAGCCACAGAGTTTGGATTTGTGCCCGGTTGATGGAAATTGCCTCGCCCCCTATTACATGGGAATTAAACAAAACTAGCAAAATGTGGATGTATTGTTAGGTACACCTCTGCCTAATACTTCGTGGATTACTGGTGATGTAATGTTATTTTGTATCCTATATTTTTATTCTGTAAGTAATTCGATACGGTGAGAGATCAGCCTCGGGAAGTCAGGACCAATAGCTTGCCGTGCTTTTCGAGACACAGGTACCCGCGTGTATCACCACACCGCCAATTTTCAAACTACGGGATACTAATGAGAAGTTCCATCGGAGTATGAAAGTGAGGGAAAAAATAGTGCACCCGTTTACGTACACACTTGTGTACACATATTTCCTTCATTTAAGACTATCGCTGAGATGGAATGGCCAGAACGATTGATTCCGTCAATTGATGTAATTATGTCATTAAATTAAATTATTCAATTGCAACACGAAAAAGATAGCGGGACGAGCTTGGCAATGCCAACGACCAGTGGTCCATATTGGCCCTGGACGTCATAAAGCTGGAAGATGGTCATAGGATCTCCGTAATAAAACGACGTAACCGCTTGATTCGTCTTGAGAATTCGTCGAAGATGAGCACGTGCCGAGGGCTGAATGGTATGAGGGTGTATAAACATGTGATATCGCTAACGTTGCGCCTTAGGGTACCAGGGCGAACCCTGTTGTACTGAAGCCCTTATCCCCCTACAATGAACCTCTAGTGGAAGTCATGGGGACTGTGCCCAGCAGTGGGATGCCGCTGGCTAAAAGTAAGGCTATTCAGACACATGTGTGAGTGAGCCGAGCGGCGAGGCGGTGAGCGCTGTGGTAACTGGCTGACAGTTCCTAATTACAACACTACTGACAAGAAACACAATAAAATATCCGTCAACGTCAACCATTATTAAAATCTCCGTATTCTGTACAATAGAAACTCAGATTACATAATAAGATCCACATTAAAAACGCAGAAACGGAACCTCAGCACACCATTATTCTTGAGACGAAGAAGTATTTCTTTTTATCGAGTTTACCGCATAAAAGAGTTCTAGAAGAACTTTTTTTCACTGGAATACTAACGAGCGGCTTGTCTAAGTTATAACCGTTTTGCATTGTTTTAAACAACCCGGACCGGCTTACCAAACTACGACTAGAAAGACAAGGAAAGATAAATCATTGGGAGAAAGAAGGCTTTATATTTTTCTTTTGTCACAGAAAGAAAGGTGAATTTTAAATAGTGCAAGAAGTTTTGGTCGTCTTCATGAAATATTTTGTCTTGTAAACAAAGAATTTTACTGCGTTCCTGTTTTTTAAAAAAACATTTTATTGTCCACAAATAAAGTACAGTTTACCCTACGACTTCAACCACTTGTGTGGCTTTTTAAATAGTGAAACTTTTTTCTTTTTAAATAGTCTGAAAACAATTTCATTTTGAACAAGCGCAGAGTTAGTTAGCCTAATGGTAGAATGTACCAGGAACAAATAATTACTACTGTAACAACTCATGTATGCAAATAAATTATTTCTATTCTATTCTATTCTATTCTAGTTAGTTGTGATACTATCAATTCGAAACAAGAATGTGAATAGACTTTAGTTATAGTTTTTAGGGTTCCGTATCCGAAGGGTAAGGAACGGAACGCTATTACGAAGCCTCCGCTGTCCGTCCGTCTATCTGTCAGCGGGCTGTATCGCATGATCCGTAATTGGCAGACAGTTGAAATTTACACGGAATGTGTATTTCTGTTCCGCTGTAACAACAAATAATAATAAAGGGGGCTCCCTTACTACGATGGTGCGGAACCCTTCATGCGCGAGTCCGACTCGCACTAGACCAGTTTTTTTTTTCATTTAGAAAACCTTAGACACGTGATGCTACGACCATGGTGTTCTACGAAAAGCTACGGATTGCTACGACGTGCTACGGGACTCGCGTAGCATTAAGTCCCCACAGACCGCAAACAAACGCGGAACTCAACGCTTGCCCGCAGAGTATTTACAAATTACTGGTTCGTCTGTAGCCTAAAAGCATTCGGTGAATAAAATATGCATTGTTAACGTTAATTAAAAACATAATGAATAAACTTTTTATGCTGATGTATTGTAGTGTTTTTCACTGTTTGCGTAGAGACTTATATCTATTTTATTTACACTAGCTGACATTTCAATGTAGACAACTATGTACATAGCTCAAAAAATATTTCAGCATCTACTATAAGAGACTAAAGTTAAGACAACGATTCATCCATTAATAAGATCTTGATCACAGCCACGGCCAATGCAACTTGCGACTTCTTCCGACATTTCTTACTTCGCGTTTCATAGTCATGGGCCTGTCGCACAGGCATGTCGCTTGAGCATGTGACTCGTAGCCATAAATATAATTAAGAAAATGTTATCGATTAAACATAAAACAGGCTTTATAGTGAGTAATTCTCATATTCTTCTCAGCAAACCCTTTCATTTAATACCCATATTTATATCATCATACATTGAGAGACTGCTATAGTGAATTTAGAATGACGTCACTTAACTAACCATGCATTATCATCCAAACTAAACATGTGTGCAAAATTTCAGCTCAATCGGTAACCGCGAAGTGGATCAAAGGACATTGTAAAAAATGGCGTATGCATCAACACGTATGAAACCTTTACAATAATTACTAGTTCTTTTTATAATTTACATTACAATTATTACAATAGAATGGACACTTCGTAATTTCGAAAACATTTTAAAAAGCAATTCACTTCTCTTTTGAATTGAATTGAGTAATTGAATAGTTTTTAGTTACAAACAGAATAAAGCGATTGAAAGCGCTACGTGAAACGAACAACATCCACACTGACAGTCAATGAATTGACAGATGTCACTTTGACATTTGATAGTAATGACAGTCTCGTCATTTTGTCACTCGCAATTAATACGTTTCTATTGGCCTAATTAAAACCTCAAATACCGAAAGTGTTTTGGATTTTTTTACAATTCTCAGAAGTGTCTCTGATTGTAATTTAGTTTCAGTCGAATTAATGCATTATTTAGAACACAGAAAGTAAATTCACGTCTCTGTTGTTTCTTAGGCGAACGATATATGAACGCCGAACAATGTCCTTTAGCTTCTAATATTTTTTAACTTAGTTACTTACAGGTGGAACCTAATAAAAACGTGCTAAGATGGAGAAAAATCTTCAGCTACCAAAACATTACAAATCATCTGCCTAGCCTTTTCCCAACTCTGTCGGGGTCGGCTTCCAGTCTAACCAGATGCAGCTGAATACAAGTATTTTACATGGAGCGACTGCCTATCTGACCTCCACAACCCAGTTGGACTAGGTAATACGATACCCCTTGGTAAGACTGGTTGTCAGACTTTTTGAGCCACTGACTAACTGTAACGACTGTCAAAGATCGCCGAATGACAGCCGGGACCAACGTCTGAACGTGCTTTTCGAGGCACGGGGGAAACTCGGTATGTTATGGGTGGTCACCCATCCCCAGACCAACCTAGGCAAGCACGGCTTAACCTAAAGATCGACCCGAGTGGCTGTTATTATTTAGCCACGAGCTCCTCAAAAAAACTACCAAAACATTACAAATACTGAATCGAAAACTCGAAACCGTTACCCTTTTCATAGCATCACAGATTAGATCAGATCGACTATAACTTATTTGATCGGAATAATTTCTAACTTAAATTGAACTCGTCTAACTTCTGAATAAATTATCAAGTTATTGACTTTTATTCCGAAGCTCTGACACGTTTTAAAAATAGAACACTCTGTAAAAATTTGTCCGTTATTTTAAATTTTTAGTAATCTACTTTTCATGGGTCTTAATTATTTACGTAATTTAGGAGAATTAGGGTAAATTTCGGGTTGGGTTTAGAATCGCGTCCTCTGAATTCGATGATTCTGTCACTGTGGGGACCTCAAGGGGGTTTATCTGCAGCGCCCCCATGCGATTTTAGCTGCCGGAATTTTTTTAAATTATTTTCTAAAAATATTGGTAAATCACTAACTAAACGTGAAACGGAACGAATATTTAACTAAAGTCTAACGTTTTTGACGTTACATGTGTCAAAATCATCTCAAAATGCGTAAAATATATGATTTTGAATGAAATATCGAAAAGATCCTTTTTTAAAAATCGTGGAAGCTATAAATTATGTTTATAAATTCAAGTAATTATAAAGCAATATTTTCGTGTTTCATTGAGTGCAAGAGCGAGCGGAGCGAGCTCGGGACTTGGAGCACCCCGACTCGGACAGGTTAGGTTAGAAGGGGATGGCGGGGTCGAGTGAGCGAGCGAAGCGAGCGATTAGACCCCGCCATCCCCTTCGTGGCTTTTTTTGTAAACCATTCAGAAGTAGGAGCCCCGCGCAGCGGGGCTCCGTCGATCGGGCTTCCCTCGACTGCGCCACGTTGACTGGCAACAACTAATTCAACTCTCCCCCCTATAAATCAGGTTTATAATGTCAAAAACATCAAGCAAACCAAACTCCAAATTGAGATTTTTAAAAATGTATAAAAAAAAACTATGCATCTCCGAGAGGGGGGGAAGTGGGGGGTGACTCTACAACTCCCCCCCCTCCCCCTCCCACCTCCCAATTCGGAGGACGCGATTCTAAACCTTACCCTGTTTTTATTCAGTTTTACTTATCTTGCCCGGAGTCAATATTTGTACTCTGTTGAAGGCAATAGGCTCGCTCCCAATTGCATGGGACTTAAAAATAGCCAAATGCAGGAGTACTACTAAAGGTACACCTCTCCCTAACCTTTGAGTGATTATATTATGTAGGCGTGATGTTATGATTGATAATCTTGTCCTAACCGCCTAATAATTAAGTATGTTTATAAAGATGACGTATAAACAACGGATCATTTTCTTAGTAATCTAATACGACGCGACCTTGACGTGTTTATCAAGTTAAGAATAACGTGTTATCCTAGATTGTTTACTATGAGGAACCCGATGTGTGGGTAGTCAAGAAAAATAAGACGAAAACGGTCGCTACGAAAATATTTTTGGACTTAGTGTATTTTATTTATGCTCTATATTTATTTATGTATAAAATACTAAGTGTTATCTAAACAATCAATTTTGTTACTATAAAGGGTGTAACAAGACCCTCAACGAAGCGGAAAGGTACTTACTTGTTCTCCCCATCATTGCGGTAATTTTTTTGTTCTAGACCTAGAACCTTCTATTTCCGGGTCAAAGTTCCAACATTTTCTTTTTTTTTTTTTAAATACTTGTTTTTTAATGTAAGATTTTTACTTTAAACAACTCCACGATCACCGTACTATATAATCCATCCACCAACACAATGTTTTGCGTGCGATATATTGAATCCTACCGTAAAACGTGATTTTTCACAAAAAAAGTCGTTTCCCAGCAAAAAAATATTTTAAACTTTTCAGATACAAGTTGCTACATACTCCCAATAATCCTCAACGCCGTGCATCGCAGTTTTCCAGTAATTGATATAGAACGACATTGTTTAGAAAATTTATCTGTTGAACAATTTTGCACGAGTTTCCATCGAACCGCTGAGCGTGGTCATTCTCAACGATAAGTCAGAAAGTATTAATTGGTGCAGTTGAGCGCTCTTCAGTTTTATTCAGGATTTCAGCGATTTAGTGGTTAGCTGGTGGATTGGTTTTTTATTCGTTTGAAATATAAAAGATATTGATAGTTGGTAATATCGTTTATTATTGAAAAAGTTCACTAATTATTTGAGAGAAAATTTCGCATACGTTTCAATAGTTTCTAGAGCTCAGTCTTTTTTAAATACAGAATGACGATTGACTAGAGAAGATACCGAAAGAGTTGGAAAAGAATGGAGGATGCTTTTGCCCAGCAGTGGGACAGAATAGGCCAAACAAAAAAAAGTAATGCTACTACGACTAATCCCTGTATTTTTTTTTACACTAAACCAATACCCTTAAAAGTAGTCTTAGTACCTACCCTTATAATTAAAACAAATCCCTGTCTCCTAAGAACATCCCTATTTTCGTAGGACTTCATTAGTAGAAAATAATTATGGGCTTAGCAAGGAACGGCAACTTTTTGTCAAGACTAGGACTAATTAGTCTCGTAGCTAAGTCTTAACAAAGGAGTATAATAATTGTAACGGTAGTTTTAGAAAATCTTGTATACAGGGTGGAAGGGACATCTTCAAAGGCTAGGAAGATACTTTTAATATTATAACCATAAAATAATAAATTTTTCATCGGTAAAAAAAAAAAAAAGATGTTTCATTTTTTTTTATCACCGATATAAAGTTCCTGTGTGGAGGGTTCAGAATTATGTACTGAATACATAACCATTTTTGCGTCGATGTCCCTTCCATAATGTTTACTGTTTATGTAACTATGGGACCGAAGTACGAAGTTGATTTTACCTTTCCAAAAAATTATTTTAGAACAGTAGTTTCACAGCTTGATGTTTATTTTCATATAGTGTCATGGTATAATATACATAGAATTAAAAGTGTCTTCCTAGCCTAGATAAAATAAAATTCTATCAGTTTTAACGATGGCAGAAAAGAAAAAAAAATTGGTTCGACATACTGAAGACAGAAAGTCGAAAGCATTTACCACTTTTTCATAGTATCTAGGGTTTACCTCAACTAACAACAAAGGTCACACAAACACAAAACAGTCAGCAGACAGCGAATTTTTGTAACTAATGGGAAAAGCTATTCTGTTCACTATACTAATCTGTTGCGCCAACAAAGATTTTTACTTGTCTCTTTATAGGTACAACGTTACGAAATTATCACCCTTACGGCTCCGATACGAATAATAATAATCTGAACGACGATGAACATGGACGATTTTCTTTGTTGATAATAATTATTACCGTCTCAATCTGAACGTATCATCAGTTAACACAGATACAAGGATTTTTTTGTTCACTCATGGAACCGTTTCGTGAAATTGTATTAAAAAAACAAAATGGCGATGTAAGTTCCAATTTTGGCGACGCGCAAAATATCCTTGTATATGCAGCGCTGATTAAAAAGGAAAAAATATTTATTTTTTTATTTTTCACACATGACGTGCATACAAAATAACAATTAACATACAAAGCATAACGTTTTTTTTTTTAAAAACAAATATTTATAAATACAACAGGAAGGAACAAAAACAGTCATACTATTTATAGTCATAATATTTTATTGAATATTTCAACGGGCTGTTACTCTTGCTAGACTGGGCCCTTATTAAATACCTAACTAAGTTGATTTACTTTATTGATACTGTGTTTCCATTTGTTGATGTGTACCAAAATAATGATTTAAGACATTGTGCCAAGATGGGAATGTTTCGTGGGTATGAGAAACAAATCCATGGGTGCCGAGATGGGACTAAACCCTACACACAGGTTTAGCAAACATGTTTTTTTGAGGTTCCCTTTATCTGGCAGAATCTTGATGCACCGAAATTTTTGCGATTTAAGCTCACGGAGGCGCGGAGGGGCGAGGCGTCTCGCGGGTTGAGGCTGGCCGGCGAAGCAACAAGCCGAAGCTGTGGTGGTGGACGTCAAACCACATAAGCTCTCATGAGACCGCCGCAGCCACGCAGCGCAGAGCCGTGACAGAAACCATGTCTGTAGCATGTTGCATGCCCGCTTGCATGCTGCATGCTTGCTTGCTCGCATGATGCATGCTTATGTAAAGTTTATGCTATCCGCCGTTTTGCAAAATAATATTATGACATAAAAATATTTCCTATAAAGGGCAGACCCCGTTTTTGGCAATACCTAATTCAAAACCTATACCAAACTAACTGGTCCTACTGCCACTATCCTACACGCTGTAGTTCAATAACGCAGCCTGTATAACGTTGTGGGAGATGATTGCCTTCCTATTGTGTTCATTGACATGACCAGCTCTTTATCACACCATTCATGTAAGCTTAGCTCGCCAGCACAAATAGGATCGTCTGATTAATCTTCTAGATAGCTTTTGTGCTGCTCGGGATGTGTTTATGTGTGAAGTAACTAGGATTTTGTTACAAAAGTGCTTTTATCTTTTTCTGATTTGTGATAAGTATCTGATAAATATCATGGTTTTTTACTCAGTGCTCGTTAGCATTAAGAACATGATGACTGCCTCATTGTGCTAGTGGTCACAAGTGCGATTGTTGAGCGTGAGGTGTTTGGATTCGATTCCCAGGTCGGACAAACTGTTGTTTTCCGTTTTCCACCAGGAATTTCTCATTAGCAGTCATGGAGTCTAGGTCGCTAGATAGCCGGTTGATAGCAATAGGATCGCTCCTTATTACGTTGGAATTACGTTGTTACACTATTAGGACCAGTAAACCTTCTCAGCGTATTAACTTGTTATACTAAAGAGGTTTAACCGAGCAGGGCGGACGAATGACTGAACTCTCGCGACACGTCACCATGCTGAAATTAAAATATATTTATTTTTATCACGAGATTATCAAAAACTCTTACATTTATTTTTTTACAAACTAGATGAGATCAGAGTTTTCTATCTGATAGTAGTAGGTACCTATGAGAAGAAACACCGAAAAAAAATCATTCAATTCAACTTAGAACATATACGGGGTTGAAGGGACACCGACGCGAAAACGGTTACCTCGTATTCAGTACATCATTCTGAGCACCACCCACATAAAAAAAAACAGAGCAGCTGTTCCATACATTTTGACCGTGTAGGTTGCAGCATTGTAGGAAACAGCAATTTTTTTTTAATAACCGATGAAATATTTATTTATTATTTCTTTTTTATTTATTTCAATTTATGTTAACAAAATGATATTTTTCTTATTTATTTTTTTGTACCCTCTATCACTATGCTGTCCTATTTGACCCCAAGGTTGACTGGTAGAGAATGCCTTGTGGCATTAAGTCCGCCTATGTACCACTTTTGTACATGAAGTTTAAATAAATAAATAAATATTTCTATGTGGTGGTGGGTGGGGGGCTCAGAATGATGTTCTGAATACGCGGTAATCGTTTTCGCGTCGGTGTCCCTTCCACCCTGTATAACTATTCCTCTCGCACCACGTAGTTACCTCAAACTCCGTTCCAGTTAAGAGGGAACAGGGGCTGCGATTCGCCATACAAATATATTCCTCTTATTTCTTCTTGAATAATGCCTCTAGAACAATTTTTTTTTTTTATTGATAAAAATACTAGATTCATCATACATTGTGAAAATGTGCATCACAAAATTGGTGAGTAATTTAGAATAGCTTTGAGAGCTTCTTCGTGAATTGAGGAGAAGAAGAGAGACTATATCGAGAGCAGTAGAAGGAAAGGGGAGGCCTCTTGTCTGTGAGTGGACCAATTTGGGTTTAATACTATAAGGCACAATATACATAATATAAGGCATAAAAACTGTTAAGGTACTGTAGTTGCCTATTCCCTAGTGTAGATCTTTATGGAGAAGAACGGGTAAGAAACTCCATGGACACTCTTTTAAATCAGAATATTTTTACAAAACCTTGGCTACATCATTCATGTTGAGATGGTACAACTATGTGAGAACGATGTAGCAAGAATATTATGTGAGAACGATGTAACAAGATGTTTACGTTAAAAGTGTCCATAGTAAAAACAATTCAAAAATTAATTCAAGCCGTAGCAACCAAGAGATGATCAGTCACAACTGACAGCGTCTGTCCACAAACATGACGCATGTATCAGCATTCAACTCAACTATTTTGAAGGGAACCATATGAAAAAAACCAACCGCAGTTACCCCATAGTGGTGGTACATGGGACGCCTGTGTTTGTTAATCCTTTGTATCATTTTAACCTGAATCTGTAAACAATATATCCCGCTTAACCCAGCCAACATTCCGAGAAAGTACCAATAAAATCTAATGCATCCATTACAGGCGGTGTTACAACTACCATTTTTAATTTTACAAAGGCGTCCGCTATTTTCTTCGGTGGAAATGGTACGCGATTAGTTTTAATGGCGTGCTGGTGACGCTACGGTATCAATTAACGGTTGGCAATAAGGGTGAGTTTGCTGTGATTTTCTTTGTAACTGTGTGTTGGGTGGGTATGATAGAACGCAGGGATTTGGCGTGGAAACACGGTTTAGGCTCGTTTCCTTGATGTATTAAGTTCTTTTAGTGGCATTAAAATCTCAAGAAATAATAAAAATTGAAGCGTCTGCTTGCAATTTCAAAATATGCATTCGAAAGTTTCTATGGTACTTCAAAAAAAACATTTTTTTTTTAATTTTTGTTTCTCTGTATGCTTTTCTGTTTTTTCCGGCTATTCTGCGAAACGGCAAGACCGATGTTGATGGGACTTTTACTGGCAGATAGCTAATATTATAGGGAGTAACTTAACTTACTATTATGTCAGAGAAAGGCTTAATGTAGCGTACAAAAAACTCGACCCGAGCGGCTGTTATTATTTAGCCACGAGCTGCAAGAACTCATACAACACTTAAAACTTATTCCATATCCACGCTATTTATTGTGAACAGAACATAGAACTCCATAGACGTAGACCAATTACCAACTAATTGTTCTAACTGGTTGGTCAGAGCAGTCGAGTCCCACTTATAGTTGTATTAGTGCTGGTTGCTGCATCCCAACATGTTGATTACTTCGATATTGTGTTTGTGTCAGCTTCTACGTTGATGAGATTGTTGGCATTAAGTCTTATGTTATGTAAATTAGGAACCGGGACATTGTGACTGATTAATATTGGATGATCTTGGCTAGTTTGCTTTAATGGGTTAGTTAGTATTCGTGGAAGTAATATAGTTGCCCTTTATTGAGCTTATAATCATCATCTGTTGACCGATCTGATTAATCAAACTAATCAATTCAAAAGTTTTTAATTCAAATTACGGCACAAACCACTGCAGCGCACGGAAAGGCTACGCTCGGGTGTTAAGCTTCGTTTTGCAAGAAAATGTATGACATGTGATTGTGTCCACTGCAACCTACGGACACGCTATGCATCAAATGACGTCATTAGTACACGCGTGGCTTGCTCGAATAAAGGCGCGGGCCCACCGCGGCGCATGCTGAGCACGGGCACGCGGCACATTTTAGCTGCGTGTATTAATTTGTTTGACAACGTGGGTCTACGTTTCCACTGGAGTACCTACACGAAGACCCACGACTATGTATAGCGTGGCACGGCGCACGATAGTCGATAGTAATTTTCAAATTTTTCATCACTTAATGTCATAAATAATGTTTTGTATTCTCCATGTTTATTTCTGAATTTAATATGATTTTCATTCCAGAACCGGTTTTTTCTTTTCTTTTGCAATTCACCCAAGATTAGATCATCAATATCACTTTCGGATTCATCGTCAGAAGAACTGTCTAGCAAAGTCAGTGCCAATGCCATTCTATGAGTACCTCGATACGATATATACGAGAAACATGAAACGCGTCCGTTCCACAAGGTGTATGACTGAAAACTGCTCTGCGATAAGCGAGCTGTACATAGTCATGGGTCATATTCGTGTACTCCAGTGGAAACGTAGACCCACGTTGACAGCGTTGAGCTATGTAACCGCCTATTCGAGCAAGCCACGTATCTATCAGTGACACATCTGTCGGTTAGGTTAGAAGAAACGCAGCCGAATACAGGATTTTACATGGTGTGACTGCCTATCTGACCACCACAACACAATAACTGGTTGAAACCTTTCTGAATTCATAATAAAATTATGTCATTGAATTTTTCGTTCACGAAATTCTTTTTCATGGGTACCTACTAACTGCAAAAGTGCACAATTATTTTCAACGATGAATGCAGTTAATGTGTAAAATCTGTTTTTAACGATAATGTTAAAGGGTGAGTAGTGGGTGGGAGGCCACGCTTGGGAACCATGAAGGACTTATCCGGTGATATTCTTCAGAAATGTGAATGTAACCTAACCGGCGTACGCAATGATATTATAAATAAAAAGAGGTAGATATCGCACTAACGCGCGAAAATTGTTGCAGACAAATTCAGACAATTGTCGTAATTTCGGTTCTTCAAGCGCAATAGCTATCTCTTTCAGTCTGTAAGTAATAAGTTCCGTATTATCAATCGCAGTCGTTTATAATATAATTGGGCGTACGTGTACATAACACGATCTGAGGCCCTAGCACGGGCACGTAGCGTTACGTAAATACGTCGATTTTTAAATTATAAATAATCGTTTCACATGCAATATTTTCATAATTTTATGAATTTATTCATATTTATGCAAGATACTGATTGTGCATATAACAAACAATTTAACTAAAATGCTATAGGACAATTGTATTTTTGATTAAAAAATCGACGTATTACGTTTCGTTTACACCGCGCGCTCGTGCTGGGGCCTCTGATGTGTGAACGTGAACGACGTAAAAGGAGTATGTAAAGATCTTAGCAGGTGGCACTGCAGTTACAAAAAGCATTCATCATCATACAGTTGAATTGCCTTCAGAAACCTACCAAAACCTGCTCAAATTGGGTTGTTTGCTGAAAGCGTGGCCGCGAGAGAGTGCAGAATGTTGTTGTTGTTGTTCACTTGTCAAATTCATCTTGAATGAACAGCAACCCAGCAAAAACCAATTAGCGCCATCTTGCTGAAAAGATTTCAGCGAGGAACATCATGGCAGCTCAATGACAGTAATAAAAATAGTACCGTCTACACGAAACTAATTTAGCAGTTTTCTTTCTCATTTCAAAAACACTTAAATAAGGATTAATTACACATCATAACGTATAATATAACCAGCAGAAAGTACAAGTTATAAAAGCATTATGACATAATAATAATAGAGATAGTTTAAAGGTATTATAAACTACCGGTGATTACAAGTTACAACCTACAGAATTCTACCTATTTGCAGGGCAACCTCATCTTGTATCCACGGGTATATTGAACTACCCACAAAATACATTGACATAAGTAGCTAGCCGAGCGATTTCTCAAGTTCTCTTAAAAGGGACCAGGGCCCGCCCCGCGACAAATAAAATTTAATAGTCCCCTACAAGGTTTCCTTTTCAACAAAATATTTTTGCTACATTTGCATCACAAAAGCCTATTGAAATGGGTCGTTGTCGGGTCTATGTATGTGTGTATAGGTGTGTTTAATACGAGTCGATCAACCTATGATTTGGCACAGGGTAAATATTATTATAAGTTGTAATAGCTAAGGCCTGATTCGTTCGATTGTAATTTGAAATAATTTTTTTGATCGAGAGATCTTGAATTTTAACTCATCTTTTGCACTATCGATTAAGCTAAAAGTATTTTTTTTATTGAAGTTAACAGTACCTTAGGTAAATACGCTGGTAAACTAGGGATGTGAATTTCTATCTAATGGCTGAGATAACATGACATTCTGAAAACTGAAAAATATAGGGTGACTGGTAATTAGTGACCGATACTTAAACATGCGATTGTGCTCATGATAACAAACAACTTTCCCAAAGAAACATTTTTTTTAAACGGCTGATAGGTCACAGGCGCGCGCATGCGAATTTCATACGGTTGTTGCGTTATTGTGATAAAAGTGTGTGTATTCAAAAATGGTTCTTTGGGAAAGTTGAAAATCATGAGTAGAGTCACGTGTCACGAATCGTGTGTCACGTGTGTGTGTGTGTATCGGTCACTAATTACCAGTCACTCTATATACTAGATTGATATTATATGCAATCGAAACATTATGTTGCCAAGGCCAGCGGTAGCTTAGAACCCTGAAATAAGCGCAAAGAGTATCCGTGAGTGTCAGGCAAGATTGCTTTAAGCCTCATGCGATGCATACAGCGTTTCCCAGCCAGGCGGGAGGTGATTGGAGCAGAAAATGGAATGATTATGCCGAGGCGGCCATTTATATAGCTATAATATGGCAGTGTTGTGAGGAGACAGCGGTTTTGCCAAAGACAATAATTAGTCATTTTTAGGAAATCGACTAATCGTGATAGTCTAGTGGTGTGACCGTCGGACTGACAAGTCATAGGTCTCGAGTTTAAACCCGAGCCACGCACCTCTGATTTTTGGATTCATGTGCGTATTGATAAATGAGTGTCATCCTGAATTTCAAAAGTTAATTATTTCGACACGGTCCCAATTTCGAAAAACAATAGTTCGACTACTCATTGTTTCGACAGAACATATATTCGACTAGCATTAGTCCGACAGAACATACTTCGCCAACACACACCTTCGAAAAACACTACTTCGACAGAACCCTTCTTCGATAATATGCACTTGTTCGGCAGATCTCTATTTCGACGGAACTTATCTTCAACATAATACTGCTCTGAAATGTGACAATAATTATTGAATTTCGCGTTATGGTTTTAGGTACAGAATTAAAACATAAATAACAATCAATTAAGTTTTTAATTATGACCAAAACAAATCTTTGTACAGTTTAATAATTTCTTCAGACAATTTAAATCGTGACATAATATTATAAGACTTCTTGATTATTTATTAGACATGTAAGTAACGTATTCTATTCCGCTTAGGAACGAAATTGTATCAACGTCATTTTTCAGTAGCTAATGTTTTTGCAGGCTTTCGTTCTGCTGTAATTGTTTTTTCTTTTTGGTTTTGCATCAACGGGTAAAACTTTTTCTTGGATTTGATTAAAAACTGCGGGAATTTCAGGCGCTGGTATTCATGGTTCAATTATTATTGTCACATTTAGAGCAGTTTTATGTTGAAGGTATGTTTTTCGAAGGTGTGTGTTGTCGAAGTATGTTCTGTCGGACTAATGCTAGTCGAATATATGTTCTGTCGAAGCAATGAGTAGTCGAACTATTGTTTTTCGAAATTGGGACCGTGTCGAAATAATTAACTGTCGAAATTCAGGATGACACTCTGTATAAATACCACTCGCTTCGATGAAGGAAAACATCGTGAGGCAACCAGCATGCCTGAGAGATATTTCTCGAAGGCATGTATAGCCAAGTCTTAGGCCCATTGGCGGCATAAAAACTCCGACACCAGGTTAGGCACCTACCACGCGATAAAGAAGAAGTGTTAAATTTTTTTTTAGTTTTAAGTTTTCTTTTTTGTCTTGTATTATTTTTGTTTTATATTGTGTGCACTTGTGGTATGTGCCAAATAAATCTATTTTCTTTCTTAATTATACATATACGCTACACACTCCTGTTAAAAGTCATTTTAGAAATACGAAACGCTCTGAAAGCGATTAACATTTGTTTAGGCCGTTAATCCCTAAAGAATTCTCCATAATCAATGAAAATATCAAAAACTTAATACCACAATTCAAACTTTCACCTCACTTCATTAAGCAAACTTAGCATTTAATGACTCCGCTTAAAGTTGTTTATCGTTAAAACTTGAAAACTTCTATTTAACTCACAAACAGTGATCGTGTTCCGACTTTATCTTCACTAACTTTATAACTATTGGAATAATGGAAGTTGCAACTCAATCCCGTGGTGCATTATCCGTTAAGACTTGGTGCCATACTATGATCAGATTTGCCTTTACACCCCGTTCGCGACCTCAGGTGATGCGACTTGAGACGCGACTAGCGTCATGGAACTCAACTCAAAGTATTTATTTTAATTACATTTCAGGCACTTTTCAATGTCAGAAAGGAAAAGTTTCTGCAGTCTCAGTCACAAAGCCTAATAACTTGTGAATGTACCTGTAGTTGCCCATTCCAAAGCGTAGATCTCTATGGAGAAGAACTACTAATGAATAACTAACTAGTAACTAACGAATTAGTAGTAGAGACACCGACTTACGTGCGGTAAGTCGAGGGTTCGAACCCAGGAGGGCGAAGGAAAACTTTCTAAGGAAACCGACATGTCCTAGAACTAAGATAAAAGAAGACTTCACATCAGACAATGATATCTACCAACCCGCACTGGGCCGGCGTGGTAGATTACTGCCCAATACCCTCTCTTAAAGAGAAGGTCAATGTGCCAACGGTAGGCACATTGTAAGCTGATTATGCGTAATGCATAAGGTGGACTTTAGCACAAATATGTATCGGATTTATTCCGCATTTTTATTCCGGAAAGCTCGTGTTATCTGCAATGTTTGTGGAAGTAAGTAATGGCGGGATTACTGGCTGGGAATTTTAGAGGAAATATTAATCCAGCATAATTTTGTTTTGTTAATACGACTATTGTTACATGGTTCAATCATTGTTATGTTGGTACGTTTTATTTCAGCTTTGTTGGATAATTTTCAAGGCAATACAATAGGTAAAAGTTTTAAAAAGAAATTCTTTATTCTATAAACTGGATATTGGAATCACTTCTAGACGTCATATTTCAGAAATTTACTGAAAAGACTCGACATTTCCTGATACGAAGAAAAGAAATCTGAGAAGAAATGGTGAAACCAACTCAGAGGTCAAAGCCTCTTTTAAAGTCCAGACAGTTCACTTGTAAGTTTGAACGAGTTTGCGAAATGTCGAATTGAAGAAAATCTTACATTTTGACCCTTTTCTGTCACAGATGATGCAATCCCAATGATTTGTTTTTCCACCTTACTGACCAGCTACCGACCTTTTAAAGGAAGAAAAATAAAAAACCATACGAAGTAGGAACCATGGGAAACAATACTAAAGATATCAAAGTCCTAAGAAAAAGGATCCAATACGATTGGAACAGGAGGAAACTAAGGGCGAAGCCACACAGCTACACGTTTGGCGAGTATAGTATTAGGTCCCGTCACGTAAAAAGAACGCTGATCGCTCAAATAAACTTTCTCAATTTTTTTATTCCATCCTTTTCCAAAGTACTAAGTAGCTAGTTAAGTACCTATTACGATTCTACAATGGAACAATTATACTTACATTATAAAACAATATCTAAGTACTTTAGGACGCGACTGTATAACGTGCGCAAACACATCCCCTCCACTGTCGCTCATCGTTCTTTTTACGTGATGGGACTTATACTTGCCGAGTGGTTGGTTAAGCTAGATATTAGGTGCCAGTAGTGAATAGTGTATTTTATGAAAAGCTACCCCCATCATGTTGACTTACCCCGATCTGTGATTCAACTGTACACTAGGAGGCTCACTAAGTGACTAAAAATAAGTCATGTTGCGTGGGACAAAGCATCGATGTCATTCCTTCAACTAATCAATTCCGCCTACTAACAGCGTACACTGCCTTTCCCAAACTGCGATACAACTGCCGTCCCTCCTGCATCCGAATCAAGCTTGGTCCAGCAAGTTTTTTGAATTCGTCGGTATAAGCAAGAGTTAAATTAGGTAGCTTTTAAATTTTCCAAGAAAAGACTCTTTGGGAAACAGGCAGACCTTAGAACCAGAACTTCAAAGTGTTGTGACAATGTGACATCTACTAGCTCACGCTGGGCCAGTGTGTGTGGCTCACGCAGGGACATATCGTGCATCATACAAAATGACAAAAAATTACAATAAAATTACAACGCATAACAAATACTTGTAAATTCAACAGGATGGAACAAAAAAAAAGTTAACAGCTTGCACGTCGTGACTGCGACAAGCAGGTTACCACTCAGCATGATGCTATGCTATGGGGGGCCCACAGCACAGCGCTGGTTTTCAGTGGTCACCCGTGAAAAAACGTACGGAAGCCAAGACCGAAACATCTGATTTCAGCTTTACTGTAACTACCGAGCTGTGTGGCATCGGCCTAAAAGTAGTACAACGTTGTTCACAATACAAGGTGCCTGTTCCAATCTCACTGTGATTGCGTGGATTGTAGGTTCAATTTCAGAGCTGCTTCATAAAACGATATAATTTTTATTCTTTTTCCGTATTTCATGCTTTTTATTTTTCAGAATTTAATTTCAGACGGTCTCAAACGAGGTTTTGTACCGGAATTGTTATTGAGTTCCTAAGTAATTGTCTAAATCGAACAGGAAGAATAAAACATATTATTTATAGTATGAGCGGTCTGTTATACCTAAACGAGCTTTAAATCATACAACTAAAGTCGGTTTTAGTACAGCACAATTATTGCCGATGCATATTGCATATATACGCCTCTAAAAAAATCACACTTTACTTACTTTTGAAACCACAATGGATTAAGTAATACTCCTCAGCATACGGTAGAAGTATTTGTAGTATATGAAAATACTATTAGTATAGGTCCTGGATTCGAGTCCCGGGTCGGGTAAAGTGTTATTGGGTGTCTCCATCAGGAATTCCTCAGTAGCAGCCACAGAGTCTGTGATTTCCGGTTGGTGGTAAGAGGCTCGCCCAGGTGGGTGTACTATTAGGTACACCTTTACCTAACCCTTCGGGGATTACAGGCATGCTGTATGTGTGTAGTATTAATAATACTCACGTGTCGATCATAGAAATAAAGAAGGATCGCATCTTTTTTTGGCCTCATACAGACCAATTTCGTTTCTTTTTTATGTTTACTTTTTATATAACTTAGTTGTACTGTTAATTTAACAATTTTTTTTTGTGTTTTGTCCTTGTCGGGCTAATAAATCTTTTTCTTTCATTCTTTCTTTGCATCATCATCACCTCCCTGCCATCATACCATGTTACTTTCTGTCAGCACGACCTTCATTTTATTCTGCTGTCCTGCACTGTCTGCCTGTAACGTCTTTTTTTAAAAAAAAAACGTTGCCCCGCACTAGGAATTTCTCCTGTATCATGGGTGCGTTTACAAACATTTTAACGGAACAACTACCTGTAGACCGTACAAACATTTGTTCCGTGCGGGAATCAAACCCACGACACGCAGCGCAGCAGTCAAACGCTCAGCTACTGCCCCAACCGCGCCGTCATGTATATTATATAATATTCATCACACAATTCATACATAATATAAATCACACATCTAAGTATGTTTTCTTTGGCTTTCCTCTCCCTTTCCGTCCATCAACAAAGGGTCGCTATACTTATTAATTTATTAATAAAGGACGCTTGAGCATCCCTAAATAAACTTAAGTTTAATTAATGGCGAATTTAAAATTTATATGAAAACACAACATACCAGTTTATATGCAAAATTCTACAAGCGATCAATCAACAAATTTTGTTTATAAGAAACAAAATGAATTTCTTCAACATTAGACAATCATGAATGAATTGCTAAAAAGTACAGTCCCCAGCACATCAAGTTACCATAAACTGTTAAATTTATCGAAATGATTTTAGACTATAAAATGTTGATGGTTACGTTCAATATCGAATGAGAAAATTTGACAAATTGTTGTAACTTGATGCCCTGGCGACTGTACCACAAAAGTAGTTGCTACGTTCTCAGTTTTAATTGAAAGCCACTGTACTTTACCTTTGATTCAGGCGCTGACTTATGTCAAATTCCATAAATTTCAATTTAGTTTAGGTTGCACCGTGTGCCAATATAATTCAACTCAATTTATTTATTTCACACATCGATCCATAATGGTGTTAGTACACTTAAAATAATGTTAGTAACTTAATAGATTTAGAATATAAAATATAATATAATATAATATATATATTTAGTGGTCACCTTCCCGTCGTTAATTTATTGAGTGTCTCGCAGTAGTGCAGGGAAAGACAAACATTTGAATTACCTTAACGATTTACTAGCTCGTTGTTTTTTTTTATAAAATTACTTACATCAGTATTTATGTTTGTCTTCAAAGGTAACTACAGCTGATATAAGGTCCTTCTTTAAATTGTGTGACTGCTTGAACCTGCCTGATCCTTTTTGGTGGTGGCAACAGGGAGGTCAAATAATATTGTGAATATAAAGTTCTCCCATAGTTCTATACGACAAGATTAACAGTCTCCATGTAAATATAATCAAGTAAACCAATAAATCACTAAGAGAATGAAATCTCATCTTTCATACGCAATAATGCAAATAAATAAATAAAAATCACAATCAGCCTGCATCACAATACCGCATCACAACTTCTCAGATTTCTATTCAAGATGCATTCTTGAAACCGGATAACGATTTAAATCACGATTCTTTTCCCATCTCTATCGTGAGCTCATTTTTTATTCATTACGGTAAATAAAATTATACGGCATGACATTTTCATTATGGGATTAACATAAAGGATGACAACGTTTTTACACTTGCCCAAGTCTCATTTCTGCAATGTTTGTTCGTGTTTATGCTTTTCTGTTTTCAACTTTGAAAAAAGAATTTAATTATAAGTGGCCAGCAATGACTTTCTAAGAAACTTAATTAAAACTTACCTACTTAATATTTAACACAAATCGCTTTTTTGAATTTAAAAAATAACTTCAAAAAGTTTTTCAAACGGTTTTTATAAATTATTCATTCGCTCTTGCTTTTTTTAGTCGTTCTTGATCTTATTAAATAAATACTTGCGTAGATTGTTAAAAGAAACCCAACACAATTTACGAAAAAAAAAACAATTCGTTCGAATTTTGAAGTCTCTTTTTTTATCAACGTCTTGTGTTTTTTTTCCAAAACATTTTGGTTTTCAACTGTAACAGATAGAATAGAAAAAATATCTGGGTTCGGAATTGTTATAGTCAATTCCTATGAATAAGAACGAGCTCACTTCGGCTTAACTTTAGCTTAAAAATACGCATGGAAATAACCTTTATAAAAATATATGAGCTAGCCTAGATATCCCACATTTTATTTATTTCCAACTCTGAACGTAAAACTCTGGCAATCCATGAAAAAATATTACTTTGATAAAGCGCGTGGTATTGCCATTTCAGAATTTAATAGTATTTTGAACGAAATATAAAAAAGCAATCTGATGTTTGTAAATGCAACATATTTTTTGTAAATAAAACTGGTATATCGCTACAGTCGTGTGTAAACACACAATGTTGGATAGCTAAAAGTCACTTTTATATTTATGACATTCTTGATATGAAACCGTATGATTCAACCAAAGACATTTATTTACATATACATACAGTCACGAGCACCAACACGTAAACACATAACAACCTTTAAAAGTGTATTTTTTTGTGTTTTACTGTTCTGAAATTAAAATTTCATATTGTTATGAACATAGTATTTTGAAACTGATATTTTTATGAAAAAGATCCTGTCTCCAAGTTACAATCGTTATTTTTCGCGAAAATTGTACATGCTATAGACGGAACAAAGTAAACAGCATCGTATTCTACTTGCAAAACCCAATTGGTTGGTGTTGGTGAAAGCAAAAAGTTAATATATCATTGTGTTGATTGTGATCCCAATCACATTTTTTTAATATTAAATGGGCCTACTCTTGTCCTCAATCTAGCCCTGAGGACAGAGTTGAGTTCGACGATGAAACGAGCTAACCCAAAAGAAGCCTATTAACTTGTGACTTAAATAGACTTTTCTATTGCATTTCTTCAGATAGCCTCTCAGTTGTAGTTTAAATCTCTTTCTATTCAAGGGATTTAAATACTACCGATTTGACATTGTAGGATGTTCAAGTCAATGTTAAAACCATAGACTTAATAATGGGGTTAAAGTCCAGAAGAATTAAGAATAAATAAGGTTAAGTTTCTCATCCTTCAACTGAAAAGGAGGATCCTCCGCCCAGAGGTATCATGGCTGGTGGGCCACTGCCCAACGGTTGGTGTTTTGGTCCTGTACCTATATTTTAATTGCGTGAATAATTTTAATATCACGATGTAGGAAATTTCTTCTGAGTTTATCTCGTGTAATGTCAATCTAGTTTTAGAGGAGCTCGTGGCTTAATAATAACAGCCGCTCGGGTCGATCTTTAGGTTAAGCCGTGCTTGCCTAGTTTGTTCGGGGGATGGGTGACCACCCATTACATACCGAGTTTCCTCCGTGCTTCGGAAGACTGTTAGACTGGAAGCCGACCCTAATATAGCTGGGAAAGGGCTAGGCAGATGATGAATGTCAATCTAGTTTTACTTAAATTTTCGGTAAGGTAGATATACCGAAATGCATTTAGTTTTTATTTTGCCTGCAACAGCGTACATAGTACCTACCTACAAAATCAGAACACAAATAAAACTCACATTCATAACGTAATTTCTATTCAGCTGAATATCGTATTTCTGCCGTATATTCGCGATTTTATTTATGAAACCCCACCGTATCGGCGATTCACAAAAAGTTCACGTTATACATATTATAGATACATGTTTGGTCTAACGTTTAACAGCACTGAGCCGCGGTCTAATTGCGTAACATACTCTATAATACAGGGTGTAAGGGACAGCCCTCCACAAACTGACAGGGTGCATTCAGCTTCTTATTTTGAATCATATTCCACCGTAATTTTTCTCCGGAAAATTAAATTTTTTAATTTTTTTTTTCAGTTACTAGTCCTTTATTTCAATTTAAAATTACATTCCCTGTTCGCAGCACTCCATTTATGTAAATAATACGGCAAAAATCAAAAATGCAACAATGGATGTTGAAATACTCTAATGAACGACTCGTGAAACCAGCTGTTCACTTCCTGCCTAGCTAAAGACTTTATCGAACTCGTCGTCGCGCTTGCCGTTTGCTACGTGCGTTTTGCCACGGTAACGATACATTGCGTATGGAGAAATAAAACTAATCAAATTAATTGGAGTCCCATAACATTCCTGAAATAATTTCTTGTACCGGTCATCTTAGTATGATATACTGAATGCACCCCATCAGTTTGGGGAGGGCTGTCCCTTGCACCTTGTATAGTATACAGCTACTTTCTCGTTTACACAATTTGAATTTTTCGAGTTAATACTTCGCCGGGTAACTTTTAGGTCGAAGCAAATATTGTTGACTCAGCCGATTTTTCTCGAAATTTCATCTCTCAACATTTCCGGTGTATAAATTGTTGGGATAAACGTGGAGGTTTACTATGTTACGTAATAAAGAAGAAAAAAGAAATATCAATGTTTGCATTTTTTTTTTCATACGTACTATTTGCAGTAACGTATACCGGTTGTACTCGTAAAGGTGATCCCTCACTGAGAGCATTCGCCTGTTCTTTCACAGTTCAGATTCATGTATTTCTGTTCAAAATCGAATCTTTGATTTTTATATTACAAGCGAATCAGTGAGGGAGCACCTTAAGATAATTATATGGACGCGCAAACTGTTACTTAAAATTCAGTACATAAATCTAGATCCCCCAGAATTGAAACTTAATCGTCAGTTTTTTTATCTTCACTTTTTACTTTTTTTAGGGACCCTATTACTAAGCCTCCGCTGTCCGTCCGTCCGTCCGTCTATCAGTTGGCTGTATCTCATGCTCCGTAATAGGTAGACAAATGAAATTTTCAAAGAATTTGTATTTCTGTTGCCACTATAATAATAAATAATAAAAATAAATTTAAATTAAGGGGACTCCCCTACTACGATGGAACGGAATCCTTCATTCGCGAGTCCAACTCGCACTTGGGTGGTTTTATTGGATTGGATGGACTGCCAGAGAAATTGGTCATATTGTGGATATACATAAGTGTAGACAATCAGCTGGGCTTATTGTCCAGGGTATGTAATTTCGGGGCTGCGGGACTTTTCGAAAGAGATGCCCTGGAACACAAAGGGCAAAGAAGGAACATGGATGGGTTTTAGTCAGTAAAAGTCTGACACTCCCTCCCACTCCACCCAGAGCGGGGGGGGGGGGGGCTTATTTGATGATTTCCCATCCAAAAAAAAGAGTATGTAGTTTTAACAAATGCTCTTAATTCATTGTTATCTTATCCGTGTTATTAGTATTTTTCATCGAAAAATATTTTGATCCAAATCCTTGTTAGTTTTTTGTGAATACAAAATACAGTACAAACAGTACATAAATACAGAATAGAGATTACTGAAATCCTTTTGAATAACTGATGGCCGGTACCATCCAGTACCCATGTCGAATGGTATTAACTCGGTCCTGTACAGAATTCACTAAATTATTACCATGTCACATGCAGCCGGTTTAAAAATGTACCAATTTAGAATGGACTAGGTTATTCTCGGACCTTTCGTGGACCTGACAAATTTGGTGTTCTTCAAAACGGAATTCTGTGTTTTAATTTTTTTATGGAATGTAATGTTTTTATTAGCCGATATTTACAATCATAGTTTCCTTCGACTGCCTCGTTCGTCTAGTGGTGACTGAGCATGGGGTCCCGGGTTCGTTTCCCAGTTCCAGCAAAGTGTTATATTGTGTTTTTCCATTAGAAATTTCTCAGTAGCAGCCACGGAACCTGGATTTGGGCCTGGTTGATACGTAGGCTCATGTATGGGATGCATAGACGGCATGAATAG
Organism: Noctua pronuba; assembly: GCA_905220335.1. Lineage (NCBI taxonomy): Eukaryota > Metazoa > Arthropoda > Insecta > Lepidoptera > Noctuidae > Noctua > Noctua pronuba. The sequence continues at coordinate 5,480,476 of LR999900.1, read as the reverse complement.
GCTCGCCCCTGTTACATGGGGCTTAAAAAACATAACGGCGAAATGTGGATGTACTATAATAGGTACACCTATGCCTAACCCTTCGCGTATTATTCTTCTCCACAGAGATCTACGCCTTGGAATGGGCAACTACAGTACTTTCATAAGTTATTATGTCTTATGTCTGGGACTGTAGCTTCGCCTTCTTTGTTTTTCTGACATTCAAAAGTGCCTGTAATGGTCTAATTGAAATAAATGCTTTGAGTTTGAGAATTACAGGCGTGATGTTATGTTATGTAGAATCATAGCGAAATCAGCCTATAGTGTTCCCACTGCTGGGACACAAGCCAAGAGACCGTTCTATGAGAGATTCTTTGATCACCACAAGGGCCCAGTGTGAGTTGTAGATGTCATAACATGACTGATTGGTGTTTTTGCTTCTGGGTCATGCGCGTTGAAGCCGTGTCAAAGGTTAGCTGAAAGTTGTAGTTTTTTAATTAAATTTAATTTGTTCAACAATTCAGGTACTGAAACAAACTAACTGTCATCCTTAAATTAATTATTGTGATTATAAGAAGTACATCCTAAGTTGATTACGTAGATCTTGTTGAGAACTACCATCTGGGCCTTATTTATTTTTTAAATACATTAAATAGGTCTACTCTTGACCTCAATCTAGTTCTCAGGACAGAGATGGGGTCGACGATAGAACGAGCTAGCCCAAAAGAAGCCTATTAACCCCCTATTATAGAATGGGGTCATATGAACTTGGGAACACCGACGTAGGCAGGGAATTCCACTCCTTGGCTGTGCGCATAATAAACGATGTAGCAAAGCGCTTCGTGCGTGTCCTTACTATTATACCATTATCTTTGACATGGCCTGTTTGACGCCCCCATAGAGAAACCACCAGGCGTAATTAAATGTTATTTATTTAACAATTTATGTACACACTAAATACAGAAAAGAAGAAAGGAACAGAAAATAGTACAAAGGTGATGCTTATTTCTAAAGAAATCTCTTATCTCATCTTATTATTTTTCTTAGAAGAGAAAACCGCAAACCAGACTGCTTTTAAAAAAAAAAGAATACCATTTAAATGATGGAGACTTCTCATGTATGGAGGGAACCAAAAAAAAAATGGAATTGAGTACTTTTCAAAGAAAATTATAGTCAACAAAACATCCTTCAATTTGCCTAATGAGTTCATAATACCATTGAAGTACCATAAACCGTTCTTAACAATACATCTACCAGCAAAATCTCCTTGAACTCCCGAACATAAATCAAAATCAGTACAAGCATACAGAACGACATTGTAGTAATAAATAAGGACCAATTTTGCTTGACAATTTTATCCAGTTCTGAGTGGTAAGATAAATTCCTCGTTCCCAGAATTTAATTCATTTGTTGATGAATGTGCGGCGTATTAAGTAAAGTATTCTGTACGCCTAGATAATTTTTCATGTGTGACTTTTCCGGTACGGTTGATATTTTGGCGTTTTATCTTAAATGTTTTGAGTATGTTTTATGTTTGGTTTAACTCTCTTTTTTAGGGTTCCGTAGCCGAATGGTAAAAAACGGAACCCTTGTAGATTCGTCATGTCTGTCCGTCTGTATGTCACAGCCACTTTATTCCGAAACGATTAAGACTACACAGTTGAAACTTGGTAGGTAGATGTATTATGTGAACCGCTTTACGATTTTTACACAAAAATAAAAAAAAGATTAAGGGCTCTCCATACATGGGACTGAAACTATTTTTTTTTTCATCATACCTATACGTGCGGGGTGTCTACAGATAGGTCTTTAAAAATGACATTGAAGTTTCTAATACCAATTTTTCTCAAAGTCAATCGGCCGGTTTTATAAAGCAAGCTCTGATTGTACAGATCCACACCAGTTTTGAAACTGTGTAGTCCTTTTCTCAAAGTCTGTCAAAGTCTACAACAAAATTCCTAAGCAATTAAGAGAACTCCCATTGAATAATGAATTATTAAAAAAAGAGCTTATAAGTGGGCTGTATAATAATGTATTAATTTAAGTGCATTATTTATATTATAGTTATATTTTTAAACACTGTTTTAAACTTTCACGGTTTACAACTAAACTTATACTGTCACTTACGGGTAATATCTTCCGTGTAATATCGGGAGCTCAAAATAATGAAAAATCACGGAAGATATCCCGTAAGTGACAGTATAATCGTAAGTTTGGTACATTTTTTTATTTATTATTATTTAGATATTTTACGAACAGGAAACACTGAAATTGTTTTAAAATATAACTACTTTCGACAAAATTATTTCAATAATCTGTCACTATTGTAATAATTTATTTTGCTCGAATCGAGTAATAATATGATTTATGGCAAAAGTCTTTTTAGTATGGCGTGGAAAATCACTACCCTGTATATTCGCAATGAAATAAGTACACCAAATAAATGTGTTAAGGGAAGGACTTTCATACAATCCAGAAGCGTATAAATTTTACAAAATATTTTAACTAAAGCACTGGCAGGCTACATTTTAATATTGTTCATTCAATTATACACAAAATTTAGGTCACGCTCGCTCCGGTGTGTGATAATAATGTAATTTTTACGTGTGGTTTTCGAGAAAAATGTTTCCTTTACATAGTTTATCCCGCTGTGCGCTGGTGGACATCGTGTTTGCGTCAGCCGTGTGGACAAATATGGCACATTGTCCACGGTGTTGCTAGTGGACAAATACTGTAGAGTTTGCCTTTGTCTATGGCTAATTTGATGTGGTTTCTGTATGCGTCTTGTATTGTCTGTTCGTGTACGGTTTATTTGTCAACGGTTGCGTTGTGTATGCAGCTTAGAACACACAGGACAGGGGAAGATTAATCATGAGATGTACTGAACATTAATATTACTACCTACGAGTACTACCAGTCTCGGCTTCGCAAGGGGTCCAATTTACTAATGAAAACACTACCCTCTTCAGTTGGGTAAAAAATGAGAAGTGTGGTTAGCAAAAATAATATTTTCCTTACAAACCATGTCCTGACAATTACGAGCACAACCAAAAAAAAAACAGCCAAATCGTCCTCAAAACAAGTATAAAAGCTAATGAGATACCATTTTAATTCTGATTTCAAATTAATATTACATAAACCCACGTATTTTTACCCAACTGCGGCGAAGCCCTAAGGAGGGTTGTGTTTGACCTGTATGTATGTATGTGGGTGTGTATGTATGTCCGTTTCTTTGTTCCCTCGTAACTCCTAAATGGATGAACTGATTTGGATAAATTATACTTCGTTAGATTGGTCTTGGTGGCGCGAGTGTCACAAAGAAATGATGAAACCATGCACGCACGGTTGCGAGTACGCACGAGGACCAGTCAAGCTATACAAGAACAGTTTATGCGGATCTCTCATTGTACGGAAAATCTATACAAACCGAAGCCATGTTGTATTGGAAATGTATGACATGATGTGTCGCCGGGCGTAGTACCAACTGACCTTTCTGATGAACATCACATTAAATTGCATTTACATACACTCACAGTCCCACGAATCACAAAATTCCCACAGGCATTAATTATTTCGACTCCATTAACAGATTTAAAAAAATATCGATATCGATAATTAAATAAACATAAAATTTCGATAATACCTTCATTACAGTTCGCAGTCGAATTAACTTAATGACATCGTAATGTCAATTAACAAATTACCAGTCTTTTATTCTGTAAATAATGAAACTGATATGACGACCAACTATCTCGTTGGTCGAGTGATCGCAAGCGCGACTACTGAGCACGGAGGTCCTGAGTTCGATTTCCAGTTCCGCCAAAGTTTTATTTATAAGATGTTATCATCAGGAATTTCTCGGCAGCAGCCATGTAGTTTGGATTTGTGGCTGGTTGATGGCAATAGGCTCGCCCCTTTAACATGGCGCTTAAACATAACTGGTAAAATCGGATCACGATCACCCTTAATATTATGTTAAGATCCGAAAAAGAACGATTTTGGTAATATTTCTACCGGTTTTGTCTACTCTTAACAATTTATTATCCATCCACCCGCATTCTCCAGTCAACCTGCGATCATGGCGCTTGCAACAGCGTCGAAATATTGGAGCTCAAAATAATGAAAAATCACGGAAGATATCCCGTAAGGGACAGTATAAGTTTAATTCTACCGGTTCCAAAGTTATCTTGAACAAACACTTAAACCATCAAAATAGAGATTAATTTGGTGTTTAACTAAGAATTTAAATTGATTTTGATAACGAGTGACGATCCTTATTTTAAGCCACCCACGGTGAAATTGAGCGTTCACTTTTAATTTGGAATTTTAGATGCTCATATTTTGTTTAACCAGCCAGACTAGTGTCTTCCTATTTGAATAATCGATGGAAGGATTCATGTGCGCATTGTATAATTATCACTTGCTACGGTGAAGGACAACATCGTGAGGAAACCAGCATGCCGTTGCATGCATGCATGCATGCATGCATTGACGGCATGTAAAGTCAAGCCAGAGGCCCATGGGCGGCACAAGTCTGATACCAGGTTAAGCGCTAACCACATGATAAAAAAAGAAGAATAGATCGAAAAATGATGTGTTTTTCGAGCATGTCTCTAAGAAACTGACAGCTTATTAATCGCAGAGACACATCACGATAAAAAAACAAGCAAATCTGTGAACACCCTGTAGTCCAGACTTCGTCATCTGGAATCCGGAACATTTCCTAATACAATGTGTATTGACACGCTTTCTATTTTAGTTATAACGTTTATCGTCCCAATTTATTAGCAGTAAAAACGTTTAATTTGTTTGCGGTGGGCCAGTAAAGCGGTTTACGAGGTAACGTGATTACGGCATAGGTTTAACGATGCTCCTGAGATCTGGTTTGATATACAACCTTATTTATTGCGATCGGCATAGAGTAATAAAATTGTACAGAATCGAAACTCAGTTACAGTCCGTTTACAGTTGTATATCCCTTATGACAACGGTGATAAAGGTCAATGTACTGCAAAATGTGAGGTAAAACACATCATCTGCCTAGCCTTTTTCCCAACTATATTGGGGTCGGCTTCCAGTCTAACCGGATGCAGCTGAATACCAGTATTTTACATGGAGCGACTGCCTATCTGACCTCCACAACCCTGGGTATTGGGTAATACGATGTGAGGTAAAACAGAATAAGATTTTATTTTTTATTTGAAGTTAATTTTACAATGAAAGTACAGTTATCCGCACATCAGACCTGATCATAAGGATTTGACTTTGACAGCGCGTCTTTTGGAACAATGTGAGCGGTTTTTTCTCTATGGTTACACTGGTGACAATTTCAGTATGACTTCGAAAGCGCGGTTTGCTGGTTGATATTGCCGTCGATCAAGAGGTGCACCTACCAGGTATCTGCGACTTCTAGATGGTAAGATCTGGCCATGCTGAGGTTGCCAAAAAAATATATTTGAAAGTCACGCCACTTCGAACCCCTCGCCAATTTCATACCGAATCTTACACGGGATTTGCTGTAGTTTCACTAGAGCTATACAATCCTAATTGCGATAACCGGACCTGCTGACCTGAAATTGTAGGCATTTTGAGTAAGAGTAACTATGTTGGGCTTGCTTCCAATTTAACCGGATGCAGTTTGAATACAGGTATTTTACATGGAGCTACATCCTGTCAGATCTCCACTTACTTCGACTAGTTTTCAGATTTTCAGGATTCTGAAGACCTCTGTCACTACTATCAAAGTTTTTTTTTTTTTAAACGTTGCCCCACACTAGGAATTTATCCTGAATCGTTTACAAAAATTTAAAGCTCATCACACAAACAGCCACACCCCGAACAACTACCTGTAGATCATACAAATATTTGTTCCGTGCGGGGATCGAACCCGGGACACGCAGCGCAGCAGCTAATCGCTCAGCCACTGCGCCAACCGTGCCGTCCAAGATCTTTAAATGACAGTCTAGACGCTTCTATCTTTATTCTTTGCCATCGGCCTCCTTTTATATTTTGAATAGAATGTTGGCGTAAAGGGGATTCGTGTCAGCTGTTCTCGTAAGCAAATGTTTTTGTTTTGATGACCTAAATGGGTTTGGAGTGTCCGACTGTCCGTGTTCCATCGCAAGAGACGGGGCTTGATTTCCGATTCGCGACTATTTGTTGGCTATTGGACTGTCCTAATTTATTTGGACCGCATGTATTTTTTTTACAAGTAGCTTCGCTGGTCATCAGTATCGTGATAATATTTAATAAAGGATTTAAGCATCTAAAAAAGCTCGTGGCTAAATAATAACAGCCGCTCGGGTCGATCGTTAGGTAAAGCCGTGCTTGCCTAGGTTAGTCTGTGGATGAATGACCACCCATTACATACCGAGTTTCCTCCGTGCCTCGGAACACACGTTAAGCTGTTGGTCCCTTGTGTCATTTGTAAATCTTTGACAGTCGTTAGGTAGTCAGTGGCCCAAAAAGTCTGACAACCAGTCTTACCAAGGGGTATCGTATTACCCAGTACTAACTGGGTTGTGGAGGTCAGATAGGCAGTCGTTCCATGTAAAATACTGGTATTCAGCTGCATCCGGTTAGACTGGAAGCCGAATCCAATATAGTTGAGAAAAGGCTAAGCAGATGAGATGAAGGGCCCAACATCTTAGTCACGACCAAATTAACATCTAAACAAAAATATATGAGACAGTTGATTATTTTTTCGCGACTACTACACTCGCGGTCAAATAATACGGGTCACTTGCAAATTAATAATGGTACATGCACGAAACTAATTTTATATTACAGGGAATTTTAATATCCTATGAAATAAAATCTTAAATGATCTACAACGTCCCTAGTAAGTCATTCGATTTTATAATCTGTTATGGTACTCATCAGCCTGACAACTCTTAGATATTACCATACACGTTGTATAGAAAACTTAAAAAATAAATGGTGGGCCCTCAGTTTTGACCCTCTTTTTAAAAAATATAAAAAAAATACTTTTACTGAAGTAAACTTGTTTTAATAGAACCTATTTTGTAATAGATAGATAAGTGAGTAATCTTTCCCTGTCATTGGCACGTTGAGAAGTTTTGCCAACATTTTGTACAGAGCTCGTTTTTATTCTTCACACTTATGAAACTTTGCTAGGTTTTTCATTAGTTCTTGCCGTGGAAACAGCGAGGCTAGATGGATTGCCCCCATTCGTCTCCACATCGGGCGTTTCTTTAATTTGCACGCCACTGCAGCGACAAATGAAAAACTACAATGAAATTGTGCCAAATTGTAGGTGAATTCGATTTTGATACGTTGTGCCTTTTTTCTTGCTGTCACCTTTTGTCTTCCGATTTCTCTAAATTTTATAGTAGCTGTAAAACAATGTTGATTTTTGTGTCTCTCTGTATGACCGTGGTTTTCTTCTATATTTCAGAACGGATTTTGATGACATTACTTTTAAGAATTTATATATATTATTTTCATAATATGCGGTTAAAATAAAAAGTTAGATACAGGTATTTATGAAAACTATACTAAAACTGACTGCCTCATTTTTCTAGTGGTCGTAAGCGCGACTGCTGAGCATGAGATCCTGGGCTCGATTCCTGGGTCGGGCAAACTGTTATTGGGTTTTTGCATCAGGAATTTTTCAGTAGCAGTCACAGAGATTGGATTTTCCCGTTTGATGGCAATATCCTCGCCCCCTCACTACATGGGACTTAAACATAACTGGCAAAATGTGGGTGTACTATTTGGTTGCACCTCTGCCTAACCCTTCGGTGACTACAGGCGTGATGTTATGTTATGTTATACTAATACTATGTTACACAAAATATCCTTTCTCGAAGCCTCTTATCCAATAAAAAGAACCAGAACGACACTTATGAAACTTCACAGTCCTTTTATTAGTTCCCTAGAACTACGGTTTAAGACGGATCGCTCCCATTCGTCTCCATATTGGGCATTTTCTTTAATTTTGTCCCGTAACTATTGCGGTGCGACTATTTGTTACTTTATCAATGTCAGAGGCGGCCTAGAAAATCCACTGCGTGTGTTACTTTGATCGTGGAGTTCTTTAAGAAATGGGTTTTTCCTTAATCACTATAACCGTTCTTACTACGATTTTGTCGAATATTTTTGATGTGAAGAATGACTTGGGAGAATGGAGGAAAAAGACGTGCTGCGCCGACCCCAAGTAACATGGGGCACAAGCAGGAAAGATGGTGAGGATGAACTGTTGATTATATCTTTTTACTCTGGACGCTCTTAACTTGCACTTCTTTATTATTAAGAACAAATGCTGTAACCATGATAATGTTGTAACACCAAATGATTTGAAAAGAGTAACCATGGAGTTTCTTGCCGGTTCTTCTCCATAGGAAACGACCAACCCGAACCGTGCACCTTTTTGTCGACGTTTTATAAGTGCCCATCTGGGCCTATGTGAAATAAATTATTTTGATTTTTGAATTTGATTTATACATCGTTCTCACATAATGTATAGTCTTCACATGGATGATGTAACCAAGATTTTGTTAAAACATTTTGATTGAAAAGTGTCATGGTATTTCTTGCCCATTCTTCTCCATAGAGATCTACGCCTTGGAATAGGCAACAACAGTAATTTCACAAGTTATTATGCCTTGTGTCTGTGATTGTAGCTTCGCTTTCTTTGTTTTTTGTGACATTCAAAAGTGCTGTAATGGTCTAATTGAAATAAATGCTTTGAATTTGAGTTTGATGTTGACTATTTGATATAAAGACTGGTCTCAAATAGCTCTAAGAAATTAAGTTGAAAAGAACTGGAGCTAACAGATTAAGAAAGCTGAACTGGTATTAAACTGGCCAAGGTTTGGTCAAAGAAACCAGGGCCATCTTAAAGCTTGTTGGCTCGAAAATCGCGGAAAACACCTAAAGATGAGGGACGCACAGAACCAGAAAAACTGGCAGAAGAAAGAGGAGGGCTCTACCCAGCAGCGGGTGATTCCAGGCTAATATGGTTATGATGATGTCTATCGAAGGACCAACGGGCGATGGAGTAAACAATTTCTGGACCACGTATTGGCAAGCACGGCGTGTAGTGTTAAACGCCCCCAGCTGGATAGACCGACAACCTTAAACACAACTTTGGGTCACAACTTGGGTTAGAACCATGTCCAACAGTGGCAATTCTCTATAGATGTCCTCCACCGTGGGGTGGGGGGCGGAGGGGTCTGTCGGACTCCTACTGATTAAAACCACACGGTTTTCCTTCCTCGTCGCTTCTGGCTGGGGTGGGACACGACTGCATTCTCTACAATCACCCCAGAAGTTGCCTATTGACCTATTGTAACATATGTAAATAGTGTAATAGAAGAAGAGAATTAGGTTTATTATTAATTGGGATTATTCAAAGGAAAAAAACCTTCCATCTATGACCCATTAACTACTTACTACCACAGACTATACCATAAATTCATAATTCAAGCACATAAAAACGTCAAAAACCATGATAAAACAGATACACAAAAACCAGTCCATACGTATAAATTCGCGTATTGTTACCCATTACAAAAGTTCGGTGCAACCACAAGCTCGTAGTCGGTAGTCGGTGTAGCTTATATGCAAAAGCTGCGCTGCATCGCTGTAGCATTCTTTAATTAAAATTATAAAGCGCTTTTTGGAGAAATGTTCATGTTCGTTCGTATTTAGTTCGTTCATTTGTTTTTGTCTGTGAATACTACTGTGCTGTTGTTTTCGGTATAATTCTGTGTCTCGGTATTGTTGTGTTAAAGTAAGTTGTTTTTAATTAAATTGTGTGTTCGGATGAGACTTTTGCTTTGTGGTTGACTGATCTAGAATCTTTTGTGTTTAAATTATATTTTCCGTCATAACGTTCAATTTGAGGAAGCTCATGATATCAGAAAATGTAATCAGCAACTTTGGCTCATTAATGGATATTATTACTTATAGGGTTTGGACGGAAATGAGAAAGGGGAGGACTTTGCCCAGCAGTGGGACGTAAAAAATAGGGGTGATGGGCGCTCTGTATAATTTTTTGGACATACCTAATATTGTCAACTTACAGATTAGTAGAAGGATTTGATTTAAACCTACCTTAAAATGTCACCAGTACAGTAGCTATTGACAGAAACAAATTAACGGTTTTAATTATGCTCAGCAGATTCTTCTTCTTATTTCGCTTGATGATACGATTTTTTAAACTTGGGTCCAATTTTGACCACATTAACCACCCCCTCCCCCTGATGCCTGTGTTGATTTGATGCCTGTAATGATTGCCCTAAGGAAAATATACTCCACGTAGGCACCCACAACAAAAATTCTCTCAAATTCTCATTCAACTAGTGTGCCACAATTTTCTTACGACCCATAAATCCATCTATGTCTCAAGGAGGCTGTAAATCAGAGGAGGACAGTCGGTAAAAGAGGACCTGCATTTATTGAGATAACGGTAACGTAGACTGAATTATCATTAGACATTCCTACTGCTATTGGAAAAGTGACGTACCGTTATTTTATCTCGGATATGAACCTTATGTCACGAGGAGCTCGTGGCTAAATAATAACAGCCGCTCGGATCGACCTTTGGGTTTAGCCGTGCATGCCTAGGTTGGTCTGTGGATGGATGACCACCCGTTACATACCGAGTTTCCTCCGTGTGTCAAGCACGTTAAGCCGTCGGTCCCGGCTGTCTATCTTTGACAGTCGTTACAGGGCCCAGTGGCCCGAAAAGTCTTACAACCAGTCTTACCAAGGGGTATCGTATTACCCAGTACTAACTGGGTTATGGAAGTCAGATAGGCAGTCGCTCCATGTAAAATACTGGTATTCAGCTGCATCCGATTAGACTGGAAGCCGATCAACGAGAATAAAGGTAAAATGAAAAATAACAATAAAAGGGCCATTCTTTTTTGTTTTTTTTTATTGAAGTACTTTTATATGTCTATAGATATGTTAATTATGGCTGTCCCCTTCACAGTAGGCAGACATTACAGTATTGCATTTAATTTACGTTGATTCTTGAAAACGCGATATTTGATTAGTTTTTGGAATTAATGAGATCACTTTTAGCTTTTCTTTGTCCCCAAGAAACCAGGATACTTACATCTTTTGATTTTTTTTTATGTTACGGGCCAATCCTCTTATCGGTAAACGTTGTTCTAAAATGTTGTATACAGTTTTGTTGCATTTGAAAATAAATAGTGATATTAATTGCGGAAAACTTAATAGTTTGAAGTCAGCGTAAAAAGGAAAAGTTCGTGCTATTTTTAGTGTTCATGAAAATAATACACCGTGTAATTGGGGATTGTTTAAATGATCCGATACGATTAGACATTAACCACGGGAGGTGACGTTAGTATGAAAAAGTAATTTCATACCGGCTGCAAATCGTTGTCAAAATTGTAAAAATATCTTATTAAAAAGTCAATTTCATACCGCGTCGAAATCTTAAGGGATGATTTTTGGGATCACTTTCAAGTTAAAAAAGTAGTCAGCTGCATGCCAATGGTGGGAGTATATGTATGTCAGACACGTCAATTTATTTTTTTCAATGACATAGTATGGTAAACTATGGGTAGTATCAATAGTATCAAGACCAAAGAGGTCAATAAAACCATGACCTCGATTTTGAAGATAAAATAAAACTGATAAATGAATAAGTTAAGTAACTTTTACCAAAGTTTGGTTAGTGTATATTTTAATTAATAGAGAGCTTGCCGACCAGTTTGTAATATTTCCAATTTATTAATTAATATTTGCTAGGTCTTAAGACTTAAGTTTTATAATTAAGTGGTAAACCAAATTCGCTGTACTTAAACATCTTGAATGGCGTCTTCAAAAGATCATATAATTAAAAAAAAAACAGAGTTAGAACTTAGAAATCAATTTGTGGAATAAGTAGGTATATTCTTACCTTCTAGAGTATTCTTAAACTTGGATTCCATGACATTATTTAAAAATACACATTATTTGAGCACTGTGACATGTAAAAGTAATTCAGTTACTATTTACAGAAAAAAATCATTCATTTAAAAGACAATGCCCAATTATGGCCCACATATTATATGACACACGGACACATTTTGAAAGAAAATCAAAAAATATAATTTTTTTAAGTAGGAATTATTCGTTTAAGTTCTATCTCTAAATAAGACGCCGTGATCATAACAAATAAATAAGTAATTTAACATTATCAATGCGAGTTTCACTTCCAGGCGAAGTTTAGGGTTGCCATTATAATTTTGTTCAATTTCATTTCATTTAATAAATATAATCGATTACGGATTAATCCAATCGATTAATTATTAATTAATCCATATTAATTAATATGGATTAATTAATTTATTAAAAATGAACCTGTGTGCATAGTGGCGTGCAATCGAAGGACAAGACTGTTATCCAGCCGTAGAGTAAAAGAGGTTGATGATGATGATGAACAGTGTAGATACACTTCTGTCCTATTTCATGTACACTTAACACTTTCATCTTATTTAGCTTTGACTTTGCTGAGAAACTATATTGCGTAAAATAAAATATAAGATTAGTATAAAATAAAAAATACTTAAAAACGAAAACCGTCAGCGAAAAAAAAAAGCAACTTGTCGGCTAGGTACTATTTAAATTAAAACTTAAGTATTATAAGGTCTTGACTTTGGGAAGCGCTTATAATATTGCTCAATACGTTAGTCGGATTCCTGGTTTTTAAACTGATTTTAAATATTTCTATGGTTAGCGAAAAGTTTTTCTGATGTCACGGCCATTTTAGTTTCTTTGAACGAAACCTACTCGATCTAAGACAAAACTATTATGATCATAAACACCTCAGAACAGAGATCCTATAGTCTACACATACATAAACATAGAATGATTAAATCACTGTATCCTTTACGGCTTTGCCGTATTTAGATGAAAATTCATTTATTTCATTTATTTATTTATTCACATGACATGTTTCCTTTGCCATTACAGATAATAAATCTAATGCGACAAAGTAACTTATATTATCCTTTATTAAATTGAATTTATTAAATTGATCGAGACCAACAATCGTTGCAAATAATCGATTTTATTTCTAAATACGGCAACATTGTCCTTTGACAGATGCCATGGATTTGACAGTAAGCTGTAATCCCCCTCCTCGTTAGCGCGTTAGCTAATACTCGCTATCGTAGTTTTCTTTTGCCGTGGTTTGTGCTCTTTTGCGACCTTTTTTACGACAATGGACTCCGATCAACCTCACCCGAATGACGACCCTCGCGCGTACTTGGACCCTGGCTCCTCTTTGAATGACAACTCTGATGAGAATGTGGAAATTGTTGGCCCTACATCTAATGCCCTCGCACGTATTTACTCTCGCCCCGCTTTTACAATCCGCTCCGGCGCGCATATGGATCCGAGCAGCTCTGCTATCTCGAGCGAGTCATCGCAGGGCTAACTGGCGGCGGCGCAAGCAACGTTCGCTGTGCGAATTGTAGAGTGGATATCAGGCGCTTGAGATCTCATCAATTAGAAATTGTCGAAGTACGATAAATTGTACATTAAACATTATGTACTTACCATTCAAAAGTGATTGCAAGTGTATAGAATACGTCTGTGCTTAAGAAAAAATAAATGTTATAAAATGAATTAAGACTGTTTTATTTCCAAATGGCGACTTATTTTCTTAACTGATAAGTACTAGAAGGTGATCATAATAACTTAAACTATAATTCCATAAACTATTTATCAGTGTTTACTGTAGGCCACGGTTGTTCTAATAAGTGGGCAATGTTCTTTTAGGTTTGCTAGTCAAAAAAAAGTCGTGCTATCTAAAAGCCCCTACCTCTCGCGAATTGTTTTAAATACGGAACCGCATCTCCCTTCCGTTCGCTCCGAATCCGTTACGTTCCCGGAACCGTTCCGTGACCCAGTACACACGCACCGGTATCCTCAATCACTTAGTTATACGTGTATTGTTTGCGGGATAGTCTGCTCTTATCTTAATAGCAATACTTGGGTCTGGGTACAGGTTTTCACGTTGACAACTCTGGTTCAAAAATGGGCATCGTTCTTTGTTTGAAATGCGTTTAAGCTAAACAGCAGACAAGGATTTTGCCTTGTTTTGTTCTGTCTCCTGCTCCTCCAAGGAAATTATGTTTTTCCTACTCCTCCGCTATTCTTTTCTGATTAAGTTCGTTGCGGGATCCAAGACAATTAAATTGCTTCTCTGGGACTTCGAGCTTCATGTCTCGGCGCTTTTCTAGTAGTCACCACTGCTGATTCTGGATTCAAGATTGCAGGTCAGGTTTACAAGTTGCAGTGGTCTGAGAACAGTGTGGCGGGCTTGTACAAAAAAAAAGATAAGGGTTTGAAAAAAAAACACATCCTTCCACTTATTGGAAACACCTAAAGCTATCTCAGTGACGTGGTTATAGATAATTTTTTAAACTATGTATTCAAGACATTCTGAGTATGCTTCAAATACAACTTGTAAAAAAATTCAAGTGACCTATGGGTTGGCTGAGTTTTTCATAAAATAGTCGGCTTCACTTTAAAGTATTAAATAAAAATCGCATAAATCTCGTCGAATCACTAGAAGGACAGTGACACAGCATGTCCAAGAGTTGACTGCGATTGGCTGGCTGGATTGATTGATTGAAGATATGGTCAGCGGTTCACTGGCTCTGTCGGTTTGCGGGACATGCAGTTTAGAAGATCTGAAACCCGTTGTCAGTTTGTCGAAAATGTTTTGATGCTGTGTTTATCATGACATGCCTGTGATCCCCGAAGGGTTAGGCAGCTCTGTACCTAAATAGTACACCCATATTTCGCCAGTTATGCTTAATTAATAATTATTCATTCATTTATTTAAATTAAAATCAATTTGCACATTACACAATTTGCAATAAAATCAAAATTGCGTTAGTATCCGTCAAAAACAATATGTTAGTGAGCGCCCAAAACCTGTGCATCCATTACTTTTGGATAGGGCAATCCGCGCGAGATACAATCATTTGCAGGATGCCGTTGCTATTGCCTTGCACGCGCTGTGACAAAGAAGCTACTTTTTTGTTTAAGTGTATAGCCTGTTGCCTTCAACTGGGCTCAAATCCACACTCCGAGTGCCACTGAGAATTTTTTTTTTCTTAGCCTGCTCTGTCCCACTCCTCGGCCAAGGCCTCCCTCCACTCCTTCCACTTCTCGCGAACCCGCGAGTCCTCCAAGGAAGACTGAGAAATTACTGAAGGAAAAACCCAATAACAATATGCCCGACCTGGGAATCGAACCTACTAATTTATTTATTACATTTCCAGAAATTTCAGTACTTACCCGCCGAAACGTTACCGCATTATCATATTTTGTTACTGTTTACATAATAATTACGTATTGATACAAATTGGAGTTCTCGTAAATAATTAATTCGATGTTTTCATTGGTTTGGTAAGTAAATTGTTCATTGCATTGATTTCAGATTATTCAATTAACGATTTATTTATTGTATTTACTGTAACTGATCCATAGTCCCAGACACTGTAAGCAAATACATTTTTATGCAATTGTGGTAGCTTAACCAAAGCATTTTTTAGTTCTTAGAGTCAATTTTAAGTTAACGATCAACCAATATCTTGTACTCGTATAATATAATTTATACAGGGTGTAAGGGACAGCACAAACGGATGGGGTGAATTCAGTACATCATACTAAGATGACCGAAATAAAGGAATACTAACTGAAACTGAAAAAAATCCGTAGAAAAAATCCAGTGCAATATGATTCAAAATAAGGAGCTGAATGCATCGTGTCAGTTTGTGGAGGGCTGCCCCTTACACCCTGTATGCTTTTTCAGTGGTTTTATAAGCGACAGCGGAAATTATGTGTAAAGCTATACAAACCAAAGTGACTTTTCCAGTAACATGAAGACAGGATATTCCACACCTAATTTGAATTAAACCGCTGAACACGGCTGGTGTGACCGAAGACCAAAACAAATCATTGCACTTGGTAATTAGAAGCTAACTTATTAACTAGGTAAGTAGTTGTACCTAGCTAGTGCCGCAAGTGCGGCAATTCGGTAGTCAGGAGTATTCCTCAAAGCGCAACCATGCTGAAAAATAGAGATGGGTATGATGGATTCATTAACGATATGTTTCATCATAGTTGCGCTTTGAGGAATAATTTAGTTGCACTTAGTTGGTTGCGCTTAAAAATAGTTGCGCTTTGAGGAATACCCCTGTAATTTTTATAACTAATTGGGAGTATTTTTTACGTGTTTAATGAAGATAGTAAAACTACAGGTGTGCAGTAAATTTATTTATTTTCTTTTAAATCAGGCAGATTACCCATAAATTTGTTAATATTCCTTAACCTATGTTAGTATAATTCACTAAAACACACAATAAACCTTAACTTATAACACTTAATTCCGCCACCTCCTTGAGATACCTGGCAACAGTACATGCACTACGCATAAGGGCCCCATTAAGTGGCCCCCAGTCTTGCTAGTAAAAATACTCTTTTTTGGTAACTTTTTCGTACTTCGTTTGTAATCCTGCAAAACAGGTATCGAATATGTTTCGATTTCATTCAGTCAAGTTTCATATCGGTAATCCCTGGTCTATCCATGTGCTCGGTGCACGGACCGTGATCGGTAAAGCCTGGACATGCTGTGACCAGAAAGCGGGCAAATATGATCTTAATCAGGATGTCGCCAAAAGGATTTTAGTATCAGGGTTATAAGATACAATTTTTAAAAAACCTTTCTCTTTTTATAGTATATCAATCAATATCTTTATTGTGGATCATAGGTAGGCACATAACACAGGTCTTAAATAATTAAATTGTGATCAGCCACGCCCCGCCCGTAGGGCATACAATAGTTACTTGCATGGAAGTTCAAATAAATACATTATTACATTATGGTTACAAATTAATGAATTATTAAAAAATTCACATGTAATATAATAGAGAAAAATAAGCAATATATAATACAGAGCTTTCGTCAAAATCCTACGGAATTGGGTATTGTTTCGTGGTCCCGATGATTCGGTATAAATTATGGTTGTCAAGATCAAAATTCTAATCTTAATCAATACTCACATATATAATACACTCATAGGATCCTGATTATCGGGTATTGATGTTGATTATGCTGATATATTAATCACTTCAATCATTTTTTTTGCTGATAAAAGAAAAGCGCCGAGACAATCAACCTCGACGAGTTCCGGAGAAATTATTCCACTGTCTTGGATCCTGCAACGAAATTAATCAGAAAAGAATAGCGGAGGAATTCAAAATAAAACATAAGTTCTACTTACACATCAAACAGAGAGTCAGAACTGAGTTAGGCGTGGTGACTGATAATATAATTGGGATTAGTGACAACTGAGAGCAACCTCACTACTTGCTTCTGAGACAATGCATAATTAATTTTAAAGATACTACACATCTTACTAATCTTAAAAAAGATGGATGGACTGTTTGCAGGATGATATTGCTAGAAAGGAGGTGGCTGGACTGCTGAGATGACGAGTAATAGAGAAGTATGGAAGAAGAAGATATGCTGCGCCGACCCCAAATAAATGAGGATAAGGGCAGGAGAATGATGATGACATCTTACTGAAGTTACTTTGCTGAAGTAAAATAGGTACATACACCGTGAGTTTTTAATCGTCTTACAAAGGTGGTCCTCTCAATATGCCCGACATAGATTTGTTTTTTTACCTACCGTAATAGATACAAAGAAAAATAAATAAACATTAGAAAAAATTATGAAACATCTTGTTAATGATGTTTACGTGTCAAATGGGAGATATCTACCCAGCACTCGAGTCCAGTAGATCATCGCTCACAACAGGATGTTTTAACAACGTCATGCGTCATAATATTGAATGATATTTTTATTTTTAAATTATTAAAATCTCATAAATACCTATTGTTTTTTTATGAATGCTTAGTAGTTATTGGATACATGAAGTGGGCTGCCGTTGCAAGACGACTAAAAAGTCACGGTGTATACTAGAATTATTCAGCAAAATCCAAAACCTAAAGTGTATGTATGTAATTTTTTTAGTTACAACGAAATAAAAAACAAGTTTATCGAACATTTTTCATTTCTAAAATCTGTCCATTCACGTCGCTAGTAGACACAGCCTCATAATCCGTGGAATATATAACAACACAAGTACATGTATACGGATCTCCTAAATTGAAAACTGCCATATCGAATCCGGATTATGACGTTATATTGATATTTGGTGCGCCATTTTGTTTTTTTTTGTGTGAGCTCTGATTATCCTCAATTGAGAGGTAGCCATTCAGTTTGATGAGGTAATACAGGGGAAGTAATTTGATGAGGTTTTGTGCTTCGAAGGAGAAAATTGTCTGGTTGGTTTTTGATAGGTGTATCAAAATGGTGTTGTTTGGGTACTTGGAGGAAAAAAATTGGTTTTGAATAAAAATGAATTCATAGAATGTTGCTATCAGTAGTAAACATCGTCATGTTTTCGTCTCTCTTAGGGCACACTATATGTTGCCCGCGAACTGCGTCCGCGTGAAATTATTATCATAAAAATATTACTTCCACTATTTGAATCGGATTTTGTTAGCAATTTCATCGGGTTTAATGTTTTTTGCACGGAACCCTAATTCATTTTATTACCTAAGTTACTCCTGATAACATCATCTATCTGCTAGTAAAAATCCTGTCAAAATCGGTCCAGCCATTTCGGAAATAAGGCCAGAACAAACAGACAGAGTAAAAGACGAAAATTAAAAAAAGTGTTTTTTTTTGTTATTTAGTAGGTACCGTATTTACTTTCATAAGCATTCAGTAAAACGCTGTTATTTTGATATTACAAACAGCCACTTTAATTTTATTTATTTGTACAGATGTATAGATGAAATAATTGTGTCTGTAGAAATGTATTTGAGACTTTTAAAACCACATCACACAATCAGTTGTCCAATAATACAACAAATTTAAAAAAAACACCACTAAAATGGCAAGACCTTATCCTTACTAAAATTGTTGACCGGACTTTTCAACAAGCTAGGCGCAGCCAAGAATGTGTTCTAGACAGTTATTTATTTGTTTTATTCAGACCAAAACTAATTCTGTTCGTTGGTTAGTGTTCGGAAGTGCTACTGCTGAACATGAGCTCCTGGTTTCGATTCCCAGGTCGGACAAAGTGTTATTGGGGTTTTTCATCAGAATCTCTCAGTAGCAGCCATGGAATCTGCATTTGTGACCGGTTGATATCAAAAGGCTCACCTGCTAAGACATGGGACTTAAACATAACTGGTGAAATGTGCAGGGTGTTCTACTAGGCACAGTCAAACCATCCTGAATCTCATTTTTAAAATAAAATCCCGTGCACACAATGTTCACATCTGTAAATACGTTTTGAGTAATGTTTCTTTGGATTCTTTGTTTAGCCGTTGGTCCCGGGTGTCATTTGTAGATCTTCGACAGTCGTTAGGTAGTCAGTGGCCCAAAAAGTCTGACAACCAGTCTTACCAAGGGGTATCGTATTACCCAGTACTGACTGGGTTGTGGATGTCAGATAGGCAGTCGATCCATATAAAAATACAGGTATTCAGCTGCATCCGGTTAGACAGGAAGCCGACACTAACATAGTTGGGAAATGGCTAGGCAGATGATGTTTCCTTGGATTCATTGGTCTTGTGTTTGTCTTTGAAGGATCACAATAGCCACAGACCGGTGACCACATAACATTCTTATGGTGGTGAGAATCAATCTAGCGCGATAGTACACCTCTGCCTAGCCGGCGCATTACAGGCGTGATGTTATGTTTACGTTATTCCGTGAAGGAGGCACTTACCATCATCATCTGCCTAGCCTTTTCCCATCTATGTTGGGGTCGGCTTCCAGTCTAACCGGATGCAGCTGAATACCAGTATTTTACATGGAGCGACTGCCTATCGGACCTCCACAACCCAGTTAGTACTGGGTAATACGATACCCCTTGGTAAGACTGGTTGTCAGACTTTTTGGGCCACTGACTACCTAACGACTGTCAAAGATCTACAAATGACAGCCGGGACCAACGGCTTAACCTGCTTTCCGAGGCACGGAGGAAACTCGGTATGAAATGGGTGGTCACCCATCCACGGACCAACCTAGGCAAGCACGGCTTAACCTAAAGATCGACCCGAGCGGCTGTTATTCTTAAGCCACGAGCGCCTCGAGGAGGAACTTACCCTCTTTACAAAATATAATGACTTCGCTTTTCTTCGGGCGCTGTATAGATCCCATTATTTCTATGAGACGTAAGTACATGAAATAAAATTAGAATAAAAGGATCACTAAACAAAATTACTCGTACCTCGCTGAAAATGTAGAATAATCTTATTTTGTATGCTTACTTCTTTTGTTGTACTTAGCTGTGCCACGTGCCGTGTTTTTTTGACTAAAAGGTCGGCCTTTTTCTTAAGTCGTGGGTATCAAATGTCAAGGGTTTCAGGCACTATTGTTCATTTTTACTTGATTAACAAGAATTCTGCTTAGCACAGATGTTATTTAGAGGACTTTATTGATTACCATCGTTTCAACGCACTATGTTTGTCCCAGTACCTAGCTATTGCACAAACTAAGGCTATTTTACTTGGCTATTATACTTCATCATCATATACATAACCTTTTCCCCAGCCCCCCCTACTATGTTGGGGTCGGCTTCCAGTCTAACCGGATGCAGCTGAATACCTGCATTTTACATGGAGCGACTGCCTATCTGACATCCACAACCCAGTTAGTACTGGGTAAAACCCACCCCCCTTACCCCTTGGTATGACTGGTTGTCAGACTTTTTGGGCCACTGACTACCTAACGACTGACAAAGATCTACTAATGACAGCCGGGACCAATGGCTTAGCGTGCTTTCCGAGGCACGGAGAAAACTCGGTATGTAATGGGTGGTCACCCATCCACAGACTAACCTAGGCAAGCACGGCTTAACCTAAAGATCGACTCGAGCGGCTGTTATTATTTAGATACGAGCTCCTCCTAAAATGTACATAATAACCTTACTTAAATAAAATATTTTTAAACTAATAAGTAGTTGTAGTTCCTAGCTCTAGATATCTTTACTTCCACAGTCGCACATGCACTCCTTACACCCGTTACCATCCTTGTTTATGATAGTACCACCTTGATTCACCCGGTGTGCCTGGCAAACCAACATTGTTTTAGAATTAAATAGGTTTTATAGGATCAAGTCACGCGGTCATAAGTTTTAGCTAAAGACTGCTGCACCCTGGGTAGACGGTATATTGATATTGGTCTAGCACTTACAGACTGCAACTTTTTGTAGGTGTATAAGAAAAGTATTTACTTAATTAAATGGAAAATTGGTATAAATGCTTCACATAAAATACTAAGATTAAGAGGGGTTGAAACAAAGGTGACCTTAAATTTAACTATCGTCTACCACCAAAAAGAAAAAGATATTGATGATTTTTTTTATGGAGTTGCTCTGAAATATTAATTAAAATATCTGTTATTTTTATGTCGGCTTCACAGACTTGACGAGTCCGATAACTAAACATGACAAAATATTTTAAAAAATCTGCAAAAAAACCGACTTCCAAAAAAACACTAAAAAAGTCTAAAATAACTTTACTTTCGGAAGTCGGTGACTTTGTTTGTTTCATTGACCTTTCTGCCACCAAGTTTCTTCCTTTTTTAGTGTTTTTTTTTTAAAGTCGGTTTTTTTTTGTGCAGAAAGTTTTTTTTACTGACTGAACTGATTTTGATGAAATTTCCATGGGGTCAATTGGGAAGTATATTCTTTCACGTCAAAAATTATTTTTCAAATCAGTTTAAAAATGACGGAGCCGAATACAGCCGAATTGAGAACCTTCTCCTTTTTGAAGAAAGTCGGTTAAAAACTAATTTAATGAAGTCACACTTGAAAAATTATAATCATCTTTTTTTTTCATGTTGCTTTCTTTAAAATCTGCTGTTCCATACATTTTGACCGTGTTCGTACCTATTGCACTTTTATAGGAAATAGCTGTTTTTTTAAATCACCGATGTAAATTTTATTTGGGGGTGTTCAGAATGATGTACTGAATACGTGGTAACCGTTTGTGCTTCGGTGTCCTTTCCACCCTGGATTACAACATGGTAACTTTCAATTACTAGGAATCAACATTTGCCAAGCCTTTTCCCAACTATGTTGGTTGGGGTCGGCTGGTATTCAGCTGCATCCGGTATCCAGAATACCAGTATCTAACATGGAGCTACTGCCTATCTGACTTCCACAATCCGGTGAGTACTGGGTAATACGATACCCCTTGGTACAACTAGTTGTAAGACTTTTTGGGCCACTACAAATGACAGCCGGGACCAACGGCTTAACGTGCTTTCCGAGGCACGGAGGAAACTCGGTAGGTAATGGGTTGTCAGCACCAACCAGTCCCATGCACAAACCAACCCAGGCAAGCACGGCTTAACCTAAAGATTGACTCAAGCGGCTGTTATGATTTAGCAACGAGCTCCTCAATTACTAGGAATCAAATAACAGATAATAATAAAATGAAGTTTTAATGCGAGGACAAACTCAAAAGGTTCTCTTAACTGATCGTGGTCGTTGTGGTGATTTATTGAAAACCAGCTTCTCGTATGAATGGAAGGGCGTGGAGTAGGAGTCAAAGTATCTCCTGACAAGTCTGTCGCCTTTTGTCATCTGCATCACCAAGCTTTTCAGGACGACCACCAGGTGTGCTGTTTTGGAACTGTAACATTAAAAAAATTCAAATAAAAAAATTTAAATTCAGAAAACTATTTTGTTTTAATTACCCCGTATTGTCTCACTCCTGAGCAAAGGCCTCCCCCAATTCCTTCCACTTCTCACGATGGTGAGCCTCTTCTCGCCAACTCGCAAGGAAGCCATCTAAGACGTCCCGCCATCTTCTCTTCGAAGAAGACTAATACCACTTTTTTATATTAAAGACTTTGTAATTTGAGCGTAGTTCTGAGAAAATGTACCAACCCACTTTTTTTCCCATTTTCCGAAGTCATTTAATTCCGAAGTTAGATAGTTAGTTTTTATCTGTTCTGAGTAAACGTTTTTGATGTACATTTTAAGGGGCTGATTGTACTTAATAATAATAACAACATTCTTAATGTGATATATTTAGAATGTTGGTCTGCCTGGTTGGTCGAGGGGTCGCAAGCGCGACTGCTGAGCATGAGGTCCTGGGTTCGACGCTCCGGTTGACCAGTGTTATTGGGTCTTTCCATCAGGAATTTCTCAGTAGGCGCCACGGAGTCTGAATCTGTGCTCGGTTGATGGCAATAGGTTCGCCCCTTACTACATTGGACTTAAAACATAACTGGCAAAATGTGGGTGCACTATTAGGTACACCTCTGCCTAACCCTTCGGAGATTACAGGCGTGATGTTATGTTAGAATATTGGATTACTTTGGGATATTAAAAATAACTTAAAAGCCTCAAGCTATTTAACTTAATTAAAAATAAACTGTGGGTTGGCTCATTATGGAACAACTAAGGACCAATAAAGGTCTGATGGGCAAAACAAATGAAAAGTTTGAAATTTCGCTAATTAGCTACTTAACGCCTTAGGTCGACTATAAACGTTACATGGCACGTGATTTGACTCAGACATGTTCCCGTCTCTATCTTGCATTTGTAGTTTGTCATGTGTGCGACAGTAACAGGAATACCGCTTTGGTAACGTTAAGTACGTGTCAAGGAGGCTTTATAGATCTCGGCTGGAGTATTACTGGTGGTCCAAAAGGCATCTGAAACTTAAAGAGGCACCTCTTTGTAATGGAGCCCTTAACTTCAAAAACAGAAAGGAGCTCGCGGCAAAATAAGGACAGCTGTATGGGTCGATCTTCAAGGTTATGCTGTACTTGCCAAGGTCGGTCTGTGGATTGGTGAGCATCAAAATTTTTTTTTTGTTTTTTTTTTTTTTTTACATATTACAAACCGAGTTTCCTCTGTGTCCCGGAAAACACGTTAAGTTAGTCGCGACTGTCATTTGTAGATTTTTGACAGTAGCCCGAAAGTGACAACCACCAGTCTCACCAAGGGGTATCGTATTACCCAGTTCTGACTGGGTTATGAAGGTCCAATAGGCGGTCGCTACATGTAAAATACTGGTTTTCAGCTATATCCGGTTAGACTGGAAGCCTACCCCAACATAGTTGGGAAAAGGCTAGGCAGGTGATGAACTTCAAAAACCCTGAAGGGTGCAGAAAGATACATTAATGTTTGCTCGATTATGCAGTCCGAACGCAGCACAAAAATTGACAGCCTTTAAAGAAATCTTTCTTTACTTAATATGCTTCTCATTAATCAATATTTACTTAAATATAATCGAATCACGATGCCTTTAAAATATAAACCGAAATGCATAAGATACGGGGATCGAATAAATCAGGGATTTCGCGAATTCCTTTGGGAGTAACGAAATCACGAATGACATGCTACGTTTGACTTGAATCCGCATTTACTGAGTAAAATTGGCGAATTAACTTCATTTTCCTTTTTTCTACGCGACCAAATTGGAGAATTTGAACCGTATTAAACACTGAGCTTTACAAATACGTAAGTACCTACCTACTGTGGTTCTTCTGTTCAAATACAATGTGGTTCTTTTTGCATATCTTCAGAGAAAATTTTGTCAGTGATCCAGTGGTATTCAAACGACAAAGTAAAGTCTACAGCCGTGGTCCAATAAGAAATGGCTAAACAAGTTTTTTGGACCTTATTGATATTACGCACGAAGGCCAATCAAGCTTTACAAAACCAGTTTATGCGGATCTCTCTTTGTATAGGAAATCTATACAAAGCGAGGCCAAGTCATACTCGAAATGTACAGCTTCGTGTGCCACCGTGTGTATAAGGTCCATAAGGGCCTGGTTTTCTGCGCCCAGAAAACTTGGTATTTTATAGCATGATATTTGCCCACTACACCGTACCATATCATGACCGTGCTATGAACGTATCAGGCAAAAACTATTCTTTGAATAGAAAAGTATTAGACTATTCCCATTAGACCTTTCCGTTACCGTTGCGTGCCATGCACGTACCGTATCGGCACCGGCAAAATTTTCTCGCCTGCAATTGTTTATTCTACGCGATGACTGTAAAGCGCAGGCCACATAGAAAAGCCGTAAGACGCGGACGGGGCGCAGACATATGTCTCTTCCGCGTCCCTTTCATACAAAATGTATAGAAGCGTCGTGACGCAAAACATATAGAAAAGACATGGCGTGGAAACGACGCTTCTATACATTTGACATATGGCTGCGCCCCGTCCGCGTCTCACGTCTTTTCTGTGTGGTTTGCGCTTAAGGTATAGTGCTAGTGGGCATAGTCAGATTTTTTTCAATACAAAGAATATGAGGTATAAAGGTTTATCCGCATAATATTATGACCGATCTAAACCTGTTATAACGTATCATACCCGTTACAAACGGGTATGATACGCTGTTGATACGGTGTTGTAGGCATAGTAGTCTATGTCGTGTTTCTTTCCATGGCTGATACGTTCAAAGCACGGTCATGGTATGGTACGGTGTAGTGGGCAGACTCAAGCGTTGAATTTTCACATATTATTGTAACGAGAAGAAAAATCACTGCGAATTTGTTATTGATGAAAAATAACTGTGTAAAAAGTACCGTACCTACAAAGCTGAGCGACAACAAGGTTTAAAATTAAACGAAATATTGGTATTTATTTAAATTTTCCGAAATCACACTGAAAATATGCAGTTTATCATATTTTAATAAATACAGTGTACAGCCAGTAATTTATTATAAAATATATTGTGTCGGTACATTTTCACACATGACATATTATTTTTATTATAAAATGTGTCAAACTCAGCAGGATTAAATTAAAAGTTGCGCGGTAGTTTGCTTTGGGGACGTTAAAAAAAATTGCAAATATTAAAAAGTTTAAATTGCCAATCCGGTGCGCGCTATGTTAAACGCCTGGCACTTAACACACAAACATGGCTGTTCATGCATATTGTGGGGAATTAATGCATATTTAATTCGGCACTGACATGGTCTGTCTCGTGTAGCTGCAATTAACCGCACTTTGAATAAAAACTCTGCATTGCTGTTTTGTCATCAGCAATATTTTGGTATGATGGCACTCTAAATATTATTTTGTACACGGAGCTTTCTTTGGCTCACTCTAATATCACCGTTTCTGTTATTTGTATTTAAAAATTATTTTTTGTGTGCACTGTCAGCCGCTCGACCACCGTGGTAACAAAGCTGGTCTCGCTAACAAACTCCGTACTACGTTAGGCCAGCTCACGCTGTTACCACCGATTTGTGGTCCACTGTACGTTATCATCATTCTCCTACCCAAATCCCAATATATTTAGGGTCAGCGCAGCATGTCTTCTTCTTCCATACTTCTCTATTACTCATCCTCGCATCAGACATCTCATTTCTTGCCATATCATCCTTTACACAGTCCATACATCGTTTCTTTTGTCTTCTTCTACTCTTATAGCCCCTTGTGGTCGTTTGTACGTAATCGCATAAAATACTACCAGGTCATAAACGGCTTAAGTTAAAATAGGGTATTTGACTGAAAAATCAATTTAGTCCGTCAGTTAGATCATCAAAAAATATTGGACACGTATTTTTTCTTTTGTCATGTAAACAAAACATGACCACGATACAGCTTGTTGAAATCTCGATTTCTGTTACTTTTTACTGTCAAGTGACGTCACAAGCCCCCTCTATTGAACTTTAACGCGCTGCATGGTCGTAATTTTTGGATTATGTGTCAAAAGAAAAAATACGTTTCCAACATTTTTTGGTGATCTAACTGGCGGACTAAATATTTTTGTTTTTTTTTCGATGTTGTCAAATAGCCTTGGCATAGAGATACCTCATCTGCCTTTTCCTAACGTTTTCATTCCCTGACCGTACCTTATCATCACGGTATCCATTTCATCAAAGAACTTCAATGTCCCGTTACTTGCTTCCACATCAGAAGTCTGCATACCAATCTGAAAGTAACATACTAATATATTCATGTTTAACTTTAGCTTTTTTTCTGGGTAAAAACTTACGGTTTGTGGCGAAGGAACTCTTTAATTAGAACCAGTATTTTAAGCGACTTTTTAGTATTTTTTAAAGTTTTAGTTTGAACGAGGCCCCCGAGGGCTGAGTTCAGCTGAAAAATCGAGAAATGGTTTGAAGATTTTTTAGGAAGTTAATGCAGTATGAAATCTGGAACAACATCAACATCAAAATCAACAGCGTTAAAACGAGAAGAGAAGAAGAATGAGAAATGAGAAGCTCCCAACTAGGGAGGCAAGCATGGCACAGAAAAGAGGTGGCCTGTACGCAGCAGAAGATGAAGGCTGCTAGGTGATGATAACAGTTATATTGATGTTAGTGAGAAAAAGACACTAAATACTGGGAATATTTTAAGATTAATATACGTTTTAACAAATTTCGAAAAATATATTATTGCTGAAAAAGAGTGGGATATTCTTCCTTTGCATCCTATTTATGTAGTTATCTACACTAATATTATAAAGAGGAAAGATTTGTATTTTTGTGTGTGAGTGTATGTTTGTAATTAATTAACACAAAAACTACTGTGCCGATTTCAAAAAAATTTTCACCATTACTATGCTACATTATCACTGAGTAACATAGGCTATATTTATTACTAGGAAAAATTTGGGGGGGGGGAATCAGGGGAAAATATATGTCCACCTGTGCGAAGCCGGGACGGGCCGCTAGTAGAAAATAAGCAACGAAGTAGTTCGTTGGTTCCTACGTACACGGCGAGCTTTGTGATATCGCAGAAAAATACAATAGGTATGAAAGAAAAACCCGTTTAAGAGTTTACATATTTAATGCAATCAGTATAGGTAGCTCCTGGAAAGCTTGGCAGAGAATGGTACAATCATGCCTTAGAAGAGCAAGCTATCGTTTGTGAAGATTGTTTTAGCTAGTATTTTAAAGAAATTGTCCAAATAAAACGCGACGGCTCTTTATACCGTGAAACGCGACGCCCAGTGCTTTAGGTACAATAGACCTCACATCGTCGCGTCGGTGGCATCGTTTTGTTATTGAGATGTTCCAGCGTATAGTTGCTGCCAGTTAAGATCGCAATGGCGGTCATTATCCCATCTACATTTATTAAAGTTCTTAACTTTGAAATCCAAAAATAATCCTGTTCATGTCTTGAATCGTCATCTATCGAGATCTTCAACATTTTTCTAATGAAAAACGATACAAGGTTCATTTGTTTTGGTTCGTACGAAGAGATTTTATGGAAAGAGCAATGACCGCTTTTGCGATCTTAATTGGCAGCAAATATAGTACGGAGTTTCAATAGAATGTGAGGCCAGCTAATACTGGTTTCGTTACCAGTGACCCGCGGTCTAGTGTATCTCCTCAGTTCAAGTGGTTGGTTTACCTACAAGCATCGGAGTCTTTCTTTATGTATATTTATTACTAGCTGTTGCCCGCAGACTTCGTTCGCGTGAAATTATTATAAAAAATATTACTTCCCTATTTTTGAATCTGATTTTGTAAAGCATTTTCAGGGTTTTAATTTTTTTGCACGGAACCCTAATCCTCTTTCTAAAATAAACCTAGTAGTAGAAGTTACTCCTTATAACACCAGCTATCAGCCAGTAAATGTCCTGTCAAAATCAGTCCAGCAGTTTCGGAGATTAGCCGGAACAGACATACAGACAGAAAGACAGACAAAAATTAAAAACAAAAAAATGTTGTAAGTACCGTAAATACTTTCATATGTATTCAGTTAAAAGCTATTATTTTAAATTGCAAACTGACACTTTAATTTTATTTATTTCTATAGATTATTTTGTAAGTAAAATAAAGTAAGTGAGTATATTTATTTGCATAAAATGTGGTATATACAGTATGTTATAAAAATGTTATAGAGCAGGACATATGCCGCCATAATAATAGCATGCAAAATCATTTTTTTGTGCATTGTAATGAACAACATAGTTACGTACCTATCTAACATAGATATCTATATCTACATAAATCTCCTCTCTAATATAATCACTATTCAAAAGCGAGTTCAGAATAAAAATGCTACTAGGGACACAAAATTAGGTACAGATCTAACAAACAAGTACAAATTCTTTTACCACAGCAAAAAATATAGCACTTTGAGCAATACGTAATATTTTGATCTTCATTTCTTTGCTCACAATACTAACAAAACGTTCGTAGAATTCTTTGTTCTTTTATATTATTAACATTTTATGTAGCAACGTTTTATTTTCTTTGAAAACTATATTGCTTGTAAGATTTTTTTGAGTTTATTGGTAGTAAAAACGAGTTATTATTCTTGAACTTGTGCCTACGAACGTGTTTCTTTTATTAATAATCGCTGTAACTTATATGAACGAAATACAAAGGAACGGAAATCTTGGGATCCATGAGACTGAAAGATTCGTAGACTTATTCAGGGAAGGTGTAAGGTTACTTAATTTTCTAAATATTGGTATTCAGATGTATACCGTTGGACCGGAAACCGATCCAAACATAGTTGTGAAAAGGACACATTAGTCTTCGCGATACATTTAGGTACTGCCAGCGAATCATAAGCATTTGGTACCGTTACCTCTCTGACTAGCCAATATTTCTACTGTCTTCATCAACTTATATAAATCCACAGCTACAAAAGTCCTTAGGGCTATCCATTCGCATGCTATTCAACTCGATACTCTGGATCTCATAATATATCTCTATCTTCATAATCTGACAGACTGAGTTATATAGGAATTACTGTAATGATCTCTTGAAAAATTTAGACTTTCCCTTAGAATTTACTGAATGTAGTAAAAGTAGGTGTAGAATTAAGGTACATGAAACCATTTTAGATAATATGTACGCGGAAATTGTGCGTATTCTCTGTGAAGGTGCAATCGCCAGTAATTGTAAGAACGGAATACAGCACAAAAAGCGTTACATAACGGGCTGGAATAAGCATGTGAAGGATGCACACAGGTCAGGCTCGGCTTGATTTCCAAACCTGGACATTGTTTGGTAGGCCGAAAAATTGTGACTTGTATGACAAAAAAGTAGAAGGGTTTTTAAAAGTAAATTAAAATGGTGTCAAAACAATAAGGACCAAATAAAAATGAACATCATTGCAAGTCATCATGACGCAAAGAATTTTGGTAGTTTTTGGAAAGCCACGAACAGCTTGAATCCCAAGTCGGGTCTGCCTGTGAGTGTTGAGGGCCTTAGTAATCCTAATGATATCGCCAACCTATTCAGCAGAGCATTTAGGGTTGGGTCTCCCCTAGGTACGTCGTCTGGCGGGCCGGAGGTGGAGGGGGGGTCCGAAGACATGCCTATTAGGTTTGCGGCCGGGGAGGTAGCTACTGTCATACGCAACTTAAAGAGAGGCAAGTCGCCGGGTCATGACAGCCTAAGTATAGAGCATTTACTAAATGCTGGTAAGCACTTACCGCGAGTGCTAGCAATGTTTTATAGCTTGTGCCTGAGTCACTCGTATCTTCCAGCTGATTTACTTAAAACTATTGTTGTGCCCATTGTTAAAAATAAGACTGGAGATGCGAGTGACAAGAGCAACTACAGGCCTATATCCCTGGCTACCATCATTGCAAAAGTGCTGGACAGTCTGATTGATCAGCAGCTGGATAAGCATTTAACACTCCACGACGCCCAGTTTGGGTTTAAGCCCCATTTATCCACGGAAACAGCTATACTATGCCTGAAACAGACTGTTCAATACTATGCAAGCAGGAAAACACCTGTATATGCATGTTTTCTGGACCTCTCCAAGGCTTTCGACCTCGTATCTTATGGAAGAGCCTATGGAAGAAACTGTCAAATGTTAAGAACCTCCCAAGTGATATCATTAGGATGCTAAAGTATTGGTATAAAAACCAATACAACTATGTTAAGTGGGCGGGTGTCCTGTCGGATGCATACGGGTTGGAGTGCGGTGTGAGGCAGGGGGGAATCAGCTCACCAAAGCTATTCAACCTGTATGTAAACGAGCTGATCTGTGAGCTCAGCAATACCAATATCGGGTGCTCCATTGACGGGCACTGCGTCAATAACATCAGCTACGCGGATGATATGGTATTGCTGAGCCCATCGATCAGTGCACTTAGGAGGCTTCTTCGCATCTGTGAGGACTATGCGGTGGCTCACGGCCTCAGGTATAATGCGACCAAGAGCGAACTATTGGTTTTCAAAGCGGGTAACAAATGTTATGATACTGTCCCACCAGTCACCTTGGGGGGCGCTCAGCTTTCCAGGGTCACGAAGTTCAAGTACCTGGGGCATTGGGTCACCGATAGTCTGTCCGACGATGTGGACGTGGAGAGGGAACGCAGAGCATTGGCAGTTCGATGTAACATGCTGGCTCGTAGGTTTGCACGTTGTACTAGGGAGGTGAAAATTACACTCTTTAGAGCGTATTGCCAATCTATGTACACGTGTGCCCTATGGGTCAGCTATACAAAAAGCTCGTACAATGCTCTGCGAGTCCAATACAATAACGCCTTCAGAGTTATGTTGGGGCTGCCGCGCTTTTGCAGTGCATCGGGGATGTTCGCGGAGAACGGCGTGCCAGATTTTTACGCACTGATGCGGACACGGATAGCATCCTTGATGCGGCGAGTGCGCGACAGCTCCAACAGCTTGGTGGCTATAGTAGCCGACAGGATGGATAGTCCAATGATGTGGAAATGGATGACCAGTCATCGTGCGTCATTCCAATATTTAAAATAAGTTTGTTTTAGTGTATTTTTTGTGTAGAGTGTGTAGTTTTATTTTTTTATTAGTTTTCATGTATGTATTGATGTTTTGTGTATAAAATTGTAATGTGTGTTTTGTTTATGGACTTATGGTCTGAAATAAATTTTTATTATTATTATTATTTTCCTTTATTTATTTCTGTACAAATATAATTACATTTTTAAATATTCCTTAGAAAAAACAATATAAAAAACATTTAAAAATATAAAAAATTGTAGCCCACCGGTATCGGGAACAGTGTCCAAGCTACCGGCGGTCAGGGCTCCAGAGAGAGGAACCTCCTAACAATACGAGCCGTGTCCAGGAGTACCGCTTTCTGAATCAAGCCCTTGATCCAGCTGCCTAACGAGAGCCTCCTCAGATGTTGGTCGAAGCTCTTGGCAATTAAGCCATGGGCTGATACAACTATCGGCACAATGATCGCTGAGTCCACATCCCACAAGTCGACAACCTCGTGAGCCAAATCAAGATACTTGATTTGCTTATCTTTCTCGGCTTTCACGAGGTTTTCATCATGTGGGACCGTTATGTCAACAATCATTGCGCGCCGCTCTGATCGATCCACCACCACTATATCAGGCTTATTGGCAACAATAGTCCTGTCAGTGATGATGGATCGATCCCAGTACAATGTGACACAGCCATTTTCGAGAACTGGGTCGGGCACATACTTATAGTACGGCACTTCCGATTCCACAAGGTTGTATTTCAGAGCAAGTTGCTGATGAATAATCCTGGCTACAAGGTTGTGTCTATGCAAGTACTCTCCGTTAGCCAGACGAGAACACCCGGAGATAATGTGACGGATTGATTCGCCTGGACGGTGGCATGCCCGACATATGTCAACCGTACCGTCCTTCACAATAAATCTCCGGTAGTTATTCGTCATCATAACTTCATCCATAATTGCACAGACAAAGCCTTCGGTTTCTCCAAAGAGATCCCCGGAACGTAGCCAGGCTACGGACGCTGATAGGTCTACATCGGGCCCATGCAGGGCCCGGAAAAAGCGTCCGTGAAGCTCCTTACTCTGCCATACTTCCCTGCGGTCGTTAGTATCAAGCACTACTGGTTTGCGCCAGTTCTCTTTAGCCAAGGAGAGAGGGGTGAGGCCCTTGTCCACCGCGACTACATCTCGATGCATACCCACGTCGGCTTCTAGGACATATTCCCTAAGACTGCATATCTCGCGATTGTGGAGAGTCTTAGCGTTTAAAAAGCCTCGACCCCCACACCTCCGCGGGATATACAGTCTCATAACCGAAGAACGCGGGTGATGCATTCGATATGCCGTCAACAGTGTACGGACCCTCCTATCCAGGGCGTCTAGTTCTGTTTGAGTCCATTTAAGTATGCCGAAAGAGTATATCAAAACCGGCATGACCCAACCGTTGAAGGCACGCACCTTATTTCCGCCTGATAAAAGACTATTAAATACTTTTTTCAGACGGCCAAAGAAGCGTTCCTTCAACGATTGCTTCATGTCAGCGACATTGATGCCCAGCGCTTCCGACATACCCAAATACTTATAAGTTTCGGTTGCTGAAAGAGATCTAAGATTTATGGAATCCGAGAGCTGGGTTCTCACAGATTCCACAATCTCCCCTCGCTTTACATGCATGACCGCACATTTGTCCACACCAAATTCCATCCTGATGGCGCTACTGAAAGTTTCAGTTACCTTCAGTAGCTCCATCAGTTGCAAATCGTTGGGGGCAAAGAGTTTCAGGTCATCCATGTAAAGGAGGTGAGATATAACTTGACCACCTCTCCTCAACCGATAACCTAGACCTGAATCCTCCAGCAGTGTGCTAAGAGGATTCAAGGCTAAGCAGAACCAAAGTGGACTCAAACTATCGCCCTGAAATATACCTCGCTCTATCCTTATCGGTTCGCTATCCCTCTGGATTTGCCGACATCCTGGATAGCGAAGGACTGTCCTCCATTGCCCCATACACGACATCAGGAAGGTGCGCAGAGTTGTATCAACTTTATACAACTCTAGCACCCTCATGAGCCATGTATGTGGTACCGAGTCATAGGCCTTCTTATAGTCTATCCAACATGTCGACAGATCCCTTCGGAAACGGCGAACCTGTTGACTAATGGCCATATCAATAAGGAGTAGCTCCTTAGTACCGCGGGACCCGTTCCTACATCCATTTTGAGAAGGAGACATGATAGAATTGTCATTAATGTGTTTGCTAATTTTAGTTCTCAAAATGGAAGTAAGAACTTTATACACTGTCGGAAGACAGGTAATCGGTCTATAATTTTTGGGTTCCGCAGTACTACCCGATTTATGGAGCAGGTGGGTTATACCTGTTGTCAGGAACTCGGGCAGCGACCCTGACTCTAAGGCTGACTGGAATAGAGTCGCCAGGCGAGCGTGCGACCTTGTGAACCATTTAATCCAAAAGTTGTGCAGCCCATCCGGCCCTGGAGATTTCCAATTAGGCAACGGACGGACTGCACAAACTACGTCTTGGGGGCTGATAGTAATTGCCCCCATTTCTTGTACTGGATCGCACGCTCGCTCGACCTCCCGAGTCCATTCATCCTCGGTGTGGCTAACAGGCACCGACCAGATGCTGCGCCAGAATGAACACATGGCGTCATCATCCGGTAGGCGCGTGTCAGCCACACCTTGGTCCGGTCGCTCCCAAGCCCTATAAACCCATATTATTATTATTATTATAATCCATCTGCTGCCAGTCATCCTACGACGATCCTTGCTCCACCTAGCATGAGGTCCTACGTTACATTTGCCGATCGTGGTCTCCACTTAAGAACTAGTCTATCCTAACGGTCATCGGTTCTACGGCTAATATTGCCGACCCATTTGGTAATGGGTGAATTTCTTTAGCATGTCGACAACTTTTTTCCATTGATTCTGGTGTAATTTGCTTTATTATGCTCATACATTACACAGCTCGTACATTACGGTGTTCTTGAGTGGAGACCGCGAATCGGCGAACGTAAGGTGGGACACTCTCAGGCTCGGTGGAGTGACGATCTTCGCAGGGTGGCTGTGGTGGTTAAAGTCGAGTTGAATAGCGTGCGATTGAGGAGGCCTATGTCCAGCAGTGGACTGCTATAGGCTGATGATGTTGATGATGATGCTAGCACTCTATGACCACGTACTTTATACAACAATAAATGAAGACATGTGCAATACTAGTTTATAGGAATATGTTTAAACTATCAAATAAATCCTAACATCGAAATTAAAAGTGTTTTTTTACAAACAAACTAAATAGCATAAAACATTAAACGAAATAGAACACCATTTATAAAATATTGATTCCATGCATAAGGGATAATTTGCACTAATTCGCATCAGGAAATTAAATTCAGGAACGAATTTGGCGAAGCTTTTTGAAGTAGCGAGTTGAAAAAAGTAAAAAGAATGTACTGACTAAACGGCTAGATATTTTCCATTGAATTTTGGTATCCAGACTAGGAACGTCATGTGATATACAAAGATTAATGTATTGTCGTACTGTCGTCTCCACCCCGTATACAGCCTGATCAACTTACCCATTTGTAGGTGGCATGTGTAATCTAATCAGACAAATTACATTACTGTGACACCTACTAAAAGGTGTACCCGAAAAGTTAGGGATGAGCATTATTCTGCGACAAAACCTGTTTACGGATGACAGTATTAGTTCTCTCGTGATTAGGGGCGAAACTGTCAGACAGCGAATTTGTAACTTGAGGTGTATAAACAATACGACATGATTAAACTTTACTTATTCCCATTTGGGAACGTAATAGAACCTTTTTAAAAGTAATGAAGGTAATAATGTTGGTTCCGTCAGTTGAAGACACCGGTTCTCGTCCAATCTCCGAAGTTAAGCAACATCGGGCTCGGTCAGTACTTGGATGGGTGACTGCCTTTTTTTTCGGACGGGAAATCTTCTAATGAACCCCCTCCCCCCGCTCTGGGCGGAGTCGAAGGGAGTGTCCGACTTTTACTGACTAAAACGCATCCATGTTCCTTCTTTGCCCTTTGTGTTCCATGGCCGCGGTATCTCTTTCGAACAGTCCCGCAGCCCCAGATGTGTGACTGTCTGGGAGCACCGTGTGACGTTGGCTTTTTATACAAACGGCGGCGGTCAGTTTACAAACATACGCTGTTTTGTGAAATGCCAAAGGAAAATTATAAAATGACTCATCGTTTTTTTGTAGTTTGTGCAAGCTGAGAACATTGATCGTGTCCTTTGGATCTGCTCCCTCCTCACAAACAATCCAACTTTATCCTAAATAAAACTATTAATTTAAACTACGTTGGAACAATTTATATGAATTATGAGTCGAGCTACACGATCACTGACAAATGCTTGCACTGACTGGACAGTTCTACTTAAATCTGTGTGGTTATTTTTTCAAAAGACCATCTCAGACATTAATCTGCATGGTCTTCATATGACTTGATCAATGCCTGGACTTTAAAAGAGACAGTGACCTCCGAGTTTGTTTCGGATATTTCTTCTCAGAGTAGTCAGGTACGAAACACCGGCCCCATCTAGTTTTAAAATATAACATGATGACATGTAAAAGTGTTTTGTAAAACCAATTTGTGTGAGTTTAAATATTTGTAAACGCACCCACGATACAGGAGAAATTCCTAGTGTAGGGCAAGGTTTAAAAAAAAAAAGAAAAAAAAATACAGAAATAAATACGATTTATTATTTCGTTAGAACACCTTTTTAAATATTGATAAAATCTAACGAACCTTATCTTCAACAGGATTCCATTGGATATCCACCATATCAATGTAAGTAACCATAACCGTCAGATTCAAATTTCAACCTAACCCCGAACCAATTGCTAGGATAACATCTCTATGTCATAATATTTACATAACACAGAAGAAATTTCATATTGTAACTCCTTCCTCGTTTTCAAGCGAGAAACGAACAAAAAACACCTGAAATATGTGTTCTGTGCAAAGAAAACCAAATCCGCTAAAATAGAGGTTCACCCTAAAAACGTGATGACAGTTTGATCCGACGGATCGGTGCATCTTGTTCGAAAACGAGGGTTAACTACAGCGGTACGTACCGTATGCTTAGTGCGAGTGTCATACTAAAATTCTAGTAACGGCACGAACGCGTAAATCGTGTTTACGTCAAACGCTTCGACTATCGTACTCATGCGAGTGTGAGATACTAATACATACAACCATTCATTTCGCGTTAATTCACCGTGAGAAGTGACGATTGGTGAACGACCGAAAGGAGCAACCGAACGAACATTGATTAACCGGCCAAATAAATTGACATTCGTATTTTGTGTTCTTAATAGAAGCGACTGCCTATTCAAATAGTGGTGGTTATACAACAAAGTTGACGTTTATTTTGTGTTTACAAAAATTTTCGTATTTGTGATTTGCATAGTTTTGAATGTTATTGTTAAAGAAGAAAAGGAAAGGCTGGGTTGTCACAGGTACATTTTAAATTCTTATAACTATATTACATACGGCGACACAGAATCGCGCTTATCTTGCATATTCAACAACAAAAACTTTAAGTGTTTCCAATGTTTGTTTCTTATGAGAGGGGTACAAAAAACGTTTACATTTAGTCCAAGAGGGCAATACATCAAATCACTATGGAGTCACTTTATTTTTTTTGTGGAATTGAGTCACTTGAGTGATTTATGATGTTATTCCACTTGATGCAATTTACATTCTAGTGATTGAAGTGTTTTCCTTATATTACTTTAAATGCTGAAACTATGATGAATTCTAAACTCCTCTGTGAATTGTCATGATCGTAATTTCGAACTTGTACTGGCATTAGAACCATGCTTTTTTTCTTTCATGCTTAACTAAAGTAGGTGTTATGTGTTTGGAGATTTTATTTGTGTTTCTCATGTCTGGAACTATAAACATTTTATTATTAATAATTATATTGTGTAAATAGTTATATAAAATTTAAAGTTTTGTAAAAGAATATCAAAATAAAGTTCCTGGTTTGAACCATAATTTCAAGAAAAAATTATGTTAGTAAAAGTATTGTAACCTTAGTATTTGTTATTTTAATACTGTTCATCTATTTTTATTCACAATATGACATTAAATTAAATTACTTTGTTATTTCATTACTCTCACGACGCTCTCACCACAAAATCTTCGTGACAACTTTACGCGCTCGCAAGTGACGGTGTTTCTTATTCGAGCTGTCTAAACTGTCAAAATTGTAACTTACACTCGCATTATACATGCAAACGTAATCGAAGTGCTCGAAATGATCCTCACTTTCGAGCGGCACTCGATTGTCACTATCAACGACGTAAACTTTAAAACTTACACTCACAAAGTTTAGTTCTCACAAATGACGCTAGGTGGCGCTTACCCAGCGCCATACTAATTTGTGTAAACGTTAACGCGCTCGATCAGTAAAAAAAACTCGCACTAAGCATACCGGTATGAAATGTGATAGTGTAATGCCGGAATCGGGTAGCGAATTCTTGATTCTAATGCGCCATGTTGGATTTTCGACAGCTTCGCGCCAAAAGAAATCAAACAACTCGCTTTTATTAAGGCACTAGCTTTTGCCCGAGGCTTCGCTCGAGTTAATTAGCGTCAATTCTGGTTGTACTTAACGCACTCAGAACATTGTGCTGATGGATGGATTGAATGGTACGGGGGTCGTGGAGGTGTTTAAAGTAAAAATCTTACATTAAAAACATGTATTAAAAAAAAAAACTTGTGAAAAAGTTGGAACTTTGACCCCCAATATCTCCGCAACTAGAAGTTTCCCAGGTATGGTCTAGAACAAAAAAATTATCGCATTGATGGGGAGAGCAAATGCCTTTCGGCTTCGTTAAGGTTCTTTTTACACCCTTTATATGGAAAATTTCAGGATGATGGGTTCAGTGGTTAAGGCGTGAAAAGGTAACAAACAAACAAACAAACTTACTTTCGCTTACAACCCGCATTGATTGTCTAATTCTAAATTAAAGCGAGCAAAGCCGCGGGAAAAAGCTATTATGTTTTTCATAGTAAAAAAAGTCAAGTTCCAATTAAAAGAAAAAAATGCGGAAGACGCTTAGATAGTAATACTACCGATAAATGGCCACTTTCAAATCCATCAAGCAAAATTTTCCTCTACTAAAAGTATTTTTTTGCCGCAAAAATAGAAAATCCCTTTTAAAATAATTCTCTATTTTTTCGCAGCATTTCATAGCATTCTAGACGGCGGGATTTCATAATGCGTTGCATTTTCTGTACGGAGAACGAGGGGTCATTAAAATCTGCTGGAGCGAGATAATGATAATTAGTGATGTGCCGCGCGGCGGTTAGTCGAGTAAATCGACTAATCGATTTTGAAGCCGGCAAATAGTTCAAAAAGGAAGCTTAATTTTCTATCTTTTTAGCGCTGTGTATGTATGGCTGTACCGAAACCCTCTCCCCGCACTTAAATAAAGAGAGCCGGGGGCAATTGTGTTTGTTAACTGATTTGTTAATTGAAACTTCCGTTTCCGTTCGCGTAGTGAAGTCTTTTTTTTACCCAGTGTACCTGACTGCCAATTAGGTTCAACTTTCTGACTAACTTACAGTTTGAGTTAGAGTTTGAAAATTTTATAAAATCGTTTCACTTCTAAGATATTTAATTACTGCGAAGATATTTATTCTGCATTTAGATTCATTAATTAATCGATCAATTCGATTTGCAATTATTTATTTATTTATTTATTAAAACTTTATGCATAATGTACAAAGGCGGACTTAATGCCTTAGGCATTTTCTACCAGTCTACCTTAGGGTGATGCAGAGACAAAAACAGTAGGTGCAATAGTACTGAATATTTCCAAAAATAAAATGTCATAATAAATACATATATACATACATACAAAATATATATATATATATACAAAGTAAAGAGATATAATAATACATAGATGAAGAAAAACAACAAATTAATTGTGAGACGAGTCTGCCAACTTCCAATTAATCGATTTTCCTTCATTCACAATCGACTAAAAACAATGTGAAAGTCCCACCTCTAGCAGTAATGATCACGACTGCAGACGTTCGCCGTGTAATTGATATATAACGAATTTTAAATTATAATGGCACTCTGAGACGTCTCACGCCATTATATGTCTTAAAGCATTATTACGTACCTACTTATCATAACGAAGGTCCTTTGAAAATGTCTCATCGATGTAAGAAAATTGGAATGTAAATTAGAGATATTTCCCATTCCTCTTCTCATTATACCTATAGTTTTGGAGGTGCGTTTGAAATGTGTATAAAACTGAACGGCATTTTAATAACATCACGCCTGTAATCGCCGAAGGGTTGGTCTGAGGTGTACCTAAGAGTACACTCACATTTCACCAGTAACGTTTCAGTCCTTTGTAGTGCGAGCCTATTTCCATCAACCGGGCACAAATTCAGACTCCGTGGCTGCTACTGAAAAATTCCTGAAGGAAAGACTAATAACACTCTGCCTGAGCCTGGAATCGAACTGTTGCTTAAAGCCTTTTTTCCCTCTTTCTTTGACATACTACAGTCGACCTTAGATCGATGGTAACACTTTGACCTTGAGCTGGCGTAGCGTATTACAGAGTTTCAATACAATAAGGTCGGGACTCCACCAAAGCGTAGACAAGTGGAGATGTGCGAAGCGAAGAGGAGGGGAGATGCGTAAAAGCTATAGTGTGTAGAAGCGCTGACGCAGCATTTTGTATTATTTGCCCGTAACCGCCAATAGCTATAGGCGCGCTTGAAACCTAAGTAACTACTCCATTGTAATATTTGTAATACGTTTCGCAAGTAAAGAAATATTCAAGTTCCGTCGCATTTCATTTCTTTCCGTACATACGCACACCTAAACACAATATATATACACGCACACAAAAAGTGTATCCACCGAAACATGCAAATATATAGAGATATGCAAAGTGGAGACTAGAGTGGTGTGCAAAGTGGCACGCCGCTCACAGCACACCGCTTACCGCACGCCGCTCACAGCACACCGCACGCCGCACACAGCACACCACTCACCGCACGCCATTCACGTCTCTCCTGTCTGCTCAACCGTTTCCACTAAAGCTATGTGGAGACGAGAAGTGTAAGTAGCGAAAATTTTACTGGTGGTCTCGTCTCCGCTTTGGTGTAGCCCGGTCTTAAGAAGCTATACTGCTTTTTTTACCACTGACGTAATGGCCAGTACTGCAGTAACTTTGTAAGTGAAAGTTAAAATTAATAGGTACTAGTAAATTAAAGTCACTTGTATCAAGTTTCCGTAGTGTAGCGGTTATCACGTGTGCTTCACACGCACAAGGTCCCCGGTTCGATCCCGGGCGGAAACAGTCGATCACTTTTTGTGCATGTTTTTTTTTGCAATATTAATGGCAATAGATATTAGAAATCTGGAAGTTATTCGTTTTGCCGTCACATAACACAATTTCATACAAATTATTATGTCATCATCAGCCTAGCCTTTTCCCAACTATATTGGTGTCGGCTTCCAGTCTAACCGGATGCAGCTGAATACCAGTATTTTATATGGAGCGACTGCCTATCTGAACTCCACAACCCAGCTAGTACTGGGTAATACGATACCCCTTGGTAAGACTGGTTGTCAGACTTTTTGGGCCACTGACTACCTAACGACTGTCAAAGACCTACAAATGACACTCGGGACTAACGCCTTTACGTGCTTTCTGAGGCACGAAGGAAACTCGTTATGTAATGGGTGGTCACCCATCCAGAGACCAACCTAGGCAAGCACGGCTTAACCTAAAGATCTACCCGAGCGGCTGTTATTATTTAGCCACGAGCTCTTCCCATACAAATTATTATGTATTCCTTTTATTCATATTTAAATTCTCATTCGGCATCCATGAAACTTTAAGCTAGTGAACAGTTTCCCAAGTTTGTCAGTTCAAACTTTTCTCTAAATGCTCACAGTCACATTTATCAAACATGATGTATGTGCTTCTAGGATACATTTGACAGTAAAATCTTCTGGAATGTTTCGAAAGACCAGATTTGTCTGTCAACTTCCCTTCAGGGCATCGAAGTTGCCCTAGTAGATTTTGTATAATACTGCTTGCTTTAAGAGCAAGCAGTAAACCTTGCAATTTCGCGTTTTTTTTTTAATACCGTCACAAAAAAACGCGAAATTGGAAGGTTTCCTCGTTGAAATTGTATGTTTTTCGTTCGTTGTTTGAAATAACTGTAGACACGGCGGCACACGAAGCTGTACATTTCCAGTATCCTCGCTTTGTTTAGATTTCTTATACAATGAGAGATCCGCATAAACTGGTCTTCTTGCCGGCTATCGTGCATGCGAGCTACGCTGTACATAGACCTTTGTGTAGTTTGTACGTCAACAATAATAGTACATAACATTTTCACTGTTCGTTATCATACCCCAACATTTTTTTCCGTTTTATAATAGAGCCAATTTTAGATAACTTATTTATTTATTTCGAAATAATCATACTGCCGATGCATGTTTAGGCAAAAACTCACAGAGACGGAGCACGACTGGCTCAAGGGAGAGTACAAAAAGCAGTACTCCTGGACACGGTAAGCATAATGAGGAGATTCCTCTCTCTGAAGCTCTGACTATCGGCAGCCTGGCCCTTGTTCCTTAAGGGCTACTATTTTTGAATGTTTTTAAATATTGAAAAATATTAAATAACAAAAAAAAAAAAATAATAAATAAGTAAGTAGCACAGAAGTAGCACAGAATCGTGACCTTTGGAAGGAATGGAGGGAGGCCTTTGCCCAGCAGTGGGACAATATGGGCTAGCTATAATAAAAATTAATAATAATAATAATATAATAATTAAATAACATACATAGTTTTTTTTTTTTAAACGTTGCCTCACACAAGGAAATTCTCCTGTATCGTGGGTGCGTTTACAAACATTTAAACTCACATACTGCCAGACCCGGGACCTGACCTGTAGGCCATACAAATATTTGTTCCGTGCGGGAATCGAACCCGCGACAAGAAGCGCAGCAGTCAATCGCTCAGCCGCTGCGCCAACCGTGCCATAATTAAATGGAAGGAAATTAAATGAAGAAAAGTTATGTTATTGTTTTATACAGCGGCATTAATTTAGTTAATTAATTAACTAAACAGGCAATGCCACCTTTAAAGACCAACTCAAGTCTTCAAATCACTTGACTAACCTATCAGATAATAAAATTTATTTTAAGTACTTAACTTCATTTCAGTAATGCTGAATAAACTCAGTATCATGTGCGGCGCCACTTTACACGACATTATAATTTTAAATCCTGATTCCTGAAGCGCTCGTAACTTTAACGAGATTAAAAGTTTATTATAGGTATGCAACGAAAATACAGTGTTTCACGGTTAACAACTAAACTTATACGGTCACTTACGGGATATCTCGACACTATTACTCGATATTTCGACGCTGTTGCAAGCGCCATATCGGGAGCTCAAAATAATGAATAATCACGGAAGATATCTCGTAAGGGACAGTATAAGTTTAAAATACTTTAAGTTATAAATTCTATACTAAATATTTATCTATTTCGTGCTATGCATACATCTTGTAATTGTTTAAATTATTATACTTTATACACTCATACATATTCACG
Source organism: Noctua pronuba (assembly GCA_905220335.1). Lineage (NCBI taxonomy): Eukaryota > Metazoa > Arthropoda > Insecta > Lepidoptera > Noctuidae > Noctua > Noctua pronuba. The sequence goes on along the minus strand of LR999900.1, from coordinate 5,437,105 downwards.
AGCAACAGCAAGTATTTTTATACAACGTGAAACAGAAAGGGTATATTCTTTTTTTATCGTGTGGTTAGTGCTCAACCTGGTGTCAGAGTTTTTATGCCGCCCATAGGTCTCTGACTTGACTTTACATGCCTTCAAGAAGTATCTATCGGGCTTGTTGGTTTCCTCACGATGTTATTCTACACCGAAGCAAGTGATAATTATACAATAAGCACACGAATCCGAAAAAATATAATTACATGCGTAAGAGTATGACTCAACGTCTTTCTCCAGGGGATCAATAATAATCAGCTGTCTCATACATTTGGGTTGAGTACGTATTGAATTTTTTTCCGCGATTGTGATGTTGGTCCCATACAGAAAGTTGTTCAGTTTGAAAGTCTGTAGTACACCCTTTAATATGACTATACCCTTTCTGTTACACGTTGTATAAGAAAAGGGACAAAATCTTCGACATCAATACACTGTGATTTATGGTCAGAACTTACAACAAAATCACTGAATGTTAACTTCTAACACATTGTAAAAAAAGTTTGGCGCATAACTTCCACAAGTAACACAGAAAAATGTTAAGGCTCCGGTCAAATCCTCGGGTGATGCGACTTGCGACGCTTCACTTGACACAAGACGCGTGTCGCTTGAGCGTGACCTGACCTGAGTGACCGATAGTTGCCAATATCGTACGTCAATGAAGAAAGAATATTTATTTGTCGCAGGGACATAACTTGCATACAAAATAACAAAAACAAAAACAATATATTCATGAATACAACAGGTGACTGCGACAAATAGGTCACCACCCAGCGTGGTGCTGTGCTATGGAGGCATACAGTACAGCGCTGGTTTTCAGTGGTCACCCTTAAAAAACTTACGAAAGAAAAAAAAAAAATAAACAGTACTCGGATTATTATATATACCTTAAAATATAAAATAAACAGTACAGAAAATGTAAAAATATATTTAATGTCATGTTACTTGCAGTCGACGCAACACGTTTTTTAATATCTTCCATCAAAAACCAAAAAAAAGAATAAATAAATTCCATTCACCTCATTCACCAACATTTTAATATTTCAAAAATAATTCAGAAGGAAAGCGTCCATAATCGGATGTTGTCCATTATTGTGACCGACGCCGACGCATTCTGAATACGGTATCGCAATTCTTTTGATTCCAACATTCGTTGCACAATGCCACTTCCATTTTATTTTAATCTGACTGTCATTTTTGCGAAAAACGCAAAAAGCTTTATTTTTCAATTCCTTGATTGGGAGCAGTTATAGTTGGTAGGAAACCTGGTAATGACTGCTTCGATTAAAGGCTCTCCCTCACCAGAGCATTTACCTGTAATTTAAAGGTGTGTCTACGCTAGGCGAGCCGAACACGATCGGAGCACGATTCGCTTAGCGTAGACGGACTTAGAAGTCTCGACCAAGCACTCCCGCCAAGGGAATTTGTGCTCTGCTTCTCTTTTTCTTCGTCTTTCTGAGAATTAGGGAATCAGGATCACATTCCGTGCGACACGAGGAAGAAATGATCCAGAGCCCCTGCGAAAAATATTTATAGGTGCCGTATGAGGAATACCTCAGGTGCCACATTACCTCAGGTATCGTTAAAGTGGTTGCCCAATGTGGCATACGTCGCATAGACATAGCTTTACAATCCAAGATTCGATTGTGTATAAAAACAAGTGAATCTGAACTGTTACATTACTAGCGAATGCTCTCGGTGAGGGAGCGCCATTGCCCACAGTACTTTTTCTGTCACGATCCGAAAGATATAATAGGTAAAATTTGTAATTTTGGAGGTAGGTGTAATCTTCGGAACTACTGAACTGATTCCTAAAATTATTTCTTTAAAGGGAAGCTACAGTACAATGGGTTCCATTTTAGTAACTTGGCTACGGAACCCTAAAAACAGTGTGCTGAAAAGAAATGGTTTGTCTTTATTCAATTACTAAAAAGGCAACTGTTGTGGACAGCTTAGGTTTTTTTGATTTTTTTGCCTCTCGGAGTCGATCGTCAAGTTAAACCGCGCTTGCCTAGGTTGGTCCCTGGATGGAACACAATCAACACGGTGAGGTGACGGCCGCTTTCTAAAACAAACAAACTTTCATTCATCAGGACTCGTACATAATTAAATTGGTACTGATTGAATTTTTAGTTCAAACGAATTACGAAATGGTTGTGCGACGGTAATTTTGTAGGTTGGAGTAGGTACTAAATATAATTAGATTCGTTGATTGGTTTGTAAAAAAAAATATAGGTATTTATAAATTAATTTAGCTCGTGGCTAAATAATAACAGTCGCTCAGGTCGATCTTTAGGTTAAGCCACGCTTTCTTAGGTTGGTCCGTGAATGATGTTCACCCATTAGTTACCGAGTATCCTCCTTGCCTCGAAAAGCACTTTAAGCCGTCAATTGAAGATCTTGGAAAGTCTTTACATGTAGTCAGTGTTCCGAAAGTCTGACTACCAGTCTTACCAAGGTATACCGTATATTACCCAGTTCTTACTGGGTTGTAGAGGCCAGATAGGCAGTTCCCCCATGTGAAATACTGGTATTCTGCTGCATCCGGTTAGACTGGAAGTCGACCCCAACATAGTAGGGAAAGGCTAAGCAGATGATGCAAGAAAAAAATACCCATACAAAAAAATATATATACTGGGTGTAAGGGACAGCTCTCCACAAACTGATGGGATGAATTCAGTATATCATACTAAGATGACCGGTACAAGAAATTATTTCAGGAATGTTATGGGAATCCAATAAATTTAATTTGTTTTATTTCCTCATACGCAATGAATCGTTACCGTGGCTAAACGCACGTAATGAACGGCAAGCGCGACGACGCGTTCGATGAACTTTGTAGCTAGGCAGGAAGTGAACAGCTGATTTCGTTCGTTGGAGTATTTCAACATCCATTGTTGGATTTTTGATTTGAGCCGTATTATTTACATAAATAGAGTGCCGCGTACAGGGAATGTAATTTTACATTGAAATAAAGGAATAGTAACTGAAAAAATTGTAAAAAATAATGAAAATTTTCCGGAAAAAAATTGCGGTGGAATATGACTCAAAATAAGGAGCTGAATGCAGGGTGCAGTAGGTTTGTGAATAGCTGTCCCTTACACCCTGTATATTTATAAATATTTTTGTAAGCCAAGCTTATAACTAAATCGAAACAAAATCTCTATCTCTAAGTACGAAACTCAGCTCATTTATTTTTAAGCACAGCCTTAATCTTATCCTACACTTAATTTATCAAACTTTTTTAACTTTTTCAGGGTTGTTGTCGTCACGAATGATTTATTACAGATTCCGAGATTATTTTGGATGTCCAGACTCGAAATTTTATTCAGTGTTAAATAATAATTGATTATTCTGAAGTTATTTTCTGCTTTTTGTCGTTATGGATTAAAAACTATTTTTTTCTGGGTGGATTAAGAAATTAAGTAAATCAATTTTTAATATTCTGTAGTAAAACAAGGTAAAATAGTTTTTTTATGCATAAGGTTGCCGTAATTGGTACGCACGACGGCCAATCAAGCTTTACAAAACCAGTGTGTGCGGATGTTTTATTGTATAGGAAATCTATACAAAGCGAGGCCAAGTTATACTGGAAATGTACAGCTTCATGTGCCGCCGTGTGTACCTTATCTATCCTTTATTTGTCAATTAAAATATTTTAAAAAATATTTGGAGAAAAAACAGCCAAGCTGAAGTTTGAGTGGGCTGGCCACGTAGCACAAATGCGCCCGGAGAGATGGGCAACGATCGTCACCCATTGGACGCCTGTCGGAGGAAATCACCGTCGAGGTAGACCGCAACGAAGGTGGTGTGACGATCTAATCTCGTTCTCGCGGGGCGAACATGGCCAGATATCGCAAAGGACAGAGAGGTTTGGAAAGAGAAAGGGGAGGCCTTTACCAGTGGGACAATCAAACAATCATATATATGTATAACTAGCTGTTCCCGGCATGCGTTGCAATGCACCTTTTTCCTATCCTACCCACCTATCCTACCTACCCTACCTACCCTACCTACCTACCCTTCTCTACCTACCTACCTACTTACCTACCTACCTACTTACCTACTTACCTACCCTACCTACCCTACCTACCCTACCTACCCTACCTACCCTACCTACCCTAACTACCTACCCTACCTACCCTACCTACCCTACCTACCCTACCTACCCTACCTACCCTACCTATCCTACCTACCCTACCTTGGCTGTACCTTGGTTGGCTGTTTTAAGGGTTTTTCTGGCAATTATTCGAATTTTTCTCGCCGTAAAAACCATCCTTGAACTCCAACGAACATTAAAAAAAAAAATTGGCCAAATTGGTCCAGGCGTTGTTGAGTTATGCGCTTACCAACACATTTTGCGATTCATTTTTATATTATAGATATACATATATTATACATATATATTTTTTTTTAAAACAAAGATTTGTATCAAATAAACTGAAAATCAGCATAAGCATTCTTAGAAAAATATGCAGAACAAGTCGCGAGTAACCTACAAGGTGAGCCATCCAAAATTAGGTCATTCAACATGTTCAGTACCAGCTCAAAAATTATCAATTATTCACACCCAATTTGAATTTCGAAACACAATAAAACTGGCATAAAATTAATACAACAGCAGGCAACTTGCTCGGGGCAATAAAAAAATCATCATGACACGAAATTGCTTCTAACAAGAGTGACCCGTAACGTTGCTGTCAGCCCCCTCATTTGTCAAGTGTGACATGACGAAATAAATATGTCGTATCGTGTGCTACTGAAAGCGAGTTTAGTTGTAATGGACTTTTTGGTGAATTTTATCAAAGAAAGACACCTTAACCGCTTTCGATATAATATTTGTTATTTAATATTGACACTGACAGGTCTTGAACGTCGTTTATATTTACTGATTGCTTTTTCCTTACCTCCTAACCTGCAATTTGAGCCCCAAAACATGCAACCACAGTGGTTTTTATCATTTAAAAAAAAAGTTGCCCTATACTAGGAATTTCTCCTGTATCGTGGGTGCGTTTACAAACAATTGAACTTACATACACAAACAGTCATACTCTCAGACCTCTACGCTACGCTGCCACTGACGAAGCCGTGGAGTTGGCGTTTTTGGCCAACAAAATATAAATACTATCGTGCCAGCGACATGAAGCAGTGAATGGGAATTGAGCCCGAAAACTTCGTAAAAGGCCATCGCCGCTTATGCATAGATGAATAGGCTGATTATGACACAAAACAAAAAAAAACACAAAAACAAAAAATGTTGGACATGCATTTTTTCTTTTGTCACATAATCAAAAAATGACGACGATACAGCGCATCAAAGTTCAAGAGAGGGCTTGAACTTTGCTTGTGACGTCACTGGCTAGTAAAAAGTTACAGAAATTTTGACGTCACGCGAGTTTTCAACGCGCAGTATAGTGGTCATTTTTCGTTTACAAGACAAAAGAAAAAATACGTGTCCAATATTTTTTGATAATCTAACTGACGGACTAAATAGATTTTTTCAGTCAAATACCCTATTGCTCAGATGAGGCTCCCAGACGCGTTACGCATAAAGTTTGGCCAAGCATTATTCTTGCCCCTATCGTACAAGCGTCAAACTACAAGTTTAAGACAGACATGAACTCCTAAGCCACAACGAACGCCTAGTCATTCGCCTAGCTTTAAGTTGGGGACAACTTACAGTTTAACCGGATGCAGCTGGACCAGTATTTTATATGGAACTACTGCCTATTTGACCTCCACAACCCAGTTAGTACTGGGTAATACGACACCCCTTGATAAGAGAGGTTGTCAGACTTTCAGGTCACTGACTGTCTGTAACGACTGCCGATCTACAAACGACAGCCGGGATCAACGGCTTAACTTGCTTTCCGAAGCACGAAGAAACTCGGTATGTAATGGGTGGTCATCTATCAACAGATCAACCTAGGCAAGCGCGGCTAAAGATCGATCCGAGCGGCTGTTATTAATAAGCTACTAGCTCCTCGAAACACACGCGTAGTAACTTATAAAAATCGTGATAAATAATCCTGAGTGTGCCAGTAATTCCACTGACATCCATAATTTTAAAACTGGAACGGAGGAAGTCTGGTTAAAGATTACGAAGGCAAAAGCTGCCTAAATGGAAAATAACTTTAAAAGTCACCAAAGGTCTAGACATCGAGTCATAATGTAGGTAATCGTCTGCTGCATTAACACTTTACATAATTATAAGATGAAGAAGATACGACGTCAAAGGCGAACCTTTTCAACATAAATAAAACTAGCTTTTGCCTGCGGCTTCGCTTGCGTTAATTTAGAATTTGACAATCAATTCGGATTGTATTCTGCGCAGGCACGTGGCACCATTTATTATCATAAGAAAGTTATTGTTGTTTTCCTAGGGAACAGTTCTCTTTTTCCGGATGAAATGTACCCTTAAGGTTTCTGTACACCTGACAACGTATATGCAAAACTTTAGCATGATCGGTTCAGTGGCTTAGGCGTGAAAAGGTAACAAACAAACTTACTTTCGCATTTATAATATTAGTAAGGATAACATCAACCCTTTAAATAAGTCGAGGTGAAATAAAAGAGAGAATAAATAAACAAATTCAGCCCTTCGATATATAATACAGAAACAGGTGCCACCCCTGTCTCATAAACAATATAAAACATCATTAATTTTGTATCAGACCCTGCATGTAATCACATGAATTATTAATGGTAGTATATCGATATTCATAAAGATAATTCATTGATTAAATGACGTTGCTATTTATGTTGGGCTGTAAATTATAATTATTGACAATTGATATTGGTTGCAGAATATTGTTTGTTGACTAGCTATAGAACGTGACTTTGTTCGTAAAAAAACCGGCCAAGTGCGAATCGGACTCGCGTATGAAGAGTTCTATATTTCACCAAACAATTGTTTTTTTTGTTAGCCTGTTTGAGTGTCCCACTGCTGGGCAAAGGCCTCCCCTTTCTCCTTCCAAACTTCTCTGTCCTGTGCGATATATGGCCATGTTCGCCCAAACAATATAATAGCAAAATTTTTAACGCTTATTCGTAGGTCCATTTAAACTCAAGAGCCAAACTGAATTCGTTTTTAATAGTATGTTAATGAAAAACAATCTCGAAAAGTTAAATATCAAATCTAAATCAAACCAATTTTAGTTGTAAGTTCTTTTTACGTTCTACAAACCCATATTTTCTTAGAATTTACCTCCTTTTACTTTACAAATAGTGTCCCCCTGACACAATTTTACGGGTTTTGAAGCGAACATCTCAACTAAAAACGTGTGTAACCTCGATGAAATCAAAAATATCATTTTTAAGAGCACTCGAAAGACACCCCATTAAAAAACCTCTGCTAAGCTCTGGACTGATCGAAAGAGATACCGAGGCCCTGGAACACAAAGGGCAAAGAAGGAACATGGATGGGTTTTAGTCAAAACGAGTCTGACACTCCCTTCCACTCCGCCCAGAGTGGGAGGGGGTCGTATTTTGATGATTTCCACACCGAAAAAAAAAGAGTCCATGCTCTATTGCTGACAGTTTCAACCTGATAATACCTACTACTTACTACTAGCAATATCTACTACTAACTATTGGAAAATATATTTTTGAAATCCCGCTTACCGAACGGACATACTGGTGTTTTATTACACGATTTATAATTTTGAAGTTGACAGTTTTCGCTAACACAGAAGTAACTAGATCACAAGTAAGGCAAAGCCATTCTAGAATGATCTTTGCAAGTTGTCAGAAGCCACACATTCTGCCCGGACATACGTTACATGTCCGGCGCAAGTATGTCTTCTTCTTAGTTTTTCGATATTTGAGACAAATTTCTGATACGCGAACTCCACTCGCTGATGTAGTCAAAAGGTCATCGAGCACGCATGCGGTGCAAGATGGATGGTGGATCATTGTCTGTGGGCCCCCACAAAAAAAGTTAAATGCTCTAGTTACTGACATCAATGCCACCCACTCCAATAGTAGCCGGAGGGCATGTGAATGTGTTGTGAAAGTTGTTCTGCATTGGTTCAAAGTAATTGATAATTATGAATCTAACTATCAAGTTTCCGTAGTGTAGCGGTTATCACGTGTGCTTCACACGCACAAGGTCCCCGGTTCGATCCCGGGCGGAAACAATTACTTTTTAGACCTCAAATGTTGTGCTATTTTTGCGGTGAAACTTACTTTGCTATTTCGTGACAACGTAAGTACTTGCCGCCAATATTCATGTAATCCAGCACATATACAAGAACATTTTACCTTTTATGATTAAAGTTATGTCTAAACTTTATTATTTCCCACATACTTTCCCGTAGTTTTAAGGAATAACGATAAATTACCACTTTAAAATACGTAAAAAAACACCGTCAACGAAGCCGCGTTCGACTTTTTCGATTTTTTTTTTAATATTGTAATATTATAGAATAGGTTTCAAGATTAATTTGGTACCTTAACTTTAGTAAAAACCAATACCAATACGGCATTTTTTTAAGCACATTAGAGCACACAATGACGCTGAGCACAAAAAACACAAAATGTTGTCTTCAAACTTCATTTTATAATTGTATAAAATCCTGCTATGATGTTGCAAACTCTATAAGACTATGTTTTAAAGGCGTTTTGAAAGGACTTTACTGTCTTTAAAATAGAGTTTAGAGTTACTGATACTGATACTGCTAGCCTGCGTCATCCCACTGCTGGGCAAAGGCCTCTCCCCATGACTTCCAGTTGTTTCGATCCAGGGCTAATGTGGGCCACTGGTCGTTGGTTCTGTCCAGCTCGTCCCGCCATCTTCTACGAGGTCTGCCGCGACGCCTTCTGGTTGTGTCAGGGCTCCAGAAAGTGGTTATTTTGGCCCACAGCTCATTGGGAATGCGGCAGACGTGGCCAGCCCAGTCCCACTTCAGCTTAGCGGCTTTTTGAGCAACGTCACCAATTTGTGTTTTGGAGCGCAGTGTGGTGTTGCGTACCCGGTCGGTTAGTTTGACGCCTAGAATGCTGCGCTCCATTGCACGTTGGCAGACCTTGAGTTTGGACTTTTGAATATTTGTCAAAGACCAAGTCTGGGATCCATAGGTCAAAATGGGAAGAATGCACATGTCCATGATTTTTCGCTTTAGTGACAAAGGAAGGTTTCCCTTCATAAGCTCCTTCATGGACCAGTAGCTCTTCCAGGCATTTTCGGTACGTCTTGTGACTTCCTTGTCTTGCCTGGACTGGAAAGAGACTAACTGGCCCAAGTTGATGTATTCATGGACATATTGCAATTCTTCACCATTCACTCTGATCCTATGCTTAATGGTGTTTGACATCAGTTTGGTCTTCGACATATTCATCGCCAGTCCAACCTCAAGGCTTGCAAGCCTTGAGTTTAGAGTCGTTTAATAAAAAATATTTTATGCCAAGAGCAAAGTTCACGTTTTGGTTTTGGAAACGATCATTGCTAGAAGCAAGTGAGTCGGTGTCAAGTTTGACAAAATCGAACTTCCGAACCCTTTTTTTAAACTTTTATTTTTATTTTACAGTTACTTGCTACTCAACAGTCTTAAGAATTATCAAATAAATTATAAGTAATTTATTGGATAATTATTAAAAGGGTATTATCTTACTCTTGATCTTACTCAAGAGTAAGATAATACCCTTTTAGTAACTTTAAGTACCAACTTGCCTATTACTGCTTTATAAGGACTAAAAACTTTCGCGAACCAGTCATAACTTTTTGAGAAGCCTAAACGGTAAGTCGGTACTTGAGAGTAAAGTTCCGAGGACAATTTTACCTGTAAGCACTTCTTAGGAATTGAAGATTACTTTATGCTCTGAAAACTACGTTTTGAAACCAACGAAGATCGGAGGGGTAAGTTTTAGGCAATTGGAATAAAGATATGTCCACATTGCTACCAACTTTTTGTAATGAACACTCGAATACAAATACTTGTGTATTTGATTTGAGGTATGTTAGATAGATAGATAGATAAATCATTTATTTAGTGCACACAAAAGACATAGCATAACACACAGAAGCACAATTAAATAAATAAAAAATACACAACTGTAGTATCACTATATAAAAACAAGGCGCCAATAAACACAAAGAAAAAAATATTTACGAACAAAAATATTAACACCATGACATACTTCAAATCAAATAACGAGTAAACGAGGTGCGGTGTGCGTCTCAAGGTTGCACCAAATGGGAGTCCAGCTCAGCATGTGTCAGGCGTGCACCTGACGCTGATTTTCTGCTGGATCCTTGTAGTGACATACGGACGTCGAGCAGACGAGATAAATTGGTGTTCTACATTAAGCTGCGCTTAAATAACTCGCATGTGAGTGGAGTTTATTTGGTCAGGGTGGATTTAATAACGAGCATTACCCTTCGGAATTACGGGAAAACTTGATAACTTATAAGTTAGTTAGAAACCTCGTTCCAACATCTCCCAGTAGGTACAAATTATTAAGACTACTAAGTACAAAATGAAACTATCTTAATTTCACATAGGTATTAATGCAAAAATATACCTTCATGTCTTATCAATGACGTACTACTGATAAAGGCAAAACCTGTTTTTTGCCAAGATTACTGCTACCATTATTGTACTGATATAACGTACATTAAAAAAAGAGTTTTGATATCAGAGAAAGGAGAAAGCCAGTGTTCTGCTGTCTCTGATATCAAAAATATGCGGCGATGTAACTCACAGAATGCTTTTAGACAATATGTACACAAAAATCGTTGATATACTTTCAATGTCTGCTGAGCGGACCGTTACAGGTCTTACAAATGGGATAGACATGTTAGAAGGTTCACTTTCAGGAATTGAAGATTATGTTATGCTCTGAAAACAACATTTTGAAACAATCGAAGATCGGAGGGGTAAGTATTAAGCAATTGGAATAGAGATGCTTCCACATTGCTACCAACTTTTTGTAATGAACACTCGAATACAAATACTTGTGTATTTTAGGTATTTGAGGTATGTTCTACATTAAGCCGCGCTTCAATAACCCGCATGTGAGCGTAGTTTATTTGGTCAGGGTGGTTTAATAACAAGCATTACCCTTCGGAATTACGCGAATACTTCATAACTTATAAGTTAGTTAGAGACTTCCTTCCAAAATCTCCCAGTAAGTACAAATTATTAAGACTATTAAGGTCAAAATGTAACTATCTTACTTTCACTTAGGTAAAAATGCAAAAATATACCTTCATGTTTTATCAGTGACGTGCTACTGATAAAGGAAAAACCTGTTTTTTGCCACGATTATTACACTGTTATAACGTACATTAAAAAAAAAGGTTTTGATATCAGAGATAGTAGAACACTGGCTCCTAAACTCCTAAGTCAAAGGATCTCCTTGTTTGGGAGTCAGGGTTTACTCTACCCATCATCATCTGCCTAGCTTTTTCCTAACTATATTGGGGTCGGCTTCCAGTCTAACCGGATGCAACTGAATACCAGTATTTTACATGGAGCGACTGCCTATGCGATACCCCTTGGTAAGACTGGTTGTCAGACTTTTTATTGGGCCACTGACTATCTAACGACAGTCTCAGATCTACAAATGATACCCGGGACCAACGGCTTAATGTGCTCTCCGAGGCACGGAGATAACTCGATATGTAATGGGTTGTCACCCATCCACAGACCAACCTAGGTAAGCACGGCTTAACCAAAAGATCGACCAGAGCGGCTGTTATTATTTAGCCACGAGCTCCTCCTGAGGGTTTATTCTACCTATATGACATAAAATTAATGCATTCTAGTTTTTAAATATCATAATCTTGCTTTGCAATATTCTACGTCTAATGCTTCGGTCCAAAGTCCTATTGCTGGTCGGTCTGTCCTAACATTGTAAGTGAAAATTGCTCTAGTTAATGTTCAAATATTACAAGTCAATTAGAGTGACTTGCATCAAGTTTCCGTAGTGTAGCGGTTATCACGTGTGCTTCACACGCACAAGGTCCCCGGTTCGATCCCGGGCGGAAACATGCACTTTTTTATTGGGTGTGTGTTTTTTTTTTGTACATGCAATAGAGGTGTACGAGTACCTCGTGGTACGCGAACAGGTCGTATGTAGCTGTCATTTCTTATATTTAATTGTTGTTTCCCAAACCTTTTTATTATTTTTGGAAAAGTTCTCAATTTGTAAGTTTTGTTTAATTGTTCTTTTTTTTTAAATAGTAGGTGTTTTACATATAATATTCATGCTAGATTCACATCTAGTAGATGTCAATCATAAATATTGTTTTGTAACGTTTTTATTGCATTCGTGATTGTACATCAGTTTTATGAATTAAATTTAAAAAAAATGCTTCTTTTGGGGCGGCCTCAGCGGCGAGATTCATTTACGTGTTTTAGCTCGAAATACCACGGTTCTTTTTTTGGGCTCTTCAAAACGCTTAGAAAAAAAAAAAATTGTGACATAATTTGATCAAATGTATGGATCTAGCACATACAAAAGTGACTGTTTCCGCCGGGGATCGAACCGGGGACCTTGTGCGTGTGAAGCACACGTGATAACTGCTACACTACGGAAACTTACTATTATGTGATATAATCAACTACCATACAATTCAAACTAGAGCGCCTTTCACTTATTTACCAACTAATTGTGTAGACGGGGACTTAGTAGTGACACACCTACCACAGATTGTATCTGCATCACTCAAAGGTTTGACTGGTAGAGAATGGCTTTGGCATTACGTCCGTCACTGTAAAATATAATTATCAGGTTAAACTTTAATAGTACAGTCACAAGCACCAATATATTTCATGTTTTTACGAACATAAAGGGTGTAAATAGACCCTTAACGAAGCCGAAAGGCACTAATTCTCCCCGCTATTGCGATATTTTTTTTGTTCTAGGCCATACCTGGGAACCTTCGAGTTGCGGAGTTATTGGGGTCAAAGTTCCAACTTTTTTTTTCAATTCTAATTTTTAAGGTTTTAACTTTACTTTAAATACCTCCATGACCCATTTACTATTCAATGCATCCATAAGCACAATGTTTTGAATGTGTTACATTGAGTTTTACCGTAAAAGGTTATTTTTCACCCCAAAAAAAAAAGTCGTTTCCCAGCAATAATTTTTGTGTAGGGTAACTTAGTTTGATGTACACAATGCTTGGTTGACGGCTTCGTGAAGGGTCTGTTTACACCCTGTATATTCTAGAACTCATATTTTATGAAAATGTTTTTTTTTATCTTCAAGTTACAATCGTTATTTCTCGAGAAAATTGCTTTTTAGGAAAGTGTATATATATTGGTGCTCGTGAGTGTACTTTAAACATCATAGTATGGTAGAACTAATTTAGGCTAGATTTAAGAAATGATCGGACAAGTAACTGGACCAAATTTCGGTGCAAAGTAGGACCAGGTTACTTGGTACACATAGGGTGTAAACGGACCCTTCACGAAGCCGTCAACCAAGCATTCTGTACATCAAACTAAATAACTTTACAAATTATTGCTGGGAATCGTTTTGGGGGGGGAGGGGGGAATCACGTTTTACGGTAGGGTAGTACTCAAAGTAAAGCACTCAAAACATTGTGCTAATGGATGGCTAGAATAGTACGGGGGTCATCGAGGTGTTAAAGTAAAAATCAGAAATTAAAAACATGTATTTAGAAAAAAACTTGTGTAAACGTTGGAAGTTTGACCCCCAATATCTCCGTAACTATAAGGTTCCCAATTATGGTCTGGAACAAAAAAAATATCGCAATGACAGGGAGAATAAGTGCCTTTAAGCTTCGTTAAGGCTCTTGTTACACCCTTTATAGTATTTTCTTCTGCAGTCAAGTTACAGCTGTCGGTCACATCATTAGCACTAACGGTCAATATTATACAATTTAGTCATCAATATAACCCATGTAACATGTTAATTAATTAATTATGTCACTCATAATCACGCTAATTAGGAACATCAACTAAATAGAGTGTACATTAAAATTAATTGATAAGCTATAACTTCAAGTGTTGTGTGACTTGAATGGATAAAGTTAGGAATGAGTATATTCAAAGTCAAAGTTTTTATTTGTTAAGCAGGTGTAGAAGATGTAAGTGATGTAAGTAAGTAGTATAAAGAGATCGCTATATTTTGCCGTTAACGGCGTACAAATATTAAAATAAAATCGAGACTCGAATAGAATCGAGTTAACGACAAAGAAAGTTTTTCTATAATAAAGAGTACCTTTCTTTTTTTTTTTTTTAATAGCCTTGAATGTCCCACTGCTGGGCAAAGGCCTCCCCCATATCCTTCCAGGTACTCTTCTCCCGCGCCACCTGGAACCAGACTTCGTGATGCGCATCTAGGTCATCTCGCCACCTCTTTCTAGGCCGGCCTTGGCGGCGTCGTCCATCGTCAGGCATCCATCGTGTAGAAACCTTTGCCCAGCGGTCGTTATGCATGCGGCTCACGTGACCCGCCCAATCCCATTTGAGCCTGGCAGCCTTTTTGCCTACCTATATTAGAACTACCTATATTATATTAAATATAATTATATTAATAATATCTGACCTCCACAACCCAGTTAGCACTGGGTATTACGATACCCCTTGCTAAGACTGCTTGTCAAACTATCAATCCCTGCGGTTATTTAATGCCCTGTCTATGGAACAGCCTTCCTTTATCCAAAGCGCTGCTACAGCTGAACAAAAGCGAACAGCAATTGTAATGTTTCGCCGAAGCCCTAAACAAGGATGTTTCAGCGAACTCCACTTTGCGATACTTACAACAGGATGCGGTTTCGGTTCTAGTTATTTAATTGCCTTCCCTTCGTACTTGTTGCGACTGTGAGCTGGACCGGGATTGGTCTTTCTTTATCGTGTGGTTAGTTCGTAACCTGGTGTCAGAGTTTTTAGGCCGCCCATGGGCCTCTGACTTGGCTTTACATGCCGTCAAGAAATATCTCTCAGGCATGCTGGTTTCCTCACGATGTTTTCCTTCACCGAAAAGCAAGTGATAATTATACTATACGCACATGAATCCGAAAAATCAGAGGTGCGTGCCTTGGGTTCGAACTCGAGACCTATGACTTGGCAGTCCGACGGTCACACCACTAGGCTATCACTGCTTTTTTACCGGGATTGGTGTATACCTACTATACAAAGTGTAAACAGACCCTTCACGAAGCCGTCAACCAAGCATTCTGTACATCAAACTAAGTAATTCTAAGCAAAAATTATTGCAAATGGGAAAATGACTTTTTTTTTGGGGTCATAAATCACGTTTTACGGTAGAACTCAATGTAACGCACTCAAAACATTGTGCTGATGGAATCATTGATTAGTACGGGGGTCGTGGAGGTATTTTAAGTAGAATTATAACATTAAAGACTTGTATTTAAAAAAAAACTTGTTAAAAAGTTGAAGTTTGACCCCCAATATCTCCGCAACTAGAAGGTATGGTCCAGAACAAAAAAATGATCGCAATGATGGGGAGAACAAATGGCTTTCGGCTTCGTTAAGGGTATTTTTATACCCTTTATAAACCTTATTTTAATCAACATACAACCTGACACTGTCCAGAAACTTAGTGCTACTTTGTCGAGAGTGCATACCTACCTCCTTAAACTGCTAAAAAGATCTTAGATGTTAAACAGACCTGACATTGACAAATTGTGATAATTTGACAACAAATTATGCAGGGGCTACACTAACGCTTAACGTCATTTGTTAACGCGTTATTGGATACTAAATATCGATTTTGAGAGAGGTGTGGAATTTGTAAAAATTCTTAGTGGCGGCTTCATTACAAAAAAAACCTAATTTAAAAAATGATGCTTGTAGCTACAGTAGTTTAGGCTCTGCGTTGATAAATAGGTGTTCCTTAACACGTTATTTAACGGCATTAAGCCTCAGTGTAGCCCTACCTTTAGGTAACCTACATTGAACCTAACTAAAAGCCAAGATTTGGCTAAATGTGCCTTCAAATAATTATCATCTCGATTTCAAGCCTTGTCACGCCATGATTGAGTTAGATATCGCTGTTATCACTTAACTCTCAATGAACTGGAATATTCGTGTTTCAAATATCTGTTGTGAAGTCACAAGTTGACAACAGTTGTGAATATTGTCATTTCATTAGATAAACGTGTTTAGACTCATAACAACACGCATGTATGCCGTGTTTTCGCTTGTTTTGTACTAAAATAACATATGTATAACATAACATCACGCCTGTAATAAGGATTAGGCAGAAGTGTACCTAATAGTACACCCATAGTACAGTCTTTTCAGTGAGTCAATGAGTAGTTTTTTTTTTTTGAAGAATTTAATTCACCTGTCACAGAGCAGATCCAAAGATTGAACATTCATGTAAATAATAAATATGTAAACCTTTGAATTAAATAGCTACTACTAAGTCTAAATTATAGGTCAGAATTATATTTTTAAAACACAAAATATGGCTGTAATTAGACCCTAATTTTAATATTTATATGTTGCAACTGTTTATTATGTGTAGCCAAGTCAGAGGCCCATGGGCGGCACAAAAACTCTGACACAAGGTTAGGCACTACCCCATGATAAAGCAAGAAAGAAGTACACCCACATTTCGCCAGTTATGTTTTAAGTCCCATGTAATAGCGGGGTTTTCTGGAGCCCTGACACAGCCAGAAGGCGTCGCGGCAGACCTCGTAGAAGATGGCGGGACGAGCTGGACAGAACCAACGACCAGTGGTCCACATTAGCCCTGGATCGAAACATCTGGAACTCAAGGGGAGAGGCCTTTGCCCAGCAGTGGGATGACGCAGGCTAGCAGTATCACTAGTATCAGTAACAGCGGGGGCTTGCCCTCTGTTGCCATAAAAGACTGCAAAAACATGGATAAAGATGGAAATGGACAGCAAACGTTCGTATACAAAATCGCGAACTCGAACAAAATATATCAAAGACAGAGGACATTTTTCCAAATTATGATGTTTTAAAAACATAAAATTACACATCAAAATAACACAGATTAAAGTAAAATAGTTCACTTTAATAATTAATTCATGTAATATTAGTTCACATTTAATTTTAATGGCACAAATGGTTACTCAGTACTTAAAATTTGATGTTTTCTAAAGTACTTAGTGATTGTAATAAAAACAGAATTTATAATATTAGCAGCTTAAACTGAATATTAAAACTTAAGTGTGGTTTGCATTTGCACAGTACCATAATGTAAAATGTAATAACCCCTTTTTATGCAAATAAAACCTTAATTCGGGCCTGAGTGATGGCTATAAGCTTTCTTCTCTTTTATATGGGATTTGAATATAACGGCAACATAACTGTATGTTTATATACGTTCATCATCATCTGTCTGCCTAGCCTTTTCCCAACTATATTGGGGTCGGTTTCCAGTCTAACCGGATGCAGCTGAATACCAGTAATTTACATTTAGCGACTGCCTATCTGACCTCCACAGCCCAGTTAGTACTGGGTAATACGATACCCCTTGGTAAGATTGGTTGTCAGACTTTTTGGGACACTGACTACCTAACGACTGTAAAAGATCTACAAATGACACCCTGCAACCGACAACGGCTTAACGTGTTTTCCGAGGCACGGAGGAAACTCGGTATGAAATGGGTGGTCACCCATCCACAGACCAACCTAGGGAAGCACGGCTTAATCTAAAGATCGACCCGAGCGGCTGTTATTATTTAGCCACAAGCACCTCACTCCTCGCCCCTGTTTATGTACGTACATACCTAACTTTTATTTAGTTGACACACTTCTGCCTATACCAATCATAATCAAAAGTCATTTATTCAAATTAGGCTGATAATCAGCACTTTTTGAACTTCAAAGTTTTCAAAACCAGTACCCCAAAACGCCCTTCGACCCTTCCTAGTGTTTTAGCTGGGAAGAAGCTCCCCAACACATCTATCTGTTAGGTTAGACCATTGGGGACATTCAATCTATTTATTTCTCTAAATGCAAATCAAGAAGTCCAGTTAATCAGAGTTCAGAGCTATCTATTTAAATTCAATGACCTCCACCTGTATACAGTTAACCCAGTTCAATGTTTTTCCTAGTCCTATCAAAGATTTAAATCGTTAGATCACGTTCTGAGGTCACCGTTCACCGTTCTGAGGTCCGTACTAAGAAGACTGAGCTCACTTATTCATCCTAGTGATCTGATTCAGGCACCTTCAGAAACCAGTATTCCACTTCAGTTTTTAAGCTGTTTGACATAATATTATAATGTCATGGTTTATAAAGAGAAATAATTTATTTGAAATTGACATTCCGGTTCCATGCAGGATGTATGAGCTTATTACGATACTGGTGCTGCTCACTGATGGATACGATTTTTAGTATGTGTGTGTTAAGATCTAGTAAAAATATTTTGATTGAGAAGAGTGTCCATGGAGTTTCTTGCCCATTCTTCTCCATAGACATCTATGCTTTGGAATGGGCAACTAAAGTACTTTCACAAGTTATTTTGCCTTGTGTCTGGGCTTGTAGCTTCGCCTTCTTTGTTTTTCTGACATTCAAAAGTGCCTGTTATGGTCTTATTGAAATAAATGATTTGAGTTTGAGTTTGTGAGCGAGACGATACTATTTAAATGTCACTGTCAAACATGACCATCTTTTGACACGGTTGGGTAGATCTGAAGATTTAAATCTTTGGAATCTGCCCCATTCACGATACATTTGATCTTGGCTTTTACCTTAGCCGAAACTCAAATGTTTTTTTGTCTTCCTCCATTTTCTCTATTCGCTACGCTCTCATTTCTTTGGTTTTTTAATGTTGATTGATGTAAATAGAGATTCTTTTGGGTGTATTTTGCGGTACGTAAATAGCACTTGTAGTATTTTTATTATTTACTTTAAGTGCTCCCAGAGGAGCTTCTTTTTAAATAAAAAAATCTGGATCTGGATAGTTGGTATCACAAATCGACCAAATCAGTTCAATGTATTTTTAATCGGTCTGTAATGGACCCTGTTAATGGACTAATGGGTATGATTTAGTATAATGTTTTAATTAATAATGAATACCATAATTATTTATGTACACACAGTAGACAACAAAGGAACACAACATAATTATATTTGCACAATGCTAATATTCAAAAATTCACGTCAAGTATTTATCTAGACAACCAAACAAAACACTGGACGGGAAAGCAAGTCTCCTGTCCTATTTTAGATTTTGCGAAGCAAATGCTACTCAGAACGTACGGCGACTAATCAAGATATGCAAAACCAATAAAAGCGTATCTGTTATTGTCCGGGAAATCTATTCAAAGCGAGGCCATGTTTTAATGGAAATGTATAGCTTGATGTGCTGCCATGTGTTAGGTACACAGTACAGTATAGAGGAGGCTTTATCTACGCAAGACCTTAGCCTTGGTCCAATAGCCCAACAAAGCTTCATGGATAAAGTAGTTCCGTGGATAAATTGAATTTTATTTAGTTCCTTTCTCGCTTCGAAGCAGGTCTTCTTTGCTATTATATAGGATGGAAACTTTCAACGGGGCAGTAAGGGGAACTACCTTAACCGTTGCAGCTACGCGAAAATAGTCTTAGGAGACTATCCATAATTTTTCGAAAAATTTTGGTCCGCATTCACAAATTTAAAAAAAATGTACAGGCAGTAAAAAATGGCCATTTTACACTAAACATTTTTTGATGCCAATCGCTTCTGTTTCTAATACTGATCAAAAACTTCTATGGACTAACCCAGATTGGAGTATTAAAAAAGTCAGAAATTGCAAAAAAACTTTTCGCTTATTCCCCAATTTCAACAAACTTTACATTTGACAGATTATTTTCAAGGTGCTTTATTTAATTAAAACAGAATAATGGCAGTTTAAATGACTCTTCCTAATCACACCATTGTAGCTACTAGTTCACCAATTCGGATAAACTTGTGCACAAAAGTAACAGGAAAACAAATCAGTTTCCTCAACAGCAGGACTCCCACACCTCATCAACAAGACGATTCACAGAAAAATCATGAAACAATCATCCCTTATATTCGCTTCGATATGTTCTCTGACACAAGTAATTCCAATTACGACGCTAATGACTCCCTCAATCAATAGGGCCTTGGAACTAATCCATGTAATGCCGAGCATCTTATCAAAGCGGCCCGGTCCACTATAACAAAGGGGTTTGCCGACGCCGGCGGTTACGCAAGGGTGTTCGTCTGTTTAGGCCACAGGAATCTAAATAATGGAATAGAAGTGGTGCTGAAGTGATTTTGTGGGTATTGTACTACTAACGATGATGATTGAATACTAAGTAAGTTATTAGTAAGGTATTATTCTAAAAGTTATACATTATCTTACAATTTGTGTAGTTTGTTCCATCAACACTATTCTCAAAAATTAAGTCCAAAAATTAAAATCCGATTACTGAAAAATTATGAAACACTAGCTTCTGCCCGCGACTTCGTACGCGGATCCTGTTGCTTATGCCAGCGACAACGGGGTCGTCAAAATCGAAGATCTGAAACGTCTGATGTCGAATTCTAAGAGCCCGGGGATGGGAAAACAACGGGATGCGCGAGACGATTCGAGGCGTTCCATATCTTTCATTTTTTTCATTACGCTTGGAACTCAAGCGTAATTCTCTATCCGTGAACATCTCCGACTCGCGAGACAATGCGTGACGTTCACGATCAGCGGTCAGTCGCGCATCACGTTCCCCACTTGTCTCTAGAGACCTAGAAGTCGATGCGTAGATACGCTTGGAACTCAAGCGTAATTCTCTATCCGTGAACGTCTCCGATTCGCGAGACAATGCATGACGTTCACGATCAGCGGTCAGTCGCGCATCATATTCTTCACAGTTCTCTAGAGACCTGGATGTAGATGCGTAAATACGCTGAGAACGCAGGCGTGCTTCGTTATCCAAGAGGAAGAGAAGAGAAGAGAGGAAGAGGTTTCCACGGAGCGAGTTGCAGCCTGATGTTCTCGAACAGCATCAAGTCTCTCCTGACGTTCTTCGGTAGATTCTTGGGATCTTATGATCCTCAATCTTTTAGCTCCTTTGGAACATTGGGAAAGATTTGACCTCTTTTTAGGCATGGTTATAGTTTTATTGTGAAGATACCTGATCAATTAAAATCTAAGTGACTGCTCCCCTGCGTTACCGGGTAGGCTACCGTGTCACGAAGATAAGTGGAAAAAGTCTAAAACACTCAAATAACATAAGCCCGAAGGCATATTTATTCGATAAAATAAAAAATAAATAGGAGTTTTGTCCAGTAGAGTCAAATTTTCAATGATATACCGTCGTCATCGAATATCAGTCCTAAACTGTTACCGCCTTCACCGCGTGGAGATACTCCCAGCTTATGTTATTTTATAATTATACAGTGAAATTAGTGATAGCTTTGATTTCCACATCAAATGTTTCTGATCTTCGATTTTTATAAGTCAACAGGAAATGCCCATCAGACCGAACAACTTTTGCTAAGACGTCATTCCTATATGTGTTATGGTGTAGCTGGGCTCTTGGAGTTCCACAACAGGTGTTCCAGATCTTCGATTTTTATAAGTCAACAGAGAGTGCTCATCAGATTGAACAATTTTTGCTAAGACTTCATTCCTATATGTGTTATGGTGTAGCTGGGCTCTTGGAGTTCCACAATAGGTGTTCCAGAACTTCGATTTTTATAAATCAACAGAGAGTGGTCATCAGATTGAACAATGTTTGCTAAGACGTCATTCCTATATGTGTTATGGTGTAGCTGGGCTCTTGGAGTTCCACAACAGGTGTTCCAGATCTTCGATTTTTATAAATCAACAGAGAGTGGTCATCATATTGAACAATTTTTGCTAAGACGTCATTCCTATATATGTTATAGTGTAGCTGGACTCTTGGAGTTCCACATCAGGTGTTCCAGATCTTCAAATTTATTCTCTCAGCAGAAAATGCTCATCACGTGAAACAATTTTTGCTATGGTAGCATTTTTGTATCTCTTATAGTTTAGCTATTCTATTGCGGTTTTGCATCAGGTGTTCAAGTTTCCAAGATAAATTATAGCCTATATGTTGCCCAGACTTAATACCTATACAACAAAAAAAAAATCTTTCGAATCCGTCTAGTAGTTCCGAAGATTAGCGTGTACAAACAAACAGACAAACAGACAAACAGACAAACAGACAGATTTTTTTTTTTGGATTCGTCCTCTATTACTGTTTCTAAACGCCCCTCAATTATTATTTTTTAAATATATTCAATGTACAGACACAGTTTTTTTACTGTCTTATTATATGTATATAGAAGAAAATATTCTCATCTAAAATAGCTACGTACAAATTGTTCAATATTTATCGTCTATTAAACAAACAAAGAGGTACATTTTACAATGTATTTAATGGTCATTTACCACTTTGCCCTAAAGCTTATCATCGCTTACTACCTAATGTTAGAATGTATTGTTTTTTTAGGGTAGGTGGTATACGACCACGCCTATCCTCTGAACATCACTATGTATGTACACCCCTCCTTTTTGCTTCGCCGTAGTCGGGTAAAAAGGAGAGTATGCCGCAAAGAATCCAAAATTTGAATAGCGCAACATCCATCGCTGGGCCCGCGTGGTGGATTGTAGGCAACTCATTCTCATAGAGACGAAGCCTATATCTTACTGCTGGGACACAGGAGCATTACAGGCTGTTTATGCTTTTTTCATCATCATTGCTCTGAAAAACGATGAAGGAAATAATTCTAAAGAAACCGGCTTGTCCTAGAATCAACAATCGAAGAGATGTTTTATTCATCAACCCGCACTAGGTTCGCGTCGTGGATAATGGCGTACACCCACCAATCACAGAAAGGAGGTAAGTTGTAGGAGAATGTAAATTGAAGCGAGTTACTTAGCAATCTATAATTTAATCAACTTGTGTATAGTTTCCGTGGTGTAGCGGTTATCACATCTGCCTAACACGCAGAAGGCCCCCGGTTCGATCCCGGGCGGAAACATAGATTTTTGCTTTTTATTTTTCTTTCAGCTATATGATGTACTTCATCGTCGGAACTTTAATTATTATTCATATAGTGAAATTATGTATGAGCTTCCAGTTTTTCTTTTAATAAAAAATAAATAAGGAACATGGATGGGTTTTAGTCAGTACGAGTCTGACACTCGCTTCCGCTCAGGCCAGAGCAGGAGGGGTCATTTGATGAGTTCCCATCTTAAAAAAAAAAGAGTGGGATCGAGCTGAAGCTAAACGTCCTGTATAGCTCCCTAATGACCCCAGAATTGCGATAAAAATCAGCAACTTACTCGTAAATATATATTTTGAATTTCATCAAGCACTTATTCTTATTCTTATTCTTTATTACACACAAAACAACAAAAATATACATACAAATTGCAATAACATAGCTTATGTACACTTAAATTGATTGCTTAGATTGATTTCATGATATTTCCTCGAGCTAGCAACATCTATTTACTTATAAATCTCCCTGTTGTTAATCCAAGATATTAATCATACGTCTATGCTAGTACAGAACAATGAAGTTTTGGTAAAACCACGGTTTGTTTCATTAATTTGGTTTTGTCAGAATGCTTCGCTAGCGTACGGGTTCTGGGAAATTACTGAACTTGATTGGGCGGTGTCTTGTGGTAGGTAAGTCCCTAGTGAGGTAAATAAGGGATTTTAATCAAATGTTATTGTTTTTGTGTATTGTGTGATATGTTTCGGTTTAAAATAGATGGACAAAAGTCCTTTCCAAATGGCTACTTTTAACCGACTTCCAAAAAGAGGAGGTTATCAATGGAGGTTTTTTTTTAAGCTTTAAGTGGGGTGGAGCCGGTCATATCGATGTCGCATTTCGATAGTTATGTTTAAGTCCCATGTAATAAGGGGCGAGCTTATTGCCATCAACCGGGCACAGATCCAGACTCCGCGTCTGCTACTGAGAAATTCCTGATGGAAAAACCTAATAACAATTTTGGTAGGTTTTGGTATACAAACTTTAAACCGCAGTTCAACCCTCAACCTTGTTTGGAGTCATGTAAAGTCCTTTCTTGTACACAAGTTCGCTCCCAAAGGACAAACATCTGCCAAAATTCCTGTTTATATCTTCAAAGGTATAGGATGTGAGTGATCGATAAGCCAAGTCAACGAACAGATTAATATTAATAGGCCATAGCATACAAGATATAAGATTGAGACGCTTTATGTACCTTAATATAAATCTGTAAGACGTAAAATAGTAAAAAACCGTTTGTATTTTACTGAAATATCTGAGGCCGTGTTCTAATCAAAACGAAACCTGCGCGAATTTGCAGTCGTCGAGATCAAACTCAAACTCAACTCAAAGCATTTATTTCAATTAGACCATTTCAGGCACTTTTGAATGTCACAAAAACAAAGAAAGCGAAGCTACAGTCACAGACACAAGGCATAATAACTTGTGAAAGTACTGTAGTTGCCCATTCCAAGGCGTAGATCTCTATGGAGAAGAATGGGCAAGAAATTCCATGGACACTCTTTTCAATCAAAATATTGTTACAAAATCTTGGTTACATCATTCAGTGATGAGAGACAATACATTTATGTGAGAACGATGTTAAAGAAGTGCAAGCTAAGAGCGTCCAGATTGTAAACATGTCGAAATCGGAAAGCGCCGATGCGTTTGGATTTTCCAAATAAACTGAACGTGCTGAGAGCGAATTCGCAAGGTGATTCCGTATCTGTAGGGATGATCGCTTATATGAGGACACGGGCTGAGAGAGTCGTTTGGTAATATGATTTAATGAAAATATTTGTAGTACGTAAACATAAGCAGCAAGTCATCGCGAAGTAGATTGTATATTGTTTTTATTGAAGAATATCTAAAGAATTTCTTACTACTTCGATGAAAATACATAGAGTGCGATACTAACTTTGCTTCAAGCCAATAACCTAGATTCCTTCTGTCAGTAAAAAAAAAACACTTAGCTACACTTATAGCCCAGAGAGAAAAAGATATTCTCTGAGGAAAAATCTTATTGAAGAATTTTCAATAGGATTATTTATAACAATATTAGAAATACTGTTATAAGTATAATGCTATAAAGGGTAACGACCCATCATTGCGATATTTTTTTTGTTCTAGATTATACCTGGGAACCTTCTAGTTACGGAGATATTGCGAGTCAAAGTTCCAACTTTTTCAGAAGATTTTTTCTAAATTCATGTTTTTAATGTAAGGTTTTCACTTTAAACATCTCCACGTTCCCCGTAATATTCAATCCATCCAACAGCACAATGTTTTAAGTGCGTTACCCTTAAAACGTAATTTTTCATAAAAAAAAACAGTAGTTTCCCAGCAATATTTTTTTGCATAAAGTTACTTAGTTTGATGTACATGTTACGGGCAATTTGATAAGTCCGGGCACTATTCATAATGACCGGTCTGTATTCATAATGCCCGACTCAATTGGGCCATGTGATTAAAACAGCATGATTAATCACTTTTCCCGGCCATTATGAATAATGCCCCCCCTATCTTGGGCAAAGTAATAAAATAGGTGAACTATTAGGATAAATCACGTTTCTACTAAATATCATTTAATTACAATACAGTCGACGAAGCCCCGCTGCGCGGGGCTCCTATTTCTGTCTGCAGGGTTTAAAGGAACCTAACTAACCGAACCTCGGGGTGCCCCTGACGTCGACCGTCTAGGGTTAGGGTTTCTGTCAGCATCTGTGTTTGTTTAGAAAAGTCCAGAGCAATTATGCTAAAAATTATGAATTGTTTGTCAAATAATACGTTATTAAATAAAAGTTTATCGGATAATTATTTTGCTAAGTGAACTATTTGGTAAACTTGTTGTTGTAGAATGATGAAATGACAAATAATGTTTTTGCCAATCGTTGCTTGTAAAGTAAAAAAAATGAATTAATGTTTGGTGAACTGACTGGTCACCAGGGAATTACTCATACTGCCCGGTCCAAGTGATAAATTCAAGCTATCTCAAACACTGACTTATTACATGGACCACGGGCCGTCGGGTATTATTAATAATGGCCGGTCTAAGTGATAAATTAACCACTTTTCCCGACGTTCATGGGCATTATTAATAATGGCCGGTCCTTATTAATAATGCCCAGTTAATCACGTTGCCCGTAACATACATAATGCTCGGTTGACTGAAAAAATAAGTCTCCTATTTACTGCCTCGTTGGTCTAGTGGTCGTATGCGCGACTGCTGAACATGAGGTCCTGGGTTCGATTCCCAGGTCGGGCAAAGTATTACTGGGTTTTTCGTCAGGAATTTCTCAGTAACAGCCACGGAATCTGGATTTGCGCCCTATTACATGGGACTTAAACATAACTAGCGAAATGTAGGTGTGCTATTAGGTACCTCACCACTGCTTCACCTTTCGGGGATTACAGGCGTGATGTTTTGATGATGTAAAGTATTCTTTAACTAAACAGAAACAAAATTAATAAGTAGAACTGGAAACTTGACACCAAAGATACTTAAAACAAAAAGGTGTCTAAAGCAATTACTGTAGGCTACATTTTTAATGAAAATTAAAAGGGCGAAAGTTCAAATTATGTTCAAGGTCAGCCTAGAGTACAAATTAATGAATAATTGTCAAATTAATTCAAAGTCAAAGGAACTTCAAACGAAGCCTGAATTGTAGATCCAAATTACGATGAAAAAAACTTTACACAAGACAAAATTTTATAGAAATTGAATCTTTTCATCTGATTTCCTAGCAATTCAATTAAAATCTATCTGATAGACGAAGGTCAAGAAATCTAAAGACGATTGACTAACAAATCCTATCTCTGAATCCGAGATTCTCAAAGCAGTCTATCTGTGTAAATAATCTTAAAGCCATTTTGATTGAATTGTACTGAGTTCTTCATGTAGAAACTAGCTTTTGGCCATGGTTTCACTTGCATCCCAGGATAATTACTTCAACAGAAGTGATTATGAACCGACACCACCTTTTAGAGGGGTCTTACTTTAAAAGGTGTATCTTGAACATCGTCTATCCCTTTCTTCCGACGCCATGCCGAAAGACATAGACGATTTTGCTGAGAAAATAGCCAATGTTATTAATACACAACCAAACACTCACGCTTTTTGATCCCAAGAGGGTAGGCAGAAACTGCAGAACGCCATCTGTTACGATCTTAACATACTTTTTTTGCAGTTTGCTTCGTATACGTCCAAACACCAGGGGACCTAAATTGGCCGTTTTGTTAAAATCATAATAGGATAATAATATGAATTACGTTACAATGCGTAAAATGGTCACTAAGTGACAGTTCATAATATTGCATCTATGGCCATTTTAAAAATACTAACCTGATTAAATGGCCATTTTTGGTCAAATACGCACACCGGTTACGAGTGCTATACGCACCTAACCTTTCTGAAAAACACCACTATAGACCGGCTGCTTTGATGAGTCCGCCACCTTGCCCCATCAAAAGCACATTAAGCGTCCACAAAGTCCTTACCTGTGCGAATGTCCCACAGGTTATTTGCTTTAAAATAACCATCCACGTAGATATTACAATACTAACTGAATCAATACGTGATCAACCTTCAGAATATTCCATTTAAATTGATACCATCGCGAGGGCTCATTAAAGCGGTCGGTCTATAATAAGACCAGTGTACTTCATGATTTTCTATTAAATAAGAAGAGCTTTTCTTAGTGAATCCCCATTTCTTTGTCTACAAAATACGTGTGATTCATGAAGACGGCCCAGTGAGACAAGCTCGAGATTAGGCCTTTAATTTATTACCTAAGGATGCTGGTAAAGTCGGAAGCGGAGTTTCATTGTGTTCAAATTACAGTGACATGGAATTCTTGAGTGGTACGAGTTTAACCACGAAGGGGATTTTGGTAGGAAGCACGAGAGAACTTTTGTTTGTGGAGAAATTATAAATTATCTTTTTTTTAGAAGTAAAAAAATCCTTAAATATATTAATAAACTAGCCTATGTTACTCATGGATAATGTAGCTTTCTAATGGTGAATTTTTTTTTGAAATCGGCACAGTAGTTTTTGATGTTATTCATTACAAACATACACACACACAAAAATACAAATCTTTCCTCTTTATAATATTAGTAAGATTAAAATAACCTAAAGTAACTAACTTAAAGAATGGTGTCAAAAAACTCCTCCTCAACGCTGTCAACTGGTAATGTACCCAAGAGACTGGCGGCGTTGCCACGTTGTATGGCAACACTAAGCCTTTGGCCAAGGTAAGACCAGCCCTTGGATCACGGGAAGTGTCAACTAAGCGATTTGAAATGTCCTTGAAAAGGCTTTGAGCACTCGGACCCCACGGTCCTAGAGTTTCAACCCCAAACGGCTCGAAAATATAGTTACCAATAAGGTTACTATATTTACTTTTTTAGATGTTTACATAACCTCACGCCTGTAATTTTTCTTCGTCTCGAATCGATGACCCAGATTTGGTCCGACCAGTACGTAGCAACCTGGACAACTCTGTCGTTTACCTCACTCAATTCC
This sequence comes from Noctua pronuba, assembly GCA_905220335.1. NCBI lineage: Eukaryota > Metazoa > Arthropoda > Insecta > Lepidoptera > Noctuidae > Noctua > Noctua pronuba. Next base: position 5,408,625 of record LR999900.1, on the reverse strand, counting down.
TGGAGGGTGCAATTATAGTTGTGCACGACGGGCAGGAGAGAAGGTGTGGCATATCCTGTGTTGGGGCTCCACACTCGCATTGTGTCCGAGATGGGTCGATTATATCCCATCTAGCCAAATTGGATCGGCAGCAGCTTTCCATAGCGGCCACTGCAGTTCGTGACCAGGAGGTGCTTGTCTGTTTGTTAGAAGTGTACCTAATAGTGCACCCATATTTCATCAGTGATTTTTAAGTCTCTTGTAATAGGAGGCGAGCCTATTGCTATCAGCCGGGCACAAATCCAAACTCTGAGCTGCAACTTCGAAATTCCTGATGGTAAACCTAATAAGTCGCGCTTGCGGCCACTTGACCAAACAAGCAGTCAATTTTACATTCTTAAGTATGCTTCTTCGTTCGTTACGGCAAAAATTAAGCTAATTCTTTCTTTCTTGATCCTGTGGTTAGTGCCTAACCTGGTGTCAGAGTTTTTGTGCCGTCCATGGGCCTCTGACTTGGCTTAAGCTACGTATAATACTGCACCGCATCGGCATCGCGTCACTTAATTTTTAACTAGCTGGTGCGATGCCGTTATGGTGTTCACCAGTGTGCGTGGCAGCGTGGAGTTTCACCAAACAATGCAGATTGCAGTGCATAAAAGCATGTGCGTTAGACTTCATCGGTATATCAGCTAGCTCAGGTAGCGTCTGCCTGGTTGTTAATGCAACTGACTGCCCAATGTGTGTCAGATTTTCGTAACTACAACCTTTGAAATGTCTGACCTCCTAGTACTTCTGTTTAAAAACTATTCTCAAAATTCCCAATTACCATTCCATTTAAAGCAACGATCACACTAAAAACAACCACAAAATTCTAAAACTAAAGTTTAAAGTGCTCCCAAAACATTTTTAAACCACAAACCAGACGAAAAAATCCACGTGAAAAACTTTAGGTGTCAAGTAGTGGTCGTAATTGAATACCCCCGCATCACATTTACATTTATTAGGATTCCCTGGACAAGAGGTCAGACGAGGAACAAACGCTAGAATGTGTTTAGGAATGGGGGAATAAGGACCGTAGTAAACTCAAGGAATAGGGACAAGTTCTTACTGTATGCTGTAGGTGCTGACGTAAAATACTTATTCTTATTCTTTATTGAACACAAAATTAAGGGGTATTCCTCAAATCGCAACTATTTTTTACCAACTAAGCGCAATTAAATTATTCCTCGAAGAATATATAGAGATGGGTATGATGGATTTATTAACGATATTTTTCATCATGGTTGCGCTTTGAGGAATAAACATAATATTTTTAATTTGAATTTGTGAGCGCAACTTATGGTTGCGCTTCGAGGAATAATTTAGTTGCGCTTAGTTGGTTGCGCTCAAAAATAGTTGCGCTTTGAGGAATACCCCAAATTAAAAGATATACACACAAAATCACAATTTATAGCTTATTTACAACGGCGAGCTTAACCCAGAATTGGGTTTTCTTACAGCAAACCTTACTTTGATTGCGAGATTTGTAGAAGAGGTTCTTCGGTCACTTATGAAGATTTTACGCGTTGAGGCGTAAGTGCGATGGTGTTATGTAGAACTATGAGGCCAGACTGTGAAAAGAGGTGTGTGGTGGCTTGGTGGAATCAGCCACGACTTATCAGGTGTTGGAGAGAACGGATTTATGAATACATAGTTTTATCGAACAGCGAACAGTGGAAGCACGTCAATTTAAATTATAAATACTCTGCGTTGGGTATGTCTGGTGATAATCATCATCTGTCTAGCCTTTTTCCAACTATATTGGGGTCGGCTTCCAGTCCAACCGGATGCAGCTGAATATCAGTATTTTACATGGAGCGACTGCCTATCTGACCACCACAAGCCAGTTAGTACTGGGTTATGTCTGCTGATAATCATGTAAAAACAAATTATGCCATACAAAATTGACATAAGTGAATTTTAACGGGATCGAATAGGTATAAAAGCACTATGCTCTCAGGGCGTTATAGGAGCTGTGACTGATCGCAGTTTGTTGCGCCACATCTCTTTCTAGGTATTTAACACACTTGGCCGGCCTGTCTTTTGAAGTTTTTGAAGTTCAAGTAATGAAAGAATTGATAACTTTTGTTTTGACTTAGTTTGGGATACATTTGCATAGCTCTCTCTTCGTAATCAATAAATGTGGTTTAGTAGGTACCTACGCTTTGACTATAATATTTTCCTGAACATACACTAAGTTACACATGTCGGACTCCATCTCGCAAAAGCTAGCTACGTCAAACATTTTAACTTAATTTCAGCCAATTTCAATCTACTCGAAAAGCTGCTTCAGTTGTTAGATAAGCATTTAAAGTGGCAACACTAACAGAATTCTCGCTAACTCCCGCATCTTACGTTTAAGCCATATTATTATGGTAATTTATTGCCATCGTTGACGTTAGAGATAATTGGTATTTTCAGTTCTATGGTAGATTAAAAAAATCTATGTGGTTTCCGTATAATTTAAACAGTTTTGAGTTCAGATTAAAAGAAAACTATGGTATCAGTAAACGCACGACCTCAACAGTAATCACAGACGAAAGAAAGCAAGAAAGAAGAATTAACTATTAGAAATTAGAAATTAATTATTAAAATTAATTAGAACAAGTGCACACAACAGACAAATGAAGATAAAATTAAAAACTTAAATCTACACAATATAAAACCTAAAACTAAACAGAAATAAAGAGAAAACATTGAAAAACGAGAACTACCCTTCAATGGATTGATTTACTCAAGAACAGTGGGATCCAAGGTCAATTTGGATTAGCTAGCAAAACTCCGTAAACGTGAAGTGTATCTGATAAAATAAATCGGGTTATCGACTGCAAGTTTTTTGAAATATCAGTTTAAACGATCGGTTTCTTGTATCGATATCTTAACCTTGTATAACTGATGTTGCTAAGCAAACTACGAACTAACCCAATATCTTTAAGGAGCAACATAATATGTCCAGGAATTTGCATTAATTAGTGAGTCATTAGTGTGTTTTATGAGTTTTCCTTATACACTATGTTGTTGTCTGTACATTTTCATATTAAAATGAGGCACTTAACAGCAATTGTACACTGCAAATAAACACAGGCTAATCTTCAAACGCTCAGTTTTCCATCAAGCTTTATAAAAGGAGCTTAGTCGGTCAATGACTTCGGGGATATGGTACTAATACAACGTTTTATTTGAAAAACAATTGGACCCAAGTCTAAAGCCTGCGTTTTGTCAAATATTACATTGTTTTTTAATCGACTACTAAAAACCGAAGAGGAGGGTTATGTATTCGGGGCTGCGGGACTGTTCGAAAGCGATACCGTGGCCCTGGAACACAAAGGGCAATGAAGGAACATGGATGGGTTTTAGTCAGTAAGAGTCTGACACTCCCTCCCACTCCACCCAGAGCGGGAGAAGTCATTTGATGATATCCCAAGAGTAAAAAAAAAAAAAAAAGTGTTATGTATTCCACCAGCAGCTTTTTTTTCATGTATGTGTACCGGTTACTCCGTGATTACTGTGCTGATTGACGTGATTATTTTTTATTTTGGTAGAAGGACTTCGCATAGTAAACCCATGTAAGTTTTATTAACTTTGCTTGACCAGTTAGCTCCTTTTAATAAGTATTTTCTCTACTTGGCCTATGTTGATGACATTATGGGCAAGATAGTCCCTTATAATAACTTAAGAGCGTTCATCCAAAAAGTTGGCCACGTCGCAAATGGCTGCCAAATATGTACCTGTTTTAATTAGTTTGGCAATATTTCTGAATGGGAATAAGAAATATGACTAACTAGTGACTAACTATTATATTAGAAGTAACTAGAATATTAATAATGAATTGCAATTAAAAATTTGAATTTGATGTTGTAACCGTTTTAGGTGTAAAAACATTTGGAAAGTTTCCAAATACTTTTTTTTAGATCTAAAACTGAACATTCGGTGTTAAGATATTAATTATTGCATTTCATAATCAATATTTTAGTTTACTAGTTAGCCATTTTTCTTATTTCCATACAGTAATATTGACAAATTAATAAAAACAGGGAAATATTTGACAGCTACTTGCGACGTTGCCCACTTTCTGTATAAACGCTCTTAATAGTTAAGTACAATAATTTATGACAAGAATTTTTGCGGGATACTACAACTTAACATAGCAAAAAACTCAACAAAACAAACAAAGTCACCGACTTCCGAAATTAAGTTATTGTAGACTTTTTTTTGGAAGTCGGTATTTTTTTTTGCAAAAATTTTCTCTCAGGTAGGACGTTAAGCCATTGGTCCTGAGCCTGATGTCTCTCCGCTTGTGTTGGATTACCCCATCGGATAGTGAGAGTGCGAGAAAAGAGAGAGAAAAAAAGAAGAAAAAACCCGTGTCGATGGCTAGTCTCCGTTGAGTAACCGCCAGGACCGATATTCATTTGTCATTAGTAGTCATAGTAATTATTAGAATGTTTCTCGTATTTTGGACTATTTGTATGTATTATAATATATATTAGTTTATTTCATTTTATTTGTATATATATGTATTAGTATGTGCCTATTTATGTATTTCAATTTATGTTAACAAAATGATATTTTTCTTATTTATTTTTTTGTACTCTATCACTATGCTGTCCTATTTGACCCCAAGGTTGACTGGTAGAGAATGCCTTGTGGCATTAAGTCCGCCTATGTACCACTTTTGTACATGAAGTTTAAATAAATAAATAAATAAATAAATAAATATTCGATCAGGAAGACTATTTTCTTCTACTGCACATATAATTAATTTATCTAAAAAAGGCCATACTCCGGAATTTTCTATCATGTCCTTCATTCCATACAGTATTCTGAAGAAGCCACGGAGTCTGGATTTTTGCCTGGTTGATGACAATCGGCTCGCTCCCTTTTTCATGGGGCTTAACTGGGGAAATAATGGGGGGAATTTGGATGTACTATGAGGTACACCTCTGCCTAACCCTTCAGGGATAACATGCGTGATGATATTCACTACGAGAATTATTGTCCTATCATCTGTCCTTATCCTCAATTATACTCCCATGAAAAGAGTCGTACAAGTATCGAATATAAGTGGGTAGAAATTCATCCACGTGACTATACATACCGACGATTAATTCAGAGTTCGTTGCCATGGCAACCACCACACGTGGCGGAAGAGATAGGGTTCTGGAAAATTGTTATCTGAGTGATAACTTTTCGTATTAATATTGAGGAAATAAATGTTATTACCAGCATCACGCATGTTTTTTTTTCCAGAATGGTTAGGCAGGGGTGTGCCTATGTTATAGGAGGCGAGCCTATTGCCATCGACCGAGCAAAAATCAGGAATATTTGGTCCTAAAGTGACAACGGATTAAGCCTTCACAATCCTATTACTGCAAATGTTGGTGCTAACTTGATTGATGACCTTTATAATTTTATTCTAAAAGCAACCAGTGAATAAATCAATTAGGCTTCAATCACCAAAATTATGGGTATTTAGTCTGAACGGCCCAAATCGAATGGCCCGCGGGCCAGTCGACCGTAAACAAAAATCGTTTACGTTCCAAAGTGCCAGTGATAAAAATTTGTAAACAAATTCAATGTCATAAGCTACGTCAAGTACATTCGGGTGCAAATATAACCAACCGAAAATCTAACTATCAATCAGTTCTGCCTATCCCATATCTAGAGGCTCAAGTCTGGCAGGATATGAGCCTCTCCAGCGTAGTGTCCCAATGACCGGTCCTCTGCCTTTAGCATCTAGTCGGATCCAGCAACCTCCATCCTGGGGAACCTTCCAACGCTATAAAAACGAACACAAAAACTTTTCACAAAAGATTCTGGTTCTTCCATATCCTTATACAATGTTTCCCGGATGATATTAATAATAATAAAAATACACCTTCGGGACATGTTCGTTAATCCTCGGGATATTCCGTCGAATTTAATCTCAGTGATTATATGAATATGCGCCATCCCTTAACTGGAAGGTCGACGTTAGGGCCCCTTACCCTAATTTATTCTGGGTACCTACTTCGGTACGGTATTAACCATATTTTCATTGTGAACGGATATTTTAGCTGAGATAATAACTTATGTAGCTACTGTGGCTACAAATAATAGATGTTGATAAATTTTAGTAGTTTCTCTAAAATGTTCTGCTGATAACTTAGCTTCTTCGATGGAGCCTTGTAAGAAAATAGTCTTAATATAGCATGGCTCGGAATAGACAGCTTATTTTAATTGCTTGCTATACTGTCTAATCGGGCATATCACAATTCGGGAGTCAACTACCACCTTCACTGAGACGTGCTTCGTGAGACACACGATTTCCTCAGAGGACAGTACGTCAGATGAAACATGCGAATTCTGGAGGAACAGACATCCCAACCTTCCTCACTTCATCAATCCAGCAGAACATCTTCCTCCTGGACAGGAACTGCAGTGGCTAATCTGGAAATCACTTAACCGTTTGTAGGCCCAGGTTGGCCGCTGTAGAAATAATCTGGCCAAATGGGGTAATGTGGAGCCCCTCTGCAGGATATGCCCCACCTCCTTTCTTGCCCATCCTGCACAGCCACCTGCACCTTCCAGGATTTAAACGAAGCAAACGACAGAGCTGTGCAGGTGGCAATATACTGGTCGGGTATTATTTGAGTCTATCGACACGCAAAGAGGAAGAAGACTGCCTAATATATTTGGAGTTGGAGAAAACTATGATGTTTTTTTTGTATGTAAGAGTTTAGTTACAAAGTTTCATGCAACATGCGAGGAATCTACAGCTGTTGGTCTGCAGTACGTCACTAAAGGTAAAGAGAATAACTTGAGATCACCACATCCGTAAATCTTCGACAATCTTTGTAACAAAACCCAGTTAATCCGTCAAACGATACCAATTAATCCATAACCGAAGCAATGACTAATGACAACACATATCGCAAATAACCCAACACACTATATAACCCAGTATTCGAAGGATAATTACCCAAAATCAATCCCGACGATTGACAATTTCGGGACACTAAACCTTTGGGCAGAAACACAATATCTTTGCAGGAGTAATAAACTATAGGGAAAGCCCTTATTAATCATCTTGGGGTTACGCATCGCCGATGCCTTTATAAGGATGGGAGGGAATAAATAATTTCTCCTTAATATATTGTATGAAAGGATGCGGTCAAGGGTAACGGTGGATAGGTGGGTAAGGTGGATTTATTTTGATTGTGGATAGACTTCATTATTTGCGGTTTTTATAATAATCTGGATCTGGCAAATTGGTGGATCTGGCATCTTGACATTTTAATCTATAGAATGCCTTAGATACTTCGATTATTGGATCCGCAGCCAAACCTAATAATATCTGCTATCTTTTCTATAAATTTAGGACGCGGTCTACGAGTATTTATGTTGCCTTTGCTGCCTTAGCTACTTCGATTATAAGGTCAGCAGCCAAACCTAATAATATCTGCTATCTTTTCTATAATTTTAGGTCGTGGTCTACTTACGTTGCCTTTGCATTAACAATCAGACTTAATCTCAATATTTAAAAATCTTGTGTCACTAAGTTCGTACAAGCAAATCTCCGAAACCACTCAACAAATTTCAATGCGTTTTGTGAATAATTGTTGGCTCCAGCTTGAAAGACAGTTTTGGACCCATTAGGTGGCACCGCGTGTAGCGGGGGCGGCCTAGTATAATTTACAAAAAAGTAAGTTAAAAAAAATTAAAATACCGTTTCTAGAGTTAATGTTAAGTTAATGTTTTTTTTTGTTTAAGTTCATTTGTGTTTTAAATTACTCAATGAATCCATGAGAAAGTTCTTTAACTTAAACCAGGTACTAGGCGTACATAAATAGGGAAGCAGACTTCAATAAACTAGCACAACGCCAATGAAAGGCCTAAGTATTCGTTGTACACTAGAAATTAATCAAAAAGGTTGAAGGTATTCTCAGATGTAAAATTATTTATATAACTGAAACCAATTTAGGTTCTGGAACTCTTACATTTCGTACATTTTGGTATCCAAACATGAAAATTAATATTCAAACTAATTTAAAATTACTCTCGCTTGTATGTGGTACCGTTGATCAGTTTCAAAACATTCGGTTTGTAGGTAGGTACATATTTGATCAAAGGTACCCTGTTGAAAACTTTAGACTGGTGTATTAGCAATTTGTTTGGAAAGGACCGGCACCGCCTTATTGTTGGTGGTGTGGCGTTACTTCCGAGAATGGGGTCCTCAGAAACTATTCTCTCAGGACCCGATTCTTGGAAGTATCAAGCGGCAATAGTTTTCAAAGCGTTTAGTTTTTCTTCAATGATTTCCATCGGGATTGACGTAACTCTTTCGGTAGCTTATGTCGATCTCAAACATTAAAGGATGATTTCCACCAAACGGCTCGCATCGCATCGGAACGGAAAGGATACAAATGGATACGGCGGCAGCCGATAGCGTCCGGCAGGATGTCGACGAATGCGATTGGCTCCGTACCGTCGCCTGCGAAAGTATCCGTTTCTGCGCTAGTTAAATAGTTTCATTCCTACCGTGTTCCAGCAGGATCCGATCGGATAGGGCGACACGCGAACGGAGCCGATCGCGCGTCGCAGCATACTTTCGGTTACGATCACGTGTCAAGCTGCTGTGCGCAGCTTGGTAATATAGACTTTAAATACTGTGTACACGATTTAATATCGTTTAAAGATTGTAAAATCCGTTCCGATCCCACGATGCGAGCGAGCCATTTGGTGGAAACATCCTTTCATCTTTTTTCATCATTATCATCATTTATAAAATGTCTAGGCCCTTTGAGTTCGATGCAAAATGTTATTGAGGTTCACCATTCTAAATGTCTCAATAGCAGCCTGAAGTTTATAATTGGGACTAGTTCACGGTAATAGGCTTACCCCATGCTCCATATCGTATGGGCCTACATAATAACTTTCACGAAATTCACTGCATTTCCGGTGAACCGGCGTCAAATTGTTTAGGCTGTAGTTTGTGGCGGATTTTCAACGTTACCAGGTTATTGAGATAGAAAATCGATAGGAAGGGTGCTCTCTCACGGTTGCCTTGGCTATGACAATAGGGATGATGAACAATAGATCATGTTTGCCACACTATAAAGGCTTTCTCTCCGGCCTGATATTATCCAGAGGCTCTTAAGTAAAGCAAAGCCGTAGGTAAATAAATGAATACCAAATCGCTATGTTACGTTAGTGTCCTTTCGTCACTGGCCCCGACTTACGTGTTTTGGTACGTGGGTTCGAACCCAGTCATACACGTTATTTTTTACTATATATAATTCATCACCGCTTCTCTCTAAATCGTATAAGAAAGCATTGTGAGGAACCCAGCATTTTATAAACAAAAAATTTGAAACACTGTTTTAAACTTTCACGGTTTACAACTAAACTTATACTGTCACTTTCGGGATATCTGCTCTTAACAATTTATTTTTATTCCACCCGTATTCTCCAGTCAACCCGCGATCATGGCGCTTGCAACAGCGTCAAAATATCGGGAGCTCAAAATAATGAACAATCACGGAACATATCCCGTAAGTGACAGTATAAAAAATTTGAAGGTCAAAACACAAAGGGCAATGAAGGAACATGGATGGGTTTTAGTCAGTAAGAGTCTGACACTCCCTCCCACTCCACCCAGAGCGGGAGAAGTCATTTGATGATTTACCATCAGTAAAAAAAAAAAAAAAGGTCAAAACTGTTAAAGCTAGGATATGGAGATGGGAGCTCTCACAGAAACGAGACCTGTGCACCAGAAGTAGCAACATTATAGACAGATGAGGCTTATTTACGTAACTGGAATGAACTTGATGAAACGTCTCCGCAGTACCCTTTACAAGCAGACGCGCAAACAACAACAAAACGTCCTCACTTAATAAACTGGGAGAAACAAACGAAATAAAAACACACACCATATTATTGTCTCAGTTCACTTTGGTATTCAGTACCGCTACCCAGCTGTCGGCGCCATTTTAAAAATGCCAGCTTGTTACAAATTAGTACGCCTTCCCTTTTCAGGATCCCAGTCTAGTGGTTCGGAGCGACTAAGCGGAGCGGAGTGATGAAACGGTGCCGACCAGGTGTAAGAATTTATTGGATTGTCATACTTGTAAAAGCCACTGAAAACCTTAATGAAAGTTATTGTTGACACACGAATGTTTCAACAACGATTGGCCCTAAGTGAACTACAGGAACTGATGGATGCTACCGAAAGCGCCAAACTAGTAGCTCAGTTCTTGGCCGACACAATTTTGATTGCCATCGACATGCTTAGAAGAAGAAGTGAGCTACACGAAGGGCACGCCACAATAGTGGCGATAAGTCCCCTCTTTGAGGAGTGGCTAGAGAGGCGCCACGGCGCCCTCACCTTCCGCCTGACGCAGGTCCTCACCGGACACGGTTGTTTCGGGAGGTTCCTGCACCGAATCGGGCGGGAGGAAACGCCCGGGTGTTATCATTGTGAGGATCGTCCGGAGGACACGGTGGCGCATACCGTGGAGGTCTGCCCCGCTTGGGCGGAGCTCCGCCGTGTCCTCGTAGCGGCGATCGGCGGCGGCGACCTCTCGCTCCCGGCCCTAGTTCAGGCCATGGTCCGGAGCGAGAGGGAATGGGAAGCCGTCACCTCCTTCTGCGAAGCAGTCATGCTAGCGAAGGAGGTGGCGGGACGTGAGAGGGAGAGAATCTCACGTCCCAGCCGCCGCGGGCGAAGCACCGGGCGTCGGGGGCCACGTGGTGGCTCCCGGCCACCGTAGGCGCGGGCCTGTGGACGGTGAGTAATGGGTTAGCTCACCGTCCGTCCGTCTTATGACGACAGGCCGTGTCGACGGCGCGTTCGTGTTCCACGCGCGCCTCAAAGAGATGTCAGCAACCAAGAAGGGGCTCGCAAGGGCCGATGCCTGCCGGGGCTGCGGGACTGTTCGAAAGAGATACCGTGGCCCTGGAACACAAAGGGGACATGGATGGAACATGGATGGGTTTTAGTCAGTAAGAGTCTGACACTCCCTCCCACTCCACCCAGAGCGGGAGAAGTCATTTGATGATTTCCCATCCGTAAAAAAAAAAGCTACACGAAACGGGGTGGTGTACACTTTCCTAATTTTAAAAGCAATTTTCTCGAGAAATAACGATTGTAACTTGGAGATAGGATCTTTTTCATAAAAATATGAGTTCCAGAATACTGTGTTCGTAACAACATGAAATTTTAATCAGACCAGTAGGAGAAAAATACTTTTCAAACTTGTTCAGTGTTTACATATAGGTGCTCGTGATTGTGCAGTGACTGGTGCAGGCTTCATGTTACGAAGAATAGATATGATGTCCAATTTGTCTTGTTTCATCGCTCCTCCGACTTTAACCGCGAAAGAGCTTTGCTTAAATTCTGCTAGTGCAATGTCATCATCAACCTAGCCTTTTCCCAACTATATTGGGGTCGGCTTCCAGTCTAACCTTATTCAACTGAATACCAGTATTTTACATGGAGAAACTGCCTATCTGACCTCCATGACCCAGTTAGCACTGGGTAATATGATACCCCTTGGTAAGACTGATTGTCAGACTTTCGGGCCACTACCTGTAACGACTTCCAAAGATCTACAAATGACAGCCGGGACTAACGGCTTAACGTGCTTTCCGAAGCACGGAGGAAACTCATATGAGATGGGTGGTCATCCATCCACGGACCAATCTAGGCAAGTACGGCTTTACCTAAAGATCGATACGAGCGCCTGTTATTATTTAGCCACGAGCTCCTCAATTGCAATGTATTAAAACAGGGTGCGCCAAAGTTCACCTAAATTTTCAACTCCGATAATTGGAAATCCGAAAATGTTCTTCCTAACTTTTTTCATCCTAACAATCACAATTCCTAACTACTCTGTCTCTAATGTTCATAATTCCGAAGCATTCAACTTCATAATGTCAGTAGCAATAAACATCTATTATACTTTTATTTGTTTTCCTATATTTTCTCAACATAACCATCTTTTACACTATTATTCAAAGTCATATCTTTTTTGTTTAGATTTCTTTGTTTAGACTTAGAAAAATTTAGCCAAAAAAGTGTTATTTTTGCAAACCGTTTATTTTCTAGATTCTATCGTATAAAACACCTAAATGTAAGGCTAAAAGTGTCTTGGTGTTTTCTGTCTCCGACTAACCGTTTGTCGTAAAACGATGTGGAAGGGATCCATAGGTTAGGTTAGGTTAGAACTGTGACCAAATTGGTCGTGAAATTTTTCTAAGTATTTTTTTCATAGTGCCTCCAAGACGACACTCTGACCTGTAATTATGTTTAGGGATAAAAGCGTTATGATAAAAAACAGTAGGAGTTTAAATATATTTACATTAATGATATTATTGATTACAATTTTCGGAAACATGAGTGTTATGAACATCGCCGGTAGCACTACAAATTGTATGAATGAAAACTTTCGGATGAAAAATTTTAGGAAGAGTGATCATTCGGATTACAAATCGTTAGGAAGAACAATTTCGGGTAAAGAACTTTAGGTGAGCCAATATGGACCCATTAAAACATGCTACTACACTGTTTCTTTGACACAAGCGGAAGCGAGTTTAAATTTTGTGGAACAGTGCATAGTTCCGCTTGTCGCCTTTCCAATGTACCCACAGCCTAACAAGAAAAGCGGTGGAGCGTAGCTTCTTATAGCCATTTGTGGGAGGCAAATGTGATCGTTTACCGTATAAGGTGAGTCCTAAAGACGTAGCACCTCATTAGCGTTGAGGTAAGTATGGAGTTGTACTGTAACCGCTACCAGAGTGGTTGTGAAGGTCGGGAGAAGTTGTACTGGGGTTTTATGCTGCATTATTTTTGAAGGTATTCAGATGGGCTTCAGACTCCAAGTGGTTGTGTTATGGGATATTTTTTACTGATAAATCACCAATACACAAAGGCGGACAGGATATTAATGATCTGATGGAAGTAAGCTAGAGGTAAAGTTTGTATTATTAGCAAAGTTTTTTTTTTCTTTCTTTATTTATTTAGGGACATTTATAATCGCAATGCGTATGTCAGACTCATCGTACCCTAAATACTCATTGTTCATATCTGGGCCATGAACGTTAGCAAAATTATCAATGAACATTTGATTATTTTTAATTGGTTGCAAAATAAGCGCTTTGGATGTGGTGTTGCAGACTCCAGTCCGTTATACAATACAATACAAGCTCATTTATTTAACGTCCACCATTCTATCCATCTAAAATTGACATCATTTAAAGTGTTAATTCCACACACGAAACATAATTTCAGTCCATGATAACAAAAACCCTTCTATAATTTGCTTTTTGACTAGTTTATTATATTCGGAACCACAAAATGTATTCTCATTTACCTCATGTAGTAGTACATTACGAAGTTTATGTTCACACGACAAAAGGACATTTCAGTCCATCCCTCGTCATATTCGCGCCACAAAAAAGAAAGTCACAGAAGGTCTTCTTCATATGATAGTGGGTGAAAAGGCACGCACACATAGATGCGCTTCACATAAAGCGAGTGCAAGCGCACTCGCGGTTATCCAACTGGTAAAAAGAACGTGTTACAGTACAATATCTTTGTGCACCATCGAATTGAGTTGAGTTTTTTGAGTTTTTCAACTCAAAAACTCAAAGCATTTGTTTCAATTAAACCATTATAGGCACTTTTGAATGTCACAAAAAACAAAGAAAACGAAGCTACAGTTACAGACAAAAGGGATAATAACGTGTGAAAGTACTGTAGTTGCCCATTCCAAGGTGTAGATCTCTATGGAGAAGAATGGGCAAGAAACTCCATGGACACTCTTTTCAATCAAAATATTGTTACAAAATCTTGTTTACATCATTCATTTGTCGAGACTATACATTTATGTGAGAACGATGTACTTACAATGAAGTGCTGCTAAGAGCGTCCAGAGTAAAAAGATTTAATCCACAGTTCAAAAATAGCCTTAATGGATGTGCCTTTTATTTAGTAAGGGTAGTTAAGTAGTTATCTTTACACTTTTTTTCCGAAGAAACGCTCTTTTTGCTTAATGTTTGCGAGCACCGTTTTCTGCACTTTGTTCCGAATCAGCCTTCTGTAGGTACTATTATGTGCCACAATTCCTCCATTATGATAATTCTTGTCACTACTACGATGCTGGAAAAATCTGAAAATCCCATTATTTCAGTACGTTTGAGCTGCATTCGTTATTTATATCCGACTGCCTGTTTACTGAAGATCCTATTTGTTACTCAGCAATTTATTCAAAGCACATTTTATTGTTTTGTTTTGAATAAATTGTAACAATGGAGCGCGGTAGTAATCAGTACCTACGTATTTTGTATTCATATATTTAATAGTGTTTCCATACCGAACTTGTAAAGTGTATTTTTATTTCTGTTTTTCACAGGAAATTTTCTCTGCAATTATTTGGCCTGCCGGTGCAAATTTTATTTATAAAAACTAAAAGAGTATTTTTAGGTAACGGATGATGACAAAAGCAAACCAAACTCAAAACGAACATCATCATCATCTGCCTAGCCTTTTCCCAACTATATTGGGGTCGGCTTCCACTCAAACCGGATGCAGCTGAATACCAGTAATTTACATGGAGCGACTGCCTGTCTGACCTCCACAATCCAGTTAGTATTGGGTAATACGATACCCCTTGATAAGACTGGTTGTCAAGCTTTTTGGGCCACTAACTACGACTGTTAAAGATCTACAAATGACACCCAAGACCAACGGCTTAACGTGCTTTCCGAGGCACGGAGGAAACTCGGTCTGTAATGGGTGGTCACCCATCCACAGACCAACCTAGGCAAGCACGGCGTAACCTAAAGATCGACCCGGGCGATGGTTATTATTTAGCCCCTTAAAACGAACATATTATACTTTAAATCAACCTTGCAATAAGCGATCAACAACTCAATAAATTAAACTGATAACAAACTATTTAGGTACAACGGAAGGAAATACGGATGGCCGATAGAGACCGAAAAGTTCTGGAGAGGCGACCGCGAACCGGAAGACGTTGCGTTGGAAGGCCTCCCACTAGGTAGACCGATGACCTGGTGAAGGTTGCGGGGATCCGCTGAATACGAGACGCACGGGACCGGTCAATGTGGCGACGGCACACGGGTGTTTTAAAATTAAAAACTAGTCGACAAAATGACAGATTTCTTTTCACAATCTGTCATTTTGTCGATTCTTCCGTAAAAGAAACCTGTTTCTACGGTGGTCATGCTACGTGTGTTGGGGAAGGCCTATGTCGAGCAGTGGAGTTCTTTCGGCTGAAATGATGGTAATGAAGGAAATAGAGTCATAAGTAATTTAGGGTTAAGCGGACAAAAAGCGTTTTAAACAAAATCGCTTCTCATATACTGAAACGAGGGTTGTTTAAAAGTGTTGACAAAGCTAATAAAAAAGGTTCAGTACACATTTGTAGAATGGACGACACAGCGTAGTCGGCCATTTTATATAATCTCTGTTTGTATAATCCTTTCGTTGATGTTCCTAACGGTATTTTGAATGAACATAATATTCAGTATTTTTTGGACACACAAGCAATATTTGATAGATTATTTAGTTTACTATCACATGCTCAATAGTTTCATTTTTATTCATTTTTTTTATAAAACATAGAGAATAACATCTAAATAGGTGCAAAACTTTAAGAGGGGTCAGGGCCTTTGAATTTGAATAGAGGAATTTGAAAAATAGGTATTTGAAGAAACTATTGCCATCGCGCTGCGTCAAGCGTGCTTCCGTAGAGTGCGATAAGGACAGCTGAAGCTCAGACCGATTATATCACAAAAATTTGACGATATCGACGTTTCGTATTCCCCTTTTTTCTCCTCGAAAACTGATCCGATTCTATTATTTTTGCCATTAAATTTAAAAAAAAAAGTATGTCTAGGTTCCTATCAATTTCTTTTATGTTAAAAACTTTTCGAATTTGTCTGATAGCCCTCTAATCACGGCCGTCAAATTGGGACATTTTTGTCAATTTTGGATGGTCATATTTTCTTTATTTTTAGTTGCTAAAATAAAGGAAATGACAGGGACGTTTCTACAATAGACCTTGATTTTATGAACAGTAAAAAAAATTTTGCTCTCTAGAGGCAATATTCAGGAAGAAAAAAGGGGAATACGAAACTTCAATTTCGTCAAAATTTATGTGGAGAATCACAGTCTATGTCCCCTCTTAATAACCGGAAGAAACGAGTTTATTTATTTATTTAAACTTCATGTACAAAAGTGGTACATAGGCGGACTTAATGCCACAAGGCATTCTCTACCAGTCAACCTTGGGGTCAAATAGGACAGCATAGTGATAGAGTACAAAAAAATAAATAAGAAAAATATCATTTTGTTAACATAAATTGAAATACATAAATAGGCACATACTAATACATATATACAAATATAATGAAATAAACTAATATATATTATAATACATACAAATAGTCCAAAATACGAGAAACATTATAATAATTACTATGACTACTAATGACGAGCATATGAGCAATTTAGTCAGATTTCAAATAGTACTTCCGTACTGTTCTTTTGAAAGCCATTTTGCTTTCAGCTTTTTTAATGCCAAGGGGTAGCGCGTTCCAGAGCTTTATAATTGAGACAGCGTAAGAATTGGACAGAAAACCAGTACGATGTGAGGGAATTTCAAGGAGTATGTTTTTAGAAGCTCGAAGGTTACGATTGTGTGAACTGCCCAACATTTTGAAATATTCTTTTAGGTAATCGGGAGCACGAGAATCCGTCAAAATAGTGAAGAGCATACAGAGAGATCTGAGGGACCTCCTGAGTCGGATAGGCAGCCACTTAAGCTGAGAACGATATGAAGAGATGTGATCGTACTTGCGAAGGCAAAAAACAAAGCGAATACAATTATTGAGAAGACGATCCAATTTGTTTAAAAGTTCTTGGGATAGGTCAGAGTAACAAACATCAGCATAGTCGATAATGGGAACCACAAGTGACTGGACCAAAGTTAATTTAGTGCTAGATGGGAGAAAATGTTTGAATCTATAGAGAGACCGCAGTGAGTAAGTGACTTTCTGGCAAACCTGAGCCACCTGCTTATTCCAACTAAGTGTCTCGTCAATGTGCAGGCCCAAGTCTTTTACGTGTGGTGAGAGAGAGATCACAGAGTTGTCGAACACAAGCGGCATTAGCTGGCTAGTATCCAGATTTCTCAGATAGTACGAGCTACCTATGAGGATGGCCTGGCATTTCCCGACGTTGACAGCAACGCCGAATTTAGCAGACCACTCTCCGATAGTTTGAAGATCTACATTAAGTAATGAGATGCAATTATTAAGGTTAGCAATGTCGGATTGAGCGTAAAGTTGCAGGTCATCAGCGTATAGATGGTAAGAGCACTTGAGGATAGTAGTAATAGAGTTTATAAATAATGAAAATAAGAGAGGAGAGAGTATACCGCCTTGTGGAACACCAGTTGCCAGGTCGCACCAAACGGAATAATCCTGATCAGCACGCACCGCCTGCTGGCGACCACGAAGATATGATGAAAACCAATCACGTGACAACGAGGAGACCCCAATTTGAGACAGTATGGCTAAGAGAATATCGTGGTCCACGGTGTTAAAAGCGTTGGAAAAATCGATTAAAACCAACACCGTAACCCTCGAATTCTCCAAGCCATCCCTAATGTCTTCAGTAACCTTAAGCAGGGCTGTGGCTGTGCTGTGACCGGGCCGAAAACCAGATTGGAATTTGGACAACAGGTTATTCTTGAGAACGTAAGAAGATATTTGCCTAAGAGCAGCTGCTTCAAGGATCTTGGAAAGGAAAGGGAGAATGGATATGGGTCTGTAGTGAATTGGCATACTGGGACTGGAAATTTTTGGAAGAGGGATAATGTAGGCCTTACGCCACAAAGCTGGAAACACACCAGTATATAGAGAAAAATTTATGATGTGAGTAACAATAGGAATTACGTTATCAGTCATAAAAGATAACATTACTCTGCTGATCCCATCACAGCCCAAAGCCCTGGATTTAATCGAGGTAAAAAATTTAAGGACCTCAAGGTTAGTCACGGGGGAGAAAGAGAAAGAGTCAGGAGGTAACATTGGCTTGGAAGTTATGTCATGAATAGTTTTATTCTTAATATCAACTGAAAGCGTAGCTGACGTTGCAAAATGTTTATTTAGAGCATTCAAGGACAGATTAGAAGGTAAAATACTAGAGGGGGACTTTGTTATGCCAAGTGATTTGAGAAACTTCCAAATATCAGCCGGTGAAGAATTGTGGACATTTTCACAAATGTATCGGCGTTTAGATGCCCTTACCATCTGGTTGCAGCGGTTTCTAGCCAACTTGTACAGGTTCCAGTTCTCCTCACTGCGATCCCGTCTATATTTTCTAAAAGCCCTGTCACGCCGTCTCATTGCCATCCTAACTCCAGGGGTTATCCATGGAGCCGGAGGGCGCTTAACGCGGACGGCCCTCAGTGGTGCATGAGCGTCAATGAGCTGGAGAACAGACCTATTAAATATTTCAATTTCCTCCTCCACTACCGATGACTGGACAAGATCATTCCAATCAAGGGCTTGTGCATCTGCATTGAGCTTTTCTTTGTCTAACCTCGCAAAATTCCGCATGAAAACAATAGCAGGCCGCTGCTTAGGGGGTTTAATTTTGTGTTTGTCGAGTTGTTTCTAACAATTATTATACTTTGACGCCAACGAAAATATAATTCTTATCGACGAGTAATTAAATTTTATTTATCTACTGTAATAAATAAAAACCTTGCTACGTTTAAATCATATTCACGACATTAGGGTTCAGTATAAACTTAAAATTCATATTTTAAATGAATAATTCGAAAATAAATATTTTCGAACCAAATATTTTTTGATTATCGGGATGATATATGCGTACCGGCAACCGTAATGTGGACTGAGGACCTCACAAAAGTGGCTAGGACAGACTGGAATAGGCATGCGAAGGGCACCATAATGTCGTAGACGTAGTCTGGAAGAGACTTATGGCCAACAGTGGACTTTGTTAGCCACCATAGTTGAGCGGTCGTGATAGGCAAAATATTATGGTGTCACTGACAGTGACGTGACGGTTGACAGGGGAGAACGGAATAAAAAAACGTCTGCGCCGACCCCAAGTAACATGGGACAATTCTCAGCTTTTTTTCTTAAACGTTGGAACCCACACTAGGAATTTTACAGATTTTACAAACATTTAAACTCACATACACAAACAGCCAGACCCAGACAATGGCAGAAAGATGATGATGATGATGACTAACAGCTGTAAAATATTCATACTACAAATGTAAACTCGCAATAAGGAATACCTAAATTAATTCGCAATTGACGTCTGTGACGAAAAACTGTTTAAACAAAAATTTATTTAATAGGTATTAGTTTTTAACCCCTCAGCTCCTTACCTATACTCCGTACTACTGTAAAATTATTACTTTTCTGGTAATAAAATTAATGTGAAAACAATATATTACGTTTCAAGTAAGCCACATGTTTTACACATAGGTCTTCTTCGTGTCGCTGGCACACATAGGACACACAGGTCTGTGAGACGTATAGTATTTTTTTAAATATAATTCCTAAACATGTCTGTAGGTATTTTTCTACTAAAATCAGCGTACTTGAATAAACTCGTGTTAACCAATTTTAACTTCAGTTAAAGTGTGCGTAGATTGGATACCAAATATGCAGGGCAGTGACGTCAATATTAAAAAGAGTAAGAAATAACATAAAAATTGCTGCCCAAAAGACTATTGGACAACAAGTCGATACTGTTAATGAAAAAATTAAGTATGTCGTTCATCCAAAAAACGACGGAACGAACGGTTTAAGGAACAAGCATGTCATGTAAAAAAAATTAAAATAAACTTATTTTAAATTACACCATACGTCTCTGAGACGTATTTTTAAATACTCATTATCGCAGGGTTATTAATTTTGTAAACTTTAATTACTATAAATAACAGTTTGTCTTAGCACTCTTCATCAATTTCGACAAAGTAATGGAGTGGTTAGTGTCTATATTAAATAATTTACCCATTTTTTTACTTTTTAACAAAATAGGTAGTAATGACGTTGTTACGTTTTAGCCCAGTGTATTTTTTCTTCAGACCCGAAAATACATGACGCATCTTACAATGATTTTAGATGCAATATTAGTGAAACAATAATTAAAATGTTAACCGTTATAGTTACAACGCATCATGTTTGACTCCAACGACGGGGGCAGCTCCTCAAACCTTTGCAGCAGCTCTCCAGTTCCTGGCAGCAGCACAATGCGCCATAGGAGAAGGATTGATACCAGATGCTAATGTTATAAGTAAGTATATCCATCATTATTTTACTTACTTCATAATACATATGTATATGAACCTACTTCTGTCTTATAAAGGGTGTAAAAAGACCCTTCACGAAGCCGAAAGGCACTTGTTCTCCTCGTCATTGTGATCATTTTTTTGTTCTGGACCATACCTGGGAACCTTCTAGTTACGGAGATATTGGGGGTCAAAGTTCCAATTTTTTCACAAGTTTTTTTTAAATACTACTTTTTAAGGTTCTAACTTTACTCCAATTACCTCCATGGTCCGTTTACTATTCAAAGCATCCATCAGCAATAAGTTTTGAGCGCATTATATTGAGTTTTACCGTAAAATGTGATTTTTGACCCCAAAAAAAAATTTCGTTTCCCAGCAAAAAATTTTGCGTAAAGTTACTTAGTTTGATGTACAGAATGCTTGGTTGACGGCTTGGTGAAGGGTCTATTTACACCCCGTATTTTTACTTTTGATGTGGTTTTGACCTAATGTGTTGTGTTGTGACATGTGGTCGGCACAACACTTTTTCTTCTTCCATTTTCCCCAACATAGTCATGTTCACTGTATCTTCTCGTAATGTGTCTACAAAGATACTCTACGAGAACATATACACCGTGACTTTTTAGTCGTCTTACAAAGGTGGTCCACTCAATGTGCCCGACATAAAGTAGCTCTAGACGCGTTTTTTTTTACCTACCATAATAGGTACAAAGAAAAATAAATAATACATTAGAAAAAAATAAGAAACTCGAGTCCAGTAGATCATCGCTAACAACAGGGTGTTTTAACTACGTCATGCGTCATAATATTAAATAATATGTTTATTTTTAAATTATAAAAATCTCATAAATACCTATTTTTTTTATGAATGTTTAGTAGACATTGGATACATGAAGTGGGCTGCCGTTGTAAGACAACTAAAAAATCACGGTGTATATGTGCAGTGAATCTTTCTTTTCTTTCGTTTTTGTTCTTTAGTTATTCTTACGTTGAGATTATTATTTCCTTGTTTCAAATTAAGTTTTATAGTGTTCCCTTTGCTTATTTCATTGCAGATTATGAAACATTTGACTTCATAATAGTCGGAGCCGGAACCGCTGGTTGCGTTTTGGCAAACCGACTGAGTGCAGTATCAAAATGGAAAATACTACTTCTTGAAGCTGGTGGTGATGCACCTATCGAAGCTAATGTGAGTATACATAAAGGAGAAAATATTTATATGAGTGAATATTTCGAACTTTTTTTGTGCTAAAGTAAATAATTTTAGATTCCAGGTTCGGACAAAGGCATGTTTAAAACCAGGTATGACTGGAGCTACATGACGAATAATAACGGAGTAAGCAACGGAGCCAATATAAACGGAAGTATTAATTGGCCACGAGGTAAAATGATGGGCGGAAGTAGCAACCTCAATGCTATGATTTACATGCAAGGGAATAATAAAGATTTTCAAAACTGGATTGACCTTGGTAATACTGAATGGGCAGTAGACGAAGTACGTCGTTGCTTTAAGAAAGCAGAAAGTTATCAAAACCAGGATTTGTTGAAAAATCCAGAAATCAGAAATCATTACGGACTTGATGGACCATTAGTTTTAAACACATTCAACAGCACTTATAGACCTATCACTGAGAGGGTTTTGTCTGCTTGGAATGAGATCGGTATAAAGAATGTGCCAGATATTAATGTGGCAAACATGCTAGGTTCAGGCATTTTGACAGCCACGGCTGCTAGTGGAGAAAGACAAAGCCATAATAAAGCTTATTTGAATCCAGTACTGCACAGGAAGAACTTAAAAATTATTAAGAATAGTCTGGTGACAAAAATATTAATTGGTCGTTTATCTAAAAAAGCTTATGGAGTAGAAGTAGAACGTGACTCGAAGAAATTCACATTCAGGGCAACAAAGGAAGTCATTATAAGTGCAGGGGCTATTAACTCTCCACAGCTTTTAATGCTTTCTGGAGTCGGCCCTAAAGAACATCTTCGTTCAAAGAAAATTCCTGTAATAGTTGATTCGCCTCTGGTAGGACAAAATCTACAAGACCATTGTACAATTCCCGTTATAATTTACGGCGATGAACCTGGCGAACAGAATGAAGCTGATCAACAATTAAGTGTCATAAAGTATCTTTACAATCGCACTGGTATTCTGGCACAAAATAGTTTTTCAGACGTACTTGCATTTTATTCCGATAATCCTAACGCTACTTACCCAGAGTTCCAAACACATTTTTCATTGATTTATAGAAACAGTTCCATTATCAAACAAGCCCTGACCCAAAGATTTAGGTACAAAGATGAGGTAGCTAATCCAATAATAGAAGAAAATAAAAAGCATGCGATTTATATGCTATTATTCAATCTTCTGCATCCATACTCCAGAGGAAACATTTCTTTAAATTCGAACGATCCAAAAGATCACCCAATTATAAACATAAACTATTTCAAAGATCCCAGAGACTTAGAGTTAGCAGCCACAGGTCTTACAATGCTAACAGAAGTAGTAAACACGACAGCCTTCAGGGAGATTAATGGAACTTTAGGAAGAATGGTGTGGACTCCATGTAATCGTTATGAATTAAATAGCAGAGATTACTGGAAATGTGTTTGTGTTGAGATGACACTGACAGTATACCACCCCGTAGGAACATGTCAAATGGGGCCGAACCCAAAGACCTCAGTCGTAAGCTCTCAGTTGAAAGTACACGGAGTTACGAGACTCCGCGTGATAGATGCTAGTGTTATGCCTACACTTACTAGTGGTAACACTAACGCACCAACTGGAATGGTTGCTGAAAGAGCAGCAGAGTTTGTGATGCAGGATTACATGAAATGGTAAAAAGGAAGTGTGAACATCATCGTCGTAGTGTTGTGTCTACTCCAATGCAATCAACCCTAGTTTGGCCAGCCTTATCTAAGAGAATAAAACATTTTCTAGTAATCTACTAGAAAAAAAAACTTAAATGGTACTCTAACGAAAATTCGCTATCAAATCAAAAATTATGAAAATCAGAAATGTTAAGTATTGTTATCATAATTTCATTAAAGAAAAGAAAAATATTCTTTAAATATTATTATAACCTTGATTAATCCTTGATTTTTTCTCATGCTCCTTTTCCCTGAATTTATCCATTACTTATTGAAATATTTATAACCATAGGTTTTCTCGTCTTGGTATAATATACCTAAAGATAATCTTGAGTACATCAGTAACTGCAAAAAGAAATGTCAAATTGTAAAAGGGTTTTTTAGTGCCTTAATATGAACATGTTTGAGGAGCTCGTGGCTAAATAATAACAGACGCTCGGGTCGATCTTTAGGTAAGGCCGTGCTTGCCTAGGTTATCCTAGGCCTGTGGATGGGTGACCACTCATTACATATCGAGTTTCCTCCGTGCCTCGGAAAGCACGTTAAGCCGTTGGTCCCGGGTGTCATTTGTAGATCTTTGACAGTCGATAGGTAGTCAGTGGCCCAAAAAGACTGACAACCAGTCTTACCAAGGAGCATCTTATTACCCTAACTGGGTTGTGGAGGTCAGATAGGCTCCATGTAAAATACTGGTATTCAACTGCATCCGGTTAGACTGGAAGCCGACCCCAATATAGTTGGGAAAAGGTTAGGCAGATGATGAATATGTTTCAACGATTTATTTTTTTGTAAAGAACCAAAGGCCAGTTGCTACTTATTTACAGCTTTTCAACACACTTATTTATGTTCAAATCTTTCAAAAGGTTTATAAGTTTTACGAAGCAGGATTAATAATAAAAATAGCAACGGCTACGTATGATATTATACTTTATGATATAATTACCTAAATGACAATTCTAAGCTAAGAAAGTGAAGAGATCCCGATCAGGATTTATAGAGCCGATCAAGAGTCCTCACTAGTGTTGACTAGTATTAACGTTCAAGAAGTGATTGGGGGGTCATAACACTACCGTACTATTACTTGGCAGTCAGGAACCTGGCTGAGAAAATCTTTGAAGAGAGGCTAATTTATCGATCATCATCATCATCCACAGCCCGACATCACCCACTGTTGGAATTAGGCCTCTCTTTGCTTGTGCAAAGCTCTTGGGTTCTTGTGCCAGCCTCGTCCAGTATACCCCGCGGTAGCAACAATGTCGTCTGCCCATCTTGCCGCCGCGCCGGACGATCAACATTTCTCTTTCCAGTCCTTGGACGACACTCGGTCACAGTTTTACTTAAATTTATTGATACCTGTAATGATATTCATAGAAATGAAATATGTTATACACCGTGACTTTTTAGTCGTCTTACAACGGCAACCCACTTCATTTATCCAATGACTACTAAGCATTCATTAAAAAAATAGGTATTTATGAGATTTTAATAATTTAAAAATAAAAATATTATTCAATATTATGACGCATGACGTAGTTAAAACACCCTGTTGTGAGCGACTGGACTCGAGCGCTGGGTAAGTATATTCTGCCGTTTGACACGTAAACATCATTAACAGGATGTTTCATAATATTTTCTAATGTTTATTTATTTTCCTTTATACCTATTACGGTAGGTAAATAATAAAAAAAATCGCACCTAGAACTATTTTATGTAGGGCACATTGAGTGGACCACCTTTGTAAGACGACTAAAAAGTCACGGTGTAGAATGGGATTTGCATTGTCTTTTTTGTTGCTGTTCGGTTTACACCAGGTAACGCATACGTTAACTTCTGTTTATGACAGTATACACACCAGCACCAAGGTTTCCTTTCACACCAATTTTTGTCTGATTTTACATCATTTTCAAAATCACAGTGATCTTTAAAGTCATAGTCCTAAGGTCACTATTGGATTGCTGACTTAGTCTGCTGTCAACGAAAATAACTTTTAAAAGACTAGCAAAAAACAGTTATTGAATAAAGTTTCACGCATACGTTGTCAAAGACTTTTTTTTTGTGAGTTTGCTCGTTATCCTTTTTTTTATAAATGTTGAATCAGGTCTGCACACGGCTTTAGATTAATTAACTATGAAAAAAAAATACGGTTTTCTTAGTATTTTCCAAGGTTATTTAATGTTTTAAAGGTAATAAAGTTATCTTATACGTACAACCTAAGTGCCTAAGGGAACGAGTTCCCAGTATCGTGGTTGTACACTTTTGCCTTCATCTTGGTTGAAAATAAATTAAAAAGATTAAAGTACTCAGGTATTTTTTTTAATGATAATAGGGCTTTGTCGCTTAGCGACCACATCGCCCAGTGCAGGAAAACATAAATTACTTACGATCTATGAACACTCATCTACTTATCATTTTTGTTTTCTTTATCTTAAGGGCCAATGTAGATAATTCTGCTATTTTCAAATGTGGAATGGAAAAACTACCTACATCTTATACGAAGAACACCTTATAACCTATAATATGAACTATCAATAAGAACCGACTGGATGCCATGTAAAATAGGGTATTTGCCTGAATAAATCTATTTAGTCCGTCAGTTAGATTATCAAAAAATATTGGACACGTATTTTTTTTTTATCATGTAAACGAAAAATTACCAGGATATAGCTCGTTGAAATGTCGTTTGACATCACAATTTCTGTTACTTTTTACTGTCTAGTACCGTCACAAGCTCCTCTCTTGAAGTTTGATGAGCTGTATCATCGTCATTTTTTGATTATGTAACAAAAAAAATACGTGTCCAACATTTATTGGTGATCGAACTGACGGACTAAATTTATTTTTTTCGATGTTGTCAAATAGCCTATTCTGACAGAATTGAGGAATCGTCTGTACCTTAATTCTATCAGAATTGTATTTGTAAACCATTTCTGTTTCCAAAACAACTCAAAAACGTTATCTATTTGTAGTCACTATGGCTCTCCAGAAAATAAATACTAACATGGTGTAATTACAAGCAAAGATATATATATAATTTTTTTTATCAGCCTGAATTGTTCCACTCCTGGGCAAAGGCCTCCCCCCATTCCTTCCACTTTTCTCGGTGTTGCGCCTCTTCTCGCCAATTAACAAGAAAGCCATCCAAGGCTTCCCACCATCTTCTCCTTGGTCTGCCGCGACCCCGTCTAACTGTCTCAGGGCTCCAGTTTTGTGATATCCGGGCCCACAGCTTTGGGATCTGGCAGACATGGCCTGCCCAGATTGTTCTTAATCTACGTAATCATTATTTCCCGGCTGTAAGTACCATATGTAGGGTAAGGTCAATAAACCTTATCATTGACCCTCACCTTACCGCATTGTGTTTCAAACTATAATCTTATCTTTTTATGTTTATTTGTAGGTATCATAAACTTTTTGTGTTTCCTAATTAACCTTTTTACATGTGTTTGTCAATTGTCTATGTCTACGTCCTTTACTGAATTATCTTTGTGGAAGTTAGGACCTCTTAACAACGGAGTTTGAATTATTTGGCCTGCCTTACTTCCGCCATTTTAATTTATTTTCAAAATAGCAGCCACTATTTTAGTATAAAACCAACCTGTATGTGTAGTTTGTAAATAATGTATATGTTTTTGATAAAGGCGTTTCACAGTAAGCCTTCTGTAACATTTTCAGGGACTCCGAACATGAAATTCCATTGGCGATGCAAAATTTATGACAAACTCTTTGTTCGATGTTTTTGTCCATTATGAAGTTCGCAATATACACTAGATATGATCCCAACTAAAAACGGCACTGTATTTAATATAAATAACAGATGCAACTCAAACTCCGCGCCAAAAGTTGTGCCAATCTAACAACAAAAAAAGAAACTTTTTTGAATAAATGTATGTATGACCTCCGATTTCTCCGCCAATTGGAGACCGATTTGGATTATTCTTTTTTTGTTTGAAGAAAAGTATTTTGCGGTGGTCATGTTTAAATTTGGTGAAGATTTGACGCTGATCTTCGGAGATATACAATGGAACTCTTCAATAATAGACAACAAGTCTGTCGTTATTGCTGTAATCGCTTGGATATGTTTTGTTTCCAAAATTCCTTAACATAAAATAACGACTGTATGGTGCTTTGAAGGGGAATAATATCCACAAATTTCGCCAGTTTTGCTTAAGTTCCATTTTATTGGGGATAAGCCTATTACTATGACATGTATTATTAAAAATTAAAAATTAATGCACAGGAAAAATGTGTGTAGGATATTACAACTAAAAATGGAAAAATAATAATAGAACTCAATAATCATAGAAATAGAAAAAACTTACGTCTTTAAGACTTGAAATAGAAATCTTTATATATGATTTATTTAGCGCCTACTGAAACATTTTTATTAGTTTAGTTTTAACACCTGTGCAAACCAATGAAGTTACTTTAAAACCGAGTGATAACAGCATCTTCGCTGGCAGTTTTGGTTATGAAATGGAGTGGTAAGACCTATCAATTAGATATTTTACAAAATAACGTTTTTATATCTATGACAAATGCTGCCGACTTACAAACTTGTGTTATAAAAAACAAGCATTATATTTGTAATTATTGTAGTAATGCTACACACATTTTATCTTATTTAATTTTACATTTTTACTATTTCTTTAATCTTTCGTGAATGTGCGCTTCCTTCATCAAGTTTTTCATTCAGCATTAATGTTATCCCCCATAATGTAAAATTGAAACTTTTTTCTGTCAACAGCTACGGTGCATCATGTTTAACTCCAACGACAGGAGCTGCTCCTCAAACCTTTGCAGCAGCAATACAGTTCTTTGCAGCATCACAATGTCTCTTTACTGAAGGACTGATACCAGATGCTGATGTTAAAGGTAACTAAATCCTTGAATACTTCGGGTTATTTTTAAACAGGCACTCTTTTTCCAGGTATTCTTGGCGTTATTCCCTTTAAATTAAACTGGGTTTTGCCTGCAGCTTCATTCGCGTTATGGTTGAACTTATCACACGGGAACGTTATGTTAAAAAAAAAACTTATTACCTACATTTGGGGATAGTGTAGCTTACTATTACTGAAAGAATTTTCGTATTCAGATCAGTAGTCCGAAGATCAAATCAAGTCTAACAAACTTTACCTCTAAATTATTGTATTAGAGTACGTTGCATTTTTATTTTGCAGACTTGGACAAATTTGACTTCATAATAGTGGGAGCAGGTACAGCCGGTTCCGTTCTGGCGAATCGATTGAGCGCCATACCAGAATGGGATGTACTACTCATTGAAGCAGGAGGTGATGCACCAATGGAAGCTAATGTAAGTACACATACAGATGAAGAGTAACCCACATTACTTTATGACAATTTTAAAATTGGTTGCATTAAAGTGGAAAATTTTAGATTCCAGATCTGGACAAAGCCTTATTTGGATCTAAATTCGATTGGAATTACAAGACTGCTAGCGATGGAAGAACAAATGGAGCTCACATAAATGAGTCAATTATTTGGCCTCGAGGAAAAATGGTTGGCGGATGCAGCAATATCAATGCTATGATTTATGTGCAAGGAAGTGATCAGGACTTTCAAACATGGGTCGATCTCGGTAATCCAGGTTGGAGTCCAGAAGAAGTCCGTCGATGCTTTAAGAAAGCAGAAAGTTTACAAGATATGAAGTTGTTGGAAAATCCGGAAATCAGGAATCATTACGGCCTGGATGGTCCATTGGTCATAAACTCTTACAACAGCTCTTACAGACCTTTAACCAAAAACATTCTATCTGCTTGGGATGAAATCGGGTTTAAGAATGTTCCAGATTTAAATGTCGCAAACTCGTTAGGTTCTGGCATTATGAGAGCCACGGCTTCTGGTGGAGAAAGACAAAGTCATAGTAAAGCTTATTTGAACCCGGTGGTTCACAGAAAAAACTTGAGGATTATTAAGAATAGTTTGGTGACAAAGGTGTTAATTGATCCTAAATCCAAAATTACTTTTGGGGTAGAAGTTGAACGGAACTCAACGAAATTCACGTTTTTTGCGAATAATGAGGTTATTTTAAGCGCAGGCGCAATCAACACTCCACAGCTTTTAATGTTGTCTGGAGTCGGTCCTAAACAACATCTGAGTTCAAAGAATATTTCCGTAATAGTTGATTCGCCATGGGTAGGACAAAATCTGCAAGATCATTGTATTATACCCGTAGTAATTTATGGTGATGAACCTGGTGAACAGAACCAAGCTGAACGACAGTTTGATGCCATACGTTACCTTTACGATCGTTCTGGGTATTTGGCGCAGAATTCTGCCGCAGATATTCTGGCATTTTTTAATGATAACCCCAACGCTACTTACCCCGAGTTTCAAACTCATCTTCTTATAATATGGAAAAACAGTTCCACGGTTGGACCATTCTGGAAACAGCGATTTAGGTTTAAAGATCACGTAGCCAATCCCTTAATCGAACAGAACAAAAAAAGTACAATTTACATGCACGCATTTAATCTTCTACATCCGCATTCAACGGGAAATATTTCTCTAAATTCAAACAACCCTAAGGATCACCCCATCATCAACGCAAACTATTTCAGTGATGCCAGAGATTTGGACAAGGCAGCAAGTGGTATCAAAATGCTTACCAAAGTAGTAAACTCGACATTCTTCAGATCAATCAACGCATCTTTGGCAAGAATGGAGTGGCCAGAATGTGACCGTTATGAACTAGATAGTACAGATTACTGGAAATGTGTTTGTATGGAGATGGTACTTACGATATACCATCCTGTGGGAACATGTAAGATGGGACCAGATCCGAAGACCTCAGTAGTGAGTCCATGGTTGAAAGTCCATGGAGTTGCCGGTCTCCGCGTGATAGATGCAAGTATTATGCCCACACAAACTAGTGGTAACACTAACGGACCAACGGGAATGGTTGCCGAAAGAGGAGCAGAATTCGTGTTACAGTACTACAACAAATTGTAAATAATAAAATGTTAAAATAAATATTGAAATGACCTGTTTCTTTGTATCAATTATTTTTAATATAAATCTTAACGCTCCTTCTTATGTCTCTTTCTTATGTTTTATTGAAATAAAATCATTTCAGTTTAACTTTTTTTATCTAACTAACTCAAGTTACAATCGTTATTTCTCGCAAAAATTGCTTTTAAATTTAGGAAAGTGTATACATATTGGTGCTCGTGACTGTTAACCTGTGGTTAACTCTTAGGTGATTATAGGCGTGATATTATAGAGTACATTAATCTACAGCTGTATCTTTCTTTACGACAGTTAATGCCATATTGTGGCGAATAGGCATGGTTTCCTTATCGTTGGTTCAATTCGCTATATATTTTTATATAATTTTATAATCTATGCAACTATCATCATACAAATAATGAATCTTGAATCATCTAGTTCTCTATCTCCAGTCTAGTCTCCGTTATCTTTATGAACATAATAGTTTTACAGCCTTTTAAAACACTGTGTTTACATTAGTCAAATTACTGTATTACTGGTTTGTTGAAATAGTGTAGTTATCTTTATATATTTGTAGTTTTCTGTTACAATCTCGTACTATTTTATGATCCTTGTAATTTGTCATGGTGCCATGCAAGTATGCATCATGTCTGGTTCTAACGGCGGAATCAGCTCCTCATTTTTATAACAGATTAGCGGCTATCGTACTCCTATTTTTTATACACTACTACACTACACACCACACAACATAAACAGGGCATTGTGGCATGGAAAACTTAGGATGCAAGAGCGAGCGAAGCGAGCTTGGGACTTGTGGCACCCCGACTCCGGACAGGTTAGGTTCGAAGGGGATGAGAGCGAGCGAAGCTAGCGAACTAATAACTAATTTTTTGTTTAGATTATCGGATGGATACCAAAATGCTGATGTTTTAACAAACAGTAACAACAGTAAGAAACCGTTTGGATCAAATGTTTTGTTTTTTCTCTATGAAGCTTTACTGGCTTTACTGTATCCATAGCCCAACTTTACTGTTGTTGACAGTCCCATGGTTCATGCGGGCGATGGTGTACTGCAGGGGGGTTACACATGTCCGCACGACACCTATTATTTGGTTGGATATTTTACATAAAATTTATTAAATATCTGGTATTACATTTCTCAGCCTTTCTATCTACAGCGAAAGGCGGGACAATTGAAACGTGTCAGATGGGTTTCGGAACCAAAGCTTCAGTAGTGAGTTCTCAATTGTAAGCCCATAGAGTTGACAAGCTCCGTGTGACACTTACGATATTACATGGATATTTCGTGTTTATTCTGAGAGGTTATTTCTAGAAAGACCTATTGATAGCATAGTTTGGTTTTTGTTTGCAAATATTTCAAGATGACAGATTAAATCACGCAGTTGTTTGATGATGTTCATCTACATATCTGTAACTCTACAATTTAACTTAAATCTTTATGATTGTCACTTTTATGAACAAAATTCGCTATAAAATAACCATAATATAAAACATCCTGTTATTTAATGGCCATGTATGATGCTTTGGAATATTAATTAAGTATTAATCAAGTGTCTGAATATTCAGCGCCACCTACTTCAATTGTTATTGCTGTTTAAAGAAATTTGTATTTAAGCAGCTGTTGTTTTAGCCAATTATTAAAAAAAATGCTGGTTGATTTAATGAACTACACTTGTTTAAACAATATATTGTTAAACAACATTTTTTCTCTTTAATGTTCCAAAACCGCAAACACATGAGGTACGAGTACGTATAACGACCAATCAAGATTTCCAAAACCAGTATAAGCGGATCTCTCATTGTACGGGAAAGCTATTCAAAGCGAGGCCATGTTATACTGGAAATGTATAGCTTGATATATCGTAAGGAATCTATACCTTCACACAACGCTCATGACGTCAGAGACCGTGTTGCCGTCGGGTATGTTTTCAAATCCAGAAATCGAGAATTAATTCATTAAAACGTACCTTTACCTAACTTTTGTGACGTCACTGGCCGAGTTGACATTGGGTAAACTTTCAGATTTAGGATTTTGCGAGTAGGTATTCAATCGTTCGGTATTCTTTCGTCACGTTACTATGTCAATCGTTATTTCCTGAGTAGACGTAAAGATAGTGGAATAGGAAAGACTATGTCTAGGATTCAAGCTGGGCGGCCGTCTAACATAGAACGCACAATTAAACGAAAGCATGACTTAGAACATAAAATTGGGCTGCGGGACTGTTCGAAAGAGATACCGCGGCCCCGGAACACAAAGGGCAGGGAAGGAACATGGATGGGTTTTACTCAGTAGGAGTCTGATATTTCTTTCCACTCCGCCCAGAGCGGGAGGGGTCATTTAATGATTTCCCATCCGAAAAAAAAGGACATAAAAATAAAAAGAATACATGCCAATTGTATTTTTAAGAACATTTCCCTTTATAATTTATCTCAATCCTAAAATATAAAATTAAACTTCCCTTTGTCTGTCTCTGTATTCGTTAGCGTAATTAAAAGTGGAGAGACTGAAATACAGTATAGCAAAATGGAGTGTCCTACATGAAAGTATACCCCAGAAAAATGTTGCGGACTTGTATATTTTGAAATCCCTAGTACGGGCGTATATATTTTTATTTTATACCTGAACTCAACACTATAGAGCGTTGGCTGAAGGTTTAGATTCCATATACTCATCGCCGTGTGTATCTCTACAATACTCTACATCATCTGCCTAGCCTTTTTCCAACTATATTGGGGTCGGCTTCCAGTCTAACCGGATGCAGCTGAATACCAGTATTTTACATGAAGCGAGTGCCTATCTGACCTCCATAGCCCAGTTAGTCCTGAGTAATACGACCAGTCTGACCAAGGGGTATCCCTTGGTCAGACTGGTTGTCAGACTTTTTGGGCCACTGACTACCGACTGTCACAGATCTACAAATGACACCCGGGACCAAAGGCTTTTCCGAGGTACGGAGGAAACTCGGTATGTTATGGGTGGTAAGCCATCCACAGACCAACCTAAGCAAGCACGGCTTAACCTAGAGATCAATCCGAGCGGCTGTTATTATTAAGCCACGAGGTCCTCAGCCGTGTGTACCCCTACGTATTGCTTAAATTGATATGAGACCCTTTACTTGACTAAATAGTATTTGTACACGTTGAAAGAAATGACCACCATGTGCTGCGTACACCGGAGAGCTGCGATTTACTATGTCGAGTGCCACAGTTTGCATGACGTACGGGTTTACATAAAATTAGCATTGTGTAATAGTTTGAGTTGTTATAGCAACAATAATATCGTAATTAAAGACAAAAAAAAATCCGTAATGGCGACTATGGACTGAAACATTGAAGGGATACAGGGTCCCGCCCTGTATTACTATGCCTCCGCTGCTGGTGCGTCCGTTCGTCCGTCCGTCTGTCTGTCATCGGGCTGTATCATTCTCATGATCCGTAATAGGTAGACAGTTGAAATTTTCACAAAATGTTTATTTCTGTTACCGCTATAACAACAAATAAAAAAAAAAATTAAAGGGGTGTTTAATATTTTTTTATTATTTGTACTACTACGATGTTACGAAATCCTTCATGCGCGAGTCCACTCGCACTTGACCGGTTTTTAATGAAACATGTATAACATTATGTGTGTATGTGGATAGATGGCCTGAATTTATTACAGATAGCCTTTCGATAGCCAGGACCGATTGCTGTGGAAATGTAAAAGGCGATGAACAATAACACAAAAAATGTACTGAATTGGGAAAAAAGCTCGTAGTAACAGGCTGGTATGATAACGACACATAAAAAATAAAAGCTCCTTTCATCTTTTTACAATAACCATTTTAAATTTATTACTCGGTCAATGGTACCTATCACGCAATTTTAATGAATTTGCAGAGATGCATGAAAATGACAACGTTTTTTTTATTTAGGCAAAAATAAAGTGAATTAGTAATGGTATGAAATATGTTTGGACATTTTGTAATGACAGCTGGGCTTTCAATAAATGATGCTCTTTTCATGCAATAAAGTGTGTACGATCGTTTGAGACGTTTTGGAGTAAAAATACTTATTTAATGGTTTGGCGCAAATAAAGTAGTGCACTATTTAAATAAAATATTGGCCATTTATCCAGGAGTTTAAATTCATATTTTACACTTAAATATACAAAATTGAGTAGTTAAGTTATATAACTTAATGTGACGGGACCCGAATTTATTCTGCGGACCGTGTCAAAAGTACTACAGCACCCCGACCTGAGGTAGTCGAAGAACACCGTTAGTTGCAGTCAATAAAATTCTGATATACCTCTTCGCCCACCTCAGGGTGAAGAACACCCCTGAGGATTTCCAAACGCAAAAAAAGACATTATACTATTACTGCTGGGCTATATGCCTCTCCTCATGACTTCCAACTCATCTCTGTGTCTGCATCATACCCTTAAATAAGACCACACCTTTCTGACATATGCTCAGCATCCGTTTATCACGATACAAAAAAAGAAAACAACACAAGGAACATAAGGATAGCCAAACCAAAAACGGGATTCCAAAAAAAAAAAACAAATACACAAGCTCCTCAATCCATTACAATACACCAGACCAAATAACTTCTTAAATTCACACAAAGACCGTAGAATTCCGCCGAGTGACTTTCTGTGTACGCATTTAAATCCTCAATGTATTTTCGAAGTAGTGACGAGCACTTTTTTCTCGAACGCCCCGCAGAAAACGACATTGTCTATTGAAAACAAAAGACGGGCGGTAGTGCATTTCCTTTTCATATAAGGTCGACACTCACGTATAAGCATTAGACGGGATCAGCGTCGCGTCAACTTGAGCAGTTCAGGATTGTTTATCTCTATGGAACACTATAAAGCAACGCATACTTATTAGCGTAGTAACAGCGTCATTCCAAATTGGAATAAGCTTACGTCGCGGCGTTGGTCCGCTGATGGCGAGCTGACGCACCGTTTTCGACGAGCTTTCGCCCCGTTTATGGTGAGCAGTCCCCGTCGCCCCACTTACAGCATGCCAGCGCCCTACCTATAGCTGGCTAGGGACTTACCCATACCCATAAAGCCGTAAGTGAGATTTATTACTAGCACCAGTGGCGTCTTCAAATTGCCGAGCCAAACCAGTAACAAGCAGTTGTATTGACGATGAGCCAATGTTGTGAGGTGGTGCCGATCCGATGCCGTGCTTAAGAACGTTTACTACTTACGGCATTTCATACAAACTTTCAAGTCCTTTTTTTTCGAAAAGACTGAATCGATTTTAATGAAACTTCATACTCATAAGCAGGAT
Source organism: Noctua pronuba (assembly GCA_905220335.1). Taxonomy (NCBI): domain Eukaryota; kingdom Metazoa; phylum Arthropoda; class Insecta; order Lepidoptera; family Noctuidae; genus Noctua; species Noctua pronuba. The sequence continues at coordinate 5,373,119 of LR999900.1, read as the reverse complement.
ACATAGATCTAAAAAGTTATCAGAGAACATTTCCGAAAAACAGTGTTACAGCTAAATTAGACCAATTTTAGATTTTCCATGGAAACAGAAATTTCCAATTATCTTTTTTTTTATAGACATTTCGAAGATGTTCTCTGATAACTTTTTAGACTTATGTATCCTGCTTATGCGTATGAAGTTTCATTAAAATCGGTTCAATCTTTCGAAAGAAAGGACTTGAAAGTTTGCATGAAATGCCGCTTTAATGCTTATATGTATGCGATAACCTTAAAACGGGCGCAAACAAGTGAAAGAATCGATGTAGGTTAGTAGAAAACACCTTTTGTAAGGTGTTGACATTCATGGTTGTGGTTAACATTGAAGCTTACTACGTCTGAATGCGAATTAATGGTAATGAATCAATATTTGTGCTGTTATGAAAATCGGGGACTATACAAGGTGTAAACAGACCATTCACGAAGCCGTCAACCAAGCATTCTGTACATCAAACTAAGTAACTCTACGCAAAAATTATTACTGGGAAACGACTTTTTTTTTCGGGGTGAAAAGTCACGTTTTACGGTAAAACTCAATGTAACGCACTCATAACTTGGTGCTGATGGGTGCTTTGAGTAGTAAACGGGTCATGGAATTAATTAAAGTAAAGTTAAAACCTTTAAAAGTGGTATTTTAACAACGACCACCAGCGAACTATTTTTCGTTTTTTTTTTCAAAATAAATTCAACCCTGGTTTCGGAGTTAAGGGGGGGATGATCATGTTTCGCCTATTTTCTTAATAACTTCGAAACTGTTTGAAAAAAGATGTTTTGAATTTGTACAAAAAATGCAAACTTTTTATTATAAATGCGAAAGTAACTCAGTTGGTTCTATTACCTCTTCACGCCTGAATGGAAGAAGGCACTTCGAGGAAAACAAGTAGCCCATGACCTAAGTTAGGACAAAGGATAGATTTTACCCGGTAGTACGTTACGTGGAATAATTATGGTCTTCCATGGAGCCAAAACCACGGGAAAAAACTAGTCATTAAAAAGAAGCACCTGATCAAACATTTGATACATGCTAGGTAATCGTTGTCCAGTCCATCTTTGTCATGTAAATTAAGTATTCTTTAGAATTAGCATAATAACTGTATTTTTTGGCAAAATGTTTTTAACAATGTTTTGGATTTCTCATATTGTCTTGCTGATATTGTTGTCTTTTGGGCAAATTAGGTACTCAAGTCTTAGTCGATACACAACATCAAATGAAGAAATAATATAGAAGTCGCAATCGCTTTCAAGCAGTCTTTTATTTAAATTATGGTCAAGATGGCGCTAAAAAAATGTATGAATCATGTTATCGCTGCTGGTTGAATGTCTCATTGTCTAGGCGCTCTGGACAGGCATCCTCTATCAAAAAATCAATGTGTTCTAAATCATCATCTGCCTAACCTTTTCCCAACTATGTTATTGTCGGCTTCCAGTCTATCCTGATGCAGCTGAATACCTTTATTTTGCAAGGGGCGACTGCCTATCTGACCTCCACAACCCTAACTGGGTACTGGGTAATATGATATCCTTGGTAAGACTGTTTGTCAGACTTTTTGGGCCACTGACTACCTGTAACGACTGTCAAAGATCCACAAATAATAGCCGGGATCAACAGCTTAACGTGCTTTCCGAGGCTCGGAGGAAATTCGGTATCTAATGGGTGTTCACTTATCCACAGACCAACCTAGGCAAGCACGGCTTAACCTAAAGATCGACCCGAGCGGCTGTTATTATTTAGCCACGAGCTCCTTTAATGTGTTCTAAATAAAAATACTCTTTCAAACGACCATCCCTCTCAATATCTTTATATCAACGGCAATTTTAGGGATACGGCGGCGCCAACTAGGTCTTTAGTACTGCCAAATCTCGATAAATGTGTTTCCGATAATCTGAACTATCTACGACGGCCGTCTCACAATACCCCGAGAAATTATTAGAAGAATAGTGTGGAATCTATGAAATACTACTTACAGGCTTATTAGGGCTACAATAGACTAGGGTCAGGGAACTTTGCAGGTCATGAGTGCTAGTTAGCGTGTCATTAGTAGATCTATCTATCTATATTTCCACACATTCGCACGAAGCGTTTTGCTGCGGGACTGTTCGAAAGAGATACCGCGGCCTTGGAACACAAAGGGCATAGAAGGAACACGGATGGGTTTTAGTCAGTAAAAGTCTGACACTCCCTTCCACTCCACCCAGAGCGGGAGGAGTTATTTGATGATTTCCCATCCGCAAAAAAGGCCCTTTAATAAATAAAAAAATAAAAAATCTTTGGTAGTCAGTATGATAGTCAGAAGTCCAAACGTCTGACAACCAACTTTATCAAGAGGTATCGTATTACCCAGTAACTTGGTTGTGATGTGGAGGTCAGATAGGCAGTCGCTCCATGAATACTGGTATACAGCTGCATCTGGTTAGACTGGAAGCCGACCCCAACATAGTTGGGTAAAGGTTTTGCGGGTGATGAGTGTTAGTTGCCACGTGTAAAGGCTATCGCACACCTGGGACGGCACGGCATTTTATCTTTACCCAACGTAAATTCATACGTAGCTAGTCGTATCAAGAAACAGATTCATACCTATGCCCAGAAGTGGTATGGTTTAGGGTTACAGTAATAGTAATTCCTTTTTTCGCGTTTAGAAATCGTTATAGATGTCCTTCGTCCATCTTAGGTAAGCAAAAAGGTCTATCAGACTCTTACTGACTAAACGGTGTTCTTCGACTACCTCAAGTGCTCCAGCACCCCGAGGTACTGAAGCTCTTGCGTAGTTCGTCACGGTTCCCCGGCCAGGTATTGGACAACATGACAGTGCAGTACTCGCCACATTATCTTATACAACTTTACTACTCTACGCTTACTCTTATTCTCTTACTCTTTCTTTACTCTCTCTCTCTCTTTCTCTAGTATTACGTATCTTTAAGATTGCTACTCGTTATAGTTCCTATCAATCATCCATCTGTTATGAATATAAAATATGAATTTAAACTCTTAGATCTTTTGTTTAAATAATACACTATTTGAAACAAACCATTAGATAAGTATGTTTACTCTAAAACGTTTCAAATGATCGTACGCACTTTAATTCATGAATAGAGGATCATTTATTGAATGCCCAGCTGTCATCCGAAATAGTCCAAAAATAATTTATACCATCACTCAAAAGAATAGTCCTTTTGAGTGATGGTATAAATATTTTTTTAAAACATAGTCATTTTCATGCATCTCTGCAAAGTGGATGAAATTGCGTGATACCTAGATGCATTGAGTGAGTAATCAATTTAAAATGGTTACTGTAAAATGATGATGAAAGGATTTTTTTTCCACAATTTTATTACCAGCCAGTTATGGACCGGTTTATGGAACAAATTTTGACCATCTTTTGTTTTTGTTCATCGACTCCAACAGCAAACAGTTTCGGGTATCGAAAAGCCATCCATTATTTTTTTTTTTGGATGTGAAATTATCAAATAACCCCCCCCCCCCCCCCCAGGGCGGAGTGGGAGGGACTGTCAGAGTTTTACTAACTAAAACCCATCCATATTCCTTCTTTGCCCTTTGTGTTTCTAGGGCCGCGGTATCTCTTTCGAACAGTCCCGCAGCTTAACTCAATCCATCTGAGAGCGAAGACAGAAGGTAATCGCCTTCATAACGTGTTACGTGTTCATACAACAACTTTGAACAGGAGACCGATCGCATAATGTTTATGATTTTTCTACCATGGTTATCGCTGAAAGAATACCATTTTGTCAATGCTGGTAGTTTCTTCAAAGTTTCAGTTAGTGGTCGCAGTTACAGAACCTTTTTGTCTTTTATTACGCTATTGTTGCTATAACAACCGAAACTATTCCACAATGCTAATTTTATCTAAAGGCATACATGCAAACTGCGGCACACGACGTAATAAATAAAACAGAAGCTTACCCCGCTGTCTAGCATTTTGCTCAAACTGTGCCTATTTACAAAACATGCCATATTTCCCACTACCCTCATTTATACCATTTATTCCGGGACCCCTCTACACAAAACTATCTCTTGACCCTTTATTGACATTGAAAATAGGCTTTTTTCATGATTGCGGTCCAGAGTGAACTATTTACTTTACTATAAGCGAAAATGGGCCCTATTGTCTTCTGTGGGCCGAGAATATCAATACATCACATGCATAAACATGTTCCGATATGGACGCTGAATCCGTAAAAGGAAATAAATGTATCGAGCACTTACTTCGGGTAGTCAGTTTGATGGGGAAAATGGGTTTCTGTCTTATTGTTTGCGTATATTGCTGTATCTGACCTATTTGTATACCCCTTAATAGGTTTTTTCTTTATCATTCGGGTAGCATTTTCCTGTGTTAAGGTCAGCTTATTATTCAGATATCGTCTTTCGGCATTCAATATCCGGGATCTAACATTCATACAATATCATAGGAGAAAAAAACTTGGTGGTCGTTAAAAATGTCACGTTCACGGTTATGAATGACGAACGAGAGCGAAGATACCATAATTTTAAATAAGTACTTATTGATTTTTATTAGACACTAGCTGTTGCCCGCGACCTTCGTTCGCGTGAAATTATTATAAAAAATATTACTTATCTTTTTGATTCGAATTTTGTTACCAATTTCAAGGGTTTTATTTTTTTTGCACGGAACTCTAATTATTTTCTGAAATAAAAGTAGCCTATTTTAGACCTTAACATCGCTATCTGCCAGTAATAGTCACGACAAAATCGGTACAGCCGTTTCGGAGATTAGCCGGAATAAACAGACAGACCGACAGACAAAATCTGAAAAAAAAATGATTTTGTTATAAGTGCTGTAAATGCATATGCATTCAGTAAAAAGCTGTTATTTTGATATTACAAACAGACACTTCAATTTTATTTATTTATATAGATGTGTAGATGGATGATGCAACTTAATTACCTTATACTGGTTTATAACGATAACTGCTAAAGTTATCAGTGTCGATTTTCAACCTTCTTATTACGTCTATCCTTACGAATATAATAAATGCGAAAGTTGTTTGTTACCTTTTAACGCTTAAAGCACTGAATCAATCATCCTGAAACTTTGCATATACGTTGTCAGATATACAGAAACGGACATAGGGTACCTTTCATCCCGAAAAAATTACTGTTCCCGAGGAATACAACAATAACTTTCTTATGATAATAGATGGCGCCACGTGTCACGAATCATGATTGAATTATATTATTACATATAAACATCAGTAGTGTGACAACCCGAATTGATATTCAAATTCTAAAGTAACGGGAGCGAAGCCGCGGGCGAAAGTATTAGTAAATAAATTACTTGCAACGTCCAAAATTAATTTCAAAAATCGTTTATAGATGTAGCTCTTCAAGCCGATTTTATGAACTTACTGCAGTTTCATCCTATTCTCCTATATCTTTTCTTCGGCTCGATTTTCCCGATCCCACAGGCCCCGAGAGAAATCCTTGAAGAGCTTCACTATTCCCGTATTGCAAAACAAAAATGCGAAGAGAATCGTTGCGTTTTTCCCCAAAAATCTGAGGCACATTTTGAGGAAAAAACAAATCGTAACGCACTATTCTCGCTGGTTAAATGACGTCCCTAATACTTGTTTATTTTTATCGGCCATTATAAAGGAAACGCTCAAACGTTATCAGGTCAACCGTGACTTTCTCCGGTTCTGCAAAACAGGTCAGTTTGTACGATGATTTCGTGAAAATAGATACGTACTCAGTGCGATTTTGTGGTGCGCGTCCCAAATAAAATGTTTTAGGTCGCTTTTCTGGGCTGTAGAGTTTTATAAATGGAGCAATTGCTTCGACTTGAATACTTACTTATGCAGCTTATTTTTTAATGGTTATGTAGTCCTTTGTTAACAATAAAACTGATTGCTTGTTCCATATTCGATACTTACAACCCCTGTATATAGGGTGTAAACGGACCCTTCACGAAGCTGTCAACCAAGCATTTTGTACATCAAACTAAGTAACCCTACCCCAAAATTATTGCTGGGAAACTACTTTTTTTTTGGGGGTGAAAAATCACGTTTTAGGGTAAAACGCAATGTAACACACTCAAAACATACTGCTGATGGATGCATTGAATAGTACGGGTGTCGTGGAGGTATTTAAAGTAAAGTCATAACCTTAAAAAATAATATTTGAAAAAAAAGTTGTGAAAAAGTTGGAACTTTGAACACTAATATCTCCGTACGTAGAAGGGTATGGTCCAGAAGAAAAAAATGATCGCAATGACGGGGGGAACACGTACCTTCCAGCTTCGTTAAGGTTCTATTTACACCCTTTAGTTGTGTACCTATAGTTTTCACAAAGGACAAGAATGAATGCCATTTGCGTAAAAACCCCGACACCAAGGCATATTTTCAAAGTCTACAACCGCACCCTAACCTGCACATAGTTTACCCATAAAAATACCGCAGTAAAAACCGTAGAGGAAGCTAGTCTCGCATAAAATCTACTCAAACACGAAACGGATATCACAATACTCGCGTGCGATGCCGTGTCTATTTGCCCCCAAAATCCTATCATTTTCCTTACGAAATTATTTCTAACAAAGGCACCTGTATTTTCACATGAGAAGTTGTGAAAGGCACCCTTACTTACTAGCACGGGAATCATTGAATAGTTTACATGAAAGGGTAGAATGAATTGGGCACTGTGATACGGTGAACATGAATCGAACGTTGAGGCAAAAAACGGGTGTTTGATGTTTGACCAACCCTGATTTGGATCTTTTATCACGTATTACGGTACTGTCGTATCTAGTGAGATGAAAGGGATTATCTTAAGGTAAAAGGCACGTTGGATGTGGGTTTGTAATGTGGGTCGGCACGTATTTTGTCAATGTTTTGTGGTCAACCTCTCAAGTTCAGAGACAGGAAAATTTTTGTTCTGTTAAAGCTGCTCCCCGAGTTTTGTAATGGATTTTTGATACATTACATATTTTAAGGCCATGGTTACAGTAGCATCATGTTGTCTTAGTATTTATAGAGGAAACGCGGTCTGAAATGGGTGGTCACCCATCCATGCTTAACCTAAAGATCGACCTGAGCGGCTGTTATTATTTGGCCACGAGCTCCTAAAAAGCAAAGATAAACTAACAACAATACCTCAAGGAACTGGATAAGAACCGAAAAGAATTTATCTGAAACAACAGCCTTTTACAAAGACATCGTTTTCTTCAAAAGTTGAAAACTTTCCGTCATTTCTTATCCAATCTTATCGCAACTTGCGAAACTTTAATCAGACGCGTGAGAAAAACGGCCTCGATTTGTAAACGTCACCACGTAGCGACACATCGCGCCTATAACTTTTTTACAACACACGAGTTTACTTCTGTCATACGGAGAGATCGTTTGAAGAATATAATTAAAATAGGTACTGATAAAGGTTTCTCAAGGAGGAGCACGTGGCTTAATCATAACAGCCGCTCGGGTCGATCTTTAGGTTAAGCCGTGCTTGCCTAGGTTGGTCTGTGGATGAGTGACCACACATTACATACCGAGTTTCCTTCATGCCTCGGAAAGCACTTTAAGCCGTTGGTCGCGGGTGTCATTTCAGATCTCTGACAGTCGTTAGGAAGTCAGTGTCCCAAAAAGTCTGACTACCAGTCTTACCAAGGGGTATCGTATTACCCAGTACTAACTGGGTTGTGGAGGTCAGATAGGCAGTCGTTCCATGTAAAATACTGGTATTCAGCTGCATCCGGTTAGACGGGAAGCCGACCCCAATATAGTAGGGAAAAGGCTAGGCAGATGATGATGACTGATAAAGGTATCTGTTCTAATTGATTACGCTGTGGTTTCAAGTCCAGATTAGACCATCCCTTTGGCAATTTAGAAATGAGGCCAAATATTTTAGTCCTGACAGAATTCATAGAATACCTACCATGTTAGACAAACCACGTTAGTAATGTTTGAAAGTCTTGATCATTTTGATCTAAAAACGGGTTAGGTAGAATTCGACATTTAGTTACTTAGCCTGTGTTCATTTTTAGTTAGGTACGATTACCATAACTTACTACCTACCTACTATTATAAATGTAAAAGTTTGTGAGGATGGATGGATGGCTATTTGTTACTCTTTCATGCAAAAACTATAAAACCGATTTTGATGAAAAAAAAAAAGGCACAGATATAGTTTATAACCTGGATTAACACATAGGATACTTCTGACCCCGTAGGAAAATTACCGATACATAATCGTACATAAGCTAGTGATCAACATTTTAGAGTACAACAGTAGTGAACATGTGTATTGCTCACTTTTCGGATCAGCCTGATTCGGTACAGTCACGAGCACATACTTACCTATTAATTGCTGCAGACCGGATTTTTACACAGAAAATTCTTTCAACCCGAACACAGTGTGAAGCATTCCCAACAAACATTGAGCCCAAAAACAACAAAAACCATATTCAAATTCGAAAAATGTTTTTTTTTTTTTAATGTAAGCGGTTTTTCCCGCCCTTGAACAATATTTATCGTTACTGTTCGGTTTTCCACTATTTTAATATTTACTTCAGCTACCGGGGTGCAGTCAAAACATGTCACTGCATTATTTAATATTTAATTCATGTTTTTGACAGTGGTTTATTTCACCGCAAAGTTTCAAATTTTTTGAGCGTATTAAATAAATGGTAAAACGATTCGAGAGAAATTCGTGATTAAATGTTTATTTTTAATTTGAAATGAGTAAAGAACTTCTTCTTTCTTTATCGTGTGGTTAGTTCGTAACCTGGTGTCAGAGTTTTTAGGCCACCCATGGGCTTCTGACTTGGCTTTACATGCCGTCAAGAAATATCTCTCAGGCATGCTGGTTTCCTCACGATGTTTTCCTTAACCGAAAAGCAAGTGATAATTATACTATACGCACATGAATCCGAAAAAACAGAGGTGCGTGCCTTGGGTTCGAACTCGAGACCTATGACTTGGCAGTCCAACGGTCACACCACTAGGCTATCACTGCTTTAAAGAACTTAATGACAGTGATGCGTATAGTCCGGTCATTTTAGACAATTGAAATAAAGAAAATTCCGACAGAGCCAAATTTTCGTAGAGACCTTAGGTTTACCACAAGGAATAAAGTGTCAAAAGTCCCCATCAGTCCCATGTGAGCTTAGGGACTTATTCGGGGCCCAAGGTCAAAATTTTAGGTTTTTTGGATTTTTCTCGAAAACTGTAAGTTTTATCGAAAAAGTACCTCAGAGCAAAGTTGTAGATCTTAAAATTCTCTATAAAAATGGTCCCTATGATTTTTTCTCTAAGACCCACTATTTCCCAGATATTGCGCTTGTAAGAATCATGTTCTACATAGTATGCACACATATGCCACGTATATACATATTTAGGTACTCAAGCAAGCAAAAATGCCTACTCGTGTCTCTTTTATGTATACATTATACTATTCTAAGAAAATTTACTCTAAAATGACCGCCGGTCCCTTACCGAATCCCCTCTACTTGAATAACATCTGGCCTTGAAAAACATCTGCCTATTCTTTTGTCCATGTGGTGTCGTTCACGTATACCTGCTTCTTTTAGTGTTGAATGAGCAGTTCGAGTGACTATACGTATTTATTACAATTGTCTACTATTGAAGTTAGTGCTGATTAATATTTAAAAAAAAATGTCACAATTTTGCTTTATTTGTAATAAACTTTTGACTGAAGATGAAACTGTTGTGGTCAGTCGTGGAATGCCAACTTTAATCGATGCAAGTGTCGCGAGAAGTGATGAGTTTGCTGATTATTTAAGAAGCCAAAAGTCCGTTACAATTCACGTGGATTGCAGAAAATCATACACCCGGAAAACTTCAATCTCTGCATCAAAAAGACAACGTGAAGAAGAACATAGCTACTCAACATTTGTTTCGAGTATACTATCAAGTTCAGACATGGCAAGGCAATGAACTGAACCCTGAAGACTGGGGTAGGAAATTGATAAATAATACTTTGGAACCGATTCGAACTTTACTGCCCCCTGCTCCAGAAAAACTTCTTAACACTATTTTTTGCAATTCCAAGAAAGGTTGTAGTGCCAAATGTGGCTGTAAAAAAGTAGGGTTGCAGTGTTCTCCAGCGTGTACCAATTGCCAAGGTGTCTCTTGCTCAAATCTTCAATTAAATACAAGAGAGGAAGATTCATGTGATTTTGATGAAGAGACAACTGATTCATCTTCATTTGAACAATTTCTAAGCGTTCTTCAACAGGAAGGAGAAGAAGAAGAACAAGAAGAAATTGAAGAAAAAATGATTGTTGAAGTTGAATATGAAGAGTATGAGTCAGATTAAAGTAATGAAAAAAGTTAGAACGACAGTTAAACTCAGTAACCCATATCAATAATCTTCATACTATTAAATAATTATTGTTCCTGAAAATAACATCATAAAGGTTCGTGGAATAGGGATACCACGTTAAAAAAACGCGCCGAGTACACTACCTCACAGGTGGTGTGGAAATGTGTGCATATTATGTAGAACGTGATTCTTACAAGCGCAATATCTGGGAAATAGTGGGTCTTAGAGAAAAAATCATAGGGACCATTTTTATAGAGAATTTTAAGATCTACAACTTTGCTCTGAAGTACTTTTTCGATAAAACTTACCGTTTTCGAGAAAAATCCAAAAAACCTAAAATTTTGACCTTGGGCCCCGAATAAGTCCCTAAGCTCACATGGGACTGATGGGGACTTTTGACACTTTATTCCTTGTGGTAAACCTAAGGTCTCTACGAAGATTTGGCTCTGTCGGAATTTTCTTTATTTGATCACTATTTTTATGTCTAAAATGACCGGACTATAATATTTGATACACAATGTCATTATGTGAATACATTATACGAAAATCAAATCATATCAGTTGATTACAAACACGTTATACAGGGATTGGAATAATGTTATAAGTATCAAACTTACACCCTGTAACGTTGGAAACAACGCAACACACGACACAACACAACAACGAACAACGTTGTAAATAACTCAACACTGTCACTAGTTTGTTCAGAAACAAATAATGAATTGATTTCCGCCATTTTTGATACACACTAACACATAATAATACTAAACTCACGGGTTTTTTCCCATGAGTTACAGAGGTAGTCAGCTTCTACATAAAGGAACGAACGAACGAACGAACGTACGTACGAACGAACGTTTGCTTCCTCACAAACCAACATTCAGTGTCCACTTCTAGTATCGGGATAAAAAGTCCTAAGTGTTGAACCAGGTTATAAACTATCTGTGAGCCAAATTCCATACAAATTCGTTCTGTAGTTTTTACGTGAAAGATTAACAAACAACAGCTTTCACATTTATAATTACTGTTATCACAAGAATAAGTATAATAAAAAAAAAACAGGTAAATTACATTTACTATTTTTTTTTTAATTTCCTTATCTTTTTTTATCCATCCTAATCCTAACTAATATTATAAATGCGAAAGTAAGTTTGTTACCTTTTCACGCCTAAACCACTGAACCGTCCATGTAATAAGTCAGTGTTTGAGATAGCTTGAATTTATCACTTGGACCGGGCAGTATTAGTAATTCCTTATTTGTAGCCGGGCAATGTGATAAATTGCTTAGCTTAGGTTGGTGACCAGTCAGTTCACCAAACATTCATTCAAAAATCTTTACTTGACAATCAACGATTGGCAAAAACATTATTTGTCATTTCATCATTCTACAACAACAAGTTTACCAAATATTTCACTCAGCAAAATAATTATCCGATAAACTTTTATTTAATAACGTATTATTGGACAAACAATTCATTATTTTTTAATTTTATTCCATAAATAACGTTTGGAATAAAGACATTACACAAATTCACTTAATATAACGTAATTTGAAAAAAACTTACATTATCATAATTGCTCTGGACTTTTCTAAAAAAAGAGAAAATAAATGAATGTTGTTTTCTAAAAGCACAAACCCCCCAAACAAACACAGATGCTGACAGAAACCCTAACTCTAGGCGGTCGACGTCAGCGGCACCCCGAGGTTCGGTTAGTTAGGTTCCTTTAAACCCTGCAGACAGAAATAGGAGCCCCGCGCAGCGGAGCTCCGTCGACTGTATTGTAATTAAATGATATTTAGTAGAAACGTGATTTATCCTAATGAATCTAAATGAGAAATGAAAAATGTATAGTTGATTAAATATCATCTGATGCATTTGTAAAAAGAATTGTTTGCCAAATAAATGTATGTAAAACGAGTGTTTATAAAATAATACATTTGCGGAATGAGTTGTTTTCGAAATAAATAGTATACGAAACGTTGGTTGTAAAATGAAAATTTGTCAATGGAGTTTTGGTCAAACTTTAGTGAACCGGTTAGGTTACATTTAATAAACAAAAACACTACAGTTCACCTATTTTATTACTTTGCCCAAGATAGGGTGGGCATTATTCATAATAGCCGGGAAAAGTGATAAACCATGCTGTTTTAATCACATTGCCCAATTGACTCGGTTATTATGAATACAGACCGACCATTATTAATAGTGCCCGGACTTATGAAATTGCCCGTAACATATACATTGTCAGGAGTACCAAAACGGACATAGGGAACATTTTATCCCGAAAAAAAGTACTGCTCCCGAGGAAAACAACAATAACGTTCTTATGATAATAGATGGCGCCACGTGTCTTTCGAATCATGATTGAATTATATTATTACAAGCAGAGTACAACCCGAATTGACTGTCAAATTCAAAATTAACGCGAGCAAAGCCGCGGGCCAAAGCTAGTCTTATATATTCCTAATCCTTTCACTCATCAATATAATGACAATCAGTGCGGTCATTGATTTTAGCGAGTAGTATAATAGCTATCAGTTGAAGATTACCTTTAATACCCTACACGTGTTCCCGGATAGTGCTGATTGAATAACAACGAGGGATTCAGACCCGGCTAAACGCTACCACCTAACAGAGGCTTTTACAATTAAATAAATCAAATGAATAGAGGAAACAATGTCTGAAACTATCACATTATTTCATCTTCTTCTTCAACCTTTTTTTTTTTTAAAGGTGGGAAATCATAAAATAACTCCTCCCGCCCTGGGTGGAGTGGGAGGGAGTGTCAGACTTTTACTGACTAAAACCCATCCATGTTCCTTCTTTGCCCTTTGTGTTCCAGGGCCGCGGTATCTCTTTCGAAATTCTTCTTCAACCTTTGGCCACCCAATACTGAGTGTAAGACTCTTTCAAAATACTCCACATTTGCTGGTTTTGTGTCCTGGCTATCGAGTTTCTTCAGGGCACTTTGAGAACATCGTCTACCCACGTATTCGGTAGTCTTCCCACATTCCTCCGATCTGCCCGTGGTCCTCACTCCATCACATTATTTGTCTACTCCCAAAAATATAAAAGTATACAGCTCTGCACAAACTACAGTGACCACTGCGCCTTTTACTTTTGTTTTACAAGCCACACTATTTGAACAAATTAGCTAAAAATCTCAACGATAACAACGGTTTAAGAAAATTTATTTCGCTTGCCAGACTTTTGTGTAAAATGTATGTTACAACTAATCATAATAAACATAACATCACGCCTGTAATCTCAGAAGGTTTCGGCAGAGGTGTACCTTGTAGCACACCCATATTTCGCTAGCTATGTTTGGCTTTTGCTTTTGCTTTGAACCGAGTATAAGTCCTCATGCTCAGCAGTCGCTCTCGCAACTTACTTGCTGAATTGCTCTTGTATCTTGAGCAAGAGGCTCTGAGTTCGTCCGGCAAAGTGGTGTAGGGTTATTCCAAGAGTTTCTTAGTAACAGCCACGGAGTCTGGATTTGCGCCCGGTTGATGGCAATAGGGTTCGCCCCCTATTACATAGAACTTAAACATAACTGGCGAAATGTGGGTGTACTAGTAGAAACACCTAACCCTTCGGGGATTACAGGGGTGATGTTATGTTATTTCTTAACTTAAAACAGCACGACAAATACCCTAACATATGCGAACTGTCCTGAACACAAACTTGTGTTGTGACCAGCGTTCGAATGTACCAGAATAGGATTCAATACTTATTTATTTCCAAACATTGTTGCTTGGACGGAATCCAACGAAAGAACTTGAAGTCATATATTTGATTCAGTTTATGTTTAAAGCTAGCTGTTCCCCAGACCTTCGTTTGCGTGAGATTATTATTAAAATGTTACTTACCTATTTGAATCGGAATTCATTTCCATTCATTTTTTTTTAAGGAAACCCTAAAGGTTTTTCATAATAAATGTAGGTTATGTTACTCCTTATAACATCAGCTATCTGTCCAGCTAGCTTTCTCGGAGATTAGCCGGAACAAACACACAAAAATTAAAAAAAAAGTTTTTTTATAAAACACCGTATAAACGTTCATATATGCATTCAGTAAAAACCTGTTATTTTTAATTACAAACAGACATTGCAGTTTTATTTATTAGTATAGATATAAGTACGTAGCTAGCTGTTTCGGAGATTTGGTTGTCTATAGTCTAAAAACCATTAATTTTTCGGCTGTTCACTTCTGAACTGCAGAGTTCATCGAACTCGTCATCTCGCTTGCCGTTCGCTACGTGCGTTTTGCCACGGTAACGAAACATTGCGTATGAGGAAATAAAAATAAATCAAATTTATTGGATTCCCATAACATTCCTGAAATAATTTCTTGTACCGGTCATATTAGTATGATTGAATTCACCCCATCAGTTTGTGGAGGGCTGTCCCTTACAACCTGTTTATATTTATTAAACGACATACAAAAATGCCTAACAATACTCTTCACACGTTACCTAAATTCGCTGTCATGTTAACTACCCAAAATTACTCAAGCGAAACCAAATTCACCTTGTCTAGACAACGTAAGTATGTAGGTATCTGTATGTAAGTAAATAGAGTAGACGAATACCTCGCTACGTAAGGTAGGTCGAACTGCCCAGCAACAAGGTATTAACATAGAGACATTCTTGAAATTCCGCAGATTTAGAAACGGCAAAATAATGAAACAAAACTGGACGCAACGTTCTTGGGGAATGTTTGGAATACTCGATTTGAGTCTCGTGTACACTATACTTTAGTCACGAATAGGTTCCAGGACAGTTAAAATTATTCTTGTACATTCAGGCAAAAAAGTATCGGGAATGGATGATTTGTTTATGGTTCCAAATTCAACTTTTTGGTTTTTTTTTGTTGTTAGATTGGCACAACTTTTGGCGCGGAGTTTGAGTTGCATCTGTTATTAAGATTAAATACTGTGCTGTTTTAGTTAGATCATTTATCTAGTGTGTATTGCGAATTTCACAATGAACAAAAACATCGATCAAAGAGTTTGTCTTTAATTTTGCATCACCAATGTAATTTCGTGTTCGGAGTCCCTGAAAATGTTACAGAAGGGTTACAACGATGGCGACATGGAGACAGCGACTGTCGCAACCCAGTGCAGGGCACGCCACAATAGTGGCGATAAGTCCCCTCTTTGAGGAGTGGCTAGAGAGGCGCCACGGCGCCCTCACCTTCCGCCTGACGCAGGTCCTCACCGGACACGGTTGTTTCGGGAGGTTCCTGCACCGAATCGGGCGGGAGGAAACGCCCGGGTGTTATCATTGTGAGGATCGTCCGGAGGACACGGTGGCGCACACCGTGGAGGTCTGCCCCGCTTGGGCGGAGCTCCGCCGTGTCCTCGTAGCGGTGATCGGCGGCGGCGACCTCTCGCTCCCGGCCCTGGTTCAGGCCATGGTCCGGAGCGAGAGGGAATGGGAAGCCGTCACCTCCTTCTGCGAAGCAGTCATGCTAGCGAAGGAGGTGGCGGGACGTGAGAGGGAGAGAATCTCACGTCCCAGCCGCCGCGGGCGACGCACCGGGCGTCGGGGGCCACGTGGTGGCTCCCGGCCACCGTAGGCGCGGGCCTGTGGACGGTGAGTAATGGGTTAGCTCACCGTCCGTCCGTCTTATGACGACAGGCCGTGTCGACGGCGCGTTCGTGTTCCACGCGCGCCTCAAAGAGATGTCAGCAACCAGGAAGGGGCCCGCAAGGGCCGATGCCTGCCGGGGCTGCGGGACTGTTCGAAAGAGATACCGTGGCCCTGGAACACAAAGGGCAATGAAGGAACATGGATGGGTTTTAGTCAGTAAGAGTCTGACACTCCCTCCCACTCCACCCAGAGCGGGAGAAGTCATTTGATAATTTCCCATCCGTACAAAAAAAAAAAAAAAGGGTTACAACGAATCAACTTTATCATAAACACGTGCGTGAGTAGTACCACATGAGTGGCACTACTCACGCACGACACAAAGCGTTCAAAAGCGGTCGAGATGTGATGGAAGATTTGCTTCGCTCTGGTAGGCCATCAACGTCTTCAACTGATATTAACATCGCAAAATTGAAGGAAATAGTGACTGAAAATTCTCGTTCAAGTTTAAGAGAGATAGTCGCTGAACTTTCTGTGTCTCACGAGTCGATCCGTACCAGACAAACGCGGTGTTGTGCACTCGGAATTCTTGCTGGAAGGTCAAAACTATATAAAGAATATAATTTGAGCGTTATGCGACGTTTAAGAGAGCAAATTGGTCGAAAAAGGCAAGATTTGTGGAAAGAAAATTCTTGGATTTTGCATCACGATCATGCGCCTTCGCACAAGGCCATCATAGTGAACGAATTTTTAACCAAAAACTCAACAAATACCATCGACAATCCACCTTATTCGCCAGATATGGCTCCAGCCGACTTCTTTCTTTTCCTAAACTCAAAATACCACTTCGTAGCACCCGTTTTCATTCGGTAGAAGACATAAAAGAGAATTCGCTGCGAGAATTGAACTCAATTCC
Organism: Noctua pronuba; assembly: GCA_905220335.1. Classification (NCBI taxonomy): domain Eukaryota; kingdom Metazoa; phylum Arthropoda; class Insecta; order Lepidoptera; family Noctuidae; genus Noctua; species Noctua pronuba. The sequence continues at coordinate 5,356,267 of LR999900.1, read as the reverse complement.
GTAAAAATCGTTTAAAAATGTTTTGATGATTGGATTATTCGTTGGCTTAAGTGTATCGTTTCTGAAGGAGCATACTTTGACTTTACATTTTGTGTATTACTGATGGTTTCCCGGTACTTTTTTGACAGAGTAGAGGAAAGCTAACCTACTTACGTTTCTAGCGTCAAGCGACACGCTCGAGCGTCTGCTATTTCCTTCACGTGAATATTGTCGATCTGTGAATCAAAGCAACTTCTTTCAACAAGCCTGTAGCTCGAGGCTATGCGGTTACGTTTCTTTGAGGAAAATTACGTGTTTAAAAACATAAATTGTAACATAACTTTAGTGTCACTATTTTTTTCAATCACACTATTACCAGAATTTAAGGCCTTGTCGTGCAAAATATCCAAAACCATGTGCAACCATCGTATAGTAAAGAAATTGTTCCGAATTGAATCATTGCGGTTTGTTCGATAACTCTGTGCATGTTGTCGATTCGAATGGATGACGAATGTCAACGATTGGTACGGGACCAGCTTCCGAAGTTCTGACATTGGATTTACAGTGAACGGATTGCTTTGGTCATGTAACCGACTGTAACAATTGGCGCCATTGACGTTTGGGCAACGGTCGCACTCAACTGTGGCGTCAGGTCGTGACTTGTGACGATTTTTTATCAAGAACGACTGTCGTTTTTATTCACTGTCTCCAAAATGGCGGGGATAGAGCAAATTTCATACCTAATTAAATCAAATGAAGGCTGGTGAAATCCATACTAATAATATTATAAATAAAGTAATTCTGTTTGTTTGTTTGCTACCTTTTCAAGACTAAACAGATGATCGGATCGTAATCAAATTTGGCGAGGAGATAGTTTATGTCCTGGGGAAGGACATAGGTTAGCTTTTTTTCCTCACTCATTCTCATCAAAATTACCACGCGAACGCAGTCGCGGGCAACAGCTAGTCTTAATATATAGCTCATAATATTATATTGGACTGGACACAGTAACCGTTAACTTAAAAGTATATTGCTTAGTCTACCCTACTTATTTATTTACAAAGTAAGTTTTTAAGTGACAAATCGCACTATGTTGGGACAATTTTGCGGTTGAATGACATTAAAAGGGGGTAATTTGGGTAAACACAAACTTTGTAAAATCAAGATGGCGACATTACTTGCGATTATGGCTGCGCGTCATAAGATCTTTTTACATATTTGATAAGATTACTTCGATGTCGAGACTGTGTAGGATCAACTATGTAAACGTACGAATATTTTTCAATCTGTGTGATTAGGCGGCAAATCGCACGAAACCAATACAAACTATTCAATATTTCGTATCAAAACCAAATTTGTCAAAGGGAATAGTAATACTCAAAGTAAAGCTTATAACAAACATATTTTTAAAATTAAAACTAAAACGTGTCCAGTGGACAAGGCCTGTTAAACCAAAGTATGCATTTGACTAGCACAAATGCAATGCTTACTGAGCACAAGTTTATTTTCGTCGCAGTCACAGCTGGTCACTTGCTGTGCGAATATTAACTGTTAGCAGTGGTACCCATGTGTGGAACTGATTTTATTGCCGATTTCATTCTATGCTAGTGAGCTATGGTCACCGAGTATTGACTTACGGATATAATTTTTGATCGTGGGTTACGTAACCAAAACAGATGCGTCTCTGTATAATTTATTTCATCACCACTGCTCTCAAAACGGTCTAGAAAAACATCGTCAAGAAACCACATCTCCTAGTACCTACTGAAAATTTGAAGACATGTGAGATCTACCAATCTGCAGTTTGTTCGCGTGGCGGATTGCAGCCCAACTGCAGCTGCTTATAAATAGTTTACCGCATTCATCGAAATAGGAAGGTGATGCTGTCTAATCTGTGTCCCTCAAATTCCCTTACCCTAAAAGCGCATGCTTGCAGATCCTTAGCGTCGTGTAGCTGCCTCTTCTTCGGCAAATCCACTTGTGCTAGGTATCTAGGAGTACTCATTGATCAGCATCTCAAGTGGCACCCCCATATAGTCAATGTCACGTCCCGCATACATAAGCTAATATGTTTTCAAGAAGCTACGAAACTCGGCTGATAACGAAACGCTAAATTAGTATATTTATTTCGCTCTATTTACTGCTTGCCCGTCTGAGGTGGTGCCACCCTAAATCTATTTATCCGCCTTCAGTGAGTCCAGAGAGGATGCTCTCTCTTCCACGCAGGCACCCCACTGTGCAGCTCTATTCCACAAGGTACTCACAGTCAGGCAACTTTATGTGCTCCTGTCGACCCTACGCAAACACTCTGCCATAGAACTGCCTTTGCCAAACGCGAATTCTACATTCGTAGCATTAATATGTACAGCTTCCTAAATAAAAAGATTAAAATTTATTCGTGCCCTAAATACAAAAGCAAAAACTTACGTTATAATGACACTGAGGATCTTCTGCTGGGTAATTTACACACACACACCCTACATTTATTCACCTCACAACACAGTTAAATGTTTTCCATTTTGTGGTTTCTTTACATAGATTATATCCTGTTTTCTTTTACACCATTTGCTTTTGTTATAATGTTTCTAATTACTATGGTTTTGTTTGACGAAGAATCACTGACTCTATAGGCACGTACACCTAGTTTAGGAGTCAGAGTATTAAAATTATTGTGACCTAGTTTATAAGCCCTATTCATGCTCTTATTTTTTGGATCTTATTATTGTGATGGCTTTTGATGAAATAAAGAATTTATTTATAATAAATATCAATATATTTATTTATAAACTGAGATTACTTAAAATGTCAAACGCCCAACTGTATCATCATTCTCTTGCCCTTATCCCAAATGATTTGGGGTCGGCGCAGCATGTCTTCTTCTTCTTCCATACTTCTCTATTAGTCATCTCAATATCTAGTCACCCGCTTACTACACAGATATCATCTTTCACTAAGTTTCTTTCTGTAAAAGTAGGATGAATGGCCATCGTTTCTTTGGCCTGACCTACAAGAGTTGGGACAGCTGGCCATCCACAATAATCCACATCATAAACTTCTCATGAGGAATGTTCGAGACGGCCAACTGCATTCAAAACGTCATATATTATCACAATAGCAAAAAGCAAAATAAAATGACTCACTTAATATGACTCATAAACTGTATTTAGTCCGAGAATGTGCACTCAGCTTGCTAAGCTAAATATGTCTTGGATTAAATTAACTTCTTGCGCGGCGATTTAGTATGCGAACACTTTCCACATTTCTTATTTTTAGTTAATTACAAGATTTGCGACAAAGAGTAAGTGGCGTTAGTGGCGCAAACGGAATTTGCAAGACAAAGGAAGAATGTTGGTGTATTTTAGGAGGAAGTTGCATTTTAGAGGCAGATATTTTACCCCGCGTGTGAATATGGATACGTATAGATGATAACGATGATAGGCAGAAAATCTAGCATGACGCCGTGATGGCAGGTGGAGTAAATCTGTGGCCGAGTGACATCCAATGACTGGAAAGAGAAGTGTTGGTCGTCCAGCTGCTAGATGGGCAGATGACATTGTTGCCATCGTGGTTATATCCTGACTGAGGCTGGCACAAGCAAAGAGAGGCCTATATCCTTCAGTGGGTGAAGTCGGGCTCTGCATGATGGATGGTGATAATGTCCTCCACTTACACATAACGACTTAAAAATGAAACCCTTACTTTTTCTTTTTATCATTTTTTCGCCCGCCGTCAACGTTAGGGGTAGCCAAAAAATATAAAGGCACCATGGCTCAATACATTTTGGTCATTGTCTTTTGCCGGTTCTAGCTCTGGACATGACAGTTGAAGTGATTCTCTACTGCAAGGTTTTCATACTAAGAGCATGGAGAAAGCATACATTAGGGGAAGATAAGTAATTATGAATTTAAGCTTTATGATAAGGGTGTAACAGAAAGATGAAAAAAAAAGAATGCAGCACAGCATGTGCTGCATTCTTTTTCACAATATAAAACAAAAAAAGTCATAATTATTGGGCCCGGAACCGTGCTTCACGTAGGTTCTCCACCTGTGTGACGACTGCGCCAAATAGGCCCAGTTCAGCAAACTGCCAAAAAGCAAGACTGCCCGACGCTGGTTTTCAACCTGTTTTAGACCTGAGATAGTGATATGACGAACGTGAAACAGTTTCAGTCAGAAGAATACATTCTGACCACAAACAATTTACTAATATGACTAGGTGGATTCTGAATAATTCCTCCTACTATCTTTTCAGTTTATTTACCAACAGATATTAGGTAAGTTGACTACCTCAGGTTTTTGAAAAATATATTTTCAACCTAACTGACATGATAACTAGCAAGCGGTAATAGGACTATCCTATCCTACAAATAATATAAATGCTAAAGTTTGTGAGGAGGTATGAATGTCTGGATGTTTGTTACTCTTTCACGCAAAAACTACTGACCGGATTTGGATGTAATTTGTCACACAGATAGTTCATAACCTGGATTAACACATAGGATACTTTTTATCCCGGTAGTTCGTTCGATCTATTTTATAATTAACCCAAACACTTGGAAAATTTTAAGATTGCCTATTAAACGGTGTTAAAATTATTTAACAAGAAGTAATTACAAATTCGATCAGAAAATAAAACTTCGTAAATCTTCGCAAAATTAAGTAGGTATCTGTGTTAATTATATTTCAGAAGTTAAAAGGATCCTGTAATTGATAACGGAATGAGTTTACTGAAGTATCTTTTAAGATATAAATTTTCGGCACTTGTGTCGGATGTTAAACTTTTCATTAGCATTGAAAATATAATCAAAGAGCTTTGAGTAAATATGAAAAAAATATTGGTGTATCTTTCCCTTAAACATATCCTAGTGAATCATCACCATCATCAGCATGATGATCAGCCTTAAGCAGTCCACTGCTAGACAGAAGCCTCTCCAGTTGCACACCTGTCACCTCGTATCTCATCCAGCTGCTATCAGTCACCCTTCAAAGATCGCCGCTCCACCTAGCCTGACCCATAGCATTCCATCTTGCACTTGCCGATTCACTGTCTCTTAGTGGATAAGAGTTTTAAATAAAGAATTTATTTTTGCCATTGACTACAATCATGCCAAGTCAGGCTGACGCGAATATGTGTGTAGCACGCCTAACAAGAAGGCGGAGAACAAAGTGACTGTTCGTTAGCCTGCTTGTTATCACTGTAATAACTATTTACCTTACCAATTGCGTATTTTCCGCATTTATTTTTATTTGACATGACTGAAAAAATCAAAATGATCATTATCATCTTTGCAATACGGTTGTTAATTACGCTCGACTCAAGTACAGTTCGAAAGGACTATAGTTGAATCAAGCGTTAGACATCAAAGGAGAGCAGAACTTACTTCTTTTGCTGAATGAAGGATAAGGTAGAAACAAAAAAAACATGCCCAATAAAATAGTTCGTCTAGTTCGCTTCTTCCGTACTTTTATGAAAATGTAATTTTCTTTTTGCAAGTATTTTTTTTGTATTATCTAAAGTTATCGTATCTAATCTATCCAGGGCACGGCAGTGCTCCCGCCAAGTCTAGCAAAATATTATACACTCATTAATATTTAACTTACACATAGGAAACAATCTATGTTTTAAAAGCATGGTAATAAGCTCTGAATCACAGATTTTTTAAGCATAGACAACGACACTTTATTTTTTACAGAAATCAATATTATTTCTTGTGATCAATAAATTAGGAACGACACACGGCTTGGAGATTTCACATCGTAGCCGACTTAGATGTTTTTCAATTAATCTATGATACCTTTGATCCTTACGGCGGAAGACTACCGAAATTCATTCCTACTGATTCAGATTTAAAAATATTATAGAGGCGTGTTCAAATTTTATCGAAATTTTTATTTACTCGAGATTTTCATTAATATTTAAAACGTCTTTTTCTGTGTGTTGAGATCTTCTACCTCGAAATGGTTTGTGATACTCAGTAAATGAGTTAAGTCAAGATCTTTGGCAGTCGTTAAAGATAGAAACCCGAAAGTCTGAAAACCAGTTACCAAGGGGTATCGTATTACCATGTAGTCAGTTTAGAAAGTTAGGCAGTCACTCCATGTAAAATATTGGTATTCAGCTGCATTCGGTTAGACTGGAAACCGACCCCAATATTAGTAGTAGTCGGAAAATGGGTATGTCTCCACCGATCACGTTATCAGATTGAGTTTGCCACGGATCACGGCGAGTTGTATCCAATGGCCAGTCAGATTAATCGTTAAAAAGTTAACCCAAGACACGCAGGTCTCTGATTTTTCGAGTTCATGTGCGTATTGTAATACTTGCTTCGGTGAAGGAAAACATCGTGAGGAAACCAGCCTGTCAAGCCTGGGGGATAATTCTCGACGGCGTGTAAAGCCAAGTCAGAGGTCCATGAGGCCCAGAGGCATAAAAACTCTGGCACCAGGTTAGGCACTAACCACACGATAAACAAGAAGAAGTAAATAAGTCAAGTAACCCAAATAATCTGTTGATTGATTTCGTCAAGTAAATGATTTAACTTACGCCGAAGTCTCTGTCAAACATAACAGAAATCTCGTGATAAGATTCTTCGAAACTCCGTAAATATAGTCGTCGTGTTTTCATTTTCCTACAATGTTTACCAAATTGAAATCGCGGAAGTCAATGTAATACAAACAAGCGCCTTACGGTTATAAAATGGAAGCAACATTTTCTTTTCTCCGTAGAAAAACATAAACCAGTGAAAAACATGAGTCATGGGCACAATCTATACATATAAAATTCAAAGTCCTGACTGACTGACTGACTGACTGACTGACTGACTGAGACATCAACGCACAGCCCAAACCGCTGGTCCTAGAGACATGAAATTTGGAGGGTGTATTCTTTGTAAAGGGTAGGTATCCACTAAGAAAGGGTTTTTCGAAATTTCACCCCTAAGAGGGTGAAATGGGGTGTTGAATTTTCTATGAAACTTTTTATTCTCGCAGTCGATTGACTTGACAATTTGTGTACATACTATTCAGATAAAATTATGAGATACGTGTATCACAGTTTTTCCAAAATCATCCCCCAATTTAAAAATTCAATGTCGTGATTGGCTGACTGATATATCAACGCAAAGCCCAATCCGCTGGTTCTAGAGACATGAAATTTGGAGCGTGTATTCTTTGTAAAGAGTAGGTATTCACTAAGAAAGGGTTTTTCGAAATTCCACCCCTAAGAGGGGTAATAGGGTGTTGAATATTCTGTGAAACTTTTTATTCTCCGAGTAGATTGACTTGTAAATTTGTATACATACTTTTCAGTTAAAATTATGAGATACGTGTATCACAGTTTTTTCCAAAATCATCCCCCAATTTAAAAATTCAATATCTTGACTGGCTGACTGATATATCAACGCACAGCCCAATCGCCTGGTTCTAGAGACATGCAATTTGGAGGGTGCATTCTTTATGAAGAGTAAGTATCCACTAAGAAACAGTTTTTTTTTTTAATTCCACCCGTAAGAGGGTGAAATGGGGTGTTGAATATTCTGTGAAACTTTTTATTCTCTGAGTCGACTGACTTGAAAATTTGTATACTTACATACTTTTCAAATTAAAATTATAAGATACCTGCATCACAGTTTTTTCCAAAATCAAAATCATCCCCCAACAGAGTCAAATAGGGCTTCGAAGCTCACGTAGACGGTCGCATGGCGCGTAGTGTTGCGCGGGGCGTAAACTATTAAGTAAGCAGGTAGGATTTTTCTGAGGTAGACGTCTGTAAATATGGTTTATTCCACAGATGGCTCGTGATACGTGACATTGATATTAAATATTATAAAAGTTTAATGTCTATAAATAGATTCCTAATTAATCATTTGATTTTTGTCACCGGTGTCCAATCTCAAACCAAGGTATCATATTTCACGTTCAAATGTAATTTTAATTGATATTACTATGAACGAATGTTTGCAAATTATAAGCAAGTACATGTAAATCTATGTATGTACTATACATACATAGATTACTTATTATCCCAAAAGTAAGATCCCGTGGGCAATTCCCGAACTCCACGCGGGCGAAGCCGCGGGCATAAGCTAGTGTTCTATAAATTCGTACAGCATAACATCTCTATTCTTCTTCAGAAAAGAAAACATTTTTGTATCCGTTCTTATACATCCTGTTTTTTTTAAACCTATGTTCTTTTTGTTCCACTTTCGGTCAGTGCAATCATGCGCACCTACAGGGATTCAACTAAGCATTATGTACATCAAACTAAGTAACTTTACGCAAAAACTATTGCTGGGAAACGACTTTTTTTTGGGGTGAAAAATCACGTTTTATGGTAAAACTCAATGTAACGCACTCAAAACATTGTGCTGATGGATGGATTGAATAGTACGGGAGTCGTGGAGGTGTTTAAAGTGAAAATGTTACATTAAAAATAAGTATTTTAAGAAAAGTTGGAACTTGGTCGCCGATATCTCCCAATGTCTAGAACAAAAAAAAATCACAATGACGAAGAGAACAAGTGCCTTTCGGCTTCGTTAAGGGTCTTGTACACCCTTTATGTATCAATGTAAAAAAGTACTCAAAACTACTGAGCACATTATCATTACACACATTCTTTACCGAAAAATAAATAAATTCAATAAAAATAAAGCCAAAGGAATTTCGTTTAATAAATTTTCCAACGAAAAATAATAATAATAGGCATGTATTCAACCAAAAATGCGAGTCATCGCCAAGTTTAACGCGTTAAACGTTCGACAAAGCTATGAAAAAATTGCAAACGCGTCCATTCGTGGCGTCATTCGCGGATTATTAAAATTGTTCAGCCATATTGACAAAGTTCGGCGGTTCCAAGTTTCTGTCGTTAATTTAAATGTTGGGGCGACATCAAATATTTTTTACAGCATGACGAGCTTTCTTCCAAACATCGACGGCACAAAATATACATACGCTTTTGGAATTTAATTATGTTACAAGCCGTAAAATGTTAGGTGTACCCGTGGCGAATGTTTGCATAATTCAATGAATACATCTAGCGTATAACGGAACCCCTTTTAAAAGCAATTTCATAAGTCCGATGACCTTCCTTTTTGATCCCTAATGTTACTAGTTTCGAGAAAAATTGCATATACAAACTTATCGAATAAGTGAGGAATGTATTCGGTGATGTACAATTCCATAGATAAAAAAGAATCTTTCTTTGTTTTCTCCAGAAACATTTTATCACTTTAGTCCTATTTGTTTTCCATTCAATCAAAATTGGTTCATCTTACTTTCAATCTCCACCGTCGACATGACAGCCTAGTAACACAATACCTGAATTTTACCTCAAAACAATGGGGTTGAAACAAAGCTTCCTTTGTGAACCAACCTGTCTTGAAATCTAATCATCGGCAGTTGGTTCCTCAGAAATATTCAAATATAAAAAAAAAACATTTACATATTCCCCGTATCGAGGCAGGATCTCTTTTTCATGAGCCCATTTGGCAACCCTAAGTATGTACGTCGTAAAAGTCCAAATGGCTGCTTTATACAAACAAGCCTATCATAGGGCTGTGTGCGTAGCCAGTTATGTGAAAAGTTTAAATATAGAATGTAAATCAGTGGAATTAATTTTAAATATTTTTTCAGTAACTTCTCGTAGCTTTTATGTGTGAAATGGAAGTGTTGCCAATATTCTGTTTCCTTGAGTTTTCTGAACCAAAAAAGGTTTACCTACTCCTCTTTGTACCAGGAAATAAACAATTCATCTGGGACGAAATCGTCGCCTTTAGTTGGCTGTAAAAATGTTTGTCGTCGTGTTTTTACTTGTTTTTTGCATAATTTATATCTATGAAGATGCAGGTAATGCAAATCTCTACAGTAAAGATATACCACTAGGCGCGGTATATTTATTTGGTTAAAACAATGGTTATTGCTACATTTAAAAGTGCAACAACAGGCTAACACCACATGCACTATTTGTGGTTATATATTATATTATTAAAACAATAATGCATTGTTAATCCCTAAAAAAAATATAAAACTAAGTTCATCAATTAATAAAATCACATTACAATTTTAAAACAGAAAAAAATAAAAACACAGATTGATAAATTAATTAAAGTACATAAATATTACAAAAATAATTTAACACCATAACAAATACGAGAAAAAATAGATGTTCTAGCCGCTAGGACATCTTTTTTCGGCAAAAACACAAATAAGAATAATATTTGGTACTGGTAGGTTTACTACCGGGTAATACGATACTTCTTGGTAAGACTGTCAAAGATCTACAAATGACAGTCGGGACCAACGTTATAACATGCTTTCCGAGACATGGAGGACACTCGGTATGTAATAGGTGGTCACCCATCCACGGACCAACCTAGGTAAGCGCACCTTAACCTGAAGATCGACCCAAGCGACTGTGATTATTTAGCAACGAGCTCCTCATAAATGACTAAGCACCACTAAAATGCTTTCACCACTAAACAGAAAGCCTTAATATTACACTTCAGAAGTAGGTCTGTACCTAAAGCGTAATAATCTCTTCAAATACTATGAATGCTTTAAGTAATTCATTAATGCCAGCCAAAACCACTGAATCATTGAATCTTGAGTTTTCAGGGTCACTTCTCGTCGCTGTCAGAAATAAGATGTTTTTCACTGAAGCAAATATTTCCACATTGTTGGAGCGATTGTGGAAAGAAATTTTTCTATTAGTGTAGAATTATATTCGGAGACCAGAGAAGCTTGATAGACTGTTGTAAAATTTATCTTGTTCGCAGCTATCGGTATACTATAAAGCGTTTTGAGCACTTGTTCAGCAAAGTAAATTGGTGTAAATGTTTCATTTTATTTGTATATATTATGTGTATTAGTATGTACCTATTTATGTATATCAATTTATGTTAACAAAATGGTATCTTTCTTTTTTAATACCTTGTGGCATTAAATCCGCCTATGTACCACTTTTGTACATGAAGTTTAAATAAATAAATATCGTGTTGTCCTACAAACAATGAGAGACTTTACAACGTGCCCTGCAAACCCTGTTGTCTACACTTTACAGGGACTGATGGACACTACTGGAGGTGCCAAAGTCGTAGCTAAATTTTGTTCGATTCTATTCAGAATACCATCAACACACATGACGAGCAGACCCTGTGTATCTCTCTAAGCCAGTTGACTTTACCTCAATAGGTTCGAAGTCTGTCTAAAGGCTTCCAAATTAGCTGAGGCAACTCATGACCAGGTGGAAGGTTTTCAGCAGGTGGAATCATCCCTAGGATAATATGATTGATTTTGAGGGGTTCCCTATATGAGTTCGAAATACTATTCTGCGAAAATTGTTACATCGATGACTATACATCGATGCCTTGATAATGCGACGTTATGTTTTAACTACGCCTTTTTTGTTCGCTGTTTCTTAATATCGATAACCTTACATCGAACCCTTGTTTCTTCGACGTTTGTTTGTTTTATGTAACGTTACTTCGAAAATACTTGGTCAATACATTTTTCTTTGGAATAATGGTACATCCAAGATTACTTCAGTAGATATATCTCTGTCTATACCTTCACTAAAGACGTCAATCCTGATATTATAGAAGTAAATAAAGTTTTGTAGCAGTATCTAGATCAAAATTATGGATATTATTATGTTTTTACATAGACCCAGAAAATAAGGGTTATTGTTATACCTTTTTATTTTTTATAACCTCTTGTTTATGGTAGATATTTCTAGAGGTGTAGTTTTTTTGTTTATGGTTCATTTATTTCTGGTTATGTCCATTGAATTTATTTAGTGGGCCGTTTAAAAAATGAAATAATGAAGTTGTTAAAGTATGTTTATCACCCTCACAAGGACTAGTTTAATTCCGCTTTATTTTTTATCATAAATATTTAAAATACGGATGACTTTTTCGATAGTTTATTAATTTACTAACACTAAACCAGACATTACGTAAGATTAATTGATAAGCAGTCAGAAAATTCTTCATTAAACACCTCCTTTGCCTAGGATTTTCCTATCAATATTGGGATCGGCTTCCAATCTAACAGGATGCAGCTGAATACCAGTACTACACATGGGGCGATAACTAATCTTACCTCCACATCCCACCAGCTACTGTTTAACACGATAGCCCTTGGTAAGACTGGCTGTCAGACATACAGCACTTTATTTAGCCTCCCAACTCCTACCCCAAACAAAGTTCAACTCTACCTATTGATATTTAAATGTTATTAAAGTCTCTATAGACATCGTAGAGAAAATTGTTACCCCCTTCCACCCCGTACCCCTTGTAGAATTACCCGCAGAGCCTAACTTGTTCAATTAGGATTCCTGTTCCAACTAACCTGAACAACTTTGTCGTCAGTTATATGTATATTGTGAGATTGTATGAAAATAATATAGAGTAGTTATACAACCGCCTAGCCTTTATTAGGGGAGAAGTAGGTACACTATTTTTGGTGTGTCCTTGTAACTTTGGTCGTTGTGTAATTATTCCTTTATTTAATTAACTAAATATACATGTTACGGCTAAAAGCCGTAGCTGCGCTCGCTCGGCTCGCGCGCCATTTTTCACAGTTCTAAACTAACCTAACCTAATCCATTTGGTCGGTGTGTCCTAGCAACAAAAAAAATAGTTACCAGCCGCACCTAGGTATAGCCGGCCAGAACTAGGTGTAACCTTACTTCGCCTTTTAGCCGTAACATTTACATTATAACAATTAAAAACGTTTTTATAACTAAACTAAACTAACAAACTATTCCTCTACGCTATCAGCTGGTAACATGTCCAAGAGACTGGCAGTGTTGCCACGTTGAATGGCAATACATAGCCTCTGGCCAAGGTAAAAGACAGCCCTTGGGTCACAAGAAGCGTCAACTAGGCGTTTAAAAACTTGTTACTTGGATTTTGTTTAAACAGAAAATAACGGGTGCAAAAAGACATAAAGAATCCAAGAGTCAGTTGTTCTTCCCAGAGTTGTGCAATTTTTTACTGGGTCTTACCTAGGAACTTTCTGATTACGCGGATATTGAAGGTAGTTCTAGCATATTGTGTTGATTTTTTTTCATGAAAGGAAGTTTTAAATATCTAACGGAACTGTATCCCCTCAACTGTTGCATGCACCCAAAGGCGTAAAGGTCCTCTCTCACCAAGCCGAGCACAATCCGAACAGGAATTCTCTAGAGTCGTGAGTGCTCGTTCGAGGCTCCTAAGTTCATGCTCCGCGAATTCGTGCTCGGTCACCTAGTGCAGACGCAGCTTAACGTTTAGACTACATTACATTGTACAGTACTGAAAACAGCATTTTTCTCATGTAGATAAAATTCGTTTCCAGCAATATGTCAAATGTGTAGATGAAAACGTTGTAATTCTTCTGGTCCTTACACCTTATGAATAAATAATGTTAATTATAAATAGTGTTAGTGTGTGTGTGTGTGTGTCGTTGTGTATGTGGGTGTTGCTGTTAATTATTATGTTGTTCGTATGATTATTTTTTTTTTGTCTTCATAACGATTATGGAACTATATAACGATCTATCTCTTGAGGAGATCGTGGCTAAATAATAACAGCCGCTCGGGTCGATCTTTAGGTTAAGCCGTGCTTGCTTAGGTTGGTCTGTGGATGGGTGACCACCCAATACATACCGAGTTTCCTCCGTGCCTCGGAAAGCACGTTAAGCCGTTGGTCTCGGCTGTCATTTGTAGATCTCTGACAGTTGTTACGGGTAATGAGTGACCCAAAAAGTCTGACTACCAGTGTTACCACGGGTATCGTATTACCCAGCACTAACTGGGTTGTGGAGGTCAGATAGGCAGTTGCTCCATGTAAAATACTGGTATTCAGCTGCACCCGATTAGACTGGGCTAAGGCTAAGGCTGGGTAAGGCTAGGCAGATGCTGATGATGATAACGATCTATCTCGAAAATTGGAAATCCTTGTAATATTATTTCAATAGAACACGAAAACAGATTGTTTAATTATACTTAAGTTTCCTTTTGACACTAAAATTGAGCTTTAGAAGTTTATTATGAACCCTCCCCCTACCTACCCTTTAGACTATTGTCTCATAAACTTTAAATTTAGTTTCCTAACTCAAAACAATTGTAATTTAAGTTTTGCCCAGTCTTGAATAACTTCAAATTAATATTAATTAACTGTCCTGTTATACTTTAACTAAAAGGCGATAAAAGTAAGTAAGTAAGTAAGTGAGTAAGTAGGTAAGTGGATCAAAGTACTGTTGACGACACTTTTAGTGGCTGAGCGATTGACTGCTGCACTGCGTGTCGCGGGTTCGATTCCTGCACGGAGCAAATGTTTTTATGGGCTACAAGTTGTTCCGGGTCTGGCTGTTTGTGCATGTGAGTTTAATGTTTGTAAACGCTCGAACGATGCAGGAGAAATTCCTAGTGTGCACCAACGTTTAAAAAAAAGTATTATTGATAGAATGTTGCTTTGTCCATAATACTAAGCCATCTGCTCAATAATATTAATCATTCTTCAATATTAATGATCTTTACCGAACCTTTACAATAACCTCATAAAAAGCATCACAAAATCAACCCGTACTATAGAAACGTCAATGACCTCTTTCTGTCAACTGTCACTTGAAAAGCACGTTTTGCAATAATTTTTTTATAATAGTTAATGATTTTTTTATCTTATTCAGGGTGTAAACAGACCCTTCACGAAGCCGTCAACCAAGCATTATGTACATCAAACTAAGTAACTTTATGCAAAATTTATTGCTGGGAAACGACTTTTTTTTTTCGGGTGAAAACTCACGTTTTACGGTTGAACACAATGTAACGAACTCAAAACATTGTACTGATGGATGGATTAAATAGTACGGGTAACTAGAAGGTTCCCAGGTCTTGAACAAAAAAAATATCGCAATGACGGGAGGACAGGGGCCTTTCGGCTTCGTTAAGGGTCTTTTTACACCCTTTATATGTCGGATCCGGTCGATATTACATACTATATACACGATACGGACATAAAATGAATCGGCAAACACGCCAGTGAACATTGGTGACATGACGCGACCTACCAGTCTACCCACACCACAGCGTGTTTCTACAGAGCTCTGATGTTCAGCTCAAGGCGAGGGCCACAGTTAATGTCTGATCGTGGCGGAGTTGAGACATCTTGGAACTGTAGCCGATTCATTGTGCCCCGTGTTATTGTGTTAAGTTGTAATCTCAAGTAATTCGTTAGTTTTGCTAGAAACAGTGTATTGCACCCAGTGTGTCTTCACAGCAAGAAACCCATCGTCTGCCCACATAATGTACGAGCCCAACGGAATAAATCCTGACATATCTGACATATATGTATAGTTTTTTATGTCCTAATCCGTACTTGTCAAGTGACAGTTGACAGATAGAGGTTGTTGACGTTCCTATTCTTATTTCAAACGCATTATAACACTATTCTTGATTAACATTTCATAATACATTACATCACACCTGTCTCATCCATCGCGTCTCATCAATTATGTCACGCCCGTAATCCATCTCAGCCATAAGTGAGTTTTCTGACAGTCAGTATAGAACACTATTGCAACCACAGATATAGATAGACCTAGATAACGCCAGTATCACGATCTGTATGAAAACCAAGCGTGCCATTTTTCGACTACCTCTTATGACGTCACAAGCACTATTTCTAAGCCGCAATGTAATACGAATGTTTTGTTTTTCTCAAATTTGTACAGATATACAGTTTTTACAATTTATGTCAGCACAATTACCCATTCAACATGTTATACACCGATGCAGACGGAGCGCGAAAGTGGCCACTTACGATTTTTGTACGTAAGCTAGGCACGCGAAGCAGCACGCGAAGCAGTTGCTCTTGCGTTATCTAGGTCTATCTATATCTGTGTTTGCAACTGACTCCAAGCCAAGATACTGGCTGATGTTTCATCTTCACTAAGAAACCGACTTTTGTTTAAAACTATATTTAAAGTTGTCTTGTATTTCACTATACCGACGCCTTAGAGTGAAAACCTCGTAAGTGTAAAAGAAGTAACTGTTCAGGAGGAAGAAAAAACTGCGTGCTGTAAAATTTTTGTACGGCGTCTTTTATGTGTTTTTATTAAATAATATGGAATTTTAACCCGCTTTTATAACCAGAACTGTTCGATACTATTTGATACTTCAATTTTAAAATAAGAAACGACACGTTCGTTGCAAGGTATTCACGCCAAACTGACAGATGCGAATATTTACGAGCTTCTCATTTACTGTCATACATGGAGCGACGAGTATCGAATTAACAAATTAGTCAGATCAGGATGTGCGTTGCGAGGTTTTCTTCCTAGAAACGCAATAAAATAAATTTGACCAAAAATGCATTCTAGAGGTTTTTACTCTAAGGCGACGATACGTGACTCCTTACAATCAAATCTTTAACCCCGCTAAATACCATAGGATCCGCCCTAAATAATCCATTCTGCAACGTTCGCCTTATCTACAGAGGTCCCATTTACCACAATCGCCCTAAAAACACCAGTCATCGTCTCCTTGTCACATTGTTTAATTACTTGCAAGATGCTGACCTCAGCATCCCGGTAGCTGTCAAAAGCCAGTCAAGATTGAGTTGAAACTGCGCTTTGGTTCCGTCCTTTGAATAGTGTTGAACTCAGCACCTTTTGGGCTGACTATCATAATCATATTTTTTTTGTTAACTTAGGTAACAGATCTTATGTTTGATGAGCAGAGCGCTATGTTATGCCAGGAGGCGTACAAATATGGTGTGCAAATCTGGCTGAGGATTACAAATTATTTGCTAAAATATTTGAAAATCATGCAAAATTATGGTATTCAATTAGAAACTAAATTGAACAGTTACATATTATTTAAAGCTCCAATTATGGCAGACCTAAATGAGGAATTATTAAAATGTCAAAAATCCATGACAAAATGTGAAAGTTATTTAATGTCAATATTAATATTTGTCACAATTTATCTCAAACCTCAATATTTGTCTACTATGTCAGCTACATACTCGTATAATATAATCGCTATACATTTTTGTAAGGACTTGAATCAGTTAAAATAGCAGTAATCGCCCAGAGACTTATACATTCTGCAGTACTTAATTAAATATAACTTCAACCGTCGACAATTTCACCTGAAACATTTATGTACATGTGTTTACATGTTCGCTAGAAAAACATTTTGATTGAGAATTCTTGCAATAGCTTAACCCCATTTTTTTAAATGTACAGAAATAATATTGCTGTGTGATGGACAAATAGACTACTAAAGCAAAAACTTTCTTGTATCTCCTAACTACGGAACCGTAAAAAATCCTAGAAACGGCGTCGTCATTTGTTATTATGTACAAAGGTAAATATTGGCCCTCGGATCCTCAGCAAAGTATATAGGTTTGGGCGCTTGTTTGTTTCTATTTTTAGTGAGTTTAGAATATTTATAGACATAACAACACGCCTATAATCTCCAAAAGGTTAAGCGGAGGTGTAACAATAGTCCGCCCACATAGCGCCTGTTATATTTAAATCTCATGTGATAGGGGCGATCCTATCTACTACAATCAACCGGGCACACTTATGTAATCCAAACTTCGGGCAGCTTCAGACTTTTCGCTAGTTAATTATTTATAAGTTCTATAGAGGAGCTCGTGGCTAAATAATAACAGCCGCTCGAGTCGATTTTCAGGTTAAGCCGTGCTTGCCTAGGTTGATTTGTAGATGGGTTACCCTTTACATTCCGAGCTTCCTCCGTGTCTCGAAAAGCACGTTACGCCCGTCGCGGCTGTCATTTGTAGATCCGTGACAGTCAATAATGTTAACTGGGTTTTGTCAGATAGGCAGTCGCTCCTTGTAAAATACTGGTATTCAGCTGCATCAGGTTAGACTGCAAAGCTGACCCCAACATAGATGGGAAAAGGCTAGGCAGATGATGACATTAGTTCTATAGAAGTTTTTTGTCGTGCAAAAGCGTTTGAATAAACCTACTTATAGAAATATCATTTGCCTATTATTTCAATTCAATGAAAACTTCGTAAGCTACAAAATAACGTCTCCATAAAATAGTTTTCTTTTCAATAAATAAAATGATCTCAAAAGCGGTTTAAAAAATATTGCCATTTAACATCTGAAAGGCACCCTGGCTTATGGCCTTTGCCGGTTTGTCGGGCAATATTATTACTCGGTGACTGGGCTATAATACGATTACACTGAATACAGCCACTATTTTCATAAAATTAATAATAATATTAACGCGTATGAAAAGTGTCGACTAAATTGAAAAATCTTTAAAGGTGTTCTTGTTTTATTTTTCTTTTTTTTTTGGCAATGAATGGCGGCACACAGACCATCATTCAGATATGTGCTATAGTTACTTTGTTTAACGTGTTTTAGTTAGTAAGTGAAAAGTTATTTATTTGTTCTGGATCTCTGTTCTGAAAATAAAGATTTTATTTATTTATTTTGATAATAATTTAGGAAGAAAGACCAGAGTAACCAAACTGGCTTCATATTTCTTTATGCGAATTTAGAGGAAGAGGAACAGTAGAACTTTCTCCATGCGTTATCAAAAAGACGTATTTTTCCGACCAGACGGGTGTTTAGTGGTCCTGCTGGTTATTTTCGGGTCTCGGTATGGTGTGCGCGGATAACCCTGTTTGCGCCATGCAGGATTTAAGGCGCGTGGCCCTGGAACACAAAGGGCAATGAAGGAACATGGATGGGTTTTAGTCAGTAAGAGTCTGACACTCCCTCCCACTCCACCCAGAGCGGGAGAAGTCATTTGATGATTTCCCATCCGTAAAAAAAAAAAAAAAAAAACTCACCGTGGCGCACGGATAGGCTACGCACGTGTGTTAAGCTTCGCTTTGCAAGAAAATGTATGTGATTGTGTCCACTGCAAACCACGGACACGCTATGCATCAAATGACGTCATTAGTACAAGCGTGGCTTGCTCGGATAAGGCGCTCACATAGCTCAACGTTGTCAACGCCATGCACGCTGTGCTTGCGGTACACGCTCTACACGAATATTAACCCACAACTATGCCGCGGTGGGCCACGCACGCTACAGTTATACATAGTTGTGGGTGTGTGTGTGTAAGTGACGACAGGTATATTTATGCGAAGTTCGCTAGTAGATAAGCCATAAGAATAATAAGTTTAAGTATTTGTTTACTTCAAGTAAATAAATAAAAACAAACTGAAAGTCCTGTTTTCCGTCTCTTGACTTATACTTAAACTAAGTACATAACAGCTAAGTACTAAAAACTACACTTTGTATTCTTGAAGTTAAAAAAGTACACAGTTTAAGTACTTTATCCGCGAGTTTAAATAAGAAGTTCAGCTTATTACAGATTAGTGGAGGAAAGTAAACTTGTCGACAGCGAATTAACTAGTTTCATTTTAAAATACGTTTTGTGCATAGTTTTAATACGCTTGCGTCCATCAAATTATGCAGACGTAGGCTTTATGTTTGGTCAAGAGTTATTTAGATACAGATTCCCGTTTTGACTTACATAAAGCAATACCGAACTAAAATACTGCCCTAAGCAATTGAGATGTGTCATGTTGTTGATGTCACTATATTTAACTAAATGGAATCAATTTTTTTTTTAATTCACCTACAAATGACTGAGAAATAGATTTATTAAAGTCGAACTAAATAAATAAAAAAATTACACAGACACAGTGTTGGACGTTTTTTCTTTAAATCCGTCCCTTGCTAATGCCGAAATACAAGGAGTTTAACTTTCCAAATAAGTACCTACGACGTAAAGTGACGTCACTGCACCCCATTGCTAGCGCAACTTTTAAGACTCATAACTTTTTCATTTCTAGAGATATTTTTATATTTTTCTCACATTTTTACTACTTCTTATTTGAATTATTAAACTTAAACAAAACAAAAATGGAAACTTCTCTATTACATTTTATTAATTTTTTACGCAGTCGCAAGACGCTTGTGGCTTGATAATGTGGCTCGTGGCTGAGCCTGCCCTAACCTGTAGAAAGTCTACCTACAGTACTAGTTAAGAGATGTGATATACTAATAAACGTAGCGTGACGCTTTAAGGTTCCGTGTCGACTAGTCCTCATTTATCTCGGGCTGCGAGTGCACGTACCCTTAAAGTAGCCCATCTACTTACTGATAATTTGGTGGTTTTATTCTAAACCTTAACTAGTGTTTCTAATAAACACCACAATGGCGTAACCTACATTAACACCTAAACACACACAATAGTCTAGTGTAAGCACTATAGCGTCCCCAAAACATTGACCAACAGCTCTCAGCTGTCAAAACAGGCTGTATGTATATTTTCCTACTGAAGGACCAACACAAATAAATATTTAAGAACGAGGCTTTGACAGTAAATAAATATGGCGACGTTTTTTACAAATCAAACAAGTTTTTACATTAAAATGATGCGATAGACTTCAAGAGAGGTTTTGTTTTAAGTGGCTTTTAGATTTGCAAGTTTAGAAGTAAATAGCGATCTATTTACTTCCGCTAACATGTAAATAAAATGTAATTAAATTCTTATTTGTGTAACCTTTTTTTTAAATTGCAGATTCCCCGTAAAATATTAATTTCCGGGAACTGTTTTAAATGGAAAAAAAGTGTATTAGAAATCAATCAACCTGACATCGCCATTTACCGTTGAATTTTTTTATATCATGTTATAAAATTGTGATATTTTTTTCGTAAGTCGTTTTGGTAAAATTCACATGCTCTTTACTTTGCTAAGTTAAGTAGGTGTTTCATATGACTATCAACATTATTCGTAAAGAATAACGTTTGTATTCGTTTATAAAAATATACTTATACATTATTACATAACATAACATCACGCCTGTAATCCCCGAAGGGTTAGGCAGAGGTGTATCTAAATAGTGCACCCACATATCACCAGTTAGGTTTAAGACCTATGTAATACCTAGGGGGCGAGCCTCCTGCCATCGACCGTGCACAAATACAGACTTCGCGACTGCTACTGAGAAATTCCTGATGAAAAAACCCAGTAATACTTTGCCTGACCAGGGAATCGAACCCAGGATCTCATGCTCAGCAGTCGCGCTTGCTTTTTTATTTGTATTTGTAAGAAAACTTAAATTCTCGCACAACGCACCTCCTGAAACGCGACTCAACAAGATTTCCTTTTCAGGGATCCGTAACCGACAGGACTCTATTACTAAGCCTCCGATGTCTGTCCGTCCGTCCGTCCGTCTGTCTGTCTGTCAGCGGGCTGTATCTCACGATCCGTAATAGATAGACAGTTGAAATTTTCACTGAATGTGTATTTCCGCTGCCGCTGCCTATTACGATACGGTATGAACCATGCGCGAGTCCGACTCTTACTTGGCAGGTTTTTTTTTTAAACAAAGTGAGCACAACAGAAAAATTTCTAAAAAATCATTCCCTAAACGTGTTAATCAAGAGACGAATTCCCATCGGGCACACACGGCTAGTATTTTTTATGAATTTAAAGGTTCGAATGTTTCGAAGTATGTTACTCAATCACGCTTTCAACGGCTAAAAGGATTTGGATGTTCGGAACACTGGCAGACTTATGGACGCGACCTAATTGGCTATGGGTCGCACGAACTCGCGATCTGGCCAGGATTAAGTTTTCGACGCAAACTAAGTCGTGGGTAAAAGCCAAAAAAAGTCTGTAACCCTCAGCTTTATAGGGATCCTGTTGTCACTGTTTGTATGTTTTTGTTTTTTTATTCAAAACTAGCCGATGCCCGCTACCTTTGTTCGCATGAAATTGTTATCACTATCACTACATAGTATAAAGCAAAGTCGCTTCCCGCTGTCTGTCCCTATGTATCCCTATGTATTAGATCTTTAAAACTACGCAACGGATTTTGATGCGGTTTTTTTTAATAGATAGAGTGATTCAAGAGGTAGGTTTATATGTATATCGCAGCCGTGCGAAGCCGGGGTGGGACGCTAGTAAAATATAACTTCTATAGTTTGTTATATTTTCTTATTCAAATTATCAAATATTTATGCTGTCTTTAACGAATTTAAAACCACTTGATGTTGTGTAGCGTCCGACACCTTATATTTGTACGCCGTTCAGGCAAAACATAACTGTCATTATTATAATTCGATGTAACATCTTGCATGCTATATGTGTGTATACTCATGTTTTGAACAAATAAAATGATCTTATCTTATCTTATCTTGGCTTCCGTACGTTTTTTTAACGGGTGACCACTGAAAACCAGCGTTGTGCTGTGGGAACCACATAGCACAGCATCATAATGAGTGGTAACCTGCTTGTCGCAGTCACGACGTGCAAGCTGTCCACTTTTTATGTTCTGTCCTAAATATTTGTTATAAGTTGTATGTTTATTGTTTACTAGCGACTCGCTCTTGCTTCGCACAGCGCCACCTATCGGGTCCAAAACTATACTTAATGTAGCTTATATTTTAAGTTAAGCATCTAGTAGCAGAGCCATGAAAACTGCGTTCAAATCCATGAAGTAGTTTTTGCGTGATGTGCGTACAAACATACAGACTGAAAGACAAAAATTCTAAATTGTTTCTGTTATTTTGGCTTCTGTTGCTCTAATAAAGACCCCTCTTATATTTTTTTTTTCAATATCTTCAATGTACAGACATCGGCCTGTTACAATTTTATTATATGTATAGATAATTTTTTTTTCTTTCTGATTTATATGAAGATCCTTCAGATTGTGATAGAAAGTGTGTAACGCAATACACCAATTGAGGTATAAATTGGTGTTACCTATACCGAACGATATATTTATGAACCTCCATTTTTATTTCGCTCTGTGTTAAAGTTGGAATCACATAAAGTTTGTTGGCTGCGAAAAACATGATGGATGACTTTTATTATTTGTTTATTTAACGGTAATTTCGCCGAAAAGAGTTGTGGAGTTCCTACAATGCTTATGTGTTTTCCTGTTTACTGGCGTGATTTATTTATTGCTTGTTCATGATTGATTTAGGAAATGGCGTTTGATTTTTCTTTGTATTTTATTTTATAGAATATAATAGAATATTCTGTATTATGTATGTTATGGCTAAAAGCCGAAGTAAGGTTACACCTTGTTCTAGCCGGCTATACCTAGGTGCGGCCTAACCAGTCGTACATTGTGGGTATCGTATTAACCAGAGCTTACTGGGCTGTGGAGGTCAAATAGGCAGTTGCTTCATGTAAAATGCTGGTATTCAGCTGCATCCTGTTACAAGCCGACCCCAACATAGTTGGGAAAAAGCTATGATTGGGAAAGTCTGATGATCGAGATAATTTTGATTCTCTAACTAAAGTTACGACTAAAGTAACGATAATTTTGTTTCTCTAACTAAAGTTAGAGAAACAAAATGAATCTAGATTTTATTCTAGAAACACTGCTTAGACACCTAACTGAAGAGTTAAACAGATCAGTACGGTCTATTTTATAGCTCTCTACAAAAACAAAAATGAATCTTGAAAAAATAGCATTAAAATTCAACACCACGTTTTCGTTCGAAAGAAATTCTCCGAAAATAAAATCATCGCGTGACCTTTTAACCTGTTTAGCTGCGGTATCATAATGACCATCCATTAGAGGGTCGGCTGAATACATCACCGCTATCTGAATGGCCCAAACCAACTTATTATACTGATCGTTCAATCTCACTTCATATTGTAACTTTGTTAGGCCCCGGCTAGGAAATACGCGGCGCGGGTACAATTTTTTTTTTGTTTTCTGAATGACGTATTGCAGGTCAACCTAGAAAGTTGTCGTCAGCTTAACCGGACTATTTTGTGGGTGCATTGAGTGTAGGCGCGGGTCCAAATGTGTAACTGTTACGGCTAAAAACCGGCTATACATAAGTGAGGCTGGTAACTATCCTTTTTATTGCTAGGACACACCGACCAAATGGATTAGGTTAGGTTATGTTAGAACTGTGACCAAACGCGCTACATCCAAATTGGTTGCCATGTAACCAACTGTTCCCGGCCGCACCTAGGCATAGCCGGCTAGAACTAGGTGTAACCTTACTTCGGCTTTTAGCCGTAATATATCCAGTAAATTAATAAATCTTTATTCAGAATCACAACAGGTTAAATACAATCATCACCTGCCTAGCCTTTTCCCAACTTTGTTGAGGTTGGTTTTCAGTCAACAATATGAAGAGGTAAAATGCAATATGAATCTTGAATTAACAATGTAGGTATGTTAGCTGCCTGCACTAGGATAATTCTGCAACACAGGCTGCAGGAGCTCTCACAATATGCTATTATTATGCAATGACGTATAGTTTATATGTCATTGTTTATATGTAGAACGCTTTTCTTATTTATATTTAACACTAGACAATGACAAACTGATTTTTATTAACTTAGAATTAAACACAGTATTATTACAGATATTAATAGTGTGAGTTACTGAATAGAATAAGGAATACAGTTCAAAATTGTCAACACGAAAAGACGTTACCAATTTTTGTGACGCGGCAAGACGGAACTTACGATTCAAATCTTTGGAATGGGTTTTTTTTGTAGTAACGGCCTGGGTAGGTTACTTCTTGTGCCCAGGTTTGTAAGTTAAGATGGATCTGTTTTAAATAGCCCTGGAACACAAAGGGCAAAGAAGGAACATGGATGGGTTTTAGTCAGTAAAAGTTTGACACTCACTCCTTGAGTGGAGTGTTCTTGAGTGGAGACCGCGAATCGGCAAACGTAAGGTGGGACGCCCTCAGGCTCGGTGGAGTGACGATCTTCGCAGGGTGGCTGGTAGCAACTGGATGAGAGTTGCTGAGAATCGAGTTGAGTGGCGTGCGATTGAGGAGGCCTATGTCCAGCAGTGGACTGCTATGGGCTGATGATGATGATGATGATGATGACTCACTCCCACTCCACCCAAAGCGGGAGGAGTTATTTGATGATATCCCATCCGTAAACAAAAAAAACTGTTTTAAATATGCGAGCATTTGCATTAAATATTGCACATGACTATGCCCCACAAAGTACTCTCTTAGCATATTTAAAAAAGTAATAAAATAATCATAATTTGGTCTATTTCAGCTATGGACCGACTATCACTTTAACTTGTACCTACTTCCGCCGTACATATAAAAAAAATCCAATGATGCAGAGGTCAAAAACAAATGCCAATCAGCAACATTAGTGACAAGAATGACCAGACCTTGAAAGCTCTAGTCACGTCTCTATAAACAGAGCCTTTTGCGATCAATTTGGCCTTCATTAGTTCTGATCCAAATTTACACCCTGGCTTAGGACCAATCACCGCTTCCTACGAAGCCGTAAAGTCTAAGCTCCTACAAAATCCAGGTCGTAGTCAGTAGCACGTGGCGTCTGATTTCTTATTAGTTTTAAAATGAACATTTTTCCTTTTATATATTGTTCTGACAGAAAAATTAGTGACGTAGTTTCGTTCTAATTAAGTTTTCGCTATATACAACGTGTAATATTTTCCTTTTTCATGGATTTTAGTTGCACCATACAAACGTGTAGAAAATATTCGCATTATTTATAATTTAAGTAAAATGAAACAGCAGAGAAGATCATGTGTGACCATCAGTCTGCCTATCCTTTTCCCAACTATAAAAGTACTTATGACATAATTGCGGTGACACTTTTCACTTTTCTTTGACGTTCTCACGCACTGACTTCAATATTCATTAATACGGCCACAGAGAAAAATAAAATGTATTGCGATTGATTACAGAACATTTCTTTACGTAAATTAAAAACTACAGATAACACAATAACGTACAGAAGTGCCATAGTTCTTTACTATAAACGCGTTTTCGAACGTTACTCATTTGGGCCCTGTAGTTCCCAGAACGTAAATCGGTAAAAAAAAAATTGGTACCTACAGTACCCAATATCGTTCAAGTGGCTGTATAGGTATGGGCTTCCAGTCTACCCTGATACAGGCGTAACCGTTTTGCATCAGAAGAAACACCTTTCAAATGCACTTAATTCAATGAAGACTTTTAAAACAACAACCAATGCTGGTAAAATCATGAGCAAAATATAATAATGCATAGCATAAGCAACCACAGGCCTCCAGGGAAAAGGCCACATGATCCAACACGGATATACATCAATATTGGATATACAATGTTTTCCTTCACCTTTATAAGAGTACTGGTCATAATATAGGGCGACTGGTTATTAGTGACCGATACCTAAACACGTGATTGTGCTCATGATAACAAACAACTTTCCCAAAGAAACATTTTTTTATTCACACACTTTTATCACAATAACACAAAAATTGTGACCTATCAGCTGTTGAAGTTTAAAAAAAAATGTTTCTTTGGGAGAGTTGTTTGTTATCATGAGTAAAATCACGTGTTTAAATATCGGTCACTAATTACCAGTCACCCTATATATTACATAAATTGCCTGTCTAGGTTTGAACCCACAAGCAACAAAAGACATGACCGTTAGCACGAGAACACCACTACCTACATAATATAAGCAGTGACAGCCTAGTAGTGTGACCGTCGCACTGCCAAGTCATAGGTCTCATGTTCGAACCCAAGACGCACCTCTGCATTTTCGGATTCATGTGCTTGTTGGATAAATTATCAATTACATCGGTGAATGAAAACATCATGAGAAAACCAGCATGCCTGAGAGATATTACTCAACGGCATGTTAAGCCACAAGACACTATAAAAAAAATACGCCTTACAATATACCAATTCACTATTAATAAATCCGATAAATCTACACGCAGCTGCACATTTGAACAACTATATTTTATATTCTCTGTTATCCTATTTGAGTTCTAGAAACGGAACGGAGACATTTGCATTTCAATTTGAACCATTAAAAAGAGCCGTGAGACTATCGGAAGAAAATCGTCCATTACGGACGTTGGCTATGAATTTATGAATAGGAAATGCTGGAGCACGAAGGAATATTATGTAATTTGTCCTCGTTCGCTAATAAAATAAGTCAAAGCATTTATTTCAATTAGACCATAACAGGCACTTTTTAATGTCAGAAAAACAAAGAAGGCGAAGCTACAGTCACAGATTCAAGGCATAAAGCGCAGGCCACACAGAAAAGACGTAAGACGCGGACGGGGCGTACACATATGTCTCTTCCGCGTGGCTTTCATACAAAATGTATAGAAACGTCGTGATGCCAAACACATAGAAAAGACAGGGCGCGGACACGACGCCGCGACGCGTGACATGACATGACATATGTCTGCGCCCCGTCCTTTTCTTACGTCTTTTCTGTGTGGCTTGCACTTAAGGCTGTCTGAAACACTTTTTTTTAATTCGTTTGGATCTGTGGGACTGAGTAAGGACTCTTGATAACTACTGCCCAGTGGAGTGCCGAGAGGTCAACATTACGGCAAGCTAGGGTAAGCAAACTGTCTAGAAACCATGGAATTATGAAAATTTGCCATTTATGCGAGTTACATTCTAAAACCGGTAGTGATTATAACCACAGTTTTCTTTCATCTATCTTTAGCCAGGGCGCTAGCAGGGTTATTTTGTCTTAAAAATATTTGTACGAAGATGATAATGCACAAGTCATAATAATTTCAATCATAAAAATCGTTCACAATATTTTTAGCCTTGACTGTACAAAATTATTTAATTCCTAATTATTTAATTAAGGGTGGTCAGACAGAATATAATCAGTCAACCCAGCCTATATTAATACTCATAATTTAATTATGCCCTTTGTATTTATCTAAAACTAGCTGGAACCCGCGACCTTCGTCCGCGAAAAATTATTATAAAATACAATGTTCCCCGTTTTTGCAACATTTTTCATTGATGCTCCGCTCCTATTGGTTATAGCGTGATGTTATATAGCCTGTAGCCTTCCTCGATAATTGGGCTATCCAACAATAAATTAATATTTTTTCAATTCGAAGCAGTAGTTCCTGAGATTAACGCGTTCAACCAAACAAACTCTTCAGCTTTATAATATGATATATAAATGTATATATAATATATATATACTATATATATACTATATATATATAAAGGGTGTAAAAAGACCCTTAACGAAGCCGAAAGGTACTTGTTCTCCCCATCATTGCGATCATTTTTTTGTTCTAAACCATACCTGGGAACCTTCTAGTTTCAGAGATATTGGAGGTCAAAGTTCCAATTTTTTCACACATTTTTTTTGAAATACCACTTTTAAAGGTTTTAATTTTACTTTAATTAACTCGATGACCCGTTTACTATTCGAAGCATCCATCAGCACTACGTTTTGAGTGCGTTACATTGAGTTTTACCGTAAAACGTGATTTTTCACCCCAAAAAAAAAAGTCGTTTCCCAGCAAAAATTTTTGCGTAAAGTTACTTAGTTTGATGTACATAATGCTTGGTTGACGGCTTCGTGAAGGGTCTGTTTACACCCCGTATATATATAATATAAAATATATTATAGTATAGATTTAATTTGAAAAGTTTATTTAAAGACTTTTTATTCACATGCGTTTTTATGCAATTACTTAAAAAAGGATACCATTAAAAATTACAAATACCCCTAACATTAAATTTCGAAGGGCTAAGGTTCCGTATAAAAGTTAATGATTTATTTTAAAATATTCACCGCACGCTTGACCTACCGACTGATCCCGTAATGTCTGCGGTGCCCGTGGCAGTCAAGTACTAACCATTGTATGAATGTAGGGGGAATCACAAAAAGGATTTAATGTAATTAGTATTTTGTAATAGGTACTTATTTCCATAGAGACTGGCTCGTGGCAAAATGACAGCCACACGGGTCGATTGAAGATTAAGCCACGCTTGCCAAGGTCAGTACGTAGATGGGTGACCCATACATTATTAAAATAACTAGCTTTTGCCCGCGGCTTCGCTCGCGTTAATTTAGAATTTGACAAATTAGCGGTGTGAAATATAGTTTACGACCTATTTTCATACCTACCAAATATACATAAAAAAATCAAAAAAATCAGTCGAGCCGTTTCGGAGGAGTGCGACAACAACCATCATGACACGAGATTTGTATGTGTCACCATATTATGGAGACCCCTTCGTTCCTCAGAAAGCACGATAAGCCATTGGCCGCTCAGGACCAATGGATTATCAGACATCTGAGCTGTCATTTGTAATGGCAGTCGTAAGTGGTAGTCTGAAGTCCAGTGACTATATAGTGGAGGTCAGATATCCAGTGGTGGCTAGTACCTACGTGTGAAAGATCAGTTAGTTGCAGCATTCGGGAAGACTCGAAGCCGACTTCCACATTATTTGAAAAACATAAGGCAGATCGATAATTTGATTTTACGAAGACTCGCTAGAAGTTAGATCACAAAGATTCCAAAGTAAGTACACAATGCTGTGGTTATCTTTGTTCTGTAATTTAATAACAAAGATGTTTGCTTTCACACGAGCTCTTTGTTTAACCAAAAACCCAATTTTAGACGAAAATGTATACTTTACTTACTGGTGTTGGCTTAAACAGGCGTCAAACAAATTGGTAAATAAATCTAGAATACTTGCCAATTTCACCAATGGAACTGAGCGCGCTCAGCAAAAAAACTGCGTTCAAAAGCCATTGCTATGGAATATTGGCACACTAACAGCTCAGCCAAAAGTGGTTAAGATATTCTGATCGCGTCCAGTTTCTTTTGTGAATTTCGCCCTTAAAGATGTTTCCAAAAAAGGATGTTTCAATAGAATTAACAAAAGGCTTGATCTAGATAGATAGGTAAGTCTTGTGTCTAGATGATTAAAGTTATTAATAATGTGTGGATGTTTATCGTATGGACCTTTAACCTGGTTTGCTCTGGCCACAGTTGCTGTCGTGGGATTGAATCTAGATACAAATTGATACTCTACGAGGTGGAAGGCACTACAATCATTCTGAGCCCCCCAACATCCCACCAGGAGCCTTCGGCCCTCCACTATTTTGCTCGCCGCCGTCACAGGGCAGCTCACCGTGGTGGTTCGCATACCCATTCGGTCCGGACGTAGGGTGCTTGCCTTGACCTGCTCGGCAGGGCACCCTCCGGTCCTGGTGACGGCGGCCACCACCTCCTCCTCGGTCACCGAGTCGTCCAGCCCCAGGATGCGCAGGTCTGCGCATCTGACGGGCCTGGACACTCGGGCCTCGTCCGCATTTAGGGACGCTCTGAGCTTTTCAGCCAGAGCGTCAGCGGACGAGTCACTGGATCCTCCGGGGATTTCCAGCACGCGGGCGCCCGTCTTAGTGACCTTAAGCCGGACGCCCCCGGTGATCCCCAGCTCCCCGAGGTCCACCGTCGCCTTCGCCTTGGCGAGCACGTCGCGGTACGACACGCCCCGTTTTTCCGCGTCCGGCTGCAGTGTGATCACTACAGCCGCGGTCTTCGGGGCGCGGAGTTGAGCCGCGACGCTGTGCGCCTTCTTCTGGCGCCTCCGCTCCTCGTTGCGGGCCTTCTTGGCCGCCTTTCGCCCCTTCTTTTTAGCCCCGGCCACTTGCCACCCAGCTTCGGCCGCGGGAGGCTGAGGGGCCGGAGGGGGCGGCGGCGACGGCCGGCTAGCCGCTGGCGCTGGCACAGTCGCCACCGGTGCAGCCGCCTTGCCCTTCTTTTGGGCCGCCGCCTTGCCCATCTTCTGGGCCGCCGCCTTCTTAGCCGGCTCCGGTTTCGCCGGAGCTGGACGGCCGGCCGGCCGGTGTCGACTTTGAAGTACCTAGGACTCGTCCTCGACAGCCGGTGGAACTTCGTCGAGCATTTCCGACGTTTGGCTCCCAAACTGGAACGGGCCGGGGCTGCCTTCAAGCGGCTCTTGCCCAACCTGAGGGGTCCAAACGCCTCCTGCCGTAGGCTCTACGCGGGGGTCGTGCGGTCCATGGCCCTTTACGGGGCCCCGGTGTGGGCGCGTTCAATTAAGCGGCGTGCCGCGCACTACCTGAACGCGCCCCAAAAGGTCCCGCGAGGCGGCGAGCCTCCTAGCCGGATTGCCGCCATGGGATCTGGAGGCGATAGTCCTCGCGCGCCTGCATGAATGGCGCGCGGGGGCACTACGTCGGGGGGAAACTCCGCTGCCGCGGCAAATCACCGCTCAGCGGACAGACCTCCGACGCGATCTCATGGCGACATGGAGACAGCGACTGTCGCAACCCAGTGCAGGGCACGCCACAATAGTGGCGATAAGTCCCCTCTTTGAGGAGTGGCTAGAGAGGCGCCACGGCGCCCTCACCTTCCGCCTGACGCAGGTCCTCACCGGACACGGTTGTTTCGGGAGGTTCCTGCACCTAATCGGGCGGGAGGAAACGCCCGGGTGCTATCATTGCGAGGATCGTCCGGAGGACACGGTGGCGCACACCGTGGAGGTCTGCCCCGCTTGGGCGGAGCTCCGCCGTGTCCTCGTAACGGCGATAGGCGGCGGCGACCTCTCGCGCCCGGCCCTGGTTCAGGCCATGGTCCGGAGCGAGAGGGAATGGGAAGCCGTCACCTCCTTCTGCGAAGCAGTCATGCTAGCGAAGGAGGTGGCGGGACGTGAGAGGGAGAGAATCTCTCGTCCCAGCCGCCGCGGGCGACGCACCGGGCGTCGGGGGCCACGTGGTGGCTCCCGGCCACCGTAGGCGCGGGCCTGTGGACGGTGAGTAATGGGTTAGCTCACCGTCCGTCCGTCTTATGACGACAGGCCGTGTCGACGGCGCGTTCGTGTTCCACGCGCGCCTCAAAGAGATGTCAGCAACCAGGAAGGGGCCCGCAAGGGCCGATGCCTGCCGGGGCTGCGGGACTGTTCGAAAGAGATACCGTGGCCCTGGAACACAAAGGGCAATGAAGGAACATGGATGGGTTTTAGTCAGTAAGAGTCTGACACTCCCTCCCACTCCACCCAGAGCGGGAGAAGTCATTTGATGATTTCCCATCGGTAAAAAAAAAAAAAAAAAAAAAAAAGCCCCCCAACATGGAAATTTTTCATTGGTAATTTAAAAAAAACTGCTGTTTCCTACAAAAGTAAAACAACTACACCTACACGATAAAATGTATGGAACACCAGTTTTTTTTTTTTTTAAAACGATGAAAAGTTTGGAATTATTTTTAAATACCTATTCAACGATACCCCACTTGACTTAGTTCGTCGAGTTTTTCTTTTTTCATTTTGACAATATGGCGTCTTGTTGTCGCTGTGGTGAATTTTGATAATTGTCATGATAAACACATTACCCTCCTTAGCATCGCGCAGTCGGGTAAAAAAATTAAAAGAGTATGCTGAGATGCTTTGGTCATGTGGAGAGGATGAGTGAAAGGCGACTAACAAAAGGTGTTCACAAGGCAGATGTGAGTGGAGACGCCGAGAGGGAACGCCCTAGAAGGACATACGCTGACCTTATTGGTGAGGTTCTTCAGAAAGATCAGGTGCGTAGTACCAGATGTATGAATGTGGACGAGGCAAAAGGAGTATGTAAGGATCGTAGCAGGTGGCGTTCTGTGGTTTCTGCCTACCCCCATGGGCCCCCCCGAGAGTTTATGTACGGACGCACATCAAGCTACCTGAAACTGCCAAATTTTCCCAATCAACCTTGAACCTAATACTTTAGCGATAAAGTTGAAAATCTATTAAAGGAATTTGACAGGTTGTAGTAGCCTGATGTACAGTCGTCTATACCTTCGACCTACCCAATTACCGTCGCACAACCATTTCGTAATTCGTTTGAACTAAAAACTCAATCAGTACCAATTTAATTATGCACGAGTCCTGATGAATGAAAGTTTGTTTGTTTTAGAAAGTGGGCGTCACCTCAACGTGTTGATTGTGACAATTTGATAATGAATTCTGAAAGTTAAACGTCCTTGAGAAATTTAGCCGACACATGTTCAGGTTATGCTATGTTTGCCAAGTAATTGGATGCTCCTTTTGAATGTCTTGCGTGGGAAGGTCGAAAACTTCTCCAATTAGGACAATATAATTATGTTTTTATATAAATAAGGAAAATTTTCACTTTCTTTTCAATCGATCATTTCGGAATCTTTGGGGAGCTCGTGGCTAAATAATAACAGCCGCTCGGGTCGATCTTAGGGTAAAGCCGCGCTTGCCTAGGTTGGTTCGTGGATGGTAACCGCCTATCACATACCGAATTTCCTCCGTGCCTCGGAAAGCAGGTTAAGCCGCTGGTCCCTGCTGTCATTTGTAGATCTTTGACAGTCGTTACAAGTAGTCAGTGGCCCCAAAAGTCTGACAACCAGTCTTACCAAGTGGTATCGTATTACCCAGTACTAACTGGGTTGTGGAGGTCAGATAGGCAGTCACTCCATGTAGTATACTGATATTCAGCTGCATCCGGTTAGACTGGAAGCCGCCCCCAATATAGTTGGGAAACGGCTAGGCAGATGATGATGTATTAAGGTAAGATTATTTATTTGCGTAAAACGTGGTATATAGAAGTATTATTATAGCATATGAAATCATACATGTTTTGCTTAAAATTAAAGCATGCAAACTTACACGAATAGACATGAATAATTGACAAACATTATAATTTAAGTTCAAAAAAATCCTAAATAATATAGAAATTATTTTCATTCAGCCATTTACATATTTAATTTTGAATACACTAAGTAATTTACAACTGACTGTAAATTGTCCTGTGCGAGTATAATAAACAGTTTTTCTTACATGTTACAACCAGATTTGCTGAGCATTTTATCGTTCATAAAAAGTATCCAAATATATCCCAACTTTGTTAACCAAATATTGACAATCGTTTTAAGACTTCTACCATTACCTCCTTTCAACGACATTAGCTCGTCATAACCAACAAGATCTTCTTGCCTGTAAATACCCCCATCCCTGTCTAAACCACAAGAGGGACAGAGAGATCATAATCAAATCCGATGACAATTACGGAAACTTGTTCGCGAACAAACGTTGAATATTTGCGTCACCTGTTACATCGCAGATTGCTCTGTGAATGCAATTTGCACTTGATTTACAATTAACTATGTTAGTGGGGTGATTGGAATGGAGATTGCTCTGAAACATGGTTTGGGTAGGATTTGTACATCTTGAAGGCCATCCTTGGTAACGCCCATTCATCATCTGCCTAGCCTTTTCCCAACTATATTGGGGTCGGCTTCCAGTCTATCCGGATGCAGCTAAATACCAGTATTTTACATGGAGCGACTGCCTATCTGACCTCCACAACCCAGTTAGTACTGGATAATACCCTTTGGCAAGACTGGTTGTCAGACTTTTGGGGCCACTAACTACCTGTAACGACTGTCAAAGATCTACAAATAACAGCCGGGACCAACTGCTTAACGTGCTTTCCGAGGCACGGAGGAAAATCGAAACTCTATGTAATGGGCGGTCACCCATCCACAGACCAACCTAGGCAAGCACAGCTTAACCTAAAGATCTACCCGATCTCCTTGGTAACGTCCATTAGTATATGCAAAAAAAATGTTGCGAAATCGCGTGTCGTATGTTGGAGGCCTTTTCAATCGCGGTCACTAATATACTAATTTCGTTTCTATCATAGTCACCTTGTATAGTCCATGATATGAACTCAGCCCATCGCAGTCCACAGCTGGTCACAGGTCTCTCCCAAGCTGCGCCACAGCAATTTCTTCTCCACTTTTCGTATCCAGACTGTTTCAGCCATCTTTCAAAGATCGTCGGTCCATCTAGCTGTGAGGCGTTCAGCACTACGGTTGCCGATACGCGGTAGATAGTTGGAAGAATCCTAGAGGAGACTCCGAAACTCGTTTATTCCACTGCTTATCGGCCTTTCCATTGCCACTTCAGTTTGCTTATCCTTAGCAAGACGAATTTCTATAATTGGATTACCAATATGTTACCCATCCTTCGCTGTTCTACATCATTGGACCGTCTACAAGAAATCATGCATTATGAGCGTACCAAAATAATAAAACATGTCCCTTGCCAAAATATAAACATCATTGTGCCCTTGACATAATTATAGTATACAAGAGCTATAATATAACTCTATTTACAAACCAAGGTCAGGACGGAAGTAAGTATCTATATATTATACTTACATTGTCTAGACGAAATACGCCTTGGGCGAATACACATTCACGCAGAGTTACTCGCCACGCTTAGAAATATGGGACCAAAGTTACACTGTATCAAACGAATACGGGTGGCCCATATCCCTACCATTTTGATGGAGGTTAGGAGTCGCTAGTTTATTATACTGTGTCTTGCGGTGTATGACTATAGTCTGATATTAATAACATAACATCACGCCTATAATGCCCGAAGGGTTAGTCAGAGGAGTAACTAATAGCTTAGTACACCCACATTTCGCCAGTTACGTTTGAAGTACCATTTAATAGGGGGCGAGCCTATCGTCATCAATCGGGCACAAATTCAGATTCCTTACTGAGAAATTCCTGATGGAAAACCCAATAACACTTTGCCCGACCCAGGAATCGAACCCAGGAACTCATGCTCAGCAGTCGCGCTTGCGACCACTCGACCAACAAGCCAGTATGATATTATAATGATTTTATTACCACTTGTTCTTCATATGGGGTGACCGGTAATTAGTGACCCATACTTAAACACGTAATTTTACTCATGATAACAAACAACTTTCCCAAAGAAACATTTTGTTTTATACACATCCGTATACTGTTCTGCCGTCCTCAAGCAATAATGCCGTTATCTCGCAACTGGTCGATTTTCGTTTTTTGATACCACAATAATCAAAAAAAAAAACTCTATCTTTCTGTCTAAGCAGTATTTTTCTACTATTTATGGATCCCGAGATAAAAAAAACAAAAACGCCGTTAAAATGCATTTTTTGTTACGTTTGCCACACTATAACGCAGCTAAGCAACATAACTAAACTAAAAAGTGACTAAGGGCTTATAATTTACATTTTAACTACAATATTTACCATCAGTTTCATAACTAAATTGCCGTTAACAGAATTTCCTACTCTAATAAGAGGCTAAAGTACTTTAACGGTTATATAGTCCTGCTTTGTTTCAAAATACAGTATTCTAAATCCAATGCTAAAAAGCCGTTAAACAAAAGTACTACACAAAAATGTCTTTAATGTCACTTAACTGCATTTATGCGTTGTATTTCGTCGGGTTTTTATTAAGAGATTATGTAGTGAACACGCCAATAACGGCGTTTTCAATATGAAATATAAATATTTTGCTTCGGCGTCAATCACAAAAATGCAGTTACCCCTTATTATTACACTAAAACGCGGTTATCTACTCTCAAATGCTCGCTATTGATCCGCCCCCCCCCCCCCCCCACGGCCCTTGATCGATGAAGCCGTGTCGCACAAAAGTTTAAAGGGTAAGGACGAGTCACGCTTTGCGCACTCGCCGATTGTTACGATGGCTGACAACTCCAGGTAAAAACATTATTTTATTATGGTAGTTATTATTGCCCGTTTAGTGTACACTATAGATTGTACAATAATAAGAAATAGTAGATACTAGCCCAATAAAAATTTCGCTTCGTGAAGGGTTTGTTTACACCCTGTATATTAAACGCTTCAACATTAGGATTTCCATTAAAAAATACACCAACCGAAGGACATGCACAAAAAATTGATTTAAATGATCAATTGTATATGGATGCCATTAAGCTTTACGCAAAAAGTGAGGGTGAACTTCATAAAATTAGCAAATTTGACAGAACAATTTTCAAATGATATTAAAATGGAATTCGGCATAGATAAATGTAAAATAAATTCAATTAGAGCATGGCAGAATTACCAACACTACTTTAGGAACAGGAGAACAGATACAATCATTAGATGAACAAGATAGTTATAAATACCTAGGGTACACACAATCACGACAGATTAACTATAAAGAAACTAAACAAAAATTAACACAACAATTTCAACACAGACTAAACACAATTATATTCCCGAAATACAATTAAAGCGATTAACACCTTCGCTATACCGGTTCTTACATATTCTTTTGGGATAATCAATTGGTCCAAAACCGACTTCAAAAACCTTCAACGAAAAATTTCCACGATCTTGTGTGCAGAGATTAACACTGCCGCGGAAAGAGGGAGGTAGAGGTTTAACTGTCATTTTTAACCTACACAACAGACAGACAGACGACAGACAGATAAAAGCCCTCAGACAATTCTTTTTTTCAAAAAGTGAAAACTCTATTCTCCATAAAGTTGTTACTCAAAACGACCAGCAATTGACCCCCCTGAATTTGAAAGATAGGTCAGAACAGAAAAATGAAAAAATTACCGACGAAAGAACTAAGCTCCTAGAATGGACCCAGAAGTCTCTACACGGAAGACATCGTCAAGACTTATGCCACGTAAATGTCGACAAAGAAGCGTCGAACGCGTGGTTAAATCGAGACGAACTTTTCCCATAGACTGAAGGGTTCATGCTAGCTATACAGGACCAGGTAATTAAAACCAAAAACTACAAAAAATATATTATAAACAATTTAAATAATGACACATGTAGAAGATGCAATAGTGCTCCTGAGACAATTCAACATATCACAGGCGCGTGCAAGTCAATAGCCCAAACAGATTACAAACACAGACACGATCAAGTAGCCAACGTCATACACCAGAAATTAAGCTCACCAGTAAAAACTCATAGACTCCGTTGTACCATATTACTAGTACAATCCAGAGACTAAATAAGAAAATCCCTCAACAAAACTGTATTTTGATCGAGGCATTTTTACCAACAGAACAATTCACTTCAACAGACCAGATATTGCACTTATAAACAAGATAAATAACACTGCATATTTAATCGATATTGCTGTACCAAATACACATAATTTAGGCCACAATAGCAGAAAAGCTAACCAAATACATCGAACTAAAAGATTAAATTACCCGAATTTGGCATCTGCAAAAAGTTACAATAGTACCAATAGTTTTGTCATCAACAGGAATAATACCGAAACACCTTCACCAGTCCCTTAATTCTCTTAGCTTACCTCAAAATACCTACCATCGGCTACAAAAGGCAGTGATATTAAATAATAATATAATAGACTCGTGAGAAAGTTTCTGCAATGTGAATCAGACTATAAATGACGATTGGTAAAGTACCTACCTATAATATGATGTAGGTTTTTTGGATTTTTATTAATTTGTACCCGTAGATAATAAGAATAATAAGAAGTAAGTCATCACAAAGTGATTTAGTTTGTCATTTTATATTTTAATTAACAAAGAGCAGGCAGGTTCTATTTGCCAGAATATTGTGTTACCTACATACCGAAACTAGATTAGGTTTAGATTTAAATAGGCCTTTTTGAAATGTTTTAGTATTTTTTTATGATCTCATTAGTTATAGGGTAACGATGTTTTTAGTTATTTGCCAAGATCTCATTTTTAATTATTATAACTAGTTTTAGTCCTTGCAAAGTGATTTTTGTTAAATTTAAAGAAGACTCACTTAATGATTGATTTTTATTTCTGAATAAGCTCTTTTATTTCTGTAGATGACTTAATCTTTTTATTTGATTTCCTCAACTATCTTGTTTAAGTTTCAAAGCTAGAACGCCGTTACATTTTTAATGTTTTGTAATTAGCGGCATTTAAGCGTAGTAATCAACCTAAAAAATAAATGCAGAAAAAATATCCTTGTAACTTACTAGTCTTAAGTGCGGCTAAGTGATTTTAGCTGCATTATAGTTTAGCATAGTGTT
The DNA here is from genome assembly GCA_905220335.1 of Noctua pronuba. NCBI lineage: Eukaryota > Metazoa > Arthropoda > Insecta > Lepidoptera > Noctuidae > Noctua > Noctua pronuba. The sequence continues at coordinate 5,317,661 of LR999900.1, read as the reverse complement.
TATTCTCGTAGCTATAATGTTTAGCTACAACAACGTTAAAGTATTTAGCGGCATTATAGTTTGGTAATGAAGAGATTCTTTTAAATGTCAATTAAATTACATTAAAATCAAACACTAAAAAGCCGTTAAGGTAGGCTTAGCGGCATTATAGACGTGGTTGTATAAGCTGTAAATTATAAAAACACTAAACTAAAACGCAAATACCCTATTTTTGTTAAGATTTAATCATTGTTAAGAAATGAAAGTATAGCTATCTGAAAGTGCAATACTAGATCTATTTTTTGATACCGATAAGTCTCGCATACGAGTTATAGTTAAGAAACGGCATCAATTTTTTATTTTTGCGCGCTCTTTTGTCATTTACTCGAAATATGATTTTGTTGGATAACGGCATTATAGCTTGCGGACGGCAGTGTTGTGGCGCGGACGCCGCTTACGGAGCGCGGATGCTTTGCCTACCCACTGTTGAACGTAGGATAGTAATAACATAGAACTGCGTTACACGACAAACAGCTGATAGGTCATAGGCACGCGCGCGCTTATTTCATACGGCTGTAATGTTATTGCGATAGAAATGAATGATTATAAAAAAATGCTTCTTTGGGAAAGTTGTTTGTTATCATGAGTACAATCAAGCGTATAAGCATCGGTCTCTAATTACCAGTCACCCTATGTAATGTATGTGAAGCCACATCATTAGATGAAAAAAATCATGTGTTTGTTATCTTTACTCCTAAATTACGCAATTGTTCGAGTCGCTGCATTCGCTAAATAATAAAACTGACCTAAAGTAATAACAGCACATATTCGGCTTTCACTCAGGTCCTGCCGATCGGCAATCTTCTAACCGTTGAAAAATTATAACGCTTTTGTCACCTGCTTTTCCGGATCATGCCAACTAGAACTGGTGTGAAGGACGCCTGACTTGATAGCATTTTTGCATAGAACTATCCTGTACAGTCACGAGCACCAATATGTATACACTTTCCTAAATTTGAAAGATATTTTCACGAAATATAACGATTGTAACTTGGAGATAGGATCGTTTTCATAAAAATACGAGTTCTAGAATACTATGTTTTAACAACATTAAATTTTCATCAGAACAGTACGAGAAAAACACTATTAAAAGTTGTTAAGTGTTTACATATTGGTGCTCGTGACTGTACATACCTCGGCTTACGGGAACTCCCTAGAGGAGAGATCTTGGAAATTAATCCCATTGAAGTGAAAATGGAAATGGATGGCAATAGTCGGTTTCAATAATCTTCGAGACTTTTTATGTAAACATCAAAGTCGATTATAAGTTGCAGATGAAAAGGTTTCACAATTTATATTACGAAAAAATCACTTAGCTTTCCTATACCGTAGCGTAGACTACATTAGCGTGTACAATTTTGACAGGCGATAAAGAAACGTGCCGCCAGCCATGCATGCGACTTCGCCAGGGAAATATGCTTGTTGAATCGTACAAAGAGTGAGACTCCATGATGAGCAGTCCGTATCCAGTTCTAGTTTACCGGAACCAGTTTTCACCCTTATGCCCTGAGTTATAGGTTATATTAGGTTGAAACCTGGTCTATACAAAAAAAAAAAAGTATGGATGTAGTGATTGTATTAGTAGTCGACCCTGTAATTGCTGACTGTTACATGCAGGGTGAAAAAGGGCAGTATGCATTTAGTTAGATGTCGCTTAGTGTTGGTGAAAACGGGCGTAAGGTCTTCAGTTCGCTGGGTAACTGAATGCACGTTTTCAGCAATACTCGTACAGTCACGAGCACCAATATGTAAACACTTAACAACTTTTAAAAGGGTTTTTCTCCTACTGTCCTGATTAAAATTTCATCTTGTTACGAACATAGTATTCTGGACCTCATATTTTAATGAAAAAGATCCTGTCTCCAAGTTACAATCGTTATTTCTCGCGAAAATTGCTTGTAAATTTAGGAAAGAGTGTACATCTCCAAGTTACAATCGTTATTTCTCGCGAAAATTGCTTGTAAATTTAGGAAAGAGTGTACATATTGGTGCTCGTGACTGTACACGTAATTACTGCACAGTTCACAATTTACGGAAAAGCTGTTGTTTTCATTGATATACGTTTGCACCACACCCCCATTACCACATGCATAGCATAGTATTGCGTGCCCAGGACGCTTACCCTGGCCAGGGGATGCCTTCGGGCTTATTACATTCCCACTCTCTGAGGTAAAAAGGGTGGGTTGGCTTAATTTGTATAGCTTTGTTACCCTACGCAAAGACATGTCCTCACATTTCTGAGAAACAAGGAAAAGTGTGCGTGCGATTGTGTGTACTGTGAATATATAGGAATTCTGTGAATATATGTAGCATTTTGACTGACTTGGAATGTCATAGGACATTTCTGTTTTTGTTTTCGCCTGAACGGCACGCGTTAATGACTAAAAAGTTTTTGGGAGATAGGAATCAAGTAGTCAACCAATTTCTCATTTCTAGACCACTGAAACTTTAGATCACATCAAATAAATAGGTACCTCATAAAAAAAAAAAAACAAATTATCTGAGAGTACAACCGAAACAATAAGCTCGTATTGACAGAACCAGCCATCTGAATACGCAATACTGAAGATTTGAATGATAGTCGGAATTGGGGTCCGAAGGCTTATCGGGGGCTCAAAGCGGAATATTTTCTCATCTCTCATAAACGCTATAGTAAACATTTTTAGCAGATGGCAAAAGGAACCAGGGGAAAACTGGGGCGATTTCCTTTTTTACAACCAAATATAATCGTAGCAAAAATTTTTACGTTCAGATTTTCCCCGGTCTGAAAATACAGTTTAAAAGTATACGGGCACTGGATTAGGTTGATGAAAATTTAATTTCTATTCGTACCTTATACTGGCACAAGTTCGGAAAAAAATCTTTATTGGGTTTTCTGGGAAAGTTTGATTAGGCTGCCCACGTACACACGGAGTTTTTTAATTATAATTTATTTGGATATCGTTTGTTTTAATTGAGAGGAGCTCATCATCTGCCTAGCCTTTCCCAACCAAGTTAGGCTCGGCTTCCAGTCGAACCGGATGCAGCTGAATACCAGTATTTTACATGGAGCGACTTCCTCGAAACTCGGTATGTAATGGGTGGTCACCGAGCACAAGATTGATCCGTAGATGGGAGACCACTCGTCACATACCGAGTTTCCTCCTTGCCTCGGAAAGCAAGTTAAGCTTTTGGTCCCGACTGTCATTTCTAGATCTGTTTTAGCGGTTACAGGTAGTCAGTGACCCAAAAGTCTGACAACCAGTCTTACCGTATCGTATCGCCCAGTACTAACTGGCTATGCAGTTCAAACAGGCAGTCACTGCATGTAAAATACTGGTATTCAGTTGCATCCGGGTAGACTGGAAGCCAACCCCAACGGAAACGGTTAGGCAGATGATAATTATTTTAAATACAGAATAAGTATAGTATTAGACTAACAATAGAGACGGTTTCTCAGTGTGTCAAAATTTTAGAAAAACGAGGTTTGATAAAACATAAACATTAATGCATTGTACCTATTTACATAAACTTTTCTGTAGCTTATTTTAGTCCCACATAATTTTGATTAAGCCATTTTTGCTATCGATAGTAGAATGTCACTTTCTCTAGACTCTATGGTGAGGAACGTGTAGTGTACTTTTTTAAGGGGTAAATTAATAAATTCGTCAGTTTATCCCTAAACTCCTAAATTATTAATTATCAAAATACCCTCTAGCAACAAACTAAGGTGAAAGTAGAATTACTGGTCCCTGTCCAGCTCGATATCAGTATAATAAGGGAGAGAACATACTAATAGATGTGGAATCGGAAATTCGCGAGAACATACACAACACCATCCGGCAAAAATGCCTCCTTCAAAAAAGTCTCGAGATGGTGATTCGGGACGCGCACCACAAAATACTTGACTTGATTTAGCTCATTCTGAACGGTTTAAGCCCTATCCATGTCGATAAGCAGTATGGTCACTCCCTAATGTGAGTGAAAAGTTTCCTCCGATGGTTCAGTCCCATGGGGCAGAACACAAAACTTCTTTGGATGATTGTTGTTAGTGTTTTTCTAAGAATGGGAGTGTTCTTGTTCTATTTCCTATTTCGGCTTAATCTAGTTCCGCTTTCTTGTACATACCTTTATTTGGTTCGTACTTTTAGTAATTACAAGTTTATCACCGCGGAAAACTCTTGTGTTATGGGAAAATTCTATCGATGTAACTATGAAGTACTAGTGGTGTAACATGATAATATTGTAAAATCAAATCATTTTAAAAGAGTAATTATGGAGTTTCTTGCCGGTTCTTCTTCATAGGAAACGACCAACCAGAACCGTTCACCTTTTTCTCGACGTTTTGTGAAATAAAATATTTTGATTTTGATGATTTTTTTTTTGATACCAATGTTCAGTTGTATTGCCGTCAAACCGTTCCTCTTATTATGGATGGGAAATGATGTTTATAATTTACTATCTTAGCCCGCGGCTTCGCCCGCGTATTGTTCGGTAATTGTCCCATGGGATCGTACTACGGGGATTAAAACAATACTAGGTATGTGTTAATCTAGGTTATAATCATTCCGGGTACCAAACATTTAAATCCGTTTTTAAGTAAAAAAGTATTAAACATCCATCCATCCATTCTCATAAGCTTTCACATTTACGTATATAATAGCAGTAAGATGTTTATTCTTTTACCAACAATTTTAGTAGTCTAAAAGACAAAATACTTTAGAAACTAAACGATGTAGAACTCCAGATAGCTCTCTGTTTCCTTAGAATTACGCAATATAAATTATCCCTTGGACTCGTTTTAACTACAACAGAACACTTTCATTATAAATAATAAAGAAACCCATCTTTAATAATCATATTCATTACACCGAAAGTATCAACCTTCTACATATTTCTATGATTTACATTTCAAATCTAAATCTAAAATATTTTTTTAATAAAAGCGTCTAAAAAGAAAAATTTATATTAAAAAATAATGAAGCTTGTCACGGCGCCTACCCGATCAAAAGGTTATGCAAAATACTGCTTATTGATTCCTTCGTTTTTGATTAGAAGAGAAAAACACTTTTATTTTAATATCTAAGCTTTTTCTCTTAGAAATTGTTTTTTTATGACTAGTGGGCTGTTTGCGTTGATTATTTTGCACTAGTTCTTGCATGTGGCTTCACCTACCTAAAAACAATGTTCATGTACCCGGACGTAATACTACGTCGAACGGACCAAGACCCCGCCATCCCCTTCGTGTTAGAAGATACGTCCACGGTCAAAAGTTCCGTCGACTTGCGTCGCTTTAGATAAATAAAATGTGACTGATCCAATAAGAAAGGGCTGCGCTGGGAATTTACCTGTGCGATCAAAGAAATGAAGAGATCCAGAGGTACTAGACATGGCCAATAGTTATACAGTGGGCAGGCCACATTGCTCGCAGATCGGATGGCGGATGGAACTGAAAGATTCTGAAGTGGTGACCAAGAAAAATGCAATGTTGGAAGCCCTCTCACAAAATACCTAGATCTCATAAAAAACGAATCTAGAAAAGTGTTCTAAAACTTGATACCTTCTCAATTTTAATAGGCAACATTTTTCTCATCGTGAAAGATGTAATCACATAATCGGATCAGACATCACTTGTCCCTATAGTAAAAGAAAAATGAATTATTTTACTTTGACCTCCTTTACAATATTCCGTAACATAAATTACTTATCTATAATTTTCTTAATTACTTTCGCAGAATATTCATTGAATTCAATTAATTTGAATTATAAAAGGAATTGATTCATCGCTTTAATTATAAAGCGTCTTCGTAATGAGATTGACTTGGAAGAATATTACCTTGGTAAGTTAGTGAGAGCCGGAATTAGGAGTTTTTAATTGACTTTTTCAATTCATCATCATAACATCATCGTATTAGAGAGCAGAGCGTTGAAAGCATTACTGATAGGTACATCTCTGCCTTACCCTTCGGGGATTACAGTCGTGATGTTATGAATAATTAGTTTTCTGTTTTTTCAAGGTACCTTCACTAATTCGTGATAAAAAAAAACATTTCAAAATCGGTTCATCCGTTTGAGAGCTATGTTGCCAAGGACAGACAAACACACGTTAAACTTATAACACCACTCTTTTTCGGTCGTAGGTTAAGAAAAGATAGATTAAGAGACGATCTATGTATGTAAAAGGCATTGTTTAAAGTGTTCATTATATTATTATAATTGGTACCGTCGGATGCAGACGAAGATATAGGAACAGTGCAGTGGCGAAGGTTCCATACGACTCCATTTCTTCCGGCTTCCCTTTGAAAAATGGCACAGTCAGTATTCTATAGACAAATAATATAATCACATGTACTCCGACTGACCTCTTACAAAAATTTACCCTTTTTTTTCGGATTGTAAATCATCAAATGACCCTCCGCTCTGGGCTCTGGAAGGGAGTGTCAGACTTTTACTGACTAAAACTCATCCATGTTCCTTCTTTCCGTCATAAGACGGACGGACGGCGAGCTAGCCCATTACTCACCGACCACAGGCCCAAAAAATTTACCCTTCGTTACTGGTACAGTGACAATATTAAGTTTAAGGTTCTATATTTTGCTAACTAGGGTTTATTATCAATCCGTAACAACATATCGGATAAAGGGTTTTGGTGTGGTTTGTCAAGCTTGTTAGCTGAAGGTCGTGGTCTCGCCTTAATGATGTCTACGTCCCTAATTGTGATATGGTTATCTTTAAATTAATGTCAGGGGTCACCAAGAAATTGGTGGAGAATAAAGTAACATGTTTCTTGGTAGTAACGTTGTGACTTCAAGCTAGTAGGATCTCTATTGGATCTTCACGAAAAATGGCAGTAGTCTTCAAGTTAGCTTGTATACTAATGCCTTTTTCCGATGGCGATTTAGGATAAGCACAGATATTACAGACCGAGCATGAGGTGGACCGATGAGACGATGACTTGGTCAATGTCGTGTCAAAATGAAGCCCATTGAATGCGATGCGGGAAGCGCGGGGCCGATCGTTATAGCGATGGTGAGGGGAGGATCCACGTGTACACTATGCAGAATGCTACACTTCTAACAATATAATTAATCATGATTATCATCAAATACCGTCATGAAGTCCAAACAAACGATGGATAGACTGTGTAAAAGGTGATAGGGCTACCAAAGGGGTACCACTGAAATGACAACCAACAGAAAAGTATGGCAGGTATTGTCGACCCTAAAAATTGGCACAAGGTTTGTCGCCAGTGGCTACAATCGGGATTTTTTCCCATTTATCGATAGTGGTAATAAAGCTGGTGGTGACGACTTGGAATAGACGGAGACAGGTGGTGACTGAACAAGACAAAGCCAAATGGGCTTTCGAGTGTCTACGGGGCACATAATATAATTGGCTACAAATAATAGATATAGATTAATATGAAGAAAACTTTTCTACTTGACTATACAAGTCACAAAATTGTTCAACGGGTCCAGTTGACCCATTCAAACATGCATTAGGTCGAGTGGACCCGCGGGTCCCGCCAGTTTGGGATCAGTTGACTAGAGAGCCAGGTTATGATATCAACTCATCCGGGAGTTTATAAGCGACAGCTCATCAAAATTCAAAGTTATTTAACAAGCCCAGATTACAACTAGCATTTTCGTCACTAAAGAACTTTTTCACATAAATCGCGACCATTTTCGTCAGGTCACATATGAGTTAGGTACTTCTCATGAATGAGCGCGCCTACCTACATAGGTACAATTCTATGAATATAAATGAGATTAAAAAAGTTTTTTATGTCTTGTTCAAATAATAATTTTTGTGGAAGTTACTATGTGTCACACTCACTTTTAGAGGCTTTAAAAGTAGGTATTTTCTTTAGAGATTTCCAGTTTTACCTGTTCATGTAAGGTCAGGGATGTATTATGCAATAAGGCTGCCAGAAGAGGTCGTTAACACTTACCAGTATGGCAACGTCACGCCACGTACGATATCCACATCATAAATAAGGTTAAGTCTATAAGGTTTTGGTTTGTAGTGGTAAAGTCTATAAGGTTTCTCGTATCTTGGACTATTTGTATGTATTATAATATATATTAGTTAATTTCATTTTATTTGTAAGTATGTGTATTAGTATGTACCTATTTATTTATATCAATTTATGTTAACAAAATTGTAATGTTTCTTATTTTTTATTTTTTTGTACCGTATCACAATGCTGTCCTATTTGACCCAAAGGTTGACTGGTAGAGAATGCCTTGGGGTATTAAGTCCGCCAATGTACCACTGTACATGTACTTTTGTACATGAAGTTTAATAAATAAATAAATAAATTCTTCATCACGCAAGCAGAGCTATCCGCGAGATTAGGATATAATTATAAACAATGGCCCGACATTAAAAGTATGGAAGCCTACCAGACATAGCACTCGTCTGTTCAGAGATTCCTTCAACGGAGGTTGATCACCGTTTCACCCTGTTCTTCATACCTCTATACTAATATCACGGTCGGAAAATTATGTCATACAACAGCAGTTATAGTCTAGTGGTGTGACCGTTGGACTGCCAAGTCTCGAGGTCGAACCCAAAACACGCACCTAGGCTCCGGGACTGCTGGCTGCGGGACTGTTCGAAAGAGATACAGCAGCCCTGGAACACAAAGGGCAAAGAAGGAACATGGATGGGTTTTAGTCAGTAGGAGTCTGACACTCCCAGAGCGGGAGGAAAAAAGACACGAACCTCTGATTTTTCGGTGAAGGAAAATATCGCGAGGAAACTAAAGTTTAGCCTGCCCAAGAGATATTTCTCGACGGCCTGTAAAGCCAAGTCAGAGGCCTATGGGCGGCATAAAAACTCTTACACCAGGTTTGGCACTAACCACACAAAAGAAAGAAAGAAAGCCATCAGGCAATTGTAACAGTGTATTATCAACTAAAGGCCAATAAAAACCACCCACACCATTCACTATTTCTCCCTCAAATTCTCGAAAACAAAATAAATAATTATTTTAGCTACTCACAACTTTGCATAGTTAATTATTTAGTTTGAAAATGGCTTTAAGTTTCTTATTAGTTTTGCTGAGTGTTTCTTTGAATGTTATTTTATTAAAAAGTGGTGGAACAGAAACTTTATTAATTAAATATAAATAAACCTTGGATCAAATATTTTTCAATAGTTTTTCTCAAAAACTGGTTATTACCGCACTACGATGAGGTCCAACATGCAATGTATTTCACACACGTGGATTTTAAATATTTTTCCGTAAACGTGCGGAAATGAAAATTTCCACAGATAACTAAACTTAACTTTATACTAATATGTTTTGAGTATTTAAATTGTGTTTATTTAAAATAGAATATCATAGATAAACAAGTTTATTTAAAGCAAATAGTTACTTTTGACACCGTATTCTGTAATCTAGCTTTGGTAATCTTCTAATTAAAAGGCGTCTTTCGAGTTTTTCGATGGTGTACTACTGAAACTCATTGAAAAAATGCATGGCGTAATTGTTGGTTATTTCCTATAATTTTGATTTGCTACGCCAATCTTGCCTTTTTCATTTAAACATACAGTCGCGAGTACATCAAGTTACCACAAACTGTCAAACTCCAAATGATTTTAAAGCACAAAATATGTTGATGGTTAAGTTCAAAATCGAATGAGAAAACTTGACAGTTTCGACACAACACTGTCAAGCGAATGTCTAGACTACAAGAATAGGAGATTGAACTTAATTTTGGCATTACAGTAATGAATTTATTTTATAAGAATATACTTTATATTTTCAATGACCGGTTCATTGAAAATGAAGAGAAAGTATTGGATTTCAGGTCGCCGGTTGACCCAAAATTTGCGTCCCAATTTGAACCTTGTCTCCAGAAACGTCGAACACCTTTGTTGTTGGGCGTCTATCTCTATAGTACAGACTCGGTAACCACTTTCTAGACCAAACCAATTAGGTTTATTCTTAGTTAGTAACCCAGTTTGATAGGCTCCTTGTAAAATACTGGTATTTAGCTAAATCCGATTAGACTGGAAGCCGATAATGTGTCAATGAATTATACAGGGTGTAAACAGACCCTTCAAGAAGCCGTCAACTAAGCATTCTGCAAAAATTATTGCTGGGAAACAACTTTTTTTTTTTGGTGTGAGAAATCACGTTTCACGGTAAAACTCAATGTTACGCACTCAAAACTTAGTGCTGATGGATGCTTTGAATAGTTAATGGGTCATGGAATTAATTAAAGTAAAGTTAAAATCTTGAAAAGTGGTTTAAAAAAAAAACTTGTGAAAAAATTGGAACTTTGACCTTCAATATCTCCAGAACCTGTGGTTTCCCAGTTATTGTCTAGAAGAAAAAAATGATCCCAATGATGGACAGAATATGTGGTTTTCGTTTTCGTTAATGGTCTTTTTACACCCTTTATGTACAGACGCCAGCTACATCAAGCTATCCGAAACTGTAAAATTTTCCCAATCAACCTTGAACCTAATGCTTTAGCGATAAAGTTGAAAATCTATTAAAGAAATTTGACAGACTGTAGTAGCTAGATGTGCTTGCGTCTGTATACGTACATTAAGTTCACATTGAGTTGTGAGTCTTTATTGTATAACTTTTACTGATATTTCCTCCTTTTTGAAGTCAAGAAAAGAAACACGTGTAAATGAAGTTTTCTTTCAGACACAATATTAATTGTTTTCTTCAATTTCGAAATAGCATTACATTTCATCGGTGACTGAAGTGTCTGGAGTAATTGTTCGTCCTTCACATTGAGCCGAGACATTGTGTGGCTTGTAAATTAGCGATAAACTAACTAAAGAACTTTTGGTCATATTTTTTTTTTTTTTTTTTTATTTAGTTATTCAGGGACAACAACAAACAGCTACAATACGTGTTGATATAGAGGAAAGATAATACAAAATATTAACAATATTGCAGCCCACTATATTATCCGCATATTAACAAAAGAAAATAATTATGATAATGAGTGCCACTAGATAGGTAATAAATAATTACATCACATTAATCATAAATAATTATAGCCCTAACCACCAATAGCTTGGACCCTGCTCCCGATACCGGTGGAAACCAATTTTTTTATATTTTTAAATGTGTTTTATAGGTTTAAAAAAAAAAAAAAAGAATGTGAATATAAATGAATAAACGAAAAGTAATCTATACTAATATTATAAAGCTGCATTTGTTTGTTTGTTTGAACGCGCTAATCTCTGGAACTACTGGTCCGATTTGAATGATTCTTTCAGTGTTGGGTAGTCCATTTATCGAGGAAGGATCATCGCTACGACCAATAGGAGCGTAGCAGCAATAAAAAAATGTTGCAAAAACGGGGAAAACTGTATTTTTAATAACTTTACGCGGAAGAATGTCGCGGGGAACAGCTAGTTATAGTATATTTATCTTAACCATCCAGTACCACTAGCAAGTTATGCCAACAGAAAAAAGGTTGGCTGGATGAACGGTAGACAACGGTACTTTAAAATAGTACCTAAGTACTATTTTAAAGTACCTGAAGACCTAAACAAAGTGAATTCTACCAACGTAAACGATGACGTAAAAGTCTAAATAAATTCGATATATGGCATTGACTACCGAAAAGATTATATTTTTATTTATTTTCTCCATCTTACGATTTACATTACAGGGTAACCTAATGCGATAGTGTACACAATAACAATAGGTTTTGTAACTAATAAGGCAAATTTTTGTGAACTCACTGAGGGAACATCTGCCTAGCCTTTTCCCAACTATATTGGGGTTCGCTTCCAGTCTAACCGGATGCAGCTGAATACCAGTATTTTACATGGAGCGACTGCTTATCTGACCTCCACAATCCAGTTAGTACTGGGTAATATGATATCCCTTAGTAAGACTGGTCGTCAGACTTTTTGGGCCACTGACTACCTAAGGACTGTCTAAGATCTACAAATGACTTGCTTTCCGAGGCACGGAGGAAACTCAGTATGTAATGGGTGGTCACCCATCCACATACCAACCTAGGCAAGTACGGTTTAACCTACAGATCGACCCGAGCGGATGTTATTATTTAGCCACGAGTTCCTCACTGAGGGAACAATGAAACTCACTGAGGCAACAATGGAATAAATCAACATCACCAGCTACGTTAATGCTATTGAAAGTCGTTGTAGAAATACGAGACAAAGATCAAAGATCTTGACATTTATCTGTATCAAATCTAGAACTAACTAACGTTAGAAACAGCGCAGTAAAACTATACGTAAAAATATAAATCTGTCCGCAGTAGGACAGTCAATATTCCATGCGTAACAAAACTTTTAGTGGTTTTTTATCCACTCGGACGTCCGCCAAAATAAGTTTCAAACCACAGTTTTGAAGCTTGAAAGTAGAACAAGCTATTTTTTAATAATTACGATCATCCGCTTACTCTCTGGCCGCACTCCAGTTGCACAGTGCTCTGCTAAAGTAAATTTAATTAAGAAACTGTTTCAAGTGCGACGTTTTCACTCCTTCCGATGTTTTGTGGCTTTCTTCCTGATTTTATACTTTTTCACAACCTCGACTGGTTCTTGCAATGAAGGAACTATCTAGTTGGAATAATAAAACTTTAATAGTAAAACATTGGGAGCACAGAAAAACTTGTAATAAAGCTTTTTGTCGAGTTGACTCGAGAACGACTGAGCTATTTGCTCAGTTTCATTGATGTTGGATCTTTTCAAGGTTTTCAGCGTTTTATTCTCTCGTGGATTAAGTTACTAAATGGTAAGTAATATTTTTATCCTTGTCGTCTAAAATTTTCTGTCTTTTCTGCTCTTCAAATCATTCGACGGATATTCGTCGAGCATTTAGAAATTGCCTATTAACACAAAATATTTTAAATGTAATGTGCATTTTAAATCATAATATTATTTCACTTTTGTGTGCTTAATTAAACCCGTTTAGTCAATTAGCCACAATTTAGTTTCAAACATCCACGCACAAAAATAAACAATGCATTTAAATATCGAGTATTTTGTACAAACATAACATCACTGATTTATTATTAGACTTATTTAACCGTTATCTTAAGTGTGTAAACTTGATTTGATGATTTCCCATCATAAAAAAAAAGTGTGTAAACTTGTACTATTGCTTGCTATATATTGGCCAAATGTGTGTTTCTAAATATTTTATATAAGAACTTCATGTACCTACCATATTTGATGCAATAAATTAATTGAATTGAATCACGCCTATAATCCCCGGACGGTAAGGCAGACGCATACCCCGTTATAGTACAGTACAGTACATCAACCACTTATGTGTAAGACCCATGTATCTAACAGGTTTGTCATATAAGGCCCAAGAAATAACATAACTTTCTCCTCACATCCGTGTCTGTCTCTAAACGACTTTCCAACATTTCCTAACCGTGTAATGCTGTAAGTGGGTAATGTTAACACTGGCCGGTCACAACAGTTGGTCAGAGCGGTTAATCCGGGATCTTGTCACGGACTCCGCGATTCCTCCGGGATGTTAGGGAGTAAGTGATTGTTCTGCCTTCAGCAGCGATGACCCGGTATGTGTGACTTGTTGTAGAACAGCTTCGAAGGCGTATAGGGAATATTATTGTGATAGTGTAGGTATTTGCGAGTGAATTGTGAGAGAAAATGTGTCGACAATGTGAATTATTTTTAAAGTTGTAATAATTCTGGCCTCGAAGACCTATCTAGATAATTCATTACCACTATTTTGGTTACCAACGACAAAAATTTAAATAAATCATGATTTACCATACATATCTGAACTTATCTGAAGGCCTATTTTTATTGTAAACCATATTTTTTACTTGTGTTAATAAACCATTTTTTATATATTTTAGATAGTGGTAAGGTCATCTATTAAAGTTGAAAATGTTATTCATATTCTTAATTTATCCAAGATCAGCGAGGTTTTACGCTTGCTACGAAGTTTAAAAATGGAATTGGAAAATCTAAAATCGGTCTAATTTAGCTGTAACACTATTTTTCGAAAATGTTTCAGTCATTTCGAAAAAAAAGAACTTGAAAGTTTTTATGAAATGCCGTAAGTCGCAAAACGCTCTTAAATAAAGGCTTTCTTATATTTTACCAAATATAAAAACTCGCTCGACCAAAAATCTTTCAGAAACCTTAGAAAATTCGCTCAAAAGAGCACCGCACTATTATTATTCAGATCAGCTCAAGTCCCCGAACTTTTTGCCTCGTCCTGTATCTATTCCTTTCACCGAATTACTCGGAATGAGCCCCGCCTGTTCCCAGTTCGCCTTTTTTTCTACCAAAAAAACTTTCAAGTCATTAGCCTCGACGTACTTAAGTTGGCCTATTGTGGGTAAGAGGGACCAATGTCATATTAAAAGGACTGTTTAGAAAGGTAATGCTTTTCGTTTGGCATGTTTATTGGTATCGTTGGATTTATTTTTTGGACGTATTTGTAGGCAAGGAATGAGGTAGACTTCTACATACAGGGTGTAAACGGACCCCTCACGAAGCCGTCAACCAAGCATTCTGTACATCAAACTACCTTTACGCAAAAAAAAATTGCTGGGAAACGACTTTTTTTTTGGGTTAAAAAATCACGTTTTACTGTAGGATTCAACGTAACGTACTCAAAACATTGTGCTGATGGATGGATTGAATAGTATGGGGGTCGTGGAGGTGTTTAAAGTAAAAAAAATACATTAAAATCATGTATTTAAAAAAAAACTTGTGAAAAGGTTGGAACTTTGACCCCCAATATCTCCGTAACTAGAAGGTATGGTCGAGAACAAAAAAAAATTAAGGGTTAGGGGTCTTTTTACACCCTTCATACTTACTTGGACAGACTTACGTTTACACTATTAGGTAACCCTATAATGATAGTCGTCGAGAAAATAAATAAATATATTCTAAACTAGCTGTGCCCGCGACTTCGTTCGCGTGGAATAGTGACTTTTCGGGCAGCATATTTTGAATTACATATACCGTCGTTTGGGTAGCTAAAAATTTACCTACAGTAATGCTTCTCTGTATACGATATTTGAAGAATGGCCATCGGGGATGAAAGCATACAGGCTCCTAGGATTGCTAACCCGTGACAGAGCCACATATAACTGACCGTGCGAGAAACAGCTGATACTTAGATCTACACCATCAGCCCTTGTTCCACGTGGTATTACAGGGAGAGTCTGACGAAAATCGCCACAAAAAAGCATAGTAATGCCACCCATGGGTTGATCATTTTGCTTGACATCACGCAACGTTCTGTCTACTGCTTCTACTGCTTTTCGATTGGCCATTGTGGACTCATCCCATATAATAAGGCTACAATCACGAAGAACCTTAGCTTTATCGCTGTTTCTTGAAATATTACAAACAGGGCTTTCTGTGCGGTCTAAATCGATCGGAATTTTGAACATTGTATGAGCAGTTTTCCCACCTGGCAACAATGTGGCTGCTATGCCTGATGAAGCGACAGCAAGCGCGATTTTACCTTGGCTTCGTACCTTCGCCAAAATAACTTTCGTAAGAAATGTTTTACCCGTTCCACCGGGTGCATCTACGAATAGTATTTCTCCCAAAGTACTATCAACGCTGCGGCACACCCGATCAAATATCAAACGCTGTTTATCAGTTAGCCTCGAGACATCAGTTTGTAAAGTTTCGGCCAGGTCAATTGGATCATAGTTGGTTTCCATCGCGTAATCTCTATTAATACGTTCACCGTCAAATACGTATACGTCAAGTACGTGTGTACGATATTGTCAACCTTTCGGAGATCGGCAAAAGAAGTAGGCCCTCGGACAACGTGCAGCAGTAGGCGCAGGTAAAAGCATTCGGAGTTATTTGGATGAACCGTATAAACCCTACCAATGACATGATCTTTAAAAATACCTGGTTCACCTACTACAGCTGTTCCACGTCTTCTGCGGTTAAAAATACCCTGTTGTTTATTATAGGTATAATACGATGGAACTTCGTTGTTAAGAGTGTCTTAGCAAATGCATCTGTTTCGCAAAGATTAACAATAAAATAGTACTTATTACTTAACACACAGTTATTTAGTAAACACGTACTATCGTAAACAATTAAATTATAAATACTTACAGATTATTATACAGTCTAAAATTATCACAGTTTAAGTAATAAGTGTTAAGACGTGTAAACCAAACGTACTAACTTTATAAAACAAAAGAACTGCTAGAAAAATTAATTACAAACCTGAGGTAATGAACTTATACTTAATAAAGAAAATCAAGAAAAGAAATGCCTAACCTTATACCAAATACTTATAATATTTATATACAAACCCTAAATACAAATTAAGATAAGTATACCAAAAATCAATAAAAGAAATGCCTAACCTATAACAAATGCTTCCAATATTTATTTACAAACCCTAAATAAAAATTAAGTAAATACCTAAAAATCAAGGAAAGAACCGCCTAACCTATACCAAATACTTACAATATTTATTTACAAAATTTTAAAGAAAAATAAGAAAAAGAACCTAACCCTAAAATATAAATAAATGAAATATGCAAACAGTCAGTATTCAAGTGAATCGCAATAATCGAATACAACTATTCGCCTATACTCTCCCAGGATACGTGCGTTCGCTATGAATAACTGAATCCTTATGGCAGCGGCGCGTTTTTTTTTTTTTTTTTTGTTATGGCATCTCGCAGTTCAGCCTAGAGGAGGCTGGCTTCTGCTGCTTAACCGGTAAAATCCCTGTGGATGCCTCTAAGTTAAAAGCCTCCAGCCAGGGGCTATGGCAGCGGCGCGGCTCTCAGCGCGCTTTATATAGCCACGGACGCTCAGGCGCGAGGCGTGTAGTACGTACTCGTACGTTAAAAATGTTCGCCGTGATTCTTTAAATTGACATAACTTTTTTATTTATGAACCGATTGACATGAAATAAACACTAAATGTTAAGTGAAGCTTATTACAATATATTAGTGAAAACCGTATCTAAATCGATTAAGCCGTTTCTGATATTAGCGTGCACAAACACACAGACAAACAGACAAACAGACAAACAGACAAAAAAAAAATTAATTACAATTTCGGGTTCGGCATCGATATAATAACAACCCCTGCTACTTTTTTTTTATATATTTCCATTGTACAGACACCACTTTTCTACAATTTTATTATATGTATAGATATAGATGTTTGTCCGCTTCTAACTTACCAAATATTATGAATACACTCCGCCTTGGGGCAAGCGATGAGCTTTGTCGGGTAAACTAACCAAACATAAATTTGAACCAAATAGTCAGAATACATTTTAAATAGAATAATCTTGGTCTGTGCTTTTAAATAACCTTCTTTCATTCGAATTAGTACCGCTTGATCCAACCTCAGCTTAGTGAAAATACACAATTTTAAAACATGTGTTCTTCCTGCACGCGTAGCATGACCACCGTAGAAACGGGTTTTGTCGACAGAAGAATCGACAAAATGAAAACTTTTTTGAAATCCTCAAACGGCGCAAATACAATAACCTCATTGATAGCTATGTGTTTGAGCAGTTTGAGGTTGAAACACTAGGGCCATGGGGTCAGAGAGCCCACCTATTCTTTCGGGACATCGCCAATTACTGTCCTGCAGGCAGTGACACATAGAAACCCACGATTATGGTCCTTCGGTAATCAACGCCAAGACTCATATAGTATGCACGATGTCTTTGTCTCAGTTATTTGTGTGATTGTATGCACAAAGCGTGTCTAGGCATTGCGTACGTGACTTACTGTTAATCCTTGTAAGCTCTCGTTTGTCGATATAATCACTGGTATTAACGTAATTAGAATAGTATGTATGATAAAACACTAGGATAGCTATATCGCTTCTTTATTCTCTTTGCTCAGTAAAGCTGAGTAAACCAATTAGACTGAAATGACTGAACTAAATCTAGTTGGCTATTGTTATTCATTTGTTTATGAGCTATGTGCTTTTGAGTGATTAACAGGGAGCTCTTCTGTGAGTAGTGAACACTATGTGGTTTATCTACTTTAAAATGAAATACAGGGGCGTAGCTACCGTTAACAGTCGTTTCTCTATAACCTCAAATTCTTTTTGATAAGAGGTTCGTAATGAGTAATTAATGAAAATTGAACTAAACGTAGCCTACGTTACTCCTTATGACATCAGCTATCGGTCAATAAAAGTCTCGTCAAAATCGGTCCAGCCGTTTCGGAGATTAACCGGAACAAATAGACAGACAGAATTTTTTGTAAAAGTACCGAATATGCTTTTATAATATGCATTCAGTAATAAGCTATTATTTTGATATTACAAACAACACTTCAATTTTAATAATTTAAAAATAAATATATTATTCAATATTAAATACATTAATAAATTAAAATAACCTAAAGTAACTAACTTAAAAAATGGCGTCAAAAAACTCCTCCTCAACGCTGTCAACTGGTAATGTACCCAAGAGACAATTTTAGTTATTTTTATAGATGTATTTACACCATTATGATTGGAGGAAAGATTTGTTGAACCAGTAAAACAACATAAAAGGAGACCGTGTAAACGTTCGAAAAGCCATCAGAATGTCATCAACCTCTTGTTTATGTTTATCCAAACATTTGAATATAACAGGCCGTAAATAAAAAGCCGGAGTGTGATTGGCGAAACTTCTTACAACTTCCTCAATTGTTTGGCGAAACTTAACAAATATTTTTATATTCAGTTAGTGGTAGCACAAGTTCACGAGTAAAAGAAATAAAACTGTAGTATAGCTACTTATTATTTATATAAAAGTTTCCTCCGTTATGATATTTAGTGAATGATTTGTTGGTTCCCTGTGTAGAATATGATTTGCTATTGTTTTGTTTTGTTGCGATAATTTATGATGTTTTGCGATAATTTTATTAGTTGGGCAATTAGCTTATTCTTGTTGGGTCATTTTCTGTTGATTTTGCACGTTCTCAAAATATTTTCTACTTTACGACTTTGGCCAGATAGGCAGTCGCTCCAAGTAAGACTGGCATTCAGCTGCATCTGACCGGCGACCCCAACTTAGTTGGGAAAAGGCTAGGCAGGTAATGATAATTAGACTTTGTTTGCGCCGATGATTTTTAGCGAAACGTATTTTTTTTTTTGCTTTTTTATCGCACTGCTTAGCACCGAATGTTGAAAATGCACTTTTTGTAAATTTCACACACTTTTTCTCGATTCTCTTAGCTTAGGTGGATACTGAGACTGACTCCGGAGGTAATTTTGCAAATAAGGCTGCCTATAGTTGAGAAGCCAAACGGAAAAAAAATATACATATAATATATAATAATCTTTATTGACATAAAAGTATGTTACATTATTATATGGAAACCCTGACTCCTGCGCTAGGTAGTAACCTGTGTTACAGGAATCAGTGTCTTCTCCCAGTAGTTTACACAGGAATTATGCAATAAGATTTAAACAATTTTACATTATACAATATCTGCTTAAGGCGTATGGGTGAGGAGTGTATGAATGTGTGTGTGTGTGCGTGTATGTTTGCGTGTGTGTGTGTGGTGTGTATAGAGGTATTTATATGTTTATCGTGCATGTTTGTAATGGGAAGCGCTAATTGCCGGGTTTATGTTATTAAGTTTTCTGTCTGTATGTAATCTAGTGTTTGTAGAAAGGTGTTTATTTTATTTTTAATTTCCTTTTTAGGAAATGGGTTAATATTTAGGGTCTTGTTTATCTTATTATAGATACGCGTAGCAAGAAAAAGATGTTGCCTTCTAGCTGAGGCAGTCTTACATTTGACGTATTTACAAACATTAGTGACATGTTGCTGTGATATGTTGCTGAATAATTGCAACATTTAATTGTACTAATGTAAAACAAAATAATTAAGTATTAATAATGTTTAATGCATGCTAATTTAGGATTATAAGGGCAGGCGGATGCTTAATTAAAATGCTTGTAAAAGGCTGCTAAGTCTAACATAACATAACACCACATTGTACACTTAGTTCTCAATAAATGTTTTGTCTTTGACTTTGAAAAAATGGTAAACAAGATAGGTACTTCGAAGCACACTAATTATAGTTTTATCAGCATGACTTAGAAAGCCCGTATCATCTAATTTTAGTCACAGTGTAGTAAACTAGATATCCGACATAAGACACTCTATGTATATTGCATAGAAACGCCAAAAATATTTTTTTTATCAAAATTGGATTGGCTTATAAAATTGCGTTCCTAAAAACAAAACAAAATCCTTTGTCACGTTATCGATAGGCTTTTGACAAGCGCGTGACAAAAGCACGATATATATACCTATATTATGTATTAATCTATCTATTACATAACGTATATCTTTTGTCATAGTTTTTTATACGTAAACGAATACCCTAACTTTTATGCATCGTAGCGTTTGTCAGATTCTGGATATTCTGATATAAAGGGTGTAACCCTTAACGGAACCAAAAGGTACTTGATCTCTTCGTCATTGCGATCTTTTTTTTTTGTTGTAGACCATACCTGGAAACATTCTAGTTACGGAGGTATTGGGAGTCAAAGTTCCAACTTTTTTATTACAAGTTTTTAATGTTGTAACTTTACTTTAAATACGTCCACGACGCGTCGCGCGTAATATACAATGCATCCATCAGCACAATATTTTGAGTGCGTTACATTGAGTCCTACCGAAAAACGTGATTTTTCACCCCAAAAAAAAAGTCGTTCACCAGCAATAATTTTAGCGCAGTATTTCTTGGATTGATGTACAGAACAGTGGTTGACGGCTTCGTGACGGGTCCGTTTACACCTTTCATGTATTATACAAGCCGGACTATTTGTCAAATTGATCCTATTTGTCACCGTAGTTCACAGAGAATCCTAATGTGTTTCTGTGAACTTAAACGAAATTGCAGAAACATTGATATATAGCTCTCACTGATTAGGTGCTCAAATGGTTGCAATTGTTTTTCTTCAAAGATTTAAAGCGTTAGATACGCCCGAAAGGGTCCAAATATGTCACGTCCTGTTGGCTGTTGTCCAAGTATTCTATGAAACAGCATTAACGATGACATTTGAATACTTTTGTCTAGCTCCCTTATACTCCTATATTTTCATGCTAAATGATCCAATAAAATTCCAATTTATCTTATTTAAAATCGCTCTCCTTAGTGTGGACACTTATTCTTATTACTGTAATGGTCCATCTAATGATTTAAGTCTTATCATCATATTGCTGATTATATTTACTGCCTCCAACCATGGGATCTAAAAGTTGAAAGAAGATAACTAGAATGAATTCAATTCACTAGGAACAGGGCAATATTTTATTAACGT
The DNA here is from genome assembly GCA_905220335.1 of Noctua pronuba. Taxonomy (NCBI): domain Eukaryota; kingdom Metazoa; phylum Arthropoda; class Insecta; order Lepidoptera; family Noctuidae; genus Noctua; species Noctua pronuba. Next base: position 5,296,358 of record LR999900.1, on the reverse strand, counting down.
GAATTTTAAATTAAACTTGACTCCAATTAAACGGTTTAATGACCACATTTATGTTAATAACTATGATCTCTATAATTACATCATTTTGCGGTCCAACGTGCATTTAAATAAATTGGTGTTATTACCTAACTAAATATTGTGTAATTTGTTTTAATCCGTATTTCAATTTGAATAATTTTGTAGCTTTTAAATTAATGATTTGTTTAACGTTTAATAATTTTGTTCATTTATATTTTAGGGCAGTTTATTTATTGCATGTTCAAATTATTTGCGTGCTGAAAGCTAAATTAATTCACATTATGCCTGCCATTTGTATTACTACTCTATATTATTCCTTAATTCTGCAAAGTTTTGGTCCTTTTCGTGGCGTAACATAAGCATAATTTTGTTATGGCTATTTGTGTATGTGAGTTTAAATGTTTGTAAAAGCACCCACCATACAGGAGAAATTCCTAGTGTGGGGATTACAAAAAAAAAATGCCTACAATGTTCAGACTACTATGAAACGGATCTAAGACATGCCTATTTCCTCATAATGTTTTCCATCACCGTTTTCAAAGCAGTAGCCATGAAAGAAACTAAGCAACGTAAATTGCCCGCCTGGGTTCGAACCCAAGACTTGGGCCTTGGACTTGGGCTTACACTAAGCCTCCATATCCCCTTTTAGAATTATATCATGCCGATGTTTGCCGAAGATGGCCGAATCACGATTACCAACAATATCCTTGTCTCGTGTTTGTACTGGCGTTAATTGGTAATGTTTGTAATTAAAGGCAACATGTCCTGATTCGGGAGGGGAGGAGGGGGGGCCGGTTAATCAATGCGGTTGCTTGTATAGTAAATAGTTGATGGCTCATCTGACAGTTAGGAGCAATGATATGTATTACGAGTATTGTCATATTACTAGATAATTTACTGACAATAGAAATTGGTGTTACTTGCTTTTCAAAAGTTTTAAGCCATCCATGGGTCTTCGGGAATCCTACTTTATTGGAGCGCTTGATTGATATACCTTAACAATAATATCAGCCAGCATAACTATCCCAGTGCTGGGCAAAGGCATCTTCTCATACAGGGAAGGCACGAGCATTGATCACCACGCTTGCTCAAGACCTAAATTATAAGTGGTGTAAAAGTACCCCTAACGAAGCCGAAAAGCATTTGTTTTCCCCATTATTACGATCATTTTTTTTTTGTTCTGGACCATACCTGGGAACCTTCTATTTACGGAAATATTGGGGGTCAAAGTTTATTTTTTTTAATTCAAGTTTCTAATGTTATAACTTTACTTTAAAAACCTCCACGACCTCCGTACTATTCCATGCATCCATTAGCACAATATTTTGAGTGCGTCACATTGAGTCCTAATGTAAAACGTGATTTTTCACCCAAAAAAAAAGCGTTTCCCAGCAATCATTTTGGCGTTAAAGTTACTTAGTTTGATGACGATGATGATGTTTCGTGAAGGGTCCGTTTACACCTTGTAAAACGAAATCTATGTAAATTAAATTGATAACACAAATTATAAGTGACTTTTATTTAATTTACAAATCTGTCAAATCAATCAATCCTAAAATAGATAAACCTGAGCACTTAAAAAAAAATCACTTAAAACAAAAAAAGAGTCGAATGCGAACTGTTTTGTTTTTAATTCGAAACATTTTCATATGTTTTGATGGATGGAAGAATAATAACATGATTGATTGCCGTTTTCATATATTTGTACTTATAAAAGTATATATTAGAAGACCTTCAGACGGCCTTGGATATAATAGTCCCCATTATGTATTCATAGGCAGCCAAATAATGATATTTCGCCACGAGACGAGAAAGGAGATGATACGATAAAATGTAAGGCAGGATAATTTAAATAGTTCGAATATAATTTTGGCGTAAAAAGTTTGGCCTTTTCATGCGGAAAGCTCCTATACAGTTTGGAGATAAAGTCGGGTTTTTAGGCTTTTACAATTTATCTTTTTAGCTTGTTTTGACTTATTATATCTATAATGAAACTGTATGTATTCATTTTAAGGAAACTCTGTTCAAATACTCGCACAAAGGACAGTTTTTTATTTCGTTTGATGGTCTGGCACTGTCAAATTCAAACTCAAAGTATTTATTTCAAATAGACCCGTGACAGGAACTTTTGCAAAGTCAAAAATAAGCTACCTACAGTCCAGCCACAGGCATAATAACTGTGAACGGACTGTAGTTGCCTATTCCAAACTCGTAGATTTCATGGAGAAGAATGGGCAAGATTTTGAAATCAAATTAAATACTCTAAGGTACTCTAGTATGAAGCTATACACCAGTGGCGAAGGTACCATACAACTCGACTCCTACCGGCTTCCCTTTGTAGCTGGCACAGTCAGTATTCTATAGACAAATAATATAATCACATTAAAGTTATGTACTCCGGCTTATCTCTAACAAAATTGACCCTTCGCTACTGCTATACAGTATCCAAATATGTGACGACTAAAAACCCGCTGAAAATAAACAAACGTTTTGATCTAAGATAAGTACAGACTTTTAAAAAGAATACAGAATACTGTCTTAACACCATCATCTGCCTAGCCTTTTCCCAACTATATTGGGGTCGGCTTCCAGTCTAACCGGATGCAGCTGAATACCAGTATTTTACATAGAGCGACTGCCTGTCGGACCTCCACAACCCAGTTAGTAGGTACTGGGTAATACGATACCCCTTGGCAAGACTGGTTGTCAGACTTTTTGGGCCACTGACTACCCGTAACGACTGTCAAAGATCTATAAACGACACCCGGGACCAACGGCTTAACGTGCTTTCCGAGGCACGGAGGAAACTCGGTATGTAATGGGTGGTCACCCATCCACAGACCAACCTAGGCAAGCACGGCTTAACCTAAAGATCGACCCGAGCGGCTGTTATTATTTAGCCACGAGCTCCTCAATACTGTCTTAACACCATACATAGTAAATACCCACATAGATATCTAAAGCCGGTCTACCAGGGCACCAGAGTACAATACATATTTCCCCCGCACGTTTCATAGCTGCATTGGCCCAGTTATATGGGGCTATACCGCCATTGTTTTCGGTCCTTACATAAAAATGTCTATGAGATAAGTTATTGTGCTCGCGGATAACGTGACGTAGTTCTATACACGTTCTAGTTGAGACGTTTACGACTTAGTCAATAGGAAGATGTGTTAAGAAGGGTCATTTTGTGACAAACAATCTACGATAGTTTTAAAAATTATAAAGTAACACCCGCGTTCCTGACATCAAGTAGCTGATGTTGGAGAAAAAACAGCTGGGCTGAAGTGGGAGTGGACAGGCCACATAGCAAGGATGCAAATGATGCAAGGTTTTTTTTCGGATGTGAAATCATCAAATGACCCCCAGCTCTGGGCGGAATCGTCCCTTAGTCTACCTTTAATAAGTCCTTAGTTCCTTTCAGTAACGATCGTGTTCAGCCACGAGCACCAACGCAAACACTTAACAACTTTTAAAAGTGTTTTTCTCCTACTGTTCTGATTAAATTTTCATGTTCATACGAACATAGTATTCTGTAACTCATATTTTTATGAAAAAGATCCTATCTCCAGTTAAATTCTTTATTTCTCGCGAAAATTGCTTTTAAATTCAGGAAAGTGTATATGTTACAGCTAAAATCCAATAAACCATTAATAAACCATTGGAAATTTACAAGCTATGAATGTACATAATATGTTACGGCTAAAAGCAGAAGTAAGGTTACACCTAGTTCTAGCCGGCTATACTTAGGTGCGGCCGGTAACAGTTTGTTATAATGCAACCAATTTGGACGTAGCATGGTCACAGTTCTAACCTATCCTAACCAAAAAGCGCATTTTGTCGGTTTGTCCTAGAAATAAAAAAGGATAGTTACCGGCCGCACCTAGGTATAGTCGACTTGAACTAGGTGTAACCTTACTTCGGGTTTTAGCCGTGACATGTACATTCCGTACGGTAGTACAATAAAATAAGTTCGGCGTTTATCAATATGCGTTATAAATACGAGCATTTATACTTTATACGTCTTTCAAAAAACAATAGCAACAATGTAGTTTTATGTAGTGCAGGTGAGGTACTTCTTAACTTTTCTATAACATGTCTTTACTAGGCACATAAAATAGACGCTCATGTAAATACCAGTTTCTCAATACATGTAAACGAAAATCGAAAGAATTCATGTTATTACCTCGTTTTTTCTCCATGTTTTTATGGTTTTGTCTTGTTTGCCAGTTTCAGCTGATTTATTTTTTTATTTTACTGTGATTTCTTGATTAATTTTACTGTTCGCTTGGATTTTATTGTGCTATTCCGTGTGATAGGTTTCCAGTATACCTAATATTGAGTTGGGTATGTCATTTCGAACGCTGTGTATGAAGATATTTTTGTGTGCGTGGTTTTATAGATACTTAGATACACATAGGCATTTTTTATATTGATAGATACACATCTTTTCTGTTGATCAGTTTTTTTTTTATGGAGTAATTGTTGGAGTTTCATAGTTTTAAGGCATAAAAATAATACTAGCTGTTTATTAAAATTTCTACATGTACCTGCGGCCTTTCACCTGAATGGCACCTATACATTCATCTTTCTGTGTATCATAAATTTATGCTGACCATTTTCAGGGTTCCGTACCTCAGTCGGCAAAAACGGAACCCTTATAGGATCATTTTGTTGTCCGTCTGTCTTTCCGTCTGTCAAGACGCAATGCGTAAAGGTATCAAGCTGAAATTAATATCACTTACATAAATTTACTACCCCTTAGAACAGTAAAAAAATCAAACTTGTAAGTCAACGCGATCAAAAGATATGAGCGTTTATGTCGCATATTTTGCGATTTCTCAGGGGAATCAAAACCTATGGAGATACTTCCCGTTGACCGAGAATCATGAAATTTGGCAAGAAGCAATGCCTTACAGCACCCGTGAAGGAAAAAATCTGAAAACCGTAAATATGTAGTTTAATAACAAAATACCTATAAGTTTATACGGAACCCTCGGTGCGCGAGTCCAACTAGCAATTGGCAGGTTTTTCTATATAACACAAAACAAACGATCAAAAATGAAAAAAACTAAGCCACAGGTTTTATATCCTGCCTGGAAATCGAGCGCAGATCTCAATATCCGCAGCTGTTCTCGCTTCCTATGCCGGCTGACAAAGTCCTCTATGGGTATTTTCCATTCATACATGTACTGTATTTTAGTATTTATTTGAGTAGAGAAAAGCATGTAAAATGATGAAAGAAGACGTGAAAAAAAAAACCTATACGTTACTGAAACATTATAATAGTTTGAATCTACAATCAAATTATATCTATTTATGAATTAATTCGTAATAGATTTATTTTCAGGTTCTACAGAACATCACGCCGGCCTTTACCATGCCGTACTCTTTAGGGGATCCTAAAGAGTACGGCAAGGCACCCAAATTTCGCCGGTTATGTTCCAATCTCAAGTAATATGGCGAGCCGATATCGATACCTAAACTACACATATGCATAGTTCACTCTTTTATCTCAATGACGAGCTCGTGGCTAAATAATAACAACCGCTCAGGTCGATCTTTAGGTTGAGCCGTGCTTGCATAGGTTGGTTTGTGTATGGGTGACCTCTAACTGGGTTGTGGAGGTCAGATAGTCGCTACATGTAAAATACTGGTATAAATAATAAGTAGTAATATCTTATACTACAATTTTTTTACGGTAGTCCGTCCCGGGAAGTAAGTTCCGACTTCCACTCCATCGAACCCATCATCCAATTACAGTAGTTAGTGGTCAAACCGTGGTGTTATTTTTCTCTAAAAATGTCAATTCACTTTCTTTTGCTCTTCAACAGCTACAGGTTTAGTGACCCCTAACATGACGTATCTCCACTACTTGAGGTCAAACCACATTCATCACGTATGCTGCATACTAAATTCCATTTCGTTGGCCAATCAGTACGAGAGCGACTCTATCGGGGCTTTCTTTATTTAGACGGGTCTAGACAATGTACGACTGAAATTAAAGGGACCTTAGTACTGTGTACTGAATAGATTTTACTTTATAAAATCAGTTACTTTAGATAGACTTTCTATGATTAAAAATTTATTAAAAACTAGCTGTTGCCCGCGACCTTCGTCTAAAAACTACAATTTTCCCTTTTTTGCAACATTTTTCATTCATTCTCCGCTCCCATTGGTCGGAATGTGATGTTATATCGCCTATAGCCGATAAATGAGCTATCGAACACAAAAGAACTTTTCAATTCGAACCCGCAATTCCTGAGATTAGCGCGTTCAACCAAACAAACTCTTCAGCTTTATAATATTAGTATAGATAGTATAGATGAAGTGGCTTGAATTTAGTTTTTGAAAGTACAGCAACGAGCATAAATATGTATACTTGCAATTTTGAAATAATATTTTCATAATAATATGGGTTTCAAGATATTATGTTAGTAACAATATGAAATTGCGATCAACGCCGTAGGAGAAAATCACATTTAAAAGTTGCTTAGTGCACACATAATGCTGCTCGTAACTGTACCCAAGGTAGTCAAGTGATTTACTGTAGTAGCAGGGCAATTTTCTTTAGGTGCCGATTTTTTCCATGTTTGAATACAAATTCATACAATGCTACGATTCTCGATATTGAAAAATACTTGAAAAAGCTTAATATTTTTTTTTTCAGGCAAGCTTAACCAACAAATTTCTCAGTTACTCTGTCAACCGACATTCCATTTTTTAATGCAAATTCATACAAGGTGACGATTCACGGGTCTGAAAAATAATTGATTAAGCTTTCTTTTAAAAATCTTAATAAAACATAATAAAATTGTTTTTTTTTTTTAAAGTAATCTTAACCAACTAATTTCTCAGTTACTCCGTCAACCGACAAACGCAATAATCTGAATACTTTTCGAATCAATTCTTTCATTGCATAATTGCGCAAAAATTTTGATTCGGCAATTACACACCAGCTTCTAGACATAAATCGTCCATCTGTCTACCAATACATCACTGTATGCACGACCCATTGGGAGGTCCTATGACGTTCAAGCATTAATTCGGAGGTCAAATGGCCTGACTGGTGTCGTGTCATGGATAATTGGGAGGATTTAAGGCCGTTAATATTGAATGCTTCGGCCGTGGTCCGACACTGGTTAATGGGTGCTCGAGTGGTGCATGGCAGGAGGATGACAGAAGAACTGTGCTGCTGGTTTGTCAAAGACGCCTTGCTATCTTCGTTCGTGTAGGGTTCTCGATTGTAGCTGCTGTAATTGTGCACTTAGCCGAAGTTTGGGTGTATTTTTTTTACGGAAAATATTTTTTTCTCTTAATACGTCTATATTCCGCACGCAAAATACAATACACAATACAATACAATACGTCTATATTTTGATAACCTTAGTTGGTCATCCATTCATTATCGTCACCAACTTTCTAGCTTTTTTCCATCTATATTAGGGTGGAGAGTCTAACCCGATGTAATTGAATACATACTGCACAACTCAGATTATTACTCTTTGATTTAAATAAATAATGGGTGTAAAAGTACCCTAAACGAAGCCGAAAGGTACTTTTTCTCCCCGTCATTGAGATATTTTTTTTGTTCTAGACCATACCTGTGAACCTTCTAGTTACGGAGCTAATGGGAATCAAAGTTCCAACTTTTTCACAAGTTTTTTTTTAAATACAAGTTTTAATGTTATAACTTTACTTCAAATACCTCCACGACCCTCGTACTATTCAATGCATCCATCAGCAATGTTTTGAGTGCCTTACATTGAGTCCTACCGTAAAACGTGATTTTTCACACCGAAAAAAAAGTCGTTTCCCAGCAATAATTTTTGCGTAGATTTACCACTTAGTTTGATGTACAGAATGCTTGGTTGACGGCTTCGTTTACACCTTGTATTTTATAAGTTATTTCCGTAAATCATTTAGCGGTCCGTCTTCGGTCTATTATTCTTTTAAATCTGTATATTTTTTTGTCAGCCTGAGTTGACCCACTCCTGGGCAAAGACCTCCCCCAATTCTTTCCACTTTTCTCGATGTTGCGCCTCTTTTCACCAATTAACGATAAAGCCATCCAAATCTGACTTAAATTCTGATAACCTTTTTCACAATAAAAATAAATTACTTTATTTTCCATCACTGTATCCTTTTAAACAAACAGATTTTGTTGAAAACACTTCGTTTGCCAACATCATATTTTACCCTTTATTTTATTTTTATGAAGTTGACCTACTGATCCACAAAACTAAAGGTGCCGTGAGGTAAGTAACGTATATTGTACGGGGTGCGTTGTCAGAATTCCTCCTCGTGTGCCCAGTGGCTGCTAGTCCTTCTCGATACGTCGGGAGGGAACAGCAGCTGCTGGGCCGGTGCACCCTGGACGCGGGCAGTGTCCTTCCCCGAGGAATGGGAAGCGATTCTTATTCTTCGGGGAATGTTACTGTCCGTGGCTAATATTCTGACAGGGAGGGGTCCAATTTGGACCATCTCGGCGTTCTTCCGCGTGACCCTCTGATAAGCAGAGGGCACAGCGGAAGAGCAAGGGCGGGCTCGGTGTGCACTTACCCTGCCTCCGAGCAGACGGTGAAGGACTGCGTCCTTCACTGTCCCCGTCGATCTCGTAACCCCACCGTCGAAGTGTCGTGGATCACGTCTCGCGACTTCGACCGGGACCGAGGGTCTTGGCTTAACCGCCCGGACCGCGAGGTAGAAAACCTCTATAAAAAGTCACCCCGAATCTCAAGTGGCGACGCACCGCGAGGAGATGTATGGCTGACGGGTTCCAATGGAAAATCAGTCGCTAGTGCGTTCCCCGCCAGGGTACCAGCCGACCCTCTGGCGGGTTATAAATGTTAAATGGCTTATCCGGGTACAGGGGGCACTGCCCGGATGGACGTTTTATTTCCCCCACTACTCGTGGGAACAATTATGGAAAATTATAAAAAACAAAATGAAGTATCGGATAAGGTAGAGGAGAGGAGGGATGCGCGGTCGGAGTCCGACGCGGCATCCGGCGATGTGAGTGCGGGAAGCTCAGGGAGCTCCCGCCGAGGGAGGAAGGAGACCGCTGCGGAGAACGGGAAGTTCTTCCGCAAGCGGTCCAGACCGGAAGGCGACCCGGGGTCGTCTTCCGAAGGCGAGCAGGCCTCGGCCCGCAAGATCCCCACCAGCAAGCGTGGCGGGATCAGGGGCAAGGGCAGGGGTCTGCGCCTTGCCAAGGAGGGGCGCCGGCCGGAGGTGGCTGGTCCTGGGGCGGCCCATTCGGGCTCCTCCTCAGGCGACGAGGCGGGCGCAGCTGGCGGCTCCGAAGCGGAGCGTAAGGCCAGCTCCGCAAAAGCGGTGGAGGCGGCGCTTATGGGCATAGCCTATAAGAAGAAGCCGTCCACCAAGCAAGGGGCTGTGCCTGCGGCCTCCGCCTCCATCTTGGCGGCAGCGGAGGCCACATATGCGGGGCCTCCGCCGGGCGAAGTGGCCAAATTGCGGGCGGAGGTCGCTCGCCTGACGGCCGCTACGGAGCTTCTCCAAAAGGAGAATGAGAAGCTCCGAGCAGACCTGGCCGGTCTGCGTAAGTCTGGCCCCCCCGAGGTGGTAAATGGGGGCCAGCAGCAGCAGGAGCGACCCAGCCAGCCCGCGCCGGTGGAGAACCAGGTCCTGAACCTGGTTCGTCAGGAGTTGGCCGCCTTCCAGGCACGGTTCTCCGTACTGGAGGGCATAGTCCTGCGCCCCCCCCTGGCGGCAAACAAGGCGCCCCCGGCGCCGAGGGTGGTCACATATGCGGCTGCAGCGGCAGCCGCGTCCGGACCAGGGCAGTCCAGCCGGCCTTCCGGCAGGGCTGCGTCAGCCCCCCCAAAGCCAGCTCCGGCGAAACCGGAGCCGGCTAAGAAGGCGGCGGCCCAGAAGATGGGCAAGGCGGCGGCCCAAAAGAAGGGCAAGGCGGCTGCACCGGTGGCGACTGTGCCAGCGCCAGCGGCTAGCCGGCCGTCGCCGCCGCCCCCTCCGGCCCCTCAGCCTCCCGCGGCCGAAGCTGGGTGGCAAGTGGCCGGGGCTAAAAAGAAGGGGCGAAAGGTGGCCAAGAAGGCCCGCAACGAGGAGCGGAGGCGCCAGAAGAAGGCGCACAGCGTCGCGGCTCAACTCCGCGCCCCGAAGACCGCGGCTGTAGTGATCACACTGCAGCCGGACGCGGAAAAACGGGGCGTGTCGTACCGCGACGTGCTCGCCAAGGCGAAGGCGACGGTGGACCTCGGGGAGCTGGGGATCACCGGGGGCGTCCGGCTTAAGGTCACTAAGACGGGCGCCCGCGTGCTGGAAATCCCCGGAGGATCCAGTGACTCGTCCGCTGACGCTCTGGCTGAAAAGCTCAGAGCGTCCCTAAATGCGGACGAGGCCCGAGTGTCCAGGCCCGTCAGATGCGCAGACCTGCGCATCCTGGGGCTGGATGACTCGGTGACCGAGGAGGAGGTGGTGGCCGCCGTCACCAGGACCGGAGGGTGCCCTGCCGAGCAGGTCAAGGCAAGCACCCTACGTCCGGACCGAACGGGTATGCGAACCACTACGGTGAGCTGCCCTGTGACGGCGGCGAGCAAAATAGTGGAGGGCCGAAGGCTCCTGGTGGGCTGGGTGTCAGCGCAGGTCAAGCTGCTGGAGCCCAGACCTCTGAGGTGCTATCGCTGTCACGTGGGTCACCACGTGTCAGTTCAGTGCACCTCGGAGGTGGACCGCAGCAACCTTTGCTTCCGCTGCGGTCAGCCCGGTCACAAGGCCGCGGCTTGCTTCGCTGCACCGCACTGCACCGCATGTGCGGCAGCTGGCAAGCCGGCCGATCACCGGGCAGGGAGGAATGCCTGTAAGGCACCCGCCAAGGCCAGGGGCAAGGGAAGGCCCTCCGCCACCACCCCCACCGTCGCCACCGCCGCTGCCGCCGCCACTGTCGCCGCCGCTGCCGCCGCCACAGCAGTTGCTGCAACACCCGCAGCGGGGCCCTCGCAGGGGGCCCGGGAGGGGGCTGAAATGGACTGCCAATAACGGCTCCATTAAGCTTCCTCCAGGCGAACATCAACCACTGCGCCTGCGCTCAGGATCTGTTGCTCCAGAGCATGGCGCAGTGGTCGATCAACGTCGCCGTGGTCGCTGAGCCGTACTTCGTCCCGCCCAGGGATAACTGGGTGGAGGACCTTAGCGGCTCAGTGGCCATAATTTCGTCGGCCGCCGCCGGTACCCCGACCCATGAAAATGTCAGGAAGGGTCAGGGGTGCGTAGCAGCACGGTTCGGGGATATTGTCGTAGCGGGTGTCTACTTCTCCCCGAGCCGAACTCTCGCCGAGTTCCACAACTCCCTTACGGAGCTGAGCGTCGTCATCGGAAGCCATTCCCTCCCCGTGCTTGTGCTCGGGGACTTCAATGCCAAGAACTTGGCGTGGGGTTCTCGTTACACAGACGTGCGGGGAAGGATGGTGGAGAACTGGGCTCTGGAGACAGGCCTAGTCGTCGTTAACCGGGGTTCTGTCCCCACGTGTGTGCGGATGCGGGGTGACTCGGTGGTGGACATCTCGTTCGCCAGCCCCGCTCTGTCACCGCGTGTCGTTGACTGGCGCGTCATGGAGGGGGTGGAGACCTATTCCGACCACCGGTATATCCGGTTTGACGTCTCCGCCCAGACCCCAAGCGCGCCGGTCCTACAGGCCCCGAGTGGTCCGCGATGGGCGCTGAAGCAGCTGGACCGGGAGCTCCTCCTGGAAGCCGCGATCGTGCAGGCCTGGGTGACATCACCGGACAGGCCTGCCGACGTAAACAACGAGGCGGTTTGGTTCCAGGAGGCCATGTCCGACATATGCGACGTGGCAATGCCCCGAGTCCGGCCAGGAAGCGCCCGGCGTCAAGTGTACTGGTGGTCGCGAGAGCTTACGACTCTGCGCGAGGCGTGCGTCGCCGCGCGCCACCTGTACACCAGGCATCGCAGGCTCCGCATCCGCCCTCCGGATGCGGCAGCCATCGAGGCGGAGCTGTACGAGGGTTACAGAGCAGCGAAGACCGCCCTCCAAGAGGCTGTCCAGCGGGCCAAGGATCTGGCCCGCGAGGAGATGCTGGGGACTCTCGACGGAGATCCGTGGGGGCGCCCTTATAAGATGGTGCGGGACAAACTCCGCACCTGGGCCCCCCCGCTGACGCAGAGTCTCCGGCCTGAGCTCGTGGAGGACGTGGTGAGCGCTCTGTTCCCTTCGCGAGGGGAGCATACTCCCCCGCCCATGGCTCCGCCGCTTGCGGTGCCGGAAGCGGACCACAGCGACGACGATGACGACGTTCCGGAGGTGACTGGGGTAGACCTGAGAGTGGCGGTAGGCAGGCTTAAGGCCAAAACTGCCGCCCCGGGACCCGATGGCTTACCTGGCAAAGCCTGGGTCCTGGCCTCTGAGGCTCTCGGGGCCCGACTGGAAGGGCTCCTAAGCGCATGCTTGGAGAGAGGCCAGTTCCCGCTTCGTTGGAAGACGGGCAAGCTGGTCCTCATACGGAAGCCAGGGCGCCCTGCGGACTCTCCGTCCGCATACCGGCCCATTGTGTTGCTCGACGAGGTGGGCAAGCTCTTTGAAAGAGTCATTGCAAACCGCCTCGCCGGGCACCTTGCGGGAATGGGGCCGGATCTTGCGGAACACCAGTTTGGTTTCCGCAAGGGGCGCTCGACGGTGGACGCCATCATGCGCGTGCGAGCCCTCACGACGGGGGACGCGGTGTCCCGGGGTGGGGTCGTCTTGGCGGTGTCGCTCGACATCGCCAACGCCTTCAACTCCATGCCCTGGAGCTGCATTAGGGAGGCACTCCGGTATCACCGGGTGCCCACCTACCTCCGTCGTGTAGTCGGGGACTACCTGTCTGACAGGTATGTCATCTACCCTGGTCCCAACGGAGAATGGAACCGGCGAGAGATGTCGTGCGGTGTTCCGCAGGGGTCGGTTCTAGGGCCGCCCTTGTGGAACATCGGTTACGACTGGGTGCTGCGCGCCGACCTCCCTAGCGGCGTCAGCGTAGTCTGTTACGCTGACGACACGCTGGTACTGGCACAAGGGAGGTCGCACGAGGCGGCGGCCGAACTGATGACACGCGGGGTTGCGATAGTCGTAGAGAGGATCCGGCAATTGGGTCTCGAGGTGGCCTTGCACAAGTCCGAGGCCATGAGCTTTCATGGGCCTCGGAATGCGCCACCGTCGGGATCCACGCTGACGGTAGGAGGGGTTCCCATCGGCGTCGAGTCGACTTTGAAGTACCTAGGACTCGTCCTCGACAGCCGGTGGAACTTCGTTGAGCATTTCCGACGTTTGGCTCCCAAACTGGAACGGGCCGGGGCTGCCTTCAAGCGGCTCTTGCCCAACCTGAGGGGTCCAAACGCCTCCTGCCGTAGGCTCTACGCGGGGGTCGTGCGGTCCATGGCCCTTTACGGGGCCCCGGTGTGGGCGCGTTCAATTAAGCGGCGTGCCGCGCACTACCTGAACGCGCCCCAAAAGGTCGTAGCCGTAAGGCTGATCCGGGGGTACCGCACGATCTCCCGCGAGGCGGCGAGCCTCCTAGCCGGATTGCCGCCATGGGATCTGGAGGCGATAGTCCTCGCGCGCCTGCATGAATGGCGCGCGGGGGCACTACGTCGGGGGGAAACTCCGCTGCCGCGGCAAATCACCGCTCAGCGGACAGACTTCCGACGCGATCTCATGGCGACATGGAGACAGCGACTGTCGCAACCCAGTGCAGGGCACGCCACAATAGTGGCGATAAGTCCCCTCTTTGAGGAGTGGCTAGAGAGGCGCCACGGCGCCCTCACCTTCCGCCTGACGCAGGTCCTCACCGGACACGGTTGTTTCGGGAGGTTCCTGCACGTAATCGGGCGGGAGGAAACGCCCGGGTGCCATCATTGCGAGGATCGTCCGGAGGACACGGTGGCGCACACCGTGGAGGTCTGCCCCGCTTGGGCGGAGCTCCGCCGTGTCCTCGTAACGGCGATAGGCGGCGGCGACCTCTCGCGCCCGGCCCTGGTCCAGGCCATGGTCCGGAGCGAGAGGGAATGGGAAGCCGTCACCTCCTTCTGCGAAGCAGTCATGCTAGCGAAGGAGGTGGCGGGACGTGAGAGGGAGAGAATCTCTCGTCCCAGCCGCCGCGGGCGACGCACCGGGCGTCGGGGGCCACGTGGTGGCTCCCGGCCACCGTAGGCGCGGGCCTGTGGACGGTGAGTAATGGGTTAGCTCACCGTCCGTCCGTCTTATGACGACAGGCCGTGTCGACGGCGCGTTCGTGTTCCACGCGCGCCTCAAAGAGATGTCAGCAACCAGGAAGGGGCCCGCAAGGGCCGATGCCTGCCGGGGCTGCGGGACTGTTCGAAAGAGATACCGTGGCCCTGGAACACAAAGGGCAATGAAGGAACATGGATGGGTTTTAGTCAGTAAGAGTCTGACACTCCCTCCCACTCCACCCAGAGCGGGAGAAGTCATTTGATGATTTCCCATCGGTAAAAAAAAAAAAAAAAAAAGGTAAGTAACGTCATGTGCAGTCTCTGATATACATGGCAGTATTCCAAATACGTGTATATTGTTAGAATTTTTCTGTAAACGAAACTTAAATTTTGAACCCTTCCCGTTTTGTTTTAAGATTCGATTTTCAAAGTTGGTTTAGTTATGAATTATGATTTCGATTTTTTTATTTCCATTTTATCTCTGAAACAGCCGACTTTTACATTATTTAGACGAAAAAGAAATAGTGTTTTCGTTTTTACCCAACTGCAGCGAAGCCCAAAAGAAGGGTTATTAGATAGTATGTACATCTACGACATACTTCCTGCGTTGTATTTTTTTATATATCGTACTAGCTGACCCGCGCAACTTCGTCTGAGTCACTTAGGGGTATGAAAAATAGATAGCAGCCGATCCTCAGACCTACTGAATATGCATATAAAATTTCTTAAAAATCGGTCAAGCCGTTTCGGGGGAGTATGGTAACTAACATTGTGACACGAGAATTTTATATAAGATATATAACTATAATATAAGAACAAGTAAACTTCTTCTTCTTTGTTGTTTTCTAAGTCTTTTTATGAAAATCTTCTTCCACTTTCACACCTAATGTTTAAATGATGTATTCGACGATAGTTTACCCTTTTCTTTCATATTCTTTTACCAACGGGCCTGTCTGTGTGCCTATCTAGTATGTACCTGTCACACACGTAAGTTGCTACATACAGTTACTTTAATTAAGTTAAAGTAGGTTAATTCAATTTAAATTAATTTCTATTAACCTATCTCGTATCATTTTGATCTAGGCCACGTATGTCGAATCTCTAATTATCAGAATTAATTAAACGTCTTAACACAGACAAATTGAAAGCTATCAGCCAATCAGATTCTTCAGACAGAAGCAAATATACTCTGTACGTGATAGACATTTTTAATGAAAAGCCTATCGACATTGTTTGAACCGCAATTGGCTAATTAATCTAGTACGGACTCTGGGCCGAAAACTTGTTCTGATGAGTTTGTCTTATTTCTCACAAAAAACTGTTTTTGAGTGGTTTTTATACAAAATAGTATACATTCAGTGACGGAAAACTAAAGTGAACAAAAAAATATGAAGTGTTCGTAGGCCGCTACGCAAGCGCTACGAGCGTAGCGTTCGTAGCACTCGTCTACGCTAAAGCACCGCGCCATCGAAAACACGTTTCGTAAAGTTCCGTTCGCCGTCGAAACCACGTCGTTTGCCAAAACGATACCTTTAACAGTTTCTAAAAGGACCATTTCCGTAAAAATTGATATTTTAACAAAGAATTTTCCATATTCGACCCTATTTTGGTCGTTAGTTGAAAATCTGGAAGCATTGTATTGTGTCTTTTTCACTCATTCATTCATTTAAATCGGCCCATCTATCTGCGTAAATGTCCCCTTCTGGCTTTATGGGGCTTTCTAGTGGACTGTCCAAACGGATAGTCATGGACGCACTGGAATACTGCCACGAAAATTATAGCAATTTACTATTTTATTCTCATAATTGAATCTGAATGGAACATTAAAAATATTAATATGAGCCTCAAATTCTGCCATGTATACTAGACCGTATTTTCCTCTGGATGCACAGACCAGAGGACATACTTTTCCAAGAACGTCATCATACTTTACCTTTCTAAATGACTTTATAATATGCTGCTTAGTTAGGGTAGAGTTTTGTTTTTCATCCATTTCTGCGACACCTGGCGTAATCTACGTGGGCCTGTTTCGGACTCAAACGGAAAATGATACTGGAATTATTATGTAATGTGGGTTATAAAGTTTGTTTTTTTTAGAAGGTTCAGGGAAATACTGAAAGAAAAGAAGAAATGAAATTATACAAATATCAAGGATATAAATTCTTGTAATCGCTTTAAAACCTCACTCTTTTCGAAACTTGTAAGAACAATAATTGAAATATACAATACCACACCTGTTATCCCCTATAGGGTTAGGTAGAGGTGTACGAGTACCTAATAGTATACGCACATTTCGACAGTTATGTTTAAGTCTCATGTGCAGTCGCCATCAGATATATCGTAGCGGGCGAGGTACTCAAATATTTCGGAGCAGCATTACTTTTCAAAAAATTCGTTACACTAGATATGGCCAATAACATCAGAACATGCAATATGTCATAAATATAAGAGCAGCGACTTTTCAATACTTACTATTTTTGACAACTTCAAAGTCAATATAGCAACGAATTTAAACTGTGTAATACAGACTTAAAGTATATTTTCCATAAATGTTCCGATCTTTATGATCATCTGACTGCGTCGATACCTTTGTAGTTCTGTGCTTTTTGATATTTTTAGCTCGTTATGTGTTCCGAATTTATTGAAAAGTAATGCTGCTCCGAAATATTTGAGTACCTCGCCCGCTACGATATATCTGATGGCGACTGTATAAGGACGAGCCTAGTCTAAAAAAATCACATCCTCCAACCACGATGTCTAAATTAAGATCATCATCATTATCCTGCCCTTACCCCAACATAGTTGGGGTCGGCGCAGCATGTTTTCTTCTTCCACACTTCTCTATTACTCGTCATCTCAGAAGTTACCTCCTTTCTAGCCATATCATCCTTCACAAGTCCATCCATAGTTTTTTTGGTCTTCCTCTACTCTTATACATTCATACTCAAAATTTTCCTCACTACATTTTCCTGATTCTTCCGATTCACATGTCCATATTGTCTAAATTAAGATACCAATGTTATTATAATTCACAAAACCATACTAGACCCAGAGCAATCTATACATATAATAAAATCGTAAAAATCCAATTTTATGTTCCGACTTGGCTCAAAAACTACTGCATAGATCCTGTTCAAATTTTGCACAAATATTCCTTACAGGCTTCTTCACATGTTAGGCTATATATTATCACGCTACTCGCTTAAGGGGGTGAGCAATAATACATTATGTCAGTATCCTTCATTTGTTTGACGTTTCAGTCATGACAAGCACCAGAATGGCTATTTAAAGCTTATGTCAACAGAGAAAACAGCCTAGCGGGTTCTTGAACGTTCTGTAAGCTACTGGTCGCAAGTTCAAACCCCACTATTACTTTCACTTTTTTGTAATTTGTTTGAATATTTTTTTGATGCTTTTAGATTTCCATTTTTTTTTTCTTCAAAAGTTTCTCCAAAAAGTAATAGAGAAGTATGGAAGAAGATGACATGCTGCGCCGACCCCGAAAAAATTGGGATAACGGCAGGAAAATGATGATGATGATTTCTACAAAAAGTTCTTGCTTTACTAGAAGTCAATCGCAGTTTGGAATTTTATTTTGGAATTTTATTGTTCTTTTATAGATTGGTATAGTGTTCAGAAGCGAGCGTGAGGTCCTGGGTTAGATTCCCGGTCGGGCAATGTGTTATTGAGTTTTTCCACCAGCAAATCCTCAGTAGCAACTACGAAGTCTGGTTTTGTGCCCGGTTGATGGTGTATCGGCACTATAAAAAGTACAAAAACAACAAATAACAAAAAGTACTGCGGCGCCATCTATGACGCAGGTGATGAACTAAACATCGAAATACGTCTAAATTCTGCCTGGGTCAAATAAATCGCCCAAATAAAGTTATCCGCGACTTAAGACTATATAGAAGTACCCGACAACAACTGTTGGGCAGTTATAGCCCACCAGACATTACACCCGTCTGGTCGGACTATCCTCCCTTTTCTATGGGGGATGAAGAACCTTACAACCTGTTCTTTATACAAAATGGCAATAGGCTCACTAAATATTTCATGGGAGTTAAACATAACTGACAAAATGTGGGTGTACTACCAGGTACTATATACACTCATCTGTTTTCTCATTAAAATATGTATTAAAAAACAGATAGGTAATTTTATAACAAACACGATGGTATAAAGTTTTGTTTTTTTAATTAGCCTATTCTGTCCCACTGTTGGACAAAGGCTTTCCCCATTTCCTTTCCAACTCTCCCGGTGTTTTGCCTTCTCTGGCCAATCAGTCACGAACGAATCCAAATCGTCACACCAGCGTTTGTTGGGTCTGCCTCGGTGACGATGACAGTCTTCAGGTACCTACTGTATGACCATTCTGGCCCATCTGTCCTGACCCATTCTGGAAATGTGACCCGCTCAGTCATTCTCCTCCTCTTACACTTATCGTCAACATCGGCGATGCCTGTCTTGGAGCGCATTGTGGTGTTGCGTATTCAATCGGTGATTTTGATGTTTAAAATCCATCGCTCTTTGGCAAACCTTGAGTTTGGACTTTTCAGCCTCCGTCAAAGATCATGTCTGGGTACCATAGATTAAGATAGGCAAGATACACAGGTCGACAAATTTACGCTTAAATGTGATTGGAAAGTATAACGTTGTCTAAGTAAAAGCGGTCAACCCTAGCGTCTGTCGCAGTTTTAAATATTCTTGACTTAATGATTAGGCAACCCATTCGTTATAATTTTTATGTAATCTTTTTTTTTAGCCTTTATTGTCCCACTGCTGGGCAAAAACCTCCCCATTGCCTTCCATTCTTCTCTCCGTGCGGTTTTCTTCGTCCAATCTGTCACAAACGCTTCTAAGTCGTCACACCAGCGTTTTCTAGACCTCCCTCGGCGACGACGCCCGTCTTCTGGCACCCACTGCGTGACGACTCTGGCCCATCGGTCCTGATGCATTCTACAGACGTGGCCCGCCCAATCCCACTCCAAACTAGCAATCTTATCGCCCACATCAGCGATTCCAGTTTTTGAGCTTATTGTGGTATTGCGAATTCTGTCGCTGAGCTTAATACCCAATACGCTACGTTCCATTGCCCTTTGGCCAACCTTGAGTTTGGACTTTTGCGACTCGGTCAGGGACCAAGTTTGAGCATTACGGTGCTCAAACTTGGTCCCTGACCGGTTAGGATGGGCAGAATGCACATGTCGATGAGATTGTGCTTCAGGGATAAAGGCAGGTCACCCTTCATCAGCGACTTCATGGACCAGTAGCTCTTCCAGGCGTTCTCGACTCGGCAACTCTCAAACTCAAATGTACTCATCGACGTTTTAGTGAATTTCTTGCCCATCTACCTCAACCCTACTTTTTACGCTATTGGTGATGACTTTAGTTTTTTTTATGTACAACATATTTTTCATTCGGTGAACAGTTGGGGGGGGGGGCTGTATTAGGATTTTTTTCTATACTAAGCAGGCTTTATTTACAATTGTGGAGTGAAGAGAAATAACGAAAATAACTAATAACTGAGATTATAACTGTTTCACTCGCGGCACGTCTTTAACGTTTAGATGTGGCTGCACTAGCATTTTAACTTCAGAGCAAAATATTAAAAAAATAAAAGCAAAAATATATAAAAGCGAAAGGTCACTCAGTCATCACGAAATATCGAAACCGATTGACGTAAAAAGATGAAATTAGGCAGGAAGGTAGTTTATAGTTAGTAGACGTCCGCTAAGAACGGATTTTGCGACAGGGCCGGATTAAGGGGGTCTAAGGGCTATCGCAAGTTTGTATGAAAGTCCTTCATTTTTTGTGCTACAAACTTGAAATTTGGCAGGGAGGTAATAAATAGTCAGTAAAAGTCTGCTAAGAACGGATTTTGCGGCAGGACTGGATTAAGGTGGTATCGGCTCGCGCAAAAAGTCTTTTAGTGTTGTAAATTAAAAGCAAAATCTCACGACATCTCACCAAGGGGAGAGGGGGTTGAAAAATCGCCAAAATTGCCTCACGTAATTAATGGACGCCCCCTAACCCAAGCATCTCCTTGCTTAAAAGGTGATCTCCAAATCATGTGTGTCATAACTTTATGTATCTAATTGAAATAAACATTCTTTTTTTTTAACACTTTGCCCGACCCGGGAATCGATCCCAGGACCTCATACTTAGTAGTCACGCTTGCGACCACTCGAGGCAGTCTTACACATACATACCAAAATTTCCACGCGAACGAAGTCGCGGGCAACAGCTAGTAAACAATAAAATTCATGGAAAAACCGCCTTAACATAACCATTGCCATTACATCCCCTAGTAAAAAAAACAACATTTATTTATCTTGAGGTCTGACTGACCCCCGATCTAGTACCCTGATAGAGGTCCTAAATCACTGAAAACGTTTCTTTTATTTGTTCTGCAACCATTCTTCATCGGTACGAGCGGGGGCTATTGAATACTAAGTCGGACATACGTAATTTTTGTTGCTCAGGTAATTTTATGTTCCAGGGTAATGTTATGTGCCAGGATAATTTATTTGAGTAATATTGTTGTAGGGAAACACATTTGTTGTTGTGATGTTTGTTGTTTTCTTTTTCTGTGGTTAGTTTTTTGTTTGTGTTAGCTTTCTTGGTTTTACGAGAGTCGTTTGGAAATGAATGAGATGTATGTAGTACTTAAAGCTTAATGAATTCTCGCTTAAAATATTAATGCCATTAAAGAAAAGTTTCAATGGCCAAAAATTGTGTAAGCGCCCAGTTACAAAATATCGATACTTCAGTTCTATTTTTATAGAATTAAGCCTTATTTTTTACTTAAACTTCTTGTGCAGTAATGTAATATAGACAGACTTACTGCCACTAGCCATTCCCCTCTTATTTTTAACTTTGAGAAAAATTTATTGTAATATAATCATCTTTCGATATCACGCTTTATGTGATTACAAAATATTTTATAAATACACTTGAGTACTCACTACTGATTGCCTCTTTGGTCCAGTGGTCGCAAGCGCAACTTTCTAAGCATGAGGTCTTGGGGCCGATTCCCAGGTCGGGCAAAGTATTATTTGATTTTCCCATCAGGAATTTATCAGTTGTAGTCACAGAGTTTGGATTTGTGCCCGGTTGATGGCAATGGGCTCGCCCCCTATTACACGAGACTTACACAGAACTGGCGAAATATGGGTGCACTATTAGGTACACCTCTGCCTAACCCTCCAGGGATTACAGGCCTGATGCTATGTATGTGTATCATCATCTAACTGTATCACACTTTGTGTGAAAGCAAAATGTATTATAAATACACTGCAATGCTCAATCAAAAATAAACAGAACCACAGACAGACCGTTTGACTTTCACAAACAACCAATGCGTAACAAAAGGCGAGCCTCAATCAATGGAAGCTGAAACGTAAGGTTTCAGTTCCACAAAGCCGAGGACTTCAGTAAGTCGGAAACAAAGGTAGGATACCTGTGAGCTCTACACACGAGAGGAATTGAGCGCGAAAGTGAACGATGTGCAATCAGAGTGGGTAAAGAGCTTCGTTTAAAGTGCATGTACATGTATTGAGAGATTCGAACTGGTATGCCTTTTGTGGTAGAATACTATATTAGAAGTTTATTTAAATACATATACACCGTGACTTTTTAGTCGTCTTACAAAGGTGGTCCACTCAATGTGCCCGACATAAAATAGTTCTAGAAAAAAATATGAAACATCTTGTTAATGATGTTTACATGTCAAACGGGAGAATATACCTACCCAGCGCTCGAGTCCAGTAGGTCATCGCTTTATACTCATTCATTTTTATCACAATAAAAATTACCGAGCGGGCTTGCGAGTCGCGCGGGTGCTCTGCCTATCCACTGTTGCACGGTACGATAATAGTGAGACAGGACGACATCACGCGGCTAACAGCTGATCGGTCAAAGGCGCGATCGCGCGATTTTCATACGGCTGTTGTGTTATTGTGATAAAAGTGAATGGATATTAAAAAAAAATATATTTGGGGAAGTTGTTTGTATCATGAGTACAATTACGTGTTTAAGGATCGGTCACTAATTACCAGTCCTATATGTACATGTAATAAATTAAAGTCGCGATTTGTGTCTGTCTGTGTGACTGTGTTTATTTGATTCACGGGCAACGAGGACTACTGACCGTTGGGTTTGTCCAGCTCGACCCGCCATCTTCTACGAGGTTTGCAGCAACACTTTCTGGCTGAGTTATAAATTATTACTCCACAAAAATGTTAAAATAATCATTAATATTAAAGTCTCATCAGAGATCTCCCTGACACCTCATCGAACCTGTTCAGGTTGAGATTCATAGATGGCTTCGCCCTGGAGTGTAAATGTGGTGTCGCCCCACAAACGATGGGACATTTGATATCGTGTCCTGTGTGTCCTGCTGTTTGCACATCACAGGAGCTGATGAACGCTACTGAAAGTGCCAAACTCGTCACCAAATTATGCGCTGACTCAATTTGAATTGTCATCGACAAGCTTAAAAGATAAGAAATCTTAATGTTTTGCAACAAGTAGTAAAAACATGAGAGGCAGGATGGGTTTAAAATCAATGTGAAAAAAATATACAAAGACTAGAAAAACATTTTCAGACATAAATAAAGCTGAAGGCAGTAAATCTCACCGACGTCATAAAAAATAGACATAAAAAATATCGGTGTTGTAACGTTCATATCATAAATATTACACCATATTACTCAATAACGCATTATGTATTAAACCAAAGAAAACAATACAAAAATATTGTTCCCTGGAGCCGAAAATTTATAGCACCAGAAAATATTACGTATGAATGTCCTAAAAGTAGTTTTCGAGATATAACTAGCCTTAGACGACTTTCTCACGACAACCTACAATAATATTTTCGACAATAGTTAGAAAATTGATCTCTTAAGTCGTAGCAGGGAAACAGATGGCGTATAAAGCGTGACATTTTGCCAATAATTTTTATTTTCTTGTATGTACTACGCCTTATAAAAATGAACAAGGTTTAGCCTGCGGCTATGTTCGCACATGCATGTACAAGTATGATATAATATACTAGATAGTTTATGATTTGTATAAACATTAGCGGTAAGCCTATCAGTAGATTGCACTAAATAGGGAAAATCTATATAAAAAAACGTAGTAACCAAATCGTCATGTAAGTTCCTAGCTTTTTCTCAAGGATGTTGGGATCGACTTTCAGTCTAACCAGATGTAGCTGAACGCCAGTGTTACATGGTGCGACTGCCTATCTGACTTCAACAAACCAGCTACTATATAATTAACTAATAGTAACATAATTGGTTGGGTCAAGAAAGTGTTAACCGACTCCGCACAGTAAGAAATCCAACATGGTTTCTCATGCCTCGAGAGAAACTTCAAATTATACGTTTTGAAACTGACGTGGTCAGTACCATGGTAAATATTTCATTTTTAATGTTAATGAAAGTTTTTTTTTATGGGAAATCATCAAATACCCTCCCCCCCCCCCAACCTCCGGGCGGAATGGGAGGGAGTGTCAGACTTTTACTGACTAAAACCCATCCATATTCCTTCTTTGCGCTTTGTATTCCAGGGAAGCGGTATCTGCTCTTTCGAACAGACCCGCATGTTAATGAAACTTCCAATTGTAACCAACTGACCTAACTGCAGAACTTAATAATCAAATCACACTATGTACAGTTATGTCTCGACAAACAAACACACATCCCAACAAACTTCCTATAAGCAGTCCAAACAGAGATAAAACAACAATAACAATTCTGACATGGATGGTCAATCTTACAAATGGAGAACTAAGTGCCGATTAGCGGTTTATAGTGCCCGACAACATATTTGATACTTTCAGCGTATCAAAAATGTTGAGCGCGCTATAAAATTGTAAGTTACAGGTGAACCGTAGCCATTAGGTTATGAGATTGACTTGCTAGCTTATGCCCGTGGGTTTGTCCGGGAAGAATACTTTTTGAGATTCTCTTTTATGATGAAATTGACGAATAAGAAAGATTTAAGTACTTGATAATAAGCGCTACTGCTCAGCGTGAGTCCTGGGTTCGATTCCCAGGTCGGACAAACTGTTATTAGGTTTTTCCTTCAGGATTTTTTCAGTAGAAGCCATGGAGTTTGGATTCATGCCCAGTTGATGGCAATAGGCTCGCCCCCTATGATATGGGACAT
Organism: Noctua pronuba; assembly: GCA_905220335.1. Lineage (NCBI taxonomy): Eukaryota > Metazoa > Arthropoda > Insecta > Lepidoptera > Noctuidae > Noctua > Noctua pronuba. The sequence continues at coordinate 5,271,955 of LR999900.1, read as the reverse complement.
AAACATAACTGGTGAATGTGGGTAGGTGTCTTGCGTCTTACCGAAACAGTTTTAATTGTCAGATAAGCTCCTTTGAGCGGAGCTATACGCTAACTGACATATGCGTGCACTGTCTAACCAGGTCACACAAACGCACCATAACACACCTGCTTTCCTCAATAAACCACCTCGGACGATATTGTCCTCAAATATGATCAAAAGTATCAAACTATTGTATAGAATTTTTTGACCACTGAGTTTATTTCGATGTTTCTTGTCAGAGTAAGTCGTCAGTCGGCTAAGCAACCCTTAACTCGTGATCATCATTCTTTTGACCTTATCCCAATTCATTTGGGGCCGGTGCATTATGTCTTCTTCGTCCATACTTCTCTATTACTCGTCATCTCATCAGATACCTCCTTTCCTGTGACCGCCGTAGAAACGGGTTTCTTGGTCGGAAGAATCGACAAAATGACAGATTGTGAAAAGAAATCTGTAATTTTGTCGATCTTCCGTCAAAGAAACCCGTTTCTACAGTGCTTATACTACGCGTGCTGCTAAGAAACATTACCTCATTTAGAAAATAATACTCGAACAAGCGTTGTTACAGATAATATATCTTTTTTTTTGTTGAAACAAAACACATTTTTCCTAAAATAACATTCGACGAATCTTACGCTTCACAGACAGACAAACTATCATATGTATGAGTTAGAATAAGGTTTATGTCGTCACAAAACTTTGGAGGCTCTCAAATCTTTTGCTCAATGTTTTGTTTATGAGCCTGATCCGTAAACTCGGTCAAGGATACTTCACAACACAAGTAGTTTCTTTTGTTTGATAAAAGTCGTTGTTATTTGCTCGTCTACAATAATTATGTTCGAGGATTTAGGCTTGTATTCATAAATCATACTTACTGTTGAGGTTGGGGGCCGTAATCGACTTGTGATTATCGTACTATCTGCCTAGCCCTTTCCCAACTACATACAGGGTGTAAACAGACCCTTCACAAAGCCGTCAATCAAGCTATAATGTACAAGCATTATAGCTTGATTGACGGCTAAGTAACTTTACGTAAAAAATATTGCTGGGAGACGACTTTTTTTAGGGTGAAAAATCATGTTTTACGGAAGGACTCAATGTAACGCCCTCAAAACATTTGCTGATGAATGGATTGAATATTAGGGGAATCGTGGAGGTGTTTTAAGTAAAAATCTTACATTAAATACCAGATTTTTTTCATTGACTTATACGATCTTATACGGCCTGTCTGACTTAAACGACCCTGTTAGTACTGGGTAATACGATACCCTTAGGTAAGACTGGTTGTCAGACTTTCGGGCCTCTGACTATCTGTAACAACTGCAAAAGGTCTACAATTAACGATCCTTCCGAGGCATGGAGGAAACATGATATGTTATGGGTCACCCATCAACGGATCAACCTAGGTATACCCGGCTTAACCTGGTGATCGACCCGAGCGGCTTTTAAAATCTAGCCACGAGCTCCTTTTGGGTTACATAGTTGGGAAAACGCTAAGTCATGATGAGATAACGATAAGATATAACTTTGATATAAATCTGTGATTTCAAACTATTGAGCAACAAACTACTTAGGTACTAAGTTTCTAATAAGTATTACATAACATAATATGTGTCTAGACATAGAATGATCATGCACTTAACAGTTATAGAACTACTGAAATAGATCTTCAAATTACCTACAACAACGTCTATAATACCCTATTTGTTTTGTTATGATTGATAGGCCACAAGCTGAATGCTTTTGCATGTGTTTTGCCTCCAGGGGAATAAAGTAAATTGAAAGGCACGTTATATATCTATATATGTTACAGCTAAAAGCCGAAGTAAGGTTACACCTAGTTCTAACTGGCTAAGTAAGGTTACACCTAGTTCTACCCGGCTATACCTAGGTGCGGCCGGTAACTATCATTTTTATTGCTAGGAAACACCGACTTAATGGATTAGGTTAGGTTAGGTAAGAACTGTGACACTGTGTGGGTGATTATAACAAACTGTTACCGGCCGCACCTAGGTATAGCCGGCGAGAACTAGGTGTAACCTTACTTCGGCTTTTAGCCGTAACATACATATATATATATTTGATTTATTGAGTCTCGATTTATACCCAGTTGATGACAATAGACTCGCCCCATGTTACATGGGACTTAAACCCCATCATCTGCCTAGCCTATTCCCTACAATATTGGGGTCGGCTTCCAGTTTAATCGGATGCAACTGAATACTAGTATTTTACATGGGGCGACCGCCTATCGTACCCCCTCACACGGTAAGACTGGTTGTCAGACTTTCAGACTGCTGACTACCTATAACGACTGCCAAAGATCTACAAATGACAGCCGGGACCAACGGCTTAACGTGGTTTCAGCATATGCCCTGGAAGCCGGCAATTATGCTACGGGAACGTGCTGCCAGGACAAAGATACCGTAATTCAGGTTGTGATCAACCTGTGTGCCAAATTTCTTGGAATATATTTTGGCGTTTAGGCGTAGACATACAGACAATTTTTTTTTTACAATGAGACCGTGAAGTCACAGTACATTCGAATAGTACTATGTAAACGCGTTATTTTTGTGTGCGCCTTTTCTTATGAACTATATCAAAATAAACAGGCCTAACCATAACCATTTCCCTATTTACCCCTTATATCCAAAAACTCCGGCCGACACATTTTACTACGTACCTGCCGGCAATTTGTCCAAAACTACCTTACCTTAACGACCAACGTTTTTGGTACAAACGGCAGCAAAAAGTGTTAGGAACACTTTTGTTCGGTAACAAGACTGCTAGATATATGGAGTAGGGGAACACCGACAATTTTGTAGTGTTGCGACAAATTGGCAAAGTGAAAAATTGTGCAGCTGACAGGACGGAATTAGGGTTGCCAAAAGTAGTAGTTTTTTTTGTTGTTTTTGTCGAATTTAGGTAGAGTGTAGTGTGTGCATGCTGGAGAATAATTTTGTATCCAGTCAAAAATATTTAGTAATTTTTTTTTGGGTTGTTCTTTTTGATAATTAAACTTATATTATGTGAGTTTTAAACATCGCGTAAATTTTATTAAGTTTGCGGACGCACTTTTGTTTCCCAGTGCGTTAAAAACGTAAAGAAACAAAACACAACATACATAATTTATCAACTCAAAACGTTGTCCCTCAGCGGCAGGTTGCACAGGTGACGTTGACTTTTCCAAACGAGAGTTTTGACTAATCCCCTCTTACACCCCAACCCTTGTTTAAAACCACTTTTTCCTTTATCCCTCATCTCTAAAATACACCCCACCTGTAGTAATTATGACAGCGACATCTCTAATGACCTCAGTAACCGCTTGAATTATTACGAGGACCAGCACCCCTGTATCTTTTGCGAATTTCTACCAAAGAAGCAAGATAAGCCCGCGTTGACTCTGTTAAATTAAAATGTAACCTCCCCTTCATAATTCTCTTTGTTGCGGTATGGTAAAGAATAATATTATGGAGAAGAAGAACAGCTATTTTTAACAGTCATCACAACTGCATGACATAGGTCTAATTAATAAAGTATCTACTGAAGAAACAGCCCAAATAACACAAATTAAAACGCGACATTTAACAAAACTTTTGTCTAAGTTGTCCTCGCCCCTCATAACTGTTGTGCTCGCCCCTTATTATTATATGGGACTTAAACATAACTGGCGAAATATGGGTGTACTATTAGGTAAAACTCTGTTTAACTCTTAGAGGATTACAGGAATGATGTTATGTATAATAAAATATTAATATTGGACTGGCTTAACCAACAGAAAAGCTTATGTCAATAGCTTTGAAATTCATTGTAGACACACGAAACGCTCTGAAAGCGATTGAAACTTGAAGTTAACTGGTCCAATACAAATTGTGCATGATTAATCAATCTTAGTTTAGGGCATGCAAATGAAACGTCACGTCTATTAATTACTGGCCTGTGCTCAAAGCGCCACCTGTTTTTTACCGGCCAAAGTCAGTTGTACCTCAAATTTATTGCAGTTACTAAATTCGGAGTTTGCAGCGCTCATTACAATAAAGTACATAAAACACGAACCCACCTAACCGAAGTACGTTTATCTTTGTTAACGAAAGTTTAACGATTAATTACGTTTAGTTTTAATCTTAGTGGTGTAACTCACCGGTTATGGAGTAAGTGAATTGTGATTATTTATTATGGGTCGTGTTGATAATTAATCATTTCTTATGAAACTGTTTATCGCATTAACTTATTGTAAAACAATTAAAAATAGTTCTTACTTTAATAAATAAAAACATCTCAACAAATATTTCAAAGATAAATCTCTAACTTTATAAAATAACCCATAAAATCAGCATAAAAATACTCTTTTTACCACAATCCTAGACAAAAATATAAGAACAAACAAACAGGTAGCATAAAACCTGAAAGGGGGAACTCATTAAGTTATTCTCAAAGAAAAACAGAGGCGGGAAATATTAATTAAAACCTCCTTCGTGTAAGGACCACGGTTACTGAGACTGCGGCAAACTTCTTGAAGTGCAAAATATTCCTTGAAAGCGAAAAAAGAAAGTTTTCGTCTCTCGCTTCGTTGTTGTTGACGCGGCAAGCTTTTGAAGTCGACAGGTCCTTCGATCTATCCGGCAAAGACTAATTGGGGTTAGAGGTGAAAACTTGGTCATAACTCAACTCGGTGGAACCGATAAAATGTTCGATAAAATGTGATTGGCTGGCACGCTTTGAATTTAGATCGATCTTTATTTTTATAAGCTTTTATTTAACTTGCCTTATTAGTATGTATTGGTCAAATCTTGAAACTGAATTTCAAACCAGTTCCCCCCAATCGATTGAGCTGTTTGCATATACCTTTGGTCTGGTGATAATTCATTTTTATGACAGACATGACTTGATCCTGCAGCCAGGATCGCCTCCTCGCGAGAGAACTGCTCAACGGTTAATAGCACGGACACGAAACTTTGTATACGCGTTCAATGTTGATAGATAAAACTAATTTTCTGTTTTTCATTTCAATAAAAGCTTGTTTTTAAAAAAAAAAACGTTTAATTTCATCATCATCTGCCTAGCCTTTTCCCAACTATGTTGGAATCGGCTTCCAGTCTAACCGGATGCAGCTGAATATCAGTATTTTACATGTAGCGACTGCCTATCTGACCTCCAGAACACAGTTCGTACTGGGTAATACTATACCCCTTGGTAAGACTGGTTGTCAGACTTTCAGGCCACTGACTACCTGTAACGACTGAAAAAAAAAAGTTTAATTTATTAAGAGTATATAATTAGGTGCACTAGCGTGTGCACGCGGCTTTACGCGAACAGGTCGAAAGTTGTCTCGTGGAAACGTACTACCAATATAAAAAGTATCCTATGTCCAAACCCAGGACATATCAGGTCTATCGTTGCCAAACTTCATCGAAATCTGTTTTGCCGTTGAGGTGTGAAAAAGTAACAGACAGAGCTACTTTCTGATTTAAAATGTTAATGTATGGAACTAAATGTACATGTTTTGTGTACCTTTTAAAATAAGGAAGAATTTAGCATAAGACTGTGAGTGCTCTTTTGAATTCAAGCGCCTTTTAAGACACCTCTAAAACATGGCAGGGATTGCAAATTGCAGAGTGCTTAGTAGTGCCATGTCAATTATAAATCTAGTGCTGGGAGCAAGGTAGCTGGTCTAGGACTTGCTGCTACATCATGGGTGCATTTAAAACATTTAAATTGACATACCTACACAAACAGCCAGACCCAGAACAACTACCAGAATCCGCGAGTCGCAGCGCATTTTTAAAGCGCGTGGACGCGCTTTGCCGATACGAGCTTATACGCACTTCAGGCCGAAACACACCGGATCCGTACACGTAGACGTGCACGTGCACGTGCACATACCATGACGTTGTAATATATGGAACTTTATAGAGACATGGCACACCACTCACGTGACGTACACGTGTGCGTAGACTACATGCGTAGATTTACGTGGTACATGTACGTGCACGTGCACGTCTAGGTGTACGGATCCGGTGTGTTTCGGCCTTTTAAAATATGCTAGTCTGAAACCTCTCTAACGAGGCAGGTGGACAAAAACTGATAAATTATTAATTTTCTTGATTGATCACTTTACTCAAGTAAAATATATCTTCGGAACAAAGGTTCGACTTGAGCACCAACATTTGTATACACTTGTAAACTTTAATGGTCTTTCCAGTGGAGAAGTTCGTAAGTTAGTTTAACTCAGTTCCGCGTAACAAGTTCCAACTAAGTTATTAAAATGCAGTGATCTGGGAATAAGAGAAATACGAAATTTATTCATTTGTATTTTATTCGGGGAAAATACTGTGCAGCATTTTTTAAAGCTACGAAGTATTTATTCCATTTTTAAAAAGAACATACACTTTTGAAAAGGCACGGAATAAACATACAAACATATTTTGTTTATACTCTAAATGTAAATAGTTTTTTTTTGTGTTTTTGCTGATTCCTGCACGATTACCACTGAGAAGAAACATCGAAAGCAACCCAAGGTCAAGGTGACTATTACCGACATTTCTTTTTTTTTAATATTAAATTCATCATCTGGTTAGCCTTTTCCCGGTTTGTTGTTTTTTTTAATGCTAAACAGGCTTGCATTTGGCCGCAACTCGAACTTGATGTGAAGCGATGATGCGGCTTAGGGTGGAGCACGCTCTCCTAGAAGAAACCGATTCACTAGAACTTACAATAGATCCAGATTTTAGTGAGCAGGGAACAGAGAAGCCGGCAGTGAACTCCACAGACTGGCGGTTCACGAAATAAATGTGGAAATATAGCGGTTTGTTCGGGTCCGTGGAATTTCAACCATATAACGGTGACGCTTCGTCGTATCTCTGCTCGTCCGATGATAGATGTTGGGGTCGGTTTCCAGTCAAATCAGCTGATTGCAGCTGAATACCAGTATTTTACATAGAGAAACTGCCTATTAGGCCTCCACAATCAAGTGAGTGGGTAATACGATACCCCGCGGTAAGCCTGATCGTCAGACTTTTGGGCTTGAGACTATCCGTAACGACTGTCAAAGATCTACAAATGACAGCCGGGTCCAATGGCTCTTTTTTTATTTTTATACTAGCGGCCCGTCCCGGCTTCGCACGGGTGGACATTTTTTTTTTAAATATAACCTATGCTACTCAGGGATAATGTAGCTTTCCAATGGTGAAAAAATTGTTGAAATCGGCACAGTAGTTTTTGAGTTTATTCATTACAAACATACACACAAAAATACAAATCTTTCCTCTTCATAATATTAGTGTAGATTATGACCACACACACCACATCCTTTCATTTGAATTCAGAATGTTAACTTCACCTGCCAGTAATAAAACACTTTACAATAAAATAACTCCAAAATAATTTCATATTCGAACGTTTCCTGTTGTGTCGTAAAACGACTCTTGAAATAAATTGTGTGTTAACCGAATTTTCGTTTGTCCTGGCTTTAGTTGTTTGAAATATTACCTTTTGCTGTTTCATACAAATAAAATGCTTGAAGTATTTTCCTTTACTGTATTTACTTTGTGTAGGTGGTCTGATTTTCTGACTATTTTATTTACAAATGAGAATGAAATTGTGGAAGGTTTCATTAGATTGTCTACCTAGTGATGATTTTATTGAATTTAATGTGTCGACGAAACGTAATCGTCCGCGTGTAGATTATAAACAGTTTTTTTTTAATTAAGTCATAACTTGTAAGGGCCGTGAACGCAGCCTTAGGCCGTGCAGGTTTGCCGGGGCTGCGGGACTGTTCGAAAGAGATACCGCGGCCCTGGAACACAAAGGGCAAAGAAGGAACATGGATGGGTTTTAGTCAGTCAAAATCTGACACTTCCTTCCACTCCGCCCAGAGCGGGGGGGGGGGTCATTTGATGACTACCCATCCGAAAAAAGAAAAAAAAAGTCCATGCAGGTGCGACCTCACGCACATGTCACTTTTTAAATAATAATAAACTGTCAGTGCTAAGCAAATCGCTGTTTCATTCACACGTGCGTAACAGTATTCTTATCCGGACTTTTTCAGGTGATTTAAGTTCGTCCATAGAAAATAGGCCATCGTTTAGGACATCTGTTTCATTGTGTTCTGATAGGATGGAGTTTATTGAAGACTTTCCTTGGCTGTCGTAATCTAATAATCTAATCTATAAAATAATAGACACACACACACAACACACACACATACACACATACACATGATACACATTCCAATAAGACCTGATAATGAACCCTTTGGAAGAGTTCTCTTTCTTCCTCCCCTCCCATTTATTTTTAGGTTCATCTCGGTATACCAAGGTCAATAAAATTAAGATGTACGGTATTTGTCGATACTTTAAGTGGGACTATCGCCAGTCTTACAAGAAAACCAGCTAAACATATAAAATAACTTACGTCACTTGGCACGCACGATTAAGCGGAAGTGACGCACAGGGTTTTGAACGTTTCGGTATGTCTGTCACCCATAGAAAAATTTGAAAAGTCATGTGCCTTTAATATTGCGACCATGGAACACATTAATGCCGTACCCTGACAGAAGTAAGTATGGTGGCACCACACGTACTGGAAATTCATGTAATATAACATGGCGTCTGTAATCTTCTTATAATTATGCAGAGGTAAACATAGAGTACGTTACATCAGTTTTGTTTAAGTCCCGTGGCTAAATAATAACAGCCGCTCGGATCGATCTTTAGGTTAAGCCGTCCTTGCCTAGGTTGGTCTGTGGATGGGTGACCACCCATTACATACCGAGTTTCCTCCTTGCCTCGGAAAGCACGTTAAGCCGTTGGTCCCGGGTGTCATTTGTAGATCTTTGACAGTCGTTAGGTAGTCAGTCGCCCAAAAAGTGTGACAACCAGTCTTACCAAGGCGTAACGTATTACTCAGTACTAACTGGGTTGTGGAGGTCTGATAGGCAGTCGCTCCATGTAAAATACTGGTATTCAGCTGCATCCGGTTAGACTGGAAGCCGACGCCAATATAGTTGGGAAAAGGGTAGGCAGATAATGTAATAGGTAGCGAGCCTATTGCCATCAACCTGGCGCAAATCTCTGGAGGATACTGAGAAATCCCTAATGAAAAAACACATTAACACTTTGCCTGCAGTCGCGTTTTTGACCACTAGACTAACGAAGCCCAATGTAAAATATACATACAATTATATTCAGCTATTTTTTCAGTCCCTCATCCAGTCTTACTTAGTAATACTTACTTAGCTCAAACACTCACTTTATTCCCAAGTTAGATCTCATATTTTACAGCGCACCAACTAAGTATCACTTAACATTCCATTTCATCATAAAATATAAGAAATAAAAATATTTAAATAAATAATATGTTGTAGACTCTCGCAGGTGACATTTACAAAAAGCAACATTATCTTTGTGTGGTTCTATTTGTTTCTAGTGATGGGCAAAAGTTATCGATAAATTACTCGAAATGAGAATTGTGTGTGCAATCATCATCATAATCATAAAAGCAGTGATAGCCTAGTGGTGTGACCGTCGGACTGCCAAGTCATAGGTCTCGAGTTCGATCCCAAGGCACGCACCTCTGATTTTTCGGATTCATGTGCGTAGCGTGCGTGTGCGTTATCACTTGCTTTTCGGTGAAGGAAAACATCGTGAGGAAACCAGCATGCCTGAGAGATATTTCTTGACGGCATGTAAAGCCAAGTCAGAGGCCCATGGGCGGCATAAAAACTCTGACACCAGGTTACGAACTAACCACACGATAAAGAAAAAAAGAAAGAAAGATCATAATCATCATATCAGCCCGGAATCACCCACTACTACTAGGTATAGGCCCTTTTATCTGTACACTGCACTGCACACTTCCCCGTTCTGTGCGTGTCTTATCCAGGTGTTTCCATATATTGTTTGCAATCAATTTTTTATTGTTTTATTAGCGATCAGCCCCTGCTTTGCATGGTTTTTACTAGTTGAACAAACATTCGGATTTCTATAAATATATTATTATAAAATGCGGAAAAAATTGTCTATCTGTTTAAACACTGCATTAAAACTCGGTGTGTTTTTAAAACAACATCTCGGTTATACCACACACCTACCGCAGACACGAAAAGTGACGTAAATGAATAGCGTGTATAGATATAATTTTTTTTACTTGTAAAAGGCATAAAATGATAAAATATAGGCACAAAAATCATATAATTTTTCATTTTCAATATTTGAATACCAAATTGGTTTCAGTTGAAAACAAAACGCAATCTTAATCAATTTATAGCTTCAAATTAATATTTTTAACGCAATATGTTGGCGGGCTTCCAATATTTTAATATTGGTGATTTAATTAAAATAATATTTAAGACCTAACCGCAGTCGCTCTAGGCAATTCAATATGCGTAGAATTTAATAATAAATACTTGTAAACGAGTAGGTATAATAAGTTTTAAAAAAAACTCAAACATTTACCACTAATTTACCAAATTTGTTTTAAGATTGTTTAATTACAGGCTAGTTCTCCACAGACCACAAAAAAGACCAACCCCTTTTAATGTTTTCTTAAACACTTGTAAAAATTGTTTAATACATCAAACCAAATAGATAAAGTATTACGGAATGCAATAGTATCCGTGAGCACATCCCTAGCAGTTAGCCTCTTTAAAAACTTACCAAGCTTGCACTCCATAAGAAATTCTTACGTAGCTCAATGTAGACACAAAACAAGAACAACTAAAACATTGTTAAAAGCGAACTTTAATTCGAAAACTTATACTCACAACGTAACCAGACTCAGTAACGGTTTTAAAGATCCGTTTTCCTATTTCCAACAACCATTTGGAACTAAGTACATTTAATCTAGACATGGTACTGTTACTCAAGTTTCGAATCGACAATTCTCGATCAAAGTCACGACGACTTCGAATTCGATTTCGTGATAATCGATTCACGCCAACTGTGTGTCCCTTCACTATTTTCGCTGCCGTAGTGTTGGTACGATAATTTAATCATTTCGAGAGAAAAAGTTGTTGGAGTGGTATTAAAAATGATATAAAACGGATGAAACTGAATGTAAGGCGTCGCTTTCTGCCGTCTGTGAAACTTTAATATAATTTGCTCCTTGGTGATTCATTCGTAAGGAAGTAACAAGAGTTTACCGCCTGCACTCATTAAAAGGAACAAATAAATTATGTGCCTGATTAACGTGGACAGTCGACAGGATTACAATTTAAGTTTAACTTGAAGTACTGTATGATAATGGATTCTTTTGGACACTAATGGCCGCTTCTAGGATGCAGTTGTCAGCTAAAGAAGCAATTAGTAGACATTTATGCAAATCGCTTCAATAAATGTCATGGAGACTGACTAACATCTAATTAATCCTTCTGGCCATCCAAAAAACACGTAAAACAAACTATCCGGAGTTCAAGCAATTGCCCCACATGCTCACCTTCTCTGGGAGTACTAGCAAGATCGTTACAGAAAGTCTCTTTGCTTAAAATACATTATACCTAACAAATGAGAGAAACAAAACGGCACCTCACTTAACCCCCATCACTATTAACACAAACAGACAATATTAAAATACTATAATGGCCATTATCATTTGGTGCAGGTACATCAGCATTCAAATAGGGATGCGGTGGGGAGCGATAGCGCTAACGTAGCCACTACCATCATCGCGATCGACGTTAGAATTGTCTTATTTGGGTCGCTATAACGTCATATCGTGGTACAGTTAGATACAGTACTGAAAAGATCTTTTGGAGGTCGAATGACGTTCACAGGTTGGTGATTTTTAAACGTAACGAAAAACAAGATGGCGGCTGTAGTTCTGGTTTTCGGCACTCGACAAAACGTCCTTGAACAGACTTTTTGTTGGATCTTACGGCTCGGCTGATGCAATTGGTGAGGAATCGGATAGCTAGTTCGATTGTAGTACGATTGATGCGGTTAGAAGCAATTGAGCACCTAAGAATCCTAAGATGCACGTCGAAAAATGCACGAGTACGATACAAGAGAAATTCCAAGGGTAGTTATCAAATTCCAATTCTGGTCCAAAGTTAGATTAAGTTTATAAAATATAAAAAACACCCTTACTTTTAACACTAATTTGTAATCAATAACGTTTGTTAATAAAAGCTCTGAATCACTGGTGTAAAACACAATGTACCATTCTCCAAAACATTGAATATTATTGCGTTTTCAATTGACTTATTGTGATGAAACAAATAGTAGCGGTCCGGTCAGAACGGTGAGCGGACAAAGCAAAAATTCACATTTCATCGCTCCGCCATTGCTTGCCGAATGCTTTTTTGTATCTCTCGCATTTTAATATTGAGTCCGACTGTACATGGTCGTAGTGCAGGTTTGTACAGTATACCAACAGAATTTTTAATATTATTTTGACATCCAGAAGGCGTCGCGGCAGACCTCGCAGAAGATGGCGGGACGAGCTTGACAAAACCAACGACCAGTGGCCCACATTAGCCCTGGATCGAAACAACTGGAAGTCATGGGGCGAGGCCTTTGCCCAGCAGTGGGATGACGCAGGCAACAGTATCAGTATCAGTATTTTTACAAGTTTTGTTTTATTTTAAGTAAATTTTTAATTAGTTTTATTTCTGGACCTGCCTCGGCGGCGGCGCCGTCCATCTTCGAGCATCCATTGTGTGGAGATTTTTGCCCAGCGGTCATCGTGCAAGCGGCTGACGTGACCAGAAAGAGTTTGCGAAACGACCTGGATAGATAGCATGAGGGCTGATATGAGGTGGCGCGGGGAGAGAGCTCCTAGAAAGAGTTAGGGGAGGCCTTTGCTCAGCAGTGGGACAGTCACGCATATAGTTATTATGTTATGTCCGAAGGGTCAAACATAAATGGCTTTTGTTCACACAAGTGTCGACATTCGAACCTAAAAGCAATTAATCTGTTTTATTGCTTTACTTGTCTATTATAACCATTGTTTCAACAATTCCAGACAATAGAGATGTAGACGTGTTATTTGGGAATGGAAGCTCTACGAAATTCTAGTCTAATATGTAATTAAACTTATGTATTACTCAAGTTATTCTCAAAACAGACTCGCAGGATGTCTTGTTGGCCGCAAAGTAAACTGCTGAGCATGAGATCATGGGTTAGATTTCCATGTTGTTATTGGGTTTAAGCAGCAACCCGCAATCTGAATTTGTGCCCGGTTGGTGGCAATAGGCTCGCCCCCTATTACATAGAATTTAAAGATAACTGGCGTAATGTGGGTGTACAAAAAGTACTTTTACAAAATCTGCCTTGATATTCTCAGAACATTTAGTTAACATAATTGGAGATCAAATGTGTGGAATTAGATCCTACCTAATAACCTGGGAACGCTTCGCAATAATCCGTCAGTGAGAAATAATCCGATTAGACTATTTTGCGGATTGTACCTACATCACATTTGGTACTGGTTACCCTAAGCTACGAAATTGTGAACACGTTGAGACGTTTCAAATTCACTATATGGACACTTAGGTAATACTGAGTACACTGACGGTCGACCACTTTCAACCTTATCACTTAGGTCATAAGGGTGAAAGTGGCAGACCCTCAGTGAACTCGGTAGCACACATTGTTTAAAATAAGGGACGAGTAGACCAGCACATGATTAAACTGGCTCATCATCTGCCTAACCTTTTCCCAACTATATTGGGGTCGGCTTCCAGTCTGACCGGATGCAGCTGAATACCAGTATTTTACACCATACCCCTTGGTAAGACTGGTTGTCAGACTTTTTGGGCCACTGACTACCTAACGACTGTCAAAGATCTACAAATGACACCCGGGACCAACGGCTTAACGTGCTTTCCGAGGCACGGAAGAAACTCGGTATGTAATGGGTGGTCACCCTTCCACAGCTCAACCTAGGCAAGCACGGCTTAACCTAAAGATCGACCCGAGCGACTGTTATTATTTAGCCACAAGCTCATCCTGATTGAACTGGCTACCAGGTAGAAATCGTCGGTTAATGAAACTGAAAAATCTACTGTTTCATACAAAAGTGTTTCATACAATACCTACCAGTACTTCGTTCCTCGAGTGTACAAGGAGTAAGATGAAGAATCTTGTACGTACTTAGACTTCTATATCATCACTGCTATGTGACTTATTGTTTTACTACTATCAAACCAAACCGAGCGTAATTTATCATTCTAATATCACCCTTAACTGTACTGAATAAAGTTTCCAATCAGCACAGCATTAATTTTCTTTTTCACCTCGTTGATATGTCAACTTTTTATTGGTGACAAAAGTCGGGAAGCAGCTTTCGTGTTGATTTTTAAGCTACTTTTAAATAGGAAATTCTCTACTGACCCCAATTTCTGTAAGATAAAAATGGCATCGTTTCGACCCGGTTTTGTTAAGTCTTTATTTACTTTCTTTTTTTTCATAAAATGAATCTGTCAGAATAAAAGTTGTGGATTGGAAATGTATTGTATTTTACGTAATTATATGGCTTTTCGTCAATTAGCCAGTCAGGTAATGTTTCCGAGATACAGATCATAATAATTATATGATTGGCTCGGATCGATCTTTACGTTAAGCCGTGCTTGCCTAGGTTGGTCCGTGGATGGGTGACCACCCATAACATACCGAGTTTCCTCCGAGCCTCGGAAAGCACGTTAAGCCGTTGGTCCCGGCTGTCATTTGTAAATCTTTGACAGTCGTTACAGGTAGTCAGTGGCTCAAAGTCTGACAACCAGTCTTACTAAGGGATATCCGTATTACCTAGTACTAAGTGGGATGTGGAGGCCAGATAGGCAGTCGCTCCATGTGAAATACTGGTATTAAGCTGCATCCGGTTAGACTGGAAGCCGACGCCAACATAGATGTGAAAAAGCTAGGCAGATAATATAGATTTGGTCTCACACAAAACTTGTTAGTATTGATTAATACAATGAATGCGTGACCGCTATTTTGAAAATAAAATAAAATGCTGAAAATTAGGCAGGCTAAATAATTCAAAGCCCTTTAAAAATTACCTATGAATAGTTTTTTTTTTTGTCAACTTGAGTTGTCCCTCCTGGGCAAAGGCCTCCCCCCATTCCTATTGTTGCGCCTCTTCTCGCCAATTAACGAGGAAGCCATCCAAGGTGCCCCGCCATCTTCTCCTCGGTCTGCCGCGACCCCGTCTAACTGTCTCAGGGTCCCAGTTTATGAATAGTTTCATTTTTTTAAATACCTCGTACTATCAAGAAATCGCAGAGAATATGATCAGAATTAGGTGCTGAAATGCACGTCATTATAACTATTGTTACTATTCAGCAATACCTAAGTCCATAAAACTACATTTTTAAAACAATACCCCTTTAAACATGAACCTACTTACGCCGTCTTGGCAATATTGTTTCTAATCTACTTTATTTAAGAAAGTTTCACGAGAGTATCCTATTTTCAAGAAAGAAACAATTTTCTTTTGTTATCGTTACCTTATTTCATGTCTTTGGAGTTATTTTAAAGGCGGATCGTGTGACGTTAATTGGTTTTCGCCTTTTTTAATCTAGTTTAAAAAAGGCCTTTGTATCGAATTTGGAATGTTTTTAATTATTAAATTCTTTTTAAATCGATCCAAAATGAATGTCTTGCGAAAAAAAATTTTTTTTTTCTTCATTTTTTTCTATCATCTGTCTCTAACAACGTTTGGCAAAACTCGGAAACTCACTCAGAAGTCGGATTTTATAAGTCATTCTGACATCGAAATAAAGGTAATATTTAATAGTGTACAGACAAAATATTTTTAAGGGTTACAAAAGGCAAAATGACAGAATTTTACAGTAAACAAAACCATATTAATCTATTATCCTGAACACTAGAAACGTGATATTTACCATGTCTACTGTAATATCGGGAACTCAAAACAAACAGTAATCATGGTAAATATCCCGTTACTAGTGTTAATGATAATGTTAGTGACCATGACAGTTTAAAAACTTATATATTATGTCGGATCCGGTCGTTAGTATGGACATGAAATGAATCAGAAGTGCACCGGTGGTGACATCACGCAACCTAGTTACAAGTTTGTCACCACAGCGTGCTTCTGCAGAGCCCTGATGTTCAGCTCGAGGCGAGGGCGACAGGCAGTGGCTGAGTTGCGCGTTCTCGCGGCTGAGTTGACACGTCTTGGAACTGTAGCGGATTCATTGTGCCCTGTGTTATTATGTTAAGTTGTAATCTCACGTAATTCGTTAGTTTTGCAGTGTTTCGCACCCAGTATATTTTCATAGCACGAAAGCCATCGTCTGCCCACATGATGTACGAACCTAACGGAATAAATCTTAACATATTAGAAATATATTAATCTATGTTACACAGAACTCTCAAGCTTTCATCAACAAAATACTTTAAAAATACCAGAATAACCATTTTCTTTTGCCTACACAACACTGGGGGCAATTTTCTCAAATACTCCATACCCACCGCGCCGCTTAGGAACACTCTACAAAATCGAAGTTGGTAGCTTACGATAAAACTACGCCCCAGAGTAGGTTCGCTGAGGAAGTCCTTATATCGCTCCTAGAGGGAGCAATCGCGTCGGTATAACTCGACCGAAGTTCTGATTTTGAATAGCTTGTAAGATTTCTAGCGGTTTCATTGTTATCTTTATTTTAAGCTTGATGTTAAGGTTAAATGTATTCCTTCAAATCTGTACGAAAATAAAATAAAATTGAAGTGTCTGTTTGAAATTGACAAAATAACAGCTTTTTACTGAATACATATGATGGTATATACGATACTTATAAAAAAGCATTTTTTTTATTTTTTGTCTTTCTGTCTTTTTGTCCGTCTGTTTGTTCCGGTAATCTCCGAAACGGCTGGATCGATTTTGACGAGACTTTTACTGGCTTATTAGCTGATGTTATAAGGAGTAACTAGGCTTTTATTTTAGAAAATAGATTAGTGGTTAAGGTCGCTGACTGATCAGATAGGTATTGTGGTGATGCTGGATAATACATACGCTCATGGGGCGAAAATGTTAGGAGGTTTTCAAATGCTTTCTTTTGCCAATTAAAGGGGCACCTATTCAGTCAACGATATTTTAAATTAAAGTGCAAATGAAGATTTCTAGAAAGTGCTTAAAATTTTCATTCCTTGATCGTACACTAGATGCGGGACCCTTAATTCTAACCCTGATTTTCGCAGATGACACCGACTCAAAATAACAAAAAAGCCAGCCAGAACCAGCCAGCCTGGGTGCCAGATTATTTGTATATTATAGTACTTAGTTAGGATGAAAGGTACATAGTTACCGGAGAGAAGAAAGGACTGATTAAAGTGTGTACAGGTCATTAAACGAGGACAAAGGAAACCGATTATTAATATTATTTTTATTTGTCTGCGTCGAGTTCAGCGGCTTAATTTATTTCTGTACAGTTTTGTCTGCGGATATTTTTAGGACTTCTTTTGCTTATTGTTTGGACTTTGGGCCAATGTCCTTATATAGGGTGACTGGTAATTAGTGACCGATACTTAAACACGTCATTAACGAAAAACTTTCCCAAAGAAACATTTTTTTTTATACCTACTCTTTCACTTTTATCCCAATAACACAACAGCCGTATGAAATTCGCACGCGCGCGCCTGTTACCTATCAGCTGCTAGCCGCGTGACGCCGTTCTGTCTAATTAGTGTCGTACCGTCCAACAGCGAGTAGGCAGAGCACAGTGGGAGACAGAAAGGCGTCACGTCAAGGTCCTGGGTTCGATTACCAGGTCAGAAGAAGTGTTATTGGGTTTTCCCACCACGAATTTTGACGGCAATCGGCTCGCCCCCTTTGACATGGGACTTAAACATATCTGACTAAATGTTGTTTTTTTTTTTTTTGGATGGGCAATCATCAAATAACCCCCCCGCTCTGGGTAGAGTGAGAGGGAGTGTCAGACTTTTACTGACTAAAACCCATCCATGTTCCTTTTTTGCCCTTTGTGTTCCAGGGCCGCGGTATCTCTTTCGAACAGTCCCGCAGCCCTACATGTACACCTCAACCTAACTCTTTGGGTATTACAGGCCAGATGTTATCTTATGTTTCTTGGCAGAACAGGATCTTTTATTGTAGTCTTAAGATTGACCTTTGTGCTCTTCTTTCTTAACCTAATTTCCTGATAAGTATGTTGTGTGTCCATCTACAATAATAACATTATAAAAAGGAAAGATTTGTATTTTTGTGTGTTTTTAACGAATAAACTCAAAAACTACTGGACCGATTTAAAAAATTCTTTCACCATTAGAAAGCGAAATTATCAGGAAGTAATACAGGCTATAAATTACATTTATATGATGCAAATTAGATGAGCTATCACAATTTCTGCGGACGAAGTCGCTGGCGAAGTTCTTTAAAATTTAAAGCGGTTTGGTAATGTATTTATTTAAAGTTTATATAAATAAATTACCAATCCGCCTTTTACATAACATGTCAAACTGATGACACCACCAAACAAAACACAGGAACACATTAATCTATCAAAACAAGTCTGCCGTCAAATTGTGAACGAAGATTCTGAATTTTCAGTCGCGGGAGTATTTCGCGTATGGCTTGACAGTTCCACTGATTAAGTACTACCTACGTTGGCAAACTTTAAGTTTATTTTGGTTACATAATGTTGGTTACGTTATTATGTAACTTTACATTACGCTTGTTTCCTTAAAGGTGTTTGGCAGGTAGTGTGTGTGATGCACCTACTTTTTGTCAGCAATTTCTCGAGTGTCATGGAACCAGGTCAGAGCCTATTGCAATACATGGGGCGCGAGTCCAGGGTCCCAGCTGCTTTTAAAAGTTCAAAAAACTGAAGTTTTTATTACATTGAACGGTTTAGGAATAGAACCCAGGACCTCAAACTTGACATCAAAAATCAAAATATTTTATTTTGCATAGTTCTAGATGGGCACTTATAAAACGTCGACAAAAAGGTTCACGGTTCGGGTTGGTCGTTTCCTATGGAGAACTCTCTAACTATTCTTTTCAAATCATTTGGTATTACAATATTATTATGGTTACAGCGTTAGTACTTAAGTATGGGAGGACACCGTAAGCCCGACAATAAGTCGTTGTTTACTACAAAAGATGTAAAAAAAGATACAAAAGTTAACAAGCAGCTGGAATTTTTGACATTTGGACATACTATCTAGACTGAAGAGGTAGTCAATTTCAAAGATATTTTATGGCACGAATGTTAGTGGGAAACACCGAAAGGGAACATTCTAGAACAGTGACTGATCATTTCAAGCTTATTTACAAGCGCATCGCTTGTTTGTGTATCACCGTAAACCACGAAATATAAGCAAGTGAAGGTACGGAATTGTATAATTCCAAAAGCAACTGCAACCGCAAACCAAAACAACCTAGCCGCAACGACAGACCACAGCGACACTACAGGTTTTTATGTAATTCCATGAAAACGCGAATAGGCGGTAATGTACTAAAACGTTTTCATAGGGTTAATGTCATTGAATAAAGGACTGTATCTGTATTCTTTTTAAGTATAAAATTCAACGCAGAAACAAGCGACTCTTCGTACGTGCTCGATGCAAGAGCCCCCAATTTTATACTTAAAAGGAAAACTTATACAGTCCTTTATCCAGTGATATCAAAAAAATGTGCGAGGATTTTTCTGCTTTGTGAAAACGGATAGCATGTAGTGTTTTGTAGTGTCTGCCTGCCTTCATGAGAAATTATTTGTGTTTGTTAAAATATTCTTGTCCATGTTGATTTTTATCATTATTTACAATTTGTTGGGTATAATTAAAACTGTCGGAACATGGTTGATTGATGAACAGGTTTCAGTGGAAAACCCGAATGTTTTTGTTTACAATTACGATAATTGTATGTTTGCTTTAATTGTATCCAGGTATCTGCCTGGTTTTATTTCGATATGATAATAAATTAAATAAAATCAAATGGCACTTTTATTTACTTAATTTTCAGAATTTATTCATCATTTTATTTCTGAGGGAGAAACTTTTTGTACTTGGCAATTTTTTTTTAACCCAAAAATTGTTGTATTTTCAATTTAAGTTACGTTTAAATGGCGCGTTCGTGCTAGAGCCTCTGAACGCGTTTAGTTGCGTGTGTTGTTGTGTGGTGTGTGTGTTAACACACACACCACACAATAGTATAACACACAGATAACCTCCTCTAGATTCCACATAGAAGGCCACTTATGCGCTCCGCTCATCCATGAATTAGCACAAATATAACTCGATGCTCGTATTTATCTCGAGGGCGACCAGACGTCAGAACCGTGACGACGCTAGTCATTTAGAGAATTCATTATCTATGAAAGTTTGATTGTTACGGTTTCCATAAAAAAAGACCGTTTAGTCGACATTTGACAGATTCTACTTTTGACATCATAGTCTACTTATGACAGATTCTTTATATGACAGATTCTATATTTGACAGATTCTATATTTGCCAGATTCTACTTTTGACAGATTCTATATTTGACAGATTTTGAAAAAGTGAGACATGTAAAGAACACCTTGTGGAATCAAAAATAATTCTGTTTTATAGTATTCACTATATTATTAATTGATAAGCATAATTTGTTTTTATAACTAGTATTAAATGTTTGTATGATAGTGCTAATATTATCATTATATTATTTTGAATCAAATGTATTAACTAAGTAAGTGGATGCTACTACCACTATCAAAGAGCTGTGTGGAAGAAAGCCATAGAAATAAAAGTAAATAGGACTAGTAAAGAAAGACGAATTGTAAGAATGGCTGCCATCCTACCCTTACTACCAGCCCAGTACATTTCAGAGGGGCGTCAATTGATTTTGGGCAAAATGGAATCTGTTCATACCGATAAAATGCAAAAGTTCAGTAATAATTATAAGAGGCAATGGTCCCGTTCGAGTCCTTCAATTATAATAGCCTCTTCCAATCTGTGTGAAAAAATCGTCGCCGATACCGCGACATTAATTTTGACAAAAAATACAACAAAATTGTCAAGAAACTTCAAAGCGGTGAAATATCGGTCGAAGATTTAAAAAAAAAATTATATACCTGTAATTCTTATATTTAATCTTTATTTACTCACAAATAAGAATAATTTTTCGTTTTTTTTTTCAATGTGATTGTTTAAATACCTATGTTGTTTTCACTGTGATTTATACGTAATTATGTTGACTAAAAAATAATGTTGACGTTAATTTGTTAATTGTGACTGTTTTTAAAAATATTAGTACTAAAATACAAACATTTAATACTATATATCAATAAATAATGTAGGATGAAATTAATTTTATTAATTATAAGTAAACTAACATACATAATTAATTAAAAACTATTAGAACTATGTTCTATGTTTTAGAACCCCATGGCTTGGCACGCGACGATGGCAAAAGACCGGACGGCATGTCATTGTTTCTTTAGAAGATGGGTAGGCCTTTAGTGTGAGACGCAACATGCGTCGATACTCTTGAGCCATCACATCTTCCAAGCTCATCGTGCTGAGCTGGCGCTGCCGCTGTGGCTGCAAAGAAGCCCCAAGCGGCCTAAATATAGAAACCTTTGTAATAACTATATTTTCGAGCCGTTTGGGGTTGAAACGCTGGGGCCGTGGGGTCCGAGTGCTCATAGCCTGTTTAAGGAAATTTCGAAACACCTATTTGGAGCTTCCCGTGACCCCTAGGGCCGGCTTTTACTTTGGCCAGAGGCCTAAGTGTTGCCATACAACGTGGCAACGCCGCCAGTCTGTTGGGCACATTACCATACATTATCATACAAACATTTAATACTAATTATAAAAACAAATTAGGCTTATCAATAAATAATATAGTGAATACTATAAAACAGTATTATTTTTGATTCCACAAGGTGTCCTTTACATGTCTCACTTTTTCAAAATCTGTCAAATATAGAATCTGTCAAAAGTAGAGTCTGGCAAATATAGAATCTGTCAAATATAGAATCTGTCATATAAAGAATCTGTCATAAGTAGACTATGATGTCAAAAGTAGAATCTGTCAAATGTCGACTAAACGAAAATTGTTCATGTAGCATACAATTTACAGTTAAGTCTGAAAGAATTAATCTGGTTTTGTGTGAATTCAACTATCAATTAAACCAATGGCATGTAAAAAAACTAAGTTAAACTTTAAACATTCGGAATATTCGATAACCTATTGCATATTGATAATGAAGTAGGACCAACATAAAAAAGTGAACATTAATTTGTCATTCTGTTTGAAAAAAATATTGACGTTAGAATCTATGTTTAATGTCATTGTCCCATCACTACGGCAGACAATACCTTGAAATAGACATTCGGATTGCACTTGTAACGCTAAAGGGCTTGGAATATTTTTGTACGAAGTCTGGCCGCCATTTTATTTTTTTGAAAATACCGGCCACTCATAAAACCTACCCATACCTCGGAAACGTGACACTTTAGAACAATTTATCTCTTACAAAACTTTTTGGATCGATGCCAGCTATCGATTGATATAGGTTTTATGCGTGGCTAATCAAATCAAAGTTGTGCTGAAGATGCCATCAGTGAATGGACTTTAACTTTGATAGCTCATATCTCGGAAACGTGACACTTTAGAACATTTTGTCTCATACAAAACTTGTTTGTATTAATACCAGCTATCAATTAATATAGGTTGTATGCGTGGCAACACCTTAAACAAACAAAAAAAACAGAAGTTCGGCCCGCCATTTATTTGAAACCCCTTTGATGAACTCAAATACAAACAAAATGTTCAACATAAGGAATCTAGCGGAGGTTATCTGTGGTTATTTTCTTCATCATTCAAATGAAATACAACAAAATTGTCTTCTTTTGATTTGAGTAACTCTACTCTCGAGGAAACCTGTATTGTTCCTTCACGTGAATTAGCCTGTAGATCAATTCGCATTGTGTGTGCAGAAGCTCTTAATCTGGAACAGGCCTAGGTATGTCAAAGGAACATTGTGTCACTGTAATCAATATCAATGAATTGTAAGCGTCCAATGGCTGTAACATCCATCGTTATATTAAACGCTCGATCAATCAAATATAATTTCTAAAGCATAGCATAATGGATTCCAACACGGTTCTCGATGATATTGGTGTAATCACTACATGCTGTTTACTACGTATCCAACTGCTTTTGAAGTGTAATAGCCCAAGTAGGTCCTATCACAATATCCGTGCTGTGACATTTCCCAATTAACCTTGAACCTAATACTTTATCGATAAAGTTAAAAATATATTAAAGAAATTTGACAGATTGTAGTAACTTGATGTGCTGGCCTCTGTACTTAATGTCTTGTATAATTTTTTTTAAATTTTTTTTTTTGTTGTTCTGTTTTGTTTTATTGCTTTGGCCTGTGCGAGTCTAATAAACACTTTTTCTTTTTCTCAATGGTGTTGTGCCTAAATGATTTTTTTGTGAATTACCCCTTATCGGGAGGAAAACTCCGCAAAATATTTCAATTTCTTACTGAACCACCTAGAACCTTCCTACTTACTTAGTATTAACAGGTTTTTCTGTCAAGAATTTCTCAGAAGCAACCTAGAGCCTGAATTTGCCTCTAATGGTTCAACAGTCAACACCTATAACAAAACATTTGAACATAACTGCCAAAATGTACTGTAAATAATGTTACCTCGGTTCTTATTCAAAAAACTAAAACTGCTGTTTCATTTTTGTTTTTTTGTTAGAATATAAGTCTAGATATATAATGTGTGTGCCAACATTGTGTATACATTTTGGCCGTACTTTTGAAGGAAACAACAGATTTTTTTTTAATAATCTATCAAAAATATCTATGTGGGGGGCTCAGAATGATGTACTGGATACGTGGTAACCGTTTACGCGTCGATGTCCCTACCACCCATATGTGCGTGGGCACGGTTTTCAACCATCTAAAATACCTACTATTATTCCATATGCTTAGTTTTAAAAAGCTTTCCACACACATAAAATGTCTCATACCGATTACAGTCGCCATTTGCGTAATAACAACTCGAGTGTTTCCATCCTCATTTTTGAATTGAGCAAGTAAGTGCCAGTCTGCGCCCTCCCCCTCCTTACTACCCTCTGAGTTCACTCAGTGCAAAGAGGAACATAAATCTTAGACGGTGCACAAATACATTTGTGTTTCAAGTTTCCGCTATATAGACAAGGTTGGAAGTTTAGAAGGATTTTATGGTAGCATAGCTTTTGCTTGCGGTTTCGCCTGCGTTTATTTCGAAAATATACTACCACGGGTACTTACAACTGGGATTAAAAATATCCTAACCTACGTGTCAAATATTATCAAAATCCGAGCTTTCGTACCAGCCATTGAAGGTAGCAAATAGACAAACAGCTGGACAGAATAGAAAAAACCGGCCAAGTGGGAATCAGACTCGCGCATGAAGGGTTCCGTACCATCGTAGTAGTTTAATTTTTAATTAATTTTATTATTTGTTGTTATACCGGCAACAGAAATACACATTCATTGAAAATTTCAACTGTCTACCTATGTATTACGAATAATGAGATACAGCCCGCTGACAGACAGACGGACACCGGAGGCTTAGTAATAGGGACCCGTTGGTTACCATTCGGATAGGATCCCAAAAAGTACTCTTTATACGTAGTTCACTACAAGCATAAATTAAAATCAGAAACTTCGAAGTTAATGATAGTACAGTGAGAAAGATGGACACTTCACTAGAAATTCTTATCGCTACAAGCCATCTTAAAAAAAAATTGTAAAACGTACGTTTTTTGTTCATCAATAAACCAAATAATGAGCTTCCTATGAAAAACATACCATAATAAGGAAGGAAGCAAACATTACAACGTTAAGACAAAACAAAGGGCTTCAGAAATGTTTGATTGAACATAAGAAGGCTCTTCGAACCACCTTGTGAACGCTGTAATAGGTGATTATATTATGGAGCTCTTAAAGATCCGTACATGTTCCATAGACGTTAATTGTCTTGTAACAACTTGTAATAATACATGAGAATTCTATAACAGTGAAAGTTGTATGTTCGGATGTTTGTTACTAAATCACGCTAAAAGAGATTCATTAATGACTCTGCCCAGGCCCTGCAGTCTCGACATTAGATAGCGACAAAAATCGGTCGCTAAGTCATATCGTTGTCAAATTCCTTTAATGGATTTTCTACTTTATTTCGAAAGGATAAGGTTGAAAATCTATTAAAGAAATTTGGCATCGATTACACTTAACGACCGATTTTTGTCGTTATCTAATGTCGAGACTGCAGGGCCTGGAGTGTAAATGTGGTGCTGTTCCACAAACGATGGGGCACTTAATATCGTATCCTGCGTGTCCTGGTGTTTGTTCACTACAGTAACTGATGGACACTACCGAAAGCGCCAAACTAGTAGCTCAGTTCTGGGCCTACACAATTTAGATTGCCATCGACACGCTAAGAAGAAGAAGACGCAAAAACGGTTAAGTAAATTTCCATGAAATGTGGCACGGAGATAGTTTGTAACCTGGATTAACACATGTCTTAACAATAATTGGTGTTGTGTAGACAAGGATACGGGCAGAGGCTAGGTAAACATAACTGGCGACATGTGGCTGTAGCTGGGTACAGCTCTGCCTACCCTCTGAAAAACAGGGGTGATATTATGTACAGGTGAAGATTCTACAGTCAAGTTCCATATCCAATGAAAACTTTTCAATGATTTCTTTCCAAAATTGTACCCTCGCGTACCTCAAAATCACGAAAAATGTAGGCCTTCAGCAGTGGGCACAACGAAAATAGAAATTCTTCCTCAAACCTACTAGTGACGACACATTCCAGTAAAAGGCAGTCATAAAAAAAAGTCATTAATAAAATCTTACTAATATTAAAATGCGGAAGCTTGTGAGGATGGATGGATGTATGGATGAATGGATGTTTGTTAGTTCATAGTTTTTGCGTTCCATCACGCAAAAACTACGGAGTAACGGATACGGAACGGATTTATATGAAATTTGGCAAACAGATAGTTTACAACCTGGATTAACAGCTTTTTATCCCGGGAGTACGATCCCGTGGGACAACTATCGAGCCTCACGCGGGCGAAGCCGCGGGCATAACCTAGTAATGACATAGCTCTTAGGCTTTGCCGCAATCGAGTAAAAATAGCGGCTGAAAGTTCTAGTTGCGACTGGGGACACGAACACGAGAGGTAAAAGTAAAAGTAAGATTTTACTCGACATTTGTATGGTAACTTGTGTAATTACTTTAATCCATACAACTGTACGTTCTGTATTAAATGTTACCTTTGTGGTACGACATTTTATTAAACGGTATTTAATTTTATTGCTATTTTAAGAAATGGCTACACGTGTCGGTAGGGCCGTGTTCATTTTCAGGATTATTATTATAGACCTCAGAATGTCTGCGGGCATTTTGGGACCAGAAACAATTTATTAATTTTGATCATGGTTTTATCGAAAATGTTTCAGTGACTGCCTCATTATTTTAGAGGGGCAAGCGCGATTGCTAAATCTGACTGCTGGTCCTGGGTTCGATACCCAGTCGGGTCGGGCAATGTGTTTTTGGGTTTTTCCATCAGGAATTTCTCAGTAGCAGTCACGGAGCCTGAATTTGGGCCCGGTTGCTGGCAATAGGCCAGTTGGGTTGGATTCCCCGGGCAGTGTTTTTAAGATTTTCACATGGGTATCATACCGTTAACAGAGGAGCTTGTTGCTAAATAATAAAATAATAACAGCCGCTCGAATCGACCTTCAGGTTAAGCCGCGCTTGCCTAAGTTGGGGTCCGTGGATGCGTTTCCCATTACATACCGAATTTCCTCCGTGCCTCGGAAAGCACGTTAAGCTGTTGGTTCCGACTGTCATTTGAAGATCTTTGATAGTCGCTACAGGTAGTGCCGAATATCGGGAGCTGAAAATAATGAACAATCACGGAAGATATCCCGTAAGTGACAGTATAAGTTTTTTTTTAAGTTTATTTCAATTACATAAAGCTTGACAAGATTTGAAAATCACCTTTTAAGCAAGGAGATGCTTGAGTTACGTGACTCCGCTCTTTCACTTAACATTATATTATATTGTATGTTATTGAAAATTAATTAAAAATAAAAAGTACAAAAAAGGAATTAATTGCTAAAACCAAACACAACAAAATTAATTATATGCTAAAATCTCTTAAATAAATAATTAAAGAAAATTTTAGTAAAAATTACATTTTCTTTCCCACATAGGTACATGCCGGCTAATTTGCGAAGAGGCAAACCGCCACTAATAGGGTCCCATTATTTGTGACGCAACGTTCCGTACATACCATAACGCGGTATATAGGACAGCACCGTTAATATTAATAAGGGAGCCTGAGGTCTATCTGCCCGCAGTTCCGGCAGGAAACCAATGAGGATATTATATCTCATCTTGTTATGGTGGGCGGTTGGAGGAAGAAATAAGAAAGAGTACAGAAATAATATTGATTTGTTGCTTGACCGTAATTAGTAAACTACTTATTATAGGAATGTTTGTAGTAATTTTCTGAAAGAAATCCTATCATCATCATCATCCACAGCCCGACGCTTGTGACTTCTCTTCGGACAAATGGAGGTGCTAGGCCAGCTGTGGGATATAGTGCGCTGACTGGGGTCGGTTTGAGGCAGCCTGTAATCGAAAGGTACTAAAACAGACTGTACTGACTGTGCACTAAAATTAACAAAAGCTACAATAAAGGCTGTAAAAAGACCCTTAACGAAGCCGAAAGGTACTTGTTCTCCCCGTCATTGCGATCATTTTTTTGTTCTAGACTATACCTGGGAACCTTCTAGTTTCGGAGATATTGGGGGTCAAAGTTCCAACTTTTTCACAAGATTTTTTTTAAATACATGTTTCTCATGTAAGATTTTTACTTTAAACACCTTCACTACCCTCGTACTATTCAATCCATCCATCAGCACAATGTTTTGAGTACTTTACATTGAGTTTTACCGTAAAACGTGATTTTTCACCCTAAAAAAAAAAGTCGTTTCCCAGCAATAATTTTTGCGTAAAGTTACTTAGTTTGATGTACAGAATGCCTGGTTGACGGCTTGGTGAAGGGTCTGTTTACACCCCGTATATTTAGGTAAAGCCTTTATTGTATTGTACAGGAGTAATATTATATTGAAGGTTTGTTGGCAATATTTGTCAAAATTGTTGGTTACCCGGTCAAATGTTTATCTCGTTTTAACCAAAGTTAATATTTTGTGTTTGAGTATTGGTCACCGCATGTGGGCTGTTTACTTTGCTGAATTGTTTATCTATGTTTTTGGCTATTTTGGTAGCTGGATACGTTACATAAGGATGTAAAAAAGACTTCTAGGAAGGTATAGAGGAATCTTTAGAGGTGTGAGGAACAGGGTCTGAACAAAAGTTCCTAGAAAAGAGAGGATCAAGAAGGGTGTTATGTATGGTGGCCTTCTACAGCGCGGTATATTCTCTTAGTAACTTTAGTAACTGTATATTCCCTTTGGGCTCTCCTTAAGTGCAGCACAGACGGTTGACAGTGACGGCCATTATAACAAAAGCTGAATAAAACACCTCAATATAGGTATTAGTTTAGATATCCCTTAGTGTTAGTTATAACGAGCATGGAATACTTTATTCGATGACCTCGTACACACCCTTATGTTCTGTCAAACATTGCTTTTATTCTACAAGGCTCGAATTGGGATCGTCACGCGCGCCTCAAAGCAAGGGCCGATGCCTACCGGGGCTGCGCGACTGTTCGAAAGAGATACCGCGGCCCTGGAAGACAAAGGGCAAAGAAGGAACATGGATGGGTTTTAGTCAGTATAACTCTGACACTCCCGTCCACTCCGCCCAGAGCGGGAGGGGTGTATGATGATTTCCCATCCGAAAAAAAAACCACTTATTAAATCATTTACTACATTTATTTTTGCTAAAGGTATTCAAAACATCATTCGGTTAAAAGAGGATTATCAGAAATTGATCAAACATTATCGAACTGTTAGCAACTGGATGAGAGTTGCTGAGAATCGAGTTGAGTGGCGTGCAATTGAGGAGGCCCACGTCCAGCACGATGATGATGTACGAACATTTAAAATTCGTTAAACGTAATATGCATTTAATTATTTGTAGTGCAAGCGGGTCTCATTCTAGTTTGCCAATGTCCTGTTAATGTTCCAACAGTTTTTCTTTAACATATAGGTTTCGCGTTGCTAAAGACTAGATCCGAGTGAAGACGGTTAAAAATGATGTAGACACACAGGGCAGCGAGTTAACGAGCACAGCTATTAACTGAGCTGCTCGGACCGACAGCTCAATATACCACGCGGACCCCACTTACACTTATACGAGCAAGTGAACAGCTAATTAGGTTGGTAAGCCGTAGTATTTTTTGTATAGGCATAAAAATATTTAATAAGTTACCTATAGACATTAAGAACATTCAATTAAGTGATATTTTTAAAAGAAAGCTAAAAGACTTCTTGATTAAAAAGGCATATTATTCCGTAAAAGAATTCCTTGGAGATTTTTTTTTATTTAATATTATTGTAATAGTTAATATAATGAGATATAAATTATAAGAATAGTATTTTATAATATCAAATGTATGAATAATGTTAATGAATTTAATACAATGTAAACTGTAGGTATATTTTTGGAAACCATTCAAATTGCAATCCCTTAACAGGCAACTAAGTTCTAAAAACCTACCTATTGTTAACATCTCCAAAATACTGTACAGTAAGTTCGCAATAAAGAATTTGAATTTGTAGTTTCGATATCATCGTAAACTTCATATAGAAAGAAACGAGTAAGATCAGTGTAAAGTGTTGTGTCGACCCCAAATAACATCAGAAAAGGGCAGGAAGATGATGCTGATGAAAACTTCAAATTTAAACACTGGACGGTCTAGATTTGTTGGAGATAAATCCGTTATCTATCAAAAAATGCAGTCCTAAATGATAAATGCATATATTTTTAACAGTTTTATACCGTCTATCATCATCTGCCTAGCCTTTTTCTCAACTATATTGGGGTCGGCTTCCAGTCTAACCGGATGCAGCTGAATACCAGTATTTTACATGGAGCGACTGCATATCTGACCTCCACAACCCAGTCAGTACTGGGTAATACGATACCCCTTGGTAAGACTGATTGTCAGACTTTTTGGGCCACTAACTACCTAACGACTGTCAAAGATCTACAAATGACACCCGGGACCAACGGCTAGAAAGATATAAGAAATATGGAGACAGATCCGTTATCTATCAAACATGCAGTCCTAAACGATAAATGCAAATATTTTTTACAGTTTTATACCGTGTATGTTCCTATTACCTTACATTTAATACCCTCAAAATCGTGAGAAACCATCCAAAAGCATTTGCCGAAGCCGTGTTGGTAACAGGTATCCATTGGCGATGCATTTTACATCAGATACCAATTGGAAGGAACGTTGGTTATTGTACTTCACTTATATGGGGGTAACTGTGACACCGAAGTCGGACGGCCATCTTGATAATTTACAATGTTATTATCATCTTTTCGCTGGATGGCTATAAGAATAAAGGAAGCTCAAACTAATGAAGTAGTTACTTTATTATTTTCAAATCAAAATCAAATCAGGTTATTGCATACATGTTGTACAGGGGTTAGAACAATATTATAGGTATTAAGCATGCACCCTACATTTCTGCGCTCCCTTTGAGAGGACAAATAGAGACATAATGGAAAAAGAAAACATGCAAGTCGACCGCAAATAAATTGGAATAGAAGAGAAGAGAATACTGATCTTTTTAGTTTTGCTCCATTTGTTACTGCTATTTTTTTAAATTTGACTACATACCTAAGACTCATTACAGCTACATTTAAGCACTATAAAAAAGTATAAAGTTTACCGTCACAAATATTCGCGGAAGAACTCCGGTGTAACAGTCGGCTCGTCGTCGTCTGGGTGGCATCGACTGTCTGCGCCCCGTAAGTTATAAATAAATAAAAGATTGGATTACCAAGCGGTGTGCACCTCTACAACACCTCACTGTATAGCTAGTATCGGTAAACGGGCCATAAAATCGCTGTTTTTCCCTTACCAGAGCGAATTTAAAAACGTATCGATGAATTAACCATAGAGCATTCGGAGTTTTTGCCTTTTATTTTATTCGTAGAAAATTTTTCGAGAACATTTTTGGTAAAGTACCTATTTTATACCGTTTTGTTCTTACACAGTCCTTACAAAGACCATTTCTTGATACCTACCACAATCTATAATTTGAGTAGGATCTAGATATAACACTGAACGATTGACTATCTTAGTAATACTTTCTTCCATGGTTTGCAATTTCATGAAACGCGGGAATAAGATTTTAAAGCACGAAGCTGCTCAAAATCTAAATCAGAAAGACTTTTTGTAAATATCTCGGAAATGCCATTGTTGTTTGTGTCAATCTTTTGAGGTGATATTTAGACATGCCATCGAGTATTTTAAAAAATTATTTGATGAAGATTTTATACGGTATAATGAACAGTTTCTATAATGCACGTTTGAATTAATGTCCAATTAGTATAATATTCTAAATCTAGAAGTAACGTTTAATATAATTTAAAAACGTCTCCTTTGTTTTGTATATTTTTGTGAGGAATACACTGAAATTGAATTCCTTCGGGCTTTAGCCTCTAACTTAAAACTGAAGTAAGGTTAGTCAATCATAACATATTTCATCAGTTATAACATCATTATATGAATGAGTAAACACGTATTAATATTATTTTTTGGGGTTTCTCCTTCTCTTTATAATATATTCCTGCGTCAGATACCATCTACTGTTATTTAATCATTTGGGTTAGGTTAGGTTAGAACAGTGACTAACAACGGACGAAGGCGAGCGAGCGAAGCGAGCGTGCCGGGGCAGAGGGCGCCGAGCGCATTTGGGTTAGATGAGGTTAACAGTAGGATGTTCCCTGATATTTACTCATTCATTACAGAAATATGAAAATTAGGTCTACTGAACGTTATGTAAAAAGAGCATTATACTAATTGAACATTATATCAAATGAACGTTATACTAAATGTTATTAGAGAAAAAGTAAGTTATATGAAATATAACATTCGATCACATGAAATTACGTTATTTGATCTGTTTTAATGCCATTTATTACACACCCCATCAATCGATACTGGTACAGGAACACGTGCTTTAACAATGCTAAGAGATGCTACTTTCAAAACCAAATAATTTTAAAGTTTTAAAACTCAGTTCTGCGGTAAAAGTTTTTAATTTCCCTCTGAGGATTATACGACAGCAAACTCAGTATTTATTTACAATGTAATCCTACTTTACTTTGGAGACAGTTTCGTCGTAGTAACTAAACGGACTCTGGTAATTTCCATGTAAACTATGTACAGTCACAAGCACCAAAACACTTTCCTTTTACAAGCAATTTTCGCGAAAAATAACGATTTTTTTTCTTGGAAATAGGATCTTTTTCATAAAAATATGAGTTCCAGAATACTATGTTCGTAACAACATGAAATTTTAATCAAAACAGTAGGAGAAACCTATTTATTTATTTATTAAAACTTTATGCACATAATGTACAAAGGCGGACTTAATGCCTTGGGCATTTTCTACCAGTCTACCTTACTTTAAAAGTTGTTAAGTGTTTACATATTGGTGCTCGCGACTGTACTTGGTTAGAAGAACTTGAGGACTTTGTCAAAGTACTAAAAGTTCAGATATTCTCAGAAGTTTGTGGAAACATAAACTATACTGTTAGCGTAAAAATAATGTATGTGAGATTTTACAGCAACAACTCACCTTACCGTGTCAAGATTTTACTCGACGCTACACTACAGTTTCGTTGAAGAGATTATAGTAGGTACATTTTGATATAAGTGGGGAAAACTAGTTATTGCATTTGAGGCGGAAGCCACAATTTCACACCCGAGCCGCAGGCGAGGCTGTTATGGATCCGAGAACTGCAGTAACAAATAACCACGTGTATCAAACGACGTTTTTCAATACACGTTCGAAGAAATAAAATATTAGAACGAAAAGTATTTTTGTCATTAATTGTTAGGAAACTACATAGTATGATTTAATTTTCGTTTTATTCTGCCCTTTGCTTTACACACACAACAGCCTACTATGAAAAATATAAAATTAAAATATTTTTGAATTTACAACACACATAAATGTTAATTTGTTCATAAAACTCAATATTTTTAAAAATAATCAGGTTTATTTATGATATTCTGTTTATAAACAAAAAAATATTGAGGGCGTAAAGACGCATATCTCTTTGGCGAGATTGTTTTATACAATCACCGCCGACTATAGGAAATGAACCAATATGACTTAGTATAAGTATAGCTATCTGAGGATTTTTTTATTTCCGCACACGTTGTGATAAATATAAAACCATGTGTGTGAAATACATTGCATATTGAACATAATCGTAGTGCAATAAGCGCTAGTTTTCGAGGGAGTGTATTGAAAAAATTTTGTTACAACAATAAGTAAGTAAGTAACCAAAATACATACCAAAGGTGGTATCAACCCCCAACGCTTTCAAGTATTTAGCTATTGCACTCGGCGTCACCCGCATGGTAGCCAGATATAATGCCACGGGGTCACAGGTAATAACGAAATAAATTACAACCTCAGGTCACGTCATCGTCATCATCTGCCTAGCCTTTTCCCAACTATGTTGGGGTCGACTTCTAGTCTAACCGGTTGCAGCTGTATACCAGTATTTTACATGGAACAACTGCCTATCTGACATCCACAACCCAGTTACTACTGGGTAATACGATATCCCTTGGTAAGACTGGTTGTCAGACTTTTGGCCACTGACTACCTAACGACTGTCAAAGTTCTACAAATGACACCCGGTACCAACGGCTTAACGTGCTTTCCGAGGCACGGAGGAAACTCGGTATGTAATGGGTGGTCACCCATCCACAGACCAACCTACGCAAGCACGGCTTAACCTCCGAGCGGCTGTTATTATTTAGCCACGAGCTCCTCATCTCATTTCTATAACCACTAAACAATATTCGTAACTAAATTACCAAGAGCGTTACCGCAAATACTTGGAGCGTATAGTCTAAAATAGTACGTATTGCCGCGGGGTATGCATAGAACAAGCGTATAAGAGAGAGATACACAGGATAATTAACCCGTAAATTGCTCACGTGGTTAGCACAACCACCGAACAAAACCCTTAATCTGGTTACTCGCAATTAGGTTTTGTTGTTGAGCTGTTTGGGCAAAACATTTTGGGTATTATGATACCCAATTTGGAAATAGAAATATCTTATGTTTTGTTAATAATTTTTGGCACGGTCGGTTATGAAACAAGATTAAGACTAAAGAAATGATGGATAGATTCAGTGAAAGAGGATATGGCTTATCGAGAGGCGCGATATTTTGTGGAAGAAGAAGACATGCTGCGCTGACCCCAAATAAATTGGAATAAAAACCGGGGGAATTACGATAATGACGCGTTACAACTTACACGTCAAGACTGACTTCCTAGCAAAGCTATTAGTAATGGCTGCGGGACTGTTCGAAAGAGATACTGCAGCACTGGAACACAAAGGGCAAAGAAGGAACATGGATGGGTTTTAGTCAGTAAAACTCTGACATTCCCTCCCACACCGACCAGATCGGGGGAAAAAAAAACTATTAGTAATTCATCCAGTAGTATATTCCAGCAGGGAAATAATACTATAATGACTTTCTTTACTTTAATAGTTTTTCAAGATCTGGATACTCGTGAATGTGGGTTTTTTATTTATAAACGCTTCAGCGTTCGTCACTTCAAGTATTTTCAAGAGTCAAACAAAAGAAAGTGAGCTCTCGAACCTTACCCTAAAACTTGTATTACAATATCATCATCTGCCTAGCCTTTTCCCAAAATGTTAGGGTCGGCTTCCAGTCTAACCGGATGCAGCTGAATACCAGTATTTTACATGGACTGCCTATCTGACCTCCACAACCCAGTTAATACTAGGCAATACGATACCCCTTGGTAGGACTGGTTGTCAGACTTTTTGGCCCACTGACTACGTGTAACGACTGTCAAAGATCTGCAAATGTCAGCCGGAACCAACGGCTTAACGTGCTTTCCGAGGCACGGAGGAAACTC
Source organism: Noctua pronuba (assembly GCA_905220335.1). NCBI lineage: Eukaryota > Metazoa > Arthropoda > Insecta > Lepidoptera > Noctuidae > Noctua > Noctua pronuba. Next base: position 5,236,828 of record LR999900.1, on the reverse strand, counting down.
GGTATGTAATGGGTGGTCCATCCCCATACACACCCATCCACAGAGCAACTAATTACACACATACGAGTATAATATAGTTAATAAGCAACTAACTGGAACTAGTTAGCCAGGTGTAACGTTACTACAAGTACAACATATCGCTGAGTTCCAACAATGGAGCAACTTCGCTGATTGCGCACTCAAAAGTTTAACCAACAGTTATCGTTCGGCGATTGTGAACATAACTGAGGTTGTTTTACAAGAGACTGGTGAGAGATTATTAAGTAATAATACCAGACTATTGTCAACCCAGCGTGTCGTAGAACCAAATATTTAAAAACTTGTGATATCTTACACGCACCGGGCCCGCGTAGAAGAGCCAGAATTACTCTAAGAAAAGTCACAGCCAATACATTCGAGTAATCAGTATTTGTAGAAGAAGGACAATTATTATAACAAGTTTTCATTTATTTGAACTTTTGTATAAAATTAAAGAAAGAAAGAAAGAAAACATATTTATTTGGCACACGGCCACAAGTGCACACAACAAAGAAAAAAAAATAAAAAAAATAAGAAACTTAAATCTATACAATATAAAACGTAAATTAAACAGAAAAAAAAGAGACAATATTGTGTGCCTCACGGCTGCGCCAAATAGGCCCAGTTCAGCAAACTGCCGAGCAGCTAGTGCCCGACGCTGGTTTTCACAAATTAACATAACGGCATTTTTTTAAAACCGTTGTTCCACCTTTTATATTAAGTTATGTATGTCAAGGTATTTTTTCGAAGACGACGGAACTACCAACAATGACAGATCGCACGACAAGACTGGTTTTTAAGTAAACCCTATGAAAATAGCGACAGACGACAATTTCGCCATTTTAGAACGCGTTTTCATAGAAACCATTAAGTATTATAGAAACGATGCCCTCTCTGATAAAAATTATGATATCAAAGTTCATACTTAAGTGGGTAATATTCAATAATACCAGCTCATATAATATACAAGAACGACGTAAAGACGGGCACGTACACGAAAATTCAATACCTGCCAATTTTCTCTTAAAGTGGATGACGTCAAAAAGATTTCCAATCGTATGCTCTTCGTTTTGCTGAGTAACGTTATTATCGTTTGACGAAATTAGACATTGATAGTTTCTCTTTTTATAGTTTTTATCAGTGATAGCCTAGTGGTGTGACCTTCGGACTGCCAAGTCATAGGTCTCGAGTTCAAAACCAAGGCATGTCTCTGATTTTTAGGATTCATGTGCGTATTGTATTTGTCACTTGCTTCGGTGAAGGAAACCAGCATGCCTGAGAGATATTTCTTGACGGCATGTAAAGCCAAGTCAGAGGCCCATAGGCGACATAAAAACTCTGTCACCAGGTTAGCCACTAACCACACGATACAATACAGTACTTAATAATGACATCAAAAGGTGCGTGAAGATGCTGGAAGAGATTTCTTTAGAAATAAGCATCACCTTTGTACTATTTTCTGTTCCTTTCTTCTTTTCTGTATTTAGTGTGTACATAAATTGTTAAATAAATAAAATAAATAAATTTAAAAAAAACCGACAGAAAAACAAAAGCAAACGCATTTGGAAATGTCCAGCAGTGGGACCCATCTCATCTATACATATAATAAGACAGTAAAAAAACTGTGTCTGTACATTGAAGATATTTAAAAAAAAAAAATTGAGGGGTATTTAGAAACAGTAATAGAGCACGAATCCAAAAAAAAAATTCTGTCTGTTTGTCTGTTTGTCTGTTTGTCTGTTTGTCTGTTTGTTTGTACACGCTAATCTTCGGAACTACTAGACGGATTTGAAAGATTTTTTTTTTGTTGTGTAGGTATTAAGTCTGGGCAACATATAGGCTATAATTTATCTTGGAAACTTGAACACCTGATGCAGAACCGCAATAGAATAGCTAAACTATAAGAGATACAAAAATGGTACCATAGCAAAAATTGTTCCACGCGTTGAGCATTTTCTGCTGAGAGAATAAAATTGAAGATCTGGAACACCTGATGTGGAACTCCAAGAGTCCAGCTACACTATAACATATATAGGAATGACGTCTTAGCAAAAATTGTTCAATCTGATGACCACTCTCTGTTGATTTATAAAAATCGAAGATCTGGAACACCTGTTGTGGAACTCCAAGAGCCCAGCTACACCATAACACATATAGGAATGACGTCTTAGCAAACATTGTTCAATCTGATGAGCACTCTCTGTTGACTTATAAAATCGAAGATCTGGAACACCTGTTGTGGAACTCCAAGAGCCCAGCTACACCATAACACATATAGGAATGACATCTTAGCAAAAATTGTTCAATCTGATGACCACTCTCTGTTGATTTATAAAAATCGAAGATCTGGAACACCTGTTGTGGAACTCCAAGAGCCCAGCTACACCATAACACATATAGGAATGAAGTCTTAGCAAAAATTGTTCAATCTGATGAGCACTCTCTGTTAACTTATAAAAATCGAAGATCTGGAACACCTGTTGTGGAAATCAAAGCTATCACTAATTTCACTGTATAATTATAAAATAACATAAGCTGGGAGTATCTCCACGCGGTGAAGGCGGTAACAGTTTAGGACTGATATTCGATGACGACGGTATATCATTGACTCTACTGGACAAAACTCCTATTTATTTTTTTACTTTATCGAATAAATATGCCTTCGGGCTTATATTATTTGAGTGTTTTAGACTTTTTCCACTTATCTTCGTGACACGGTAGCCTACCCGGTAACGCAGGGGAGCAGTCACTTAGATTTTAATTGATCAGGTATCTTCTTCACAATAAAACTATAACCATGCCTAGAAAGAGGTCAAATCTTTCCCAATGTTCCAAAGGAGCTAAAAGATTGAGGATCATAAGATCCCAAGAATCTACCGAAGAACGTCAGAAGAGACTTGATGCTGTTCGAGAACACACCGCTCCGTGGAAACCTCTTCCTCTCTTCTCTTCTCTTCCTCTTGGATAACGAAGCACGCCTGCGTTCTCAGCGTATTTACGCATCTACATCCAGGTCTCTAGAGAACTGTGAAGAACATGATGCCTACTGCCGACTGACCGCTGATCGTGAACGTCATGCATTGTCTTGCGAATCGGAGACGTTCACGGATAGAGAATTACGCTTGAGTTCCAAGCGTATCTACGCATCGACTTCTAGGTCTCTAGAGTCAAGTGGGGAACGTGATGCGCGACTGACCACTGATCGTGAACGTCACGCATTGTCTCGCGAGTCGGAGACGTTCACGGATAGAGAATTACGCTTGAGTTCCAAGCGTATCTACGCATCGACTTCTGACTTACAAAAATGAAAGATCTGGAACGTCTCGAATCGTCTCGCGCATCCCGTTGTTTTCCCGTCCCCGGGCTCTTAGAATTCGACATCAGACGTTTCAGATCTTCGATTTAGACGACCCCGTTGTCGCTGGCATAAGCAACAGGATCCGCGTACGAAGTCGCGGGCAGAAGCTAGTGTTTTAATAATTTTACATTTCAATGTGTTTTGCTTTTCCGTCGGGTTTTTAGTTTCTATAATTACTTTTTTTATTTCCAGTTTTCCTGTTTAATAACTTTTAAATGATTTGTCATTTCGAATAACCAACGTTAAATCGTATAGGGTATCTTTTATCTCAAAAAAAAGTCCTGTTATAATAATAGATGGCGCCACGTATCTTTCGAATCATGATTGCAAGCAGAGTACAACCCGAATTGATTGTCAAATTCTAAATTAACGCGAGCGAAGTCGCGGGCAAAAGTTTATAACCATAAGTAGTCCACGAGGTTTGTAACGCCCCCTAGTGACAAAAAGTAGCTTCCCAAACCATCTTCTCATTACATAAAAGCCTCCGCCCCTATGCATTTAATTAAGATGTCCTTCGGTCGTTCGTAGCTAAAATATATCATGATCATATAAGGGTCTCCTGCCGGAACTGACCCTCAGTATCAAATTATTAAGGCAAGATAAGGCTTCCGAGGATGTGAATTAAGTTTATCGATGTTGTAATTATTGTGTAACGACCTCATAAGAGGAGGAATGGTGAAAGTGCGTCCTCGCTGCCTGGAGCAACCGTGGTTGACAATGTTCATGCCTTTTATGTACGAGAAAAGGATTTAGCCAGGTTAATGAGTATCATTATTATAAGGTAAGTAGAGCTCGTGGCTAAATAATTCAGCCGCTCCAGGTTGGTCTGTGGATGGGTGACCACCCATTACATACCGAGTTTCCTCCGTGCCTCGGAAAGCAAGTTAAGCCGTTGGTCCCGGCTGTCATTTGTAGATATATAACGGTCGTTAGGTAGACAGTGGCCCAAAAAGTCTGACAACCAGTCTTACCAAGGGTTATCGTATTACCCAGAACTAACTGGGTTGTGGAGGTCAGATAGGCAGTCGCTCCATGTAGAATACTGGTATTCAGCTGCATCCGATTATACTGGAAGCTAACCCCAACATAGTTGGATAAAACCTAGGCAGATGATGGTGATGAAGGTAACTAAAATCAACTTGGGTGTGAAAGATTGATCTACGGGAAAAAAAACATCACTTGCGCACTTGTGACTTCTTCTACTTAGTAATAGTACTCCTACTTTGCACAAGAAACGAGCTTGACCGCGCTTTAAAGGTAGGAGTTCGTAGCCGACCGCACACAGCAGCAGCAGACGACGTGTCGCTCCGACACTACTGATTTCTATGTATTTCTAATACCTTCCGCAGCTAGCGACACGTCGTCCGACGACATGTCGCACGACCGCAGAATATGTGTCGCCCGACCCGATCAGTAGTGCCAACGACGTCCATCTGCGGTTGGGTTCGGAATAATGACTGCAACGACATGATGCTGCGACATGTCGTCTGCTGCTGCTGTGTGCGGTTGGCTACGAACTCGTACCTTTACCAGGTTCAACGGATCCGACGGAGGAGCGACAAACTTTGCAAGATGGCTTGTAACAACACAGAGGGTTGCCAATAAAGAGGACTGCTGTAGGCTGATGGTGATGATGAGCAGTAACTGCCTCGCAAATTCAGTACTCGTAAGTTTAGAACCTTTTAGTTATCTCATCTGATGGTAAGCGATGATGCGATCTTTGTTGGTGCACATTTGGTTAGGACAAAGAATGAAATTAGATGTCACAGCACTTAAAACGCGCTAAAAATTGCGTACTGAAAAGAGTGAACTCATGTCGCATAGAATAACAGCTCTGATTTTCAATATGGATGAGCAGGACTATTCAAATGTCAAAGAAATAAAAACCAGATTTTTTGAACGCAGCCTTTTTTCAAACGATTTCAATACAAGGCCTAGAAGTAATTTACCCATTCTGTACGTGAGTTCTCTCAAGTAAGGACTTGCGGAAAACCTAGATTTCCGCGGGGACTTCTACTCCTTAAGCATTGCGAATTTGTTTTCGAAACTTTTTGTGTGTATATGTCAAATTCTTGTTAGCACTCAGCAGTTTTAATCAATTTTAATAACTCAACTTCAAACCAGAAATCTGGGGTTTCAGGTTATAATCCTGAAGTTACTTATACTCCCGTTTCAGATAATCCATTTACATTCTCTTAGTAGAGGCGTTACCTACTCGTATGTATCATAGTTTATTCAAAAATTATTATATTAGACACTCAAAACAGCCTAAATCAACAGATTTATGTATCATCTAAAAGCTTTCAAACACCATTTCTCTGGCTTTTAAACAAAGAAAACCCAGACATACTCGTATTTCACCTTACGCCATTACTTTTGATAAAATTTTCAATTTCGCTGACATTTATTGCACATAGTAATAAAACTATGCGGTACTTTATTAAAATCTAGCATTAACACGAATCTTCACGGCATTTAATGCCTATACTGGGTATTTAATTTTGGCCGGCTATTATTTTAAGTTATACACTTGCGGCCGAGAAATATTGCCCACTTTTTAATGGTTATTTTTTTGTGTTTTCCTCTTTTTTGGTTTCCATTTCTTAACTATTCCTTTAAACTACTCCAATGGAGATGAATAGGCAGACTTGTAATTTTATATGTAAGCGTTGACATCAAAATAAACATATGGATATTAAATTCGTACTTAAATGTAATGGAGAATAAGGAACACATTCCCAGTCTTATTGATCAAAACTCTTAAAATTGTGAAACCATGCAGATTTTTGAGGAGACGGTTATTTTCCTATGACAGAGGCTGTGATTGTTCATTCTCTCACGCAACAGATTTCTATTTTTCTTAGGTTATGTAAATGGAACGTATTTCCATGCCAGCCAACGTTTTTTAAAAATACACTGACCTGTAAAAATGTTGCTTGTCATCCCAAATAATTTGCCACGAAAGTAGGTTAGTAGGGATAAAGGATAGGAATCTGAGTCTTGAGGGACACAGGGGTTATTAGTAAGTAGCTTATTATTCTGCTGTAATCGGACACTTAGCCTTCAAGCTTCAGATACTTGACTCGGAAATATTTAGAAGAAAAATATTCGGGACATAAAATATAAGATATGTCAAGGAAAACCTCAAAAAAATAGATGTTTACGACAAGCGTCCTAACTAGGTTTTATTTTTACGCATACGTGCTTATTACCTCCATATTCTTTTATTTCAAACTAGCTTCTGCCCGCGACTTCGTACGCGGATCCTGTTGCTTATGCCAGCGACAACGGGGTCGTCTAAATCGAAGATCTGAAACGTCTGATGTCGAATTCTAAGAGCCCGGGGACGGGAAAACAACGGGATGCGCGAGACGATTCGAGACGTTCCAGATCTTTCATTTTTGTAAGTCAGAAGTCGATGCGTAGATACGCTTGGAACTCAAGCGTAATTCTCTATCCGTGAACGTCTCCGACTCGCGAGACAATGCGTGACGTTCACGATCAGTGGTCAGTCGCGCATCACGTTCCCCACTTGACTCTAGAGACCTAGAAGTCGATGCGTAGATACGCTTGGAACTCAAGCGTAATTCTCTATCCGTGAACGTCTCCGATTCGCAAGACAATGCATGACGTTCACGATCAGCGGTCAGTCGGCAGTAGGCATCATGTTCTTCACAGTTCTCTAGAGACCTGGATGTAGATGCGTAAATACGCTGAGAACGCAGGCGTGCTTCGTTATCCAAGAGGAAGAGAAGAGAAGAGAGGAAGAGGTTTCCACGGAGCGGTGTGTTCTCGAACAGCATCAAGTCTCTTCTGACGTTCTTCGGTAGATTCTTGGGATCTTATGATCCTCAATCTTTTAGCTCCTTTGGAACATTGGGAAAGATTTGACCTCTTTCTAGGCATGGTTATAGTTTTATTGTGAAGAAGATACCTGATCAATTAAAATCTAAGTGACTGCTCCCCTGCGTTACCGGGTAGGCTACCGTGTCACGAAGATAAGTGGAAAAAGTCTAAAACACTCAAATAATATAAGCCCGAAGGCATATTTATTCGATAAAGTAAAAAAATAAATAGGAGTTTTGTCCAGTAGAGTCAATGATATACCGTCGTCATCGAATATCAGTCCTAAACTGTTACCGCCTTCACCGCGTGGAGATACTCCCAGCTTATGTTATTTTATAATTATACAGTGAAATTAGTGATAGCTTTGATTTCCACAACAGGTGTTCCAGATCTTCGATTTTTATAAGTTAACAGAGAGTGCTCATCAGATTGAACAATTTTTGCTAAGACTTCATTCCTATATGTGTTATGGTGTAGCTGGGCTCTTGGAGTTCCACAACAGGTGTTCCAGATCTTCGATTTTTATAAATCAACAGAGAGTGGTCATCAGATTGAACAATTTTTGCTAAGATGTCATTCCTATATGTGTTATGGTGTAGCTGGGCTCTTGGAGTTCCACAACAGGTGTTCCAGATCTTCGATTTTATAAGTCAACAGAGAGTGCTCATCAGATTGAACAATGTTTGCTAAGACGTCATTCCTATATGTGTTATGGTGTAGCTGGGCTCTTGGAGTTCCACAACAGGTGTTCCAGATCTTCGATTTTTATAAATCAACAGAGAGTGGTCATCAGATTGAACAATTTTTGCTAAGACGTCATTCCTATATATGTTATAGTGTAGCTGGACTCTTGGAGTTCCACATCAGGTGTTCCAGATCTTCAATTTTATTCTCTCAGCAGAAAATGCTCAACGCGTGGAACAATTTTTGCTATGGTACCATTTTTGTATCTCTTATAGTTTAGCTATTCTATTGCGGTTCTGCATCAGGTGTTCAAGTTTCCAAGATAAATTATAGCCTATATGTTGCCCAGACTTAATACCTACACAACAAAAAAAAAATCTTTCAAATCCGTCTAGTAGTTCCGAAGATTAGCGTGTACAAACAAACAGACAAACAGACAAACAGACAAACAGACAAACAGACAGAATTTTTTTTTTGGATTCGTGCTCTATTACTGTTTCTAAATACCCCTCAATTTTTTTTTTTTAAATATCTTCAATGTACAGACACAGTTTTTTTACTGTCTTATTATATGTATAGATAAGTTTTTTTTACTGTACCCATATATTTGGCCGTAAGTGTACTATCGTTGGGCGTAGGGTAACGCACTTAAAAGACAGAAAGGTCGAGCTATATTAAGGGACCTAGCCCTGTTAATTACATAGATAGCACTGCGGAATTTATTTCGCCCGATAGCCATCTACACAAGTACACAGAACCTACATAAGTGTTATTGTACCATTTCACAAGATTACTACTGTGAAATACTTAATTACTGAAATTATTGCGATCCTTTTAGCCTTCGGCGCACATTATGATATCGTGTTGTATGAAAATTTCTGAATATTATATACGTTAAAAGTTATTGAAGGTTTATAACGGTATGGTATATTAAAATGAAATTCAATATTATTTTATGATGGCCGCCATTGTAATGGTCTTTATAATTTTATGCGAAGCTTGTGTTTAAAGCGGATGTTTTATTTTTAGGGGCGTGTTAACAATGGCCTAGTACTATTTTAGTGCGTTTAATTTTATATTACCTAATAGGGCAGAATTAATAGCCGTTTAGTTTTAAACATGGACGGGAACTTCATTTGTACGTCTAGCTGGAATATATACTCTTTTAAGTAACAGTTTTTTAACTAGTGACAATAGCATACCGGGCGGTGCGCCTCGAGTGGACCTGAACAGGACATCTGGCTAGACGCGGAGATGGCCGATGGAGCAAGGCTTTGACAGAGCGGTGGCCAAGGTTTGGCCAAAGAAATCAGGGCCGTCCTAAAGCTCGTTGGGTTGACGATATCGTCAAAGTCGTGGGAAACACCTGGATAAGGGACGCACAGAACCGGGAAGTCTGGCAGAAGAAAGGGGAGGCCTATACCCAGCAGTGGGTGATTACGGGCTGATATGATGATGATGATGAATAGCAAACCAATAACAACCTTAGAGGGATGTGTGTGGAACTAACCAATGGTAAAGCTTTTTTTTCACATTCTGAACAAAGCTAGCTATGTGATTGGTTACTTTTATGCACATCTCTCGTTGCACATCCCCGCAAATATCTGGTGGAAACGCAGCCTTATTGTACCGACAGTAAAGATCATTGATTGACCCGAACCGCAATTCCATTTTAACGGTAACAAAGCTGACTGTTATTTTGACAGTCATGCAATAATAAGGTGAGTATAAACTACAACATTTTCTGGAGCATTTCTGTGTAATGTAACGTTCTTACGAATGGTACAATACAGGCAAAAGCTCAGTTTCCAAAGCATTTCCATGTAATGTAACGTTCAAAATGCTCGGCGTTATGTTAGGGGTAAATCCTCTCTCGGGTCTCCCTCCGCGTCACCCCGCAACCGCGCATCGCCCGCACTCATGGCTCGACGAAATGTTACACCAATACGCTCGACGAAATGTTACACCAATACGCTCGTTGGTTTGTAACAAAGAGGCGAGCGTGCTCGACGTTTAGTTCGTAAAAGGATGATACACTAGAACATATCATAGAGCGGCTCGTTGTTCTGTTACAAGTAAATGTTATAGTCTATACTCACCTTTAGAGGTAAAAAAAGTGAAAATTATGAGAACCGTTCTAGGTAACATTATCGTAGCCATATTTTTGATAATAAGCTTTTATAGAGATTCATTGTATTATGTCAAAATATTATAATATGTCGGATCCGGTCGTTAGTACGGCCATAAACTGGTGACATGACGCGACCTACTTCCCAGTCTACCCACACCAAGTTTCTGCAAAGCCCTGAAGTTCAGCTCGAGGCGAGGGTGACAGTCAGTGTCTGATAGCGGTGGAGTTGAGAGTTGGGTCTTGGAACTGTACCCGATTCATTGTGCCCCGTGTTAATGTGGTAAGTTGTAATCTCAAGTAATTCGTTGGTTATGCTAGAAACAGTGTATCGCACCCAGTATGTTTTCATAGCACGAAACCCATCGTCTGCCCACATGATGTACGAGGCTAACGGAATAAATCCTGACATATCCGAAAAATATAATTATATCGGGACTAAAACGTCTGCTTTAGAAGAATCATAATAGGATAATAATATGAATCACGTTACAATTCGTAAAATGAATACAATTATGAATTGTCACTTTGTGACCGTTTTGGAGGAGGAGGAGCTCGTGGCTTAATAATAACAGCCGCTCGGGTCGATCTTTAGGTTAAGCCGTGCTTGCCTAGGTTGGTCCGTGGATGGGTGACCACCCATTTCATACCGAGCTTCCTCCGTGCCTCGGAAAGCACGTTAAGCCGTTGGTCCCGGCTGTCATTTGTAGATCTTTGACAGTCGTTAGGTAGTCAGTAGCCCAAAAAGTCTGACAACCTGTCTTACCAAGGGGTATCGTATAACCCAGTACTAACTGGGTTGTGGAGGTCCGATAGGCAGTCGCTCCATGTAAAATACTGGTATTCAGCTGCATCCGGTGAGACTGGAAGCCGACCCCAACATAGTTGGGAAAAGGCTAGGCAGATGATGACTTTGTGACCGTTTTACGAACTGTAACGTCATTCATATTATTTTCCATTATGATCCAGCTAAAGCGGCCTTCCTCGGCCCCTTGAACACAAAGTCTAAAACATTTTTTAAGCTATACTGAGTTACATTTTGAAATTTTAAAAAATCTATTTCAAAAGCTGCTACCGAATAAAAACGTGTCTTATAACGAGATTTTCATGTCTAGATTGAAATACAGCACATTTTCATTTTACCTGAAGAAAGTAAAGATCCTCGGGGGAAATTAGAAAAAAAAATCTAGAATTGTGTCCTAAGTCTCTCTCCTAGTAAATAATGATTGTCAGCACTTCAGAATTTTAGCATTTTCTTGAATACGAGGTTCTGACAGATAGCTTATTTTTCAAAAGAATTATTTAAACTCAAGAGTGTATTTTTTTTTTATCAGTGACGTTACTTTACGATTTTGTGAGGATGGATGGATGGATGTTTATTACTCTTTCTGCTGAACGGATTGGATGAAATTTGGCATATAGATTTTACTACGACGGTACGGAATCCTTCATGCGCGAGCCCGACTCGCACTTGGCCGGTTTTTCAATTGGAAGAGGAAGCTCGTCCAGTCTAATTGACTATTTTTTTTTGCAAAACAAAAATTACCGACTTCTCCTTTTGCAAAAAGTTTTTTGCTCTGCTATAAACTACCTACGTTTACAAAATCTATACTAATATTATAAAGCTGCAGTGTTTGTTTGTTTGTTTGTTTGTTTGTTTGTTTGTTTGAACGCGCTAATCTCTGGAACTACTGGTCCGATTTGAATGATTCTTTCAGTGTTGGGTAGTCCATTTATCGAGGAAGGCTATAGGCTATATAACATCACGCTACAACCAATAGGAGCGGAGCAGTAATGAAAAATGTTGCCAAAACGGGGAAAATTTTATTTTTAATAATTCTACGCGGACGAAAGTCGCGGGGAACAGCTAGTACAATATATAAACACTCTAAGCATTTCCCAGCGAGATCGTCAAATCGTTATGAGTCATTATTTTGAAACTCACAACTTTCCTCTCATAATGTCTCCAGTCAACTGTCGAAGTTTTGATTATGTTAGTATAATTTTATTGCTACGGGACCCCCCTCGTTTGTTTTTTGGCCTTGGCAACTCTATACGGGTATTTTTGATAGTAAAATCAAAGTAGAGGTGTATAAAATAGTGATTACTGATCATATTCTCATCTCAGTTTTATGATGAGAAATAAAAAGTTTTTTAGTTTTCGAACATGAATTGAGGAGTTATTTGGATGAACAAGTTTGCTCATGTCTTTTCTGTGAATTGATAATAAGATATTAGGTAGTGATAATAATATTACCAGCCTTTAACTTTCTTACTGTGGGGCAATAACCTCTTCTCATACAGAAAAGGCACTAGTATTTGACCATAATCCAGGTTTCTTCACAATAATTTCCTTAACAAATATAGGAATAATGAAACTCACATGAAAGGTCTCTCCTCATTATACAATCTTGACACGTCAGAACTGGAAGCCGGCCCCGAGCAAATACAATAAACTTAAATTCTTAGTTTAATTCTCATCTTTTTTTTTGCAAAAACCCGCATCCTTTGCCGTAAACTGTCATTGCCATAGTTTACAATAAAATACTCGACTAAAAGTGTTTCAAGATTAATCTATCTAAATATGTACTTAAAAGCGAAAGTGTCACTCACTCACTCACTCATGACGAATTATCGAAAACCGCTTGACGTTTTAAGTCGAAATTTGGCAGGGAGGTATAGTTTATAGTTAGTAGACGTCCGCTAAGAACGGATTTTGCGACAGGGCCGGACTAAGGAGGTCTAAGGGCTCTCGCAAGTTTGTATGAAAGTCCTTAATTTTTTGTGGTACAAACTTGGAATTTGGTAGGTAGTAGGTAGGCAGAAAAAGCTGCGTTGCAACGCATGGTACAGCTATTTTAACATATTTAAAGGCTAAAGGTGCTTTCCGAGGCACAGAAAAAACTCGGTAATGGGGGGTCACCCGTCCACGGACCAACCTAAGCAAGCGCAGCTTAACCTAAAGATAGACCCGAGCGGCTGTAATTATTTAGCCACAAGCTCCTCATAAGCTGATTAGGCTATTCCTTACACACGATCTCCTTAAACTTAAACATGAAACTAAAACCATCCCTTATAATCTGATTTAAGTTAAGCCCTCACCCCACGTTTCACCTTATCAATGACTACAGTATGGTAAGTGGAAAAGTTACAAGTCCAATGTCTCTCGTACAATCAACGTGGAACCGTTTCCATCACGCACTCCTATTACTTTCGAGTTTGGAACTTTTGGAAGTAGCTTCAGATCTCAATTGTTCTATTGAACCGTGTGATAAGGCTCTAATATGATTGGTGTTAGTGTTGATTAAGAAAGTACCTGTAGGTAAAGAAGTGTCCCGTTGTGTTCAATTTGTTTGAATTTTCTGATATCATAGAACGCTTTATTTTCGGTTACTAGTCAGCAAAATGAAGGTTACCTAATTTAATGTTTCTTTAAACAGTGGTAAGTAATGGTGGTGAGTAATGGGCCAGCTCGCCGTCCGGCCGTCTGACGACAGACTGTGTCGACGGCGCATTCGTGTTCCACGCGCGCCTCCAAGAGATGTCAGCAACCAGGAAGGGGTCCGCAAAGGCCTGCCGGGGCTGCGGGACTGTTCGAAAGAGATACCGTGGCCCTGGAACACAAAGGGCACAGAAGGAACATGGATGGATTTTAGTTAGTAAAAGTCTGACCCTGCTTTCCACGCCGCCCAGAGCGGAAGGGGTCAATTGATGATTTCCCATCCGAAAAAAAAACAGTGGTAATATCAATATCTTAGTAATTTATTTTTGCGCGGTATTGCTCTTCTGAAAAGGCATGTACCTACTTCAAACATTTTCATAAAAAACCAGCCTCTAACTGTCCCAATTTACGGCAAAGCTCTCTTCTCAGATATATTGACCTCCTCATGATATTTTAAAGCATTGGTATTTACTCGTATTTGAAATCACAAGCTAAAGCTATGAGATGTTCTGTTCATGCACATAGGTATATCCTCTTCTGCAAATTTCGCTATCGAAATTTGGTTTGCTGTAAGAAAACCCAATTCTGGGTTAAGCTCGCCATTGTACATAACCTATGTTATTGCAATTTGTATGTATATTTTTTTGTTTTTTGTGTGCAATAAAGAATAAGAATAAGTATGCGCATGAGAGACGAGGTCTAAACCACTGGGCCATCAGGAAATTTACAATTTTAATGATAATAAAATAATCTGAATACCTAAGTTGGTCACTGTGAAACCACAACAATTCATAATCATAAATACCGACTACGTACTTCATCTACCACTATCTCGTCATAATAATATGTTCAGTGTAAGGGACATATTATTGCTAAGTCATAGTCTACGCTACCCACATTAATTCTAGATACCAGCACGTTTTTCACCTATTATATCATAAGTAAGCACCTTTCGGTACACACGATAAAATTGTTAAGGGAACAGATAACCTGGACATACACTGACTTTATTCGTGAAATTCGTAGGTGCGTGATGCACCTGACTATCCAGAAGAATTTCCGCAACCAGCGTGTATGACCAGATGTAAGAACGTGTACGAGTCAAAAGGAGTAAAGATGAGGATGTAAGGATCGTAGCAGATGGCATTCTGTGGTTTTTACCTACCCCCATGGGAAAAAAGCATGAGTTTATGTATGCATGTATACAAACAAATAAACTATAATTTTATTGTTAGTAAAGAAATAAAATTATGGACAAATCTATTGTACTTGATGGTTATCGAGGAGCTAATGTTCAAAATGGACATTAGAAAACTAAATTACACTCAAGATTTGAATTTAGACCACCTTCTACCCCAAACACACGTAAAAAACTTAAAACATAAAATCACACCTGTTAAATCCTTAGGGTTACGTAGAAGTGTAGATACCTATCATACACTCACGCAGTTCGCAGTTGTGTCGATTTCGACGGATCCATGCTGTAAAAGTCCCGTGTTGATTATAGGGGGTGAGCTAAAAGCACACACAAAAGTAACATAAAACGGAGAATTAAAAACGAATGGTAAATGATTCTGCCCTCTCTGTTCACCCAGTTTACCCAGTATTGTAAATAGAGGTCAAATTACGTTATTATTAACCCATACACAAATCGCTTTCACCGTCAGTACAATGACCAACGCCTCGGTCAGACATCCCATTACATCTTTTCATATCAACGTGACATTAAATTATGACTATTATTCTCGGACCATATAAACGGGGGTGTTCAGTGGCTATTATGTTCCGTCAATTTCTATTAAAGTAAAGACGGTCCCCACCTTACTTTTTGTTTTTGCTTAATTGAAAATTGACGCGGCCATATTGATTGATTGCTTCGAAGTGACTTTGCTTTTCATGGACTGAAATTATGGAAGATTTTGTGGAGGTTTTTTGTGTTTTTTATTCAAAATGTGGAGCATTTTTCGGGTGCATAAACGTACAGATGAGTCCTTTGCGAAAAAACCTTCCTTTGTAAAAGATCCGCTTCACTACTGCGTCAGATGCGGGGCAGCGACAAGAATCTCCTGGTGGCCTACCATGACATCTGAAAGCAGGAGTAATAGGGTATTTGCCTGAAAAAATCTATTTAGTCCGTCAGTTAGATTATCAGAAAACATTGGACACGTATTTTTTCTTTTGTCATGTAAACGAAACAGTTGACGGCTTCGTGAAGGGTCCGTTTACACTCTGTAGAATTTAGCTACCTTCACAAATTATCTAAGTCTTTCCAACCACCTTGAGAAAAATGGGCATCTCGTTTAGGTGAATTTCGAACCATTATATTTAAGCTTTTTTACCGAATTTAGTTTGCTCCAGTTAAATAATTTTTGGGCTACAGTTATCGAATTGACCAACAAAAAAATCTACAACACACTAATTTTAGTTCGCAAAAATACTTGTTTTATTTAAAACATTAAAATTGGAACATTGGCTAGACAGTTAATTTAATTTGATTATGCTTTTGTCTGTATAAAAAGTTATTTGGTGGTCAAACATTGAACATATTCGTAAAAAAAAAATATTTAGTTTTAGGCTTGGAGTATTTTCCTTTAAATAGTGAAAATGCCTTTTGATGATTATGAACTTACTACTTACTTACTTTACTGGAAGATAACAAGATCCGCAAGTTTATAAATTTCCTAGGAAATTTACTTTGTTAAAATCTTCAGTCATATATTAGGTTAGGTTAGGTTTAAAATACTTAGTACAATTTATCTCGCGTTTAGAATCCTACGAAAGTTAATAAATTTTATTTTCTAGGAAAATTATAAACTTACGGATCTTGTTATCTTCCGGTGACATATACATATGCAATCAACTCCCGATTCGATGAGATTTAGATTTTTTCGATCCTCGTGAAATGTGTTTCCTAACACTTGATTGTGTTTAAACAAGTTCTCGATGTAAGGCATCTTCTTTAACACAGAAGGGAAGCAAACTGGAGTTCAGAACTTTCAAAACTTTGTTGAAAATTTTCATCCGATCAGAATTTTCTTCTAAAATATTTAGTTTAAAGTGATCCCGAAAGGACGTGATCCTTAAAGTTTCCCAAAATTTCATTAAAGTTAATTTCACGTTTAAAAAGATTTTCGAATAGAGGGTCTATGGAGCTTTCTTTATTTTAGTACAGGAAATAATCTCCACAACGCGTACTTACCAAGAATATTATAGCCTTATTCAAAATAAAATATGTTTTCATGTTTGGCCTAAATTCGTGCTTCGGGCATCCGCCATGTTTTCCATGTAAAATGGGCAGCGTTTAAATTAAAACCAATTTAAAGTTGGGCAAACTTTCGACTGGAGTATTTGAATTGGAGGCAAATCTATAAATTATCATCTCGCTCTTCAGTTAATTGTGTGACGGGGAGCGGGAAGGGGTGTCGAAGTTTGAGCCTCATTTAAACCGTGGTTTGAAATTCGGCGTTCGGAGATCTATTGATCTTTTAAAGGTTTAGATCAACTTGTTTAACTTCGCTGTTGATTAATGACAGTTTGTGTTTGTTTTGTAAAAATATCGCTTTATATTTCTCAAGTGTTATAATTCAGGATAAAGGAAATATGACTGACGGAAAATTGATGACGGAATTTAGAAACCATTACAGACGCAATTTTATTTGTTTTTCAAAAATAATTTGTAAGTCTTGTGCAGAAGGCAAAAGTAACCAATACGCCAAAAATAATAAAAATATGGCGTTAGGCCATTTTCGTCTCGCCAGGCCATAACTTGGGCTGAGGCCGAAGATTGAAGGAGTCCCGAAACTCTATCACGGCCTATTGGGCCGACGTGACTGACGCAATATGAGGCCGACGTCGATCAACGAAACGTGATGCTTTTACCAAAGCCTTGCTTGTAGGTATATTAATGTAGGGTTGACTCGATACAAATAATGAAATACGATTTTTAATCGGTGTGAAATTGTTATAATAAGACTAAACTGTAATGGCATTGTGGACTCAAAAGTATCTAAGTTTTCGATTTATGCTTCGATAACTCGTATCGAATCAAATAGATAAGTGGAAACGGCCGAGACTTATGAGCTGCAGGACGTAGGTTTGAAACTAGACAGGCATTACTTTTGAAAGATGAAAGAAAACATCTTGAGGAAACCTGCTTGTCCTTCAAAATATGTTATATTCACCAATAGGCATTTGTTCCCCAATAGGTCCTCCCAATAGGCGTTTGTATTACGGTTAATTCCTATAGCTACTTATAGAGGCCGGTGTGTGTCATAGTAGTGGATACAATGTTGGTTGATTATGTCAAGTTAAATCGATAGTTGAATCGCAAAAAAAGTTCATCTTTTGGAAACCAATAACGTAGCTGTGTCATGTTGCCTGTTCTTAAACAATTCACAAGTTTGATAATGGCGTCTCTATTACAGATACAGATTGCATCGCAGGCGAAATCGATCTTTGAAAGGTGACTGAAAATGTATGGATGACGAGAGTTGCCACGGACCGAACTTGACGGACATGTAATTGGCAAGTCCTGTGTCCAAATCATGAGCCCGGTAAAGAGTGAAGATGAAGAGCCTTTTAACCATATGCCTTTACTTAACACTAGCTTCTGCCCGCGACTTCGTACGCGGATCCTGTTGCTTATGCCAGCGACAACGGGGTCGTCAAAATCGAAGATCTGAAACGTCTGATGTCGAATTCTAGAGCCCGGGGACGGGAAAACAACGGGATGCGCGAGACGATTCGAGACGTTCCATACCTTTCATTCTTGTAAGTCAGAAGTCGATGCGTAGATACGCTTGGAACTCAAGCGCAGTTCTCTATCCGTGAACGTCTCCGACTCGCGAGACAATGCGTGACGTTCACGATCAGCGGTCAGTCGCGCATGACGTTCCCCACTTTTCTCTAGAGACCTAGAAGTCGATGCATGGATACGCTTGGAACTCAAGAGTAATTCTCTATCCGTGAACATCTCCGATTCGCGAGACAATGCATGACTTGCACAATCAGCGGTCAGTCGCGCATCACGTTCCGCACTTTTCTCTAGAGACCTCGAAGTCGATGTGTATACACGCTGAGAACTCAAGCGTAATTTTCTTTCCGTGAACGTCTCCGACTCGCGAGACAATGCATGACGTTCACGATCAGCGGTCAGTCGCGCATCATATTCTTCACAGTTCTCTAGAGACCTGGATGTAGATGCGTAAATACGCTGAGAAAGCAGGCGTGCTTCGCAATCCGAAGAGGTTTCTACGGAGCGAGTTGCAGCCTGATGTTCTCGAACAGTATCAAGTCTTTCCTGACGTTCTTCGGTAGATTCTTGGGATCTTATGATCCTCAATCTTTTAGCTCCTTTGGAACATTGGGAAATATTTGACCTCTTTCTAGGCATGGTTATAGTTTTATTGTGAAGATACCTGATCAATTAAAATCTAAGTGACTGCTCCCCTGCGTTACCGGGTAGGCTACCGTGTCATGAAGATAAGTGGAAAAGGAAAATAAACACTCAAATAACATAAGCCCGAAGGCATATTTATTCGATAAAATAAAAAATAAATGGGAGTTTTGTCCAGTAGAGTCAAATTTTCAATGATATACCGTCGTCATCGAAAATCAGTCCTAAACTGTTACCGCCTTCACCGCGTGGAGGTACTCCCAGCTTATGTTATTTTATAATTATACAGTGAAATTAGTGATAGCTTTGATTTCCACATCAGATGTTTCTGATCTTCGATTTTTATAAGTCAACAGGAAATACTCATCAGACCGAACAACTTTTGCTAAGACGTCATTTCTATATGTGTTATGGTGTAGCTGGTCTCTTGGAGTTCCACAACAGGTGTTCCAGATCTTCGATTTTATAAGTCAACAGAGAGAGTTCTTCAGATTGAACAATTTTTGCTAAGACGTCATTCCTATTTGTGTTATGGTGTAGCTGGGCTCTTGGAGTTCCACAACAGGTGTTCCAGATCTTCGATTTTATAAGTCAACAGAGATAGTTCTTCAGATTGAACAATTTTTGCTAAGACGTCATTCCTATTTGTGTTATGGTGTAGCTGGGCTCTTGGAGTTCGACGATAGGTGTTCCAGAACTTCGATTTTTATAAGTTAACAGAGAGTGCTCATCAGATTGAACAATTTTTGCTAAGACGTCATTCCTATATGTGTTATGGTGTAGCTGGGCTCTTGGAGTTCCACAACAGGTGTTCCAGATCTTCGATTTTATAAGTCAACAGAGAGAGTTCATCAGATTGAACAATTTTTGCTAAGACGTCATTCCTATTTGTGTTATGGTGTAGCTGGGCTCTTGGAGTTCCACAATAGGTGTTCCAGAACTTCGATTTTTATAAGTTAACAGAGAGTGCTCATCAGATTGAACAATTTTTGCTAAGACGTCATTCCTATATGTGTTATGGTGTAGCTGGGCTCTTGGAGTTCCACAACAGGTGTTCCAGATCTTCGATTTTTATAGATCAACAGAGAGAGCTCATCAGATTGAACAATTTTTGCTTAGACGTCATTCCTATATGTGTTATGGTGTAGCTGGGCTCTTGGAGTTCCACAACAGGTGTTCCAGATCTTCGATTTTTATAAATCAACAGAGAGTGCTCATCAGATTGAACATTTTTTGCTAAGACGTCATTCCTATTTGTGTTATGGTGTAGCTGGGCTCTTGGAGTTTCACAACAGGTGTTCCAGAACTTCGAATTTATTCTCTCAGCAGAAAATGCTCATCACGTGGACCAATTTTTGCTATGGTACCATTTTTGTATCTCTTATAGTTTAGCTGGTCTGTTGCGGTTCTGCATCAGGTGTTCAAGTTTCCAATGTGTTGCCCAGACTTGATACCTATACAACAAAAAAAAATCTTTCAAATCCGTCCAGTAGTTCCGACGATTAGCGTGTACAAACAAACAGACAGAATTTTTTTTTTGGATTCGTGCTCTATTACTGTTTCTAAACCCCCCTCAATTTTTATTTTTTTAATATATTCAATGTACAGACACAGTTTTTTTACAGTCTTATTATATGTATAGATTAGGCCCGTTTTTTCTTAAGAGGTTAGGCAGAACTGATCTATACCCCGTTTTGCCAGCTATGTTTAAGTCCCCTGTAATACGAAGCGAGCTTATTACCATCAACCGGGCGCAAATCCAGACTCAGGGCTGCTATTGAGAAATTCCTATTAGAGAAAGCCCTATAACACTTTGCTGTCCCCAGCATGGTAATCAGACCAAGGACCAAGAGCCTCATGCTCAGTAGCGGGGCTTGCGACCACTAGGTAGATCAATAAAAACTATAATCAGCGATTCGCAAATTACTCGCCACCAACAAAATGCTAGCCGTTTCTACGAACATACAGGGTATAAACGGACCCTTCACGAAGCCGTCAACCAAGCATTCTGTACATCAAACTAAGTAACCTTACGCAAACAAAATTGCTGGGAAACGACTTTTTTTTTGGTATTCGTTCGGTAGGACTCAATGTAACGCACTCAGAACATTGTGCTGATGGATGGATTGAATAGTACGGGGGTCGTGGAGGTGTTTAAAGTAAAAATCTTACATTGAAATGTATTTAAAAAAAAAACTTGTGAAAAAGTTGGAACTTTGACCCCCAATATCTCCGTAACTAGAAGGTTCCCAGGTATGGTCCATTACCATGCTATAGGGCAGGCCGTAATTCATAACATCATCATCATATCAGCCCGGAATCACCCACTGCTGGGCCTCCCCTTTTTTCTGTCACACTTCCCGGTTCTGTGCGTCCCGTATCCAGATGTTTCCCACGATTTTGACGATATCGTCAACCCAACGAGCTTTAGGACGGCCCTGATTTCTTTGGACAAACCTTGGCCACCACTCGGTCAAAGCCTTGCTCCATCGGCCATCTCGCGTCTAGCCAGGTGTCTTGCCCAGGTCCACTTGAGGCGCACCGCCCGGTCCCCGACATCGTAGACTTTCGTCCGACGGCGGATTTCGGTGTTACGCACTCGATCTAAGAGGGTTATGCCGAGCATGGCTCGCTCCATGGCCCTTTGTGCCACTCCTACTCGGTGGACAGTCTCCTTTGTGAGCGTCCATGTCTCGGCACCGTAGGTTATTGTTGGCAGGACACATTGGTTGAAAAGGCGGGTTTTTAGGCACTGAGGGATCTTTTTGGGTCGAAAAATATGTTCCAGTTTACCAAATATATTACCCCTTCATATTACTTCATAACATACATAGATAATATCACAATTCTTTGCCCAGAAGAGAAAGCAATGGTTTCTGTATAGTTCACCCACATTTTGCCAGTTATAACCAGCCTGCAGAGGCACTGGGAAGCCGAAGGTATGCAACCTTAGTAGCCAAACCCACACGGTGGCTGTGAATGAAAATCTCCTCAAAAAAATTAAACGATAAGTATCAATAACACTAAAAACGGTAAATTTACCATGTTTACTGTTTGTTCTGAGATTTGTCTGCTCATAATCAAACACCCGTAATAACTTCAGTTTATCCGTGATCAAAGGTGCTTGCATCAGCGCCGAAATATCGGGAACTCAGAACAAACAGTAAAAATGGTAAATATCCCGTTTTTAGTGTTAATAATAACGTTGGTGACCATGAAAGTTTAAAACATAAAAATGATAAGTGATGAAGAATAATATTTATTTCTTTTAATTGGTTGTACAAACCGTTTTTACTCGCCAAAGTTAAAGGTGCCTCTTATTCGACTACTCTTACAAAAAATACGGAAACAAAATCAGAGGAATAGTGTCCTAAACAAAAATCAAACATAATTTAAAAACCGAAACAATTACACTTAAAATCACACATTACAAGTTATTCATTCTATAAGTGGTATACCAGCTACGATCCCGCTCTCTATATCGCAGTGGTCTTCTCCACGCAGTATTTTGAAGAAACCCTTATCACCCCATTCTGCGTTCCAAGAATTTGCCATAAGCCAGTACTTGCGACCGTTCTCTACTCCCCAGCCTAACATTTTAACGGCATGTCTGCTATGACTACTGCCATCCACATCAAGGTATACATCATGTCTGCCATGACTACTGCCACTCACATGATGGTATACCCCTTCTTTATAATTTGCAAAATCACTACTACCACTCACATGATGGTATACCCCTTCTTTATAATTTGCAAAATCACTATATACGGTAAAGATCGCCTCTACGGGTCCATTCTTAAACAGTTCAGCTTTTATTTGGTCTTCGTCTGAAGATAATCTATAAACATTTTTGCCGCGCTGCAAATCTTTACCATAATCAACGTTGTAGTCCGACTCACAGGACTTGACGCATTCCGGGGTAGGATAATATGGCTGCCTTTTACAAGGAGGTAATTTGCCAAGCCCAATGTGTTCACAAGCAGCTATCGTGTACGGTCGACAACCTTGACTCGAGTTGTAGTTTCCTCCTGACACAATACCCGTGGTGTTCCAGTAAGACCATGCACAAAACGCATAACCTCCCTCGTTGCAGTCACCACAGCCTGAACAGCTCAAAATATCTTCTGCAGAGAAATGGAAATTCTGTCCGTTGGAGTGTATACAGTACCGGTCGGTCATGGCTTCGGCAGCGGCGACCGCCCAGCAACTGCCGCATGTGCCTTGGTCTCTTATTTCGTTCAAGGAGGGACAGTTCGGCCATTGATCCCTCGGGTCGAAGCTCTCTGGAAGACTTGCAATCAGCTCGGCGTCATGTGTCACTATTGGTCTTTCCGCAAAGTTTTCGTCCTTAATGGCTCCCAGTAGACTTTTGATGAACGAAAGAGGTGTATTCACTGGAAAGTTTCTGCCAGCTTTCCAAGAGTCTTGCTTGGAATTGATCAAATTAATGAATTCATCGGAGAATGGGTTCAGTTCTTCGCCGTCGGCTGCCAGTGCGAGCAGCAAAACAGCAAAAATTGCACACGATGCGACCATTATTATCGAGTTCTTTAATTACTTTATTACTGAACACTAAAGTCACCATTTTATATGGCGTTTTTTCAGGATTATCACAGAACAATTTGTTTTTATCGCAAAAAAAAACTGCAAAAATGCCAGATAGGTACCTATTTTAAACACGCGTGAACAGAAAATGAATATTTCAAACATTCTTATGGTTGTGTTTAGGTGAAAATAAAATTGTTAAATTGATAACATCATTACACGTGCATAGAGCACGTGTAATGATGTTATCTATGCTTTTGGAATACCTTGTCCTGGCTATCAACGCACAGCTCAAACCAATAGGGTCGAGCAAAAATTGGCTACAGATATCTATTATGACGTAGGCATCTGCTAAGAAAGGACTTAGGAAATATTTATATTAATAGGCGCTTAAAGTTTTATGAAAATCCGTCACCGGGTGCAGCTGGGTCGGCTAGTCCATAAATAAAATGAGAAATCATCAAATAACCCCCCCCCCCCCCCCCCATCTGGGCGGAGTGGGAGGGAGTGTCAGACTTTTACTGAATAAAACCCATCCATGTTCCTTCTTTGCCCTTTGTGTTCTAGGGCCGCGGTATCTCTTTCGAACAGTCCCGCAGCCCCGGCAGGCATCGGCCCTTGCGGGCCCCTTCCTTTTGCTGACATCTCTTTGAGGCGCGCGTGGAACACGAACGCGCCGTCGACACGGCCTGTTGTCATAAGACGGACGGACGGTGAGCTAGCCCATTACTCACCGTCCACAGGCCCGACACCCTAAACCCTTTGTTATGCATTCGACGTAGAAAGTTAGGTAAGTAACAGGTGAACAAATCTGTGAAATAACTCTATGACTCTCTAAATAATAATAGCCGCTCGGGTCGGTCTTCAGGTTAAGCCGCGCTTGCCTAGGTTGGTCCATGGATGAGCTTCCCATTACATTCCGAGTTTCCTTCGTGCCTCGGAAAGCACGTTAAACCGTAGGTCCTGGTTGTCATTTTAATATCTTTGACAGTCGGTTCAGGTAGTCAGTGGCTCGAAAGTCTGACAACCAGCTATACCAAGGAGTATTCTATTAGCCAGTTCTAACTGGGTTGTGGAGGTCGGATACGCAGTCGCTCCATGTAAAATACTGGTATTCAGCTGAATCCGGTAAGACTGGAAGCCGACCCCAACATAGTTGGGAAAAGGCTAGGCAGATGAGGATACCTACCGTATGTTATGACTGATGCCACTTATAACTGAGAGTTTCTCCAAGGTCATCATCATCTGGCTCGCTTTTCCCAATGTTGGGCTACAGACTACCAGTAACGACTGTCAAAGATCCACATATGAGAGCCGGGACCAACGGCTTGAAGTGCTTTCCGAGGCACGGAGGAAACTCGGTATGTAATGGGCGGTCACCCATCTACAGACCAACCTGGCCAAGCACAGCTTAACCCACGAGTTTTTCCAAAGTAAAACATAATACAATTGATAACGTGTAGTCAAACATAAACAATGTAAGATACAGAATTGCGTATTTTTAGATACTTTTAAATCGTAAAAACATTACCGGAATTCCCGATTTCGCTTTTGTGGTTAACAAAATTGGTCCCATTACTCGAATTTGTTAAATGGACGAAAAAACCTCTTTGGTGTTACATTGTATTGATTTGGAATTTATTGTCAGCCGATTGAATGGGGCTGTACAATGGCTAGCCTTTTGTGTTGTGTGGCTATGTCTGCCTTCGTACGGATGGAACATCTGAATGCCTGACTGTAGGCTGGATTTTGGCAGTGTTCGATGTATTGGACTTCCACCTTTTGGAGAAGAATAGTATAAGTTTATTTTTCTTTTACTAAGCTTCTGTGAATATTGCTTGTCCGAAATAAACGTTACCTATTTTATTTATATTTTAGAGTATTTCAAAGGTTTTCGGATAATTTTCGCGGCGTGCAGTTTTACGCTGGACTCCACAGGAGCCTTGCTGCAGCAGTTCTTACAGCTTCGCTGTGGCGCTAAGTCCTTTGCACCGTCACGAAACTGCCATCATCAGTTTGTTGGCACGGGCATACGCCACCCGGTTATACCCGATTATGGTGGACCCCAAAAGGAGGGTAAAGTGTTTTAACAACTTTACGCCAAATAAATAAAAAAAAAACGTGCCCACCTTCAAATAAAGCAAAACAAACGAGACCACTTTAAAATTACAAAATCATTTAAGAAAAAACATTGAATAAATTGGTCCCAATGATTTTATTCACCAAATATTATTTTATCCCTCTCCAATACGGCCCGACGAGGCCCATAGCACCGGAATTAACGACCATACATCCTTTCTGAACCCAATTTATTTAATTGGAAGTCACATTGCCGACGAAATCCGTTTTAGTCTATTAAAATTGGAATTTATATGATGCGAATGAACGGGAAAGGTGAAAAAATACAAATAAAAATTATGTTGAAGGTTAAATCTTGTTAATACGGTATTTTTAAAAACCTGTGTCGTATGGGTAGGTGCAGCTTTTTTATATAGTTATTTCATTGTATTTATACAAAGACATTCAAATATTTCCGAGCGATAGACAAGACAAGACGAAGAAAATTGTAATCCAAAACTTGTTACTACTTTGTAACAAGTTGGTCTGTATACTAGTGCCATACGCTCGCTTGTCAGGTAGCATTCGTGTGTCAAAATAGGAAATATTCAGGATGAAAATTATTGTATGACAATATTCCCAATGTCTTTATCTTTTAAATATCTTTGCATTTATATTATGTGGCCTAAAAAGTGACATCTGTCATCCATTACAATGACGGAAAAGTAAAAAAAGAATGGAACTGACTTAAGCTACCGAAATGTATCTATGTCAATCCCGTGGAAAATCGCTGAAGAAAAACTCAGTGTAAGCGATTGCCACATGGTCAAGGCCAAATCCACACACTGTACACTTTTACACAATTCTATAGAATATATTTCTAGAATAGGTAGCTATAGATACTAATTATATTGAAAACTAGCTGTTGCCCGCGGACTTCGTTCGCATGAAATTATTTAAAACAAAAACATGACTTCCCTTTTTTAATCGAATTTTGTTACCAATATCAAGGGTTTTAATTCTTTTGCACTTATCCCTAATTATTATTCTAAAATAAAAGTAGCCCTTGTTACTCCTTATGAGATCAGCCAGTAACAGTCCCATCAAAATCGGTCCAGCCGTTTCGGAGATTAGCCGTTTGAATCGGATTTTGTTAACAATTTCAAGGGTTTTAATTTTTTTGCACGGAACCCTAATTATTTTTCTAAAATAAAACTATCTAATGTTCCTATCTAATGTAATACCTTTAGATATTTAAATCTTTTCAAGGTTTGTATGAGCATGCTTTATGTAGGTGATGAAAGTCCACAAGATGAATAAAAAGTCACCTTCGTACACCTGGGTGAATCAATTCCAAGGTGAACAAAGGCCTCCGCTTATGTCGAATGATTTCACCTGGAAGATATCACTAGGTGAAATTCAAGGTGAAATGAGGAAACCAAAAAATCTACTTTATTCACCCAGGTGAACATAGTGGAAGAAACCGTATAGATAAATACTGAAGGTTACTATATCTTAGTATAAACGCCTAACACCTTAAGATTTGTCACGTGCTTCTAACCACAGTCGCTGGCAAACTTCCAAGGTTTTGTTTGTGTGACTATTTAAT
Source organism: Noctua pronuba (assembly GCA_905220335.1). Classification (NCBI taxonomy): domain Eukaryota; kingdom Metazoa; phylum Arthropoda; class Insecta; order Lepidoptera; family Noctuidae; genus Noctua; species Noctua pronuba. Next base: position 5,209,742 of record LR999900.1, on the reverse strand, counting down.
AATTCGTAAGTTATGGTCCACGAGTTTCTTGAAGGAGTTTCAGGAGAATTATTGTTGAATAATGAAAAGGGTGAAAGGCTTCATAGTAGTTTGTTTTATATTTGGTTTTATTTTAAGTGCGCGGAGGTTTTGCTGCAACTTAAGCTGTAGAGAGATCATATGCCCCAGCACGAGCGCGGAGTAAACTTATCGTAAACTAGCTTTTGCCCGCGGCTTCGCTCGCGTTAATTTAAAATTTGACAATTGAACTCTTAACACACTACTAAAGTTTCTATTGTAATATAATTCAATCATGATTCGAAAGACACGTGGCGCCATTTATTATCATAAGAACGTTATTGTTGTTTTTCTCGGTAACAGTACTTTTTTTCGGGATATGTCCGTTTCTGTACACCTGACACCGTATATATGTTACGGGCAATTTGGTAAGTCCGGGCACTATTAATAATGGCCGGTCTGTATTCATAATACCCGACTCAATTGGGCAATGTGATTAAAACAGCATGATTAATCCCTTTTCCCGGCCATTATGAATAATGCCCTATCTTGGCCAAAATAAGAACTGTAGTGTTTTTATTAAATGTAACCTAACCGGTTCACTAAAGTTTCACCAAAACTCCATTGATAAATTTTCATCTTACAACCAACGTTTCGTATACTATTTATTTTGAAAACAACTTATTCCGCAAATGTATTATTTTATAAACACTCGTTTTACATACATTTATTTGGCAATCAATTCTTTTTACAAATGCATCAGATGATATTTAATCATCTATACATCTTTCATTTCTCGTTTAGATTCATTAGGATAAATCACGTTTCTACTAAATATCATTTCATTACAATACAGTCGACGGCCTATTTCTGTCTGCAGGGTTTAAAGGAACCTAACTAACCGAACCTCGGGGTGCCCCTGACGTCGACCGTCTAAGGTTAGGCTTTTTTTTTTTTTTTTTTGGTCTCGGTGTGGAAATCCTCATGGATGTCCTCCGCCCTGGGGGAGAGCGGAGGGGTCTGTCAGACTCTTACTGACTAAAACCACACCGGTGTTCCCTCGCACACTTGCGTTGGGGGGCAGCGGGATCTAATGCGACTTCCGCTGCCCCGGACTAGTGCCGGCCCGCTTGACCTACGGGCCCCGTCCCGGGGGGGAATGAGGTGTAAAACTCCCCCCGCTACGTCTAAGAGAGGCGCGCGTGGAACACTACGCGCCGCCGTCTCGGGTCCAGTGTGATGGAGGGCGACGGATGTCCCCGAATCCGCCGCCCCTGGACCTATTTAGGGGGGCCGGAAGAGGGCGTTGTCCGCCCTCTGCCGACGCCCGGTGCGTCTGCTGCGGGATGGGCGAGAGGTCGTTATCTCCCTCTCCCTTTCCGCAGCTTCCTTCTGCGACATGACGGTTTCGCAGAAGGACATCACTGCGTCCCAGGACTCTGCGCTGCCGACCATCGAACGAACGACGGCCGGCAGCGACAGGTCTCCTCCAACCTCTGTTATGAGCGCACGGCGCGGCTCATTCCACGCGCCGCACTCGGCCAGCGTATGCCGCGCCGTGTCCTCCAGACAGTGGACGCAGTGATGACACCGGGCGTCCGGCTCCCTGCTTATGCGACACAGGTACTTCCCGAAGCAGCCGTGCCCCGAGAGCACCTGCGTCGCCCGAAACAACAGGGAGCCGTGCTTCCTCCCGAGCCAGTCGTCGAGTACTGGCCGGATCGCCTCGATTGTGTCGAGGCCGGCGGTAGGCAGCTCTAGCCTGCCCCGCCATTCCGCCACCATGAGTCTAAGGTTAGGCTAACCTAACCTATTTATCACATTGCCCGGCTACAAGTAGGGAATTATTCATACTGCCCGGTCCAAGTAATAAATTCAAGCTATCTCAAACACTGACTTATTACATGGACCACGGTCGGTCGGGCGTTAATAATAATGGCCGGTCAAAGTGATAAATAAATCACTTTGCCCGACGCACTTGGGCATTATTAATAATGGCCGGTCCTTATTAATAATGCCCAGTTAATCACGTTGCCCGTAAGATATACACAATTTCAGCATGATCGGTTCTGTGGTTTAGGCGTGAAAAGGTAACAAACAAACAAACAAACTTACTTTCGCATTTATTTTATAATATTAGTTAGGATACGTCGATTTTTAAATCGAAAATACAATTATCCTCTAGTATTTTAATTCAATTGTTTGCAGTAAGCACAATCAGTTTCATACATTATGAAAATATTAAAATGGAAGTATTTACGTTACATGGATACAGCGCGCTCGCGCTAGGACCAAAGGCCTACAAAACTGCAGGACAAGTATTAGAACATTATTTAATCCTTGGTTTTTAGCCTAAACCCCAAAAGCACTTTCATGCTTAGATTTTAACTCCTGCACTCGTTAATATTAATAAATATTGCCAGTCAGTGGTTTTATTTTATATTATCATCTTCATCGCATCTTTATAAAAAATTAATAAGCCGAAGCAAAGTGGTTAGTACTGCGGAGCAACTCGGATGCATTACGTCGATTGCGAGGAGGTTGGCTCCGACACCATCTAACCGTCTTTAAGCAGCTGTTTTATACCTTTTTAGCTAATCTGCAGATGGAAAATGTTTTAATTTCGAAAGTAGCAGGGGTTTGTGGTCCATGGAGTTTGGTATCTGTTTACTTTCAAAAAGTGTGAAGAGAGGAAATCTCGCAGATGATCAGCATTTTTGTCATGATTTAATTAAGAGTTCTTTTTGTGTATCCATCTCTGTCGCTCAGTCTTAATTTATTAGGCGGAGGTTGATAGCGGGTCTGAAAACCCTGGGTGCACCGGACATAACTCCTTAAATTGAGTTACTGGTGGAGGCTGTATTATTCTGCAAGTACATCAAGCTTGGGCTGCGGGACTGTTCGAAAGAGATACCGCGGCCCTGGAACACAACTCCCTCCCACTCCACCCAGAGCGGGAGGAGTTATTTGATGATATCCCATCACAAAAAAAAAAAGTACATCAAGCTTAGTACTTTTGAATGTACAAAAATGCTAAGGATAGTCACCGTGTATTTTTAGTCCATCCAATATCCCTTTTTTACTAGACTAAGGATCGATCCCTCCTTATAGTAAAAATATCTAAAGAATATAAAATACCTATTACCATTTAAATTTAAATCAATTCATCATTCACCATTTTTTTGGGGTCGGCACAGCATATCTAATTCCTCCATACTTCTCTATTACTCGTTATCTCAGCAGACACCACCTTTCTAGCCATATCATGCTTCACACAGTCCCTTCATCTTTTCTTTGGTCTTCCTCTACTCTTACCCGTATAGCCATTCACACTTATACTTTCCTTACGACATTTACAAACAGTCGGCGAGCAAAATATTTTAATAAGTTTGTGTGTTCGTACTATCGTCGTAAGCAGAGCCTATTTAACTAATGAGTAGCAAACTACTTACACAAAATTAATCATGCAGTGGATCAAAGCCGATTTTATAGTAACACGCTATTTACAGCCAATTAGTTCTTGTAACGCGTTCGTTTGAAGAGCAACCGAATGAAAATTCGGTATCATTGACTGCATGCTACCCGCGATAATACCTTGATTGCTTACTTACACAGAAATATTGGAGCTATTATTATTAAGCCTCCCACTAGGTGTACCGATGACCTGGTGAAGGCTCCGGGATCCGCTGGATGCGAGACGCACGGGACCGGTCAATGTGGCGACACTTGGGGGAAGCCTATGTCCAGCAGTTGGACGTCTTTCGGCTGAAATGAGGATTATTAAACATATTTAAATATGCAAAGAATCGCAACATAGAGACATGGTAGGGATGGATATAGATTTTGTAGCTAATAATATTTGCTCTAGTTTTATAATCCAGGGAGAAAACAAGGGAATACGTTTGTATGGCTCGTAATTTTAAAGAAGAGTAACTATGGAAGTATGGAGCGTCGTGAAAGTACGACTGCGACATGATGATTAGCGACTGGGAAAATAAATATTTTAAATGATAATTTGGCGGGAAATCTAAAGTGAATCAAATAACCTTTGGCCACTGTAGGTACAGTCGACTTAGAAATAGCTTTACCACCCTAAGGTTGAACATCACAAGCATATCCTAAAACAATAAGGTCATTCTCATTTGGGCTATGTAACAGTCAGACATAAAACAAGGCTGCATGAATCTTCTGGCGATCGAATGACATTGACAGACGAGCTGACAACGCTCGTCTGTCAATGTCAATGCAAATATTTGTGAAATTGTGTCAGGAAATTATGTTGAAAAACCAAGATGGCGACGTCGGCGCAAAAAGAATCATGCAGCACTATGATTTCAACCATTGTGATGTTTTGATGGGGATGGTAACTGTAAAACGAATGGCGCTAGCATAATTGATTCCAAACATCGTCATTGATTGACAATCAATGACGATGTGTAATGACATTTAATATTTCAAAATAGCTTGACCTCATTGGTCAGATATATGAGACCGACTATACCTAATACCTACATCTATCTGTAACTATACATATAATAAAATCGTAAAAATACAAATCGATGTTCCGACTTGGCGCAAAAACTACTGCTTAGATCCTGTTCAAATTTTGAGTTGCATCTATGTATATTTTTCGTTCCTAAACTTTGACAATGACCAAAGAATACGCGGTCACGTGAGCGAAGCCGCGGGCACAGCTAGTAATATTTATAATAACAAGTTCTGTTCCAGTTTTATAAATGGAAGTAGGAAGCCGGACCTTCGTAGTTTCCGATTGGAATTTATTTCAATTCGAAATTAGTTTTTGAACAGTCCCGCAGTACGCGGTGAAATATTGATACTTTCCAATTATTACCACTCATGTGGTTACTGAGGGAATTGAAACTGAAATAATAATGTATTTACTTTATTCAATATACATAGTTCCCAAAGGAGATAAGTCAGATAGGCAGTCACACATGTAAAATTATGGGATTTAGGCTTTGGGGACGGCTTCCAGTCTAACCGGATGCCGCATCATAGTTGGGAAAGGCTAGGCAGATGAGATGACATGCTTCCTAATAGTCAATAGGTACCTACTTATTGATGACTTTATCTTATGTTATTTACATATGTAATGGCCTACAAAGGCAATTAAGTATTTAAGTATTTTTAAACACCCTCATCTTATTTTGCTGAGCACAATATTCTAAATACGACAGTGCTCACTAAATGTAAAATAACTAAGTATTACCTAAGTGGTAAGTAAGAATACTTATAGTTCTAAAGTAGGTGTAAAGTTACTACTTGGATACTTATTAATGTCGCTTCTGCTACTCAGTAACTACTCAATAATTGGTCCTAAATATAGTACCTACAGGACCCTGTAGTAGAAAACTGGACTGAATTAGACTTTGATTACATTTTCTTGTCTTGCAACCAAATTTTACTTAAATCTTATAGAACCGTGTCTAGCTTGAGCAATTCCTTGATTAAATGTACCGAAAAACCCGGAGTTGAGATGTAAATTGTAAAGGGAAGCCTCTTCGTCGCTTTTGTGCTGAGTAAGGATCGAGTCGAGTTGGCAAAAACGGGGTAAATAGATATTCAATTATTTTGAGACGCGTCTTCGTGATTTATTTACATCGCGAGCTTCCTAATGTATTGCTGTATCGATGTTTGGTGTAAAATAAATCAAATGTGGAATCGAAACGATCAGTTTCTGGCTTCAATACTTTGTATACTTAATATACTTTGTATTTGCATTTTTGGAATGCCAAAAATCTGCCTTTGAAAAAAATCTGAAGCAATCGAATCTCTTCTATTAACTGAATATAAGAAACAGCAGTGACCTGTACAATTCTTGAACTATCAGAAAAGGTAAAACAACTAGAGCGTTTAGTGAAGAAACGAAACAAAGATCGTCTATATTCTAGCTCTCAGAATCCAAATGCAATTTAAACTAAGGCAAGACTAAGAATCTAACTACTTAGCGCTCCAGGAAGTCTAAACCTTCTCCTCCAAACATTATTACCATACGTAGCTTAGTCACCGTCTCCAACTTGCCCCACTAAGAAGTTCGCTTATCTATTTAAAGGCTTATAATGTCAAACGGACTACTTAAAGACCCTAAGCCAGAGGACCCGAAGTGTACAAATACAGCCAGAGACCGACATACGTTATGTGGGACGGCACAGAATACTAAGCGTGGTCGCTAGTTAATAATTCAGTTGGCAAACTTTGACAAAATATGCTCGGATCTAGTGAGGTTTTAGCGCGTTGATGTACTGTTTTATTTGTACTGTGGGGTGACGTGATTTGTCGCAGGATATCCGGGAAGGGTATTGATTTTGAAGGTTTATCTTAGCGTATTAAGTAGGATATGCGGTCAGTCAATGGATTTTAATAATCATTCTTTACACAGTCTGAGTCTAGGGTTGTCTATGCCTGGCTCTGGGCTACGATTCTATAGCGTTCTATAATCTCCGATTTGAAAATTACACAGATGTAGATATTTTGACTTCGGCTAGTGTTTCAAAAATATGATTTATTAAAGGTGCTTCTAGAACAAACAAAGAAACTACTGAAACTTCCATTGATTTCCTCTAAAATACTGTATATTTTCTATTCGAAATAGTGCGAAATATGGCTTCATTTCCCTCGAGACTTGGTTGCAGGTACATTTCAATGGATATAGCTCGAAGCATCGTGCTGGCCGCATCTAAGTACATCTGGCCACAGAAGTGTACGTGAGCAGCATTGAAAGAATGTCTTTAAGATCAGGCATCCAGTATAGAGTAAAACTTGGTAGTAATGTCCAAAATGGATAGGTTTTTTATTAACAATAACAACCGTGTTTATTCAAACAGCTAACAATTTCGATTCCCCGGTCGGGCAAAGTTTCATTGAGTTTTTCCATGAGGAATTTCTCAATAGCAGCCACGGAGTCTGGATTTATTATGCCCCCTTGATGGCAAAAAGCTGAGCTATAAAGGGTGTAAAAAGACCCTTGACGAAAATGAAAACCACATATTCTGCCCGTCATTGGGATCATTTTTTAAACGGTTTTATTAAACGGTTTTATTTAAACGGTTTTATTAAACGGTTTTATTTAGCTCACCCCGTTTGTTTTATTTATTTATTATTCTTGGGTCAAATTTAGTAATTCAAATTTCACCCTCTTCCTGTCAACCGATTAATCTGAAATTTTGTATACACTTTGTATTTTGGTGATAATACAATTATGTTTATTCATTATCATTATAAATTCAAGATGGCCGCCGCTACAAAATGGCGGATAATTTATGTTTTATTAATCCCATCAATATGGGTATCAAATGAAAGGGCTCAACAAGCAGAATACAATATACTATAAAAAATTGAAATCCAAGATGGCGGCCGCTACAAAATGGCGGATAACGTAGGTTTTATCGATCCCATCAATATGGGTATCAAATGAAAGTGCTCAACCAGTATAATACAATGTACTATATAAAATTAAAATCCAAGATGGCGGCCTCTACAAAATGGCGGATAACTTAGGTTTTATCAATCCCATCAACATGGGTATCAAATGAAAGGTCTCAACAAGTAGAATACAATTTACTATGCAAAATTGAAATCTAAGATGGCCGCCGCTACCAAATGGCTGATAACAATTTTTTATCAATCCCACGATATTAATATAAATAATAATAAAAAAATTAAAAAATAAATGAATTAAACAGAATGCGAAATAAAAACTAAAAACTAGAAAATAAAAATAGGTAAAAAAACTTTTTAAGTTAAACGGTTTTATGTTAAACATACATTGCAATGTTTAAGATAAATGTACTAAAAACCAAAAAATAATAAAATAGATACAGTCGTGGGAATTATAAACATATGCATAGACTAGACTAAAATAAAACCGTGGGGTACGTCAATTGTCTACAAATTATAATATTAAAAATCAAATTGACGTGCCCCACGGTTTTATTTTAGTCTAGTCTATGCATATGTTTATAATTCCCACGACTGTATCTATTTTATTATTTTTTGGTTTTTAGTACATTTATCTTAAACATTGCAATGTATGTTTAACATAAAACCGTTTAACTTAAAAAGTTTTTTTACCTATTTTTTTTTCTTCTAGACAATACCTGGGAAACCACAGGTTCTGGAGATATTGAAAGTCAAAAATCCAATTTTTTCACAAGTTTAAAAAAAAAATCGCTTTTTAAGGTTTTAACTTTACTTTAATTAACTCCATGACCCATTTACTTTTCAAAGCATCCATCAGCGCTAAGTTTTGAGTGCGTAACATAGAGTTTTAACGTAAAACGTGATTTTTCAACCCAAAAAAAAAGTCGTTTCCCAGCAATAATTTTTGCGTAGAGTTACTTAGTTTGATGTACAGAATGCTTGGTTGACGGCTTCGTGAAGGGTCCCTTTACACCCTGTATAGTACAACAGCCGCTCGGGTCGATCTTCAGGTTAAGCTGTGCTGGTCTAGGTTGGTTCGTGGATGGGCTATTATATGCAGAGTTTCCTTCGTGCTTCGGAAAGCACGTTAAGCCGTTGGTCCCGGTGGTCATTTGTAGATCTTTGACAATCGTTACAGGTAGTCAGTGACTCAGTGGCCTAAAAGTCTGACAACCAGTCTTACCAAGGGGTATCGTATTACCCACTACAAACTGGATTGTGGACGTCAGACAGGCAGTCGTTCCATGTAAAATACTGGTATCCAGCCGCATCCGGTTAAACTGGAAGCCGACTCCAACATTAGTAGGGAAAAGGCTAGGCAGATGATGATGGTGGCAATAGGCTGGCCCATGTGTTTCATGGAACTTGAACATAACTTATAATAATGTGAGTATACTATTAGGTACACCTCTGCCTAACCTGCGTGGGATTACAGGCGTAATGATATGTCATATTGTGTCTATCTGTGTGAGCGCGTTGTTCTTCTGGTGCATACAACGTTTATTGATGAGGTTTTCACTCACACACACATTGCAAAAGGTGTAAGTAGTAAAGATTGATATAGGTACTTAGTTAAATATTACAAGGACCCAAAACTCAAGCTCAATCATATTCATAATAAGTTACGGAACCCACGAAAAGCGGGACCACTTCGACTGGTAAACGGTTTTTTGTTTTTGAAATTAGAGATTTACTAGCTTTTGCCCGCGGCTTCGCTCGTGTTAATTTAGAATTTGACAATCAATTCGGGTTGTACTTACTCTGCTTGTAATAATATAATTTAGTCAAAATTCCAAAGGGACGTGGCGCCATCTATTATCAGAAGAACTTTATTGTTGTTTTCCTCGGAACAGTACTTTTTTTCGGGATGAAAGGTACCCTATGTTCGTTTCTGTACAGCTGACGACGTATATTAAAAATTTCAGGATAATCGGTTCAGTGGTTTAGGCGCGAAAAGGTAACAAACAAACAAACTTACTTCGCATTTATAATATTAGTAAGGAAGAAAGGATAAAATGCGAAAGTATGGATGGATGTTTGTTACTCTTAGGGTAGGGTACCTACCCTATGTCCGTTTCTGTCAACCTGACAACGTATATGCAAAGTTTCATGATCGGTTCAGCGGTTTAGGCGTGAAAAGGTTACAAACAAAAAAACTTACTTTCGCATTTATAATATTACAGTAAGGACTAGTAAGGATAAGGATATTGCTACGTTGGATCATGACTAAGATTCAATTTATTAGCATTAACCTCTAAACTTAGGGAAGGTTAAACCTCATTTACTTGATGTCAACGTAAAATATGGTAATGTCCTTCACAATGTTGCCGCAGGAAATTTTGGAGGAAAGCGGAAATAAATTGAAACAGTGAACAATCAGAAACCATTGGATCATTAGAGAAGATTTATAGTCTCATAGCTTCGGGGTAAGTACTTTGTGTAATAGAATTCGTCACGTCATCGTTATGACGTCATTCATAAAGACCGGAGTGGAACAAAGGCGTGCGAGTGTTCGCACCGGCTGTAATGTATGAAATTATGAATCTCTGTGGAAGTTGCCAGATTAGCTGCGTGGCCTGCGTGGCGTGTACGCACGACGGCCAATCAAGCTATACAAAACCAGTTTATGCTGATCTCTCTTTGTACGGTAAATTTATACAAAGCGAGGCCATGTTATACTGGGAATGTACAGCTTGATGTGCGCCGTGTGTTCGTGGTATGCGCATGGTGACAGGTACTTACACGCCATATGCACGTATTTAGTCTACTTCCGGCCTTAAATGGAGAAGTTTTGTTGATAATGAGACCTTTATGTTTTTCTGTTGAAGGCTTAACTAATGTTATGTAGATTAGTTTATGTTGAATTTCTGAATATCTGGTGAATTTGTGAATATCTGGTGAATTTGTGAATTTCTGGTGAATTTGTGAATTTCTGGTGAATTTGTGAATATCTGGTGAATTTATGAATATCTGGTGAATTTGTGAATTTCTGGTGAATTTGTGAATTTCTGGTGAATTTGTGAATTTCTGATGAATTTGTGAATATCTGGTGAATTTGTGAATATCTGGTGAATTTGAGAATATCTAGTGAATTTGTGAATATCTAGTGAATTTGTGAATATCTGGTGAATTTATGAATATACCTACCACATGTAGCAGAAAGGTGTGTCATATTAAGGGTAGGTATCTATTGGTACAGACCATCAAACTGGACAGGACAAGGACACCAACTGGTCAACGATTCCAGCGTAGTGAATGAGTGACTCACACTTACTGTCACGTATTTATTTTTAGAATGTCATCTCGCAAGTCAACCTAGGAGGATGTCGGCTGCATAACCGAGCTATACTTTGGGACTAGACACCAATAACTCACGTCAGCGTCACCCCGTCTCATTGAATAGAATCTCTTTAGAAAGCATCTGCCTGCTTTTTTTTTAATTGAGCTTTTATGTTTTATCCGTAAAAAATCATGTTTCTGTTCAATTGAATCGATATCCTCACCGCCACTCGGCCACTCTACATAGACCCTTACCCTCTACTATACAATACGTAGCTATACAACGTACAACAATTCTATATATTAACCTCAACCACCGCTTATCCCCACGGACCAGTAATCCGTTTCTAAATAAAATATCTCGTCATAAAAGGCTGGCTGTTTCGTACAGTATTCAAGGAGTGCAGGTGTCCGACAACGACTGCTGTCGGCAAGTGACAATCCAATTTTGTTCAGACCTCCCTCGACGCGGTCGGATAAAACCTCTGCAGTAAACATTGACTCCTACCTCCCTACTACGATGTTGCCAGTATAAAATAAATGAAATCATGTAGGGGCTATGAATGGAGGAATAGTTCTCTTGTTGAGTGGTTGGTGGACTTTAGTTAATTTGTTGTGTTGTTGATGCTTTGTACGATGGTTCAATAAAAACAATTTTAACTAAATCAACTCAATGAGGGTTATCGTTTTTCAGTTCACAAGTTGGCGCCGCTGGCGAGTCCTGTCATTAATTCTATTAGGTATATACTTTAACGTGCCTCGGAAAGCACGTTAAGCCGTGGGTCATTTGTAGATCTTTGACAGTCGTTAGGTAGTCAGTGACCTAAAAAGTCTGACAACCAGTCCTACCAAGGGGTATCGTATTAATTACCCAGTAGTAACTGGGTTGTGGAGGTCAGATAGGCAGTCGCTCCATGTAAAATACTGGTATTCAGCTGCATCCGGTTAGACTGGAAGCCGACCCCAATATAGTTGGGAAAAGGCTAGGCAGATGATGACTTTAAAGTACCAATAACTTCATAAAAAAATAATTTTATGACGTTTATCAACATAGTGTAAACTTCAGACACATATTTACAATATTGTTTCTACAATTAACAAGCATGAAATATATAAAAAATATTCTTTCTCCAAGTACTAAAAAATTAGATCCTAACTAGCTACTTAAAATCTTCAAGTCATAATTAATCAGGAATGACTCAATCTTGTCCACAATCGTGAAAATTAGTAAACATAACTGATAAAAAAATGCGCAACGCGCGAACCTTCTATGGCATCTGACATTTCTGAAGACCTTACCTACTCTACACGAACACCTCTAGCGGCAAATTCATGCGCGGTAGCCCCTATTGGAACATGAGAAGCTTAACTTTTTAACGAAACAGATAACCATGAATCTACATCCACCTCCTCAAGTCGTGCTCCCCATTACTAAGGGTCGTGATCCTCCCTTGAAAACATCTTTTCTCTGACGCTGTTTCACCATCCGGTCCCCAAGATACAGGCGCAGCCTAGTTTGGGGACCTCTGTTTTCTAATTACTATGTTAAAATTTAACTTGTTACGATTACATCATAGCTCTAAGTTAGATTAAGAAAATGTTTGTAACAATGGCTTAATAAATTTTATTCTTATTCTTATCTCTGTCTATCCTTGGCCAAGTGAAGCGCATCATGAAATTTCGTATCAAGAGGAGAGCTAATCGGGTTAGACCATCGCAAAGGATTGCGACCTCTTAGTCGTTTACCATCCACCTTGCCGGGAATGAATCTACTTAGAGGTTACAAAAGTCTTTAGTCAGGTTACTGATATCTGTAGAAAGTGGTATTCTATAGAAAGTGGTTAGGCCGAGGCTACCATGGACACCGGTAGTGGTGGTGCAAGGGGACGCATTTGCAGAATGGAAAAAAAACACCCTAGCTTAAAAATCAGTGCCTATACATACAAAAATATATCCAAAACAGCCGTGTAATGTAGAGAACTAAACCTAACCAAAATTTACTAACGAAATAATATTATAGACTTGGACTAACTTGTATAGGTTTAGGCACAAATAGATAGGTACGGATAGGTGCAAGTGCAGTGTGATTTGATTATTGATTAATCATATCAGCATTTAAATGATTGTACCTTCGTCCACGCATCTGTGCTGTATTTTATCTGTGTGATGAAAAGATAAAGATAAGGGTAAACGGTGGACTTTTTGGAAAGAACACAACAAATAGCTAAAAACCATTTATTTTATTCCTAAAATACTTAAGTATTATTTTGCTTTCCGCTCGCCAACGAACGGCGTGTCATAATGTTCGAAATATCGTCGCACGGGCTGGTCTCCGAGATCGCTCTCGTATATCGCCGAATGCAGTTGTTCCACCAGTTCCCAGGTACTTGGACTGAAGTGCTGCTCTTGTGTGAAGCCCAGGAATGTGGACCGTTCCGAATCCAGCAGGTCTGAAGTCTTGAACAACGATATTTTTATCATTTAAGTAAAATGAATAGTCCTCCTAAATGTCATGGCGGCCCATCTAAGCGGAGACTTGCCATCGACGTAGTAAATATCTAAAAGCGTGTGCGCCAAACAGGTATCCTCTCTCTCTCCCTCACCGTCACCTCTGGCACAAGACCAACGGCTTAACTAACGTGCGCACCGAGACACGAGGTACCTAATCAAATCAAGGGACCCAAGCTCTGGAGCGCTACTGATGCTGCTCGCCTGCAACTACACAGACGACACGGGTAAACACACTTCCACACTCAGTCGACACGCGAAATCTCGCTGCCGGTCCGCTTCAGCTCATGCTTGTGGTCATGACGTCATTGCCTACATTTGCGTGAAAGTGAAAGCGACAACGCCTCTCCCGACTTGAAGTCAGCCGCCTGAAGACTGGGCTAGAGATGGCAGTGCCTTTGAGTCGCTACTGTGCGCCCGTAAGGGGGTGGTATCCGATCTTTAGGGACTGAGCACACTTATCGACGCGTTATCAGCTTTAGTCTGTCCAATAAAAACGAATAAAGACCGAAGTCGTTACCGCATCATAAAAAAAGGCGACAAATGTTATAAAACGTGATCGGCTGATTCTGTGTCGAAAGCCTGTTGACTCCCCTAAATCAAGACGACAGTACCCGTCACCCGACAACACAAGGACCTGGTAACACTTAACAAATTTTAAAATTCTGCTCGAAATTGAGTTAGGTACTCACCGCCATTGTTGTAAATAAACAATGCGCCAATAAAACTATGCTATACTTCTTCAATAAGGTAATCATTTCACAGGAGTCGTATAAAATAGAATTAACATTATTCCTCCACAACGAAACTATGTAGGAACTGATGTCAACAATTGTATGTTTGTTCAATTTAGACATAAAACAAAAAAAAACTATAACTTTTATTTTATTACAATTGGACGTTGTGAAAATAAATTGAGGTTGATAAAAATATTTGGCTGAAATTACACTCTTTGGAGTAAGAAGCCGTGTATGAAAGAAAATTCAGACTTTGAAACTAGAATTTATATACAAAAATACTGGGATTTTAATAAATACAATTGATTGTAATATTATTATTTATAATAATCACTGGACACTTTCAATGCAACATTTTATGAAGACAAAAATAAATAAACAATGTTGTACAGATTTTGTAACCAGTATGAATTATGTAACACATTGTGACTATTAGGATAATTGCTTTCTCTAAATGCCTTAAAACTATTGTGAAAAAGCATAAACAAATATAATTGAGAATCACTGGTCTTAATTTGTCTTAGTCCTACAACCTTAGGTCGATGAATTTTTAGATTAACACTGTATTTTCATGTTGACATAATTTTTTGTATCCAAAATTCTCAGTAATATAAAATAAATCTTATTATACATGGTGCAGAGGCCATCTATGCGAAAATGGTTACCATGAATTCAGTACACGATTCTACTAGACAAAAATTCCGTCAGTTAAAATATTAAAGCCCTTAGCCTAATTCCCTACATTTCAACCGTGTAAATATTATACCTAGGGGATGAAAACGCAGAATTTTTTAAAACCTTCAAAAAAAGTTCTATACCAGTCCAGAATTTAAAAATAAATATTATAATTTAGCTAATGAATATTAAAAACCTTTATAAACATTTTTGATTGATTAAAGTTTTAAAATTGTTTTATTTTAAACATTATTTTTATACTTTTTGCTATAATAAAATATATTTTTACATGGTCATCATCACGTAAAAATATATCATGAGCTAACACCATGGTAACAGTTTCCGCAGCGATGTCTCTTACACCCTGTATAATCAAAACCATAGAATTAAATAACATAAATAATGTAATCAACCTTCCACGGTCAGCAAGGTGTTAGCGTACTGGAACTCAGGACTGTTTTCATATTCAGACATGTCAAGAGCCACTTCACAGCTTTCACGTACAACGGGACGTGGGTCCTGTAAGTACCTGAAAAATATTAAAGATTTTGAGCATAACCACTTAGGTTTATTTTTCAAAAATATTAGGGGTTAAAGTATGAAATTGCCGATTTGTATGGACGATTTCGTGAAAAGTGACATTTCCGTACTAACATTTTTTTTTTCTTGGAAATGTCTGAACCGAATGGATGATGCAATTACAATAGTTCGAGTGGAAAAAGCTGCGCTGCACTGCGTATCTTAAATTCTTAAAACACAGTCTATGACAAAAATATACCTACTTGAAGTAGTGAAACTAACGGCACATCGAATCTCGTGTTTTGACACACTACCCTCTGAGGTAATATGCAACTACTAGTGCGGTTTTTAAACCCTCGAAGGAACCCTAGAATTTAACAATGAATCCAATAAAAATTACGAAAAAATAACTATACGTGAAAGTTACAAACAACAAAATGTGAGTACCGGGTACTACAAATACAAAACCCTTTGGAAAGATTGGCTGACAGAATTTGTGACTACAGTAACTACATCAAACTATAGTAAAAGACATGGCTTTTTTTTACTTAGCCTCAAATGCCTCTGTTGGGCTAACACTTCCGCCTCCCCTATAGCAATCTGCTTTTCTCTCAGTGCGGTTTTGTCACAAACGCTTCTGCCTTTTATATAATAGTGGTCATAAACCTAATGAGCTATATTTCAAACAATATTTACCTCTGCAACACCTCAGTGCATTCAACAGTGGCGATGGATCCCAGTGCCTCAGCTGCCTCATGTCTCACCATCTCATGTTCAGAGGTATCTTCTAGGGTCTTCTTCAGGAACGGCACGCTGCGCTCATCCTGCATCTGACCAAACACAAATGCTACTTCATGACGAAAGAGGGCGCTGGAGGCTTTGAAACCTGAAAATAGAAAAAATAAATGATTAATTTTTTTTAATTTTATGCTCGATTTTTATACAATGCCAAATTCATAAATGAAACATAACATCACCCAAAAGCCCGTAATCCCCAAACAGAGGTGTGCCTAATAGAAAACCCACATATTACCAGAAATGTTTTAAGTCCCATATAATAGGGGGTGAGCCTATTGCCATTTACCAGCCACAAATCAAGACTCAGAGACTGCTACTGACCAATTCTAATGGAAAAAAACCCTTCAACACTTTGCCCAACTTAGGAATCGAATCTAAGACCTCATTCTCAGCAGTCGCACTTGCAACCACTAGACAAATGAGCCAGTTTTAAATACATTTAAGTGTTGTTTGAACCTAAATTGACATGTTGCTTGCTGATCTCTTCTTCTTAGTTGTTCACTCTTGACAGAGTAGTCGTGGTCATGGGGGGACACCCACAACTGTGGTCACTACCTTCGTGACCCTTTTCCACACATACATTCTTTGATAATACATAAACCAAAATATGGACCATGCATAGGCTATACCAATTTGACTTATACTGAAGGTTGGATATTTTACTATTGACAGGGCCTTAAAAATATAAACTTTAGCTCTAAAGGTGCGTGCCTAACTCTATTGCGTGTACATAAATAAACTAAAAATGCTTGAATCTCACCTTCACCTAGTGCATTAATACTCTCAGTCGTACCCAAGTTCCTCAAACTAAACATAGCTCTGTATCTTTCAAACAATGGCTTAGTTTCATCTATCAAAGTATTCTTTAGATTCTCTACATCACTGTCACTGCTTGGTGGAGCAGGGTCTACAGAGGTAAACAAACTCTTTGATAGGTTGGACTCCTTGGTGCTATCGTTGGCAACCCAGTTGAGCCTTTGCAGTGCAATTTGACAGGTCTCGGCAACTTCTACAGCTGGGTCATGTTGGTACTTCTCAAGTAACTCACGGAGTTTTGGGTCACCGATAGCGCCTAATGCTTCACCTGGAAAGTGTCAGATATTTTGATGTTAAATGTGTGTGTTGTCGAAACATTGTTTTAGTAAAAGTATTTCTTGAAAGAATATGCTACCTTAGAAAATATAAAAAGAACATAAATTAATCACACATATATTAAAGTAAACATTCATACATTAAAGTTGACTCAATTCTTATTAATATTTAAATTTTGCATATAAACTAAAGATAATTTATGCTATTTCTAATAATGACCTCATTTTTAATAAGAAAGGAAGACAAGTTTTCCTCTTTCTAGGAAACACATGTAGGTAGTTATGGATGATTTATATTTATAATAGAAGTATTACAGATTCCAAATCGATCTAATTAAGCTATTCCAGCTTTAGGTCCTTCATAAAGTATAAAAGTAAATATTATCAACTTAAACTACAAATCTTGAGACAAGTGTCACTCAATATGAAGTGCAAATCATGACTCAGAGCTCAAGCCATGCATGCCCTAGCTCACGTACTCACTAGCGCAGGGTTTATCACAAAACAAGCATAGTAATTGATAAGAACCAACCTGCTTCATGGCGGACTATGGGATCATGGCTTTTATCCTCCAAAACACTCCTAAGAACAGGTATCGCACGTTCATCCTGCATCTGACCTAAACAGTAAGCTAATTCATGCTTTAGCAAAACAGATTCATCCACAAAACACTGGCTGATGCACTCAATAGCGGCTTCGCCTCCCAAGTTTCGAAGGGTAAATAAAGCTCGGAAACGCTCCTTCATTGGCCTCGATGGATCGTTGAGGACTTTACCGATGCTCTTCACAGCAGACTCGCTGGAACTTGCCATTTTTTAAATAATTTACTTTTAAGAAAAATAAAGAGTCCTCGACTATCAACAAGCAACAACATGCGGTTTTGACAGGATAAAACAAAAGACGTAACTGACAGTAGTCTACATTTTGAAAGACGTCATTAAATATGTTCGGATAGCCTTTCAGAATCCAATTTAAATTCAATTTTGCTCAAACCTACCTTTTGTATGTTTATACGATAGGTTTTGGTGAGTTTTAGTTGGCGTAAAGCAAAGTTAAATCAATAATTTAATGACGCCTGTGTAGGTACAAATACTTTTGCTGATCCTTAAAGAAAGAATCATATCAAGAAACTATCCGAACAAAAATAATGTTACCATACCTCTTTTAAATAATTTACTGTAACCACTAAAAAAAAACCCAAATTACTAGTAGGTTTGCATGATAAATTATTATCATAAAAAAAAATGTAAATGGCTTATCATTTAATACATGGCTCTCGAACACAACAATTAAAGTCAGGTCTTTTATAAATCCCAAAATAAACACAATTGATGTTATTTTTTTTACTTTCAAGGCGTAGCCTAAAATGTGTCTTACATTAGGTACTCGATTTGACCTTTATACAATTGTGCACTCGGAACTTGTTGCTAGGAAGGTGTGCAAAATTTGTAACTACGAGGCTTCTACAAATCGTAAAAAATAATGATGAAATCTATATAAGATTATCTTAAATCATGTTCAGTTATCAGTCTTTCGCGGACATTCAATCGATGCTCATGCGTCGAAATCGTAACAAACAAATAGACGTAGAAAACAGAAATTGTATTTGAATAAAGTGTAGAAAGAAGTAAAAGGTAGGTACACAAGTTATTATTTTTACAATTTATTTAAATAATAAGAATTCCTGAACGTACGTGGCATTGTTAAAATTTTGTTTTTACTAACACAAAAAGTGATAACTAAATATTGTTTGAACCTTGAACTTAATTGAATGCTATTCTTTAGATGAATAACATTACATTTTTTTTTGTATTTGTCTCGCACGTATCTATTTTTAACATAAGTATTTCGGTGTTTTTTGGCTTTTGGGGCTCTGCTCTGACTATGCTATCTCACCATCCATAGCTCACCACATCATGTCATAGTAGGTACCAGGGTTGTTGCTGATGCATATTTTTTTCACATCAGCGGATGCTGATGCTGATGCTGATCTTTTATCATTGACATCAGCGGATGCTGATGCTGATGCTGATTTTAATTATTTTCTTAAAAAAACAGGGAAAAAGTAAAATAAGTCCGTATTAGTCCGCTCTTTGCGTGAATAATCCTTGTTACATAAGTTGCAGTTTCCAGTTTCTTGACTCCTTAATTTAAAATACGTCCATATTCCACTTTTCAACTGATAACACTCGACAGTTTACGGGAAAAAAAAACAAAAACTTTCACGCGTAACGACGAATTAACGTAATGAGACAAGTTTGTGTTTGTTTGCAATCACAATCCCCGCAGACGATCTTTTAATTGGTCAAAGTCGCAGGCAAAAACTACACGTGATATAATCCTCTCTGCGGTCATGTCACGACTCGAACTTCAACATTAATAATCAGCATCAATAATCAGCATCGATCAATGCGGATGCTGATGCTGATGCTGATGTTGAAAATGATGCTGAAGATCAGCGGATGCTGATGCTGATGCTGATGTTCGCAACAACCCTGGTAGGTACACCCATTAACTCACGCCTTCTTCCCATTGGGGTAAGCAGAAAGTCACCCATACCTGCTACCCTCTGGGCACAACATAGGTCTAGCAAGTCACAGGATATGCTATAGGTACCTACATACCTAAATACTTCCAGTTATTTTACCGCTTTTGTCGGCCATCAAAGCGGCATATTATGTAAGTTGGTAAATAAACTTGACCTTACACTAAACAGCTGTGTTTTGTGTACCGAAACCTCTGTTATTTGCATTTGTATATACCGCATACTTGAGTCAACGTCTAAGATAAGTGCAAGTGACACAATCACATTTATTATTTACCTACTATCGGCCACCTACACTGGCCCCACTAAACAAATAATTATGTATCTTCTACGTGGCTTAAATTAACTTTAATCAGTCTGTTTATTCTCGTAACAAACATTGATACGTTGGATCAATAATTTATTCAAAGAAATTGGGGTGATTCTCTTGACGTCTCTTAGCTACTATCAAAGAGTAGAATAAATATACGTCTTATATCAAACACTAGCTAACTTAATAATTTTGCCGCTGTCAAATAAACAAAAACTCACCTTTGCTGCTTCAAATAACAAGGCGAAAGCAACAAGACAATTATTATTTTTCAAATCTGAACAAAAATTATGTCGACTTTAAAAAAAAAATCACGGACGCGTTCAATTGATTCAAATATCATCCTCATCATTTCAGCTCGGAATCACCTACTGCTGGGTATAGGCCATCATTTGGCTTAACTTTAGTCAGCATTCAGTCAAACCCTTACTCCATCAGCCAGCATATCAGTGTCTAGCCAGGTTTCCGACAGATTTCGGTGCCACGCACTAGGTCTAGCAGTTATGCCTCGCTCCATGGCCGTTTGTGGCACTCGTATTCGGTGGACAGTCTTCTTTGTAAGCGTCCATGTGTTACCACCGTAGGTCATTGAACATCACGTCAGGTAGAATAGAATTTTATGATTGTTTAAGTTTTGTAAGAATTAACACGTTACTGTTTATTATTTCCCAGGATAATTGTGAATAGAGACCGAGACCATCCGAGAGACCATCCAAACCACCGAATATCAGTGACATATAGGATTTACCCATAGAGGCTCTGGAAACATGGGTGACATGATCAGCCGATGGTGGTGGGGTGGTGACCCTGATGCGAAGAATGAGGTGTCTGGCATGTCTTTAAGAGACATCTACAATGTACAAAACTCTTGGAAGAAGATACAGGAAAATTCTAATCCGAATGGGATGTTGATATTTTTTAGGTAATGTATGGATGGTGAATCATTGTTTTTGTAGGTACGTACCTTCGAGATTGTCATTGAAAGATATTTCTTCAATCATCCCGATTGTTTGTTAGGGCTGGGTCCAAGAGTGGGTCCAAAATGCTACTCATGAGGAAATCTCGTAGTTTTAATTTGCTATCAAAAGTTTTAAATATTTTTAAGGAAAAAGGTTCAGTAAAAGAGGTAGTGCGATAAAACATACTGGCCGTTTATGCCCAAAACAATTCAAATGCCATTTATGTTTTCTTTTTAATGATTTATTTTCTTCTAAAATATGGCTTTGGATTTAGTTTTTCGTGGAAATCAGCCAGTAATTAACGTTATTACTAAAATTAAACAAGAGTTGCCACCTTTTTGCTGTGTCATCCGCTATGAGGCTATTTGAAAGCAAAATAAATTAGTACGATATAACCTATTTCATAAAAAAATAAATGTACTGGAAACATTTCATTTGAAACAAAATGAATAATACATGTTGTGTTAGTAGTACAGGTAAAAGCCATAAAGAAATTCCAAAGGGAGTGAATCACCTAGTTTGCGTAGCTGCAATACCTAATCATCTTTGTGTAGGACTGTGGGTACCTATTAGGTTCAGAAATATACACACATATTAGTTAAATAGCTGCAATGTATGACGACGTATTCAGTCCATCATCCCCCGTAAATATTTTTTTTTATCGGTATTTTTTTTAATCACCTGTTCCCTACATTTTGAGTTTTTGACCCAGCAGGCATTGCACTTTTGTAGGAAACAGTATCTTTTTTTTCAAAAATTACCGGTGAAACGTTTCTAAGTGGGTGGGGGGGGGGGGGGGTCGGAATGATGTACTGAATATGTGGTAAACGTTTGTGCGTCGATAATTCCACCCTGTATTATCTAGACTAGCTTCTAACTGCGACTTCGTCTGCGTCTAAGAAACGTAATCCTATAGCACCCGGAAATAGTGGAGCTTTCCGTCAGTGAAAGAGTTATTGATAATATTAGTGTAGATAAGATATTGATCCTCATAATCCCCCACAGGCTCTTCGACGCGGAACCCGAAACCAAGCTCTTCTTCAAGAACCTAGCAGACGTGCATACAGAGGAAGAAATGGCGGCAAACGTCGTGTTCAGAGCACACATCATCAACATCATGTCTTCCCTGGATAACACTATTATAAACTTAAATAAACCGGAGCTGGTGGTCGCGTGGATGCAGAAGCTTGGAGACTCACACCGACGACATCGGATCGAGAAAAGACATTTTTGGGTAAGATTTGACCTGGAAACCGGGCTTATTACAACTGATTAAGAGCAATTCCTCTTAGGCGCAAATTACACAGAAACGGCGTAAGGCGAAGGCGCGACGCAGGCATGATGCCGCTTCAAAACGTTTTCATACAAAATGTACGTAGGCGACGTGTCGTGAATCAAGCGGCGCGGGACAGGCACGCCGTTCTTTCGTAAATTCCATGCCCGCGCTGCGCCTTACGCCTTACGCCGTTTCTGTGTAATTCGCGCCTTAGGTGGTGAGTCAGACCATAAAACTGGACAACTTTATCTGAAGAACAGGGTCCGAAAAAAAAAACTCTTCATACTGCGTCAGCTGATCCCAAAGAGATTTAAAAGACTTATAGAGCGGACATCGAGAATATTTTCATACAAAAATTTTGATGTCGGACATTTTCGATTTTGGCACACGAATGCTATCTGACAAGCGGGCGTATGACGCTAGACAGAACGATTTGTTACTAATTAGTAACAAGTATTGGATTACGATTTTCTTCGTCTTGTCCCGTCTATCGCTGGTAAATATTTAAATGTCTTTGGCTGATGCTATATTTTTTTATAAGAATTCCAAATTTTTTATTTATTTAAACTTCATGTAAAAGTGTGGTACTTAGGCGGACTTCATGCCACAAGCATTCTCTACCAGTCAACCTTTGGGTCCAGTCTGATGGTTTGAATCACCATTTGATCATGTTATCAAAGTTTTTCTCTGTTACGCCGAGGGTTTTCACTAACACTTAGAAACAATTAAATTTACGCCTAAGACATGAAGGTATTATTTCACTTATTTAAAACGGGTACGTAAATATGAGACCCTACTTAAGTCTGTAGCAACACTATCCAACGTAACAAAGACAACATAAAACTCAAAATGAATATCCCAATTACGGAAAACAAATATTATAATGACTTAAATAGATGCCTTCTAGTTTTCGATCATCAATTAGTCTTTTATATTTTCAACGCCGCGCTGATTTAACCGTTGGTTCTCATCTTTCAAAGGGCAGTTTTTTACTTCTCGTGTGTGGGCTGCAAACGAGGTCCCCGTGGGAGTAATATTACGAAATATGGCCGCCAGTTAACTAAAATAGAACTTCAACAGTACAGAGTCACATGTCTTTGCAGCCTATGATGGTTATTTAAAACGCCACACAAACCTGGACTCTAATTTCTCACCGCCGTCAGATTGCAAATGAATGAAGTCATTATCATCATTCTCCTGCCATTATCCCAATTTATTTGGGGTCGGCGCAGCATGTCTTCTTCCGTACTTCTCTATTAGTCAACATACTTTAGACAGTCCATCTATCGTTTCTTTGGTCTTCCTCTTCACTTATAGCCATCCACATTTTTACTCAAAATTTTCCTCATCTTTTGTTTTTGTCTATTGTCCCCATTCCGCCGCATCACATGCCCATACCATGACAACTGATTACCTCACAACTTTTCAGTCACGCGCCACTTTCAGACTTCCTCTTAAATACTCATTTCTTATTTTATCCTTTCGCGTTACACCACACGTCCTTAGTGTAGTCGTTACTCGACAACTACATGTCCGGCAGTTACTTACAGTTAAACCGGAAAAGTTATGCGCTTCATCATCAAGCGTTCGTATTTCCGAAGACTCCCGAAGCGCCCACTTTTCCTTATAGATGTGTAATACATAATTTTTTCTTTAAATCTGTTCAGTTAATAATAAGATTTATCGTTCCAGGTGTTCAAAGATGTCCTGGTAAACATTCTGCAGAATGACTTCAAGTTCCCCGAAGATGTAGTGGAGTCATGGGGCCGATACGTCACATTTATATACGATCATTTGCTCCCAAGATTGTCTTCCTAATTATGAAATTCAGATATCACTAACACACATCTTAACCGCGTTCAAGATTTTCGATGGCAATAATGACACTGACAGCTGTTGAACTCAGTTCAAGCTTGTTGATCGCGATCAGAATCTTTGGTGCAACCTATTTTTAGTATTATGTAATAAGTGCCTTCTACGTATGACAGTAATTTAATGCACAGTTTACTTTGAGATTCAGAGTTTAAAGTTTGTGTTTGACTTGAGTAGTTATAAGTGTCTTAAAATCTGATGGTTAAGAGAGATGGTAGAGATTAATCATGTCCTTATTGTATTATAATGAAAAGTATTAAATTACCTAAAATGACTACCGATTATTGCATTTCTCTACTTCGCTTGTATTAAGTTTTATTTGTTTGACATTAGAATATTAGATCTATGCTATGCTATTCAAATAATAAATGTGATAATAATGATCGAATGTGTTTCTTTTACAAAATTAAAAATGTGTGTAGAAGCCACTCCTGTGCAAAAACTTCTCCCGTCCCTACTCTATACTTGTTATTTCTATGTGAAGATAATAGAACAAAGACCAACCCATTTTGACCATTACCTTGTCGTAACGGTGTTTTTTTTCTGTTGTGGAAATCAATGGATGGTCAGACTCGTACTGAACCACCCGTGTTGAGGATCAATGTCCACACATCTGAATGTTTCCAAACGTATGACATTTAATTATCTATGGTTTTGTGTGAAGAGAAATGTGGCTCTCTGTGGTCTCTAGACTCTATCTAGAAAGGTGCGCGGGGACACTACGCACCCGCCATCTTGGGTTTCGTGTGATGGGGGGCGACGGATATCCCCGAATCGGTCACCCCTAGACCTGTCTAGGGGGGCCGCGTTGTACGCTCTGTCGACGCCCAGTGTGTCTGCTGCGGGATGGGTCGGTAAGGGGAGCTCGTCATCTCCTTCTCCGTTTCCGCAGCTTCTGCGACGTGACGATTTCGCAGGACATCACCGCATGCCAGGACTATGTGCTGCCGACCATTGAGTGAACGGATACGGTCGGCAGCGATCCCACCTCCGTAATAAGGGCACGGTGCGTTTCATCCCACGCGGCCAGCGCATGCCGCGCCGTGTCCTCCAGACAAGGACGGAGTAATGCCACCGGGCGTCCGGCTCACTGCTTATGCGACACAGGTACTTCCCAAAGCAGTCGTGCAACGATATCACCGGCGTCACTCGAAACGTCAGGGAGTCATGCTTCCACCAGTTCCACCGCCAGTCGTTGAGTACTGGCCGGATAGCCTTGATTGTGTCGAGGCCCGCGGTGGGGAACTGTAGCCTCTTCCGCCATTCCGCCGCCACCCCTTGACGGGGCCGACACCGGCACAGCGTTATCTGCCGCTGCACCAGCTTCTCGCCCAGATCCTTGGCCTCCTCGTGCCACTGATGAAGATTCCTGAGGGTCTTCGCCTCAAGGTCCCACGGTGCGGATCCGGCCGCAAGCCGCCTCGTAGGAGATCGTGCAATATATCCTTACGGACGGCCATGGCTCTCTGCGGTCTTCGCAGAACTGCGATAGTGCGGGCCGTCAGGTCTGTCGCCCATACAGGGGCCCCGTAAAGGGCCATCGATCGCACGGCATACTGGTCTGGGTCAAGTTCGATGTCAAAACACTAACTACATAGTAGGATATTAACGAGTTGTCTAGTCCATTACATTTTATCGTGAGCTTTCCGAGCGACATAAGTTATTTTTACTCTGGAACGGATTGTTGTATTTTTAACCCGGCCTAGGTACAAGTTACTTCCCCGGTAACGGAAGTCCTTGCTTACTTCACGCAAGGACTTTCGTTGAATTTTCATAGATTAATGTACTTTTTATGATATAACAGTAGCAAATAAATTGTTAATTATAGATGGTTACGCTTTCCTGATGTAGGCGTCAGGAAAGCCGTAGATATGTAAGTAGATAACTTGGCAGGTGTGTTACTTGTTAAAATGATCTAAAATATCCATAATTTACTATACTGTCCGCGTAGTATGCACCAACATAATTTATTAATGACAACACCAAATTGTAGTTACATTATCATCAACGAATTATATTCGAATAATCAGCGGCTTTAATATTCTGTGAACACTGGCCACACAATGAGGTAGAACCTCTTTTTACACAAACGTACGATCTATGAATACTAGATTAGGATACAAAAATAACGAGAGTTATTCATTAAGGATTAGTTGAGACAGCTCGAAACCTTGAGTGGAGACCGTGAATTCGGCAAGCGTAGATTAATGGGACATGATGAGCAGACGAAACATTACGGCTGAGACAGACTGGGTCATTAATGACAGGCGGAGAGCTAGAGGGCCTAGAAAAGCAAGCAACTTTGGGCAACTTGGGAGACCCAAGGCAAACAGTGAACTGCGATGGGCAGACCAACTCCATCAACCAAAAGGTTCAAATATAGCAGGGTTCGTGATTATCAAGATATTTTTTTTCTTTGATATATCCATGCTGAATCAATACTTGATCTCTTCAATTTTTAACTTAAACTCTCGAAATTCAGTACAAACAGGGTGGGTGTAAAAATACCCTTAACGAAGCCGGAAGGCACTTATTCTCCCCGTCATTGCGATCATTGTTTTGTTCTAGATCTACCTGGTACCTGATACCTGGGAACTTTCTAGTTACGAAGATATTGCGGTCCAAGTTCCAATTTTTTCCAGTTTATTTTAAATACAAGTTTTTCATGTTCTAACTTTACTTTAAATTCCTGCACGAACCTAGTACTATTCAATGCATCCATCAACACAGTGTTTAGAGGGTGTTAAATTGAGTCCTACCGACTTTTGTCCCCAAAAATAAAAGTCTTTTTCCAGCAATAATTTTTGCGTAGAATTAATTTGATGTACAAAATGCTTGGTTGGCTTCGTGAAGGGTCCGTTTGCACCTTGTATAGTGAAATAACAAAAAACAAACCTTACAAAAAATACTTAAAGATTCAATTTGTTGATTGCATTTATTAGGTTCACCTATAACTATGTAAAAAAAAACTTAGAAGCCACTTCCCGATTTCCGATTGAGCTGAAATATTGCATACCGTGTGTAGTTTGGATGACAATGCATGGTTAGTTAAGTGACATTCTAAATCCAATATGGCGGACTCCCAAAAATGGCGGACAAGTTATTTTTTATTCATTCCCATGATATGGTTATTAAATGAAAGAGTTAGCTGAGATACATAAAATGACGTCATCCTAAAGCGTGAGTTTTAGTTTTTTTTTAATTAACGATACTTAATCAATGGAAAGGCCCTTAACGCGTTTGGATATGCGATGCGTGGAAGCGGCCAATCGAGTTTGGATAAACGTGAAGTATCATTCATGATGCTTATTGTTATCATCAAGAATTAA
Organism: Noctua pronuba; assembly: GCA_905220335.1. Taxonomy (NCBI): domain Eukaryota; kingdom Metazoa; phylum Arthropoda; class Insecta; order Lepidoptera; family Noctuidae; genus Noctua; species Noctua pronuba. The sequence goes on along the minus strand of LR999900.1, from coordinate 5,182,407 downwards.
TTATCAATGATAATTATCACTTCGATCCCTGAAATAAAAGTACCGTTTGCAAAAAAAATAAAGGTACCGTTTGCAAAAAAAAAAAGTAAGTCATCGTTTCTTATTGACAGATAAAGTGATTACGCGCTTGCATGACTGTTGAAAAAAGAAATTAGGATATAGATTAGTGAAAAAGATACCGTCTTTATTTTACCTGATAGCTCCTATCTGTTGATTCGAAAGTGGTTATTACCGGCTAAATCTGTAGGCAATTGATAGCACCTATAAACATTTAAACTTTTTTTTTAAATATTAAATGGGTCTTGCATTGGTCTTGTTATGTAACAATCCAAGACTCGATTTTGTGCAGAAAAAAGTGATTGTTACAAAAAGTATCATTGCAGGGTGCATTGTAATGATCGGCGCGAATCTGAACAGTTACATTACAGGCCGTTTCTTGTGAGCGCCTTATGGTCATGAAATAACATCTCAATAAAATCAGCCTGCCGCTGTCTACTGCTGCAACACGCTATCCATCTTCAGCAGCCAGTCAGACCCAGGATAGACGCTTGTTGAAGGTGGAAGCGCCAGGGTAGCCTGCGAATGCAATGTGCAGGTCAGGCTGTATGTTGAACAAAATAGTATTGGCGACCGGAACACGTATGTATTTACAAAACTATAAACATTAAAATTATCAACATAACACTCTCAGTTCATTTAATCCAATGGCATGACAATTTCAATAAAAATGAGAACTTCACGCACTACCTTAGTGCGTCCTCCTTAAGATCGTCGGTCCATCTGGGGGGCACCCCACCGATACGCGGTTTGATGGTATTAAATAACCTATTCTATTCTTCTTTTTTTATACCAGTATCTGCTTGGTAGCTCATGTCGTGGTCAAAAGGATTGTTAGCCTACCAACTTGTTTTATAGAAAGAGAAGCATTTGTCATGCAGTGGAACGAATGGAACGCAAAAAGACATATTGATACCTTTAGGCTCAAAGGGCGTAACCGCCGTTTTCGATATTCGCAAAAAAAGTGGTGGATGCAGCCATCATTTTTGGATCGCTAAACATTGATTTTCTTTAAATTTTACTATTTTTTTAATTGTTAGATTTACTTTACATATTATTCTACGATGTTCTTTATCTCAAAATTCTCACAAATTTTATCTTTTGCTTTTTCTCTCTTTTATCACGTATACGCACAAAAAAGTTATTTTGGAAAACTGTTTTATTTTTGGCTCTCCTGAAAAATCGTGTCATGGTGGATACGCCCTTACGCTGGGACGAAATAGACTAAAATAAATAAAAATAATGACTCGTTTGGCAGCAAAGACTGCCCAAGGTGTGGCGCACGTTATACATTATGTATAATACATTGGTTACTTGGTTACAATACATAAATACAAACCTACTTGCCATATTAATTACAGTGTTGCTAAGCGTCTACTGACAGCTAAAATATTTTTACACCAGAAAAAGTACAGGCGGTAAATGGATATGAAAAACATAATATAATTAAAGGCCTTTGTTCACCGAGTAAATAAGCACAGTAGGTAAACATAAATGTACAATTTGCGATTACGACGCACAAAACTATTTTTTCTAAGTTCACACTTAACACACTAAAAATCATCAGTTAAATTGAATTATAATGAAATAACGACTGTTTTGACCTTTGGTATTGCTTAAGAACATTTTAACTATTATTTGGACGGTGCGACAAAAAGGGATGGGTGGCAAGAAACAGCCTCTAGGCACACAAATAACATACTTCCATACTAATATTATAAATGCGAAAGTAAGTCTGTTTGTTTGTTACCTTTTACCGCCTAAACCACTGAATCGATCATCCTGAAATTTTGCATATACGTTGTCAGGTTTACAGGAATGGACATAGGGTACCTTTCATCCCGAAAAAAGTCCTGTTCCCGAAGAAAACAACAATAACGTTCTTTTGATAATAGATGGCGCCACGTGTCTTTCGAATCAAGGTTAAATTATATAATTACCAGCAGAGTACAACCCGAATTGATTGTCAAATTCTAAAGTAACGCGAGCGAAGCCGCGGGCAAAAGCTAGTAAAACATACATTTAATAAGGGTTTTTGCGAGTGGTGTTATTGAATATACGAGTAAGTACTTTTTAGTCAATTTGAGTTCGCTTATGAGGCCAAGTACTTTTTTATGCTTATAACCAGAGATAATGCTCCTCAATAAAAAATCAAGAGCTTTTGAATGTTTCTTCTGACGGAAATAGTCGATGTTGTCGTAATTACTTAGTATGTAGGTAGTTTGTGTTGCGATGCTCAGTACGGCGCGCGGTGTTGAGGAGCTCGTTGCTAAATAATAACAGCCGCTCGGGTCGAACTTTAAGTTAAGCCGTGCTTGCCTAGGATGGTTGACCACACATTACATACCGAGTTTCCTTCGTGCTTCGGAGTGCACGTTAAGCTGTTGGCCCTGGATGTCATTTGTAGATCTTTGACAGTCGTTAGGTAGTCAGTGGCCCAAAAAGTCAGACAACTAGTCTTACCGAGGGGTATCGTATTACCTAGTACTAACTGGGTTGTGGAGGTCAGAAAGGCAATGGTTCCCTGTCAGTTTAAAAACTTCATCAAAATCATCCCAAAAACACTTTTGTTTTTAATGCACCTTCTGAATCTTTCTACTTTCTACCTCCACAACCATATCATGTCCGGACCAAGCCTTTTCCCCGCATTGGGACCCCATTACTTATCGGCACCTATATACCTCATCCCCTGGGAGCCGCTCTTCTAATTACTCATCACGCACTTACTTCATTAACCCCGTCGTCAATGTTTGACATGCAAATGAGCGTGCCATATTTGAGTAAAGCAAATATTAATTCTATTACTGAATTCTCTGTTGAATCGTAAATATACGCGCCTTGATCGTAGAAGGTAAATGGTTTAAATACATATGTTACGGCTAAAAGCCGGAGTAACACCGCGCGCATGTGCGGCCGGTACCTATCCTTTAAGAAAAAACGGAACCCTAACAAGATCACCTGTCAGGGTTCCGTTTTTTCTTTTGAGGTACGGAATCTTTTCTTCGGTCTTCATCTACTCTTATAACCATTCATACTCATAACTTTTCTTACGACGTTATCCTCATCCCTCCGCATCTCAAGTCCATACCATGACAATCGATTACCACAAAACTTTTCCGTCCCTGGCATAATTTTCAGACTTCCTCTAATATCGCGTACATTACCTTTAGCATTCTCAACTCAGCCACATGGCATTGCCGTTCATTCATCGCTTTAGTGGCCACACATTCTGATCCATGCAAGACAGGAGAGGTATAACCATGGTTGTATAAATCTTCCCCTTCTTTTAAGGGGAATGCAGGGGTCGCATACTGCTGCGGGACTGTTCGAAAGAGATACCGCGGCCCTGGAACACAAAGGGCAAAGAATGAACATGGATGGGTTTTAGTCAGTCATATTATTTCCGTGAACTGTCGCCATTTTATTTATCCAGAGTTAATTCTGTGCTTAACACTCCGATATCTTTTGCCAAAAAATTACCAAAAAAATGAAAAAAAATTATAAAAAGATAAAAGATTAGTCACAAATAACAGAACTTGTTAATAGTCTATTTTGCAGTGTTAATTATATTCTACGATTTATATTATCCATTTTTGAAAGATTTCGACCGGAAAAGTAGATAGATACTGACATAGCCCCATTATTGACTTATCGTAATCGCGAAATAGATAAGTAAATAAAAGACGTCCCACAGTAGAAACGAAACGAAACGAACTAGTCATACAGGATTCAAGGATACAGTGTGGTTTTTCCAATATCATTCCTAACAGCTGTGCATTCATGCTTGTGAACCTAGTCAATGATTTCTATAAATATCCCACCTTCATCAAAAAGGGGATAATTTAAGTTTTGATAAATTGACCGTGTAATTCAAAAATCATTCCAGCAAACTCGGCCCTATCCGAAAATATGTAAGTTAGACGTTTTTTCATAATGTCAAAAGAGCATTCTAAATATAGAACGTACTAGGTGAATCTTTCATTGCTAGACAAACAATGTTTACTTGAACTTTAGTATAAGTAGTAAGTTGAGTATAAGTAGTAACTTAAGATACGATTTTTATTTTGTAGTTTCGTAATTGCTTGAAGTTAGAACTGTCAAAAGTTGGAATTCTTATCTTTGCTTTCTTTGACGGTTCTTACTTCGTTTAAATTCTTGTCTATTGCATAAAAATATTTGCATAAGTAATTATTTAAACTCAAGTAATTACTTTAACTTGACTATAGATACGGGTGTGAGAATAGTCAAAACTAGTCACAACCTCAGCCTGTCAATTGCATATCACTCGAACGATAATCCAAAGGCTTTCGCAAAGAATTCATAATTCATCTTACTACTATTATAAATGCGAAAGTTTGTGAGGATGGATGGATGGATGAATGTTTGTAACTCTTTCACGCAAAAACTACTGGACGGATTTGGATGAAATTTAGCAGGCAGATAGTTTATAACCTGGATTAACAAATAGGATTTTAGGACTTTTTATTCCGGTAGTACGATCCCGTGGGACAATAACGGGACTACACGTGGGCGAAGCCGCGGGCATAAGCTAGTTACTTCGCATGTTTGAAAAATTCATGCTCCGCAACGTAAAATCGCTATAAATATTGATGAATTGTCAAAATGCAAAGCATTGCAAGAGTGTTACGCAAGGTTACGAAAATTACAACGTGCTTCCAATAAAACAGTTTCGTGACTATTATTTGACTGTAACTGGTCAAGCTATCATTTGGCCCACACACTGGGTCTGTTTGGTTAGAAAAATAAAAAGTCATAAAGATCCAAGTTGTAAACGGACTCTTCACGAAGCCGTTAACCAAGCATTATGTACATCAAACTAAGTAACTCTACGCAAAAATTATTGCTCGGAAACAACTTTTTTTTTAGATAAAAATTCGCGATTTACGGTAGGACTCAAATGAAATGCATACAAAACATTGTGCATTTAAAACAAACTTGAGAAAAAGTTGGAACTTTGACCCCCAATATCTCCGTAACTAGAAGATGTATGGTCTAGAACAAAAATAATCACCGCAAAGGGTATTTTTAACCCATTAGATGCAGTAAGCGTGTCTGAGACTGGTGTCACAGTTTCACGCAATGCTGGGGGTGAAGTTTACTTAGGTACTTCAGTCTATCTAGGTAGGTATTAAGACCTAGGCCCCGAGGAAGTAGGTCCCCGAGCTCTTAAAGGAACCTTAATTAACTTACAATCGCCACCGGTCGTCGACATCCTTTCCGGGGAGCATTCAGCATTCGAATCACACCACACGCACCACCACAGTAAGGAGCGAGAACAATACTTCATTAGTAGATATAAATCGATCATTAGTTCACAAGTGCAGTGCGATGCACATCAGGTAGACCATTATTACGTTTTGTGATTTACTTCTCATTGTCAATGAATACGTTTAATGTTTTTATGACTTATTATGAATGACACACAATGCTGAGACGCTGTTAACATGATAGTAAAGCTGGTTTTGTCGTTATTCTTTGCTTAATGGGCTTTTCATTGTGTTTAGAATGGTCATAAAATTCTGAACCACTGAAAATCATAATAAAAGGTTTCCATATATACTCTTTCGTCTTTATTTAAATTTATGAGGTCAGGGCATTATTTTTTCCCCCACTTTTTAGTCATACTGGTCTTCAGTCATCTACACATGACGTAAGAGATACAAGAATGTGTGTCTAATTAAATTGATTTCGCTAAAGTGTTAATAATGTTGTAACGTAATAAATAATCGTTAAAAAGTAATAAGAAGCACTTTCATAAACTACTTTTAAATTATTCTATAAGATGACCTCTTTAAAATGTACAGCTGGGAATTAAATATTCATTTTCTGTGTTTGACCCTCTCTGCATAAAATGAATGAGTAGGTAACCCAGTTTTTCAAATTGGAAGTTGCTATCATTCCTCTCGCTCTAATACTGTTGGGTATTGTCTCTGTTTGAAAAGAGAGACAAGAAAAAAGTGAATCTACTATTTTAGCAGATAAAATCGAGAAGAACATCCCTACTGCAGCAACTGGTAGTGGAACATTAATGAATCGTAACCTAACGAAGACCGCGGATTATTATGGTGATCCACACGTAGTTATACAGAGGTAAGGGACAGCCCTCGACAAACTGATGGGATGAATTCAGTATAATTATCATACAAAGATGACCTGTACAAGAAATTATTTCAGGAATGTTAAGGGAACCCAAAAAAATTGATTTGTTTGATTTCCTCACACGCAATGTATCGTTACCGTGGCAAAACGCACGTAGCGAACGGCAAGCGCGACGACGAGTTCAATGAACTCTGTAGCTAGGCAAGAAGTGAACAGCTGATTTCACGCGTCGTTAGTTAGAGTATTTCAACATCCATTGTTGGATTTTTGACTTTAGCAGTATTATTTACATAAATTGAGTGCTGCGTACAGGGAATGAAATGAAGGAAAAGTAACTGAAAAATAATTTTAAAAAAACAACATTTTCCGGAGAAAAATTCCGGTGTAATATGATTCAAAATAAGGAGCTGAATGCACCCTGTCAGTTTGTGGAGGGCTGTCCCTTACACCCTGTATTCTATACAGATTATAAAAGATGCGTAGCTAGAACTATGACCGAGACCTAGTTCATTGCAATATTTCCTGTTTCCGTACACAGACTAGTGAAGATACTAGTCTCCTAAGGCCAGGCTAGTAGTCAAACAGCCACTAAGAATTAATGAATAGGAATTGAATTAAAGGTTGCATTATGTACTTCCGAGTTCACGGACGGTCGACCACTTTCAACCTTATTACTTAGGTTATAAGGATGAAAAGAGACCCTCAGTGGGCTCGGGAGTACCTATGTATAAAAGTCTATCCATCGAGCTTCATTAATCGTTTAATAAAGTGTATTCGTGTCACAATAGAGAGGACTCTAGTGTTTTTTTTTAATAATAATAATAAAGTTAATGAATAAAGGAAAGGAATCTGAGGTACCGTACTACAAATATGTGCCCGACTCAGTTCTTGAGAAAGACCATGTCACGTTGTACTGGGATCGGTCTATCATTACTGACAGAACTATTGTCGCCAATAAGCCTGACATAGTGGTGATAGACCGATCAGCGCGCCGCGTAATGATAGTCGATGTTACCATCCCGCTTGACGAGAACCTCGTGAAAGCTGAGAAAGAGAAACAAATAAAATATCTCGACTTGGCACACGAGGTTGTCGACATGTGGAATGTGAACTCGGCTATCATTGTGCCGATTGTCGTGACGGCCAATGGCCTTATGGCCAATAGCCTCGACGACCATCTTTCGAGGCTCTCCCTAGGCGGTTGGATTAAGGGCCTGATTCAGAAGGCAGTACTCCTCGATACGGCTCGCATTGTGAGGAGGTTCCTGTCTCTGGAGCCCTAACCACCGGTAGCTTGGACCCTGCTCCCGACACCGGCGGACCACTATTTTTTATATTTTTAAATGTTTTTATATTTTTTTTTTATGAAATATTTAGAAATGTAAAAAATGTGCAGATATAAATGAATAAAGGAAATAATAAAGTTATATTATTATTACACGACCACGTGTGATGCGCTTTGTGAGGCGGGCATTCTCGGGGACTGGAATCAGTCCTCAAGAATACATGTCCCGTGTCACAGCTCATCGATTTCCTGAAGCAGAAAGTTTATGCATGGGCGAACCGTATTCGGCGGTATAAGCGGCGGGTTGATCGGTACTCACAAAATCGCATGTTCCAGAGCGATGAGAGGTGGGTATACAGAGCTTGGGAGGGACCCAAACAAAATATGACGGATGTGTGCCGCCCAGATGATGCCACCACGAGTTCTTTCTGGAGCAGCATCTGGTCGGTGCCCGTCTTTCATACTGAAGCTGACTGGATGCGTGATGTCGAGCGAGTGTGTGAACCTATCCCAGAAATGAAGCCAATTTTAATTACACCACCAGATGTAGCCAGAGCAGTTCGTCCGTTACCGAATTGGAAATCACCGGGACCGGACGGACTGCACAACTTCTGGCTCAAATGGCTTAGTAGTTCACACACTTGCCTGGCATCCCAATTCCAGTCATCCTTAGAGTCTGGGTCCTTACCGCAGTTTTTAACAACAGGCGTTACCCACCTGCTCCATTAATCAGGTAGTCCCGCGGAACCCAAGAATTATAGACCGATCACTTGTTTGTCAACGGTCCATAAACTTCTTACATCGATTTTGAGAGCAAAAATTAATACACACATTGACAAAAACTCCATTATGTCTGCCTCTCAAAATGGATGTAGGAATGGGTCCCGTGGTACTAAGGAGGTACTCCTCATCGACATGGCCATTAGCCAACAGGTCGTCGATCCCGCAAGGATCTGTCGACATGTTGGATAGATTATAAGAAGGCCTACGACTCGGTGCCACATACATGGCTCATGAGGGTGCTGGAGTTGTACAAGATAGATGCCACTCTACGCGCCTTCCTTGAGTCGTGTATGGGGCAATGGAGGACGGTCCTTCGATATCCAGGATGTCGACAGATCCAGGGGAACGATGAGCCTGTTTGGATTAAACGGGGAATATTCCAGGGCGATAGTCTGAGCCCACTTTGGTTCTGTCTAGCCCTGAATCCTCTGAGCAAATTGCTGGACGATTCAGTCTAGGCTACCGGTTGAGGAGAGGTAGTCAGGTCATATCTCACCTTCTTTACATAGATGATCTGAAACTCTTTGCCCCCAGCAAATTGCGACTGGTGGAGCCACTGAAAGTAACTGAAACTTTTATAGGCGCCATCAGGATGGAATTTGGTGTGGACAAATGTGCAGTCATGTATGTAAAGCGAGGGGAGATTTTGGAATCCGAGGGAATTCAGCTCTCGGATTCCATACACCTGAGATCCCTCTCCTCATCCAAAAGCTATAAGTATTTGGGTATGTCGGAAGCGTTAGGTATTAACGTAACTGACATGAAGCAATCGTTAAAGGAGCGCTTCTTTGGCCGCCTGAACAACGTATTAAATAGCCTTCTTTCAGGCGGGAACAAGGTGCGCGCCTTCAACGGTTGGGTCATGCCGGTTTTAATGTACTCTTTCGGCATACTCAAATGGACTCAGACCGAACTCGATGCCCTGGAAAGGAGAGTTCGTACACTGCTGACCGCAAACCGGATGCATCACCCACGATCATCGGTGATGAGGCTGTACATCCCGCGGAAGTGCGGGGGTTGAAGCTTTTTAAACGCGAAGATCCTCCACTACCGCGAGGTGAGCAGTCTCAGAGAATATTTTTTTAAAGTCGAGGTGGGTATGCACCGAGATGTGGTCGCAGTGGCCAAAGGACTCACCCCGCTATCCATGGCTAAAGAGAACTGGCGCAAACCTGTGGTACTTACTACCGATGACCGCAAGGAAGTATGGCAAGACAAGGAGCTTCATGGGCGCTTCTATCGGGCTCTTCATGGGTCTGATGTAGATTTTCTAGCGTCCGTGTCCTGGCTACGTTTCGGCAACCTCTTTGGGGAAACTGAAGGTTTTATCTGTGCAATTATGGACGAAGTAATATTGACGAACAACTACCGGAAGTATATTATGAGGGATGGGACGGTTGACGTGTGTCGGGCATGCCACCGTCCGGGTGAGTCCATCAGACATATTATTTCCGGTTGTTCTCGTCTAGCTAACGGCGAGTACTTGCACAGGCACAACCAAGTAGCCAGGATTATTCACCAGCAACTTGCCTTAAAATATAAAGGAGGGCGGATGCGGAGCCTGCGATGCCTGGTGTACAGGTGGCGCGCGGCGACGCACGCCTCGCGCATAGTCGTCAGCTCTCGCGACCACCAGTACACATGACGCCGGGCGCTTCCTGGCCGGACTCGGGGCATTGCCACGTCGCATATCTCGGACATGGCCTCCTGGAACCTATCCACCTCGTTGTTTACGTCGACAGGCCTGTCCGGTGATGTTACCCAGGCCTGCACGATCGAGGCTTCCAGGAGGAGCTCCCGGTCCAACTGCTTCAGCGCCCATCGCGGACCACTCGGGGCCTGTAGGACCGGCGCGCTTGAGGTCTGGGCGGAGACGTCGAACCGGATGTACCGGTGGTCGGAATAGGTCTCCACCCCCTCCATGACGCGCCAGTCAACGACACGCGGTGACAGAGCGGGGCTGGCAAATTACTGCCCACCTAATATTTGAATTTTTGGTTTTCGATCCGAAATGGTCGAGCACGTGCTGCCCTCTTTTGGCTGATCATATGAAATCGATTTATTACACCATAAATTACCGCCATCTAGGTGATCTAGGCGTGTTGAATTTGATTTAGTGGCTGCGGCGGTGGTAGCATCCGAGTGCAGGCGAATATTATTGTGCATCACGTTAGCGCCATCTAGGTCTTCTTTGCGTGTTAAATCCAGCTTAGCAGCACTGTTATGTTAACTTTAGAAATAACACTTAATTCACTTGTTTGTTTACAAATGTCCTATTAAATTATTTATTAATGTTTTCATACACAATTCTTTTCCTAGGCTGTTGCAAACATTTTATAGCAACTATTGTTCATTTACGCACAAGTTAAACACAATTTTAAACACTTGTACACTGAATTACTATTTTTTATAATTTTAAATACGGAGCCAATTGTTTACGGTAGCAGTGACAATAACACAAAAGCCGTATGAAATTAGCGCGCGCGCGGCTGTGACCTATCAGCTGTTATAGTCGCGAGACTCTGTTATGTCTCATTACTTTGGTACCGTGCTACAGTGGATAGGCAGAGCACCCGCGCGCGGCTCGCAAGCCCGCTCCGTAAGCGGCGTCCGCGCCACAGGCCGGACGCCACGTGCCGTATGCCGTGTTATTGTGGTTAAAGTGGATGAGAATAAAAATGAAATTTCTTTGGGAAATATGTTGTACGTGTTTAAGTATCGGTCACTAATTACCAGTCACCCTATAAAGGGTGTAAAAAGACCCTTAACGAAGCCCAAAGGCACGTGTTCTCCCCGTCATTGCGTTCTTTTTTTGTTTCTAGACCATACCTGAGTACCTTCTAGTTACGGAGATATTGGGGATCAAAATTCCAACTTTTTCACAAGTTTTTTTAAAATACATGTTTTTAAAGTAAGATTTTTACTTTAAACACCTCCACGACCCCCGTACTATTCAATCCATCCATCAGCACAATGTTCTGAGTGCGTTACATTGAGTCCTACCGTAAAATATGATTTTTCACCCTAAAAAAAAATCGTTTCCCAGCAATAATTTTTGCGTAGGGTTACTTAGTTTGATGTACATAATGCTTGGTTGACGGCTTCGTGAAGGGCCTGTTTACACCTTGTATTTTTCTCATCTTTTTTACATTCAAAAGGATGGCCCGACCTTCACCTTGACGAAGTACTATTTGCTAACCACTTATAATAACATACTCGGTATGTTTACAATTAGAAGCACGATTTTAAGTATCTAGGCAATTCTAAATAGAGTTAACATATTTTTACGTAACATTTCATTAGATATCTGCCTCATTGGTCTCGTGGTTGGCACGACAGTTCAGGCAAAGTTTCATTGGGTTTTTCCGTCAGGAATCTCAGTAGCAGCCACGGAGTCTGGATTTGTGCCCGGTTGATGGCAATAGGCTCGCCCCGCAAAATGAGGGTGTACTATTAGGTACACCTCTGCCTAACCCTTGGGGTTACATGCGTGATGATATGTTATTTCATTGTCATAATGAACCACTGACTCAGCGACCCAACAGCACGTGATTTTCAGCCAATAACTCGAGCATCACAAAATATTTCGCATGTGTTACATTTATATATCGGAAGGTACATATTAAATAACATGTTGAAACACGGCCAGAAATCACATTATCTAAAATAGATTAGGTTTTTTTTGTAAGGTGACACCTGCCGGTCTATTCTATACGAAGTCACTCGTGACTTTATCAACGTCTCTTGTAAAGGAACGATTCCGATGGTGAGATGGCAACAGCAACTGCAAACACGTCTGGTTCCTATGTAACCCTATGACAACTCTTCAGCAGACGGCAACATTGTTGCCGCTAAGTTGCATAGAAACAAAAATATTTAAATAATTATACTTACAAAAGACAGGACAACACAAACGAAATCGTAATCTACGTAATGTAATCGTAATGTACACACGGCGACACGTCAAGCTATACATTTCCATTATAACATGACCTTGCTTTGTATAGATTTCCCGTACAATGAGAGATCCGCGTATACCGGCTTTGTAAAGCTCGATTGGTCGTCGTGCGTAAGACCCGATTGGTTGCTTTCGGTACAAATGTAATGTGTCAAACTTGACAATTAGGTAGGTATAGTATGACCGCTGATATGATGTCGCTGCTTCTCATGAAAAATTGCATCGGTATGTCAACATTGGTGTATTTTTTTTAGTTATGTATTTTCCCACCTGCACAGAAAATAAGTTGGTTGTACGACATTTTGCTTTACAAAATTAGGGGATGAAATTTTCTCTATAACAATTTTTGTGATAACCTCTCTAGGTTCTTAAATTTATTTGCATAGAAACCTGGGGATGTGGTAATGTGATTAGGCTGCATTGCCGCTGCGGATTGCGGTTTGCGGATGCGATAATCTTCAGAACTGTACCTTAATAATATAGTTTTACAGTTGACACAGAAGTGACATCTCGACAGATGGCTGCGAGTTATTCCTGAATAGCACGCTGGCATGGTAGTACATACAAATATAATATATTTAAAAAAATCACGATATATTATGTATTTCTCGGATCCGGTCGTTAGTATGGACGTAAAATGAATTGGAAATTGCGGCTGTGTGCATTGGTGACATCGCCCCCAGTTTGTTTTCATAGCACGAAACCCATCTGCTGCCCACACGATGTACAAGCCTTACGGAGTAAATCCTGACATATCCGACATATTTAAAAAAAATGTCAAGTCTTTTTGTGTGACTTCTTTTTTCGCTCTATTTATACCAAAAGATGGTGTGAAATTTCAACAGAATCGCGTGATGTGTCTAGCCATTATACCAATAACAAATTCAGCAAACATTCGCGGCGCTTCTAGATTACTGCACGAAGCCGACGACCGGTTTTGGAAATAATTATATTCATATTTATATTTGTCATTGATATATTTGACTTTAACGTTAGCAGCTTCTTCGGTATTGATGTGATAATATTGAAAATAAATACGCAAGACACCAAAATCAAAGAACGAGCAAAGTCCACTGAGTGATAATTAAAATCTAATTGTTAATGTCAATAAAAACTATATTTGTTGGTATTTAAGGCATATCTACTTCATGCTTGTGACCTTAACAGGAGAATTCGTTTTCATTTATTTGCATTTGATTTTTTTATTATTTATGTACCCAGTTCATTATTGTAAAGGTCATTTGAACCATGTTTTATGACCGTCGTTATTTAATCAGGTGTTCATTTTAGTAATACTTCCTACGGCTTCTTAGTACAATTTGCTGTTACTATGGTCTGAAATAAAAGGATCACCAGAAAAAGGAATGTCACCACTCAGATCCAGCCTGTCCCTTTGCTGTCCTCCCCCAGCGACGCCCTAAGCCGAGGCTCTTACCCCACAGGGGGTGCCCTTAGCGTGTAGTCGCTTAGTTTGTAAGTTTTATTTGCCCTGACTGGAGGCCTTACACTCAAGGTATCCACAGGACTGTCCGGTTAAGCAGTCGCCAACCTACTTGGTTGAACTGCGAGATGCCATTTCGAAAAAAGAAAAGAGGAATGTACAGGGTGTAAAATACATACAAGGTGTTGACGACAATAAATGAAAACACTGGTAATACTAGTTCATAGGAATCTTTTTAAACTATCAAATAAATCCTAACATCGAATATTTTTTTTTTTTTTTTAACAATTTAATTAGTATAAAATTGTTAACGAATTAGAACACCATTTATTAATATTAGTTCACTAACCATAGGTATAATTTGCACTAATTCGCATCTGGATATAAAATATAAGGAACGAATTTGGCAAAGGTTTTTGAAGTAGCGAGTTGGCAACATGTGTTTAGTGTTTATATCCATGCTGGGGTAGTTAACCTGTCGGTGCTAACATATTAATCAACATCATGTAGAAAATACTGAAAATGAAAAATAACGTCCTGTGACTAAACTACTGAATATATTCGAACGAATTTTTGTATGCAGACTGAGAGCGTCAAGGGGTATGCCCAATTTCATTTAATATCGTATTGTCAGCGACACCCTGCATAACATCGGCGAATAAAAGTCACTTTCCAGCTATTGCTGAAAAATAACTTTAATTTCTAGTGACTTAGTGTAATGTACAAAATGCGGAGACAAGAGCTAGGTGATGGGTCTTTTAACACCCTGTATAAGCAAAAGGCAAATTTCATTGAGTTATCATAATGCATAATAATGCTAATGCGTTACGAAATTAAGATTGAAATAGATTTAGGGTTATCATTTAATTTTATGAACACCAAAAATAAATATCTAGATTTTAACAAACAGCAGCATCTGCAATATCTCGATGACACATTTATGATCAGCCAAACGATCAAAATACTCCAAGTTGTTATATTTTTATGATCATGTCTTAATATTTTATTATCTGATGATGGATTCAAAAGCATTCAGCAGCAGGCGCATCTAAATATAATTTTATCGAATTGTTATTGATTTAAATATTTTATTAGTAATCGCTGAAAGATGCCTGAAAAATACAAGTATCAGTTTTGTGGTTACTGGAGCAGCCGGCTTCGTGCTGAATTTAATTTAATTAAATATGTTAATGCGTGACGAATGATGGACGTTGACTTAGGACGAAAAATTAATTTTAATGTTATATAAATATCGAACCAGCATTAAATATTGTACACCTTATAGGTATGTTACAGCGATCCTTTATAATAATCATAAGAATTCAGTTCTTCGCAGAATTTCACCTGTGACAAACCATAACTGAATTTGAATTATAAAGTCGACAGCTAAATGTGGAACGAAAAGTTCATTTCACGCCTCTCTTAGGTAAAAGAGACAAATTATTTACGGTTTACTTGAAAAAATAACGACATTATAAAGTAGCATCACATTTGCGTAGCATACTTTCAATCACAAACAATTTGAAGGAATCCATTGCTTCTTAAGGTTAAAAAAAATTGTCTGTTCGACATCGAAGATAAAACAATTAAGATTCTGAACTGCCGAAATGGAAGACAATGGCCATAAGTATGTTTAAAGAAAGAAAAAGCAAGCTGCTGTTGCGAATTGTTTTTAAAGTTAAGAAAAGTCAAAAGGTATAAAATATATGAAAGCTTATTTGAATCTACATTGGGCGATAAATATGGTCTAAACATGAAATCTAGGTATTTTACTGCATGGTAACCTTCAAGTGACTTCCATCAATAAGGGAAGCCCAAGTGATAATTTGTAAATTATATTATCATGCACTAAACCACGTGCTGTTATAAGTCAAATAATAATGTTCTTGCAGTCACGGAGGCGACGTATTTACTAACATTCTGGGAAACACGTCGTCGGAAAGTGCCGTGTGGTTACCTAGGAATATTAAGGTTTTCACACGGCACTTCACTAAATTGTTAAGTCATGTGTCGCAATATTATCCATCATTGATTAATTTTCTTTTTTTGCAATCGTCTCTTCAGCACACGATTAGATGATAACACGGTAGAGATAAACGTTTATCTGTTCTATGACTTAAAAGGGGATCTCCCAAATAAATTGGGATTAGATAAGGGCAGGCTAAGGATGAAGTTATTCAAACCCTTTGGAAAACTTGAGTTCACCGTAAAGTTAAACGCACTGTATGGAATCAGTATCACTACCACTCGCGCCACTCGGGAGTTTTCTATGAAACTCCATACCGGAATGTACAATGAGGCGATGCCGAAAAGCAGTGTTTGTACGTGTGTTATGAACTTTATCCAACAAAGGTAGTTAGAATGATAGCAAATATCGTTCTGCAAAAGTTTTCAACGAAGCCGAAATCGTACAATTTATGCACCAAGCTCAACCACTGAAACAATGTCGCCAGTTCATGACACTCGCTTAAAAATAAACAGACCCAATGTTTATTTTGGCGCAGTCTCTGCAATTATTTCAGGAGCTTTCACCTTCCATTTTAAGGGGTGCTACACACTTAATCGGGTATATTATATGCATTTGTTGAACAACAAAGCTGACCCGATGCAGACGTGTTGGGTCATCAATCATGTTCAGGTGTATTCGGCACAAAGTGAGCGTGTGTGCTAAGCCGAGCGAGTTATTTATCCTGAGCGTATATCTCCATACATTCTATTTTGCCGACCAGCTGCTTTTCGTGGTGCATAGGTTCAAGTAGTTCTATCTAGTATCTCCTATCCTCAAAACATGCATCCAAAGCGGCCTCTGCGCTGCAACCTATGATGCCGTGGAGGCGGCGAAGTTTTGAGCCAAAAAAAAAATGAGTACTGTCTTGCCAGCAGCGTAAGGAAGCAGAAGATAGGTAAATTTATCAGATTGATGAGGAGAATCCAGCAGTTTGGAGTTATGTATTTTATAGATAAACAAATAAAATGTCTTTCTTTTCAATATTATACACACACCGTATTACATAAAAGAATTCTAGTAATTAAATAAATGTTTTTTAGTATCTACTAAGCATTTTAAGTTTCACACATTTGCTGGGTATTTATACGTTCAACGCATTTTTAATTAATAATAATCTTTATCATAACTACGTAAACTAATTCAGAATTTACTAGTGCCTACTTATTCCTTGCTACGAACCGCTACGACTGCGCAGGGTTGCGCCCTCTACGCCGCTCGTAGCACCACAGGGCCGGTACTAAGAAATACTAAACGTCTGGACCCTAAATACCCTACGGGGTCCGTAATTGTACCTTAGGTTTGGAATGGTTTTTGGGGTAAGAATGCAAATAAAAATCATCATCTGTCTAGCCTTTTCCCAACTGTGTCCAGTTCGGCTTCCAGTCTAACCGGATGCAACTGAATACCAGTATTTTACATGGAGCAACTGCCTATCTGACCTCCACAATCCAGTTAGTACTGGGTAATACAATACCCCTTTGGTAAGATAGAATGCAAATAAAGATATGAATATGAAATTGAATATAATATTTGAATTAATCTAATACTTTTATGACTATAAAAATAATCGTTTCAAGCTGGACATTATTTTTATATATTTTTGCTTTAGTCGTGTTTTATTTTAGTCGCTATTTTTCTGTTTTTTTCTATAAGTTAGAACTAAGGAACGACGCTGTTTTATAACTGTAGTGTAATTAGTTACAGTATAGCTATAAACAATAATTGAATGGAATAGCTCGATTTCCTACATTTGTCGGCATCGTAAAGACTTCATTTAAAAACAATAAAACCCCATGTCAGTGTCACAATCAGTGGCAATAAAGGCAGTTCCACACAGTACCCAGTTACAGATTAAATATGCACATGACTGGAATTCAATCATCGTAAACGAGAAACTCGTTAAGAAACAATCACTCACGATGTAAAACGTCTATTAAGGATCCAATAAAATCCATAATATTGCATAACATCGCTCTTGTATTCCATGCAGGGTTGTACAGAGGTGCACCAACATTTCGCCAGTTATAATTGACCCGTGTTATTAGGGAGCGAGCTTATTGCCATCAACCAGCTACAAATTCAGACTACGAGCTACAAAACAACGCATAAACACTTAGCCCGACCTGAGAATCGAACCCAAAACCTCATGCTCAACAGCCGCTTGCACCACCGACAACTAAACCAGCGTGAAAAGCGTGAAACGAAGAAGGGTAGACACACCTTTACCTACCCCTTGGGGAAATACAGGACTGATGTTATTTGAGTAAGTATAATTATTCGGAAACCCACTCGGTTATAAATGTGATTACTTCGATACTCCCATAAGTTCCATACTATTTTGTTAGGGCTTCGTCGCATGGGCGGGCGGGAGGCGGGCGCTTAGTACTGCTAGTAAACAAAATACCACCACGCCAGTACCGCTCGAAACACCGGTCGTAGCGCACGCGTGCCACAAAACGTAACGTAGATTACACACCTCTACACATTTTAACCGCGCGCGTAAAAGTTCAAAGACAACATTTGAAATTGTGACTCGTAAGTAATATTTGTTTGTCTAAACATTGTTACCGTTTATCGATACGTTTGAGTATTGGAAGGGTTCAGTTTTGAGTGTATTGCGGTATTTATTGTACCAAGTGGATTAAACGAATGCTCCCGATGCCGTCGGGAATTTAAACGACAAAGTATAAATAGATATTATATTGTATTTTGTTGGGAAAACTGTGTTTTTAAACTGTAGGGTTTCTTTTATTTTATTGAATCTTTACCTCTGTTTTTACTACTAATTTAACAGCTGAAAAATGCATGTTTTCTGACCCACTTCTGAAAAAACTTTGAACTTGTATTTCAATGTTTTCTAAGGATAAGTCTGTCTTATCTTCTGCGTAATATTATATCTATTTATATAACGTATGATAAAGTTAATCATTGTCTTTATCAGAAACACTGTTTGTGTAATTAGGTATAATTATAACTAATACGATATTTTCAAAATGGAAAAACAAAGCAAGCCTGAAATATATCTTAAGCAAGTTTAAAATGCTATTTATCTGTAATTACTTAATTATATCCAATTAACCAAAGGCGCACATTGTTTTTATTTATTTGGATATAAAGATAACAGAATAAAACAAAAGATGTGTTGCTAAATCTTCAATCTTAAACTTCGTATTGAGATAGACATGTCCTTCTTCGTTTTCTTTCCATAATCAGGGCTGTATTTTGATAATTTGCCACTTTAGTAGGTACCAGGTAGGCAGTCGCTCCATGTAAAATACTGGTATTCAACTGCATCCGGTTAGACTGAAAGCCGACCCCAATATAGTTGGGAAAAGGCTAGGCAGATGATGATAAGTAGGTACAAGGAACTCTACATTCTGAGTTTCTCCCGATATACCGACTTGTATACCCAATTAAATCTATATATTGGTAGCATAACTTTATGAGTTTTAAAATTTAAAAAAAAAATCCTTTTCCCGTTTCTCATTTCCCGAAAACTTTCTGCTGAGATTTTTTCTTTTTTCTGTAGGTACTTATTGAGTATTTTACTTTGCTTTTCTGTCGGATACTTGAAAACAAAAGGGTATCTTTTGTTTTTAAGTCTTGATGGGTATCTAAAATATAAAAGTTACAGAAAACTTCTTCAGAAAGTTTGTTGAAATGCTACATAATTAAAAAAGAGGGATGCCATCATGTTTGACCGCCGGTTTTCTTTTCGATAACATACTTACATACATTGAAATCATAAACATAAATTGAATACTAAGACAATAACTAAACGAAAAATTTTTCGCGGAAGTTGTTTCAGCATTTTGTGTCCGACACATGTTACAAAACATTATCAACATGTTCGATAGATAGCCCGGTATCGTGCAATAATATCCGATTGTAGATACAAATAATTTGACACGGTATTTTATCAAAGAGGCACCACGTGACAACTCTATCACGGTCACTATGCAGATATGATAAGAAATGCTGGAAAGCTGCTGTTCACATTGGGGTCCGTATGTCACTAAAGGGATTCAGCAGAATATCAGCGCCAGGTGCATGCCTGACACATGCTGAGCCGGACTCCCATTTGGTGCAACGTTGAGACGCACACCGCACCTTGTATAATGCTCGTTATTTGAATTGAAGTATGTCATGGTGCTACTATACTTTTTTCGTAAATATGTTTGTCTTTTTGTATATTGGCGCCTTGTTTTTATATAGTTATGTCGTGTCATTTGTATTATTTAATTGTGTTTCTGTGTGTTGTGCTATGTCTTTTGTGTGCACTAAATAAATGGTTTATCTATCTATCTAAATATCCATCTATCCAAAATCGAATTAATAATAACCTAATTAACCGAATTAAATGCAATCATCGACCTACTCGTCGCGTTAATATAATCTTCTTTATATCGAATGTTCTCCAACAGATGTTGATAGTTCAGATTCAGTAAATACAAATAGAAGTTATGCAAGTTCTAAACGCGATCGAATGGCAAGGCCCAATGGTGAGCTGCGGGACTGTTCGAAAGATATACCGCGGCCCTGAAACACAAAGGGCAAAGAAGGAACATGGATAGGTTTTAGTCAGTAAAAGACTGACACTCCCTCCCACTCCGCCCAGAGCAGGGGGGTTATTTGATGATTTCCCATCCGAAAAAAAATGCTTAAATACCTACAGTATGTTAGGTACCTAGGCAACGTTTAACCTCCTTTTCGGCAACAAAGCAACAACGAAAAGACGGAAATACGATAAGAATTTTCCTGCACCTCGCCAAACGGTCAATGTCAAATACTCAAGTTAAATAACACGCTGATAAGAGAACATAAAAGTACTTAAACCAACGTATTGTATGTCAGTAGGAATGTTAGTATACGATCTTACTAAAATTTAAATGCGAAAGTTTGTGAGCATGAATGAATGGATGTATGTATGTCTCTTTCACGCGAAAACTACAGAACGGATTTGGATGAAATTTAGCACATAGATAGTTTATAACCTGGATTAACATATAGGATAATTTTTTTCCCGGTAGTATGATCCCGTGGGATAGTTACCGAACTTCACGCGGGCGAAGCCGTGGACATAAGCTGGTAGAAGAATAAAACAAACATTTTGTACTAGCCTTAACCCATGGCTCCGCTCTCGTGGAGATCACTTTTCAATGTTATTACTTACAGCATAAGGTTGAAAAGTGGCAGACCGTCAGTGGACGTGGGACTACCGAGTTCACTGACAGCCTGCCACTTTATCAGAAATTTTTAATAGGGTTTATTCCCGTCTGCCCCCACCGGTCTGTCACCAATGGTGGTAGTTGCAACTATTTGTCGCATCTACCACCTCTGGTGGTGGTTGCGTCTGTTCAGTCATATCTGCTAATATCTCTGTCGCCACTGGTGGCAGATGACACTTAAATTCCTGGAATCCTCCACCAGTGGTGGAGGATCAACGATCAAGTAATTTAACTAACAAATAGAAAGAAGGGTGGCCTTTCTGGACCCAGCTGTAAATGCTGCCTTCAATTTTTTTTTAATATTAATTACTCTAATATTATTATTTCGTTTATTCATTTACATACACATTTTTATATTTCTAAATATCTCAAAAAAAAACATTTAAAATATAAAAAATTGAAATAAAATAAAATAAAAGAAATATAAATAATTAAATATATTAAAAATTGAAAAATATTACTCCGTTTATTCATTTATATACATATTATTTACATTTTTAAATATAAAATAATATAAAAACATATAATCTAAATAATTAAATATATTAAAAAATAAAAATCTTATTATTATTTTTATTTTGTACCGGGATAAAAAATTCTGTATCCGAATCTTGGTCCAGATCCACCTGTGTGCAACGATATCCGATCAGCCGTGCCCGTATGTAATAGCCTAAATAACAAACAGACAGATTCATTTTCGCACTATGGAAATTTGGATTTTTTTATGGTATCAGCTATGTATGGATATTTAATATTAATTAGCACCTATACGTTTGATTTTTCTATATGCTACGTATTACGTACCTATAGTATACTTTACTACGTATCGAAAAAAATATCACGTAGATGTTATTATACCTAGGTATGTGTTGCGACCTTGTCAAGTACGGTTAGCAACTGAAATATTTCACGATTTCAATCAATTACCTCATTTTTGTATTCGTATCGTATCGATAATAACATCACAGATTGTCACCATAATATTATAACTATATTTTAATTTGATAAACCACTTTGATTATATTATGTTGCGTAATTAAGGGACACATAATATGATTGCTTGATTAATTAAGGTATTGTCTACCAGAAAAGAGAAAAGCTGACGTTATTTATATGTATATAGGGTGACTGGTAATTAGTGACCGATACTTAAACACGTGATTGTACTCATGATAACAAACAACTTTCCCAAAGAAATGTTTTTTTATACATACACTTTTATCACAATAACACAACAGCCATAAAAGAGCAGGGTGTTATTTTTTTGGAATTTAGCCGGTTCGATTCCCGAGTGTGGCAAGCGAATTTTCGAAAATTCCTCCTCCTTTGAGTAAAATTTTCTATCTCCAGTATTTAAAGTACTTTCCCTCCAGGTGGCGTTGAAAAATTCCATCCTGTATAGGTAGATATAAAATGATAGAAGTATTATTTCCTTATACCTACTTACTTATCTATTAATTTATTTAAACACTCTGACGCCTAGGGAATGCCGTTATTTTGATGAATGCTGGTTTTCCTTTAATAACGTAATGTAAATGTCCACATACAAATAAATGGATGGTGTCATGTAAGCCCCTGACGTCACAGTCCGGTGGGAAATACAAGTTGAAATAAGGATGTTCAGGTCGATAGGGAGTTAAAAAATGTGGATAATACTTACGTACACGCATGCCTTTGCCCCATGGGGGTAGACAGAAACTATACAACGTCACCAGCTACGATCCTTATAACTTCTTTCGGCTTGTCTATGTCCACGTCCATAATAATATTTTGAATCATATTCCACCGGTTTTTTTTCAGTTACTATTCCTTTATTTGAATGTAAAATTACATTCCCTGTACGCAGCACTCTGTGTAAATAATACGGCTAAAATCAAAAATCCAACAATGGATGTTGAAATACTCTAACGAACGACGCGTGAAATCAGCTGTTCACTTACTTCCTAGCTAAAGACTTCATCGAACTAGTCATCGCGCTTGCCGTTCGCTACGTGCGTTTTGGCACGGTAACGATACATTGCGTATGAGGAAATAAAACAAATAAAATTTATTGGATTCCCATAACATTCCTGAAATAATTTCTTGTACCGGTCATCTTAGTATGATATACTGAATTCACCCCATCAGTTTGTGGAGAGCTGTCCCTTACACCCTGTATATAATTACTGAATCGAATGATCACGTATCGGACAAGCCAGATACTCGGGTTTAATAACTAAGTGAAAAAGTTATTGATAGTAAATTATCGATCATAAGTATTTATTTATGTAGATACACACAACACACATACGAGTTATGTTGCGGATTGGTAGATAATTATGTATTATTATTTAATGGAAAGAACTTGATAATCAATATTTTTGATAAAATGAAATTGTAGATGAATAAATTATTGGTTATATAAATTAATCTTCAAAAATAACTTTGGTGCACAAAAGTTCAGCTCTACAAAGATAATCTTACAGATAATGTAAAATCATGACAACAATATTATTTTTTTATCATTGAATATCATGACAAAAATATTAAAGAAATAAAATAAAATATCATCACAATAAAAAGCAGTTGTGTTGCAAGTGTATTGTTTATAAAATCTTGGTAAATTATGTATTCTAATGCTAAGTATAGAATTGATAAAAATTTAAATAATTTCGGTTTATGGTGACGGTATAGATAGACTTTACCTGTAATTTTAAATGTAACAAAAAACGCGAAATATCTATAATGCATGTATTAGAATCAGAATCATTTATTTGTTAAACATAGATATAAACATTAGGGATCTTATAAATAGTTAAGGTTCTTGCTGTTTTGTCGTTACTGACATACAAATCAAATTTGAATAGAAAAAGCCAATTAAAATTACAAATAAAATGTCAAATCAAATAAAAGATTACAAATATAACATGTCAATTAAA
Organism: Noctua pronuba; assembly: GCA_905220335.1. NCBI lineage: Eukaryota > Metazoa > Arthropoda > Insecta > Lepidoptera > Noctuidae > Noctua > Noctua pronuba. Next base: position 5,158,609 of record LR999900.1, on the reverse strand, counting down.
ATAAAAAATCACAAATAAGAAATGTTAGTAAAAAATTAAATAATAAGTACAAATAATAAAATGCCTATAATACTAGCTGTTGCCCGCTTCCTTCCTTCCTTCGTCCACGTCAAAGAATTGTAAAAATATTGCTTTCTTATTTGAATCGGAATTTGATAACCATTTCATGGGATTTAATAATTTTGCACGAAACCCTAATCCTTTTTTCTAAAACTAAAACAAAAGTCTAAGTTACTCCTTATAACATCAGCTATCTGCCAGTAAAATTCCCGTCGAAATAGCTGCCGTTTCGGAGATTAGCCAGAACAAACAGACAGACAGACAAAAATCGAAATAAATGTTTTTTTGTTATAAGTACCGTGAGTATATATATATATATACTTTCATACGCATTCAGTAAAAAGCTGTTATTTTGAAATTACAAACAGACACTTCAATTTTATTTATTTGTATAGATGTGGACTTTAGTGGTTCGATATTGTACTAAAATGCAGAAAAATATTTTCAGAGAAGTCCTTTCGACGGGTCAATTTGAACATGGCCTAACTTTGACCACGCCCACTTATAACAAACATACACTTCAATAGCTCTTCAGTGAAGGAATATTGTTTACATCATCATTACAACAAATTGTTAACGATAGATACTAATTAAAACTACAAGTTTACAATAATTAAGTGATTGTAAACGGAACTAATTATAAGCTTACAATTACGACATTGTTTGCTATCGTAAGGTACACGTGGAGTAGGTTATTTAAAAAACATTTATAAGCGATATTAGTAAGCATTAGATAACATCAAAGTGTGAGTTTTTCTCGCAATATTTGCATACATGAAAAAATATTGCATTGTATTGTATATCAGGCTGGTGTCCGCAACTCCGGCGCATAGCACTCAACAGCGCGTATTATGAAAATAATATATCGTTTACCTACTTTATGCAGAATCAATTTGAATGAAATGTTAGTACTTTCCATATCGTCTATTAATTATCAATAATTTTATTATGTTAACAATTTCTTGTAAGTAATAAGCGATAAAGAAACTATAAAATTATAACTTTAATTAAACGCATTTCTAATATAGTTACTACAAAACTTGATAATGTACTGCGTGGACCTTGTTGACTTAAAAAAAACAATTCTACATAGATTTTTTCGTTTAACTCAATAAAATATCTCGAATGAAAAGAAAACGTCCAAAACCGCGGCCATATTGTATTTTGGCGCCAATTTGCGCCCGCCATACTCGTCACGGATTCAGGATGTTATTCGTGTTAGTTCCATTTATAATGTATTTGATACGCTGTCTCATACGCTTAATAGAAGTTAATTGTGAACAAAAGGAATTTTCACACTTAGATATTAGTTTTTTTTTTTAGTCAAGAATTTTTTATTGACAGCTGCTATCGATCTCTTAATTACAAATGTCCACAGAAAACAAAAATGTATATTTGTATTTAATTATCACGTTTGGCACACAGATTGGTTATGTATGTACGTATGTAAATACATTGTTTTTAACGATTCCAATATCAGTATAGCTATTTTCTTGTAAAAGATAGAGTGTACTTTGTCGCGTACCAAAATAGTCAAATAATATCCATACAAAATTATAAAAAGCGAAAACAAATAGTCCTGTCAGTCTGTGTGTCACCTTTTAATGCCTAAACCACTGAACAATGAACATGTTCTGCACCGACCCTTAAGTAATATAGGTAGAAAGTTGACCTGAAAAAGGAATGATGGCTACTTTTCATCCTATACAGGGTGGAAGGGACATCGACTCACAAACGAACACCACGTATTCAGTACATCATTCTGAACCCCCACAAAAAACTTTTTAACGGTATTTTTTTTTAAATCAGCTGTTTCCTATAAAAGTTAAATACCTACACGGTCAAAACTCAAAAACTCAAACTCAAAGCATTTATTTCAATTAGACCATAACAGGCACTTTTGAATGTCAGAAAAACAAAGAAGGCGAAGCTAGTCCCAGACACAAGGCATATAGCTTGTGAAAGTACTGTAGTTGCCCATTCCAAAGCGTAGATCCCTATGGAGAAGAATGGGCAAGAAACTCCATGGACACTCTTTTCAATCAAAGTATTTTTAAAAGATCTTAAAAAAAGATCTCAAAATGTATGGAAGTCATGGAAGACCTGTTTTTTTTTTAAATTATCGATGAAAAAGTATGTGTCGGGGTTCGGAATGATATACTGAATACGTGGTAACCGTTTTTGCGTCGTGGTCCCTTCCACCCTGTCATATTTTTAATAATGAAAATATGAAACACGCACAGACAAAGCCGTGTGCAAAAGCTAGCATACATATAACAACAGTACGTCACTACATTAATGTTTTCTCCAACTATTTGATAACTTAAGATAAGGTGGACCTATGGCCTAACCACATGATTATAGTCATATGATCAGATTGTTTGTTCAAAAGTAAGACAGTAATGTTATTTAAGTATCTCTTTGGCTGATTAGATAAAGGTGGAGTGCACGATGCTTATTTAATTCAATATGATCAGCACTTTTTGAGCATTGGAATAATAATAATAATTCCTCAAAGCGCAACTATTTTTAAGCGCAACCAACTAAGCGCAACTAAATTATTCCTCAAAGCGCAACCATGATGAAAAATATCGTTAATGAATCCATCATACCCATCGCTATTTTTCGTCATGGTTGCGCTTAGAGGAATAATTTAGTTGCGCTTAGTTGGTTGCGCTTTGAGGAATATCCCGTTTTTCGTGTCCGTGCTATTAACCGTTGAGGAGTTCTCTCGTGAGGAGGCGATCCTGGCTGCAGGATCACGTCATGTCTCTCATAAAAATGAACCAAAGATGTGTGCAAAATTTCAGCTCGATCGCATAAAGTGGTCGAAAAATGGATTGCAAGAATTGAAGCGGACAACTTACATACATACATACACACAAACGAACAGTACAAGTTAAATAAATGTAATAAATCATACTTTATTTGAAGATGATGTGGCTAGAAAGGAGATTAATACGGAGAGGATCACGTTGCGGTCTGTCATCATCATGTATTTGGTAGCTTTGCCGATAGAGGTCGATGTGGTCGTCTTCCGAATTGTACTTTTACGGGGATCAGTAAGTTGACAACGTTACGAATGTCTCGCTGTTATCATGAATTACTTTTACATCAATAAATGAAAGTGGATTATCGCTCTGTGTTGCACTAAAATCATCTGCCTGCCTTTTCCCATGAGGTCGGCTTCCAGTCTTACCAAATGCAGCTGAATACCAATATTTAATGTCGCAAGGAGCGACTACCTATCTAACCTCCACGACCCAGTTATTATTGGGTAATACGATACCCCTTGATAAGACTGGTTGTCAGACTTTCGGGTCACTACTACCTGTAACGACTGTCAAAGATGTACAGACAGCCGAGACCAACGGCTTAATATGTATGCTTTCCGAGGCACGAAGGAAATTCGCTATGTAATGGGTGGTCGCCCATCCACGGACCAACCTAGGAAATCGCGGCTTAGCCTAAATTGTAACATGTTTAGGTGTAAAAAACCATTTGAAAGATTTCCAAGTGCTTTTTTAGCACCTAAAACTATGTACCCAGTAGTTCTAATGAATCTATTTACATCAATATGCAGCGTGGGTTAGAATCAATTTGATAGGCATACGGCATAGAGCCTAATGCGCAGTTATGCCTGCAACGACCGAACGAGATTAAAATATTAAAGACATGCGGAATATACTCACTAGAATGTATGCTTTGGTGTATTATTTATGAACAAAAATATAAACGATCCTCGTAATTAGTACCGTACCAAAACATACAGGAATGTAGGATTGATCTACAATGTATGGTTTTACGAGAGTTTTTGTTCTTACTCATCGCTAGCAAATAATAAAACAAAATATGTGCCAAACATTACTCAAATATAAACTGTGGTTAGTAACAGAGGCGTAGCTACCGCCATATCAATGATACGGGGCCCCTGAAGAGGAAAAAAATCACAAAATCTTCTCACAACATCAAATATTCTTCTTGATAAAAGATAAACAAAAACTTACCAAGGTCCAGAAAGCTCAAATTTTTCGAGCTTTTCGATGAAAACTTAAACCCTTTCAGTATGCTGTAATTTTCTAGCTCTTCATTGAAATATTAACATGTGCTAGTCATGAGCGCAGTTACACATTTTTTTGTCTCACTTTGCGATGCAAATCAGGGTGCTATTTTCTTAGTTTTCATTCATCTTTTTGGGATTCGCCGCAATCGGGTTCAAGGGGGCCCCAAAATTTGTTACAGGGCCCTACTAGGACTAGCTACGCCACTGTTAGTAAAGTAGGTAATCGATTTAATCTACACATTCTTTCACCCTATAATTTTCCTGGGAACTAATTAATACCATGTGATTTGCTTTAATTAACTTCCAATCAATCTAGTTTAAATATTCAATTGGCAGCCTTGATCAATTAATGGGCTGGTCGTGAATAATGTTTCAATTGGTCCAGAATCGCGGTCGATTCTGGGTTAATGCGATTATTGGAGTTCAATTGGTTTGACGCGGCATGAGTGGAGCCACCCGCCATACTCCAATTAATTACCGGAAGAGACACCATGATTTTTGGATTTTTCCGGACAGAAAAAGATATAGCAGAAAAATAAAAGCTTTTCACGAATTTGATCTCTTCAAAAACCATAATGTGACAACCTAAAATGCGTTATGTGTGTGGTCGATGTTAAATATAAACACATATTGATATGGCTAAGTAACGGATATGATTAATGGGGTCAAGACCTAAGTTCAAGCAAAGATGGCTTCGGCAAACTATCAGTCAAAACTACGATAACAACAAACTAGTATAATATACGATACAATTCGAACATAAGAAAACAAGGTTATGAGAGCCATACGTTTAAATATTTTATAACATGTAATGAATAAAGTATTATAGTAGCGGTAGCACGCACCTGTTATCGACAATTTAATAAAATAACCTCATTAAACAAGTGACACGTATATTTTCCAATTAGATGACAAAATTGGCCTACCATTCACTAACAAGAGCGATGATTGACATCCAATTTAGAATTTACCAAAACAAAAACATATTTACCACATCGCAACAAAGGCACGTAGATAATTTCTTGACAAAATTATTAAAACTTAGTCAAGTCACAAAGTTTACGTCGACATTATTCATGTTGTAGGAAGTTTTTTTCGCCTGTCGAATAAAAATTAGTTAGAAAAGTTTTAACGTTTACGTGAGTTTCATAATAAAAGAGAAATAGAAGAGGGTGTCGGCTTGAGTAATAAAGTTTTTTGCGATTTCGTAGGAATCATTTCAGCGAAAAGTACGAATACAAGACACATCCCTCGTAAAAGTAGAGATAGTACTATTTATTTTTACGTTTTGGTAAAAAAAAAAGTTAGCAACAACAAATAAGCTAAGCAGGATTCCGTGCTTTTTCTTGTAAACAAAAAAGAAATCCTAAACATTTCTCAAAAATATCTATGTTACATGATTAAAATGCGGACAGTTTCGAAAAAGTCACCTTCCAGCATGGTGTCACTACTATCGTACTACGCTCTCCCCAGCGGACTGTGTGACGCCATTACTCAAAACTGCGACTTTCCCTTTAATTAATCCTACACCAAAATATTAAAAGTATTCGCTAGTTTTTACGTTACTTTAATTAACTTATAGTTTTGCCAATTTATTAAGTAAAGGACGGCCGGCTATTAGTGGATTGTTTTGTTTGTAGTTAATTGGTTAAAAATATAGTATTTTGTTGGATATCTTTGACCTCTGTCACCGTCACGTGTAATGTGAATATTATGTGTGTTGTTGATTCTCTTAATTCCCATCGATTATCATGGAGACGGCAATTTATTTTCCACTAGCTTTTGCCCGCGGCTTCGCTCGCGTTAATTTAGAATTTGACAACTAAACTGTTAACACACTACTAAAGTTTCTATAATAATATAATTCAATCATGATTCGAAATACACGTAGAGTAATCTATTATCATAAGAACGTTATTGTTGTTTTCCTCAGGAACAGTACTTTTTCGGGATGTAAGGTACCCTATGTCCGTTTCTTTACACCCGACAACGTATATGCAAAATTTCAGGATGATCGGTTCCGTGGTTTAGGCGTGAAAAGGTAACAAACAAACAACTTACTTTCGCATTTATAATATTAGTTAGGATAGTTAGGATTAGAATTTAACCGTAAAGTTACTGAGTTTTTTTATTTGAAATAATGAAGAAAAGACTTTTCGGATAGCTTTTCCTTCTTAGCGTGTCGATGGCAATCTAAATTGATTTAGCCCATTTGACGAGTGGGACTAAATGAATTCATCATCATTATCTTGCCCTTATACCAATTGATTTGGGGTCGACGCAGCATGTCTTCTTCTTCCATACTACTGTATTAATCTTCATCACATCAGACACCTTAGAAATATTGTGGCTAAGTATATGAATTTTATGCATAAAATATTTTTTAACTCTTACATAATTCTTATCGAGAATCGAGATTTTGAGAAATTCTTTTTCGATCGACGATAAGTCAAATACCTAAATGATTGAAAACCGCTAATTCACGTGCGATAACCGGGAAAAAATTACACTAACACAATACACACTATACAGTATGGAAGAGACACCACGTTAAAACGGCTGATAAAAAAAATACCGATGCAAATTTATACCAGGTGTAAACAGACCCTTCACGAAGCCGTCAACCAAGCATTCTGTACATCAAACTAAGTAACTCTACGCAAAAATGATTGCTGGGAAACGACTTTTTTTTTAGGGTGAAAAATCACGTTTTACGGTAAAACTCAATTTATCGCTCTCAAAACTTAGTGCTGATGGATGCTTTGAATAGTAAACGGGTCATGGAGTTAATTAAAGTAAAGTAAAACCTTTAAAAGTGGTATTTAAAAAAAAAACTTGTGAAAAAATTGGAACTTTGGCCTCCAATATCTCAGGAACTAGAAGGTTCCCAGGTATGGTCTAGAACAAAAAAAATATCGCCATGACGGGTAGAATAAGTAACTTTCGGCTTCGTTAAGGGTCTATTTACACCCTTTATAATTACAACTAGGTTAAAATAAATATATAATCTTGAAGTTAATTAATTATGACTACCGGCTAATAATAACTTCTAAAATAAATAAATGTATTGAATTACTTTCGACGATAAGTCAAATACCTAAATGATTGAAAACCGCTAATTCACGTGCGATAAACGGGAAAAAAATTATACTAAAAATTTGGAACTTTGACCTCCAATATCTCAGGAACTAGAAGGTTCCCAGGTTGGTTGGTAAAAACATGACGGGGAAAATAAGTGCCTTTCGGCTTCATTAAGGGTCAATTTACACCCTTTATGTGGGGGGTTCTGAATGATGTACTGAAGTCGTGGTAACCGTTTTAACGACGATGCGTTGTATATCGGAACAATATTAAAAATATCATACCGAACGACATACAGTTTTGGTATTCAAGGTTACATCGTGTTGAAGATATTTTGGCAATGTCAAGGTCAAAACAAGATGGTATATAAGGACGGTGCGAGGTTACTCAGATGACCATATTCTGTATAAGGTTGCATCACGGATATACAAAATAAATAAACATAAAAACGGATGTCAATCAATTTTAGAAGGCTCGCCAAACATAATTTGGTGTATTGTTAGGAATTTCTCTGTGCCAGCCTGGAATCGGAATTAGGGCCCGGTTGATGGCAATAGGCTCACCCTCTGTTATGTGGGATTTAAACGTAACTAGCGAAAGGTTGGTACATGTAAGACTACAGGCTTGATTTTATGTGGTACAGCTAATCAAATCATCCAAAGAAATTCAATATATTTATTTATTTTAAAAGTTACCTATTAATGGCCGGTAGTCATAATTAATTAACTTGAAGATCATATATTTATTTTAACCTGGTTATAATGATATGAACCTACTACTTATATTAGTTTTGTGTGCTCACTACATACTTCTGATATTACAAACATAAGTATGTGCTTGCTTAGTAATATTTACCTATATGCTTTAGGCTACTTATTTACATTACCGACTTGAAGTTATCCCACCTGCAGGCCAAAATTCTCATAAACTTCAGGTTTTCTTCGCCGTACGGGATCAGGAAACGAAAAATAAGAAACACGTTGTTTATTGCCAATTTCGATTGCATTGGCTCTCATACCAAGCCTGATTAGTTATTCCCTAATTTTCACGGATTGCATGATAGTTTACGAAATTCTACAGCCTAAACAGGTGAAAAAAATGGCTACACCCGATTTGGTAACTTTCCCGATTCGCCAACTTAACAATTGGCGTGCAAAACAAGTGAAAAAGTGCCTTTTCGTTGTAAGTTTGACCGCAATTTGTGTGTGTGGCTGTCTCTGGCATCGTAGCTCTTAAACGAGTGAACCGATTTGGATGCAGTTTTTTTTATTTGAAAGCTAGGTTCTTGGCAATGGTACGTATTATCAAAATCGGCGCAGCCATTTACTAGATTACAATTTATAAAATGGAAAAATTGTAAAAAAAATTCGATCTGACAAGATTTTTGCAATAATACGAGCTAGTATTATTGCAAAAATCTTAAAAAAAATACAATTATCTTGCGATACACGGACACATACCTACACATAATATTTCTCGTAAGTGATTCGTCAACTAATAATTTAACGAAAATGTAGAATAAATTATACAAAAGACATTATAGAAACCATGGACTTCAATAACTTTGTACAGTGGAGCAACCAAGTTTCAGTATTGAATATACAAATAGGTTTCTAAGAGGGTTTATTCAACCCAAGCCAACATAAGCCAGGATATTATACTATTATTCCAAGGCAAACTTGAGGTGTTTGAGCAGTACCACAACTGATAACAGGATTGCGAAACTGTTATCTTTTGAATAGAGTTCCTGCAGATATGATATTGTGACTGACTAAGTTCGTGGTTAACAAGGATAGACTTACAAAAGCTCTCATCTAATTTATTATGAGGCAACAAAAAGTATGTAAGCATATGGGAGAGGCCTTTGCCCAGCAGTGGGACAACATAGGAAAAAGAAGGAAAAAACAGAAAGTATTCTATCATTAACACTAGATACGGAATATTTACCATGTTCGTCACCAAAAACATTCAAATATTTACGAGCGATAGACAGGACAAGACGAAGAAAATCGTAATCCAATACTTGTTACTACTTAGTAACAAATCGGTCTGTCTAGTGTTACACGTCCGCTTGTCAGGTAGCATTCCTGTGTCAAAATCGAAAATTTTCGGGATCAAAATTTTTGTGCTAAAATATTCCCAATGTCCGCTCTATGTCTTTTAAATCTCTTTGTTCGTCACCATGTTGTTTACCATGTGTGTTGTGTTTTGAAAGTATTCTCTATTATCTGAGTAGAGCTACATCAAGTTCAGGCCGGCATGATTCGGTACGAGTAACAAAATCGAATATATCTAGACTCTAAATATACATTCGGGAAAAATCCCTCGACTTAGCTCGAATTTTGCCAAGCCGATCTGAACATTATTTAACGGCAGTAGTTGCTGATCAGCAGAGCTCGTGGCTAAATAATTACTACCACTCGGGTCGATCTTTAGGTTAAGCCGTGCTTGCCTAGGTTGGTCCGAGGATGGGTGACCACCCATTACATATCGAGTTTCCTCCGTGCCTCGGAAAGCACGTTTTATTGTTCAAAAAACCCTGCCGACCTGAGCAACATTGGAGTGCCCCTAAGAATGCGAAATTATACAAATAGAGGCAACTGAAACACTAATCAAGGTCTACAAGCTAAAAAAGATTTGGTTTTTGGTGAAACCCATCTTTTTTGGTTTTACTTTCCTATATCCTTTTGTAACTGTAAATGACAAGGCAACGGGTTTAACCCAGGAGGCGTTAATTATACTGGTACTAACTTGACTAATCTGAGAGCTCATTAGATGCATTTGACGAGATACATCTACGTCGTAAGTTACAAAACTACGCAGTTAAATAGCATACTTATGTCGGATATGTCAGGATTTATTCCGTTAGGCTTGTACATCATGTGGGCAGACGATGGGTTTCGTGCTATGAAAACACACTGGGTGCAATACACTGTTTCTAGCAAAACTATCGAATTACTTGAGATTACAACTTAACACAATAACACGGGCACAATGAGTCGGGTACAGTTCCAAGACGTCTCAACTCTGCCGCTATCAGACACTGACTGCCCCCCCTCGCCCTCGCCTCGAGCTGAACATCAGGGCTCTGTAGAAACACGCAGTGGTGTGGGTAATCTGGTAAGTAGGTCGCGCGATACATACATTATTCCTATTGTTGGGGTAAAGGCCGTGTCTGCAAAATGCAATGGGCCAAGATTCATGTTAAATACTTTATAACAAATTACCCAATCAAACTTGATACTCCACAACTCGTAAAAATCAATTGTAGGGAAATAAGATCTTTTATAACTACTCGTAGGCGAAGGAAACAAGCCATTCCGCCTACCACAGGTGACTGGACACCATCTCCAAGGCCGCAAGTTATTGACTTTTGTATCTGTGAACTATCAGGTAACCCATATGGTAACCCATATGGTAAACCTGATAGATTTCTCTGTAGGAAGTTTGTGACTTAAATTCCCAGCTGGTAAATTAGGAAGTCATTTTAACTGACTTTAAAAAAGGACGAGGTTCTATGTTTGTGTGTATGTTTTTTTTGCAAAAAATTGGAACCGAAATGCCAAGAAAATCAGTAAAAAACTGCAAAATAACTTTAGCTTCGGATGTCGGTGCCAAAAAAAGTCCAAATCAAACTATTTTGTTGCACATAGACCTACATGGGCACTTATAATACGTCGAGAAAAGGCGCACGGTTCGGGTTAGTCGTTTTCTATGGAAAAGAACGGACAAGAAACTCCATGGTTACTCTTTTAACATTATTTGGTTTTTAATGTTATTCTGTTACAGCGTTAGTACTTAGAATGGAAGAACAATGTAAGCCCGACCAGAACTGAATCAGAAAACAAACGAAAGTTATTTTGCTACTTTTCTACAGTTTTTCTTGAAAAGCGGTTATATTTTTTGCAAAAAAAAATGTATCCCCTATCAAATAACGAGACTGTTATTTCTGGGATCTTCTTTTTTGTGGATAAACAATCTTATAGGCACTGAAGTTCTTTCCATATTGTATAAAAACCTTGTATAGAACATAGGGATGAGAAAATAGATTCTGATCTGCTTTGTCACTTTTTTTGTTAACCTGTATTGTCCCACTGCTGGGCAAAGACCTCTCCCATAACCTTCCATTCTTCTCTCTGTGCGGTTTTCTCCGGCCAATCTGTCACAAACCCTTCTAAGTCGTCACGCCAGCGTTTCCTCCCTCGGCGACGACGCCCGCCTTCTGGCACCCACTGCGTGACGACTTTGACATTAGTTGGTCCCAAATATACGAATTGACACCACAGTCAATGTACAGTGCTACGAATAGAAAGAAAAAGTAATAAACCACAGTCATGTGCCTTCGAATGAGGCCCTAGCGAACAACAATTACTGTACTGTTAGCTCAGTTTGTTAGCTAGGCCCATGTGATTTTCACCTACGCAAACATTGACACACTGTGTTATGCTGTGTGCCTAAGTCTTATATAATTAACGTAATTTTATTGCACCCAGTTCCACAGTGTTTGTTTGTGACAAATTTCAAGTAGCGGGTGGGAAACAATATGATAAGTTTTGATAAATAAACGGAATACTAGGGCTGAATCGGCTGAAGTCAGAACGTCATTTTATTTAGGGCCTCTGAACTAAAGTGTGGCCAGAGAGGGCAGTTCGGGGCTGCGGGACTGTTCGAAAGAGATACCGCGACCCTGGAATACAAAGGGCAAAAAGGAACATGGATGGGTTTTAGTCAGTAAAAGTCTGACACTCCCTTCCATTCCGCCCAGAGGGACTCCCGGGGGGAGTAATTTAATGATTTCCCACCCGACAAAAAAAAAAAAGAGGGCAGGTCCACTAACTGACAAATTTTCATATATATCAATACCAAGAAAATGGTAAGATACTTAAATACAAGTCGCTTTGGCTATAATAAAGTAACGTTAGTTTTTCTGGTCAAACTGGAAACGACATGTTAAGTGGTCTTCGTATGTTATTTCCAAAAAATCCAGGATCTGTTTTATGACTAATATTTTTAACCTTTCCGCGTTAAGGGAATATGATTAAATTGTTACTAATAAACTATAAAGTTTTTATTTATTCATAATCCCAGGAAAAGTGACGAAATATTTTTTTTATTTCGTCACAGATTTCGTAGGAGCTCGTGGCTAAATAATAATAGCCGCTCGGGTCGATCTTAAGGATAAGCCGTGCTAGCTTACGTTGGTCCGTAGATGGGTGACTGCCCATTAAATACCGAGTTTCCTCCGTGCCTCGAAAAGCACGTTAAGCCATTGGTCCCGGCTGTCATTTGTAGATCTATGACAGTCGTTACAGGTAGTCAGTGGCCCGAAAGTCTGAAAACCAGTCTTACTAAGGGGTATCTTCTTACCCAGTACGAACTGGGTTGTGGAGGTCAGATAGGCAGTCGCTCCATATAAAATACTGGCATCAATGTTCTTTTATAACTAAATCAGTGTGAATCAGCAGGTTTTTAAGTGACAGTTGGCCTACTCCTCAAATATAGAATACGCTTACGTTGTTATAATTTATGCATAATCCCAGGAAATAGTGACGAAATAAAACTGTCCTTTTTTCGTCACATTTTAGTTGTCACTCCATGTCGTCACTCTTTGCCATGAACTTGCAGATAGGTAGCTATTTGTCGTATTCAACATCTTTTTATAACTAATCAGAGTGAATCAAAAGTTTTTAAAGAGACGGTTGAACTACACCTCAAAAGTGGAATATGCATATGTTGTTATAATTTATGTACAATCCCAGCAAAAAGTGACGAAATATTTTTTTATATCGTCACAAATTAGTTGTCACTCCTTGTCGTCACTCTTTGCCATTTATCTGTAGCCGGTACCTACCGTCGAATTCAACGTTCTTTTATAACTAAATGAGAGTGAATCAGAAGGTTTTTAAGTGACGATAAATATACAATACGCTTGCATTGTTATAATTTATGCACAATCCCAGGAAATAGTGACGAAATATTTTTTTATATCGTCACAAATTAGTTGTCACTCCATGTCGTTACTCTTTGCCATTTATCTGTAGCCTGTACCTATCTGTCGAATTCAAACTTCTTTTTATAACTAATCGAAGTGAATCAACAGGCTGGATCAATCAAATGGTTTCCTTACACTTTAATGAAGACAGCTGAAAAGGGGGACAGTAAATGTATTTTCAAAATCTTATTGTTTTGGCGGGCAGTCTTTTAGTTTTGACTTCTGATAGACATAACATATTCTGAATTAATTAATCCTTGACAATATAGAGCAATCACACAAGTTCTAGGATGTAAGGAGAAATGGTCTTAGAAACTTCTTCGCTTTCCAAATCGCAACGTGGTAAAGTTACAGAACTAAAACATTAGGCTGAAGGCTTCATACCTCTTTCAGACTCTTGGAGGAATGCTGTTTCATGTAATTTTGCAACCATCATGACACTGATGAACATAAAACAAACTTCAGAAGGCAATGCGGGTTGACCAACCCACTCGTTCTATCAAAGACATTAGGTACGTAGTGACGAAGTCTATGGTGCAATGTAACGTCATCGATCATCGTCATCGGTCGGAGGAGCTCCCTCTAGAACTAATTTGCCAAAGAGGTTTCCCCATCCTATCTCGGAAGGAACAGTCGAGACGCTACGCGAGACATATCGTCAGAATAAATTCAACTTCGTCATGTCGTCATCCTTGCAGTCCTGAGTCACGCAGATTCCAACCTGTTTGTATAATATTTATTCTTCGTCTTGTGACCGATAATTTTCACTTTTATTTAAACAAGTTTTGTTAAAACGTCAACAACTTGTTAGGGCAACTTTAGTTTGTTACATAAATTCGTGCCGACCGGTCGTTTTCGTTATTAATTTGTGAGTTTTTGTGTTAAAATGTTGTACTTATTCCTATCCATAGTTTTGGTTTTGGTGACTGCTGTTTCTATTATTTTGAAGAAAGATAAGAGTGGAAAGGTAGGCTCTTCTAGTATCTTTATCTTTCGAAAGAAATTTCATGGAAAATCGACAATTTTCACGGATTTAATTGATCGTTTTGTTGATATGAATGTCTGTAAGGACCTCTAAATGTCCGTATGCAGTATTTACTAATGGTCGTCGGTTACTAGTTCAAAGTTAACAGAGAGAGGGTAGAGGAGTAGTGGAGGGGAGGGTAGAGGGTAGAGTTTGTATGACCTCTCATTTACAATTCAGTGGTAGGTGTAACTTTGATGTGGTTGAGTCGCTTAATTAATTAGGAAATTATAATTAATTATTAAATAAACAGGTGATACCTACATAGTGTGTTGAATTGATACGATTTACCTTCATTCAAAAATAATACCAAACAATGCGGATGCTTCTTCGTCTTAATGATTAAATTATCCAAAAAAAAAAAAAACATTGTCGAAATTATTTCGAGTTCGCAGACATTTGTTGAACTTTTATCCAAAAAAACTAATGATAAGTGACTTTTTGCTTAGTTATTATGCTGTATGGACCTTTAAAATAGATTCTACGTAGTTTTTCAATGACTCATTACCTATTTTTGTTTCTAAAAAGCCGGTTAACTTGTGTTGTGATACAAGTTTCGGTTCGTACTCGCGAATTTGTTTAAAAATAAATAATGGCGACTGAATGGTAGGTTTCTTTTTCTTCATTTATTGATGGTTAAGTTATAGTGGTATTTCCATTCTTAAATTCTACGCTATTCTAGCTTTATCGAGACTGTGTGTTGACAATTTCAAGGGTTTTAATTTTTCTGCACGGAACCCTAATTATTTTTCTAAAATTAAACTATTCCAAGTTACTCCTTATAACATTAGCTATCTGCCAGTAATAGTCCAGTCAAAATCGGTCCAGCGGTTTCGGAGACGAGCCGGAACAAGCAGACAGACAAAAATTAAAAAAAAAGTGTTATTGTTATAAGTAACTAAATATATAGCTTTCACAAATTACAACAACAGTCAGCCGGGACCTAATCATAACCTTAGAATACATAGCTGTGATAATCCTACTAGCACAAATTGTTCTTGCATTAAAATAGAAAAAGTTACAAATATAAAATATCTAGGTGTTATGGTAGACCAACGGTTGTCTTGGCATTTACATGCAGATATGGTCATGTCAAGAACTAGAAAACTAATGTGGATTTTCAAGACTCTCAGACATGTTACTTCAAAGACTTTATTAAATCAAATATACGTTTCACTGGCCCAGTCAGTTCTGGTGTATTGTATTCCTATTTGGGGCGGGGCCACTAAAATAAAATTCCTAGAACTAGAAAGAGCGCAAAGGGCTCTCTTGAAAGTAATGCATTTTAAACCATATAGATTCCCTACTGATAACCTTTACTCACTTACTGACCTTCTCACAGTCAGGAAACTATATGTACTCCATGCTACTTTAAAATTACACAAAACCCTCCGCTATGATTCTAGCCTCAACAAAAAAAGAAGAAAATATCTTGTTGCACCAGAAGTCTCGGTTAAAACCTCATATGCGAAAAGACAGTTCACCAGACAATCCGCTTCCATCTACAACAAATTAAATAAACTTTTAAATATTTACCCTATGTTTTATCGTGACTGTAAGAAATCTTTAATAGACTGGCTGAAATGCAAATCTTATGACGACATTGAAACTCTTCTACAAAGTATCACGTGAAAATTGTCGAAGAGCGACATAAACACACATGTATACACACAAACACACACCCACACACAAACACACACACACACACACTAACACACACACACTAACACACACACACTAACACACACACGCATGCTCCTAGTTTTAAGTTTAATTTCTTTGTATGGACACTCCTACATTATTATTGTTTCTAGTTTTAGAAGAGCGGGGTCTCCTAGCACAGGTATTTATTTATACTTAAAAGGAGGCCTCTATGTAAGATTATGTATTGTAGAAGTTTGTAAAGTTAACTGAAATAAAATTTATTATTATTATTATTATTATTATTATAAGTAGCTACCGTATAATTATACTTTCATATACATTCTGAAATTACATTTAGAAATTACAAATAGACACTTCAATTTTATTTATTTGTATAGACGAGATATTCATAAACATTCAATAAAATGCTACTACAGTTTTTAGGACTTTTATATTTGTGGACGTTATGTCATTCAACATTTCCAAAAGTAAAGCTTTCTAGATATGTAAATAAGATAATATTTTCCAAAAATTCATTAACATTAAACAACCTGTAAGTCAGTGGTAAAACCTGTAATATTTCAATGGGGCATACTAAGCCGCAAGGCTATTGACACGTATTCAACTTAGGTATTAGGTATCCAGTCATTGTATTGTATTAATATCAGGTCACCTAACCTGACCACCGGGTAGGTAAGAGCAAATACTCACAACCTATACATACGGGGTGTAAACGGACCCTTCGCGAAGCCGTCAACCAAGCCTTCTGTACATCAAACTAAGTAACTTTACGCAAAAATTTTTGCTGGGAAACAATTTTTTTTTCGGGGTCAAAAATCACGTTTTACGGTAGGAATCAATCTAACGCACTCAGAACATTGTCCTGGTGGATGGATTGAATAGCACGGGGCTCGTGGATGTGTTTAAAGTAAAAATCTTACTTTAAAACATGTATTTAAAAACGTTGACCCCCAATATCTCCGTAACTAGAAGGTTCCCAGGTATGGTCTAGAACAAAAAAATGATCGCATTGACGGGGAGAACAAGTGACTTTCGGCTTCGTTAAGGGTCTTTTTACACCCTTTATAATTATGCAATTCGAAACATTTCAAATATCAGAATTGTTTCTAATTTCTTCCTACGGAAAACAGTAAAGTTTTGAGTAAAGATGCAAACCCACCGCGGCGCACGGATAGGCTACGCACACTTGTGTTAAGCTTCGCTTTGTAAGAAAATGTATGTGATTGTGTCCACTGCAAACCACGGACACGCTATGCATCAAATGACGTCATTAGTACATGCGTAGCTTCCTCGAATAAGGCGCTCCCACAGCTCAACGCTGTCAACGCCATGGACGCTGTGCATGCAGTACACGCTTTACACAAATATTAACCTATGACTATGCCGCGGTGGGCCACGCACGCTAAAGTTGAACATAGTTGTGGGTGTGTAGTGTGTACTGCAGTGGAAACGTAGACCCACGTTGTCAAAGAAATGAATTCACGCAGCTAAAATGCGCAGCATGCCGTTGCACAGCGTGCACCGCGATGGGTTTGCGCCTTTACACCATAGACATAAGCTACTATACTAATATTATAAAGAGGTTTTTTTTTGTAAGTTTGTATGTAGGCGGGTAATCTTCGGAACTATTGATGCGATTCCGAAAATTCTTTCACTAACGGGATGCTACATTATCTACGAGTGTCATAGGCTCATTAAAACGTCCCCGTGTGATAATTTACGACCATAAGGCGAGCAAAGTCGGGAAAAAGCTAGTACTTCTATGAAAGGGTATCTAGGTACTTTATCGAGCCTCCTTACATATTTTAAAGAATTTTGAATCTTATAACCCTCTGCCCTTTTAGGATTACTTACTTCACTCTCACTTTTTAAGAGCTTTGAACTATAAGCTAATTTGTTACAGCCCAAATACATTCAAATATTTCCGAGCGATAGACGGGACAAGACGAAGAAAATCGTAATCCAAAACTTGTTACTACTTAGTAACAAGTCGGTCTGTCTAGCTAGTGTCATACGTCCGCCTGTCAGGGGTAGCATTCGTATGCCAAAAACGAAAATATTCAGGATGAAAGTATTGTTTGACAATATTCCCAATGTCCGCTCTATACCGACCTATGTGTTTTAAATCTCTTTGGTACAGCCACTATAAATACAAGAACAAAACAATTCACACGTACAACCACGTTAGTCTGTTAAATTCCAATAAAAAACCGACTTCTGTGACACACTTTGAGATGTCAGCAATTGCAAGACTTGGTTTTCGGAAGAAAGATCGTCTTGCAATTAAAACATTAGAAAATAAAAACCATCTTAAGATAGGAAGTAGTGATGGGTGTATTAGGAGCCTGAACTTTATAATTGTAACGTTCAAAAGTGCTGGTTCTCAGTCATCATCATCTGTCTAGCCTTTTCCCAACTATGTTGGGGTCGGCTTCCAGTGTAACCGTATGCAACTAAATACCAGTATTTTACATGGAGCGACTGCCTATCTGACCTCCACAACCCAGTTAGCACTAGGTAATACGATACCCTTGGTAAGACTGGTTGTCAGACCTTCGGGCCACTGACTACCTGTAACGACTGTCAAAGATCTACAAATGACAGCCGGGACCAACGGCTGTTATGTTTAAGTCATATGTAAGGCCGATCGTAATGGGCCGGGCACAATTCCAGACTCCGAGGTTGCTGACAAATTTCTGATGAAAAAACCCAATAACACTTAGCCGACCTGAGAAGTTTTCCATAAATATTATTTTTCAACAACTTTGGCAGTAGGTAACCACATAATTTTGTTTGTAACAATGCGTCTATTAAATACATTAAAGCCACTTACTAAATAAAGTACCTAGTCAATTCAGCTTATTATTTCAAGGTCCATTTTATACAGTAAATTGACTCCCGCATATGCAAATGTAAATTAATCAATTGGTATTCGTTGCTAACGGTTGGTAATGTAACACGAATCCGAGTGACTTGACCAAGAAAATAAAGCTCATATCACACTTATGCGCACAACATCAGATCAGTATCACAGCACTTCATTTGAACTAGCTGATCCCAATACGATGCGTTACCGGTGAGGACCACGTGGGTCATTCTTTTGTTTGTTTTTCCCATTATCTGGTAGTTTGAGTACTATAAAAAACCTAACCAAATGTCCCTTCTTTGGTATTGTCCGTCGTGTAGTTGAGCTCCTTGAGTTATAAATCGAGCTACACGATAACTGACAAATGCTTGCACTGACTGGACAGGTCCACTCAAATCTGTTTCTTCAAAAGACCATCTGAGACACTAATCTGCATAGTTCTCTTGTGAATTGATCAAGATTATGTCTGGACCTTCAAAGAGACTATGACCTCTGAGTTTGTTTCGGCTGTTTCTTCTCAGAGTACGAAACGCCGACCCCAACAAGTTTTAAAAAACAAAATGACATGTAAAAGTGTTTGTAAAAACCTATTTACAAAAAAAAAATCATTTATCATTTACGGTGCTACAAAGAATCCAGAATGGCATGAGTTGAGCCGATCCTGATCCCGTCCAGTGCTTATAACTGTGTGATTACCTGAAGTATGCAATTTATTCACACGATTCGATTCGGTAATTATTTCAGCTAGGTAGGTAAATTATTAAGATTATAGTGTTTTTACAAATTACATTCGTGAATGGCACATCCGGTGATTTTAAGTTTGAAATTGAATAGCGAAACTGTTTTAAATTAATTCTGAACAAATTATAGCAAATAGGTGACAAGAGCAAAAAGTTCCAATAGTTTTTGTATAATTTGGGTTGCGATGACCGGCGGCCATGTCGGCAAACAAAGCATTGACACTAACTAGTATTTGATTATACCTATAACAAGATTATACCTTTATCAAACAAGTTATGTTGGGGTTCCTAATTAGTTTATGAATCGAAGGCTTGGGTCTGCCTATGTCCTTTGGAAACAACGCTATTCAAATACAGGATGTAAGGGACAGCCCTCCACAAATTGATGGGGTGAAGGAAAATGGATGGATTTTAGTAAGTATTAAAACCCATCCATGTTCCTTCTTTGCCCTTTGTGTTCCAGGGCCCCGTTATATCTTTCGAACGGTCTCGTATGTTAACTATGTCCTCACCACTGTTCGCATAACGGTGAAGGAAAACATCGTGAGAAAACCCGCGTGTCCTAGAACTAAAAATTCGAAGGCATGTCAGATCTAACTACCCGTACAAGCTCGCGTTGTGGGTTACAGCCAGCTCCCTCTCATAGAGAGAAAGTCTATGTCCCAACAGTGGGAAGTTTAGAGACTTGTTGGCGAGAAAGTTGGCGTTTGATCACTTTTAACCCTTATGCCTATAGCGTTAAGGTTGAAAAGAGGTCAACCGCCAACTTCGTCAAGTGTACCTACTATAAGACCTTTCTCCCATACTAAACTTGCTTTCTTTCTCTTCCCAGGTGACAATGGGCGGTTGGTTAAGCTACTTCTGGTGGGGCGAAGACCCCGACGTGGTGAGCCCTATCTCAGGGCTCACGAGACGGGATGTCAGCCTGGTGCAGAAGTCCTGGGCGCCTGTTAAAGCAGATATGGTCAATACTGGTGCTGAATTACTTAGGAGGTAAGGTATTTTGTGCGGAATTAACTTTTCGGCTGGGATCCACTTTGCTTTGTAGTTACATACATGAGATAGTGGAAATATAGGGTCTAACTTATTAAACACGAAATATTTCAAGAGTAACTTCTACAAGTCGTAAAGTCGCAAAAGCAACGAAAAAAAAATTTTTTTCTGAATGTTTTTATTTTTACGAAATTATTATAGTTCTAAATATTCTTGCGACATTTTGCATAAAACCTTTACAAACTTTAAACTTACTTACTTACTTTTACTTTTTTTTACTTTTTAAACCTTTAGACAGTATTTATTTTGTGGGTCAAGTAATTTTAATTTTTTTTTTTTAATAAAAATAAACTTAGATAAAAAAAAAAAATTCGTTGCTATGGTGACTTTACGACCTATAGAAGTTACTCTTGAAATATTTCGTGTTTAAAAAGTTAGACCTTATATTTTATGTAGTCAGTAACTCTGCCCATCTCTCTGTCTGTTAGTCGTGAAAGAATGTCTGAACCAATGAACCGATTACTATGACATTTGATAGATATAGGGTTGCCATCCGTCCGGGTTTCCCCGAATTTGTCCTAGTTTGGAGGGCGTCCGGGAGCCGTCCTGACGGGGTTTTAATAAGTGTCCGGTTAAAACTTTTTGTGATAGTGTTCTCATTTTGTTAGTAGATAAATTAATGCACATTTCTGTATGTTAAGTTAAATAAAAGAAAGTAAGTAGGTACGTCTCCAGCCGCGCCCTCACTTCTTGTTTGAATTCACGCACTCACTATCACCATACTCTTCGTCTAGCGATGTTTTTCATATTTTTCTTTTGGGGGGGGGGGAATCTCTATTTTACCTAAATGTCCGAGGTTTTCAAGTTTTCGTCCGGCATTGTCACCTTAGGTGATGGCAACCCTAGATAGGTAGGTAAGCCGTAGCCTGCTTTTTGTCCTGGATCACAAATGAAGCCGCAGGCAACAGCTGATGTTATAAGTATTTAGCCAGACAACATCTTTAAACGACTGATAATAATAAAAATTAAATTTAAAATTTAAAAACCCCCAACGAAAAAATAAAACATGAAAGATAAATACTCATTTTAATCCCCCATGTCTAGTAAATGGCTGTACCGATTTTAATAAAACATATCTAAGAACCATCGCCAAGAAACAAGCTTTCAAATAAAAAAAGTGCATCCAAATCGGTTCTCTCGTTTAAGAGCTACGGTGCCAGAGACAGACACACACACATTGCAGTCAAACTTATAACACCCCTCTTATTGCGTCGGGATTTAAAAAAACGAAGAATCATTTAGTTTTATCACGACGAACAACCCATTAAAACGAACAAAATACATAATTTTAAGAATTCAGGTAATAAATAACACCAGAACGTTTAAAAAATGTCAACATATCAACTGCTCCAACGCTGAGAGCTTTTTATAGTACTGTCCACGACGCAGTCAGAGTCAATACTCTGCAAAAAAATAACATGTCTGTCCTAACATTTTCAATCGATACCACTTATGTACTGTTTGCAAGATGGAAAAAAGTGTGTTCGAAAATACAATAAAGTACTTTAAGTTATTATTTGATTTTATAAAAAAAAATCGGTACTAAACGTAAAAAAGGTAATTAAACCTAAACAATCAGCATGCCTGCAAGCTGTATTCAGGGTGTAAACAGACCCTTCACGAAGCCGTCAACCAAGCATTCTATACATCAAACTACGTAACTTTACGCAAAAATTATTGCTGGGAAACGACTTTTTTTTTGGGGTGAAAAATCACGTTTTACGGTAGAACTCAATGTAACGCACTCAAAACAGCTGATGGATGGATTGAATAGTACGGGGGTCGTGAAGTTGTCTAAAGTAAAATCTTACATTAAAAACATGTATTTTAAAAAAAAAACTTGTGTAAAAGTTGGAACTTTGACCCTCAATATCTCCGTAACTAGAAGGTTCCCAGGTATGGTCTAGTACAAAAAAATTCTCGCAATGACGGGGAGAACAAGTGCCTTTCGGCTTCGTTAAGGGTCTTTTTACACCCTTTATGTGTGAGTGAGTGTGTGAGTGTGATTTGTACTCCTACTACGAGTACCGAACTTGACGTTGCACGAGTACCAATAAATCAATCACGTCCAAGTGACCGGTGGAAGCAATAACGGGCCGTAGCCCGTCGCAGTTAAATAGTACAACAGCTATATACATTACGACCGATTTTAATAGTAACCCTATTAATGTGATTTACGAAACCGTTCCAAATACTTAGGTGTTGGCGATCATCCAGATACATTTATCCCTTATAAGATTATTGGTAGGGCTACGAATAGGTCAGCAAACTCTTTCAAGATGTGCTTCTCTTTAAATCAAGCTTTTCAACTTTTTCACGATACCTGCACTAGATGATATTTTGAGCAATGTTCTTATTTCTGAATTTGAGGTCAAATAATATTTGAATACTTTTTGCCTTCGACCCTTCTAGGAGATAAAAAGTTCTTAGAAAACAGTAAGTTATCTTAGCGATGTGTAGTTGGCCATCTTTAACCACTCGTATGCCGAGTATCCAGACACAATTAAAAAGTCATTGTGTCTCGCGTAGATCTACTTTCCGGCACACGAAAGGTTAATAGACATTACACTCTCATATAATTTTACTACGCATGATATGAATGTCACACAGAATCAATTTTGAGGAGCTCGTGGCTAAATAATAACAGCAGCACGGATCATTCTTCAGGTAAGGCTCCCCTTGCCTAGGTTGGTCCGTGGATGGGTAATCACCTATTACATACCGAGTTTCCTCCATGCCTCGGAAGGCACGTTAAGTCGTTCGTCCCTGCTGACATTTATAGATCTTTGACAGTCGTTACAGGTAGTCAGTGGCCCGAAAATCTGGCAACCAGTCTTACCAAGGGGTATCGTATTACCCAGTACTAACTGGGTTGTGGAGGCAGTCGCTCCCTGTAAAATACTGATATTCAGCTGCATCCGGTTAGACTGGAAGCCGACCCCAACATAGCTGGGAAAAGGCTGCCAGATGATGGTATCACCGAATCAATTTAATAAAAAAAACAAAGTCAAGTCTCAGAACGATCAAATACTCCTACAAAGTACCCCTCTAGAGAACCCTAAACACGAGGGATGCGAGAAGCTAAGTGGCTCTATATACCCACTTCCATTACGGCAGGTCCTTACGTTGGTATGCCACGCGTAACCTTGAAGCCTGTGCCCCACATAGACGGCACATTACGTATTATGTATGTGTATACTTTTATTGCTCCGCTGTCATGCCCGACATTGTTGACGTGCCACCTGTTCGCGAGCGTCGACCCTAAAGTTAAGGGTTGCTTCACACCTTTAACTGTGGAGAAAGACCAATTTTTTACCCCCGACACAAAAAGAGGGGTGTTCTAAGTTTGACCGCAATGTGTGTGTGTGTCAGTCTCTGGCACCGTAGCTCTTAAACGAGTGAACCGATTTGGATGCAGTTTTTTTTTACTCGAGAGAGTTTGGTGCATAATATTCAGCCTTTAGCTTTTCTGCAGCAGCGTGACAGACCTCCACTCTGAGAGAGGTGAGCTTGCTCTAGTGGGAGTTGGATGCTACTAGATGTCTTCGATTTTTTGGTTCTTAGATATGCTAGTCTCCTCACGATAGTTTTCAAAGAACACAAATACACGAAATGAAGTACCTACTTGAGTTCACCAGACTCAATCAACAAATTATTCATAACCAAATACGTTTTTGCATTAGCAAACTCTCAAACCACAGACAAACATGCAAGCCCGCAGACAGACACGCGTAAACACCAAACAATTCTCAATGATTTACACACGAGGAAGAAGTAAACCTATCAAGTAATGAAAAAGGTCTTCCTGGATTAATTTATTATTTGTCAAAGAATGATTCATACCTAAACACATGATTTGTTGTAGTAAACAATCTTCATCTTCAAGGCCCGGTACATGGCAATAGGCTTGCCCTCTATTACATGGCGACATATGGGTGTACTACTAGGGGATACCTGAGGGGATAACAGGCGTGCTGCGGGACTGTTCGAAAGAGATACCGTGGCCCTGGAACACAAAGGGCAATGAAGGAACATGGATGGGTTTTAGTCAGTAAGAGTCTGACACTCCCTCCCACTCCACCCAGAGCGGAAGAAGTCATTTGATGATTTCCCATCCGTAAAAAAAAGGGGGATAACAGGCGTGTTGTTATGTTATGTAAATCTCAATTACTTCAACTTACGAGAAAGAAGTAGGTGGACGTAGCAAATGAAAATATCATTCATTCATTCATTCATTAAAAAATTAGGTCTTCCGAAGTCTCGGCGGCGATTTGATTCTTCTTTCACAGCTATTG
Organism: Noctua pronuba; assembly: GCA_905220335.1. NCBI lineage: Eukaryota > Metazoa > Arthropoda > Insecta > Lepidoptera > Noctuidae > Noctua > Noctua pronuba. The sequence goes on along the minus strand of LR999900.1, from coordinate 5,133,770 downwards.
AGTAAGCAAACCTGAGATTTGTGTAATTAAAATTCTGTTATACAGAAATCATTCTAACCTCATTAGCCATGTTGCCGCCGTGCCGGTGTGAAGCTACCCTTACGGATGGCATTCCCTTCCGTGCTCGGCAAGACGGCGCTTAGTATTCTGGCATAAGGAATAGGGGCGTGTTTTGGCAAACGTGACTTAGAAGTTAGAACTAATCTATAGACAATATGAATAATATTATAATAGACAATGTGGCGATGCTTAGAGTGGTTATGTCTAGTACTGGTTTTTCAAGTAATTGATGACTTTTATGGTGAAAATGTGGACAATATTAATAATATAAAACATACATAATATCACGACTGTAATCCCCGAAGGATTAGGCAGAGGTGTGCCTAATAGTACACCCACATTTCGTCAGTTGTGTTTAAGTCCCATTTAATAGGGAGCGAGCATATTGACATCAACCGGGCACAAATCTGGACTCCGTGGCTGTTACTGAGAAATTCCTAATTAAGAACCCAATAACACTTTGCACGACCTGGGAATCGAACCCAGGACCTCATGCTCAGCAGTCGCTTGCGACCACTGAACCAACGAGGCAGTCTTAAATATTAATAATATTTTTACAAATTCATGTTTCGTATTTATACAAAGTTTTTTATCATGTTCTAATATTTGTATGCCAATCGATGACGAAACATGTAAGATCATATTTATAAGACCTTAATGTATCATGTATTAACACAAATATAAATTATTCTATAATATAATTGTTCTTTGTCGTATCAAGTGTTGTACTAAATTTTATTGGCTTACTTACTTCCACGGCATCGTCGGTGGTAGCGCAGGCGTCACTTTTACGGCCGTTGCCTATGTCCATTCTGAAGAGAAATGTGAAAAATGGGATGGATTGTGATTGTGTATGTGTGAAATGTGTGTTGTGGTGTGATGGTGTGTGTATGTGTGTGGTGTGTGTGTGTGTGTGTTATGGCGCGGACACACAAAAGTGTGCCCGTATTCATGTCCACAATTTATCCGTCCACAATTTTACCGGTTTCACGAAGTAGACAGTCTGATATTCTGGTGCATTGCAGAAAAAATAATAATCATATATCTAATCAGTTAATTACTGCACGAAATACTGCAGGTGTCCAAAACAACAAGCCTTAAATTAAGCCAATTAGCAAACACTCACTGTAATTATGTCCTGTCACGATCGAACGATCGATCGGTCGACGATGTGATCAGGATAAACGATCAACAGTTTTTACGGATGTTAACACCTCTTATCTAAACGGATCTAGATCGTAATCTGTGTCCTGTTTTGGTATTCATTGACATGTATTTACTACGGTACGTGTGACGTTCGATTTGATAAACTATAATTATCTCATAATAGATAATAATCTGTACAAATGTCAAAAACGAAACCCCTGTAGATTCGTCCTGGCCGTCTGTATGTCTGTCCGTATGTCACAGCCATTTTACTCCGACGCTGTTGGCACCACACAGATGAAATTTGGAGAGCACGTGACTTTTATGAATCGCTGCACAAAAGTGAAGTAAAAAAAATACAAATTTAAGAAAAATGGGGTGGTCCTCTCCATACATGTAACTGGAAGTTGAACAATTTTTCTTCGTAAGTAAGATATGATTTCGAGGTTCCTTGAATACTTTTTTCTTAGAACCGAAATATGTCACCAACCATTGACTATGGCTGGTGACATATTTCGGTTCTAAAGCCATAAAAATTGTGTCCGGGGGGATACAATTAATTGATCTATTTGTGTCAGGAAAATTCTGAAAAAATGTGGGTTTGTAGAACATAAAAAGAACATACTTCGAAAATTGATTTGAATAAGATTTGATTCTTAGCTTTTCAGATATGGGACTTTTTTGTGTAATGCAGTAACTTTGTTTTTTTATTAACATACTATGGAAACAGATTTAGTTTTGCTGTTTAATGTAAATTGGCCTATGAATGAGCGTTAAAATATTTTAATTTTATTGTTTTGTGCGACAGAACTCTTTAAGATTTCGAATTTTATAAGAAAAATAATTTCTCATTTAAAGAAACATATGTAATAAAAACTAAACATAAAATCAATAAAAAATTCTGGATTAATATACATCACCTCGCACCTACATGCATATTTCAACTGATCTGAAAACACCCTCTGTGTAATATACATGAAACAATAATATACATAAGACATTATTTACCCTATATTATCCCTGGATCGTATGTAAAAGCACGTGTATTCATCATGCTAATGTATACCCAAATTGCTCTTTTATAGCTGCCCTTTTCGTTTGAATATAAAAGAAATTACAAGTTCCTGAAAGCTGTATAGATAACTTGGAGTGATTTGAATTAGGGATTGTGAATATTTATTTGAACTGACTTATTTGGGGCCAATACTTCCTCCGCATAAAAAGGCTATCTGCTCCTTTTCACCCTTTTGAAGGGTTTTTTTATAAATAAAACTTTTCAAAGGGCACCTTAACGCCATTGGAAAGAAATCTAGGTATTTTCCTTTTTTTTGCTGTCTTTTTTTATGTGCCTTTATCTGTCATCAAAGAATGAAACGGTCCAGAAATTGATCTATGTACCTATTTAGATAGGTATACTTTGGAAATATCTACGTGTCTTTTAGAACGACCTACTTCCTTGCAGTCAGGAAGTCGCCTCTTGACTTCCTTGAAAATTACCTGTAAATGATGCAAGATGAATGCAAGTGACAAGCCAATTAAAAATGGTAATAAAGATGTCGTCGACTCGTTAAGACTCAACTACCAAAACATCGTATTTTATACACCGTGACTCTTTAGTCGTCTTACAACGGCAGCCACTTCATGTATCCAATTTCTACGAAACATTCTTAAAAAAAAAGGTATTTATGAGATTTTAATAATTTAAAAATAAACATATTTTTCGGTATTATGACGCATAACGTAGTTAAAACACCCTGTTTTTAGCGATGATCTACTGGACTCGAGCGCTGGGTAGGTATGTTCTCCCGTTTGACACGTAAACATCATTAGCAGGATCTTTCATATTTTTTTCTAATGTTTTATTTATTTTTCTTTGTACTTATTATGGTAGGTAAAAAAAAAAAATCGCGCCTGGAGCTATTTTATGTCGGGCACATTCAGTGGACCACCTTTGTAAGACGACTAAAAATTCATGGTGTATATTCTTAAAAACAAAACAAGAAAAAGAAGCTTCACCTGCTTTTACAAAATAATATATTCATATGATAGCTAATATGTTTCTCGCCTGCGAGGAAATATGAATCGACTTTAATGTGTATCTACATATTTATATCTATGTAACCGATTCTCTGTTTATTTATGCATTAGGTAAATTTATTTTAGATAGGTATGTATTTCAATTGGAATTGGAGGAGCTTGTGGCTAAATAATAACAGCCGCTCGGGTCGATCTTTAGGTTAATTTGCGCTTGCCTAGGTTGGTCCGTGCATGGGTGACCACCCATTACATACCGAGTTTCCTCTGTGCCTCGGAAAGCACGTAAAGCCGATGGTCCCGGCTGTCATTTGTAGATCTTTGACAGTCGTTACAGGTAGTCAGTGGCCCAAACAGTCTGACAACCAGTTTTACCAAGGGGTATCGTATTATCCGGTACTAATTGGGCTGTGGAGGTCAGATAGGCAGTCGCTCCATGTAAAATACTTAAATTCAGCTGCATCCGGTTAGATTGGAGACCGACCCCAACATAGTTTTCTCATAACAACATAGTTTTCCAACATAGTTGGGAAAAGGCTAGGCAGATGATGATGGATATCTATTGGAATACAATTGAGAACACGGTTGGTATAATAATACTTTTCCTATCAATAATAACTTTCATATTTAATAGAAGTTGGCTATAAACAAATGCTTTTGCTTTCTCTACTTTATCAATGCCAGTACTACCTTCACTATTTTCCCTTTTTGAAATGGATTTAGTCGTGGGACCTTTAATATAATTCCGGATTTCTTTACCTTATAATGAACTTTACAATTATGGATGAAAAACGATTGCACGTAGTGGAGATGAGAATGTTGAGATGGATGTACGGAGTCACAAGAATTAATAAAGTAAAAAATGTATATAGGGTGACTGGTAATTAGTGACCGATGCTTAAACACGTAATTGTGCTTTATGATAACAAACAACTTTACCAAAGAAACATTTTCTTTTATACTCATTTACTTTTATCACAATAAAACTTACGAAGCGGGCTTGCGAGTCGCGCGGGTGCAGTCTGCCTACCCACTGTTGCAAGGTACGATAGTAATGAGACAGAACGACGTCACGCAGCTAACAGCTGATAGGTCAAAGGCGTGCTGCGAGTTTCATACGGCTAGCGGCTGTTGTGTTATTGTGATAAAAGTGAATGAATATTTAAAAAAAATCTTTGGGAAAGTTGTTTGTTATCACGAGTACAATCACGTGTTTAAGAATCGGTCACTAATTACCAGTCACCCTATATTAGAGGAAGTTTGAAAGTGGCGCCTATTACAAATAAATTGAAAGGAAGTCGTTTGTCTTGGCATGGACATGTGATGAGTAGGGATGAAACACTTGTGACTAAAAGAGTAATGGACATGAATGTTGATGAATGGAGAGGGAGAGGAAGACCAAAGAAAAGATGGATGGATTGTGTGAAGAATGATAGGAAAGAGACATGAGTAAATGATGCCGTAACGTCTGACAGGGTAGAAAAGAAGAAAACGTTTTGCGCCGACCCCAAATAGAACGGGACAAGGGCAGGAAGATGATGATCAATGACCTTTACCTACTGGATCCTCAGCAACCTTCAACAGTAGGTAGTACGTCTCTTATATTCAGTAACTTAAATTATAACTCTTAAAATGAGCACTTTTCCTTGTGATTGATTCATAAGATGAAACGTTTTGCGGTAGATTTATCTTAAGGTTATCAAACCATTGACCTTAAACAGATTAGATTTTTGCAATCATTTGCGGTTTGAATTACATATAACATTTATACCCAACCATTTTGATAATTGATCAAACGAAATCGTGAACTCGCACCATAACAGTTTCGTAAACAATTAATTTAAGAAAATATATTTTCTTTTGAGTATGAATGTGGATGGGTATATGAGTAGAGAAAGACCTAAGAAACGATGGATGGACTGTGTAAAGAATGATATGGCAAGAAAGGAGGTGTCTGATGAGATGATGAGTAATAGAGAAGTATGGAAGAAGAAGACATGCTGCGCCGACCCCAAATGAATTGGGAATAGGGCAAGAGAATGATGATGATAATATTTTCTTTCGCAAAATGTTACTTAGTAATAAGTATTGAAAGTTTAAATATACGAGTATACTAATTTTATAAAAAGAGAGTGCGAATTTGGTTAGTTTGCGGAAAGTAGGTAATCTCGGGAACCACGGCACCTGTTTGAAAAAATGTTTTACCATTTAAAAGGTAAATTATTCCAGATGGACATAGAGTTTATTTTTATCCGGATACCTCGCGGGTGAAGCCGCGCACAGAAGCTATACATTCTTCTTCTAGTTGTCAAAAGTTGGTATCAGAGCTCGTGGCTAAATAACAACAGCCGCTCGGGTTGGTCTTTAGGTTAAGCCGCGTTTGCCCTCCATGAAAATACTGGTTTTTAGCTCCAACCGGTTAGACTGGAAGCCGACCCCAACATAGTTGGGAAAAGGCTAGGCTATTGTTGTTTATCAGAACTTAGTAAACAAAAAACAAGTTTACCTTAATTTGGATAAATAATAAAAAAATAACTCTGAAAATATTACTACCCAAACATTATTACCTTACATGCAGGTAATAAAAAATCTCATACTGTGAGCATAAGAACAAGAATGACAATAAATTAGGTACCATTTCCAAGGTAATGTAAATTAAGGTTTAAGAATAACCTTAAAAAACCTTGTTTAACTTGGCTTAAGGTTGCCAAAACCAACTTCGTAATTTTGCTCATCGCAGACACATCCGGAAAGATCCTTAATAACTCGATTTATAAAAAATTCGAGTCAATGAAACAACTTTTATAGCTTTTTTATTGTATTGACGACGATATGGTGTGATTTTAGAATTATGTATTCTTGAATATTATCTTCTTGTCAAGAATAAGTAAGAAACAGAATGGAATGGATGTTTTCCATGGTAGGTCAGGCCAGATGGGCCAGAATCACACAGTGGGTGCCTGTAAGACGGTCGTCGTCACCGAGGCAGGCCCAAGAAACGCTGACGTGACGATTTGGACTCGTTCCTGACTCGTAGGCCAGAGAAGGCAAAACACTGGGAGAGTTAGAAAGCAATGCGGGCCTTTGCCCATCATCATCTGCCTAGCCTTTTCCCAACTATATTGGGGTCGGCTTCCAGTCTAACCGGATGCAGCTGAATACCAGTATTTTACATGGAGCGACTGCCTGTCAGACCTCCACAACCCAGTTAGTACTGGGTAATACGATACCCCTTGGTAAGACTGGTTGTCAGACTTTTTGGGCCACTGACTACCTATAACGACTGTCAAAGATCTACAAATGACACCCGGGACCAACGGCTTAACGTGCTTTCCGAGGCACGGAGGAAACTCGGTATGTAATGGGTGGTCACCCATCCACAGACCAACCTAGGCAAGCACGGCTTAACCTAAAGATTGACCCGAGCGGCTGTTATTATTAAGCCACGAGCTCCTCCTAATGCGGGCCTTTGCCCAACAGTGGGAAAAAAAAAACTACTAAAAAAAGAAGTAGAATATTAAATTAATTGAAGAACCGTAACCAGCCAGTCTTTGGGGTTCCTTTTATAACGCATAGATAGATCATATTAAAGAAACTATATCTTCACATTTCTTGTGGAATCAACTTTCATCAATATTGGTTTTATTAGAAACAGTAACTCGATAATTATGCAAATGTTTTACTTTTACAACTAACTAGCGAATACTTCGAAACTGACAGCGATGCCTTTTCGCGAAGCATCGCTTAAATTAATGCCTAAGTAGTTACCTATTATTGCTCTGTTGAAAGTTCAGCGGGTACGTTACAAACCCAACAGAGCGCTTCTATTTAGGTTTAGGTGTCGCTTACTGTTCGTGAAAACAGGCATCAAGATCAGGTATACTTAGTTTCTGTTCAAACTTTATGGCGGCTCGGAAGTTAGCAGCCATTGACGGTCTGCGCAGGTATAACGGTTCAAACTTTATGATGGTTCAGAACCTCTAACGCAAAGCTGGGCAGAACACAATTTTAAGTATCATCGGGGTGCAGAGGATGCATATTCTTGATTGTATAATGCGCAGACCGTCACTCGCAGCTTACTTCCGAGCCGCCAATAAGTTTGGATAGAACTATAGGTAATATTATAAACCTTGATATCTACTTAGGGGCCATCCATTAATCTCGTGATGTTTTTTTTGGCATTTTTTGACCCCCCCTCCCCCTTGGTGATACGTGGTGAGGTTTAAGACTACCCCTCCCCCCTCCCCCCTATATCACGTGTATTTTTTCGTACCTGCAAAGAATCTATTTTTTTATTTATAAAAAAATACTGGTATAAGTATCATCTAATTTTATTATAGAAAATTAAAGACTACTATAATAAACGTTCAGAAGTAGAAAGAAAGGTTGCAGTTTGTTTTTGAGTGACATAAAAATAATGAAAGAAATGCGAAAAAGTTTTTTGTACTACGTATAGTACATGAACATTATTTAATGTACAATATTTTCGGACCACGGATTAGCAAGACTTTCTTCAACACCTTAACAACAACATTTTGTACGCGTTTGACTAAAAATAAATACATGTAACGCCGCTTTTCGGTTGAGTATCGCGCGCTTGCCGAAAAAATAAGTACACGTGATATAATACTTTACCCCCCCTCCCCCCTTGTGATATTTCGTGATTTTTTATGGACCCCTCCCCCCCCTTTCGAGCCTCACGTGATTAATGGACAGCCCCTTACTTAAACTCTTACTAAACTAAAAATAACCCCATACATAATGCACAATATATAAATATACAATTACGCATTGAAATGGCAATCCTCCGTTTAATTATATGTATATCTATATATAGATAATTATATCTACATGACGCAGGAGTTTATAATTTCACAACTTTAAATCACGTATGAACACAAAAAGTGTGAATTAATAGAAGTATATGTAAATATTTCATAAAGTTTTTATAGGCGAAATATTGTGGTGTTAGGATGACTGCCAAAGTTTTTTATGAGTTTTGTGTTATTAAGTGTACAAAGGACGTGAATTTTTTAATGTAAATAATTGTAACACCCAATTTAAATATTATGTTAAGTTAGGTCAAGATTCCTAGCGACAAACGATATTTTAGTACGTACTGTGTCTAAAATTACAACCACTCAAAAGCTACAAAAAGTCTTAAAAGTGCAATAAAAAAGGACTAGATTTACTACGTTATTACATTTTAATAAGTACATAGTAAACATTAAACTTAAAGCAACTATAAAATACATAATTACAAAAAACGTACCTACTACTTATTCCAAAAAAAACGTGAATATTTTATGATAACAAAACGCTTTCAAAAAAACTGTGAGTAGGTACGAAAAAAAATGTTAAACTTACTATGCCAACAATAACGCAGCATTAACAAAACGTTTGCGAAAAAACCTCACAAAAAAAGTGTTTGGCCTATGGTGACATAACTCGTTGTTAGATTTCATATTCGCAGAAGAAGTGAAGTGGAACGAACCATTTATATTTGTGCAGCAAATCGATATGCCGACCCAATTAGTGCCGGTGATGGTTTCCTAGCTTAGCCTGAGGAACTTCCCATATCCTAGTTAAGCCGAGGATATAGGACTGGTTTAGAAGAGACAGTTGTTATTGCCTCAACATCATCTGCCTAGCCTTTTGCCAAAAGTGAGTCGGCTTCCAATCTTACCGGTTTCAGCTGAATACCAGAATTTTACATGGAGCGTCTGCCTATCTGACCTTAGTTAGTACTGGGTTATACGATACCCCTTGGTAAGACTGGTTGTCAGACATTCGGGCACTGTCTACCTGTAACGACTGTCAAAGGTCTACAAATGGCAGTAACTTTCTCAACGTAGTAAAATAATCCAAACTATACATGGTGGAATGGACCCTGCACAAATAATTACCAGTAAATAATTTTGAAAAAAAGAATCATCAGTTTCCTAGAAAATTGCAATAACTACACTACACAGTCAAAATGTATGTATGGAACGACAATTTTTTTAGGGTTCGGAATGATGTAAATACCTACTAAATTCGCGGTAGCTGCGTTTGTGTGTCGATGTTCCTTCCACCCTGTATACATGTGAAAACTATGTCTGTTTGTCAGTCTGTCTGTCAGTCTGTTACCTTTTCACGCCTTAACATATGACAAATACGGATTTGCATGAAATGCATGCGGGGAATACTTTTATCTCGGTAGTGCCTTCCCGTGGGATAAGCTAGTTTCATGTACTCTAATTAACATAATTTTGGCTTGTCTGATAAAACTAATGCAAACTTAAGCAAAGCGAGTGACCACGATCACAACAATACCTACAAATGAATATCTACCTAATACTTCACATATTCCAAGAATTCTAAATTGTAAACATAACCATGCTTTTCTTATTGTACTTATGCATCAAAGTGTATCGTAATGATAACATTATGGTCGCACTCGTAGGGCGCATAGTACATATTTTACGATAAGTAAATTCCATTACTAAGTTGATGGTTTTCTTAAATAAATACCTAATACTTAAGTAATAAATATAAGGTTTCAGTAGGTTTAACGTCTACCAAAGCAGGCGAGGGATGCAATTTTCCACATTTTTTCCCGATTAGTTTAGATTTTTCAGGCAGAAAAAACAATTTAGAGCAAATTTCTTTTCACAAATTTAAAATACTTAACTTATTATACTCGTATGTACCAATAAGTATTTTCCAGTTTTGGAAAGCCTAGATCGGATCTCGATCTCTGGTGAAGTGGCTGCGAAGATCAGGTTTGGTTGCCCAAAGTACCAAAATAACATCATAACAATCATAAGCCACGAAATTTGACACCGTATTAAAATAATTGGTGCAGTTAGCAGAAAGTGGAAGTAAGGATACATTGAAACAAAACTATTCCAAATACGAAACTATGTATTAGCAATATTAACTAAAATTAAAACGTTGCACATTAATTTTAACGTCTTTGCGGCATAAATGTCACATTTTACGGCTCTCGTCGGAAAACGTTATACAAACAAACAGTTGTGGTTATGTTATGAACGAGTTAAAAAACGTTTTAAACGTGTTCCAGCTATGTGTCACTGTGTTTGATTTGTAGTCCGCTAGCACAACGAATAGTTTGTGTGATTAAACGCCACTCAAACGTGGAGAATGGACGAGTTAATTAAAAATGTCTGTGTTTTTAATGACAAATAGCGAGGAAAATGTTGAGTATGAATGTAGATGGCTATAAGAGTGAAGACCAAAAAAACGACGGATGGACTGTGTGATAGATGATTTGGCTGGAGAAGTATGCGGAAGAAGAAAACATGCTGCACCGACCCCAAATAAATTAGGATAAGGGCAGGAGAATGATGATGATGATGATACCATAAAGGTCAGGGTGAGGCTCTCTAAGAGGCCCTATTTCGAAAGATAAAGTGGTGAGAGGATTTTAATGAGGGTTAGTTTAAAATTTGGTGGACAGAGTGGAAGTTGGCAAAACTTGATGTACTTACCTACTTTATAAAACATCCTTTGATGTTATTCTCAATTTTACTATAAACTGACGACCGAAACTCAAATTCTTTGGCCTTAACCCAAACGCTACACATTGTAAGAATACGATACTCACTGCTAGGTATTATTTTAACTAGAAAGCGATGCCAATTTGGCACGTGGAATACTGCTAAAACAAAACTTTTTAGAGTTCCATCTGAATTTAAGATTTTGACATAAACTTCTCAAAGAGCCACATCATTTGATCATAAAACAAAATATATAATAAATTAAATTAAATTTTGAAAACCCCGACGAAAAGATGAAAGATAATATAATGGCTACACCGATTTTGATAGAACATGTCTAATTGTAATATACACATCATGCACACATACACATTTGATAACCCACTTGGGTATATTTGATTTTTCATACCCACTTTCATCCCCCATATCTAGTAAATGGCTGCACCGATTTTGATAAAAAAACGTATCTAGGAACCATCGCCAAGAAACTACCTTTCAAATAAAAAAAACTGCATCCAAATCGGTTCACTCGTTTAAGAGCTACGGTGCTAGAGACAGACACACACATTGCGGTCAAGCTTATAACACCAAAGATACGAAACGCAATCATATTATTAAAAAAAAATATTCGTCGCAAATAAAAACTTTTTTGACGATTTAGCCCTTTATTTTTTCATAACGCTTTAACTTGGCTTTAACTATTAAGAACCCTAGCAGTTCACAAGTATTGATCGAGAATGTAAAAGTAGAAAACGTTCTTAGTAATTTGTGTCTATTAGAGCCATGCATCAGCTAACGTTAACCGCAAAATATCGATCTAAGTATCCATAAAGACATTGACAGGTCACTTTGACGATAATGTGGATTTTATGAGAAAATGCACTTTGTAGTTATAAGACAGTAGGTTCAAGATGAGAGTATCTATGAACTGAAGTGTTCAAGAGCAATAGAGCTTTGGTTACTGAAATTTTAATATAGCGTTGTTTTTGTGCCTCTTATGCTAGGATAATAAGTTTTGAATACATGTTTTTTTTTTTAATGTTAGTAGTGTAAACATTTGTTGGTAGAATAAATAAATAATCTTGTAGGCTGTGAAATTTCCAAACTGGAACAGGCCAAGGCTGCCTTCAAGCGGCTCTTGGTCAACCTAAGGGGCCCAAATGCCTCCTGCCGGAGGCTCTACGCGGGGGTCGTGCGGTCCATGGCCCTTTATGGGGCCCCGGTGTGGGCGCCCCAAAAGTTGGTAGCCGTAAGGCTAGTCCGGGGGTACCGCACGATCTCCGACGAGGCGGCGAGCCTTCTTGCCGGATTGCCACCATGGGATCTAGAAGCGATAGTCCTCGCGCGCCTGCACGAATGGCGCGCGGAGGCAGTACGTTAGGGGGAAACTCCGCTGCCGCGGCAAATCGCCGCTCAGCGGACAGACCTCCGATGCGATCTTATTATTACTTAGATTAGCGACGACATGGAGAGAGTGACTGTCGCAACCCCGTGCAAGGCACGCCACAATAGTGGAAATGAGTCCTCTCTTTGATGAGTGGCAAGAGAGGCACCACGGCGCCCTCACCTTCCGTCTGACGCAGGTCCTCACCGGACACGGTTGTTTCGGGAGGTGCCTGCACCGAATCGGGCGGGAGGAAACGCCCGGGTGTTAGCACTGCGAGGATCGTCGTCCGGAGGACATGGTGGAGCACACCGTGAAAGTTTGCTCGGCTTGGGCGGAGCACCACCGTGTCCTCGTAGCGGCGACCTCTCGCGTCCGGCCCTGGTTCAAGCCATGGTGTCCGGAGTGAGAGGAAATGGGAAGCCGAGAATGGGGACGTGAGAGAACCTCACGTCCCAGCCGCCGCGGCAGACGCCTCGGGCGTCGGGGGTCCCGTGGTGTTCCTCACGCGCCTCAAAGAGATGTCAGCAAAAAGAAAGGGTTCTGCAAGGGCCGATGCCTGCCAGGGCTGCGGGACTGTTCGAAAGAGATACCGCGGCCCTGGAACACAAAGGGCAAAGAAGGAACATGGACGGGCTGTAGTCAGTACGAGTCTGACACTCCCTTCCACTCCGCCCAGAGCGGGAGGGGTCATTTGATGATTTACCATACGAAAAAAAAAATAGAATTCTCTGTGGAATTTTTTGAGAGCCACTTCTTCCCTTCTAAAACACAAGGAAATGATAAAGGGCGGGTGTTTTGCGGGACTGTCCTTTGTAATTTTGATGTTCAAGGCAGATTCTCGGCCTAGTTAAGTTAGGTAATGAATGTTTCATGATTTTAGCAGCTTTATAATAGAGCCACTCTATGTTCTCAATGGTTTAAACTTTTTCCATGTTTAGCCCCAAGGACAAAGTTTATCCAAACCCAAAAAAAGGACCAGAAAAATAACTCAAAACTTTTCCACTTTTCAGATTCTTTGTCGCCTTTCCGGAGAGCAAGGAGTTCTTCAGGATGATCAAGGATGTTCCTGAGGACCAGTACTTGTCAAATTCACAGTTCAAGGCACACGTCATCAACCTGATGTCGTCACTGAACCTTGCCGTGGAGAACCTCAACCAGCCTGAGGTGGTTGCCGCCATGATGACCAAGCTCGGAGAGTCTCATCGCAGGAGAAAGATTCAGGAGAAGAATTTCCAAGTAAGATGTTGAAATTTTTTAGTAAAATTCTGAAAAAACTGCCATTTCTTCAGTTTTCTTGTGATGCATCGGTAATAGATGAATTCCTATTGGATTTTGATACCCCACACGAAACGCTATACCGGATGCATGTGATTATAACTGGCGCAATTAAAAAGGGCTTCAAGATATCTCTATTCATTTATCAGGAATAGTTGCGTTTGGGTTTAGAAAACCTAATCATTTTTCTGGTAATTTGGAGACGGACCTTTTTACCTTGAATCATATCCTACACCCCTTGTAGGGATATTTTTACAAAAATATTACTTTCCCAACCACTTCATACGGTAGACGTGCTCGCAATTCGAAATGACGGCGAGAAACGTTCGATGCTTGAATTAAATTCAATTTACGAACCGCAAATATGGGCGATACGCTCATTTGCATGTCAAATGTATTGGATTAGACTAATGTACAGACCACGGTGGGTGTGGTTCTATTTACATTATTGTACATAATACGTTAACGTTTGTAGATAGGAATCTACTAGATAAATGTTTTTGTGAGAAAAAAAAACACAAAGACTCCGGCTGTATGTAATGTAATAACAAATTTAAAAAATGTACTGTCATCATCTCATCATCAAGCAATCAACACATCGTTTTTGCAACTATTCGAACATTAAATTTAATTGTTTTTTTGTTGCTAATTTAATTCAATTGTGCGACTGCAAATTAGTGGCATAAAAGGTTAATTAAGGATTCGATTCAATTAAATTACATTTGTAGATTATTTTGTTGATCGCACGAATTTCGTTTTTGCTTCTATCTATTTTTAGGACGTCCAATATGAAATCCTAAAGGTATACCAAGTATATTTAGTAAAACCAAGTTATCGTTACCATATTATTATGTAGAGTATCTGAACCTATTTTCAATGAAAATAAATCTGTCAACTTTAATAAAAACTTTTTTTTTTTTCTTTTCTAGCAACTCAAAGAGGTCATAGTGAAGATGTTCATAGAAGTGCTCAAGCTCGACGATGTGACACTCGGTGCCTGGGGCAAGACGGTCGACTTCTGGTACAAGAACATATTCGAAACTTTAAATAAGACGGATCAGACCAGATAACATACACATTGTCAACCAATTACAGTATAAAGAGTAGTTTAGTGCCTACAATGGCTACCGTGAAAGGCAAACTCGATTTGATCTGCGTTACGATGATAGGAAAATAACCGAGCGAGCTACATCAAATACTTAGATACTGCTTTGGAAACCAATGCGCTTGTTAAATTCAAGACATGACCATCATCAAACGTTAATTTATATTTTAGACGATAATAATAATGTTTAAGTTGATATAAAACTTCTTTGAAGTGTATAAAAATTTTAATGACCATAGATTTTTTCTGCCAATGATTAAGCTTTATAAAAACCGTCTTTTACCACTTTTGTGTTTATGGTAATTTTATATTCGAGTAGTCCTCGTTTTCTTTTGTTTTCCTTTCATCTTTTGTTAGCATCTGTTATTGCATTGAGGTATCGTTAAACGGATAATGAAGCTAGTCATTGTCATAGAGTTTGCTTTTCATTGTGTTAAATCAGGCTGAATAATTCATATTGCATAATTATGTTTGTCAACGCTGATAGGAGCCAAGAATCGATTTTATTTCATGAATTTTCCATTCGATTTGTGTTGTTCATAAAAAGACATAAATACAATTTGTGTTTTATTTTTTTGTTGTTTAATTTTATTTGGTTCCTATCGTTAGTGATCGTGTTTTTTAAAGATTTTATTTAGTTTTTCGTTGGTATTTTACTGAAGCCTAATCGTATTTTCTTCTTCTGTGTACTTGCTACTTCTTGGTTCAGAGCCTGTATCAATGTTGTCAGCACCAAAAATCTTAAATTTTCACTTTTCTTTTACCTCTTGCATTAAGTACTAAATCTTAGAATTTTTCATTATTGTACCGTTTTATACAACATTTAAGTGTTTTATGTACACTTAATTATTAATTTGTCATAGATGTATATTATCTATTTTTATTATAATAAGACGCATTTAATAAGATTGTAGGTTAGATTTAAATGCTTCGAACATCTTCCATTTTATTGCATATTGTAAATAGCTATATTTGTAAATAAAGCTGTCGATTTTTGTACATTGTACACTTGTTAAACCAAAAATATATTATGTAAATACATATTCAATATTGTCAACGATTTTAATTATTGGTTCATTAAATTTTATATTAAAGTCTTGGCGTTTTACTTATCTTAGCAACTGCGGATTAACCCAAAAATGCCCAAGGGGTCAGTAACGACCCCAGACTACCTGAATACTTGTAAAGTACACAGGTGGTTAATTTATGTATCAATTCTTAATATAATGCCATGTTTTGATAGTCAAAAGATCTAGAGAAGAAATGTTAAGCTACTGTGCTGTTCTTCAAAATGGATCTTTGACTGCTCTCCCCTCTAATTTCTAAAGTAAAAGAAGGAAAATTCTGAAAAAATGTGGGTTTGTTAACGTAAAAAAAGCTTAAAACGAAAATTGGTTTGAATAAGATTTGATATTTAGTTTTTGAGTTATGGGGCTTTTTCGTCGAACTGCAGCAGTAACTTTGTTTTTAACATACTATAAAAAACAAATATAGTATTGCTGTTAAGTTTAAAACATGAATGAGCGTATATTGTTTGATGCTACGGAACCCATTTACACAAGACAGAAGGGTTTATCTACTCACATAAAGGGTCATCTTTGACAGGCGTTACAGCTGGTAGTCAGTGGCCCGAAAGTCTGACAACCAGTCTTACCAAAGAAAGAGTATCGTATTATATTACCCAGTACTTACTAACTGTTACTGGTTGTGGAAATGTGGAGGTCAGATAGGCAGTTGCTCCAGTTGAAATTCTTTTATTCAGCTGCATCCGGTTAGACTGGATGCCGACACCAACATGATTCAGGCAGATGATGATGATGATGGTAAAGGGTCATACATAATGTCCCATGTCCCATTTTTTTCCAAAATCAAAGAACTCCCCCACTCTACTATCAATATTCAACCATGTTCGTAAGTAAAAGTAAATACTTGGCTTGGCTGTATAATAAAGTTCCCTAGACTCGCAAACCGACCATAGAGTATAGAGTACGGCGGACTCGAGTGCTTGCATTATTCAGCCTGCTGCATATTTAACGCGCGCCGTCGCCGCTCTCCTGTCTCTCGTTACGTTACTACAGACAGGGTTTACGCCAAAGAAAATTAACAGTGATTTATATTTATACCTACCTACACCCTTTTTTTTTACGGATGGGAAATCATCAAATGACTTCTCCCGCTCTGGGTGGAGTGGGAGGGAGTGTCAGACTCTTACTGACTAAAACCCATCCATGTTCCTTCATTGCCCTTTGTGTTCCAGGGCCACGGTATCTCTTTCGAACAGTCCCGCAGCCCCGGCATCTACACCTTCTTGTATTTAATCAAATAACCAAATAATTGGTTGATCACCCAACATAACTCCTGCGTGTGCTGAAGGTTGATATGTAGGTGTACGGTCACCGGGTTAACGATGGGTCACTTTTTTTGACCGCTCATTTCTCAAAACCTATTAGTCATATTGGCTTTAATTTGGTTTGATGTGTTATTTATTTGATCAATTTTCTGAATATTCTGAAACCAAAGTAAATATGGTTTTTTTTTAAAGAGCAGTATTGACCCACTGTGTAGAGTCACGAACACCAATATGTAAACACTTAACAACTTACAAGTGTTTTTCTCCTACTGTTCTGATTAAAATTTCATATTGTTACGAACATAGTATTCTGGAACTAGGTCTAACTTTTTAAACACGAAATATTTCAAGAGTAACTTCTATAGGTCGTAAAGTCACCATAGCAACGAAAAAAAATTTTTTATCTAAGTGTGTTTTTATAAAAAATAAATTAATTAAAATTACTTGACCCACAAAATAAATACTGGCTAAAGGTTTAAAAAGTAAAAAAAAGTTTAAAAAGTAAAAGTAAGTAAGTAAGTTTAAAGTTTGTAAAGGTTTTATGCAAAATGTCGCAAGAATATTTAGAACTATAATAATTTCGTAAAAATAAAAACATTCAGAAAAAAATTTTTTTTCGTTGCTATGGCGACTTTACGACTTGTAGAAGTTACTCTTGAAATATTTCGTGTTTAAAAAGTTAGACCCTATATATATGGAAAAGATCCTATCTCCAAGTTACAGTCGTTATTTATTGCGAAAATAGCTCTTAAATTTAGGAAAGTCTATACATATTGGTGCTCCTGACTGTACACCAGGTGGTGAACATGAACAATGATTCCCCAAACAAAGGTTAACAAAGGGGTTAGGGGTTTTAATATGTAGGTAATTAAAGACATTTAACCGTCAAATTATATATTTTTAAGAAGGTAAAACTACTAGGCTAGGCTATCTAGGATAACTAGGCTATCTATTGTAATTTAGCAATAATAAACAAAATATCAACTCACATTTCATAATTTTTCGGCAGCGTTACAGCTAAATCGGGCGATGCTCATCGTCAGGTGAGCACAGCCTCTGGCTAACCCTTCGGATCAATGATGTATTGTTGCGTAAATTCCGTAACCTTAAATATTAGGACTCCTTGCTGCTTCTTAGAAATTCGTAAAGGACCTGGACTTCAAACACAATCTGGTAATTTAAGGTAGGTACCTTATCACCATCATCATCAGCCTACAGCAGTCCACTGCTGGACATAGGCCTCTTCAGTCACACTCCACTTAACTCGATTATCGGCAACTCTCATCTAGTTGCTACCAGCCACTCCACCTCCACTAGCCTGAGGGCGTCCCACCGTAAGCTTACCGGTTTCTTCTCAAGAACAAGTCTACCCCAACGGTCATCGGTCCTGCGGCTAATATGGCACTACCTACTGTTTCTTCTCAAACACTAATTTATAGACTACCAGCCGTCGGACTCGACGTCGCCGCGGGCGACTTGCGTACGCTTTCAGTTAACATGCCAGCGACTTTGGAGTGTAGAGCTACTGACCATAAGTATTAAATGCATGTATGTATAAATAAAGATAGGCACTTACCTATTTTAAGTCCTGCTTAGGTACATCATCTAAATTGTTACGATCTGATAAACTACATATAACGTCACTAACAATCAAACTCAAAATACAAATTGACAAGGAGTCGGAGGAATTGTCAGTCAGAACGTGGTAGACTTTTATGTTATTATTCGGGACAACCCCGCCACAGACCACACTATTCCCAAACCACTGCAACTCCTGAAAGCCAGAATCAACCGTGGCGACCACCAGAAAAGCGCCAAGACAATGAAGCTCGACGAAGTCCCAGAGAAACAATTTACCTGTCTTGGATCCCACAACGAAATTAAACGTAGTAGATAGTAAGTACCGGATAAAAGTGCAGATAGTTGTCCGTTCTAATACGTAAGTACCGGGTAAAACGAGGTGAATAGGAACGCAGGGGTGAATAGAGACAAAACTTTGAAAGAGATTTTAACGTTGAATGAATATTTTATGTTGAAAACAAGGTATAAATAATTAAGTATAACTAAGAAAATAAAATAGAGTACTTTTTGGTAACATATCATATCAATTCAACATTAAAATCCCTTTCGAAGTTTTGTCTCTATTCACCCCTACTACGTTCCTATTCACCCCGTTTGACGGTACATGTATCTGAAAAAGATAATATTATCCTACGTACATCTACGAATGTGCTCACACAATGACCTTACCAACACACTTTATTACCGCCCGCAGCTCCTTTCCTTTACAAGGGGACCGTCAATCATTGTGTGATATCCTTCAATAGAAGAACGATTCTACGTCTATGTACATACCTACCTATCTATGTATTGTAAATTGATGGCACTTAACGATACACAATGAAGTGTTGCTGTCAGTTCGTACTATCGTCCAAGTTTGGAAGAAAGTGGGTATTAGTTAATAGGTATACGGCTTAGATAGATTACCTACAATAATTTATTGTACGCCAAAATTGTAACACAGCAAAGCTGTTTTTGCTGTGTACCATTCTAAAGTACCTTACTACTACTTACTAGTATGGTACCTTATACTAAATATTTTGAGCTAGCTGCGCTCGCTCTTTCTCGCATATCCGAGGTGATCATTCCTAATACTTACCTTTTCTTTTTTAGTCTTTAACTCATTGTTTACCCCCCCCCCCCCATTTTCCTTAGCATCAAACAATATAATAAAAATATTTTGAAGGCTCATTCATATGTTGTATTGGGATACCTACTTGAGTGCGAAAGCCGTATCATCGAATTTTGTTTCTTCGAAAACCTTTCATCGACATCTCTATACTGCGACGCCTTGTTAAATCGACGTCTTGTTACTGCAAAGCAAAACTAGTTTTTCATATTATGTTAATGAAATTACGGCGCGGTTGACGCAGTGGCTGAGCGATTGACTGCTGCGCTGCGTGTCGCGGGTTCGATTCCCGTACGGAACAAATATTTGTATGGCCTACAGGTAGATGTTGAGTCTGGCTGTTTGTGCATGTGAGTTTAAATGTTTGTAAACGCACCCACGATACAGTAGAAATTCTTAGTGAGGGGCAACGTTTTTTTCTTTAAAAAAAAAACAAAGTTACTGCTGCAGTTTGATGAAAAAGTTCCATATCTCAAAAACTAAACATCAAAACTTATTCAAACCAATTTTCGTTGAAAGTTCTTTTTACGTTCTACAATCCTACATTTTTTCTTAATTTTCCTGCTCTTACTTTAGAAATTAGAGGGGGAGGGCACACATTTTAAAACTTTGAAAGTGTCTATCTTTCAAACGATTGTCTTTGAGAAAAAATGGTTTTAGGAACCTCAATGTCTTTCTATAGACACCCCGCTCGTATAGGTTTGATGAAATTTTTTGTTTTTAGTTTCAGTTCTTAATCCTTTTTTTTTTGTTGTATAAATCGGTTCACAGAATACATCTACCTACCAAGTTTCAAATGTGTAGTCCTTAAAGTTTTGGAATAAAGTGGCTGTGACATACGGACGGACAGACAGACAGACATGACGAATCTATAGGTTGTTTTTTTTTTGTATAAAGCGGTTCACAGAATACATCTACCAAGTTTCAAATGTGTAGTCCTTAAAGTTTTGGAATAAACTGGCTGTGACATACGGACGGACAGACAGACAGACATGACGAATCTACAGGTTGGGGACGACAATACGACAATAAATTAAACCGCGTATACCTACCACATGACGTTCCCAGTCTGCATACAAAAAATCTATCGAATGTATGCTGTAGTTTAGTCACACGACATTATTTTGCATTTTTAGGACTTTCTACATGATGTAAATTAATAGGCTAGCACCGACATATTAACAACCCTTTTTTTTTTTTTTTTTTTTTTTTTTTTTTTTACGGATGGGAAATCATCAAATGACTTCTCCCGCTCTGGGTGGAGTGGGAGGGAGTGTCAGACTCTTACTGACTAAAACCCATCCATGTTCCTTCATTGCCCTTTGTGTTCCAGGGCCACGGTATCTCTTTCGAACAGTCCCGCAGCCCCGGCAGGCATCGGCCCTTGCGGGCCCCTTCTTGGTTGCTGACATCTCTTTGAGGCGCGCGTGGAACACGAACGCGCCGTCGACACGGCCTGTCGTCATAAGACGGACGGACGGTGAGCTAACCCATTACTCACCGTCCACAGGCCCGCGCCTACGGTGGCCGGGAGCCACCACGTGGCCCCCGACGCCCGGTGCTTCGCCCGCGGCGGCTGGGACGTGAGATTCTCTCCCTCTCACGTCCCGCCACCTCCTTCGCTAGCATGACTGCTTCGCAGAAGGAGGTGACGGCTTCCCATTCCCTCTCGCTCCGGACCATGGCCTGAACCAGGGCCGGGAGCGAGAGGTCGCCGCCGCCGATCGCCGCTACGAGGACACGGCGGAGCTCCGCCCAAGCGGGGCAGACCTCCACGGTGTGCGCCACCGTGTCCTCCGGACGATCCTCACAATGATAACACCCGGGCGTTTCCTCCCGCCCGATTCGGTGCAGGAACCTCCCGAAACAACCGTGTCCGGTGAGGACCTGCGTCAGGCGGAAGGTGAGGGCGCCGTGGCGCCTCTCTAGCCACTCCTCAAAGAGGGGACTTATCGCCACTATTGTGGCGTGCCCTGCACTGGGTTGCGACAGTCGCTGTCTCCATGTCGCCATGAGATCGCGTCGGAGGTCTGTCCGCTGAGCGGTGATTTGCCGCGGCAGCGGAGTTTCCCCCCGACGTAGTGCCCCCGCGCGCCATTCATGCAGGCGCGCGAGGACTATCGCCTCCAGATCCCATGGCGGCAATCCGGCTAGGAGGCTCGCCGCCTCGCGGGAGATCGTGCGGTACCCCCGGATCAGCCTTACGGCTACGACCTTTTGGGGCGCGTTCAGGTAGTGCGCGGCACGCCGCTTAATTGAACGCGCCCACACCGGGGCCCCGTAAAGGGCCATGGACCGCACGACCCCCGCGTAGAGCCTACGGCAGGAGGCGTTTGGACCCCTCAGGTTGGGCAAGAGCCGCTTGAAGGCAGCCCCGGCCCGTTCCAGTTTGGGAGCCAAACGTCGGAAGTGCTCAACGAAGTTCCACCGGCTGTCGAGGACGAGTCCTAGGTACTTCAAAGTCGACTTAATTATTTATTAACAACCCTTTATTCCCAGATCCGAATTAGGGCACATTATACCTTAGGTTAGTGATCCAATATTTATAAATTGTGGTCTATTTCGTTAACAGTTTTATGCTATTTAGTTTATTTGAAAACATTTTTTTTTAATCACTATAAAAAAATCCTAACTATTAATATTCCTCTGAACTAGTATTACCAGTCTTTTCATTTGTCGTATTGTCGTCTCCACTTTGTGTAAGGGTTCCGTTTTTTGCTACGGCTACGGAACCCTAAAAAGTAGAAAACAACTTTACTTTTCAATAGACTTCCTCAAAAAGTGGCTCTTACCGCATATAGGTGTTTATTTTTCATTTATTTCTTTTTTTTTCCATAGATATAATAAACTAAGTAAAACGTCGTTGAATGGAGTCACACACTCACACCAACACATCAAAATATTACTATAAAAGGTAATTTGTTTTTAATAGTTTTATTCAGACAAACCTCAATATTATTATTATTTGATTAACACTCGCATAATCAATTTTGTTAATGTTATTTCATTAACGAGTTCCATGAATTGATTTGCCAGTCATTCTTGTTTATGAATTAATGACGAGTCAAATACTGCGAACTTTAACCTGTTATCAACATCTTGGCTGAAGAGCAGATAAAGAAAAACGAATTATATAAACTTGCAGTAGTTTATATAATTCGTTTTATGTTCTACTCGTTATTCAATTATTTGTTTTAGCCCCAGAGATTTAGACTTCCTCCACACTGTTAGTCATGTGATAATTATATTATCTAAAGGGAAATTAAGTAGCTTCACTGCATGTATCTGCATTGAGTGGGAACGACGAGGAATGACAATTCCTTCTCGTGCCACTGGTGGAACAAGTTGGTGGCACAACGAGGAATAACGGATTTTCTCGAAAACTACCAAGGCACCAATTTTGTTCTTCGAGCAATAATTAGCACTAATTAAGAACTAATTATTTACCAAATATGCAAGCGATTAGCGTTGATGGTCCTGCGGTAGTCACGGACTTGAGGTGCACGTGGATTTTCCAGTGCACATTCCACGACGTGACGGCGGACGGTGCAGTTTTTTTATTCTATTTATTAATTTGGTCTTTTACAAAACGTAAATCAGGTTTAAAAGTTGGAGATAAATAAAACACAAAGCTTTAATGATTTTTTTTTATTTTTTTTTTACAATTAATCAGATAACATACATATCAAACCAGCCGAAGTATGGCTAAACCCATTTATTATCTAAACTTACGAACAATACAAGAAATTGATACCTCACAAATTCACCTTACTTTAATATATATATAGATATATTATAATAATATAATATGCGTTCACTCTACATATAGTCTACAACCTACTTAATCATAATCTAAGTTTTGCATAAATTCAAAGTAAATATGCCCAAAAGAAATATTGTTGAACTATGAATATATATTACTTTTTGGCAATTAATTGAGTATCATTTATGTGCATAGCAAAATTAATTTTCTTTTAACATGTAACTTAGATCTTACTTCATAAAGAGGCCACAAATATAACATGCGTTTCTGTCATCAGTTCGATTAAATAGGGACTTTTTGTTAAACATTATTTATTGCCTATTCTATAAAGATTACTCTTATCGAAATGTAAGAAAAATATCCTTACGCAATAACTGAATTAGTCTAGCAGTGCTGTGCAGTGAGTGTCGAGGGTCCACCGGTGGCTGGGCGGCGTGCGCGCGCTTCGTGTGCCGGGACACAGAGTCGCACGCGTCGCACGCCGACCGCGCGCGCGCGCCGCCCGACCCGCCTCACCGTTGTGCGTACACATTGCGCTAACAATACGAGACAACATTTCACATAATGATCAAAACAACTATTTGTCATCTACATAAAATTTGCTCCAAATGTTTATATTAAAATATGTCTACTTATTGTAACTTCTAATTAGTTACAGCCAACTTTACAAATAATTGATACATTAGACTCTCAAATAGATCTCTACTAACTATTATTAATTAATGGTAAAAAATAAAGAATAAAAATACTTCTAAACATTGCATTTCAATCACATAAGGTTTAGTTTAAATACAATAATAACATTTTTAAAACCCGAACATAAGTATTACAAGAACAATGATATCGTTGAGTTCTGGAATGGAAAATAGCACACTTAAATTCACTAACTGTTACACTTACATAATAATTATTGTTCTCCTGCTTTGTTTGTTAATATACATTGCTTTTAAGGTAGTATCAGAAAAATAACAGTAAAATATATCGACTATTTGATACACTGATAAAATTCATGATAAACCCTTAAATTAACTTAAAGAAATTGTTAAAATTGTGTACCAAATAACAGTGCAGTGCGTTTGATAAGTACTGGGAGTCGATATATAAATAGTTTGATATAGGACATACTATGTGAGGTTATTGAATGAGGTAATACAGATACAAAGAACAAAGAACCGCTGCCGACGGCGCCTCGGGCGAAGTCGACCCACCGTCGTCCGCGCTACTGCCTACACCTTATATAAATGGAGACGCCTATGTCTAAAAACACGGCAGTTGCAAAAATAGATCTAGAACAGTAAAAGGTGTAGTACGAGTGTGGCGGTGGCGCGGTGTGTCGCCCGCCCCGGGCACCCGCTACGCTATTATTTGGTACGTGACGGAACACTAACGATTCGGCGCAGCGAATCGTCGACGGAACATACGTAGAGGATGGTGTACAGATCGATACAAATTCATATTACTATTAAGGCAGCCGTTCATAAACTTACTACGTGAAAATTTCTTACGCATGCCTCATAATTATTACGACCATAATTATATTATTACACATTATACTTTAGACATTGAGAATACAAAGTTTCAAATAAATACCCAACAAAGTTAATTTGAAGAACATAAGGAACACTACAGCAGCAATCAAATTGCGAACACATTTTGTACTACATAAAAAATAATACACAACCCTTTGCGCGAAAAGACTGAAAAGTTCAACTTTTAAAGTCACCATGAAACTCGGGCCCTAGCATGAAATGCAATACAGACTAATATTCCGTGCGTTCGTCAAAGATGTGCTTATGAGTTTAGCGTACATATATCTCCTGCAAACGCAAGGAAAATGCTTCATAGTACGACCCTCGTGTCACTTTCAGTTAATACTAGATCTTTAGAATAAATTTTCCCATCACAGAGATTTGCACAGAAAAATCTTTTAGTTTTTTTTAAATATATTTAGCCTATTGATATAATTATGTCATAATTTAGTATCTGCTTATTTCTTAAGTGTTCCAATACAAATACCAAGGAGAATTAATTATTAATAATATTGGTGTAACGTGAGACGAGACAGCCTAAGTCTACGCTAAACTTATCAATTAGTTATGTTGATATTGTTATAATGAAATACGTCGCTGAAACATGCTTTATATAACTACATTGTACTTTAACTCAAAGGTGGTACCGAAAAATATTATTTTTTTATTATAAAACAACGCCAATCGTTCATTATTTTAAAGAGATGTCACTCACTACAATACTAAAGGCAATCCAATTTAGTATTCATTATTATGATAACTTAAGGTTTAACGATTACCAAACTTAACGCTCATCACGGGAATCACGGATATGAATACAACAAAATAATTCGAATTAGAAATGTAGACGATATGCAACGTTCGAAGATCAATTATGTTAAGGAAACAAATTTCAGATGACATCGGTGGTACTCGAAATAATTTCTTGCGATCAGTCTCCGCCGAGCGGCGGTGATGTCATGATACTGAGTGATACATTAACTTAGTTTGTAAATCATTGATTCATTGGGATCGGTACACTACATCTTTACATGGTGGGCTTTTTAATTACTAATTAAGCTTGTTCGTTTTGTACAACATAAACCGACAACGGTACTAGTCCACTCGTGAAATGGTCTTTCAAATGTATTCCAGCTCGATACATCACTAAAGTAAAAAAATATACGAAGCAGTTAAATATGATGTCTCGTCACATAACATGTGCCGCTGGCAGTAGGAGACCTCTAATAAAATAAATATTCTCATCCGACTCACTGGACAATATTAAAAATATTTTCTTAATCACAGATATCAGTCTGTCAAAATTTAAATTAAGTATATTTCAGAATTGGATTAGTCATTCCTCACTTACATAGGATATTATTCAAGTACAAGTACAATCAAGGTACAAAAGTGACTAATTTAAGACCGCAGAGTATTGATTTTTGACGCCAATAGAAATATCTAAATATTGAGAGGTTATTAGTACTTTTGTGGAACATTAACGAATTTGGTCGTTCGAACTACGCAATTACGTATATGTCAAGCACGGTGTCGTCGAGACCGGTACACTTCTCTTATAGTACAAATGAACATTGAATATAAACAATTTCACACAGGTACAACAGAGATCTAATGAAAGAATAATACGAATATAAACTAGTTTCATATAGGATATGATCGTTAAATTATGCTCGATTATAATCACTCGCACGTCGCGCCGTGCGATACATGAATGCGAGAGAGACTAGAGAAGCAGTGTGTGTGTGTAGTTAGCGAGCAGCAGTCTCCGAGTCTACTGCATCAATTAACTGTTGGTGGGGGGTTGGCCTTCATACACATACATAAATATACATAAACGCTACATAGTGGTCGTCGAATCAAATGCAACTTCACTGACGTATCCGAAAGGTGCGGAGGAGCCCGCGCGCCCGCGGACGGGGCTCCAGCCTAACGCAATATATCTACCGGTGTGCATGTCCTTTGTATGCTCGCAGAGCTAACAGATAAATGGCGACTTACTGCTCTATTACAACTATACATAATAGCAGTTAAAATATTCTCAGCAATCACATTTAGTTAAATTACCACATAGAGAATTTAGCTTAGTTCAACATTTTTATCAATGGCCCTCTGTTTACACGTAAAGTCACTCAGTACATTTTTTTTATATTTTGTTTATAATCAGTTGTTTGTGTTTTATTAAGAACACCCTTTGTCTTACAGCTATATATTCCAATAATACAAAAATCCATTCACTATAATTAAGGTAAATTTTAGATATTTAAACACTAAAATGTAAAATATGAACATCCTAAATAAACTCTGATATTCCAATTTTTAGGCATTAGCTCAATTAATTAAATATATGATTGAGTGACTATGAAAAAAGAGAAATAAATGCATTATAATAATACTACCCAACCATTCCCTTGTAAAGTTTGACAGGGTCCAAGCTGCTCGGGCCGACCTATCGTTACCTCTACACACTAACGTCAAAGCCTTCGTTATTTTATATTTGGTATTCACTTATTCGCACCACATAACAAGACTAGAGGAATGATTGCCTCTGTGTCGACGTCACGCGTCCCCGCCATCTCAACACGATCCCTCGTAAATAAGGAAGACTAGTTTCTTTGTAGATATCACCTAATGTGTTCTCTATTGTATTAGGACGTCAACGTCGTAACGTACAAAAATATATATAAATAAAGACAACAAGCAAAACTTTAACCTTATTTAAATTAAAAGGCCCTCCTGAATATCGTACGAACTATCACTAGGTTTAATTATGTCGTATAAGTATCATCGTCAGTTATATGCGACGGCAAAACGCATTTATTAACAATGGAAAAAAAAAATGAGAATGTCTTTTAGTGTGCAATGTTCAGCTTATTTTATGAGTGTAGTGTATTCAGCGTAAAATGAAACTGCATAATATTCATACATATTTTGGTCCCTATATGTGAGTACACAGTTGAACGAGTGAGTGCTGCCTGACAGTGGATTCATCGCGACTGATGTCAAGCTAGAAATAAGCCGAACTGTTGTCACGCCACCGACCCGGCGCCCTTGAACCGCGCTGCTCAATATTCCGTGCAATATTTATTGGCTTTTCTTGGCGTTGCCAACTAACTTTAGGGACGACAAGACGTACTAAGAAATATACGTATCTTTTCAAATACGAGTTTGATTTGAGTCTAAACTAATAAAGCTACCAAATTAATAAGATAAGATTACTTCAAGACAACAAGGTGACAGGGACGGTAGAGTGACAAGCGAAGGAAAGCTATTTAATAAATTACAAACGCGCTACGCGTAGTTTAGGCGGCATGAGTCCTACGCCATACACACTGCAGTTATCAGCTATGGTCCAGTACATTAATAGCTAATTTGGAGATTACAAAATAACTTTAGAATTTTATTCCGCACTAAGGGAAGTTTAATAATTAAGATAATAAAAAAAAATTAAAATTAACAACAATATGAGCAAACTACTTGAATAGTTGAGCTAAAATAACACCAGAGCAGCTTGGATAGACTACAGCGACCTAAGCGTCGGCTGACAGTATTAATGGCTCTTATTTGTACGATCAATAGTTTGTTGTGATGTCAGAGATCCACCCAATTTATGTAAACAACACAAGCGGTCGTCCAATGGCTTACAGACATCGACTTTGGCATTCAAGTGTTATGGAATAGATGTGATCGTTCGAACACGCGACGCCGCGTGATCTCACTTCAAGATAACCAACTAATTTTAAGGTTACACGTTAATTCGGGTAAACTTCATGAAAACCAAAAAATAAATAGATAAAAATATTTACATATACGTAGGTATATATATAAAATGTTGATTGATGAAATAACACTTATTACAATAAAAGTAAAACATAGCTAAGCTCATTAATGATTACACAAGGCGTGGGCGCGGGCCCCGCTGCTCGCAGCCTTATATTGTCTACAGCTAGTCACAGAGCGGTGCCTAGGCGCACAATTCATTATAATACATTTTTGAAAGGAAACGATTACACCTGCCATCGGTTACGGTAACGTACCACAGTTCATTGAGGCACAATCATTGGTTTCTTTTAATTGCTTTTCTTTATATATTTTTTTTCATTTTTTTTGTTTTTTTTTTTATTTTTTCATTATTTAACTTATATTTACATCTATGATCGTTATTATAATTACTTGTAGGTACGTAAATTTACTCTAAATAACAGAAACAAATCACGAAAAATGTTATTAAAAGTGAAGCGTGAAGCGTATTAAATTTTTACGAATAAAATTCCACAATATATACATATTACAGTATAGATGTATCATATAAATACACAACAACATAATAATAACACAGACTAAATTGCACATGGCGCAATAATTGTGTGCAGGAAATAATGATGCAGTCATTGAACCGAGAGGAGATTCAGTTAGCGCGGCGCGATGGCCGCTACTCACAACCTTGCGATGCGCGGAGGCGCGCGCACCTCTATCGATACACCTCTAACACCATAATATACTGCTACCGACACGTCTACACATTTAAAATACGTCCACTTTACAATAATATGTATATCCATTATTAAGTACTGATAACTTTAACTGACTAAAAATTTCAAGGCATAAACTTCTTTCGTCTTTAATCTATGGATGACGTATTCTAAAGGGCACTGGTTTATTATACTTTCCGTTTGATCGGCTTGTCTAACCTTAAAATGGAAAAAACTTTATAAAAAATTAAATATGACATTTATTGCTGTATCATTAAAATTTAAATTTGCACCAGAGTAAACAACTGAGATTTAGGCGTTACCGAATATTGGTGTAGAATTGGACAGAACAATATCAGTTAAAAATAATACCTATACTCTTTATTTATTCTATCAATCGGTAAAAGAAACACCCTCATCACTTAAATTGAGCTTTAACAATACATAGAATTGACATTTGTCTGTTTATACGTGCACTATTGCTGAATAGACGTAACACGAAATGTTATAGGAACATCAGATCATTAACCCGTACCGCGAATATAATTTCAAATTTTGGAAGAATCTTTATCAAGCAGAGAAATGCAATCAGTTGTTCCGGACATCTTTGATAATCACTCTTTGGCACCTAACATTAAACTCCGTGACAATCTCGATTATGGCCCCTTGAAAGGCGAATCAAATAGTTCGGCTGCACATCCGTGCCTTCGTATCGACAACCCGGTTGTGGAGAGACGCGTGAGACGCGTCATACATACGCGTGGCGGACGTCTGTCGAGAGAGAATAGGGATCCGCGTTCGAACTAAACCTGTATCTGATACAAATCGCGAAAGGCAACGAAGAATATGCAATGATGTAAACGCAAAACTGCCGCCGGTCCCTATAGTAAGATAATACGGTAGTAATGACAAATGCTAACATTGTTTCTAAATGAACACATCACACATCGAAACATTTAACACTAACTACTACAGGTCCGAAGCGAACAGAGTTCAAACGCACTGACACGTCCAAAGTCGCGTTCACCTAACTTAATTAATTAATTTGTGAAGAGTACGCGAGCCGAGGCTCGACAAGGTACATCGAATCGCTTAAATCTAACTTAAGGCTAAAATCGTTTTATCATAAAAACACTGGAAGATGTTCGAAATACAGATACAATTTACATTATTATAAGTCGGGTGACCGGCTCGTAAGCGTGGTGGGTCGCGGAGCGAGTCTCGAGAGAGAGCGCAGGGCGGCGCGGGGCCGCCGGCCGCTCGCGAGCGCTCTACTATTCTAATCCCGTAATAATTGGTAATTTTATATTTTGGCAGAGTATCTCTGTGGCACACCATCAATAAATTAAAAAGTAAATAAAAGTGTAAATAAACTTTATGATAACGAACTTTAACTTACACGTGCAATCGTTGCCGTTAAATATCAGTTGTATGCTTATTGAACTCTACGATAGGACTTAAAATGTAAACTTACACCTACAGTTATGTAATACCGACAAACCTACGGCTACAAGTATATTATTAACAGAATATCTAAAGCATATGTCACTTTGAATAACGTTCAAATTGAGCCTATAGAAAATACCACAAATCTTTTATTTAAATAGATATTGATATGGCTAAATTTAAGTTAGAACTTTATTCTTACCTATACACAAAAGTGTAATATTTAATTACTGTTCAATTATAGTACTTTAATAACATTTCTCACAAATGTATGTGTAATATAAAATGATAAAACAATTTTCAATTTATTATATTAGGTTACCCTTACGTTAATCGTATAATCTAGATAATCGTCTCATTATATTAAACATAAAGTGGCACTTCAATCACAAATACTGGAAAAAATTTGGGGAAACGTCGTGTTCGGCGGGGCCGACGCCGGCGACTCGCTACTATGATACTCTCAACAAAATAGATTATCCTTACATTAGGCAAGATACTTTACATCACAGGATTACTGGATCCAAGGGAGAGCGTCCCACCTTGTACTTGCTGCGACTGCCGCCGCTCGCTCCTAACGCATATAACTATATACTCGTTTGCATCAGACTATACGGCTTAAAAGGAATTTACCGCTACAAGAATGCACTTCAAATCTCATAATTTTCAAATTTTGTTACCTTTATAAAAATTACAACTAATCGTAAAAGTTTTGTTAGTGGGCGAAATGCACTTACACGTTTATTGCTGAATAAAATATCACTACTGGAAAACGAGGGCTCTATGCGAGTGAGAATTCAAAACAGAAATAAATAATTAAAATAAGACAAGTACAGATAAAACGAGAAAATAAAAACGAACACGAAAGAAACTCGGAACGCAACAGCTCGACGGGCGAAACAGCAACAGCCCTCGAGCACAACAAAATAAATATACGCTATAAAATAAGGCCACGGGACGTGTGACTGAGGTAGCCCGCGACGCACTACTCTATCTGATACCTACGATTATTTGGTAGATTTGCAGGAGCGGGCCGCGCGCGGTCTCACCGCCCTGCGGCCCGCGCCCGCCGCGACCGGACTCTTCCTTATAAACCTCGATACAGTTTAATTTGCCATTGTATATGTATAATTCTTATATACACTAAATATTCTACATGAACACTTAAAACACAGTAAGATAATATAGTATGTGGACAGTTGGCTACCGCGAGCGCGTCGCGCCGCGTGCACGACGCCACGTGACGCGTTCGACATGATCTGACTAGGCGAATAAAATTAGTCGATCCCCGTACGGGGGACGGTAAAGCGTAATTACAACTAGACACCTAAGGCTTCGATCCTAAACTCGCGTCGTCGACGATCGAGCATCATGCCGGCCGATCGATAAATACTATTTATACTATCCAAATCGAAGATTTTACGCTAACCATAAAAAATTTGCACCTCAGGAATGACCGAGGCGACATTTCTTCACGACCGCGACAGAAACGAAATTAGGACCGAAACCCGATCGACACGGACAAATGCATCTGTACAGATCTCGACGCCTTAGATCGACTCGCCGCCGAGCAGGTCG
Organism: Noctua pronuba; assembly: GCA_905220335.1. Lineage (NCBI taxonomy): Eukaryota > Metazoa > Arthropoda > Insecta > Lepidoptera > Noctuidae > Noctua > Noctua pronuba. The sequence goes on along the minus strand of LR999900.1, from coordinate 5,101,434 downwards.
GGCGGCAGGAAGGAGTTGAGCGACGAGGGCGTGGCGCGCGCCTCGTGCGAGTCGGGCCACAGCGCCGCGAACCCGCCCCAGCCGTCCTTCTGGCCGCCGCGCCACGCGCCGCCGCCGCCCGAGCCCAGGTGCTGCAGGATCATCTGCACCTCCGACTCGGCCGGCGACTCCGCGAAGATCGTCGTGTTGCTCAGCACGCAGTTGTTCAGGGCCATCTGGGCCTGCAGGCACGAACGGAAGGTCAGCACACGCACACACACGACGTTAGTACGACGCTTAATAACTGATATAATAAACTTAGCAAACACTTACCTTAGCGGCCTCCTCGCGCGTGGAGTAGCGGGCGAGGGCGAGACCCTGGTTCAAATACAAGTGGAAGTTCTGGAGGGGGCCATGCTGGACGCAGAGCGTCTTCAGGGTGGACCCGTCGATCTGTAGGAAACATACTGCATTAGAATTTGACAAAATACATAAAATAATCATATAACTGCTGCGCCTTACGAACTAATAAAACTCTCGGTCAACAAGTGTAACTCCAACCAACAACAAACATTGTGTTTGGCAAACATGTTTGCGGTGACCCATTTCTTTTAACCTAAATTATGCTTTGTGTACATTCGTCGCGAAATTGTTGTTTAGCAACTCGATGCGTGTGTCGTTAGGTAATCGTACCTGAGCAGTGAGGTTCTTGAGCAGCAGCCAGGTGGAGGCCTGCCAGGCCGGCACGGCGCGGTGCTGCGGCCAGGCCTTGTTGAGGCCGGGCGGCGCGGGCCGCGGCTTGGCGCCCCACGCGTCCTTGGCCTGGCCGGCGGGCGGCGCGTAGCTCCACGTGGACGACGACAGGCTGCGCTCGCCGCCGGGCGGGGACGTCTTGCCGCCCAGCATGTCGGCGTCCTTGATCACCGCCAGCGAGAGCGGAGACCGCACGACGGAGCCGGGGGTCATGTTCGGATCGTCTTCGACGTTCTTCATTTGGTTGCCCTGTGTTCAAAATATTCTTTGTATCGATCTGCCTTAGTAATGTTGCTAAGGTGAGTTGTCTCAGCCCAGTCAGGTCATTCCCAAAAAGGGATACAATAATATGACCTTATTCACCATGCTGGGTAGACAGGTAACCGAAGAGCGGACCCTCTCTCTTCGGTAACGCTACTGCCAGCCACCGACCTGAGGTATGTGAACTGGCAAATTAGATAGATGTCCCATCTATTAAGTAGTTGCCCGTAAACCCTTGTTGTTCACGACCAAGCCGCATGCTGGTTACCGCCAACCAAATTCGATTTCATGGCCTTGACTATTTCATTTTTAGAGACTTTCTTTATTTTATCTTGAACTTACCTTCCAGGGCTTTCCAGGCTCAAACTCTGGCACCAGGTCATACACAGGCTGGTGAGATGGGTGGGATGGCCAGGCATCCTTGCCGTCGGCAACATCATTGCCGCTATCGCCCCAACCTTCGGAGCCGCGGCCTACTCCCCAAGTACTGTGGTAATAGAAATTGTATGTGAATTGTGAAAGACGAACTTGTGTGAATAGCAGCAACCCTGAACTACATTACTACAAACAAACGAGATGAATTAGTTTGACATTAGCAATAATGTCAAGTGCAGTGTAATGCTTGCTATAGATTTATTGTGCAGAGCCTTTTGATTCATCATCCTAAATCATTAGTAATTTCTTTCAAGATATTTAGTTTTTTCTTTGTTTTAACAATTGGAACATACGAGTCTGGTTGCAGTCCAAGTTGGTTGAGCTGTGGGCTCGTAGTCGACTTGGCCGTGCCGGGTGCGCGGCTGAATTCGGAGCCTTCGCCATCCTTGTCCAGAGAGGGCAGCTTCCATTGGTTCAGACGAGACTGTTGGTTGCCGCCGCTGCTACCGTAACCCTATATTATACGAACGAAATTAGATTTACGACAAGCCTTGATCATTGAGAAACCAGTTACTGATGACAAATGGTTATAAATAGCTTCTCCAGAAATTGAAAATATCTAAAATAAATCGATTTTTTAATTAAGTAGAAGTATTATTTAATTACATAATCAATTTACAACATACCCCTTGAGTATCTTTCGGAATAGACATATCACTGAAGTTGTTCTGCAACTGGGCGATGGGGTCATGACCCTGCTTGAACAAATCTGAGCTGCCAGCTTGTTGCTTCATATACAGAGCTTGCTGCGCCGTTATCTGGTTCTAAACAATAAAAAACACATTTATTATTGAGATGTAATAAAATAAAGATTAAGTTAGCTTGGTAACAGTCTTACTAATCGGTTTATAGCATAAGATAAATGTTTTTGAAATAACAAGTTGCTGTAATATCATTCTAACTTGAATGGTGCTCCAGAGACCAGAAATTGCAATTATTGACTAAGTATCCAAGTGGAGCTAAATAAAAGTTTGTAAAAGTAGCATTTTATTGGGTGATCAGTTGTAAATTTCATTGCACGTTAGCAGAAGGCCTCGCGGCAGACTTCGTGGATGGCGGGACGAGCTGGACAAAACCAACGACCAGTGGTTAACATTGATCCTGGATAGAAACAACTGGAAGTCATGGGGAGAGACCTTTGTCCATCAGTGGGATGACGCAGGCTAACGGTATCAGTCGTAAACTTACTTGTAAAGCCGTAATCTGCTGCTTAGCCTTAGTGATTTGCACAGAGTACTGCAGCGCGAGAGACGAGTGACCCTTGGTCATTGCAAGGGAATTCTGTTGCAGCAATTGTTGCAGTACTTTGATCTGAAAGAAAACAATTTACTTCAGCAAACCTCCTTCGTGTTAAACCTCCAACTAACAAAGACAACATTTGAAAAAAGAAGTTCTAAATTCGAAAAAAAAGATACCTGCTGCAGCAGCTGGTTCAGAAGCACGAGGGTTTGTGGAGCCAGAGGCTGGTTCAATATCTGATGGTTCAGATACCCGGCAGACACCGCCATTTGTATCTGCTGCACGAGCATGCGCAGTTGCGCCGCGCTCGGCTGGCCGCCATTGCCAGTACCGCTGCGAATATTATTTTTATTACAATTCTTTCGTAGAAGTCCATGACTCAATGTTTACAAACACAAGTTACATCCTTATGTAATTTCTATTTGTAAACACCATGAGTTGAGAAAATAGAGTTTACAGTAAACGTTTTTCCTCAACCATGTTTGTTTTGGTGACATTCTGACCTTATTTACAAGGTCACCTCTAAATCTTAGCAGAAAGGAGTCCTAAGTGAGATTTTAGTAATAGTGTTAACGTTTTGTTAGGTTTCATACCTGTTGGGGTTGTAAGACTGGTGGTGCTGCTGCGTGGGCGGCGGCGGTTGGTTGAGGATCTTCTGCACGACCGCGGGCGACACGGCCGGCACGTTGGGCGGCGCCTGGAAGGGCCCGGCGTGGTGCGCGAAGTGCTCGTCGCGCCGCCAGCCGTCACCGCGCGCGCTCGCCAGCATCTCCAGCGCCTCCTCCGCATTCATATCGCGGCTGCGCAACGCAGCCTCTGCCTCCTCCTTCTTGAAACCCATCTCCACGAGGAACCTACCGATACAAATAAACACGATAAAACACTGTGATGGTAAATACATACGTCCAATTGGAATTTATATGAATTTTCTATTTACCTGAACTGCTTACTGTTCCACACCACCTCCTTAGGTAGCTGCTTGCCTAGCGGGCCTCCTTGCGGTGGCTTCGGTCCACCCCATTCGCCGATATCATCAGGCCATGCTGTTCCGGGTCCAGCGGGTTTAGGTTTAGGCACGGGCCACAGGGCGGGTCCAGATGCATCGGGCCAAGCTGGTGCATCGCGTTCGGGCCAGGCTGGAGTGTGCGGCTCTTCCCAGGAGCCATTGCGTTGGCCGTGAGCGCCCCATACGGCGTCGGGCTTGGTTGGCGTCGGGGGCATACGTTGGGGGCCGGGTGGGCCTTGCGGCCCGCGAGCTGCCATGCCACCCATACCACGCTGTGCCCACAGCGACGTGCCGTCATCGAATCCTCCTGGAGCGCGCCTTGCTGCCGGTGGCGATGGCTCCTCCCATCCTGATCCCTTGATCGGGTCCTTGGGTCCTTGCGCGCCCCATTGGTTGACGCCGCCTGGCATGATTTTGTTCGGACCAGCAGTATGCTGGTGGTGCTGGCTCCACATATCTCCGTTAAGACGGCCAGATATTCCTCCACGCAGGTCGTGGCGTGGGTCAGCGCTCTGCTGCCGCGGGTCGCTCGAACGGTGCGGGTCAATACGTGGATCGACAGGTCGGTGAGGTTCTCCCCACGCGTTCCAGTCGTCTTTCTTGGGCACGCCCCATTGCTGTGCGTGTTGCGGAGGGCCTGCGGGCCACTGCTGCGGCGGCGGTGGTCCGGTCCATACGTTAGCGGAGTCCGCGACGTCGTCGTCTTCTCCCCAGGTGCCACCAATATTAGTGGTGGGTGTGTGGCCCCATGGAGTCTTAGCTGCAGGCTGCGGCGGCGGCTGCCCTCCATTACGTAGATTAGCCTCCCATAGATCAGTTCCAAGGAATGCACCATTGTTGAGATTTGGTTTCCAGGCTGGTGGTCCTCCAGCAGGCTGGGTCTCTACCTTTCCTGGTCCAGGCTCAGGAGAACCAGGTACATCCCAATTGGTGTCTTGATTAACATGTTGCTAAAAAAGTATAAACACTTAGGACATGATACTTTAATTAAACTTAATTGCATTGTACATAAATTAAAATAGCGAACACTTACGCCTCCCCAGCCATCTTGACTAAACAAAGCTTCCCTCATTGAATTGAGTTGCTCAATCTTGGCAGAGGAAGTGGTATTGGCGCTGTTGCCATTGTTCCCATTGGCCGAGGTGGGCCCGTTCGAATTCGCAGCAGAATTGGGAGGATTATTACCGCCATTGTTTCCGTTACCCGCGTTGTTCGTACCTAATTAACATGAAAGAAATATTAGAAAATCAATCGACGTTGAAAATGAAATACATATTTTGTGATGAAATAAATTTTATTGTCAACTAACCGTTGCTCGTAGGTGCACCATTGTTGTTAGGCTGCGAATTTGGCATGTTTGGCGGGGAACTTTGCCAATTTTGTGCAGACGCGCCACTGGTTGGAGGCATTTGATTACCATTTCCCTTGTTGCTATTCACTGCAAGAAACAATCCCAACCATAAGCACCTAAACAAACCGCGAACATCCATAATGTTAGTCGTAATTTCTAATCACTGTAATTATCATTTGCCAACAATAGAAGCAAATTTTATTTTGATGACTTCATCATTAGAGTGACGATATTAAAACAACTTACTGTCTGCTTGAGAAGTGGGCGGGCGCTGAGCAGTGTTATTCCATTGTTGAGTATTGTTTGTCCCATTATTTGTTTGGCCACTGGAATTACCGCCCCAATTCCCAGCTGGCAAAGAAAAAATATCTATTTTTACTCTCTTATCACCGACGTCAATTAAAATATAGGTCTTATGTGCCACGCGCGTTACTGCCAAATATTTGAGAGTCGATCAAAACTAACTACTGCTCTACTGTTTCTGATTGGAATGTTAGTAAGAAGACAAGTGAAGGTTGACTTACTGTTGTTGGAGGTGGGTGGGCTGCCCCAGCCGGTGGCAGCGTTGAGCGAGCTCTCGCCCCCGCCACGAAGTCGCAGACGCAGGGGGACGCCCCAACTGTCAAGTTCTTGCGTTTTCATATCCTTGATTATTCGATCCTCGTTTTTCGTGAGTTCCAACATAGCGTCGAAGGTGAGATCACCGTTCGCGAACATTCGCAAAGCCGTCTTATTGGCGGGTTTGTCGTAACCAACTTCCAATTCATTATTGTCATGGTATGTCTTCATAGACTTGTCTTCATTAGTAATGATTCGAGTTTTCGATTTGGATATCATATTATGAGCAGACTTGTCGTTTAGTAGTTGCGTATCGCAAGGCTCATCTCGTATAATACAAACTGAGGATTTAAAAGCGTAATCAGACTTGTTCATATGCTCCGGCGCTCCGAACGCCATCTTATAGTTTAAGTTAAAGCTACTGAAATATGGGTCACTGTATGAGATACCCTGGACTGTTATGGCGTTAATCGTTAAAGGAATGCTGTAGTTAGGCGTATCGCCAATCATTTGGTTTTGTTGGACACTATCAACAAATTCTACATTATAAATATTTAAATCTACCATTTTTACACTAGCTTCATGACTTTCATTCTTCTCGACTCGCTTAAAAGCACCAAAATTATTTGTGTTCACCACCAACATCAAGGTGGAGTAATTACATTGCATTGGTTCGGTAACAGTATTAATATTGGAGTAACAATTATCCTTAATTAGATGTCGAACACATAATATTACAGAAACATTAGACATCAGACAATTATTATAAATAGAATAATTTTCTACAGTTTTCACCTAACATTATACTTATTTTCACAGATAGCATATTGTTTCAATTATAGACTAAGTAACAATGGTTCGTAGTGATGCAGTCAATAAAGCAGGTAGCAGTGTTTAGTGCCTCTATGGCAGAGGACAAGGTGAGATCACCGCTGGAAGCTGCTGCGGACTCGCCTCCTAGCCCCGATTGGCCCAGCCCTATAAAGTACACAACATTGTATCAGCATACAGCCAACTTGTGTCTCATATAAATAATAATGAGATTAAGCAAAACCAAATTTTCAAAAGCTATAAATTCTACAATGAGGACTTGAATCAAAATATATTTTTTAATTATGTATTTAAAACAAAGGCTAGTAAGAAACATTCCCATTCTCTTAGTTACAATTTTTGCATCACTGACTAAATTGTACTGCTTTTTTTTTTAATTGTATTAGAAATTGCTTTTTATTTATTAAATGGTTCATCAAACAAGATATTTGAAACCAGTCCAAATATGTTCCATGAATGTTATAATACTAGGTGAAAATTATATTTATTTTGCAGCCCGAGTAGAAAAATGTAATAAAATATTTATACATATTTGTTACAAATGCTTGATAAAAATGTTATTTCATAGTAACAGGCGAGAATAACAATTTTGAGATCATTCTTTTAGTTAGCATTTATCTTGCAAGAATTCATAGGAACTATCTACTTAGATTGTTGTTTTGCAAATAGTGGGTGAGCGAGTTGTTCATAATATTTTGCTTACCTTTTAGGACGGACGAGAGGCTGAGCTGTATATCACAGATAATGCGGGCTCGGCAGATCCTTTAGAGCAGCTTTGCAGTCAGCTCGTAACGTTTCAGATTATCTGTAGGACAAAGAATTCATATTTCAAATTTCTTATTGGCACAATTAGCATAAACAATCAATAAAAATCAATACGTGGATCACAACAATAAGTACATGATCTTTTTCTTTTGAGGTTATCTCAAGACTTTAAAAAAAGGTCAATTGGATCAGCGCATACATAGCATAGGTAGATACTGTACATAGCAGGGAATACAACAATGTTCAACATCAATATTATTTAATACTTAGATTTGCGTCGCAAAGATACGTTAGAGGCAATCTTTACATCAAAAATCATGATGGTGTTTCACAATACGCCATTCCAAAATGTATACGATGTACTACGACGCAAGTACTTAGTTTACGGTCGCACCGAAATTATAAAGAGTAAAACGTTAAAGTACCACAATTCCCATTTCAATTTTCACATTCCTATAAAAACCAATATTCTTTTCTTACATTATATACTTATATATTTGTGTGTTTCGGCCTTGAGACTCGACGACTCGATGTTGAATATCTACAGTCGTATACATGTATCTATCTATGCTATATCATCCACGGTACCTATCTATATCTAGAGTGAAAGTTAGCACGACCCATATCATAGGAATAAAGCAAATATTTTTGAAACCAATTAGTACTCCACATACACAAACACTTGATTGACATGAATATTACAAAACTTCCTCAAAAATTGCACTCTAATCAGGCAAAAATACAAAAAATCTTACGTGACACGACCGAGCACAACGGTGTTATATTACTAGAAGGAATGAGACAGAAAATTAAACATGTCGCTGACATCCCGTTTGTTGGAGGGAGAACAAACATACGCCTGAGAAAGCGATGCCATAAATGCTCAGAGCGATCAACGACGACATAAAGAACTATTTCTATAAACTAGCTTATTTTAGCACTTACCTCTGTTTTGTAATGTTGTTGGCACATAACTTAAAGATTTATACAAAATCACAATCCCAAACCCCCGAGAACACGGCTTCGACGGCTGGATGGAATGATTTCGTCGTCGGGGTTCGCACGAAGAGCTATGAAATGCTACCGTATAAGATGGACATTGCGTCGCTGGGGCGACCTAAAGTTCCCTAGTTTTTTAACATGGCCGGGTTATAGCAATTTACTATACATACGTATAGCATTCAATATGCAGAGGGTATTATCTATAGTATCTATCTATAAATATGTACCTATAATAATACCGTACGAATACATACCTATTTTTATACTGAGTGTATCTCTATAACTATAGACAGGCAATTGACTATGGATGCCTGTGTGAAACTGTAATGTAGAATTGTAGATCTAATAAATGAATGCTAAATGTAATACGAGCCGTTGGAAGTGGTAATATTGGAAACACCAAAGCTCCATAAGATAAAAGTACCTAAAACCAAAAGTTCATACGATCAAAACACAATATTGATAGGTAGGTGTAAATAAGTATATAGGTATATACAGGTACCTATACAAAGAAGAAAAGATCAAGCTAACATTTTTATTGTATACTTGCGACAGTGATTGCTTATTCTTGCTTTTACGCTAATAAACTCGCAACATAATAAGGAATACCTACATATAATTATGGTTTTAGTAAATGTATGTAAATATTCGAAATCAAGAATTTTACAAAATTTTAATGTAGGAATTGTAAGTTTTACAAAAATACATGAATGATTTTCGAAACAGCATAATTTTGGACTAATTAATAGGGTTTATTATCTAAGTAACTAAATACTAAAAGAAATTGAGAAAATGTGTTAGGAGGTAAGCATTTTATTTCGCAGGCTAGCTTGGCTCACGTAAAGTGTTGACAAATAGCAACACTGGGTAGCTGTCTGTTCCTAACATATAACCCATAAACCTACTCTATGGTCCGTTCATTGATTAGTGATGTGCTTGTTTTGGAATAAAAGGTCTGATTGTCTGTTTCAGAATTGATAATTAATTCTGTAACTCGTCACACTTCATTGTATTGAAGGAATCCATAAGTAGAGTTTGATTAGTTCTTTATTAACTGGATGTTGTGTGACTATGTCAGCTGTTTATTGACCTACCAAATGACGTAAAAGATTGTGATAAGATTAACAGATTTTAACTAAAACTGAGAAATTACGTTTATGAAATGTAGTCATACCGCATATTAAATGTTTAGCACTTTACATATTTCCTACGAATTTGTTTTGTATAACTTCACCAACATGCATCGGAGGCAAAATGTATTTATTTAGATATAAACAATTACTTTGTATCTCATTGTAAGTGAACCTATGTATTGTTCTTATGAGAATTAAATTCTTTAAACCGAATTTTGAGAATATTCCCCGGGTATTTTTCCGATAGTTTTTATTATCATCAATTAATTCTCTATTTAAAATTACAAACAAACCCGTTAAAAAAAATGGTACAATTGTTCGTTTTAACTTGAAAAGTTAAAGAAAAAATGTGTATTTTTTGTTGAAATGGCAAAATCGATAAAAATAGATAAACGAAACGGAAAAGAAATCACAACCAAGTGTGTCATAATTATGTATTGCATGGCTCAGCCGTTGCGTAGGACGTAAATGGGGAACACCCTCTCATAGATTTTATATCATCGTGGGATCCATCTCTTCAATCAAGGATCATGACCGTCGTACGACATGTACTGTCGTACAAGTAATAATGTTATCCGTACGATGCCGATGTAGGCTGCTAACGAAAAATATGAGTAGATTTATTCACTGGTAAAATATTCAAATTATAAAGGAAAAAAGAGACAGAGAGAAAGATCAATAGATATTTTGATAATTGTGTATTATCTGAATGTTTAGCCAATGGACGCCCAGTTAGACAACTCAGAAATGATGATTACTTTTTACATAATTGTTTCAACGAGTAGTCGAGTACGAGTGCGATTAGCTGCAACAGAAAGCTTCAACTTGCTTTAAATTTTAAATTTATACAAGAATAGCAATGCAATTAAGTAGGTGTCAACTCGCAGCTTTTGTACAGAAACGGGGTGGAAGCGTGGAAGGGACACCGACGCGAAAACGGTTACCACGTGATGAGTGCATCATTCTATGAGCCCCCTCATAGGAATTTTTCATCGGTTATTAAAAAAAAAAACAGCGGTTTCCTACAAAATGAATGGAGGAGCTGTTTTATTTTTTATTTCGCGTCTTTGTCCCTTTCACCTCATATTATAAATACATTTAGGTTGTACAAGTGTTTTAAATAAAATATAACACTGGTTTTTTGGGTGTCGTGTAAAAAAATCAAAAGCCAAAATGCTCTAAGAAGCCGTATTTCTTACAAAAAAAAAAATACACATTGTGCTATAATATGCTTTGGTGTCAAAGACATTCAAATATAACTAGCCATAGACGGGACAAGACCAAGAAACTGACAATTCCAAAACCTGTTACAAATTAGTAACAAGTCGATCAGTCTAGTGCGATACGTCGCCTTGTCAGGTCGTATTCATATGACACAAAGACACTGAAATATTTCCGAGCTATAGACGGGCCATGACGAAGAAAATCGTAATCCAAAACTTGTTACTACTTAGTAACAATTCGTTCTGTCTAGTGTCATCTGTCATACGCCTGCTTGTCAGGTAGCATTCGTGTGTCAAAATCGAAAATATTCAGGATGAAAATTATTGTATGACAATATTCCCAATGTCCTCTCTATATGTTTTAAATCTCTTTGTTTGGTGTAAAGCGTGCTTTTCACTATTCAATGAGATAAAAATTACATTATATCCTATAGTCAAAAAAGATATTAATGCGTTTCAAATAAGAATAGGAACGTCAAATATCTCTATCTGTCAACTATCACTTGAAAAGTACAGTTTGCAATAAAATTTTAATTTACCTCTCAATTTAAATGCTTTTTCTCTGTTGATGATGCATTTATTTTATGTAATTCCACTTTTAATGATGAAACAGTCCAAAAAGAATACATTATTGTAATTAAATTATTCGAAAACACCAACAACAAACTCACTTAAATGTAAAAACGAACTCTACAAGGCAGAGTCGCTGCTAGCGACATCTATGTCGACCTTTGAGGTTTTCATTCCATTACAAGTAGAATTACGTCACCGGACCACCGTACTTTTTGTACGTCAAACAAGAGTAGAACTGTCAAAAGTTATTGTCATTTGCAATTTGCCGTATCTTTTGTGTATATTCGTTAGATCAATTTGCTTCATTATTTTTGTATCGATTAGGGAAAACTCGTTCATTGCTGTGTCAGATATCCGGCAGCAATGTCGTGTAAGAACAGAGAACAATGCCTCGTCGCACCTGGGGTATAAGAAGGTTGTTAAGAATGCCTCTAACAGAGGCTGGGGACCAATATTCAGTATGGGTAAGTGTTCAAAATATGAATTTAACTCATAAAACAATAGAATAGTAGTTTCTTTTATGACCATATGTTAGGACAGTATGTGGTTCTGTTTTGGGATAGCAACAGGATTGTTGCAGGATGATAGCTGTTCTTTTAACTATTTTTCTTGATACACTGTTGTTTCTCCGTCCCTCGCTAACGATACCATTACCCGCTGTCCCTCACCTACTTTCAGTCCTCAGCAACAGATTGGTACCTAAAACAATTTTTTTAAATGAAATGTATTAGTACAAAAAATCAAAACAAAATGTAAAAAAGTGAAGGTTTCAAGGTTCTGTTCTAAGGAAATCATGTTACAAACACACGATTTTTGAATAATAAAAATAAATTTTGGTTAACATGAATACAATAACAAAATGAATCACTTTTCATGTATGCCAGTGTAGGCAATACTTATCAGACTATATGTTGTTATCCAGGTGGGTTTAATCTACATATTCAACTTGATTGTGGGGACTGGAGCCCTAACACTGCCAGCAGCCTTTGCCCGTGCAGGATGGGGCCTCAGTACCATATCACTGATGTTCCTTGCGTTCATGAGCTTCTTGAACGCTACTTATGTCATCGAGACCATGGCTTGTGCTAATGCTGTGTATAAGTGGAAGAGGCTGCAAACTATAAAGAGGGAGAGTGTAAGTATTCAGATACTGCTTTACATCACACCTGTCATCCACGTTTTCAGGTCCACCCACATTTTTTCAGCTATGTTTAACAAAAAGACATTATACTTTTTTTTTAAGAAAACTTTAGTTTAGAACTGGACAGGTTCCATCCAAAATGGAACGAGGACACGGGACTCCTTTGTCCAGGAGTGGGACAGAGTAGGCTAGGGAAAAAAAAACTTTAGTTCATGGACTCACGTCTCATACCAAAGGTTAGGTCCCATGTAATAGGGTGGTAGCCTATTGACATACTATTATATGTTGTCATTATTCTGCCATCATAAGTAAAAGGAGTACATCTAAGGAACAAGGATGTGAAAAATTAGCCATTACAAGATGCACCTATTTTGTGATGGCTTAATTTTCTTTACTTTTTCTGCAGAAATGCCTCTTTTACTTAGGGAGCATTGATAGTTTCGATAAAATCAGAATCAAACAGTCACGGTCACAAATAAAACAATTTTGTCGCCCCTATAAACTAAATAATATTCCTCATTGTTATGTCTGTTTGTTTTTACATTGAATGAAGCTTCATTCCCCATAATTCAATTTCTATGAATGTGCAACATTGCTTGTTCATTACTATTACAGGTAAAAACAATATTTTAATGTTTTTGTGATCATTGTGTCGAAGTCATCCGTGGTATTACCTGTAATGTAATAAGAATTATTATGTTATGTACATTGTTATTCAACAATCAGAAATTAGTGTGGCTTTAAATGTAAATAAAACAATAGCAGAAAAACTATAATTTCATGCTAAATGTTAGTAGAATAGAAAAGTTTTATCTTAAAAAGTGTGAAGTTACCAGTCAACTAATCAGCTAGAATTTGAAACACTGATTATTGGCTATTGAACTGATTGCTATGACTATAAACATCCTGTGTTGCAGCATGGCAACTGGATAGTCCTATTTTATCAGACACATGGGGCTATTTATAAACTCCAGTCCTTGCAATGTATTGTGTTGCGGAATGAATGTTCAAACGAGAGCACAATCTGCCCATTTTTGTGTTGTTCCTGTAGTTAGCTTTGCTTCGCCTCATGCTCCCTTTTCAATTACATACAATAGGGGGCCTCAAAGTGGTGTGTTGCCTATAGGCCCTACCTTAAACTGGTTTTTTTTAAAGCCTGTGCACTGCTTCCTTACCTAGAACATAATAAGGAAAAGTAGTTCTATACCTCATCACAAAGCTTAGATTTTTCGATTATCTTTAATGCATTTTTCAAACTCTTTCCTCTTTAATATCATGAAGTTGTCGTTTCGGTAACTATATAACTATACACTATATTAAAACGAGATATAGACATCATGCTTCCGATGAAAAAGGGATGGTGATATTCGTCCTGTAGCTTCTCGTCTCTCTCGCACTTAACAACAAGACAACTATCACACTAAATCATGCCACAATCTACAGATCCAAGACCACGAATCAGACGAAGACCCCTTAACCTCTCGGAATACCCATGGGGGGGAGTTGGAAGAACCCTTGGTCTGCGGAGACACGATCCCGTCTCGTTACTACAGCCTCGACCGTCGCGTGGAGTTGGGGGAGATGGCGAACCTGTTCTTCAACAAAATCGGAAGGACCACGTTCTACTGCACTTTGTGTATCTACTTATATGGCGACCTGTCGATTTACTCGGCGGCTGTTGCGAAGTCTGTCATGGATGTTGTGTGGTAAGTAATCTTTTTACTGTAATTTTTTATAAGATTTTTCATTTCTTTTTTTCGTCATTCATCTTACTCATCATACTATAGCAGACCAGTAGTCCACTGGATATAAACCTTCATGTGTTTTTAATAATTAGTTATGTATAGCCATGGCGACTGCCAAAAAAAACTTTTAACGCTATGGTTTTTCGGCAACTTTATTATTAAAAGCGGAATGGCTGAGCCGCTAAGAAATCGACCAGAATCTTTTGGATCGCGAAAACTTCTCGTATACATTACTCGATTGATAGAGCAATAATTCTCATCAAAGACAACCAATAGTGGGGAATCCTTTAGAAAAACCATACTTTGCGCGATTAATCGCACCTCGTAATTACTTGTTTATTATTACCATATAAACGTATCCTTGACCGATATGATAATTTCGTAAATAATGAATGAACAATCGCAGGATAAATAGACACGCACTAAATGAAGCGTGTAATCGACCGCATTGCATAATGCTTACGATCATCAGTCTTTAATACTCAATAAATATGTTGAATTAGATCAACAATTTTAGTGTTTAACGAATGAGTTTAAGATAAAAAATACGAAATTTCTTGGATTGGGTTAATCATGGCCGCCAGTAGAATTATTTTCGGGAAGGTATACATCTGTAGCTCCATATAATGCTATTTAGGGAAGTGCGTGTTGCTTTTACATGGAGTTCAAGACCATGTGATTCGGAGAACCGCCCCTGAACTATCTCAGCTTTAGAATGTAAGAAATATCTGCTGCAACAGTTTTCAACCAAGCAGTCACGTGGTTAGTTTACATGCTGGCAGAAAAATGTACGCATCCAGTGGAGCTTGTGCCAGTACTAGCACAGCAGCTACAATATCTACCACTGATGATGCTGCCGGTGAAAGTCTTTTAGATGTCTTAGCATTGATAGCAGATGTAGAAGCTGTGTAAAATTGTACTGTCTTTGTTTCTAGTGTTTTTTAAAGTAGGTACAAATAAATTGATTTAAACATAGTTCCTTTTCTATATATATTAAAACTTTAAAGTTTATAAAAGTAGCTGTCTATTAACATAGCTGTTTGAGTATTTCAAATTACATAAAATAGGTACATAATTCAAGACATTTCCGTATTGAGTCAGGTGTAATATTCTATTTAACGGCTGCATACGACAGTAACATTATAATTTATTGCAAACGTTTCGAATAGCGGGAGAGATAACTTGGGCCGTCGGACGAATGTCTGTGTCCTTATGCGTGTTATGCAGCTATAAATATAAATTGCTCACTGATTTATTGACCGACTAAGCAATAACAAGATGGGTGTGTAATTAGACGTCATTTATCAAGTTCAGTTAGTTATCTGGTGGAGTATTTTTGCTCCAATATGGGTAGATATGGACTGATCTGATATTCAATAAGCCATTATTAATTACAAGATTAATTGAAGATCAACAGCCTTATTTAGAGTTGAAATAGGCATTTCTTAATTGATTCAACCACTATCTCGTGTATTGAGGGTTTGACGGCTTCGTGGTCGTGCTTAGGATAGGTCTCTTGAAGTTAGTCTTTTTCCGCGAAAAATGGAGTCATTTTCTGATCCAACCTCCTAGCATCGAAGAACCACTATAAAACCCATTAGAACAGGCTGGAAAAAAAAACTTCAGTCATAGAAAAAAACACAAATATGTCATAATCAAATCAAATCAGATTCGTCAGTCTGAAAATTACTGCGACGAAAAATTGCTAAAAAAACGTAAAAAATCGAAAAGTTTAAAAGTAAAAAACAACAAATTAACTTTTATAATAAATTGTAAAAACCAAAAAACAAACAAACTTTTTGTAATAAAAACTAAAAATCAATAATCAGCTTATAAAATAAAAATGGTTAACGTCCAGTACGGAGCGTATAGGTGCTTCGAGCATGGAACTTTCGCGAGGTGTCCGGGTGGCTGCGACCCGCCCTGCATGAGGCGCTGCTGTGCCCCCTGCGTGCAAGGCTGCTGCTGCTGCCCCACCGGCCCCTGTTGCAACTGCCACAGCGCTGAGCGAAGATGTTGGTGTCCATATTATTAATATATATCAACCTCATGACTGTGCTGTTCTGTAATAAAATGTGGAAAAGTCATGCGTGTGTGTTTTTTTGTCCTAATATTATGATTTTCTTATATGATTGGACTCCAGGCAATGGAAACGTCCTTAAGATACAAAATCTGTGTGTCTTCACATTCACCAAAGAAAGATATTTGTAAACGGAACTTGCTTTCCAATAACGCACCAGATAATATGCCCTTCACAAAAACATCAGATCGAGCCGCAGGGCTCTTAAAATAATTCAGACTTTTATTGTGTACTTATACAAAACACATACATAGACTACATGCCTTTTCCTATGGGGGTAGGCAGAACAGAAAGTACATAAGGCTTGACTACTGCATTTCATAATCTTCACACAAGTTACCATGTCTTGCTTTTTAACCCCCGACAGGTGTGTATCCGCGTGTCTGTCTATGGCATCGAAGCTCCCAAACGAATGAACCGATTTTAATTAGATTTTTTCTGGATTAAAGCTGACGTGATCGAGATGGTTCTTAGCTATAATTTGTGAAGATCTGTTTAGGCGTTTGAAGATCATCAGTTCATTTTATACTTGACAAAATTGCTAAGACCCTTCTTAGCAATTTTCACAGGTCGGATTGATTTGAAATTTGGCGTACTGTTTCTTCGGTGGTATTTCCAAGACATGGTAACCTTGAGCTGATGCAGCAGTATCAAGTAGTCTGCGGGATACCCAAACCCTCAGCAACTCACAGCAGATACAGCGTGATTGGGGGGGCATTATAAGAATGGTCTCCTGATGATGATCGAAAAATGTATTTATTGTACTTAACTTAATTAGCGGATTTCAGCAATATTGCAATTTTGTTTTTCGTCCCGAATACTATTTCCGTGAATGTGTGTGTGTGAAGTGTGGAGATAATGTTGCTGATCGTAGCGTCATCGTCAACATTCTCCTGCCCTTGTCCCAATTTATTTGGGGTCAGCGCAGCATTTTTCCTTCATTAGTTTTGAATCGTAGCGTGTCTACTGGTAACTTAAAAAGGATGCCATAAAGTTGAAATAAAAATAAAAAAAACAAAAAAGCTCTCTAAAAAGTTTAAAAAAAATATGTTGGTACAAAAATCTTTGTGAGTTTCCAATAATTCGGTTCTTTGCCAAAATTCTAGGATCTTTCCAATTATCCTGCGACTATACGGGGTGTAAAGGCACCCTTCACGAAGCCGTCAACCAAGCATTCTGTACATCAAACTATGTAACTTTACGCAAAAATTTTTTTTTGTCTTTTTACACCCTTTATATTGATTTAAGGAGCAAGTATTAGTATTTTGAACCTTATTTCTTTCTCAACAGTTCCCCAATCCCACCGAACGTGACTGACTCGAAGGTGTGGGATGAGCTGCCTTGCTTCAACGCGTCGTCTTCAGGCCACATCGGGTACACTCGGCTGGACACCTACCGGCTTGCATTGCTGACCTTCGTGGGGGCCATGGGGCCTTTCGTCTTCTTCAACGTGCAGAAGACCAAGTATTTGCAGCTGTTCACTTCTGGGATGAGGTGGCTCGGTGAGTTGGTATTTTTTTTAATGGTAGTAACGATAGGCTACCTTATAATTTTGCCAACGAGTGTTTCGTTATGATTAGCTATGCTGTCTCCCAGACTCCCAGTTGGTGTATTCATATAAATTTTATTATTGTAAAATATTCAATATCGTTAAACACGTGGGCCCGATGCGGATGTCCTCATGCTGTTTTCCAACATCATTTTGAGATCAGTGTAATGACACAATTTCCACAAAGCAACTTAAGTGCAAGCCTGGATTCGAACTTAAATCCCATAACTCGTAACTCTCGGCAATCTCCACTGAGTGATTCCATTGAAGTTAATCTTAAACCCAATAAGATTTTTTTCTAAATTGTGGTACATATATTTTGGTATTTTCATGCATGTTTACATTCACCGATAGAGTAGGTACCTACACTGTGGGTCTACGGTTAATACAGAAAGTTTATCGCATTTATTATAATAACAATGCTATCGCAAAAAATACGATAGTAAAAATTAAAATATTGATTAATATAATGAAGGCCTATTATGGCCTAATAATTATTGCACAGTAACACGAATCAACATCGTCACGACTAAAAGTAAAGCAATTTTCTTTTCGAACCATGATGGTACACATTCGTTTACTAGATTATTTTGGCCTAGTAAGTGGCCACATTGATCGCGGCTTCAACCGTGGAGGTGGCAGGAGTAGGGATTCTTTGGCGCTCCAAAACGTGGGCAATCGTCTCACCAGGAGCACCACATTTTATAAACCCCCATTTTTTCAGATTGTGTTTTTAGTAAAGCACAATCTTTAGATAAATTAATAATTATAATAATAATTAATTGGGGTCTCCTCGTTGTCACGTGATTGGTTTTCTTCATATCTTCGTGGTCGCCAGCAGGCGGTGCGTGCTGATCAGGATTACTCCGTTTGGTGCGACCTGGCAACTGGTGTTCCACAAGGCGGTATACTCTCTCCTCTCTTATTTTCGTTATTTATAAACTCTATTACTACTATCCTCAAGTGCTCTTACCATCTATACGCTGATGACCTGCAACTTTACGCTCAATCCGACATTGCTAACCTTAATAATTGCATCTCATTACTTAATGTAGATCTTCAAACTATCGGAGAATGGTCTGCTAAATTCGGCGTTGCTGTCAACGTCGGGAAATGCCAGGCCATCCTCATAGGTAGTTCGTACTATCTGAGAAATCTGGATACTAGCCAGCTAATGCCGCTTGTGTTCGACAACTCTGTGATCTCCCTCTCACCACACGTAAAAGACTTGGGCCTGCACATTGACGAGACACTTAGTTGGAATAAGCAGGTGGCTCAGGTTTGCCAGAAAGTCACTTACTCACTGCGGTCTCTCTATAGATTCAAACATTTTCTCCCATCTAGCACTAAATTAACTTTGGTCCAGTCACTTGTGGTTCCCATTATCGACTATGCTGATGTTTGTTACTCTGATCTATCCCAAGAACTTTTAAACAAATTGGATCGTCTTCTCAATAATTGTATTCGCTTTGTTTTTGGCCTTCGCAAGTACGATCATATCTCTTCATATCGTTCTCAGCTTAAGTGGCTACCTATCCGACTCAGGAGGTCCCTCAGATCTCTCTGTATGCTCTTCTCTATTATGACGGATCCTCGTGCTCCCGATTACCTAAAAGAATATTTCAAAGTTTTGGGCAGTTCACACAATCGTAACCTTCGAGCTTCTAAAAACATTCTCCTTGAAATTCCCTCACATCGAACTGGTTTTATGTCCAATTCTTACGCTGTCTCAACAATAAAGCTCTGGAACGCGCTACCCCTTGGTATTAAAAAAGCTGAAAGCAAAATGGCTTTCAAAAGAACAGTACGGAAGTACTATTTGAAATCAGACTAAATTGCTCATAAGTTTGTCATTAGTAGTCATAGTAATTATTAGAATGTTTCTCGTATTTTGGACTATTTGTATGTATTATAATATATATTAGTTTATTTCATTTTATTTGTATATATATGTATTAGTATGTGCCTATTTATGTATTTCAATTTATGTTAACAAAATGATATTTTTCTTATTTATTTTTTTGTACTCTATCACTATGCTATCCTATTTGACCCCAAGGTTGACTGGTAGAGAATGCCTTGTGGCATTAAGTCCGCCTATGTACCACTTTTGTACATGAAGTTTAAATAAATAAATAAATAAATTCTGTTCACATTCAGTAACATTTCCAAAATAAAGTGACAGTGCCCACTGAATTCAGACCATTGTTAGACTATGTAAAGCTCACATTACATACGCCACTTTTAGTTAACTTGTTGCTGAGATATTTCAACTTTCGACGGCCATAACGCTCACGTGTTTGCTACATAACACTCGTAACTAGTTTAACTAATAAATTGCAGGTCCCCAGAACCAGATTCAGTCAATAGGACAAATGCAGTGATATCCCACTTACTGCATTCACGCCAATTGATACAGAATGACTGATGGAACAAGTGCATAATAGCAACGATTTGTGGGGGAGAGGGGCACCCATTGCATTAAAGGAAGCTCAAAGTATTCCTGCGATGTACTAACAGTAATTATGTAAAAAGGATTACGTAAAAAACAAAACTAAATAGGAATGTTTTTATAGCCACGATAAATTACCAGTTTATTCATAATTATAATTTCCTTTATTCATTTATTTGCACATTTTTTAGATTTCTAAATATTTCATAAAAAATATAAAAATATAAAAAAATAGTGGTCCGCCGATGTGCGTGTGAACTGAGGGACCACACTGATATGTCGCAAAATAGAAATCGTAGGAGTTAGTAGTAGTCTTAAAACCGGTGCTCCGGTGTCGGGAGCAGGGTCAATAATAATTATAATTATTATTGCGGTGGTTATCGAAGCCGGTTGATGTAAACAGCGTTACTTATTTATAAAGTGAATGAAATATAAATGTTACAAATTCTGAAAAAAAAATGTTACCAAATACCGTTATCATTTGACCGATTAGATCTACAATGTGTTGATAAGGAAATCCGTATTTGATAAGCTAACAATTTCAGGTGGAAAATAATACAAACACCTATTTTATACTGAACTTGCACTGTGTAACTTTGACGTATGCTAATGTTGCCTTAGGCTCTGCTGAATTCTAATTCTAATTCTTCTCTCTCTCTTTCTCTCTTTGGGTGGCATCTTGGGTTCGACTTCTTCGGTATTTCTTAGTATCAGCCCCAAGTTGGAAGTTGGCGGTATGATACCCTCGTGCTTTGGAAAGCACGTGTCGCCGTCGGTCCTGCGCTCGCTCTCTCTGGTCTTGTCGGATTGCCATCGGGCTATGATAGTAGTGAGGGAACCTTGCACCTGTGTTTACGCACACACTTCTGCATAATAATATCTCCCGCGTCGATGTCTAGACTCCCCATGCCCGTCAACGGCCAGTAAGACTATGCTGCTTTCCAATAACTATGTTTATTTTGTTACAGCATTTACAATAATGATCTCAATGGCGATACACCTGCTAGTGGGTCGGGGTCCGCAGGGCCACCCGCCTGCCTTCGACGTCACCGGCATGCCGACCCTATTCGGTGCCTGTGTCTACTCCTTCATGTGCCATCATTCGCTGCCCGGACTCATCGCACCAATCAGAGGCAAGACAAGGCTTGGACTACACCTGTTCTTCGACTACGCAATTATAGCAGTGTTTTACCTACTCCTAGCGTTCACTGGAGCGTTCGCCTTCGCACATTTAAACGATTTATACACTCTCAACTTTGTACCCACAAACAGCGACAACATATTCCTTGAAATTGTCGAGTATTTCCTCGCTTTATTCCCAGTTTTTACACTGTCTACCAGTTTCCCAATTATAGCTATTACGCTAAGGAATAATTTACAAAGTTTGTTCCTAGATACGTCGAGAATTGAATCGTACAATTTTATTTTGAGGAAATGTATCTTTCCTATAGTAACAGTGGTGCCTCCAGTATTGCTGACTTATTTCTTGGAGGATATAAGTATACTCATAGAGTTTACAGGTTCGTACGCAGGTACAGGTATCCAGTACTTCATTCCGACGTTTCTCGTCGTGTCTGCGAGACGCCATTGCACGCACTTACTAGGTTTAGGAGTAGTCAATAAGTATAGAAGTCCGTTTTCCCACGTTGCATGGGCTATTTTCGTCTTGCTGTGGTCAGTCGTGTGCATAATATTAGTGTCAGTACACATATTTGAGAAGAATTCATGACATTAATTTTAAGATGATGTATGTAAGAGAATTTGGCAACGTAAATGAAATATGGAAGTGTTCACGCCATGTTGTACGATTTCAAATTCCGAGTGGATTTCAAGGCAATAATCAATAATCTTACTTTAAGATTTTTCATCATCGAATTAATGTTTTTTAAACAATACCTACTTCATGCGAAGTCTGGTGAAAAGACAATATGCTTATGTGTTCATATCTCTCTATTCCATGCTGAGCAGTCGTCAGTAATGGTGTTTTTAATTTTATACTTAATATGGCTTTTATAATAACAGTTGTCGACAACACAGCCTTTGTATTTTTGTAACAATATTACTATTTGCCCTAATAATCAATTAATCATATAACGTATTTATAAAAATCCATTTTTGATGTTCCAATATGAAATCTAGGTTTTTATGAGACTTAGGACATTTATCCTGTCATGGATGTTAATTTTAACTAATAATTATAATCAATGTTACCTTATTCCCAAAGAATAAGAAGGAAGTGAATTTCGTTTTCTTTGTAAGTAGGTATCTCATGCCTTAAAAAGAACTTATTATTGTTTTAATAAAGATGCTTAAATACGATAAATTGTGAATCTGCCATGCACAAAATATTCTCATAATTTATTTAGTCGATGTGAGTTTGAAGCTATTGTGTGATTTATACTTATCCCTAAATAAAATTGTTCGATCAACTCATTTAGCATTTTGGCAACGTCGCAATAAAGGCTGACGCACATTATTCGGGCAGATTGCAAGGGAACGCAAAAAACGTGTATACGTACCGGACTTTTTATATGGGAATGTGATGGCTGCTACTTGATGCCGGTGTAAGTACCTATGTCATAAAGGTTAGATTCTCTGCCTTTCCTCACATATTTCCGTGGAAGTGTTCTTCTATGACAATACACATACAGGCAATAATGTGTCTGAACCAACTTACTAATTATTAGTTATCTTGTATGTTCTAAAGCCTTTTAATAAAATTGTGATTACATATAGATCGTACTAATAATATTATAAATGCGAAAGTTTTTGAAGAAGTTTTTGCTTAAAAACTTCTGACCTGATTTGGATGAAATTTGGCACAAAGATAGTTTATAACCTGGATTAACACTTCAGATACTATTTTTATCCCGGTCGCATGATCTCGTGGGACAATAATTACCCAAATGTACGCGGGGAAGCCGCGGGCATTATGTAGTAGAAAATGAATGTGAAATTCAGTTTTGTATGTACTTACTTAAATTCATGAAAATTTTGTAGGTATATTACTATAGGTAATAGAGAAGTATAGAAGAAGAAAACATACTTCGCCAACCCCAAATGAATTGGGTTAAGGGCAAGAGAATGATGATGCAGGTACATCACAGTCAGGACAATTTTTGGTCTCTATTTTGTTGTTTGAGAATTTATAAAATAGAAGAATTACGAAGTTATAATACGATTAGAAATATGTGTATAGAAATAAAATGTGCATTTAAAAATTATAATTTTTAGTGTCTCGTTAATTGGATATATTTTGTAGTTCGTTTATATTAAGTAGGTATTTTTCTACTTTGATTTTGAATGCTAATGGTGCCAAATCGTGAGATTTATTTACATTTATTTTGAATGTTTTTATATCATATATGAATGTTTGTTTGTTATATTTTTATTGTGATAGAGAAGCCAGTGAAATGAAACATTATATTGCAGTTATTATAATATGGAGTTTATTGTATCGACTGACTCTATTATTAGCAGTACAAAATATTTTTATAACAATAAAATACCCCTTGCGTGTTCAATTGTGGTTTATTTTTTTATGCCCCTGTAATTATGATTACGATAGAGATAGGTGGTCGGTTAGTAAAACTTGTATAAAATATTAATACGCCTCTGCCCCCGGATAGTCAGGGGTGTACCCATCACCCACATTTCACCAGCCTTTTTTCATTGCCATAATCACCCGGCACACAAATCTTGACAAAGGGCTGCCATTTAAATATTCAAGATGGAAAACATGTTACGACCTACAACATTACGAACCATATAATCCAAACCATTGTCACTAAAGTATAGTTACCGTTGTTGAACCCGCAACTTCCGCTTCACGCTCCAAATGCCAGTGCTCACTGCACCTTACGAAACACAATAACGTCATGTTGTGGTAAGCAAAACAAAACGCACACATAATGTTGAAGAATTATTTATTTTTTTATCATTATACATAGTTGTCACTTATCTCGCGTACACAAGCGACAAAAGCCTTCCATAGCTCAATTGACTTTGGCATGAAGTTACATTGTATTTGTGCTGCCGCCGGCGCGGCGTGGGCCGTATGGTTTAATACTATAAGCACTAACGAGGAAGATTTTTTTCTTTCTAAAACAAGTGTGAATAGAAAATTCAAACTAATTTCCAAAATATCACTATTCAAGCGCGAATCACTGGGTAGCACTTGCAATTTTATTATTTTTCGGGAAATGTAGAATTAATAACAATAATGTAATTGTAGGTGTCACGGTAAGTAACACGTTACTGTTGTGACGTCGTATTTGGTGCGGAAATTAAATATCCAAACTTCTACTTGCACTAAACCTAAGAGTGTAAATAATTTTCATTGAATTCATACATTGGTAACAAGAGAAAACAACATATATTTAGGATCGATAACATAGTGAACATGTAAAGAGTCGCATGTGGGCCTCGCACACTGCAACGTCGACTATGCTAGGCGGTATGTACTGCTGGTGAGAGGAACTGTGCCAATATGACCACGACGGTGTTACTACATCATTATTATCATACTAATTAATATTTCCCGCGATAAAAACAAAATAAAATAAAAACAAAACTATAATTACATAAAAATGAGTGAATGCATTTTTTACATACAACATTACACATACATAAAATAGACATTGATGAGATACTCGTAATACTCGCACACCATTCCCTAATATTGATAAGTAGGAGCTTCAATCGTAATATTAAATAATATTGGAATCAGGAACAAAATGTTCTAGACGTTAAATCTAAAATTATCTGTCTTTATTGTATCATATAATAATATTAGTGTAGCAAATATTCGAATGATAGCAATAAGCTTTGCTTCGTAAAAAGTATGTAATTTCAATAAGTACTCATAATCTAAACATTATAACGTCGAATGTTGAATTAAAAGTAGACATTACTTTGTAACAAATAAATAATATTAATCTATGCATTCATAAATCTAAGAATCATACCATTCGCATTAGATCGAACATTTCATTTAGAATTTGATTATCATTAATTTTAGAGAGGACCGGTCGGTTTCATATCATCCGGTAATATGAACAACTAGCCCGAAGTGCGCATGCACAGCGTGGCGACTCCGAGCTCGCGACGCACAGGAGACAACATCGAGGAGCCAGCCGAGGGTAGCTCAGAACATCACAATAAATAGTATGACTACAATATATTTTTGTGTGGCCGCGGTGCGGAGCGCGGCGGGCGGCTCACTGGCGCGGCTATAACGTGCACGCCGGCACCGCGATGTCGTGCCGCCGCAGCGCCGCGCGGAACGACTCCAGCGACGAGCGCAGCGTCAGGCAGAACCCGCGCGACGCCGGCACCAGCGGGAAGTCCGGCGCCAGCTCCGCGCCCCCCGCACCACCCGCCCCCCCCGCGCCGCCCTCGCCCGACAGCCGCACCAGCCCCTCCAGGCGCGCGCACAGCGCGGGCGACTCGGCGCGCAGGTGCATGAGGATCTCGTCGCGGAAGGGTTCCGGCGGATTCATCAGCATTTTGCTCATCGACTGCACCAGCTTGAGAAGCACCATCTCGTTGTACATGCGAGAGTTCTCTTTGCCTTGTTGTGTGCCTGCGAGAGGAAAAAATAAATTGCATATTTGTTTTACCCTAGCCTTGCATTGCATTTAAAATAAATTTGCGCTGGACCTGACTGACATTTGTAGATATCTGATAGTCGTTATAGGTATAAGTCCTACCTAGGGGTATCGTGTAACCCAGCAATGTAAAATGCTTAAATACTGGTGTTCGCAACTGGTTATACGGAAACCGACGCCAATATAGGAATTGGAAAAGGGCTAGGCAGATGATGATGGTTCAAATAAAGCATCTGATACGAAAAAAGTGACATCAAATCAAGATTCTCCCTTACCTTTCTGCTTCTCATAGCCAGCTTCGTTGAAGTAGGGCTCCGCGTTGAGGATGAGCCCCTGCAGCGACACGATGACCTGCAGCAGCGAGCTGTCCTTGCCCCACACCTCCACGCCGCGCCCCGACCACGTGCCCAGCAAGGAGACGCATACCTGGGGGGAAGGAAATAGTGCTTTATGAACGACGACATATCAGATTATGCTTTGGATGTATGGTGTTATTGTATGTATAATCCTAAAATGAATGATGTAAATATTTTGATTTAAAAAAGTCAATTCAAAAGTGCATGTAATGGATTATTTATTAAAATAAATGCTTTGAGTTTATTATAATATTGCAGCCCAACAAAATTCTTCGCCAAATTGTTTCTACAAAAAATAGGAAGTTAGTATCCAACTTTCTATAAAAATATAGTTTGATTACTACAGAAAAATGAGCTAGCGGTGATTTAGTCTTCGCAAGTGCGACTAATGGGCTTTTTTAACTACTCGGAATTTCTCAGCCGCAGCCTAGAGTATGCAATGGACCGTCCGTACCTTGCCATCTTCATAGAGGTTAGGATTGAGCCTGTCGGTGCAGTAGGAGTGGTAGTGGCACAGCGGCGGGGCCCGCGGGTACTCGCCGCCCAGCTGCACGTCGAACACGAACAGCCCGCCCTCATACGGGGTCTTGGTGGGCCCGGCGATCATTACGGAGAGCAGGTCTATGCGGTCCTCGTAGCCACGGACCCATACCTGTGGAAAAACGTTGTATGTTCAATTTTTTTTGTTCATGACCTTGACAACCCTCGCACGACAGGTTTGATTAAATAAAATAGGCAGGTAGGTTAATTTTATATGTAAGGATCTATATGTTTTCCTCTTTATCCCATTGATACTTCTCTAATAACAAAACTAATATCCCAATCTGAGTGAATGCTCCCTTAGTGATTCTGAAAGAATGTTTAGGTTCAAAAAAGTGTTTCAAAATGGCACTGGTTGCATTTCAGTACCTTTTAAATCAGTCCTCCGTTCGTCGTTACTTCTAAAAAGGAAGTAAGGTCGACTAAATTCGCACCCCTGGTAGTATATCACTCTTGCGCCGATTGATTATACTCTTCACAGCCGAATAAAAGGTCCTAAGCTCAGAAGGCTTCAGAATAGACAGCCGGAACCTTTGATCGTCGAGATCGACTCAAGTAAACTTTCCTCCACCTACGCACTTCATAACCCTGGCTCCATAATGTTAGCTAAGTTACAATGCTCACCCCTGGTGGTAGATCACTCTTGAGCAGTTTGATCTCCCTCTTCACGGCCGAGTAGAAGGTCCTGGGCTCAGAAGGCTGCAGCATGGACAGTCGGAATCGATGGGCGGCGGGCGCAGACTCCAGTATGCAGAACCCTTCGCCACCTTCCTCCTTGTTCTCTTCGAGCATGGCTGCGGGACTGGCGGTGTCCATCTCGGCCTCGTCTGTGCCTTCTGCTGTCGCGAGGGGAGCTGTGTCGGGGACGGCTGAGAGGAAATGAGTACAGTCCAACATAAGCACTAATATGAATACATTTTGCAACTTTTAGAAGTGTTTTTCTCCAATTGTATATAAAATTTTTAGTTTTAATAACTTAGCGTCAGTACCATTAATCATCTGAATGGATGATGGCAATCGTTTCTAAAGCATTTTGTATTTCTATAATAAGATTAATTCAAGCTTTTGGGTAGCATAAGCCAGTCCAAAAAAAACTGAACTGTCCATCATTAGTATAACAGAGAGAATTTAATTTGCTCATAAAAAATGACTTTATGATCACTAATGTTAAGTGATATTTTGATACTGGTTGTAAAAACACTTGGAGCAAGCAAAGCGAGGCCTATACCCAACAGTGGGTAAAGTTCGGCTGCTGCTGATGATGATCCGACTACACGCAGAGAAGCCACACGTGGTTACATAGTTCAAGAGCCCCATTACTACTAATATCTCACCAGTGCCGTCCATCTTCTGCGCGGTGGCAGTGGTGGCATCCTTGACATCGGTCGCCTTGGCTGCTTCCGCCTCCTCCGCCATGCTAACCACCAGCGCGCCGTACTGACTATAATGTTATGAGATTGTATTATGTACCGAACTGTAGGAGGATGTACAATGATCATCGACTTCCTAAACTAATTGATTTAAAGAGAAAGATTAAAAAAAACTAAATAGAATTGATGGGATACTTCTATTTGGACTTGTAAAGTACAACATAAACGAGTCGTAACTAAACTGTGGGCTGATTCAATTTAGATTGCCATCGAAACTCTAAGAAGAAGCAAAGTAGTAAAAAGTTACAAAAATAAACCAAGTAGTATTCCTACGACTTGTACAACTATTTGATGTTTCGAAGATCATTGCACGAATCATACATTAGGACAAAACAGGATAATTACAGGGACAGAAAGATAGTTATCGATCAATGGATAAGACAGTACCAATTAATATAACAGTACCATGCATATCGTTATACAACAGGGGCTTACAAGGTTTCAAACTGGGCTTTTTTTTTTTTTTCACTATGACGAAACGCAAGTTTAACGATTGCAAAGTTGCATGTGCAGGCGGGAAAATTGGGTACTAATTTAAAATGTATTGAATTTGACAGATCTTTGTCAAATTGCTCAGCAACTAGCGCCACACTGAACCGCAAACGATTTTCGTCATAGCAAATCAGCCCCTAAGGGCCTTGCAACACTTACATTAAACAAATATATGGTAATATAATCGGTAAACTAACAATATCGGGTTTAATCGGAAATCAGAGAAATTAAGTTACCACTTTTTATAGAGTCATCTACAAAAACAACAAAAAAGTATATAAAACATAAAAAGGAAAGGGTAATAATATATACGCCGGCGAGGAAACATAAGTTTTACTAAATAGTGCTACAAAATATGCCAAAGGGTAAATTATTCTACTATAACATGCTTAGTTATTTTCATAGAGGCTAGCTCAGACTATTTTAGTCCAGCAGTTTTCTTTAAAAAAAAAACCTTGCCCCACTAGGAATTTCTCCTGTATCGTGGATGCGTTTACAAACATTTAAACTCACATACACAAACAGCCAGACCCGGAACAACTACCTGTAGGCCATGCCATACAAATATTTGTTGTGTGCAGTAACTAGCAATTTTGTAATCTAGGAAATGTTCAAACGCTCCAGGAGTACAAAAACTTTAATTTTTTTTTTCAACTTTAAAAAAAACAACTTACAGACGACACAAAAATAATCTGTGCCTTGATTTCGTCTAGTAGTGATCGGATCGTAGACGAGAAAACTTATGGCACGTCGGGGCTTACGACGTCAACGTCAAACGTGTAGACTGAATAAGTTACATGCACCGTTACAAACAGGGTGTTCACTCGAGACTTGGCAATAAGGACAGCTAAACTGTACACCTACAGGAAAATGTTATTAGGAACCTGCCATATTGTTTACAGATATACACTGTATTTTAAGTCTACAGAGGTTGGAAAGAAGAATTTTATTTCTACTGTAAGACAAAATAAACATGATACAAAATTATAAAGAATTTTATATTCGTATACATTTGTTTAATATAAGTATTGAGCTATGGGTCAGAGGTTGGAACCAAAAATACTATGAAACAAGTATCATACTGTGACATGTGCTCATTATGAAGAAATTTTCGAAAAGTTCTTTGAAATTGATATTTTTTATCACTTTTCTATTATTTTATTGTCGGCAGTTATTTTCCAAATATATTACACCAGCATCATTATCGCAAAGCCCTCAGCCACTTTTCGTAATTTTAATAAAGGACCTTATTATAGTATTTACATTTACAGAAGCGTTTATATACAGGTGAGACCCCAACGACACAGTACGACATAATGAAATGCATAACATAAAATAAATAACGTAAAAATATATACAAATGAATGAAATAATAATTAACAACAAAAGCTTTTGGAAATCTGTACATGATGGTTTTAAAAATTAAAAACTTTATCTATTTTACCATGTTTTTTTTTTCGCATGGGAAATCATCAAATGACCCTCGCTCTGGGCGGAGTGGAAGGGAGTGTCAGACTTTTACTGACTAAAACCCATCCATGTTCCTTCTTTGCCCTTTGTGTTCCAGGGCCGCGGTATCTCTTTCAAACCGTCCCGCAGCATTTTACCATGTTTTAATTTGAAATGAATGTATTTTAGAAAGCAGCCCAGTAACCGTCAAATGTTACTGGTTTAACACAGTATGTCACAGATTTAATCAGCATTTTAAGCTTTTTTATGTACATGTAGGCATACACATCATATAATGCAGGATAGTGGTTGGTCACCTATTCCTTGAGGGGGTAACCATAAACATAAATGATGTTCTTTTGCGCGGGAGTTGCCCTCTATTTCACAAATGGATATGATATATTTTCAAGTTCAGTGTTACCAGTATAATCACTGATTAATCACCGCCCTGTATAAATGAATACTTAAAACATAATATGTGGGATGTATACCGAAACATGATGATTATGTGAACATAGCAAAAGACATGTACAGAAGCCCAAATATAACAGAAAGGAATGTAAATAAAAAAACAATAAAGGAGGCTCACACTGAAAAGTGGTAGACTAAGTTCTCTTCAGAGCCGTTTGTCATTTGTTTTCTCATTAAGGCGTTAAGGAAATCGGCCAACTCTTGCGGCCTTCTCCTGCGAAATAAATGTAACCTTTATTATAACTTACATAAGGTTAAATCTTAAATGTGCCGTGGTGCCAGTGTGCAAAACGAATGACCAAGTTTCAAGTTAGCGTAATGCTGCGGCCGGATCTGATTATTATTGTCGCAAAAAGTGTTACTCAACGAAGACATGTTTAAGCTATAGTACAGTCATTTGGTAGTTTTACTTGGAAAGTTTTCCGGGAGTTTTGATAATGGGTTATTTTAACATTAAACCCGTCTGCCTTCAAAGCAAGAGTGAACAGGCATCTTCTGGGCACGCTCGTTTCATCATAGACCTCATCTATCGCTTTCCCATCAGGCGTGATCGAGGTCAGGAGCACGCCCATTTCGTTATAAAAATATAATATAATATATATAAATTTCGATGTGATCTTTCTTATTGTCAAAAACGCTGCTTTTATGCGACATTTTTCCAATATGGCGCCGATAAAGTGGAACATGCAGATGGAAATATATAAAATTACACCTTTTCCAAAAGTCCCGGCAAACTTTCCAGGTTCCCTTTTTTAAGAACCAAATGACTGTACTACTGTACAAGATTAGACATCGACAGAGCAACGGTTTACAAACATTAGATGAAACGTGGTAACCTGCTACCATCCATAAGGACGTGGTCAGATCACTAGCTATTAACTGGTAAATAGTGTGGTAGCGAATGGCAATCATACTCTTATCTGAGCGACTACTTCAAAGATGAAACTAGCTGAGCTAGTTCATGAGGTGAACTAAGGATAAGTTAGCTATTTTATAGTGTTCTTACCTTGTTAACCCTTTCGGTGCCCAGCACCCAGCTTATGGGTCCAACAATAATTCATTCGTGCCCACAACCCGTATCCGAGACTTCATTATAAAAATGGTAACTTTAAAATACAAGTAATTTATAGCTAATTATAGCATTTATGCTGGGTGCTGGGCAGTGAAAGGGTTAATCAAACTACAGTTGAGCTAGACTTCAATTATTTAATAGCTCTTAATTTGACCACGCCCTGAGATCACATTTTAATTTTATGAAAGACGTTTATGGTGTAAACGGACCCTTCACGAAGCCGTGAACCAAGCATTCTGTACATCAAACTAAGTAACTCTTCGCAAAAATGTTTGCTGGCAAACGAGTTTTTTTTTAGCGTCAAATCCTTACGGTAGGACTCAATGTAATGCCGGCCACACACGTTCCAGTATACTTGCGCAAGTCCAGACTTGCGCAAGTATACTGGAACGTGTGTTGGAAGATAATTGCGCAAATTTCCGACTTGCGCAAGTTCTTGAAAAAGTTCAAAATTTCAATTCCCAACTTGCGCAAACTGGCGTTTGCGCAAGTTTACATGAACGTGTGTGGGAGCATTTCCCGCAAGTCTCAGTATTGTTTTAGCCACCTACATGTACGCACTTCATTTTCGCGCCAAAATGAACGAGACTACCGAGAGGCATGGAGTTCGCGATATTATAGAAGAATTTATAAATATATACAGAAATGAGCCATGTCTTTGGCAAATAAAAAGTAAAGACCACCACCACAGGGACAAAAAAAATGCTGCTTATAATAAATTAATTGAGCAATACCGAAAATTCGAACCAAACGTAATAAATAAATATAATATGTAATATATATCCATAGCATAAGTAGCTCGCTGCATGTACGCACACTTGTACAAATATCATTGAAATGATACTTGTGCAAGCATGCTTGAGCCGTCTGTGGTCACCTTCAAAATACGTGTATTTGCGCAAGTCTGGACTTGCGCAAGTATACTGGAACGTGTGTGGCCGGCATAACGCACTCAAAACATTGTGCTGATGGATGCACTGAATACTAAACTAATTATACTGATGCATGGAGGCATAAAGTTACAAATTAAAAACTTGTCAAAGAGTTTTTAATTTGTAACTTTAGCTTTGAAGCTTGGACTTCCAAAATCTCCGTAACTAGAAGGCATGGTCCAGAACAATAAAAAAAATCGCAATGACGATGAGAACAAGTGCCTTTCGGCTTCGTTAAGGGTCTATTTACACCCATTAGACTAAGATCCGGCCGTTGCATAAAATACAAAACTTTTCGTGACAGCTCTAATAACTATTCTCCAGGTCTGCAAATCAAGTTATTGGTCAGTTCGCAAGCTAGTGCAGGGGCTTACCGGCTAACTTCAGTGTGTGCCTTGATCAGCTGCGCGTGTATGAGTGAGCACAGTTTGTAGCAGACGTTCTTGCCCTGGCCCTGCTCGCCGTCGGACTCCGTAGTAGCTGGTAACACAGGTTATCATGTTAGCTTGGAACAACAGCTGTAAATTAGTTCTGAACCGAACATGCTTCTTATTTTTAGTACGAGATTTTTTTATTTTCGATGGGCTTGCAAAATTACACGTAGTACTTCTAAGAAAACACCCAATTCGAATGGAGATTTTAGTCATGATGATAATCTTATATACATGGACCCCAAAACTTGCCGCAGTGGAGGACATAAAACATGCGAGTAAGAGAGATCTCGACTATAGTGTTGTCTTGCTCTATCGTGAGGCCCGGTATCCACAGAAGTGGAGACTAGTCGAGCCGAGATCCGTGCAAGGTTCGACCAATCACAGGAGAAACGACATACTAGATGTGAGTTCCCACCAATGTGATTATTCGATTCCTACACGTCTCCCCTCCACTCATCCCCGTTATGTTGGCAGAAAATAGAAGTAAACACTACTCGTATTTACTTTTAACCAAGGTTTACTCACAATTATCACCAACAACGGCACTGTCTGGTAGCGGCACTGCGGTGTTCGAGCCGGTGGCCTGCGCCGACTCTATGTTCAAATGCAACTGCTTCTTCGACAACGTACACTCCACCTAGAAAATAATTTAAAATTCATTTAAAATCTGGCATTCTTCTTTCTTTAGAAATGGAACTAAAGAGAGTTAAGAGATCTTTGCCCAGCAGTGGGAACAAATAGGTTGCTAAAAAAAGAACTTTAACCTGATTTTTAAATGTACCCAACTCAACTAACTATTGAATCCCATCCTTTATTGGTGAAATAAAATTACACGCTATCGTATTGTATCCGGCGACGATGTTCCTGAGATGTATAAATCTTTCAAAGTAATGTAATATGTAAAATACTACACATTTAAAGACTCGCACTACTGCTATGAACTCGTAGTCTCATCGGCGGCCGGACTATGACGAGTTACAGCCATCATGATTCCATAGCGAAAATGTATGGTGCTATTAGTCATGTATTCAAACTCAAAGCATTTATTTCAATTAGACCATTACAGGCACTTTTGAATGTCTCAAAAAACAAAGAAAGCGAAGCTACAGTCACAGACACAAGGCATAATAACTTGTAAAAGTACGGTAGTTGCCCATTCCAAGGCGTAGATCTCTATGGAGAAGAATGGGCAACTTCATGGACACTCTTTTCAATCAAAATATTGTTACTAAATCTTGGTTACATCATTCATGTGGAGACTATGGTGGGTGTGGTGGTGTGATAACGATGTCTAAATAAGTGTAAGCTCCTATAGCTCCTTCTCTTTCTCACAATGGAAAAATGAAGGAAATGATGATTATGAAGTGTTAAAACCATAATTTTATTACATTAATCTAAAACTCTAACAAGGGCACATTACCTGCATCGGCTCCACTGTAACATTCGCCGCTATGATGGCCCTCGTCCCATCGCTGCAAATCATCGGCTTGTCCATGTCTTCGTCCACGAGCATGGGGTCGGGCGGGGGGGACGTGGGGCTGGTGGCGGCGGCGGGGTCAGCGGGCGCGAACAGGCGCGCGAGCTGCTCGTGCACGCGCCGCTCGCCCGCGCGGGGCGTGATGGCGCCGCGCTCGCGCACGCGCTCTAGTAGACCCTGAGTGGAGAGCGAATGATACATGTTTGTCATGGCGTTAGATTCAGCATAAATCGTATACCACAAAACTTACCAAAAAGTGATCCTCATGGAAGAAGGATGTTCCCATTAAGCGGTCTAAAAATCGGCAATCTTTGTACAAGTTTAACAGCTTGCGCATTATCTGAAAATAACATAAATCTTTAGAGAGCTTATGTTTATAAATTAATATTCACACGTACCATTGGATATAATGGTGTCCGTCATAAGATATTTATTTACATATTAAACAAAAAAAAAATACATAAAACATGTTAACATTAATAAATAAGGCTTTTCCCTGATTGGTCGGACTTTCAAACGAAATATCATAATATCAATAATATACGGTGTCGAAGGGATAGCGACGCACAAACGGTTACCACGTGTACATCATACCGAAGAAATATTTCTATGTGCCCCCCCCCCCACGTAGAAATTTTTCAACGGTATTTAAAAAAAATAGTTTCATCCATACATTTTCGCCGTGTAGGTATTGCTTTTTTGTAGAAAACAGCATTTCTTTTTAAATTAGATACCGATCCGACCGATGTGGGGCCACGGGGGTCGGGATGATGTACTGACACGTTTTAACCGTTTGTGTGTCGATGTCAATTCCACCCTGTATATTGTAAACGAACAGATTATGAGACACGTATCACGTTCGTATCGACCAGTAATGAAACAACAAATAACTGTTAAAAGATGGTTTTAAAATGCAATCCGAGGCTACCTATAAATTATTATATTTTTTATTAAAATTTTGATTAACTTATTGAAATTGTATTTTGCGAAACGGATCTAAATGAAATGGATCGAAGTGGCGATATAGAGGGATAAAATATGGAATAGACTTGTCTTCCCTCACATCTAGTCCATATTTTATCCACAAGCAGCGCCCCCTGCTACGATCCTTACATATTCCTTTTACCTCGTCCACGTTCATACATCTGGTCACACACGCACGCCGGTTGCGAGTACTACGCACCTGACCATTCTGAAGAACCTCACCAATAACGTCAGTGTGTGTCCTTCTAGGGCGTCCCCTCCCGGCATTGCCACTCACATCTGCCTTGTAAATACCTTTTGTAAGTCGCCTTTCACTCATCCTCTCCACATGACCAAACCATCTAAGCATACAGTTTTCAATTTTTGTCACTACACCTTCTTTTAAACCGCAACGTTTCCGTATAACCTCATTTCTCAATTTATCATTCAGAGTTACACCACACATGCTTTGTAAGGAACGCATTTCCACAGAATTAATTCTACTTTCATGCCCTCGTTTGCCACACCCAACATGCATGCAACATAAGTGGAGGCACCAGCACACCATTGTGAACAGCCAGACGAGCCGTATCCAAGTTCATTTAGACGCAAAACCAAGTTGCACTGTTTTTTTTTTAGTTTGAATGCCAATCGTTTTAAATGTGATGTTTATTTTTTATTTATAAAATAGGGTTTAAATTAAAATCTTTAAAACATTTTAAGGAAAAAATGAAGAAGGGAAAAATAAATAAAAGAATAGATATTTTATTCAAAAACTTTTAATATTAAAATAATGGCTACTTTCTCAAAATAAAAACAAAAATAAAAAATATGATAATGTAAATAAATAAGTCATTAATGGAACCAAAAATGAGGAAGCCAACGAAGATCAGGTAAGATTATTATCAGGCAGC
Organism: Noctua pronuba; assembly: GCA_905220335.1. Classification (NCBI taxonomy): domain Eukaryota; kingdom Metazoa; phylum Arthropoda; class Insecta; order Lepidoptera; family Noctuidae; genus Noctua; species Noctua pronuba. Next base: position 5,065,219 of record LR999900.1, on the reverse strand, counting down.
ACTTTTATATTTTTTTAAACTTCCTGATTCATCCAGTGTTTCCAAGCTTGGAGTAAGGACCTTTGCAACTATCCCAGAAACAATTTGAAAGATATGCCAAACAAAATATAATCGGAGCTTTGCTCAAAACCATGATTATATTTCATATAATCGTGACTTTGTGGTCGCAGCATCGTAAGAGAGCACTTAATAAATCACACTGCACGGTTTCCCAAGGCCTTGCGCACACCAGCCCGGCTCCGGCAAAAGTATCCTTCGACATAGTGAGAGTGCATCCCGAAGTGCGCCCATGTTGCCGGATACTTCGGGATGCCAAGGCGTCTTGCGGCTGCACCTTCCTGCTGAATTTCAAATTATACCGCTCCCAACTTGAATGATTGTGCACATGAATGTGATGCATTTGAAATGATTACTAATGTCAAGCATTGCAGAAAAACAGCAACTCAAATTAGAATAATAAATCACTAGAAATTCTAGCTCGGAGCTCTGCCACCACCGCGCTGAGACACAAGCCGACACGTCGCGTCGGCATGCCGAAGCATCCTTTGTCACCGATCCCGGACATTACGGGAGAAATTGAAATTTGAGCAACATTACACGCACGTTGTAATATAGTTAGGCAAGAAAAAGATACTTTTGCGGTGTCGGTCCGGGGTGCGCCTGGCCTCGCCACCTACCTCCTGCGTCTCGAGTGCGGGCTCTTTGGCGAACAAGGCTAGCAGCTGCCGCAGCGAGTCGTGCAGGCGCTGGATGAGCGCGGCCAAGGGCGGCTTTAACAACCAGGGCACGTCGGACCCGCGCTCTACGCCCGCGCCCGCTAGTGCCACGTCCACCGAGGGCGAGCGTAGCCACCTTAACAGAGATAGTACTTTTACCTCTTGACTCTGTAACGTGGGGTGTTTAGCGAACATCTCTTCTAGTTTCCTCATGGCGATGCGGCCGCGCTCGATGTGTGCGGCCACGCGCGGCTCCAGCAGGCGCGGCACCTCGGGCACCCCGGGGCCCGCGGCGCCCGGCCCGGAGCAGGGGCCCGCGCCCGGCCCCGCGCAGGGGCCCGAGCCCGTGCACGAGCCGCACTCCGGCGCTGGCACGCTCACAGCAGCGGCGGCCACTACGACTTCTGTATTAAACAATACAACGATTAAACGACGAGTCCAAAAAAAACTATGTATGACTTGAGTGTTGTCGAGTTGCAGAGTCGCGGTCGGACTCGTCAACTGTGGAGCGATCTTCTTAGCAAGGTGGCTAGTAGTAGTTGGATTAAAGTAGTCGAGAAGGAAGTTGAATGGCGTGCGATTGGAGAGGTATACAGGTTGTAAGGGACAGCCCTCCACAAACTGATGGGGTGAATTCAGTATAATTATCATACTAAGATGACCGGTACAAGAAATTATTTCAGGAATATTGTTTCATTTCCTCATATGCAATGTATCGTTAAATACCATGGCAAAACGCACGTAGCGAACGGCAAGCGCGACGACTAGTTCGATGAACTCTGTAGCTAGGCAGGAAGTGAACAGCTGATTTCACGCGACGTTCGTTAGATTTTTTCAACATCCCATACAGGGAATGTAATTTTACATTGAAATAAATAAAGGAATAGTAACTGAAAAAAGAAAAATTCCGGTGGAATATGATTCAAAATAAGGAGCTGAATGCACCCTGTCAGTTTGTGGAGGGCTGTCCCTTACACCCTTTATGTCCCACAGTGGATTGTTGTAGAAGACAAAGACGGAAGGGGGTGCTGCGGTGCGACGGCGTAGCGCAGTATTGTTTATAATATCAAAAGTTTTTTAACGCTACGACGTAGTACCGTCGCGTCGTCATTGCGTTGCGACTTCGTTCGTGTGTGGCGTTGCTCGTATGGCACTCAGTGCGTGGCGCTATGGCAGAGAGCCAGCACAGTACATACCGTTGTTGTGCGGCGCCTGCTCCTGCGGCGTGGGCGTGCGCGGCTCGGGCTCGTGCGCGGAGCTCTGCGTCTCCCACGAGTCCTCCGACGCTGAGCCTTCCGAGCCCCATAGTTCACCCTCTTCGCTGTCGTATTCGCCCACCTGATAATGACAATTTTATTACAATATACAGTGATTTTCAGAAAAAAGCGAAGACAGTAGAGGTTAACACAGCAAAATGGCCAAGCATTGCATGTTGCCCCATTTCATCGCGATAATTACTCACTTTTACCCTGTATAATACAACTTACTGCATTACAACCTAATACAAATGGGAGGGATTTTTTAGGACTTCTCAGATTCGGGAGGTGCTCTCAATTAGACTACATCTTTTTTAATTATAACTATTACCTTGTATAGATCTTGAGGCCAGCACATACTCGTGTGTCCGTCTACCCACCATACTTTGACGCGGCCGGACGGGAAGTTGTCAATCACCTGAAAACAAATGATTATTCTATAAGGTGACTGGTAATTAATGACCGACACTTAAACACGTGATTTTAATCATGATAACAAACAACTTTCCCAAAGAAACATTTTTTTTATACACACTTTTATCACAATAACACAACAGCCGTATGAAATTCGTACGCGCACGCCTGTGACCTATCAGCTGTTGAAGTTTAATAATATGTTTAGGTTTTCAAGTTCTACCCACTGCTAATATGAAGCCGTCAACCAAGCATTCTGTACATCAAAACTAAGTAACTCTCCGCAAAATATATAGCTGGGAAACTACTTTTTTTTTGGGTGAAATTTCATGATTAACGGTAGTACTCCATCACGGTATTTAAAGTAAAGTTATAACATCAAACACGTTACAATACGAAAAAGTTGGAACTTTGACCCCCAATATCTCCGTAACCAGAAGGTTCCCAGGTATGGTACAGAACAAAAAAAATATCGTAATGACGGGGAGAAGGAGCCTCTCGCTTTCTTTACGGGATTTTTTACACCCATTATAAATTGCTGATATGTCAAGTTACTTACTATTTTTGGACAACAAAATCACAACAGCAACAACGTGATCTAAAATAACTGTGTAATTGTAACATAATATTTTTGATTAATAGATGAGAAACCCGGACTACTTGTGCTTACCTGCCCCGCAGTGCAGTTGGCATCTTCCCCAGTAAAGTTGGCAACCCTGATGACGACCGTGCCGGGTCGGTACTGGAAATCTGGGTGATCTTTCAGGTCATACACGCTGACTTCGCTCTCATGCAGCATTTGTGGACTACGAAAAAATAAGGAGTCTGTAAGTATTTCGTTCGAGGGGGTAGGGTTTCTGGTAGCATTTGGCAGGCCTTGCTGGCAGGCTCAGCAGTTGGATGGTAAAGGCAATTTTTTTTAAATATTGAGTTTTCATGACAGATTCTGACATTACTATTCGACAATATCGTTCAGATTAAACAGAACACGGTAAAGACGGGCGATTTTGTTAGGGTTTGCATGTTTTTTCGAAAAATTCTGATTACTTTTGGCCTTCATGAATAGCTTCGAAGCTATATGTTTAAACTTGGAGGTTGACGATAGGGCTTAAAGTTCGTTATCCTCCATAAAATGTGAGGAAATCCTCCGACGAGACCGGTGTTGAGCCTAGTGGGCTACTGCCCGATGGTTGTTGCCTTGTTTCCGTTTATATGTTAATAGCACAGAATCTGTGCTATACATCGCGATGTGGCGAAATCTATACCGCCACCGCCACGCCATCAGAAGTATCTGATACCTCTGATGGCGCGATGGTTGATACATCAGTGAAGTTTGTATGTGGCGGTATAGATGTCGCCTCATCTATATTAATAATAATGTCACACAATAACCTACATACAATATCTTTGTGCTCCATCTTTGTGTATTTTCCTTTAATAAGTGTTCTATGTACATAAATAAATGGTGCATATAACTTACACTGGCTCGTCAGCGCTGGTGTAGGTGCGATACCAATGCACGATGGCTGTCCTCCCGTGATGGTCCACCCGCTGGACCACGCCGTACTCTCTGTGCTTCAGCTGTTACATAACAAGAATACATTGAAGTTAGATTTTAAATTTGGAGGACTGAGTTTTCGCCATTGCCGAGTTTGATGTGAGAACACTGATCGTCTTTTACCGAGAAAGAGGTTTTATAATTTCAGTACAAAAAAAGAAACAATTCGAATTCTCGACATGACTCGACTTCTTATTTTTAAATTTATTTTGTAAGAAAAAAACTAGATGTTGCAAGAGCAATAAATTAAAGTAGTACTAACCTGTTGATTTTCCTCGACGTTAGCTGCCCCGCTGACCACGAAGTCGCCCGGGAAACACTCCTGCCCGTCCAAATGATGGATCGGGTACAGTTGTGTGGATGGAATGCCCATTTCTATCGTACCGTCCTGTAAATAGATAGGGAATAAATAATTGATGATGATGACAGACGGCTCCATTGCAGAATATGCACTGGACAAAAATGGTGCACTTCTCATAAGGGCACTTCTCAAATAGAGCGTTACGTAAAAGGAGAATATCTCAAAATAAGCACTTAGCAAAATGTGCACATTTTATTGAAAATGGTTTTAAACTAGAAAGTATCAGGTTTCAGTAACCTATCAGGAACTCCTTAATTTTATGCAGAAACAAAAATCATATTAAGGAAAAGTTTGATTCATTTTAAATTATTTATTCTGAATAATAAAACATACATACATGGTTTTTCAATTTTTGTAATTCTATTTCCACAACAAAAAAAAAATACATGTTCCAAAATATAATAGCCAAAATCTCCTACTATAAACACTGAACGAAAAAGTAACACGGGCGGAAATATTAGTATTTGGAAATTGGCTAACTTTTTCGTTCTGTGAGTGTACATGTGACATACCTGCCACACGACGTTAGCACGGCTGGTGGTGTGCAGCGTCTCGACCACGACGCGGTCCCCCAGGCGCGGCGGCGGCGCGGGTGGCGCGCGCCGCACGGTGCGCTTGAGCCGCTTGCCGCGCAGCAGGCGCACGGCCAGCTGAGGGGAGCGCTTGCCGCGAGCCGATGCCGCTGATGAGCAGCGAGATGACCATGTTGCACCGCTAAGGGGATTCAATACATGTTAATGTTAAGGGTTGCCAACTTTTAAACTTACACCCCGTTAGGATGAAATTACAAGAACGGGACTGATTTGAACGTGACCGACGTGCTCAAATAGATTACTAGTTCATTTTTAGGGCCCGCCCCACCGTTTGGCAAGCTGTGGCAAGGCTCACATAAGAAAAAATGTGTTGGATTGCAAAGCCGAGCTTTGAATGTCCTTGACTCTCAACTACTTATAATTTGCACCCATATCTGAAACTGCTGCTCTCGAAGTTGCACAGCGTTGCAACCGACATAAGGTTCCATCTTGTACACATATATTTAGATTGAATCGCAAGCACTATTACTCCTGGGCAAGAGCCTCCAATAAAAAATGCCTCAAAAAAAAACTCACCTTCATGGTGCGGTACATTACTGCACGAGGGTGAGTTTGAGGTGACGTGAGAAAAGGTTACCTCTATGGAGGAAGCCCTTATCCAGAAGTGGGACAGTATTGCCTAGGACAAAAACCAGTATTCACCTGTCAGTATCACTGCCATCGCTGCTAGTATTCTCCCAGTTATCGGAGTCGTCGTCGTTGAGCGCCGTGTCCGACTTGCTGTCTCCGTTGAGCAGGTTGTCCTCGCGCGTCGGCTCAGGACTGCGGACGTGCGATCTAGTTAGCGTTATATGTCGCTGATGAGAGGGCTCGGTTATGGTGTTGAGATGTAGCGAGAAGCGATAGCGATTTTATGTGTAGAGTTTAGTGGATGTGTTTTGGTGTCTGACAAGTATGGCCGACTTACAATTTAAATGTCGAAGTTAAAAATGTGACGTATATTTTATGAAGTGATCGTTTTTGTTTAGAGATTGTGCAGGACTTATGTATTGGTTGAAGTAGTGTGTGATTTCATTTTCTTTTGTTTTATGATGATGATTAGGATGTCAGTCAGGTGTGATTCTTATAGTAATGAACTAACATGCAGGAAAAATCAAATTTATTAACCCTTTACTCTACATTTGTATTTTATTATTCTTGAAAACGTCAAAAATTCTCCTTCCTTGCAGAGAGCTCATCTAGACCTCTATATTTATCATGAGAACTCCAGTAACTGTTTTCTTCAAAAAGATATTCATAAAAGAGATTTTTTTAGTTAAAATCTTTACACGTTATTATCGTCTAAGTTCCATTTAGTTTTGTTCTATAGTCTGTTTTTTAATCTCGGAGACTAAATTGACAAGTGAAAATGTCAAAACTGACTTAAATCAGTCAGCTTGCCATTTGTACTTGTCAATTTAGTCTCCGAGATTAAAAAACAGACTTTAGGTATTTTTATTGTGAAATCGATATCCCATCACTTCTTCGAAGTTTTTCCAGTTAATTTAATTTAACATAGTATTTTATAAGTCACTAGTTGTTGCCCCGCGGTTTCACTCGCCTGGTCTTTTTTTGCTCGGCTCTAAGGGCCGTAGTGTGATGTTAAATAGCCCATAACTTTCCTCAAGAACTGGACAATCAAATGCAAAAACAATGTCAAAATCCGACTAGTAGTTCCAGAGATTGTTGCGGTCAAAACAACTCCTGAGCATTATTATATTGGAATAGATTAACCCAAAGCAGCAAAGCTAGTCCCCATTCCCCTACCTACCTGATTCCAGAGTCATTCTTCTCCTCAGTAGCCGTGTCTTCCTGACTGCTAGCCATGGGCAGGGACACATCGCCAATGTTCTCGATCTTGATGCTGGGACACGTCGCGTCCATCTTCAGGGCATCGTCTAGGGACTCGAGCTGGTCTGCGGTGTCTACTTCCATGTCGTTCTAAATAAAGATAAAGGTGTGACTAAACGTATCGACTGATCGGTTTGAGACGATCACGTATCAGCGCATACTTTCATACAAGTCTAAAAACTTGGCCCTTATAACCTACTACTCTTCGTGATGTTGGGGTTTTTGAGCAGTCTGCTTGCCTTATGGGCTTGCCGTATTGTTGGCCCCTAGGCACGCCACTGAATGCCGCATTTAGTTTGGCGCAGTGTCGGATTGTGTCATCCGAATTTAAACAAGGCAAAGGACGTCTTTGTCGCTTCTATTTCATGTATTAAATCGATCAGAAAAAGATCGATTTAATCCGATTTCTTATCGATAAGTGTGGTCAAATCCTAAACCATTTTATTTCGAATTCTCTTAGTCAAGCGTCGAAGGGACATCGACTTAAAAACGGATTTCACGTATTCAGCACATCATCATCATCATTTCAGCCGAAAGACTTCCACTGCTGTACATAGACCTCCCTCAAGTGTCGCCACATTGACTGGTCCCGTGCGTCTCGTATCTAGCGGATCCCCGCAACCTTCACCATGTCACTGGTCCACCTAGTGGGAGGCCTTCCAACGCAACCTTTTCCGGTTATCGGACGTCACTTTAGAACGTTTCAGCACATCATTCTTCAATTACCCAAGAATTTTTTAGATGGGGCCCCCCGTTTCAGAATGATGTACTAAATGAAAACGTGGCAAGCGTTTGTGCGTCGATGGCCCTTCCACCCTGTTCACGGGCACGCCGGACGGACACCTTAGAGTTTGTCAAAGAGGAGCTTTCCATAACGACTACCCCAAATTATAAGGCGGTTACTAATAATTTCCTTATAATTCTTAAAAATCTCGACCAATGTGGAGGTTGTCCATTTTGTCAAATATCAGGTCAATGCTAAAACAAATCAAATATAACATCAAAAACTAAGTTACCTCATTTGACTTAAGTTTGCGGTGTACCGAGGCCCGCTTCTTAGGCCTGGAGGGCACGTGGTCAGTCGAGTTGGTCTCCGTTTTCGATGGCTTCTTGATTGGCTTAGTTTGCTTGCGAAGACTCCTGTAGCCTTTACCTACACCCAAAAGTGTTCCATATTTAACCACAGAAAAGATTCTTATCCGTGTAAGTGAGAGGTAGAGAGAATGGGCAATAACCCACTACACGATCCGTGGCCGTTGGATACATGCCAGGATATTTTCCTGTGCGCTTTGTATGTAAAGTTCCCGGCCTAGGTTCGACCTTACATCTTAATTAAGTTGCGCAATAGGTGAGTAAACATTATTAAAGCTCAAGCCAATAACATTAGTAGTTGCAAATCACATAAAGAAGTATAAAATTCTCATTGATATACAAGGTGGAAGGCACCACGTATACAGTACATCATTCTGAACCCCCCACACAGCAATTTTTCGTCGGTTATTAAAAAAAACTAGCTGTTCCATTAATTTTGACCGTGTAGGTATTGCAGTTTTGTAGAAAAATTTCTATATGAGCGTGTTCAGAATGATGTACTTACTGAATACGTGGTCACCGTTTTAGCTTCGATGTCTCCGCCCTGTTGGAAAGCAAGTGTTACACTAACTCTGTTGTTTCCTCCATTGCTTCTTGCTTACGAAGCTGTCTTCGGGGCCAATAGTGAGGAAATTCCTGTCGCCGACTTGCAGTGTGCACGGCTCGAATACATTCAGCAACTTCAGATTCTTTAGATCTTCACCTGTTTATGGAAAATGCTATGTAAATAAATTGATATATTTTTATTGGATCTGTGAAAAGTGGAAGTCTCCAAAATTATTAACTGTTTAGCGATCCCAAAAGAGTATCTACATGATGGTGAGCGCCTTCGAATTTTTTAAAAATCTATCGTGTTTTTTTATTGTCAGGTTGAGTTAAAGGAACTTAGTCAACCGCTGCCTTCGATGAGATTGATTGTCATGATCGAAATAGGACGATGAAAAATTAATACAGCATTTGCTGACGTAATATTTTTCCACCACCTTAAATTGCGTTTTACCGAACGATGAAAATGAGTAACTGTAGTTCAGTTACTCATTTTCATCGTAACTCACCTATTATAAATGTAGAATTATCCTATAAAATAAATAAAACAGTAAAAAAAAAACCGTTAAAATCAACGTCAAGATAAATATCAAAATGTTGTATTCACTTAGTCGGCATATCCCGTAAGCTTCTATTTCTATCTGCAGGGTTTAAAGTAACCTAACACGAAGGGGAGGGCGTGGTCTTAGTTCGCTCGCTTTCCTCGCTCTCAGGACCCCGCCGTCCCCTTCGAATCTTACCTGTCCGGAGTCAGGGTGCCCTAAGTCCCGAGCTCGCTTAGCCCGCTCTTGCATCCTTAGTTATAGTGCTTGAAAACGATTATTTTAGCAGAATATATGTTTTCGGAAACATAGTAATTTTTTCGGAAGTTTGGTATTGCTTTTGAAAGTTTAGATTATCTTTCTTAGACTTGGTAATTTAAATAAGTTCATGTTTGGTTGATATACAACATTGTTTGTCGGTTAATTTTGTATTCATTTTTCGGTAATTTATTTTCACACAGCTTAGTTAGTATTATTTTGTTTTTCGGAAGTTTTATTTCCCGAATGAAATCTTAAGCTTATATCTTAACTTAAGCTACTATTAAGGAACGTGAAGTCTTGGCAGCCACTAGCCAGTCTAGCCTCTATTGGAGCTGTACGTAGTTCTTACACCGAAAACTCGGCTGCAGACAGAGTATCACGGCATTCAAGGCTTTATTATGATGTAGACAAAGATTTAAAATAATACCTTCGACTAGGAACTTGGGCTGTTGCGGCGTGGTGGGGTCGGACGGATGTGTGCAAAGCGCGCGGCACTGCCAGTGGACGCTCACGCTCTCGGTCATGACTGCTTCCACAGTGAACTAGAGGACATATAATAAATGTAACAGACATAAGAGTGAGTAGGACAACAGTTATGAGATTCCTTAAAACTCTATGATTAGTCCGCGTCATCTCGCTCCCGTGTTTTAAGACTGCTATCAAGTTCGTTTTTCCTAGAAATATTTTTCGACGCCATTTCCAACCGTCGATGAGGATGTTTATGTCCCTTACAGAACAGTTTTTACCTCACTCAATTTTACCAGTTTTCAAGGAAGCCATATAGTTCCATTGTCTTTACCTCAAGGCACCAGCTCTGTGCTATTAAGGCCTACGTTTGTGATCAGCAGGCAGCAGACATGAAATAGATTCTTTAAAAAAATGGTCTCATTAAGCTTACCTTATGATCATGCATCTTATGTTTCCTGGCGGCTTTCATTTCCTTAGTGATGTGGAGCCAGTTGGCGCTGTCCAGCGAGCCCAGGGGCCCGTACACCACCTGTCCAGGGTAGAACTCGGACGAGGAGTAGGGAGTGGAGCGGCGGCGGCGCATGGAGTAGTCCTCCAGAGGACACGTGTCCAGGTCGGGATACTCGAGGCGCGAGCCCTCGGCGGAGGCCAGGCGGAGCTTGCTGTGTACCGCCTGTGTAGGAAACATAACATCACGCCTGTTATCTTCAAAGGGATATATCATCGACACGAAAGAAGAAGAAGAGTTGTAGCTCATCTATAGAACAGCCAGATTTTAACAGTTGTTTTAGTCCATGGATGTCAAGTGTTGGATTCTGAAAGATCTCTCTGTTTCTGATCAATAAGTAGATTTAGGCAACGTCGTAATTGCGTAACCATTTTTCGTAACAAGACGCTACTTTCTTTTTTTATGATTCTGTAGTTATGTGGAGTACATATAAAACCAGAAATAATCTTAGTTAAAAGTAGTTAAGTTTACCTTATACCTTCTGAACGCCATTGTCACATATACGTGACAAGGAAGCGCATCCCTATTCGCGAAAAGACGTAAATATTGGTGAAATTGTGGTTTGGCGTGGAGGGCACGCGCGGATAATTTGATTTATAAATGATAAATATTTTGTTAATTATTTATTTAAAAACTTTATTTCTAGTTTTACATATTACAACACAAAGCAATGTTTTATTTAATACTAGCTTTTACCTGCGGCTTCGCTCCCGTTATGGTAAGAAATTATCCCATGGGAATGTTTTAAATAAAGCTTACCCCACTCGGGGATAATGGATTTTGGTGAAAGAATTTTCGAAATCGGATCAGTATATCCGAATATTACCCCTTACATACAAACATAAAAACTTTACCTCTTTATAATGTCAGTATAGACTACTATGTTTTATATCTAGGTAGTTATGTGTCGCAAATTATTTATGGGCTCTAGTTACCTTGCTACACCATGCCTGTGTTAACAATAGAAACATACATTAACATTGATAGTCATGATTATTGTACATTTTTTCCCTAAGGTAACCCAATATGAGGAAAGTATTGTACATAGTCATAATAGTACAAGCCTACACCTCCAAATACTATGGATAGGATATGCCAAATGAGTTAATTATTATTTTAATAAAGTACATTGTGTGTCTGAAACAATGTTATATCTATACTAATATTATAAAGCTGCAGTGTTTGTTTGTTTGTTTGTTTGTTTGAACACGCTAATCTCTGGAACTACTGGTCCGATTTGAATGATTCTTTCAGTGTTGGGTAGTCCATTTATCGAGGAAGGCTATAGGCTATATATCATCACGCTACGACTAATAGGAGCGTAGCAGCAATGAAAAATGTTGCAAAAACGGGGAAAATTGTATTTTTAATAACTTGACGCGGACGAAGGTCGCGGGGAACAGCTAGTAATATATATTTGGCAAAAAAAAAAAAAAAAAAATGGTATTGATTGATTAAAAATTTAACAAAAATGGGCCAAAGATTGTTGTAGCCCCTTTAAAATCCTTTTTTAATGGCTGACTCTTGATATATCAAAGATTACAATTAAGGACTACTTGAAAATCATCATTGGCATTGGCATTGTTTCCACCGCTGAGTATAGGATATCTTCATACCATGTTTCCTTCTTGTCCAGGTAATCCTTCATCCATAATGAAAACCCAGTCCAGAAAATATTTTGTATGATTTGCTTACCTTAGAAGTTCCAACCCAAGAATCAAGGCACACAGCTAAATCTGGAGTGAACTCCTCCAGGGGCTGGAGCCTCTCGCTGGCAACACTCGGTATCACATGCTTAGTGCCCACAATCTGCAGGGCTGCGTTCATTATGATGTCTCTGCAGTAGCCTCTCTGAGTATCCTTGCCAGCAATGAGACGGCGGACCACATCGCCTGGCATCAATGAGCGGTCTGCTAGACCAACCTAGGATATGAAAATATTTATTTATTAAAAAAAATTAAGCTCATAATATTACGGTTGCTCTATAAAATGGTTGAAGCTAAAAAATAAGAGTTTAAAATATATTAATTCATACTTTTTGCAGATGTGTTAAACTTGGAATATAATAATTTGGTATGTTTAGGCCTCCGAACCTGTTAAAAGGCCACACCCTCTTGACCTTAGAATAACATAAGAAAATTTTATTTATGGTCATATTGAGTGAACATCATAAGAATCAGGTTTGGACAGCATCAACCTCCTTTTGATAAACAGTTCTCATTCATCATACCAATAAGCATGTTCATTCATTGTAGCAGTCGTTCCACGGTCCGCTGGTCTTTAGGAACACTGTGATAGGCTGATAATAAATTATTTAAAATATCTGTTAATAAGTATCTAGAATTTTTTAACTAAATGGGAAGTCTAATAATTATTTTTCTTTCTAACATGGACATCTCTTACAATCTACCAGTTTAATAGGATTATTGTTAGAAGACTTTTGAAGTAGCATGTTTTAAACTATACCTGTGTATATGTGCTTTCTAATGATTAATTTTATATTTAGTAAACCTGACTACCTCAAGTCAAGTTCAGGGTTAAAATGTTGGTGATAAGAACAAGTACTTTTATAATAATTGAATTTGTAACAGATTTTTTAAAAGCTCTTGTAGGTTGTCAATTCCTTTAAATCCTGAGAACATTTAACTAATTGTGGAATACCTCTAATTACTTCTAAATCTTGAGGGTAGACTCGATTTCAATGAAGTTCATACCTTGTTTTACTGCCTTATGACATGTTCAAGGGCAAATGCTGTGTTATTCAAAAGAAATCGCTTGCGGCCCGGGCTTAGGGGTTGTTGTACTCGCTAGTACAGGCCTTATTATATTTTCAATAACTGCTACGGTGCGCAAGTGCCAAACACCGCGTGAGATCAAATATGGTATTTTGTAATTGTCCTCGCTTACCGACTTCTCGGATATGACTCGCTCGGTGCCGGAAGGATGCCAGACAACACGAATTTCGCCTTTTTGAATAGGTGTTTCAATGTCGCTCTCTTGATCGCTGGAGTTGGCTTCATAGTTCTCGAGTACCAGACCGAAGACCACTTGACCGCGATTGTTGATTTTATACACTTCATCCTCGTAAAAATATTGAAAGTCAGTCGGCGAACCTGGATTTTGCCCCGCCATATTGACGGGAATTATCTAAAGACACAAATAATTTTGTTTTTTACGTGATTATGTTCTTTCTGACAGCTGATTGCAATGTGTGGCGCATGCGTCAATAAATTATGCAAGGAAAACGCCATCTTGCGGGTTTTTTAGGAAGATAAATTCCGTTCCGTTTTACATAGTTATTGTTTTTAAATTCTTATCTAACATTGTTTATTTTTTTATCATTTTTAGATTATAAACCGATAATCCCTCACAGACCACAATCTGTTTTTATCGCTGCAGTTACATTTAAGCAGCAACTACCTACACTTGCTTGTATGATTAGATAAGTAAGTTGCTACTCCTACATAAATGTTGTGACGTAGCGTTTGAGAGGCACTGGAGATTTATAAGCCAGGGAACATTTCAGTGGGCCGTATAGCATAAAGGCTGCGTATGCACTGACGGCTGCCTTGCTTAGCGCCTAGACCTAATGCCTTGTGATTTAACATCTGATTACTTGCTAGCAAAGGCTTCAAGCGTGTAGTGCAGCCGGATGCGAAAATTCCAGTACGTTCGTTTTACTTCGCTACTCGCTAGGCTCGACGCACTAAGCAAGTCACCTGTCGTGCGTACGTAGCCTTTAGGGCTAATTTGTTAGCCCTTAAAAACCCTCATACGATGAGAGTATTAGTAAAACCCTTTTCGCGAATATTCGGGAACGTTGTAAAGGTTTCAATGGGTTAGCCATTCAATCGGTTACTAAAATAATAGGGCTAACCCATTCAGTTATCGTTGAAATTGGGTATCCACTTCATGTAGGAAGGACAGGTTATGCTGTATCAATCAATAGCTGGCATCAAATTCAAACAAGTATTGTAGGGAATTAATTAATTAACACATCTTGGCTTATGTGGGGAAGTGTTTGTTGTTGCATTCGAGGCGAATTAATTAGGCGGTGTTATGGAGCTGTGAACTGTAGTAACAAATCCCTCCCCTTATCAAACGACGTTTTTAAATACACTGTCGAAGAAATAAAATATTAGAACGGAAAGTATTTTTGTCAGGAATTATTTGGAAACTATGATTTAATTAGCTTATTTCCGCGTTTTGCTTTCGCCAAGTTGAAGAAGAAGCAAAGGTATGATGCCGCTAAACAGCCTATATGAAAAATAGAAAATCCAAATATTTTTGAAATTAGAACAAATAAATGTTAATTTGTTCATAAAAGCAAATATTTGTTTTAAATAATCATGTTTATCTATGATATTCTATTTATAAACACAATTTAAATACTCAACAAATATTTACGCTTTAAAAACGCATACCTATCTCTTTGCCGAGACTTAAAAAAAAAAAACCGCCGACTATATTCATTGAACCCATTTGGACCATGATTTGGACTTGTCTAGGTATAGTTACTTATATGTGGAATTTTTTATTTCCGTACGTGTGCGGAAAAATATTAAAAATCCACCCGTGTGTAATACGTACATTGCATATTGAACCTAATCGTCGTGCGGTGCGATAAGAACCAGTTTTCGAGAAAGTGAATTGAAAAATCTCAATTCTCTTAACATTTCAATGTCAAAATCTATGAAACAGCTGTTTTTTTGTGAGGGCGTTCGGAATGATGTACTCAATACGTGGTAATCGTTTGTGCGTCGATGTCCCTTCCACCCTGCTCCCACGTATAGTTTATTACTACAAAACGGCACGGAACATCGAGGAATCAAGTGCGCAGCTTCGACGGAGACACATGGCTTGTCTGTAGGTATGGCATAGCCCTAGCTCTGTGCCACTAGCAAATCTTAGTACAGAAGGTGTAGATCGTGATGCAAGGCAATTCATCCTTGGCCCCACGGATTTTTAACTTAATTTATTTTGACAAAATTCAACATTTCAACATACTTACACAGATAGCATTTAGTTTTTTTTTTTAATTCACAGTTTGTGAAAAAAAAAATTAAACTTAAAACTCCTGTTGAGTTTAGGATATTAAAAAAAAAATGAAATTAAAAAGTTCGTAAGCCATTGGGTTCTAATACAGCTGGAACGCCGACGGTGACAAGAACTCATCGGGATGATGTCGTTTATATTGGAGTGCGCGTTATGTAGCGAAGCGAAAAGTGGTGTCGTCGAACAAACTGCTTATTAAATGCTCGACAACGGTAGTGGGTGAAGCCAAAGATCTGACTCCCAATTACCCACAGCCAGCAGGCGCGCACGCCTAGCAGTAGTAGCAGCGCCTGATCTCTCTCCGGTCTTGTCGGATTGCCGTCCCATCGGACTATGAGGGCGAGGGAAGAGAATTGACTAAGATTGAAGAGGCACTTGTTCCTGCGCACACACATGTGGATTATGGACTATAATAACTCCCGTGCCGATGGCTTATCCCCACTGAGATTGGCGGCCGTGACCGAAGATTGTCAGGAGGACTATTCTTATAATCTATAATATAAAAATGAATCGCAAAATGTGTTGGTAAGCGCATAACTCAACAACGCCTGGACCAATTTGACCAATTTTTTTTTTTAAATGTTCGTTGGAGTTCAAGGATGGTTTTTACGGCGAGAAAAATTCAAGGTAGGGTAGGTAGGATAGGTAGGGTAGGTAGGGTAGGTAGGGTAGGTAGGGTAGGTAGGGTAGGTAGGGTAGGTAGGTGGGTAGGTAGGGTAGGTAGGGTAGGTAGGGTAGGTAGGGTAGGTAGGGTAGGTAGGGTAGGTAGGGTAGGTAGGGTAGGTAGGGTAGGTAAGTAGGTAAGTAGGTAGGTAGGGTAGGTAGGTTAGGTAAGTAGGTAAGTAGGTAGGTAGGTAGAGAAGGGTAGGTAGGGTAGGTAGGATAGGAAAAAGGTGCATTGCAACACATGCCGGGAACAGCTAGTTATTAATATAATTTTGCAAATCCGTTAAAAAACATCCTGTCGATGGGCCACTTACTTTTCTCGTTAAAATCATAGAAACCCAAAGACAGAAATAAATGGAAAGAGGGAAGGGAAGCCTTTGCCCTGCAGTGGTCGGACACGCAGGATCATAAAAAAAAAACTTTAAAAGTCTAAACTATCGAAAGTATGATTCATTATTCTGCTACCTCCTTTTTCTGCTAATTTTTATTAAGCACTAGCTTTGGTCCATGATAATTTATTATCAGTGTGAAATATAGAAAATGGCACCGATAGCATCACCTGATGTACGCAAGCATGCGCGGACCATCCGCGGCGGAAGATCCGCGATGTTGGTGAAAAACAACTTGAATTGAGACAAAGCTAGGCAAGATAAAAAGACAGAGAGGAAGAATACACATGTTAAAGATAAACTAGTACCCTACTATTTTGTTATAGTAGGTAGGTAGACACCTTCAGATAGACGCAAGAAGAGAAAACATAGAAAGAGGAAAGATAGAAGAAGAGTGTACATAGATACTATACATAAGTATACGTACCGTATGGTGTTCCTCGTAGTAGTGCTGAGGTTGGAAACCTTCTTGACGCACTCTTAACAAGATTATCTTCTTCATTTAAACATACTTGCCTTTCAATAACAAACAGCAATATATTCTTACATATTAGGATTGTAAATACTCTTTTTTTTAAATTCAACCATATTTAATAAAACTTTTATTTCGATCTTTAAAAACAGGTCACTATATGTGACCTTTTAACTATAAATTTAACTTTACAAAATCAGACTTTGTCTCAATAAAAAAGTATAATTATGGTTAGTTAAAGTTGATACAGCATAGCTGTAGGTAATTAAGCCTTGTGTGGCTCATTAGGTACTTAAGCTGGTACTAAGAACAGCAACAGCTGTTACAAGGTATTCGATGTTTTAATGTTTTCCAAATGGGGTCTGTTAATAGACACAAACAAGGCTTCAAGCTTGAATTTGGCGGCTCGAAGCAGCAACGGAATACGCCCAGTATTACTTTTCATATTGCATAATTACTTGTTACGAGCATTAGTGCTTCAATCGATTCTCAGTGCAAAGCAACCGTTGACACACGTGCTACCCGTTCAAGTTGCAGAGTGACACAGCTGTGACGTTGGTCCGAGTGCGCTGCGATGCCGGGCGGTTCTAGTCGCGCTGGCCGATCAATACGGCGTTATCAACATAACTGTGTAGGTGTTTACATGCGCGTAGTACCCACACAGCCTCGCTTGAATGAGGTTGTCGCGAGTGATAACGCGCCGCTGTAAATAAATCGTGCATTAATATTTAAGGAAATGTGAACATATCCCGCAGCGAGATGCCGCTGCCAGAACTTTTGAAACGAGCCTCGAGCTACTTCCTCGGTTTGGAGTTCGACGACAACGAAGAACCCCCCGATTACGTCGACAACGAAATATTGTTTTGCAAGAACAATGTGTGCGTGCATCCACCGACTGTAGCCAGGCATGAACTAGATATCGTACACCATCCAGGATACCTCACGGTCACTACTAAAGTTTTTACAGATCAGCATAATAATGCCAAACGACCTACGCTTTTCCTCAACTGGATTCCGAATTCAACGCTGCGTAAATGTCCTTCGGCCGTAGAAACCAGTCCGAGCGATGAGTTAGTAGTTACTGGCAAACCGGCGAATCCAAAGGAAATACCCAAATCACGCTGTAATATGAACAGCGCTAAAATGGACGCTAACAACGAACATGCATTTTCTGATTCTTCAGAAACTACAAGTTTAAATTCTAACTCTGATAAACAAAGTATAAAATCGTCTGATACAAGATACACTCCCAATGATACGACGCAGGACGAGTTGTCCTCTAGTTCTAAGCCTACAGTGAAGTCAATAGATTCTGTAAAGGATAATGTTTTCAGTAGTTTTGAGAAGGATGAGTCCAGGGATGAGGTGTTTGTGTACGACAAACAACACGTGAGATCGCAGTCGATGACGTCGGTGAACATAACAATCGCTAATCCAACAATAGAGAACGTAGATTTGACCCCTGACTCTCTGTCGGGGGACAGGTTTATTAGGTCACTGTCAATGAGTTCATGTGACGAGGGCAACCCGAATTGGATGAGTACTCCGGAGTTTTTGGCTTTGAAACACAATTTGGTGTTTCCTGACAGTGTTCACAGTTCACCAGTGCCGCAAAGGCGAGCTCCTTTGAAATGTCGAAGGTGAGTCCTTTGTATTTTAATAAGTTATGTATATGTCAACTTGTTCATGCGTGTGATGAACCTTCAGAAATTAAGTTGCTGTTAACTAATTTTGACTAGCCACCTGTTATGTTATACACTAGTGCATATGTTTTTTTAAGCAAATACTTTTTGTGATTTCTTTTTTTATAAGGGCAGGGTAACCGAATTAAGATTGCTTGTACAGTTAACTACCGGTTTTAGCGATTTAGATCATTCCGTGTCCGCTGTAAGACCGACTTACTTACGTCAACAGTCTCATAGAGTTTTCCTCTACATAAGTAGTACCAAATTATGTACCTATCGAAAAAAATCGAGTTAATCTACACTACTGCCATATGTTAATGTTTGTATTGAATGTAGATTTTATACGAAGTCGGTGATTATGCGCCGTAGCGGCTCTCGATTATTCACTTAGATGTAGTTTTATGTTTGAGTAATGCTCGTGAACTCTGTACCCTGTTTCACAGTACTCAATGTTTAGTTTTATCTTACTTACCGGATCTACTAGTTACAACTGATAAGTACTGATGCCGCCGGAATTGTGATTATCTACTGTTTATGTTTTCCAAATAATTAGATAAATATGGAGGGATCCTACTACCGTCATTATTCCCTGCAATCATTTTAAACCAAAAAAACATTGCTAAGTTCCCAATCAGACGAGCTTATGCCAAAGAGATCTAGTAATCCCTATTGGATCTATAGACCCTACGAACGAACCTGAATCATTGGATACAAAACGCAGCTTGCATCTTAAAACGAAAAAAACCAGTAATATTTCTGTCAGTCCTGAGGCTACCATATTGTTTTCGCTCTGTAGAAAAAAATCTCTCGCCATATTGTAAGCTCCAATTTTCCTTTGAATGGTAAAAGAAAACTAACACGTAGGCGGATCATCCCATTTTATAAGCTTTGCCTGGATATCACGAATTTTTTGTTCACGGTTGTTATTGTCTTGGATCTGAGTTACCTACTTACAAGGGATTTAGTTTTTGAGAACGAAGTGGAAGATTATAATCTAAGAAAGGCTCTTCTTGAGATCCCCAAAAGATATTTGCAAGGTGAATTGTGCGGCAAATCAACTGATGGGCTACCACAAGGATACATTTTGGGCACAAGGCATGAAGCTATAATTAATGGAGACATCAATGAGACAGAAATATTCTCCATTGACGTCCAAAGTACAAAGAACAGAGAATTATCTATAAATAGCCTTTCAGTTTAGCGAACTGGTTGAATAAATAAATCCATGACACGCAAGGGCTCTCGAGGGATGGCGGGCGACGGGTCGAGGACGCCCACTCGCTGTCAATAACGATTGCTTGTCTGCTTGTTAAAAGGCCGTAAAATCGTTTTATTTTTAGCTCCAAATATAAAAATATCATTCGTTTAAAATTATCCTATTTTTGCAAGTTGGCCTTATTTTCGTCCGCATCATATAGGACCCTCCATGCAAAAATCGCAGTCTATTCTAGTGTTTGTTGACAGAGGAGCATATAACCCAATAACGTTCCCACTGCTGGGCCATATAATTATATCTTCTGTTTTAAGACAGAGGAGCCTAATCCACCACGTGGGCCCAGTGCGGGTTTGTGATCCGTTCTGCCGTTCTGGCGTGATAGAGTAACAAACATTCATCGATCCAAACTTTCGCATTTATAATCTTCTTATACATAAAGGGTGTAAAAAGACCCTTAACGAAGCCGAAAGGCACTTGTTCTCCCCGTCATTGCGATATTTTTTTTGCTCTAGAGCTTACCTGGGAACCTTCTAGTTACGGAGATATTGGGGGTCAAAGTTCCAACTTTTTCACAAGTTTTTTTTTAAATACATGATTTTAATGCAAGATTTTTACTTTAAACACCTCCGCGACCCCCATACTATTGAATCCATCCATCGGCACTAAGTTTTGAGTGCGTAACATTGAGTCCTACCATAAAACGTGATTTTTTACCCCGAAAAAAAAAGTCGTTTTCCAGCAATAATTTTTGCGTAAAGTTACTTAGTTTGATGTCCAGAATGCTTGGTTGACGGCTTCATGAAGGGTCTATTTACACCCTGTATATGTTACGGCTAAAAGCCGAAGTAAGGTTACACACAGAAGTGTGGCCGAAAACAGATTGTTATAATGCAACCAATTTGGATATGGGGCTCGCCGGCCGCTGCCGCGGCACCGCTCGCTGCGCTCGCTCAGCTCGCGCGCGTTTGGTCACAGTTCTAACCTAATCCATTTGGGCGGTGTGTCCTAGCAATAAAAAGGATAGTTACTGGCCGCACCTAGGTATAGCCGGCTAGAACTAGGTGTAACCTTACTTCGGCTTTTAGCCGTAACATATAAAAATCTCGTGTTACGGTGTTCACCGTTCGAACTCCTTCGAAACGACTCGCCCGATTTTTATGTATATTTGATAGGTATGAGAATAAGTCGTAAAGTATATTTCACACCGCTAATTTCACGCGGACAAAGGTCGCGGGCAACAGCTCGTATTAGTATAAAGTAGTAGATGATCACTTCATTTTTTAAGACAAGCTCTTACCAATATTTTGCGTCAAATCATTAATCAGCAACTGTTTACAATTTTGGTTTACATTGTTAGTAAACATGTTAATTGTTTAGCTATTACATAGGTAGTTTGTTTTGAGAAGTTTATTCATCATCACCAGTGATCGGAGTAGGTAGATTGAACTGGGGTCATTGATCCGAAACGTATATATTACTATGGACATTCCTCCGGAATTGGTGGATTATTGGTGTGATTGTTTTTATTATTCAACAGATAAATAATGAATTAATTTAGTTTTGATACCTTACTTTAAATTTTGAATTGAGTAGTAATAATATCACTACCAACATTAACAATATTTAATTGAATCCGGAAATACCGGAATTACTTTCCGGAAAAATGGCTTATCCATGTTATTCTTTCTGTGTGCATTTATGATACAAGTACCAAAAATCAATCTACCTACTCCGATCACTGATCATCACCAACGTGTATGAATATCAGCTGTTTCTTTAGTACCCACGGTTCTTCAGTATGACGTCATTAACGTTCACGTCTAGGAGTATTCGAAAGCTGGTTTAAAAATCTGCACTGACTATCAAGAATGTCTTCAAAATATTTAGAAATTTTGACCGAGATACCAAAACTTACTGAACTTACTGTACTGTATCGAATTACCTAGTCACTGTGCTGTGGAGATCAGATCAGCAGGCGCTCATGTAAATAATACTGATAGTCAGCAGTCGGGTACCTATAGTGCAGAAAGTGCCGACGAAGTTGGCAAACGGCTAGGGCTGATGATGATGACTGAAAAGTATAATGGGCTTTAAGTATGGACTTATCGTCACTGCTAAAAAGCCAATGTCGGAAAATGGCGTCTTTTTTTTTCGGGCGGGCACCGACCAAACCTTGTTTTTTAATTACAGAATAATGTTATAAACCAAACTGACTATCGCATTTTAAGGTTTAATCGATGGCCGCCCGAAAAAAAAAGACGCCACTTCCCATACTAAATCCGGCATTGTCCTTAAATTATTTGCCATTAACCTTTATTATACTGAACCTTGTTGAAAGGCGTTTGCAAGGTCGCATACTCGCACCCCTATTCCTATCGCGAACCGATTGCATTCCTCCAGCCACATGCCGTGCCAAGAATGTCATTATTGCTCGCACAACTCATTTATACCCACAAAATTTCACCCCTCTTGAATGCTAAGCAACCATAGAATGAATGAGCCATATTGGACATAAAATTATACGTTATTCTACTGGAGAAATCTAGAAAATGTAAAGCATGCACTTACGTAAGAGTTTGTCGTCGTTCTGTTTGCATTTCTTTATATTATTTTATAGTAAAATACATTTTTAATGAGGCTGGAATAACTAGAATTTTTGTATAAACAGTACAGTAGGTACCCTTTTGGACACAATAACTGCAGTGGCGCCAAGCCAGCGTCAGTCCTGCCTAGTTGTTGTGGCTTGGGTTACTTAATAAATAATAATAATATTTCCCATATTCATCATCTTCCTGGTCAGCGTAACACGTTTTCTTCTTCAGTTTCACACAATCCATCCATCTTTCTTTTGGCCTTCCTCTCCCTCTCCATCTATGAACATTTATGTCTATCAACTCTTTTAGCATCACAGCACAGTCATTACATGTCCATATGAAGACAAACGACTTCCTTTAAATTTTTCTGTAAAAGGCGCCACTTTCAAACTTCCTCCAATATTAAGTATGCGTTCCTGTCTTTATCCATTTTTGTCAATCCACACATCCATCTCAACATTCTCATAATATTTCTAATTTTATAATACTTTCCAATATTTACTGCCATTCAATTTTTTTTTTTTTTACATTTCATTTTTTCTGGCAAAGACTGTTTTTGTCTTGTAATGAAGTGTTCTCAAGTGAAAATTGCAAAACAACCCTTTGGAACAATGGTTCTAGACTGAAGTCGATAAATCCCCTTAGGATTAAGTTAGAGTGTCGTCTGAACATGCATTTCTTCTAGTTAAGAATGAATACAATGAATCTAGTCACGACAAATTTACAAATTGATGTAATCCTGAGCAATAATTCGATTTTGAATGAGGTTAGAAATTGTTTTAAAAACAATAGATCGTGTTACCTTTTAAATGTAACAACATAGGCTAGCTTGCACTAAGCCAGAGGAAGTCCCTAATTGTCAGGCATGGGTTAATGAATAACAATGCTAATAGTGGTGTGTGCTCATACATATATATATCCCATATAATATGCCAGATTAACGGCTCGATCTTCAGTTTAAGACGCACTTCCCTAGGTTGGTCCGTAGATGAGTGACCACCCATTACAAACTGAGTTTCCTCTCTGCCCCAGAAATAACGTTAAGCTGTTGGATCTGGCTGTCAATTGTAGATCTTTGACAGTCGTTACAGGTATTCCGTGTCTCGAAAGTCTGATAACCAGTCTTACCAAGGAATATCGTATAAGTCATTACTAACTGGGTTATGGTCAGATAGCCAGTCGCTACATGTATAATACTGGTATTCAGCTGCATCCGGTTAGACAGGAAGCCTACCCCAACATACTCGTAGTTGGGAAACGTTGGCATAGAAGAACTGCTTCACTTGCAATGTGTTAATCATCATCATCACCAGTCGCAGATTTGTTCCACTCACTGCTGAGTATGGGCCTCCCCTCTTTGGTGCCATTGCAATGTGTTATCAAGTGAAAATTCCAACACAATTTCATCTGATGAACTGCATGGTTTTAATTCTCACCTGTTTATTTCCTTTGTTTATTTATCTACACATTTTGGACATTTTTAATTTTTTCTTAAAATATGGTTTTACATATAAAAAAACATTTAAAATATAAAAAATAGTGGTCCGCCGGTGTCGGGAGCAGGGTCCAAGCTACCGGTGGTTAGGGCTCCAGAGACAGGAACCTCCTCACAATGCGAGCCGTATCGAGGAGTACTGCCTTCTGAATCAGGCTCTTCATTATTACCCTCAGGATTTATCGTTTAATCAGCTCCTCATGTAATAAGGGATCAGCGAACATGTTGATCCCTTCGTACCGAGTTGGCTCGATAACTTAATTAATAAATCGTGTAAGGAGCGTGACATACTTAATAGGGTGCCGAGTAACCGAGCCATAGTTCAGCGTCTTATTTATACGCTGACCTGATTCCGGACGTCAATACCGCATTAGGTAACTAGAAATTGATAATCGTTATAGAGTGATGAATTTATTGCTTATATTGAGTGCAGGATAGTGTAATTTTCCGTTTACTCCATTTTGGTAAACAAATACGATGAGAATACATGAGATTTCGTATCAATTAGAGACTCTGAGCACTGGCAGTAAGACTATGAAACACGTAATAAACCAATGGCATTCTAAATCGCAAAGCTAGAATAGGTACATGCCTTCTGTCAGAGAAAGGACGCAATCCACCACGCGGGCCTAGGGTGGGTTGATGGATGTTAGACAAAATATGTATAGACGCCAACACATCAAGATACCCGAAACTGTCAAATTTTCCCAATCAACCTTGAACTTAATGCTTGAGCGATAAAGTTCGAAATCTATTAAAGAAATTTGACAGATTGCAGTAGCTTGATATAGCTGGCGTCTGACTCTGTACTACTGAGGTCACGGACGGTCTGCCACTTTTCATCTTTATGCCCAAAGTTATAAGGTTGAAAAATGGTCGACCGTCTGTCAACCCTTTAGTACCTCACGATGTTTTCTTTCAACACTTTAAAGGCAGTAGTGGTAATGCACACTTACCACATATGAGTATGCTATGACAGGTTAAGATTAACTGAACCAAACAGAAACCTAGATTTAAGTCGGCTAGAGTTACTCCTTAGAGACGAAGGCTACCGTCTAAGTTTATTGCTAACGTAGAAGACATTAATCTTTATCCCGCAGTGTAAAATATAGCGGTTCGCGTGGGAGTTACACGATTCGCGACTAGGATCATTTACATGTAACAGCTTGTAACGTTGGCTTCGAGTTTTTCACAAGTCTTCAGTGATATTAATGGCACATGTTACGTGCATTAGTGCCGCTTGAAAACACGCATCTAGATCGGATAACACGTTTACTGCTAATGTGTACCAAAGAAGCCATTTTCTTTATGGTATCTTGGTGATTTTATTTGCATTATTGCAGTGGTAGTGATAGGTTCTTGCGCGGTACTGGGATGATAAAATGTTTATTTCTCCAAATGATTTTAAACCATAAAATGTTGAAGGTTACGTTCAAAATTGACATTTGATGCACTGGCGACTGTACTATTGCTAGGTAACATTTAATGACATTTCAATGTGTAGCTAAGCGCACTGTTGGATTTTTAATGTCCAGCTCAGGCTCAGCACTATTTAGAGCTAGTAAAGACGTTGTTGTCTCGTTTATAACAAGACACTCCAACGTAATCTTCTTCTATTTATCTACAATTCCCTTCACCAGGTTCTCAGTAGACCTGAGCCAGATGCGGTCGCTGCGGCTGTTCTTCAACGATGACAACTGCACTTGCGGGCAACTAGTGGTGGCTTCCCGGGAGTCCCAGTACAAAATACTTCATTTCCATCATGGAGGCCTGGATCATTTGGCTCAAATGCTCCATCGGTGGCACTCATTGCTACACAACATCAAACTTACTCCAGGTAAAAAGACTACTAGAATTTTATTATTGTATCTTTATAATATACTTGGAATTCTGCTAACGTAAGTAGGCACTGTGTCCGCAGGTTCCGAAGAGCCCAATCTGCCCTACCGTCATTTTATGGTATGCCGTCCGGAAGTACAAAAGTCTGAACAACACCCTGAAGAAGGAAAACTTCCCAAAATATCTCCCGAACTGTTTTACGGGAAGATTATGAATGGAAAGGGAGTTATCGAAGATGATCTCTTTTTGAGGAAATGCGTCTTTTTCGGAGGACTGGACAAGGAACTAAGGAGAGAAGTCTGGCCTTTCCTCTTACACTGCTACCCATACAATTCTACTTACGACGAAAGAGAGATAATTCTACAGATCAGGGCGAGAGAATACGAAGAAATTTCGAGAAGAAGACTAGAAAAGATGACTCCTGAACAACATGCAACTTTCTGGAAAACAGTGCAATGTGTCATAGAGAAAGATGTGGTCAGAACGGACAGAGGCAACCCATTTTTCGCCGGAGATAATAATTACAACGTAGAAATTATGAAGAATATACTGTTGAACTACGCTGTTTATAATCCTGTTTTAGGGTAAGATAATACTGATTTTTATTGTTTTGTTATGTTAATTACCAGTTATTAGACACAACACCTTTGTATACCGTATTGCGACGCTCATTGTTCCATACTAACCGTTAATTATACCCAACAGTAGGTACTATAAATTAATGAGCAGGTACTTGGAAACGCAGCGTCATTGGCCCTTGCGTATGGAGCTGTTTCGCATTCAAGGCCTACTTCATTCTGTTTTCGAATTGAACACAAAGGTCATCTTACAGGACGATTTTACTTTTTTTTATGTCCATTGCTGGTTCTAAGATATCTTCTATTACCCGATTGAGAAAGCGGGTTGTTTTCTGCGCAGTTTGGGCTTAATTTAAGGGAGCAGAGAAGTGATATGTTGAGAAAACCTTAGGACCAGATTTATAATCGTGTTTTGGCTTAAGTTTCGCCTACTTGCTCAATCTTATTTACACCAATTCTTGTTATACAAGCGATTGCTTGCATGCGTTAAGATGGCAAAATGGTGTACCGCACAAATGGCTAGCAGAAAATGCTAGTTTGTACAAAATTGATTTGCACAACGTGAAGACGGTACAATATTTAATATAAAAACGGCATGAGTACAGTGTTTGTGCCAATTTTTGCACAAACTGTTTGCGCATTTAAGATTGAACGTGTAGACGAACCTTAAGTCATGCTGTCTCTTTGAGTGACAGTAATGCTTCGCCAAAGTTGGTGCTAAGTAACGTTTATAGGTAGTCAGTCAGTCATCTCTGTCTCACAGTAGTGTGTGAGTTTCCTTACTTTTTAACCGACTTCCAAAAAGAGGAGTATATGATACAAAAAGTGAAAAATAACCTTAGCTTCAGGAGTCGGTGACAAAAAAACTGAATCAAACAAACAAAAGTCACCGACTTCTGAAATTAAAGTTATTTTACACTTTTCTGTGTTTTTGAAGTCGGTTTTATTTTTTTGCATAAAAGTTTTTTCTCACTTTATTTATAGCTTCATATGTACAGGCAACCTCTATTATTTTATGCGTAGGACCTACGCCATGTAACTTTCTTTAAGGGTTTAATTTATTTTACAGCTATACACAAGGAATGAGTGACCTCTTAGCTCCAGTACTCTGCGAGATAAAGTGTGAGGCTGAAGCGTTCTGGTGTTTCGTTGGTCTGATGCAGAGGGCCATATTCGTGTGCACCCCCACCGATAACGATATGGATAACAATCTTGTAAGATACAACTGTTTACTGTCCAATAATGTAGGTAAACGAATAGTTATCGTATAGCTTCGTTGGTGTCGGCTTTTTTTCTTTCTAACGTAATATTTAAGGCTTTATAATATTCCGGGGCTGCGGGACTGTCCAGGGCTGCGGGACTGTTCGAAAGAGATACCGCGGCCCTGGAACACAAAGGGCAAAGAAGGAACATGGGTGGGTTTTAGTCAGTAAAAGTCTGACACTCCCTTCCACTCCGCCCAGAGTGGGGGGGGGGTCCATTTGATGGTTTCCCATCCGAAAAAAAAGGCTTAATAATATTTATTAATAGGTACCTATTATCGTTGTCTTGCCAAAAAAAATGCGACTTGGGTAAACCTATTGGGTGAAACCATGTCAAATTTTACTTAGCATTTAATGTGTTCAATTTTGTTCAGTCCAGCCAACTTCGAAATACGATTTTGTGGTATTCAATTAAAGAATTACAGAGACCACAGTTATTTCATGTTACATAAATTCAGTTGATCGTTTCAGTTACTTTTAAGTACGTCTAGTCGGTTGTTTACCGACTCAAATTTATTATTTATGCGAGCTTTGAAGCCAAATCAATAAAGCCTTATTAGCTTTTCATAACCTGCCTTAACCAGACGCTTACCTAACATGAAAAGAATATAATCATTTTATTTGTGTTAAAAAAACAAGAAATCGATAAAGACACCTCAATTCTGCTGAATTTTATGAAGATCATTCTGTAAACCTGCTTAGCTTAGTTTAGTATAGTATGGAATAATTGTTCTTTTTTATAAATGACCAAAATTTCTATGTCAGAACTCTAAACACATGTGTACACACGACGGCACATGAAGCTGTACATTTCCAGTATCCTCGCTTTGTATAGATTTTCTATACAATGAGAGATCCGCATAAACTGGTTTTGTATAGCTTTATTGGCCGTCGTGCGTACCTGAATTCTCGGTACCTACCTACCTAACAGATTGAACGATTTCCCATACACCCTGTATAGTCTAAGCTGTTGACGTATTACTTATAGAATTGGATATAGGTAAATTATTATCCTTTTTGCAAGTAACCAATATCAGCTATTAAACTGAGTCACAGACCGTACAATCCTATCTTATCACTCTATACCAGTCTGATTACAACGATATTATGATATAAACATTTCTATTAAGACGTTATTGAAAACTCCTACGCACCACCTTTTAATTTCAGAGCTACCTACGTGAACTAATAAGGATAATGTTGCCACATTTCTACAAGCATTTGGAAAAACATGTCGACGCTATGGAGTTACTGTTCTGTCATCGTTGGATACTTCTGTAAGTATCTAGGTAGTAGTAATTACTACTGGAGAGCAAAAACCTGCTCCTCCAAACAGTTGTTCTGTTACACCCTCATCGACAACAGTTACCCTGTGTGTCACATCTATTTTACACATAGTTCGTAAAGGTATCGAAAACATTTATGCGACTGCACGATACTTAGATGTTCCCAATTTTATCAGTGTGCGTTACGATTGGTCCGCCAAATTATCTAAACAGAAAAAAACTTCATCATAAAAAATTTCGGAATTTGTCAAAATCGAAGGAAACAAACCAAAAATTTGTCAAAGTAGAAATAAAGAAGCTTTAAGAGTTTTAAGTTGGCCGCGCGAACGTAACGTGGTGGACTGCGCGGCCATGGAGATCTCAGCAACTACTTGGGTTAGAGATCTAATTCTTTTTGTCAATTGAAGACTGAATTTGGGTTGGTCTGTGGATGGGTGACCACCCATTACATACCAAGTTTCCCGTGTCCCGGCTGACATTTGTAGATCTTTGACAGCCGTTACAGGTAGTCAGTGGCCCAAAAAGTGACTACCAGTCTTACCAAGGGGTATCGTATTACCCAGAACTAACAGGGTTGTGGAGGTCAGATAGGCAGTCGCTCCATGTAAAATATTGGTATTCAGCTGCATCCGGTCTGCACCCGACTGGTAGCCGACCCCAACATAGTTTGGAAAAGGCTAGGCAGATGATGATGTATTGAAGACTGAATTTGTCAAACATTGTCGAAAAAAGAATCATAAGCACACACGCATTACTCACTTTATTACACTTTCCTCGTTCCGGGAATCAGTTGTTTCTCGAAGAATTGCCATTAAAAACCTAAGCTAAATCCATAGACCAAAACGTTTGACCTCCAGTTGTTAAATTCAGTTTAAGTTAATTCTTAGCTAAGGAATGGCCTTGATAATTTTAAGTCGTGTCGAGTAGTTTTGTCATTAGGGGCCGTCTTTTTTAGGCCACTTTTAAATATATATCTTTTTCTATATCATTGTTAGTCTACGTTCATCTTGAACCCCCCCGCAAATCCCCGCTCCAATCGACGAAGGGGGGCAAAGCTAGATAGAATTTAATTATTTCTAGGAGAAGACGTTTGATCCTTTGTCATTTTGCCTTTGCCAAAGTATAATATCCGATTTTATCAGATGCCTTGTGTCGCGCTCGACCTTTTTTCGTTCGCTTCTTTTGAAAGTTTCTAGGTAGAAAAATCTTTCAATAAAAAAATGGTATTATCAAAATTGTTTTGTGAAAAGTGTTGCTAAGAGAAATAGTCGTAAATTGAATTTATTTCGTTGAAGTTTCTGTTTATTACTAAGGGAAAAAACAGTAAGGCTTTGCAAAATTAATAAATGTTGAACCTTTTCAAATTTTCTCCGAACCGATTCCACTTCACTTCGTCTTACTTAATTAAAGTTTATGAAGCTAAGGTCTAAAAATAGAGTACCAATCCGGTACCTAACAAAGAATTCGATTTAACTACCTTTTGTTATACCCGCGGCTTCGCCCGCGTGTAGAGCGGTAATTGTCCCACGGGATCGTACTACCGGGATAAAAAGTATCCTATGTGTTAATCCAGGTTATAAATTATCTTTTCATACTTTGTCCCTCGTATGCTGCTCTGACCATTATGCAGCTACTTATCTGGTACCTTTGTGGCATTCCAGATGTTTCAAGCGCGAGTTCACTGAAGCAGTTGCGCTTCGAATGTGGGAGGCTTGCTGGGCCAACTACCAGACGGACTACTTTCATCTGTTCCTGTGCCTGGCCATCATCGCTGTGTACGCGGACGACGTCATCGCACAGGACCTCAATACTGACGAGATGCTGCTGCATTTTAGTTCTTTAGGTACGTAACCACTTTTATTTCATTCTTCTACCACTAGCATTCACTGACTGAATGACTCATCATCTACCAAGAAGGCTTTATTAAGAAGGATGGTCCTTTTAAGAGACCACATACGGGGTTGTGAAAGTCGGATAGGCAGACGTTTCGTGTTCGTTCTTTGGCCTTGGCAAGTTCTAACTGGAACAATGTTTAACCATTTACTTTAATTTTAAACAAGATTTAAGTGAGCTGGGACGTTTCTTTGAAATCTGCCAGGTACATTTTCTCGTTCAGTCATACAAAGAGTTGAGTTGCAATACTTTTAAAACTTGCTTTTATCATCTTTCAGCAATGTACATGGACGGGCGCCTCATCCTGCGCAAGGCCAGAGGACTGCTCCACCAGTTCCGTCAGCTAGTCCGGATCCCCTGCACGCTGGTGGGGATGTGCCAGCGATGCGGGCCTGGCATATGGGACTCCACACACAGGCCCAGCGTCGAGTGTACCGGGGCCCACGACTTCTGCAAGTACGCTGTGCAGTAAACTTGAAGATGGCTTTAGTACACGATTCTGGGTTTTTGAAGTTTATTTAAATTTGTATAACCTGTTGACCACGAGCTACACGCTCAAGCGACAAACGTCTTCTGACAGCGGCTTTAGAGGAATTTTTGCAATTGCCGGAACGAAGTATGAAAAGAGGCTCGCCCGGCTCGCTCGGTAGCTGGCGGTGTGTTCTGCGCTTTATAGACTCCGAAGGAGTTCCTACTGCAACTAACCATTGTAGCATTGGCCAAGTAAAGTGGTTTCTTGGGTAGTCGTGTACTGAAGTCGAAGCGTCGAAGGCAGTTTTAATTTCCTCAATCAGTATTAGAATGTTAGTTTTTATTATAATGCCGTACATTGATTTCTTATTATCTAGAACTTAAGTTACAATTTGCCATATTTGTTACAGAAATACATTACCTACAGATAGAATATAAGAGTATTGTGTATAAAAGATGTTATAAAATATGTGTTTGCGAAGAGAAATCGGAATGGCGGAGTCTCAAATTAATGTTAACATAACTGTTTATAAGTATATATTTGTACGCTTTTAGAAAAAGTAAATAAAAAGCAAAATATCATGATTGTTGTTAGGAAGTCACGACAAGTGTATAGTAATGAAACAATCACGATTCTGCAAACTAACGTTTTGTTATACAAAAACTTTTCAGGATGTAACGCCAGTGAAAATGTGACCTAGTTTTCATGTCCGCATTTGTTCAGAACATGCTAATTGTTTCTACTATATAGAACTCGTGAATTTGTCTCCAAGTTTACAACTACTTTTAAGATTTCTTTTTATCTATACGAGAGAGGCTGCGTTAAAAATATGACAAGCAGTTTAAATGGAAAAATCTGAAACGGGAAGGTACAATATCTAATAAATCAAAATATTAAGAAGAAGCTTATAAATATCTATTTATTTTCAGACGCGTGCTTAAAACATTTTAAACTGACTAGTGTATTTATTTAAATTAAAGACGGTATACGTATAATTGTGCATTTAATATTAAAATGCACATCGTACAAAATTAAAGTAATCAGTACAAATTATATCAGTATTAACAAATTATTCGAAAAAGGAATAAAAAATGGTTTCTGTCAAAGGCTTTTGTGGATATGGCAGGACATATCAAATTGGTATCTAAAATAACTAATAAATGTTGGTCTTTTACTTTTCATTTTAACTTGTCGTACGAATTACCTTCATAAATAAGTATCAAAATTATTACGAAAACTGTAAGTACCTGGTTTATATCTAGATACTTAATGTAAAATAATGTGTAGGTATCTATATCTACCTAGATAACCTAGGAGCATTTCATATCAAACATGTTAAGACCGATAAATGTTTGAAAAACACCATTAATGTAAAATATTGTAAATTATTGGAAAATGTTATTGATTGATTTATTTATGATGAAATTATTTGTAGGATAGGTTCTTGCTTAATATTTAAATTAAAAAATGCGCAGCGGTTTCAAATATTTATAGTAAAATAAGATTTACGACATACATATTATACTGGGTGATTTTTTAAACGTTGGTAATACTTTAACGGCTTGCAGTACTCATGAAAATGAATAAATTTTACTATGGGACCGACCATGAAATTGCAAAAAAAAATTCTGATGCTGCCCACAATTTTTTGAGTTACGCGACCAATAATGTGTGGAGCAGCTGATATTTTCTCCGCGATTTCATGGTCGACCCTATAGCCAAAAAAATCACCCTGTACATTATGGAACGTTATAATTGTTAATTTAAACAAAAAATAGGTACATAAATTATACGCTTGGTGTTATTAAATCCCTGCTTTCTGAATGATTTTGTTCCAAATTGTAAATTGTACAAGGACAAATAAATTCAAAGGCGAAACTCCACAAATGAAAGGTTTAAAAAAAAAAATACTATAATTGATCGAATAGGTTATTCTTATCATAATATTAAAAATAAGAATAACCTATTCAATTATTTGAAGAGTAGCTATATCGATACCCAAAACCTGTGTGTAGCCTCGCCAGTTGATTTAATTTGAAATTGTACTTATATCATGTAAGATTAATCGTCTGTATTATTAGTTCAGTCGCCAGCACATCAAACTACCCGAAACTGTCAAATTTTCCCAATCAACCTTGAACCTAATACTGTAGCGATAAGGTTGAAAATCTATTAAAGAAATTAGACAGATTGTAATAGCTTGATGTGCTAGCGTCTGCCACTTAATCAAAATGTCGTGTTTTATAATTAAGAATAACTACGGAGTTCAATTGATACATCTTGAACAAGGCAGCTTAATATTCTTGATTAAAATAATAACAAAAAAAGCAAATGTATTTTTACAAAGTATAATGTTTTAGAATTGAACGATATAAAAATATTTACAGCTAAGAAAAATACTTTTGATGTGTATTTAAATGTTTCATGCGGAAAGCGACCAGAAAAGGTTTTGTACGAATATTGTTATTTGTTGCTATTGCTAAGAGGTTTCATTTAGTATACCTAATATCAAGTTCATTGACCCTATGTTAATACCAGTAGGTCACTCAACTCTGTGTTACTAGTACTGTGTATGCGCAAAGAAAGCCATTTCAATCTTATTATAATCGGTACCAATGAACTAAGTAGCACATTTGTTACCCAGTTAATATATAGGTATCTTGTTTTCGACAATAATCATTAATCACATAACTCAAAAAATAATAAATAAGTACATGACAGTTTTTTTTTAAGTTATACTAAAAATATTTTCATTACTTATATTGCCAATATTTTTTTGCATGGTTTATTTTACGTATGTCGTTACTCAATTTAATACTTGCTTTCGTTCATTTTATAATCAACTACAAACAACACCGAAAAATTTACATTTTTGAGTTATGTCATTGTTGTCGCAAACGAGCGATATTAGCTGGGTAACTTACTAACTATCATGTATTAAAGGGATCTAGATAGGTATTCAGATCAACAGTTGTACTCGTAGATAGACGCGTTTATGGTAACGAATTAAATCGTGAGATTCAGCCTAATGGGTCACAAATTGTCACGTTTCTGTTTCGTTGACAATGACATTTGAATAGTATTGCCTCGCCCAATCATAACTACTGAAAATCGTATCTATCGTTCCACGACCACGTGCTGACTCTTTTCGCTTAGCCTAAGAACGGTGAGAGCACATCTAACGATTTCAATTTTTGGTTTATAGCCCATTTACCTTAGGCTTACCGTTATTATGATAAGTAATAGATAGACACATTCTTACCCAACACATGCACTTGTACAAAGTTCCTTGAATAGTCACTGAGGTAGTACATAAATGATGCAAAGTAACTTCACGTAGATACGACACATTCACTGTTCAGCCCATTTATCAATATT
The DNA here is from genome assembly GCA_905220335.1 of Noctua pronuba. Classification (NCBI taxonomy): domain Eukaryota; kingdom Metazoa; phylum Arthropoda; class Insecta; order Lepidoptera; family Noctuidae; genus Noctua; species Noctua pronuba. Next base: position 5,030,794 of record LR999900.1, on the reverse strand, counting down.
TTAAAGTATTACTTTAATGTCACTTAAGTGTTGGAAAGAGATGGCGCTATACACGATGTCAAGCTGCATCTCTTTTCCCCCCTTAAGTAAGATTGAAAAAATACTACTATGAGAAGGAATGACCTGCGAGTACTTTCTCAGATAGGAAATAGATTAATGATCACATTTTGCTATTAATTCGTAATATATAATATTTACCCTAAAATAGTCTAAATATTGTTATACAAATTAAATATGACGTATTATGAGGCTACAAAATATTTAAAAAAAGGTTTATTTTTCGCATATTGTGAATTGTTACGCGTACTCTGTGATATATTATGATCTGCTTGTATTATATTGTGTAAATGTTAATAATTGTATGTAACGAACGTAATGTATTGAAGAATAGGAGCCATATCTTATTAGAAATAAATGTACAAGCATCCACCCAGTCTTTGTTTTTAACCCTGATGGAAAAGATTTTCCGAAAGATTGATTTTTGTCTTCAGAAGATGTCTTCGTTCTTTACTCGCAATCAACTATGTATGAAAATCTAAGTAAACCCTGATTTTAAAGAGGGTATCATCAATCAATCAAATTATTAAGTCTATGAAACAACATATTATTCCATGCTTAATAAAATGAGCACGAAATTTAATATGGAATAGAGTTGCTTGAATTTCTGAGATATCGGTATTTGGACTTGGCGAAAGCTTTTGACGAGGCCTGGCACGAGTACGATAGCATTTTGAATTTAGCTCTATCACAGCTTCCACAGTGCCTCACTAGTCCAGATGACAACATATTATTGGAGATTTTTTATGTGTAAAAGGCACACTTTCAATTTGTATCGATCGTAGTACAGTCGCCATCAGATATATCGTAGCGGGCGAGGTACTCAAATATTTCGGAGCAGCATTACTTTTCAATAAATTCGGAACACATAACTAGCTAAAAATATCAGAAAGCACAGAACTACAAAGATATCGACGCAGTCAGGATGATCATAAAGATCGGAACATTTATGGAAAATATACCTTAAGTCTGTATTACAAAGTTTAAATTCGTTGCTATATTGACTTTGAAGTTGTCAAAAATAGTAAGTATTGAAAAGTCGCTGCTCTTATATTTATGACATATTGCATGTTCTGATGTTATTGGCCATATCTAGTGTAACGAATTTATTGAAAATGAATGCTGCTCCGAAATATTTGAGTACCTCGCCCGCTACGATATATCTGATGGCGACTGTACCCAGTTCTTACTTGTGGTGGATAGGGTAGTCGATCCATGTAAAATACTGATATTCAGCTGCATCCGGTTAGACTAGAAGCCGACCCCAACGTAGTTCGGAAAAGGCTGGGCAGATGATGATGATGATTTATACATCATTGCAGCTTGTTATGAGCACCGGTGTCCCTCAAGGTTCTACGTTATCTCCAACTAGGTGTGTACCGGCCGATAACAAATACAAATTGTTGTGCTACCTGCATTAATAAGAGATGATTGATAACAAGTATTTTTATCATTTCTTTTTAATGCGTGTATTCAATACCAGATAATAATTGTAATGAGTGGAGGGACCCACTTACAAAAGTAGTCTAAAACATCTGCCCGTAGTTAAACGTCAGTACTGTTTCGACCATAACTTTACTACTCAGAATTTTATACCACAGCTGGAAGCGAATGGTTTTGGAGAAGGAATTTACTTAATTCTAGGCAATCACGACCCCGTGCCTTATTGGGGCAAACTGATGAAAGCTATCAAACCTCAATGTAAATATGTTTGGTTGTTGAAGGTTGTGCTTCGGTAGACTTAGGAGCTGAAACTGAAAGATTACAGCTTGACTTTGGTGTCAGAAAGGATGTTCATGAGGTATAATACCAAGGACAGAATCAGACAGTATGACATTTTAAACTTTTTGAAAGCTAGAGCATAAAGGCACACGCGTGCCCTTCATGCCAAGCCACAATTTCACTTACCATTTTGTCACATATTTGTGTCGTTTGGCGTACAGGGCACGCGCTTGCTTGTCACGTACATACTACTCTGTCAAGAAAGTACCGGGAAACGATCAAAAATACACAAAATGTTAGTTATTCATCCAAAGTTATTTTATCGCCTTCAAAGAATGCTCCTTCAGAAACGATACACTTACGCCAACGAATAATCCAACTATCAAAACATTTTTTAAACGCTTTATCCGGAGTTGAGTTCAGTTCTCGCCGCAATTTCTGCTTTATGTCTTCTATCGATTGAAAACGGGTGCCTAGTTTTTTTGTCAAACCCGTAAATCCGTAAACGTCTCATCACCAGTAACAATACGTTTCATGAATGTTGGGTCGGCATTGACTTGTTCTAGCATATCCTCAGCGACTCGTATGCGATTGAGTTTTTCGAGAAAATTCTGGTCTTTTGAGACTAGCCGAGCGGCAACATGTTTTATACCCAAGTGATTATTTAAAATTGTACGGATCGACTCGTGAGACACAGAAAGTTCCGCGGCTATCTTTCTCAAACTTGAATGAGGATTTTCAGTCACACGATATTAACTTCAGTTGAAGACGTTGATGGCCTACCAGAGCGAGGCAAATCTTTCATCACATCTCGACTGCTTTTGAACGCTTTGTAACACTCATAAGCACGGGTTTTTTATAAAGTCGATTGACCGTAAGCCTTCTGTAACATTTTCGGGGACTCCGAACACGAAATTCGATTGGCGATCAGATGCAACTCAAACTCCGCGCCAAAAGGGAAAATTGAATTGAATTTGGAACCATAAACAAATCATCCATTACAGATACTTTTTTGACTGAATGTAGAATGACATAACATATGGTTAGAAACGGGTTGAATATTATATACTCTTTGAGTTGAATACTGAGATGTCAATTTATTCGCGATCAAAATATACGTTGTCATTGTCAATCGAGACACAAATAGTTATTCAGCGTTTTTATTACACGGTTGAATGTCACGGGGCCAGAAATGTATATGAAATGGATAAGGCATGGTACCCACGAGTACTAATGATACATAATAATATTCTAATTCATAATTTATTAATAAAAATAATCAGTCAATAATAAAATTAATGTCACAATTTCTAATAGTTATTTAAATGCAATATATGTATAAAATAGTCAAACAACTTCTTTCTCCAATAAAAAATCTTCAACCCTATAATAAACTTTGTTATAGGGTTGAATGCAGATGTTTGCTTGTTTTACCAGGTAGGCATTTAGGAGTAAGTTACATGGAAGACGTGTTACCTGTATATCTTAATTAAGAAAATGTCACCATTTACATAAATTATAATAAATATTAACTAGATAGTCACAAGACATGAGTAGTTAATAATAAACATTGTTATCTCAAGTAGGTAGACATGAAGACATTAACAACCTTAAAATAATTTCATTTTGGAAATACCAAACATGATAATTATGCATTTTAATGCTGATTGTAGGTTCCACTTTTGTTTGCGATGTTATTATAAAAAATTACGTGAATGATCGAAAAACGGCTAACGAGGCAACAGCGAAGCATGTGTGCCACGTCTTATTAAACGAACTAATGCGAAGTTGTTTAGCAATGGTGTGCGAGTATGTTCAGAGCAGACTACAGATTTAGTAAACACACGCCCGTCGCGACGCCGGTTGACTTATTTATGGAAATTGTTATGAGGTACCTACTCGCGCTGATAAAAAGAGATTACAATTGATAAAATTACAAAGCGGGTGAGGATTGTTTATCAACCAATGACTACCGCTTTTAAATTCTCAGTTATATTTCTGCTTGCAATCACTACACACGCGGCTAAATACAACAATGTTTAGATTACCGAAAACAATGCGAGCCGTCGGGTTCTATAAATATTTGCCAATAAGCGATGTCAACAGTCTAGTCGATTTAGAAGTGAGTTTACCAAGTGTTCACAAGTCTGATGTGTTAGTTGAAGTCAAGGCTACGGCATTAAATCCCATTGATACTAAAGTGCGCGCTCCAAAACCGAATATAGAAACATCGCCTCGGATTTTGGGATGGGACGGCGCTGGAATTGTTGTTTCCAAGGGGGACAGTGCGAATTTATTCAACGTCGGCGATGAGGTGTTTTTTACCGGCGACATAGGCAGAAATGGGTCTAATGCGCAATATATGGCGGTTGATCAATATTTAGTGGGAAGAAAACCTAAGAACTGGACTTTTGAAGAAGCTGCCGCAATGCCGGTCGCTTCGCTTACTGCTTTCGAGTCAATTTGTGATCGCTTGCAACTCTCAGAGAAGGACAAAGGCAAGTCTTTGTTGATCATCAACAGTGCCGGCGGAGTCGGGTCAGTAGCGACACAGGTCGGTAAGCTGCTGGGGCTCAAAGTGATTGGAACTGCGTCAAGACCAGAAACACAAGCATTTACTCGCGAATATGGAGCAGAATACGTTCTCAACCATGCTCAAGATCTGATACCACAACTAGAAGCAAATGGCTTTGGAGCAGGAGTTGACTTCATCCTTGTTATTTCCGACCCCGCACCGTACTGGGACACTCTGATGAAAGCCATCAAGCCTCAAGGTAGAATTTGTTTGCTTGTCGAAAGCAGTGTCCCCGTAAATATAGCAGCATTGAAAGACAAGAGCATTACGTTGGTCTCGGGAAGTATGTTCACAAGAGCGAAGTATAATACTGAAGATAAAATCAGACAATATGAATTTTTTGATACGGTTTCCAAGCATTTGGAAGCGGGAAAGCTAAAAAGTACCCTGACAAAAACCATGGGCCCGATCAACGCAGCTAACTTAAGAGAGGCTCACAAACTGATAGAAGATAAGAAAATGATTGGCAAGCTGGTTGTAACAGGATTTTAGTTTTATAGGGTTTTGAAATAAACACTCATAAGCAATATTTTAATTTGTAAGGCAGTGAAAATGTGCAATTGTTGTTAATTTTGTAAGTGAAACAAGGATTTATAAAAATAAACCTAATGAGGAACTTTATAATTTTTAACTCAACTTTTCACAAAATTGGTTTTATGTATTGCTATTAGAAGGGTTTGTAACCGGTACTTCACTATGCTCCAAGCGGATCCACAAGGGATGTTACTTGGGCCCTGATCGTCACCTTTTAACCCATAGAAGAGACGAAGAATAGGCATTTGCATAAAACAGGCTGGTAAGAAAAATTTTATGTATGAAATCTAAAAATCGTGACTGCTGTGTACGCACGAAGACAGTGTGAATGAGGATGGGTTTTGTCCTATTTGAATACTACTTCTACTATAGATGCAAATGCTAGCTCGTAAACATTTGCTGCTCAACATGGGTTACTTCATTGAAGAATTAAATTGTGACAGGTATTACGAGTTACGACTCTGCTAGCAGATAGGTTGATTACTCAATCACGCCAGTATGTTTGAACGGATGTGGATGAAATTTGCCATACAAATAGATTACAGTTTGGAATAACACGTAGGATTTTTAATTTTTTTTTCTCACACTTTCACATAAAAATTTCCACGCGAAGGAAGTCGCAGACAACAGCTAGTAAGAAGTTTGTTCAAAATGAAGGATACTGAACATGCAGACTACGTTAATGCGAGAATAATTCTCACCATCATTGTTAATAGTGATCAGTTCTTTGCAAGCAAAAGAAATATCGGACTGACCCATAATACATTGTTGATTGGGATAAGGACTGGGTGATGATGATGAGGTTTCTTTAATGCTTGCTTTTGAGGATTATCTTTTCTAGTACCTAAATTAGGAATCAAGAATTTATAGAATTAGTAGAAAAAAGCTGAGCAGCAAACCCACATTACCTACTACTTTTAAGAATACAGACAGTCAATATGCACGTTAACTTTTGAGTAGTTTTCCAAGTAGGATTATTTGCTATGTATGATGCAGTGGCAGAAACCCTAAAGGATGTCAAGAGAGTAGTAGTAGTCCTTAGTCCATCCAGTCAAGATATCGACAATCATAAACCCAATGCTTCAATGGATATAGATTTTGGATAGACCTATAATTGAAGGAACAGAAGAAAGGATAATGGCATCCGATGGACTTCATCGTGACTTTTGTTTTCTTTAGTGTAAATAGACAGAATCAAGTAAAGATAGTAAGGTCTTTAACAAAAATGATGATGTATGTTTACTATATTTAACGCAATATAATGAGTAAACTGTATGAAAATGGGAATGAGCTTTTCGCCCAAATAATGACGGTTTAGTCAACATTTTTCTGTTGAGTAGCATTAATCAGCTTATTATTATAAAAAGTGCGCTGATGCAACATTATGAACTGATTGGTCAGTGCGACCCAATTCAAGGACAATCTTCTCATTTTATACGCTGTTTGGTGTCAATTCATATGTAAACGGTATCGAAAAATATACGTTGTCACTGTCATACCTATCGAGACACAAATAGTTATTCATCGTTTTTATTACACGGTTCAATGTCACGGGGCCAGAAATGTATATGAAATGGATAAGGCAAGGTACCCACGAGTGTAGCATTGCGGCAGGACTGTTGGTTACAATAGTATGAAGTTTTTATTTTTATCTTGTTTTACCAGGTAGGCTTTTAGGAGTAAGTTACATGGAAGACGTGTTACCTGTAAATCCTAATTAAGAAAATATTACCTATTTCGTAAATTATAATAAATATTAACATGACACAAACTAATGCTAGATAGTCACAATTCACGAGCATTTAATAATTAACATTATTATCTACAAGTAGGTTCACATAAAGACGTTAACAACCTTAAAATAATTTCATTTTGGAAATACCAAACATGATAATTATGCAAAGACTATATAACCACCAGTGGTTATATTCTCTATGTAATTATGCATTTTAATGCCGATTGTAGGTTCCACTTTTGTTTGCGATGTTATTATCAAAAAAATGCGTTTACGTGTATGATCGAAAAACGGGTAACGAGGCAACAGCAAAGCATGTGTGCCAGGCCTTATTAAATGAACTAACGTGAAGTTGTATAGCAATGGTGTGCGAGTATGTTCAGACTACAGAATTAGTAAACACACGCCCGTCGCGACGCCGGTTGACTTATTTTTGGAAATTGTTATGAAATACTCGCGGTGATAACAAGAGATTACAATTGATATAATTGCAAACCGGGTGAGGATTGTTTGTCAACCAATGACTATCACTTTTAAATTCTCAGTTATATTTCTGCTTGCAATCACTACACACGCGGCTCAAGATACAACAATGTTTAGATTACCGAAAACAATGCGAGCCGTCGGGCTCTATAAATATTTGCCGATAACCGATGTCAACAGTCTAGTCGATTTAGAAGTGAGTTTACCAAGTGTTCAGAAATCTGATGTGTTAGTTGAAGTCAAGGCTACGGCATTAAATCCCATTGATACTAAAGTGCGCGCTCCAAAACCGAATATAGAAACATCGCCTCGGATTTTGGGATGGGACGGCGCTGGAATTGTTGTTTCCAAGGGGGACAGTGCAAATTTATTCAACGTCGGCGATGAGGTGTTTTTTACCGGCGACATAGGCAGAAATGGGTCTAATGCACAATATATGGCGGTTGATCAATATTTGGTGGGAAGAAAACCTAAGAACTGGACTTTTGAAGAAGCTGCCGCTATGCCGCTCACTTCGCTTACTGCTTTCGAGTCAATTTGTGATCGCTTGCAACTCTCAGAGAAGGACAAAGGCAAGTCTTTGCTGATCATCAACAGTGCCGGCGGAGTGGGGTCAGTAGCGACACAAGTCGGTAAGCAGCTGGGGCTCAAGGTGATTGGAACTGCGTCACGACCAGAAACACAAGCATTTACTCGCGAATATGGAGCAGAGTACGTTCTCAACCATACTCAAGATCTGATACCACAACTAGAAGCAAATGGCTTTGGAGCAGGAGTTGACTTCATTCTTGTTAATTTCGACCCCGCACCGTACTGGGACACTCTGATGAAAGCCATAAAGCCTCAAGGTAGAATTTGTTTGATTGTCGACTGCAGTGTCCCCGTAAATATAGCAGTATTGAAAGATAAGAGCATTACGTTGGTCTCGGAAAGTATGTTCACGAGAGCGAAGTATAATACTGAAGATAAAATCAGACAATATGAAATTTTTGATACGGTTTCCAAGTGGTTGGAAGCGAGAAAGCTAAAAAGTACCCTGACAAAAACCATGGGACCGATCAACGCTGCTAACTTAAGAGAGGCTCACAAACTCATAGAAGATAAGAAAATGATTGGCAAGCTGGTTTTATCAGGATTTTAGTTTTATGAAATAAACACTCATAAGCAATATTTTAATTTGTAAAAATGTGCTATTGTATTGTATAACGGGCTGGTGTCCGCAACTCCACGTCAAAGCCCGTATTTTGCGTGCGGAAAGTAATGTGAAATGTGCTATTGTATGTTAATTTTGTAAGTGAAACACAAGGATTTATAAAAATAAACCTAATGAGAAACTTTATAATTTTTAACTCAACTTTACACAAAATTGGTTTTATGTGTTGTCATTAGAAGGGTTTGTAACCGGTACTTCACTATGCTACATGCGGATCCACAAGGGATGTTATTTGGGCCCTGATCGTCACCTTTTAACCCATAGAAGAGACGAAGAAAAGGTATTTGCATGAAACAGGCTGGTAAGAAAAATTGTATGTAAGAAATCTAAAAATCGTGACTGCGCACGAAGACAGTGTGAATGAGGATGGCTTTGATGACTGTAGATGCCCGTGTGAGAAAACTTATCTGGATATTTAAGAACCTACGACATATTACAACTAAAAAAAGGTAGCTGAAATCTATGTCGATCTGGCTTATTCAATTCTTACCTACTGCATAGCATACCAGTGTGGGGCGGTGCGCCAAAAACGAAGTTTCTTGAGCTAGAGCGAGCACAGAGATCTTTTATCAAGGCCATGTATACCAAACCGTTCAGTCTCCCAACCAATGAGTAGCTCCCTGAGATCCCAGAGCGGTATTCCCACAGTCAGAAAATTGTACATACTACATGTTGTCTTAAAATTACACTAAGTCCTGCCCTATGACCCTCTCACCATCAGGAAAGAAGACGAAAATACAGTGTTGCAACAGTAAAATTCGTTAAAACTGCATAATGCCAAAAGACAATTTAAGGCAAATTCCGCTGCTCTATATAATAAAATAATTAACTTATGTCCCATGAGTACTAAAGACTGCAAAAAGGCAAAAATGAAGACCAATGGCTGGCAATGATCAATGGCTAAAAGTGAAGACCAATGATGATATTGAATTATCCTTATTCTATTGATTTAAAGTAAAGTTGACAGATTGACGGGTAAAATTGTCTTTGGTTGAGTTGGTTTTCAGAGTTGGAGTATAATTTCAATTAGCTACTATTAAATGATTAGGCACAGAGCATCATAAAGGGTGTAAAAAGACCCTTAACGAAAACGAAAACCACATATTCTGCCCATCATTGGGATCATTTTTTTGTTCTGGACCATACCTGGGAACCTTCTAGTTACGGAGATATTGGGGGTCAAAGTTCCAATTTTTTCACAAGTTTTTTTTTAAATACTACTTTTTAAGGTTCTAACTTTACTCCAATTACTTCCATGGTCCGTTTACTATTTAAAGCATCCATCAGCAATAAGTTTTGAGCGCATTATATTGAGTTTTACCGTAAAATGTGATTTTTGACCCCAAAAAAAAATTTCGTTTCCCAGCAAAAATTTTTGCGTAAAGTTACTTAGTTTGATGTACAGAATGCTTGGTTGACGGCTTGGTGAAGGGTCTGTTTACACCCCGTATATGTATAATACTGTTATTAGGACTGTGCAATACGTTGTTTAATGCAACAAATAATAAAAATACTTGAGCCTAGCCAGAGAACATTCTATGATTTAAGACGGGACACGTAAATTGTAATTGCGAAGTATATTCGGTGTAATAATTATGAAAGATTGAGGAATGTGTGATAAAAGGACGATGCGGTTTAAAAGAAGCCGTAGTTACAAAATTTAAAAGGGTAGGTACCTATGCCTCGATTGTATGGTTATGTTGAGAGGATGAATGAAAGGCGACTAGCAAAAGGTATAGGCAGACATAAGTAGAAATGCTGAGGGGTCGCCCTCCAAGCAAATACGCTGACCTTATTTGTCATGTTCTTGAGAAAGGTCAAGAGCGCAGCGACAGGTCTGTATGACCTATTATAGCAGTATTGTTTTAAATCTTAGTTCAGTGTGAGAAAGAGATGGCGCTACTCGTCTTGCATATCCATCTCTTTCCCACACCGAAGTGACATAATATTAACACTGCTGATGTGGTGGAGGTACGGGTTCTGATGTCTGAACATAAACATTATGTCTGGACCGTAGCAGGTGGCTTTTAGTTTTTGCCTACCCACTGGCGAAAAAGGCTTGTGTAAATTCGCACAATTTATTTTTCAGTTTTAAGCGTGAACGCGGGACACACTGAGAGACGGTGCGAATTGTAATACTTATATAATGTATGTATCTAGGCTAAAATACAACGCAGCTAATTATGTAAGGATGACTATACATACTCTTCAGTCAAGTACCGGTTACATTTTGATAAGAAATACGTGATAAAAACATACGTTTTGCTCTGTCATTGTGTTGTTTACAAGCGTGACAATGATATTGATATACTAAGTTATGATGATAACATTAAAATACCTTTGTTTCAGTTACATTCCTCTCTGCAACCACTCCACACGCGTCCAAAGTTTCTTACTACAATGGCGAATTTACCGAAAACTATGCGAGCAGTTGGACTCTACAAATATTTGCCGATAGAACACCCGGAAAGTCTCCTCGATTTGGAAGTGAGTTTACCAACTGTTAATGAATCCGACGTATTAGTCGAAATCAAAGCTACGGCCGTCAATCCTATTGATGCGAAACAGCGCGCTCCGAAACCGAACGTAGAAAATCCGCCTCGAATTTTGGGTGTTGACGGAGCTGGAGTTGTGGTCTCCAAAGGAGCGAAGGCTAATTTATGGAACATTGGTGACGAAGTATTTTTCACATGCGATATAAGGAGAAGCGGCTCTAACGCACAATACGTAGCTGTTGATCAATATCTGGTGGGAAGAAAACCAAAGAACTGGACTTTTGAACAAGCCGCCGCTATGGGAGTCATTGCACTCACTACTTTCGAGTCACTTTATGATCGCTTGCAGCTCTCAGAGAAGGAAAAAGGCAAGTCTATGCTGATCATCAACAGTGCCGGCGGAGTGGGGTCAGTAGCGACGCAGGTCGCTAAACAGCTGGGGCTAAAGGTGATAGGAACTGCGTCGCGTCCAGAAACACAAGCTTTTACTCGCGAATATGGAGCAGACGTTGTTCTCAACCATACTCAGGATCTGATACCACAACTAGAAGCAAATGGCTTTGGAGCAGGCGTTGACTATATTCTTGTTAATTTCGACCCCGCGCCGTATTGGGACACTCTGATGAAAGCCATCAAGCCTCAAGGTTGGATTTGCTTGATTGTCGACAGCAGTGCTCTGGTGGACTTAAGGCCATTGAAAGATAAGAGCGTTACTTTGGTGTCAGAAATGATGTTTACGAGGATCAAGTATCAGACAGAAGACAGGATGAGGCACTATGAACTGTTGAAGGAGATATCCCAGTGGCTGGAAGACGGGAAGCTAAAATGCACTCTGAAGAAAACGTTGAGTCCAATCAATGCTGCCAACTTGAAGGAGGCTCACAAACTGCTAGAAAACAAAACTTTGATTGGAAAGCTGGTTCTATCAGGGTTTTAATTCTATGCCATGTTGCCCTACCAATTGTTGATTTAATTATTTTTACATAAAAGTTTTTATTAAAATGTTTTTCACGTTATTTCAAATACCAATTTCGAAACAAAGGTAGTAAAACCGTGGGACAAAACTATAAGTCGTATTCTTTTTTAGTTCTACAGGACCTTTTGACATAATTGAATTAGATTTAGTGAACTGTTCCAATTATTTGCAACATATAACTGCGAGACTAACAAGTAACAACAAAATTACTACAATTATTTAATGCAAACTTACAGATTGGAAATAGGGTCCATTTTTTTTTCGATTTACCCCACTATTTTGCCCCTGAAATTCGTTGGCCGCGTGTATCGCAGGATGGGCCGCTGTGACTACGCATGGAACACTTCTGAGAGGCTTTTATCCAGCAGTGACTACTTTCTACTGAGAAAATAATGAAAACAAACTCAAAAATAAGTTAAATATATTTTAATAACACATTACTTTTGTCCAGAAAAAGATCCTATAGTGTGTGAAGAGTTGTTTAGAATGCTAGGATCAAACTCCTGTCCTATAAAAGGGGAGCCCGGCGCATTCCATGCTCGCTTCAAGACATCCATGTTACGAATCTCGTCACTTGTTGGTAGCCCCTGCATTTTTCTCTCTTGATTCCATTGCATTTCACGAACCTGAAAATAAAGTAGAATTCAAGGGGTTAGTCTGTCATCATAACAATAAAGATTGGATGGAAGTAACCATTAACCAGCACAACTTATGTGAAACTAACTTTTGGTACTTATCTATTATCGGAAAATATTACGAGGCAGGATAGAAAATATCCTATTCTGGGTGGAACGGACACCGACGCGAAAACGGTTACCACGTATTCAGTACATCATTCTGAGTTCATTTAAATTTAAATTTTTAATCGGTTATTAAAAAAAAAACAGCTGTTCCGTACATTTTGACCGTGTAGGTATTGCACTTTTGTAGGCAACAGCTGATTTTTTTATAACCGATAAAAAAAATCAGATTTGAACCCACAACCTAGTGCATAAGAGGCATGGCCATAACCTCTGGACCTTCACAATACAATTAAATACCATGATGGTATTTTTTTCTTTACAGAGAATTATAATATAAATCACCTTTGCAACATGGTCTTCAGGCAAATCATCAAGAGGTCTTGAACAGTCAATTTTATCCAAGTCTATAGGGTCCTCACTGCTTAATAACTTGTTCCACCATCTTTCTTGCACCTTTTCTGTAAATAGTAGAAATCATTAGGATTATCTCAATGGGCAGCTGTGATAGCTACAGTTGCTGCCAATTAAGATCGCAATAGCGGTCATTGCTCTTTCCATAATATCTCTTCGTACGAACCAAAACAAATGAACCATGTATCGTTTTTCATTAGAAAAAATGTTGGAGATCACGATAGATGACGATTCAAGACATGAACAGGCTTATTTTTGGATTTCAAAGTTAAGAACTTTAATAAATGTAGGTGGGTCAATGACCGCCATTGCGATCTTAACTGGCAGCAACTATAGCTAGATTTATGATGCATCAATCTTAATGCATGACCATGGTTTGGCATTTCGTCATTGAAGTTCTAACACTACTTAACTCAAAAATAGCAAGTTTGCAGAAGAGTGGAAAAACTGCATAATTATACCTAGATAATGGTACAATACCATTTTATAATTTGTGTTCACTACCAATTAGATAGAGGTGTTGCTTGTTACTGTGATTGGCTGAAACAACGATCCGATTCTCTAGCAAACACCATCAAAAATCAAAATGACTAATCCAGCAAAAATTGACTTACGTATTAGACATTCAACGAAGATTTAGAAGCAATCTAATGCACCCACAGAACCCACAGGACTCCACAGTCACCCATCCTAAAACTGGAAAGATTCTCGTACTTGACCAAGTGTGTGACTGGACTTGACAAGGAGACTGTGACCTTCAAGCTTGTTTTGGTGTTTGCAAAGTACTCAGATCGGAAACACCAATCTTTACTTCAAAAACGTAACGTGTAAAAGTGTTTTTTCAAACCTACAGAACTAAATAAATATCATCAATCTACACTAATATTAAGGCGGTTCATACAGTCTGCTCGTGGCATTTGTATTTTTGTATGTTTGTAACGAATAAACTCTAAAACGACTGGAACAATCATGGAGCACAATAACCTGGTTATTTTGCTCCATGGGACCAATAATATTTCAATTTCTTAAATTCTTTCACCATTAGAATGCTGCATTATATACTTATTACTAGAAATAATTAGGGGTGGGGGGGAATTAGGGAAAAATAAATGTCCACCTGTACGAAGCCCGGACGGGCTGCTAGTCATCAACAAAGCGAGTGTTAATGACAGGTAACTTACCTAAATGCATCAGCAGTTTCCCTTCACTGATGCTCCAGAAGCTGTCCATGATCTTGATCTTGTATGGCAAGGAATCCTTGATGATGATGGCACCATTATGACACGCCACACATATGTCACTAGCATTGATTGTCACTTTTATGTCCTTGGATGATTTTATGTCTGGTGGAAGTTTTATAGTCACATCTGGAATTAAAAATGAAAAGGTGTAATGGTAATCCTTGGTAAGGGACACAAATGGTTTCTTCAAATGTTGATTGTAAATTTCTTCTACCAGCACACTTAGCATGACCACCATAGAAACGGGTTTCTTTGAAGGAAGAATCGACAAAATGACAGATTATGCAAAGAAATCTGTCATTTTGTCAACACAATCTGTCATTTTGTGAATTTTTCCATCAAAGAAACCCGTTTCTACAGTGTCAGAGATTTTACGCCGCCCATGGGCCTCTGACTTGTCTTTACATGCCGTCAAGAAATATATCTCAGGCATGCTGGTTTCCTCATAATGTTTTCCTTCACCAAAGCAAGTGATAATTATACAATACCCTCATGAATCCGAAAAATTTGAGGTGTGTGCCTTAGGTTTGAACTCAAGACCAAACAATCTCGATTGTAAACTGATGGTTATAAACTCTTGACTGCAAGATTTAGATATGCGATTTAATATGATTGGACACGACAGTTTAACAATTTCTGTAACACAATGATTTACACTCTTCCTGAATGATTTCCTGATGACAAGTAATCATTTTTAGAGAATAAATTTACGTTACACACACATAAATAAAATTGTCCCTAACATGGTTATGTTAGTACCTATCTCTGTAAAATCACTGCATAAGAAAGACTCCACAATACTTGAAGAGGTAAAATTATAAGCAAGATGAATTACCTAGTTCCATAATATTCTGTGACCACAAGTATTTCTCCCTTTCGGCACCATTGTAAGTGTCAGAGTTCTTCTGAATCGGTATTTCAGGCGGCTTGTAATCTTCTGGGAATGCCTTCGAAGTACTGGTCACATTACCCAGAGAGTCACACTGAAGTTTTAGGATTGATTGATCTTCAGGAGAATTTTCTAAACTTTCAACTGGTTTTTTGTTAGGTTCTGTGGTAGTAGCTTCAATATCACTTTTTGTTTTCTCAGGTTCTGTAGAAGTTCCTTCATCATCATTGACATGGTCACCTTCAGCCAGAACTTCCACCTCTTGAGCTACAGTTGAGCACATAATTTCATTGTCTAAGTCAAAAGGCATCTGGGCACCATTTGGCCCTTTCCAGCTCTTAGGGTCACATGTTCTGAGGACTTTGATAACCAGCTCCTCAGCAACACCTGGGGGGAAGCCCATGTTTTCGTATGCACCTGTAGGTACATAGTAGAAATCGGTCCTGAAATTTTTTACAAGAAATTGAGTGTGAAACTCCAGTAAGTAAACATCTATTTACTGAAAAACTCATTAAAAATGCCAGTTTTATGTTAAGCCAAAGGTAAAGTAAGGCTAAGCAAGTCATTTGAGCGGAATTGAAAAACATACGAAAAACCGAGTATTGTATCACAAAATGAGTATTGTTATAGCTAGATCATATTTTCTTAGTGATATAGTAAACAAGACCAGTGGAACTCACCTTCTGGCTAAAAAGCCGAATATGGAGGATAGAAAACCTAAGATTGATTTTTCATTGACTAATATTGACGTCAATACTTCGTCATATTTTGTTATGTCGGGAGATTCAGACATATTTACCGTATTTTATGCATAAATTTACAATTTAATTTTCAGAACTTTGTTTTGTTCATTTTTGACATTGAGCCGCTGAGCCCAGTGTTGCTATCTCAATGCCAGCCGGGGCCACAGAACATCAATACTCTAGCGAGGGCCGGGTCTTGTAAACCTTGTTAAGTTACCTGAAACGGATAAAAAAAGTAACCTTTTGGAGTGAAAAATAACCTTTCATATTTTTTCCAGTAGTAAAATTAAAATTGTGTAGTTGTATAAACTGACTGAAATATGAATAATTTTCGGAAGAATCGACAAAATGACAGATTTCTTTTGTTGATCTGTCACTTTGTCGATTTTACCGTCGACAAAACCCGTTTCTTCGCTTCGAGGAGTTAAAAATCACCTAAAAGGTTACAAAAAAGGAACCTTCTGGCTACGCTGGCTGAGCCATGACGATGGAAGAACGATTAAACGAAAACATGAACGAAGTTGCGTTTCATTTCGTACTTCTCTGAAAACACAAGTTAAACGAAAATATAACTTGTCTAAAAACTATTAATTTTTTATTCAGTCTATAAAAGTAAACTTAAAAATAAGAGAAATATAATATTTATTTGTACTGTACAAGAAAACTCATTCTTTGTTGTTCATTCATACACGTCAAATATTATTTTTTAGCGTTGGCATCCCAAAACCAGTTTTTTAATTTGCATTCCCGCCACTTGGCGGAGTTACTTCGCTTTCGAAAGTTTCACATCCGCAAGAGAGCGGCAAGGCAAGGCGAGGTGAAGTAGGCAAAGAAGTCTCGCGCGCGAACTCGGTACGCTGCAGGCGATGACCGCATTCATATGAGTTTTTATTATATTGTGTGTGTGCTGTCGTGTTCTCCGATCCGTTAAGTGTTTACGAAAATGCTGTATAGGTGAACTTTTAGGATATAAAGTGTTGTGATTGTGTTAATATCCCTTTAACCCTCTTCTATCTATTACTGTCTCTTGAAGGTTGTAAAAATGCCTTGCTCAGCGGTAACTTTGTCCATAGCGACCATTACAGCAATCGTGGCTGCTGCTTTAATGGCTATAGCATTTTCAACGGATAACTGGCTTTATATTGAAGTAAAGCGCACGAGCATACAGGTAAGGAATTAATAATACTTATCCAATAATCATTATGTTATAAATAAGACATATTTAATATCTTTGTTTACTTGTTGTTTTTTCTGCCTGAATTTTTAACAACTAAGAACTGCATATTAGTTAGTAGGTAATAATCCTCGTAGTGTAGTTTGTAGGTAGATTGAGGTCAAGTTATTTTCAAACTAACCACCTTTTATTTGTCAGTTGCCACTTCGAGTCACCACGAAGTCTTCTAAACTACCAAACTATCAGTGGGTATCTTGTCAGTTGTCTTAATAGCACCAGTATAAGTTACAAGGTCGAAGTCACTTAATCGTGAAACTGTTAAGAAACTTGGAGAACAGCTGCTGCTAACACCTTCCACCAAACAAACAATTGATTAACATCTTAGAATTTTTCATTGTCGATTGTTTAGCATCGAGCGCCAGCGACGAATACAATCTTGATCATCAATAAATCTTATGACTTACGAAATTTCCCTTGTTTCATTATGAAGTAGTGGAACGGACTCAATAAAACTCATCGTAGCACGTATTCTTTCGAGTCCTTGCCGAGGCACCGTTAGAGCAGACACGTTACGCATAAATATGCACGTATTAATGGCACGGACAAAAGTGTGGGTAACTGTACTGTTCCGTGCTACTCCTGTGCACCCAGACGTGGAGATAAAGAAACTACAACCGATAACGACACACGGCATACAATGTTTTAAATAAAATAGTTTATTTCAGGGTTCCCCTTGCAGCCAAGAAGTCATCGACAATTCGATATACACAAAAAAATTCAACATTTGCAGAAAGCGCGTAATTTGCAAAAACTGGAACATCTCACGGTTAATTTTCTTGTTATGTGCGTCGGACTTTTTGTAACGACAGACCGACAGTTTCTGGTTTCTTTTCTTGAGTCGGGATCATGTTTTTTTTGCGATACGAAGCAACTTGTATCGCCTCGTCTTCTACCTGCTCGCGAGGACGGCTTAATTTTTTGCTAGTTCTATAATAGGGGTGCGGGTGACTTTAAAAGCTACACGTAGACAGGTTCCTACGTGTCCAATCCCTCAGCAGCTTATCTTTATTTCAAATTTAAATGGTTTTGTAACCTTTTTTGTTGCAAGTGTCTAACTTTATGGCCAAATTTTTCTTTTGCTAAAAATACATCGTTCAAAGTGAACAAAAAGTTCACAAATTATGTAGGTATGTCTATTCTATATCCTCCATTATTTAGTTTTTCTGATAGGTACTTCACTAGTATGTTCATCCACTGAGACTCGTACAGTTTTATAGTTTTTGTGCTACGTACTGCATAACAGCATAGGTGCAGCAAAACGACATCAAAACATTCATTTCATCACAACCAATTCTAAGATGTGCTAAACATTTAAGAGGATACTATAAAATAATGTTTTTACGGGGACTCAAGAACGAGTTTTGTATGTAAACGTTTGCTAATGATCACATCGATTATAAAAACATCTAACAGCGTCATGTTTTTAAATAATGAAACAAACATCGAACTTAATACTTATAATACATTTAATTTAGGTTCTTGCCTATCTGTTTGACCTCTCCTAAAACTACTTATACACGATAACTTCAAAAACTACCCTCAAATTCGAATTCTTTCAAGAAACTGAAACTCAACTTACTCGGGAACTCTTTCCGGAATAGAATTGGCTTTGCAATCGGCTAACTTTGTAATTTTCCGTCCAACACTGCTTCTCACCCCATAATGCGCACAAAATTACATAGAGAAAATCTAATCTCACTTTATTATCACTTAGCAGCATATTCAATGAGGCTTCCAAGAAGAAAATTACTTACCATAATGCCTAATTGTATTTTGCGAGGCGTCCCAGAGACGTGTAGCGAATGACTTACTATCTACATATCCAAGTCTTATTAGATCTTGTAAAGACAAACAGTGGAAAGCTTGGGAGAAATCGATCGTGAAAGTGACGAAATCTGTGTGAACATCTTTCTGAACATGCATAGTAACTATGTAGTTACCGCGTTACGATAACCGTAACTTTTAAGTTACATCATTGTTATATTGCGAATTTATCCATGCAGAAACCAACATATTTGCGAATAGAAAATGCTGGAGATTACGTGCTGTTACGATTGTCTTATGTTTTCGGTCGAGCAACTTTATATGACAGTAAAACGTTTCTCGGTACTCCCAGAAATTGTATATTAGTTTTAAAGACTATATGCTAAACATACATACATTCACCCCTTTTTTCCCATTAGGGTGGGCAGAAACAGCAGAACGGCAAAATAATTTGTTTATTTTAGTTGGCGCCCAACAGAATTAAGGTCGTTGTTGGTCAGGAAATTGCTGACGACGGTCATAGAACAGAAAATTTTAATCAAATATTTAAATAAATGAAGTTCGTGATGTTCCTGCTCCGTTGAGTTAAACACACAGTTAAACAGCTTATATTATACACAGTGATATGAAAGTCACGACTCACGAGTGTAGAGTTAGAGAATTACCCACTACTTTTGTAGGTAGAGCGCTATTATATTTTTATTCAGGACGGCATGCTTCGCAATAAGCATAATATACTTTATCAATACTAATTTATAAAGAGGTAAAGTTTGCAGGTTTGGATCTACTGTACCTATGGAAACTACTGATCCGATTCCGAAAATTTGTTCACTAATGGGAACCTACGTTATCTCCGAGTATTATAGTTTATTTTTAAAAAGTACGTTCCCACAGTATAATTTCCGACCATAACGCAAGAAGCCGCGGGCAAAAAGCTAATGGATTATAAATCCAGTTTCACATTACCAATAAGATTTAATTACTCTATAGAATTTATATTAATGTATTAAATGAGCTCAAATATTCGCATGA
The DNA here is from genome assembly GCA_905220335.1 of Noctua pronuba. Taxonomy (NCBI): domain Eukaryota; kingdom Metazoa; phylum Arthropoda; class Insecta; order Lepidoptera; family Noctuidae; genus Noctua; species Noctua pronuba. The sequence continues at coordinate 5,010,947 of LR999900.1, read as the reverse complement.
ATGAACACTATGAGACTTTCATCTTACTGATGCGTCGCTTTTCTACATTTGGTCAGTTTTTAAGTTACGCAAAGGCCAAAGAAAGTGGCTTATGCAAATAAGTAAATATTCTGTGAGTGCGAGATGGTTTTAGTTTTGTGCAACGAACTTACATAATAGGAGACGTTAATTTAGAGGAATTGTGAAGACTTTCTAGTGTGCCGAAGCCTATTGTAGCTACCTTTGTTTTTGATAATTGACTCCATTACATTACGTACCATAAGGTCACTGTCAGTTTCTGGTATGGTTCCAAATTAGATGGTGAAAGTTTGTACCTGTACCTAGGATCTAGCATTCGATTTTTCCAGTTGTTATTTGGATAGGTAAACAGGTGTACTACAGCACAAGATTGGCATCATCACAAGAATTTTAAAAATCTGCTTCCTTTTTACGCGACTACGTCAAAGTCAAAAGGTCCTTTTGACTTCCTTTTGATATTATTTAACATCGGGTAACACCGGACACCAAGACAATCTACTATTCATTGACTCCAAAAGTTAGTTTAAAGAATAAATAAAGAAAGAAACTCGAGAAACATTTCTATTTACGGATGAAGCATAACATCTGGGAACTAAGGGATGAACACGAACTGTTTGTTTATTGCCTTAGGTACCAGTTACCTGGCGAGCGACCGGATGCAATGTTTGCTTCTCCAAACAAATAAACGCCATTTATAAAAAATATATAGCTTTAAAAAGATGGTGATTGATCTTCTATAAGCCTGGTAGAAAGGCTATTGTTCAGCGTCCTGTTAATCATAGTAATGGCTACGCCCAAGGCTCTATTGACAGATGGTTTGTTAAAGCTTGATTCTTGTAAAACGGACACGTCTGGTTGTTTAGCTTCCTGCCAGGAAAATTGTTAAGTTAGCAGTGCACTGTGCCTTTACGTTCACTGGCTTTATTATTGTCTGGACTTAACTGTCAATATCAAACAAATATATGTAGGTATATTGTTTGTTTAACAAACCGACGACTGACGAAAATTCCTAAATACGGCTCTACAACCACACGTCATCGACAATGGGTGATTATCACGGCAACCCGCTTTCCTGCACGACGACACCCACTTCTCACGACTTCCGACTACAATTCTTTTATACTATTCCGCTTTCTTGGTTTCATAGAAAAGCCAATTGAAAGTTCAGTTATGTTTGATTACGTGTATCGCGGTAAAAATAAATTGAAATATGTTTTAAGCAAAATAGCTGTTGAATTAAGACTTTTTCATGGAGACCTTAGCACAGTAAATAAGAACTAAGATCATTAATTCTTAAGTCCATTCCTTATATCCAAAGAGTTACAATACCTTGAAGCAGGTGTTGCACTATAGAAAAATCAGCAAAACCAAAAACTAGACAAAAAACAAAATCTTACTTTATTTTTTAATCAATTGAACACTTGTTTACTTAAAATATTAATTTTGTTCGAAATTAAAATTAAAAACTGAAAATAGTGAAACATAAATAACATGTTAATTAGAATAATTATGGTTTATTTATAATCGCGAGAAAGTTTTTAATAAACAGAGATTTAAATAGATAATAACGAAAAAGGATTTAATAGACTTGATCCACGAAGTTTTGATCACTTTAATCGATTACGTTTCGATCAAACTAATTCAAGTTTAGATTTATTTTCCATAAAGAAATAAAGATAAGATAAGAAATAAAGGGAAAAAACGAAACTCATTCAGTTTCATTCGATATTTGCGTCCATACCATACAAACTGTATTGTGCGTTTTGAAATTACTTGCTCAACATTGCATGCACACGGATATTGCACGGTCAAGCGTGATTGCAGCTTCTAACAGTCGGTTTAATCACCGGTAATCGTAGCTTACCCACTAGGGGGCGGGACCACACTGTGCTGTTTAGAAATGGCTGACGTCACGTAAAAGTCAACAAAATAAAGTTTCATTAGCAATATCTTGTTCCTTCTGTATAGGTAGGGAATTCTTCAACAAAATGTCGCGTTTTAATAGTCGTGAGAACTTGTGACGTGTGACAATATTTTTATATTTACAAAGCTTAGGAACTGAATTGGCGGTCACATTATGTAAAATAAAAATATTGCCTGCTGCAAACCAGAAGTATTTAAAAATATTTGTACTTAATTAACCGGAGACAATTTGGTCATTATGTCACTTGATTGGCAAATATATTACGTACGACACGCAGAAAAGGGCCATGTGAACGTATACGAGGCTGTATCAAAGAACAACGGTGCCGCTTACTTTTAAAAAAATAGCCGCCATATTTGTATGGCCTTCTTTTTTTAAAATGACATAACCGATTTAAATTGACTGTCCGAAAATAAACAAATAACTATAAATCTTGGAAAGTGTAGATAATCTATCTGTTTCTCAGATCGTTTCATCGCTATTATGGTTGCCTTTCACAATTCTTTCCATGGCTTATAGTTTTCCGGCCTTTCACTGAACTTGAGATGGTTAATGGCTCATGAACAAATGGTCAAAGCTGGTGTTTCCGACACATTGAAAGACTGCATACATATTTAAATACACAGATGGTTATATTTCCCCGAATTGCTGTGCAAAAGCTTCTAAGTAGTGATTGAATTGTAAATATCATTTATCAAAGCAAAATGTTTTCCGGAAAAGCATATTTTGACGCTTTAGATATAGTCCGTGTCAATATCTTTGGAATTAGTCAAGTAGGTCCAGGACTTCTGTTAAGGAGGATGAAGACCTCGGAAAACAAGTTTTTAGAGCCCCAAAACTGTTCTCCGATCTCACATCATTCATAAAACTAACTAAACTTCATGAACTGTAAGATGACGAGGTGTGTTGCCAAACTGCTCAGTTTCGCACAGCATACTCTCATTATTGTTACCCCATTGTGTCATTACGGTTTGTTCATTGATTTTGCAACCGTGCACATTATAAAGACATTTTTTCCTTTAATTAGTGTCATAAGTATGACATAGTGTACTAATTTGAGGTTGTACGTTATGGCAATTATGGCTTATGTAAGGACGTTTTTGCCAAGCCCGGTATATCATTCTCAGTGGTAGCTTGGAGGCTGAAATTGTGTCCTGTTTATGTCACTATGCTCGCCCCTATGACAAGGAGCTTTAACATAACTGTGGAAACGTCTGCCTTACTCTTTGGGCAATACAGGCTTCTTTATAAAAGGAAATTTTTGTCTCGCCTGTTGCATGATGTCAACCTATAAGGTCTACAGAAAGATGCTCACGCTTTAAAGGTACTTCTAATTAATAGCCCTCATTGTTAAATTGTTAGTAATGGTTTCTTGACTATGCTTTGTCCCTTTTTGGGTTTGAAGCTGTAACTAATTATCCCTTATTAGTGATATCCTTTCTAGATCGTGGAAGTGCTTCATTACAGATATTTTACCCCAACTAAGTAATTGTTCTTTTTGTGCGTCATCATCAGTGCAAAAAACAGTATTTTTTTCTTTTCTTGCAAATAGAGGTACCTGTCTTAACTGACATTTGCTTGCTACTTTGCCAAGTAATGTGACATGGCCTGTAACGGTCATAATATCGAAATAAAGACTCATTTCTCGGTCCAATTTAGAATTGGTTAATTTCTTTATTGAACTGGTGCGACCTTGTGTCTTGATGATTTGGTATGCGATTTAGACATTTTAGTAAATGCGGTCTTTAAGTAGTATCTGCAATATTGGCCCACTTTATACTGGAGTAGTTACCGTCATTGTTATCTGATCAAAGGAGAAAGAATAACTGACAAAATTTCAACAATCTATGATGATAATTAATCTCCGGTTTTTTTTTTGATTATCTAGAGTACCTACCTATCAAGAGTTGTACGATATACTTACTTTGATCAAACATACATAGATATTTCTTTGCATGAACAAGAATAATAGACATAAATACAATAACAGGTTCATAGCATTTCTTAACAAGCATTTTCATCCAGTTCCCATTTTTTCATTATTTTTATTGACTTCGTAATTAGTTGGTACCTACGCACAGGTTTTTTCATACACCTATAGTGCGAGAATTAAACAAAAAAAAAAAAACAAGTAAAATATGACCAATAAAAAATTGCGTAGATCGTAAACTGGTATTACTGAGCTTATAAAAGTTAATGTTTGGAACGTTATTTTTATGGTACAAAATTCAGTTTATTGTAACTGGGCTCAAGTGTTGCCAAAAACCAATGAAGTCTTTGGTAGCATGTTAACCAAAAGTTGTAGTGAGTTTATAATCGTGTTACGAATTAGGGCAATTATTGTACATCTAACTAATAAACAACAAAAAGAAAGCATGCATAACAGTGGAGGGTGCGGTGGTCTTACAAGGAAAATCATTAAGAATTACGATAGTCTAAGGCTTTTTTTTACGGATGGGATATCATCAAATGACTCCTCCCGCTCTGGGTGGAGTGGGAGGGAGTGTCAGACTCTTACTGACTAAAACCCATCCATGTTCCTTCTTTGCCCTTTGTGTTCCAGGGCCGCGGTATCTCTTTCGAACAGTCCCGCAGCCCTGGCAGGATATAGTCTAAGGCTTGATTCACTATTTTCTCTTTTATAAAGTGTTAAGGTCAGTAAAACAAAACGTATTACCATAGGCTTAAATTAACCAATCGAATCGGCTTTAAATCGGGGTTCAAGGCGAGATCCATGCTTAAGGCGGTGGCGGGCCTTCAGATCAACACTATGGCATGTCAGGGCATGCAGACTGTCCAAAAACCATTAAATTATGAAGAGTAGTAAGTTATAAATGTAAGCCAAGCTTGTAGGCTTGTATGAAGATACCTCCACTAGTTTGAGTATAGTTCGGGCCTTAACTCGTGGATCATTCATTTGCCTAGCCTTTTCCCAACTATGTTAGGGTCGGCTTCCAGTCTAACCGGATGCAGCTGAATACCAGTATTATACATGGAGCGACTGCCTATCTGACCTCCACAACCCAGTTAGTACTAGGTTTATACGATATCCCTTGGTAAGACTGGTTGATAACTTGGATTAATAGCAAAAATAGCTGAAGGTGTGGTCAACCTGTTACATCTATTAGTACCGTGATACCGTTTCAATACCAGCTTTCTAGAAAAAGGATAAAAGCGTGGGAAACATGTCCACTTGTCTAGCTAGTCCAGTTACGTGGACGTTGCGTGCCCATGGACAATGTATCTGAAGTGTCCAGTGCGTCCACCTCTGTGCAGTGAAACTTGACGTTGACGCTGATGGATGCGCACACGCAGCTAACGAGATACATTTCAATTGAGACATTACTTCATGTTTAGTCATTATGTGCGTGATGTGTTCGTTTATAAAAGCTTTTTAAATCTAGAATAAGGTTCTTTGGTTCAATTATACCTTACATTTTACTTTGTCAAAATTCAAGGGTTTTGAACTCAAATGGGTCGTCCAGCAGTGGGACTTTCAAGGCTAATTCAAAAAAAAACATTATCTCATAACTTTGTGTCATGGACAAACCTGCTGTGATTGTTAAGTACACACGACGGTCGACGGCTAGTCAAGCTATACAAAACCACTTTATGCGGATCTCTCATTGCACGGAAAATCTATACAAAGCAAGGCCATGTTATACTGGAAATGTATAGCTTTAAGTGCCGCCGTGTGTACATACTCCTTTTACGTCGTCCACGTTCATACATTATTCAACTTCATAAAAATAGATTTCTTCAAAAAAATAGATTTTAATTTTGAAATAATGGCAAAAGTAGTGTAAATTATTCATATCGTACAATGTCTTTCACCTCTGATCAGATTAAAGTATAAATAAGAAATAACTTTTACACTGTTTTCCATATTCTGAACATTAACATTTCTTGTGATACAACTGAGATGATATTTAACTACGTAAATGTTGCCTTAATACATATTGATAAGAGCTATTAATGGAGATACATTACATACGGTTTTACATAATTTTCGAACTTTCGACAAAAGGAGCAGTAAAATTGAATTTACCTATGACGCAAATGCATAGCAGTTTTAGAAAAGGATGCGACAGAATGCAACAGGGTTTATATACGCTCACTTTTTCTTAATAAAATTTGTCCGCGGTCATGGACTCTGACTACGGTGATATTCTAGGTATTTATATGTATAACAACTATAGTAATACACGAATTTGTTGATACTTTTTTTGGACTTAATTTGTTTCCTTAAAGTTACGAAAACATGAACCCATTATTTCGTAATTTTAACGATAGACAATATTGTTGCCCTCCGAATAAGCATATTTTAAACTCAGTACGACCAAAACTTTGAGAGATATGTTCTTTTTTGTACAAACGACGTAGAGAATGGAAGCAGGGAAGTGGAATGGATCCAAGTTTGTTGTATATTTGTGTATTAAAATAGTTACTTATTATAAGTATAAGTACCTAGAGTATCGCAAGACCATGACCGGACACATTGAATAACCTTTATCATCTTCATAGGCAGTGTTCTTTCACCCACTACCCTTATTATAGACCATCTTTTATGCCATGCTTAGTTGGTCAATTGGAGATACATCTAGGTCTTACCCTTTGTTTTTACCTTCCAAATTTAACACGACCTACCTTATATGAGTAAGGAAAAGTATAATAACCATATTAATTCAAATAATTTCTCCGTCTAATAATTCTTACTGTTTGTGTGTTGCATATAAATTGACCGTACTATAGTGGCAGATGATATTGATACACGATCCCTAACAGGTGCTACACTATTTTTGTAACCAGATGCCTTTGTTCCTATTCCTAGATAATAAGTCTTTGAACGCAAATTCAAGACTGGAGCTGGGTATTTATTAGTACTGGCCGTGAGAAGCCTAGATAACAAAAAAGGACCTTTCTTCAAAATGTTGTTATATGACAGGGCCAATGTATTCGATTCTTTTTCAAGACCTAATAGACTGAATCTATTAATTATTCTAGTGCGACAAGGAGGTGACATTTCAAACAGAGATGGTGTTTCGAACCAGAATAGTTTTTAACTGTTCATAAGAATAAATATAATAATAAGAATAAAAGTGAACGCATCAACGGCACCTGACAAACCCGGCAGGGTTTCTGCACAAATTGCGCCAAGCAAGTTATGTTAGGAGAGAGGTTATTTTCAACATAAAAATTAATATTAAGTCACAGGTTTGCTCTAGAAAAATTGTGTATTTGTCACAAGAAGGACAAGTAATTATTTATATTTATTTTGTGAACGTAAATTCTAATAATAAATAGCATTTGGATTGTGCATATTTCGCGGTTTTTAGTGCGTATTTTGGAATTTTGATAGTGCATATAATCCGAAGGATTGGCGAATTTTACGTGCAGACAACACTCTGTAGGTCAGACAGGTATTCGACGCGACATCGAACGTATGACCCTGAGTTCAGAAAGCGGACACTTCGACGTCGTGTGCTTAAAGAATAACAATGACGATACCAGTATCTTAAGATGTCTGCTTAGATAGCTTGTATTTATCTGGCTGTCTCAGGTCAATCGACCCATTATATTATACAACCAATAAACTGAAGGAAACATAACAGAAATTGAGACAATTTCGTTGTGGCTTTATTTTCAAGTCTGATGGACACGAAAATTGTAATGACTGTTTTGTGTCTACCTTTTTCGACGTTGTAGAACAAGGTTCCGAAAATGTAAGCTATCTATGTAGATAAACGAAATTATAAAGGGTGTAAAAAGACCCTTAACGAAGCCGAAAGGCACTTGTTCTCCTCGTCATTGTGATCATTTTTTTGTTCTGGACCATACCTGGGAACCTTCTAGTTACGGAGATATTGGGGGTCAAAGTTCCAATTTTTTCACAAGTTTTTTTTAAATACTACTTTTTAAGGTTCTAACTTTACTCCAATTACCTCCATGGTCCGTTCACTATTCAAAGCATCCATCAGCAATAAGTTTTGAGCGCATTATATTGAGTTTTACCGTAAAATGTGATTTTTGACCCCAAAAAAAAATTTCGTTTTCCAGCAAAATTTTTTGCGTAAAGTTACTTAGTTTGATGTACAGAATGCTTGGTTGACGGCTTGGTGAAGGGTCTGTTTACACCCCGTATTTATTCTTTACGCCTCTTCCTTTCCTACATTCAGCCAGCAATTATGTTTTCATTAATTAAAGCAATATAATCAAATAAAAAAAAGAACTAGGTATGTTACAAAGTTTAAACCCAGGAATCGAACAAGCTCACCACCAAAAAGTTTGATCTTCAGAGTTCTTATATCCATAGTCTACGGTAGACTCTCTGGTAAAAAATAAGACAATTATAATAACAAGTGATGCTATTATATAGTAATGTTGTATCTTGCAAGGTCGGCGGGTTTATTGGCGATTGCCGCCGCATCTGCCCTCTTAATATTATTATAAGAATACCGTGTAGCTGCCATGGGAATTTATTTATTTGGATTTGAGTGGCGGTGTAATATGAGATGATTAACCACCTATTTGACTGTGCATTCAATCTTGCATCAACATTAAGTCGTTTGCTTAGTGATTCGTTTATTAGATTCTACTGCGTGTAGAATGTGCTATTACAAAATTCACAAAGTTAGGTGAAACGTATGGTACGTTTCACCTAACTTTGTGAATTTTTCGCTTTATTAGTGCATTGATATACAGTGAGACTTCAATTCAGTACATGATGAAATCGTAACCATATTATTTTGTAACAAACCATTTAATCCAGTTTATCACATAACATTTGAATCCCGGATTTGTTTTTTCGACTCTGAAATTAATAATAACATGTTTTCCTCACCAATCATGTCAACAAAAGATTCCCTACACTAAAACTGTCCCAAGAACAGGTCGCAGTTTCTCAGCGTGCATTGTCGAAGCACACACAGCCTCACATATACGTATATCTTGGATGCTCCGGTGCTCGGCATTGCAAGGTGAACGGGCTCAGTCGAGTACATGACCCGCGTCGCGTCCTCACTCCTGTTCAAGCGCAAAAACGTCCACTCGGTACAGCTGAGCGTCTGCGCGTCTTGCTCTCTGCACCCGGCTGGTACACAATGCACGACGCAGAAATATGTGGAGAGCGTTAAGCGGTTGTAATGCATGTGATGTTTAGGGAGCTTCGATGTCAACATTTTGGAAACGGCTTGGGAAGTCAATCTTTAAAAATGTACTCTGATAACTTACCGTTCGTTTAAGTTCGATAGTTTTTCTATTAGGTGCGACTAGGACTTACTGGCAGTCGATTTTCAGTTTTGTTGTTGTTACTTCTATAGTTATTACGAAAAGTCAGCTTGTGTGAAGACAAAGGTAGACTCCACCTGAAGACAATAACACCAACACAAGATCAGAGTTTCATTTATATTTCAACGCGTCTGCATCCGGTTTTCAATATTCATTAGAGTAAATGTTCTAAAGAGGAAGCCCACATCCACCACGTTAGCGGTGGAATCTCTAGTCGCGTACGGTTGACCGGTTTTTTATGTGAAATCATCGTACGCGGTCCATTCGTACTTCGTACCACATTCCGAACGTGCTCGATCATACATTGACGTACGACGTGAGCATTCGTTTGCGCGCCTCGCCAGGCGAAACTGTTTACATTAGCATTCGAAACTAGCCAACCTTTTGTGATATTAATCGTAGGTCTGTACTTAATATTAATTAAAAATTATGAGTACGGAATGCTTGAAAGTTTTGCGAAGAATTTGGTGCGGTTTCGCAATACAAAAGATATCAACGAGCGCACAATCACTGTTGATAAAGAAAATATTGCTCCCAAGAAACATTTTGTTGTTTGACAATAACAATGAGCCATTTGGTTATGACTGGCATTAAAATTGTACGTACGTACGACGGCCAATCAAGCTATACAAAACCAGTTTATGCGGATCTCTCATTGTATAGGAAATCTGTTCAAAGCGAGGCCAAGCTACACTGGAAATGTACAGCTTCATGTGCCGCCGTGTGTTCCTACTTCAATTGCTCATAAACAAATTGTTCTATTATTAGGCTTCATAAATCTTTTAATTTTAACTGTCCACTATTCACTCATTTATTAGTACCTACGTGTGCATAAACATATCATAATAAAAAACGAAACATAATGATTTTCACTTAATGCCCAGCATAATGCTGCTGTGGAGCATTAACTTCATAAGTAGCAATAAACTCTCTAACTGCGTAGTATGAGATTATTAATGATTAGTTGCTTGACGTCCAAACTGCAGAACTACAGGTTGGGCGAAAGTTGTAGACAATGCTGGGGTATTATAATTGCCGAGTGTGCTCGGAGATGTGGCGAAAGTGACCGAGTATATTGACCAAGTGCGGTGGAAGCGTCTGCCTTGTCAACGTACCGCAACTCTTGCTAATTAGACTTGTATGATCTTCAGATCTTGATGTGGGTACACAAAAATAATGAATTCTAATTTTAGTTTAAAACTTCTTTAGCGATATGGGTCTTTCATTTCAGAAATAAGCTGAGAAATATTATGTTCTCGACATAAGTTGGACTAATGCGACAATTTTGATCAAATTGTATTTATTTTGATTGGAATTAATCATTTTAATCCTCGTCGTCTGCGTGGCAAATTCATTTTTAATCTTTACTTTTAATATGCCAATGAATTAAGTATTAATAGGAAAATAACTGCCTGCTTTAAAATATGACAAGCATCAATAACGATGTCTAATTTAATATCTATTATTATCCAATAATTCCGAGGTCGAGAGTCACCTATAAGTCAATTGCTTGATCATCGGTTGAAATATAAATTGATCAGTCAAATTAATTCAAGTAGAATCCTGCTCGAATCTTTTGGCGCTCTAGTGACGTTGCTAGAGAGGCGCTGTTGGTAAACATTTCTGAAATTGTCTGTGGAAAAACAAGATGGCGGCGATAGTTCCGATTTTGACCACGCGCCAACAAATCCTTGTATACAGCTAGATATTGTATGATTTGAAGAATGTGTGCACGTCTAACAATAGGATCGATTCGGTTCAGATTGATTGGAATCGGAAAGGCCTTCGTGTCGTTTGGTCACGCAAGGTTGCGATGGCAGGTGGTTCTCCAATTTTGTTCGGCCCTTATTACGTGTCAATCAAAGATTGTTATATTCTATCTTACTGCTGGCTATTCAATTGTAACCATCATTTTCGACTTTTTATTTCTTTTTTTTTTCGATCTGACTTTATTTCTTCTTCCTCTTTTTGAGTCGGTGGAACTTTCTAGGCCAAATAAGTGGCCATGTTAATAATAGCATGTTAATAGTAGCCTCAAAATGGTCAAATGTTGCTATAGTTTCTTACTGCTTCTTTTTGGTACTATCTTTAAATGCACATGCAGCTAGCATGCTGGTTAAAAATAGAATTAAAATATTATTTTAAATTAGGTTCGTTCTTGATCGCCGCACTAACATTTTTGTGTTTATTTTCCTAGCTATTGTTTTTGAATCATACAAAATGTACGATCAGGGTTTAATTATAGGAATGGAACAAAAACAAGGAAAACTACAAGATGCGGACAACTACGTATTACTTTAGTTTATTGTGTTAATAAATTTTAAAACCAGTATTTGCCTGTGTACGTGCTTAATTGCAAATACCTCAGATAGATAAGGAAATACCTACGCTTAGGTAAACGATAGATAAATCTTCAGTTTAGGTACTGCCCCATTCTTGATTGCGTGAAACCAAGCTAAGTATATTGTTCCAGTATAATGTCAACTGGTGAAATCTGGTCAAACTGAATTATTACAGTATTATGTAAAGTGAAAGGTGCGTGCACAATATCGCAATTTATCATGTTAAATAATATTGTTGACTTAATGACATTATTTCCAAACTGGTTATTAACATTTTCGGTGATTAATTTGAAGTTGCTGATTGGCGATTCGATAACTACAAGTTCATGCCAAATATTTTTGCAGTGGATGGTATTAAAATCGTAAATTGTAATAGCATAGTTTACTGACGAAAGGAACATAAAGTTGAAGCTGACTAAATATTTTTATTTCGAAATTGCTATTAACAATAATTTAAAATGATCATCTTCTTTCATCTATCGAAATCTATTAGATCTCACTTACACGCAATGCGAATGGGGTGCTCCTGACCAAAACATGTAGGAGTGAACAAGTCCAAAGTGACCTAACGCCTGCACTTCTGGGGACTTAAAATCGCCACTGATGTCGCGATGTTCGTGTCACCACCTACCGGGTCAAGCTCATTTACCATAGACTCCAAATGAAGAAGATTCATTCAAATCCAGCCTGTGCCTTTGCTGCCCTCCCCCATCGACGCCCTAAGCCGAGGCTCATACCCCGTAGGGGGTGCCCTTAGTGTGTAATCGCTTATTTTATAAGCTTTTTGCCCCTGGCTGGAGGCCTTACTCTCAAGGCACCCACAGGATAGTCTGGTTAAGCAGAAGCAAGCCTCATTGGTTGACCTGTAAGATGCCATTAAAAAATGAAGATATTTCCATGCCATTCATCAAGTTTCTCCTATAACATTGACACCGTAATCAAATATAATATAACTTTCTTAGCACTTTCCCATCGATAATCGTAATCGGATAGCTTAGTCGATTCTATAAAAACTTCGATCGATGAACTCTATTCGAGTTGAAGAAACGTCGCGCTCCGCTGGCTGATCGCTCTGATGGTCTCGAATCTAGTGTTGTGCTGCAAAAAAGCTAATGATCTCTCATTACTCCAAGTGGGAGGGTAATAGACAAATAATAATACTTTAGTAATGAGATAGGACTTCTATACTCCATCTTAGACGCGAATTACACAGACACAGCATTAGGTGAAGGCGCGGCGCATGCATGATGCCGCTTCAATACGTTTTCATACAAAATGTTCGAAGGCGACGTGTCGTGAATTACACTCAAGCGGCGCGGGACAGGCACGCCGTTCTTTTGTTTCCTTATAAATTTCACGCCTGCGCCGCACCGTCACCTTATGCCTTATGCCTTGTGTAATTCGTGCCTTAGTTTAAGACACGCTTTGTTTGAACCTTCATGTCGAATTTTTGTCAGCTTTGATTATAAATGTTTTAAGTCTGTACAATAAAAGCATGTCATGCTTTACTAAGATCTGTGTGAAAACCTTATCAACGTAAGCAGAAAATCATTTTTTAATCTGGCAAAATAATTTCGATTATGCAAACCTTAAAACTGGATTGACTTAACCTGGTTTAAAGTACGGAATAATTAAAATACCTGTATACCTACCTAATTCCGCAAATTAATTACATCAAGCTGGTTTTTACTTGGTTTCGATTGAATTCTAATTGATTTAATATTTGTTCAACCAAATATTTGCTTTTCAACCGACTTCAAAGAAGGAGAAAGTTATGTATTTAGCGTGTATTTTTTGAGTGACTGGATTAGAATCAATATTAATATTACTTATATATAAATAAGTTTCTTACAACTTAGTACCGGGTAAAACGGGGTGAATAGGAACGCAGGGGTGAATAGAGACAAAACTTTGAAAGGGATTTTAACGTTGAATTAATAATATTATGTTGAAAACGAGGTATCTAAGTAATTATGTATAACTAAGTCAATAAAATAGAGTACCTATTGGTAACATTTCACATCAATTCAACATTAAAATCCCTTTCAAAGTTTTGTCTCTATTCACCCCTGCGATCCTATTCAACCCGTTTGGTGGTAACTCACTTTTTTTTAAATTATTAAACCAAAAGCTATGATGAGACAAAAATAATGCAATTTCATCAGAGCAGTGAATACCCCAATGTTAGTATTGCTTACCAAGGCTATAATATTGAGGAAGCAAGTGATCGACAGCATACTCAAGAGAGATTGCTTCAATATGAGGTTTCCAAGAGGAAAGCTCATAATTATGTAGATCCAACTACTTATGTCAAATGATTATAAAACCACACTAATGTAGAAAGTACATTTTGATACAAGTGGGTTTTGGTGGATATTGACAGAGGCAAAGGTTTGTGGTACAAATTTTAATATTATTGTTATTATTCAGCGTGTAAACTATGTCTTCTCTTATTATGTCTAACTAGCTGACCTGCGCAACCTCGTCTGCGGCTCCTATTCATTGTAGCGTGATGTTATGTAGCCTATAGCCTTCCTCGATAAATGGGCTATCCAACAATAAAATAATTTTTAAATTCGAACCGGTATTTCCTGAGACAAGCGCGTTCAACCAATCAAACAAACTCTTCAGCGTTATAATATTATATGTCTAATGTTAGTTTAGCTATACATTTTGTGGGTGGGATCGACATCGAACTATATACATAGTTCGATAGTCGATACGTAGGAATAAATTCGAAATGTTTCATGTCCGGTATAGCCAGCGGTTGTACGATGTGTTTTTCTAAATTTCTTTTAGTGAAGAAACGTGTGCAGTGCTTATGTGCTACAACAGTGTATTTCTTAAATAGAAGGGTTTTCCCATGGGCAGAATATTGCCTAAATAATTAAACTATCTTCACAACTTTTGACAAATGCAAGGTGATCGATGAGAATATTATTAAAGAGGGTAGATATAGTATAACATAATACTTTGGTATATCTTAAAGATGTTGGGTGAAGAGAAGTCAAACCAAAAATATTTAAACATCAAGATAAAACCGATTAACTCGAACGCATCCATTGACAAACAATCTCACGCGTGTACAATTCTCATAGTATTAATGTCAACACATTATCATTGCGTCGTGTTCCCAAGCTGTGACGTCACGTCAGCATCATCTCCCCCCTCCTCTCCCCCTCACCTCCTCCCTCACCGGGAAGTCATTACAACCAGTTTGATGGAATGTGCAATCTCTGATGGACTCCGTATTCATCCATTGTCAATGTTTTTGTTGCCTTTATTGTTTCTTGATTTTATAAAGAAAGTAGTTAATGGTAGGTAAGGCATAGATAGCTAGGTAATTGTGTTTGATGTATGGCTTTTGCTGCGGTGAATGACGTTTTGTTTGTATGTTAAATTTAATTGGACAAAAGGAACAGAGGATCTAGATATAATATAGTGATACAAGCTTATGCCCGCAGCTTCGTCCGCGTGGAGTTCGGTAATTGTCCCACGGAATCGTACTACCGGGATAAAAAGTATCCTATGTGTTAATCCAGGTTATAAACTATCTGTGTGCCAAGTCTCATCCTAATCCGGTCAGTAGTTTTTGCGTGAAAGAGTAAAAAACTTTCAGACATCCATAGGTACATCGACACATCCTCACAAACTTTCGTATTTATAATAAACTAGCTTTTGCCTGCGGCTTCGCTCGCGTTAATTTATAATTTGACAATCAATTTGGGTTGTACTCTGCTTGTAATTAAATTATGATTCGAAAGACAAGTGGCGCCATCTATGAGCATAATAACGTTATTGTTGTTTTCCTCGGGAACAGGAATACTGGTGTTCAGCTGCATCCGGTTAGACTGGAAGCCGACCCCAAAATTGTTGGGAAAAGGTTAGGAAGATGACTTCACCTGCTACACCTTTTACTAAGAAACCTGACGGCATCATTTTTTCCTTTTAAATATAAAATTGTATGACTCATTTATGATTCTTGACTAACAGCGCAATCCGGTTTGCCTGCAAAACCGGATAGTAATCAGTGTCAAAACAACTTCCACTCAGCAAACTTAAAAAAATCTACAGTAATACACTAAAATGGTGAATGATTTTAAAAAATACAAACCATTGGCGCTTGAAGAGATCACAGGTGTAGTCAAGAAATAAATTTATTTGAAGCATCTTTAGGATACTGGAAATGTACAGCTTCATGTGCCGCCGTGTGTACATACATATGTACGGCGACAAATCAAGCTTTTCCAATATAACATGGCGTCGCTTTATATACAGGGTGTAAACAGACCCTTCACGAATCCGTAAACCAAGCATTCTGTACATCAAACTAAGTAACTCTACAAAAAAATTATTGCTGGGAAACGACTTATTTTTTGGGGTGCAAAATCACGTTTTACGGTAAAACTCAATGTAACGCACTCAAAACTTAGTGTTGATGGATGCTTGGAATAGTAAACGGGTCTTGGAGTTAATTAAAGTGAAGTTAAAACCTTAAAAAGTGGTTTTGAAAAAAAAAACTTGTGAAAAATTGGAACTTTGACCTCCAAGATCTCCGTAACTAGAGGGTTCCCAGGTATGGTCCAGAACAAAAAAATGATCACAACGACGGGGAGAACAAGCGCCTTTCGGCTTCGTGAAGGGTCTTTTTACACCCTTTAGATTTCTTACACAATGATAGATTCGCATAAACTGGTTTTGTATGGCTTGATTGGTCGTCGTGCGTACCTTATTGTTTTGACTACGTCGCAGTTAATATTTTGAATTAAAACACCGAAGAGGACATTTGCGTCCGTTGTTTATGTTAATTCTCCTTAACCGTACAAATTCAATCAGAAATAACGAATTCCAATCATATAGGTACAATTTACATATACAATAAGGATAGAATTTATGATACCTTTCAATCCGCGCTTCTGACGACTTGTATCTGCTCCGCTAGAATGTCGATGACAAAGGCTCCGAGAGCATTATATCATGTCGTCTTTGTCTTTATTGACGTTGTATGATATTTAAGTGCTTTTCCGTACAGTAGTTATTTTCGAGGAGAGATTTGTTTTTCCGTGTAGAGTAAGGCGGAGACCTGAGGACCTAGACTAAACTGCCATTCTTTTAGCGATAATTATTTGATAAAAGTCAAATATTTTGTTATTTTACCGAAAACTTCTGTCAATCTCATTGAATAATGTCATAGAAATACGGATTGCTTTGCACTCGACGCGCGACGCCTGCAGTGCCAGAATTATGTTTTCTTTTTAAATATTCCTCGATTTTAGTGGGCTTACTTTGATTAGGTAGGTATATCAGCATGTCCACACCAAGCTTCCAAATTATAATAATTACGCTAGATTTAAAATAAGCAGTTACTCGGTCGCCTGAGGTGATCAACACGAATACTTAACGTTAACCTAAGTTTAAGGCAAACGGCCGTTAAGTTTAAACACTTGTCGTGTAACTTTAACCGTGTTAGGAACGTCAGGGCGTCTTGCTGACCGCCCATATCTACTTTCTAATGACTTAAATCATCTACTAGTGAGTGTCTCAAGGTGTGGCATACATGCACCATCATTATGTGTCGACTGAACAATAGATTTGATAGATTTCTATGGGAGCAGCAAATTGTATGAAATTAGTCAGTAATTCCATGTCGGTCCTACTGCTGGGAGACAGGCCTCATCTCAGGGAGAAGGAGGAGACTGTCCACCACGCGGGCCCGATGAGGGTTGGTGGATGAGTGATCTTACTAATATTATAAAGAGGAAAGATTTGTATTTTTGTGTGTGTGTATGTTTGTAATGAATAAACTTAAAAACTACTGTGCCGATATCAAAAAAAAATTCACCATTAGAAACCTACATTATCCCTGAGTAACATAGCTATATTTTATCCCAAAATATTTAAAAAATAAATGTCCACCCGTGCAAAGCCGGGACGGGCCGATAGTAATTAATAATTAAAGACTTCAACCATATAAGAGTTATTAGAGGTAAACAAAAGTACAAAATTAGTTATTTATAACTCTTTAACTAAATAACAGGTAAAACTAACTTAATTACAAATTCTCAATAACATGACGATTTATTACTCATAACAAAACAAATAATGATTAATATTTATTCATTAGAACAACTTGAATCCCTATTAGAACAATAAGGAAACTTTACAAACAACTGTTAAACAGAATCACCCATTACGCAACATCCAACATTGAAAGAAAATCAAAAGGACCAGAAAAAATCTTATTCCAAATTGAATCCTAACAAAAAGGACCTAAGGGACCACGTATATTCCCGAACGTGGTCCTTGAATGCCCTTGACGGCAATCAATCCGTTCCGGCCTTCGAGGTTCGGTCCTGGAAGCCTCGTCAGGAATGCGGTCCTCGACCAGTTTCTCATAATTACGCAGCCGACTACCGCTCGGCTGTTGGCTATTGTGGCCGTTAGCCAGTTTAATTATACTATACATTCGGCTTAATGATTTAACGATATCAAGACTGCGTTTTAGCCAGTTATCTGTAATTGATTTTGTAATGATGTATGTGATGTGGGTATTTTTACTGATTATTGAGTTGAAAAGGCAACAATGCTACATAATTGTGTGCCTATAACAGAAAAGTATGAGATACTGGTGATATTATGGCCAAGAGTTGCCTCAAAATGGAACAACAGTATCAAACCTTGACTCATGCAAAAAATGTCGACCATCGACTATTTATAAACCTGCGTATAGAAATATTTTTTGATCATTGAGTCGATAATATTGAAGTGCTTTCCTAATTATAGTTTTAACTGGTAACCACAACATTATTAATAGACAAAGGTAATCATGATGTACCTGATTACTCGTATTGAAAAATGATGAAGGAATACACTACTACTAACTCGGAGACATACCTATAAGCAAAGTATTAAATCGCGAATATAACCTGGATTGGCGAAGACGATATCTGAGAGACAAGTTAAGGGTTCTT
This sequence comes from Noctua pronuba, assembly GCA_905220335.1. Classification (NCBI taxonomy): domain Eukaryota; kingdom Metazoa; phylum Arthropoda; class Insecta; order Lepidoptera; family Noctuidae; genus Noctua; species Noctua pronuba. The sequence goes on along the minus strand of LR999900.1, from coordinate 4,992,405 downwards.
CATATAACCAATAATGACAATGTTCCCTTTGTTTATTAGTTATACTTGGGTTCCTTAATACATTTTTAGATATTCCAAGATTAGTACAGTTCGCGTCACGTAAAAAGAACGCTGACCGCTCAAATAAACTTTCTCAATTTTTGTTATTCTAGCCTTTTCCAAAGTACTAAGTAGCTAGTAAAGTACCTATTACGATTCTACAATGAAACAATTACACTTATAATTATTATAAAACAATAGCTAAGTACTTTAGGACTGGACTGTATAACGTGCGCAAACACATCCCCTCCACTGTCGGTCAGCGTTCTTTTTACATGACGGGACTTATAATGACGATGAAAGTATTAACAGTATCTTCTGTATTGTTCTAGAATTACGCAGCGGAGAACTCGGCAGGCAACTCACAGTCGATCCTGGACAGCCTCAACAACAAATACTTCTTCTATACGAGGACGCGGGGGCTGTTCCGCATCTGCTACCCCAAGGAGAGGCCGCCTTCAGGTAACACTTGTCGATTTTCAGTGACTTTAAACTCTTCATGTTATGCTGCTTATTCTTCTTTGGAAGCTACGCTTTTAAAGAAAGAAGATCATTCTTTCAAATCTTTCTTAAGGGCTTTCGTTATTTGACTACATTTGGTCCTCGATCAGTGTTTCGGTTTATGTATAGGATTTACGTTGCAAGCAATGCAGACAAACAATCTTATGGCTGAAGTCACTTGAAAATTCATTTGAAAAAATGACGTCTGCAGAAATTTTCCTAATAATTTTTCAAATAGTGACCTATTTTAAATATTATTACGGCATTTTCAAACCTTTTATGTATTTGAATTTTGAACACAGGTTTACATTAAGCATTTGCACTTTTAGCTACAATAGCATATTAATCAGTTGGATGAGCTCGTGGCTAACTAATAACAGTCGCTCGGATCGATCTTTAGGTTAAGCCGTGCTTGCCTAGGTTGGTCTGTGGATGAGTGACCACCCATTACATACCGAGTTTCCTCCGTGCCTTGGAAAGAACATTAAGCCGTTGGTCCCGGCTGTCAATTGAAGATCTCTGGCGGTCGTTACAGGTAGTGGCCAAAAAGTCTGACAACCAGCCTTGCCAAGGGGTATTGTACTAGCTAGTACTAACTGGGTTGTGGATGTCAGATAGGCAGTCGCTCCATGTAAAATACTAGTATTCAGCTGCATCCGGTTAGACTGGAAACCGACCATAACATAGTTGGGAAAAGGCTAGGCAGATGATGAGAATATTAATCAGTTAGAAGTGTTTTGTTTCGTCGACAAGGCCATCACTGTATTAATGTGATTGTGTCTGAAATGTGTCCGGATACTACATACCATGTGCCCATTTTCTACCATTCACTAATTCGAAAACCAAATCCGTGTATTTATTAGTGTTACTCATAGTAATATCCTTGTACCTCGAACGTTGTTTGTATTGATTGAACTTAGATTTATACAAAGCAAATAGTTTTGAGAGGTTTAGATACTTAAAACTTGATTTATTTTAGTCACGAAAACTATAAATATCTATTTGTTACTGTATTAATTACACAACTTGTTAAGTATTTTTGTAGTCAATACAACTTTGAAAGTTTTTTGGTCCTTTGAGTCATGTATCGTAGCATATAATCTTTAGCTCAAGTATCTTAATGATTGTTATGACTTCTTCCATCCCAGCTTGTTGTGTCCTGTTATTTTCTGTTCGATCTTCATCATATCATACACCAGTAGCGAAGGTTAGAAGGGCAATTTTTGTAAGAGATAAGAGTACATATCTTTAGGCCTTGGCTTAGGCTTTGGGCTTTAGGCTTTCAGAGCCGTCCTAAAGCTCGTTGGGTTGACGATAACGTCAAAGTCGTGGGAAACACCTGGATACGGGACGCACAGAACCGGGAAGTGTGGCAGAAAAAAGGGGAGGCCTATACACAGCAGTGGGTGATTCCGGGCTGATATGATGATATGATGATGATGACATATCTTTAATGTGATTATATTATTTGTCTATAGAATAATGACTGCCATTTTTCAAAGGGAAGCCGATAGGAATGGAATGGTTGTATGGAACCTTAGTCACTGTCATACACACTGTTATCTACAAGAACATTCCTAGAATTTCTATCATCTGACGTGCAACTAATGGATTCTGAACTCTACCCGTACCTATTCACGTGGAAAGATAATCAAAATAGATGATCTGTAACTAATTAAATAATACACATGTATCTCCTCATCGTGTTGTACAATGTTATTGCTCTTACACATGCCGTGCTAAATAATTACCCACCTACTCATAAGTATTGATGATCGTAAGCATCCGAGAAATTCACTCAAACGGTTACTTTATGTTTTATCTAATTGTTCATACTTTATTACCATGATTATCTATTGGCGCGTTAATATAAACATATGACCAAAGGATTATAAATTCTATTCTTGAAAGTGTAGGGGGTACAATTGCATGTGTTGTGTTGTGTTCAGGGCACGCAGTTTATCTGAGACTGTGTAAGAGATTTAAGATTCTATCGTTGAGAATGTAAGGTGTATATTTGAATGGGATGTGGAGTGGTCAGCGGTAGACGTACGGTAAAGATGGCCGTAGTCGTGTAACTGTTAGTAGAGAACAACGATGGTTATGCTCTGAACAAGAACTAAAACATCTGGGTTACTTACTGTTCAAGCTGCCTCATTAGTAGCTCATGAATCTCTGTAAATTCTATAATTGTCTATGGTATTTAGAACGTGAGTTGTAATTGGATAAAGATTAGTTTTTTCGTGGAACAGAGTATGATTGGTAGTCAAAATATTTCTTGATGACTGTGCAAGTGAATTTGCACTATGTAGATTAGATTTGTTGTTTGTTCTGACTTTCTGACGTTCGTTTCTTGTTGAAATATTCACCTACGCATTATTATTCGCCCTGAAGTCCCATCTCAAAAAATCTCCCAAATAAGCATTGATGACATATCGGGCGGTCTTCAATATCACTCCAACACTACCTTGAACCATTACATTCAAGATCTTCACCGTCTGTCACTTCCGTTGACCCAGCCTCGTTCGAAAGTGTCGGCCTTAATTAATTTTCATATATTCAATACATAAAGCCTACCATATAAGCAACACCATATAAAGACGTGGAAACTATTTAGAACCCTATTTTCGTAGTACTAAGGTCTAGGTCAAACGTGTACGAAATTATTGCATTTTGATTGGCAGTAATTTGGTGTTCCTTTGCCTAATTGTTTATGACTTTCGACTGGTGAAAACTAGTTGGATGTTTTAGAAATTCAAAAATAGAATACCGATTAGTGTTGATTTTTTGAATGGAATGGAATTCGTCTTATTTGAGAATGTTGTGTTGCTGTTGAATGTATTTAGCTGTATTGATGAAAGTATTCGGTCTAGAAAATTAGACAATGAGTATGCTAGAATCAAACAGTTTTGTGAGGTTATTACATACACTGTTTCAACCTTTCACGGTTTACAACTAAACGTATACTGTCACTTACGGGGTTACGGGATATCTTCGTTGATTAAAAAAAAAAAAATGCAAAAAAAAAAAATACAATCACGGAAGATATCCCGTAAGTGACAGTATACGTTTAGGTTATTACATATTTTCTCAAGTACAGACGCCAGCACATCAAACTACTACAATCTGTCAATATAGATTTTCAGCTTTCTATTTCGCTAAAACATTAGGTTCATGGTTGATTGGGAAAATTTGACAGTTTCGGGGAGCTTGATGTGCTATCGCCTGTACCTAGGTTAAGTTGATTGTGAAACCGTTTCATTGCAAGCAAGTGCACCATCGTTCATTGAGGTATGACTTCCAAGCAGTCTTGCCTCAGTTTGTGCTCAACAGAGTTTAAAAATTCTAGTGTTCTAGTTTCTAGTTCTAGTTTTCCTATCTCTACATTGTGCTCACATATAGAAGCAACAATATTGTACCCAGGACTATGTAATATATATATATAACTTGATTTGAAAAGAGTGTCCATCGAGTTTCTTGCCCATTTTTCTCCATGAGATCTACTATTTTCGAATGGGCAACTACAGTCCATTCACAGTTATTATGCCTGTGGCGGGACTGTAGGTAGCTTATTTTTGACTATGCAAAAGTGCCTGTCACGGGTCTATTTGAAATAAATGCTTTGAGTCTGAGTTTGAGTGGTCTCAATTCAATGGCCATATTACCACTATCCTCAAGAATTCCATCACGTTCATGAGCAATCCTATCAAAATACTCGATATGCTCTATCAAACCAGGTGACATCACTGATATCTCTAGTTTGTACGTGTCTGGCGATGTGCATGCATGCTCCAAGGCTTGCTTCATAGAAACATCACGTTTGTCAACTGACACTAGCCTGATAATTGAAATGCAAACATGTCAGTTGCCTAGCCTTTTCCCAACTATGTTGGGATCGGCTTCCAGTCTAACCGGATGCAGCTGAATACCAGTATTTAACCTGGAGCGACTGCGTATCTGACCTCCACAACCCAAAGTAAGACTGGTTGTCAGACTTTTTGGACCACTGACTAACTAACGACTGTCAAAAATCTACGAATGACAGCCGGGACCAATGGCTAAACGTGCTTTCCGAGGCACGGAGGAAACACTGTATGTAATGGGTGGTCAGTGGTCACCCATCCCTTTTGGCCTCGTACCCCTATCTCAGCATGGAGCTGTAACATTTAAAAATGTCACAGAGCGGATATTCTGATAGGACCCAAATGATACCACGATCAGACACTACAAATTACAATTACGCTTAGATCTGTGTAAAAAGAGCTGAACTGCTGATGTATCAATGTGAAGTTCATAACTCTTGGGTAGGTATTTAGAAGGATACAGCAAAAACCAAATACTTACTTGTGAATGTTGAAATCGTCAATACTGTATCCAATAAGACAATAGGTGCGGAACCCGCCTACAAGCCGCGGCCTCGACCTTGACTCCGTGCCTTCAAACTTTACTATTTGTTATTGGATAGGCGGGTATTTGTTATAAAACAATGGGTGGAGGAAGTGGGAATATCTGTAGGTTCGAAGATAACTAGCATGACTATGATATCAAGGGCCTGTTAAACAGTGTATTATTTTAAACGTTGCCCCCCCTGTCTAGTAATTTCTCCTGTATTGTGGGTGCTTTTACAAACATTTAAACTTCCAAGAAACCAGACCTGGAATAACTACCTGTAGGTCATAAAAAATATTTCGTGGCCTCAGAGTGAAAACCTCGCAACGCACATCCTGATCTGACTAATTTGTTCATTCGATACTCGTCGCTCCATGTATGACAGTAAATGAGAAGCTTCGTAAATACTCGCATCTGTCAGTTTGGCGTGAATACCTTGCAACGAACGTGTCGTTTCTTATTTAAAAAATTATCTATACATATATTTTATATATATTTTTATGTATCTTATAGTATCGAATAGTTCTGGATATAAAAGCGGGTTAGATTTCCATATTAATTAATAAAAAAACATAAAAGACGCCGTACAAAAATTTTACAGCACGCAATTTTTTTTGTTCAAACTCAAACTCAAAGCATTTATTTCAAATAGACCCGTGACAGGCATTTTTGCATAGTCAAAAATAAGCTACCTACAGTCCCGCCACAGGCATAATAACTGTGAATGGACTGTAGTTGCCCATTCGAAAAACCTCCTGAACAGTTACTTCTTTTACACTTATGAGGTTTTCACTCGGTCACAAGGCGTCGATTTGTTCCGTGCGAGGATCAAACCCGCGACAGAAGCAGCCAATCGCTCAGCCACTGCCCGACCGTGGTGTCACTTCTGGAATTGGATAGGGCTAAACAAACGCCATAATATAAGTTTCTTTCTCAGTGCATCGGCACATTCGGCACATGCTTAGATCACTAGGGATCTTCTCTGTGGAACTTCTCCAGTGACTAGAAGGCCTCAAAGCCTCGAAGTATCACGATCGATTACTGATTAATTAATGTAAAATATGCTTGTTTTAATCCAAGTGTGCTCTGAGTTATTTAGTTGTCTATTGAAGTTTTATGCTCTTGGTCAGAATGCGGCATTTGTTGGGTATTTTAAAATTATTTACACAATAACGCATTATGTGTAGGAACGTGCAACCTTGGTGGTTAACCTTTACTGGTTAAGTTTATTTTTCATTAATAGCTGATTTACTTTACGAAGTCCGTAATTTGTTTTAAGTTGTAGTAACTTTTTTGTTTATTAATTGGGTAATTTGCCTGAAAAAATCTATGTAGTCCATCAGTTAGATTGTCATAAAATATTGGACACGTATTTTTTCTTTCGTCATGTTAGCGAAAAATGACCACGATACAGCGCGTTGCAATCTCGCGTGTCGTCACAATTTCTGTTACTTTTAGTGTCCAGTGACGTCACAAGCCCCCTCTTTTGAATTTTGATGCGCTGTATCTTCGTCATTTTTTCATTATGTGACAAAAGAAAAAATACGTGTCCAATATTTTTTGGTGATCTAACTGACGGACTAAATTTATTTTTATTTTTTCGATGTCGTCAAATAGCCTATTGTGAAAGCATATCGACTTTAATATCTACCTATTTGTGTATTTTACGAGCTCTAGATGGCGTTGTTACATTCAGTTGAATCAAGTTACGAATTTATTCCAAAAACCAACGCTGCTACCGCCATCTAGGGCCTCATACTCGTAACTCAAACAACTTTTCAGTAGCTTGCATAAATCAGATATACAGGGTGTAAACAGACCCTTCACGAAGCCGTCAACCAAGCATTCTGTACATCAAACTAAGTAACTCTACGCAAAAATTATTGCAGGGAAACGACTTTTTTTGGGGTCAACAATCACGTTTTATGGTAAAACTCAATGTAACGCACTCACAACTTAGTGCTGATGGATGATTTGAATAGTAAACGGGTCCTGGAGTTAATTAAAGTAAAGTTAAAACCTTTAAAAGTGCTATTAAAAAAAAACTTGTGAAAAAATTGGAACTTTGACCTCCAATATCTCCGTAACTAAAAGGTCCAGGTATGGTCTAGAACAAAAAAATGATCGCAATGACGGGGAGAACAAGTGCCTTTCGGCTTTGTTAAGGGTTTATTTACACCATTTATATCAGAAAAACTGAAAGCAAATTAACTATAATCCATCATCGTATGTATCACTAAACAGTTGGCAAACACGTTATTGTCTGGATATCTGGTTCCTTGACAATAGGTAGTCGGTTGAGCAACGACCTGAATGCGCGTACTGGCCGCAACACTGCTTGGTTAATGTGCTGCAGTCATGCGAGTGAATAATTTGGTCACCACGCACTGAGACGTGTGAGTATTAAGACTTGATTGGTTGTGGCTTTGGTTTTTGGAGGTAATGTAGCTCGGGGACAGCTTTGAAAGATTTTGAATAGGGATGTCTATTCAAAAGGTTTGTTTAAAAGGTTACTACTAGATCTATATCAAAGTATATTAATTGTTCAGTTTATGTTCAAAAGATCTACCACTAAAACCCGTTGTCTTTATGGCTCTGTAGCGGCACTGGAGGGCGCCAATACTAAACGCTCAAGTATTGAACACTATGCGCGATACCAATAGCGAAGGGTCAATTTTTGTAAGAGGTAAGCCGGAGTACATAATCTTTAATGTGATTATATTATTTGTCTATAGAATACTGACTGTGCCATTTTTCAAAGGGAATCCGGTAGGAATCGGGTTGTATGGAACCTTCGCCACTGCGCGGTACAGCTATGAAGCTTGCGCATGTTAGATGTTAATCCACGATCTACCAGATTTTTTACGTTCAGAAGATCCAAAGAATTAAAATCCAAATCGGATTTAACGTTTTTTTTTATGGTCCTCAAGATCAATGATCAGTTTAATTCCACAGTTAATGACAGACTTTAAAAAATAAACACAATATTCTAAAGTTCTAAATCAATGCGACCTCTGCAGCAAAACTAAACCCAAAACGATTTTATGATTTATATACTGCAGCCAATCAGCTGTTGTTTACCATTTTAAAACGACATGTAAATATGCTGTAACATTTGATTATAATCGCACCTTATTTTATTTTTAGATACTGGTAAAACCATTACAATTATAACTAAGGTTATCGTTGGAAACGGCCTTAAGGAGGCCTCGTTTTACTAGTTTAAACGGTTTTTTAAACAAAATATTCGTGTGAAGATAATAATTAAGAAAAGGGCGTTTAACAAAACACATTTTAACGCCATATAATAATAGTACATTTTGATATAAGTGGGGAAACTTTGTTATTGCATTCGAGGAGGAATTAACACCCGAGCGGCAGGCAAGGGTGTTATGGAGCCGAGGATTGCAGTAACAAATCCCCACGCGTATCAAACGCCGTTTGTCAATACACTTTCGAAGAAATAAAATATTAGAACGGAAAGACAGGAATTATTAGGAAACTATGATTTAATTTGCTTTTTTATAGCACTTTGCTTTCGCCAGGTTGAAGAAGAAGCAACGGTATGATGCCGTTAAACAGCCTAATATAAAAAATAGAAAATTCAAATGATATTTTAATTTAGAACACAAATAAATGGTAATTTGTTCATAAAATTAAATATTTGTTTTAAATAAACATCTTTATCTATGATATTCTATTTATAAACACAATTTAAATAATCAAAAAAGATTTACGCTGTAAAAACGCATTTTTCTTTGCCGAGATTGAAAAAAAGCAATCACCGCCTTTGAATTTAGTATAAGTATATCGTATATGTATAGTTATCAGTGGATTGTTTTATTTCCGCACGTGTGCGGAAAAATATTAAAAATCCACGCGTCTGAAATACATTGCATGTTGAACTTAATTGTAGTGCGATAAGAACTAGTTTTTGAGAAAGTGTATATATCTGTGTATATATCTATGAGATATATACACTTGGTGCAACATTTGGTGCCATTAGATATTTATTTTAGATTTGTACTATAATTATATTTTTATTAGATAGTTATCCCTGAATCTTTTGCGTCATTAACAACAACCTTTCCTAACTATGTTGACTTCCAGCCTAACGGTATCTTTCAGTATTTTACATGGAACGACTTCGAGTCTGATCTCCACAACCCATGGTTGTCTGAGTTTCATACTTCCAACAGACCGTATACTTAATAAAGAGACTTAAATCACACCAAAACCTTTTTCAACGGGTCTTGTTGACTTTATCTAGCCTACAGCATCAGAAACAATCTAAAGATAGTTTCTCTCCTGTCTCATTGGTATCCTTCTCAATCAATATTAATCACTGGACGTGGACACCAGATGTAGGCCAATTGATAACCGTTTATAACCAGACCGTGTGGCACGCCAAAACTTGTTTAATTGAGATTGATGGTCATTGCAAGTGCAAAAAGCGGCGCCGGCGATCAACATACATCAAATCGATTAATTGAAAATTCTGACTCGATATATATTTTCGAGCTTCAATCGATTCGATTTCTCAGTAAAATGAATGTAAGTTTTACATCAGAATCGATGGTCGCAGGTGAAATCTCTCGTGCCACTAACTAACCGGTCCTACGCGTCTCGTCTGACGGGGAGGTGCGCTTGCGTCGACGTGTTCTTTTTTTTCTAAGATGGCCGGGAAGGTCGCGGGGACCGAACTGTTCGGACAAAAACCCGAACGTAGCCGAACGGAGGATGTTTATCTCACGAACTGGGTGAAGATGTATTTGGGTTATGATTTTTGGAACCAGTTTCTGTCTGTCAGCCATACAATTTGGGTTGGGAGATTGTGCGATAAATTAAAGGTTGTTTGTACTGTTTCCTTCGCGGTTCTGGTTATTTTTTACTTTTTTAGGAATATTTGTTTTTTTTTTTAATCATAACTCGTTTTGTCTAATGTCGTTCTACTCATAACTCACCAATAATGATGTTGTCTATGCATTATGCTACATCAGTCAACTATATAAAAACACTAAAATAAAGGCACAAAACGCCAGTCTTATCTTTGGTATAACAGCTAGTTTAATACAACAGTCATTTAGTAATATCAGAAGTATTCAAACAACTCGTTATGTATGACAGATAGGATCGGCGCCTGGCTGTACGCAGACGCAGACAAAGAGCGGTGTCGCAATGGGGCGGAATGCAGTCCAAGTTTGTTGTCCTAGCCTTGTTTTCCCTCTAAGATATGACCTGAGTTATTTACACCTGTTTAGTTCAGACCACATAAAACTAACAGCTGTCGTTTTAACCCGTCAAACGATTACCTATAATCCGCCTTCATCTCGTAAGAGCCATGTGTGAGCCAGGTGTAAAAGTACCTAACCTTAACGAAGCCGAAAGGCACCGGTTCTCCCCCTCATTGCGATCATTTTTCTGTTCTAGACCATACCTTGGGAACCTTCTAGTTACGGAGATATTGCGGGTCAAAGTTTCAACTTTTTCACAATTTTTTTTTTAGAACATGTTTTCAATGTTGTTAATCTACTTTAAATACCTCCACGACCCCCGTACCACTCAATTAATCCACCAGCACAATGTTTTGACTGCCTTACATTGAGTCCTACCGTAAAACGTGATTTTTCACCCAAAAAAGTTAAAAAAACGTTTCCGAGCAATATATTTTTGCGTAGAGCTACTTGAAACTTCGATGTACAGAATGTTAGGTTGATGGCTTCGTGAAGGGTCCGTTTATAACTTTTATATATTGACGTTTACAGTTTTTTTTTTCTTTTGCACTGTCAAACATATTTGATGGGTTAATGACGATCATTAGAACATTTTATTGAAGGTTCATTACCATTAGACGAGATGAGGTTATAAAACTGAATACACGACTCAGCGTCTTAATGAGTAACTGATAAGGTTGGAGAGATATCAGTGAAGACATGAGTCACTAATTTTAAGGAAAGTACAGCGATAAGACTGTACAAAAGAAAGTATTTAATAACTTGTCTAGAGTGACTCACGCTTGTATTTCTCGGAAGGCTTAGGCAGGAGCTATTTTATCACATAAAATATCGTTTCGCCAGTTATGTTTAAGTCCATGTACGCGTAATAGGGGGTGAGCTTACTGCCATGGCACAAATCCGGACTCCGTGGCTGCTACTGAGAAATTCCTTATGGAAAACCCAATAACAATTTGCCCGACCCGATAATCGAACCCAAGACCGCATGCTCAGCAGTCGCGATTAATGATTAATAATAGATTAATGTTTAATTAATCATTTTAATTACTGTACGCCATTGACGGCAAACATAGAGATCTCTCTCTCTCTCTCTCTCTCTCTCTCTCTACATCTTTTATGTTCAACAAACAAAAACTTTGACTTCAATAGAAGTTGATGTTGAATGTGAATCTAATCATTAACATAATCACAACAACATGTAAAATGTTTTCGATAAAATAAATCATAATATACACACTCCAAAAGTGAATTGTATTTGTCAAGAAGAGGTCAACAACCGATAATATAATATGACCTATTTTAATTTGGGCAGGAAAATGTGTCAATGAACTTATGATAAGCGGAATAGGATGTTTTAAGTTTGACATTTTCGATGATATATGTTATGATTTTATGAATAGTTTATATGTGTGACTGTTGTGTTGTGATGGGCTAGACATGATACTAACCTACTTTATTTTAAAGCTTTGGGGGCTTCCATTAATTACGTCTGTCGATTTTGTCGGTTTTTCGAGCCCCCCTCGTTGGTCAGATGTAGTGAGATTTGACTTCACTCCCCCCCCCCTAATCTCGTATACGAATCCCAATCACCTATCAACAAATTGTAAAGACACCGATTGAAAACGAAAGTAGCATGATACAAATTAAGCTTTTAATAGCCATTTCAGCACTAAGAGATAAATCTTATACTTGATTACACTATTGAAACTGACTACTGACTTTGAACTGACTGTTACTCGATCTTTCACGAAAAAGAAAGATCAAGTAACTCAACGTGGGTACTTAATCTTTCTTTTTCGTGTGTTTAGTGCCTTTACCTGGTGTCAGAGTTTTTATGCCCCCATGGGCCTCTGACTAGGCTTTACATGCCGTCGAGAAGTATCTCTCAAGCATACTGGTTTGGTTTCCTCAGGATGTTTTCTTTCACCGAAGCAAATGATAATTTTACAATACGCACATGAATCCGAAACATCAGAGGTGCGGGTATTGGGTTCGAACTCGAGACCTATGACTTGGCAGTCCGACGGTCACACCACAAGGCTATCACTACGCTTACTTTACTTGTACTTAGTTACTGGTTGTAGAATAGTGTTCAACTTTGAAATTGAAAGGTTTCTTCAAAGGTAAAGTTAATATACAGGGTGGGTAAAAAATCGTGGATTAAACGAAACAGGGCGACAGTTGGGGTTATCAGGGTAATTTTTTGGTAGTAATTTTTTTTTCATTGAGGTTCTCACGAAAAATTTTTCGTGAGACTTAAAAGATATTGAATTAAGTGCCAATACTCATAAATCATGGTAGTGCTTTTACGACAGTGTGTACCAACACACTGTCGTAAAATCACTTAGTGCTGTAGTGATGATACATTTCCTAGAAGCAACTAAACACCACTAATTGCCTATTTAGTAATATTTTTTGGTATTTTCTTAAAAGACACTCAAGTAGTCATAACTTTTAAGGAGATCAAGTTAGGACTCTGCCACAAAGATATTTTTTACTGCAAATAACCCCAACTATCGCTCTGTTTCGTTTGATCAACAATTTTTTACCGACCCTGTATAGAGAAGCCAAGGATGGACTCTAGAGTTAAGTCTTAATAAAGTTAACAACAATTTTCTCAGGAAATTTTTGTTGTGAAAAATGGGCAATTGTTTCATGGATTGAGACGTGAAACGTCCATCCAACATTTTGGCTTTGAAGTTTGTTTAAAAAAGTTGCCTTTTTTAATACTTTACTGTAAAACATGTTTTGTGTCCGTTATAATTCTTAAGTATGACTGTCCTGTATCAGTTACTGTAAGTTTAGCTTACTTGAACTTTATGTAAAACCAGTTCCTTTCATTGTACCCTTGTTTGGCTTACTTTAGCAGAATCTTTTTTTATTTTTTACTATTATTTTTTAGTAACTTTGCTCTACTAAATTCAGAATATTTATAAAAATTAATAAAATTATGATAATACTTATTAGTAAAGGTACAGTCTCAAGAACACCGCCATTGTCAGAGCGATCAGTTTGAGAAGTAACGCATTATGTGTTATTACAAGTCCTTTGTTCTCTGTCAAATTCACAATTATTCCGTCATTATAATTGTATTCAATACCGTCCACGCTTTCCGTGTCGTTCTGTATGTAGGTGATGTTACTTGTGTTTTGGCCTTCGAGGTCTCAACGTATGATTAGAGGAAATTACGAATCTACTGACTTGGATCCTGCGTTCTAAGACAACTCTGTAGTCAGAGCAATGATTAGTTACTTTGTACGCATATTTACTGAGGAGCCCGTATCTAAATAATAACAGACGCACGGGTCGATCTTCAAGGTTAAGCCACGCTTGCTAAAGTCGGTTTGTGGATGGGTAACCATCCATTACATACCAAGTTTTCTCCGTGCCTTGGAAAGCACGTTTAGTTGGTCCCGGCTGTCATTTGTAGATCTTTGACAGTCGTTACAGGTAGTCAGTGGCCCGAAAGTCTGACAACCAGTCTTACCAAGAGGTTTCGTTTACCCAGTAGTAACCGAGTTGTGCAGATCAGATAGGCAGTCGCTCCATGTAAAATACAGGTATTCAGCTGCATCAGGTTTGACTGGAAACCAACCTTAATACGGTTGGGAACATGGCTAGGCAGATGAATGAATGAATCTATGAATATTTCAAGAAATTCTTGTCTGTGCACTGTTTTAAGCTTTTACGGTTTACAACTAAACTTATACTGTCACTTACGGGATATCTTCCGTGTCTTCCGGAATATCGGGAGCTCAAAATAAATAACAATCACGGAAGATATCCCGTAAGAGACAGTATAAGGCGCGAATTACGCAGAAACGGCGTTAGGTGAAGGCACGATGCAGGCATGATGCCGCTTCAAAACGTTTTCATACAAAATGTACGTGGGCGACATGTCCTGAATTACACTTACGCGGCGCGGCGCAGGCACGCCGTTCCTAAGTTTCCTTATAAATTCCACGCCACCTTACGCCTTACGCCGTTTCTGTGTAATTCGCGTCAAGTTTTCTTGTGTAGCTTATAGCCATATTAATATTTCGCAAAAAAGAAAGTAAGAAGTCTTGTGTTATGATAACATTTAATTTTGGAAAGTGTTAACAGAGACTGATTTGTGTTGAAGCTGAGTCCAAACATCATTGAATTTAATGATGACATGTGATCTGTTTGCATAATATGTGTATGAAGGTGACTTCAAGTCTTCAAGGATGTTTTAGCACGTGATAACAAATTGAATGTCATCTTGTAAAATAAGTACTGCACGGATTTAATTACGTAGTCTGGCATCTCGAAGTATGGCTGATTGTATTGAGTTATCACATGCTGAGATATCTATCTATTGCACGCAAAATACGCGCTTTGACGTGGAGTTGCGAGCCACCGTCTCCTGCTTCTGCATCAGGAATATCCTGGGTCTGTGCTGCACAACCTGCGAAAGAAAAAGCAATATTAGAGGCTAGTTACAAAATCACCATCATCCCCTTGGTCTTATTCTAATTTATTTTGGCATACACACAGCATGTCTTATTCTTCCAAATTTCTCAAAAATACAACATGTACGGAATCCTCATGTTCGTTTGTTAAAACGATGTTTACTGCTTATTATCGGACACCAGCGCGTTATACAATACAAGAGGTACCTATTTACTGACAAACAAGAACCCATTAAGTTGTATTTGTACCTATAGTGTGATAATGACCGTAAATAAACATCTCAAGCGAGAGATTACACCAAGTTAGCTCTTCTTCTTACACACCCAGACTGGAGCCTCAGCATTAGATTGAATTGCTATGGTATTTATGGCAAGTGAAATTATCATCATCTTCCTGCCCTTGTTCCATTCTATTTGGGGTCGGCGCAACACGTTTTCTTCTTCAATTCTCCCCTGTCAAACGTCACGGCATCATTTAATCTTTTCTCTTTCATATCATTCCTCACACAATCCATCTTTTCTTTGGCCTTCCTCTCCCTCTCCATCCATCAACATATATGTCCATCACTCACAAGTGAAATGAGGTTTTTCGGGATCCTTTCTAGAAATAAAGATCTCTTACCCCTTTTCAACGTTACGAAACAATCCTTCCTAATAATATTAAAAAGTGTGAAAGTTTGTGAGGATGTATAAATGTTTGTTACTCTTTCACGCAAAAACTCCTTAACGGATTTGGATGAAATTTAGCACACCGATAGTTTATAACCTGGATTAAGACAGGATACTTTTTATCCCGGTAGTATGATTCAGTGCAACAATTATCGAACTCCACGCGAGCGAAGCCGCGGGCATAAGCTAGTAAACCTGATAATAATTATTCAAACCTAATAGGCCTGTAAAAAATTACAATAAGCACCTTCCGGCTAAGTAACCGTGTCAAGTACAAGTTAATAAGTCTAACGACGGTACAATGAGGTCATCATGGTGTTTGTCTTCATTATGGCGAGCCGAGGTGACGGTCTGCAAACAGATTAAATGTTCAGTAATTAATGGTGCGTTAGATAATGAGTATTTATAGGTCCTTCGTAGAGGAAAATCTAAACGATATTCGTGACTTGAATAGGCTATTTGACAACATCGAAAAAAAAGATTTTAACGCGCTGTATCGTGGTAATTTTTCGTTTACATGAGAAAAAATACGTGTCCAATATTTTTTGATAATCTAACTGACTAAACTAACGGACTAAATAGATTTTTCAGGCAAAACCCTATTGGGAGATTTTGAAAACGGCTAGTGTCATGGATGACGAGATGTCTTGTTGTCAGTTTTTTTGAAAGATTGCATTGAGAATTGAGCGGGGTTTCTGATCAATCAATTAGCTTTGCCTGTTTCTGTAGCTGAATAATTGTGAGTGCTTAAGGTGGAAGCGCTAGGGTAGCCCGAAATTGTGATTTTCTTACGTTTTTTGCAATTGACCTGTAGGTCAGTGTTAGTGTATGTTGATTAAGATATGATTCGCAACCGTATCAAATATGGCTTTACAGAGTAATAGTCATTAAACTCATCAATACAACTCTATAATTCCATCATCAATCTAATCCCATTGAATGACTTTTTCATGAAATAGTCATTAAATGGGATTAAATGAACTAAGAGGGTTGTATTGATGATTTTAATGATTATAATTCTGTAACTCCACACGTGTTACGGTTGCGAATCATATTTTGTTTCACATATAGCCTGAAAGTGACCTGCAAATTGCAAAAAACCTAAGTAAATTTGAATTTGGACTACCCTGGCGCTTTCACCTTAAATGTGTGAATATAATATTTATTCCTATCAGTAGCGAAGGGTAAATTTTTGTAAGAGGTAAGCCGGAGTACATATCTTTACTATATAGATTATTATTTGACTATAGAATACTGACTGTGCTATTTTTCAAAGGGAAGCCGGAAGGAATCGGATGGTATGGAGCCTTCGCCACTGATTCCTATTTCATTTTGTTGACTCTGAACGAAAACTTTTTCTTATCATCTCTTGTTTGTTTCGATACTCGATTATTACTTATGTAAAATGATACAGCAGACTTCATACTATCATCGTTTATGAAATATTCTGTTCCTTCTACCTGTAATGTCATACCATTTATGTTCACATACTGCTATAATAATATCACATGCAGGTTATCACCGACTTTCCTTCCTGCACCGTTTTTATTGTTGTTATATATGCACGGGTGCACTTCCAGACCGCATTAGTGCATATGTTTATTTTGTCATACGATCACTTGCGATTATTCAAGGAAATTGTTTTGTAATATGAAACTGTTTGATTGAAAACATATTACATTGTTTTATATCCTTGATTTTGCGAACGGAAGTTTTACTACTTCGATTACAGAATCTAATTTTGCAAGATATTGTTTTGGAAACGATTTCCTTTCTTTGATTAATAGTTCTTGTCTCTACGCGCACCCAAAAATCCTGTTATGATAGACAACAATTTTTTGTTGTCTTCACTGTAACGGGCCATATCCTGACTGCATGCCGTAACATCATACTCAAAAGTAACTTCGTTTGGTTAGTGTCTAACCTGGTGTCAGAGTTTTTATGCCGCCCATGGGTCTCTGACTTGGCTTTACATGCCGTCGAGAAATATTTTATTTATTTATGAGAAAACCATTCCTCACGATGTTTTCCTTCACCGAAGCTAGTGATAATTATACAATACGCACATGAATCCGAAAAATCAGAAGTGGGTGTCTTGGGATCGCACTTGAGACTTATGACTTGGCAGTCCCACGGTTACACCACTAGGCTATGATATCACCCAATTCCTGATTTCGAAAGTAATAGTTCCATTGCATTGCAGTCTTCCATGGAACATATAATTTTGTAACTATTGACAATCTTCCGACTAATCGAAGTAGAAAACTGCTGGCCATACGTAACTAATAGCCGTTTCGCAAACCCCGGCGAATCTAAGCCCATATCAAGAGTTTTGCAAGCGGCCACCGTTCCGTGAAGGAATGCACAGCGATGCGCAAGCGTCGAACCTTCGGATTGTTAATATGTCAGTTTATAACAGTTTTTATACGTAGCCGTCACACCTGTGGTGCTAAAAGAATTAGGCTTACCTCTATTACACTTTCGTTTCGCTCGATAATTGGCTGATGACTGTATTAGCTACGTCCTGTGCAATAGGGGTCAAGTCATGTTTATTTTGGTTAAGTCATTTGAAGGCATTATTAGTTCATGGTTAAGGCCTCCTATACCTAGAAGTAGCACTAATGGTTCGTACCAAAGTAGGCACCGTTGGTTACTGGGCGCTTGATTCCGAAATAGTTGAAAACATCGAAGACATGATTAATCTTAAGGGTAGCCCGCGAAATTCAAATTTTCTAACGTTTTTTACAATTTGTAGGTCACTGTCAGGTTGTATGTTGATGAAAAATCGCGCAAGTAACATGTACGTAGTTACAGAATTATAATTATTAAAATCATCAATACAACCCTCTTAGTTAATTTAACTCCATTGAATGACTTTTTCATGAAATAGTTATTGAATTGGGGGTTAAGCGAACATAGAGGGTTGTTATAATTCTGTAACTACATACGTGTTATAAGTTTTTAAACTTTCATGGTCAAAAAACCCCGAAAAAAAAAACTGAAAAAATAAACCGAAAAAAAAAACAAAAAAAAACCCGTACCCGTATATATTCAGTTTCTAGTGTTAATGGTTACTTACGTGTTACTTGCGCGACTTAATTTTCATTCACCTACAATGCCCTGCAACTTGCAAAACACGTAAAAAAAATTGAATTTCGCTATTTCGTATAACCTCAGTAGACACAGACTTTAAATTGTTCTTTAACATAGCCAGTTCTTGTTAGATATCTTAGTGAGGTATGCTGTCAGTGAGGCGTCTTTATATTTGCATGTAAAATAAGTGTTTAAGAGAAAGGGACAGAGGCTTACCGTTGATTGCAAACGTTTCGGTCGGTGGTCTCGTGGTGAGGTTTTCACTGCAAATATTCGACCTGAGAAAATTAAAGAAACTCTTTTTCTTATAATTTATTCAAGTCGATTGAAGGATCTAGTTTATCTTGTCAATGAATGCATCATCATCATCTGCCTAGCCTTTTCCCAACTACATGGGGGTCGGCTTCCAGTCTAACCGGATGCAGCTGAATATCAGTATTTTACATGGAGCGACTGCCTATCTGACCTCCATAACCCAGTTTGTACTGGGTAATACGATACCCCTTGGTAAGACTGGTTAACGACTGTCAAAGATCTACAAATGACACCCGGGACCAACGGCTAAACGTGCTTTCCGAGGAACGGAGGAAACTCGGCATGTAATGGGTGGACACCCATCCACAGACCAACCTAGGCAAGCACGGCTTAACCTAAAGATCGACCCAAGCGGCTGTTATTATTTAGCCACGAGCTATCTTGCCAATGAATGCATTCTTTCTGAAATGCAAGAAAAGGTAGATCACAAATTAAGACTCACTTTTAAAAGATGCTTGTTTTGTTTATCTTTTTAAGTCTCATCAACTCATCACAAACATACAGTTATCTGTTCGAAACCTCACTTAACAGTTAAGAACACACCTCAAGTCGCGAAATCAGTTAACTCAATAATCGTGCGTTCAACATCCCAGTTTTATCGCAGAGATGCAAATTGCCTGAGATTTGCATGAGGAAGCTATCGTTTTATTACGGAAAATCAGCAGCGGTGCGAACGCGGTAGACCGCATGCAACGATCACTTGCGGCAAGTTGCGGACGGATGCGGATGGGTGGGAATGACGGCTTCACATTCAGACTACGGATCAATACCGTTGCTTAACTGTGCGCGTAGGCATGCCAGATGCAGGCGAATTTAATATTATGTGGATTTATAGGGTCAGTGTGTTAAGGCTTTTACGAATTTGTCAAGGGTGGGACGGATTGCGGACTATTAAGGTGCGGCAAATACCTGAAATTGTGATTGAATTTGATTTCAATGGAATGCTGCGGTATCCACTAAGATTAGTATAGCACTGGTCTTAATGCTAGATGCCCATCTGTAATTGCGGTTGTGGAGCTGATCTATACCTGATACGGTCCACAGCACATTAATTTGTCGATCCAGTCATGTAATGTAGTGTTACTTGCTCCAATTTTCTTTTGCGGCGCTTAAACACGAACAAGACAACATCTAGACAAAAACAGATGCTTATACACAATTAAACATTCACGAAACTCAATAGGCCATGTAAATAAGTCGAGCACAGATCTGCATGTCCGTAAGTGATCACGCTAACCCGATTACGTATGAATGGACGCGTGACGCCGGATGGCAATAGACATCGACCAATTACCACCACACGAAATCACGACTCACTTGTTCTTGGATTCGTGTTAGTAGAAAACTGTTCCTATTTTCGTTAATGGCTTTTTTTCGGATATGACTGTAATAAGTATTTAATTCAGTTTAATTGCCCCGTTGGTTTTTGAAGTCGCAAGTGCAACTGTGGAGTGTTTTGGTCCGATTGCCGAATCAGACAGTAATTGGGTTTTACTATCAAAAATATCGGCCCAGGGTTGGGAATTTGCATGTGTGAGCTTGTATTTAGCTCACTCACTTGGTACTTGTGTATGTGTAGTGTGTGTATATCTCCTGCTTAATTGCCTAATCCCCTGTTGAGATTGGGTGCCGTGTCCGCAGTTCTGTGGGAGGGGGGGGGTATTCCTCAAAGCGCAACTATTTTTAAGAGCAACTAAATTATTCCTCAAAGTGCAACTATGATGAAAAATATCGTCAATGAATCCATCATACCCATCTCTATTTGTCATCATAGTTGCGCTTCGAGGAATAATTTAGTTGCGCTTAGTTGGTTGCGCTAAAAAATAGTTGCGCTTTGAGGAATACCCCAGGTGGGGAGGCTATCACATTAGTTTTTGAATGTATTTATAATATCCAAGTAGTTTGTATTCGAAGGTCTCCTTCGGTTCAGTCACGAGTTCACGACCACTCATTCGAAGTTCGATTTAACACCACACGTTGACACAATAATCGTGTGACTGTCAACCAGCCGTAATTTTCTCGATGTTCAATCGACATTGATGTCTAACCGTAGGCATACGATTCGGTTGTAAATCGTAAACTTCTGAATCTTGGTGTGGAATGGGCTTATACGGAGTGTAAACAGACCCTTCACCAAGCCGTCAACCAAGCATTCTGTACATCAAACTAAGTAACTTTACGCAAAAATTTTTGCTGGGAAACGAAATTTTTTTTTGGGGTCAAAAATCACATTTTACGGTAAAACTCAATATAATGCGCTCAAAACTTATTGCTGATGGATGTTTTGAATAGTAAACGGACCATAGAGGTAATTGGAGTAAAGTTAGAACCATAAAAAGTAGTATTTAAAAAAAGACTTGTGGAACTTTGACCCCCAATATCTCCGTAACTAGAAGGTTCCCAGGTATGGTCCAGAACAAAAAAATGATCACAATGACGAGGAGAACAAGTGCCTTTCGGCTTCGTTAAGGGTCTTTTTACACCCTTTATGCAGTGACTGCCAGTAAAATGCAATACTGTAACCACCTGTGGCTTTCAAAGCTACGCTATCTGTAGTCAATACCGCTACATCTCTCTTCCTAAGAGAAATCGTCCGTCTTTAAATGTAAACAAATGCACTTTCCTAGTCGGGTTTCTCAGAGGCCTCTCTCAATATCTACGTGTCCTAGACTTCCATCGGTGCTTAAAGTAAGTACTTGACGTGCCCTAACAACCTAGGCCCTTAGTAGACCTATTCGTAAGCTTTCATATAAATAACAGTGTATTTTGTTAGAATTTTCACTCAATTCAATTAGGTACAATTGCTGATTTCTAATGTCAGTTAATATCAACTCTCTCTTCATCGTATCTTCGCTAATGTCGAGGAGTGGTAAGCTTAAGTTATTTTATAGAACGCATTTTTGAGATTTTAAAGATACAATTGCAGACACTAGTCATTAAGTACTTATTCCACTGATAGACTGACACGATCTACGGAAAATGAATTACCCACCTAAGATGCGACATTGTATATTTGTCCGCAACGCAGCACGCCGTATTTCCGCCGCGTAATTTCGGTTGCTGTGTTACTACACTTACAGATATTTCAATTTTACGATCAATAAGCTAAACGATCCGTTTTAAAATCTCAGTAACTTGGAAACAGTCAACCTCGAACGAAACTGAACTACTCCGGTGTAATGGTTATGGACCAAATAACATTCAAATTGAATGCGCTACTATTACTAAGTATTACGTTATTTCGCAAAACGAACTTGTAATTTATAAACAGGTATTTTGTATTCGACGCTACGATTATTGCTTTTTAGAATTGGTTAATCGTTGTATATCAGGACTTTGAACGTTACTTGAATGTGCGAGGTAGCGTATCGTAATCGTTTGTGTTTAAAATGTCAATTGGGCACTCAAAAATGGTATATTTTTCAAGTAGGTATTTCCTTGCTTATGTCACCAATTCTGTCACTGTCAATTTGAATTTGAAAGCTGTGTTTGTATCGTCCACTCTTTCAAATACTTTATAAATAAGTGAAGACACTCCTCAGAGTTAATATAAAACCAATTGCCTGCCGGTTCAATCTCACAATAAATTAACTGCCTCTAGTTAAAAAAGCATGTTCTGTGAGAACTGTTTTTAATGACGCCATTACTAAAATAAACGAGGCAAGGTACCTACCTACTTACTAAAGATGGAGGAAGTACAGCACGCCTCCACTTTCTTTGTTCCACTAGCCAATATATTTACACATTTTTCATTTGCGGACACACCTTGGGCCGTCAGAGGTCACAATTAACATACCGAAGAGACAGATGTTCTGTAAATTAGCCATCACCGGCCTTTTTAAGTGCACTGGAAAATAAGAAAGTGAAACTGGTCATAGATAATTGGCGGGAAAAGTGAGCCGTGGAAATACTGGGCGGCCATGTTTTCTTTCCTGTCATTTTCTTTAGCCGTCAAGGTTTTTTTTTAAATTTGTTATCATCAAGGCCATGGCCGTAACATACAATTGGCATAACGCGTGCGGCCTAATTACATAAATAAATTAAATCTAATTCAATTGTTTAGTTCACGAGTCAGTTATCAGTTCAATTATTTATTTCAACTAATAAAATATTAATAAGCGGAAATAATATTTAATTAAGCGTATCTTGATTCTTTTGGCCTTCAGTAAAATTGTAATAGAATCAATTGTGATTTGACATTATAGTCTTAAGTAACTAATTAAATCTTGTCAGCGGAACAACAAAAAGTTGGTGTTTTGCATACCAAAGCCAAATTTTCAGCAATATTTTATGTAAGTGCCTAGGAGTTTTATTCGTATTTTTATTCAAGCCCGTTTTAATCTTTCGCTATTGTTTTAGAGATCGTGAACTTTACATAATACTTACGAAACTTGTAAAATCAGGAAGTTTATTAATATTTTTAGTGCTATTAGCAATGTTACATGACTTGGATGTTAAATTGTGCGAATGGTTATATATAGCCATTAGCTGTTTGAACAAAGGCTAGGCCATAAAGGTATATAACAGCAACTAATAATAATCGTAGTTCGGTCAATGCCTTAAGTGATTTTTATATTTTTGTATGGAGCAGGAACTACAGCGACATTATTAATGTTCCTTATTGATTCTGTTACGAATGGACACTTGGACAGTTATTGACTGATAGATCTTATACTCACAAATAGAGATCTATGGGCGATTCAACTTTATCTCAAACTCAAAGCATTTATTTCAAATAGACCCGTGTCAGGCACTTTTGCATAGTCAAAAATAAGCCACCTACAGTCCAGCCACAGGCATAATAATTGTGAATGGATTGTAGTTGCCCATTCGAAAATAGTAGATCTCATGGAGAAGAATGGGCAAGAAACTCCATGTAATGACGTGTTACTGATGAACCGTATCATCATAGGTACCGTATTTTGTAAAACTTCTTCCTTGATCCTCCAATCTTTAAAAAATAATAAGTAGACTGACTCAGGTACTATCGAGCTCATTGACGACGGTCGACCAGTTTTCAACCTTACCACTTGACAAAAGGGTGAAAAGTTACAGACCGTCAGTGAACTTGGCAGGACCTTAGTCGTCTACTTATTATTTTTTAAAGATGGAGGTTCAAGGAAGAAGTTTTGCAAAATATAGCAACTTAGTAGTTTTATTATTGTTTAATGATCAGAATTTGGTAACATCCACGCCTCAACATCCTTCTTGCTCACAATTACTGTATCCTAACTTTGATTGATATTGATTATTGACATTGCAACATTTTAATTGTTATAATTTTTCTATTAGCGCGTGCAAGTTGAAGTTTTGTTGGGAAATTACTTAATTATCATCATAATTACAATTGAACAAAATATCAATTAGTATTAGTTATAAAATTTGTGTGTAATTTCCCAATTATAGAACTTGCTGACTAAGTTCGATCATCGACTTCGAACTGCCAACTCTGTCAGTAGTTCAGGCAAATCGAAGTTGACCAAGAACTATTGACCGTTTTGGTCTATACTATTTCTAATGGAGTATGTAGGGATCTATAACAGGTGGCGATCTATGGGTTCTGCCTACCCTCATGGGAAAAAGGCGTGAGTTTACGTATGTATGTATTACTCACGACATGATCTAAACTCCTACTCCAATCCAATGCATATTATCATTTCGCCAATAATGAAACAATGTCCGATTGAGTCTCATCTTCTTCAGTAAAAAGCCTCAGCTTACGGCTTCTGAGAACTTTAAAATCCACCATCATATTTCCTAGTAATCATGACACACGTCTGGCTAACTTCTCTGTAATATTCAACAAGGACACTGGTTAACTTTCTCCTTACTCAGCGAGCTAGGCAGTTCGCCTACGGATCGCATTCGCTCTGGCTCGGCAACTTGGCTACCAAATGTCGCGCGAACCCGGTCACCTATTTAGAACGCACTTATCATGTTGTGTGTGGGCCAAGCGAGGTGCGTGGAGCGATTATTAATGTGTGGTGTGATGGAATGTTGCGTGAAGGTGAGTTTGTCGGGGTCAGGTGTAATGTAACCGAAGGCAGCACTAGAATCGGATTGCTAGATTGAAAGAAGCTTGAGGGACTTTGTATTGTAAGGGTTTTGCAAGGAAGCGGCAATACATTACGTATTTAATATAACATAGAGCATGGCCTACTTATACGGAGTGGAAGGTATACAGATGCGAAAACGTTACTTACCACGTATTCAGTACATCATTCTGAGCCCGACCACATTTAAATTTTTCATCGTTTATTAAAAAAAAATCAGATGTTCCATGCATTTTGACCGTGTAGGTATTGCACTTTTGTAGGAAACAGCAGATTATTTTTTAAATAGCCGTTGAAAAATTTCTATGTGGCGACTAAGAATGATATACTGAATACGTGGTAACCGTTTTCGCGTCGGTGTCCCTTCCACTCTATATTTGAGGTAGACCGCATTGGCAGGCGTAGGTTAGATAGCAGATACAAACTTTAGAAGTCTAATAAAATAGATGGACTACATTGCTTTTCTAGACCGGGTCAGTTTTACAAGCAAAGATTTATTAGAAAATGGAGAAATCTCGGTTGCCGCAGATTCCCTGGTGTCGGTTTTAGACTAGGGAAACTTCGTCAAAAGGGGTCTTGAAATCCACTCTGAAATCTTACATCTTACACCACAGTCAGGCACCAAGTGCATACCATCGTCATGTAGGTAGAACAATGCGACCGATTGCCATAATATTAATATTGATTCCCATTGAATATGCGTATGTTTAATTTTAATATACAGTACAATAGCTACTATGTACTAATTTGTTGCTGACCTTGTGTTAGCTGAAGCGTGAGACGTGGACTGTCTAAATATTTGATATTAGCAATATTGTAAGAATAAGGTGCGTGTCGTCTTGTTTGAATTTATAGTTAGGAAGAATTGTGAAAAATTCTGAGACTGAAAACGAAAAGTATCATCTGTGTAAGCGGTTGTCAGTTTTGAATGTCGATGGCTATTAGAGTAGAGGAAGACCAAAGAGAAAAGAGATTTAAAAGACTTATAGAGCGGACATTGGGAATATTGTCGTACAAATATTTTGATCTCGAACATTTTCGATTTTGACACACGATTTGTTACTAAAGTAGTAGCAAGTATTGGATTACGATTTTCTTCGTCTTATCCCGTCTATCGCTCGTAAATATTTGAATATCTTTGAGGAAGACCAAAAAAACGATGGAAGGACAGTGTTAAAGATGATATGGTTAAAAAAGACCTGACTTGTGAGATAACAACTAATAGAGACCCTAAATATATAGGGACAAGGAATAGCCTGCATCTTATCAGGTAGGTAGGTAGGTAGGTGAGTGCCCATATTGACTTGTCCGTTACTGAACATGACACTCCTCATTGTTAGCGTGTTTAGACCCTGAGTTTGGAACCGGTCTTGAAAAGACAGTTTAATTTTATTTTAAGACAGAACTTAGATATTCTGCTTGTTTCTACAGGATTATCAACTAGGAATAGGAATATTCCAATAGAGCGGACATTGGGAATATGTTCATACAAAAATTTTGGACCCGAACATTTTCGATTTTGATACACGAATGCTACCTGACAAGCGGGCGTATGACACTAGACAGAACGATTTGTTACTAATTAGTAACAAGTATTGGATTACGATTTCCTTCGTCTTGTCCCGTCTATCGCTCGTAAATATTTGAATGTCTTTGGAATATTCCTAAGATGCCTGGATCCTTAATTCATCTAGTGTTTAAGTTAAGGAAATTAGAAATGAATGCAGCCATAACATGAGCGGTTACAGAATAAGCACATTTTCCTACTGAAATCGAAATGCGGTCGCGTTTAAAACGCAACTGCTTATCTAATCTATCACTTTCCTTCTTAAGAAAAATGCTGCAGTTAGAGGGAGAGGTGCGATAGATCTTAGCTAAGAGAATGTTGTGAGAACTAACGTGGATTACAATGGAGTGAATGGAGCATTTTTTTGCCCTTATCTCTTAAGACATATAATTAAGACAAAACTTAAAATAAAACTTACAAAAGGTTTTTGGGATACGATTAAATCTATTTGACAACTACTTATATATTGAGGAAGCTGTTCGTCAAGCTGAATATCAGGTTTTCACTGCCAAAAAGATAAAAACATTCAAAACTTTTTACTCAAAACGAGTGTCTTCATTGCTGTTTACAAATGTGACCTCCTTTCTCCATTGACCATTCAATAACTTTTTAGAGTTCCGTAGCCAAATGGCAAAAAAAAAACGGAACCCTTACAGTTTGTCTTGTCCGTCTGTCTGTCTGTCTATCCATCCGTATGTCACAGCCGTTTTACGCCGAGACTGTTGGCACCACACAGTTGAAATTCGGAGAGTAGAACCTGAACGTGAACCCCTTACATGGAACTGAACTTAAAAATTTTTTTCATCAAACCTAAACGTCCGGGGTGTTTATAGATAGGACTTTAAAAATGAGGTTCCTAAAACCATTTTTTCTCAAAGTCAATCGTTTGAAAGATAGACACTTCCAAAGTGTAGTTTTTGAGATATGGGACTTTTTCATTAAACTGCAGCAGTACCTAACTTTGTTTTACATTAACATAACATACCTACTATGAAAAACAAATTTAGTTTTGCTGTTGAATGTAATATAATACAACATATGAATGAACCTTCAAAAAAATTTTTTAAACTGTTTGGTGGTACGGAACCCTGTGTTCGTGTGAGTACGACTAGCACTTGGCCGGTTTTTTTTAATATTCAACCGACTACGATCTATAAGAGTGTAACGTGTATGACATTTACCAAGTGTATTTACATAATAATATTAGTAGTCTATTGTGTATTTAGTCTTCGTGCGAGCGATACAATAGATTGTGAAACACGAATGAGTGCGCCTGAGCAACAAGATGACTTTGTTCCTGGTTCAATGAAAAGAGAAATGGGACGTAGAGGCGACATACTAAACATAATGTATACCTTTTTTTTTTGGATGGTAAATCATCAAATGACGGGGGCCCCCGCTCTGGGTGGAGTGGAAGGGAGTGTCAGACTTTTACTGACTAAAACCCATCCATGTTCCTTCTTTGCCCTTTGTGTTCCAGAGCCGCGGTATCTCTTTCGAATAGTCCCGCTGCCCATAATGTATAGCTTAAATTACCTTACTGCGATCATGGACATTTGGGTGAAACCCAAACTTGTGCAGCCTCTTGAAAGTGGTTTTGAGAATCGAAGAATTTTTAAGCTCAAACTCAAACTCAAACTCAAAGCATTTATTTCAAATAGACCCATGACAGGCACTTTTGCATAGTCAAAAATAAGCTACCTACAGTCCCGCCACAGGCATAATAACTGTGAATGGACTGTAGTTGCCCATTCGAAAATAGTAGATCTCATGGAGAAGAATGGGCAAGAAACTCCATGGACACTCTTTTCAAATCAAGTTATATATTACATAGTCCTGGGTACAATATTGTTGCTTCTATATGTGAGCACAGTGTAGAGATAGGAAAATAAAACAAAGCTACAGTTAAAACCATAAAGATTAGGATAAGCCCTACTAACCATAATAGAAAGTCTACATGGTACTCACACTTACAAAGACTCAAATAATGCTTCTAATTTATACAAAACAATGGTTATCAAAGTAACAAAGTTTCCAAACGAGAAAAAAAATAAAAGAAATGATGAAATAACTAAAGGGGGAGCATCTCTTCCAAACATTAAGATCTTAGTATGTGAGCCCAAGTGGCAGTGGAGCAGGACCAGCATTGAGCCAAGCATTTTTATCTACGATATACTCTTCTAACTTATAATATACCTTAGTATAACGAATTAAACGAAGCTTGTTCGGTACCATGCAGTCTCACCCGCCCTGACTTCGCACGGGTGCAATGTGGATAATATACATATTCATATAAACCTTCCTCTTGAATCACTCTATCTATTGCTGAAAACTGCATTAAAATCCGTTGCATAGTTTAAAAGATACAGCGCGTACAGACATCGGGAGCGACTTTGTTTTATACTATGTAAAGATACGGTATTTCATACATAGTTGTAGACATTCATAGAACACAGAATCACTAGACGCGCTAAAAATTTACAGATACGTCATTTTGAACATAACTCGTAATTAAGTAGCTATGTTTTATACCTTCATTCGTTTTTGTACGGCCGTGGAACGTTACGTGGGCGTGTGAGCTGATGCTGCAATTATGTGATGACTTAATGATCAGGCATTATACCTAATACACCTTCTCTACTTCCTGTTCCAGTAACTAAAGGCAATGTAACTCTTCTTGACTTGTTTGATTCGATCTTATTTTATTTCTATTGGATAGGGAATTAAGGTTCCTACGATATTTTTCTGGTGTTAACTTCAACAGATTTTGGGTGACCACCCATTACATACCGAGTTTCCTCCGTGCCTCGGAAAGCACGTTAAGCCGTTGGTCCCGGGTGTCATTTGTAGATCTTTGACAGCCGTTAGGTAGTCAGTGGCCCAAAAAGTCTGACAACCAGTCTTACCAAGGGTTATCGTATTACCCAGTATTAACTGGGTTGTGGACGTCAGATAGGCAGTCGCTCCATGTAAAATACTGGTATTCAGCTGCATCCGGTTAAGACTGGAAGCCGACCCGATAGTTGGGAAAAGGCTAGGCAGATCAGATGATGAACTTCAACAGATTTTATTGAAATGGTAAAATAGGTACCTAGTACCTTAAGTACCTACAATTTAACAGATATTTGGTGACTTAGTTTAAACGAATTTATGAAGCAAGCATCAAATATAAAAAAACTCGACTGAAAAAACTGAAAAGCATAAAACAAGCATATTTTAAATTAAACAAAAGTTGGAACAGACGGGGCCTATTCCATTTCCATAATATTATATTCAATACAAAGCGGGGTAAATTCGCATTAGTGCGAGTTTTGTACAGTGTGAATGTACGACCTACGCCAAAACTTAGTACTAGTGAGAACAAAGAACCCCATTTGTTTTAAAGTAGAATTGCGTAATAGAATAGTAGAACAAATGGGTATTAATGGGTGTAATGGGTGTACTAGTTCTACGATTTTGTACCACCTCAAATCGTAGGACTTATGGGAAAAAATATTCCCATTAGTTCTATCGTAGAACTGTTTAGTAGAACTAGTGCGAACGAACCATTTTTATTACATGTACATAAAAGTTGAGTTCGTGACTTTTGTTTATTATAATTATTCACTATTTAGCAGAATATAAATGAATCAGTTGCCTGCCAATGTCCTTTATAAGTAGATGCAACAGGGTTTCGGGGTTTACCCATTGTCCTTGTAGTTATCCATACTAATATTATAAATGCGAAAGTAAGTTTGTTTGTTTGTTACCTTTTCACGAATAAACCACTGAAACGATCATCCTGAAATTTTGCGTATACGTTGTCAGGTGTACAGAAACGGACGTAGGGAACAGTACATTTTCATCCCGAAAAAATGTACTGTTCCCGAGGAAAACAAACAATAACTTTCTTATGATAATATATGGCGCCACGTGTGTTTTGAATCATGATTGAATTAAGTATGTTGTTAAAAGCAGAGTACAAGCCGAATTGATTGTCAAATTATAAATTAACGCGAGCGAAGCCGGGGGCGAAAGCTAGTAACTTATAAATAAATGCTAGTTTCAAATATTATTTTGAGTGATCTCACTGACACAACAATTAGCTTGCGGTATTATAAGTAACTTATTCTGATACATGAATCATGAGAACTGAATGTAGGTAAAGTCAGTGTGTTTCAGACTTCCTCATTTCTTATTTTACCCATTCGCGTAACACCACACATCCCCCTTAGCATCTCATCGCAGCCACATGCAAATGCCTTTCATTCATCCCTTTTGTGGGCCAACATTCTGATCCATACAAGACAGCAGGTCTAACCAATGTTTCATAAATGTTCCCCTATGGGAATGCGGGAGTCTCAGATTGTTCCCGTGACCTGCCGCCATTTCATCCATCCCGGGTTTATTCCGTGCTTTACACTAAGATCTATTTCGCCATCGCTTTGCAAAAGTGAATCGGGATACCGAAAGTCGGAGCAGACAGGAAGAAGCACGCCATCTAGCGCTATGACTCCAGTATGTTATGAATCATAAACTAGTTATAATTCAAGTCACATCTGACACTTTCTTGCTCACGTACAAGGTTACAATAACGTATGAAAGTCACTCTTTACCAGTTTAGGTGCAAAAGATACTAAAACTGGCGACATTCTTGTGTTTCGTCCGTAGCGGATAAAGTCACCGATGATTCAAACGATTGGTATTTGCGTGATTATGTGCTCAATGATCTTATTGGTATTCTGTTTATTTATATACGTTGGCGTGATAGTAAATAAATGCCAGCTGAATAATTGGATGTAATATGATGTTAGGCTGTAACCTTTTAGCCATAGACAAACTGAAGAAATGGCTCTTTAATGAGTTCCATACAATTTGTTTTTTTTTTAATTTATGAGTTTTTGACATTAAAACCCATTTGAATTGGTTACCTAGCCTATGTTCCTATTTTATTTTATTGATGTTATTTAGTTTTTGTTATTTATTTATTTTTCTAATTTAATTACTATAACCTGAGCACAACACATGCGTATTTTAAATTCTGATTCTGAATGTTTTATTTTTCTTAAATGTTAAAAAATTGTAACTAAGTACTTACCAAAATTACGAGTAGGTACACTGTTTTAGGACTTTTAGTTATTTTAATTGATATACTTTATATTTTAAGCTTGCATACTGAATGAAGTCAGCGAAATATGTGAAAACTTTTAATTGTAAGACCATAACTATATTTCGTGCAAAAAAAAAAAAAAACTATTTTTAATCATTTTAAATGCAATTGTAATTTTTCTGTGTTTTTTCTAAAATTCAATTCAATTATGTAATTTGTTTAAATTTGCTTTCCTATGGGCCCATCTTGCCTGAAATAAATGTTTTTTATTTTTTTTATAAAGAATCTTGAATCTTGACGTCTACAGCTTCACAGTCATATAGTCAACATTTAACACCGAAAGCTAATTTCTCCTTTATTTCTGTTCCAGTGGAGATCTACCTATCGCCTGTCGAGACGCACTGCAGTAATGTGGACTACTTCATCCCTGACGAGAACAACGAGACGAAAGGCCTTTCGGACGATGCGATGAACAGGTACCTCTTTACTTCTTGGTCCTGATAGGCTAAGACTAGACTAGAAGAGCTGAGATTAGCCAGCTGAGCTGAGCCATAAGGGAGACACTGTATGTCTGACACTGCATGTCTGTGTGTTTTGCCAAGGGGTGTCGTATTACCCAGTAACTGGATTGTGTAGGCTCTACGTTGCATCCTGTTTGACTGGAAGCCGACCCCAACATAGCTGGGAAAAGGTTAGGCAGATGATGACGGGGGACACAGCATTTCGTTTAGATAGTTGAGCCAGAAGGCATAGGAATGAAATGAAGAAGAAAGAGAATGATTCGAAGAATTCTAATGCTTTAGAAAATGTCTTTTATGTAGGACATGGTATTAACACATAATGGCTGCACATTATAGAATTGTGTTTCTTAACTTCCAATAACAAATCCATTATTATGTCTACGTTAATAAAGTACAATAAAAACCAGGTGTGCTTATTCAACAAGATGTTTCGCTAAAGAATAGAACAATAGGATAGGTAGGTACAGAATTGTATCTGTTATGGGTCATTGGCTCATTCCATGGGGCCATATGACTCTTGGCATGCCATTCAGTATCGGCATGTCTTCAACGCGTCAATGTGTCATGAAAAATTACCATGACAACCGTTGAAAATTGATTTTAATCCCCACTTTCAATACAAGGTGTATAAAGATTTTGCAAATGATTAAACTAAAGGTTAAAATTACGAAAATAAATACATCCCTATTTTTGTCTGTGGTTTAGTGTTTGAATACATCTCTCATTCTATAGTTGCATATTATTTTGCAAGTGCCTTCAGATCTGTGCAATGGCCTTGCTGACTACGATATACTCGTCTTTATTCACACTTACGTCAGTTGCATCGTGATTAAGATATTTGCATTACAAAACTGTATAATGTTGTTCTTTTTCTAAATCACTATGCCACCCCTGGGGCACCACAAGGAGATTAACTAGGACCAGAGCGGTGACAAAAAAATAACGCAATTTCAAGGCTGCTCGACCCAAGTGGGTCAACGTTTGCTTCGACGGCCATTCATCGATATTGAAACCAATCGTTATATTGTCTTAGCTTGTTTAAATCATAGTTGATAATCATTCACAGATTATTGCTTCAGCGAAGGCGTACAATAAATCATATTTTATAAGACCTGGCTATTAATCTTTTAACCAGTTTGAAGGCTCTCGAGTAATTTGTGGGCTTGTCTTAAACTGGTTGTTTAGATCTAGAAATGGTATCACAGACCTTTTTAAAAATGTTGTAACTGTTAAATATTCATACAAACTTGAAATGAGCTATAGCATCAACAGGCATAAATGCAGAATTTCTCTTAGTATGGAAATAATATAGGCACAGCTATATGAAATGGTTGTATACAGTTATAAATACCGCTGTGGTCAACTTAATCTACCGCAATGTTTGCTTCTCTTAGCTGTTTGTATACTTTAGTAGATAGGTTTGAGCCGTGGCTTCGCGCGTGGAAGATCAGAATGGTTCCACGATAACGAATTATCGGGATAAATGTATCCTGGGTACCAACCCAGGTTACCCAGGTCATGGTACACCTGTGTGTCATTCATTACATAACAACCCATTCGACCGTTAATGTAACAGACAGAGTTACTTTCGCATTTATATATATCAGCATGTATTGTATCAAACATCTTCTTTGGTCGAGATTTTATTATAAAACTGAATGTTATAATTAACAGAGTTATTTTGAGAAGAGCGGCTTTTGTTCAACATTACATGCTGAAATATTATGAAAAACGACAGGAGTAAAATGATAATACATGTAATGTTTTGCGAATACTTTTGCCATACAATAATAATGTTCTTTAATGCTACATTCTCATTGAATTCCATACATCTCTGTCAATATTGAAAGGGCTATTAGAGGATTGTCATTGGCTGCCTTGATAATGCCTACAATAATGGTTAAGCCACCAAATGCCCTAGATTTTTAAGGACCAACCGCAAACATTCTTGTCATGTCAGGGACATGGCCGTTGTGGTCAGGTTTAGGCCTTTTGTTGACATTTATGCTAACTTAGCGACGGCACTGGCAACTTTTCTGACCGTGGTTCTCATGCCCTTATCCCAATTTATTTGAGGTCGATGTAGATTGTCTTCTTCGCCTTATTTTGCTACTAGTTGTCATCTCAGTCTCCCCCCTTTCTAGCCAAATCATCATTCACAATCGTTTAACTTGTCCCGTCTCTTTTCTTTTCTTGCTGATTTTTAAGGATGTTTGTTTATTTCTACTCTGGTCTTCTAACATTATTTTTGCACGATTCCAGGCTGCACATGGCACGTTCAACGGTAGCTCTGTTCATCGTTGCGTTCCTCTCTTTGTTCATCGCGTTCTGGACCGGCGTGGTGGGATGCTGGAAACGAAGCCCTGGCAACATCACTGCCACCGCTATACTCATGCTGGTTACATGTAAGTGTATCTATCTTAATGTTAAGGTACTGGCAATTGGATCGGTCCTAAGGAGTTAAATGAGGCACCAACAAAGGTTTACCCTTTGATCCTCACCTACAAAGTTCCTGGTGCTTGCAAACAGCAAGTAACAAATGCTCCTAACTAAGGTAATCTTACTAATATTATAAATAGGAAAGATTTGTTTTTTTGTGTGTGTGTGTGTATGTTTGTAATGAATAAACTCAAAAACTACTGAGCTGATTTCAAAAGTTTTTTCACCATTAGAAAGCTACATTATCCCTGAGTAACATAGGCTATATTTTACCCCAAAATGTTTAAAAAATAAATGTCCACCCGTGCAAAGCCGGGACGGGCTGCTAGTATTATATAATTATGTTATCTTTATACTTTCATTTTGAACATACTTTCTAATAGTCGTTATTATACCATCTAATTTTAATTAAATAATTGCTACACGTATTGCTATCAATGTTCCTAGCGATTAGCTCTTTTTTTAAAACTTCTGTATCTACTTGTGGACAGCGTCGTGGGTTACTTTATAACCAAATTTCTATTTTGTTAAACTAGTTGTAAGTTCTTATAATGTAACTGTTTGCTGTTCCTTTCAATAAAAAATTAAAGTTAAATAGTTATCCAGGTGTCTTGATAACTAATTCGTCTACCTAGACTCTTCAGCGGCAGAATCATTACTGGTTCGTAGGTCTTGCGGTTTAGGTTTTTTTAACGGAAGCATGGTGTATTCTATTGTCCTTCTTTATCCTTCTCGTCCAAACATCCGTGGAAAATTTAGTTATATGCTTCTTCACCACATTACGTAGTTTAAAATGATGACAACCACTCACTTGGTGTACCTACTTCAGTCTTTTCGAAGCCTAGTCTTATCTAGTTGGAGGTGTGCTTACGACAAATATCTCTTAAGGTTTTTGGTGTGTGTGTCTGACTAGTATATAATGATGTTCCAGGCTTACTAGCAGCGGGTGCGATGGCATTATGGCACGGAGTGGAGTTCTACGAAAAGGAGAAGGTCGTCGGAGAGGAGTACTACCAGCAGTGGCCTAATGTAAGTGATGTGTCTTATTGGAGACGTTATAACTGCCATAAGTATCTAGAATTCAGACGATTATTGACGTAAGATTGCTTTTTATTCTTCTTTGGTTCTCTAGAGTCAGTAGAGGCTTGCTAAGAAATTATTACAAGCAAGACGAAGTTAAAAATTACCAGGTTTGATTGCAGGGGTTTGTACTCAATATCGTCATTTGCGGGTTGTTTTCAATACACACCGTAAAAATTAATCTACTCCTCTCTGAAAATACCGTTGTGCTACGAACAGTTTTTGGATGAATTATATTTGGACACATAATATTTATATCCGTTAGCATTAGAGATCATTCAAAGAACCAGACAGAGAAGTTCTAGTTCTACGATTCCGTCTATTTTAGCTTTTTATCAGGTACTTAAGTTTAAGGTTTGCACCACATTATTGATCCACCCCCAACACCAGGTATTAAAAGACAACTCATCAATCTGGTACGATTGGTCGTACATCCTGGCCTGGCTGGCTGTCGCCGTTTCCTTCGGAAGCTCCATTTTATTCTTCTCCGCCGCCATTTGCCTCAGCAAGGAGAAAAGGCGGGAACAGCAGAATAACGTGCAGTACATAATGCCAGGTTAGACCGCCATCTTGAGCGGCCATCTTGTGTTACGCTTGGCGGGAAAAACACTAAACTCTATTGTATATTTTCTACGGTTTCCCCTTGATAATTTTGTTAAAATATTTTGTAAGTGTTTAGTAATTTGTGTGTAGATTTGGTACCTAGATTTATGTAAAAATAAGAACTTGGTTAAATATGTTTAGATTGTTTTGTGTGTATTTTATGTTTATTTAGTATTTAATTTATTCATTTTGGTACCTTCTCATGCGTATTACTCTTCACTAGTCAATAAATCATAATAACGTAGTTATAAGAACAATCATGTAAGTATCTCATACTAACAAAAAGCTTTTCTCTTTTTTTTCATGTTTCTATGAAACTTGGCTACTGCGTATAACTTCGCGACTGCGACCGGTCGTTTAACTCATATCAATGTAACTGGCTATCTCATAATATCTGGTTTACGCCAAACGCAATACTAACTCGCTTTCGGACGAATTTATTAACATTGGTGCTGTAAATATTTGAAAATAACTGTTTCTGAACGAACTAAATTGATTATCAATCTGATACTGTACATAACCTTTTGGTAACATACTTTATTTACAAACACTACACACCTTTTACTCAATTAACATTTCCAACATATAAAAATCGGCGGTCGATTTTCCCCGTATAATTTTCGTCAACCATAACTGTTTAAAACACATCATTACACTTACACTCTACACACACACACCACCTTATTTTCACTCACACACACACACACACCCCACTGCCCACAAACACAACCACACTACGCCCACACCCCACAAATACTGGCACACCTACAAAAACATACGATTCCCGCGGTATAAACCAGATATTACGTGAGAACTCTCGCGTGTGGTACGACTGGTCGTACATGGTCGCGTGGTGCGGCGTGGGCCTGTCGCTGCTGTCCGCCATCTTGTTCTCGTCGGCGGCCATTTGCTTGCGCGGCGAGCGGGAGCGGGAGGAGGCGCTTAACATGCAGTACCTCATGCCCGGTATGCTTATAAACCCATCATTTTATAGGAGCATTATAATTTGTGCCTGTACCATCATTCCATCTAATTATTTAAAATTAAAATAAGTGCGTGCCTATATCAAAATTTGCATTTATACTTAGATAAGTAGGTAAATCCATTGTAACAAAATTATTATTTATGTTGTGAACACGATTTTAAACTAAATAAGAACTTGTACAAAACGCACAGACACCCATTAGGATACACACACCTTTATATATCCAAATATCGTTAAATTTAATTGTTATAAGAACGCCAAAATAAAATTTAATATATTGCATAACGACGGACTCATCACAGTCATTAGTTTTATATACGACTCATCTCATAACTGAAACTCATAAATGGCAACATTAAACATTTTTCGCTTGTGCCAACACAATACATAACAATATTTTCTTTTGTAAATATTTTCTTCGTTTCAAAGAGGGTGAATATGCTGGATGCATGAGTGGTTTGTGGATTTTGATTTACTAAGTAATTTAATCTTAAGTTTGATCTTGTAATGTAAACCACGGTTAAGTTTGAAGCTACCACAAGAATTCGTAACGGGTTCTGCGAATTCTAAGAGTTATTACTAGAGGGAAATTTTACAGTTTTATCAACTGTTTTTTTTTTTGTATTAACTAATTCATGCTTCTTTTCTTATCAGCAGTAAAATCATAAAAATACTATCCCAAAAATCTTTGACGAATTTTCGAAGACGTTAGCTCTTATCTTACTACTGGGTCTCTATGGACTCTCTGGGTTTTCTATGTATATCTCGATTACTAACCTATTTCCGTGTGCTCCACAGTGTACCCACAAAAACAGCAGTACGCTTACGCCGGATACCCGCCGCCCCAGGCGTACCCGGGCCCCTACTACCACGGGTCGCAGTACGGCCCCTACAACTACTGAGCATGTGACCAGATGAGGGACCTCGTGGCGGCGCACTTCGCCAACGCCCCCGCCCCGCAGGCACCCGCGCGCAACCCCTCCCCTCCCCACCACCCTCCCCCGTCCCTGCCCTCCTCCATCGAGACGTACAACTCCCACCGTAAGATCAAGCGGCCCAAGCTGGGTGACAGGAAGGTGTACCGGCCCGTCCGGCGCCACACGCTGTCGCGGATAGACGAGACGCCGCCTAACTCCCTGCGGCCGCGCTCTAAGAGTCTGCAGCACTCCACGGACTTCTCGTCAACGCGGCCCATCCTGCGCTCGCGCTCCAACATCTCGGCCGACACGAGCCGCAGCGTGCCCGTGTGCAACCAAAGCCAGGATGTGGAAAACCAGCTCGAGAGTAGCAGCCCGCAATACGCCGAGCCCAACCGGTCCGACTCGTCGTCGTACGAGCGCCCCGCGTCCATGACGGACCTGCCCATCATGGTCCCGCTGGACCCGGCTACGGGCGCGTACATCCCGTACCCGGAGTACACGTACTACCACGACGACGGCTGCCGGCTCGCTCGCTACAGGCAGTACAACAAGAAATCAAATAAATACTCCCCCAAACATAGTAATTTATATTTAGCATTCATGTATTGATTCCCGCGCGGGTGTAGGTGTATCACGAAACATAATTGAAAAGCAATGGTTACGAGTTTCGATTATTGCCGCACAGTGTATGACACCACACACAAACCATCCATGAATTTAATATTGAAAAGTTTTAGTTCTTGTCTTCAAAACATTCATACACTGTTTTTTATAAATGGGTGGCCCGAATCTGGTTGAGAGAATATTCTTTTAGACTATTGGCACTTTTATTTATTTTTGCTGTGGCGCGAGTTGATCGATCGATAGACTGAGTAGGTAGGTGAACAAGTTACGACATCGACTCGCGCCGCGGATCTGCGCACGGCTGTACGAAACTCTGACGCCACTGTATCTTAACGTTTCCATGCGACATTACGAACAATCTCTGCTACGAATTTTAGATAATGATAAAACTGTATTGTAACAATGTATCGGGAGAGATGCTGTAATTAGGAGTAAGTTAGTAAAGACTCCGCCATAATATACAGAAATGAAACAAATTCTTGTAGTACCTAAGTTAAAATCTAAGAATTTAAAGATTTTTGGATTCGTAATAATTATAGTTTTTATAAAATTCGACTTATTTACTCTGATCAAATTAAATATCCGAAAGTATTGTGCCTTCTATCTTATAAATATTGCTCATTTGTACTGTTAAAACATATCTTAATCTAATTAATTGTAGGTACTGTAGTAGATAAAGGTATTTTTGTACACAATACAACTCTGTAATGCAAGGTAGGTAATTCTGGATAGTTGAAAGAAATATGGTGTATTTCTCTTTGATATATCTTCATTTCTTTTATGTAGATCAATTTTAGAATTTTGTTTATATGTTTTGATTGTCAAATCATGAAAACCGTCCTTTGTATGGATATATGTAGCATAATGGTGTTTCTATGGAATTATGTATTTAATTTCCTTAGTCAAAATCGTCGAGGTATGATCGTACCAATTAGTTAGCTCAGAACTATTTGTACATTAATCAGTGTAGGTTATGCATTACAATAAATGGTAGATTGTATTTAATTGTATTTAAAATTTCCTTAATAAAAAATAATTGGAAAAACATGTTGTTTTCTTGTCTCTTTTGAACCATCTATATATATTTCATCATTGAGAAGTTTTGCAAGAAACGTACCAAAAATGTAAATGAAAATATTAGAAGTGCATAAGCTATTGACACAGTCTTTGTATTCATTCTTGTAAAGTCACTACAATACATACATAGCATACATACATACATATATAGCCCACTTGTTATTTAAAATTATCAAATAAGGCGGACGAGGATAATTAAAAATGCTTAGTAAACAAGGAGGCATTCCATTATTTTACTTGGAGTACCACAGGAAGGCGTTATAGGGCTTACTTTGTTTCGAAACTGACTATATTGATATAATGAACAATAATTTGTAAATAGGTTTAAGTCTTGAACACATAAATATTGTTTGTTTAATGATAACTTTTACTGGCAATATTTGAGAATGTTGTTTCTGGAAGGACAAAGAAAGTAGGAATAATAAATTATAAACGTAATGAATTGCATACTGTATGCAAGCAAGTAGATTCACGTAGTCTCGTAAAAATAAAAGAGCTTGTTCATACAAATGTATATATATCTACAAAAACTGTACAAAAATATTTAATATGGCGATTGGACGTTACATTGGATGGAATGATCTCGAACATTACTATCACATTTCATGAGGCACTATTATTATACAATTATAAAAGATGGATGCAAAGAAAATACTGTGAAAGCTAAACATAGCGATATCTTTTGAAGGACCTGTCTTAGAAATAATGGATGAATTTATATTTGGTTTTAAAGGTGAATACTAATAGCAATAGAAGTTAAGACATAAATAATGCTTTTTTATAATTGAAGAGCACACCGGAAACTTACCTACGTATAAAAAAACGTTACACGAACGAAATATCTTTTCGTTGAAATATAGATGAAACGAATTCACACTAACTCATTAACTTTGACGAAAAAAGGGTTGTTATTTTAACATTGGTTTTTATATGGTTTTGGGAAAGACCCCGCATTCTAACCAAAGCGATCGGTCACTTGTTCGTAAAACCGGAGAGCGCCGAATAAAATGAACGCAAGTTTCGCGCGTTCGTTTTGGTTACGATGCAGCCTAGCCTGCTAGTCAAAATGCATGGGACGATTATTAAATACAAAACACAGTGTACATTCAGCAAGGCATTGGAAAGTTTATAGATATTGCATTTCACGAGCACGCGTTAATTGTATCTATTTTAAATCTTATATCCACAATGATAGAAGTCACGCTCGTGCATCAACTAACACACTGATTTACAAAAAGTGCAAAAAAACCTACAAAATCTGCTAAAAAACAATATGTAACTCAAAATTGAGCACTTATAACGTATGTACCATTCATTTCGACATTTAAAACAACCGAAAGAAGCCCGAAAGTCTGACCACCAGTCTGACCAAAGGTTGGCGTGTTACCCAGTCGGTTGTGGAGGTCTCATACTAAAATACTGGTATTCAGCTGCACATGGTAACACTGGATCCGACCCCAATTAGTTGGGAAAAGGCGAGGCAGCATGATGATGAATCAGATGGCCGTATCTATCATAGGTCCTGGGTGTGAGAGAGCTTGTTTCCTCTCCTGGACAGCTGTTACAAGCTTCCTATAAGGTCCTAGTGGGAGTCCCAGGGACTTCATGTCGCTTTCAGTGAGCAGCATGAGGGCGTCGAGGTCAATTTGTTCGTCTTTGAACTTCTGGACGTATGATGAGAGACCCCAGGCTGTGAGGAAACGTTCGAGAGACGCATATCCTGTGTCTTCGGCTTCTGCTTCCGCTTCTTCGTCTGATGTTATGGTGGAGCTTTCTGTGGATGCGAAAGGGATGTTATTACAAGTATAAGTATTGATTATATTTCTTTTTTTTAAACTTTGCCCACACTAGAAATTTCTCCCGGTATCGTGGGTGCGTTTACAAACATTTAAATTCACATACACAAACAGCCAGACCCGGAGCAACTATCTGTAGGCCATACAAATATTTGTTCCGTGTGGGGATCGGACCCACGACACGCAGCGCAGCAGCCAATCGCTCAGCCTCTGAGTCAACCGTGCTGTCTAACTATGACTCAGTGATAGATATTTTCGACAACTTTGTAAAGGACATGTCAATAAATGATATTTATTTTGCAGAACAGGACGAGAGGGGATTGCATGCGGGGGGCCGTCTGTGCCCGTAAAAACGCGCTACCTATACTGGTTTCGTCAATATATGCGACTAGCTTTTGCCCGCGGCTTCGCTCGCGTTAATTTAGAATTTGACAATCAATTCATGTCCAACTCTGCTTGTATTTATATAATGCAATCATGATTCGAAAGACACGTGGCGCCATCTATTATCATAACGTTATTGTTGTTTTTCTCGGGAACAGTACTTTTTTTCTGGATGAAAGTTACCCTATGTCCGTTTCTGTACACCTGACAACGTGTATGTAAAATTTTAGGATGATCGGTTCTGCGGTCTAGGCGTGAAAGGTAACAAACAAACTTACTTTCGCATTTATAATATTAGTTAGGAAGTTAGGATTAGGATATTCACTGAACCTAATTGACCCACCCACTGTTGACCCTAAAGACCATCGTCTGTACCACACCCTTAAATATGATCACATATTTCTGACACATGCTGATCTGATGATGCTTTGTTACCTGAGTGCGCAGAGGTCCACTCAGCCGGCTGGTACGCGTGCCGGGCGGCCAGGGAGCCCGCGGAGCCGATGGACAGGTCCTCTCCGGGCGCCGCGCCGCCCATGGCGCTCAGCGTTGCTGTTATTGAGCGTCTGCACAAATTCAACGGAACATTAGCGGTAGTTTGAAATCTTATTAGATGTTTGTGTTGCTGGGGGGTTCCGCCATTTCTTTTTCCCGTTCGCTAAAACACTGAGAAATAGTGAAGGGCGGGCGTTTTGCGGGACTGTCTGATGTAAGTTTGTCATTAAAAACGTGCTGGTTTTTAGATTTTGAGTTTTTTTTCCGAAAGGCACATCCATACTTTTCATAGTTTCAAGGACTGTAGACCCGAGTATACGTTTTTATTTCAACTGGATACCTCCACGCGTTCCCGAGATACAGGGTCTTGATAGACAGGCAGACGGACAACAAATAGATCCTATAAGGGTTCCGTTTTTTTCCTTTTGAGGTACGCAACCCTAAAATTTAATATTGACGTAGTGGAAACAAATATTTTTGCCTGGAAATCAAACTTTTTGTTAGACTGTATTTATAATGATAATGTATTGTATAACAAAAATTGTGATAATGTCCTACGAACCTGAAGGCGACGCTGCCAAAACCAGGTCTTTCGAATATACTGGCCGGCTCCTGAAGCATCACCTCTTGTCCAATGCCACTGTCTTCGTTCACCGCTGCAAAGTCAGGCTGACTTGCTGACCTGTGGGGAACAAGTTAGTAATAATTATAATCATAGACAAGAACACGCATAAATTGTTCAGTTCATGTAACAAACATACAACAAGCGTACCTACATATATGATTTCATGTTAACAGGTTAGGTTCTGTCCACAAGAAGAACAAAATGTGTATGAAATTATGAGACAGCGAAGTTAAAC
The DNA here is from genome assembly GCA_905220335.1 of Noctua pronuba. NCBI lineage: Eukaryota > Metazoa > Arthropoda > Insecta > Lepidoptera > Noctuidae > Noctua > Noctua pronuba. Next base: position 4,949,239 of record LR999900.1, on the reverse strand, counting down.
TTACTGTTCAACTTATTTGTAGGTAAATGAGTTTAAACATACGTACAAGTTAGCGATTTGGTTAAAGTGGAAGCGCCAGGGTAACCCGCAAAATTCCTATTTTCTTACGTTTTTTGTAAAAAAGTAAGTAAAAATTGAATATCCTGGCGCTTCCACCATCCAGATGTATGAACTTTGACGAAGCAACAGAAGTAGGTATGTAAAGAGAGCAGGTTGCGTTCTGTAGTTTCATTCTACCGTCATGGGAAAAACCGTAGGCTTAAGCATGTATGTGTGTTGATGATTCCAATAGATATAGATAGAGTTGTAGGTACTGTAAGGTGGGTAGATAAACCCTCTATACGATTTGAGGTGACTCGCCGGGTATCATGTTGCGTGATAACTGGGCTGTGGAGGTCAGATAGGCAGACGACCATGTGAAACATTTGTCATCAGCTATGTACATCCAGTTAGACTGGAAAGCCATTCCCAACATAGTTGAAGGAATGGCTATACAAATGCTGATGAATCATAGCGTCTATTAAGCACCTAACTAACTGTCAGGAGACGGCTAAACACAGAGAAAATTGGAAAGCTGCGGGGGTGGTCTTTGCCCAGCAGTGGGACAGAAAAAGCTAATAAAATAATACCTGGTTAGTGGTTTCTTCTGCGTCTGCTCGGGTGGTTGCTCAGAAAACACATCGGCGACGTTGCCCCTTTGCTGCGGTCCGGCGCCGAACGTCCCCACGTACATGACCTCCGAATCACGACGCATCCCACTTAAAGACGTGACGGAGCGACGACCTGTCGTCTCTGTCTCTCCTACCTGGGGAGAGAGAGGCGTGAGGGTGATGGGTAACACCGTTAGGTTTTAACGGTGTAGTTACAGTTATAAATTAGAATGTAGGTGAGTGTTGCCGAAATGTTGTGTGAAATATTGACTATAAAGTCAAACGGCGTTGGCGCATCGCCCTTTGTCCCACATTCTTGTTTTTTTGTTAGTTTATTGTATTGTTAAGTTGCAAACAAAAAAGAAGTTACAAACAAACAAGAAGTTGCAAACAAACAAACAAGGATTTCTTGTTTGTTTGCGATATATGGCTGCCGTCTATGGACATCTGTTATACAGTCAATCTGGGTAACTTTGATTCATTCGGGTAACTTTGACAGCGGGACCATGAACTAGTTTTGATTATTTTTTCGCATGAAGCCAACACTATTCATAAATGTTTATTTTAGATTTGCGGGTAACATTGCAAATCTAAAATAAACATTTATGAATAGTATTGGCTTCATGCGAAAAACCCCGCTGTCAAAGTTACCCGAATGAATCAAAGTTACCCAGATTGACTGTATGCGTATTAGAGGCTGGTATCCGTTGGTTTTTCCGTTTCAGAGACAAAGCTGACCAGCTGACTGTAACTACATCCATGGTTTTCAAACCGGAACAGCAATACTGCATTGCGGTAGAATAGATGATGGTAATTAGTAGATAGGTACATTTCCAAACGAGTTTCCTAGCAAAGAGCTTACTTTATTTTTCTTATATTATTTTATCTCTGACGGCAGCAAGTCTAGTTTATTAGTGTACCTATATAGGGTGTAAATATACCCTTAACGAAGCCGAAGGGCACTTTGTTCTGGACCATACCTGGGAACCTTCTAGTTACTGAGATATTGGAGGTCAAAGTTCCAACTTTTTACAAGTTTTTTTTTTTAAACTAGGTTTTTTAATAATTTATAATTTTACTTTAAATACCTCCATGCCCCGTTTACTGTTCAATGCATCCATCAGCACAATTAATGGTTACATTGAGCTTAACAGTAAAAAACGATTTTATATCCCAAAAAAAAACTCGTTTCCCAGCAAAAAAATTTCGTAGGGTTACTTAGTTTGATGTACAGAATGCTTGGTCGACGGGTTCGTGAAAGGTCCGTTTACACCTTGTGTTTAATGTAAGCTATTCACCTTAAAATCATCAGACATGTTATTATTTCTCCCGACGGTGTTGTTCCTCAGCTTGCTGGCTAGCGCCTTCTTGTAGACCGCACCGCGTCCCCTCACGCCCGAGCTGACGGTGCCGACGAGCACACTGTACGTCGGCCGGGGCTGTTCATCCGCTAACAGATTGCCTGGATCATGAGGAGTTGATGTTACAACAGGAATTAAACATCACGAAAGACAACCACGGCTGGACACGGGCCTCCCCTAATAGTAAGAGAGCCCATGACCAATTTATTTGGGGTCGGGGCTTACATCAATAATATTATGAACGTGTGTGAATTAGTTTTTATTTCTTTGTTAGTTGCTTTACGTTTCAACGCAACCTACCAATTGTATGACGAATTTATTATACGATGTCATAAAATGACGTTTCTTTAGATTAATACATATAAAAACATGTTCGATAATATCAGCTATATTAATATCAGGAAATTAAATGGCGTAGATATGAAATCCTGTTTATCAGCGATTGTTTGTTATTGCAAAAGAAAGAATTTCGTTAAAGGTACCTAGATATTTTGGTCATATTCAACAAGAAAGAGAGACAAGAAATGACAATCTTGTTCAAATAACAACCAGCAAATTTGCGCTGATTGCACCTTGGAAATGCTAGAAGACTTTCCGTTCTAATATTTTATATCTTCGAAATTGTATTGAGAAAAGTCGTTTGATACGCGTGGGGATTTGTTACTGCAGTTCTCGGCTCCATTACACCCTCGCCTGCAGCTCGGGTGTAAATTCCGCCTCGAATGCAATAACAAAGTTTCCCCACTGATATCAAAATGTACTATTTTATAATAATTTCACGCGAACGAAGGCCGCGGGCATCAGCTAGTTTATAATATTATAGTAGGATTTTCACTGCTAAAATAATATCAACTTCCGTTGTAATATCGAAAAGCCTCAATGGTTTTACCTAATTCCTGCCCTGTTGAAATCCAACAAGCGTTCAGTTGCCAGTACCTACAGATTCTAAAACAGAACTTACCATGGCTAGTAGATCTGGTCATCTTCTGCTTAAGTGTCCACAGCACATTGCTGGGTCTATGCGGCATCGTATGCACCTCCTCCGCGTACCCCTGGTCCCATTCCTTGGCGAGCTTCTTCAGTTCCTTCTCAGCTATCAACTCGGCCTTACTCTGACGTTTCACGTACTGCTTGTGCGATTTCTCGTAGTCTTTTTTGGCTTTCTCCTTTAGTGATTTTGCTTTTTTCCTGGAATTAACGATAGGAATTGGATATGAGTTTGGATCGATGGAATGTAAATGTGGTGCTGTTCCACAAACGACGGGGCACTTAATATCGTGTCCTGTTGTTTGCTCATTACAGGAACTGGTGGCCGGGACTGATGACGCCAAACTCGTGGCCATCGACACGCCAGATAGAAGTATAGGATGCTACTGACGATGCTTAACTTGCAGCTAAGTTATGGGTTGATACAATTTAGATTGCCATCGACACGCAAGGAATTCGGGGTTAGAGGATTCCGATACAAATTCGATTGCCACGAGTTTATTTGGAACATAATTGGATGAAGCAAATGTTAAAAAAAAACATAAGATAATACTTCAAGAACCGCTACATACAGTGTGATTCTTTTGAGCGGAGAAAGTTTCCAGATACACTTTGAGGAAATATACGGAAACTTAGGATCACACTGTAAGTAATTGTTGTAATACATCGCAAAAGAAACTATTACCATGCATTCTGATTCTGTAGAATACTTTATTCTAAACCTACTAGAATTCGTTAAATCAGCTGTTCCATACATTTTGACGATGGAGTTATTATATGCACTTTAGACTCAGTAGCCAGAAGGAGATGGCGGGACTAACTCGAGTCTTTTCACGAGAATTGGCGAATAACATCACTGGACAGGGATATGTGCAAAGAGGGAAGGGCGGTGCCGTGCTGCAGTGGGGCACAAACTAGACTGAAAAATATCAACGCAGCGATGTTTAGAATGTGAATCCTTATCCTTACTTCCTTACTTATATTATATGTATAAATAAGGTCTCTTTAAAATAGATGGTCAAATTTTAACACAGCGTTCAGTACGTCTAACCACATATACAATGTCGCCCATGCGCATGTGACCGCCCGTAATTTTCTGAATCTTCATGAAGAAATGTCGAAAATAAACTTTAAAAGGGGGGGTCTATCTACAACATTTTTCAAGTTATTCAATTTTTAATTTTTTAAGTATAGTTTGTAGATTTGCTTTCTATTTTTTGACACATCTCCGAAGTTTATGGGTCGATTTGGATTCTGTTAATTATTTCTAAAAGCTTATGAGTTATTTTAACAGGTTAATTAACATTTTTACTAAAAATTATCGACGACGAAAAAAAAAACGGAATCGAAGCCATTTTTTCGGTGAAAAATTGTGTATTTATTTTTAAAAAACTAGTGTAACTCCATAAATTATCCCGATAGGACGATTTTTTTAATCATTATTTGTAATCTACTACATAACAGCTACAAATTCACAGAACATTGTTGATACCTATCTCTAAAGAAAAAACAAGGGCGGGTATAACAAATCATCGCAATCTTCATGTGTGGGCCACTGAAAATCCACACGTCATTAGGGAAACAACTTTCCAGACTCAATTTTCCATAAATGTATGGGCTGGAATGATTGACGGTCAACTTATTGGCCCTTTCGTGTTACCAAACGACAAACAGACTAGATCAACACGTGTTTTTAGATTTTATAGTCAATACGTTGCCGTTGCTTTTGGAGGAAGTACCGCTGGAAACAAGAAGGCGCATGTATCTGCAACTAGATGGAGCTCCAGCACACTTCGCACGACTAGTTCGTGATTATTTAAATCAAAATTATCCGTGGCGGATTGGCAGAGGAGGTGCCATTGCTTGGCCGCCGCGATATCCCGACCTTACACCCTAGGATTTTTATCTTTGGGGCTACATGAAACGAAAAGTGTATGCCGTGCCCTTCGAAAGCCGCGAGCAATTAACGGCTAGGATTTTTGCTGCTGCTGCGGAAATAAAAGAAAACCGTGAAGAATTACGTCGTACAATCAAAAGTATTGCCATGAGGGCTTGGGTTTGTTTACAGGAGGGTGGGGGCCATTTCGAAAATCTAATTAATTAAAATTCTTGTATTTTTAATTTTTTTAGTAAAAATCTGGCTATTTCTTGTTTGTTTTTAATTCCATTATCATCCTCATTATTAGTTTGACCTTTTAGTACTCACTGCTAAGAGCAACATTCAATCGACTTACACATTATCTTTTCCTAAATTTGACTCATCAGAGTTTTAAGAGTTTTACCTTGGATTTAGTTACAGTTAGGTATCAATAATGTCCTGTGAATTTGTAGCTGTTATGTAGTAGATTACAAATAATGATTAAAAAAGTCGTCCTATCGGGATAATTTATGGAGTTACACTAGTTTTTTAAAAATAAATACACAAATTTTCACCGAAAAAATGACTTCGATTCCGTTTTTTTTTCGTCGTCTATAATTTTTTAGTAAAAATGTTAATTAACCTGTTAAAGTAACTCATAAGCTTTTAGAAATAATAAACAAAATCCAAATCGACCCATAAACTTCGGAGATGTGTCAAAAAATAGAAAGCAAATCTACAAACTATACTTAAAAAATTTAAAATTGAATAACTTGAAAAATGTTGTAGATAGACCCCCCCTTTTAAAGTTTATTTCCGACATTTCTTCATGAATATTCATAAAATTACGGGCGGTCACATGCGCATGGGCGACATTGTATATTAATATTATAAATGCGATAGTAAGTTTGTTTGTTACCTTTTAACACCTAAACCACTGAACCGATCATTCTGAAATTTTGTATATACGTTGTCATGTGTACAGAAACGGACATAGTGTACGTTTAATCTCGGCGCGCGGCGCCACGTGTTTTTTCGAATCATGATTGAATTATATTATTACAAGCAGAGTACAACCCGAATTAATTGTCAAATTCTAAATTAACGCGAGCGAAGCCGTGAGCAAAAGCTAGTACTCTATAAAAGTAAAAGTCATGAGTCCAAGGAGACCCAAACACTGTGCATATAAGTAGTTTTGTTTTAATACATTAAGAAGACAATGGAGTAGCTCACTGATTTCAGAGTAATTGAACCCATCTACTTATCGTTACATAAACCCAACTTGTATCATGTCACAACCGTTACTCTACTACCCCGGATTCTGCTAACGATGGGAACTATTATACAACGCAATTATAAAACTCCATCTCGAACATTTCAACAAGACATTATAATTAAACACGTGAAACGCGTTCGCAGTTATGTTGTAAACATTAGGGAAATCATTAACGGTACAATTTAATTATTTAAGTCGAAAGTTTCTTTGTTTATGTAACTTTTATACGTAAGAACCCTTTGGACTTGGAGAGCACGCTACAAGAAAATTTAATGATAATCTATGGATAGACAATAATAAGTCTTGCTATCAACCCATTCGCCCTTATCAGGAAACCCGGCTGACGCCGATGTAAGCTGGGGAAAAACAGCTGTCCCCCTCCCACTCATTACTTACCACCAAGTGAGCATCTTCCTGCAGGGTTGAACCTTCCGTGGTCCACCTGGAAGTCCTTGAACCGTCTCCGGACTCAAATAGGAAGATGTAACTCCAACCTCGTTAAGTAGGGTTCCCTCAATGAAACAGCAGTTGGGTGTGGTTGTGGAGCTGTGTCGCAAACTATGCTCCACCTCCTATCCTGCCCTCTTAGCCCAAAAACATGCAGCCGAAGTGACCTTTGCGCTGCCACCAACGATGCGGTGGAAGTGGCGATGTTTTGGGCTAACAAAATATATAAAAGTTGTCGTGGCAGCGATACGAAGACGAAGAACCCATTCGTATACCTTGTCTTAGCTTACCTAAGATGACATGGATGAGACCTAAAGTGTTCAAGCTAGTGGATCTAGACGGCGGAGATCTAGTGTGCACCAGAGACCATATAAATTAGCAATTTGCGGGAATACCTTTTGTAGATTTAGATCCTGCTTCTGTGACCAGATACTCTGATAATGATACTAGCGTGACCTAGTGGCTGCACTGTTGGTCTTGGGGTCGCAAGCGCGACTGCTAAGCGTGGGGTGGGGTATCAATTCTCGGGTCAGGCAGTGTTATTGGGTTTTCCATTACGAATTGCTCAGTAGCGGCCCGGAGTCAGGATTGTTTCCTGGTTGATGGTAATGGGTTTGCCCCTAAACCAGTTATACCTACAAGCCAGGCAAACAATAAACAGGCCGCAACAAATCTATCCAGTAACAAAAATAACTTACTTATCATTATTCTCCAATTTCGCAGTCGCCTGGTCCAGATACCGCAGTATATCGTCGCGACCATTGATGGCCGCTAGCTCCTGGGCAGTATGGCCATCCACGTCCATCGCGTACACGTTGGCTCCGAAGTTGATGAGGAAAGTGACGCATTCTTTGTGGCCACGGGCCGCTGACAGGTGCAGCGCTGTGTTACCGAAGTAGTCGGCTTTGTCGGGTTCTCCTCTGTAAAACAAAGATAATGACGTTTAATAGGGAGATCTTTTGTTATGTGCCGCTGGCACGACAGTGTTAAATTGTACATAGGCCTGTGATCCTAGAGGTGTACCCAATACTATAGCATTGTCTTTATGATTCTTATACTTTCCAACCAACCTTACATTATGCAGGCTGGATGTTGTATAAGCCTGGCCGCATTCCGGCCAGGGTCGAAACAATTTTAACCTGTCCAGTCATAAAGGTAGGAATGTAGGATGTTTAATTTTCGAGCTCACTACGCTAGCTCTTGCAGACTACTTTCTTATGAATCTTCACTTTGTTTGTAAGTCAACCAAGAAACTCCTGTGTGAAGGGTCGAAACAGTTCTAACCTGTCCAAGGTACGGTGTTAAAAATTTCGAGCTCGCGCTGCTCGCTCTTGGAGCCTTAGTTCCTTTTTGTACTAGGCATTTGTTAGAGGAGCTCGTGGCTAAATAATAACAGCCGCTCGGTTCGATCTTTAGGTTAAGCCGTGCTTGCCTAGATTGGTCTGTGGATGGGTGACCACCTATTACATACCGGGTTTCCCCCGTGCCTCCGAAAGCACGTTAAGCCGTTGGTCCCTGGTGTCATTAGTAGATCTTTGACAGTCGTTAGGTAGTCAGTGGTTCGAAGTCTGACAACCAGTTTTACCAAGAGGTATCTTATTACCCAGTACTAACTGGGCCGTGGAGGTCAGATAAACAGTCGCTCCATGTAAAATACTGGTTTTCAGCTGCATCCGGTTAGACTGGAAGCCGACCCCAATATAGTTGGGAAAAGGTTAGGCAGATGATGATGATTAGGCATTTGTTGCACCGATATTAAGATATGGTGTAATATTCTGGGGCAACTCGGTAGACAAGGAATTTGTATTCAAAGTCCAAAAGAAATGTATCAGTGCATGTGCCATCCAAATAGTATGACAAGCTGTCAACTTTACCAGACTATCAACATAATTCGGTCTTGCAGTATCAGCTCATGAATTCATATGTTTGTAAACGAGGTCATCGAATTTCGCATGACATGATACAAATGCAACCGAAAATCACATTTCCGGTGTCATATCATTGTCAATAGTTTGGAAATGTACATTATTGTAGTTCAGGTATTTTCACCTACAATTGAACGGTAATGGCTCGCCGCAAAAATCGTTTAAATGAAGTGAAAGTGTTGACGTCGATTGTGGATCACTGACAATTTATATTTTTGTAACTGTGAAATTGTTTAGATTTTTTCTAAAATAATAAGTATTTTGCTAATTGCTTAGTTGTTTTTTTTCTAGGCCATGCCTAGATCCAGGCAGCTTTTAAAAAGTACATATTTTCAAAGGATTCTCGTAAAATATCTTCTTGCGATACGACCTGTCCATTGTAACACCTTATGAAACTTTTAAGTTTCTTTAGTGTTTCAAAGCTATTATTTTAGTATGTACATATCTTTAGGCTATTTGTTCACGTAAACTAACATGGATTGAAATGGAATTTACAGTTATTTCGAAAGGGAATAATGTGACAAACAGTATATATTTTTTAAATTTGGAAGAAAACCCAAGGAAATACAAAATTGACACAGAAGACCTGCAATCGTAACGACCACCTATATGCGTGAGTGCGAATATGACGTCACATGTAATTGAATATGGCCCCCTGGCCCCTTAATGATGCGAATATGAGAATATATTCTTGTTTCATACTACGTGATTTTGATGCGCGTGAGCGTGATTTTTAACCGACTTCAAAAAGGAGGAGGTTCTATGGTCGGTTCGGTATGGAGGTGGTATGTTTTTTTTTCACAATCAATTGTGCATCGATTTAGAAAATTGTTTTTTTATTTGAAAGATTATCCTGGGAGTATACTCTTTCAAATAAAAAAAACAATTTGTGTGTGGGTCTTCTAGGATATCGGAGCCAAAAAGTTCAAACATATGTTTGGCCCAAAATTTTATGAAGTGAACTCCGCTCACTGATACAGTTAAAAGATTATCAAGTGCGCAGGAGTGAAAGGTATGCGGCGCAGGGAGAAACCAAACGAGAAGGGCCATTGTCTGTGGGCGGCTGAAGTGGTTATACATGGCAGTCGGAGTGCCTAGCCTCTTTAACAGTAGGTAATTGTGACGTGAAAACTCCAGTGGGTGTAGTACGCAATAAATAATCAGCGTCTGACGTCTTTAGTGGTTCGATTAGGGCGCATTGTAAATAATGTCTTATCCGCACGTTACATTACATTATCGCGACTGTAGATTAGTCTAGAAATGTTTTATTTGGAATCGGCACGTAGTAGGAAGAGAACGACTTCTTAGAACACCTTCTACTTACTAACCCCTCATGGTTACTAAGTAGAAGGTGTTCTAAATTTAAATTTTCTATGTACCCCTACGCGAAAAAGGCGTGAATCTGTGTAATTTATGTCTGACCAAAAATATGGGAAACTTGTTAAGCATGGCATCAACTGTTCGTCACGAATCGAAGTGACGGATCGTATCTGATTTGCGATTTGATAAAAAACCGGCCAAGTGCGAGTCGGACTCGTGCATGGAGGGTTCCGTACCATACTAGTAGGGCTTTATAGCAAGGGGTTATAGCGGCAACAGAAATACACTTTCTGTGAAAATTTCAACTGGTTGATTTGCATGCGTAGTTTAGCCGTAAGACGCCTTGGAACGGCGCCTTTACTCCGCGAATTTATGTTTCAAGGGCGATTTTCTTACATATTCAAATGCCCAAGGGCCATCAAGGCGGTTCCGGAAACAAAGTAGACTATGGTTTTGTTCCGAGACACAGCTGAGATGTCTCACATGCTTGTGATGGAGCAGCCTTGAGACAGCGTGGTGGATTAAGGCCCTCTCACTCTAACGGAGCTCAGGCTTGGATGTCAGCAGTGGGAACATTAAAAGCTGATCATCATCATCTGCCTAGCCTTTTCCAAACTATATATGTTGGGGTCGGCTTCCAGTCTAGCCGGATGTAGCTGAATACCAGTATTTTACATGGAGCGACTGCCTATCTGACCTGCACAACCCGGTTTATACTGGGCAATACGATACCCTTTGGTAAGACTGGTTGTCAGACTTTCTGGCCGCTGACTACCTGTAACGACTGTCAAAGATCTACAAGTGATAGCTGAGACCAACGGCTTAACGTACTTTCCGAGGCACGGAGGAAACGCAGTATGTAATGGGTGGTCCCAACCCAACCACGGACCAACCAAGGCAAGCGCGGCTTAACCTAAAGATCGACCCGAGCGGCTGTTATTATTTAGCCACGAGGTCATAATCAACCTTAAACACATCAATGATAATTTCAAAGGATACAATGACTAGGGAACTCACCCTCTTCCACATAAAAGGCGGAGTGCCTCTATGTGTCCCTCGAAGGCAGCCCACAGCGTGGGCGTCATGCCCGACTCATCCTTGTTGTTGCATTCCTTACGGGTGGCCTCTCGCAGCACCTCCAGCAGACCGTCTTTGGCCGCTCTGAAAAGAACAAAGAGCAATAGGTTTAAATGGTGGTCCATCGCAACGGCTCCGTCGGTTCGAACCCAGGACGGCACTTTGCTTAATTTATATCATGACGAAGTACTGCTTTAGAAACGGTGAAGGAAAATATCGTGAAAGACCAATGTCCTAGAACCAAAAATTTGGAGGCATGTGACCTCTACCAATCCACGGAGGGCCCGTGTTGTGGATTTCGGGTCAGCCCCTTACAAAGAGAGGGGGCTTGTGACCCAGGAAAAACGTAAACGTAAAAGAATCTTGGTTAGCGTATGGTCACAGTGGTCCTATTTGAAGGTGGACCTGGCGCGAGATTGTGATACCTTGTCACGGGATTTTTTCCTCCAGTAACCTTTTGCCTGGTCTATCCATTTTAATGCAGTTATATTCAATTACAAATAAATAATAATATAATAGCGTAATGAGTCTTAAATAAACAGCGATATTACTCTTATTCCTATTAAATAATTATGTTTTTTATGTGTGTTAAAAATATAATTATACAAAATTGTCGGTAGCACGCTGATGGCGTCTGCCACATTTTGACATTGATACTGGTTGCCGCAAGCTTGTAGAGAAGAAGAGGGTTGCCATCCAACAGGGCACATTTTATTTAGGACACGATGTTTTTCTTCTCAGTTTTGAGAGTAGTTCTTCTTCTTAGCGTGTCGATGGCAATCTAAATAGTGTCGGCCCAGAACTGAGCAACTAGTTTGGCGCTTTCGGTAGCGTCCATCAGTTCCTGTAGTGAACAAACAACAGGACACGCTGGACACGATATTTAGTGCCCCATTGTTTGTAGAACAGCACCACATTTATACTCCAGGGCAGAGTCATTAATGAATCTCCACCTGAGCAGGTTTTTTTTGAGAGCAGTGATAATGAAATAATTTGCAAAAAGAAAAGTACCTGTCTGGCACTTACAAAGTAATTTCACTGTCTACATCTGTATCGGTTATGTTGGTTGTTGGTAAAAATTTCTGACCGTATACGGAACAGTATACTTCGATCCAAGACTCAAATCGCAGACGTTTGCAACACAGCCGCCAAATTAAAATGGAACTGGGCAGGCCACATCTGCCGAGAAATGGATGTCTAACTACTTTGTTTTTAAATTGTTGATCTAATCTTTTACTCTGGACGCTCTTAATGTGCACATCTTTCTACATCGTTCTCACATATATGTATTATCTCAACATGAATGATGTAACCAAGATCTTGTAAAAATATTTTGATTGAAAAGAGTGTCCATGGAGTTTCTTGCCCATTCTTCTCCATAGAGATCTACGCTTTGGAATGGGCAACTACAGTACTTTCACAAGTTATTATGCCTTGTGTCTGGGACTGTAGCTTCGCCTTCTTTGTTTTTCTGACATTCAAAACTGCCTGTTATGGTCTATTTGAAACAAATGCTTTGAGTTTGAGTTTGGAAAGAGGGAAAAGAGGCCTATAGACACATCAGACTCATATTTTTTTTGTTTTTTTCTTATCTCTTGCATTTTCCACAAAAGAATTCCCCGGCACAACCCTAGCATTAACCTGCTTTTAAAAACAACTGATAAATAGCTTTCTTTTGTATAATTAATTTGATTTTCTCTGATTATTTTAAATTCCGTCTTGTACATGTACATAATAAGTATTTCTTTGTAGTTCAACACACGATATCGTTTCCGTCATCGAAACATCGACATTATAATTATCTAAAAGTGATAATCGAAGTATTTGGTTATCTGTCTTGTTGTAAATGTAGATAACATTTTTAAGACAGAAATGAAATCATCACGGGTTTTTAGTTTTGTTTAAGGCAATTGCTAAGATTGTAGACTGAGATAATGTTTTTATTATAAGCTTTTATTTATCTTGCCTTAGCCGTTAGTTAAGATTTAGTTATTATGTATTTGTCAAATCTAGGAGCTCAGGCTAAATAAACAGCCACTCGGGTCGATCTTTAGGTTAAGCCGTGTTTGCCTAGGTTGATCTGTGGATGGGTGACTACCCATTACATACCGAGTTTCCTCCGTGCCTCGGAAAGTACGTTAAGCCGTTGGTCCGGATGTCATTTGTAGATCTTTGACAGTCGTCAGTGGCCCAAAAAGTCTGACAACCAGTCTTACCAAGGGGTATCGTATTACCCAGTACTAACTGGGTTGTGGAAGTCAATCAGGGAGTCGCTCAATGTAAAATTATTCAGCTGCTTCCGGTAAGATTGGAAGCCGCCCCAATATAGTTGGGAAAAGGCTAGCCAGATGATGTATTTGTCAAATCTTGTAACAGAATTTCAAACCAGTGCCCCTCAACCGATTGAACTGAAGTTTTGCACACACCTTTGGTTCTAGCGACAATACATTTTTATGACAGACGTGACTTGATCCTGCAGCCAGGATCGTCTTCTCATGACAGACTCCTCAACAGTTAACAGCATGGCACTGAACTTTGTATAACGCGTTCAATTTAGATAGTTAAAACTAATTTTCTTCTTTTCATTTTTAGTAAAAACTTGTTTTTTAAAGTTCATTTATTTTAATTTTGTAATTAAAAACCTATATAGGCAAAGTGAAATTATTACAGCGATAACGGTGCTGAAAAAGTCAAAAATATGTTGGATTCACTTAAAAGTCAGCTATTGAAATTTACAAAATCAATGTAATTGAAAGTCTTTGTTGAAATAATACGAAGCGAATGATTTTTTTAACACTATCTCTAATTATCCCACCTTGACATGACATGATCATTTTCAACAAAACGTGATATATACAAGGAGTACTTCCATCACCGAGCGTTTTCTGTAGATCACAAATTGGGGATTTGGCTGTCAAAACTAAACATCGAAATAAATCTAAATCCTGCATCGCGCAAGTAAAGTTATCCGCGACTTAAGACTATACAGAAGAACCCGTTAACACGTTAAACGCCGTGGGGGACAACATATGGGCCTCACTTAGTTAGCAAACGGAGCCAGGTTAAAAATGCCCGATTGTTAAATTTTACGTATCAGTTTTTATTGCTTTAGGGGCTAGAAAATGTGCCAAATCACATGAAATAAATCGAAGAAAAGTAATTTGTGACTTTATTTCACCAAAATACTACTGTCACTCAACAGTTGCCCCCCATGGCCCAAGCGGAAATAAATCGCGTTTTTCGTTGGTGGGGGCCGCGGGGGTCGGGGTGTCGGTCATCGAAAAATGAAACACATCTAGTGGGTACTATTAGAAAAAATAGAAGGAATATACCAAAAGAGGTTGCTAATGCTAAACTGAAGACGGGTGAATATATAGCTAGAGAGAGCGAAGATGGAATTACTATTATGAAGTGGAAAGATAAAAGAGACGTAGGTACTTGTTCTTTCGACCAAACATTCCGACCGTTTCCAGACAATTACAAAGCGAGGAAAAACGGCCGAAAATCGTGCTAGACTGTAATAGGGCAAAAGGAGTTGTCGATTTGTCATACATGTTTGATGTAGTTTCATTTATCAAACTATCCCCGAAAAATTAAATCCTAACAGCTATGTAGTACAACTTTAACCAGATGTTAACTACTTAAGTAACAGTATAGTGTTTTACAACACATTATAAATAGTAATTTTATGGAAAAATATAAAATAACACATTATCACACACACTTTTTCCTTTAGAACTTACAAACAAGTCTTGTCCCGAAATTATTTGTCATATTTTTCTAAGTCATAGTTTTTACTAAAAACCAAATACAATCTATTTGTCTGCAGGGCCGTGGGGGTCACTTCAAATACATATTAGCTTCATATCTGTGCCCGCCGGCCCAATAGAGACGCTTAAAGTCACCTCTGACTCGCGGTCATATGTTGTCCCCCGCGGCCCCAACGGAACAGTTAACTGTCGACCAAATGGTGCCCCCCATGGCCCAAATGGAAAAACGAAGAAAACGCACTGGCGTTCAACGTGTTAAGTACTGTCGGGCTGTAACCCACCAGACATAATACCCGTCTGGTCGGAGGATCCTCCACTTTCTATGGGGGATGAAGAAGTTTACACCCTGCTCTTCATACTCCCAAAGTTCCATATATTTTGACCGTGTAGGTATTGCTGTTTTGTAGGAAACTATGTGGGGTTGAGAATACGTGGTCAACCATTTTAGCGTCGGTGTTTCTTCCACCATTTATAAAATACCGGAAGTCTAAGTAACTATTTTCAATCAGTAGTGGATTAATCATATTCAATTGACATGTAAGTTAAATATAGAGTTTAAATACATGTCATTGACCTTCCCCCATAGGTACCACTACCAACACCTGCACGTCACCCATAATCGATACAATGATAACGGCATCGCTACACGGGATTATGACCTTTACTAAGAGCAACGGACGTTTGACAATAGGGTGTATCTTTTGGCACGATATGGGCTACCCTCGGCAATGCTGTGCGAGCAAGCGTGAACGTGGTACACTATGTCATGTCACGATGAGCATATTTTATTGTTTTTGGATTTCCAACTGTCAAAAAATACCTTTCGGCGTTTGCATGTTGTTTCGTTTCCAATTGAGTATTATAAACTACATAACCTCTACTGTTTTAACAATATAAACTATAGACAATGAGATCGCATAACAACCAATGCCCTGTTGAAAACATCGGCGATTGTAATGTCTATATCGTTCTAACAATGTGAACTTATTGATGAAAACATCTGTATCAGCAGCTTGAAAGCCTCAGACAAACGCGACAAGGCTTTTTGGCTGTTGAGTGGGAAATAGGCAGGCCAGTCCACCTGGTGGTAGTAGCCAGGCATCTGGAATAACACAGGTATCGTAAATGCATTGCCATTCTAGAAACAAAGCTGAACTATCACTGAATGTGGAATGTGATCTTTTTGTCCCTGTAGTCTTCCCAGTTGGAAATCCAGGATCTTAAAGGGATAAAAAGTACCTATCCTATGTTTTGCTTGCCCCAGAGCATAGTACTTGCGGGACTGTTCGAAAGAGATACCGCGGTCCTGGAACACAAAGGGCAAAGAAGGAACATGGATGGGTTTTAGTCAGTACGAGTCTGACACTACCTTCCACTCCGCCCAGAGCGGAAGGGGTCATTTCACGATTTCCAATCCGAAAAAAAGGCATTGTGTGCGAAAGAAGCGAAAAAAGCGATATAGACAGACGGAGTCATTTTCGCAGACCATAATATTCGTGTGGAAAGTCCGGATTTTCATAAGTATGATCAAGTATCTCATTGCCATTGTCAATGTTGAGTGACACTTCCTCGTTCCGTCCGGAATACGTGGAAGTCAGTGGTAGCGTAGAGGAGACACGCTTGGCCTGTCGCCACAGTGTGTAGTTCAATGTCCCACCGAAATCGCTTGTTTTATGATGACGAATACGGCGTAACTGGCTGCCTTGTTGGTCTAGCAATGGCAAGGGCGACTGTTGAGGATGAGATCCTGGGTTCGAACCGCTGGTCGGACAAAGTGTTATTCCATCAGGACTTGTGCCTGGTTGATGGCAATAGACTCGACCCCTATGAACATAACCGGCGACATGTTGGTGTACTATTAGGTACACCTCTATCTAACCCTTCGGGGATTACAGGCGTGTTGTTATGAATGTGGAGTGATTATGGTGGAAGGTGGAAGCGATATGCAGATTAGTGAGACCGGGGCTCAGGGCTGGGTTCAGGGGTAGGTAGAGTATCTGCCAAAACTAGTCAATAGAGCGAGTTTTGGGTCATCAAATCTCTCGCCCGGCACAATAATATGTAGTTCAATGCTTACTGATATTATGTGTAACTCTACATTGCACGCGTAAGCGGGTATGCCCTTTACGCATGGAAGCTTTATTTATGCTTGAGTATATACTAATACTGATACTGGTAACCTGCGTCATCCCACTGCTGGGCAAAGGCCTCTCCCCATGACTTCCAGTTGTTTCGATCCAAGGCTAATGTGGGCCACTGGTCGTAAACCAACGACCAGTAGCCCACATGTCCAGCTCGTATATATTTTTTTACTGCTGGTGTGAGCTTACTGACATGTGACAATATTTCAATGAAATGGATTCTTAGTTAATATTATCTTACACACTATTGTATAGAATCTGGTTCTTCTAATAGATGTGTTGCTGGGGTGTTTGTTCAGCCACATCTCCATCCCAGCTAAAGAACTAGGAAGTGTCGAAGGGTGGGCGTTTTGAGGGACTTCTCTTGTAACGGTTGACGTTCAAAAAGTGCTGATTATCAGCCTAATTTGAATAAATGACTTCTGATTTTGATTTTGAATGTTCCCCCGAATTCGCAGAACACTAGTCAACATTCAGCCATGGGGGAAACGGAGTTCATGGAAACACAGAGTTGGCAATAAGGAAGAAGTATACAGGTACTTAAAGGGTGTAAGATCCTTAACGAAGTCGAAAGGCACTTGTTCTCCCCGTCATTGCGATATTTTTTTTGTTCTAGACCATACCTAGGAACCTTCTAGTTACGGAGATATTGGGGGTCAAAGTTCCTACTTTTTCCACATGTTTTTTTTTAGTAGCTTGATATGCTGGCGTCTGTACGCTATATACATTGTATATATGTATAATTTAGTTAAGTTACGAAGATTTTGATGATTAGGTACCTATTATCAGTAAGCTTTTTTCTTCAATAAGTTTTTGGTACTTAAACATTTTAATCAATTACCTAGTTGGGTAGACGTTTTAAAGGGCTTGGAAGATTTTTGTGCCTTTATGCCTGACCGGCCTAACTTCCGCCATTGACACTTAAGAACATTTTGCCTCATACAAAACTTGTTTGTATTGATGCCAGTTATCGATTGATACAAGAATTATGCAAGGCCGCAACTTTGAAAAAAAATAAAATGGCGGAAGGTACGACGGCCATAAAATTTAAACCCCTTTCTAATCAATTAATTCGCGATAAGGCAAGCGCACACCGGGGACGCTAGGGCAAGGCATTTTATCTTTACTCAACGTAAATTTATATATACGACGTTTTTAAGGTACGTCTCTTCGTTAGTGTTAGTTTTTTTTTTGCAAAATCGTATTCATTAGTGTCACTGTATAGGATATTGTTCATGGATTCTTTGTGATATTATGTAGATATTAACCTTAAAACGTTTTTCTACGATACTTTGGTGGATATTTATGTCGTATGTGATATGTTTAAAACACAATGTTATTTATAGACTAAAACTGATTATTAATAAGTTGTAGAAATTGAACATGCAATTTTTTTTTTCTGTAATTACAACTGCAATTCGATAGTAACATACGAGGATGAGATGTTTTTATTATTTTGATTTAAGTAATCCATATTTTATAAAAACGATACTGCGGAGTGCAAACTTCTGTCTGTCTGACAAATCGCTGCGCGAGCGATGCAAACCGAGACAAACCAGTTGCGTAGCTGGCAGTGGATGCCGCGCGATGTCTTGGGATGTTTCGGTAGCTGCCGCGGCAAAACCCCCTGTCCTGTCGTGCGCTGGCCCTTCCTCGGCATGCCGCGGGGTTTCATAGTAGTTGCCGTGCATGCCGTGGCAAAATCCTCTGCCCAGTGTCCCCTGTGTACGCTAGCCTTTACGCTTATGCAACGCCAAATTTATTCGCATTTCTAAAATGTTTAGAAAAGCGTAAAGTAATTATATTTTTGGTCAATAAATCATTTTAATGATTATTTTTATCTTAATTAGGCGGTGTTTTATATCATAATAAGATCGTATTTCAAATGCATAACATTACTGTGAGAATAATAATAATTTTTTTACATATTAAATAATATCATTTAACCTCAGTCTCTGTCTGGTAATAGCTCATCATCATCGTCCTCATCCACAGCCCGAGTCCACCCACTGCTGGGTATAGGCCTCTCTTTGCTTGTGCCAAGCTCCTCGTTCTTGTGCCAGCCTCATCCAGGATATTCCCGACTAATAATGGTAAACCTAGGATTATTATCTTTATTCATTTTTCTAACATATTATTAACATTTTTAAATATTCCAAAGTACAAAGTAATATATAAGTAGTACAAAGTAATATAAAAAAAAACATTTAAAAATATAGAAAATTGTAGGCCACCGGCATCGGGAACAGGGTTCTACCTAGGATTTATTATTAAGCCTGTCGTATGAGGTAATTTCTAATTACCGAACGAATAAAACTGAATGTTATCGGAAATACCTCAATACAGCGATATCTTATCGAGATTGTACCTACCAGAGACTAGATTGTCCTGTTTTTACTTACTTATGAAACCTGTCCGTGGTCATTTTTATACTTTTTCACAGCACTGGCAGCACAAACACCTCACCAAGACCGTACGAAAGTTTATTCAACTCATTTTGAACAGATTGCCACAGTTCAGAACCGCGAAATTGATAAGCTGGGAAAGTTTGCCGTTTTGTCACACTTCACACTTTTGCGAATTAGAATTGTTACTATTTTTCACTTAATTTAATAGGTGTTATTCAATTTAATTTAGGTACTTTGTGATTGCAGTTTGTTTGGGGATTCGTAAATAAACGTTGTTTAATCGCTACGTGTGATACGATAATAACAGAAACACCTGTTTCTCTCAGGTGAAACACGGACTGTTTTTACGGATGCAATACAAACTTACGCGTCGTCAAAGTTTGAATGAGTGAAGTGAATGATCGTAGGTAACAATGAATGAAGGCTGTATTTCGCGAATGACGTTCAATGACCTTTTCGAGCAATAGCGACATCTAGTGACTATGGAGAATATTTTGCATAGCGCCATCTATAACGGAGTAGCAGTACTTTAGAGCTTGTTGGAGATTTTAGTTAGTATTGCTATTTCACAATAGATGGCAGTACACACATTCATCTGAGAAAATAGTACTAATAAATAATGGAAATTGTTTTTGAAGTTATCCTATATCAACAGATTATGATACGTAAGTTCACAGCACTTAAATTATTGAAATAATTTATCAATACTTTTATATCTGTTGCAAAGGGGCTCGTGGCTTGTGAACATCAGCACACTCAGCAAAAGCAACTATAATCAAAGGTAAGCTACACATGCCGAGGTGGAACCGTAGATGTATGACCAACTATTACCTCCATGCCGGAAAGTATGATATGCGAATGACTGTCTTTACGGGCAGTTAGAATCTGGAAAGTCTGAAAACCTATCTTACCAACTACCGTTGGTATAATATGAATCTAACCCCGTATATTGGGTTGTAGAGGTCAGATAGGTAGTTAATACTGGCATTCAGCTGTAAACGTTGAGACCGACTGATGAATTGCGGTCAAACCCTAATCTATTTAGTACGAAAAAAATAAGAGTTGACGATTGATTAAGCCTTGGAGGATGATTTTTAAGCGGCGAGGGGAAGTATGCACTAGTGCACATTCATGGTATTCGTTTTGTTGAAAGAGGTAGAGAGGTACCTTCATTAGACTTATAGATGTTTAAATATCTGTACCAGGAGTTCAGTGCATCCGAGAATTCTGTTGGCTGTCGTAAATCGAAGGCTAGAATTGATGTTGTTGTTTTGAAAGCTGGAACTGCAGAAGCATAACAAAGGAAGAAAACCGATTGAGAATATCACATCATATCATTTACATCGTTTACTTATCCAGTTTTAAAACACACAGCCTCCTTCCTACTCATCTCATCATCTGCGTAGCCTTTTCTCAACTATGTTGGGGTCGGCTCCCAGTCTAAACGGATGGAGCTGAATACCAGTATTTTACATGAAACGACTGCCTATCTGACCTCCACAACCTAGTTAGTACTGGGTAATACGATACCCCTTGGTAAGACTGGTTGTCATATTTTTTGGGCCACTGACTACCTAACGACTGCCAAAGATCTACAATTGACACCCGGGACCAACAGCTTAACGTGCTTTCCGAGGCACGGAGGAAACTCGGTATACAGTAATGGGTGGTCGCCCATCCACAGACCAACCTAGGCAAGCACGACTTAACCTAAAGAACGACTCGAGTGGCTGTTATATTATTTAGCCACGAGCTCCTTAGGAAGGAGCTCGTGATCATCGACTTTAATAGATTTTTTGCAGTGATTTAAAATAATACCTTGCTATTAACTAGACGCTGCTTCTCAGGGCCATCATACAATGCCTTCAAAGCAAGAGTGAACAGGCATCTTCTGGGCACGCTCGTTCCATCATAGACCTCTTCCATCGCTTTCCATCAGGTGTGATCGAGGTCAAGAGCAGGGCCATTTAATAATTTTTTTTTTTAAGTTACAATACTGCAAAGGAGAGACCAAGTTATTATCAGAACCCAAATTAATAATAATAATACCAGCCTGTTACTGTCCCACTGCTGGGCAAAGACCTCTTCTCATACAGAGAAGGCACGAGCATTGACCCAGAACCCATTTTGTAATAAAAAAAAGAAAAAAAAAAAAGTTGCGATACCACAAAGGAGAGACCAAGTTATTATCAGAACCACAACCCACAGACCCACATTAAAAGCATTGTTTGATAAATAATAAGAGGCCAATGATAGGCTGGAGTAGATTTTCCACTATTATCATTAAAAGAGCCGCAAAAAGCTCACCTAAAAGTGAATTATTGTGTGTTTACCTCGAGTGCCGGATAATATCGTGCGCGCGATAAAACGACCACAGGCCACTTATCTAGGCGTTTAACTATTTTTAGAGGGTTCATAGATACTAGTAGATTAGTCAAAATGCTATTAAGTTAGGGGAAAATGGTTTGCCTGTTTCCAATAATTGAACACTTAGTTGTGATACGAACAATAATAAAGTTTCCGGCAAGTGAGCACCATCGTTTTAGTTTCATACTTTCGTTGTGTAAGTCCACTAGCTGAAGCCTGAAACCTTCGTGTCGCAGTCACGACGTGCAAGATGTTAACGTATTTTTTTTTTCTTTTTTGTCCCGTCCTGTTGAAATTATAAATATTTGTTATGTGTTGTACCTACCTATGTTTTTTTTTTGTTATAAGTACCTACTGTATACACTTTCATAGGCATTCAGTAAAAAGCTGTTATTTTGAAATAATACAAACAGACACTTAAACTTTATTTAATTGTTTAGATAAAATACGATTTAAAAAAAAGTTTTTAAGGATATGCTTTGGACCCAGCTGGCAAGAAAATATCTGAATATTCGAGATTTTCATATAAAATTTTCTAACTATGTTAATCACCTCCACACCCAGTAACTGAGTTACGTAATATTCCTTTGCAAGACTGGTTGTCAGTTTTTTGGCTTTTGATTGTTTGATGTCAAGGATCTATGTATTTAAGTCCAGATGGGACTAACTGCTTAACGTGCTCGCGGTAAGTACAGGATGGTCCCACATTCGTGGACCGACCTCTGAAAACGTTACCTCGAAGCATGACCCGATCGGCTGCTATTATTTGCGACGTTGCCCCTCTAGACGAACATTATATGAGTAAATAAGGATACATAAATGACAGCCATCAAATCTTCCAAACTCATCGTGCTGTGTTGGCGCTGCCGCTGCGGTTGCAGAGAATCTCAAGCAGCGTAAATATAGTACCTTTGTGGAAACTATATTTTCGTGCCGTTTGGGGTTGAAACCGTGGGGACTGCTCATAACCTGTTTAAGGAAATTTCGAAACGCCTAGTTGACAGCTTCCCGTGACCGAGGGCTGGCTTTTACCTTTCCCAGAGGCTAAGTATTGCCACAAAGTGAGACGCCAGTTTCTTGGGCAGATTACCAGCTTACAGCGTTGAGGAGGAGTTTTTTGATGCCCTTTTGTTGTTTGTTGTTAGTTTATTTAATAGTTTTAAATTAATAATGTTAAAGAACATAAAGGGTGTAAAAAGACCCTTAACGAAGCCGAAAGGCACTTGTTCTCCTCGTCATTTTGATCATTTTTTTGTTCTGGACCATACCTGGGAACCTTCTAGTTACGGAGATATTGGGGGTCAAAGTTCCAATTATTTCACAAGTTTTTTTTTTATTACTACTTTTTAAGGTTCTAACTTTACTCCAATTACCTCCATGGTCCGTTTACTATTCAAAGCATCCATCAGCAATAAGTTTTGAGCGCATTATATTGAGTTTTACCGTAAAATGTGATTTTTGACCCCAAAAAAAAATTTCGTTTCCCAGCAAACATTTTTGCGTAAAGTTACTTAGTTTGATGTACGTAATGCTTGGTTGACGGCTTGGTGAAGGGTCTGTTTACACCCCGTATACACCAAAATTACAGCTAGAATAAAATTAGAAAAAGAGGGGGAACTAATAAAAATAAATAGAGGTGTACGTCAGGGGGACTCGTTGTCACCTAAATTATTCACAGCGGTATTAGAAGAAATCTTTCGAAAATAAAAATGGGACGAGTATGGACTAAAGATAAACGGCAAACAACTTTCACACCTACGATTCGACGGCGACATCACATTATTCGCCACGACAAAAGAGCATATACAGAGCATGCTAATAGACCTGGATAAGGAAAGTCGCAAGGTAGGTCTAACAATGAACACTTCCAAAACTAAAGCCATGACAAACGCTTCAGAAGACACTATCATTATAAACAACGAGCCATTTGAGTTGGTAAAAGAGTACACCTACTTAGGGCAGCAAATCTCAATTACTGATATAATGAGAAAGGAAATAGACACAAGAATCGCGAAAGCATGGAAATGTTACTGGGGTATTAACGAAGATATGAAGAACACAGAAACTAAGATCTGGGCTGTCAAAACAAAACTATACAACACCTACATACTCCCAGTCTTAACATATGGCTGCCAGACTTGGACCCTCAGTAAAGAGCAATACAGGACACTGGAAACATGCCAGACAGCAATGGAAAGAGCTGAATAGAAAGAAGTCAGACAGAATCTAGAACAAAACTATCAGAAGACGCACGAAAATTGAAGACGTAACGATGAGAATAAGAAGACTAGAGTGGAAATGGACTGGTCATATAATAAGAAGTATTGAAAAGTGGAACAAAAGCATAGTATTTTGGCACTCAAGAAATAGGAAAAGAGATCGAGGTAGACAGTTTTGAAGGTGGGAAGACGAAATCAAGATCACAGCAGGGAAAACAAGGACTAGGAGAACGCAAAATAGAATGGAGTGGAAAGAAATGGAGGAGACCTTTGCTAAAGTTGGGCAACCAGACCGGGTTGTCGGTGTCACTGACTCGCGAGAGTCGGTAGATTTAAATTAAAACTAAATTGTTACAATTCTGAGTCTGAATAAAGGCATAACATTATACAATTAATATAGTTAATTTACCCTACTTAAAAATAGTATATTAAGGATACGTAAATGATAAAATGAACTATAGGCAAAATTAATTTCACAGCTCAATACAAAGCTCTCGAACGTTTAAAGCTCACGAGTGCGTGGCAATCAGTGCGATATGATTACGAAGCAAGTGCGATAAATTGTGATACCAAGTGCGTAATGTATTACGTACGCTCGCCTCCACAAGTGCTACACGCGAAATACATTAATGATAACACCTAATGGATGACAAATATTTGTCCAGCTTGCAATTAGCTGGTAATATAAAATTTTGGTAAAAGATATATTAGGATAGATTATGACTGATAGATAATTGTTAGTGGAGCCGCCAAGCTTTGTAATTAAACTATAAAGCTTTTAGGATAAGGTGTACTTTAATCACGTTGTTCGCCAATCAATATTGCGTATCTGATCAGGCTGTCGCGAACAACTGCTGGGCATTGCTGGTTTCCCCCTAAATGGTAGTTTGTTATAGTAGGTACAAACAGAGAATGTTAAATGATTGGTTCATTTAACATTCTCTGTTTCAAACCTATCATTATAATATTTAAAATAATTAATTTCGACCAGTGAGATGAAAGAGAAAGGAGTAAATGATGCCGTGACGTCTGACAGGGGAGAATGGAAGAAGAAAACGTGTTGCGCCGACCCCAAGTAGAGTGGGACAAGGGCAGGAAGATGATGAATTAATTTCGACCAGTGGTCCACATTGGCCCTGGATCGAAACAACTGGAAGTCATTGGCCCAGCTGTGGGATGACGCAAGCTAACAGTAACAGTAATTAATTTAGGCAGTGCAGAACAGATTACAGAGGAAATAAGGACTCGTTACTGAGCGTTAACTGACATCAACCAATCTGTAGTTTGCGCTGAAAATTTTCCAAAATAATGTGTCAATAAGTACTTAGGTGTTCAGGTAATGTTGTTCCTCAAACGATGGGACTCTTTATATCATGTCTGTCTGTCCTGTTGTCGGCACATTACAAGAGGAGCTGATGGACGCTGCTGAAAGTACCAAAGTAGTCTGCGGGACTGTTCGAAAGAGATACCGCGGCCCTGGAACACAAAGGGCAAAGAAGGAACATGGATGGGTTTTAGTCAGTAAAAGTCTGACACTCCCTCCCACTCTACCCAGAGCGGGAGGGGGGGGGTTATTTGATGATTTCCCATCCCAAACAAAAAAAAGTACCAAAGTAGTGAGTCAATTTAGATTGGCCATCGACACGCTAAGAGGAAGCAATGGGTAGGTATAATGGAAGCTAGTGTCGTTAAAGCTGAACTGTAAACCGTGGCAACTGAGGACAAAGGAAGTAATAAACCATCTGTTTGAGGCAGTGTGGTCCTAGCCAGGAATAGTTAGTGATGTCCAGCTGGTTCGCTAAAGCAGGATGCTTACGTTATCTTAGTGCCTACCAGAAAAATATATGCCAACTGATTCTGAACTTCATGGTTGGTCTTTTCGATTCGAAATATACTATGCCGTATTAACATAATAACAACATTTGTGTTATTGTAACCATTGAATTGAAAGGAATTGAATTGAAGGTGGAAATTGAAATGTTGAGTTTAAATTATTCTTTTGGCGCTTGAATATATATATTTTTTATTTTTTATTTGTGAGTTTATCTGTGGAACTCGTATTCGAACAAGATGGTGTCGCCGTCTATGGCCACTCCAACTAACTATGAAGCACTATAACTATACGTCATGGTCCCACTAAGTCTACGCGACATTTTTCAGCGTCAACTTGCGCGCCCTTTCCACCTAAATCACGAGCATACCTATTGCAAAAAATCAAGATATCTGCCACGACCGGGACGCAATCACCCAATGGATCGGCTGGAGCTGCGCGGAATTTTAAATAACGAACCTTGTATTTAATGTATTATCTGTGCATTGCGAGTTCTGTTTTCAAAAGGCTTGTAGATTGTCGATCAGATTCAGGAGATATTTTATTCAACTTGATAAAAAAAGCTGTTGAGTAAGTAGGTTGATTATGTAGATTATCCTCGGGGTCTATTATAATTAATTACTTTGAAGTGTTAAATACGCTATCACTTTCAAAATAATTAGCTAGGGGATTATTTGGTAATGATTAGCGTGTTTTTTTTTTAACTTTTAACAGCGGTTATAATTGACAAAACAAAAATCTAAACAAGGTTTTATTATTATGTTTCATAATTTCAAAGACTGCTGAATTCAATAAATTAGACGCATGGTTTTTATGTGCTTTCAAGCTGACAGTATTAAGTATCTTCAGCAAATTGTGCAGTGCTCAAGCTTCAAAAGTGCCTAAACCTTCAATTTTATTTGTTTATTGGCGACCCGATTCGGCTTCGCACGGGGGCAATTTACTAATAAAGAAAAAAATTACACTTTTCTTACATACAAACCTTGTCCTGATACAAACTACATTTTTTTTTAAACGGTCTTTTACTAAATGAAAAGAAAAAAAATGTTTTATTTATCAATATTGAACTCTTATACAAAGTTTCGTGTCCGCACTATTAACCGTTGAGGAGTTCTCCGGTGAGGAGACGATCCTGGTTACCGGATTAAGTAATATTTGTCATAAAAATGTATTATCACAGTACTAAAGGTGTTTTCAAAATTTCAGCTCAATCGGTTGGGGGGAACGGGTTGAAATTCAGTTCCAAGATTTGATCAAAACATCATCATCATCATATCAGCCCGAAATCAGCCACTGCTGTGTATAGACTTCCCCTTTTTTCTACCACACTTCCCGGTTCTGTGCGTCCGTTATCCAGGTGTTTCCCGCGACTTTGACGATATCGTCGACCAGACGAGCTTTAGGCCGGCCCTGGTTTCTTTGGCCTAACCTTGGCCACCACTCGGTCAAAGCCTTGCTCCATCGGACTATAAAGGTTCCGTTTTTTGCCATTCGGCTACGGAACCCTAACAACCAAATCGGTGGAGCCTTCCTAAAGGTGCTCCGTCGTACATGTGGCGATTAATTTTTATTAATTCAGGTAGATTATTAGGTGAAGTAGCAATCCTTAATGAAGCAAACTTATTAAAACTAAAGGTGATATCAGACACTTCACTCTAGTGAACAGTTCACTATTGTTTCATTCCGCGTTCACATAACACCAAGAAAAGACGAAGGAATGAACGCTCATATGGTTTTTTCATTTCATTTTACAATCTTTCGGTAGGCAAGTGAATGAAGCCCAGTGCCGAAAGCGTTTTGTGTGTGTTTGTGTTCAGACGACACACTACGAGTATTAATGAAAAACAAAGTTACTGCTGCAGTTTTATGAAAAAGTCCCATATTTCCAAAGCTAAATACCAAATCTTATTCAAACCAATTTTTGTTGAAAGTTCTTTTTACGATCTACAAAACTATATTTTTTCAGAATTTTCTCCTATAACTTTAGAAGTTAGACACACACATTTTTTACGGCTTTAGAAGCGAATATCTCGTCAACCGTTGGCTTAAGAAAAAACGTATTTGAGAAACCTCGATATCATTTTTTAAGAGCTGTCGATAAACACCCCACACAGTTATATACGAGGAATTTTCAACCTTCAATTACATGTCTGGAGCGCCACCCCTATTTTTTAATAATTTGTAATTTTACATAATGTTTGTGTAGGGGCTTATAAAAGACATCTCCTCTCCAAAATGCTGTGTGGTGTCGACAGTCTCAGAGACAGCCAGATAGACGGACACGACCAGTCTATAAGGGTTCCGTTTTTGCCATTCTGAAACGGAACCCTAAAAAGCCAGTATGGCACAGGTACGGTTGTAACGACAGCATTCATTAGTGTAAGTGGCCACTAGTCGTACAACATAACTGTTGAATCATGCTCAACGACGCTAAATGAGCAAAACCACAAAATGCGAAAATGCCGATGGCCGCTTCACCATTATATTGATTTCGACGCCATTAAAACGAACCGGAAATTAAAAAGAAATAAAAACATATTGCTTTCCCGCGCGCACCGAACTTCACCCAATTTGTACACGTTCTGTTTTCGAACAAGAGATTTTTTCTACGTCCCAGAATGACGTAACTGTCTTCGGGGTGCAGACAATTTTAAACTTAACTTTGCTGCAATGAAAAGCTATATTACATAGCTGGAAATTCACTCAACGTCATAAGAAAATTTCGTTTGATAGGTGTAATATAGGGTAGGTAGATTTTATTTGGCATGCCATTATTGTCAGCGTGATATGATTATTATATTATCGGGCGATAAACGGACATAAAAAAGACATGGTGAGGCAATCATCTCTAACGAGGATTACGACGTTATTACAGTGTATCATGTGGATTTATTGAGAATGTTCCCGCTAATTAGATTTGCGAGAGGGAATATGAGTTATGTTAGCAGTAAATTACGGGCTTAGCAGAGCAACTCTAGAAATGTTTGTGGCAGATGTAGGTGGGTGCTTATTGTTGCCAGTATTTTGGATTGAAAAAAAAAATTGCTGTAAATGTTATCATTGCTATGAAATATTGGCAGTGACAATCTGAGACGTGGATTAAATTTTGTGTAAATCGTCCTTAGGTAAAAAGGCATTGACAATTTTTTTCTTTTTTTTTTCCTAGCCTTCTCTGTCCCACTCCTAGGTAAAGGCCTCGGGTAAGGTTTAGAATCGCGTCCTCCGAATTGGGAGGTGTGGGAGGTGGGAGGGGGAGGGGGGGAGTTGTAGTGTCACCCCCCACTTCCCCCCCCTGCCGGAGGCGAATAGTTTTTTTTTATGAATTTTTAAAAACTCAATTTGGTGTTATGTTTGCTTAATTTTTTAATTAAATTTTTGACATTATAAACCTGATTTACAGGGGAGAGAGTTGAGTTAGTTGTTGCCAGTCAACGTGGCGAAGTCGAGGGAAACCCGGTCACCGGAGCCCCGCTTCGCGGGGCTCCTACTTCTGAATGGTTTACAAAAAAAATAACCACGAAGGGGATGGCGGGGTCTAATCGCTCGCTTCGCTCGCTCACTCGACCCCGCCATCCCCTTCTAACCTAACCTGTCCGAGTCGGGGTGCCCCAGGTCCCGAGCTCGCTTCGCTCGCTCTTGCACTCAATGAAACACGAAACATACTTTAATTTATAAACATAATTTATAGCTTCCACCATTTTAAAAAGTGTCTTTTCGATATTTCATTCAAAATTATATTATATTTATTCATAATAATATTTATTACGCATTTTGAGATGATTTTGACAGATGTAACGTCAAAAACGTTAGACTTAAGTTAAATATTCATTCTGTTTCACGTTTAGTTAGTGATTTACCAATATTTTTAGAAAATAATTTTAAATATTTCCGGCAGCTAAAATCGCATGGGGGCGCTTCAGATAAACCCCCTTGACCCCCCCACAGTGACAGAATCCTCGAATTCAGAGGACGCGATTCTAAACCCAACCCAAGGCCTCCCTCCACTCCATCCACTTCTCACGAACTGGACAAGTTCCGTGTGAACTGACAAGTTTAGATTTATTATTTACTATTTATTATTTATTATTTATTATTTATTATTTATTATTTATTATTTATTATTTATTATTTATTATTTATTATTTATTATTTATTATTTATTATTTATTATTTATTATTTATTATTTATTATTTATTATTTATTATTTATTATTTATTATTTATTATTTATTATTTATTATTTATTATTTATTATTTATTATTTATTATTTATTATTTATTATTTATTATTTATTATTTATTATTTATTATTTATTATTTATTATTTATTATTTATTATTTATTATTTATTATTTATTATTTATTATTTATTATTTATGTTGTCTCAATCTTAAGGTGAAAGTGCCAAGGTAGCCCGCAAAATTAATCAACATACAAACTGAAACTGCAAAATAATTATAAAACGTAAGAAAATTTGAATTTTGCGGGCTACCTTGGCGCTTCCACCTTAATGTCAATGTTTTTATCATCGATCAATACTACGAAGGGATTCGTTATTTAGAGTAAATAAAAGAAACAAAGAAAGAACAAAAAATATTTGTCTCGCACGGTACAAAATAAAATGATTAAATTAACAATAAAACAAACGAATAAAAAATTATAATACAGTGTACGAATAAACAAAAATATTATTAATCTAGCTGTTGCATGCGGCCTTCGTTCGCGTGAAATTATTATAAAAAACATATTACTTCCCTTTTTGTATCGAATTTTGTTACCAATTTCAAGGGTTTTAATTGTTTTGCAGGGAACCTTAATTATTTTTCTGAGTTCCGAATTTTCAAATAATTTAATTTTAAATAAAAGTTTTAACTTTACTTTAAATACCTCCACGGATCACGACTATACTATTCAATGCATCCATCAGCTCAATGTTTTTTCGAGTGCTTTTGAGTCCTACCGTAAAACGTGATTTTTCACTCCAACAAAAAAAGTAGTTTCCAAGCAATAATTTTTGCGTAGAGTTACTTAGTTTGATGTACAGAATGCTTGGTTGACGGCTTCGTGAAGGGTCCGTTTACACCTCTAGTAAAAAATCCAAATAATTAAAATGCAGTACTTTTCTTCAGTTCTTCGTAACGCCTGCAAGATGATCAGCTTTTATAAGCATCGGAAGTTTTTAATGTTTACATGCGCCCCAGCCTTCTACGAGGGTGCAAGTGTGTGTTTCCGCCACTTAACTGTTAGTGTGGCGACACCATTAACTTTATCATTAGACATCCTAAAATGAGGTGACATGACACTTTTTTTTTTCTGGGGGGAATCATCAAATGATCCCCCCTCCCCGCTCTGGGCGGAGTGGAAGGGAGTTTCAGACTTTTACTGACTTAAACCCATCCATGTTCCTTCTTTGCCCTTTGGTTCCAGGGCCGCGGTATCTCTTTCGAACAGTCCCGCAGCCCTGGTGACATGGCTCGAATTGAAATGCTGAAAGAAGGGAATATTGTTGATGGTTAAAATATTTTAAAATTGTCTATTTCAGGAGTTGAAATCTGCGTGTTGCTGAAACTAACATTTGCGATAATTTGTGGAAACTTCCGAAAATGTTGTAAAGACTAATAAAACGTGTAATATTTAAAAAAAAAATGCGTTAAGACATTGTTTACAAGTAGGTACTAACTGGTTGACGGGCGTTCTCTAGACGTAGGTATATTTTAGTTTGAAAACTACAGACAGACAGACAGTTCTTGTTCAACCTTCGCGACCTTCTTCCACGCTTTATTATAGGAATATTACTTCCCGATTTAAATCAGATTTTGCTAACAATTTCTAGGTTTATATTTTTTTTGCACGGAACCCTAATCTTTTTTCTACCATATAAGTCCAAAGCCTAGTTACTCCTTATAACATCAGCTATCTGCCAGTAAGAGTCTCGTCAAAATCGGTCCAGCCGTTTCGAAGATTAGCCGGACAAACAGAAAAAAATTATAAAAAAATGTTTTTTTGTTATACGTACGGTACGTATAACAAAAATATATATTATACTTTCATGTGCATTCAGTAAAAAGCTGTTATTTTGAAATTACAAACAGACACTTTGTTTATCTGCATGTCTTAGATGTTCTATCTGTCTCAAAAACCTAACAGCCTGCCAAAGTTCCGACTTCAAAAAAGTATTCTTTCCGAATCCAATTCAAAATCGTAGCAGCCTGTCCGTATCAATTTGTGTTCGCATTAGGTACATGCGTTCAGCCTATAAAAGCGATAACATCGTCATTACGTTCCGAATTCGAATGAAATTGTATCGTAAGCATTTAACGCCCTTAACGATTGTTACCGTCACCGCGAGGTGGCGCTGCCACTCCGGAAGTTGCCAGGAAATGGCCACTAATGGCGGCCCACCGGAAGTGCCGCCATTACGCCGCTAGTGCTGCTCAAATAATTACATAGACAATGTTTATTTTGCAATATAGGTAAGTTTTCGATAAATAGAGGGTGATAAATGGTTACTTTTAAATATTGGAGGAAGATCAGTTACCGATAAGTAAGATTAAGTAGATAGTTTCTTAGCACGATCACAATTGCATCTGCATGATGTAGGTATGTATCTACATCTTGAATTAGTAGGGGACGGACGGGCGCCCAATAAGAATAGGTTACGATTGGCATTAAAAAATCATGATCATCTGCCTAGCCTTTCCCCAATTATATTGGGGTCGGCTTCCAGTCTATCCGGATGCAGCTGAATACCAGTATTTTACATGGAGCGACTGACTATCTGACCTCCACAACCCAGTTAGTACTGGGTAATACCCCTTGGTAAGACTGGTTGTCAGACTTTTTGGGCCACTGATTACCTAACGACTGTCAAAGATCTACAAATGACACCCGGGACCAACGGCTTAACAAATTGGGCCATAAAAAATATGTATACGAAATCAACTCCTTTAATCACTGTGTTGTTAATTAGGAACTGTAGTTATTCAACTTTTAAGAATGAACATAAAATCAAATGAAAAACAAACATTCTCGCATAAAAAAAATCATGTTATATCGGGTTTGCCTAACCTGGGCCCATTAAGGATAAGAACTAACCATCTCATCTAATCAAAGCGATGTTCACAAAAATACGACCCAAGATCCATGTAAGAGGAACATGCGTTGTGGGTCTACTCTTGGTATGTCTAGCATTCAGGCGCTTGCATACCATATAGACGATTTAGCAATGCCTGCCTCATAAGATCAAATTAAACTTTCTTTAACTATTACTAACTACCTACATAAATAAAATATATCAGTCATCGGTCATTATACTTATGCTCAAACTTTACTTAAGGAGGTTGCGCTAGGGCTGGTTAGACAGAGATACCGCGGCCCCGGAACACAAAGGGCTAGGAAGGAACATGGATGGGTTTTAGTCTGTACAAGTCTGACACTCCCTTCCGCTAGGAAGGGGTCCACAAAGGCCGATGCCTGACGGAGCTGCGGAACTGTTCGAAAGAGATACCGCGGCCCTGGAACACAAAGGGCAAAGAAGGAAAAAAAAGAGTGTCAGGCTGTACGTTAAACAATATATGATTCACCCCCGTAAAACGTATGTATTTCTAAGTTCATATAATCCCATTGAATGACTATTTCACGAAATAGTCGCAAAATATTGCAAAAAAACTTAAGAAAAAATTTGTTCCGCGGGCTACCCTAGCGCTTCCCCCTTAACCAAAGTTGTAAGAAAACGGATGACAGTAATTAAAATACTATCAACTTCCGAAGTCTAATGTATTTTACTTAATACACAAGCAAACAAAGGTAGTTAATCACCCAGGGCATTAAGTGCCTGTCCTCACAACGCCGCCATTGTTCTCAGAACTTCGCAATTTCCCCACACTACACTAACAATACCATAATGTAAAATCACCAAGTAGGTGCACACTGCACAGATTAAAAAATCATCCAGGATAATAAAGAACTTATCGGCTGTGAGATCGCACGCCGGTGCCTAGCCAATGGAAAAAAAGTAAAAAAGGCGAGAATTAGATTCGTAATGACGTAAACATGGCGGCTCTGATTGCGATCTGAAAGGGAGATATGAATGGGGTGGCTTTGTCTTGTGTTTGATTACTATTATAGCGCTCATACAGACTGCTGTATAAGCACATCAATAGTAAGACCTCCATTGGGAACTTTTTGCAGGTTAGGTACTTTAAATACAATACCTGTCTTTAAATAAACCTCAATTGGCGGATCGTGTAGATTAGTAGTGAAGTAGTGATTACGTACACATCGTGATTTGCGTCGCCGAATACATTTTCTTTCGAAATCCTAAGGTCTCGGTCTGGGAACTATTTGCCCCGTTCACGACCTCAGGCGATGCAGCTAGCTCCAAGCGACACGCGCGCGCGACTCTCGTTTCCTTCACGTGAGTACCGTCGCGTCGCATGCCGCGTCACTGTGACTTCTGGCATGTTCTAAGGTATAAAAAAATTCTTTCA
Organism: Noctua pronuba; assembly: GCA_905220335.1. Lineage (NCBI taxonomy): Eukaryota > Metazoa > Arthropoda > Insecta > Lepidoptera > Noctuidae > Noctua > Noctua pronuba. Next base: position 4,915,113 of record LR999900.1, on the reverse strand, counting down.
TTTTCTTTCTCCGCAGTCGCTTGAACGTTTAGCTCGTGGACAATAGGTAACAATATCTTTGCCCGAAACCTATTCGGCCATAAACTGAAAAACACAATTTATACCGAAACGCCCCCAACGAAATGTAAATACGACGAATCGTAACCGAATTGGTCAAAGGGTAAACGGGGAATCACTGTTCATTTGCCGAATACGACATTTGTGACAAGTTCGGACATACATACACAATTTTCGGGCATCGATTACTTGAAAAAAGGTTCTCTTCTTTATGACTACGTCATAAAGGTTATTTTGGCGGCAAAACTATTTTTGTGAACGCAATCCCCTGCGTAGGTATTCGAACACAATATAAAGTGTAATAAAATAAACCGGCCGCAATAATTTTTATCGTAAGAAGGGCCCTCGAATTATCATTTAGATGGGGTGGTTGGCAATATGGCGCAAATTCTGGGAGCGCAAAAAATAGATCGGCCAAACAGTCGACGCGTCAATTGAGTTAGTATAAGGGATGATCTTGTAAAACGGTTTTTTTGGGGATTTTTGTAATTGCAACTATTTTATTGACGAGGGTCTTTTGTTTATGGATGAGCGGTTGTGTTGTTGTGATAAAGACATTTTCCTTTCGTAGGAAGAAAGTTGTGTAGTTCTACTTTATGTTCTTGCTTTGTAGTTTGGGTACGTTGTTTTTCTTGTGGTCTGTGGAACGAGCTATGGCTGAGCTAGGCTAGACAGCACGATAGGGTGCTGAGTCAGAAAACCTCCTCGTGTGCCTGATGGCTGCCGGCCACTCGGATACGTCTTGAGGGAACAGCAGCTGCTGGGCCGGTGCACCCTGGGCACGGGCAGTGGTGACCCCGGAAGAACGGGAAGAGTGTCTTGTTCTTCAGGGAATGATATTGTATGTGGAAAATATTTTGACATGGGAAGGGGTTCAATCTCGACCAAAGGGGCGTTGTTTGCGGAGGGTACAGTGGAACACACTCACCCTGCCACCGGGTAGGTAGCGGGAGGACTGTTTCCTTGGTTATGTTCTCGCAGCTCTGAACGAGACCGAGGGTCTTGGCTTCTCCCACCGGACAGCAAGGTAGAAAACCTCTATAAAAAGTTGCCCCGAATCTCAAGCGGTGGTGCACCGTGAAAGGATGTGTGGGTCGGGTGTTCCTATGGAACAATCAGTCGTTAGTGGCCTCCGCCAGATTACCGGCCGACCCCCTGACGTGTTATCAGGCGATTGACCTTGCATTTCCCGCACACTCGTGGAAATTGCATGGATTCGAAACAAAAAATCAATAAAACCCAAGATGTCCAAGAGATTTATACAGTGTCAGAGCGTAACACTGCGTCGATGGAGGCGATGGCTCAGGATGAACTCGTCGAGGTGTCTTTTAACCAGTCTGGGTATAGCGTCGGAGTCCGACCAACGTCGGAGGAAAGATAGCCAAAAAAGGCCGTAGGAGTCGGCGTCTAGCGACAATAAGTTTGCTTTCAAAGGTGCCGACTAAGGCGAGAGCAGCAAGTCCAAGGTCACGAGTACCTTGAAATTGCTGCTCTATAGACGCGGTCGCTTTGTGCTACCATGCATGCCGCACCATATCAAAGATAGTGAGACGGCTCGTGCACCTCACTGGCATCCCATCCAGGCGCCCTACCGGGTGTGGAGGAAACGGAAGAGCCATGCGCTGGAACCGCTCTTGCCTCTACTTTAGAGAGGAGCTCTGCCACTTCAGCGGAGGCTTTGGAGCAGATGGCCAAGTGGTCTTGGACACGACGAGAATGTCTAAGGAAGGATCAACACTGGACGCCATTTTGTTTACTTTATCCGTCCTTCAACCTCTGAAGTGTTCGAATGAGTCCATTGTATATTCCGATACAATATCTAGTGTCATCTAAACTTAATATTATAAAGCTGAAGAGTTTGTTTGGTTGAACGCGCTAATCTCAGGAACTACTGATTTCAATTTAAAAAATCTTTTAGTGTTGGATAGCCCATTGATTGAGGAAGGCTATAGGCTATACAACATCTCGCTACAACTAATAGGAGCGGAGCATCAATGAAAAATGTTGCAAAACGGGGAAAATTGTATTTTATATAATAATTTCACGCGGAAGAAGGTTGCGGGCAACAGCTGTTTGTTATATTTTCGTTGAGTTTGTTTCTGTTACTTTGTTATTTTTTTTGTGTTAAATTTTGTAGTTTGGTTACATTTTTGTTTTCGCTGAACATTTTATGAAGAATCCTCAGCATTCTACTTCGCCGCGTAGGCGTGATGCAGAAAGTTTATCGCCAAGAAAGAAATGTAAGCTTATATCATTTATATTGTTTTTATGTCAATTTCATATTTCGTTTTAAAATAATTAATTTTAAGTACTTCCAATTTTAACTCTAGAATCTTGACTTAAATTGCTATAAATAAAATGTTGTATCTAAGCCGGAGAGCTGATCTGTACCTCAGGACCTTCCTACTTCAGACACCTTTCTCTGTTTAAGATTGTGCATATACCAGCGCCTATAATTTTTGATGTCGAGATAAATAAATATTTATGATTATGATTATTATTTAGCCAAACGGAAAAAGATTTAATCATGAACGCTTACTTAACCGAGTCGCTGAAAAAAAATGAATGTGTTTTGAAACATGCCGAAATCATGAACACATCCAGAGCTTCAATCTACAGGGTGCTGAAAGAGCACAGAGAGAATGAAAACTTTAGCTAAAAAAGAAATTAAATTTCAAGGATAAATTGGACGATTTCACTCTTTCGGCAATACCTACGTCAAAAAGTCTATCAATTCTTTTATAGAATCGAATTATCATCTCTGAACAAAGTAAGGCTAATTTTGTTTATTTAATACTAGCGGCCCGTCCCGGCTTCGCACAGGTGGACATTTATTTTCCCCTAAACCTCCCTATTTTTTTCCAATTAATAAAAAAAAAATTGAAATCGGCTCAGTAGTTTTTGAGTTTATTCATTACAAACATACACACACACAAAAATACAAATCTTGGCTCTTTATAATATTAGTGTAGATTTTTAATTTGAAATATCATTGGCAAGCATTATAACGATGCTTGCAAACTGTAGACATACTTAATTTCAGTTCTTAGTTTTTTTCCATTCATACATTTTTAACCCTGAACTTCAGTCATTTTCAAGAAGTACCTACATTATATAAAATACTAGCTTTTGCCCGCGGTTTTGCCCACGTGGAACACGAAAATAGTCCCACGGGGTCATACTACCGGGATAAAAAGAAACGTATTAATTCAGGTTAAAAACTATATCTGTGCTGAATTTCATCCAATGCCGTTCAGTATTTTTTGCGTAAAAGAGTCCCCCATCCTCAAAAACTTTCGCATTTCGCTTCAAAAAGTTTACACAGAAGCACTCAATTCAGTAGCACTCAGCTTGTCAAGCAATGACTATAGTTTTCGACGGCAGATGCCCTTGAAAGGCATTGTCAGGTAGACACTTCTGTTTTTGATAGACATAATACACCGTGACTTTTTAGTCGTTGTACAACGGCAGCCCACTTCATGTATCCAATGTCTACTAAACATTCATAAAAAAAAGGTATTCATGAGATTTTAATAATTTAAAAATAAACATATTATTCAGTATTATGATGCACTAGCTGTTGCCCGCGACTTCGTTCGCGTGGAAATTTTGGCATGTATGTGTAAGACTGCCTCGAGTGGTCGCAAGCGTGACTACTAAGTATGAGGTCCTGGAATCGATTCCCGGGTCGGGCAAAGTGTTAAAAAAAAGAATGTTTATTTCAATTAGATACATAAAGTTATGACACACATGATTTGGAGATCACCTTTTAAGTAAGGAGATGCTTGGGTTAGGGGGCGTCCATTAATTACGTGAGGCAATTTTGGCGATTTTTCAACCCCCCCCCCCCTCCCCTTGGTGAGATGTCGTGAGATTTTGCTTTTAATTTACAACATTAAGAGACTTTTTGCGAGAGCCCTTAGACCTCCTTAATCCAGCCCTGCCGCAAAATCCGTTCTTAGCAGACTTTTACTGACTATTAATTATTACCTCCCTGCCAAATTTCAAGTTTGTAGCACAAAAAATGAAGGACTTTCATACAAACTTGCGAGAGCCCTTAGACCCCCTTAATCCGGCCCTGTCGCAAAATCCGTTCTTAGCGGACGTCTACTAACTATAAACTACCTCCCTGCCTAATTTCATCTTTGTACGTCAAGCGGTTTCGATATTTCGTGATGAGTGAGTGACCTTTCGCTTTTATATATTTTTGCTTTTATTTTTTTAGTATTTTGCTCTGAAGTTAAAATGCCAGTCCAGCCACATCTAAACGTTAAAGACGTGCCGCGAGTGAAACAGTTATAATCTCAGTTATTTTCGTTATTTCTCTTCACTCCACAATTGTAAATAAAGCCTGCTTAGTATAGAAAAAATGCCTAATACAGCCCCCCCTCCCAACTGTTCACCGAATGAAAAATATGTTGAATATACATAAAAAAAACTAAAGTCATCACCAATAGCGTAAAAAGTAGGGTTGAGGTAGATGGGCAAGAAATTCACTACGTCGATGAGTACATTTGAGTTTGAGAGTTGCCGAGTCGAGAACGCCTGGAAGAGCTACTGGTCCATGAAGTCGCTGATGAAGGGTGACCTACCTTTATCCCTGAAGCACAATCTCATCGACATGTGCATTCTGCCCATCCTAACCGAGTCGCAAAAGTCCAAACTCAAGGTTGGCCAAAGGGCGATGGAACGTAGCGTATTGGGTATTAAGCTCAGCGACAGAATTCGCAAAACCACAATACGCTCAAAAACTGGAATCGCTGATGTGGGCGATAAGATTGCTAGTTTGGAGTGGGATTGGGCGGGCCACGTCTGTAGAATGCATCAGGACCGGTGGGCCAGAGTCGTCACGCAGTGGGTGCCAGAAGACGGGCGTCGTCGCCGAGGGAGGTCTAGAAAACGCTGGTGTGACGACTTAGAAGCGTTTGTGACCGCACGGAGAGAAGAATGGAAGGCAATGGGGGAGGTTTTTGCCCAGCAGTGGGACAATAAAGGCTAAAAAAAAGATTACATAAAAATTATAACGAATGGGTTGCCTAATCATTAAGTTAAGAATATTTAAAACTGCGACAGACGCTAGGCTTGACCGCTTTTATTTAGACAACGTTATACTTTCCAATCACATTTAAGCGTAAACTTGTCGACCTGTGTATCCTGCCTATCCTAACCTATGGTACCCAGACATGATCTTTGACGGAGGCTGAAAAGTCCAAACTCAAGGTTTGCCAAAGAGCGATGGATTTTAAACATCAAAATCACCGATTGAATACGCAACACCACAATGCGCTCCAAGACAGGCATCGCTGATGTTGGCGATAAGTGTAAGAGGTTCAAATGGGACTGAGCGGGTCACATTTCCAGAATGGGTCAGGACAGATGGGCCAGAATGGTCATACAGTAGGTACCTGAAGACTGTCATCGTCACCGAGGCAGAGCCAACAAACGCTGGTGTGACGATTTGGACTCGTTCCTGACTGATTGGCCAGAGAAGGCAAAACACCGGGAGAGTTGGAAAGGAAATGGGGAAAGCCTTTGTCCAGCAGTGGGACAGAATAGGCTAATTAAAAAAACAAAACGTTATACCATCGTGTTTGTTATAAAATTACCTATCTGATTTTTAATACATATTTTAATGAGAAAACAGATGAGTGTATATAGTACCTAGTAGTACACCCACATTTTGTCAGTTATGTTTAACTCCCATGAAATATTTAGCGAGCCTATTGCCATTTTGTATAAAGAACAGGTTGTAAGATTCTTCATCCCCCATAGAAAAGGGAGGAGAGTCCGACCAGACGGGTGTAATGTCTGGTGGGCTATAACTGCCCAACAGTTGTTGTCGGGTACTTCTATATAGTCTTAAGTCGCGGATAACTTTATTTGGGCGATGTATTTGACCCAGGCAGAATTTAGACGTATTTCGATGTTTAGTTCATCACCTGCGTCATAGATGGCGCTGTAGTACTTTTTGTTATATGTTGCTGTAGTACTTTTTATAGTGCCGATACACCATCAACCGGGCACAAAACCAGACTTCGTAGTTGCTACTGAGAATTTGCTGGTGGAAAAACTCAATAACACATTGCCCGACCGGGAATCTAACCCAGGACCTCATGCTCGCTTCTGAACACTATACCAATCTATAAAAGAACAATAAAATTCCAAAATAAAATTCCAAACTGCGATTGATTATTGATTTGCAAATCGAGAAGGAAACAGACTTCTAGTAAAGCAAGAACTTTTTGTAGAAATCATTATCATCATTCTCCTGCCGTTATCCCAATTTTTTCGGGGTCGGCGCAGCATGTCATCTTCTTCCATACTTCTCTATTACTTTTTGGAGAAACGTTTGAAGAAAAAAGGAGAAAAACGGAAATCTAAAAGCATCAAAAAAATATTCAAACAAATTATAAAAAAGTGAAAGTAATAGTGGGGTTTGAACTTGCGACCAGTAGCTTACAGAACGTTCAAGAACCTGCTAGGCTGTTTTCTCTGTTGACATAAGCTTTAAATAGCCATTCTGGTGCTTGTCATGACTGAAACGTCAAACAAATGAAGGATACTGACATAATGCATTATTGCTCACCCCCTTAAGCGAGTAGCGTGATAATATATAGCCTAACATGTGAAGAAGCTTGTAAGGAATATTTGTGCAAAATTTGAACAGGATCTATGCAGTAGTTTTTGAGCCAAGTCGGAACATAAAATTGGATTTTTACGATTTTATTATATGTATAGATGACGTAGTTAAAACACCCTGTTGTTAGCGATGATCTACTGGACTCGAGCGCTGGGTAGGTATGTTCTCCCGTTTGACACGTAAACATCATTAACACGATGTTTCATAATTTTTTCTAATGTTTTATTTTTATTTTTCTTTGTACCTATTATGGTGGGTAAAAAATCGCGTCTAGAGCTATTTTATGTCGGGCACATTGAGTGGACCACCTTTGTAAGACGACTAAAAAGTCACGGTGTATATGAAATAGTTTGAGGAAAATTTACTATCAAGACAAGATAGTGGCGGGCTTAGTATGATAAAATAGAGTAAACTTTAGAAAACAAAGACATCAATATTGTTCTCCTAGCTCTAATTTAAACCCATTGGAGCAGTGAGTCGTGTTTGCGGGAACAGTCAGTCTGATTTTGCCTACACAACGAAGCGAATCGAAGTGAACTAGAACTCTAAACGAATAGTGATCAGTAGTGTAGTTGTGATTAAGTTTTAAGTGTTTTTCAGTCGTTGTATAAAATGAGTAAAACTACTTATCAGAATTTACTGCAAATCGTAGCACCACTATTATAAAAGCAAAACACCAAGCAAGATTATTGTTGTACAAACACGGATATTTTACTAATAACTGAACAAATTTCGCAGCCGTTCCCGCCATTTTTACAAAAATAAACACGTGCTTTCGCTCGATGTACGCCCCGACGTATGATATGCGGTACGGCAGGGCGCAGGCGTCATGAAGCCTGCGAGCGCGACGTTGCCCCTCCGTCGACAGAGTTTCATAGTTTTGTATGTAAGCCGTGGTGAGCAGGCGTACACCAAGCGTATAATGACGAATACGCGTCTATGAATCTACGCCTCCGTGGACTGTGACACTTTTATTTTATTTTATTATGAGCCTGATGTGTCCCACTGCAGGGCAAAGGCCTCCCTTCCCTCTTTCCATTTATCCCTGTCTTTGCAATGCCAAAAAATACACGGTCACATATACGAAGCCGCAGACACAGCTAGTTGAATTATGTGTAAATAAAACAGCAAATCCAAGAAGATAATAGTTTATTACATAAACCTAGTCCAAATTATAAATAAATATAATAGCAGCTAGTATAATAAATTAAATGTATTAGTTATGTATCATGGCACAAAATCTATAATTAAGACGTTATATAGAGCCCTCAGGGTCGCCTGTGTCGCCGGGGTCCTGACCCACTTCTTCAGCAAGAATTGTTGCTTCAAGTGATGCTTTCTTCCGTTGCAACTTCCGTTGCTACTTCCGTTGCAACTCCCGTTGCAACTCCCGTTGCACCTTCCGCTGTAACTCCCGTTGCACCTTCCGCTGTAACTCCCGTTGCACCTTCCGCTGTAACTCCCGTTGCACCTTCCGCTGTAACTTCCGTTGTTTCCACCGCTGGTAACATCGATGTCTCCAACATCCCGAAATTGATATTAGCCTTCATAATATCTATTGGGTCCTTACCCTGAAACACATAAGTGATAATTTCATTAACCAATAAATCTGTCGTAAGTCAATCTAGCTTAGTTAGATAGCGTAACGACTGCTTAAGATCTACAAATGACAAGCGGTACCAACAACTTAACCTGTTTTCCGAGGCACGGAGGAAACTCGGTATGTAATGGGTGGTCATCCACGGATCAAGAAGCCGAGCGGCTGTTATTATTTAGCCATGAGCTCGAATATTACTGTCATAAAATAATAAATATTTACCCATTTATGTCCGATCCAGGCTAACGTATCGTTACGTAAGCGTGGGCCCAGCAGTGGGTGCAGCTGCACCAAGTACGAAACGAGCCAGCTGAAATGTTAAGGTAAGTATATAAAGGGTGTAAATAGACCCTTAACGAAGCCAGAAGGCATTTGTTCTCCACGTCATTGCGATAATTATTTTGTAAATGACTTATGGAATTATTAAATACAATTTAAGAAATTATATTAATAGTAGTATGATACATACAGGGTGGAATTTTTTAACGTCACCTGGAGTGAAGTACTCTAAATAAAGGAGATAGCAAAGTTTACTCAGAGGAAACATTCCTTTATGTTTAAAAAGAAACAAATCTGCATTCAAAGATTTTCAAAGATTCGCTTGCCACACTCGGGAATCGAATCCGCTAAAACTTTTATGGCATCAATCGATAGAGCCAAGAATAAGTATCAAATCTCTCTAGCAAAAGATGAAAGGAAAACCATATAATCTTAACTTACTTTAATTGAACAAAAAAAAATAATTCTAAGTTAAAGTAAAAAAAGATGAGATACCGTGGCCCTGGAACACAAAGGGCAATGAAAGAACATGGATGGGTTTTAGTCAGTAAGAGTCTGACACTCCGTCCCACTCCACCCAGAGCGGGAGAAGTCATTTGATGATTTCCCATACGTAAAAAAAAAAAAGATACAGCCGTTTATGCCGTAATTTTTTTTTCACAGCTTCAAGGGACTGTAGATTTGAGTATATGGTTTTAATTTCAACTCGATACCTCCAAGCGTTCCCGAGATAAAGGGTATTGACAAACAGACGGACGTACAGACAGACAGACAGATGGACAACAAAGTGATCTTATAAGGATTCCGTTTTTTCCTTTTGAGGTACGGAACCCTGAAAAGAGAAAAAATCGTATTAAATAAAAAAAGTTAAATCGTCTGCGAAATCTTTCACATTACTAAACTGAAAAGCTGGAAATAAAAAAGTAGTTGAAAAAACTTAAAAACCCTTCCAACTTATATGTTTAATCTAAAATGTGCTTGTTTTTGTTTTCCATTTTTCTCATAGTCAATCGTTTGAAAGAAAAACACTTCCAACGTGGTAAAATGTGCCCCTCCCCCCCTCTAATTTCTAAAGTAAGAGGAGAAAAGTTCTGAAAAAAATTTAGGATTGTAGAACGTAAAAAAACAATCAACGAAAATTGGTTTGAATAAGATTTGATGTTCAGTTTTGAGATATGGAACTTTTTCATCAAACTGCAGCAGTAACTTTGTTTTTCATTAACATACTATGAAAAACCAATTTAGTTTTGCTGTTGAATGTAATATAATACAACACAAATGAATGAGCCTTCAAAATATTTTCATTATATTGTTTGGTGCTACGGAATCCTGTGTGCGTGTGAGTACGACTCAAACTTGGTCGGTTTTTTCTTGGTTTTGATTTTAACATATCCCCATAAAAAAAAACCTTTGGGTAAAAATGCTTTATTTTGTCCCATTGAATTTATAAGTTTAGATTTCACTGTTTTCCTTTCATTTAAAAAACTGAAAAGAAAAAAAACAAGCAGTTTTAAAAAGCAGGTTTTCAAGTTTTTGTAACTACTTTTTTCAAGTTTCTTTTACAACTTTAACACGCTGTAACTTTGATTCCCCCACTTCTGGAGCAACTGACGCCCAGATCCCTGCTGTGCTATGGTTAAACTACTATTCAATAGTCCGGCTGAAAATGACTTGGTCAGATTAACGGTACCTCCTCCCGTAATATTAGTAAGGAGGGCAGAATACTAGTAAGTTTAAAAAACTGTATAGAGCGCGTATTTACAGCCTGTATTTTTCTTTGTAATCATTGGACGCACCATTTCAAGTAATTCATAAAAGAGTTAATGCTAATGAAAAAGTAAGAGTTAATGCTACTCCGATTTTTTGATGTTTTGAAAGGTAAGGTGCCATATTACAAGACGTATTAGACGTATCAATCTGTTGAGTTCGCAGTATCCACTGACAAGTTGGGTCAAAACCACATGATCGTGTAGCCAATTGGTCGACTCAACCAAGGTGCCCTTTGTTGGTGGTTGATTCCAACCGTGTATCAGGCCTTTTAGCGACCGATTTTTGTCGCTATCTAATGTCGAGACTGCAGGAGCAGTTATGGTCTTGAACAAAAATATTATCGCATTGACGGGGAGGATGAGTGCCTTCCGGCTTCGATAAGGGTATTTTTACACACATTATGTACTTGTCTCCCACTGTCCACTTTATCAAAATATTATTGTGTAAACAGAGATAAGAACAATTTTTCAATATTAAATTTCAGGCACATGCAACTACTTGCGATTTTTCTTTTTAGTATTCTTTAATTATATTAATTAGATATTTGATTGAATTTTACAAAACCATAGGACCATTTCTATAATACAGGGTGTAAATAGACCCTTCACGGAGCCGTTAACCAAGCATTCTGTACATCAAACTAAGTAACCCTACACAAAAATTATTGTTGGGAAACGACTTTTTTGTTGAGTTGAAAAATAACAATTTACGGTAAAACTCAATGTAACGCTTTCAAAACATTGTGCTTAAGGATGCATTGAATAGTAAACGGGTCATGGAGGTATTTTGGTAAAGTAAAGTTATAATCGAAAAAAATTGTATTTAAAAAAAAATGAGAAAAAGTTGGAACTTTGACCCCCAATAACTCCGTAACTAGAAGGTTCCCAGGTATGGTCTAGCACTCAAAAATTATCGTAATGACGGAGAGAACAAGTGCCTTTCGGATTCGTTAAGGTGTAATTAGACAATTACACCCTTTATATAAAATGAGATTTTGCAACTTACAATATCCAGCAGCAAAATGCAGTTAACATTATACAGCATCTTATTATGCTGAAAATAAATAAAAACTTACACATGGTACAACTGATGGACAGAGAAATAATCGTTGTTAATAAAATTTGCTGTTTTATACAATAGTGTTACATTACACCCACACGGTTCTATGGAAATTCTGTTTTTTTTCAATGTCCCATGTACCGTCTATTAATAAATTAAAAGGCGACCATGCAACCAACTGCATACATTTTAGCATATGACTGGTTCTAGTGTGTGCTCGGTAGGCGGTGTCAAGATGTGTAGTGGCGCTGTGACACGATGTGATGGGTTCCACCAAAGCTGTGCGAGAAGTTTACGCGATGCGAGGATGCTTAACGAAGTTGTGAAACGGTTAAGCGGCTAAGGCCGGCTATAGCCGGTGGCAGAAGGCCTACAACGCTCTTCGTATGCAATATAATAACGCCTTCCGGGTGCTGCTGGGGCTTCCACGGTTCTGTAGCGCGTCGGGCATGTTTGCTGAGGCAGGCATAGATAGTTTTGAGGCTATCATGCGCAAAAGGGCGGCCTCCTGGATGCGTAGGATACGTGGGAGTCCCAACAGCATCCTAAGCGTTATTGCTGAAAGACCAGACTGCCCTTTCCTGGCGCACTGGTCCCGTAGGCATGCCTGCTGGCCCGGTGCAGAGGGGAAATTTATGAATTAAACTTTTTTGATTAATTTATTTTGTTTTAAGGTTAACTAACATAGTTGTAAGTTTTTCTGTTACTAACTCATTATGGATTTTTAATTATGTCCGAAATAAATGATTATTATTATTATTATTATACACGGACTGCTCGAGCAGTTAGCCAGTGATCAACATACACGGACCGCCATTGCATTCGTAGTCAACAGCGACTGCTTGACCGCACGATAAAATTTCACCGCGCTGCCAACCGCCCGAAGCAGTTGCAACTGCTCGAGCGGTTCCATGTATGTGTGGACGTAGAAGACTGTAGTTTACTATGCAGTGGCAGCTTGAAGCAGTCCATCCTGACTGCTTCAAACTGTCCGTGTTGGCCGGCCTAAGAGGCGCCAAGATACGTATCGGACTCTTTTGTGGTAGTCCAATAGCTATAGTAACCGACACCGTTATGCATGACATTCCTCGCTCGCGTCCCTCACACATATCTCTCGCACCGTCTAGCTACCTCGCACAATTTGATTTTATGACTTTTTAATTGTTAATTTGATTTTGTATTTAATTATTTTGATTTAAATTTTGTTTTATTTTGTTTTTATTTTTGATTTTGTTTTTAATTTTGTTTTTAATTTTTGTATTTAATTTTGATTTTAATTCTATTTTTAAACTTTGATTTAAATTTTACTTTAGCCTTTAATATAATTGGTAACATTTATTATTTTAAATTGTTATACTAACTTTGTTCCAGTATAAATAATTGTTGGTTGGGCAGAAATAATAAATAAAATAAATAAATAAATCTCTGCTGAAAAACCAGCTTCACAGCAGTAGCAACATCGGATAGCAAACGGTTATGGGTTAAGCCGCAAAAGTTTTAGGAAGTAAAAATTATCGTGATGCTTTACAAGAAGGAATTTCGGTTTGGATGCAACTTAAGACTGAGGGGCCTCGCGCACTACTGCTAGATCGACCTGACGTCAGGTTTTTCTTGGTCGGAACTTCTGCGGCCAAGAACGCGGCCAGTCACGTCGTGATCGATATAATGCCTTAGACCAAGTGGTCATTTACGGAGACGCGGCGCGTCGGGCGGCGCGTTGTGCGGCGCGGCCCGCTTTCAATTCAAACATATGGCGATGTATGAGAGCGTTTACGGAGAAGCGTTTTTACGCGCGTTCGCTTGAAGTTGCCGCGTTGCCCGCCGCGGTGAACGCGGCGGTGTACGCGGCAAACGCGCAAACGCGCAAATACGAACATATGGCAGATGACACTGCCGCGTCGCCCGCGGCGTTCGCCGCGGCGGGGCACGCCCCGCGTCTCCGTAAACAACATCGTACATTGCCATATGTTTATATTTGGGCGTGTGATAACGCGGGCCGCTGCACGCGCCGCCTCTCCGTAAACGGAAAAAACGCACAACGCGCCGCGCGACTCCCCGCGCAACGCACCGGCCGACGCGCCGCGTCTCCGTAAATGAGCACCAAGGCTGCTCAACTTATCTTAGAGGTGGGCCAAAATGTTGATATTGTGTCAACCAACGGGCCATCTATTTAATAAAACTTGCCACATACTTAGCTTTTAACATTTAACTTCAGTTAGTTGCTCATTGTTTGCTGGATATTGGCTAACTGAGAATTGGTTCATAAGGAGCAACAATTTGTTTTCGATATGGTTTGAATTTTTTTTCGATCCTGAAATTTGTCAGTTTTATTTGTCAGCTGACCACTTTTGGCGGGCCAATTCAAATGCGTTGGCGGGCCACATTATGGCCCACGGGCCTGGGGTTGAGCAGCCTTGCCCTCGACAATAGACCGCTACCAAATTAATGCAGTTAGGAGTATGGCCGCCTCTGTCAAATATCTTATATATCCTTTTGGTAGGCATAAACATAATCAGTCTATATTGTTCTCACTACTGGGCCCCAGGCCTCCTCTCAAAGGGGCACGCGGGCCCAGTGCTGGTCGGTAGATGTCATATGTCTTCGAATTTCCTTATCTGTGATCTATCTGTGTCAGAATCATTCTTCAAAAATAAATGCCTTACCCTGTATTGTCATTTCGGCTCCGTCTGCGTACCAAAAACGGACATATGAAAAATATTCCACCAAAAACACCAGTCATAACGTAAACGGGTAAAATGTACGAGGAGTCCGCATCAAAAGGCGGGTTCGAACCCGCTCCGGGACGAGGTATCCTTTGCCTTTCCATTGTAGTTACTTTTATACCGAAAACTAAAACCGAAATGGTACTCTCTGCCCAATATAAATCTGTCTAACGACTATCATTAATAATTTTTTTCAACTATGACTTTTGTCAGATCGGTGAATTGTCAAATTCTTGACAGTGTAAGTTAATGGCTTTTAATTTCGACTGTAATAAGATCCGTATCAAAACTATAACCAGGTGAAGACGGAAACAAATATCACTCCTACAAAGTACACACATCAACACTGTCTAAGGATATTTTGGATTTAATCAATTTACTCAAAATTTATTAAAAATAACATACATGTTTATATTTTTATAAAGCCCATTTATCAGACTACACTCCAGAATAAAAGAAAACTATTTTTTTTTTGCGTAAACAAATTTTTATTGAAATAAAGAAAAAACGTGAAATAATGGTAAAACTAACAATGAATGTGTTTCTCAAGATTTCTCATCTGTTTTTAAAGTTATGTGAAAAATCAGTAGTCAGTAAACCACTTAGAACGTTAATAACGGTCCTTCAACGGTTTTTCATGCTTTGGATTAAGTTATCCAAGTCTTGCTGCGGTATATTGTCCCAGGTCCGGCTAAGATGCAAAAAAAGTTGCTCTTCCGTCGCAATTTTTGCAGAGAAATTCCTCAAAGCCCTTCTTTGGAGCATGTCCCACGCGTGTTCTATGGGGTTTAGGTCAGGCGGTTGAGCGGGTCAGCCTAAGACCGATACGTCGTGCTCCTGCAACCAGCTCGTCACCACTCTCGCTGTGTGCGGTCGGGCGTTATAGTGCATGAGCGTGAATTCTTGGCCCATTTTTTGTCGATGGGGGTAGATTATTGGTACTAGCACCTCGTTACGGTATTTTTCAGCCGACATGGTGTTTCTGATCCAAACGAGGTCTGTTCTTCTACCAACACGAATTCCCGCCCAAACCATAATTGTCCTGCCGTGGTATGAATGGACTTCCTGAGGATGTTGCAGACGGCTCTCACGACCAAGAACTCGCCAAACACGTACTCTACGTGTATCGGGATTGAAACCGAACCGGGACTCATCGGTAAACAGCCCTACAAACCACTGGTTATCTTCCCAGAGCAAATGTTCACGAGCCCACTATTGTCGACGTCCACGATTTTCTCGGCGTAGTGCTGGAGTACTGCATGGCCGTAACATTTGGTTGTCTTCTCGCGGCTACTTGCAAAAATCGGTCTTGTCGTTGAGTGGTTATGCGCTTCCCGCCTAGATGTCTTTAAGCAACTTCACCAGTAGCACGATAACGTGACCATAACCTTGATATCACGTTTTGTCTTGTTCCAATCTTCTTAGCAATACTCCATTGAGTAGCCCCAGCTTGGAGCATGCCTACTGCCTTTAAAATTTCCTCTCTCGTTAAATGGCACCGCTGCATGATGCACACAATAGCATTAATTCGAAATTAACCGATAACTTGTTATAAAACTTAAATTTGACACAAAAAAATTGCTAAAAACTGCTGGAGGTAAATCAAAGAGATTTAAAACACATATAGAGCGGACATTGGGAATATTGTCATACAATAATTTTCATATTTTTGACTTGTTACTAATTTGTAACAGGTTTTGGAATTGTCAGTTTCTTGGTCTTGTCCCGTCTATAGCTATACAAAGTGGAGCAGGACGATTGACATTTCTTTAACCCACGTAAAGAGTGTCATGTTCTTTACCCGTATACAAAAAATCAATCAAATCCAATGAATACTTTAGCCACAGGAAATTATTTTTCATTTTCTTATTTTACAACATGATGTAGATCTGAGTCCGTAATAATAGGTAAACATTGTAAGGTCAAGAACCTGTGCAAAAACGTACGATTCTATTCTCTACGTCTCAATATGCTTGAAAGACAGAGAAAGGTGTCATACCATTACACTCTTACGCGCCCCGCCCACTCCCACAAAATACTACAATTAGAAAGAAAAAGAAATATTACTTACGCAAAAAATGCATTAGTGGTGCATAGAAAATTGCGAGTGTGTGTTTGAGCGGAAATTTTTCGGCAAAAAGACCGTTATTGACTCGCACGTCAGTCAGTGCATAGCGGCGCCCTTTGGTGAGCGCACACGCATACATTTGTTATCGCAAGACGATCCGCGCGCCATTGTTGTGATTCTAAGAAAGATTTTAGTTCTAATTGTGATTAAAGACGATTTATGATAGTTGGATTAGTGCATAGGTTATTGTGAGATATTGTTAAGTGTTAGTGTAATATTAGTTAGTTAATTAGGCATTAATTATTAGTTAGTTTTGTGATTTAGGTTAGGTTTGTGAGTTTTTTAGTTTAATTATGCCTCAAATAAGGTACAAAGCTACCGAGTACACTGACATTGTACTTATGTACGGAGAATGTCACCAAAATGCGGCTTTGGCATTGCGTACATATCGGGAGAGTATGCTCGAGAAGTGAACACTGTGGATGATTTAAAAATAAGAATAATTAATGCCTTCGACAAACTTAAAAGAACAGATCCCCATCTGTTCTTTAACTTGTTAAGACGAGTCCGTGAAAATTTAATAAGACGATGTCGCTTGTGCATAATGAACAATGGTGGACACTTTGATTTAAAAATTTGACTATTGATGATTTACGTCCCGCACCGCCGCCGCCCGCTGCACCCCGCCACTACGCCGCGCAAAGGTCAGTGACTTTTCGAAGATAAAGCGTGTTAAGTTTTTATGCAGTCGATTCTGCTATTTATTTTGTTTGAAAATTGCAATTTTTAAATTTTCCATTAACTACTAATTTTCGTGTTTTAAAATGTTTCTATGGACTAGTACTGTGCTCGTTTTAATTTATTGTCGTAAGTCCAGATCCACATTGTATGTATTTGAATGTCTTTGAGGTAAATGAAACCTTCGGACTTCGCTACCATTATGCCGCGTAAATCTTTTGTTTTTAATTTATTTTTTCAAATTCAAATTTAGAATCGTTCAAAAAGGTTTACAAAATAAGCTTTCTTCAAAAGAATTTAAAACTGGCCAGTATTTTTTGAGTTTAAGAATTTTATACAAAATATCCCTAGACGGTGTTGATGTGTGTATGTATTTTAGTTTCCGCAACTTGCGGCTGAAGATGACTTGGCTCAGAACGCGTCGTGATTTTTTTGAATTGCCAGAACGCGTTGTGGTCAAAACCCAACAAAAAATGTTTGCAAAAAAATACAACTAAAAAAAAAGTTTTTTATTTTATCCTTTTTAGTTGAAGATTTCCACCTGAATTCTTGTCATGTGTTTATTTAGCACTAGCTGACCCGCACCACTTCGTCTGCGTCGCATAAGAGAGAGAGAGGGTTACAGAGAGTGGGTTGTAGGCACCTAAATTGTACAATTCTAAAGTAGCACATCAAACAAATCACTTTGCATAATGAAAATGCGCGCGGTATTTGATCATTATTTTGCTGCGGAGTTATTTTAAAACTGTGATATCTCCTAAGATATTCATTGAAATCAAATGATGTAAGAGCAATTTTGTTAATAACGTATTTATTTGGATAAGGATAAATACCATGTTTACAAAAACACCTTCGCAAATATTGCATTATTTTAGAATCTGAAAGGGTTTGAATTTAATGGCCGGCCTAACTTCTGCCATATTATTATTTTTTCCAAGTTGCGGCCACGCTTAAAACCTATATTAATAGATAGCTGTTATCAATACAAACCAGTTTTGAATGAGACAAAATCTTCAAAAGAGCCACGTTTCCGAGATATGACCTATCAAAGTTAAAGTCCATTCACTGATGGCATCTTCAGCACAACTGGTTTGTAGTGATACTAGCTATCGATTAATGTTTTAAGGTTTTAAGCCGGCTTCAGCCGACTAATGCGACAAATGTGGGGAAACGTGCCCGGCTCAAGCCGATTCTGCGTCAATAAGTATGGTCAGTCCTTTAAAGTACGTTAAGTAACGTCACGGCGCGCGGCGGTACCCCAGGCCGGATCGGAATCGGCGCTATCGCCCGATCGCAGATAGCACGAGAGCGGCGTATGCGCGAGCGCACCTATAATGACTCAATTATCCGCTTAGTGGGGGCGTGGCTCAGTACAGTATGTCTTCATTACATCGGAGCGGCCAACAAGTGAGGAGAAGGATTCATCAATGAGAAAATTTTCATTTAGAGAAACTTTGTTGGCTTTATATTTTAGAAAATATACTTAGGTACTTCCTTCTTGCTTTAATCCTATGTTGTAGCTTTATTAGTATCGTGGTTGGAGAAGGAGCGTAAATAGAATCCCAGTGTTCAGGATAAAGTTTATTCTTATATTCGTTTATTAATTTATATACGCTTTCTTTATATTTTTTTAAAAACACAAAAAAAAAAGATTTCCGCCGGTATCGGGAGCAGGGTCCAAGCTACCGGTGGTTGGGGCTCCAGAGACAGAAACCTCCTCACAATGCGAGTCGTATCGAGGAGTACTGCCTTCTGAATCAGGCCCTTGATCCAACCGCCTAAGGAGATGGTCGTCGAGGCTCTTGGCCATAAAGCCATTGGCCGTTAAGACAATCTTATAATTATTAACGTTAAGCACTGATACACTTCTTACGTAGGTTATACAGCACAAGTTATTGCTACGGCGCGGGGCAGACGACTGACGGCTAAAGTCTAAGAGGGGCAGCATTGCATTTTGCCCTGCTAGCATTATTGGTACTTGTGCTCCCCACACAGCATAATTATAAGCGTTTGAGTTTTGTTAGCTAATTAAGCCGTTGGTCCCGGGTGTCATTTGAAGATCTTTGACAGTCGTTAGGTAGTCAGTGGCCCAAAAAGTCTGACAACCAGTCTTACCAATGGGTGTCGTATTATCCAGTACTAACTGGATTGTGGAGGTCAGATAGGTAGCGCCAATAGCTCCGTGTAAAATAATGGTATTCAGCTGCATCCGGTTAGACAGGAAGCCGACCCCAATATCGTTGGGAAAAGGCAGATGAGAAAAGGGAAAGACAGATGATGTAGTGTTGTTAGCCTATTATGTATTTTGAAGCTATCTTTAACGTTGATGGTTAACATTTTACAAGTAGGTATTCTTTAACGCCTCTCGTCGTCCTCGCACCTGAGCAGAATAAGGGGCAGTCATAACAGCCTCCTGAAGGCTGTGGCGGCCGATACTTCCTCCACCATCATAAGGCAATTTGTGAGACGAATTATACCCTGGTATTTCGTTGACCTAGTTATTATGGCTATTAACAGCTATGAGTGGTCCTCTCATCAATTCGTCTTTAGTTAAGTTACTTACAATAGTTTTTAAGTACAAAACTACTACTTTTTTTTTTGGCTCCATATTCTGAGTGTAACGGTTTGTCTTTGAAATGACAAGCTATCGTCGCCTGATTGAAACCAGCACCGTGTGTTTTACCAATTTAAAAGCCTTCTCCACTCAATCCGTGCATGAGGAAGAATCGTGTGCGCAGAGCACATCATAGAACCTTATCTATCGGTACGGGGAAGTATAGCAAAGAATTTATTGGTAACAACGATGCGCATACTTATGGTGTATTTCCCCGTTCCCCAGCCCTATCGGCTCATCTTTACCAGTTAAACCCAAGGGTCTAGATTGATTTTTAAGTTTCTATTTTATATAAGGCCTTATACAGTTATCGAGAGATTTAAGACAGATTGTCTATGCTTGTTTGAGATTGTTCTACAGAGGTTTTATGTAAGTTGTTTCATTAAAAGAATGTTTGTAGTTACTGAGATTGTGCTGGTGTTTTGTTATAAAAAATCCTGTTTTGTGAGTCTTTAGGAATTTAAACTTCACAATAGAATAGGCTAGTATTCAGTAAGATTATTTTTTTAATATTTAATGCAGATTCCGAATCTATACAAATATTATAAAGCTGAAGAGTTTGTTTGTTTGGTTGAACCCGCTTAACTCAGGAACTACGGGTTACAATCGAAAAATTCTTTTAGCGTTGGATAGCTCATTACTATCGAGAAAGGCTATATAACATCACGATACGACCAATAGGCAAGGAGCATCAATGAAAAATGTTGCAAAAACGTGAAAAATTTTGAAAATTTATTCCTCTTGTGAGCTTCCGTTGCGTGCGCATCGTAAACGGTTAAAGTTACACAACAATCATGTATGACGGAATTGTTCCTCTTAAAAAGTTCAAAAAAAAAGTCCGCAGTATTATATGTAATATATGTCTATCTTTTAAGGTTGACTCACTATAACTTTTTTAAGGTTATAATATTTGTTAAAAAACCGCATTATTTGCGAAGGTAATTTATAAATATGGTTGGTATTAATCCTTATCCAAATAAATACGTTATTCATCACAAGTATTTAATGTTGAACAAAATTGCCCTTACGATGCGTTTGATTTCAATGAATATCTTAGGATATATCGCAGTTTTAAAATAACTTTTCTTGAAATATATTGGTGCCTACGACCCACTCTCTCTCTTATGTGACGCAGACGAAGTTGCGCGGGTCAACTAGTATGTATTATAATATTCCGACAGTAGTAATAATTGAATTTTGTTTGCAGACAAAACTGAAAAAAGTGGTTTTGACGGAAAATTTATTTAATTTGCGATAAAAAATCGAATAAGTTCTGTTAATCTTAGTATTTCACCGACAATTTCATAATTATTTTGAAGAAAAAAGTCAACAGGAACATTACTATTCGGTTTTTCAAAAACAGTCGACTGACCTACCAATATAAGTTTTTAAACTGTCACTGTCACTGACACTATCATTAACTCTAGAAACGGGTTATTTACTATGTTTACTGTGAACAAACAGTAATGATAATGACCTACCAATATTCAATAACAACAAAAGTTCTATGCAATTTACATAAAGAAACCTAAGTATGATCAGTGTATTTAAATAGGTGCGAATTTTAAGTGTGGCTGGTATTATGGACCCATTTTGAATACAAAACTCTCATTTCATTTTAATTTCCATTTTATCGGACCTCTTCACGGTTAGAGGACGAAGACGACGATGCCTTTGCCTCTAGTTATTATAGGCGGGCGTTTTGACAGCTGTCAGTTTGACGGAGCGGGTCAAGTGACGTCGCTTGCTTCAATTTCCGGAGGGTGTGACGATGTTGCATGATTTGAATTTAATTTTGGAATGGGTCCGTCCATCCTTAGTAGAAGTCAGCAGAACTTTTTTGAAGATTATAGCGGTTGCAAAAAGTCTCAAAACTAATAGAATGGTTATTTTACTGGACTGTATCTTTATGGTGCAGGTTGTATGTTAGTAAGTGTTAGTGTAGGTATATTGATTCGTTAGCGGAATTAGAGTGTGTGTGTAGGTAGGTGCTGCTCGGCAGTTTGCTGAACTGGGCCTATTTGGCGCAGCCGTGAGACACACAATATTGTCTCTTTTTTCTGTTTAATTTACGTTTTATATTGTATAGATTTAAGTTTCTTATTTTAATTTTTTTTATTTGTTTGTTGTGTGCACTTGTGGCCGTGTGCCAAATAAATATGTTTTCTTTCTTTCTCTTTTCTTCTAGGTAGGAAAAAGGTACTTAGCGGAAGCGTTGGACCGGGCCACCCAATCTATCCAATCCAACGGTTGTCGACACGCAGATGCGAAGCACATAATATTCCTGAAAGCACACGCATACACACAGAAGTACAACGTCCAGCCCTCTGGTTCTCTTCTTAGTCGTTCACTCCTGACAGAGTGGTTGTGGTCATGGGGGGTCGCCCACAACTGCGGTTGCTGCCATCGCGATCCTTTTCCACCGGTCTCTACTGGCCGCATGGCGAGCACATTCTGCCAGAGGGATCTTGGTGACAGATTTGATGGAGTCTGTCTATCGGGTTAGTGATCGACCACGTGGTCTCGTACCTTCAACTCTACCCTGAATCACCATACGCTCCATGGAATCATTGTTGCGGGTAACGTGTCCAAAGAATCTGAGAATTCGTAATTGCTCAAGCGACGACAGTCTTTGTTTAATATGGAGTCTTTATTAAATAATTATAGGAGCTCGTGGCTAAATAATAATAGCCGCTCGGGTCGATCTTTAGGTTAAGCCGTGCTTGCCTAGGTTGGTCTGTGGATGGGTGACCATCCATTACATACCGAGTTTCCTCCGTGCCTCGGAAAGCACTTTAAGCCGTTGGTCCCGGGTGTCATTAATGTAAATCTTTGACAGTCGTTAGATAGTCAGTGACCCAAAAAGTCTGACAACCAGTCTTACCAAGGGGTATCGTATTACCCAGTACTAACTGGGTTCTGGGGGTCAGATAGGCAGTCGCTCCATGTAAAATACTGGTATTCAGCTGCATCCGGTTAGACTGGAAGCCGACCCCAATATAGTTGGGAAAAGGCTAGGCAGATGATGATGTTAAATAATTATAATCGTTCTAGAAAGCATAAATTGTTTAATGTCCCATTTTGTCGCACTGTAACTCGATCTACCTCCCCTGTACCGCGTATGCTTACGATGCTCAACGCGCTCGTGGAGACCAACCCTGGATTGGACTTGTATGCTGATGAATGGAAGACGATAATGTTGGAATGTCTGGGGTTCTGTGAGAAGACCGAGTAAAAGGATTACCTGATTTAGTGTTAATGGCTTAAGCTGTACTAAATGTAATAAATAAATCTTACTAATATTATAAAGAGGAAAGTTTTGTATTTTTGTGTGTGTGTGTGTGTGTGTGTGTGTGTGTGTATGTTTGTAATGAATAAACTCAAAAACTACTGTACCGATTTCAAAAAGTTTTTCACCATTACAAAGCTACATTATCCCTGAGTAACATACTCGAAGGCTATATTTTATCCCAAAATGTTTAAAAAATAAATGTCCACCCGTGCAAAGCCGGGACGGGCCGCTAGTTAATAATAAATCAAGATAATTATCAATGATAATTATCACTTCGATTCCTGAAAGCATCTACATTACGATAACAAGAATTTCCACAATGATACTCTGAATCGAGTTAAACATGCAGAATTCTGCTGCCTTACAAACTTCAGAACTATAAATAAAACAAAAGTCGCCAGAACATTTCCTTGAATACAAAATTCTATGCAGTAACATATGCCGGGGAGTTGTCATACATAGCGTAGCTGCAGCGACCCGGAACATAGCATGCGACTTCGCAGCTAAAATAAATCACGTGTGATTTATTTTTATTCGGTTGGCAGCACTGAGCGGCGCATACATTTCCGCCCTGCAATGCCGTTACCATTCTTTATTTAAATTATTTTCGCGGGTATTTGCCCAGGACGTGCCTAGCGTATTTTTTATCAGTATTAACTCGGCTGACCGTTTATGAACGGAATTTATTTAAATTGTAATATTTATTGCCGTTTTATTGGATATTGTAGCTGCGACAGGAAGACTTTATGTAAATCTATTAAAATATTTTTTGTTAGCTTTTGCAGCACACTCTATATTATGGTACACACAGCGTCAATATGTGCTAACCCCTCAAGTTTTAAAATGTTGCATTGCTACAAAATTAAATTCGTTATGAATAATCCAAAGAATACTTCAAAAAGAGTAATTTTTTCGACTTGGATTCGAACCATCACATCACCGAACGTAGCTCACATAAATTGCAATGAAATTGTTATGTACTATCGTCCGAGTCACTTTATCTTTAGGTCTCTGTCTAATCAACAGATGTGATAATTTGAGGGTTACTTAGTTACGTACGTTTTCTTTATAAAATGAATCCATACCCTGAAGTGATAGCTAGAACGTTTGATATACAGGGTGTAAACGGGCCCTTCACGAAGCCGTCAACTAAGCATTCTGTACATCAAACTAAGTAACTTTACGCAAAAATTATGGCTGGGAAGCGACTTTTTTTTTTGGGTGAAAAATCACGTTTTACGGTAGGACTCAATGTAACGAACTCGGAACATTGTGCTGATGAATTGATTGAATAATACGGGGGTCGTGAAGGTGTTAAAAGTAAAAATCTTACTTTAAAAACATGTATTTAAAAAAAAATGTGAAAAAGTTGGAACTTTGACCCCCAATATCTCAGTAACTAGGAGGTTCCCAGGTGTGGTCTAGAACAAAAAAATGATCGCATTGACGGGGAAAACAAGTGCCTTTCGGCTTCGTTAAGGGTCTTTTTACACCCTTTATAAGTTCACTTAAAACTACGAAGACTAAAATGGCTACGATTTACCCATAAATTTTTAAAACGTTTTCTTATTTTATAAGAACAAAAATAGTTGTTCTGTGTGAATGATAACTGTAAATATAATTCTTTGTAGTAAAATAAAATCAAAGTTTTGTTAAATAATAGCAATAATAAATATTATTAAATGATTATCAAAGTATTTTATTTAGTTGAGTTTTAAATTTTTTATAAATATGACTAAAACAAAATAGAAAAATACTTTATATAAAAAATATATAAGGGTACCCTCTGTGGGGTACGAGCCTCGGCTTAGGGCGTCGCTGGGGGAGGACAGCAAAGGGACAGGCTGGATTTCAGTGGTGTCATTATTTGGGGACTGATTTTGGACTACAGGCTCAGCCACGCAGGCTGACTCGAGCAAGGGTCGGGAACTCGGGACTAATGTCCATCGAACCACCACCATTATATTTATATTTCAAAAAGTGGTCTTTAAAAAGCTGTCGTCAAAAAAAAACACAATCCGACCCAACACTATTAAGTTTACAAAAGAGACAATTGAAGTAACAAACGAATGACGGACAAGCAGATATTAAGCAACGTTGTAACGCTCAGTGGCACAATGGTAACACAATGGAACAACACTAGCCACAAATCATCGCGGACAGTGAACATGTCTTATTTAGGATTTCACGGGTGAACTCAGCTTGTGTAGATACATAACTGAAAGGCCTGATAAACACCAAAGCGGAAACGAGGAGGGGAGGAGACGTGCAGGAGTCGGCCAATCATCATCTGCCTAGACTTTTCCCAACTATATTGGGGTCGGCTTCCTGTCTAACCGGAAGCAGCTGAATACCAGTATTTTACATGGAGCGACTACCTATCTGATCTCCACAACCCAGTTAGTACTGGGTAATACGATACCCCTTTGCAAGACTGGTTGTCAGACTTTCGGGCCACTACCTGCAACGACTGTTAAAGATCTACAAGTGACAGCTGGGACCAACGGCTTACCTTGCTTTCCGAGACATGGAGGAAACTCGGTATGTAATGGGTGATCACCCATCCACGGACCAACCTAGGCAAGCACGGCTTAATCTAAAGATCGACTCGAATGTCTGTTATTATTCAGCCACAAGCTCCTGCAAACAACGCTGTTGTACAATATATTAAAAAAAAAACATCCTACTGCAAAGATGTTTTGGCGCTCGAATGACGTTAACAAGAAAGTATTGTGAAAACAAGATGGCCGGATGTTGGCCATGCGCTTAAAATCATTGTACAGCTATGTTTCAACTTTAGGTGTTTCTTTTATGTTATTTTATTAAAAATAAGTCTCAATATAAAGCTATCAATAAATATTTACCTACTACGGCAAAGTAGAAGGCAATGACTCAATCATTATGATTTCCCCGACTTTTGATTAGAATTAACTCCGCTTTCGACTGACCTATTATCAACCTTAAAAAACTGTCCAACTTCTATTGTAATTGCGTCGAAAGCGTTAATATTCAATAAACATGTTATCAGTGGCGGTTACTTGAAAAAAGACAACTCAATTATTTATTAGGCGAAGATAACCTTCGTATCGTAGGAGCGGCGAGACAAAGCTGAGAGGTTACTGCTGTAGGGTTATTGAGAGCGACGAAACTTAAAGAGGTGCGGTTAACCCGTAAACTTAATATTGATTTCCTTCTAGAATATCAGACATCATCAGGAATGTCTTAGTAGCAGCCAGACTCAAATCCAGACTCCACGGAGTCTTGATGGGACTTAAACATAACCGGTGAAATGTAGGTGTACTGGAGGTATTCTCTGCCTAATCCCTAAGGATTATGCCTATTTTGATTTATCCCCTAAAAAAAAGGGATAAAAAAAAACCAAAAAATTAATAAATATTTTTATTTATCCCCTTAGTGATACATATTTTTTTTTATTGTTTCATATAAGTGTTACAATTATACAATAAGATGTGACACTGGATCTTGCACTAGGATACCCTGTGTCGCAGGATTCAGTCTCTTTCGGCAAATATGGTTGACTGTTAAAAGATATCAAAAGCAACGGTTCCAATCATAAAAGATAACTAAAACTAAAAGGTAACTCAGGGTGTGTATGTTGTTAGCTCACCGTCCGTCCGTCTTATGACGACAGGCCGTGTCGACGGCGCGTTCGTGTTCCTCGCGCGCCTCAAAGAGATGTCAGCAACCAGGAAGGGGCCTGCCGGGGCTGCGGGACTGTTCGAAAGAGATACCGTGGCCCTGGAACACAAAGGGCAATGAAGGAACATGGATGGGTTTTAGTCAGTAAGAGTCTGACACTCCCTCCCACTCCACCCAGAGCGGGAGAAGTCATTTGATGATTTCCCATCCGTAAAAAAAAGGGTGTGTATGTTACGATGAGTGTTGGTTTGTATGTGTTGGTGTGTAGGTTAATACTCAGTTGCAAGTAGGTTCTCTGTTTCATTATAGATAAGTCCGAGGATCTCATGTTACGTTATGTTTCACGTGGAAGTGGATATGAGCCGGTTGTATTAGCCGTAGAACCGTTGGTGGTGGACGTTTACTTCCTGAGGTTATAGAGCGCTGTTCGCCACGCGTAGGTTAAGGTCGGCTAGGTTGAGTGATGATCTTCGCAGGGTGGCCGGTTGCAGCTGGATGAGAAACCGAGGCGGGAAAATTTCTGTGCGATTCGTGAGGCTGATACATCAGCGCAAACGCAAACTCGAAATATTTATTAAAATTAACCCATTTGGTGCCTGGTTTGAGGAGGCGTATGAAAAGGGTATCTACCTGGAAAGATATGGGGAGGCCCTTACCCAGCAGTGGGACATACAGTGGTCAGACTATTAAAAAAAGCACATTTGCAGGAATTGTCAAGAAGTCGGCCAGCTAGAAAGTTGATGACACTGGGCCACCGCTGGACAGCCATAAAATGACTCTTTGACAATATTACACTGTTCTATCATCATCTGCCTAGCCTTTTCCCAACTGTGTTGGGGTCAGCTTCCAGTCTAACCGGATGCAGCTGAAAACCAGTATTTTACATGGAGCGACTGCCTATCTGCCCTCCACAACCCAGATAGTACTGGGTAATACGATATCCTTGGTAAGACTGGTTGTCAGACTTTTTGGGTCACTTCTTCTTCTTCTTTGCTGTCACTGACTACCTGTAACGACTGTCAAAGATCTACAAATGACAGCCGGGACCAACGGCTTAACGTGCTTTCCGAGGCACGTAGGAAACTCGGTATGTGATATATATTTCACCCATCCATAGACCTACCTAGGCAAGCACGGCTTAACCTAAAGATCGACCCGAGCGGCTATTATTATTTAGCCACGGGGACCTCAATATTTATAATATTACACTGTTCCAATCCCTTCACAAATTATAGAATTTATAAAGAGTTCATCCAACTTGAAAGTAAACAATTAAAACAAACAATTTTACAATCGCGATCTATTTTAGTAGTGTGAGCAACACTGTCACGGCTAAGACAGCAAATTAATACAAGACTTTTATCACCCGACCCCGACCCCAGCTTGTTTTGTTCAGTATTAGTAGAACACGGCTTTATCACCACTGTCGCCAGTTGCCTAATTATTATATTGAATTAACCGAACTGTTTCGGTATTGATTTCGGCGGTGAACAGGGCTGTGCTGTGCCATTTCATCATGGACCGACGACCTAGTGGAGGTTGCGTAAATCTTCCGGGTGGGGAGATCTTCTCCATAAAGATATTCGCTATGGAATCATCATCTTCCTGCCCTTGTCCCATTTTGCTTGGGCTCAGCGCAACACGTTTTCTTCTTCCGTACTCGGTGTCAGACGTCCCGGCATCATTTACTCCTTTCTCTTTCATATCACACAATCCGTCCATCTTTTCTTTGGCCTTCCTCTCCCTCTCCATCCATCAACATTCATGTTCATCAGTCTTATAGTCACATGCGTTTCATCCCTTCTCATTACATGTCACGACATCCTATAATAATTCGGCTATAGAATGAGCAAATAATTTTCTCCCTAATTCTTGGACAATTTAAGAGTGTAACGGGGGATGTTATAGCACTGGTCGTACCAGCTAGACCTAGGAACCCTTGTAATGACGTGATCCCACTGAACGGATGATGAATACAATGAGTAGTGGACGCGCGGCCGATCGCGGCGCGGCGAGACCTCACGCGGCCCGAGATTTTCAAAAGATACTATGCATTTCCTAATAGAGAGATAAAGCATAAAATGACTTAACAGTGAAACTGCGCTGCCGACCGCTGCCACTTCGGTGTGATGCGAAAAGAAAGATATTTTAGTGGAATCGTTTTACATTCCTTACTTGGTATTCTTTCCGGTTTTCGAAAAGTACCTACCTACTTAGTACCAAAGTACATACAATGAAAAATAAAAAAAGGTAACTGCCGAATAAGCTACCGAAATATGTTTACTGTCAAATCGAATTAATGTCACATCCCTAATTGTTATAATTTATCGACTTGGTGATATTTATTTGTCATTGTCATGGACACTGGGTGTTTTGTAAATATATTTTTAAGGAAAATAATAAATTAATAAAAAAAGAGGAGTTTTCAAAGAAATATCGGGTTGTACCACTTTAAAGGCAGGTAAGTAAAACTTACTTAGAAAAAAGACACTATTTACATATTAAAATACCGTTGCCGGCTACGAACGCACTGAAATGTGGCTTGCGTAGCGGCTAGAGGCATGCTACTTCGATAGCACACGCCAAGCGAGGCACCAAGCGCGCAGTGCGGCCGATTGCGAAGATTTAGCGAACGTTCGTTTCACTTTGCTACTCGCTAGCCTCTAGCTCTATGCTATAGGTGTAAAAGTACCCTTCACGAAGCCGCAAGGCACTTATTTTCACCGTCATTGCGATCATTTTTTTTTGTTCTAGACCATACCTGGGAACCTTCTGGTTACGGAGATATTGGGGTCAAAGTTCCAACTTTTTCTAAAGTTTTTTTTAAATACAAGTTTTAATGTTATAACTTTACTTTAAATAACTCCACGACCGCTGTACTATTTATTCAATGCATCCATCAGCACAATGTTTTGAGTACGTTACATTGAGTCCTACCGTAAAACGTGACATTTCACCTCAAAAAAAAATCCTTTCCCGGCAATAATTTTTGCGTTGAGTTACTAAGTTTGTTGTACAGAATACTTGGTTGATGGCTTCGTGAAGGGTCCGTACACCTTGTATACATGAGTAACATAAAATCTATGGTTTAAGAAGAAATGATATGCTATGTTTAAATGAATACAGCTGAGTATTAAACTTGTTATGTGCTTTAACACAAATGCATCATGTTTGGTACAAACAAATAATCTTTCTTCTTTTCACATAGTTAGTTTCAAAGACGACGATGCAAGGTAGTACCTATAAGCATACATCAGGAGAGAAGCAATAGAACTTCAGTTCGGTAGTTCAGTGTACAATAATTCAGGAAATTGCCGAAATGTACCGGCGGAATGGGCCATAAAGATGATATATGGCCAAGAAATATACCAATAGTTTTATCGTATTACGGCACCGTTTCTACTTTATTCGTAACACAACTAAATCATATAAACTGCTATAGGATTGTTGCTTTCTTTCATGTTTCTGGCAAAACGTCCAATTATTTACAGTTTTTCTGAATTCGGATCTAGTGATATTTTAGTTGTTTGTTTAGGAGTACTTTATGTATAACTATGTAGGATTAGTCTTACACCGCTATCTATAAACAAGTCAAAGTGATTACTTGCGTAAAAATCGTTTTTTAAGAAACGAAGATGAATTCGTCATAGCAAACTTTCGGAGTTCCGTACATCGCAAAGTTTCATTCGCGTACATTCTCAATTAATTAATTCGTCTTAGCGTACCTTCTGAGTCACGTGTCGTACTTTCAAACTTTTTGTATACAGTACATCGGTATTTTAAGACTGTACAAGAATGTATTATTGAACTTCAAAAAAAAAAAAACTTTATTCTAACTTTCGAGGTAGAAGGTACGCTGTGACGAATTACTTAATTGAGAATGTTCATCATCGAGATTCTGACAGAGTATTGCATTTTTGTGTATGAAGGAGATAAAGGCGTTATTGGGCATCTCAGGGACAACCATTCAGAAGATTTTGCATGAGGCGTTTGGTGTGAGAAAGCTAGTTTCCCGTTGGATCTCGCATTTGCTTTCTGACGATCATAAGGCGGCCCGCGTCAGTTGGTGGAAGAAAAGTCTTCAAAGGTTCAACCGAAGAGTGTGAAATCACGTCTACGACATGATCAGGGTGGCGCATCTTGGATCTGTGCCTACCACCCTGATTCCAAACAACTATCCACAATCTGGGTCTTCCAAGACGAACCCAAGCCGACTAAAGTTGTTCGCTCTCGAAGCGCTTCAAAGAAGATGGTGGCTCCGTTCGTGGCGAAAACCGGTCATGTTGCGACGATTGTACTTGAAGATCGAAGAACGGTTAATGCAGAGTAGTATACCACAGTTTGTTTACCACAAGTCATCGCCGAACTTCGGAAATCTAACCCAAAGCGACGCATCATCCTTCACCATGTCAACGTAAGCTCACACAGCGCTCGTCAAACGATTGAGTATTTGAAGCAGGAAAACTTTAGAAATTCTTGACCACCCTCCATACAGTCCTGACCTAAGCCCTAACGATTTCTTTTCATTTCCTAAAATAAAGAAAACTCTTCGTGGTCAAAGGTTCCAGTCCGGTGAAGAAGCACTCGACGCTTTCAAATCAGCCATATTGAACACCCCTGTACCCAGTGGAATAAATGTTTTAATAACTGGTACGAGCGAATGGAAAAGTGTATTAAACTACTAGTGGTGAATACTTTTAAAAACGATAAAAAGTACCATAAGGTTCTAGATGTTTTTTTTGTTCAAACGACAAAACTTAAAAGGCACGCCACGAAGTAACAAAAAGTTTATGAAAATGCTGTATACAGTCGTAGAAAATACAAACCATTATTATAGACACTCTGTTGTTAATTATAGAAGAACTAGAAGAGAAACTAGATGTGTTCGTCGTGCCTTATCCGAATATTTTGAGATGAAACACCCAAACAAACTTAGGGGACACTATCTCTTTTAAAGCCGAGAAATAATCTTTCTTAAGTCAAATGAGGATTACGCAGATTAGTGTCGGATATGGTCTTCTGAAGAAAGTACCACACAGATCTGAGTGGACCTGTCCAGTCAGTGCACGCATTTGTCAGTTATCGTGAAGCTCGACGCATAACTCAAGGTGAAACAAACAAACGACCCAAAAAAACGTTCATAAACCACTGATCTTTAAACAGTAACAATTGAATTTCCATGTTTACACACTAACACGAGCACAGTCGCACAAAACGCATGTATCATGGGCAACGAGCCCGCTCACTGGGGACACATAACTTAAAGCGAACGCGTCTGATCAAAAAGCCCGCGGGCCGATGTACATGCCGTTCGATTTATGCCACTGTAGGGCTACGGAAACAGCGGGAAATTGACCAACTGAAGCAAAATAACATAACTTTACGTATATTTTGACTCGCAGGGTTAGGCAGTACATAAGCAGCTCGAATAAGAATAAGAAGAAGAAAAAAGGAATAAAGAATAAGAGGAGCTCGTGGCTAAATAATAAGAGACGCTCGAGTCGATCTTTAGGTTAAGCCGGTCTTGCCTAGGTTGGTCTGTGGATGGGTGACCATCCATTACATACCGAGTTTCCTCCGTGCCTCGGAAAGCACGTTAAGCTGTTGGTCCCGGCTGTCATTTGTATATCTTTGACAGTCGTTAGGTAGTCAGTGGCCCAAAAGTCTGACAACCAGTCTTACCAAGGGGTATCGTATTACCCAGTACTAACTGGGTTGTGGAGGTCAGATAGGCAGTCGCTCCATGTTAAATACTATCAGTATTTTTTCAGCTGCATACGGTTAGACTGGAAGCCGACCCCAATATAGTTGGGAAAAGGCTAGGCAGATGATGAGGGTTAGACAGTACATCCACATTTCGTCTGTTCCGTCTGCAATTCCTAGGTATTAGGAGGCTACTAGGATACTGAGAAATGCCTAATGGAAAAATCGAATAACATTTTGCCCGACCCAGCAATCGAAACCAGAACCTTAATCTCAGCAGTAGCGCTCGCGACTACAAGACCAACGAAGCAGCTGTATAGCCGTTTGCTTATGATGTTATTGAAACGAATTCGTGGCCAAGGAACCTGCCTTGGAAAACCTGGCGTAATGACTTAGAAGCTTTAACCGGAGTTTGACTACAAAAACAACGAGAGAGAAGAGGGGAGAAAATCTTAGCCTAGCAGTGGAATGATAGGTACACACGGCGACACATTCAAACTATACATAATATCCGGTATAACCTGACCTCACTTTGTATGATCTTCCCGTACAATGAGAGATCAGCTTTATTTGGTTTCGCATAGCTGGATCGGTTGTCGTGCGTACAGGTTACAAAAAATATTGGATGACATACAAGCAGAATGCCGAGTGCCTAGCAACCCAAGATAAATAGCGATGGCAAAAAGATCAAATAATAGTGTTAACAATTGTCTAGGATTTGTAATGAGGGCTAAAGGCACAGAACAGATGAAATTCCTCTGATAACTGCTCCGTGACTAATGGCGGTACAGACATGTAATCCTAGAGATGAAACTCCGTGTGACTCCAGACTGTTACAGTTTGTGGTAGTAACCTATTAGTACTGCCCCTGGCGAGCTTTTTCACAGACCTCTACTGCTGGTTGATAGATCCGTTTACGCCCTGTAGGTAGAGCTTATCAGCTCTAAAGCTGTCGAAGCTGTCAACCAAGCATTATGTGCAAACTATGTAACCCTACGCAAAAATTATTGCTGCGAAACGACTATTTTTGGGGCAAAAATCACGTTTTACGGTAAAACTCAATGTAAAGCACTCAAACCATTGTGCTGATGGATGCCTTGAATAGTAAACGGGTCATGAAAATAATTGATGTAAAGTTATAACCTTAAAAACTAGTATTTAAAAAAAAGTTGGAACTTTGACCTCCGATATCTCCGTAACTAAAAGGTTTCCAGGTATGGTCCAGAACAAAAAAATAATTGCAATGACGGGGAAAACAAGTGCCTTTCGGCTTCGTTAAGGGTATTTTTACACCCTTTATATGCGAAGTTTAATATACCTACTATTATGGCAGAAGGTAGAAACATTACTATAATAATAGTTGAGCATAATAAGTTAATCCCAACCGCCGACTGACTAATAGGAACGCAAAATTAAAACCAGGAAACTGTTCTCCCGTCCTTTGAAGACATGAAATGTCGAACATAAAATCTGGAAAATGACATATTTCAAAACTATATTATGTTAAAAGGAATCTCTGCGGTGGGGCGTCAAAAACAGCTGCTTACATTTTAAGTCAGTTCAGAACTGACCACTATTATAGTACGGCCACTTTAAGTGTGCAGTTCAAAGCAACGTAGCTTGTCAAGAAAATTTACATCGATACGTCAAACTTAGTATACAGGGTGTAAATGGACCCTTCACGAAGCCGTCAACCAAGCATTCTTTACATCAAACTAAGTAACTTTACGCAAAAAATTTGCTGGGAACGACTTTTTTTTGACGTGAAAAATCACCGTTTACGGTAAAACTCAATATTACGCATTCAAAACCTATTGCTAATGGATGCTTTGAATAGTAAACGGGTCATGGAGGTAATTCAAGTAAAGTTAAAACCTTTAAAAGTGGTGTTTAAAAAAAACTTGTGAAAAAATTGGAACTTTGACCTCCAATATCTCGGTAACTAGAAGGTTCCCAGGTATGGTCTAGAACAAAAAAAAATCGCATTGACGGGGAGAACAAGTGGCCTTCGGCTTCGTTAAGGGTCTTTGTACACCCTTTATTTATTTTAGTTGTGTTTTCCCGTCTGCACATATAACTTGGTTGAAGTCTATAAGGCACAAGTCATTAGCCCTCCAACGAGTTACCTGTTTTCACTAAGACTGACAGATGAATGCCTAAATATTTATTGCTCTGTTGGATTTTAAACTCTCAATGCCCGAGTGTAGCTTTTAAAGTCCAACCAAAAGTGTCTGTGCAGTTTTAGGTGTCGTTAGTGAAAAGGGTCATTATTAAGTTGAGAGTTTTGTCGTAAAATGTCCGACTTTTGTAGGATACAAGTAACTTAGTGCTAGTTAGAAGGGCCGCAACTATTGACTGCCGAATAAATGAAGTCGTTAATATTGAGAGGTCAGTACTTACTTATTCAAGTACTAGCAGTCCAGACGTAGACGGAGGACTTCTAGTGGATGCATGAGGGTTGAACTTCATCAAACAGCACGGAATTGCTCTTTTTCATGCTCTTATCCTTTTCTGTCGCTTAAGGCACGATTCCGCAAGTCTCCGAAAGGCACTTGTTCTCCCTGTCATTGCGATCATTTTTTTTCTTTCTAGACCATACCTTCTAACCTTCTAGTTCCATCGTAGACCTCATCTATCGCTTTCCATCGGGATCAGGCGTGATCGAGGTCAAGAGCACGCCCATTTCGTTATATATGTAAAAAAAAAGATGTTGGGAATCAAAGTTACAACTTTTTCACAAGTTTATTTTTTAAATGTATGTTTTCAATGTAAGTAATGTTTGTAATGTAATGTTACTTTAAACACCTCCACGACCCCCGTACTTTTCAATCCATCCATCAGCACAATTTTTTGAGTGCGTTACATTGAGTCCTACCATAAAACATAATTTTTCACCCCAAAAAAAAAGTAGTTGTATCCCAGCAATAATTTTTGCGTCAAGTTACTTAGTTTGATGTAGAGAATGCTTGGTTGTCGGCTTCGTGAAAGGTCCGTTTACACCCTGTACAATATCGTGCCAGCTACAGAACATGAAGATGACTGTAATATGCCTTTATTGTCAATAAAATATCTGTTAAAATCGCCATCATCAAGACGATAGACGTCCAATATTCACCCATTCTACAGGCCGACCTCAGCAACCGTTGCTAAACTTAAAGATGGACCCGGACGGCTGTAATTATTATGTCACTGCCTAGACACAAGATCTTTAACAAACTCATACTAAATACCTCAAGTAGTTGCGTTTATAGTAGATAACATTATCATTAGGAGCGGATGCAGCGGTCCGAATGGATCTGTGTTCCGATAACCTCTTGCGCGGTGTCGAATACGAAATTATGATAAGTTGGCAGTAACCAACAGCTCCTTTGACATCACTGCGCCCGCACTTCGCTGTGTTACGCACGATTGCACCAAGAAATGTAGGGATTTATTTATAATCGCTGGTTAAAGTTAAGGGTCGTGTAAACGTAAATAAAAATGTGGTAAAGGGGGAAGCGCCAAATTAGCAATAATTAAAAATTCTTTGTTTTTTTTAATTTGCAGGTCAGTTACAGGTTGGATGTTAATTAAAATATGATTCGCGACCGTAACACGTATGTAGCTGCAGAATTATAACTATTTACGTATGTAGCTACAGAATTATAACTATTAAATTATAATTATTACTCTGTTAAGCCATATTCCCATCACCATATTCGATGTATGGCGAGCCCGTCCTTAATCTTTTATTTTTGTATAAAAATCGTAAAGCGGTTCACAGAATTCATCTACCTACCAAGTTTCAGCTGTGTACTCCTAATAGTTTCGGAATAAAGTGGCTGTGATACATACAGATGGACAGACATACAGGATTCCGTTTTTTTGCTATTCAGCTACGGAACCCTAAAAACGTAAGAAATTTGCGGGATACCCTGGCGCTTCCACCTTAAACAGCCGTTTATTATTTAGGTAGAGGTACGTTAAGTGTTAAAATGTTTTTGAAAAATACAAAAACCTACTTGGGCCTATCACGGAAATGAACGCACATGGCACATGGGGGGTAACAACTTAACGGAGCCATGTGTACCTCACTCTCACACCGACCCATCCCGACAAATTTAATTGGACAATAAAACAGCACTGTTAATGATTTGTGCGTCGCATCGATAACACCGTGTTAATTATTATTAATGCTCATTGAATCACAGCTGTGCGATTGTGTGTTATCTCGTCCATTCAGTTGTCCATTCACAGCGACCTAAATAATGTGCGATCGCGTAAACAATCTGTGGAGATTAGATGTTGCGTGATGGATAGGTTTGGGCCGGAGAATACGTATGCGGTGACCTCTTAATTAGGAGTTAAAAGTAGTGTTAAGGGTCACCAGACGTTGATAGATTGGTACTTCGGTAAGTTTTTGTATGGATGTGATCTGTCCGGAGACATGTCCGCATTTTATGCCCTTAGGCCAAATGCGGATGCTCAGTTTCCTAATCGGTACTGAACACGTTTTGTAGGATGGTAACAAAGGTAGTTTGACTATGTACCTACTTGTACCTATTTTCGCTATGTTTTCCACACATTATGGTATTCTTCCTCTTGTCTGCAATCTGTTTGCAGGCCAGACAAAATATTAGTTCCTTATTTATTTATTTTACTAATTTATGTACACACAATAGACAACACAGGAAAATGACATTATAATATACGAGTACATAGTATAACTTAGTACTTATTCGTAGCGGATGCCTATCTGACCTCCACAATACAACCAAGTTACCTGTTGTAACTAATCCGACTAAGGAGCACTTGCAATTTGAAAATTATACGGGGTGTAAACAGACCCTTCACCAAGCCGTCAACCAAGCATTCTGTACATCAAACTAAGTAACTTTACGCAAAAATTTTTGCTGGGAAACGAAATTTTTTTTTGGGGTCAAAAATCACATTTTACGGTAAAACTCAATATAATGCGCTCAAAACTTATTGCTGATGGATGCTTTGAATAGTAAACGGACCATGGAGGTAATTGGAGTAAAGTTAGAACCTTAAAAAGTAGTATTTAAAAAAAAACTTGTGAAAAAATTGGAACTTTGACCCTCAATATCTCCGTAACTAGAAGGTTCCCAGGTATGGTCCAGAACAAAAAAATGATCACAATGACGAGGAGAACAAGTGCCTTTCGGCTTCGTTAAGGGTCTTTTTACACCCTTTATTTAAACATAGCACCGCATCGCATCGCATCGCACCCGTGCCAATTAGCATTTAAAGCAAAAACAAAAAACCGGTCCTCAAAAACTGAAAAGTTGATTAGTAACCAAAAAATGAAAATAAAAAAACCAGTATATTTTCATTACCAGCCGCTCGAAGTGTTAAATAATGAAATAATTACATTCTATAAGACAGTTAACAACGCGATGCCCTTTACGAGAAAAAAGTCATCGATGCAATTAATAAACACCGAAATATTTCTTCATTTCATTCTCGAAATAAATGTAAAGAGACGATTTTTTATTTATCGAACGTCATTTGATAATGATAAAAAGAAGACAACATAACGAAAACGTTATGAGTGTAAGAGAGATGGGAGAAACGCGTTAAAAATTATCGGGAACAACTGAAAACGATCAAGGAGCGGTGTCAAACATTTGTAATGGAAAAAGATGGGGATATACAATACGCTGTTGTTAGACAAGGATGCGTGAAGTGAAAGATGCGTGTGGAGGAAATTTGCATTTTATCTTTTATAAATCTTGTTGTTAATTGAGAGGAGTGTAAATGTTTTGCGTACACGTGTTAATTAAGGGTTGATTAATGAGGACCTGCTACTGTTCATTTTTATTTTATCGATAAAATCTTTTGAAATATCGAACAGGGTGTGAATTAAAAATAAGTTGCGGAATAGGCAATAACAATGTTATTAAATTCCTTCCTTACATTAGTTATTGTCAAACCTATTTCTGTAAAATTGAGCGTTTTAAATGTCACCGTGGCTCAATTTATTATTGTAATACCGACATACGTATACCAATTTATTTTTCGATATTTTCATGATTGCTTTTTCGCTTTTTTGCTATTTCTGAAAATGCTGGTGCCTTCTTTACGATAAAATAAAATATACTTTTTGTCACAGAAATATTTGCTATAAGAGATTTTACATGAAGCATATTGCAACTTTTCGAATTGTACCTCAAAAATTAAGAGAGCAGGTCGAAAAAATAGAATTCCTCTTATTTTATTTTTTACCATTGTTATACTGCCTCTTTGGTCGCGCTTACGACCACGTAAGCGCGACTGCTCAGCAACAAATTCGCGGGTCAATTCCCAGGTCGAGCAAAATATTATTGGGTTTTTCTATCACGATTTTTTCAGTTCTGGCCATGGAGTCCGGAACCGTGTCCGGTTGATGGCAATAGCCCCGTATTTTAGGAATCAAATATGAATGGGTTATGTGGATGTACTAACAGGTGTCCCTTTGCCAAACTGTGATTTGAGTGAAAAATCAAATTTCTCCTATTTTTTCATTTCAGTCGGTAACATTGTTTTTAATCTAAAACACAGTCATAAATCATATTGTAACACATTTAATTAAAAATTCTTATCAACACATACGATCCGTCGATAATCAAAACTTCCGATGCACCAATACATGCGACCTCGAAACTCTTCCACAAAAACCCAACCATAACTCGTACAAAATAGGGTCTTATTCACTTTGCAGCCGGCGATGCACTATCAAGCCCTATTTAAGATGGTTGCAGCTTCCGTTCCATTGACTTACAGACCCTTAACTATATGTTTAACTAATAGTGTATTGATAAACGAACGGTTTGTTTTGGTCAGCAACCGCACCTACATTTAATTTTATTTATTGGTCGCAAAATTATTGCTTTATTTATGATGTTATCTTGATTATTCCTGTTGTTTTGTGAAAATGCTGAATATATTAGATTACGAATTTGGTTTATGAATAAATTGTACAGGCCTACTTATGTGGATTTCGATGGTCGGCACTAAGATTCTCATACGGTCTGTTGTTATACTACTTATTTAGTTACATTGAGGAAAACTTTTCAGTCTGCATTGTAAGATGTCAAACTCGTAAACCCACGTCTCGCCACCAGTAACAATGCGTTTCATGAATGTTGGGTCGGAATTGACTCGTTCTAGCATGTCCTCAGCGACTCTTATACGATTGAGTTTTTGGAGAAAATTCAGGTCTTTTGGGACGAGCCGAGCGGCAACATGTTTCATACCCAAGTGATTATTTAAAATGGTACGGATCGACATGTGAGACACAGAAAGTTCCGCGGCTATCTCTCTCAAACTTGTATGAGGATTTTCAATCACTATTTCCTTGACTTTTGCGATGTTAACTTCAGTTGAAGACGTTGATGGTCTACCAGAGCGAGGCAAATCTTCCATCACATCTCGACCGCTTTTGAAAGCTTTGTACCACTCATAAGCACGTGTTTTTGATTCACCGTAAGCCTCCTATAATATTTTCAGGGACTCCGGACACGTAATTCCATTGGCGATGCA
Organism: Noctua pronuba; assembly: GCA_905220335.1. Taxonomy (NCBI): domain Eukaryota; kingdom Metazoa; phylum Arthropoda; class Insecta; order Lepidoptera; family Noctuidae; genus Noctua; species Noctua pronuba. The sequence goes on along the minus strand of LR999900.1, from coordinate 4,875,389 downwards.
AAATTTAAGACAAACTCTTTGTTCGATGTTTTTGTCCATTATGAAATTAACAATACACACTAGATATGATCAACTAAAAACAGCACTGTATTTAATCTAAATAGATGCAACTCAAACTCCGCGCCAAAATGGAAAACAGTTGTGCCAATCTAACAACAAAAAAAAAAACAAAAAATTGAATTTGGAACCATAAACAAATCATCCATTCCCGATACTTTTTTGACTGAATGTGTATCACTGCTAGATGTCCATGACAGATTAATTCTTACATCTTCCCAACACAAACTACGAATCATTATACATTAATTTACTCGCCACACATACGTTTTTTATATATTAATCCTTACCAATACCAGCCTCTAACTTGCTCTCGTCTCCCTTGGAATGACAAAGGAATGCCAGCATCCAATCTAACAGAACGCCTCATTTGATACGGACCAAATAAGTTCTGAATCAATTTGTAGAATTGTGAGAAGACATCGTCCTATTGTGGTGGTAGTGGGTTTTGGTTTTGTAGATTGTTGAGCGAATCTGGGACGTTTCGTCAAAAAGTGAAATAGAAGAATATCTGCTGTGAAAGTTGTGCTTAGATAATACGAACCGTCATCATCTTGCGGTTATTTTATTTTCAGTTTGTGATAAGAGGTTTGTTTGTGTATTTATACGTATTAGGTGTGAACCTATAAAGGGTGTAAAATGACCCTTAACGAAGCCGATAGGCACTTGTTCTCCCCGTCATTGCGAATTTTTTTGTTCTGGACCATACCTTCTAGTTTCGGAGATATTGGAGGTCAAAGTTCCAACTTTTTCACAAGTTTTTTTTAAACACAAGGTTTTAATGTTGAAACTTTACTTTAAATAGCTCCACGACCCCCGTACTATTCAATGCATCCACCTGCACAATGTTTTGAGTGCGTGCGTTACTTTGACTTTTGCCGTAAAACGGATTTTTCACCCCAAAAAAAAAGTGGTTTCCCAGCAATAATTTTTGCGTTAGTTTGATGTACAGAATGCTTGGTTGACGGCTTCGTGAAGGGTCCGTTTAATAATATATAAAGGGTGTAAAAAGACCCTTAACGAAAACGAAAACCACATATTCTGCCCATCATTGGGATCATTTTTTTGTTCTGGACCATACCTGGGAACCTTCTAGTTACGGAGATATTGGGGGTCAAAGTTCCAATTTTTTCACAAGTTTTTTTTTAAATACCTACTACTTTTTAAGGTTCTAACTTTACTCCAATTACCTCCATGGTCCGTTTACTATTCAAAGCATCCATCAGCAATAAGTTTTGAGCGCATTATATTGAGTTTTACCGTAAAATGTGATTTTTGACCCCAAAAAAAAATTTCGTTTCCCAGCAAAATTTTTTGCGTAAAGTTACTTAGTTTGATGTACAGAATGCTTGGTTGACGGCTTGGTGAAGGGTCTGTTTACACCCCGTATAATAAATATAATAATATAAAGAGGTGAGCTTTTTTTTGTGAGTTTTAAAATTATGTGATATTCATTATGTCGAAGCTAAAAATAATAGATAATATTCTAAATAACATTCCCAGAATATTTTGATCGACCTACTTAAATATTTGAATCATTTAATAGGCTGACACCAAAAAATAACCAAACCTAGTTAACTAATAAAAAAAACGGGCCAAGAGCGAGTCTGAATGGCACACAAAGGATTCCGTAACAACAAATGATATCATTCAAGATCTGCTGGTGGACACGCCACACATTTAATATAAAGGGTGTAAAAAGACCCTTAACGGAGCCGAAAGGCACTTGTTCTCCCCGTCATTGCAATCATTTTTTTGTTCTGAACCATACCCAAAAAAAAGTCGTTTCCCAGCAATAGTTTTTGCGTAGAGTTACTTAGTTTGATGTAGAGAATGCTTGGTTGACGGCTTCGTGAAGTGTCTGTTTACACCTTGTATACGTATATTTTTTTCAAACCTCACTTACATAGCCCCTACTCCAATTATTTTTTTCATACTTTCCCTTCGCTTTTTTGTAGCGGTTTATAGAAGACACAAGACATACACTCTCCAAATTTCAACAGTCTCAAAATCTCTCTCGGACAGGACCAATCTATAAAGGTTCCGAATTTGCCTTTTGGCAACAGAACCCTAAAAGAAAAACACAAATTACCATCCCACTTTATAAATCGCTCTATAAATCATCAAAATCCTACGCAGGTGTGAAGTTCATTTAAGGCCGAGTATACATGGTGTTCCTACAATCAAGGACGTCGGCTACCCCATGCAGAGCGCAGGATCAGTCGCGACGGGGCACCGACTCTTGCGCACATTAATTAATAGTTTTCAACACAACAATCCGATACCGCCGTGCTAAATACATGGAATTGATATACCCCTCGGGGAGTCTGTAACTGCCTTAATTGTACACCAATGATTATATGTTTTTTTACATTTATTAGATTTTTTGTGATTGACATTTTTGTAGTGATGAGTAAAGTTGTTTGTTGTTGATCTGGGTATTTTGAGCTACTGGAATTTGATTGGTCTAACTTGAAACTGAATACATGTTCTGCGATTTTGGCGGTCTCTCCAGTTCTGGAGCCATAGCGCTAGATAGCGCGCTACTTCCAGTCAGCTCCGACTTTCGGTATCTCTGTTCATTCGTGCAAAGCGATGACGAAATAGATGGGAGTGTTAAGCACAGAATTAACCCTGGATGGGTGAAATGGCGGCAGGTCACGGGAACACGGGATAAAATAAGGAATTAGTACATAAGAGGAAGTTTGGCGCTGGTGACTGAAAAGTTTTGCGGTAATCGATTATCGTGGTATGGACATGTGATGCGGAGGAATGAGGAAAATGTTGAGTACGAATGTAGATGGCTATAAGAGTAGAGGAAGACCAAAGAAACGATAGATGGACTGTGTGAAGGATGATATGGCTAGAAAGGAGGTGACTGCTGAGATGACGAGTAATAGAGAAGTATGGAAGAAGAAGACATGCTGTGCCGTCCCCAAATAAATTGGGATAAGGGCAGGAGAATGATGATGTAAGGTTACACTGCTTTTTACATAATTTGGAAGTTTGCTATAATTTTTCACACCAATGCCAAATAATCTTTTAAACTTAACTGTCTTACTTAATTCCGCTTAATTCATTTTTCATGTGTCATAATTATTTAAATCGCGTTTTATCATTACTGCTTTGACTCTGTTCAAGTTCTGTGCATTTTTATGTTAATTAAAGCGAGACAGTTTTACAATGCACTTTTCTAACATCGAATGTAACTCGAACCACCTACCTATCTGTGTACTACCTACTTAAATAAAAAACTACTACTTGCACAACAACATCAAACCTAAGTAAACACTAAAGCCAGCAGCTACCGCTACTAACAGTGACAATAACAATCTAGCACACAATTCAATTCTACCCACATTCAAGAAGCAACTTCGTGAGTACTCGTGCGCATTCGAGATCTCGCGATGCACCTGACCCCTCAGCAAGAAAATTCTATCAGCGACTCCGAAGGAATGCGCGTGACCAATCGGACGATGCTTCTATCGACATCGATACCATAAAAAATCGACGGAAATGATCGAACCACGACAAATGCGAATGCCCCTCACAATTGAATAAGTCGATACGATATCACCAAAGTTAGAATTGAAAGACGATTGACTGAAAAAAACTACGATCGATTTACTGCTTCGGTTGGCTGTGGAAAATTGTAGGGTTGCGACGATTTATCGATAGTCAATCAAATAAATGCTGTCAGATTCATTAAATTATTGTTATACGTCGTTCTCAATAAATATAAAGAAAGTTTTTAGTTTGCTTTGAATGAATAAAATTTAATAGTTGAGTTTTTAGAACCCTAGTTCCTTCAAACTTGTTGCTTTCTGTAAACCCAACTGTTTGTAACTTTTTGCATTGTGCCATTTTAACTACTAGTATGATTTTGAATTGATTGGGTTAGCCGTCAAATATCATATTCCCATCTTTGTGTTTTGATCCTGTTTATATCTAACTGATAAGATAAGACACTGGCTACTGTGATAAGACATTTCGAAATAGTAGAAGCTATCAAGCTAGCTCAAAACATCGATATCGAGTACCGTTGATCCAACGATCCACAGCATTTGGTTCGGTTGAGAATGTCATTTGGAAACGGTAGCCACCGTCGCAGCGGGGGGCGGTGCCTCGTTCGCCATCTTTATTTTTATTATTTTTTAAGCCCTTGTTTATCCAGTCCGGGGCGTCGCGGCTCACTGGCCGGAGCAATCAATAAAATGCTCTGACCGTAAAACCACGCCGGAATTAAATACAACGCTTCGGCCATTGTAGCCAGGTATCACCCGTCACGCAACCGAACACCACTGATGTAATTAAAAAAATTGAAATAAAAACATCAACAATTAATTGGAAACTCCGAATAGGTGCAGTCAGTCAGTCACCTTAATTTACGCTCGGTAATTTGTTTGATTATTGCGAATGAACGACTTTCCGTTAGGGAGCTGGTTCTGTAAATACGCCTAATCCGCAAAAGAACAATCTAATTTGGTTTACTTGGAGTCGTTCCCGGGGGAGGAAACTCGAAAAATGCCTAATAGAGAATTATAACAAACACCGGCCGCCGGCGGCAATTTCACACTTTATTAATGCAAGTATTGCATTAATACGGCTAATTCCATCGGTTGACACGTGCCGAATTTGCTGTTCCCATAAAACCTCGGCCTCCCCTCGCACGACACCAAAAAGAACACCAAACCATTCAACTTTCTGTCTTGCGCCTATACATGTAGATATGATGTTCGCATGTAAACAAATAAAAAAAAAAAAACTCTTCAAATATGCATTTTGATTCAAAGTATTAAGGAACAAAGTGCCCTGCAGATTAACGAAATACACTTTTGCACAAAACCGATTTCGGTTCCCTCCATTTTTTGACAGCTCGGCGATGGCGATTCATAGATAAAGTTGCGCGCACAGATTCCGCGGACCATAGATCACAGAGTAATGCGGTCACGCTCTATGGTATTAAGTGTCAGTTATCGTCTCCACGGGGCTTAGTGTGCACGAGTATAATACATTTTTATGTTTGTACGCTCCCCTTGTTGTAATATAACAACATGAAGTGAGGTTTACTCGGATTGAATACGGCATTATAATGAAATGATTCATATTTAAGTGAGTCCTCCCCTTCGTCTGTTGTAATTTGATGGTGTCGGGGATCGGAAGCAATGTTTCTTATTAAAGTGGTGTTATGACTGTCGTTTTTATTGCATTGTATGGGTTCTTTTTGCTGTTTTATTTTTAATATATTGTTTAATGATTTACACTTCATTCTGTTTCGCATAACACCTGACTATACGAAAACGTGTGTTTACATAGCGTAACATTTTGTGTGCTGTATTTGGTAAACATTCTTAACACCGTTTTGTTTCGGGTCCAAATAGTTTAATGGCAATCTTCTTTCTTTATCGTGTGGTTAGTGCTAAGACCTGGTGTCAGAGTTGTCTCAGACTTGGCTTTACATGCCGTCAAGAACATCTCTCAGGCACGCTTTTCTCACGACGTTGTCCTTGCAATAAATTGATAGTTGAAAAAATCAACAGTAACTCGAAGCCGGCACATCGGTTGTGTAAGTTTCCCAGACTCCACATAATCCGGGATGATCCGATACCGAAGATAACGCGATAACCGTCCGGTAATAGTCCAAATATCTCCGTAATGTGTATGTAATGGGACGGCACGCGCCGATCGCGTGTGTTTGCTCCGAGGGAGGAACCAGGCTTAGCACTTTCGTCGGTGACTGTACAGACAGCTCCCTTTTTATAACTGATTGATCCGAAAGATACGTTTGTTGGTATCAGACAGTCGTAAATTAGACAAAAGGATTAGTGGCGCAGCTTGCATAATGGTGTAAAATAACTATTTATTATTGGGCAGTGATTTGTTAAAGAAGTTTGGATTACACAATGATTTGTTTATTTGTAGAGTTGGTAGTAGTGACTATTGGATTCGGATTTTAGAAACAATAATCTGGTTCAGGTCAGAAGCTTCGCAATCCTCAGAGTTTAATGAATTTGGCACTTCAAATTTAATTTACAAAAAAATTCAGTATTTGCAGTGTCTCAATAAATAATTACTTAACTTCTGCAATGCTTCTTTCATATCTTTATTATTATCTTAATTAAATTATAAAATAAATTAAACAACAAAAATCACTTGAAAGCTTTTATAACTTTATAACAGTTATAAAAACTTTCCAAGAAACAGATATACACGTGTAAAGATAAAATAAAAAAAATAAAAAATGTGTATACATAATATTGCATGTGTAAAGTTACACATACAAAATAGTAGGTACCTTACGTAGCTCACAGTAAGCCGAAGTGTTAGTGGCTCACGGGATGGCGTTGTATCAACACGAGACAGATTGGGCGCGATGTTGATACGACTAGTACATGACTGGACGAAATACTTGGACGGTCTATGTGACAGTGTAGCACGAACATTAAATAAGTATTTTTCGGGGACGAAAAAGGTAGGTAGCTAACCCGTAGAGTAAAGGTTAATCAGCCTAAAATAACCGGTTCTCGCACAGAGTCCATTTTCGTACTTCTATACTATTATAAGTAAAATTTTGTTCGTATGTAAGGTGTAATCTTCGGAATTACTGATCCGATTCCAAAAATTCCTGGAAATGTTTTAGTTACGGTGATATTGGGAGTTAAAGTTTAAACTTTTTCACAATAAAAAAAAAACTTGTTTTTAATGTAAGACTTTAAACACCTCCAAAACCTCTGTACTATTTAATCCATCCATCAGCACAATGTGTTGAATGCGTACTACGTTATGCTACCGTAAAACGTGATTTTTCACCCCAGAAAAAAAGTCGTTTCCCAGCAATAATTTTTGCAAAAAGTTATTTTGTTTGATGTACATAATGCTTGGTTGACGGCTTCGTGAAGGGTCTGTTTACACCCAGTATAAAATCAGTTTAAAAAAATGGACAGCTCAAGCATATGCCCGCCCCCAAACATCGATACAGTCGGATCGGCTTACTAAAACGAAAGCGTTGTATACGGAACGTGCGTTCAATACATTTTATGAGCGGCGTGACCTGCTAGATTTGTGGCTGGCTCTATGTTAGCATACTGCAGGTTTACAGTTTACGCGGTAAAATGGATTGATAGGTAGATTTTATTGTTATTTTGACGGTATTTTCGGTACGGCCCCCTCTAGGGGCAAAAAACACTAACCTCCGCTGGCTCGGTATATGCCCCCAAAGGGGCAAACATTTAAAACATACAATACCATCAATCAAACCACCAATACACCAATACCACCTTATTTTGCGTACACGTTTAGTTTGGATGACAATGCATGTTGAGCTAAGTGCCGTCATTCGAAATCCAATATGGCGAACTCCCAAAGATGGCGGACTAGTTATTTTTCATCATCAATTATCAATTAAAAGGATTTGCTGAGAAGAATACTAAAAAAAATAATTATATATCACACCTATACTTAAAAGCTTGTTTTAAAAATGCTTTTTTACTATAAATTAAGGCCTTAATTTATTTTCTAAGCCTGAATACATACTTAAGGCCTTACTTATCATATAAATAGGTACATGCACACCCCACCTCCAAACAATATTCATTATACAAACATTCTATAAAAATAATAGGTGCATTTTTGCGGGTGCAATAAAAATGAACAAAATGGCTGATATAATATCGGGGTGCCGCGGGCGATGAAAAATAAATAAAATTGCGTTGCGGGATGGAAAATGAAAAGCCACTTAGTTCTGCAACGCCCTCTAGTGGGGTTTAGCGACAAACTAACAACGCCGACGTCTCTGCGATGTTGTTCGTGGTTTTTTTTTGTCGGAACGTAGGGAGGGTAGAAAATTGGGTTTTCGTCTTCGTATCTTGGTTTTAGAACACACCGACAGAGTTATAAGTTCATTGATGAGGAAAAAAACAAGGTCCTTGTTGGGTGTAAGGGCCGCCTTTTGAGGTGAAAGCCTCCTCCAAACTGTTCCAGCTGACTCTGTCGTTTCCCAGCCTGGGCCATAAGTTTCCAGCTGTTTGTACGATGTCGTCGCTCCATCTTTTAAATGGTCTACCCTTCCTTATTTTTTTGCTCATTGGATACCATCATCTGCCTAGCCTTTTCCCAACTATATTGGGGTCGGCTTCCAGTCTAACTGGCTGCAGCTGAATACCAGTATTTTTCATGGAGCGAATGCCTATTTGACCTCCACAACCCAGTTAGTACTAGGTAATACGATACCTCTTGGTAAGACTGGTTGTCAGACTTTTTGGGTCACTGACTACCTAACGACTGTCAAAGATCTACAAATGACACCCGGGACCCAACAGCTTAATGTGCTTTCAAAGGCACGGAGGAAACTCGGGATATAATGGGTGGTCACCCATACACAAACCAACCTAGGCAAGCACGGATTAACCTAAAGATCGACCCGAGCGGCTGTTTTTATTTAGCCACGAGCTCCTCAAATGAAATTGAATTGTCGCCGTAAGTAACCAAAAGTCTTAAATATAAGCAATAAATAGGTAGTAGTAGATCTTTAATAGGCACCAAATATCTTTTACATAAGTATTTCCTCATATACCATTCCCTTCCTTTCCTCCAATTTTTCGTACATTGTTTTTCCTCGTAGATAAAATTTACGGCGTCCACCAACTAATGACGTCGAGATTCGAGCGCGGGCTGCGAATCGGCCATGGCGGCCATTTTTCATCATTTCCCGCGCTTTCCCGGCAATATATTATTTTTTTACAAGTCTTACTTCGTCGCTGCGCTAGTAAGGACGCGCACTCATGATCTGAATACAAATTGAACACGTAACCACTATGTATGTACTCGTATAAAGGGTTGAGAAGATTTTTGCTCTAGAGGGTTTAGTTGGAATGCGAGATTTATTCACTGGGGCTAGAGATAAATGTATAGTGGTTGGGGCGACATTGTTGCCATTGGGGCAATATCCTGGATGAGGCTGGCACAAGACCCTAGAGCTTGGTACAGGCAAAGAGAGGCCTATACCCAGTAGTGGGTGAAGTCGGGCTGTGGATGATGATTCGGCTTTTTATTCGCACCAACCATCATGGTTGGTGCGAATAAAAAGCCGCGTAGTCAAAATGTACTGACATGATGGTTGTACTTTAAACTTACCTATGCTCAGGAGGCTATGACAAATGTAGGTAGGGCTGATGGCAATAGGCTCGCCCCTTATTACATGGAACTTAAACATAACTGGCGAAATGTGGGTGTATCAATAGGTGCACTTCTGCCTAATCCTTCGGGAATTACAGGCCACAACTCTCTGATAGGTGCCTATAATTACGCCAGCACATCAAGCTATCCGAAACTGACAAATTTTCCCAATCAACCTTGAACCTAATGCTTTAGCAATAAAGTTGAAAATCTTTTGAAGAAATTTGACAGATTGTAGTAACTTGATATTCTTATAGGCGTCTGTGCATAAATACTTAAATATACAGAACCGGAACAACGAACAGAGTAGATATCTGCATAACTAATATAATAGTACATACAACCAATTTCTGCTTATACACTAACACAGCACAGCGCGCAGTCAGCAATGCTTTCTGATATATAGTTAGTTAGTTAGTTTCTGATATTTAGTTTATTTCATTTTATTTGTATATATATGTATTAGTATGTACCTATTTATGTATTTCAATTTATGTTAACAAAATGGTATTTTTTTAATTTTTTTTTTGTACTCTATCACTATGCTGTCCTATTTGACTCTAAGTTTGAATGGTAGAGAATGGCTTGTGGCATTAAGTCCGCCTATGTACCACTTTCGTACATGAAGTTTAAATAAATAAATATATTAAAAATCATAATTTTAGTAAGTATTCAAAACGTTTGAACGCCATACTGTGTCAAAAATGTCTGAACCATTTTATGTTATCCCACATGCACTTTTTACTATTTTATGTGTTCACATCATCATCATTCTCTTGCCGTTATTCCAATTCATTTGGGGTCGGCGCAGCATGTCTTCTTCTTCCATACTTCTATATTACATCAGACAACTCCTTTTTTGCCATATCATTGTTTACATAGTCCCTCCAGTTTATGTGTACACATGTTTGAGCAAATAAATATAACTTATCTTACGTACTTCAAAAATTCCAAATTAGGTATACTGTCCTTTCAACAATACAAAAGAACCCATTCATAAAGATGCAATAACAGATTTAATAATGTAACATTTTTAATTTGAAGAGGACAATAACAAATGTCACCATAACCCTTGACTCGCGACGCCCGGGTCGAACCGGCCCCCCACCGCAATGGGGCGAGTATTCTGCCAGATGTGACTATTACAACAAAAGTCGGTTTCGATTGCGGCTGAATACGAACAGATAATCTTTTAAACGGTACACTATTGAAATTTCGTTCAACGACCCTCGTTTATTTACTCTCCATCGAGTACTCGAACAGGATTTTTTCTAAACAAATAGTACAAAACCCAGCAATGGATTAGGCTTGATATTTATAAATAGAGATGGGTTAAATGTTCGAAAAGAGATAACTGATAAGAATAATTGAAACATGTGTCACGGTGCTGTGGTTACAGACAGGACCATTGTTTATGGTTCTTTTAGCGGTTACCGAAATACGTTATCTAAATCTTTATTTAGCGTAATAAAAGCTGTTAACTCGACACCTGTCACTCATGCTGTTCGGTTATTTGGTTATCGAAATGTAGGCTTACGGTTATGCCAGGTTTTTTTTTGGATTATCGTAGCAATAAATTTTACTAAGCGGAGGGGTTTGAGTTGTCTTAAATTGAGTGTTTTTATCATTGTCCTTGCAAATATAACGCATAGTTCCTCATCATAATTCCTGTATGGCAAACATAGCCAATAAAATATTCAGAAATTTTTCCTCATCTTCTTTTCGTGCCAAAAGCCCGAACGAAATTCTATAAAAATTATGATGAAAACCATACTACATCAGATCATAAAAACCTTTGTATTTACTGTAAATGAATAATAAAATGTTCTAGTTATATTCTCATTTCTTTTGAATCTTTTATTTTACAACACGAAGCGTCTTTAACGTTTAGGGTTACGAGCAAACGTCACAATGATGTGGCGATAAACACTTGATGGATGGATCGTAAAAATATATTGGGCGATTGTGAGTTCATTTCCTAAATTAAGTTCCGCTTCTACGCGTGTTTTTATATTATAAAAACGTACATTTTAATAATGTTGTAGTTTATATAAAATGTTGTTTATTTTTATGGTGTTAATAATCCTGTGTATTTTTTTAATTGTGTTAGTTTTTATATTTGAGAAGATTTGTATGAGAGAACTAATAAAACAGTGATTTGTTATATAGTATAGTTATTTAATAAATCATCAATATGATAGATACAGAAATGAAGTCAATAGATCAACCGAGACAAAACTCGAAGAGGAAAACACCAAGCATATCTCTTCAATAATTAATCACCATAAAAGTCTCCGACTCTCTTCCATTATTGAAATCAGTACTTGGTAGATATAATCACAGTGCGGTGATAACCGGCTGGTCTCGCGAGAGCGTCTCCCAAACGTGCCATAACGTGTAACGACCGCATCTGTCGGAATCGGGACGATTCGGACCCGACGGCAGGCGTGGGGTTAGGTGTTCGGAATCCGTTTGAATATTAAAGTTGTGTAAAAACGTGTGTTGTGTTGTGTGTTCGCAAATAATTATTTGCTAACGGAAATTATACAAGGTGAAAATAGACCCTTCACGAAGCCTTCACCAAGCATTTTGTACATCAAACTTAGTAACGCTGCGCAAAAATTATTGCTAGGAAACGACCTTTTTTCTGGGGTGATAAATCACGTTTTACGGTAGCACTCAAAACTAATGCTAATCTATTCAGTAAGTTTACCAGGGGCATATCTTTTTAGTTATTAGCTGTTGCCCGGGCCCTTCGTCCGCGTGAAATTGTTATAAAAAAAATATTAATTCCCATACTATTTTAATAAAAATTTCAAGGGGTCTAATTTATTTTTTCAAATAAAATTAGCCTAACTTCCCTTTCTTATAACATTAGCTATCAGCCAGAAAATCTCCCGTCAACATCAGTCCAGCCGTTTTAGAGATTAACCGGAACAAACACACAGATAGACAAATTAAAAAAATCGTATATACTTTCATTTGCATTCAGTAAAAAGCTGTTATTTTAAAATTACAAACAGACACTTCAATTTTATTTATTTGTATGGATTTAGAGTCCCGTATGTGACATGTTACAGAGATCCTCGTTACGTATAGGTAGCTGAAGTGGAGCTATCATCTTGACAATATGGTCATTCAAGTGCTTAGGTGACGACCTGCCTGGCAATATGCCACTAGTTAGGCTTTTATGACTCGCCTAGGCCAGAACCTTAATGCGATTAGCTCTAAATAGTATATAAGCAGGATTCACATAACACTAACTACATATCAGTGGCGAAGGATCAAATTGGTGTAAGGGGAAGCCGCAGAAAAAAATGAGAATTGTATTTTTTTTTCGTTACCCCGTATTCTATTTTCGTTTTGACCTCATTTTCGTTATCAGCGGCTGTTGATTTCTTTGTTGACATGAAAAACGTTGGCATTTTTGTAATGTTGTCAATCTTATGATGTATTAAGTATTGCTGTACTGTGTTGTGATACCCAAAGATATGCATCTAATATACTATTTGACTACAGAAGACGCTTTATAGACTGCATTGTTCCCGAAGAAAAGCCGGCAGGGATCGGCTTCTTAAGTACCTTCGGGCTTGCTACATAGGTTAAATGACAATGTGACTAGGATAAGTATGTAGGACTGCGAAACAGTCGCAAGGTGATTACGGTATATGTAAGTTGAATCTAGATGCCTCTTTATGTGAGCTTCTTGGGTTAAGTTTCATTGAGATCATCATCAGCATCATCATCTTCCTGCCCTTGTCCCATGTTATTTGGGGTCGGCGCAACACGTTTTTTTCGTCCATTCTCCCTTGTCAGTCGTCACGCTATCATTTAGTCCTTTTTCATACCTATCATTACTTACACAATCCATCTATCTTTTCTTTGGTCTTCCTCTTCCTCTCCGTCCATCAACATGTTCACCACTCTTTTAGTCACACGATTCGTCCCTCCTCATCACATGTCCATACCATGACAGTCGATTCCCTTTCAACTTTTCTGTAACTGGCCCAACTTTCAAACAAAGCTTTCAAAATTAATTAAATATACTCGAATTCCATAAAAACAAAACACGTTTTCTGTCCCTGCTGCAGACACAATAGCAAAAAAAAAACACTACTTAGCAAACGGAATTAACACTAAAATGACAACCAAACCTCTAAAACCCACCCATTTCTGAATAGCCAACCCCCCAACGTAATTATTTGTGTCTCCCCTAAATCGCCGACAATTATATTACCGCCAAGTAACAACACACTGAAACATCCTGAAATGTCCGTAATAACTGTTGGTATCAAAACTTTTCGTATAGACACTGCATGTAAACGGTCTGGGACGCTTTCGTATGGTGATATGGGGCCGTGGGACGATTTAAAGGAGATGTAATGGGTGGACTGGGTGGCTGGGTGTGTGGGTGACTGCCTCGTTGGTCTAATGGTCGCAAGCAAGACCTGCTGAGCATGAGCTCCTGGGTTCGATTCCGGGGTCGGGCAAAGTTTAATTGGGTTTTTCCATCAGGAATTTCTCAGTAGCAGCCACGGAGGCTGGATTAGAGCCAGGTTGATGGCAATAGGCTCGCCACCACAATACCGCCACATGGGACTTAAACATAACTTGCGAAGTGTTGCGTTGTATTGCGCCTACCCCAATTAACATGGAACAGGAGCAGGAAGATGATGAGATGATGATGAGCATATTTAATTCATTTTGTGGAAAAAAGTGAGACATTAAAAAAATTCTTTTTACATGTTACTTTTCGTACAAAATACTATTATTAGCTACAGATTTTCAAAAACCAACAGCACGTAGTAATTCTAAGTACTAAGACAGTACTTAATTAGATGAATCACATCTACCTAATTGGTAGCCAAGACCAAGAACTCCCAAAACCTAAAAACTAAACAGTGTTGTAGTTTTTGGTAGTTCAGACGTTTTTTTCCGGAAACGTCTGATCATTATTTCCCAGTAACACTTATGTAAAGTTTTGGCAGCAGTTATTATCGAGGCGTAACGGAGCGTTAATATAATTGGTGGCGTTTTAAAGTCGACACAAATAATTAGGTCGGGGGTGCGACTTCCTCTCTAGGTACCGACGGAGCTTAAACGGCTGTATTCTGGGAGGTGAGATATGGTACCGGAGAGGAACGAGGGATGGTAACTTGATTCAAATTGTGGAAATGATTATTAACCCAAATCATAACAATATTGTATAATTATGTTACGGCTAAAAGCCGAAGTAAAGTTACACCTAGTTGACACTACCAACTAGGTGGTAACCAGGTGCGGTTTAAATTTGGAGGTTGGAAACAACCAATTTGGATGTAGAGGTCGCCGGCCGCTGCCGCGGTATCGCCCGCTGCGCTCGCTCTGCTCGCGCGCGTTTTGTCACAGTTCTAACCTAACCTAACCTAATACATTTTGGCGGTGTGTTCTAGCAATAAATAACCTAACCTTACTTTGGCTTTTAGCTGTTAGATATACATTTACAAATTAAAATAACCTGAAGTAACTAAGTTAACAATAAACTAAAGAATGGCGTCAAAAAACTCCTGCTCAACGCTGTCAACTGGTAATGTCCCCAAGAGACTGGTGGTGGTTGCTACGTAAAAAAAATAAGAATCATATCAATGTAAAATTTGTCATTTAGATATTCATTAATATAGCATTTATATAATAAAAATTGTTGTAATTTATTTATGAATGATTAAAATTTTTGGTCATTTTATTATAAACTTTCATCGACATGACCAGGGCATTTGCTGAGTGCATTTTTAACTTCTTGGTAGGTTTAGTCTATTTTTATGACGTTAATGTGTATCTTGACTGTATATTTTCTCGTGTAGTGTAAAAGTGTGGGTACTTTCGAACAAATTTTCAAATTTCTAGAATGTATAGGCAGGGTAGGGTTAATATTTTATGTTCTTGAAAATGAGGTTTACAGCTGTCGGTATCTTCTGTATTTACCTATATTCTTATTAGCCTTTTTTGCAGTGTGAAAAGGTCGGTGCGTTTGTGCTGTTTCCCCACAATGTCACGCCGTAACTGAGCCACGCATATACTCGTACATAGGCATAATAGGTAACAAGTGCATTTTACGGTTGGCAGTCTTTTTGACTTCACGAAGGGCGTATGCAGGTGATGTCAAAAAGACTGCTAAACTTAAACCTTGTAACACTACGAATAAAGAAAAGATAAGAAAGAAAATAGGTTTATTGGCACATGCCACAAGTGCACACGACATTAACAAAAAAAAAATTATATAAACAAAAAAAAGACAGTTATTGTCTGTCCCACGGCTTCGCCAAATGGGCCCAGTACTTAATTAATAATTTGAAAATCTCTCAAAGTACTCCCTTACATATCAATCGGTTTGCTCACTTATAAGGTAACAATACAGCATCAAAACCATATCCCCAAAGCTCACTAAAAAAAGTAAATAAGAACAGCCACTATACCAATTAACTCTACTAAATAGCTATAGAAAATCAACATCCAAAGAGCGGCCGATCTGAACATCAGAATACATCGTTTGGAGCGGCGCCACGTCCTATCACCCCCCACCTCCCCCTGTAGGGGGAAGCTATTAAGCCAAGCCAAAACTAATTTAAATTAAATCCTAGTGAATTACCCGACGAGGAAATTGTCGAGCGCACCCTCGGTGCTCTCACTCGAGTACTGTGGTGTGCAAAAGTGTTTGTAGTGTGGTATTTCCTAACTTTAATTATTCCTTCTAGACCCGGTTTTATGTAGGGTGACTGGTAATTAGTGACCGATTTTTAAACACGTGATTGTATTCATGATAACAAACAACTTTCCCAAAGTAACTTTTTTTATACCCGTCACTTTTATCCCAACAACACAACAGCCGCATGAAATTCGCGCGCGCGCGCCTGTACGTACCTCCTCACAGACAATGGCTCACCTTCCATCTTGCACCCCCTGTCACCTGCGCACTTGATGATCTGCTTACTGCATCAGTGAGTGGGGTTCGCGTGGCTGAGTTTTGGGCTAAACATTACATTTGAACTTTTTGCCATCGACACGCTAAGAAAAAGATTCTCAATAATTTTATTTAATATTTCCAAGGACTTGCTCAGAGGAATGCAACACGCCTAAAACATTTAATTACTGAAATAACCACTAACGATGACAAAACACTAAAATATGCAAGAACGCTATAAAATTGCGTTTTATGCATTTGCATTTAAGCAATAGGTACATATAATCCGATGTCCAGTTATTATTATCATCTCTTTAGCCCTTTCCTAACTATATGGGGGTCGGCTTCCAGTCTAACCGGACACTGTTGTGTATCGTTGTGTTACATGAAGCGACTACCCTACCAGCAATCTGATCTCTTCAACCCAGATACTGGGTAATACGTCCTTTACAAGCTAATGTAAAGCCTGCCAAATATTTCTACCCCTAACACTTTACACCTTGATCGTACCATCTATATTGCTTGCGGGCGGCGGGGCTCAAGCGGCAGCCGCGTCGTTACATGTACCATTTGAATATTATCTAACACCCCCACCAACCCCCTAGCACCCCCTCCCAGCCCTCGACTACCCTCAGAGAGTTTAGACACAACTGTGAGGTCTCAACGCCTTAATTAATGCAAATTTGAGTGCTAACAAGATTATGAATCGGGCCGCTTTTTGACTTGCTCTCGGAAGTTGAGTGGCTGTGCTTCGTGTCAGTTAATTATGTATGTGTTTGGGTATGGTTTTATTGGTGTTGATGTTTAATTTGTATATTTGGGGTTAAATATGCTAAAGGAGGTTTGATTTTTGTTTCTTCAAAAACGAGGACCTACCACACCACTGTTTGTCTCTGCATCACCCAAAGGTTGGCTGGTAGAAAATGCCTATGGTATTAAGTCCGCCTCTGTGCTTTGTGCTTGAAGTGTTAAATAAATAAATAAATTGAGTATACCACCATCATCCACAGCCTCCTTTACTGGGTATAGGCTTTGCTTGTGCCAATCTCCTCGATACTTTTTTTTCCGGTGGAGAAAATGCCTACCGCATACCGCATCGTCCGAGGGGCAGTGTGGTTATATGGGACTCACACCCACTAAAAACTCCGCCGTCTTTGCCAACTTCCCGCTTTTTTCTTGAAAGGGCCCCGAGTACTGCGTTGCATGACGTTCATGACCCTTCAGCGATGGGTTTCACCTCCTACTCGAGTCTTCTTCCCGGACCCGCTCCACCGCTTCCATCTGCGAGATCACTTCCTCGCAGAAGAATGGTACTGCCTCCCAACTACTCTCGCTGCCGACCATTCACCTCACCAATCTCCACGATCCTGTGCCAGTCTCATCCAGTATACACTAACACTCCATTTGAGTATATCGATCACGTACATTGATGCTGCAAGCAGAAATAGTCCTTTTGGTGGTCAGAATCAATCTAAGGCGATAGTACCTATGACTCAGTTGAACTAATACCAAGCTTTTAAACAATAGCGTAATATGGCAGATGCCTTGCAACAAAAACTTAATCAGATGGATTAAGATCCTGCTTAGTTTGGAAATGACGATGGCAGAAGAAGATTTCAAATTAACGCACAGGTAAAATATAAATATTATCTTTAACTGACACGCTGCGGTACTGTATTCAATTCTAATTGAAGAACCTTTAATCCGTCGTTGTTTACAAATATCGTGAGGAAACCGGTCTGTCTTAGAAACAGAAATTTGAAGATATGTGACATCTACCAAACCACCCTGGCCTCGCGTGGTGGATACCCTTGGTCCTGGCCTGGTCCCACCACTGGGAACATTATACGCTGATTAAGCTTCTGCTAATCCGTGGTCATAAGGACATTGGAAATTCTTGTTTTCATGATAGCATCACCTCACAAATAATTCATCAAAGCCCGTCAACATGACATTCTCCTAAACATCTCGACTAAACCCAATTTAAACGAGATTCCCTCAATCCCTTCCCTAATGACTGTGCCCACTGGAACGTGTAGAAATGCGTAAAAAATATCCATTTAGCAAGGTTACCCCAACCCGTTCCCAGGAAAGGCGTGACATGCATCAATCATAGAGTAACATTGTGTATTTAATTTTAAATCAATTGGAGCCGCGCGTGCGGACCATCCATCTTGCGTTATCAATATTTATAAATGTTTTAGTTTGACGTGACGTGCGGAAATGGAAAAGAGATCGGAGGAGTTGAGATTGTGGCGGTACTTGCGCATGAGTATACAAGGTGTAAACAGACCCTACACGAAGCCGGCAACCAAGCATTCTGTACACCAAAATAAGTAACCCTATGCAAAAATTATTGCTCGTAAACGACTTTTTTTTGGGGTGAAAAATCACGTTTTACGGTAAAACTCAAAGTAAGCACTCAAAACATTGTGCTGGTGGATGCATTGAATAGTACTGGGGTCGTGGAGGTATTTAAAGTAAAGTTTCAACATTAAAATCTTGTAATAAAAAAAAAACTTGTGAAAAAGTTGGGACTTTAAGATCCCGAGGTATGGTCTAGAACAAAAAAATGATCGCAATGACGGGGAGAACAAGTGCCTTTCGGCTGCGTTAAGCGTCTAGTTACACCCTTTATGTATCGAAGATTGAACTTTGAAACAACAAACAAATCAATTCTCAATAAGTTCTTGAAGAACTTGATGAAGTAGACGAGAAACTAGAATCAAAACCGGTCTAGGTAGCTACGAACAGTAAAATATGGACGTAATGTGGCATCAGGAATTTCTCAGTTGCAGACTCGAGTTCTGATGTGTGTCAGGTTGATAGCAATTTGCTCATCCCCTAGGTATTACAAGGAACTTAAAAATATCTGTGCGAAATGTGGATGTCTATAGGTACACACCTCTGTCTGCAACTCTGACCCCGCACGTATAGATCTGATAAAAAAAAAATAGTTTCAGTTCCATGTATAGGGAGCCTAAGGGTCCATTTTTTGCCATTCGGCTACGGAATCCTAAAGACGGTGTTCGGGAAAAATTGGTGTGATGATATGTATGTAATGTAAATAGTACACCAACAGATCCCAGAGTTCACCAATGGACGTGCAGGAGGCAGGCCAAACGGTAAGTGACAAAAAGTTTTCTCGGCATTAGTGCTCTTAAAAGCTCATTGCAAGGTTCTCCGGGTCCCCATAACTCTTATGAAGTAAGTCTAACCGGATGCAGCTGGACTCTACATGGAGTGACTGCCTAGGTGACCTCCATAACCCAGTTAGTACCTACTGGGTAGTACGATATCCTTTGGTTAGACTGGTTGTCAGACTTTCGGGCCACGGGATCTAGAAATGACAACAGGCTTAACGTGCTTTCCGAGGCACGGTGGAAATTGGTATGTAATGGGTCATGGACTTAGAAATAACGGCACGGTGGAAACTTAGTATGTAACCCATCCACGAAACTACCTAGGCAAGCACGGTTTAACCTGAAGATCAACCCGAGCGGCTCCTATTATTTATCCACGAGCTCCTAAACTTCTTAATCCTAACTTCCTAACTAATATTATATGCGAAAGTAAGTTTGTTTGTTTGTTACCTTTTCCCGCCTAGACCACTGAACCGAACATCCTGAAATTTTGCATATACGTTGTCAGGTGTACAGAAACAGACATAGGGTACCTGTCATTCCCAAAAAAAGTACTGTTCCCGAGGAGAGTAACAATAACGTTCTTGTGATAATAGATGGCGCTACGTGTCTTTCGAATCATGATTGAATTACAAGCAGAATATAACCCAAATTGATTGTCAAATTCTAAAATAACGCGAGCGAAGCCGCGGGCAAAAGCTAGTAGTCAATAATAACTTTTAAATAAACGTACCGTGTTTACGTTACGTTTTTATGTTAGCGCGAACCAGAGCGACTTGCTGAAATGCTGATCTCGTGACCAAAATTGTTAGCCAGAAGCCTTAGAGGTCGGGACGTGAGAGGGAGAGAATCTCACGTCCCAGCCGCCGCGGGCGACGCACCGGGCGTCGGGGGCCACGTGGTGGCTCCCGGCCACCGTAGATGCGGGCCTGTGGACGGTGAGTAATGGGTTAGCTCACCGTCCGTCCGTCTTATGACGACAGGCCGTGTCGACGGCGCGTTCGTGTTCCACGCGCGCCTCGAAGAGATGTCAGCAACCAGGAAGGGGCCCGCAAGGGCCGATGCCTGCCGGGGCTGCGGGACTGTTCGAAAGAGATACCGTGGCCCTGGAACACAAAGGGCAATGAAGGAACATGGATGGGTTTTAGTCAGTAAGAGTTTGACACTCCGTCCCACTCCACCCAGAGCGGGAGAAGTCATTTGATGATTTCCCATCCGAAAAAAAAAAAAAAAAAGCCTTAGAGGTGGACTCGGATGACGGTGATACTCGTCGAGAGTATGGGAGGTCTAATCAATACAAACATAAAGTGTTTTCCCTGATAATATTATTGTTTTCATAACAACAATCATTTTAATAATACTCGTACTTGTGTGTGTGGTCTTACACATAAAATATGTTACGACATTGGTCTAAGAATCATATTAGTGCTAATAAAATGGACAGTCACAAGTTCACAGCTAGTATTATCTTTATAGCGTGCAGTTGTATAGATTACGATATCTGTTCATAAATCTTAAGTATTTAAGTACTTACGGGACTTATTCTAATTGATGTGTGGTCTCCTGGCTATTAAGGATGGCTCTATTCATGACGTAAGAGCCTTTAAAATGCTCTGAACAGCTTTACCTTTGTTAACCTGTGTGATTATTCTAGGGTATTCCCTTGTGTGTGTGCCTGATTGCATTTCCGTCAGAGTCTAATTTAACCGAGGTATTTTGCAGACAATCATCTGAAAAATGTCTAGTGGTCTCAAGCGCGACTGCTCTGCATGACATCCTGGGTTCGATTCACGTTTAATCTGTTTGCTCCGACTAATCTCTGATATGGCTGGACCGATTTTGACGAAACTTTTACTGGCAGATAGCTGATGTTATAATAAGTAACTTATGCTAATTTTATTTTAGAAAAAAGGGTTAGAGTTACGAGCAAAAAAATAAATCAATTAATTTTTTTTACAAAATCTGATTCAAATTGGGAAGTATAATTTTATAATAATTTCACGTGGACGAAGGTCGCGGGCAATAGCTAGTAAGTACATAATTATATCTTTTTCTACTTTATTTATTTATTGGGCCTCTGTTAATTGTCAGAATTAGAAATCTCTAGCAGGTCAGTGTCTACTTCATCATCTGCCTAGCCTTTTCCCAACTATGTTGGGGTCGGCTTCCAGTCTAACCGGATGCAGCTGAATACCGGCATTTTACATGGAGCGACTGCCTATCGGACCTCCACATCCCAGTTAGTACTGGGTAATACGATACCCCTTGGTAACACTGTTTATCAGGCCTTTTGGGCCACTGACTACCTGTAACGACTGTCAAAGATCTACAAATGACAGCCGGGACCAACGGCTTAACATGCTTTCCGAGGCACGGAGGAAAATTGGGATGTAATGGGTGGTCACCCATCCACAGACCAACCTAGGCAAGCACGGCTTAACCTTAGGATCGACCCGAGCGGCTGTTATTATTTAGCCACGAGCTCCTCACCTACTTCACCTTGGTTATACTTAGATACCATAAATAGCAACGTAGATATTTCAACCCTTACACTGCTACATCAATAAAACAACTAAAGCGGGCCATTCCCCTGCAAACAATACATAACGCGGGCGAGCGTAAGCCAGACATAATGAGGAGTAACGGTGTGCGCGTGCATGGGCCGCCTAATCACGAGACAGGGATGGAGAGACGGGAGACACGTGTGCCGGAGAGAGACGGAGGTATATGCTCGCGATGTTGATATCTAAACTGAAATTGGTGATGAATGTGGGGAAGTATGCTTGAATATGTTAGGTGGTTTTTTACCTTAGGAGGAATTTAATATCAGGAGCAGCGGTGGCCCAGTGTTGGCTCCGACTTACGACCAGTAAGTCGTGGGTTCGAACCTAGGCAGGCGCGTTATGTTGTGTAATTTATTTCATCACCACTGCTCTCAAAACGGTGAAGGAAAATATTGTGAGGAAACCGGCATGTCCTAGAACTAAAACTTCGAAGACATGTGACATCTACCAACCCGCTCCGGGCCCGCGTGGTGGATTATAGCCCATTCCCTCTCATAGAGAGGAGGCCTGCGTCCCAGCAGTGGGAACATTATAGGCTGATAATGCATGCATTATGCAAGAATTTATCATACTTACATAATTTGAATCATAAGTGCGTAGTACTCGCAACGGGCGAGCGTGTATGACCAGATGTATGAATATGACGAGCCACAAGGAGTATGTCATCATCTGCCTAGCCTTTTCCCAACTATATTGGGGTCGCCTTCCAGTCTTAACCGGATGCAGCTGAATACCATTATTTTACATGGAGCGACTGCCTATCAGACCTCCACAACCCAGTTAGTACTGGGTAATACGATACCCCTTGGTAAGACTGGTTGTCACACTTTTTTGGGGCACTGACTACCTAAAGACTGTCAAAGATCTACAAATGACACCCGGGACCAACGGCTTAACGTGCTTTCCGAGGCACGGAGGAAACTCGGTATGTAATGGGCGGTCACCCATCCACAGACCAACCTAGGCAAGCACAGCTTAACCTAAAGATCGATCCGAGCGGCTGTTATTATTTAGACACAAGGAGTATGTAAGAATCGAATTTACGTTGATTAAAGATAAAATGCTCTGCTGTCCCTTACCCGGTGTACGCTGGCCATTCCTCATCGAAGGTAATTTATCAATAACTAGCGACCCGCCCTGGCTTCGTATGGGTGCAATGTGGATAATATACATATACTTATAAACCTTCCTTTTGAATCACTCAATCTATTGCGGAAAACTGCATTAAAATCCGTTGCGTAGTTTAAGAGATCTAAGCGAACAGGCAGCGGGAGCGACTTTGTTTTATACTATGTAAAGATTGTACTTACCTATCGAAATGAACTAACGTCGTTTACGCGTCTTAGACTGGACTACGCGTTGCCTACGCGTTGCTTACGAGTCGTCTATGCTACATTAACGTGGCTTCTACGCTTTGTCAAATAATAACGACTATTGCGAGGTCATCCTTAGTATTAAACATTGGGAATTATAATGTTTCCGAAAAAAAATATCTTCCAACGATGTAGGTAATACTAAACTCGGTTTAAAATAAAATGAAGTACCGAAAAATTAATACAAAATTAACCGGCAAAAAATGTTGTATTTAACAATAAAAAATGAGCTTATTCAAATTACAATTCTACGAAAAAAAATAAACATCCGAAAAAAAAAACTCAGTTTGCGAAAAAAAAATACTAAGTTTGCGAAAAAAATAAAAAATCCGACTTCGGTTTCCCCAACTTTAGGTTAGGTTACTTTAAACCCTGCAGACAGAAATAGGAGCCCCGTATCGTGGCTACGTCGACTACGCCTTACCTACAACATTTTGATATCTTAGAAAAATCTTATTTTCTTGAACCAACATGGGCTCTCGGTCATAAAGCATTTATTTTCTTATTAACAAGTTTTCACGTGTACGTCCATTTAAGCATCCAAGCATGTAACTAAATACTAGATTACATTTTTTCATATTATTAAGTTCTAGTAAGTATAATCAAGGTCTTACCAAGAGTATTACCCAGTAGGTACAAACGGGGTTGTAGAGGTCAGATAGGCAGTCGCTCCATGTTAAATACACTGGTATTCAGCTGCATCCAGTTAGACTGGAAGCTGACTCCAACATAGTTGGGAAAAGGCTAGGCAGATGATCATGAAGTATTATGGTGTCTCATAAACTTTGTGAAAGAACATTCAAGTTTGACTGCCTCGTTGGTCTAGTGGTCGCGACTGCTGAGCATGAGGCTCTAGGTTCGATTCCCGGGTCGGGCAAATTGTTATTAGGGTTTTTCCATCAGGAATTTCTCAGTAGACAGCCACGGAGTCTGGATTTGTGCCCAGTTGATGGGTATAAGCTCGCCCCCTATTACATGGGACTTAAACATAACTGACGAAATGTGGGTGTACTATTAGGTATACCTCTGCCTAACCTTCGTGGGGTTACAGGCGTGATGTTTTGTAATGTGGAAAAATCTAATCAAAGACAGCGTAAACGTTAAGTAGAGTCGATTAAAAACGTCAAGTGAAAAAAATCTTATGAATAGACGTTTCAATTAAACTAATGAGCGGAAAACGTTACAAAATCGCAACAAATTCATCTCAAAAACTCGAAACGAACTCAATCAATAATCCGATCACCTTAACCCGCAAAAATGACAATGGGCAAAACAGACCGCGCACCGCCCGGAGCGAATCCTACAAAACTCTCATTAACCGACGCTCTAATTAAAAAGTAATTAAATTCGCGCGAGAAAAAGAGAGAACGACATTTAACTGATACTAATAAGATCGTCAAACAATTACGAGCCGAGCGGCGTGCGAGCGAGAGGGATGATCGCCTCTCGCTCGCACGCACCGCTCTCTATTTAACTTTTAATTTATACTCATTCCTTTATATCTTTTATTGCTTCGCCCATCGCGGCTCCTAATGCGCCCGAGGTGCTCCTCGCACTAATTAAATTCATGCAAGGCTGAGCCGCGGCCCCGCCCCCCCCGCCCGCCGCTCCGCCAATGGGCGCGCCGCTCGGCCCGCCCCCGCCCCCCTCCACGCTCAGTACCAGATCCCTGATAGAGCTGTCATGTCGCGTCCGAACGCTCGTTACGCTGTCTTGACATATTTTATTATTATTTATGTCAATTACGTTATTACTTTTTTGTTTAATGGAATAAGGAATTGGTTGTGAAATTGATTGCCTTTCGGTCGCTTATGATTCATCACTGTCAAAAATATAATCTGAAACGTGTTAATTTTGTATGATTGATTGTTTGTCCGTCATTAGAGCGATTGGGAGGCGTCGTAATCTAGTTTTACGCAACGCTATTGTGCGCATCTCTGTGCCGCCGTCTGCCTCAGCGGCTGATTGCTCACCCATCACACAATCACCTGTCAAATTAAAAGAATGGGTGAAATCTAAAATATAACCCGTTAACTCCGAACAATTCCTATGAATATATTTATTTTTTTCTCGTTCATTACAGATAATAGACACCTTTCATCTCGGCCGGTAGAACAGATCACAGATCAATCATAATTTTATAAATGAGTTTTGAAACCGTTCCGGAATTAAATTTAGTCTTTGGGTTTAGGTAATAACTCTCTACTGTCAAATGTTTAGGTACAACAGAAGTTACGTTCCTACGTGTAGGTAAGTAGGTATGTAAAAGGGCAATGCCAAAACCTTTGCTCCACGGTAACATTCCATAATATAACTCCTTCCCGATACTCCACATGTCACAGTACAGCGGCGCGCCATGCGGCTAAAAAAGATTATGACAACCCCACGGGCCTGCAAACGTACGGCGACCCTATAAATCCCATGTTAGACCCCCTGCCCTGCGACAACGAACGCTATCTTAATAAGCATAAGGTTTATTTCAACTTACCACCGCCCGTCGCCTACGTTACCGTTAATTCAATGTATGCCGTCCCTTAATTTATGGGCCGTTATTCAATACAGATCTGTAACTTCACGGCATAAGGTTTGAAAGCGTTTAGCAGCGGGTGCGATGTGCCGTCGGAGAAATAAATCTATGATATGAAGGAGGCGGAGAATTAATTTGTGCGGTGGTGGGGGTGTAGGCGGGCGGGGGCAGGGGGGAGGGGGGAGGTGGCTCCGCCCCCGGGCGCGCCATCGCAGTGGCGGGCGCGGCGTGGAGGCCCGAGCACTCCGTAGTACCGGCCGACCGCGGCGCGCGCCAGTGTGCATCCTGTGTTAGTGCCTGAACTGCGTAGTGACTCAAGAAACAAAAAAAAAATAAGTGTTTTGAAAAATGACATTAGAGAATGGGATTGTTCCGTAGGTGAGCGTTGTGGTCAAGATATCGGGTGCGAGGCGGGAAGGCAGCGGCATGGTGCTGGAGGGCGGGCTGCCGGCGCCGCTGCAGCTGTACGCGGCGGCGGCGGCGCAGCTGGCCCCCCGGCCTCCGTGGCCGCCGTTCCTGCCGTTCTTCGGGGTCCCGCCGCCGTTCCTGACGCGGCCGCGGCTGCCTCACCCGATGCCGGCGCGGGCGCCGCACGGGCCTCCGAGTGAGGACTCCAACGAGGACGGTGCCAGTAGCAAAGGTAGGGTTTACATAAAGTGAATTCTTATAAGAAAGTTGGATAGTACAAGTGATCAAAATATGCTCTGTTTACTGAACTTCTTAAGTCAGTAAGAAGTTCAGTAGACAAAGTAAATTTTGCAGAATTTAAGTTTAATTGCGTTATTATTTAAATAATGTATCACAAAAACAAAGACTAACCAATGAGACACTTCTGTTTATAGCATTTTTTAATGCTTCGAAAGGATGAATAGGTATCGAATATCGCACTCAACAATTTTTTTTTATTATGCAGGACACAAAAGTTTTTTTTGTTTTTCTACTACAGAATAGAGCAGTTACACATGGAAAAAAGTTAATTTTTTGTGCCATTTATTACAGCGTCTAATAAATAGGTTCAATTGACATTTCAATAACAAATTAAACGAGATCCAACATGTTAGTTAGGTGTTTATTAAAATGTTAATTAATAAATCAGAAATCCTGTTTTTGCTAATTATTTAAGCAGCTATGTCTAGTAACGATAACCCTATCAATGCGGGATACCGACTATTTTTAATTAATAAAAAAACAATCTGAGGCTGAGCACAACCGGTGTAAACTTAGAGTAAATACGTCGATTTTTTAATAAAAAATACAATTATCCTGTAGCATTTTAGTACACTTGTATGCAATAAGCACAATCAGTGTCACCGTATCAATATAAGTAGATAATTATGAATAAATTCTTAAAGTTACGAAAATATCACATATGAAACGTGTTATTTAACCGACTTCAAAAAGGTTATATGTTTAATTTTAAAAACGATATATTTTCGTTACCTCTGCCTCTGGTGTTTTTATTCTAACTGTAAGTGAAGGTAATAATTAATACTCAAACTTATTAATAATTGTCGCTAAATAATTAATTCTCAATTTGCTATCTTGAGACTGTTACTATCATTTACAGTTAAAATTTATGTTTTTGGGATTTTTCGCAAAAACAGTTTGACCAGCTGAAGTGAAATTTGCACATTTGTGAAAATAACAAATTGCCCACTAAAAACTTCTTCGTTTTTTGTGTAAAATATTGCACAAAACATAGTTATAAATGAGGTGTACTTAATTCTAGTGAAAGCAGTCATATTTCAGGTTTTATTTGTGAAAGTTCAACTCTTTCTAAACAATAAGAAAAAGTAATCAACTAAGATTGTCCATGAATAATAATTTTTGTTACAGTTTTTACAAAGATCGTGTGAAAAAGTGTTTTACATGAACCTTGAGAATGATTCAGACAAAAATACCTATATTATGTTGTAGGAACTCCTACTTTTTCACGAATGTACCGGTAGCATTTTTTCTTGATTTGGTGAATAAATTATGACAGTTTGTTTATTCTTATTCTTTATTGCACTCTAAAGAAAATAAAAAAATACATACAAATTGCAACAATATAGCTTATTAGTCATATGGCGACCATTATGTTATTTGTTAAACGTAGAATTATTTAAATGTATTTCGTATTTTTTTTTAATATATGTTATTGTTAAAAATATATACAATAGGTAGACAATAAAATCTAAAAAAATATTTAGTTTATAAAAAAAATACCGCAAAAATAAAACAAAATTTATCCAAAATAATTTACTATACAAAAAAAATACCGCAAAAATAGGTAGCTAAAACAAAATGTACCCAAATGGATATGTAATCATTTAAAATCTACAACACCAATTTGATTGGCGTGACCAATCAAGATTCCTGTAGATTCCATAGGTAATAGTTAAAAAACACTTTCAATTTAAACAATTATAATAAAGTATCCAATAATCATTTTCAATTTTCAATCAAGATTTTGCCCGCGGCTTTGGCCCCGTTATTTACGGAAATTAACCCACGTGAACGATTCTAATGAAGCCTATGACACTTGGGAATAATGTAGCTTCCCATTAGTGGAAGAATTTTCGGAATCGGCTCAGTAGTTCCGAAGATAACCCCCTACATACAAACTTACAAACAAATTTTACCTCTTTCATAATATTAGTACAGATAGATGCCGTAAAATGATCAATTTTGTAACACTATTATGTTCGGCTAATTACTTTCTCGCAACTGGACAAACAATGCAAGAAGATTTTCTTTCTTGAAGATGTTTTTTTTTTCTTTTTTTTTTCTTCCTTAGTGCCGGCCGTCGCTTCAACTATTATTGTTACATTCATTATTGTTTGAACTCTCTTAGATACAGTGTTGAACAATAAGGACATATACTGTGCTGTAATTTTCCTTTAGTTTATTATTTTTTATTGCTTGATTTTACTGGTTGTGTTTTGTTCTTGTTTATGTGGAAGGCATTGTGTCTTATTAGGTGTTTATTAGAGTTTTAAAGTTAAAATGTGTGTTGTGACTAGCGTGTTGGAATATAATTATGTGAAAAAAAATTGTGATTTATTAGTAGTAAGAAAAGTTCCTTATTTTGTTTATTAGTTGGATAAGATTAGTCCACTCTAGAAGCCAGTTATACTTTTTTTTTAATGTACAAAAATGCATAGACTTTTTTGTATTAACATGTTATAAAAAGGATCCTTGTTGGGTTTTTAAAAAGCTACAGAAAATCTGAAAAAAAAAATTCTAATTCAAAGTCATTTATTTGCTAATAAGATTAATATAAAGTTGATAAAAATAGAGTATAGTATATATAAAATTGTATCGTATTAAATTGTTTTGAATCTTTACATAGCATCGAATTAGTGGGTAAGTAGCTCTACCTACACAAAAAGAGTCTACAAGTATTCCGAACTCGATAAGCTTATTATTAAAATATATGCTAATATAAATCTGAAGCAACGACTCTTTATAAAATACAAATTATGCAACACGCAGATAGAAAGAGAATATTTTGTATCACAATACAGTTAATTAATTTAACTTATCATCAATTTACAACAACAAATGAGTGTCGAAGCGTTAAACTTCTTATTAATCACGGTAACTTTCCATTTTATTACTATATTTCATACTTCAATAATTATCGTGTTGTCACAGTTAACAACGTGATACCAGCGACAGTTGGGACGAGCTCGTCACGACTCGATACAAAGTTTAAACTATCGATTTATTACTCGCCAATCGATTCAGACATGAACTGTCAATATCGATTATGAGTTAACGACATCGCTCGATCTTCATTCAATCTTACAAAGCTGCAATCAAGACAAGGCCGATCGCTCATCTAAAACATATTGTAATCCAATAATATAATGGCTAGATTAAACGCGTGTTGACTCCAACGCCAGCCTGACCTCCAGATTAAAAGGAACGAACAAATAATAGTATAAATAATGATCTTGTCGCGTCCGATACACTTATCCTTCTAGGCATAACTTATTGCTTTTATAATATTAAGGCATTATTCCCGAAATATTCTCGAAGCTCGTTTGAATAAATTTTATATTAATAAAAAATAAACGTCGGGTAAGGTGCTAAGAGGCTAACGAGCGTAATCCAAATGTAAGTTATTAGTTGGTCGCCGCGGCCGCCTGCTGGGCACGTCGTCCTCTCCATACCGCTCGATACCGCTCGATACCGCTTGATATCGAGATGTTTATCGATTCTTTTGTCGGCTCCATCGCTGAGGTGTTACTCACAAAATTAGGATGTTAAATGTTTTGTCGATGACGCATACTCTAGACTCTTTGTATACAAACTTTTTTCGGTTATAGTAATAGAAATATCAATAGGTTTTTTGTGTAGTAAATTATAGATGATCACGTGTGAAACGTTTGGGAATGGTTGGGTTGTGGAGATAGTATGAATTGATATGTAATGAGGTTCGCTGGCTGGTAATATTTTTGCTTGTTATGGTAATGTGCGGCAACACTGTGAAGTTTTACAAAGCTGTGGGAAATATGAATATAAAGGGTGTAAAAAGACCCTTAACGAAAACGAAAACCACATATTCTGCCCATCATTGGGATCATTTTTTTGTTCTGGACCATACCTGGGAACCTTCTAGTTACGGAGATATTGGGGGTCAAAGTTCCAATTTTTTCACAAGTTTTTTTTTAAATACTACTTTTTAAGGTTCTAACTTTACTCCAATTACCTCCATGGTCCGTTTACTATTCAAAGCATCCATCAGCAATCAGTTTTGAGCGCATTATATTGAGTTTTACCGTAAAAGGTGATTTTTTACCCCAAAAAAAAATTTCGTTTCCCAGCAAAAATTTTTGCGTAAAGTTACTTAGTTTGATGTACAGAATGCTTGGTTGACGGCTTGGTGAAGGGTCTGTTTACACCCCGTATACGTAATGGCTTCCTATTATTTTAGACAATATCAGGCAAAACTTTTGCCTAACCTAACTCTTCGATTGATGGCTGGATGGATTTTTGTTTGTATCTTTTGAATGGATTTTGATGAAACTTAACAGTAATATAGCTTATGTTATACCTCAGAATCAGTGGTGGCCTAGTGGCTAACAAATCGGCAAGTAGACTGGTCAGGAACCCTACATCATGAAGTAGTAGTAGGTGTCCTTTGCAAAAAAAAACGGGCACCTTACAGTCATTGGCTTTCCATAACCTTTTATCCGCAAACCCGCGAAAAGTAGTAAGTCACAAACTAAAAAAGTGATTATTATTTTAAAAAACAAAGGTTTTGAATTTAGATTTTTTTTTAATACCTGGTCTCATTATTAAGTGCCAGTAACATAGTTAGGCTATTAAAACCTCTTTAGAACTAAATTATTATCTACCAATAATGTTGAAATTAATCATAACCGTTCGTTTTTTTTTCAAAGGAGTTTAAGTACTTTATGGTTTTACATTTCTCTTAAACTGAGATGTTGTACTTATGTGTTACGATGATCGATGGAGTCATCTTTCAGGAGAGAAAGATAAATATCACTTGTTCTATAAGTACAAGGTGTAAACGGACCCTTCACGAAGCCGTCAATCAAGAATTCTGTACATCAAACTCCTCTACGCAAAAAATATTGCTGGCAAACGACTTTTTTTTGGAGTGAAAGATCAAGTTTACGGAAAACTCAATGTAAGCACCCAAAACATCGTGCTGATTGATGCATTGAATAGTAAACGAGTCCTGGAGGTTTTTAAAGTAAAGTTATATAATCTTGAAAACTAGTATTAAAAAAAAAAGTTGTGAAAGAGTTGGAACTTTGACCTCCAATATCTCAGTAACTAGAAGGTTCCCAGGTATGGTCCATAACAAAAAAAATACCGCAATGACGGGGAGAGCAAGTTTCGGCTTCGTTAAGGGTCTATTTACAACATTTATACCTAGCATATCATAGACATCGAGCTCGTTTTTCGAAATTGATCCCTGTAGTTTATTCATCAATTTCGCGACAGCAGTTTTGATCACTAGTTTTTAAAACATTTGATGTTTACTCAAGTTGATCATTGAACGGAGGCTTTATTTAAAATTATGATTAAGTTTACCTGGTAAACATATATTTTGTTAGGCATTTACTTTTGTACACATTACTAAGTAACAAAAATTGATATGAATTCAGGCCATTTTTCAACGACGAACTGAAATTCAACGCGTAATCATTTGTAATTTTCGGTTTTCTACCCGGTTGATAATGATTTCGCGTTTGTTTCGAGTAATACTGACAATAATTAATCGTAGGAAATTTTAATTTCATACAATTTTTTTAGATCTTTGACAGTCGTTACATGTAGTCAGTGGCCTAAAAAGTGTGATTAAAGTCTTACCAAGGGTTATCGTATTACCTAGTACTAACTGGGTTGTGGAGGTCAGATAGACTGTCGCTCCATGTAAAATAATGGTATTCAGCTGCATCCGGTTAAACTGGAAGCCGACCCCAACATAGTTGAGAAAAGGCTAGACAGATGATGATCTTACAATCTTTAAATTATGACCCGAACTTCTTCCGACGGACACATGCAAAAACTTAACCCTGAAATAAGTTATGGTTACACTTTCACATGAGGGTCATAAAAGGCTAAAGGGATAGGTAAAGTGATTAACAAAGGAAACGCATTGATACAGATCCCTGCGTTTACGGACTTTACTTACCTTCTAGCTGTTAATTAATATAAAAATATTACTTCCCGGTTGTAATCAGATTTTGTTAAAAATTTCATTTTTTTTTTTGCACGGAACCCTATTTTTTTTCTTAAATTAAAGTAACTTAAGATACTCCTTATAACATCAGCTATCTGCCAGTAAAAGTCCCGTCAAAATCGGTCCAGCCGTTTTTGTGATTAGCCGGAACAATTAAACAAAATGTTTTATTATAAGTACCGTATAAACTTTCATATGCATTCAGTAAAAGCTGTTATTTTGAAATTACAATCAGACAGTTTATTTGTCAATATTTCCTATAATTTCCTGTAAACTGAATAAAAAAGATCCGCTGCCTGATGCTCTTGGATAAAATATAAGACCTTGCCGGGGTTAGTAAGTAATTTTTCATACAAAAAAATCATAATATGATGATCATATTGTGTACACAAGATAGTTGTATAAATTTTTTTACCCGACTACGGCGAAGCCAAAAGAAAGGGTTATGATTTTAGTAGTGTATGTAAGTATGTTTGTATTTACGTATGGTCCTCCGTAGCGCCTAGTTTAGGCGCTTCATTCATCCGATTTTGATGAATAAAGTGTCAATCGATTCGTTATTATGGCCGGGGTAACATAGGCTACATTTTAACCGACTTCAACGATAGGAGGAGTCGATTTTACCTCGTAAACCCCGAATTTAATTAATTTTCCAGTAGTCGGGTATTTTAGTTGTAGTAAACCACACAAATTCTTGTTAAAACAATGAAAATCCGATAGTTGACTCTTATAGATAAAAACGGTTTCAGTTTTCTTCAAAGATTACTTTATGATAATTATATTAAAGGATCACCAATGCTTACTTAATTAATTACTTAAATTCACCACTACCAACCAAATATGTAAGCCTACATACTGAGAAAGAAAATGTTTCACCGGGTACTTACTTCATTGAAGAGGCCATAGGAACTTAACTATCCGTTACAGTTAACCATGAAATTCCAAACTTGCTTCCAACGTTTCCCAACAACTGATTTCTAACCCATTAATTCACGGATTCCATTTTTATCTTTACCGGATTACGGAAAACGCAGCGTTATTTCTTTTTTTCCGTGAATGAATGAAAACAATTGCTCATTGCGTATTGCTTGAAATGGTCTCGACGCAAAGCTAATCGATTCTTTTTTCGAACGGGGAAAGAAAAGTCATTCGTTCTAAAAGCGGGAAACGATGCAGTGTTTTTTTTTTTAATTATTGAGAAATAATGTTTGTCTCTGGTATGGCTGTAGGAAATAAATTTTAGTACTTACGTTATGTTGTTGATGAGTGATTTATTTTTTCTTATGTAGGCATAAATTGATTTGGGATTAAGATTAGATGACTAAATCAGTAATTTATCGGTACTTAATTCACTTAACTTTATTCTGGTTTTGCTATATTTTTACACAAAAAAAAGTGATGCTCAGTAGAGGCAAACAGAAATAGCCGTAGTACTTATCTACTAGTAAATTACAAGAAGGCCTTGTTTCAAAGTTACAAATATATGAAATAACATTGGAGTGAAAATCATGAAAAAAACAATTACCTCTATATTAAGTATTGTTAGATCTTTTAATTAAATAGATCACATTATTTGTTAAAATAAAAAAACACCAACAACCGTCACAATGAACGATAAATAACCACAACAATTCAATAGACAATAACTTTCAAACAATCCTTTTAACCGGGCAATAAATTGCCCAAGCAATAAAACAAAACCAACAAATTTTAATGAAAAAAACAAACGAACAACAATAACATAGCTAAATGGACTAATAAACTGAAATCAGAACTAGTGAAAAGAACATCAATAAAGGGCTAGTAGCGAGGGGAGATTCGGCTGCAATGGAACAACGCATAAATTACACTATACTCGCCCCTTGAGCTTAGCAAATAAGGAGTTTCTATAATATAGTGGATTTTAACTTATTTTATAGGAAACTTTGTTTTAATAGAGATATATTCTACATTTCGGATGTAATGTGATGTATTTGTGTCTCTGAAAGTCTTGGTATCTAATAAATTGCTGTAGAAAAAAACAAGTCGTAATTTTATCAATGTAATTCATTTGAATAAATATTATAACCCCCGTAGAAATATAAACTAGGTATCCTTATTTATATTGCTACACAAAATTAACAACCGTAAAATTTAATTTAAAAAAAAACCTAGTCACGTAATTCAATAGGGAAAGCGCCGCCATCGCGCCATGGCGTCTTACTCAAGCTTATAAAAACAACATCATTACATCAAACAAGTGACAAAAGACCAAAAATGTTGGTAATAAGGCCTATTAGTCAAGTCGTCGGGCAGTCGCAAGGTGTGCGAAATGTAACTGAGTCGGGTACGAGCCAATTTCAAGGGTCATTTCCTCACACACCCAACGCAGGGGGAGTGACGAGACCGCGTTAAAAATAAAACCAAAGATGCCATGTTTTTCAGACCTGACTCTTGTCTGCCACCGCACAGCTGTTGTTTAAATTGATACTGTAATGAAGTACTCACTGTGTATTACCGAGAATATAGAGGCTTTTTATTGTCCTTTTGCATAACGAGATTTTAATGTGTTACGTTAATCCGTTCATGTAGAGGAAGCTTGTTTAACTAATTGTGTACAACTTCAAACTTTGGCAATGTAGGTGCAAAACGACGCGCCCTAACAGCTTTTACAACCATTTCCGTAATAAGCACATGTGACAAAGGCCCATTAAATGTTGATTACACCCAAAAATAGAGTCGCGTCATCACATCTTGCGGCGCACGGCGCGTGGCGAATCGTGCGTCGCGTGCCCCAAAACACGCATTTGTCAAATTCGATTCGCTTTTTTACTATTTACTTTTTTCATAGTGCACCGTTTTGGCCCATTCACCCCTTCTGGAAATTGGTCACGGGAGACTTGTGTGATTTTCTGCCAATATGTCCTGTAAGTTAGCGGTTTATTGGATGTTTGGCTGGTTCCAATTGGCCCCTTGGGCGATAATAAATATCTTGATGTCACAAAACGCGTTGACGGTAACGAGCATCACCTTTACAACTGTTATTTTACCTTATTCATTTGTAAAGAAAATTTTTATAATAATAAACATGACAGCTTCTTGTCTTTATATTCTCGGCTTCAGTAGTCTGTAATTAACAATCATAAAACACTTTATAAAGTCATCAAGGCTAATAATAACTGCGGTGTAATTTAACTATAAACAATAATAAAGACAGTGTTTTATTATGATGAAATTAAGTGAAATCTCTTTGAACGCCGACATTGTAAAAAAAAAATCCTTGCGAAAGTTTTAATGTCAATAATATTGTCTCAGTTGTCAGGCATGGTGATATTATTTTAAAACAAATATTTTCTATTTACAATTCTATTGTTTTCCATTTTGTGACGAATTGATTCAGCCTTATAAAGGAGGTGGCACAGATTTTGCGTGGGACCATTAGAAAAAATGTCACCCACGAAGTTTTTTTCTTCTACAAAAAAAAAAACAAACAACTAATTTCACGCTCCAGTATGTTTTATGAATAAATTAATATGGTTTTATTAGTTTAACGTTCGTTAGAATATTTTATTGACGTAGTTATTTGGAGCTGTTTTTGCATTTGAAGAAATTAGGTCCGGCTGTTTTTTTAATACATTAGGCGATGAGGCAAATAGTTCTCACAGTTTTTTTTTTATATTACATAAAATATGGAGTGTGCATTGATATTATGTATACATTATAAATATTATCAACATCAGCCTTTGCTACTCATAAACCGGTCAGTTTTTTGATACAAGAAATAATCTATTTTTATTATATTGAAAGAAGAAAATAAAAAACATTATCATGTTATGTTTTAGGTTGTTGTAAGTTTAGGTAATTTTTAAATATAAATTAAATTATTTATTTGTTTTAATTAATTTATTTACAGAAATAAACTTAGATGGGTCACTAGTATTAAAAAAAGAAGTATTATTATTCACCTGTTTTAAAAACCTCTGTAGATTTTCCCCCTTTGCATTTTAAAATCTGAACCACAACAAATTACCCAACAGAAGTGCAAATAAGACCCTAAAACTGTTTATCCAAAAATTAATCCATTTTATCTCAAAACAAGCAGATAATCCCATTGACTGTAACATATTGCTAACCCTGAGAACGCGCGGGGGTGTGGGAGACCCCGTACCATAACTAACCCTATTAAAAAGTGGCTGCAACCCTCCACTGTATTAATGTAGCATAAAATTAACCCGCGCGTCACGCCCGATGCGTGCAATGTTTAAATACGACATTTCTGGTTAGGGGTCTAAAGGACCGTTAGGATTTTTGGTCAGCTTTAGATGGCTCATGCTTTTGCTTTTTGGTGAAAATATATTTTTATAGTTTAGTAGCTGGCTTTCTCGGAAATAATATGCATTGTCATAAACTGTGAGTCTTAATTGAATTTTAAGGTATTAAAAGTGCTTCAGCATTAGCAATTTCCTTTATATTATTATGTTTCCCTTAGATTTTTTTTGTAGAATCTACGGTTACCTATAAACCTATGATGCTAAGAAAATTCAGACTTTTGAAGAATATACAAAATGAATTTCATTTTCAACCATCACATTGTCAGCATCTTTTACATAATTACACCAACAAATGCCACTTAGTATTACTTGTGTATTGGACAATACAATTTTTTACATACAAATTATTATAGCAAAGATTTTAAGTTTTACACAAAGGAAACTTAATTTGTAATCCTTAAAAGACAAGGTAAAAGTAACATTATGTCACAGACAGGTATATTATAGATGATTAAACTTTTGAACAACCATTTGCCCAGCTTTTAAAACACTTCAATACAAAACGTTATCTCCCTTTCATTAAACCAGCCCTGTCATAACACAAAAATAACTCATTCCAACATTACATCTCGGCATCAAATTAATTAAGATATTATCAGCAAGACAGACCTCAAGCCCCACACCAGTAGTGATAATAACACAAATAAATAGTAGCGAAGTCGTGTCAACTCGTGTCACAAGTCGTGTCAGTAGATAATGTCCCTTTTGTACCGTCCGCGGTGCTAGTCGCGGCTCGGGCCCTCGGCGGGCGAAGGGTTAATGTGTTAGTAAACAATGCTCTAGTGTTAGTGAATTAGTTAAGTAGACAGTAAGTTGGACAGTTGATTCGTTTTCTGTTAGTTTTGTTTCCTTTGCCTGTTACTAAGAGAAAATGCAGTGAACACGGCTTGCATAGGTGATTTGATAATTTTCTCTAAATATAAAAAAAAATGGGGGGACGATTTGGACTCGTTCCTGACTGATTGGCCAGAGGAGGCAAAACACCGGGAGAGTTGGAAAGGAATGGGGGAGGCCTTTGCCCAGCAGTGGGACAGAATATTCTTCTTCGCCTATCGATGGCAAAAAATTTAAATGTGTTTAACCCAAAACTCAGCCACGCGAACCCCCTCACTGATGCAGTAAGTAGATCATCATAGGCGCAGGTGATAGGACATATTTTATAAGACTAGCCTTGTTGGTTGGTTGCAAGTGCTACTGCCGAACATGAGATCCTGCATTCGGTTCCCAGGACGGGTAAACTGTTATTGCAGTTTTAAAATAACATAAATAAATCGTAGCGAAGACGTGTCAGTAGATAATGTGCGTGTACCGTCCAGGTCCGCGTTGTCCACGGTCAAAGGGTAAATGTGTTAGTAAACAATGCTTTAGTGTTAGTGAATTAGTTAAGTAGACCGTAAGTTGGACAGTTGTGTGATTCGGTTTTAGAAGCTTAACAATTCTATACTCAATACTTTATTGCATTCCACAATGTTTATGTATTATGTATACATTTTTCCAAAAGAAACAATCGTGTCGGGCACAACAAAAGAAAGATAATTATGTGGAGATGAGGACTTATCATTTAGGTGTCTTATAATCTAACTTATTCTAAAAACATTTTTGTTTATTTTATAGAAGTTTCAATGATTTATCATTTAAATTTAGCTTATTAAAATCTTTTTTAATTTTTTCGTGAATAGATTGAGTTTTTTTTTCTGATTGATTGTTGCACCATATTGTATATTTTTCGATTGGCTTTGCCTGTAACTAAGAGAAAATGCAGGGATCACGGTCACGACTGGTGATCCGGTAATTTTGTGATTAAAAGAAAATTAAGTGAATTTTTTCTACACTATTTTCACTGACATAACATGTTACTAAATCACTGCTAAGGTCTGTAAAATTTAAGTACCTTACGAAATGAGCGTTATTTGATTTAAACACGACAACGCTTGTGTTCAAATGATTTATTGCAAAGTTGCAAACGCAGAATTAGCAAATTGCTAAGGAAGTTATAAATATTTTTCAATTTAAGGAGCCTGCCCGTACACCGTGCCTTATTATGACCGTTCTATGAACGTATGAGGCACGGAAAGAAACATGACGCGGACTATGCCTACAAGAACGTATCAAAAGCATATCATACCCGTTTATAACGGTCATTATATATGCGGTAATACCTTATATTCAATGTATTGAAAAGTATGATCGTTCCGTCACCGTTGCGCGCCATGCACGGAGCGTCAACAATTGCCAGTGGGAATATTTAGCATTTGCCGGTGCCAATACGCTACGTACATACATGGTGTTGGTTGGTGATGGAACGGTAGTGGGCATAGTTTCATTATTTATTTATTTTTGTTGTTGTTTTTGAATACAAAGAGTATTTTATAGCCTGACACGTTCATAGCACGACCATGATATGATACGGCGTAGTGAGCAGAGCCCTTTATACGTAAATATGTACCTAGCAGTGTGTGTTGACTACAAAACCTACAATACGCCTCCTGTATTGACATAGTATTAATTACTTACAAACATAACTAGTAAAGTAGAAACTAGCTATCACAATACTAAGGTAGTAACTGCATAATTAGTGACAATATGTCACAACACCTCAGTGACAACTTGTCACAACTACGCATAATTATTGCTTTTGTGTCACTTTTGTGTTCGTTTTGAAGTGACAGATTGTGACAACTTATGTAGAGTTATGGGAATAATGTGGATCACTATGACTGGTTTTCACAATAATAAGTTGGACTTCTCGTTCGTTTTAGTCAGTAACTTAGATTTTTTTTAATTTGTTGGTACTTGATCAAGTCTATTTATACCTAAATAACCGACATTGCGATCAAAATAAAAATAGATGGCCTTGTCCGGTACCGTGCTAACTTCACATAAATCAGCACATTTTATAAAACCTTAATCAACCCTATTTCAAACACGTTTTTATAACTCATTTTGCTTTTTGATAGTAGTGAACGATACTCTAAAAAGGCAGAGATCAATAACTCTCGTTTTATTATTAAGTTTAGATTTGTCGCGGCACTACAAAAAATACTACAGCGCCATCTATGACACAAATGAAGAACTAACATCAAAATTCTAAATCGAGCTGTTAAAGCTATCCGCGACTAAAGAATAAATAGAAAAATCCGACAACAACTGTCGGGTATTAGCCCACCAGACACAACACTCGTCTGGTCGGAAGATCCTAACTTTTCTATGGAATATTGAAGAAGTTTACACCTTGTTTTTCATACTCCTAAAGTTTTAAAACTGTCATCTTGGAAACGAGAATCAAGTTTGCTCTTCAGACTGAAAATTCTCGACCATACAATCAATCAAATACTTAGGACCACACTTTGAATGGACCAGATTTAGCATGGAAGTATGAATACTTCAAAAATCACAAATACATTTTCTTTGCCCGACATTTTTGCAAAAAACGAATCCCATTATCGTTTGACAGTTGGCACTCCTAACTTTGGTGCGACGTCAGGCGACAGGGCCGCGGGCGCCTGATCTATCGCACCCTCGGGAAACCACCATTGTTTTACAGTAACAACCACCATAGATTACCTAATAAAATACACATGTTCGCTTTGAAAACATTCATTAAGTGTTGGTTATGGTCAATTGGAACTGATATAAATGGTCTTAATGATGAACAATTATTTAGAATTTGGTTTTGTGTTTTAAAGTTTTGTTATTTTTCATATTTTCAACTCTTAGGCCCGCTTGCACCACACCACTCAAAACATTTAATGCTTTTTAAATATCGTTTTGTCTCTCTCTATCGTTTGACGAAAACAGAAACAGAATGATAATTTTAATTATGTTTTACGCTAAACGTGATTAGTGATTGTGTGGTAAAAATGGGTCTTAAACTTTGAAGCTTTATGTTAATTTTCACATCCTTACTTATTTTAAAACGAATCTTGTGAAGCATTTTTGTAAAGAAAAGAGCTTCCAAACGTTACGACGGTAAATAGATATTACCCGGAAATATGCAACTTCTTTCTCAATAATACCAAAGAGAAAATTACAAGAACTATCGTATCCAATAGATAGTTAATTCCTCTCGTAGAAATTGTAATGTTTCTATGAATAGTAATAAACTTTCAAGATAACAACTTAGTTGTAAGAACAGCAAATGATTAGATGAAACTTTTCCTCTTATAGTAATTATTATGTTTGGCCAATGCAGCCAACAACAGATGATTAAATAAGTCGAGCACAGATACAACAAACTGAGTCGGCTGAATTATTGCTCCCGCGGGAATCGCCACAGATAATGTAGGACCGGAGTTTGAAACTTTGTACGCAAAAAATAGTGATGTTATGATACGGAGTAATATTTTGGTTTATTTGAGGGAGTCAGGAAACTATGTATAGGGAAAATGGTTTATCTGTTTTCAAAGTTGTTTTTCTTTCTAGAGTTACACTCGTATATAATGTTACAGAGAGATTATAATACATCTTTAGTAGATGTTAGGTATAAAATTAATGTCAAAAAACTATCAAAAACATTAAAATTATTCACGGCTCCTTTTAGATTTCAATTCAATAGCATTTTTATCCAGACTTAAGATTGTATTCTGTTATTTTTTGGCAAACCTGTAAGTACAATGAAACAGAGTTTCTATCAGACATCATTGAACCACCAAAAAATGGCCATTTTTAGAAATAAAATACCTTATTTTTCAATAACTTTAGTCATCTAATCATCTACTGAATGAATTATTCATTACACTTCACTGAAATAGTGGCAGCTAAAATGTGAAGTAAGTGTAATTCAAAAATGTCTACATAAAAATAAACCTGGCATTTTGCCCCATATAAACTGTAACTTATAAAAGTAAACGGTATGCTGATTAAGTAATGATTAATTTCGCAAAAAAAGGACTTTTTACAACAAAAATTATATGAGCTCTTTTTCTGCATAATAATTATGTTGGCACTTAGGGTAGTGTGCGCCACCTGTCATGTTAGACATACCTTGCAACCAGGCATGCGTTGACGTCCAGTCAGAATAATTAGGTTTTTACTTCACACCCCAAGGCATAATAGCGATAATACTTAATATCTTTATAATGATAGTACACAGGATCAGGATTTATCGATAAATCCTCGCACCCTAATAAATTGGAGCGCATCACTAGCATCGATATGTTTGGCGGAGACGCGGGAAGTCACTAGGGAGTAATCCCCTAATAATTATTGCGGTGTATTGTAAGCTGTGCGTACAATAAATTGGCTGCTGTTGGCTTTTGGTGATGACGTAACTATAGGATCTCCCCAAAACACATTAGTCTTGTAAGATAATACTGTACGGTTATGTGGCGGGAGTCAGACTTGAATAATATACCTTGGGATTCATAATTTAAACTTTCGAAGAGTTTATTTGATTGAAACTTTTGATTAATTGTGTCTGTAACATGAAAACTAAATTTTCAATTGAACATTGCAGTAACAAGAACTTTAGAATCACGTTAAACACTGAAAGAAAGTCATAAATTCAAATAAATGTCACAGTAAAATAACGAAACTAGACTATTTGACAAAGCTCTAGAAATTATAACAGACGTTTATTTATTATTATTTAAATTAAAACTATTGTTAGGTTGCTACATAAATTTTACTTAAATTACCCGACATTACTTGTAGCGTTTGAATCCGTGAAGTATTTATTTGATTACCGTCAGAGCTCGCGACAATGTACCATCAATTTGCACGTAGACCGCAAACTATGAACGTTCGCCAATTGGTTTTCGTAAATCGGTAATAGTTACGGCGGTAAACGTGTGACAAAATGCTTTATTACCGCCACAAACATGAGTTACTGTATATCGTGAGTAACAACGTTATTTACTGATGGTTTTGTATGGATCCAAAAGACTTGGAAGAGAAAAACAAATCTTACCTACTTTATTGCGAGTCGAAGTACAAAGTTTATACGTTACAACTTAAGTCGTAGCTGGCTGTCAAGGAAGGTTTAATGATTCGATTAGTATCTCAAATCATAAAGTAACTCTTAATAGCCCACAGATGACAGCAAACCGATAATTCAACAAGAAAATTCTCACTATGCACATCTTTATCGCCGAGTAAAACGTACCTCAATCCATCCAAGTCGCCGGCAATCAATATTGTTTTGGTAAAATATTAAAATTTGATTACACCTTATTTTCACGGGCATAAAATAGCGGTTGGAACGACTGTGTATAAAGTATAGTAGTATCAATTTATCATGTTTCAATCTCGAAAGCGGAGGTGGCCGCGGGCGATGTGATCCGGCATGTAGATGCGCCACAAAATATTACACGTCGAGGATACCGTGAAAAATAGTTTCTATTCACAGTTTTATGTAAAAATATGTTTATGGAATGCTGATGTAATCGGTACTGAGGGTTTGTTGTGATGCTTCTTTGTTGCTCTAGGAAATTGAAGTGGAAGTTACTATTGAGGTGAAGAGG
The DNA here is from genome assembly GCA_905220335.1 of Noctua pronuba. NCBI lineage: Eukaryota > Metazoa > Arthropoda > Insecta > Lepidoptera > Noctuidae > Noctua > Noctua pronuba. Next base: position 4,832,137 of record LR999900.1, on the reverse strand, counting down.
GAGAGGGACGCCAAAGAAAAGATGAGAGAGAAGAAGAGAAGGATGTATTGTTTGAGGAATGATAGGAAAGAGAAAGGAGTAATAAGTGAAACTAAGATACAGGAAAAGGCCGTTTTTTGATTCCATAAGGCTAAATCAATAAGTTGTACTAAGTGAGCGACAGTCTGTGGACCAATTGCATAGTAACACTAAATAAAAATACAGTATTTTGCTTGTTCTATCATTTTCAGATATAAGTACAACAATGTTTACTTCGTAATCATTGCAAATAACATACGATTACGTTATTATAAAACCATTAACTAACGTTAACTAAAAGCCACATGTTTACAAACCGGAATTTCCATTTCCACTTAAAACAATAATGTCAAAAGGAAGTAAGTAACACTACAACATCATTGAGTTGAGCCATTCTTATTGTTAATACGCTTTAATGTCCGTAAATGATATGTATATTGCTATTAATTTGAAAAGTCATGTTTAATAATCCTACATTATGCCAGGGGGCTCACCATCACGTCTGATAGCAATATTATTTTGATCTTACTTCAGCGTGGGACAGGGATGGAGCTACACGTCCTGTCTAGCTCCGTCTCTTTCAAGGTTAATGAAGTACTGCTGTAAGAGGTGGTGGGACAGTCCCAGTAGCTGGTAATTATAAAGTGGTAAGAAAACGCGGACGAAACAATTAGTTAAGGGCAAGGCTAACACATTAATTGTGTTGTAGGCAAAACCGTAAATTGATGATTCGATAAAATGTCATGGAACAATAAAAAGTTTTATAACCTCTGCTGTGGTAAGCGAGGAGAGCCTGTTTGTAAATCAATATTTTCATGTTGCAGACATAGTCTCAGTTTTTTTATTAAAAAAATGTAAAAAAAATAAAATGTTTAAGTACATATATCTTCTATATTATTTTATATTGCATTGTAACATTAATTTTATGATTGGCAACATAAAAGTTGTCGTTGGAGAAGTATTTAAAATCATTACGCAATTAAAGATATTTTCTATTTCATATCTTGATGGCTTGTTTAATGATCATGTTATTGCATGAAGTTGAATTTATCAAAGCCTATTAATTGGCAATAAAAGTTTAAAATACAACAATATAATCACAATGAACTTATGACATAATAATAATTTTAGGTCATCAAATAAGTTTACAATACCTACTTGATATATTCTTCAAAGAAATCAGTTCTTCCCAAACGCTAGGCAGAAGCGCGCGCGTCCGTCTCTCTCCTTTAACTTAAAAAAAAACACATAATGAAATTAAACAAAAAGTTTTTCTTTATGTTATTAATTTTTCTATTCTTTTTTTGGTTCTTTAACTTCTCGGCACCAGTACCCTAGCTAAACCTCAAGTTTTTGTTTAACCATAGATAATTAAATTGAATTATTTTATGGTACCAACTAGACATTTACTCCAAAGTCCAGGTAAACTTAGAACAATAACATTAACGGTTGCTACCCAGCGACTAAATTAACTGAGCATGAGTATCATCACTCCAAGGAAGACTTTCACGACACCTTCGCGTTAAAAGCCCACAATAGTTTGGTAGGTTTATCACTTAATAATCGCATTTTGTTTTTATCTTGATTTCTCAATTTAACCTCAAAATAACAACAAAAAATTCTTGCTAAAAGGGGGAAATAATCTTCACTTGAATTCTATTCTTCATTTTATTTTTTTATTTTTTTTAAAATTTAAAAAGAAAAAGTAATGTGCTCATGTGGTAAGCTTAGTTATATCAAAATTAAGGCCTGCACCTGAAATGAACCCTCTAAGGGTAAGTAATCACTCAATCTAGACGTTTTGAAGAAAGTCTTTTACGGTGAACTTGTACCGCGACATGCATAAATTCAATAAGTTGGTTCGCGGAACCCTGCCCTCAGCCAGCTTCGCTAATGAAGCCACTTTTCGTAACCAATGTCTTCATCCAATGCTACAGGGATGTACTGAACAATCAAGTATTTTTTTCGTGAAAAATGTTTTATAAATTTTTCGTTAAAACAAAAATTCTGTACATTCGATACGGCACAGAAGTTTTCATTTTGAGGTATTTATTTCATTTAATTCTAACCTTACTTAAAATCAAAAATACATTTTCTAACTTTAATTGAAATCCCCGACGACTACTACTACCTATTAAATACAGAATCATTCCGCGAGGAAATGACTACTTACATACAATCATAATCAAACTATCCTATTAAGTATCGCCTCGTATTTTACAAGTAGGTTCATCCTTCAACCTTGTTACCTCGTCCGCCAGTTATTCTCAAGTCCGCTTCTGCGATCTGTCCACGAGGCGTGTAACCGCCTATTTCGCTCAAAATTATAACTTTATTATTGCCGGTGATTTCCGAAATTAATTTCTCGGGATCGAAGCCAAATTACAGTGAGAGGAGAGGGTGCCCCACCGGCAATGAAGACATCTCGACATGATCCCGCATATTTAACGATATATGAGCAAAATAGCTTTACGTTTTGGTGATTTTTACAGCAGAAAAATGTTGTAGAGATTTCTATAAAAGTGTATAAATATTTCGAATCGCACAGCAGGTAGACCTGTTTCCAATTAAATAAGAAATTACCGCGTAAGGCGGTAAATACCGCAAGTCAATTCACAGCACTAACAATTAGCTGCAACAACACATTACCGACCAGAACCCGCCATTACCACCGATGCTCTTATATTTGTTTAAAACGAAACAAGCAAGACTTGTCATTATATCTGTATCATTACACCTTAAATCAGAGTAACCTCCAATTTACGATCACAATGCAATAACTTCGGCCATATTCGGCGTTACTTCGGCCCCGAACCGGCGATTTGAACGCGATTAACCAATTACCAACTCCCAATGTCCGCAATTTTGAATTACACTTTCACGAAAAACGAGAAAATGGCCGTAACTATTTTAATTTGTTTCTCGAAAAATGTTCGTTGGCTAGTGTGAAGTGTAGGAAGAAATTATCGGCTTGTGTGATAACTGTGTGTACTGATTATGTTGTTGCAACGGGATTTTATGACCGGCGAAATTTCCAAGTTTTACACCCAAGTCCGCCCCTTGATCGACGATTGATTCTTGGAATAATGAAATTATAAAGCAATGCATCCAATATTTTGATTGCGCGCGCAATCTTTATTACGCGCCTGCCTCTGCATTCAACGATTTCTTACTGGTTATTTTATGATTTAATTCGTTTTAGTTTACGATTTTATTAATTCTTAACGATAACTTTGTCTATGGTAGTGGCTATAAAAGTTAAGCTTGACTGTTAAAGTTATTGCTTATCTCGATCGAAAGAAGATTCATGGAATAAAAAGAAGCTAATATATTGCTACTAGTGAGAATATATATATGACTAATCTACTACTAATAAACCCTCTAAGCAAAACTGTAATCAACACAGAATCTGTTACTGCCAATGAAAAGCTACGATGAAAAGCCTGAGTCAACAATATCTAATAAAATACTGTCCCCAAATATTACTATAATCAATGCAAAAGCTCGATGGAAGCAATCAAGCGAACCATAGATAAAGATAAAAATCTCAGCGAATATAAGTCATAAATTATCTGTAATACAAGGAGGTCTGCTTTCATAGAGTATCAATTCCCCTTTACTGTTTCCGTAATAGAAAAATAAAAGGCATCACAAATAAAATCGCATTTATTGAATAGAAACATTTAATTCGGTCTGCGATGTCGTGCGGCGATAGTCTCTCTATGAATAAAATAAAAATATTGTCTTTGAGAAGCTCTAGTTTTGTTTATGTCGTCGTTATTTTGCTGTAAGCTTGGAGCGTTGAGTTTTTGTATACTGATACTGCTAGCCTGCGTCATGCCACTGCTGGGCAAAGGCCTCTCCAGATCCAGGGCTAATGTGGGCCACTGGTCGTTGGTTTTGTCCAGCTCGTCCCGCCATCTTCTACGAGGTCTGCCGCGACGCCTTCTGGCTGTGTCAGGGCTCCAGAAAGTTGTTATTTTGGCCCACAGCTCATTGGGCATGCGACAGACGTGCCCAGTCCAGTCCCACTTCAGCATGGCGGCTTTTTGAGCAACGTCAGCAATTTGTATTTTGGAGCGCAGTGTGGTGTGAGTTTTGGTATATTTGCAATTATCTTTCAGGCATTTTCTATTAGTGTTTTTGATTCAATTTCGAAATCAAATTCCTGGCACAGCATTGTTAGGCGTATATCTTTGCCTAATGCTAAGGCAGTATTCCAGCTAAATTCTCCTCATGAAAACCAAGTGAACAATCAAATTAATCATTCGTTCGCCGTCGTAACGAAACAACAGAATGTAGCAGAATTATTAACTGAACGAATTTATAAACCGCGTTATACCCTCAAATAGATACTTAGCAAGGCCCCCCCGAGCCCCTCCCTTGTGACATTAAAACATTGAGCAGACTAAATTAAAGCGCGCCAAAACTGTTGTCTGCGGGCCCAAGGCGGTCGTTTGTTTTAATACAATAACCGACACCGTCTCCTTCACTCCTCTCATAAGCCACATGCTTCTGTCTCCCTCACACGCCCGTAATTTAGCCTTTTCTCTTAAGGCGACAACGTAACGTATCGGCAGTCCGACAAGTAAAAACAACTAAATTAGTCTAACGGCAAGTGATTTCTGGATTAATTGAAAACATTCTGTTCTTGTCGAGGTGTGCTGCAAATAAAATGTATAAAGACTGCAATTACAACACTTCCGAAATACATTCGATATGATTTATTGTCTTGACTTTTTTTCTGTTTTTTTTTGTTTTGTTTATTATTTAGAAATTATACATTACTCAATTAAGGTAAAAACCTCTTTTACCATAATATCAAAGTAACAAAACAACGATACATCCAACACACAACAGAAGCGCGTTCCTCTTAATCACTTCTAATTTATTTAGCCCCTCGGAGGACCGAGCGACTAATTTATAGCTGTCCCTTTCCAACCCGAGGCGGCGGGCTTGCAGCCGTCCTGCTCTCCCGGGACCATTTTTAATTAAAATCACCGGGAGAAAATTAGAAATTATATTCTATTTTCAAAAACTTGCTCTGACGCTTTGTAGGAGATTATCTCTTTTTTATGAGCCCCCAGTCGCGGCTTTTGTTTAACTGCAGAGGAATTGGCTGAATGGACTTTGTTCCGACCACGAAGGCTTTAACGATTATGTCTTGTTCATTTCAATCCTGCTTCTCTGATGATTGGAAATGTTTTAAGTTTGCTCGTTATGCTTTAACGATGATAGGTCTGGGCCCCTTCCACTGTCATATGAGTTTTTGATGATGGTACTTCTGTTTAATTGCTAGGCTCTAAGTGTTGGGACAGATGTTCAAATTCAATTCAATTCTTACAAGCGTCACCTTCTTTACCAATATTTATTGTCGCTGGTTAGATAGGACTGGTCTGCAGCCGATCAAAGGTAATTGATACGTTTATCTCTTCACCTCCTGGCTCAATAGGAGATGTGTTCTTGTCTTTCCTTGTAAGGGGGCTATGGATTGTTCCTTTTGATCTCCGAGAATCCCATATGTTTGACGTGAATCCAAGAACCTACATAAAGTCTGTGCTAGTTAAATTGATGACTAGATCTGAGAAGGCGGTGCCTTTATCTGTTTTAATCACTTTATTTTCTCCGAAGTGCGCGTCTGAGGGTGGCGGCGTGGCTAACCGGTAGTGGATTAAAGGTTTTGTATTTATGACTTTGGTCCTATGGCATACCATCTTTCACGATTACCTACCGAAATGAAAACCAAAACGACGACTTTCAAGGATTTTGAAACACGCGATGCAACCGCTTGGTGATACGTTTACGTATTGTCTTTTTACTTATTTGTAATGTCCCCACTTCTCTCCTACATTGTAAAACTCAGTCTGAAGACTTTTGATGCAAAACAGCCATGAGCCCCGTGATCGACAAATATAGCATAAGCCAAATCAAAAATAAATCAATGAACAGAACATCTACCATCATCGTCTTACCCAGTAATTGGGCTTTTCGAGATCATATAAAAGTCGCTCCATGTCAAATACTGGTATCCAGCTACATCCGGCTAGACTTAAAGCCGACCCAACATACTTGTGAAAAGGCTGAAGATTCTTTGCTTTCTCCCTAACCAGTTCCATTCTTCCGCAGGTGGTGTCTGCGACGATGATGGTGACAGCGGCAAGCGGAGACGGTCTCGGACAAACTTCAACTCCTGGCAACTTGAGGAGCTGGAGAGGGCGTTCCTGGCTTCGCATTACCCTGATGTGTTCATGAGAGAAGCTCTCGCTATGAGGCTGGACCTTAAGGAGAGCAGGGTTGCTGTAAGTACTTACAAATAAGTTATATTTTATTTAGATAACTTGTCCTTCCAAGGGGTATCATTCAGTTACTCGGTTGTGGAGGTCAGATAGGCAGTCGCTCCATGTATGTATGTTAAATAATGGGTATTCAGCTATATGGGGTCACACTGGAAGCCAATCCCAACAGGAAAAAGTTTGGGCAGGTGATAATGAATTGTAGTAAGAATTGAAGAAATGGGAATACAAGGAAGCCCTTATAACGAAGCAGCAATTAAAAGTATTTCCGAACTATTTAGGTAAGTTTATGATCTCAAGAGAACCAAAACCTAGTGTATAAAGCTTGCTGTTCCTTCACGTTCTTTATTACTACATTTGTTTGTAAGTTTGTATGTAGGGGCTAATCTTCGGAACTACTGATCCAATTACAAAAATTCTTTCACTGACGGGAAGCCACATTATTCCCGAGTGGCATAAGTAACGTTTAAAACATTCCCGTGTGTTAAATCCAAAAGCTAGTCTTTGATATAATTAAACCAAAACAAAAAGTTAAAGATTTACTATTGGACCGATGCTTTCCAATAACCACATAAAGATAAAGGAGAGAGCTCCTTAACAGCTTCACCAAGGATCTTAAAATACACTGGACAGGAAGCGTATATCAAAAGTATACAAAATCGCACGACACATTTGACGATGAGAATCAGCCACGGTGTTAAAACTGCGCTCAATCCTTTGTAGTTTACACTTGGTGGCTATATAACATATTATATACGTTAGAGTATATTTAGTTCGCGACGAAAGGCGACGGTTTCACACCTCTAACGTCTTAATCCATCGCGGGTGGGTTTACGATGGAACAGTTGTTAGCCAAGCGAAATAGCACATTTTGTTACGCACCGAATTGGGTTTGGTACGGACGGAGTGAAGCTACCGATTTGTTACATGTGAGTGTTGGCCGGAAGTTCATGGATTGAGACGTTTGCTTGCTAATAGGCATGAGTTAAGGTTCGGCGACCGACTGCGGAAACCTCTGTCATACAGGGTGTAAACGGACCCTTCACGAAGTCGTCAACCAAGCATTCTGTGCATCAAACTAAATAACTCTAAATTATTGCTGAGAAACGACTTTTTTGGGCTGTAAAATCACGTTTTACGGTAGGACTCCATGAAACACCCTCAAAACATTGTGCTGATGGATGCATTGAATAGTACGGGGTCGTGGACGTATTTAAAGTAAAGTTATAACATTAAAAACTTGTGGAAAAGTTGGAACTTTGTCCTCCAATATCTCCGTAACTAGAAGGTTCCCAAGTATGGTCTAGAACAAAAAAAATATCGCAATGACGGTGAGAACAAGTGCCTTTCGGCTTCGTTAAGGGTACTTTTACATCCATTATAGTCTAAAACTTTACTGAAATTTCTGTCAGAGTCCGATGTCTCAGGCCACGTCCGTAATTTGTCATTACCGGTTTAACCGAACTTTTAAGGAAGGAAAAAAATAAAGAAGGAAAAATACCGCATATTATTTAGGATTTCAATCCGAAGCAAAAACTTATGCCTATAACTATATATCTGTCCCATCACACCCAATATTTATCACGCCTCCATTTCCAAAAAACCGATAAGCTTAACGTAAATATAATCGTGTCATCAAAATAAAGCAAAACATTACGCGGAAACCGATCTCATTTTGAGGAAAATACACGAACAAACACGACGTACGGGGCTTGGGCTGGGTACATAAGGGTAAAAAGCTGAAGGTTTCCGTTCAATATAAATGAGGGACGATTTTCCCTTATTTCCCCCAAACCTTCGGAGGCTAAGCGGCCGCCGGGGACCGCGCGGTTCGCCGCTTTTTATATAAGCTTTAGGACCCGAAGTAATGTTCGACTTGAGATAATACAGTTTTGAATGGACGCCGTTTTGCGGCCAACCCTTGGCCGTATACGAATTGATGGCATTTTGTTTCGGCTTTACCTCTGAACGGAAAAGTAATAGTTTTACCCTTTCTTATTATTAGTTTTCAGTAATACGTCTTCTGTTTTGTTTTGTCTTGTTCCACGATTATTTTGTGTAATTTAATGATCCTGTATTATCTGTTTTATTTTATGACCTGATAAAATTGACCCCGGGATTATCACTTACGTACTGAATATACATTTTAATATTATAAACCTGATTATTTACAGAATATAATAATGCAAAACAACCATTCTGAAGATAAAGCTTATAATATTAAAGTTTTTTTTTATATTCAAAATACACCAACACAATATTTTCGCTTAAACAATGTCTAAGTAAAACCATTTCTATAATCAGTACTAACGTCGATTGTATCCAGCACTTATCGCGGCGGATCTCGCTCTGAGAGACAGACTATCCCGCACCACTCCTAATAGTTGGTATAAATCAAAAGATTGCAATCTTGGCGGCACCCCTGGGACGCGAGCGAGACGGCACGATTGAATAGCATAGATTTAAATGGGCGGGTCAGATAAGGATGGCTGCAGATCGCGCGGCTCCGACCTCGTCCGCGTCGCCGCTCCTAGGGACGTCACAATTCGATTACAGCTCAATAAAGTTAAAGTGACTTGTTTGCGTCTGTAAAGTGGATTTTTTCCTCTTCTTTGATTTCTCTATTTTCGTTCGTTCGTTCAACGTCCCGGGTTGCGTTTGTGATCGTAGTATCGCAATATTGACTTCGATTTATGGCGCCTTTTATATGGAAGTAAAATAATTGAGTGTTATGAATGTGTTTTCTTATAAAAGTAATTGAATAAACTTGAATGTCACTGTGTTACTGGGCGGCGCTAGACTGTACTTTAGAAGCGCTTTGAATACGAGGGGATGTGGAATACATTGGAACATTATTCAACCATTAAATAAAGCTTTGGAGGATTTGGAGAGACAGCAAAAGTAATCATGGCCTTACGTAACGTAAGAGTTTCGCGAAGACGTTAAAAGCCCATTCTTTACCGAAAGTGGCGTATTCTAATCTAATTTCATCCCTGTCTGACGTAAACTTGCGAAAACGGCTCACTCGCTCCGCCGTAAGCGCGGAAGTATCGACTTCATTTTAAAATTCATAGCATAAAATTTACATTTATATGCCAATTTCATTCCCTAACAGGGCGTCGGCGGTCGCACGCACACATCAGTATTCCACACACATCCGGCGCTGGCTGGGTACACCCCAAAAGTAAAAAAAAAATAGAAAATCTTCTTACATTCTGTGCTCGGTTGGGAAGAAAAAAGAATGGCGCGAGGTTTAAATATGGAACACTAAATGGAACGCTTAGGCGACAAAATGCGGATAGAATATAAAATTTAAGGAGTGTCGTGTGTCCCTGTTGCTCCCCAGCGAGACGCGTCGCTCCATCCCTCTCGGCGCTCGTCGCTATCAAACACGGGCCGACTTTACCGCCGTAGGCTTAGCGGTAAAAGATAGACATGAGACCTCTACAGGGTTGCTCCCGAGGCGGTGAATTATCGTGCATGAATAATTTTCTCACTGGCAAACAAGATTTGCTTCGTATTAAATTGCCTTAATGTAATTACTGTGCCTAATGAAATGCGGTGCTTCACATACGGACAACCGTATAATTTAAACATTAAACATGTTTAAAACGGAGTTGTCATCTACGTTCGTTCATTAATTTGAGTGGCGACCCTTCGATGTAAATTAACCTACTTGGTGCTGGATTAAATATTAATCGTTCATGAGCGGAATTGAAAATATGTGGCATGAATTTAGTTAACTATGACAAACGATAATCTGCGGATTAATATAAATCAATCTACCTTAAGCAATCTTCATGCATTCATAAGTATTTTTCAATAACAGAAAATCACTACAGTTTCTGATAAATTAACAATTCAATTAAAATAAAAACAAAAGAACCCAAATCGTAAACGACAGACAACCCTATTAGAAAACGCTTAGCTCGCAATTCGGGACGAACTTGCGAAATTTATATCCGTCTCTGTCACACATGCACTTCGATATCAATTTGTGTACTGAAAGGAAAGAGACAGCGCGATACACTGAAACACAGCGCTGAAACCTTCGAGTTTTTGTTCACGGAATTGTTTACCAGGTTGTTTACAAATCTGCTTGTTTCAGGAATAGTCTGTTTGAAAACAAATTATTTTCTTTTACTTTTGGCTTATAAAGAAAAATATTAGGTTGATATATTACCTACTCGTAAAATAAATACCAATTGAAGCATAACTAAAAAGATTGTGTTTGAAAGAATGGAGAATGGAAAATGTAAGTACTAGAATGCAGATACAATGACGTTACTTAGCGTGATAATGTCAACACCGTTTTATATACCAGTTCCAATATTTGCAGCCAGATTGTTTTGTCCCACTGCTGGGCAAAGGCCTCCCAACTTTTAATGCCATTTGCTGCAAGTCTGCTAAACTCATACCCGTAACTCGTTTATTCACCTAGAATTATTTGAGATATGATAACATTTCAGGATAATACTGAAATACTACTGAAAAATCTTAGTGTCTCTCGTTCTTTATCGTGTCGTTAGTGTCTAACCTGGTGTCAGCGTTTTTATGCCGCCCATGACCCCTGACTTGGCTTTAATCTTAGTATTTAAAATATAGATTTTATAATAGTTTCCTGTTTATTTATATACAAATCTATTACATTTTTAAATATTCCTTAAAAAAACATTTAAAAATAAATAAAAAATTGTAGCCCACCGGTATCGGGAACAGGGTCCAAGCTACCGGCAATCAGGGCTCCAGAGAAGGGAACTTCCTAACAATACGAGCCGTGTCCAGGAGTACCGCTTTCTGAATCCAGCTGCCTAACGAGAGCCTGCTCAGGTATTGGTCGAGGCCGTTGGCAATTAAGCCATGGGCATACACTGTTTTATTATTGATGTTTAAAATTAAAACACAAAACTTGGTTTTAATGATGAAAACGTGCCTTTTGTTAAGAACTTAAATAAAATCATATTCTTTATTATTTTATTATAATCTATTACCTATAAAATGTTTATTGCAACGTAAAATTTAACATAATGCCATTGATATTTTTATTAATAGTGTCGTTACATGAATAAAGCCTTTGAATAAGATCCTAAAAGTAAGTGCTAATAAAATTGTCATTAACTGAGGAAAATTACTTATCTATCACCCTAAGTTTTTTTCAAAAGTATAAAAACATACTGCAGTTTTCGACTTTCTGTAGTATTCAGTAGTGGAATTCTGATCCCCAAAATACAGACTACCGTCTAGTTTGGGGATCACCGTTAAAACTGCCATGTATAATGTACATGATTATTAATAAATAATTTGAATTGCTTCATTTCGGCTTTAAAAGTTTTTAACCAGAGTTTACTTTCAACAGTATACTATACAAGGTGTAAACGGACCCTTCATGAAGCCGTCAACAAAGCGCTCTGTACTCATCAAACTAAGTAACTTTACACAAAAAGTATTGCTGGGAGACGACTTTTATTTGGGGTGGAAAATCACATTTTAGGGTAGGACTCAATGTAACGCACCCAAAACAATGTGCTGATGGATGCATTTAATAGTATAGAGGTCATGGAGGTATTTAAAGTAAAGTTAAGATAATAAAAGACTTTTGAAAAAGTTGAAACTTTGACCTCCAATATTTCCGTAACTAGCAGGTTCCCAGATCCAGACCAATCAAATTATCGCAATGACACCCTTAACGAAACCGAAAGGCATTTGTTATGCCTTTCGGTTTCGTTAAGGGCGTTTTTACAACCCTATTTATTAATTAACACTAGTCACTATTATACTATTTCATATTGTAGGTCCATGTAAAATACTGGTATTCAGCTGCAGACTGGAAGCCGACCCTAACATAGTTGGGAAAAGGCTAGGCAGATGAATATGATTAGGTATTATATTTGATTAGAGGAAAACATCTTGAAAATCTTTTTCTCTATTCAGATATATCTTTTACTCATATCTTTTTTAGCTTTGCCGTGATAACGCTAGATTTTATCTTACTGCTCTGTTCTCTGCTACCATATATATATGCCACTCCTTCTCTTCTTTGTGGAACTCTTGTGTGTGTGAACCTGTGCTTGTGAAACTTTCTCTATTCTTTCTTCTTGGACTTTGAACTCCTTCATTTCATTCTTTTCCACACCCTGCAACCCCTACATTGGCAAGAAAATATGAAAAAAACTCAACAATCAACAACAGACAATCAAAACGGTAGCCTTTTTGGCTACCGTTTCAAAAGCAACCCCTCTGAGGGGACGACAGCACTATTACAAGTCAATTCTTTATTTACACGTGCGAGTCCCTCCCCTGAGTCGAACGTGTAAATAAGGCACCGATTCCTCTTATCTGTCTCGTCGAAGGATGAAGTCTTATCATTCTAATAAGTATGAGAGTTTTTTTTTTCTGGTTTTGATTCAACTTCATTTTCGTGTTCTTTGTATGCGGATGTTACCACTTGGTTCTTCTTAAGGACATTTTTTATCTAAACTTATATCATAAACTAGCTGTCGAAATTATAATAAAAATGCTACTTCCCCATTTGAATCGCATTTTGTTAGGTAACAATTTGACGGGTTTTATTTTTTTGCACGAAACCATATTTTTAACATAAAAGTTACTCCTAATAACATCAGCTATCTGCCAGAAAAGTCCCCTCAAAATCGGTATAGTCGTTTCGGAGATTAGCCGGAATAGATAGACAGACAGACAAAAATTCACAGGTCTCTGGAACAACTTGTGACCCACGGATGCCCCTCAAGTTAAAGGGGAAAATATACGAGTCCGTGATTAGACCTGTCGTACTGTATGGATCGGAATGCTGGGCTGTGAAGAAGATGGATGAAAAAAGATTACATGTAGCGGAGATGAGAATGTTGAGGTGGATGTGTGGTGTGACAAGAATGGATAAGGTAAGGAATGAGTATATTAGAGGAAGTTTAAAAGTTACACCAGTTACAGAAAAGTTGAAAGGGAATCGACTGTCTTGGTATGGACATATGATGAGGAGGGACGAATCGCATGTGACTAAAAGAGTGATGAATATAAACGTTGATGGATGGAGAGGGAGAGGAAGACCAAAGAAACGATGAATGGATTGTGTGAGGAATGATATGAAAGATATAGGAGTAAATGATAGCGTGACGGTTAACAGATGAGAATGGAAGAAAAAATCGTGTTTCGCCGACCCCAAGTAACATGGGACAAGGGCAGGAAGATGATGATGAATAAGATGTTATTTTGAAATTACTAACAGAGACTTAAATTTTATTCATTTTTATGTATAGAATAGAAACGTTTGTCTCGGTCTGAACATTTTCATGTCCTAATGATTGAATGGATTGATATGAAATTTGGCGCACGGATAGTCCATGACCTAGTCAAAGGATACTTTTTTATCTTGGTAGTATGTTCCCGTGGGATCATTTTCGACCAACATAAGCTTTTAGGTCATGGGATGAGAAGAAAACATTTGTAACATCCGGCAAAGATGAAAGCTCAAAATGATATGAAATTACTTTAGAAACATCTTAAAAGTAAAAACCTCACAAATGGTAATTTTAAACCCCTTAAAGTGCGTAGGGCGTAGAAGATGACTTCACCCCTCCGAGGGATGACAAGTCAATGTATCGATACCGCAAACGTCTCACTTACACCCCCGGGTAGGGGATGACGGGGCAATTGTCCCTGTGACGTCACTTAATAAATGGTTTTTAGGTATAATGTCTAACTTATTTTTTCGTAAACGCAATGGCTGTCTTCGACGGACTCTTTAAGTTAAAAAGTACGTAAGTAGTTATAAATAACAGTAATAAGAAATTAGCTTCACGCCTGTAATCCCCGAAGAGTTGGGCAGAGGTGTTACTTACCTAATATGTAGTACAGTCACGAGCACCGATTTGTACACACTTAACAACTTTTAAAAGTGATTTTCACCAACTGTTCTGATTACAATTTCATGTTGTTAGGAACATAGTATTTTGGAACTCATATTTTTATGAAAAAGCTCCTATCTCCAATTTACAATCGCTATTTCTCGCGAAAATTGCTTTTAAATTTAGAAAAGTATATTCATATCAGCCGGAGTACATAATATCTTTAATGAGATTATATTATTTGTCTATAGAATACTGACTGTGCCATTTTTCAAAGGGAATTTGGTAGGAATCGATTTGTAGGGAACCTTCACCACTGATACATATTGGTGCTCGTGACTGCATACCCACATTTGACCAGTATTACTACAAAGGTTCGCGCCCTGGCAATGCTGAATGCTCTACTGTCATCGACCACGGAGTGTGATTTATTTGACTCGAGATGGGTGGACGTATGTCGTGGATGTTTGGGTATCTGTGAGAAGAAGAACGAAAGATAACTTTTTCTTGAGCTTGTTCTGTGAGAGGATGCATGTAAAACCTTTTCTTGTTTTTTTTTAAGAATTTTATTTCATACTAGCTGACCCGCGCAACTTCGTCTGCATCACAAAGAGAGAGAGGGTTAGAGAGAGTGAGTCGTAAGCACCTATAATACAATTCTATAAGAGCACATTACACACATCATTCCGCATAATGAAAATGCGCGTGCGGTACTTGATCATTATTTTGCTGCGGAGTTATTTTAAAAGTGTGATATTTCATTGAAATCAAAGGATGTTAGGGCTTTGTATTTCATATGTTTATCATTCCTTATTGTAAATACGTGTCTTTTACCTGTGCAATAGCTAGGATTTATACGTTATTTTGTACATGTTGTCTCAAATAAATACATTACTTAACAAGAAAAAAAAAAGCGTATAATATGTAATGCTTATTTGAATAAAAGGTTTAGAAATATAATACAACACTAATGTGTTACATTAATGGTTCAGTTAACATGGCAATCAAAATCCTTTTGAAAACCTATAAACCATTAAAAGTCCATCACATAAATTAAACATACAATCAATATCTGTCAATCGCCGTACATAACTCTTACGAAACAAAAATAAAAACAAATCAGAGGTCCCTCCCTCTACACCCCCGTATTAACGACACTCCCCCTCGAGGGGGTGGATATACGTGGCTCATTAGCAGAGGGAACTACCCACCGGGTCATTACGACCGACGGGCTAATCAATGTATTTCGATTAGATGGTAGAAACGGAGGGTTAATTAGAAGTGTGGTTTTAGTGTAATCTTTTAATTTTGCGTGATTGATTTTTGTTCTAAGTTTTATCTAAGATTGGGTTTTATTTGGAAACTAGCTGTTGCCTGAAATTATTATAAAAATATTACCTGCTACCCTATTTGAATCGGATTTTGTTAGCAATTTCAAGGGTTTTAATTTTGTTTGCCCGGAACCCTAATCCTTTTTCTAAATAAATGTAGTTTCAGTTACTTCTTATAACATCAACTATCTACCAGTAAAAAAATTACCGATGAAAAATTTCTACGTTGGGGGCTCAAAATGATGTACTGAATAAGTGGTAACCGTTTTCTCGTCGGTGTCCGTTCCACTCTATATAATACCATTACCACCCTATTACTGTCCCACTGCTGGGCAAAGGCCTCTTCTCAAACATAGAAGGCACTGATCACCATGTTTTCTCAAGATGGGTTATGATTGTAGACCCATATTAATTATAAGTCTAGGATTCCTCACAATGCCTTCCTTCGCCTATGTTAGTGACGGCCAAGATAAAATTAGAAATTAGCACATTAAAAGCATTAAGCACGATAAAAATATAATTATGTACTTGATTATGTTTAATATGAAATACCTACCTTCTTGCAAGTCACTTCCAAATCAAAATAACAAACACATTGATGTACAAAAAGGTATGATACTTCACTTACACGTGCAATACTTCATCTACTTTCTTCATTCAATTCTAATTAATCGCTAAGAACAAAGTAATCGATTTTTCAGTCAATTAGGAAATAATTGCAACTTACATAAGTTAATAGTATTAAATAGTTTTGTATGGTATCGATTCACTTTTTAATTCATTCACAACGGCAATGAGTCACGCCAACCGTGTTTTGTTATTGTTATCAGCATGTCTAAAATAAATGTAGCTCGAAAAAAAAGAATCTTTATTTTTTCCTATAACGAGTGACGTCACGCTGCGAGCTGCGAGTCGAAATAATAAGTGCAAACCACTTTACAAATCAAATTTTGTGAACGTAAAGACCCGTAGAGTTAAAGTAATAAGTGCAAACCACTTTACAGATCAAATTTTATGAACGTTAAAGCTCCGCATCATCCGCAATCGGACATGACACTCGCTTCGTGACGTCATGACAGTAGCGCTTGAAGGAACGCAAATTTAAAAAAGCGGTGATACTTTACAACGGCTGTAACCTTGAAAATCCTACCCCGATTTCGATGAGACAAAAAATATTATTATTTGCACAAGTACATAACTTTTATAGTAATATTTTGAGGTTTTGGTGTGACTCATTATTTTATAAATCCATTTAGCTACGCAAACTTTGTACATAAATGATTCGAATTAAAATGTCGCATTCAACTTTACCAATGCTAATTAGAAATGTAAATTATTACAGTAATTAGAAAGTACTATAACAATGACTTCATGGAAAGAACGAACAATTCCAACTGGAATTTGAAAACACGTGTAAGAATTGTACAAGCGTAAAGAAATGTATAATAATATAGTCTATGCCTACTCTAGGCATAGTAAAAGATATTCTCAGTCTAACATTGACCATCTACAGGGAAAACCTCCAAGACCTCACCTCTGATTCTTCGGATTAATGTCCGTATTGTATAATTATCACTTGCTTCGGTGAGGGAAAACATCGTAAGGAAACCAGCATGCCTGAGAGATATTTCTTGACTGTAAAGCCAAGTCAGAGGCCTATGGGCGGCATAAAAACTCTGACACCAGGGTAGGCACTAACCACACGATAAAGAGAAGAGGACAAACCTTCCCTTACAGAAGTTTGCGTCCCCAGGATTGCTACGACGCGCGACGGTCTCCTTTACTGAGACTCAGTAATGCTCCAAGATGCAATGTTCATTTTCAAGACTTCGTTGACTGACTACTTATCTAATGAAGACGATAATTGAGGATATAACTGGAGAAATCTTCTCGAATTTTTGTTCACCTCAACGGGATGACAACTAAAGTTACAATTTTGCCTGCGCTTCCTCAGCCTAGATCGTTCTATCCTTCTCCAGTAGATTATTTTAGGGTGAACTATGGGTGAACTACACAATCGATGGAACGATGACAAATGCTCATCATATGCCTAGCCTTTTTCGAACTATGTTGGAGTCGGCTTCTAGTCTAACCGGATGCAGCTGAATACCAGTATTTTACATGGAGCGACTGCCTATCTGACCTCCACAACCCAATTAATACTGGGGATTTCGATACCCCTTGGTAAGACAGTTTCTATCTACAGCGCAAGCAAAACATTTCCACTAAACGAGAATGAACTACCCACCCAATTTAACGGACGATAAATAAAGAGAATCAGTTTTGATATCGTTCATATTTATCTTCTTAATTATGGTCGACGTTGGAAGGCGTTATGTTATAATTTTATTAAATAAATCCGTATGAATCCGGCAGAAAGCACTGGCGTATTATGCGCCTGCAATAAAAAGCGATGGCTTACTCGTAAACTGACCCGGCCGTGCCCCAACGAATGTACGTTGTGTATTTCTTTTTTTTTCAATCGGTTTAAAGGATACATATGTTGGCTTTGTTTAGAACACAGTTTTTTGGAGAAGACATTCGTTTTCTGCCTTGTTTAGCAATTTAAGGAACGAGGAAAGTATGTTGCAGAAATCAATACAGCAAGCTAACACATACTAAACTTGCCATAAATCGAGTGAATGGAATGAATGGAAAAATACCCTTAACGAAGCTAAAGGGCAATTGTTCTCCCTATCATTGCGATATTTTTTGTTCTGGACCATGCCTGGGAACCTTCTAGTTACGGAGATACTGGAGGTCAAACTTTCAACTTTTTTTAAATAAACACCTCGATGACCCCTGTTCTACTTAATGCATCCATTCCATCAGCACAATGTTATGTGTGCGTAACACCGTAATTTTTCACAATAAAAAAAAGGCGTTTCCCAACAATATTTTTTGAGAGTTACTTAGTTTGATGTACAGAATGCTTGGTTGACGGCTTCGTGAAGGGTACGTTTATACCTAGTATATGTCGTGAATGCCAATGAAGAGAATGAGGAAAATTCTCAAAGTGATAACATATTTGACGCACCTTGCCAAGCGCCATTGCAGAGATTATTAGATTCTTCAGATCCAATATCTCATAAACCGTAGATAATAAACAATTGTCCAATAAAATTTTCTCTTCATAATCTGCACTAAAGACTTGTGCATTACGACACGCCACTTAGATGACGATATTACTTACCGGTGGTCTGACCACGAATGTTCGTCCCATTGACCTGACATTAAAGTAAAGTAATTTTACAGCTACAATTAAATTCTATACCTATTACAAGCTATTTTAGTACCACCGGTGCGGCATTGAGAGGACCTTTGACAATAAATATGAGTCTCCGAGGTAGGTACTCATCAATTTCGTTAACGCACTTAAAACAGTTAATCGTTTGTCTTCGAAGACATAAACTGTCATGAATATTCACTATCATAGAAACGGCTTTAATATAATTGAGATGACCAAAGACTAATGAAAAGTGAGGAATGTGGCTCAGAAGACGTAAATGCATGCAAAAGAACGATAATAAAAAGAGAAAGACACAAAAGAAAAAGTGAAAGTGATCAAAAGAATAAAAGAAGAGGAAACCAGGAGAGATGACCACGGAGGAATAAAGGGTAGATATGACAGATGGCTTCATGCTACGTAGGTATGAGTACCTACGGTTCACATACGACATTGTTATATACAAAATGAAGAACTTTTAATAAGACAAATAAAGATTCATGAAACCTTAGAGCACCTTTGTAATAAGGCCTCCTTGTGACGTCCGAGGCTAACAAGCTAATCTTTTACAACGGCACTTGCTATACTCGTATGGCAGTTACTGAAATAGCCCCTTTTTTTCCTTTTCTTTAGTAGGTACAATCAATCAATTGTTTTATATTGATCATCATTTGATTTTGGTTTTTTGTTGAGGAATTTCTCAGTAGCAGCCCCGGAGACTTGTGCCCAGTTGATGGTAATAGATACACCCTGTGACATGAGACTTAAACATAATTGGTGAAAAGTGTATGTACTTTGGGTACACATCTGCCTAACCTTTCATGGATTACGGTTGATGGTATGTTATGTTATGATCATCAGATTTAGAAATCGGTTGATTTAAAGTTTACAATTTTACTTGATTTAAAGTTTAAAATTTTACTTGATTTAAAGTTTACAACAACAAGCACACAATGTTGAGCATATAAAAGAATAGAAAGTGCCAAATCATCTAGCTTGTAGTATCTTGCAAAGTCGTTAAAAACTATCTAACTTTCAGTAATTTCCTTGATTATACGATCAACAGTTTATGGTTATTGACCATGATTCTCAAAGTTAAGCAAAACGGTCCAGCTGCTACAATGTTTCGCACATCACGGAAGATAGCGCCGATACCCAGCGCGTCAAATGCGCGCGCACGCCTCACAGCATTACGATGCAAATGCTCAGGCGCATTGAAATTTAACGTCTCAATTCTTGGCGGGTCGCGGGCACTTTACATGCCTTTGTGCGCCGAGATAACTCTCCTAACCATTATAGATGCCGGTTAAGTATTTAATCTTAGGTTAATGCTGCTTAAAATGCTGTTAACCTGTAACCTGGTTTTGTGCTTGAAATAGAAGTCGAAGTCACGGATTCTTTATGAAATTAGAGAAAATTGTACTGTGAGTTTAGATTCTATAAATATTAAGACTTTTACCTAAAATGTAGGACCAAGTTACTGTAAATCAAAAATGAAAACTAGCAAGCAACTTTGACACTAACGGGAACTTCAGAAATTCAACTGTTTTCAAAGTCGGTAAGGCCAGAAACGGATTTGTGAACAAAAAAAAAACTTTGGAACTAGAATCTTGTTGTAAAAAATGACAGATATCGTGATCTTTTGAAGATCGTGTTAAACGGGCAGACAGATTAACAGAACACTTTTTTCATTCCAATCCTTTTGGCTTAAATGTCTCATTTATTCATTCAACTTTCAGGCTGAACTGTAATTCTGAAAAAAGGTTTTAGTTAACCAGCGCGTGCGCCGAGTTAAGTCGTGACATTTATACCGTCTCAATCGTGAGAGACACCTGCTTTTCAGAGACTGTTATTCTATAAATCACCAATTTTTTCATTCAGTATAACTGAGATTTTGCATTGTTGGGTGAATGGGAACACGCTTCTCCGACATTATCGAGGATTACTGGCTTGATATTACAACCAATGTCTGACAACCAATCTTACCAGAGGGTATCGTATTACCCAGGACTAATTGGGTTGTGGAGGTCAGATACGCAGTCGCTACATGTAAAATACTGGTATTCAGCTGCATCCGGTTAGACTGTAAGCCGACCCCAACATACTTGGGATAAGGCTAGGCAGATGATAACGACTGGCGTGATGTTATGTATTTTCATCATCATCTTCCAGCCCGTATCCCATGTTATTTGGGGTCAGTTCAACATGTTTTCACTTCCAATTTTACCCTGTCAAACGTCATGCTATCTTTTACGTATATTCTGTACTTATATTAATATTTAGTGTAATTCGGGTATGAATAGTTTTTATTTTCGTTAACTAACTATATAATATGTACATTATTACAATTGACTTTTAAATAAACGCAAAAAAAACTCCTCCTCAACACTGTCAGCTGGTAATGTGCCCAAGAGACTGGCGGCGTTGCCACGTTGTATGGCAACACTTAACCTCTGGCCAAGGTAAAAGCCAATTGGGGTTGATAGTACCTGCAAATATTTTCGATACCTAAGTCAACCTGTTCACCACAGCTACCGCAGCTGAACACAGAACTGCCTAACTTCTAACTGAATTTTGTCTTGTCCTACAGGTCTGGTTCCAGAACAGGAGAGCGAAGTGGCGCAAAAAGGAACACACGAAGAAGGGACCAGGTCGACCGGCGCACAACGCACACCCGCAGTCGTGTTCTGGAGAGCCCATTCCACCCCACGAGCTCAGGGCTAGAGAGAGGTGAGATATGTGCATAACGCAGTTTTACTTCCCATATAGGTAACAGCAGATCACAGGAACCTAGAATACCAATAAACCAAAAAAAATATCTTCATTTTGACCAGGGGGGTAACTATGACGTCTTAAAGCAGAAGTAATTCCAGTGTGGGAAGGAGATGGCGCTAGACGACCTGTATAGCTCTATCTTTTTCCCACACTGGAATTACTCCTGGTTTAAGATGTCATGGTTACCCCCCTTAAGACGTCATGGTAGGCCACATGGACGGTATAGTTTCCACTGTTCTGAATGAGGGCATTTTTTGTATATATTCTAGAATATACATAGAGATATTAAAACGGGATTAAAAGCTCGAAATCATTTCATGTCAGCTTTCCTTAGGTATGACATGTAATGACATGGTATATTTTCGAGGATGTGCAGTAGGCTATTGTGTAACTTACAGCTCTTCGTTATCTCTGTATGATACAAACAGTATAAAGCCTAAAAGAAATCCATAACCCACAGATATAGTTTTAGGTTCAAAATGCTATCATTTGTACTGATAATTGTGCAACATCCTTAAGCAGTAGGCACCAAAATTAATATCTGTGACCTCATGACACACAAAACCTCACCAAAACATGTCAATTGATGCAAATTCTAGAAAAATGACAATATTCTGATATTAAAATGGAGTCACAGGTCTTAAAAGTGTTTTAAATCATTTCCCCTATCTTGCATTGATCTTAAAACAAACTTCTGATTGCTTTTTACGACTTAAAAAATAAAGCGATTATTTTTAATGTAGTGCGAATTTGATTAATTAACTGATGTAATTTGTTCAAAGGTTTTCTTTTCTGATTAATATAATTGTGTTTTATCGTCTGTGTGAAGTAAATTAAAGAGAACATAAAAAGATAAACTAATTAAAAATATGCAGAGGTTACAACGTGACGCACGAATCGTGTGCAGTCTTGAGGCTGATGTCACCACAGATGCGGTACTAATTGTGTGACAGTATTTCTCACAATTACTCTGATAGTGAAAACATTGTGAAATATTTCAATATAGATATCTACGCAATTTACCTATTAATTATCATATGGTGTTACTTTACAGGAGGCTGAAAATACATATGCATACCAATATACCATACATATAATACAAACCAATCGGAATGCATCATAAAAAGAAACTTATAATTAACCATTGAGCCTAATCATTGGGCTATAGATTCTATACTAATTGGGCCCTATCGATTTTATCAACAGGGCGAGAAGAAGAAAGAAGTTGGCAAAAGCGTTGGAGAGACAAGCAAGAAAGCTGCGGGCGAAGGGCATCGCGGTGGACCTGGAGGCTTTGAAGGCAGAGTATCTGGCGCAGCACAAGAACAGTGGCCTCTACTCCGACTCAGACGGAGATGGAGAGGGAGAAGATAGCATGATCGATGTAGTAGGAGGAGACTCCTGCCACGACTCGGGTCCTGAAGACTTCTCCCTGTCGGGCCGACTTCGGGCACCTTCGGGCGCCGACGGCATGAACAACTCAGACAGCTCCACGTCTGACGGTCATTCCGCTCGGAACTTCAGCCCGATCCCTGAACCCCAGCCCTCCTTCTTCAAGCACTTCGGCGGAGCAAGCACGAACTTCGAGAAGTTCGACTTCGACTCTGGCCGAGCGGTGTCCTTAGACCTGAGCGGCGGCGGCCACGCCACGGAACAGGACCTGTCCAAAAACGGGGGAACAAGAAAACATAATCCTTTCAGTATAGAGTCCTTACTTAACACGTGAAAGTGACTGTAACTTGTGACTATAGAGGCTCTCGTAGATCTTGACTACACCAGTGAAGTTTGCGCTGTGACTGAGTGGAACAACAGTGTATGCAACGTTGCTAAGCGGAACATGGACATTATTATTAGTACCTTAAGGTGAAAAATTCTTCGGGACCTAATTTTTGCGACGTTAGAACTGTTGTACTCGAACACTAGCCCTACAGGCATTTCAGAGATGTTCCTTTGCTTACAGTTAAACAATTGTTATTATCATTAGATCGTAATCGGCTTCAGTAAAGACTTGACGAGTACCATATAACAACATATCTTGTGTGAATACTAGATCTAGGCAATGTATTATATAGGTAGTAGTGTATATAGTAATTATCTATATTTATTTTCTTTAATGTTAATATATTTTCTTTTACAATCGGGGCAATAATTTTATATGGAGATTTGTTGATGATGTGGTATTTTATTATTTTTGCAATTTTTAAATTTTATTTGTTGACTTACCAAATGGGGAATGAATTAAGGTGACATAGGTATAATTATGTGCCGATAGTTGGTTTTCGACAGAATTTTTTCCAAAAAAACCGCAGTAACTAGGCTTAATTTGTAAACTTTTGCAGTAAAAACAGTTTGTTTGACAGTTAATGTCGCATACAGCTTTAACAAGTAAATGAAACACTAACTTAGTTTGGTCCATTAGACAAAGCGACGAACAATTAACTTAATTACGAAGCCATTACTGTATAATTTCTTTATACAAACACTTTGTAACAATTACCACCCGGCCATCAAACATGATACAAAACTGAGTTTTAAACATGATAAAACTTTGACATAATTGCACCTGTCATCAATATGTTCTGACTACACTACTGTGACCATGAATCCTTTAAATGTTAAACCTTTCTATTTTTCAACCTCAGTTATTTGAAATTGACGTTTCAAAGCCTATTTATAAAGGACAATACCCAAATTCCCTTATACCTTCTTACTATTTTATTCAAGTTAAAGGAGCAGGGGTATTTATTAAAACGAGCAATAATTGTTTACGACTGAAAAATCCATTTCATTTTATAACTGCAAATACAAATTTTATTATACATTAAAATGTTTATCAACTTCTGGTACAACGGGCAAGAACTAGAACAATAGAGGCATAAAAACTAATTAAAAAAATCCATTTGCCAAATAAAGATGGCGGCGCAAATACAATTACTATTGGCGAAAGAAATACAATCTCTCGTCGTAAAATAACAACAATTAATGAACGTATAATGCGTAACGACCGATAAGAGAGCCAATTAGCAAAACAATATGGCTGCACTCGCTTTATTGCCATTTTTACTTACTCCGCAGTGGGTTTAATAGGTACATAACAATGTGAAACCCGATTGGTCACGGAGTTATTGTCTCGAGCCGTTGGTACGTGAAATTATCCTACTTTGAAACCCTATAGAACACTTTTATGAATGCCTCGTCGGTAAAATCGGGAAGTGGCAAATAATTGTAAAACGCCAGTTTCATTTCCACCGTTGAAGAAACATCGATGTTAAATTGAATCAGACATAAAATACCTATAGCCTTGTATAGTACACAGCTTATAAAGTTGCAATTATATAAACAAACTATTTTAGTAATTGATAAGCCTAATTACTGTTCAAGGAACAAAGTAATTTGTTTAAGTAATTTAGCGAAAGAATAACAATGTTATCCGCAAAGAAGTGACATTCAAAATTTTGTGTCGAGTAACCCCTAGATAAACTGACACCTATAAAAATGTTTTTTTCTACATTGTTATGGAATTATCAAGACAAATAATGTTTATTACTTATTATAATTGTCACTTGGTAATTTTAAAGCATTTGACATTTGACGTCGGCTTATTTTTTTGTCGGCTGTAACCTACTGACACCATATCCTGATAATTCCCATTTGATAAGCTTTTTACCCTTTGATAAAAAAAAAACTCTTTGATCTCTTTTTTTTCTAAAGTTGTATCCAACAATACAATGTATTAGAACTATTTCTAGAGTTCTCTGATTAAGATTAATATTTTACTTAGATATTTGTTTTTATTTTTGCCAGCCAGTTGTTAATGGTAATGCATCAGTTTAGACTTTTTGTCAATCACCTTTAACATTTAAGAAAATATTATTATACGGAGTGATTTAATTTTACTTAATTTATTCAGGGGTGACCAACTATGATTCTCAACCTGGACATTAATTTTAAGAACATACGATCTTCATAAGTTCTCTTCGCCACATCCTTTGTATTTTAATTTTGATTTATATTGAAAGTAATGTAGTAATAAATATAAATGGTTACTAACTGTACATTTTTGTAGTCGGAAACAATATCTTAGGTACAAAATATATTGAATAAGTTTTAATTTATATTTATATAGAAGAATGAAAGGTGGAAAACGAATATTTGTAAATTGACTATCACACTGTATGTAAGATGTAAAAAGGTATGTTACGTGAGTAATTTATTGAATCAAAATATAACACGATTAAACACACATGTCAGTGATTTATTTCTTCATTCGTGACTAGACGCAGACCAGACCCAGACGGCTATTAGATGCGCTAAACAATTATTGAATAGCCGCGCATCCTCAAAATGAGCGATAAATCTTTTTTGCCGCTGTCATTATCTTGTGAACAAAACGAGACGTTGATAAAGTTATAGACCGCGAATGTTAATACATGTATTGTAATGCTCTATTCTGGCCACGACCTCAGTTCTCGCCAACAGTCGTATTTGGCCATATTGTCCGCGGCAACTATAAAAATAAGGGAAACAACATAATTCCAATAACAATTGAATTCTCGCAAACCATAGCCCGCCAGTGATTACAATTTGAACAAAATATTTTACGTGTCATTAACAAGGCGTTAAACAGCCATTTTGTAAAACACAAAGACACCGAACGGCTAGGCATTAGAAGTCTAAAGTAACGATTTATAATATATGTACGGTTTTACTACAAACTCGTTAATAGTAAACACGTAATTAAGCTTTTAAAGCTTAATTTCTTCCTGGTGCAATAAAATCGTAATGGTACATTGAATTGCTAATTTGCAAGAAAAATTTATTGTGCTTCTTGAGCTTGCAGCTTTTCCTATAATAGCAATTTTTCTATTATAATACTTTTTTTTTCAATAGGCTCCCCCCTATTACATGGGACTTAAACATAACTGGCGAAATGTAGGTACACCTCTGCCTAACCCTTCTGGGATTACAGGCGTTAATATCTTATTTTTCAGCGTATCTAGGCAGAAATATAACGAGCCGACACGAAAGAAGAAGAAGTTTGAATGCATGCATGTTTACTACTTGCTCTTCCAGATATTTTCCCAAAAACATAAACCCTCATCATAAAAGTTGACATGACATTTAACGAAAGATTAAATTAATTAAGCTTGTAGAAACCGAGATTTATCTTCAACAATCGACAAAAAAAAAAGAATTAATTTGGTTTTTTTTTGTGCGAACACTCGTGAATATCATGTTGTGGTAAAAAAAGAAGATTGGCATAAATCCATGAGACCTCCACGCCGCCATGACGAATGGTTTTGCGTTAATAATTTAAAACGTGAACAAATTATTCACCAAATGTTCGCCGCCTCTGATATGCGACACCGTGTAATGGCGGCCGCAAAATGAACTTAATGTTTTAATTATTTTGTTTTTACTAACTTATGTTTGGTCCTTTTTCTCAAATCTGTGTATGGCCGATGTTGTCATTGATTTCCTGATATTTTCGATGTTTGTACTAATTTAACCTTAGGCCAGTACAAATGAAAGGCTAATTTCAATCATTACGGTAACTAAAGTCCTTTTGCCACGTATTAAAAAAATATTACTTGTCCTCACTGTACCAAGTTGCTCTAAAAACTATCCATACTGTCCACTGATAAATGTGGTTCTGCAAGTCCTTTATCGAGCATTTCCATGGCAATAAACTCAAGTCACTGCGACATTGTATATTTCAGAGACATTAAAACAAAACTGAAACGCTCTCTCGACGCTTCAAGCAATTCTGTTAGCTAGCACTGGTCCAATAACCAATGTAAAAAACCTTACATTGTTTTGTACATAACCCTCCGAGTCTCTAACTTTCAATATTGATCTGCAGAAATAAA
Organism: Noctua pronuba; assembly: GCA_905220335.1. Classification (NCBI taxonomy): domain Eukaryota; kingdom Metazoa; phylum Arthropoda; class Insecta; order Lepidoptera; family Noctuidae; genus Noctua; species Noctua pronuba. The sequence goes on along the minus strand of LR999900.1, from coordinate 4,804,762 downwards.
CTCTATGTCATGTCAAAATGCTGATAAAACATTGGCTAATTGCGATGCTCTTAAAAGATACGTTATCGCACTTATCACGCAGCTAACAAGCTGTCACTACAATATAATTACGGATTAATAGATAATCGGAACTAGCACGTGCTTCGTCATCGTTATGTCAAACCGTCGACGTCCGCTGATCAAAATGAGATTAGGGAATTTTGCAATCGGTGAAATGCCTACCAGTACCTACAGGTAAACCAAACCAAACCTTTCAGGAATTAAAGGCTTGATGTTATGTTATATGACGTGATTATATCTGGACACAAATTGCCATGGCTGGCCAGGAAGTCTTTAAATAGACTCCGGACACAGGTTGACCGAAGCAAGAAAACCCTGTTCCGGTGGTGGATCATAGATAGCTCTGTCCTGGAATGTAAATATGGTGTTGCTCCAGAAACGATTGGACATGTATGGTCATTGGGAACGATGATATCGTGTCCTGCCTGTCCTGTTGTTTGCACATCCCAGGAGCTGATGGACGCTACTGAAAGTGCAGTCCAAACTCGTCGCCATATTGTAGGCTGAGTCAATTTAAATTGTCTGCGACACGCTAAGAAGAAGACATAATAAGATGATAAGTAACTATTAATTAAGCTATGTTTTTCCTAAGTGCATATGGGTTGTTACCACAATAACCAAGGTGAGCAACGATTGGTGATCGCTGGTTGCTTTTGTTTGAGCAAAGGATGATGCTGCAGTTGGTGCACCCTCGCCTGGGGTCTCTTACTCTCCTACTGATCTTCCATATAGCGGAAGGTACGAACAAGTAAACTACGTTTCAGCTAGCTTTTCATCGAAATAGCTTTTTGAGATTTACCCACAAAGCCTTGATCTCAATCGTCCAAATACTTTCTTCTTATAAACGATGCTTTAGCCTGCAAGTGCATATTTCGACCAAAACGGTAACGGCCACAAATCATCACTTGTTTTTATTTAATTTGCCGAAAATTTGCTGCTTTTGACAGATGACAACCGTGAAGCATTTGTGACATTGTCTGTACAGACTCGTGTAACAGACAATGAAAGTGATAAGTAGACACTACAGTAAATACGAATACACGTAAAAATTATGTTTTGTTGTTTTCTTTTGAAAAACTTTGGAACCGAATGCAAAAATTAATAATAATAATGTAAATGTATTTTTTGTTTATTTAAGTCCTGCATACCAAGTTCTTTTATCGAGTGTACATTTTGAAGCCCATTAATGTCACGTAAAGTTTTTATTTTATTTTTCGCGTTTTGTAGCAAAAACTGTGCTATCTGATTGACAGGCTTCGTTTATAGATGGCTGATATCACTTTAGAGTATATTGTAGGGTGTAATTATCACATATTATCGTATCTTTTTAATGTTCACTTGCAACGGTAATTTCAATATTGTTGATCGAATCTTTGTGATAATTAAAAATAATTATCTATACTTAATATTATGAAGAGGTAAAATTTGTTTGTAAGTTTGTATGTAGGGGGTAATCTTCAGAAACTAACGATCCAATTCTAAAAATTCTATGACTGCCAAAAAGCTAAATTATTCGTGAGTGCTATAGGCTATAAATTATATATATATCATGCATAATATAAGCCGAGCTGTCATAATTTTACGGACGAAATGGCGGGCTAAGTGCTAGTGGTTAAATATAGTTGCCAAGTGCGAGATTCACTCTCATTCTGTAACTTCGTACACCAGAAACCACTGTCCTAGAAGAGTCTAAATTAATCTTTTAGAAATGACGTTTACTTAATTGTTTGAGAGTGTTGTTTTGGTGAAAAAAACACGAGATAGTCTTCTTCTTCTTTATCGTGTGGTTAGTTCATAACCTGGTGTCAGAGTTTTTATGCCGCCCATGGGCCTCTGACTTGGCTTAACATGCCGTCAAGAAATATCTCTCAGGCATGCTGGTTTCCTCACGATGTTTTTCCTTCACCGAAAAGCATGTGATAATTATACTATACGCACATGAATCCGAAAAATCAGAGGTGCACGAGATAGTGAAAAAAAATTAAACCCGAGTTTAATTTTTTGTGTTGTGTGTATGTGTTTCACACAGTTGTGTGAAATTATTGTGAATTTCAATAGGTCATAAAATGCGAGATGAAATTATACATAAACATACACTCCACATAACTTGCAGAGTAAGACTGCTGAAGTGACAGTGGGCTGGCTATGTCCGTCGAAGGACCGATGGTTGATAACGGAGACGGAAGTAGGAGCTGTTGCTGAGTGAGCTGTTGTGGCGTAACTTGGGAGTGACCTATGCCCAGCAGTGGGCTCCAAAAGGCTGAGTTGACGTATTCAGTACACGACTCCAAACCAACATAGAAATTTTTCGTCGGTCGGTAAAAAAAGCTGTTTCCTATAAAACTGCAATACCTACAGGTCAAAATGTATGAAACAGCTGATTTAAAAAAAATACCCATGAAAAATTTCTAACCGCTTTTTTCTGCTTGACAACAGGGTAGCTGCATTTCGCCCTAAGTTACATCCAAATACCTACGAAATAGCCAGAAAGATAGCAGCCTACGGTCATAATAATCACTTGAACGGCATAATTAGGACAAATGACATAATAAAGCACATATTTTATGCGTCCGCGCAGGCAGTCAAAGATCATGCGCGTGATTGTATTTATTGTGTACCTAGACACATTTCGACATGAATGTTGGAAACTGTGTGTGATTACTCAACTCAACTCAACTCAAAGCATTTATTTCAATTAGACCATAACAGGCACTTTTGAATGTCAGAAAAACAAAGAAGGCGAAGCTACAGTCCCAGACACAAGGCATAATAACTTGTGAAAGTACTGTAGTTGCCCATTCCAAAGCGTAGATCTCTATGGAGAAGAATGGGCAAGAAACTCCATGGACACTCTTTTCAATCAAAATATTTTTACAAGGTCTTGGTTACATCATTCATGTTGAGATAATACATATATGTGAGAACAATGTAGAAAGATGTGCACATTAAGAGCGTCCAGAGTAAAAGATTAGATCAACACTTTAAAAACAAAGAAGTTAGAATAAACCATGGCAGCTAAGAGATGACCAGTCCCAACTGACAGCGCCCGTTCACGAACATGACGCATGGATCAGCACCATTCAACTCAACCATTTTGAAGGGAACTAAATGATCCGACACACCCGCCACCATCAGCGAGACATTTGAGTGAGCATGACATTCTCTCAACGACGTTCTATAAGCGAAAAATGATAAAGAGTTTTGTAAGGTCTAAAAAGATTAATGTAACTACCTCGTTGGTCTAGTGGTTGCAAGCGCGATTTGTCCTGGGTTCGAGCCCCAGGTCGGGCAATACTTTTATTAGGTTTTTCCATCAGGAGTTTCTCAGTAGCAGCCACGGAACTTAGATTTGTGTCCGGTAAATGGCATTAGTCTCGCTCCCTATTACATGAGACTTAAACATAACTGGCGAAATGTGGGTGTACTATAGGGTACATCTCTGCCCAACCCTTCGGGGATTACAGGCGTAACTCGTAGGAATATGACATGCTTTCAAACCGATTGCGTCTGGTCTGGAACCACTTGTGTGCATTTAACAAGACCCCTTTATTCCCAAAACGCATCTCAAACAAGTTAAGATAGGCTATGCTCAGTTTTCTATGCAACTTTTTCAGGCAGAGTGCAAACATCTGAAGACTGACTTTTTTGTCCGTTCTTTGCCATCTATAATTTCGGATGTTGTTGAAATATTTTGAGAGCATTTCGAAATGATAAATATCAATTCAATAATATACTTGACTCTTAACGCATTGCTTACGCAAAACTCTAGTTACAAACGCGTTACAAAAAAAAAAACTTCATCTAATTTCGTTCCCAGTTCAAATTCCAAAAAGAAAAAAGAACACACTGACATTCTCGCTAATACGACAGAACAGTTACATTGCACAGATTAAAACTGATTACCGGCCAGTTACTTTCGGACTTTCACAGAGCAATCTATCTTACATGAGTAATGGATATACCCAGCCATTCTCCAACATGGCCGCATCATCGTTAGCCATTTCTGTTATTATAACCCATTCATATAACATATTACCCGCGGTGAGGATGAAGTACGTAATAACCGGGTGTTTAGGTAAATTGCCGGGATTTTATATTAAGAGGCGCATTTCGCGCTCATTTGGTGCGATTTTCGCCATCTTGGTGTTAAAAAAATTCGCTGCGTTTATGAGTTAAGTGTTATTTGGCGTGGTTTTCAATTGGAGGCTTTTAGTTTTGGTAATGATGTTATTTGAGGAAAGGCGTGTGGTCTTCTCCCAGGGGGGAATGTTAGTTGGAGGAGCAAATAATACCGACCAGGAAGCACCTGCACATATGACTGATTACATAATAGCAAGGAACCTCTTAACCATGTTGGTACCAAAGATTCAAGGCAATTCAGCGTTCTTGCAGCAATCAAACGGCATTCGTGTTGCCACCTCAGGGTATCTTCCTCTAAGTACAGTATAGCAGTTCTTTTTTCTTTGGAAATGTGTCAGATTTAGGCAACATTTGAAACTAGTGTAATCTACATACATATCACTGATGGCTTTGAATGAAATATTTGCTTTGGTAAGTTTAAAAAGACAAGATTGGTGTATTAAAAACGAACTAACTGTACAATTCCACCACAGAAGAAACTGTTCTTTATTTACAAAAAAAAAGTGAAACATTTGAGAAACTTAAAAAAGTTGTTCGAAAATTAAACCATATGACCAATGACCACACATAAATAAGTGTAACTCCATTCCATAAATTATGACTAAATATTAATATTATAATTTACTACGCGTCATAATTTAAATTAATATTGCAAATTGGCAGAGTGATTTAAGATAAGGCACATAATTCACATTCATATCTGAGAATAGGCCAGTAATTAATTTTATGACTGCTGGTTTACTAACCTCGATATTCTTACTTGGATCTAAGAAAAAAAAAAAACGGATTTTCTTCTTAGAAAAGGTTGTTTACCTCAAACAAGTTTTTCGACAAGAAATGACTTAGATTCTGCAAAATAATAATGTTAGAAAACGTAGGGAAACGTAGTACTGGCCGGAGAAAAAAGTTTTGGTTGAAAAAAAAAACACCAAAGGACCGGAGTTATGAATTCGGCCGAGCTGTTCCACCTCACAATGGACACGGAGAAATATTTAAAGTAGATAGATGGTAGGGCGATGGTAGGGTATTTGAAGATCACTAATAGAAGAAGTAGATGAACTTTAAACTCCAGGGCACTCTTGAGTCGAGTTATTGGTACACTCAAAAAAGCTATTTGTTTAACAGACAAAATATTTATCTTTCTTCATCATTCTCAATGTTTATATTATTTTTGTGCGTAATAAGTTATTATTACTAAAAAAGATTTAGGTTTATGGCATATTTAATAGAATTATGCAAAAGAATTAAGTACCCAGTAAACTTCTACTGTCACTTACAGAATAATGAATAATCACGGAAGATATTCCGTAAGTGACAGTATAAGTTTAGTTTTAAATCATGAAAGTTCTAAAGTACCCAATATGCCCACAAATTTGACTAAAATGTATTGCTTGAGTACTGAATAGGTCGTTCGAGTGTTCCTAATAAGTTGTCTTCATCTGTGGTCTGTGGCGCTCCCGTCTAAAAAAGCATGTCCCATATGTTACAGTGTATCCAGACACCTGCGCTTCTGAGGACTCCAAAAACGCCGGTGATGCCGTGATTGGCGCTGTGGCCTGGTTCCAAGACTTTTAACATAATATGTCATATTTACCATCGACGGGAAAACCAGAATAAGATCTGCTTCGAAGCATCATGGCTGGTAAACGGTTTTTGTAGCCAACTGCTTAAATATATAGTTCACAATGACATACGTTTTTTAATGGGAAAAGCTTGCTACAGAATTCCCTAATGCTGTATATAACTTCCATAAACCAGAAGCTACAGTAACCAAAAACAATGCTCGTCGGTAAATCAAAAATAAACTTTCAAGTTTTCAATTCGACAGTTTTTTCACGGTGAATTCTAAATCGTAATTAAATTCATCATAAACTACTTCTGAGGTTCATTTAAAAGCTCTAAAAGACCATATATCTACGGAATAGGCCTATACCAACATTTAACTGACCATTACAGCACAGTTTACATCAACAACGTAGCCTAAACACAATGTATATCAAATAAAATGTCTTGTTATTACTCCATACATAGTTATTTACATTAATTGCGACCACAAATTATATGCAGCCAGGAATTATTACTTCTTATATTATTCTTAATACACATATAGCCTAGTTGAGTTACGGAGCGTAAAATAAACAAAAAATTCATCTCATTTGTTTGTACGTCATACTATGTAAGTAGCTCATGCAGTAGTTTAAGGCGTCTGGCAGACTGATTGATATCCCTACGCAATGTTGTCGTAAGAGATCTGTACCTCTTACAATGCAAACGTTTTACATCATCAGATGATTAAGGACATATTTGTCATAATATAATGGGTGTAAAGTACCTTTAACGAAGCCAAAAAGCACTTGTTCTCCCTGTCATTGCAATATTTTTTTGTTCTGGACCATGCCTAAACCTTCTAGGTACTTGAGGTCAAAGCTCCATCTTTTCCACAAGTTTTTTTTTAATACAAGTTTTTAATGTTATAACTTTTCTTTAAATACCTCCATGACCCGTTAACTATGCAATGAATCCACCAGCACAATGTTTTATGTGCAGATACAATGAATTTTACCGTTAAACGTGAATTTTCACCCTAAAAAAGAAGTCGTTTCCCAGCAAGAATTTTTGCTATCTGTTACTTAGTTTGATGTGCAAAGTGCCTCGTATTTAATCGTCATTTGAGTTGCCTAGATGGTTTGATGATTTATCGCCGAACCTAATCATAAGCCACAATACATGTAGCTGTCTACGGTCTACGCAGCACTTCGCGTAGCGAAAACGGCTGCTACGGCAACCCAGCGTGCTACGCCCTTATTTTTTTTGTTCCTATTGAATTGTGAATGTACATCTGCGGTATCGGATACGTGTAAAGGGACATTGTATTTCCTTTTCAGGCTTCTTAATTCATTCATCATCATCATCAGCCCGGAATCACCCACTGCTGGGTATAGGCCTCCCCTTTTTTTTCCACACTTCCCGGTTCTGTGCGTCCCTTATCCAGGTGTTTTCCGCGACTTTGACGATATCGTCGACCCAACGAGCTTTAGGACGGCTCTGGTTTCTTTGGCCTAACCTTGACCACCACTCGGTCAAAGCCTTGCTCCATCGGCCATCTGCGCGTCTAGCTTAATTAATTCTCAGACATTAATCTGCATGGTCCTCATATGACTTGATCAATGTCTGGACTTTAAAAGAAACAGTGACCTCTGAGTTTGTTTCGGATGTTTTTTCTCAGAGTAGTCAGGTACGAAACACCGGCCCCATCTAGTTTTAAAACACAACATGACGACATGTAAAAGTGTTTTGTAAAACCAATTTACAGAAATAAATATGATTTATGATTAATTAATAAGTAAGATTCATCTCCTCATTACGTAGAGAACTAAAGATTTTTCCCAGCGGTCGTTATGCATGCGTCTCACGTGACCTGCATTGTCTCATTTGTGCCTGGCAGCCATTCTGCTTTCGTCAATCATTCCTGTTTTGAAGCACAGCGTGGTTTCCCTACCTGTATGATCTGTTTGCACCTAGTATGCTGCGCTCCATTGCTATTTGGCACACTCTAAGGTGGAACTTTTGCAACTCGATGAGTGACCCGAGGCCCTAGCATGAGCCGATTATAAAATTAAAAATACCCGTTTCACATAATAACATTTTCATAATTTTAAGAATTTATTCATATACAAACAAGATTTTTTCATATTTTGATTTATTCCTAAAGGAACAAGACCCTTAACGAAGCCGAATGGCACTTATTCTTCCCGTCATTGCGATATTTTTTTTGTTCTAGACCCTACCTGGGAACCTTCTTCTTTCTTCTAAGAATTTAGTCATATACATAAAAGCACAATCTGTATTTCTTTCAGATTGTGCTTGTTGCAAACAATTTAACTCAAATACTATAGGATACTTGTATTTTCGATTTTAAAATTGTCATTTTCACGTCACTTTTACACCGCACGCTCTGCCTCTGCTCTGAGCAACGTAGGTTATAAAAGGCAGTATACACATCGCCGAGGCTGGCCCACAAGGAGGTGATTCATCTTACTGGATCGGTAAAACAAGCTGTAAACACCAGGCAGGTACAGGATTTTGACCAACTGAACCTTCTCTCTGTTCCTTGTGTAGTGGTCAAACCCCGATGAGCACAGTAGTACAGCATTAACCACTAATTATAGTGTATGCAAATGAAGGCATTCATACCCAAATGATTCAATTCGGCCAGCTTTTCATTTAGCTCCCTTATCACCGACATTAATCTTTTTACTAAGTCGGAGTAAGCAATTAATACGTCTGAGGGAAATTATATTAATTGGGATTTTTTTTTTGTTGGAATATTTTCGTGTAATTGTCATTGTTTAATGATGATTTTTGTTAATGTTATTATTGTAATGGATTTTAGTGTTTTTGTTGATCATTTCATTATTACATAGGTTACGCTACCTAGTATCAAATCTGTATAGGTGGAAATGATAAATGGTACACTGTCGATCCTCTTTCCGTAACCATTCAATCTGCTCAAGTGTATACATATACAATAATTCTTAAGTATAAATCCAGGTCAATTTTACAGGATCAAATGACGACGTTGGGACCATAGTGATCTAGGGCACAATAGCATATATAGTACAGCACCTCATTACTTAGATCAGCGTGGCATGACCTTGACTTTGCAGACCGCATAAATTCTATAGTGACATGTTGTGATCCCTCGAGGAAAAAAGCACTGAAGAGCACTTAGATCAGTGTGGCATGGAAGAATTATGATTTTCTATACCTCATTATTGGCAAAAATGACACTAAGATCTCTCTGGTTCCAACGTCGTCAAATATAAGCAATAAAAAGCTGTGAAAACGATGGCCAGAAATCTTTTACTAAAAGCCACATTCACACTCCATTTTCCACAAAATCTCAGGCTTCACCTCACTAAAACGTTCAGAACATTACAATAATTACGCAACGTCTCAATCGGGACACGAATAAGGGCAATTCTACACTGCGCTAATGATTGCCCGAAACGCAGATACAAATCGCGCGGCCGGCGACACGCATTTCTAACGTAATCACTTAATTATTGGGCGACACCTAAAGCTAGGGCTGACACAAGAGAAAAATAAATTTTTGTTTAGTTTTTTATTTCGATTTTTATTTGATGTGCAGCTGACACATGATTTTGTTTTTAATTAAATGTAACTATGACTAATTACTACATTCACATACTAAATATTATAAATGCAATTGGAGCTATGCCTGCCTGTTTGCCTGTCTTTACCACGTTTTTCAAACTAGGACATAGAGTAGATACTTTTTAACGTAATTCATATTATTATCTTATTATGAATCTGCTAAAGCGGCCATTTTAGGCTTCCAGGTTCGTCAGCATGCAACAAGCATGTTTAATCAGGTCAAAATCGATTAATCTATTTAGTCACAATACACAATAAAAAGTATTTGATTGCTCATTTCTAATAACTTATATGATTACAAGAAATTAACTCTGAATCAAATTAACACGAAAACACAATCACTATTTAGTCTCAAAAACATCAAGTTTCATGTCATTAATCATGTTAACATAATTTTTGTATTGTTGATTATAATTGTTGCCAATTTAATTCGCCGATAAGTTACTGTTTTACAACCAATTCCTTTGATTATGATGATAATAATAATTCATTTGTGTGAGAATGATTTGTCAATAATATTGTTTATAAGGTTCTAACTATTTTATTAGCATTGCATCGTTTACATTAGTTAACACTTAGTTTATGCTTTAAATAAAGCTTTTGTGAATGTGGCTTTTTCTGGCACATCCTTGTTTGTCTGCTCTCCTACAACAACTCCTAGAAAAAAAAAACAACTCCTACAACATTTAATTTTATACGCATGAAGGTGGCAGCCCTAGCTCTGCGACAACGCTAACCACACTACTTTTTATTATATCAATTTGTGCCCATTGAAGGCGCTGTTTTGAACTAATTTCTTTATAATTGCAGGATCGCCCGTTCACCCGTGTGGACGTGCCCTTATCTGATCAGACTGAACATTAAGAGAAACTAAAAGTTATTTTTAATGACGCTTTTAGGCGTGATACAACAATTTGTATACACTTATGTTATATTTATGACTTTATTTTATGTGTATGTTCTATGTTGTATTATTCTACTCTGAATAATACAAGAGATATGGTTTGTTCAATAGATATAGTATAAGATACATATTATCCAAGTCTGTAATCGTCGAAGGGTGAAGCAGAGGTGTACCATAGTCCACCAATTTTACCACTTATATTTAAGTTCCATCAATAGGACACAAATCTAGACTGCGCCCTGTTACCGAGAATTCCTAATGAAACCCTAGTATATTTTTTAAAGCACCCGGTTTCTGGAACTAAAGAGTTCCTGGCTGGAGGCCTTACACTCAAGGCACCCCAGGATAGTCCGGTTAAGTAGTTGACAACCTCCTAGGTTAAACTGCGAGATGCCATTTCGAAAAAAAAAGGAACTAAAGAGTGTGCATGCCGCTCAGTCAAAGTCGACCAAAATGCTTGCTATTTCACCAAGCACCCGTATGAGAAAGTGCTTTTATTATTCCTGCCAAAAAATGTTTAGCAGTCCTTCGGGAAAAAAGGTTTTTACAAATAAACTACTAAATATATCTTTGCAAAATAAAGTTTTTTGAACTTATTGATAAATAAACTATGCCTATTGGTAAATTGTTTTGAAGTTTTCATAAGCCTAGTGCCATTTATTTACGCCCAAAGTTGTGTTAAAATATGGAACTTACCAGGTTCACAAGTTCCAAACCAATAATATTTTATGCTGTTCTGTTTAGCAATAATACTAAATAATGACGAGCAAAACGATATAATGCTTAATTTTAGTTTGCTTTCTCCGTTTGTATGGAAGAATAATCGGCTTGTGTAGCGATAAATTATCGACTTGTCAAAACTAAACGCAAGTCAAGTGAAACGATTGACTGTTGATAATTCAGCAAGCAATCACAGCAGCTGTTGACGCACGATTGAGAATTTGTCGAATTACCTATTTTCGTTTCTATAAACTGGGCGCAAGATTGTCAGAAGGGAAAATTGCACGACTATTATAAAGAAAATTTAAATTAAAAATGTTTAAAACCCCCAACGAAAAAATAAAAGATGAAAGATAAATACCTACTTTCATCCCCCATATCTAGTAAATGGCTACACTGATTTTGATAAAACGTATTTAAGAACCATCGCCAAGAAAATAACTTTCAAAGAAAAAAACTGCATCCAAATCGGTTCTCTCGTTTAAAAGCTAGGCTGCCAGAGACAGACACACACACACATTGCAGTCAAACTTATAACACCCCTCTTTTTGCGACGGGGGTTAAAAATAGGAACAAGCGAGGTTATTCTTTTTGCCCAACTACGGTGAAGCCAAAAGGAAGGATTATGATTTTAGCAGTATATGAATGTATGTTTGTATTTACAGCGCCTAAACTGTTCCTCCGATTTCGGTGAATAACATGTCAATCGATTCGTTATTATGGCCCTGGTAACATAGGCTACATTTTAACCGACTTCAACAATAGGGGGAGTCCATTTTACCTTGTAAACCCCGAATTTAATAAGAGAGTAATTTTTCAGTAGTCAGGTTTTTTAGTTGTATATACCACACAAATTCTCGTTAGTTAAAAGGCAAACATAAATCACTACGAGCAAAAAAGCCATTTCGAACTACTGTGTTTGGTGAAAAAAGTGATCATAAAACACCCAAAATATAAGGTTATCAAACTTATAACTCCAAAGATCACATTAAGATTCAAGTTCACAACTTACTACTTACTTATGTTAAACAGTAGCATAAAATCATACTTACTCAAAAAACGGCCATTCCAACATTCCTAATAGAAAATAATATTTCGTGACTGTAAGAAAAAAGTGTTTTACATGAAAAAACGGCATAACTTAATTATGTTTCAACAGGAAATTAAATGTGTACGATAAAAATGTTTCAGAAATGAAAATGTCGGAGCCGGAAATTGTATTAATTTGTTATATGAGTTTCAGGGGTATAATGACTGATAGCATGGTGTGCATGGGAGCGGAAGAGATTTTCAGGAGTTCTGGGAAATTGGTTTTGGAATGAATGGAAGAACATTCTTTCAATGATAAGTTGATTGCATTCATCATCATCTGCCTAGCCTTTTCCCAAATATGTTGGAGTCGGCTTCCAGTCTAACCGGATGCAGCTGAATACCAGTATTTTACATGGAGCGGATACCTATCTGACCTCCACAACCCAGAGTACTGGGTAATACGATACCCCTTCGTAAGAATGGTTGTCAGACTTTTTGAGCCACTACCTGTAACGACTGTCAAAGATCTACAAATGACAGCCGGGAACAACGGCTTTATGTGCACTGAGGAAACTCGGAAAAGTGTATGTCTTCTTGCATTATCAGCCAATAATGTTCCCTCTGCTGGGACACAGGCCTCCTCCTATGATAGGGAAAGGGCTATAATCCACCACGCGGGTCCAGTGCGGGTTGGTAGATGTCACAATACATGTATCGAATTTTTGGTTCTAGGACATGCCGGTTTCCTCACGATGTTTTCCTTCACCGTTTTGAGTCTGTCCGCTTACCTTAACTTAATCTTATCTCGTGTATAGGTGAAGCCACATTTTCTGACTTTCGCAATTCATAGGCAAATGGCTTATTGACTGACGCATGACAGTACCCAAGTACCAATGGGTAACTTATTAGCTCCGAAAGGTAAATAATTTGATATTTCCTTCTGAGTTGAATTAATCACCTCATGAGAGTCTAAGGAAGAATTCAACATTCAGACCAAAATTATAGATAGATAACTTACTGTTGTTTATCTGTAAATACTCCAGTTCATTCTAGTGCTTCTGGTGTATCTTATTTTTTTTTTCAGTAGCCTTTAATGTCCCACTGCTGGGCAAAGGCCTCCCCCATATCCTTCTAGTTAAAAATAAAATACAAAATTCATTCATTCTCTGACTAAATAGACCAGGCACAGCCTTAACTGCTGATACTAGCAACCCTTGAAAGAACATCTAAGAACGTTGAAGCAATCCAAAGGATGTGGAATGTTACCACATGAAAACTATGAATAGTGTACAGAAACACGAAAGCTGTAAAAATATCAATATTTCATAGCATTTTTCTTGTGTTTATTGGTTCAGCGAGTGAAAATGGTACGATTTCGTGGCGGCTGGCGCTCGCAGGTGAGGTAATCACTTCATTATATGCCACCGCCGTCTAGCGTGCTGTGCAGCGTGGTAGGGTGCCCAGGAGACGAGGACTACTAGAGGACAAACATTGCATTGTACGCAAAATATAAGCAGAAGGAGTAACAAGAACTTTTAGAGTTATGTCTGCAAGAAGAGAACGTTGTTTTTAAAAAAAAAACAGGGTTTTGTCTTTCAGGAATTTCTCTGTAGCAGCCATGGAGTCTGGATTTGTGCACAGTTGATGGCAATAGACTCGCCAGTTATTACATGAGACTTAAACATAACCGGCGAAATGTAGGTGTACTATTAGGTACACCTTTGCCCAACCCTGCGGGGATTACAGGCGTGATGTTATGTTATAAAAGTATCATTCCTTCAACAACACCTATTACAAAAAAACAGCCATCGATTGATAACACAAGCCTTAGACAATCCTGTCTCAGGATACCATAACACACGGCCACCCCAGTCCTTCGTATTATAGAAAAGAAAATTGTGAAAAATTGCTTCTTGTTAAGTTAGGCCTGATCGTGGGCGCCGATACAGCTACGGGGGAACTACACTAATCATTTCAGAACATTTCCCTTTTATATTTCATGGGAAACGCGCCCCATGAAATATAACCTCATTATGTTTATGGGAACGTGAATATATTTAATGTAGCCGTAGGTGATGGGGTTGGTGGGATGGGTGCTCTTATATAACAGCTATATACCAGAGTATTGTGTAGAGAACCAATAGTCATTTATTAATCTGCAAGCCGTGAGCCTGATGAAATTTCCCGTAGATCTATGGTAGAATTGGGCTCGGCTATTTGTTTGGGAGTTTAGACGTTTGTAAAAGCGCGAAGACTAAAAAAAAATTGCTTCCGGTAAAAAATTCACATAATTATAATGACATTATTTATTTATTTATTTAAATTTTATGAACAATAGTAGTACATAGGACGTAGGACTTAATGCCATAAGGCATTCTCTACCAGTCAACCTTTGGGTTAAATAGGAAAGCATTGTGATAGGGTATAAAAACAATATAAAAACCGGTCAAGAGCGATTTGGACTCGCTCACCGAGACTTAATTCCGTGTAACAAGTTTACAGGTATTTTTACGGTTTTCAGATTTTTTCGTTTATATCAACGTCAACGGGAAGTACCGTATTGGTTTTGATTCCCTTGTGAAATCGCAAAATATGTGACATAAAACGGTCATATCTTTTAATCGCGTTGACTTACAAGTTTGATTTTTTCACTGCTCCAAGGGGTAGCAGTTTGAGTATTTGATATTCATTTCAGCTTGATATTTCCAGGCATTCCTGAGAAAAAGGGTATTGACATACGGACAGACGGCCAACAAAGTGATCTTAAAAGGGTTCCGTTTTTGCCGACTGAGGTCATCACCTGCCTAGCCTTTTCTCAACTATATTGGGGTCGGCTTCCAGTCTGACCTGATGCAGCTGAATACCAGTATTTTACATGGAGCGACTGCCTATCTGACCTCCACAACCTAGTTAGTACTGGGTAATACGATACCCCTTGGTAAGACTGGTTGTCAGACTTTTTTTTGGGTCACTGACTACCGAACGTCTGTCAAAGATCTGCATATGACACCCGGGACCAACGGCTTAACGTGCTTTCCGAGGCACGGAGGAAACTCGGTATGTAATGGGTGGTCAGCCATCCACAGACCAACCTAGGCAAGCACGGCTTAACCTAAAGATCGACCCGAGCGGCTGTTATTATTTAGCCACGAGCTTTTTGCCGACTGAGGTACGGAACCCTAATAAACAATTTAATGATAAATTATCAATTGATAGCTTCTTTTTCCCCATTTCCACCTTATCCTTATATTTGACATTTCCTCTGATGGTGATGGTAATCGTGGCCAATGACTGGCCATCGGAACGTGCGCAGGCTACAACCAGATGGCTCAACAACCTGATCAGAGTCACGAGTAAGAGTTAGATCCTGGATATCCAAGACGGGGTAATAGTGGCGTGTAATGGAGGAGACCACAGTGGCGAAGGTTCCATACAACTTGATTCCTACCGGATTCCCTTGAAAAATGGCACTGTCAGCATTCTGTAGACAAATAATATAATCACATTAAAGATATGTACACCGGCTTACCTCTTATAAAAATTGAACTTTCGCTACTGGAGGAGACATAATGGACCGATAAGAATTGTAAGGACACGGGTCGAAGAAGAGAGAGAATCCACTCTTTCAGTTTATAACAGAAACGTGCATCCAAACCACTACGACCATCGGTATTATACCATGGAATCGGCTATCTAAGTAGGAGCCGTGACGGCTCCGGGAGTACTTACAACAGCCGTAGTTACGTCTAGTGTGTAAACAACTTAACATTTAATATCATTATATTACTAACTCGGAGGAGCTCGTGGCTAAATAATAACAGGCGCTCGGATTGATCTTTAGGTTAAGCTATTCTTGCCAGGTTAACCTAAAGATCGACCCGAGCGGCTGTTATTGTTTAGCCACGAGCTCCTCTCATTCGCTCAAGTGATGGGTCTGAAATCTGTCTGAGACTGTTTCATAATACTCTTACCATTTATTATAGAAACGTGACTATTACCCAAACTATTAATCTATAAGGATTCGTCCGTCGAGGTAAGAGCCGGCGGCACAGATATCGCAAGTGTGCGTCGTGACGGGTCTCCAGTATTGTTGTCGTTTACAAGAGCCGTGGTCACGTCTGGTGTGTAAACAGCTTAACTTTATTATATTACATACTAGCTTTTCCTCGCGGCTTCGCCTCCGTTATGTACGGTAATTAACACACGGGAACGTTTTAAATGTAGCCTGTAACACTCGGGGATAATGTAGCTTCCCGTTAGTGAAAGTTTCGAAGTAGTAGTAGTCGAAGTTTCGGAATCGGATCAGTAATTCTCGAGACTACAAAACACCTACAAATTTTATCTCTTTCTAATAATTATTAGTAAAGACCAGGTAGAAATTATTTAATATTGAGAAATAAGTGATTGGTAAGTTACAATGGCATCTTGATTTCAATCGTCTAAAAATATTCAATAAGGTATTTTATTTTGACATACAATTACAGGCCATACAATAGTGTATGGCCTGTTATTTTAGAATTCCCTTTAGCTGGACTCTTCAACTTCGGGAAAGTTCAGTTAAAAAGCAACCCTACTGACAAGAGAGATATTAGACAGAGAGTGAGAAAACACCTTTATAATAAGGAACTAATAATAACATCACTCTTGAAAGCCGAGAAAGATAAGCAAATCAAGTATTTTGACTTGGCTCGCGAGGTTGTCGACATGTGAGATGTGGACTCAACGATCATTATGCCGATAGGCCTACCAGCCCATGGCTTAATTGCCAAGAGCCTCGACCAATAGCTGAGGAGGCTCTCGTTAGGCAGGTGGATCAATGGCTTGGTTCAGAAAGGGGTACTCCTGGACACGGCTCGTATTGTTAGGAGGTTCTTCTCTCTGGAGCCCTATCCGCCGGTAGCTTGGACCCTGTTCCCGATACCGGTGGGTATTATTGAAATTTTTAAATGTTTTTTAATATATTTTTTTTTGATAAAAATATTTAAAAATGTAATTAGTAAGGAAAATAAATAAA
This sequence comes from Noctua pronuba, assembly GCA_905220335.1. Lineage (NCBI taxonomy): Eukaryota > Metazoa > Arthropoda > Insecta > Lepidoptera > Noctuidae > Noctua > Noctua pronuba. Next base: position 4,787,714 of record LR999900.1, on the reverse strand, counting down.
CGAATAACATCACTTTCAAACATCAATTTTCGCGGGAATAGATACTTTAGTAGATGACAACACTACTGATAAATAAACTGCAGCATCTGTGAAGTATCATGAACTGAAGGAGCTCGGAAGATCCTCAAAAAAAACAGGACGCCCCCACCACATACGTTAACGTCTTTATTACCATCAAAACATAATAGCCCAAAACAATCCCGTACCTGTATCCAAATAATTGTATCTAACGACTGCCAACCATATAATCAAAAGCATATCAGCCGAAATCAATTTTTCATCGCCGAGGTCGATTTTAAAATTATCATACAAAGCGTACCGAAGAACCAGTTTAACAAAACCTCTGAGCTCAACCAACTTGACATAAATCAGAGGTCTCCATTTCTTAGCAGTTGGTTCGAAGTAGTCTGAATAACCAGTGTCAAACGATCCCTGATTACGAGCAACTTGGCTTAAAGCACAGGTCCGTGTTCTTGGTCAGTTTATAAGCTGGTGAAGTATAATTAGATAACAAGTGCTATAATCCAATAAAATTGATTTAGATACACGGAAAGCAATTGTGTTCGGTTGATACATCATGTGTACACCCACGTGTAATTGTGGTCTTTGTGGCTTATTATATGTGTTTTTGTAATTATTTGTTGGCCTATTAGCCGTGTTGCGAATCCTTACTAATATTAAAAATGCGAAAGTAAGTTTGTTTGTTTGTTTGTTACCTTTTCACGCCTAAACCACTGATCCGATCCTCCTGAAATTTTGCTTACACGTTGTCAGGTGTACAGAAACGGATATAGAGTACCTTTTATCCCGAAAAAAACTACTGTTTCCGAGGAAAACAACAATAACGTTCTTATGATAATAGGTGGCGCCACGTGTCTTTCGAATCATGATTGAATTATATTATTTCAAGCAGGATACATCCCGAATTTATTGTCAAATTCTAAATTAACGCGAGCGAAGCCGCGGGCAAAAGCTAGTATTAAATATGCGTCTTTAAGCTTTAGGCACTATGATTTAATTCTGTTATAGTTGGTTCAGCTGGCTGACCACCTTTATTTTTTTTTATTTTAAGCTTTACCTACCAATTGTTAACTGCTTTGGAATTGTCTTATTGCCCTTGTACAGACACAGCACAAACTACTACAATCGGTCAAATTTCTTTAATAGATTTTCAACTTTATCACTAAAGCATTAGGTTCAAGGTTGATTGGGAAATTTCGACAGTTTCGTGCAGCTTGATGTGCATTAGCATTACCTTATTACTTAGTGGTACGAAACTATCACCATCTGTACGTTATCAGTTACTCCATTTTCTCGGACAATTCACCCACCTTTTCTTTGGACTTCCTGTTCCTCTCAATCCTTCAACATTTATTCTTCTGGTCATATGCTCTTCATTCCTCGTCACCACATGCTATCTTCTGGACACCGAAAAGTTCTGAATTCCTAGTGGTCCTATTGGCTAAGAGACTCTACGCTCTTTCTAGCAAAATCTAATGCTTAGTTCTTTCAATTAGTTAGAAGAAAATTCGAGCGTGGAACAACTTTACTTTGACGCCCAGAAACAAACCAAAACAATCGATAGAAACAACTGACAGGACACAAATAAATAAAACATCAACCAACTTGAAAACAACTTGAAACAAAGAAATAATTTGCTTCCAATTTTACTTCGCACTATTTCCATTAATAATTTAGTTGTCAAAGCTAGTGTTTCACGGCGGCGTGTTACCCAAGTGTCACTCCAGCTCCGTGAGCCACGCACGGCCAGTCGGGACGTAGCACGTTGCGTGCAGGCGGTGTCGACCAATTTGCACGTCGCACGTCCAAGCTCAATTTACCTGTCAGACCGAGCCGCGCCATTACCGCTGACTTGTGAAGCGAGGGTAGCGCTTTACGGAGAAGTGCTGAGGAAATTGTGGATTTTGAAGAGTTTTGGTGGGAGTTGGTAGGGGATGCTAAAGGTTTGAAATGAAAGGAGGTGGATTTAAGGTGGTGGTGTTCAAAGATTTGGTAAGAATGCATTCAATAAGCATCTGAAGCTTAAAGCCCGCTTAAAAGCGGTTGTTTAAACCTAAACGCTCACGTAACTCGAGCCATTTATCACCGCTGCACGAAGCGTTAACCGCTTGATTGCATCAGACACGAAACATTATTAAGACATTCTCAGCCCTAACGCGCCGGCCCCGCCGCCTGCCTACCTCATTAGAAATTAATTTACGCTCAAAATAAGCTAAACGGTCAATATCATCGAAAGTTTGAGTGTACGTGATAGCGCGAGAACGCAATCATCTCGACAAAAACTTCTGCTAACAGATTACGATCCAATTACGACACACTGAGTCAACATTCGAATCAAACTAAATACGTGACGCTGGGACGTGGTCGCGCTGGACGGCACGACGCACGACGACGTACCAGCGAGGCAGCGACCCACAATTTGCCCACCATCACATTCAATCACCTCCAACTAACGACCGGCCGCAAAAAACGCACGACAGACTCTCAGGAAGTCGGACAACAATAAAAAAGCATATAAGTAACCCGAGCAAATTAAGTTATAACCTAAAACACGTATGAAGCCATCATCCCAACGGTGTAATCATATTAACGACTACAAAAGGAGCGGCAAAAAACACAAAAATTAGAGGATCGGGAAATGTGGGCCAAACAAAAACGTAACGCATCGCCTAATTATAGCTGTCGGACGAAAAAACAATTTTATGTTCGGCGGGCCGGCGCACACTGGCGCCTTTGTGCGGTTGATTATAGCATGCGGCCACTAACTTGACTATTACACTATGATAAAAATAACGTAACGATCATGACCTAACCCGCAATTTCTGCGTTTAAGTGTTGGTCGAAAGCATGTTTTAGGCGTCAGTTTACAAACAATGCGTCATAGCTTTCTTCTGTAAACCATTTTTTTTAATTCGACTTCAGTCGACAATTTTGGAGCTCAAATCGGAATGCATATAATCTGGACGCTGTTATCCTCAACAAAAGTCAACCCGTGTCGACTGCTTCCCGGGCAAATCCTTTATTATTTCGACGTGTATAATATTTTTATTTTGTTTCTTCCACGATTATTATTTATGAATTATTATTATTTGAGAATTTATTATTAGCTTGGAGAGCAAGCGCGGCCTTTTCAATTTGCCACAAGGTGCCGGTCGCTCAGGTATGCAGACTCGTATTAATTTTTACGTTTTTTCTTAATACCTTTTTGACATTTCTTCTGTTGCGTATCGCTAATTAAATTTCTGTTTAGTTCTCATAAGATACAAATTGATTTGGTCCGTAATTTAATTAAGTCTTTAATTTCCTTGGAGCGAGATTAAGAGCTGTATTTATGTGTAATGACTTGCAAATGGTAATTGGAACGTCTCGGACAGATGTTTATATTAATACTTGTGTATGGTCGTTTCGTTCTACTTAAGTTATTCATAACGCTAATGAAGTAATCGACATTTATTCCTTTTGAGTTGAAAATATTACGAAGTGCAAGAGTAGTAAATGTTGGTGGGATGTAAAGACGTTTCGCTCAAACCGCTTAAACCGAGCCTGGCATGTTCCGACATTGATGTAGTGGAGTCAAAGGGTTTTATAGACTTCGGGAAAATAGTATGCGTGGAGTCCAGAACTATGTAGGAATTAAAATTATTTTTGTCCTTCAATATTTATGTAAATGTGCGACCTTTTGCGCACATTTTCGCCATGAAACGGAACGTGCACAGGTAAGTAAAGCGAAAAATGGAGATGTTTCTTGAACAACGGTTGATATGCCCGACGAGCATAGGAAACTTAAGAATAATCGTGTTTTATTTTATTTTTAGTAAACGTTATGTTACTAACGTAAATATCAACTTACTGCTTCACAAATAACTTTAACGTAAACTTCCAAAAAAACCCTCAACTCCAAAACGCCAGCCAAAAAAATCCGAACACAGCAATTTAAAAATCAAAACAGTTTAACCCTCCGCTAGCCGCACCACGATAACATTAATATTACACGGCTTATCATTTAATAAGAGTAGAGCCTACCGATTGTTCGTCCGTTCCCGGACGGACGTACGCGGCTATTTAATTTGTCCGATAGCCGCCGCTACGGGCGAGGTGTGCGTTTGAGAAATTACCCCTCAGATACAGCACACATTGTTATTGCTTGTTATAAATTACGCAAGTTTATTGTGCCGATAAATACCCCCGCGGCAGTGGAGGGGTTAACGCTGTGATTTGTGTTGCCAGTGCTAAATACTGTGCGGTTATTGGAGAGTTTTGATTCGTTATTGAAGCGTGTTTGGTGTTAGATGGGGATGTGATAAGTCTATTATGATCAGATGACGAAGAAGGTATTATCGCATACAAATATATACAGTATTTTATATGGAGCGACTGCCTATCTGACCTCCACAATCCAGTAAGTACTGGGTAATACGATACCCTTTGGTAGGACTGTCAGACTTTCGAGCCATTGACTACCTGTAACGACTTTCAAAGATCTACAAAAAACAGCCAGGATCAACGGCATAACGTGCATTTCGAGGCACGGAGGAAACTCAGTATGTGTGTTCACCCATCCACAGATCAACCTAGGCAAGCGTGGCTTAACCTGAAGATTGATCCGAGCCGCTGTTATTATTTAGCCATGAGTCTTGTCCCGTCGCTTGTAAATATTTGAATGTCTTTGATCGCAGACGAAAAAAAATTGTCTTGCCACTCTTGACAGGCACTGTGATGCTTACAATAACTGGAATGTCCAAACTTAATCTTAAAATATTTACTGCACATTACTAAGGATTTTTTATATAGTACAGTCACGAGCACTGTTTACTTAGTTACTACTAGAAGTGATTTTTTCTTACTGTCATGATTGCAGTTTCATTTTGAACCAGAACCATTAGGAAATCGCTTTTGAATTTAGGTTAGTCTGTTTAGGTACATTGCGGTGCTCAACACTGTACCTGTCTAATTATGCTGGTTTTATACTAATGATTATTTTAAATCGATTCTAAACGAAGACAGATTTAGAATATAAATGATTCTTACCATATCGATTTGTTTCTTTTTTTACATTTACCAAATCTTATTTTCTAATTTAATAACCCATTAATAACAGAAATCCCATACAATATTCTTTACAGTACCGCGTGGTACCGTGTCGCTATCGCGCATCTGCGCCGGCGCAGCGGCGTGGCCGCGACGCCCCGCCATTTGTATCCCGTGCGCCGCGCAGATTGCACGCCTAAACTATATTATTTATTAACCAAGCTTCTTCCGCAGATGGATGCGGATGGAAAGTGTTTTGTGGAGAATGCAAGCTGGTGTTGTAGTTTAGAGATCACTTCCTGCTCAAATACATGACATTTTCAGATCAAAGTCTGAAGACTCTCACAGCCCAGTGCTCTTCTATCTTAATGTCTTGTTAAGTATTTTGTCTGACAACCAGTCTTACCAAGGGGTATCGTATTACCCAGTACTAACTGGATTGTGGAGGTCAGATAGGCAGTCGCTCCATGTAGAATACTGGTATTCAGCTGCATCCGGTTAGACTGGAAGCCAACCCCAATATAGTTGGGAAAAGGTTAGACAGATGATGAAGTATTTTGTGTGTACAGAAATAAATAAATAAATGCTTCTGTATCATGGGTTTCTCAGTCTCTAGCATCAAGTGCAGGGCTTATTTGGATGAGTAGGTTATGTTGCTTAGCTTATATTCGTTTCCATAACATCAATGAACAGCTTCTAGAACCAAACTCAAACTCTATGGGACTTCGGTCCAAGTTTTGTCCATCACGAAGTTGATCATAACCACAGGGCGTAGGGTAATTAAACACATCAGGGTTAATGCCATCGTAAAATTTGATAAAACGATGAGTTTAATGACCCCGTTTAAAATTTTCAGTTACTTCAAATACACCTTGTTACGTTGTAACTTCAAAACACAGATGAGAAAAAAAAAAATAAGTACAGTTACACCAAGCCAATTAAACAATTCAACCCCCGACAAAAAACAGCATAATTCGAACCCATCATATAAGGATACCTCTTACATATTTCAACACTTTCCTTTAACCCATAAAAGTGCTCAAAAAAATACCGTGATGATGTATAAATTTCATTAAAAACCATTTTGTAAAACGATGCCCAGACGCGCGTGACTTGGAACTCAAAACGGCTTTTACTTGCAAATTATTTGGACGGTTAAGTACGCCAGGTAATGTATCGGTCAAATAATAATATGCATTAAAACGTATTACGGGTGATAAAAATTATATGTCTATACTGAGTGCTTGGCCTAATTGAGTAGTTATTTCCTACAAGACCGGACTTCAACACCTTCAATTTCAATAACATTTCATCTAGCGATTACCTATAACACCATTTAATTTTACGAGTACGTATAAATTTTGCTTATGTGTAGGTGTACGTTATGAGACTTTGTGCAGTACACGGCCACGACTACGACTTTGGGCTGCAGAAACTCCGACCAGGAACGACTGGGCGTGCGACCAGTTTTGTTCAAGATATCCGCCGGTCCGGCCAAAAATTGTGTCTGCGTAATGCGCGAGGTCAAAAGAATATCAGCACAGAAGGCGCTGAAGCATACAGGGTGTAAACAGACCCTTCACGAAGCCGCCAACCAAGCATTCTGTACATCAAACTAAGTAACTTTACGCAAAAATTACTGCTGGGAAACGACTTTTTTTTTTGGGGTGAAAAATCACGTTTTACGGTAAAACTCAATGTAACGCACTCAAAACATTGTGCTGATGGATGGATTGAATAGTTCGGGGGTCGTGCAGGTGTTTAAAGTAAAAAAATTACATTAGAAACATGTATTTAAAAAAAACTTGTGAAAAAGTTGGAACTTTGACCCCCAATATCTCCGTAACTAGAAGGTTCCCAGGTATGGTCTAGAACAAAAAAATGATCGCAATGACGGGGAGAACAAGTACCTTTCGGCTTCGTTAAGGGTCTTTTTACACCCTTTATATGATACGAAACCTTATTATTGACGCAAGTTTAGGAGCCTATATCTCACTCTCCATGATTCAAATTCATCTTGAAAATTTTCAGCTTCTTTTCAAAACTAGGGGCTCTCAAATCATTAACTACTCGATTTTGCTCGTGGCTTCGCTCCTATTATGTACGGTAATTAACCCAAGGGAACGTTTTAAATATAGCCTATAACACTCGGGGATAATGTAGCTTCCCATTAGTGAAAGAATTTTCGGAATCGGATCAGTAGTTTCGAAGATTACCCACTACATACAAACTTACAAACAAATCCTCTTAGTAACATTATAGATTTACTGCACTATTCACTCCCCTGAAGAAGACTGAATGATGAAACACTGACCTTTAACCCAAACTCCAACATTTCCTCATAATTTTCTTAAGCATTTCTTTAATAAACTTCAAAACAAAAAGCATGCACAGTTAATCGCGCCTGCGGTGCTATCACCCCGATCACACCGACTGGTTATTATTTTTCATTGTTACTGTTATTACCAGCAGTGCGCTTATTATGCCGGCGTTACCACGCTTAACAAACTATTAAAGGTACTCTGTTTAACGCCTTATTATTATGATAAATCCGCGCGATTGTCCGAGAATGCGGCTTTTTTTAAACAATGAAATCTCCCGGAGAGAATGGAGCCTGGTTTTGAAAGATGGCGTTTTGCAAGAAGTTTAAATTGAAAGATTTAATTATTTTACCCCATTTTTCTTACATTATTTCTTTTTTTTTATAACGAAATGGGCGTGCTCTTGACCTCGATCATGTCTGATGGAAAGCGTCAGATTAGGTCTATGATGGAACGAGCATGCCCAGAAGATGTCTTTTCACTCTTGCTTTGAAGGCAGACGGGTTACATGTAGGAGGGAACACAGATGCCAGCAGAGAGTTCCACACTTTAGCTTTTTTTATTTCATGAATTTAGAGATATTTTTATAACATTACTAGCGTCCTTCTCCCTTTCATTTTTCCAGTCGTTTCCTGTAAGTATTGTAAGATTCACTATTTAAGTGTTTTTTTTTCTATAATGTAATAACTGTGACACAATCATTGACTGCACTATTTTATTATAACAAAACCTCAACCTCAACACGTCAAGTAAATCGGAGCAATTACACAATAGAGCTTTATCTATGTATCTGTCGGCTTCTGACACATTGTAGTGTTGCAAACCAATCAGTTAGCTCGTTGGAAAATAAACGACTATTTTGAATCAGGTTTGTTTATAATTTGCTACCTAATCTTATTAGTTACACAGGTCAGAAAAAATAGCAAAAAACTTTTTTGTGCAAAGAACTTTTTTTTTTTAGGAAGATGCAGTCTGAGAGTTTACTTTTGCATATTGTGTCCATATACTGAGCTTAATTATGTATTGGCTGAGTCTAATTGAACGCCATCATTCATCGAAAGCCTTGAATGGTTGCCGAAAGACAGTAGCTATGTGTTGGTAGACCAACAGTCAGACGGTTGAATGTCATTCAGAAGATCGTGGGTAAAACCTGTGGGGTTACTATGAGACTTAAAGCAGGAGTAATTCCAGTGTGGCAAAGAGACAGAGCTAAACAGGTCGTCTAGCACCACCTCTTTCCCGCACTGGAATTACTCCTGCTTTAAGATATCGCGGTAGGCCACCTGGTTGATACGCGAGAACCAGGAGAGCAGGACACGAAAGTGAGTAAACCAAAAATACTCACCAGTGTTCCCACTGGTGAGTATTTTTGGTTTACTCCCTTTCGTGTCCTGCTCTCCTGGCAAGGCTGCGAATAATGTCGATGATCTTGACAAGGGTCATTCTGATGGCCTTAAGCGTCCAATGACAATAAATAATGCCAGTGTGGAGCATCTCTGCAGGATAGGTCCACCTCCTTTCTTGCCCAGCCTGCACAGCCACTTGCACCTTCTAGGGTTTAAACGAAGCCAACGAAAGAGCTGTGTAGGCAGCTTTACAGAGTGTAAACAGACCCCTCACGAAGCCGTCAACCAAGCATTCTGTACATCAAACTAAGTACTCTACCCAAAAATTATTGCTGGGAAACGACTTTTTTTTGGGTTGAAAAATAACCCTTTAGGGTAAAACTCAATTTAACGCATTCAAAACATTGTGCTTATGGATGCATTGAATAGTAAACGGGTCATGGAGGTATTTAAAGTAATGTTATAAAAACTTGTGAAAAAGTTGGAACTTTGACCCCCAATACCTCAGTAACTAGAAGGTTCCCAGATATGGTCTAGAACAAAAAAATGATCGCATTGACGGGGAGAACAAGCGCCTTTCGGCTTCGTTAAGGGTCTTTTTACACCCTTCATACTGGTCGGGCATTAGTTCAGTCCATCGACACGCAAAGAAGAAGAAGACTACATATTCTTAAACAGAAGAAATGTTTTATGTTACAAGTCTGCATAATTCCTTTTAGATATCTCTGAAAAAACAATACAAAAGGCGGGTTCCCCTGCCCCTATATTTGGCCTTTTGCTTCAAAAACAATGCTGACTCCAAAGACTGCACTACGGGTGGATAAGGCAAGAATAATGGCATTCATTAATTAATACCGTGCATACGTGACCATTTGTTTCGGATCTCTCACTCTCTGACCGCCAGAGACTGGACGGTTCTATCGTGTACTTTGATATAATCCAGGACTCTTTCAAAATTTTAAAAGATGACTAGTAAGTAAGTACTAAGTAAGAAAGTATTTATTTGCATAAAATGTCGTATATGCAGGATGTAATAAAAATGTTATAGAGCAGGACACATTCCGCCATAATAATAGCATGCAAAATCATTTTTTTACATGAGTTAGGTACATTAAAATGAACAACATAGGTACTTACCTATCTAACATAGATATCTAGTAGAAAATGTCATTGTCATTGTCAAGGGCATTAAGTCAGCCTTTGTCCATGTGTGTGCTTAAAGCGTTAATGCTAAAACAAATTAAAGTTTTCTTTATGGTTTATTATCAGCCAGTTTCTATAGGTAGAAGAAGAACCATGACTTCATGATTGAATATTACGAATCTTGCTTTCTTTTCTTCATTTTAAAAGGTATGTCTAAAAACGTCTTGTGTAATCATACATCTATTTAAAACCTACCTCTTACTACCTTGGTTCCTTGTGCTACCAAGTCTGTAGATGTGAAAAATATCACAGTCTCATGAGCCACGTTGTCAAATCCTACCGTGTTACTCTTCAGGATAAAAGTAAGCTTCCGTTGACAACAATACCCGTTTTCCCCAAGAAGAACTTTGTTCAACTGAATTCTTTCTTTCCTGAATACTTCTTTGAGAAAGGTACCTCGAAAATCATGAAGATTGGTTGTAAGCGGAGTAAATCAGCTTGGAACCATGGTCGATGGTATCGCGCGGGGTCACACAATAACACTTTGCAGCGGCAAATGAAACGCTTTTATGTAATTGGCCGATGTTGCCGGCGCACTGTGGGACTGCAGTGAAGTTGGCCAGACAAAACGCTTTTCTGAGTTTGAGTGAAGTTGGCTAGACAAAACGCTATTGTGAGTTTGATAAACACAAACACTTTAAACTTGGAGTGAAGGTAGTACGTTTTTGTAGAAAAAAGATCTGTCTAACATACTTCCTTTTAAATATTAACTGGGCTTAACCACTGCCTGTTTTGTGAAGCAAACTTGGTGCAAGTCAATACCAACTATTACGTATTAGTAAAAATATTTTTACATTTTTAACCGACTTCAAAAGAGGAGGAGAGGTTTTTTTTTCTTACTAGTAGTAGATTACTCGAAGACGCCTGAACCAATTTGGAAAATTCTTTTTTTTGTTTAAAAGAGTATACTTTCAAGTTAGACTCATTGAAATATTGTCATGATATGATCATGGACTTCAGAGATATGGAACGGAACTCTTCAATAATAGACAGCAAATCTGTCGTTATTGCTGCAATCGCTTGGATGTTTATTGTTTGCACAACATCATAACATAACATGTCGCCTGTATGCTCTGAGGGGGTACGCAGACGTGTACAGTACACTCACATTTCGACAGTAAGGTATGTTTAAGTTCCATTTTATTGGGGATATTGTGGAGGGGGGGTATTGTTTATAGTGTGAAATAAATGCACAGCAAATATTATAAATAAAAATAGAAAAATAAAAAAACTTTTTTGCAAAAAATAAAACCGACTTTTTTTTTGAAGTCGGTTTTATTTTTTGCAAAAAATTTTTAGCTTTTCATCATAAAGAATTTTTTGGTATTTTTTATAACTGCCTCCGCAAACTCAAACTTAAAACATTTATTTGAATTAAACCATTAAAAGGCACTTTTGAAATTACAATAATAATTTAAATTGGGAAGAAAATAGTTATTGTAGCCGATTTTATTTACAGAAAAACAATTCCGAATTCGTAACTTGTAATATTTTGTCCACACAGCTCTCCCATAGCGCACTGTGCACCGAGTGAGGCGGGGCTCTTTTTTACGATTGCCATCGAGCGTGCTCGCACCGTCTTGTGTTCCAACAATTATAATACGTCATTTTTTATTATAATTAGTATCGCCTTTATTAATTAAAAGTTCACCCGGTAATGCGCACCAAAAAATAAATAAGTTCATAATTTTATGCGCGCCTTCAGTTGTTTCGGAGAGGATTAAATAACAGTTCTAATGTAGTCGTATTTGTTCGAAAGAAGAACCCATTTTGGACTCCAAGTTATAAGGGTCAAAGTTACAAATTAACTCTAGTAGGTATCACCTAATTCAATGAACGCACCGAATTACCATTGATGTTATTACTTAATAATTTTATAAATGCGAAAGTTTGTGAGGGTGGATGGATGTTTGTTACTCTTCCACGCAAAAAATACAGAACGGATTTGGATGAAATTGTGCACACAGATAGTTTATAACCTGGATTAACACATAGGATTTTTGTTACGGTAGCATGATCCCGTGGGACAATTAACGAACTCCACGCGGGCGAAGACGCGGGCATAGGCTAGTATATAAATTATTAAGTGGTACTTGGAATATGAATGTATCTGTATCTACTAGAGATAGTTTTTAATCAGCATTTTGAAAGAAAATAATAAAACAACTCTAAAATTGAAACCACAAAAACAAAAATAACAAAGAAAATGTGACACAACCACAAAATAACTTCAAAGTCCTCGATTAAAATTCCAAACGAAAACAAAGGATCTTCAGTTTTCGCAATAAATTCACGCAAACATACTCCTGGCCATCCATCTACTAACTACTAATAGAAGTCAAGCAGAACAAACAGCATAGTCTTCATACAGTGCACTACGGTGCGCCGACGCAGCGAACAGACAGACATAATTAAATTACACTGTATGACGGCTACGAGTTAATTAACTGACTACAGTAATTGAATATTAAATTTATTGCTAATTACATTTTCTGTGCGAGTTTGGCTTTTAAGTTTACACATGCGACCGAATAATTAATACGTGTTATGTGTTTTGTTAATTGATTTTCATTGTTGTGACAAAGCTGCACATAGAAAGATATTTAAAGCCTTTTACTACAGACAGCCTCGACACTCGGTCCAGTGGTCGCAAGCACGACTGTAGTTACATAACATAACATCACGCCCGTAATCACCAAAGGGTTAGGCAGAGGTGTACCTAATAGTACACCCACATTTCGCCGGTTATGTTTAAGTACGTAATAGGGGGCGAGTCTATTGCCATCAACCGGGCACAAATCCAGACTCCGTGGCTGCTACTGAGAAAATCCTGATGGAAAAACCCAATATCAATTTGCTCGACTCGGGAATCGAACCCAGGACCTCATGCTCAGCTAGACCAACGAGACACTCCTAGGCCAACTGGTAGTAACATAAACTTATTACGAAGAAGTAGGTATTTGAAGTAACTTCCTATTCTTTGAACCCATCAACACCACACCAGACAATACCTCTGGTCTTGCAAAACTATTTTTTTTTTCTTTTAAAAAACCTTGCCCCACACTAGGAATTTCTCCTGTATCGTGGGTGCGTTTACAAACATTTAAACTCACATACACAAACAGCCAGACCCGGAACAACTACCTGTAGGTCATACAAATATTTGTTCCGTGCGGGGATCGAACCCGTGACACGAGCACAGCAGTCAATAGCCCAGCCACTGCGCCAACCACGCCGTCATTACTCTTAGTTAATTCGTCAGCGTACCAAATGTAAGAACAGACATCATCCTAACTTATCGTCCAAAGTTACAGGTCACCGTCAACACCACACTTTCTCTATCACCATAAGTAATGACATAATCAGAAACCTTTCGGCGACGACGCAATAAAAATAGTCCATATGACGTGTCATAATGACATAACGTTTGTATTAACCATTTTTGTATTAAGCCTCTCAATAAGCATACAATTTTGATGTCACATTTTTATTCTGGCAACATTTTGAATAGGATCTCACTTCTCAACCCTGTTTGACATTAGATATTGGAAAGCAATTTACGTGGAGATGGAAAATAAATTATTAATAGTAATTCGATGATGGCTGTATTAAATAAATGGATAATAAGTTAGTATAAATATATAGATTTTAATATATACAGTTTGCTTGTAAAGCTGGGTTCCCACATAAAGTGTAATGTTTAAGTATGTCTTACTGAAATTGGGTATGTTAATAATGTTAATTGATGCAAATCAAGCGAGCGATCTTTAATTAATGCGGTGTTAAGTACATATTGGATGCTAATTATCGTTAATCAACTTAATTATATTGAAAAGTATTTTTACTTTGTTTTTTCAAGTGGAAGTAATTTTAGCTCTGCAAGGCAATCAGAAATTCAACGTAACGTCTATAGTAACTTGTCAGCTTAATTTACACACAACTTACTTTAAGTTATGTCATCATCATCGTCTGCTTAGCCTTTTCCCAACTATGTTGGGGTCGGCTTCCAATCTTACCGGATGGAGCTGAATACCAGTATTTTACATGAAGCGACTACCTATCTGACCGCCACAACCCAATTATTACTGGGCTATACGATACCCCTTGGTAAGCCTGGTTGTCGCACTTTCGGCTCGCTGACTACCTGCAAAGATGAAATACCAAATGACAGCCAGGACCAACGACTTAGCATGCTTTCCTAGGCATGGAGAAAACTCAGTACGGCGGTATGTAATGATGGTCGCCCATCCACAGACCGACCTTGGCAAGCGCGGCTTAACCTTGAAGATCGACCCGTGCGGCTGTTATTATTTAGCCACCAGCTCCTCCTAAGGACAAGGTTTGTGTGAACGAAAATTTTAAAGTCGGTTAATGGTATTTCTGAGTGATGATCTTAAAAAAAAATCTTTGTTAGTAATAGCACCCGTACTAATCCGGGGCAGGTCGCGAGCCTAGATACATATAGGGTGACTGGTAATTAGTGACCGATACTTAAAAACGTGATTGTACTCATGATAACAAACAACTTTCCCAAAGAAACTTTTTTTATACCTACTCGTTCTCTTTTATCCCAATAACACAACAGCCGTATGAAATTCACGCACGCGCGCGCTTATGACCTATCAGCTGTTAGCCTCGTGACGCCGTTCTGTCTCCCACGGTGCTCTGCCTACCCACTATTGCACGGTACGATAGTAATTAACGAAATTGAATTCATAGAGAAAGAAATTGAATAGAATTTCATCAACTTTTCTTTTTCATTCAACGTTTATAAAATCTTCAAAATTAATTTCGCGAGGCAAGTGCATATCAATTCTTGGTATATGAAGGAGTGTCCGCCCTGGAACCAACAGATTAATTTTATTAATTTTAATAAGTGAAACCTAACGAGTGTCTTGTAGCCAGTTATTAATATTCCAACTGGTTTTCACACCAGCTAGATATACGGGGTGTAAACAGACCCTTCACGAAGCCGTCAACCAAGCATTCTGTACATCAAACTAAGTAACTTTACGCAAAAATTATTGCTGGGAAACGACTTTTTTTTTTGGGGTGAAAAATCACGTTTTACGGTAAAACTCAATGTAACGCAATAAAAACATTTTGCTGATGGATGGATTGAATAGTACGAGGGTCGTGAAGGTGTTTAAAGTGATAATCTTACATAAGAAACACGTATTTACAAAAAAACTTGTGAAAAAGTTGGAACTTTGACCCCCAATATCTCCGTAACTAGAAGGTTCCCAGGTATGGTCTAGAACAAAAAAGTGATCGCAATGACGGGTAGAACAAGTACCTTTCAGCTTCGTTAAGGGTCTGTTTACACCCTTTATATAACTAGATTGGTTCTCGACTCACTTACAAGACTTGTCTAATCCATCGTAGCTGCTTGTAATTATGCTAAATTACTGTTTTAATAACTTAATAAAATTATTATAAAACAAGGTTTTATGGTTGCTTGGGCCTATGTTGCATTTATATCTGGTGTGATTGAAAACGGCTGAGTCGATTTTGATATAGTGATGATGCGCAACTTACTTCAGCTTGCTTCATTATTGCAGCTGCTGCTTTCTCTCTTCCTGTGTCTCTTTCTTCTCTTCTCTTTTTAATGGCTACAGGACTTGCCTGTATAATTTCTATCGAAGGCAAGGTATTGATTAGAATTACCTATTTTGTTGGTCTTTCTAGTCTCGCTGAAATCCGATCATGACCATCAAAAAAAATTTTACGTATCGCATGCACCCAGTGTGTTAAATTGTCCAACTCAAATCAAACCATACAAATTAAAACCAACAAGTTGTCATATAAAATTACAGAGGGTTCTTATTTGGGCTAGTTAGTAGGTCCAAACACCTGTCATCATCATCTGCCTAACCTTTTCCCAACTATATTAGGGTCGGCTTCCAGTTTACCCGAATGCAGCTGAATACCAGTATTTTACATGGAGCGACTGCCTATCTGACCTCCACAACCCAGTTAGTACTGGGTAATACGATACCCCTTGGTAAGACTGATTGTCAGACTTTCTGGGCCACTGACTACCTAACGACTGCCAAAGATCTACAAATGACACCCGAGACTTAACGTGCTTTCCGAGGCACGGAGGAGACTCGGTATGTAATGGGTGGTCACCCATCGACAGACCAACCTAGGCAAGCACGGCTTAACTTAAAGATCGACCCGAGCGGCTGTTATTATTAAGCCACGAGCTCCTCCAAACACTTGTAACTAAAATATATTTTAATACAAATCCCGGCCATCTGACTTAGTTGAAAGCAACAAATCGTCGGCTAATAATACAAAAGTTGACAAAGAAACGCGATGTAGAATCACAATATATTATAACGATCTCCGATAGCGAGCGGTGCCTTATTGATTCCAACAATTGAACCGATTAGCCGCTCGGAACGCCTTCGGACATCTCCGGAGACCTTCGGGCACCTTCGGGCAACTTCGGAAATAAATTAGAAGATAAAAATGTTTGGAGGAGGCGTGAAATCTTCTATACAGTGTATTTAAATGGTTAGATTATTGTGCTCGGCAGTGTACTTGAGATATGAGCTGTGAAATGACTGTTGTTTTTGTTGATCTATGTTGTTTACATATATATTTATTAGATGCTATAGAAGTTATGGCACCTAAACTAGGTTTTTTGTAAAATCATTATCTTTTCATAACTAATAATTAAGTACCAGATTTTGACACTTAACTCTCGCGTTTATTACTTTAATGGTCTTCTCATATTCAATCTCTCACTTCTTATTGTTTTCAAATAGGCTTTCATATACTTTACTTTAATTCCAATTTAGCTAGCCACAATTATCTTTTTTGAACCAATGAAACTGCGTTCAATAGCTGTTACTGCCTTTCTTGCAATGGAATATCAATAAACAATCAATATACAATGGCAGTTCCTCAGTTCCTGAACGCGGTTTAGACGTGATGATGGCGTTCAGTTTTATTGACGAAATTCAATTGAATCGATTTAACTTTGTCTGTTTCACAATGATAATTAGTGATGAGAATGCTAAGGGGGATGTGTTATTGGAATGACTTTAGTTTAATCCAACGGAGGAACTTAAAGCATGCGTTTCAGTGTGGTCAGCCAAGCTGATCGCCATGTTGATTGTTTTTCCACTAAAGCAGAGACGTGCGGAGCTCAGAGGAGACATGCAGGAATCGACAAAGCATTGGTTGAAACCCTCATCACGTCTCATTTTCCTGTGGTTGGTCGAATTCTGCACGTCTCCTCTCCCTCTGCTGCGCTCGTCTCCACTTTGATGGAAACGGAGACGGTCTTAGAACTTCAGAAGTCACACTACTATTTACTCCACTTTGAACACCTCCATACAAGTTAGTCGGCTCAGTCAATGAGAGAGAATTTTGTCCCGAATACTGAGCGGGATTCGCCTCATTATGACCAGAGCTTTATACGACTTTGTACAGACGCCAGCACATCAAGCTACCCGAAACTGTCAAATTTTCCCAATCGACCTTGAACCTAATGCTTTAACGATAAAGTTGAAAATCTATTAAAGAAATTTGATAGATTGTAGTACCTTGATGTCTGAACGATATAATGATATTAGGATTATTCTAAAAACTCTAAATCAATAGCGATGTTGATAGATTTAGTTACAAACGACACATAAAATCGTCAAGCAACATCTTTTAACAGGTTACTAACAAGTTGTTTCTACTAGATTATTAAAAATTACAAAAAAAAAATGCTGATCTATCATAATGAAACGTAAAAACTCTTAATAAAGAACCCAAAAAAAACCACAAAACAGTTATCAAAATCTTAATCCGAATCAATAACAACAATAGCATTATTGCTGCATCAAATTATTATCTCCTAACTTGTCGACCATTCTTAACAAATCGTTAAACTTAGTTCATTATCTTAATTATTTTTACGTTCAATTCATTAAAGCTGTATAACAATTTAGATTATCTTCTTATATCTTGGTCTCTTTAACACCTCTCTCGCGGCGGCGCGGCTCTCAAAGCGCGATCGTAAACCCAACATGGAGTGAACAAAAAAAGTAAAAAAAAAAAACAAAAACAGCCCGAGAGTATAATAAAGAGAGTCAATTCGCCTTGCGTCTCAAGGTGTGAACCTGTCATGGACGAAATGATGACTCCATTATTAAGCGGCTAAATAATAATTCTCCGAGTCCCGTTGCAAAGGCTTGATGTGTTAATAAGTTGTGTGTGTTGTGTTGTGTGTGTGTGTGTTTGTGTGTGTGTGTATTTAATTAGGGTTGGTAGTTGTTTGTGGGCGTGCTACAGTTATGTTTTACTATTATTCGAATTTCCTTTGTTAGTTATTGATATGTTTTGAATATGGGTTGTTTATGTTGGATACAGATTTCGAGGATGTAATTAAATGTTTCAGCGTAATAAAAGATGCGGGGTTATGTTTTTTTTTTGCTCTTGTTGATTTTTCCCTTTTTTGGGTTACCTGTGTTGCACTTTAGACTTAATAAGGTTCAATGTTAATTTCCAAGATGTGATTTACTTACATTTACATATATCCTAGATCCAGACTTCAATTTGTGGTCAGGAATAGTCCAGCTATCTTTACAGGTCAGCGCGTGTCAAGGAAATCCTGATCAGGTGGAGATTCATAGATTACTCTGCCCTGGATGATGTTGCCCCACAAACGATGGGACACTTGATATCATGTCCTGCCTGTCCTGTTGTTTGTACATCACTGAGGGACGCTACTGAAAGTGCCAAAATCGTCGCCAAATTTTGGGCCGAGTTAATTTGAATTGTCATCGACACGCTAAGAAAAAGCACGTGTTTTATTTTAATGACAATCTTCAGCACCCTCTTGAAAACAAACGTATTATACAACCAGGATCTAAGTTATCATCAGTGATCGGATATTCGGATGCATATTTGCCTAAAGTTTAAGTGTTGACAAGTATAGAGCGCGCGTCAGTACGGAGTCCCGGTTTATTTAAATACAGTCTTTTTTTCATTTTAGTGTTTTAGTTCAAATGAATTGTCATATTTACCATTTTGTCCTATACGAATATTCAGCAGCAAAATTTAAATCGTATAATTTTGTACTTTTACGTGTTATTTTCAACAAATTGCTTGCCTGGTTTTAAATAAGTTTTAAATATTTATTATGCTTATGAGTACTACATTTTATACACACTGTATTTTTTCTAAAATACCGCGATCCCGAGAAAAATTGGCATTTTAAGAAATCGCTTCCATACTTTCGTACCTTAGGCCGGGAAAAACGTACTTTAGGTAAATATGCATCCGAATATCCGATCACTAGTTATCATGCTCGTCAAACATTGATTAAAAGAAAACAACAGTGCATACGTTAGTAAGAGTATGTATCCAATGCTTCGCTACTTCTGCCCGTGGTTTCAACCGCGTTTAGGTCGAAAATTGTTCAACAGGTACGTACTACTTATATAAAAAATATATTTGGTCCAAGTTATGATTTACCTATGAGCCAAATCGTATCATATAGCATGGTGCCCTCGATCTTCGCCCGTGTTAAATTATTATAAAAATATAACTTCCCTATTTGAATTGGATTTTATTAACAATTTCAAGGGTTTTTTTTTCACGGAACCCTAATTCTTTTTCTAAAATAAAAATAGCTTAAATCACTCCTCAAAACAGCGGACAGTTTTTTTTTACAAGTATCGTATATACTTTCATAATATGCATTCAGTAAAAACCGGTTATTTTGAAATTATAAACAGACACTTCAATTTTATTTATTTGTATAGATGTAGCAGATGTATGGGCAGCGTTTACAGAACGTTAAACAAAAGACACTTACATAACCAATAAACAACAGTTATTAAATACTATTTGAATTCCAACTCAGTAGTAATAGTTGCGTATGATTAAATGTAAACGTTTTTAATTTGCGGCGACGTTTGCACGCCTCGCTGAAATGAACCGTTATTATTTACGTTCTACATCTGATGCGACGCGAACGAGTTACGTACTACGTCTGATTGGTACGAGTGTTGGAGTGGTACAGTCGCACGTGTCTAGGGCATGCGAAACCGGGTTTTGGCCCCATAGTAAAACCGGTTTTTCCCGGGATCGAAACCGGGTTTCGCATACCCTTTTTTTCGATGGAAAATTCTATTTATTTTTATCTATTTAAAAAAAAAAACATTGCCCCACACTAGGAATTTCTCCTGTATCGTGGGTGCGTTTACAAACATTTAAACTCACATACACAAACAGCCAAACCCGGCACAACTACTTGTAGGCCATACAAATATATGTTCCGTGCGGGAATCGAACCTGTGACACGCAGCGCAGCAGCTAATCGCTCAGCCACTGCGCCAACCGTGCAGTCCAATGACCCCTCCCACTCTGAGCAGAGTGGAAGGGAGTGTCTGACTCGTACTGACTAAAACCCATCCATGTCCCTTCTTTGCCCATATACCGCGGCCCTGGAACATTTGTGTTCCTTTCTTTCTCTTTCGAACAGTCCCGCAGCCCTTCGCATACCCTTCACGTGACATGTATAACAATTATTATAATCTTAAAGCTTCAGCATTATCTCAATCAAGCACGTTCACATCACGCCTGTTAACTCCTAAGGTGTACCTATCGTTCACCCACGTTACGGCAGTTATGTAAGTCCCACAGTCAAGCGTTGACAAACCAACAATGCATTTTTTTTAGGCATTCATGCAGACGTCTCTTTTAACCTTTCAACGCCATTGTCACATAAACGTGACAAGCAAGCGCGTGCCATGTACGCCAATGATACAAATATGTGACAAAAATGCGGTGTAACACGTAATAATCAATTAAATCGTTTTGGAAGCCCTATTGTTTTTGTAGGTATTTGCGGTGAAATTGTGGATTGGCGCGGAGGGCACGCGCGTGCATTTATGCTCTGTCGTTCATAAGGTTAAGACGGTCATTTGGACATTTTCGTTTGATTGTGTTACTTAATTCTGAAAATATAAATATGTAGTAGGTAATCCTGGCTCCTGTGCTGTAATATGTGATTCCGTGAACCACCAACGATTCACGATTACCGATCTTAAATGAATAAACAAAATCATCAAATTCAGTCATTGTAAACATACAATTACTGTAAAAATATAGCCATGAATATTTCAATGTTTCAATCACTCGAACATTAGACATCAACGCTCACAAACTTACGACAATGCAAAAATAATTCAAGATCTAAATTAAACAGATAATTGAAGATGTTTTAATTGCCATTTGTTCAGGAGTAATAAATTCGGAATAAAGATATATATAACATAAAACTATGCTTGTAATCTTCGAAATCTTAGGCTGACGACTCAAGACAGTACCTATTGTACACCTATATTTTGCAAGTTATGTTTAAGTGCCATGTTATAGGGCTTTAGGGATTATTGCAATCAACTAACGTACACCGTAGCATGACCATCGTAGAAACGGGTATTGTCGACGGAAGAATCGACAAAATGACAAGATTTATTTTTTTGATCAGTCATTTTGTTGATTCTTTCGGCGACAAAACCCGTCTCTACGTTGGTCATGCTACGCGTGCAGGCATGGGGCTCGACTTTGGGCTGCTACTGAGGAATTCCTGATGGAATCACCAGTAACTCTTGGCCTAGGAATCGAACTCAGGACCACGTGCTCACCAGTACCGCTTGTGACTACTAGACCAAAGAGGCAGTTAAATAAAGATCTACTAAATAAATTAATTATAATTACTTTTCATTCAAAGAAACAATCTGGTGAAAGTAGAAACCTTGCATACAATTAACCACGACAGTTAATTCATACACTCCATTCAAAGAACAACGACATCTTTAATTGCGTTTTTACTCAAAAACTATTCATAATGACCATTCCGAACAGCCACTTTATAATTAAATCCGAAAGAGTGCTTTTGAAAGGTAATTTTAATAATTCCTACAATTATACTACAATTTCTATCAGGGGTCTATATTTTTTCTGTTGGTTAATTAATGTGTGGTTGCTGGTTGCTTGTGTTCATTGTTTTGTGTGCAGGCGCATCGGCGTGTGAACTGGGCGGGCAGGCCGGCCGGCCAATCAGCGGCCTGCGCTTAAGTTGCGCGGCGCCCGGTGTGCGCACGCGATGGTGTTGACGATATGGATAGATGCAGAAGAACCATTTTGTGTAGGAGTAGCTGAAGACTATAAACAAACAAGCTTGGTACATTAAAATTAAGGAGAATCTTCACATTGTAGAGAGAGGCATGGCTTTTGATTTCCACATTGCATTTCATGAGATTTTTGAAAGCTCTGAACTTCAAACGATGGTGTCCGAATGTGTGTCAAGATATCTAATGAGCTCTTTTAGAATACCTACTCAATCAAAAACGCTCAACCAATCTTATCACTTGACATAAATCCGGAAGCTTATAGCAGTGACCAGTGGTGTGACCGTCGCTTCGGACTGCCAAGTCATAGGTCTCGAATTCGAACCTCAGGCACGCACCTCCGATTTTTCGGATTAATGTGCGTATTGTATAATTATCACTTGCTTCGGTGAAGGAAAACATCGTGAGGAACCAGCCTGCCTGAGAGATATCTCTTGACGGTATGTCAAGCCAAGTCAGAGGCCCATGGCCGGCGTAAAAACTCTGACACCAGGTTGAGCGCTGACCACATAATACAGAAAAATCTGGAAGAATGAGTAAAATTTTGGGTATGAATGTGGGTGGCTATAAAAATAGGGGAAGATCACAGAAACGATGGTTCATCATCATCTGCCTATCCTTTTCCTAACTATGTTGGGTTCGGCTTCCAGTCTAACCGGATGCAGCTGAATACCAGTATTTTACATGACGTGACTGCCTATCTGACCTCCACAACCCAGTTATTACCGGGTAATACGATAGCCCTTGGTAAGACTGGTTGTCAGGCTTTTGGGCCATTGACTGTCAAAGATCTACAAATGACAGCCGGGACCAACGACTTAACGTCAAAGAAACAAGATAGCTGGAAAGGGGGTGACTTCTGAGATGACAAATCAAAGAAGAATGAAAGAATGATAATCGAATAAGACAATAGACTTCCTGGAACCATGTCATTACATAAGTTGGATAGTGCAGGGTGATACTTCTGTACCTACTTGGCTACTATCAACTACTATTTTATTTTATCATGTGCAATTGTACATTTTACGGCTTCACTATAATTGGATTTAAGTGAATTGCGAAAAAATACAAAAACTTAATAAAGTAACTCGTAAACGTTATAATTTTATTAAAGACTCTATTATTTTGACTCCTTATGCCTGTTTTACATAAACTTAAGTACCTCGAAGATGGAAATAGGGCAGTTATGGATAGAAGGCCTGCACCCGGCTTCTGAATTGAGAGTGACCCTAAGTAATGATGATAGAGTTCGATAATTTCTCAACTAAGTAAAGTAAGTAGTATTTTCAGTTCAGATACCGGGTTTTAATAACAAAAAAATAATTTTGAACTAAATATTTTGATCAAAGAATCAAGAAAATAACAAAAGAGTTTTCAGTTTTCTTGTACTGTAAATACTGATGGTTTTTTTCCATCTTTATTTATTTAGAGGCTTTTACCTTACAAAGGTACGTCAGCCTCATCAACTACTTAATTATTACACGTAATTATAATATTATTAGTACAAATATATTATTGCGTAAGCGAGGGAAATAGTGATGCAGCAACCATTTCATAAATCAGTTTCGCTTCTCCCGAATTTGGTGTAGATAATATTCTAATGAAAGCCCCAACATCACACATATTAACTTTTAACTCCCGCATCACCATCTCCCTCTCTCTCCTGTCCTTTTCAAGTTCCACGATGGAAATGTTTGTATGTAAGGTTACGTGGTTTATGGCAACCCTAACATGAACTTGAGGGTAAATATAGTTCTTTTTACCAAAAACTCTTCACGTTTTGACACAGCATAATTGAAAAACATCTTTCTGACTAAAAAAAAGGGGATAAGACAACACCAGAAATCTCAAATTCAACAACAATATACTCACTGATGAGGAACTAAAAAGTTCCTATATCAAAATTAAAAACTATTTCACTTACTGTAGCTGTCAGTTGCGTGTCTGCAGGGGTGAAGTATGGTAAGGCGGGAGGGGGGGTGTCGGCTCGCGCTTTGAACACGGAGGTGCTAATAACGAGGCGTCCCGCTGCGCGCGCGCCCCGCTGTGCGGGAATGTGGGGGAAGCGATGCGGTACATGTATCTTGTAAATTGTAAACGTGGGTAGTTTTGGATTAAGTTGTTGTTCGGTGTGATGTTAATAGTTTCGTATACCCTTATTTGTGATGCTTGTAGCAAACAATTTTGACTTTTTCCAGCTTTTGAAATCGGATTATAGTACGAGTATTAGCACTGTTTCTACCGAGATGTTTGATGGTTGGGATAAAACCTTTAAATAATTACCTAAACCAGGTTCGATAATGCACTGAGGATGCTCTGCTTAGGTTTATCCCAACCATGTCGGCATCGGCTTCCAGTCTAACCGTACGCAGCTAAATACGAGTATTTAGCATGGCGCGACTGCCTATCTGACCTGCACAATAAAATTACTGAAAATAAAACACAAAAAATCTAAATAATTTATTGAAATACTAACTGTACCCGTGGCTTTCACGTGACCTAACATTCTTTTGATCCCAGTCAATAGACACAAATAGAAGTAATTGTCATTCATCAAGAATAACAATAAGGTATTTTAAATTTATTTCTATTATAATAAAGATCCATTTTATTATTTAAATACATATATGATCTCAACATCCAACAACAGCCCACCTCACCCTACTCTAAGTAAGATATCTGGGCCGCCGGTCTCTATTAAGTATAATCACACGATAGACTTGCGCCTGCGCCGCTCCGGCTCTACACGTGTTGATTAACGACCGCACCGGACTCTACCGAGTGTTGTGACTACCCTATGTGTTAGGTAATTAGCTATTTATTATATTCTGGAGTCCTATGTGATTTGATGAGATTAACTATACCTTGCGTTTAAGAGAGAAATTCATCTTAACCGCGTTCAGAACCGGCATAGTTCCTTTAATGGGTAGAAGGGTCACCCACCACATAATTGTAATTTTTAATTAACGACCCCTCCCACTCATGACGAAGAGGTCTGATTCCCAGCAGTAGAACTGCCCAATCGAAAACAAAATCTCAAAAGGAGGCCTTTAAATTATCCTGAAGTGGGACGCTAGAAGACTCAACAGTATCTGCTCAGCCTTTTCCCAACTTTGTTGGGGTTGGCCTCCAGCATTACTAGATGCAGCTACGACTGCCTATCTGACCACCACATCCCAGTTAGTACTTGGTAATATGATACCCCTTGATAAGACTGGTTGTCAGATTTTCGGGTCACTGACTATCTGTAACGACTGTCAAAGATCTGCAAATGACAGCCGGGAAAAACGGCTTAACGTGATATCCGAGGCACGAACCAAACTCAGTATGTAATGGGTAGTCACCCATCCACGTATTAACCTGAAGATCGACCCCGAGCGGCTGTTATTTAGCCACGCGCTCCTCCGCTACCCTACGCTACGCTCCGGGACGCTAGAAGGCTAAATAATAATAAATAGGCCCTACCCTTCCGAATTGGATCAACATAGTAATAACTCCCACATTCCACTGCCTAGAATATGTAATAAAAAGGTGCTCATAAAGAATATAGCAATATTCTTTTTTTGCCATTTGCATAAGTAATCTTTAACAGTTGTTTTTAAAGTTTTAATTCTTAGGGAAACACTCTTTTAAAGACCAGCAGCAGACAAAGTAAATTTTGTAAATTAATTGTAAGTAGTTTTTTTTTTCTTACCCCCATATTGTCCTACAGCTGAGCAAAGGCCTCCCCATAGTCTTCCATTCATCTCTCTGTACGGTTTTCTCCGGCAATCTGTCACAAACGCGTCTAAGTTGTCACACCAGCGTTTTCTAGGCCTCCCTCGGCGACGACGACGCCCGTCATCTGGCCACCGCGTGACGACTCTGGCCCATCGGTCCTGATGCATTCTACAGATATTAGTTTGAAAAACCAACTTGGTTTGGTGAAATAAAGCATTACTTCATGAAATTATTTTCAGGTTGTCAGAAACCTTTTTATACACATCTAGATTACCTTTATCCCAGAAAACGTATTAAATTAATCATGAACGAAGCAGTAGACTACACTTACATTTACAAGTAACTAGTACTTGTAAGTCTAATATAATAATATAATGTATCTATTTGATTGCGGTGAGAGGCACTCGCGTTATTGCGCAGACGCACACTCTACACTTTCCAGGGAACGATTGATTAACGGTCTTGAAATGAAGAAGATTATTACGATACTAGCTGTTGCCCGCGACCTTCGTTGGCGTGAAATTATTATAAAAATGTGAATCCGACTTTGTTAACAATTTCATGATTTCATGGGTTTTAATTTTTTTTTGCACGGATCCCTAATCCTTTTTCTAAAATAAAAGTAAGTTACTCCTTATAATATCAGCTATCTGCCAGTAAGTCCGTCCGCAGTCCGTCCCGTACTAATCGGTCCAGCCGTTACAGAGATTAGCCGGTACAAACATACAGGCAGACAGACAAAAATTGAAAAAAATGTGTTTTTGTTTTATGTAACGTAGGTATAATAATTTCATATGTATTCAGTAAAAAGCTGTTATTTTGAAATTACAAACAGACTCTTTAATTTTATTTATTTGTATAGATAAGCAGCCTTTACACCCAACAACTAGAAGGCTTCGGCAGATGTACTCAATACTCAATACATTTATTGCTTCCTCAAGTGTACTTAGATGGTAGGTTTTACAAAGTTATGATACCTAGCAGTACACCCACATTTCACCAGCTTTGTTTAATAGGGGCGAGGCTATTGCTATTAACCGGGCACGTAATTCCGACTCCGTGGCTGCTACTGAGAAGACCCTGATGGAAAAACCCAATAACACTTTGCCTGACCTGGTAATCGAACCCAGAACCACATGCTCAGCAGTGCCGCTTGCAACCTCTAGACCAACGCTGCAATCGATGCACACTTTATAGTATCCAGGGAGGGAACGATTCATTAACACCCTCAGGTGAGGAAGCTTATTGGAGGAGCTCGTGGCTAAACAATAACAGCCGCTCGGATCAATCTTCAGGTAAAGCCGCGCTTGCCTAGGCTGGTCTGTGGATGGGTCACCCATTACACACCGAGTTTCCTCTTTGAACAATTATTTAGTTACTTTACCCTTTTTATAAATACGTTAAGATTTCATGGTTTTCCTTTAATTGAATGTATCACGTTTGTTAGAGAGATTTGATCCTTATGATTGACCCTATCGATTGATGATTGATTTATTTTTTGTTAAAAATAAAGGAATGTTTCCTTTGAGTAAAATTTTTGATCTTTGAAATTGAAATATTTAGAGTCACCCTCCAGGTGGCGTTGAAAAATTACACCCTGTATAGGAGATTAATTTATTTTGAAAAATCTCTTTATTTTATAAAATCTTCAGCTGGAGGCATAGTTTCTTAGACTTCCAAATACAAATGGAGTAACCAGTCTATCTATCCGCCTCGGTATTCGATTTTCTCAGTGTACTGTTGTTACAGATTATAGAAATAGTATTTCCGTGATGGCGTTCACCTTGTACCCGAATACTGAACCCACTTTTCGTGATGCGTTCATAATATCCGTAGAATGCGTTTGTGTACTTTTTTATTTAGCCTGTATTGTCCCACTGCTGGGCAAAGGGCTCCCCCATAGCCTTCCATTCTTCTCTCCGTGCGGTTTTCTCCGGCCAATCTCTCACGAACGCTTCTAAGTCAGCGTTTTTTCCCTCGGCGACGACAATTTTGTATTAATCCAATGCTATGCCAAACAAATCGTGTATAGAAACCAACAGATTAATTAAGTTTTTCTTAAAAAACATCTACAAAAACTATTAAACTAACTCGTATCAAGTCTGATTACAGCAGTGTTGATTAAAATCACTATAATTAACACATGAATATAAATTATAATTTAATCTTATATCTAGTACATAAAACACGTATACATAACAAGAAAATAACTACTTATCTAAAACCAAACACATAAAAATGGTAATCTTTCTCACCTTGGCTGATCAATTAAATTCAATTCTATGTGTTTAGTAATCGCAACAGAATTCTAAACAAGAATATAACTAGTTATTGCTTGCAGCTTCACCCGCGTGGAGTTTGAAAATTATTCCACAGAAATAAAGGGTATAACAAGACCCATAACGAAGCCGAAAAGCACTTATTCTCCCCGTCACTGCGATCATTTTTTGTTCTAGACCATACCTGGGAACCTTATAGTTACGGAGATATTGGGGGTCAAAGACCCATTTTTTGACAAGTTTTTTTTTAAATACATTTTTTTATTGTGGATTTTTACTTTAAACACCTCCACGACCCCCGTACTGTTCAATCCATACATCATCACAATGTTTTGAGTGCGTTACATAGAGTTCTACCGTAAAATGTGATTTTTCACTCCAAAAAAAAAGTCGTTTCCCAACAATATTTTTTGCGTTACTTAGTTTGATGTACAGAATGCTTGGTTGACCGCTTCGTTAAGGGTCTTGTTACACCCTGTATACTACCGGCATAAAATATTATGTCCTTACCCAGGTCTTGGTTTACCAGTGAGATACTTTTTTTGCAAAATCTGTTCAGTCGTTAAAGCATGATAAGGTGACAGACCATCATCATTCTCCTGCCCTTATCCCAATTTATTTGGGGTTGGCGCACTGTCTTCTTCTTCCATACTTCTCTGTTACTCGTCATCTCAGCAGTCAGCTCCGCTCTAGCTATATCAGCCATCCAAATTCATACTCAAAACTGCAAAACAGACCGACACACAGAATTAATTTGGCATTTATAATATTGGTATGCATAAACGTCTAATCAATCATGATCAAATGAATACCAATTGCGACCAGTGTGTAAATAGGTTCATTGGTGCCACGGCCCTGGTGATGAGGAAGTGGCATTGGGGTTTATGGCCAGATTGATCCAAGTACTACCATGAGCATTGGCCGTAGTTAACATAGCAGGGGTCAATAATACTCGTAACACCCCAGGTAGCTTTGCTTTCAGCATGGAAATTATGTTTTTCTTTCTCCTTCGGGATCCAAGACATCAACAT
The DNA here is from genome assembly GCA_905220335.1 of Noctua pronuba. Lineage (NCBI taxonomy): Eukaryota > Metazoa > Arthropoda > Insecta > Lepidoptera > Noctuidae > Noctua > Noctua pronuba. Next base: position 4,758,622 of record LR999900.1, on the reverse strand, counting down.
TTTATTATTACTAAAAATTTAGTTGTCACTCCTTTTGGCGCAGTGGCTGAGCTATTGGCTGCTGCGCTGCATGTCGCGGGCTCGATTCCCGAACGGAACAAATATTTATGTAGCACGTGGTTGTTCTGGGTCTGGATCTTTGTTCATGAGAGTTTTAAATGTTTGTAAACACATCCACGATACAGAAGAAATCCCTAGTCGGGCCAAAGTTTTTTTTTGTAAAAAATTGCTTCTCTGACTCGTCGAGTTCCATTGGGCGCTTTTCTGGCGATCGCCACTATTTCATTCCGGCTTTCAAGTGTTTCAGTGGTCTTGGCTTTTCACATTGATTAATCAATGTTATATTTACTGTATATTTTGCCTCTTTATAAATCTTTTTAATCTGGGCAGATAAAAGTGCTGTGCCTACCTATGTATATTACGATCTTGCTGCCATCACGGGTATATCCTGCATGAGGTCGGCACAGAAACGTGAAAATGGCCGCAAGCAAAGAGAGCTCTATAGCAGCAGAGGGTGGAATCAGACTGTGGATGATGATCATATTACCAGCATAACATTAGACCGTATTGTCCGTGTCCATATATCTATCATTTACAACCACACCAGAAGCATAATGTCCATAATTGAAAACGTTCCAGAGTTTTCTTAAAATAAAATAATGACTTTTCCGAAAGCAACGTTTTAGTGTAAATTCCATTAAGTTCTAAGGTAGGTCTAAGATATTTTTTTTTATACCTACTCGTTCACTTTTATACCAATAACACAACAGCCGTATGAAATTCGCGCGCGCGCACCTGTGACCTATCAGCTATTAGCCGCGTGACTTACTTAGGTCTAGGTATAGTCTAACTAATGTACGCCTAAAAGCCTCTTAAATAACTTTGATCAGACTTAACTAAAATGAAGGTGTAACAGCTTGCAGCTTATATCAGGGAGCGCAATTTGCAAGAAGTGAGTAAGTATTACAGCTCGCAATTGTAGCAATCTATCATAATTTATGCCCACTTTTGTAATGTATGAACTGGAGCATATACTCGTACAAGTATACTGTTTCAATCATTAGGTACTAGCGCAGACATTACCTACATTTCGAAGTCAGTTGTGTAATAAAATATGCCATGCCACATTTGTACGAGATCTACTTACGACGAGTTGATACTTGGCACTGGATATATTATATACATCACGCCTGTAATCTTTGTAGAGTTAGGCAGAGGTGTACCCACATGGCGCCAGCTACGTTTAAGTAATAGGGAGCGAGCCTATTGCCATCGACCGGGCACAGATCCAGGTTCTGGGATACTACTGAAAGAAGAAAAACTCAGAAACAACTTTGCCGACTAGGGAATCGAACCTAGGACCTTATGCTCGGTTGCTGCATCCATTTATAATCCACTTTTTTTTTTCTTTATCAGCAGATTCTTAACTCCTTATGCTTATTAAACAAAGACTCCTCACGTTTTCTTCCAGTCTCAATCAAAAAATCAGACAATGACAGAGATAATTATTTTATAGTCCTCTTTGTCAAGCCTCTCAGAACCAAACTCCTTACAATAACAGACATATCAGGTAAAAGCCATCAAAAACTTGATCCGTCAAAGAAAACAACATCAGACCCATACAAAACTCTTAACACAGCAACAATAAGAACCATAATAACATTCTCTCCACGTATAAAACGTCAAAAAAAAAAAAGTACAGTCGTCACAAAAAACCGCGAACAAGAATGCAGCTCCACGTACATTGTAAAGCGAAATTGTTTTACTGACGACACGTCTAAAACACCCACAGTCGTTCTCCATTGATTGAGCCATCGCAGACGCTATTTCAGCGGGTTTACGCATCTTACTAACTTAGCTTTAACACTGAGAAAATGCACATCGAGCTCGTAAAGCCCAAAAGCATAAGGTTGGAAATTCGTTGGAGGTTTGAAAGTACAGCTGAAAAAGGATGTTGGTATTCCTGAAGTATGTTGTCGTAACTCAGATGTACAGTCGGAAACTATTATTTGTTGCGGTTCCCTTACATTGTATTCGTGAGTTAAAGCTTACAGTTTTCCGTTTATGAAATGAGAAAGTTTTAGTATTGCACCCGCAATGTATCTTGGACTGTGGGGATTACGTTTTTGACGTACTATTAAAATGTATTTTTGGCTTTATGTATTAAACCAGAGATCATTTAAAACAATCTTGATACTGGCTAGATGGCTTTAACGCTTTAAAAAATGCGATCTTCTTCTTTATTGTGCTACTGCCTAACCTGGTATCAGAGTTTTTATGCCGCCCATGGGCGTTGACTTGGCTTTACATCCCGAAGCCGTCGAAAAATCTCTCAGGCATGCTGGTTTCCTTATGACATTTTCCTTCACCGAAGCACAATATTAATTGCGAAATTAAATCCGAACACATTCTAAGAAATAAAACATTAAATTAAATGAAACTACGATCTCAATTAAGCTGCTACCGGATTCTCCACCCGTTGCTACGCAAACCGATTTCATAATTACCCCGCACATCTGTTTATTCACGAGCTATATTAAAAACGTGTTGATATAAACACGTATATCAGCAAAAAAATCGTCAATCACAACGTCTTCCTTCCCTCATTTGCGGCAATAATTCCGAGTTTAATTTACTCACTGATTGAGCGATCGTATAAAACAACATGCCGATGAAGACATCAAATTGAAAACCATCAACAGTAACCGCGCGGTAATAATGTAGCTTTTATTACCTTGATATATTGCCTGTACAAATCGTGATTACGCTAGTGAAAATGTCGTTTCAACAAAACACTGTATTAAAAAAATGAATAATGACTTCTTTGCCGACAACGTCATTATAACGCGCGGTCACCGGCTCGCGAGAGATTTCTATCTGACTGTACACATGACTGGCACACAACATATAACCAACCTTATCTTTTACCACATAAAGCTTATAACTTCTTCTACACATGCTACAAAGTTTTCATTCAAATTCAACGTTTAAAATTCACTGTTTTAAAGTTCATTTTGCCATGGAGAGGAGCCTCACATAAATCGCGGTGAGCACACAGAATTTCCACTTGATTGTTGCATGGCGAATCGGATTGACAGGTAAGAAGGTTATTATTATCACATTTTACTTAGAGTACATGCATTTACATAAAACGCGGTGTAATTTGTAGCAATGTTTGGTATCGTTATAATGTGAAGTAGTCAAATAATTACTTTTTTTGGTACACAGTTCCGTATAATGTATGAATATTTTATTTTTAATTATATTATGATTGTAGGTTCAAGATAATGAAAATCTATTTGCTTACTTTAATTCAGTGGAATATAAAACTAGATAACTTATTTGAGAATGTAATTTGAACCGCGGCCCGTGGACATCGCAACGCGAAAAATGTAAAAGACTTAGGTCATTCTTACGCAAATCGATAGGGATAACGTTTGACTTGCATAATTATTTAAAAAAACTTATTTTACTCAAAATGATAGCTTTCTAGTTCTTCAGATAAAACTACTTTAGCCAAACGTTTCGAAGACAGACAAAACATTCTTAAAGTTACAATTTTCCGGAGCAAAACAAGATGGCGACCAAAAGAGAGAGTCCTTTGGTCGCCATCTTGTTTTTCTGCTTCATTCTAATACGCGGAACTCTAAAAGGGAATCAAATGACAATGTACAAGTACAACACATGTCACACGGGTGCAGTTTGAAATTACTCGCACACACTATGTTACAACAATGTTAACATTTAACTAGATACAACTATGTACCTGTTTGTATGGGATAAGGAGTGTTGGACTTAGCTATTGTGCTTTAGTTGATCTTAGCGTACAATGTTGGGAACTAACTTAGTGCTGCAAATCGTCAAAGTTTTCAGATCAATCTAATAAGAAAAAGTATTATTGACATACATACATACAAATAAATAAAATTGAAGTGTATGTTTGTTGTATCAAAATAACTGTTTTTTACTGAATGCATATGAAAATATAACTAACACGTTACATATAAAAAACACTGTTTTTTCAAATTTTTGGCAAAAATTTAAAAAACTGTGTTTGTTCCGGCTAATCTCCGAAACGGCTCGACCAATTTTGAAGGCACTTTTACTGGCAATTAGCTGATGTTATAAGGAGTAACTAAGGCTACTTCTGTTTGAGAAAAAGGATTAGGGTTACCTGAGTTAAAAACCGGAAGTAATATTTTATAATAATTTCAAGCGGACGAAGATCGAAAAACACCTTCTGTCTGCCTAGCCTTTTCCCAACTATATTGGGACCAGCTTCCAGTCTCAGTTCCGGATGCAGCTGAAAACCAGTATTTTACATGGAGCGACTGCCTATCTAACCTCCACATTTCCAAAACCCAGTTAGTACTGGGTAATACGATCCCCCTTGTTAAGACTGGTTGTTAGACTTTGTTACTACCTAACGACTGTCAAATATCTACAAATGACACCTGGGATGCCACGTGCACGGTGGAAACTCGGTATGTAATGGGTGGTCACCCATCTACAGACCAACCTAGGCAAACACGGCTTAACCTAAAGATCGACCCGACCGGCTGTTATTATTTAGCCACGAGCTCCTCAGTGACACGAGCTCCACAGTCCCACAGTTATTACTAATTAGCTACGTTAGTAGCTTACGTTAGTAGCTAATTAGTAACACAACAATCCCAAAGCGTGTCGATAATGACCAAGTCGTCACTACATCAGGCACAGCCAATCAGTCATACAGCCTCTCTAGTATGTGCCACGTACGTCTAGTGTGTAATGCGTATATTGAGTGTTGCCATACTTGATGGCACTGATGGAAAGGCAATTGAAAACGGTATTGTTACTGCTAGTGACCGACTGTCGGGAATGTCTGTGAGGCTTTTACTGATACAGTAGGCTTATAAAGCCCTTGACCATACGTAGAATATTTTCATTTACAGGGTGTAAACGGACCCTTCACGAAGCCGTCAACCAAGCATTATGTACATCAAACTAATTCACCCTACACAAAAATTATTGCTGGGAAAGTCTGACAACCAGTCTTAGCAAGGGGTATCTTATTACCCATTACTAACTGGGTTGTAGAGGTCAGATAGGCAGTCGCTCTTTGTAAAATACTGATATTCAGCTGAATCCGGAAAGACTGGAAGCCGACCCCGACATAGTTGAGAAAAGGCTAAGCAAAAAGTAAAAAAGGAATATCAAATCCCAATAATGCTGTGATTTGTGTCTACGAATACAAACTTAATCACATACGTAGTTATAAATACCTGTGTACGTTGGTACGTTACTTTAGTAAGTTATTGTATGATTTAATAAACTCTCATGCCATATAGTGTCTTATTGCTGATTGATAACTTTGCAACCAAATTGTTTATAGGCGTCTATTTTCGGTTCATTTCTGTTACCCTGGTACTTTTCAAAACAACTGTCATAATTCAATTTAATGATCCTGTATGTACTTTTAACATTATTGACCAAAAGTTGCTTAACTTAGTTCCAGTTAATTTATGTTTGCCTGGTAGTCCGTTTTAATAAATAAACAATTAGGACAGTTGATTTAAAACTATATATATATCAATATCATTTATGAATCCATCATACCCCTCTCTATTTTTCATCATGGTTGCGCTTTGAGGAATAAACATATAATATTTTTAATTTGAATTTGTGTGCGCAACTAATGGTTGCACTTCAAGGAATAAATTAGTTGCGGTTAGTTGGTTGCGCTTAAAAATAGTTGCGCTTTGAAGAATACCCCGTTATGCGGTTGTTTGAGCTTGATTCCCACTGACCTCCGTACTAGTGAAAACTATATCACGGCAGATCAGACGTTGATATAAATAACTAAAATTATAGTGTCAATACCTACAGACCCACACACACTTATGTAACAGCAATCCAACTGGACAGATGTCTTGTATTGATGAGTTGCAAGTTGCAAGCGCGCCGCCTAGATTCAGTATGTATGAGATCCCGCAAGCATCACTACACAATCGATGTTCTGATGTTTACTTTTGTGACATTCCTACATGGATACGTGCCCAGACTATATAGCAGTGTAGCTGAATTCTAGTAATGTAGAGTCGGAAAAGTGATCTTGGAAGCATCTGGCGATGGATAAAAATTGATAAAGTGAGGAAACAATTCTGAGTTCAATAAAAATAAATAATAAAAAATTAAATATTTTTTTTATATTTGACTCCTAGTGTAAATGTTAGTATTAATATTTTCCTTGATTTATGTATGTGCTGTTATTTAATATATTATGTACAAGGACCGCTAGCAATAGCGGTGAAAGCCTCCTCCATTCGTTTCCATGCTATTCTGTCTCAAGCTACTCTACTCCATACCTACTTTTTTTATGATATCCTCGCTCCATCTCATCTCAGTTCATCTGAGTTCAATAACCTTCAAAATATAACTATAAGCTGAAACATATAAAAATCGTTTTTTTAAACTGACCTAGATGTACCGCAAGACAACTGACATCTCATATCATGTAACATCTAGATCAGCAAGTCTCCTTCTACATCTCTTCATCATCTGTCTAGCCTTTTCCCAACTGTGTTGGCGTCAGCTTCCAGTCTAACCGGATGCAGCTGAATACCAATATTTTATATGAAGCGATTGCCTATCTGACCTCCACACCTCAGTTAGTACTGGGCAATACGAAAGCTTTTGGTCACACTGGTTGTCAGACTTTCAGGCCACTGACTACCTGTTACGACTGTCAAAGATCTACAAATGACAGCCGGGACCAACGACTTAATGTGCTTTCCGAGGCACGGACAAAACTTGATATATAAACGCCAGGAGCAGCCTAAGCAAGCACGGCTTAACCTAAAGATCGACCCGAGCGGCTGTTATTATTAAGCCACGAGCTCCCCCGACAATATCTAAAGCACTATAATTTCCAAACAGTCCCCCGAACCACAATAGAGACATCAGTAGACTCGACCAAATCGGACGCACCAAACCGATGAGGTTTTGTTCGTTAAACCTTCACATATAATTAAGGAGGCGAGCAGGCTTCGCTAAAACACATAAATCATAATAATTTAATGCGGGCCGAGCCTTTCCCGCGCCGGCACCGACTCAGCAACGTTTTTTCCTGAGTTACGACCGCGTGCGCATCTGCGCTTCTTTCCACTTTAACCCGAAATGACTACGAGAATTGACAGCTTTATAAATATAAGAAAGGGCTCTCGTAGCGAACGTGCCATCGGTATGGAAACGCCTGTGAGTAATGACACGCGGCCAGACGATAGCCTTTCAATTTTATGATTGCCTGGTACCGAGCGGGTTGTTTTGAATGGCTAATTGAACAGTGTGAATAAAATATATCCATAATAACAGCGTTAGTTGTTTTTCTATAGTTTATTCGAATTTTAGTAATACTTTGAAGGGTTATAGCAGTAAATTAAGTTCGAACTTTAACAATTAGGCACATTTGAATACCACTGAAATAAGGTAATTTTAAAAATACCTCAAATAATCTGATAGTTTTTAAAAAGGAGAATTCTTCTTTTTACCTTGACCACAGATTTTCCATAATATTTTCCATTACAATCCATATGGCAGTTGTCCCACTGCTAGCGAGGAAGCGACTAACTATCGGCTATTTTCTTGCTCAAGAAACGTACAATAGATAGTCATTCCGTGTAAGCAAAAGAGATGCATATATATTAATAGTTGATCGTGAATGTTTACACTGTCGGCGAGGACTCGCTCCACCAATTTGTCGCTGAGCGACAAAAGCTATCGACGATAATACTCGCTCAGCGATACTTGCTCAGCGATGCTCGCTTGGCGGTCAGAACTCACGCCGAGAGACCAAACAGCGGTAATTTCTTCCTAGAGTGCAGATCTAGTGTATATTTTATGAATTCAAAACAATTACTGGAACTATCACTTTTTTTCTAGTTCAGACGACGACGGTGACGTATTTTATAGTGTGCGAGTGGTGCGAGCAATCACCCGTCCCACTCGCACACTCGCTTATAGCCCAGCAACAAAACTATAAAAACTGCACACCCGCTTCTCTCTGCTCGCTAGCTCGTTTCTAGTTTCTAGCTCTTCTCGCTCATCGTTGACGGTGGGACACGTGCCTTAGGGTGTCACGCCGTCTAAAAAGGCAGCGCAGTATTAATTTTGTCGAAGAACCTTGTAAACAAAGCCGCCAGCAGTAGCTTATTTTTTATGAGATATTGATTTATTACGTTCTTTAAATGTATTTGGCAAATTAATCACATAAAAAAGGTGCGATTGATTCGAATGAATGAGCCACACCTATGAGAGAATAACTTAAATAGTTGTCAACTTAGAATTTTGGCAGTTTTTTACTCATTCACTCATTTCGTCATACGCACCGCACCTTGGCTATTTATCAATGAACAACTTTATTTGTGAACGCCGCATTCTGCTTAATTTCAAAACCTGAACAAATATACTCAAGTCCAGCATAAAAAACCGAAGATGTCATTATTAAATCCTATTGTAAAACCGCCATTCATAGACAACACATTCATCAAAATGGGGAAACGAAAAAGTAATTTATAGCCGGCACATCCCTATCCCCAGCTTGTAAATCTAAAAACAAATAAGAATACAATCAATAAGTGTTAAAATATGTTAATATGTTAATTCTGAAGGCATTAAATAACATATACTCTCGTTCCAAGTGACATCGGACAAGTACGAAAGATTTACTGCCTATAAACGAATTCGGGCCAGCCGACCGCTCAAATTAATATTTATACATATAGAAATCTATTCAAATGGCATATGATATATGTTCTTGTAACAAATAATGCAGTTAACACTTTGCCTGTTTATTCTTTGGCAGGCTTCGATTGTGAAAGAAGCGATAAATTGTTGTTAATTTTGATATTTAGAGCGATAGAATAATCTTACGGAGGTGTAAAGCTCGGGTCCATTCTGGGCCCAAGTGTTAACTAAATCAAAATAAGCTTATTTGAGCGAGGACATTCGACATTCTGACAACACTGTCCTACTAAAAGGGCAGGGTTGTACATTTGATTATTCTCCCACAACAAAGTAGATAACTAAGCAAGTAAGTAGACATACATACTTCTAGTCTCTTCTAGCCTCGGAATAGTCTGCATCCTCATCTTCAACGGCCTTTTCGACTCGAAGACCAACGCCAAATTTCCTGTTCTGCATTTTTCTAACGACTTTTTTTCCTGTTTTTCGCCCATCTTGTCGAGGTCTTATTCATAAGGACTATATACGGGATGGCTACGTAATACCTTATCCTATTACACAAATAAATAATGTGAAAAAACAGACTCCTTTGAAGTAAAACCACGACTTTAACCACAACCAATATATATTTTTATAATTTAAACAATTTCTTAAAAACTTCTTGAAAAAAAAAACCATAAGAAAACGTACAAAGGTGTCAAAAATATTAATCTCCATTCCAATAGTGGTACCTACAAAATGAATTGTCATACTGTATCTTTTAAGTGTAGCCGATATAAAAATGATAGTAATTTTTCACGACTTTAAGCTGTCCACACCATTAGTTATTATTTTATATTTTTAGTTTTCGTGTTTTTACCGTTGTGACCCTATTAACACCTAGCATATATATTATTACGTATTATAAGTTCTTGGCTGAACTTACGTCTAATAGTTTTTAAAGTGCGATATGTTGAAATCTTAGGATTAACTTTTTAAGTCGATTAAAACCTTTGCCGTTTTAAATCAACATTAATCACTGAATCAATTGTTTTAAGTACTCTTTCTGGGGCTATATTTTAAAGTTAATGATACCTGTTGCGAAAATATAATCTACAGTGGGGTATTTTTAAAATATACTTCGACGGTGTTATTGCTTGAATTTAGACCGTTTAAGTGATAAATCAGTGTAACAAATTATCACTTCCTGTCTCAAATATGAACATTTTAATTTTTTTTTGCAGCACTATCCATCTTTCGACAGTAACATAGTTGTAATCTAAAACAGCAATAACCGAAGACTTGTAACCGAATTCGACATCATTCCCAATATAATAAAAAAAAACTGTGAAGTAACATCTTTTTTCATCTCGGCAACTTAATTTACAGTAAATCACTGGGTAATTTATTCAATTTTAATTAAATACCTGGTCATCTAAGCGTGGATGTCCATAACGAAGACAAATCGTTACGTGTTTGAGCTCATTAACGCGCCGCGTTAAAATTCATAATGAGAATATCGAATATTCAATTAATTAATAATGTTATCGATAGTTCGTTACTCGCAGGGTTGCCAGATGTTGGAAACGGGAATATAGGTACGGTAGTTTTTTAGCAAAATACTGTTTCTTTCCCTTATTGTAACAGAGCTGCTTCACAATTTTGGTGTATTCATAAGATATATTAAATACTAGCTGTTGCCCGCGACCTTCGTTCGCGTGAAATTATTATAAAAAATATGATTTCCCTTTTTGAATCGAATTTTGTTACCAGTTTCAAGGCTGTATTTTTATTCTAAAATAAAAGTAGCTTAAGTTACTCCTTATGACATCAACTATCTGCCAGTGAACATCCCGTGAAAATCGGTCTAGCCGTTCCGGAGATTAGCCGGAACAAACAGCCAGACAGATAGCCAAAAATTGAAAAAATATGCTTTTGTTATAAGTACTTTATATACTTCCATTTGCATTTAGTAAAAAACTGTTATTTTGGTATTACAAACAGACACTACAATTTTATTTATTTGTATAGATGTATAGCTTTCTATCTGCCATGACTCATGCCCATGGTTCATGCAATGGGTGTTGTGAATAAAAGTTATTGATAATGCTTATCTTCTACATCAAAATAATCAAAGCTACTTCATAAACATAAATAAAAATCGTCCTTTGGCTAGTTTAAAGTTCTCAATCAACATTATAATATTCAAACTGTATCGTTGGTCTAGAGGGTGCAAGCGCAACTGTTGAGCGAGAGTGTTATTGGGATTTTCCATCAGGAATTTCTCACGACACTGAGAGAGCCACGGAGTCTAGATTTGTACCCGGTTGATGGCAATAGGCTCGCCCCCTCTTACACAAGACTTAAACATAACTAGCGAATGTGCTATTAGTATACCTCTGTCTTAACATCACCCTTTTTTAATCCCCGAAGATTACAGGGTGATGTTATTATAATATTAAATTCTTTCAATAAATCACTGATTCTTTTTTTTTAGGTTTTTTTTTTTATCCTACGTAATTATGTGGTTGACATTCTCACAACAGTGTCAATGTCCCTCATGGCAGCCCTACAAACACCCCGCGGATTCGATTCGGTCCACACTCCGAGTTATTTTAAATCTATGGTAATTCATACTAATCAAGCCTCTTTGAGATCGTATATCTATCTAATTAAGAGGTCCCATTGAAAATTTAATTTACAAGGCATTCTATTGAAAACCAGAAAAATATTATTAATACCCAATCAATAAGAGAAGAAATATTTTAGAGTGTTAAAAATTAACTTCATCGCTTCGTATCTCAGGAATGTCGATGGTGTTATGATGTTAAATACATCAACAACTTAGTTGTACTTTAGTACTTCTCGTAATATAGACTGTAGGAAACATAAATTTTAATTTCTATTGGAGATAAATAAATTGAGCGAGCAAAACTGGACTAATTAGAAACTTTATGTAGAATTCATTGAAATATTTTAATAGCTGAGCCTAGTTAAGGTGCGGTTTCATGGAGTGGCTTTTATTTTATTTATGGTAGTTAGTGAAGGCTCGTGGCTAATTTATAACAGCCGCTCGGGTCGATCTTTAGGTTAAGCCGTGCTTGCCTAGTTGGTCTGTGGATGGGTGACCACCCGTTATATTCAGAGTTTCCTCCGTGCCTCGGAAAGCACGTTAAGCCGCTGGTCCCGGGTGTCATTTCTAGATCTCTGACAGTCGTTAGGTAGTCAGTGGCCCAAAAAGTCTGACAACCAGTCTTACCAAGGGGTATCGTATTACCCAGTACTAGCTGGGTTGTAGAGGTCAGATAGGCAGTCGCTCCATGTAAAATACTGGTATTCAGCTGAATCCGGTTAGACTGGAAGCCGACACCAATATAGTCGGGAAAAGGCCTAGGCAGATGTAGTTAGAGGTCTATTTATCATCCTAACAACAAGGGCAGGTAATTCAAGCATTCTATTGTTTACTTCGATACGATACGAGTGAGAGACCTTAGTAAAACACACACACTTTTTAAAGAAATCCTTCTCTTTTGTCCTAATTCCTAACACCAACAAAAGCACGCAACCACAAATCAAACAATCTACCTCAAAAACATACCTTTAACTATATTTTTCGATTTCCAAAACGTGCAATTATTGATTCACACACTATTATTATCCTCAGAAACAATTTTCGAAAAATCGCGGCAACCAGTCGAACCTCTAAATAGGTGCAAGCAAGGAATGCGGGAAACAAAGATGGCGTCCAACAGACACGCGAACAAGCAATAAAGCAAATTCTAATCTATTCGTAAACGACTATAAAAACATAAAAAATGTCGTGCTAGCTTCTGTGACAGATCTTATCTTAATAACACGAGATGGGCCCGTTTTTAATAGAATTGCTTAGTGACTTTAAATTAAGTATTTATCAGAAAGTTTTGACGTGTGGCTGGGAACACTACATTTCAAAATTCAATTGTGTTATGTAATAAAAAAAAGAAGAATATTCATACTTTTTTTTCGAAAATTGAGAAAGGGAACTAAAACTTGGTTTTGTAAAAAAGAGACTTTCAATACAACTTCAGAAGCATTTAAATTATTAGCTACTAGCGGCCCGCCCCGACTTTGCACGGGTGGACATTTATTTTTAAACATTTTGGGATAAAATATAGCCTATGTTACTCAGGGATAATGTAGCTTTCTAATGGTGAAATTTTTTTTGAAATCGGTAGAGTAGTTTTTGAGTTTATTCATTATAAACTTACACACTCACAAAAATACAATTTTTTCCTCTTTATAATATTAGTAAGATGAAAAGCTCAAGTGAAGCTCGAAGTGATTTATCAATAATTTAATAAAAGAAAGTGTGAAATATTTGGTCACTTTCTACTATCTATCAGTACAGTCGGGCCCAGTCTGCAAACTATGTAACAATACGTTTCACTGCACTGCAGTCAACACGTACGTATTGTTCATTTCTGCGTTCTTGTTTTTTCCGAAGCTTTTCACTGACATGTTTTATGGGTTCAAACGAATGTGGTACCTTTGATGACAGAACATGGAGTATGATTGGTTAGTGATGAACGATTATGGAGAATAACTAATGGTATCTCCTTAATGAAACAATATTATAGCTAAGTACCTAAGTATTGTATGCAGGCAACACGAAACTTGTCAGAAATGTTAAAATATTCAGAGGCTTATTCGGTCAGATTGTCGCCTTTAGTTCTTATTCAGTATAGTTAAGAATATAACCCAAAAGTCTTAAAAAAATCCACCTCTTTGCAGTACATTATGCAGAAAAATCTAGGACATCCTTTCTTTAATAAACTATTTTACTTACCAATAAACAGGAATGGTTGAAAAAAATGACCAACTTTACTTTGATTGAATCTGAAGATTACCGTCTCAAGCATTTTCAACGAAATGGAGAAATAAAAGAAAGAAATATCGTTGACTTAAAATCTTACTTATTTACTGAATTTAATAGGACAGCAAAGGTAACTGTCTACATTATAATTTAATATCCAGCCAGCAAAAGCATTTCCAGCCATTAATTTCATTTAAACAACTTCTAAAAATCGAACCAAATTGAAAAAGGTTTCATTTAAAAAGAGGTTTTAAGTAAACTCGGCGTAACCTCATAAAAGTATAATTCCATTGAAGATCACAGGCCGGGTCGTAAAGTTTTTAATATTCCTAATACCCTTTAACGGTAGCTTTTCTTGTTTGACACGAATAAAATAATATTAATAGCCGTATCAGGACATGGCCGTTGCCACGTCATGAGCGGAGCAGGCGCGTTAATACGATCGAGAATGAAATAATTTCCTCACTAATCCCAAAAATATATCGACCGTAAATAATCATTCGAATTGCCGCCTGTCCAAACCCTATTACAGTGATGTGGTTGAAGTCGATAAACGATATCGATTATTGTCATTTTGGCGATGGAATTATATAATACACATTTCTGAGAAGTTGCTTTAGTGAACAAAATCTTTATTCTAGTTTTTTAGGTAAATGATTATGTCAAATTGTAATAATGGATCTCGATATTAGTTATTACTGACTTCTTATTGATGTTCGCAGATTATTTAATTCAGTAAATGGTCCATTTAATTTAAAGCCAACAAAACTCTTATGTATGCGGGTGCCCTTGTCTCATTTTACTTGGAGTCGATGCAAAGAGTTTTCCTCGATCATACTCACCGATCACAAGTCACCACTACATAATTATTTCGAATTAATTTCAAGTAAGTATTACATAGTGAAGACCAAGTTTTCCACAATATAAACCCAGCTTTATTATTGTTTTCAAACCAAAAAATCATATTTCTTTTTAATTGTAAAAAACAATGATTACAGAGCTTTTGGTTTCATCGATTAATTGTTATATCGATACTACTGTAACTCAATGCACTACATCCCTCAAAGGTACCCCGCAACCATCCAAATGAGACGTTTGTATAGATTATAATATATTTTCTGCTATTAATGTATTACATGTTATTAAAATATACCTTTTTTACGCGTAACCCTGGCACTTTCTCATTGGTTAACCGTATTAAGTTCCACAACCTTTGAACTTAATCCTACTTGGAAAATAACTAATAAAAATAGTAAGGATCAAGGTTTGAGTATTGGTTCGTTTTTGTAAGCTGATTTCTTGGAATTAATCCTGCAGTAACTGAAAACGTACCTACTCCATAGGAAGATTTTATTAAAAGACAACAGGTTTCTCCTGCCCTAATGCCAATTTTTTGACAACACGGTTGGCGCAGTGCAGTGGCTGAGCGATTGACTGCTGCGCTTCGTGTCGCGGGTTCGATTCCCGCACGGATCAAATATTTGTATGGCCTACAGGTAGTTGTTCCGAGTCTGGCTGTTTGTGTATGTAAGTTTAAATGTTTGTAAAAGCACTCACGATACAGGAGAAATTCCTAGTGTGGGGCAACGATTTGTAAATCGGCGTAAAATGTCTTCTTTCATACGTCTCTATTAATCGTTAGCACCAATTATATTATGGATCAAAATAGGTAGATATCGCACTAGCGCGCGCAAGTTGTTGCAGACAAATTCAGACAATTGTCTTAATTTAAGTACATCAAGCGCAATAGCTATCTCTTTCTGTATGATACGTTCCGTATTGTATATCGAGGTAGTGACAACGCAACGATATTTGAAGCCGCTCAGTATGAACGCAGTGTATCTTTCTTTAAAATATCATTGGTTAGCACAGTACATGAACCTTTTCTGGCCATATCATCTTTTAAACACTCGCATTTATCGCTTAACTTACTCTAATAGCAATCGGGCATCGGCATTCATACTTAAAACTTCCCTGACGGTGACCTTTTCTTCATCAAAGATCTTTATAAAAAATATAAATAAACCTTTGACCGGATATTCAATCATACCTATTCGATGAGTGAACACCTAGCTTACCGCAGTTTTACGTTTCGCACAAAGAAATCAAAGGAACCTTCCTTTTGATCTCTTTTACACAAAACTACCTGACCACCTGTTATGTCCATTGAAGACGACCTAATGACGGTAGGGAAAAGCCTTAGTGGATCAGTTTTATATTGAAAGGAGAAGGGAAATTCTGGGCCCAGCAGTTAACTACTTGAAATGTGTATTAAAAAATCCGTTATATTTTTCTAAAGGAAGCCACAAAATACAGTACCATGTTTCTATCTAGGAAGCGAGAAAAGTTAAATTAAGTTATGAAACTATATACTCGATTAAATGCATGCCTGAATTCTTAGTAATCGATAACAAATGAATCGGTAAAATCTTAGAATATGTATGAAAATCAAGTGACAGGTGCTTATCAATCGTGTCGTCGAATCGATTCGTGGCGAATCGAGTTCCTTTAATTTTTCTTCACTTGGTAACACTGGTCACCGACTGACAGATGACAGGCAGAAAAAAACCGACCCTCGTTCGTTTTCTTTCGTTCTGACTACGCTTGTATTTTCCATGTTTTAGTGTATAACTCCACGACCTCGGCTTTGCATAATTATATTATTATTATTACTAATATAGGTCGGATATTGACGACATGGATCGCTGTGGAATTATACCATTGCGAGTGGTCGCAGTAACTCTATTGGAAGAAGAGTCTTGGACGATGGGGCGATTTTATCAGTTACTAGCTGTCCCGGCATGCGTTGCAATGCACCTTTTCCTACCCTACCGTACCCTTCTTACCGACTCTACCTATCTATCCTATCTACCTACCCTACCCTACCTATCTATCCTACCTACCTACCCTACCCTACCTACCTATCCTACCTACCTACCCTACCTACCTACCTACCCTACCTACCTACCTACCCTACCTACCTACCCTACCTCCCCTACCTACCTACCCTACCTACCTACCCTACCTACCTACCCTACCTACCTACCCTACCTACCTACCCTAACTACCTACCCTACCTACCTACCTACCCTACCTACCTACCCTGCCTACCTACCCTACCTACCTACCTATCCTACCTATCCTATCTACCTACCCTACCTAACTAACCTATAATACACTTTTCAACCTTTTTAATTGATTAAAAAAAATACAGACAAACGTTTATTCACCCTTTTTAAATAGTTTACACAAAATACATTTCTGAACGCATGCATAAATGTCAATCACAGTATTTGACAGGATGACAGAAGGAAAACAAATGTTTGACAGGTACGAAACAAAGGAACATAATTAAATGGAAAATGGTTCATTTTCATAATTATGTATTCGTCAAGTTTTCATTGTTTTTAAAATGTATTCTGCTATTCAGGGAGGAGACAAATCCAACGAAACAAAAACCATGAAAATTGATCCAGCAGATCTCGAGTTATAAGTGTTGTAACAAACCCGTCTTTGTTTTATATATATAGATTCGTCAGTGGCGTGCATGTAAGTACCTATTCAAATCAAGCTTTTAGCCTATCAAGCGAACAAAACCAAACTTATGTACCTACTGATTACGGTCTCCGGCGTCATGTCTGTCGGCTGTCTTTTTGTAAGATAGCATATAAAACAATACTTACTTAATAGCTTATTAGTTGATTATTTAGCCTTACGAATCTATGGAATGTGCCTTTGACCGTTGCATTAGGATAGATACATGTAATTAAGCTTGTTTATGGTTGAACATGATTTAAATTGTTTAATTATTTCAGGTAACCAGTCAGAACTACATATGTATGCCAAGGATGTTGGAACATGGCCCAAGATGTGATTCTTGGGAGACGTCTGAAGTACCAACCCAAGTTGGCCATTGCAGTGTTTGTGTCCGCTGTGGTCGTTCACCGTAAGCACGGCGGTAAAACCACCTTCTTGTAGGCTGCTGTGCCCATGTAATGTGCGCATATATGGTATTTCAGTTGGGCAAGATACCAAGAAAATATCGTACCTCCTGAACAATTCTTAGATGATATAATCAAAATTATTGAAGATGAATAATAAATATCTTATATATAAATATTGGTGTTTTATTTTACTTCTCCTTCTCTCTTTAAAAAAAAAGTACCTACTGCTTCTAAGTGCAGGAAATTGGATGTAGAGACTATAGCGACTATCCATCCGTCGGAAGAATCGACAAAATGACAAATTTCTATTGGTGATCTGTCATTTTGTCGAATCCTCCGTCGACAAAATCCGTTTCTACGGTGGTCATGCTACGCGTGCAGGGAGTGCCAAACGTGTCAGATCTTCGACATGTCGCACGTGGATGCTTTACTTGCACTCCATGTATAAAATCATTACACAACCGAAACCATTCATAAAGATTTGTCAAATAACCTCAAAAAACTACAATGTTATAATGTAACCTCACTTTTACTGTACTCCATATAACTTGATTCCTGGATAGCCAAATTTCACCAAATTTTCAGTGAGGCCTTTTTATTATATCCTCTTACAAATAAGACTAATTTGATTGAGTTAACACCTGGGCCCAGGAATCTATGGAGTCGTTCCCTTCTCCTTTTGATTAATACCTTCTCGTCTGAGGATTTAAACTGGCTGGAGGAGCTCGTGGCTAAATAATAACAGCTTCTCGGGTCGATCTTTATCGTTTTAGGTTGGTCTGTGGATGGGTGACCACCCATTACATACCGAGTTATCCTCGTGCCTCGGAAAGCACGTTAAGCTGTTGGTCCCGGGTGTCATTTGTAGATCTTTGACAGTCGTTAGGTAGTCAGTGGGCAAAAAGTCTGACAACCAGTCTTACCAAGGGGTATCATATTCCCAGTACTAACTAGGTTGTAGAGGTCAGATAGGCAGTCGCTCCATGTAAAATACTGGTATTCAGCTGCATCCGGTTAGACTGGAAGCCGAGCCCAATATATTTGGGAAACGCTAGGCAGATGATGGTGTCTGAGGATTTAAACTGACTAAAATGTCTACCTAACGGCCCAAGATAGGTATAGATGGAAACAGATGAAGGAAGCCTTCATCCAGAGATGGATGACCCCTTAATAGGTTAAGTTTTTTTAAATATAGAATTGTAAATTATAGGTAATAAAGGCTATTTTTTATTTTTACTTATTTTATTTTTTAATATATCTACCTAACGGTTATCCTGCGGTAGAGGCAAGTTGAGTTTGTGAAGTAGTAAGTAGCTACCTAGAAGAGTTATAATTTCACACACGGCCTTGGTTAGGTCTGACTGTTAGGTTCCTATATTGGAGTTATGGTGATCCTATGTTGTTCAGGGTGATAACAATATGCCGAATTACCAAAATCATTTGCTGGTTTAGTCAATCTGAATTTAGAATAGCGAATAATCGAATCTCTAACTGACTTTTGTTTGAAAATTAAATACAGTGCTGAAAACTCCTAATCTGTTTTCGCTTAAAGCACATTATCTATAAGCTTTTGGCAGCTCAAATTACTACATTGAAAAAGGAACTAAACAAATGTCACGCCGCGCCGCCGCCAGACATAACCACGGACAATTTACTTTATTCTAATTTAATAGACACAGAATTAAGGAGATCATGATTAACGAGTTTGTTTATCAGCTCAAGTATTTCCAATAAACAAATATTTAACAGCTTTACTATGAATACTTATAAGGATAATCCCTTAATATAGTCTAATTAGAAATCTTCACATAAACTGTCAAACAATCTTCATAATTTACATACTTTTTCTGTATATTATTTTCTATAAAAACATTTGAATGTAGGTCTCGGTTCATAATAAATTATATCATTAGTCTTGTTATTGAAGGTGCTTCTAAACGGGCTATACTTTCCCGGCAATGTGTGGCTGTATTTTTGGCAGCTATGTATTGCTCGGCCATCTAAAACATTTTATTGTACCTTATGGCTGAGCAATCGATGACAGGGCCATGTATTGCAATATCAACTATTACATATTGCAGTAAAATATTACCCGTTTAAAAGCAACTTAACGGTGTTCTAAAAAGGATGTTTGTAGTAAAACATACTCGGTTAACATTGAGTATTCATGAACGTTCCAATTTCTAACGTTTAAGAAATCGTTTCAGACATTTAGAAATTACCGTAACAAACTCAATTCAAAACTTTCTCTGTTTATAATAATGCTTTTGTAGATCCTCTTCCTAACAACCGCATATTTCATGTTCTTGAACAACTCCATACAAACGTTTAGCAGAGAATCACAATAGGAAATGTGTGTTGTATTTTACAAACAGCCAAACACGCCCTATTCTATTCTACGAGCGGTTAATTGAGCAATATAATTTGACACCTCACGGCGTAGTGAATAGCCAATTATTAATATGGGCCCTTGATTAATTGTGATATCAGCATTTAATTTTCGTGTTAACAGTGTGGCTCGCGAGCGCGGCACTGCGCCATTGTGGCCCGCGCGCCTTTGTGTGCCGTGACGTTTCAATTTTGAATAAATTAAATTTCGAACGCTTCATTTTTTCCGAGTCTTTTTGGCTTTACGAACGAAATGAGCTTGCGGCCAGTGTTATAATTTATTGTCGCTTTTGTACCGGGGATAGAATTTTGTTGTTTATGCTATCGTTTCTCTTGTTACCTTTTTTTGTCGTTATTAATTACGTTACCCTATCCAATAGCTTTAGCTAGAATTGGTGAATTTTAACCTAATGAAATACGTGCGATTAATCATTACGACAATTCGGCGAAGGTAAAGGTAAACATTATACACCTGATACCTACTCTTGATCCCCAAACTCATTAGCATACATTTATTAAATATGACAGCTTCTTGTTATTTTTGCCCTTTTTGCAAAGTCTAGCCTCAAGCAGGTATCTTATAACCAAAATTATAACTACCAACCAAATTGAAAATGATGTATCGAACCATTCATCACAACTTATAAAAGTAAACTTTATTTTTATTTAAATCGACACAATAAAAGAGTCGCCATTAAAAATTGGTTTCAGTTAGCTACTGGCCAATGAGCAGATCCAATTATCGCGTTTATGGCGGCAATTTGGAAGATGGCCGTGCTCGTTCCAAATTTGAAAATTCGAAGCTGGCGTTCGAACCAATGAGTTTTATCCTAATTTTATTATGCGGCTGTTACGATTAAACTATAATGTTTTGTCGGCAGCACGGGAAATAGATTTTTTTATTTATGGTTTTATAACGCAAGTATATAAATAATGTAAACACCTTTTATTATCTACTTAAAATTTTGATAGCCGAGGCGATACGGTTGATTAATTTGTGTTTTTATTGATTGTGGGACGTGTATTAATCTTGTAAGACCTGATGTTCTTCCTGTGTAGAAAATACGATAGTTAGATATAACATGTCTTTTATAAATATATGTATATATCAGATATTGATATATCAACAGGAATAATCCCAGTCCATTCTCTTTTCTTCAACGATGACTTTTTCCTACTCCCAGCTTTCCAAGTTTCCATTCACCGGCAATTTCTCCTAGCAATATAAGGTTAGGCAACCATAAAATTTAATGTTTTAACACATATCATGTGTCTGCTCTGCAACTTTTCGTTCTTTGACGGTCTACAAAAGTTTGACTTTAAAGACCTTATTTATTTAACACTTCTGGCACAAGATGGACTTAATGCCACCTTACTTAATATCCTGCAAAGAACTATCTCATCTGCCTAGTCTTTTACCAATTATGCACCCTGTCTGGCTCGATGTAGCATGAATATGTTAATTTTACGTAGATCAACTAAGTAACACGACCCAATAAGTTAGTTACACGATACTCACTGTTATCAGAACAAGCACGAAAACTATTTTCAACCACTGCAACTCCTGAAAGAACCAACAGTGGCAACACCGCCGAGACAATGAAACTCGAAGTGTCGGAGAAATGGGGAATCGATTCAACTGTGTTGGATCTCGCACCGAAATTACAACGGAACAAAGATATTTAAAACCGTACAGAGCGGACATTGGGACCAATATCATTAACATTGAAAACAGGATATTTACCGTGTGTTTAAACATGGTTAATATCCCGTTTTCAGTGTTCATGATAATGTCAGTGACCATTTCAGTATTAAAACTTATATTAGGAATACTGTCATACAATAGTTTTAGCTCGTGGCTAAATAATAACAGCCGCTCAGATCAATATTTAAGTTAAGCCGCGCTTGCCTAGGATGGCCTGTGGATGGGTGACCACCCATTACATACCGAGTTTCCTCCGTGTTTCGGAAGGCACGTTAAGACGTTGGTCCCGGCTGTCATTTGTAGACCTTTGACAGTCGTTACAGAAAGTCATTGGCCCGAAAGTCTGACAACCAGTAATTACCAAGGGATATCGTATTACCCAGTACTTGTACTAAGTGGGTTGTGGACTTGTGGAGGTCTGATAGGCAGTCGCTCCATGTAAAATACTGGTTTTCAGCTGCATCCGGTAAGACTGGAAGCCGACCCCAACATAGTTGGGAAAAGGCTAGGCAGATAATAAACTGTCATACAATCATTTTCATCCCGAACATTTTCGATTTTGACACGAATGCTACCTAACAAGCGGGCGTATGCCATAGACAGAGCGACTTGTTACTAAGTAGTAAAAAGTTTTGGATTACGATTTTCTTCGTCCTGTCCCGTCATAAGTATTAATGTCTTTGCAACAGAAGCGGAGTAGAAAGAAAAAATAATTTTCCCTACATATGGAAACAGAACAGAGCTTAGGCTAAGATAGCCTTAAACTTATACTGTCACTTACGGGATATCTTCCATGATCATGGCGCTTGCAACAGCGTCGAAATATTGGGAGCTCATAATCATAAACGCGAATGTAAGTTTGTTTGTTACCTTTTCACGCCTAAACCACTGAACCGATCCTCCTGAAAGCATATACGTTGTCAAGTGTACAGAAACGGACATAGGGTACCTTTCACCCCGAAAAAAAGTACTGTTCCCGAGGAAAACAACAATAACGTTCTTATGATAATAGATGGCGCCACGTGTCTTTCGAATCCTGATTGAATTACCCATATTATAATAGTAGTGTGTTAAGAGTTTAATTGTCAAATTCTAAATAAACGCGAGCAAAGCCGCGGGCAAAAGAAGCCAAGAAAGCTAGTGATGCATAATCACCGAAGATATCCCGTACCTAAGTGACAGTATAAGTTTAGTTATAAACCGTGAAAGATTAAAACAGTGTTTAAAATAGCCTTGACGGGTACCTAATTACTTCTCATACCAAAGAATCTCATCCCACGAACCCCATATTCTCTGCTCCTAAAAGTCCAAGTACCGTCAACAACACTTTCATCGCTACAAATGTGTTTATAATCACTGCCCGCGCGCCGCCGGCCATTGTGCAGGCGCAGCCTCCGCAGCACCTGCTAGATTGAGATGTTTGTCATCTTGTAGCTTGTTTCATATTGACGTGAAATGAAATTCAACTTTATTCTTGCGGTTATTGAGTTGATTTCACAATGACTTACATTATTGGAAACAACATCACTTTTTTAAGTTGTATCGCTGATTGAACGTTATGAGTGAGCGTTAAAGTAGTTTTTCCAAAAACAGATGTTATGTATCAATTTGGAAACTTTGTCGCCAACACAGTGTAGATTAAGATATTTGTCGTCTACGTCATTATGTCCTTATATGAGCTGATGAGGGACTAATGGGAGGCAAGAGGTGCTAATTGATAAATAATTGTGACTTCGAAGGCTTCAAGTGTTCATGTAGATTATTAACAAGCTTTTGAACTGGATGTCGGAAGCTACACACGTTGTGGCGTGCATTGTAAGAGGGCTTTTGTTTTTTTTTTCGTATGGGAAATCATCAAATGACCCCCCGCTTTGGACGGAGTGGAAGGGAGTGTCAGACTTTTACTGACTAAAACACATCCATGTTCCTTCTTTGCCCTTTGTGTTCCAGGGCCGAGGTATCTCTTTCGAACAGTCCTGCTGCCCAGAGGGCTGTACTAGTAGAACCGTTATCTGTGAAAGACTGGCCCTATTATTTTGATGGACGAACGCGTGTTTAGGAACATAATGATGATCCCTACTGCCAGTGATTTGCATGAAGATTCCGTCCGGAAATAAAAACAGGACCAGATACCACTATTAAAACTTCAATTCGGTAATGATAACGAAGCTCTTGGATATTCTTCCTTGATTCAGTATGTCTTACATGAGAGAAGAGTAGGGCCGAGGTGTATCCTATAGTACACCCACATTTCGCCAGTTATGTTTAGTCCCATGTAATAAGGAGCGGGCTCATTGCCATCAACCGTGCACAAATCCAGGCTGTGTGGCTGCTACTAAAAAAAATGAAAAAATTGGTGAAAACACCCATTAACCATCTGCGATTACTGGACCAAGGAGGTAACGAGGAGGTTTAGAATAAAAAATAGAAGATTCATTTGTATTCTTGCTAAATTGAGATCAAACTTTAACTATTTCAAGCACATAATTGACACATCACTGTCAATTGAAATTGACAATCAAAAGACCGAAACTCAGAATCACAACAACCAAATCAATTTAGTTCACGCGAACAGATCATTAAAGTTGAATTAAAGCTATTTGTGTAACTCGTTCACCGTGAGAACCGCTCTCTACTCACTCGTTCATTCGTTCACTCGTTCACGATCTGCTAATAGGGTGTGCAAGAAATCATCATCACTCGGATAAGTGACCGATTAGTTCTAATGAAGGTATTTAATGAGCTTAAAGTGCTATAAATGGTTAAAATTGCTTGATAAAATAGCGTGTGGTTGGAATTATGTGGTTTATTAGTCTGATGATGTATGTACGAATAAATCGTTTGAAGAATACAAGTACATGAATTGTTAGGTGATATTTTACGGATGTAAAGTTATTCATCCCCCATAGATAACAGATACGACCAGACAGATGTTGCATCTGGTGGACTACATCCCGATGGTCATAGTCCGGGTTTCCTATATAGTCTTAAGTCGCGGATAACTTTAACATCGCGATTTAGGTTTTTGATGTTAGTTCTTTAGTTGCGTCATAGATGTCGCTAGTGTTATTTTTGTCGACCTGATTGTGTCCGCTACAATGTCTTAACCAGAGCAGGTTGGTGATTGTCACAAATATCTTCGATTTCCTCACTATGTTTCGATAATATGCCGGACAAAAAACAGAAGTCCTATTCTTTCTAAGGGACCGAAGATGCACCATGGGCATTTTATGACTGTGCGCTTTTGAAGCATCACCTATACCTTGGTGTCGGTAGTCTTAGTAAAAATGGGCATTAAACAACTGCGGGTTGTTCTCTGTTCACACGAAGTCCCGCACTTGTCCTCCTCTTAACGTAGAGGAAGTCCTCCAATTTTCATATCGATATGAAAATCTGCTTCTTGAAGCAGGACCAGTCTCCAAATCCCCCTAAATCAGACCCACAAGATATTCTTCCAAGTATCAATCGAGTTCCCATATTAATTCTCAGTTTATGTTATTCTGCCTTGACAGTTGTAATGTGCGTCGATTTGTCGCAGCGAGTGTCATTACAGACCCATTGTGGAATGACAAGTGATATTGACGACTTTTTGTCGCATTGTTTTGCGTTTAATTTTGTATGTCGTCTATGTGGAGCAGTGACGTGTGAGTATTGACTGGTTAGACAACGTTTTGCTTATTCAACTGAAAATAGATAAGATTAGATTCATAGATTTTCTCGATTTCTGTTATACATAAAGGGTGTAAATATACCCTTAACGAAGCCGAAAGGCACTTCTTCTCCCCGCTATTGCGATCATTTTTTTGTTCTAGGCCATACCTGGGAACCTTCTAGTTACGGAGTTATTGGGGGTCAAAGTACCAACTTTTTCACAAGTTTTTTTTTTAATTCTAATTTTTAAGGTTGTAACTTTACTTTAAATACCTGCATGACCCGTTTACTATTCAATGGATTCATAAGCACAATGTTTTGAATGCGTTACATTGAGTTGTACCGTAAAAGGTTATTTTTCACCCCAAAAAAAAAAGTCGTTTCCCAGCAATATTTTTTGTGTAGGGTTACTTAATTTGATGTACAGAATGCTTGGTTGACGGCTTCGTGAAGGATCTGTTTACACCCTGTATAAAGGGTGTAAAAAGGCCCTTAATGAAGCTGAAAGGCACTTGTTCTCCCCATCATTGCGATCATTTTTTTGTTCTGAACCATACCTGGGAACCTTCTAGTTACGGAGATATTTGAGGTCAAAGTTCCAATTTTTTCACAAGTTTTGAGAATGTGGATGGGTATAAAAGTAGAGGAAAACCAAAGACACGATGGATGGACTGTGTGAATGATGATATGGCAAGAAAGGAGGCGTCTGATGAGATGACAAGTTCGAGTACCTAGTATGAAAGAAGACGACATGATACTGCGTTGACCCCAAATGAATTGGGATAAGGGCTGGACAATCTGTAACTGTTTTATAGATATGTAGAGGTCAGATAAGCTGTCACTCCGTGTAAATACTGGTAGTCAGCTACATCTGATTAAACTGGAAACCGACTCCAAAGTAGTCGGGAACAAGCTGGCAGATTATGATGATGATAGTAAAAGTATACCATAAAAAGCTCGATAAACGTAGAGTATACGCTATACTTAGAGTATTTAAAGAGATCTAGAAAACCTGCAACCTTCAATCAGTTGTTTTTTTATTCCCTTGATCAACGTTGCTCTTTTCCGTTCTTTCACCGGAGGAGCTCGTGGCTTAATAATAACAGCCACTCGGGTCGATCTTTTGGTTAAACCGTGCTTGCCTAGGTTGGTTTGTGGATGGGTTACCATCCATTACATGTCGAGTTTCCTCCGTGCCTCGGAAAGCACGTTAAGCCGTTGGTCCCGGCTGTCATTTGTAGATCTTTGGCAGTCGTTAGGTAGTCAGTGGCCCAAAAAGTCTGACAACCAGTCTTACCAAGGGGTATCGTATTACCCAGTACTAACTAGGTTGTGGAGGTCAGATAGGCAGTCGCTCAATGTAAAATACTGGTATTCAGCTGTATCCAGTTAGACTGGAAGCCGACCCTAATATAGTTGGAGAAAGGCTAGGCAGATGATGATCAACGTTGCTCTTTTCAGCGACAATACTTTGAAAGCTTAACAAAAAGACTTCTTTAAAAAATTCCTAACCATTCAAAACACTAACAAACCTATATTTTTTCGGTTCCACCCACTAATAACTACAACACCAACTCGTTCAGTACAGTAGCCGGTCATAGACAATACGACCATAAACAAATCCTTTCACATCAATAACTACACAACGGGCGTTAACAACTGAAAACAATACTTCCTTTGTGGTGCGTGAGCGCATAGAAGCCCAGACTTGTTTACTGCCGTCCCTTTCTCACACGCGACGTGTTAATAGTGCTATCTCTCTCACAGTGACATGTTAATATAGTCTTTGAAGGCAGCGCCCCGCCCACGCCGCAGACGTTTTGAAGTTACAGACACTTTAAGAGGGCCCTATTATGGCTGGTACGCAATTTCGCTTTGCTTACGAGTTTATTTCGAATGCCAGATGAGATTTGAAGACTTTCAGAATAATGTTCATGGTTATTTGACTGTTTAAAATCAAAGGCGTGAAAATTATCGCCCAGCGTTAATATGATGGTCGGCATGAGCATTGAGATGTAATATGGATAATCTCATACCTACTTGATGCTTTTGCGGTGATCCTTTATGCTGTAAAATATCCGTGTATTAAGAACCTTTATGAAAAATTTTACAGCCAGTAAAAATCAGCTCAAAAACATAACAAAAATGTCTAAACTATTTTTCAAATTAGAGCTTCGTTTACACGACCTTCTTTGTACAAGTAGAGTAACTATGTAAATATCTAACACGTTCCAGTAAAATAAGTCTATAATCTATTTGCCATCAATCACTCAAATAGTATGTAAAAACGCGATAATACCTCGTAGTTTATTAACGTAATCATGTGGTACATTTCTATTAGACATTAATCTGGCAAGGCGTCTGCTAGTTGGGCCTAACTATGTTTTAATTACGGACTACGGGCGAAACGGCTGAATGTTAATAATAATTACAGGGATCGCGCCGACCGTGCCTCGTTTAGACCGTATGGCCACGAGAGCTAGCGGTTTGGCAAGTTGAACAAACGAAGGCTTCGTTTAACTCTTGTTTCATGTGAAGGTATACTCACATAAAACAAGAGTTTAAAGAAGACCAGTGGAATGAAAAGTATTTATATGAACTAAACTGATCAGGCGAAATCCTTAGAATACATTTGTCAACAATAGGCTTTATTCATTTAATTATATATTATAATAGACATTAATACTAGACCTTTTAAAAACTACGAGGTGCGAAAAACTCTCTATTATCATCACACCAGTGCACCAAAAATTTCATCTGCATCGCTGTCAGAGCCAGTTAGCTAACAGGCGTACTGTATATATGTATATTTCAAACTTAAGTTATAAAGTTTATAGTCATAGAATAAAATTATCACGTCGTCTTCAAACAGTTACTTAAAGTTGAATTTAATATTGAAATGATTAAACCCCTAAAGCTTTAGTTTTTTTAAATTATAGTTGCCGTTATTTTGAACAGTGAAAACAGAACTCGACCACTATCCTATCAAGCAAACTCGACTTGCCAGTCCAACGTTCAAACGCAGCACGTCAGGGGCGTATTGACGCCTCGGCGTACAACTTACGATTCCTGGTTGAGCTGTAATCGCAATTAGTGAGGAAATTAGCCCCGGAGTGATGTTCGAACCTCTTTAATTACTCATTAAACGTGAGACGTAACACGTTAGATATTATAAACTAATTAACGATTAGCATTCACTCGCAATGAACGATTGCGAGACTCATCCGAGATGGTCGTGGTAAATGGTGTATGTAAGTGGTTTCTATGTATATTTGTACCGTGTTTCTTGGCACATATAAAGGGTGTAAAAAGACCCTTAACGAAGCCGAAATGCACTTTTTCTCCCCGTCATTGCGATCATTTTTTTGTTCTAGACCATACCTGGGAACCTTCTAGTTACGGAGATATTGGGGGCCAAAGTTCCAACTTTTTCACAAGTTTTTTTTTAAATACATGTTTCTAATGTAAGATTTTTACTTTAAACACCTTCACGACCCCCGTACTATTCAGTCCATCCATCAGCACAATGTTCTGAGTGCGTTATATTGAGTCCTACCATCAATTTTAATTTTTGACCCCAAAAAAAAAGTCGTTTCCCAGCAAATTTTTTTGCGTAAAGTTACTTAGTTTGATGTACAGAATGCTTAGTTGACGGCTTCGTGAAGGGTCTGTTTACACCTTGTATATACCGGGTGTAAGGGAATCTGACTCCCCCCTCCCTCACATATCATTTTCTTACTGAAACCTTGGTAACTATTTGTGCGTCAGTATCCCTTCCAAGGAAGTACCTATGAAATTACATAGATATTAGAAGGCAAGCTTAATAAACGTATTTTTTGGTATAATATACCTAGGTACTGTTATGTATCTACACGCTGATAGATACGACAAAGAAATGTCACTTATAACACAACATCGCTGTTTATAAGTCAGTATACGGGGTGTAAACAGACCCTTCACAAAGCCGTCTACCAAGCATTCTGTACATCAAACTAAGTAACTTTACGCAAAAATTATTGCTGGGAAACGATTTTTTTTTTTGGGGTGAAAAATTACGTTTTACGGTAAAACTCAATGTAACGGACTCAAAACATTGTGCTGATGGATGGATTGAATAATACGGGGGTCTTGAAGGTGTTTTAAGTAAAAAAAATACATCAGAAACATGGATTTAAAAAAAAACTTGTGAAAAAGTTGGAACTTTGACCCCCAATATCTCCGTAACTAGAAGGTTCCCAGGTATGGTCTAGAACAAAAAAATGATCGCAATAACGGGGAGAATAAGTACCCTTCGGCTTCGTTAAGGGTCTTTTTACACCCTTTATAAAAGCTAAGGGTGTTCAGGGTGGATAGGCCATCAATAAGCCTTAGAAACATTCAGCCACCGCAGCCAGCATTATTTCCGAGAAAAATCAGCAGTTTCAGAATAGAATAGGATTAGAATTTTCAGACATGGGTACCTAAATGTTTTTTCCTCACTCACACTATTTTTTCATTATCTTCACTACCTATTATTATAAAGGGTGTAACTAGACCCTTAACAAAGACGAAAGGCACTTATTCTCCCCGTCATTGCGAACATTTTTTTGTTCTAGGCCATACCTGGGAACCTTCTAGTTACGGAGATATTGGGGGTCAAAGTTCCAACTTTTTCACATTTTTTTTTAATACATGTTTTTAACGTAAGATTTTACTGTAAACACCTCCACAACCCACGTACTATCAATCCATCCATCAGCACAATGTTTTGAGTGCGTTACATTGAGTCCTACCGTAAAACGTGATTTTTCACCCCAAAAAAAAAGACGTTTCCCAGCAATAATTTTTGTGCAGGGTTACTTAGTTTGATGTACAGAATGCTTGTTTGACGGCTTCGTGAAGGGTCTGTTTACACCTTGTATTATATTCACTATATATTATTTTCACTATCTATACACGGTAGCTGAAAAGATTTTGTGGTGAGAAAAAAAAGATTTTTACTTAGGTTGTCCTGTCAAGGCAATAAATGGACATTTGTATGGAAAATTTACAAAACAATTTATTATTCCGTCGCCATTGTAAATCGTACGATAACAACCAACACCTACCTGAACTGCGTGGGCGCACCGATTTGTTAGATATTTATGATTTTAACACCTACCTATCTGTCTTGACCACCTAAAGATTTTTGATTGAGTTTTTTTTTTTACCGTACATAACATCACGCCTATAATCCCCGGAGGCTTAGGTAGTATATTTATAGCACACCCTCATCTCGCCTCTTTTGTTTAAGCTCCGTGTAGGGGGAGAACCTGCTATTGACATCAACCGGGCACAAATCCTACTCTCAGCTGTAAATAAAAAAATCTTGATTAAGGCTGAGGCCAAAAAAGCGTAATTTTTTGTGCTGCGAGTCGCGTAAAATGAGTCGCGGAATTTACGCTGCGTGGTACTCAAGCAGGACTTTAAATTGGTATTATTGCTTTACAATCTTCTTAGGAAAATAGGATAAGAACACAACACACATATCTCTTGTGTGTTGAGTTCTTTTATCTTAGATCCGTTAGAGCAGGTCATGCCTAGGGACTGTTCTAAAAGTATTTGATTAAAATGTAAACAAATGAATCAGAATACTTTGATCTTTCAGCTATGTGAGCCCTGTATTTGATAAAACATGAGACATGAAATGCAAATGTAAAAAGATAATGATTTCATACTTTGACCACTATGAAATCATTATCTTTTTACATTTGCATTTCATGTCTCATGTTTTATCAAATACAGGCCACTTTGACCACTTGAACCTCGCTCATTCCTCTTCCTTCCTATAATCTCCACCGCCCTTCGTGTCAACACCGTATTACCGGCTCCTTCCTTACAAAGTAACAGAATAATATGACGCTTCACACCGCACCGAGACATGCGCGCACGCCAACCGAAGACGTGTAAATTATCTCATTGCCTTCGACATTTCTAACCACACCCAGCACCGAGCGAAAATACAGTTAAACGAGTAAACGGCACATAATAAACCACTGCGAACGCCTATGAATTATCAAATAACTCAATATGCACAACAGGCGGCAATTTGAGGGTCTCACGACCGCGTCAAAGTGTGATATTAACGTTATTTACGACGGCTAACTATACCGGATAGCGCCCCACTAGTAAACTAATAACACCTAGGCTATATCAATAAAAGCTATTAGCATCGATCAGAGTAAGTATCTGTCCCAGAGTATTACCTCAAATTGAGTTAAACGCCCCGCCCGGCTGTAATAACAGCTCGTGGACGCCGCGAGCCGGCATCGGCCGTCCGACAGTCGTCCGGTCCCGGACACCGGGAGCGACGCGGGGAATTGCCGGCAGATACGCGGGAACAACGCGATAATGACGTCCAAATGCGATATGTCCGACCGACCCTTCGCTGTCCAGTATGGAAAGTTTTCACTTTAATGTGCTCTGCGTTTTCCAGTTGATAGCTTCAATTTAGAGTTGCGAGGTTTTATTATATTTCCTGGTAATTTTATTGTATGGGTTACTCGATCTACCGTGGTATATAATGAAAGCATTAGCCAGTTACCATATTAGTACTTTACTACACTTTACACCCCCAAATCCCGAAAATTAAGCATCATGTAGGGACCTTTGAAGCTTAAGTTTAAAGAAGATCGAACGCTTTGAAAGAAAATACTAACACTTGAAGGCCACAAATAACAATCGCTTTCATCGCGTTTCGTATTTCAACAACGACTTCCAACAAGATTTTAATAAGCTGTGTCATGTCAGTTGATGACAGTCCCATACATATTTGTCTTTTGTATCATCGTTTGTCTAGACCAGTGATGGGCAAAGTACGGCCCGTGGGCCAACTCCGGCCCGCGAAAGTATTTAATCCGGCCCGCCAAGGGTCGATCGACATGGATAGTATTCGATAGGTAAATGCTAATTTGTAACATTTGTGTGTGCACTGCAATGTTTTTAATATATTATGATTAAAAGCTTTAACACAAAATGCATTTTTCTATAATTCTGGCCCTCCTCTAGATTTTTTAAACTTTGTGGCCCCCCATTAAAAAAGTTTACCCACCACTGGTCTAGACCCTGAGTCTTAATTTCCATTAACCTTTAGGTTAAGAGATATTACTTTACCTGCCCTCTTAGAATTAAGATGTCATAATATTATATCGATAACCAATCTAAGCAATTGCTTTACTAATTACATATAGCTTGAAGTTGGAGCCAGCTAATTGAACGCACGACTGTGGAGCTGATGGCTGACTTCGAATCCGAAATAGTTTTCATAAATATAACTAAAATAGAAGAGGAAATGTATTTTACGATCAGTAGGGATAAAATAAGAATACAGTCACCATCCTGCCTTGGGAGAAGAAAACAAAACAAAAGTAACATGGAAATCGTAGGGTCGACGCAACACGTTTCCTTCTTTCATTTTCCCTTGTCACACAGTCCATGTATCTTTTCATTGGCCTTCCTTTCCATCTCCTCCCAACAACATTTTATAGGCGTCGGAAGATTATTACCTATTTAATGCCAGTTTTGGAAGTTATTCCAAATCCTACTCTCTCCATGGAAACGTTTGTCAACATCAAGTCTTGGAAAGATTTCCTCACATCGAGACTTTCAAGCCTCGATTGCAAAAACATACCGCCAAAATGACCTCAGCACTGCCATTGGCGACGCTGTAGAATTGGAGAAGTTTTGGACCTTCTGTAGGCGACATAAGGACAGGAAACCTCGATATCTCGAAGAAAAGCCGTCGGTCTACGAAGTATACACTCACACATTTATCATGCGCACCGCCAGAATATGGAAGTCTCTACAAGGGGAACACCCAAATACTCCGAAATATTTTATTCCGAATTTCGATGTTCCGATTTTCAAAAGTCCGAATTTCATAATACCTAAGAATTAAAATCTCTATTATTAAAAATTACGAAATACATTTTACCGAAAGTCGTTAAACCGATTTGTTTGTTTTCCGATTTTCAAACGACAGAAGAATCAAATGCTCGATGGGCTGTCGGTCCGAAAAACGACATTCCGATTTTCAATACTTCGAATAAACTGCTAAAATTAAGTTTCTGATTGTGATATTTGGCATAACACACTTGGCATAATCTTTAAATGAAAAAAGATGATCAATTTCATATTTAACCTTAAAATTAAAACATTTAAAAAGTCAAAAGGGTGAGCTACAAAAGTAAGTGACAGAAACGAATCGCTGCAAAACCGACTCCACGTAGTCTTGTCTGCCCTACCCCTAGAGTATAATTTAAAACCGCGTAGGCGCGGAGGGGCGAGGCGGCCCGCGAGCTGAAGAGCAGGTGGTTTTAACGCTCTCCGCTGCGGCTGAGGTTGGCCGGCGAAGCCGGCCAGCAAGCCGAAGCTGCGGTGGTGAGCGTAAAACACATCTGCGATAATAAGCTCGCGTGGGACCGCCGGAACCCCGCAGCGCCGGAGCCGTGACAGAAACCATGCCTGCTGCCTGTTGCATGCTCGCTTGCATGCTGCATGCTTGCTTGCATGCTGCATGTATCTTGCATGCTTGTTTGCATGCTGAATGCTTTCTGCATGTATGGTGTATGCTTGTTTGCATTATTGCATGCTGCAAGCTTGTTGCATGCATGGTGTATGCTTGTTTGCATGGTTGCACGCTTCTTACAGGGAAATAAACTGTTTTATATTTATTGATGTTTTGATTGATTCGGGTACCATCTATTGTTAGTGAATCATTTGGGTTAAGTTAGGTAACAGTGACCATTAACGGATCAGATCCCCTCTATTGTTGGTTATGTGTTTATTAATTTATTTGTCTTGATATTCACTTTTATAAGGCGTTTTTATTTCGGAATTCTAATAAATCGGTATTTTAATAATCGGAATTCGTATTTTTGATGTTTCGTATTATCATTAAGTCGGACTTTTTGTTGTTCGATCTCTTGAAACTCGGTATTTTAAGAATAGTAATTATGAACGTTAGGAATATCGAAAAATAGGAATTATAAAAATAGGATAAATGATAAATCGGAATTGTCATATTAGGAATTTTGAACCATTCGGAATTATGAAAATCGGTATTTTAAAATTCGGATTTGTGACTGTCGGAATAAAGTTTTTCGTATTTATGTAGTGTACCCCTCTACAAGCGTCTATGTTCCCTTTCGCCTGCCAGCTTTCAAGACAAGAGTGAATAGACCTCTTCTGGGCACGTTAGTTCAATCGCAGACCTCTATCACTGCTCAATAAATCAAGAATATTTATTATTTCTAACATCCCTCTTCTTCCATATGTAAAGTGACTGTAACAATACTCATGGTAAATAACAGCGAGCCGCCCCTGCATCGCACGAACCAACCATACCGGGTGATTTTAGAGATTAATTAGTGTGTACGAAGTACGAATATAGTGTACTGACACGTGATTTAAGCCAGAAGACAAGAATGTTCGCGGAATCCTTGCCTACTCAAGAGCGGACTCTCCTAACACGAGCACTATCTGCCTAAAAGGAGGATCCAATCACAAAATTTTGTTGATACCTAAACTTGTTCTACCAAATTTCCTTTACCAAAACATTTTGTTATTCCATACCAACCAACAGAAAGCCGGCCAAGTTAGTAGTAGAACCCTAGTTAGTAGTAGACTGTGAATCGGCAAACTCGCTGAAATCTTCGAAAGGTGACCGGTAGCAGCAAGAGGATTGTAGTTATGTCCAACAGTAGATTGTGTGTAGACCGATGATTCTGTTTGAGAAGATGCAATTATTCTACAATCTACAAGAGACAACTATAGGGTAATTTTTAGGATTTCATACCCTACAAGTTACAATAATTTTGATAAGATCAATGTATTACCTATGTTGATAAGTCTAGGGGTCGCAATAGGCTCGCCCTCTAATCATTAGAGGACGACTCTAATGCATTAAACTTAACTACTGAGGAAATGTGGGTGTGCTATGGGTACACCTCTGCCTAACCGTTCGGGGAAACAGGCTAGATGTTATGTATGTTTTAGTTTACATAAAAACTATTCTCATAAATATCACTTACATGCATCAATAAGGAACCACAAAGCTTCCTTGTTCATTCAACTTTAGCACACAGGAACTTTTCCTGAAAAAGTTTTAACGGTCAGGACGATGCTCTATGGGTGTTTTGAAATTTAGCGCAGACATTTTCCTTCTCGCTTCCTCCTGGGCCAGAAACACCCCCGTGACTCTGTCTCTTTCGCTCTAATTGGTTGCTTGAGCCGCTGAATCCAATTAGTGGCGAGTGGAGCGGGGTGCACTGAATTTATTATGTGGACCTTGTTTAGTTTGTTGGCCTTTTTAATTGAAACGTAGTGCGTAGCCCGCCCGCTGCCCGCTTAATGAATACAGCTACTTTGAAAGTTTTCTTATACACTAATCAACGTTTTGCAAAAACTACTTACTGTGTCGATGTGGGACTTTTGAGATTCTGCATTAATTAAAGATGTTTGGATAATTTTACTAAAACAAACACATCAAATAACAATAAGTAATATTTCTAAACGAAACATATTGTTTCTGTGATTTACTTTGTATGGTGTGAATTAACAAGGTGTTTGGTTTGTTTTTAATATTAAACTTTTTT
Source organism: Noctua pronuba (assembly GCA_905220335.1). Classification (NCBI taxonomy): domain Eukaryota; kingdom Metazoa; phylum Arthropoda; class Insecta; order Lepidoptera; family Noctuidae; genus Noctua; species Noctua pronuba. The sequence goes on along the minus strand of LR999900.1, from coordinate 4,722,769 downwards.
TCTGAATTATTTGGTACGGTTTAAACAAGCTCTTCTGCAACCACATAGTATTATCAGAAATAGTCTACCAACGCCATCTATTAGAGAATAGATTCTACACAATCACCACCGATACCGCCATCTAGTATCGAGTAGATCCAAAGTGTAACTTATAATAATCTACTAGAGGGCAGTGATTTTGAATTTTAAGCAATTAAGACGCAACAAAGCTACAATCATAATTAATTACACATCATAAACAATCATATTGACAATAATCATTAACTTTACTCATATCTGAAGATAAACTTTTGTAGCAAAACCGAAATGAATGAACTACAAAATAATAATTTATAATCTGTTGGCACGGGCAAACATACATACATTCTCTGTGGTCATCTAGTTTCAGTTTGTCTGGCTGTCTGTCAGTCAGTGCAATTTTTCTTCTGCATGGAGAAAAAACTTCACAAAAGCTGCTTTGTTATTTTACTTCAGGGATGCAAATTTAAAACTTGAGCATACTCAAATTAAACGTTCCAGCAGAATATATTTTTGCAGGCTTATTCGCTATAACTTTGACAAAAAGTTTAAAGTAAAAGCCAAAATGTAAGTACATTTCATAGTGCCTTTCTAAATTTAATTTTGCTTTTCGTTATGCATAATTTAACTTAAATGCACTTTCTTCTAGGAGTTTCGTGGACCTTGCTACGCTGACTATGCATCGGCGAAACGAACTAGAAGCCAGATTGAGTATTTTTTGGGAGAAATGCGATCGCGCGGTTGACGATATAAAAAAGTTGAAAATGAAGGTAAATCGTTATTTTGTGGGGACAGTATTTGTGGGTAGCATTATATTGTTTTAAGTACAATAAAACGTGAATACTTTGTCTGGGACAAAAGAATAATAGAGCTGTTGACCTACAAAATAAGTTTCACTTTAAGTTTAATTGGCTACTATTATTATATATTTATTCCATAATTTTGAAGGTCTCTGTATATAGGTATCTAGCTGTTTTATAATACTACTCATATTTTAAAGAAAAAGTTATCAAATCATTGTTGGAATTTTATTGTAATATGTAAGACAATCAGTAAAACAGAATTCTACTTTTACAAAGTAAGACCTTCTTTCTAAAATGTTAAAATTATTTTAGTTCATGTTACTTTTATTTTAAAATTATACACACTTTCAAAATGCACAATATTATTTTAGGAAAAAATTGCCTGCTGGTACAAAAAAGTCAAAAGACATTAACAATAGACAGTACCTCTTTATTTATTTATCTTTTCTGCCATTATTACAGACGCAAGGCCTTGTCCTGCAGCTCAACTGTGACCCGTCAGAGCTCAAGGAGCGGTTCCTGAGCTCCATGAAACAGCTTGATGAGTACATGTATCTTATGACGGACTTTAATATTTCTATATCTAAACTTGGTGAGTTTTTGTTTACAAATGGTTTAATATTTTCTTCAAATACATGTTTGGGTAGAATAATAATATACAATAACTCAATAGTAAGCTTATAATTATTAACTTTTCCTAGTTGATAACTTGAAACTCTGTTTTAATTTGTACTGTTTGCTACATGGTTTCATTATTTGAAAAATGTTATAGTGCCATATTATTACTTTATTTTTATTACTTACTATTTTCATTTCTAAAATATTTTATTATTATTATACAGGGTGTTTGGCGCATGGACCGACACAATTTTTCCAGGGATTTGGGAGGTCATTAGCTAGGTTCTACCCATACACCCTTTGTCCCAAATGTCACAGTTGGTTACATATGTTTTTTTTTTTTTTAAATGAACAAATGCCCAAAATGTTTCCTTTAATTCGAAATAACTTTTTTGTTTGTGGGTGTAGTGGCACAAAACAAATTTTGTTGCATTCTCCAAAGTCTTTTAAATCTAAAAAATCTTTGTTTTATACAACTGGTTTCAAGAAAATTCCTTACAAGCTTTCAAAGTTATTTTTTTTATTTAATGAATGAAATTTTACAACTTCTAAATTAATTATAAAAAAAAACTAAAAGCTATTTTGAACTTAACTTTATTCTAAAAAGTTCTTTAGTTGATACCCTTTCTAACGGTATGCTACATGTCATAGAAATGATTCATTATGTAGTCAAAATACTAGTTAGGCGAGTCAGGGTTAAGAAAAGACTTTTTAAGGTTATTTTGTTTTTATTAAACTAAAGTTATAAAAAAGGAGGCAAAACACCGGGAGAGGTGGAAAGTAATGGGGGAGGCCTTTGCCCAGCAGTGGGACAAAATAGGCTAGTTAAAAAAAAAGTTATAAATCTGACAGAAGACATCCAGACAGAAGTGCCCAATAGGGAAGTTCTGAATGAACGAATAACCGGCGCGTTCCAAACTATGAAAGAAGAAATGCGACTACGTACAACGACAGTTGAAATAAGAAACAGATATCGTGCATGCATACGAAATGGAGGAGGTCAATTTGAACAAGATTTATAACTTTTTTTTTTTAGACTTTGGAGAATGCAACAAAATTTGTTTTGTGCCACTACACCCACAAACAAAAAAGTTATTTCGAATTAAAGGAAACATTTTGGGCATTTTTTTCATTAAAAAAAAAAACATATGTAACCAACCGTGACATTTGGGACAAAGGGTGTATGGATAGAACCTAGCTAATGACCTCCCAAATCCCTGGAAAAATTGTGTCGGTCCATGCGCCAAACACCCTGTATACTACTATATAAGTATAAAATAACATAAAATATATATTATTATATGGCCCCTGTAGGGTAAAAAACCCCATCCATCTTTTTCCACTTTTGTTTGTCTTGGGCGGTGTTCATCCAGTTTTTCCCAGCTGTTTTTACGATGTTATCAACCCATCGTTTCTTTTGTTAAATTATCATAAATATAAAAAACAAAACATTTTAAAATGTAATTATTGCCCTTTAATGAGGTCTCATTTCATGGATGAAAATGCATGGTGCATTTGTAGACAAAATCAGAAGCCCACAATTAAAGGGGCTTTTTAATGCGATGTTTTTAACAGCACACTCGATTTTAAACTCACGGCATTAAGCTGAGAATTCAACAGAGTGCATTCTTAGAACCTTCAAACCAACTTTTGTTTGAGCCCCAATATCTTCGTAAATACAAGGTTCCCGGTATGGTCTAGAACAAAAAAAAATATCGCAATGACGGGGAGAACAAGTGGGTTTCGGCTTCGTTAAAGGTAGTTACACCCATTATTTATCGATAGCTAGTTTTCGAGATCAAAGTCGAGCTCGAGTTCTGAAAATGTGACACTTTAGAACATTTTGTCTCATACAAAACTGTTTGTATTGATACAAGCTATATATTCTTGTATTATTTATTCTTGTATTGTATTCTTTATTATTTGTATATATACTTTACTTGAAACACCTCCACGACCCCAGTACTATTTAATTCATCCATCAGCACAATGATTTAAGTGCGTTACATTGAGTCCTATGCAAAACGTGAATATTCACCCCAAAAAAAGAACTTGTTTCCCAGCAATAATTTTTGCATACAGTTACTTAGTTTGATGTACAGAATGCTTGGTTGAAGGCTTCGTGAAGAGTCCGTTTACACCTTGTATAAGTAAAGATCTATTCCTGTATTTTTTTATTATTTTAAGCTCAGTAGTTGCGTAGCAACATGAGCAGTGCTTTTTGGCTTCGTTAAGTGTATTTTACACCCCTACAGATTACAGGATAACCTATAAGAAGTCTATGGTCTTAAAATAACAGGACTCCTCTCCACTGCGCGTGTTCCCACACGCACTTAGCCGGTTTTATTTAAAATTAATTTAAAAGGCACACTATTAAAATTTTTACTCTGCGCAAAACTGAGCGTTGAAAATCCGAATGAATTTAACCATTATTTGTATTCAAACTTCGAACCACCATTTCCATTACAGACGAAGAAGAAAACATAGACTACACTCCGGTGCAAGATTCGTTCTCAAAACCGTTGATGCCATTAGCTCCTCCTGCCCCATTCAACCTCATTGATGCATTGAGTGAGCCTGCCCCCTCGACCTCCACTGCATGCTCAAACCATTGCCCTCCAGAGAAACCCAAGAGAGTAAAGACTCCAAAAGCTGACCAAGCTTTGATAGTGTTTTCAAGTACATCGTCATCCGAGGAAACGGTCTCTCAAGGGAAGAGTGGCGTGGTAATCAAAGAGGTGCATTGCGAATTGGAAGCGGAATTGAGTAATGTTATAATTGAAGGTATGGTATTAATAGATTTGACAGTTAAAACTTTCTAAATTGTTGAATTTTGCAATTGAAAATAGAATTAGTGTCTATTGTAAACTACATGTGTGATTAGACTGTCACTTTTGTGTGTCGAGTTGTGTCTATTGATACAGAATTATGTGTAATGTAACTGTCGCTCTCAATGATTCTTAGAGCGTAAACGTATCTAGACCGGCACGGTATTAGAATCGATTGGTGCGACCTGGCCATGCTTAGAACTTGCAATCTTAGCAGATTGTGTCGACGTGTCAAAACATCGAGATATAATTCTATGATATAATTTAAGTTCAATCTTATCTTAATGTTTTATATAACCTTTCTATAATACATTTTCTATAGTCCATGAAATCGAATTTGATTAAAATTACAGTTACTAAAAGGACTAGTAACTTTAGTCATATCGAAATAAATAATTACAAATGCATGTTTATGCAGTCGGTATTTTTCGCTGATAGTAGAGACAATTAAATTGAACTATAAAAATAAAGTCTTAATTATCGGCGCTTAATTTTGTACATACTGACAGCTGTCATTTTAATCAAGATAAATTTTGGCGAATGAAATGATAGTGAAAATTGCATTAAAATTCATTGTGCAGTTAAGAAAAACTAAGTAAATGCAGACAAACAGGAAAAGAGTATTTATTGAAAACTGTGTAATAATACGAAAAGTAACGAATATGGACGTGCCTTTTTTCCAGTCCTATCTTAAACATAAACATAACATCACGCCTGTAATCCCCGAAGGGTAGGCAGAGGTGTACCTAAGAGTACACCCTCATGTCGCCAGTTATATTTAAGTCCCATGTAATAGGGGGCGAGCCTATTGCTATCAATCGATCACAAATCCTTACTCCATGACTGACTAGTTGCTGGGTTATCTGTCTCGTTGGTATAGTGGTAGTTGTGGTCGCAATCTGCATTTAACTATTTATTAATTGATTCAATGTTTTAACATACCAACTGTTTTATTTTAACATTATGGAATGCAATAAAGTATTGAGTAAACCCTCGATCTAGTTTTTGCAGAAACAAAACTTATTATTTTTCAAATTCGAAGTCAAAACATTTCTTTCAATTAGACCATTAAAAGGCACTCTTGAACAGCAAATACTGGAATATAATTGAATCTATTTTGCATAACATTTTACTATATTCCTTCTATTTACTACTTCTCCAGATCCACCCTCACCAATCTCTTGTGAGGCCAAGAACTTGCCAGCACAGCAGATGCTGGAAACTGACCAAGTGTACAGCGCTACTATCATGCACGCCGACGGGCCCAGCTTCTGGGTGATTACTGAAGATCCTGAGGAGGTTCAGAAGTGGGTATTAAATGTTCAAACTCAAAAACTCCAAGCATGTATTTCAAATAGACCCATGACAGGTACTTTTGCATTGTCAAAAATAAGCTACCTATAGTCCAGCCTCAGGCATAATAACTGTGACTGAATTATAACCACACCTTTCTGGTGCAAGCCTGAATAAGAGCTCACCAAAAATACTGGTATTCAGCTGCATCCGGTTAGAATGGAAGCCGACCCCAGCATAGATGGGAAAAGTCTAGGCAGATGCTGATGACTGCTCTCAAAAGGGAGAAGGAAAGCATCGTGAGGAAACTGCCATAGCCTAGAACCTCGAACTTCGAAGACATGTCGCATCTGCCAACCCACACTAGGCAGTGGATTAGGTCCCATCGCTTCTCATAGAGAGGACGCCTCTGTCCCAGCAATGGGAAATAATACGCTCATTATGCTATGTATTCTTTCTCTTTCCAGCCTGATGATAGAAATGACGAACTTCTATTGCGAAAACCACAAGGGCATAAGCAAGAAGGAGGTGAAGGCGCTCACTTGCTGCGCGTTCTACGACGAGGAGAGCGAGTGTTACTACAGGGGACTGTTCCTCAATATGAAAGATCAGGTTCGTTCGTACAATGAAAGCGACTTGTATAAATTGAACAATTCGATAATTTTATAGATTTAAATAAAAAAATCGCGATACCGCACCAATAATGATCAATGTGTGTGTTGAGTAGCATTGTCCCGCTCACTCATAATGCAGCTGCTACTGCGCAGCTTTACGTTAGATATTCTGAGCCGCCATAAAGTTTGAACTGAAACTATATAACGGTCGAAAGCAGGAAGCATGTTTCGATCTACCAGTTCCCACTGCCTCTGGTAGGGTAGGAAACTCCGAGTTACCCGAGTTCCTACCCTTTTTGCTGATCCGATGAACGCCGAACGTGGCCGACAAGTTCCGACTTGGTGGCATACCATGACGTCTTAAGTGGGAAAGAGATGGCGCTAGACGACCTGTACAGCTCTGTCTCTTTCCCCACACTGGAATTACTCCTGCTTTAAGACGTACGTTACCCCTGCTCAGTATTCAGTATTCCATTTGTTTTGCCAAGCGGGTATAAGCAGCGGTATATATACCTGTCTGCTTTCTACATGTATACGCCCTTAGACTTATTGAATTCAATATTATTTGCTTTATCATTTCCAGGATGAAAACAGCGAACTAACAGAGATATACGTGGTAGACACGGGTGAGACGAGATCCGTGCCGATCGAGTGCGTGCAGCCGCTGTACCCGCGCTACTGCAGCAAGCCGCCCTACGCGCGCTTATGCCATCTGGCGGGGGTGAGTACTAACTAATCGTGGAACTGAGGCCCTAGGGCGAACCCGCGGTTTAAATGTAAAATAATCGATAATGTAACTGTCCACTGTGCATTTCAGTTAGTATTGTTTGCAACAAGCACAATCAGTATCATCCATAGAAATGAATAAATTCTTAAAATTATGAAAATATTTCTGAAACGAGTATTTTTAATTTTAATATCGATGTATTTACGTTACGTTTACACGGCGCGTTTACATTCTGGCCTAGTAGCTGGTCAAACCCCCAAAGGGCCAAACTCACGAGCCAATGCCCCTTTTCTTCTTCTTAATGTGTTGAAGGCAATCTAAATTGTGGCCCAGAACTGAACCACGAGTTTGGCGCCTTCAGTCGTTACTGAGGGCATCCATCAGTTCCTGTAATGAACAAACAACAAGACACGGGACACGATATTAAGTGCCCCATCATTTGAGGAACAGCACCACATTTATACTCCAAGGCACAGTCATCAATGCCCCCCTGAAACACAGTCGCATTCCCTCTAAATGGCAAGAGCCAACGCAGCATGCCCAGATAGAGATTACAGGATAAGCTGAACTCCTTCAATAAGAACTGCTTAGGAGATTAAAGTAAAGAGAAGCAGAATAAATAAAGCTTTTATCAAAAATCAAAGAAGAAAATTAGGTTTATCTATCATTATAGAACGCGTATGCAAAGTTTCGTATCCGTGCTATTAACCGTTGAGGGTTTCTCTCGTGAGGAGTTGATCCTGGCTGTAGGGTCAAGTCATGTCTGTCACAAAAATGTATTGTCACCAGAACCAAAGGTGTGTGCATAGATTCAGCTCAATCGGAGCCCTGGTTTGAAATTCAGTTGCTAGATTTGACCAATACATACTAACTAACAAACCAAGTGAAATCAAAGATTGTAAAAAGAGTAGTACGGCATTTGCCCTGCAGTGGGACAAGACGGGCTTTTTCATAATACCCTGCTCATAGAGTTAATCAGAATAAAAAAAACGTATTCAGTTTACCCTGGTTTGGCAGGTGGACCTAATCAGCTATAACAAGAACTTGATGGAGAAACAAAAGGCGTTCATGATGGAATACGTCGGCAAGCAGTGCAATATTGAGATCGATGACAAGTTAGTATTATGATAAAGTTCATTTCGATATAAGTGGGGAAAGTTTGTTATTGCAATCGAGGCGGAGTTCACACCCGAGCCGCAGGCGAGGTTGTTATGAAGTTTAGAACTGCAGTAACAAATCCCACGTGTATCAAACGACGTTTTTCAATACACTTTTGAAGAAATAAAATAATGTTACTGTTTTCTACTTCCACAGTGTCTCGGAGTCGTATGGCGTGTACGTCGTGTTACCATCAGGCGAAACACTGAATAAAATCATCGTGCACCAAGGACTAGCTCTACCAAGTAAGATTACTTTATAAGCTTAGAAGAACAGAGAAGACCATTAAAAGCTTATTGTAGATGGCGCGACCATAGCTAGGTCTCTAGCTGACCAATGAGGTCAAGTTATTTTTAAAAAAATAATGAAATTATCAGGTTTTCAACCAATGACGATGCTTGGAATCAGCTACGCTAGCGCCATTAGTTTCACTGTAGCCATCGCCATTTGGAACAGTTGTGACTCAGTGGAAATAGTCGCGACTTGCCAGTTTTAGACCGTAGGTTTTAAACCAGCTGGCACTTTAATTGTTTCATCCCTCCTCATTACATGTCTAAACTGTATAAATCTAAAATAGCCTCCCATCCTGAAAGTGCTCATAATCGCGCATTACACTCGCAGCTACTTTGAAATGTAGAAAGTAGTAAAATCCATTGAATTCAAAAAATTCAAAATTAACAGCTAAATCTGACTTGTTGCACAAAGCTGAAATTTGTGTGAATCAACCTATTTTCTTATTAAAAAAACGTTGCTCCACTAGGAATTTCTTTGTATAGTGGGTGCGTTTATAAACATATAAACTCACATAAACAAACAACCAGACCCGGAACAACTAAAAATGCCATTAAAATATTTGTTCCGTGCGGGAATCGAACCCGCGACTCGCAGCGCAGCAGTCAATCACTCCAACCGTGCCGTAACGTATGTCTCTCCCTCAGTAGACAAGCCAGTGGAGGAAGTTAAGCATTCTCCTGAAAAAAGCTCGAGCCCAAGCAATGCCGACTTTGAGATAACAGACTGTCCCGAATATGAAGACCCCGTTGAGGCTGTTACGGTAATATATTACATTTTTAAATATAGGTTGACTGGTAATTAGTGACCGATACTTAAACACGTGATTGTACTCATGAAAGTTTTTTTTAATACTCATTTACTTTTATCACAATAAAACTCACGGAACTGGCTTTCGAGCCGCGCTGGTGCTCTGCCTACCCACTGTTGCACGGTACGATAGTAATGAGACAGAACGACGCCAAACGGCTAACAGCTGATAGGTCAAAAGCACGCGCGCGCGGGTTTCAAAAAAAAATTAAAAGTAAATGAGTATTAAAAAAAAAACTTTGGAAAAGTTGTTCGTTATCATGAGTACAATCACGTGATAAATATCGGTCACTAATTACCAGTCACCCTATACTATATACAGTTAAACCAGAAAAGATTCACGCTTCGGTAATCTTCGTGAGACCGAAGTCCCACGAACATTGCCCCATAGAGTAACGTCCCATAGAGGTAAAACTTTTAACACCTACCGCGCTTTGTAGAAGTACAATAAAACGTGCAATAATCCTTATTGCACGTTTGTATGAATTCGGCCGAATGACTTTGGGCGTAGGTCGTCAATCTCAATTTCATCAGGCAACCTATTTGCAATATTATCTTTGTTTATGTATTAAGGTTGCTAAAAAATATTTTTCATAAAGTAAACAAAAAAGGCAAGACAGGGTTGTCTTGTTATTACAGATTAGATTTCATCATCGAGCGTTCGTACTTCGAAGATAAACTATGATTTCCAAGGCTCATACTTTTCCTTGCACATTCATAATTCATAATATTATTTACAGGGCTACAGAAATCGAGACGAAATGGATATCTGCAAACATTATAAAGGCGAGCCAGAAAAAAAATGCTTCAAAGGAAATCGGTGTAACAAAAAGCATATTCGCATGCATCCTGGTCAGTTTCAACATTATTCTAATAAAATATATTTGACCTTAACATCTCTACTGCTCTCGAAACGGTGAAGGAAAACATCGTGAGGAAAAATTTGAAGACATGTTTAAGTAAGAGGAACTAGTGGCTCAATAGTAATAGCCGCTCGGGTCCATCTTCAAGTTAAGCCGCGCTTGCCTAAGTTGGTCTATGGATGGGTGACCACCCATTACATACCGAGTTTCCTCCATGCCTCGGAAAGCACATTACGCCATTGGTCCAGGCTATCATTTATAAACTTTGGACAGTCGTTACAGGTAACCGAAAGTCTGACAACCGAACTAACCAAGGGGTATCGTATTACCCAGTATTAACTGGATTGTGGAGTTCAGATAGGCAGTCGCTCCATGTTAAGTATTGGTATTCAGCTGCATCCGGTTAGACTGGAAGCCGATGATGATTAACATGAGTAAGTAACGTAAGCTAATTGAAATGTTCTTTCCAGACGGCTGGACGTTAGACCGCGTCCCAGTTGTAGGCAAATGCAAGTCACTGCCACTACCAGCCCCAGACACCTGGCTGAAGGTGTTGGTGACCTTTATCTGTCACTATGACAGAATCTACGTGCAAATGGTGGCAGACGAGCGACACGGTGAGACTCATATACCTAGACAAGCATACAGTGTCACTGTTGTAGTGACTGCTGTTGTGTACTTTACTTGCTTTTTACCCGACTGCGGTGTAGTCTAAGGGTTGTGTGTTTGATCTGTATGTATGTTTCTTTGTTCCCTCGTAACTCCTAAATGAGTGAACCGATTAGATAAATAACACGTTCTTAAATTCATCTTGGTGGCGCGAGTGTCATCGCCGTTCATGCATCAGGTCATACACACACTGTTTGCGAGTACTTCGCATCTTGCTTTCTGATTTAATAATATGAAAAATATTATACAGGGTGTAAGGGACAGCCCTCCATAGACTGATGGGGTGAATTCAGTATATCATACTAAAATGACCAGTACAAGAAATTATTTCAGGAATGTTATGGGAATCCAATAAATTTGATTTGTTTTATTTCCTCATACGCAATGAATCGTTAACGTGGCAAAACGCACGTAGCAAACGGCAAGCGCGACGACGAGTTTGATGAACTCTGTAGCTATGCAGGAAGGAACAGCTGATTTCACGCGTCGTTCGTTAGAATATTTCAACATTCATTGTTGGTTTGCAACTTTCCAGTGCTGCGTACAGGGAATGTAATTTTACGTTGAAATAAATTAATACTAACAGAAAAAAATATTAAAAAAATGAAAAATTTCCGGAGAAAAATTCCGATGAAATACGATTCAAATTAAGGAGCTGAATGCACCCTGTCAGTTTGTGGAGGGCTGTACCTTACACCCGGTGTTTAAACAAAAACTAAAAAACACGCTTTGAAGTAACGTCATTTTATTTCTCGAATTCTTCTCAGCAAGTTCTTTCATTTGATAAACTGATACCCATATCATGCGAATGCATAAAAATAACTATTCTGAAGTCTGTGGTAATCCGCCATATTGGATTTAGAATGACGTCAGTTATTACAAACGTAAACATGTATGCAAAATTTCAGCTCAATCGGAAACCGGGAAATGAATCTTTAACTTCTAAAATTTTTACATAATAATATGTAGTTACAGATGAAGCTAATAAAACAATGTTAAAATCAAGTTTTTTTCCTCTTTTCTTGATCATTAGTGGTATTGTTTCAAATAATTATAATACAAATCTACGACAGATCCAGATATACCCAGCTTCGGCGTGGTGCTGCCTCCGACGACGCTGCCGGCCTTGCTACTCGACATGAACAGCGCCGCCACACGCGTAGCGTATAAACCACTTACGGTAACTAGATTTTTTTTCGAATAATCGTTTATTTTTGCATCGGATTATGCTTTGCTAGCTAAACACAATAGGACTGTCAGTGTGACCGTCTAAGAACTAATGGGTGTAAAAATACTCTTAACGTCGAAAGGCACTTTTTGTCACCGTCATTGTGATCATTTAATTGTTCTGGAACCTAGTTACGGAGACATCGGTCAAAGTTCCAAGTTTTTCACACGTTTTTTTTATTTTATAATAAACGTTTTTTACGTCATAAATTTAAATGCCTCCATGTCCCCCGTACTATTCAATGCATTCATCAGCACAATGTTTTGAGTGCGTTACAAGGAGTCCTACCATAAAACGTGATTTTTCACCCAAAAAAAAAGTTTTATCCCAGCAATAATTTTTGCGTAGAGATCCTTAATTTTATGTACAGAATGATTTGTTGACGGCCTCGTGAAGGGTCCATTTACACCTTGTATACGATCAGACAGTGACAGTCCTACTGTGCTAGCAGGAAACGGAATCTTTGCTGGCTGAAGATCACTGGATGAGCTGGTTTCCTATTAACGGATTGACAAAACCGAAGAAGGTAAACTTAATCCTTGGCGTGGGGCACTAAAACTTTGTATTGTGTCTTGTACCGTTCCCTGTATTTTGTGTCCCGTTGTAGCCAATAGCCGTGTATTGTCTACCTAGCATGTTCTCTCTTTCTTTCTATCGGTCTGTCCTGCTCACAATGTAAATCTATTTGCTAGATAACTCCAGCACTTGGCGAGTTAGTGGCGGCGTTGTACCCGCTGGATAACAACTGGTACCGCGCGCGAGTGCTCTCCATCACCAGGTCCGATCAGAGCGTCGAGGTAATGTTCAACATCATCTTACTCCCAATATTTCAATTCATTTTATGTCGGTACAGCATATCTGATGTCAGCACTGTTGGCCCAGTAGAACGACCCGCGACTTACGAAATACAAGTCGTAGGTTAGAACTTAGATGGGATACAGAAAGCAAACTTACTTTCTGTACGAAGATAAAGATAAAAAAAAGTAAATTCACTTAATGTACGTAGAAAAAGAAAAAAAAAATTACTGTCTGTACGAAGAGAAAGAAAAAGAAAACTTACTGTATGAAGAGGTAGTCAAAGTAATATTTTGTAAAAAAAATTCTAATATGTCATTTACTCGATCCAGGTGATGTACGTAGATTACGGCACAACCCTGTGGGTGAAAGAGGACCAGCTCCGCCTTCTGGAGCCGCGACACGTGACGCTGCCGATGCAGGCCGTGCGCTGCGTGCTGGCGGGCGTGCGCGCGCGCAGCCGGCAGAGCCAGCAGTGGGCGCAGGCCAAGAAGGCGCTCAAGGACATGGTGCTGGATAAGGTGCTAGATGCACATGTCATGTGAGTAACGTAACAAAGTCTTTGTCAAGTTAATATAGTCGCTACTTTACTGTGAACGTAGAATTTGTTGATGTTGAAGTTTTTTCGCCAACCACTGTTGCCAGAATACGATAGAAGAAGCGTTAGCAGACCAACAGCCTGAGAGACTCGTGCAGTCAGGGAAGCGTGGCACAAAAGCGCTGAGGCTCCTACTCCGCAACAGGTGGGACAAGGCTGGCAATGATAATGGATGAAACTGATATTTTTACTGCATCCACGCGTTTTAATGTCCTCTGAAGTGCAGGTGTAGGGTCACTTAGGACACTCCAACAAAGGGGCATGGTCTGGTCCTAATCACCGCCTTGACAGTGTCAGATCTTAAATCCTCCATTCTTTCAATATAATTGCGTGCACAATTGATTAACTGTTGTTTTAATACTTAGATAAAACTTATTTCCAGCGCCCGAGACTACGACGAGATATCAATAGAACTGTTTGATGAGGACGGCTACAGCATAGCGGAGCAGCTAGCAGCCAACGACATGGTGGAGCTGACGGAATACCACATTGTCGACGACTCAGCCGTCACCAGGAAGATAGTCGTACCCTAGACACAGACTTAGGCATAAGAATACCTATTTTTATTATAAAGTACAGCGCGAAGCCGTAAATAAAATTAGCTATTAAAACTCCGCAGACGTATATCTAAACATGATAATAAAGGGTGTAAAAAGACCCTTAACGAAGTCGAAAGGCACTTGTTCTCCCCATCATTGCAATCATTTTTTTGTTCTGGACCATACCTGGGAACCTTCTAGTTACGGAGATATTAGAGGTCAAAGTTCCAATTTTTCACAACTTTTTTTTAAATACTACATTGAGTTTTACCGTAAAAAAAAGTCGTTTCCCAGCAATAATTTTTGCGTAGGGTGACTTAGTTTGATGGATATAATGCTTGGTTGACGGCTTCGTGAAGGGTCTGTCCACACCCTGTATAATAAAAACAAACTGATTTACTCAACTCATACTTTAAGTCCCACATTAAAGTCCCGTATTACAGAACGTCAATCAATTTAAAACTAGTTTCAACCAATCAAATGGCTTGAGTCTAGTTTTAAGTAATGCTTGAGTATTGGGTGACTTTCAGTAATACGGGAGGGCCTACCAGTGATCGTTTACCCGCGCTAACAAAACAATCAACAATCTTTTTTTTTTTTTTATTGTGTTTAGGTACGATACCAGTCAGTCACGTCTGCTGAGTTTCGCAAGCTAATTTCATTTGACCTACTATAGTACACATCCAGTTTTAGAAAAGCTTGGCTTTGTACTGCGGCGCTCACTGACGGTCGACCACTTTTAACCCTTACGCCCTGAGTAATAAGTAGACTTGTTTTTACATGCAACATATATTCGTCGGAATATGAATCTCATTATTGCTAGAAATATGCAACATAAAATTGAAATTAGCACCACAAAATATATATTTTTTTTAAATTAAGTAAGTTCTACATTTTTTTTTTTCCTTTATACTAATTACTGCTCCAAATTATTAGTAGTACCTATATTTGAACCTTCTTTTAATTAAAATATTTTTATAAAATGAACGAAATCGATCGTTCTACATCAAATAGGTATCACCTCTGGCACATTTTTGCATTATTTTTTTTCAGTTAGAAACAGTTAAAATTAAAAGAAATATGCCCAAATATGCATTTGCATATAATCTCTGGTAGGTTGAAAAGTCACCGACCGTGAGTGAACGCGGTAGTGCAGCGTCCAATCTGACAGTGTGACCGCCTCTTTTTAAATATTTATTTAATGAAATTATAGTACAGAGGTGTTGCTTAATTCTCTACACTCCATAGTTTCAGGATTTATGGTAGAACTGAAATACCCATGACACAATGTCGAAAGCATATGTATCTAGCACAGAAGCGCATGTACATACAAAACTGACTCCACTTGAATATAGAAGTGCTTTTTGTTCTTCTAGAGGACGAGTTTATGATCGAGCATAATGATTATAGGTATTATATGTTACGGCTAAAAGCCGAAGTAAGGTTACACCAAGTTCTGGCCGGCTATACCTAAGTGCGGCCGGTAAGTTTGTTATAATGCAACCAATTTGGATGTAGCGCTCGCCGGCCGCAAACATAAACCTTATGACAAAGGGAATAAAAGTGACTGCGATGCAAAATCAGAGCTAAAATAACAATGAAAGTACAGTACTCTCAAAGTTACTGAGTATTGAATTGACACACAAATTTATCTAAAATTTAAGATTACCGTTTTAATTTGTTGTTTTGAATTTTAGTTTATTTTATTTGTATTTTCACCTTTTAGAAGGTTCTAAGAATGGGTGCTTACTTGTGATTTATACATATATATATATATATAAGAGTACAAGCCGCTCCCGAATTAATAAATATAGTGTCTGCGTGTAGAATTAAAAGCACTATATTTGGAATAAAACTCGACGTTAAGGGGAAGCGTGAGAGTAACCCGCAAAATTCAAATTTGCTTACGATTTTTGCAATTAGCAGGACAGTGTCAGGTTGTATGTTAATTATAATATGATTCTAGCGGCCTACGATGACGTCTTAACGCAGTAATGTTTTAATTTTACTACAGTGTGCGAAAGAGACGGAACTAGGCGTCCTGTATAGCTCCATCTCTGTTCTGAAGTGAAATAAGAGATGGTGAAACGGGCCCTGTTATAAAAAAAGAAAGTATTTGTTAATAAGGAGCTTATGACACTAATTGCTTCCTAAGTCAAAGCATAGAAACGTATTGAGTTGAGATTAGGGGCTGAGAAATAATAAAATGATGTGATAATACTGACGAACTCTATGAGCTTGTGTAAGACACGGCATACATAAGGTATATCATAGTCGATAGTCATAGGTATATATGTGAGGTTTTTATAGGCTGTGTGCGTGTGCAAAGTCTCTCGAATCATAGCACACTGTACTATCTCGAATATTACACAATATTATGTTTTTATTGTTAAATATATATTTCCGCTCCGCTCTCTTTACTTGTGCCTAAACAGTAAAGAGAGCGGTGCGGCGCGGAGAGCATTTGTTAACAGATAAAGATTTTTTTTAAAGACTAAGAATATTTTAGTGCTCAAATCGCGATCAATGCTTTTAGTTCTTTCGCGGAAAGTATGTGACTATTTCAATTCATATAGCGCGTGTCGATGACAATCAAAATTAAATCGACCCTAAAATAAATCATCCTTATTGCAGATTCTTAAGCATCCGATGATGCGTGGTTTAAATGCCAAAATGCTATGAAATCTGTGATTATGATTGCGTGGTGTACTTAGTGCCGATAGTAACGGAACTAAACATGTACCTCGCATTGTACAGACTGCATAATTTCGTACTCCGACATTCCATGCTAGCGCACGTTCAATGCTTTCCCATTTGAATCAAATTTGCCAATTAACATTACAATATAATTTATCGTATAACTAGCCAATTAAATAGATGAGTTTATTGCACACTAATATTTTACAGCAGATTTTTAAAATTTTAAGAGTATAATGGCGTTTTTATCGATGCTTCTCGAGGGTCAATATTACTTAGCATTACACAATGTGAACCCAATGGATATTTCAAATACATTTTGTATTTTAACGATTTTTAATATTTTATAGTGTACTTTACCTAGCCAGTTGCCTATGACACCTGCCAATTATTTTAAACATTCTAATATAAATATTTTCGCCTGTAATGATGTAACAATCGAAGTTTTGATTTTGAGCATTACGCTACAAATAGACGGTAAGGGAGCATTCGCTTGTGATGTAACAATCCATGATTCTATTTTGTATAGATAGATACAAGGGGTTATAAATTGTATCGGTTGCGAAAACTCACTAACTTGTAAATTTTGTAATGTTCAAGCTCCCGGTAAGTCGCGTCGTTTACATGATAGATTCTAAATTTTTTTTTTTTTTTAGTATTTTTAAGTTGCTTGCGGAGCAGATTCCTATTTTAGTGATATTATTTTTTTATGGTAAATTAGTATAGTATTTTTTAATTGTAAAAAGCTAGTAGGATCATATGACAGTTGAGCTTTTACTTACGAATTATGAACGGAAAATTTTGTGCGGCTGGATGGATGTATATAAAAGTATATGTTTGTTACTTTTTCACGCTAAAACGGATTTTAATTAATGTTAACTCCAGCAATATAGCTTACACAGCAGAATAACACCAATGATATAATGTATATAGATAATATTGTGTCAATTGGCCAAAATGTAATGGATAAGTGTCAATAAAAAATCCTGCCATCCGAGAGCTCTCTTGGCGGGAGCTGCATAAGGCCCAGACTCCGTCAAAGCAGAGAAGAGCGGTGAGGAGATATGCAAGATTCGACCAATCGCCGGAGTCGCGATGTAGATTTCAACCAATGTGATTGGTCGGTTTCCGCACGTCTCCACTCCTCTCCGCTCTGCACGTGAAAATTCCCGACCTAATTTTCAAAAATTACGTCATTTGATTTTACGTGAGCGAAGCCGCGTTTAGAACTTAGTTTGAAATAAAGCTTTATATAAATTAAAACAATGTTTTATTTTTTGGGATACGTACCTAAGCTGTTTCTGCTCTACATCCGTTTCAAACTCGGTAAGGTTTTAAGAAAAATGCAGAATACTGTAATAAGAGTTTTATTTCAACGAATCCACGCAAAAGAACCACTCCATAGCCCCCGCGTTAAGGCACTTCACTCCGCATATTATTTTCTAATACAAAAAAAATGGTATCGACACCCAGTGAAGCAAACACTCACCACAATGGATCAAACAGTTTGATGCGCCATAACCAGACCAAAACAGATTCAGATTGAGATTCTAGCTACCTGTATGGGCATATACCCAGGGTGATCTTGATACATCTCTACCTAACCCTCCGGGGATTATAGGCATGATGTTAGGATCTTGAGTTCATTTACCCGTAGTTCAAATATTGAGGGCCAAAATAAAAACCGGCACGCGATATCGCGTCAAAAATCTGTAAGAGTTCAGCCCATACTTCCAAAATCGATATTTTTACCAGAATTAAGAGTAGGCTACCGTAAAAATAGGTTTTACTATTTTATTCAGACATTCCTTGTAGTTAGTTTGAATTTTTAAAATCAGACCCTGGATATATGCTCTTATATCTTGTATTATGAACCTGAGATCACACAATCCCACAGGGGGCCCCTTTAGTATTTGAAACAGATTGATAAACATTACTATTTGGTATACAGTTATAATTATACTGGGTAGAAGGGACACCGACGCACGAAAGGTTACCACATATGCAGTACATCATTAGTTTTAAAACATACACTGTTTCCTACATAGGTGCAATACCTAAAAGGTCAAAATGTATGAAACATAAGATTTTTTTTTAATCACTGATGAAAAATTTCTATGTAGAGGTTCAGAATGATGTACTGAGTATGTAGTAACCTTTTGTGTGTCACTGTCCTTTCAACCCTGTATACTACCTAATTCTTACAAGACTAGAAATAAATATCAATAGGTACATGAAATACTTAATTACTATAGTTAATATTGTATGATTATAATTATAATAAACATTGAACACTCCAGGCGAAAACGATTGTAAAACTACATGCATGAATATTGTGATCCTAATTAGTTATATGAAGAATTATATGTCAAGAAAAACCTGATTGAACTGACTAGTAAATAGATCACTGGGAGCAAAACATTCTCCCTTACATTGGGTGGAGTTCAAAATTGATTCATAAGTCATTTGATTTTTAATGTAGCCAGAAAAAGCCTGGATTATTTCCTTTGACAATATTTTAAAATGGATATAAATACAAGATGAATGACTAGACACCTTATTGCTAGCTGCCCAAGCTACATGTACAGCAAACTAGCATTACTTATTTTGGCAAATTGAAACTGTATATATCAGCGGAATACATTGTAAAGCAAGATGATTATATGGTTATAATGTAAGTTTAAACATCAGTAATAAACAGTTTGGGTAATTCAGATTCTAAACGAATAACCCTCACTAAGGAGGTTAGGCTCCAGTTATCATAGGGATTAGAACTCTTTGGTGTGTACTCAGGAGCCACAAAGGTACTGTAGTATGATATAAGTTCATGGGACTGATCTCCATCCAAGTCTGCGATCATCAAAGACTTCTCCTGGTATTCTAAGTCAGGCTGGCAAAGAGGAAGTGGTGTTTTGCTCTCTAAAGGTCCTCGGACACATATCTGCACAATATCCGTCTGACTAATGTTCACATTGTGGGTCTGCAGCTTGTCAAATAACACCAGAACTATCCTCTCCGAAATGTCATGAACTGTAAAGTTAGTATACTTGATGAAAGCTGATATTGAAGCCACGTCTATCGTGGACCGATAGAACATGTCATTGATGTTCTTTGGACTCTGGTTCTGAACATTGTATCTGACTTCGTCAATTTTCAGTGCACCCTTTGCCAGGTGTGCACTGTTCCACTGTCATAATTTTAACACAAACCCTCGTATGGAGTTTGCAAAAGCAAAAGAGCTGGGCCGCATAGCATAAACGTTGTTGGCAGTGTACTCCCAGCTAACATTAGTTGTGCCGTTCCTTTCCAACATTAGTTTTAGATAGACTCGGCAAGAATTTGGGCATTCTCCAGAATTTTCTACTTTCAGTTTCCCTGGACCATTTGTGAATGTTTCTATTGTGTTCCCAATATTCTTTTTCATGCTTACATTGATTCTTTTAAGGACTGTAGGCGGAGGCTGGTTGTGATTGATAGGTAGATCCTTCTTTAGCATTTTCTTTAGTACTGTAAATGATATGAGTCTCACAGCTTCCGTTGTGCCATTCTTACAAATGTATGTGACTGTGTCCATCTCTGCCAGAAGTTTTACAGACAGGCAATCATCAATAGGAATTGGTTCAGCCATAATAATCCCTGTTGCACCAGATATCATCAATAAAGAGTTATGGTTTGTGCTTGGATACACAGTGGCAACAGTCAGCAAGTCATTGACTTTATCATCATTCATGTCTTTCACCATAACAGGGAAATCTATAGCTACTACTTTGCTCAAGTCCTTGCCTTGCTTGTGTATGTGCCAGTAGTATGTTCCGGATACAGAGTCTAAAGCTGCCAGTAATCCCTCTGTACCCGACACAATGCAGTCCTTCTGTTTGTCCCGGTTTACATCAAGTAGGTGACAATTAATATCAGTTGGTATCCTACTCTCTCTGGTGAACCAGCCAACCTTTCCAGAATTGCCTACAATGAGGACTACCCCATTCACATTGTCACTGCTGCTTTTAGGTTCCAGTCTCATGTGATTGCCGCGGTATATGAATATTAAGTTCTTTGTGTTTGGTATAGCACCATCGACAACTTGCACGGCTCCCGACAGTTCCATTTCGTTGTAAGGCAATTCCCAGCTGGTCGTTCTATCTTGCCATTCGTTAGCAGCACAGCTGCCGACTTCAGAACAAGGTATACCCCACAGAAATATTACGACGGTGAATATGCACATTACTATCGAGGCGATGAACGCACACCGGCGCGGGAAAGACATCTTCGTTGAGATATCAGATTGCAAGAAGCTTACGTTGTCCATTGTGCTTTCCACCGTGTTCACGTTGGTGTTAAACTCGTCCATGTCACTTATGCTGTAGTTTTTCGAAGATTGTAAGCCACTGTTGAAGTCCAGGTTGTTGCAACTGTCCGTAGCTTTGATATGCATTGCATTTTCGAGTTTGTCGTCCTCGGATTCAGAGTCCGATAGGATTTGTTTCAGCGGTGCATAAAAGCCACCATTCCCATTAGCCGACATGACGAAGGTCCAAAATTATTTGATTTCACATTGTATTTCTACAAATTAATTAGCTTTTATGAATAATTATGAAAATACAAGTTCAATCAATAAACAATAACCCAAAACCACTTTTGCGTTTCGTTTCATTTGTCATTTTTCTCCCTCCCTGTTCAACCAACATTCCGTTCATTCATTGAACTAAGCGAGCAGTCGAGCAACCAAAGAGGATGCGTTCCGGGACGGTTGCGTTCCGGGACGGTTGCGTTCCCGCATAGAAAATAAATCTTTGTAATCAATCATGTCTTAATTTTAGATTATTTCCAGAAAGATACATGCAAAACAAAATATGACTGGCCAAAACAAGCATCCAACTCCCTTCGACAAGTAAGTTCATAATATGAAACAACCTGAACTACCCATCCAAGGGACTTTGCTTATTTATCTCAAGCTGTTATAGTGTTAAGCTTCAAGCTTGAGCTTACTGAGCCTGGCCCCTAACTGCTGCTAGCTTGCTGCAATTAGCTTGTCCCCTGGGGGCAATATGTGTGAAATATTTTTGTCACAGAGGCGCGTTTTTCTGCTTCTGAATTGGCAACCCTATTGGCCCTATTGGATTTTCACATGATCAATCGATAAAAGACTGAGGCTGAAGTAAATTAGGAGCCTCTTGTCCTCTTGGTTGCAAAAAACAATCATTGTTTAATCATTGTGTCTTAAATGTCGACATTTTGTATTCCGTTTGCTTTGCTATTTTCTCCTACATCTATAAAGTTGCCTTGACTGACGAATCTAATAAAGCACGAATTATGGTCATTTGCTTTTTATTCGAAGTGAGGTGTTTAAATTTTCGAGCTTTCTCCGACTTTTTCATGAAATAGTCAGGGCTACCCGGGCGCTTCCACCTTAAACTTGTCTCTGTAACTCGATCAAGCAACATCCTGTAGGAAGGGTCAAAAGAAGATGTAATCTATCCGTGGCGGCTTTGAGCTCTTCTCGCTTTGCTCGCTCTTGCCTTAGTTCTTTTTGTTCTTAATTTTTTTCTGGTGTTGATGTTACTTGGTCGACTTAAACAAAGGAACATCTATTTCTAAATGAAAGGTCATAAGAAAAGCTAACTTATTCGAAGCAGGGTGTTTACATTTTCGAGCTCATTTCTGTTGGCAACTTTGGAGCGAGCGCCATCTGTATTGGCGCCGCCCGAAACTGTGGGCCGCCTAGCTAGCCGTGAGGTTGGCATCGGACCACCACTACTGCACGTGGTGGGGAGGTGACGGGCTGGCGGTGCGTTGGCTCGGCGCGCCGGGTCTCTTTGCTGGTGGACCGTGCAACGGAACAGTCATCTTTAGTTCGATTATTTTGGGAACAGTTTATTATTATTTATTTTGTTAACTAATCAGTTCCTACCCTTCATTCGCTTGTTTTAAAGGTTTTGATTTAATATAAATGTTTGTTGAGAATTAACCTTATAGTTTGATTTATTTGCTCAATAATAGTTACAAGTTTCCAACTTTACAAAATACCCGCAACTAAGCATTAAGATATTGATAATTGTGTAGTATTATTGTCCTTGTGTTAATATTTCGATCGCTCATGCAGCGCGGGTTCCTTCCATTCTTATACTTTTTAACCTACAGGAAAAAAGCAGAAGGTTCTCAATTCGAGGCCTGCATTTTTTGTTACTTAGCTTTTGTTAAACAAGGCACCCTCTGGTGAGTGCTGGCTTTGGCTTCACGCACTACCGTCGTCAAGCATATGCACTTTGTTCGACGACACCACTTTCCGCCTCGCTGCTCCTCTACGCCAAGGTGCCCTTTGTTGTTCTCCTCATCGCTGTCACTGTGTTGAAGTTGTTAACAGCCTCGGGCACCACGGTCATGGATCCGAAGCAGTACCGGCGTTAGGGCCACAGATGCCGCGGGCCAGAATATTGTGGTGCCCACTTAAGGAAATCATTATCAAGTGTTATTTTTTTTGCAGAACCAATGTGAATATATAACGTAACGTTTGCCGTATCAGCCCCAGACCTCGGCGTCCCCTAACGCCGGCAATAAGTTATTTATATTTATAAAGATGTACCTAATGAAAATCTAAGCAATCCGAGGTGCCTTTATTGAGATCTTGTATTTTAGAATAGTAAACAAAACCCTTGCAAATCAGTTTTCTTTCTCAACCTCTTACCCCCGTGACTACCGCCGGACCAACAACGCCAATCGCTTCCATATTTGGTAAATAATTAGTTCTCAATTGTTGCTAATTAGTGCTCGAACAACAAAGTTGATGCCTTAGCAGTGTTCGAGAAAATCGACTTTGAAGGTGGTCCGGCTGTAGTCACGCTCCTGTCAGCAGGACCACCATGAGCGCCGAAAAAGGGGGCATGCTACAGCTATTCCAAGTTTACAAATAATTAGTTCCCTTATATGTGATTCATTTCGTAAAAAAACAGAACTGAAATATTTGTATTTACCGAGAAACCAACGATGATAACTTTCGCAAACTCGTTCAGCAGGACCACGACTTTGAATGTTGATTCCAAGTTTGAGGAGCTTGTCGCTTTCCTCAAACCTGCATAGAAAATTACTGCCCAGCAAGATAAAATTAGTGCCCAGAATTCAAAAGTATTTCTCCGGTAATTTACGAGATATACCATACCTTTGGTGGGATGGCGGTACCACGGTGTTAAATTTTCATTTCAAGATTTCTTTATTAAAAACTCTGTGATTTCATCCCAAATTTATACAAAAAATACTTCTCTTAAAGAAGTTATAGTGACCAAAAATTCAGATTCCTAAGTGTTGTATTTTAAGGGAAATTAGCTATCATTACTTTTCTATACTAAATCTCAGCGTATAAGCCGACCAAATTAAGTTGCCAATGGTATTGAGCTGTTAAGGAGAATTTTTCGGCGCTCACGGTGGTCCTGCTGAAGGGAGCGCCAATTGAGAACTAATTACTTACCAAATGTGGTCCGGCGGTAGTCACGGACATCTTACCCTCCCCACCCCCTAGCTCAAAAGCTGGCGATGCCCTTGCGCCGTGTGAATAGGCCCTTTCTACTACTAGTACTATCAAGACATAGCAGCTAGCTAGTATGTATGCCCTGGGAGCACACTTAGCTTCCAACATGGTGCAGGACCCAATACATGGGGCATTGTAGCCGTTTATGTTGACCAAGGGTTACTCACAAGGCCGGACAGGGGGTTACTTATAAATGAAATGCGAAGCTATAGGCAGAATGTATATTTTGTTTTGTATATAAATTATTTGCAGTTCTTTCCATACATTAGTCTACAAACATTTAAACACAAGTATTCTCTATTATGTCACACTTATTTAATTGGTGCTTTCCCCTTACAAAATGGTACAAAAATAACTCCGTTTCAAAGTAGACAATTGGTTATATTAAACACGAAGACAACGGACAAGTAATAATTACAAGTTATTTAAAATAATTTTGAGGCTCATTATAACGTTATTTTAATGATGCGTATTTTACTAATAAAACATATTTATAGTGTGAAGCTTATGTTTACTCTAATTGAGATTATTCAAGGTACATACATGATCTATCCTATATTAGTGAACGTCACTAGCCGAACTTTCCACCGCACGCTAAAGCGCTTGATTGCGCGGAACTTAACAAAAACGAATCCACTCTCAGTAGACTACATCGTAAATTTCAAGATATTCAATAATTTAGTTGAAAGTTACCTAAGTTTCACGCAAACAAGCCATATATGATACACCAAACCATTACATGGTTTACAACCTGTGCCGATTATATACTCATACTTTCTCATTACTTATTAAAATAAGGAAATAAATAGAAAAACAAAACAAGAACTATGTACATGTTCAGCCTCAAAAATACTTCCATTTGAATTAAATATGACAAAGTAAATTCTCAACATGGTTCATTATTATTTTGATGGCACTTTGTTTTATAACTATGCATTCTGTGTGTGCCGAGACTGTTACGCGGCGTGAAGAGATACGTGTCTAAACCAACCATGGATAGGAACAAGAAAACTAATAATTATAATGTAAGGTTGATGAATAATTCTAACTTAACCAAGAATAAATAAATAAAAATATAGCTCTACTATATAATGTGATGACTTCTTAAGACGATGGACAAGAATAGGCATTAGTGAACAATTTGCTACAATAATAATATCAGCAGGGAATCGCTAGTCGCTGCGCACTGTCAGCGGCGCCTGCGCAGAACAGACGGAGCGCGGCGCCGCGGGGCATGCGATGGAGGATACATACATTTAACAGAACAGTATACAGGCAACTATTACACAAACAGTAGTTGAAGTTCAAGGAATCAGTCTTGCGTTATTTTCTCAAAACATCTTTATATACAGACACAGAATAATTGGCTTAATAAAAATAATCTGCGTAAACATTTCACTAAATACCATAGTTGAGTCCCATATTCAATACTTACAAATAATACAGTTAACATTATTAATTTTACTATTCATAAATTATTTTGTTAGTCGGTATTTAAAGGAGCCGGCCCTTTCTAGCAACCTGTACTAGACATTACGATGCGTATTAATTTGTACAAATAAGATTATAATATTATGATAATGCAAACACGAAGTCCACCTTAGGAATCTAGCAGCTCAGTACGTCGACCCGTCCGCCACCCAATCATAGGAATCAAACTACAATCAGCCGGAGCGATGATCACTCTCAATCCATAATAACTAATATCTTCACTAGGCGTCGCTCAGATTGGACTAAATAAATTACTAACATTAAATAATTCCGAGCGTTAGATCGAGTAGGGATATTCTCCGAGATAGTCTATTAATGTGGAAGGTAGTGGAAGCAGCCTGTGTTTGGGGGCGCACCATAGTTTTGGCGTGAGAGGGTTGGAGTCGAGCGCCTTGTGCACGGCGAGGCGCGCGGCGTGCAGCAGCGACGGCGGCGCCTTGCGCAGCGGCGCGCTCAGCATCACGGGCGAGTGCGGGCAGCCCTCGCGGTCCACCCACACCGTGCCCGCCGCGCCGCGCTCGCCCACGCGCGCGTAGTGCTGCACCAGCTCCACCACGCAGCGGAAGCGCGGCATGTACCTCGCCAGGGGTCTGTCGCAATCTAACCTGCAAACAAATTAACAAGATTAGCAACTTTCATTGAGTGTGCGTTACAGGATAATGAATTCTGTAGTCGTTTCATTATGTAGAAGATAATGAAAATATAATATAATAAATTTTAATGTAACCCTAAATAAATACTCATGGCAGTCAATGGATTTCAATATTCAATAGTACATGACACTGCATTCAGTAATCTTTAGTTGAGATACCAATTTAAGATGAATGCGGAAAAAGTGCGCATTGATTTTAATCGTCATGGTTAGCAGAACAAATTGGCCAAAAAAGTCCGATAAAAAATGTGACAATAAAATTAAGGAAAACTACGAGAGCTGAGTCAACAGTGGCACAAGTAGCATCGCAACCGAATTACTGTGAACTTGTGACGTAACAGCATTACACGTTATTATGACGCAACGATACAGTAGTCAGGCAGAATAATGGAATACTTGAGCTCTCCCATTGCGTTAATAATTCCCAAGTTATTATTCATTTAATTATAAATTCCGGATACATAGTTTTAAATGACGTGTTTAGGTTAATTGTTCGTTGAATATTGACTCATCAATGTCACTTTCCCATTTTCCGAATTCATGAGCTGCCTACTAACATGATAATTTAATGACAAATAAATGTATTTGGAATAATGAACCTTAACTGTATCATATGTAGTTCAGTTTTCGTTATCATCCATAAACTTTTATCATTTAAATTTTTTGACACTATGTAATGAACTTATTTTCCATCTGCATAAAGCCGACTTTTGTCTATTTTGTGTGATCTTATATCATTACTGCCACATATGAACGTAATTCAACAAGAAGTTCGGCTTACCTAAAGAAACCTTGTTCGTAGTGTAGCCTGACAGACGTGGGCCCTCGCTCAGTCTGCACTGACAGTGAGAATATAAAGTTCCTATCGCCCGAGTCCCGGATCACGAACGCGCCAACACTCGCGTCTTTTAGAACTGTACGAGCGCCCTGTAAAAAAAGGAAAATCTTTATAAATTATGTGAAGTAATTTACAGGAGCTTACAAATTAAATTAGGTACCTAAAATATCCCAGACATGGTAATGAGTTCAATTTAAAAAAATGTTAATCTCTCTCTTGTACTTTAGTAAAAATAACTAGATAAAGACCTATTGTTCTCATTCTTCATATTATAATTATAAAAGCTGCAAAACACAAGTCATTGACCACTATTTTACAGTGATTAAGATTTCAAAGGTCGCCCAACTTCAACCTTGTTTTATCTTTGATCAAGTACTAAGAAATTGAACAAATAACGACTTGATTAATGCATCGTAAGATGACTTCATGAACAGTTTATTTCTAGGAAAAAAAAATTACTTTGTGAAATAACTATGCAAATTATAAGTACATTGTGCCATAGTCGTGAATCAAGTAACGATCATAGAATACCGTAAATGTCTAAGCCATTATCTGTCATTAATAATTTATAAGGAAAACTAAATTTTAAACTAAATGTAATTACAATAAAAAATCTGCTTAAAGCTTTGCCCTGTGGGAAACTTGTTAACACATTCAGTGCCGGGAACCCACCTGGTGGGTTCACTCAAGTCGCACTTGCGATGCCGGGAACCCACCTGGTGGGCTCATTTTAAATGTAGGTTTTTCTTAGCGAATATATCATCAAATAATGTAAAAATAAAAACCGTTGCGTATTTTAACAAGATTAATAAGAATACGGCGTGGTTTCAAATTACAAGCATTTTTATTTTCAAAAAAATTTTGACCTCTTCCTAGATGCCGAGAACCCACCTGGTGGGTCCTATTTCAGGGGTGGAAAACTATTCGCACGATTTTAAATATTTTCTAAAAATTATTATTTTTACATTTTAGGACATGAGAATGAGTCGAAGTCGAGGCTTTTCAGGGTTCGGTATCAAAATAATTAAACACAAATAATTATTATGGTGCGACTTAATCTGCTGCCCGTTTATCTGTCACAGCTATATATTTCAGAAAGTTTTCAGACTTGATATTTGAAATAAATAATGCTTAGAATTCTTAAGGTTAAATTAAATTGCCTAGAGAAACTTAAAAGCCGTGAAACTAAAAAACTATATTATTTTTTGGGGTCAACTAATACTAATAGTGTAGTATGAGATGGGAAAATCAGTTTGTGTTTAACCGACTTCTTACAAAGGAGGAGGTTATGTATTCGGCGTCATCTTTTCTTTTTTAAAGTTCACCGATTTCTCCGTGGTTACTGATCCGACTTACGTGATTATTTTTTAATTGGTAGAGGAAACTTGCGCTAAGGTCCCATTTGATTTTTATTAACTTTTCTTGGGTAGTTTATGGGTTATTTTATCTTCTTCGTCTATGTGGATGATCTGCTAATAACTTCTAGTTACAATGGAAAATGAATACTCGACAAAAATTTATATGAGGTACAAACTAAAAAGCCTAAAATTAAAAATGCACAAAAAGAGTGAAAAATTACTTTAGTTTTGGAAGTCGGTGGCAAAAAGTCAATGAAACAAGCAAAAGTCACCGACTTCCGAAGGTAATATTCGCATATAATTTTTTTTTTTTTTATAATTTTTTACGTTTTTTTGGAAGTCGTTTTTATGCAACATTTTAAATTGTATATCGTGTTTATAAATCTATCGGCCGTGAAGTTTTAGAAAAGCAAGCTTATCTCAGTGTGAACACTTTTTCGCGCGAAGTACGGCGAGGCGACATCTATGATTTAAATCTAAATTGTCTTTGAAATAAATGCACTACTACCAACAAAATGTCATCAAATCTATTTTTTGTTTGAACCAACACGTCTGCGGAGTATCGCTAGCTAATTTAATTTAACCCAGTAAAACAAACTTACTGGGTGGTTCACACAAAACTGACTGTCAAAGAACCTACTTATAAATGCAATGCAACATTTGTAATCATTCAAAAGTATTAAAATGTTATTTATTAACTTCGAAAAGAAACAATATTTGCGATTACGTAACTTGAATTAATAAAAAAAAATGCATGAAAATCTCACAAAAGGTTGAACACCCCTGTCACGGGATCAGAGCGCGCGATTTTACTTTTTCATTTTTTTTTATTTTTTGATAATTGCACATCTCCCAACCCACTAGGGCATGAAAATACCCCTACAGATAGTAAATATAGCGACAATACCCCCTGAAAACTCCATTTTACCACTCATTTAAGATTTTAAATCAAAGTCTTAAACCTAATGCCGAGAACCCTCCAGGTGGGTTCACTTTTGCGCAAACGTAATGCCAGTGACCCACCTGGAGGGTCCACTTGCAATATGTATGGTGGGATGTCACATGAGTTCTATGAAACGGGGGTGGACTCGAATGGGTTAAGGAAGGATAAACATTGATTTTGAGGTATTACAAATTTAGAATTCAGACTTGTGTAATTTGCAATTGTAACATTAGTTTGCAATATTGCCAACAGATGGCGCTAGGATGCAGAAAAATACACACCAGCCAGTCCAAACTGCCGTAGTACCAGCCTGACAGCCGCAGGGCTCTCAGGGTGTCTGCTAGCCGTCTCAGCTCATCATTGTATGGTGAGGGTATGAGGGGCGACAGCGGTGCTGTGAGAGGTGAGTGAGGCAAGTATGTTGGCTGGACCGTGAAGGGGGGTGGCGTGTGGGCGGCGTGGCACTTGCCGGCGTTGGGGGCCAGGGACACCCGCAGCTCGTGCCTGCAGTTGGGGCAGCATGCTACTCCCGTCGACCAACTACTCAGCGGCACCGCCACTTCCACACAAGCATCTGGAAAGATGGAGAATCTTGGTTAGGATATTTGTGTCACATTACAATCCATACATCAGTGAGATAGTATCATTTTCCAGTTTTAGCTATCTTGCTTTGGTTTCTAAGGAAATGAGATTTAAGATAAGTTGAAGTTACAATTTCCTCAATGAAAGATCTCTTCTGTTTTGAAAAACGTAGTGATAATGCCTCATAACATGCATTTTAATCTACCATTAGTGCAATCTTTACCTTTAATTGGAACTACATTCATAAAAGGTGAATGGCCATGATTACCATCTGTTACTGATTACAGACAATGAAACTGATATGACAGACATGGTTTTACATGTTGCGAGGTATAAAATTCTATGGAACTAGTTATTACAGATAGATTGATAGAATGACAGCGGAAATCAATAGATTTTTTGTTGATAAATGTGATAAGTTTTTTTTTGTGATATATATTATGAATATTGTTCCACTGTTACACATTCAACACAAATTAGAACTGGTTATTCTTTTAGTTAATCAACCATACCATGGTTGAATAAATTAAAATGTAATCTAAGTGAGTTCTTAATTCAAAACCTAATTTATGGATGAATGACAGTATACATTTTATGATCAGCAGACTCATTAAAATAACACACATGAGGCAAGTACTGTATAGGTTTTATAACAAAATGTCAAAGATTTAAACTACCTTTTTGGTAATTAAATGAAGTGCCTTAAAATCAGTATATTTTCATATTTTTCATATGGTAAATACGGATTTTTCCTATGAAGCTCTCTGCTGTTATCAGTGGTGACAATAACATATTTGCTCTTTTATCACACTATTTTTAGATACATACTGCTGATAAGGAGGCTGTGTGAATTGTGCTAATCACACAATGTATAAACCACATGCAAATATTTTATCACGTCTTGAACGAAATTTTTAGAATGATAGATTTTTTGTAGTCCCTTTCCTTTGCAATTTTTTTTTAATCTTTTTACGATCTGCTACAATTTTATTTGTAAATTGTATTGCAACTTATATTTCTTGTGCATTTTCTGATAATGTTTTTCGAAAAATAAACTAAAAAAATAACCATAAGAATGGCTTTTTGATCTGTTAACACTGCCTAACCTATCGCCACACCAATAATTTACCGCTAAAACCAAACAACTTACTTTGCGGAGATAACCTCGCTGCTAATGTCATGTTTAAAGGACAAATTGTTGTTTCTCGCCTTTCAATAAAGCACATTTGTTCAAACAACGACTGGCGACTGACGTCTGGTGTGTGTGAGGTACTCCCACCTGTCGTGAGGAGGCCACGATCCAATCCAAGTTACACATTCATAAAGCAACACTTCACCACGTCCGCATTCAAAATGTGAGCACAATATAAAACTAAATTGATATAACTTAGTCACTTCCTTGTTGAATCCTAATGAAAAAGTTTTCCGAAATGTTTACACTAAACTATTCCACGAAAAACTTTCCAAATGTCACTGTCACAATTTACTGTCATCCAGTATTCACGCACAACTAAAATAGAGTAGTCCCTTTGGTACACCAAGTGATTGTAACGAAATATTGTAAAGTTTTAAAAATAATTATGTGCAACGCTAAAAGCGGAATGAGTGAGAAGCCGGGTGCGACCGTCGCGCTATGCGACTCGACTGAACTGACGCGACGCCAGCGCTACTCTGTAGACGATATAACAGATGGGGGGGATTGGTGGACGAGGCTGAGCAACAGACAGTGATACGAAACTCGAACGTTCACTGCCTTCTGAGAATTCATTCACCGACAATAATTACTAGTTATCTAGTTATTTGCTATCTACATTGTGTTGTATTCAGTAATATGTAACTAGGCGATTCTGCGTAAAACTATTTCTCTTTAATCGTTAAGAGTTGTTTACGAAGTTTCGATGTCAAACCAAAGAAGCATTTACAATTAGATTCGTAGAATGATAAAAATAATAAAGTTCTTAAAGAGGATGCGCTGAGACAATTTACTCCCAAACACTAACTAAAAGGCATGCTAACCCATGCAATATAACAGTGTCACATAAAACGGTCAATCAACAAGAGTATTCCCAACTCTTCATTTGGATGATTAAGTTAGACACCTTTTTTTGGAAATACGTAAGAATTTAATAAATAAGTACCTACGTATATGTACCAAACAAAAAATATTTCATGCATTACGACTAAATATTAAAATTCCTAGTAACGCGTGACCCGTTTACCAGAGCGAATTGACTATGGTTGGTTAAGTGTCCAACTCTAATTAGGCTTTTTTTTCATTCATTCATTTGAGTTAAAAATATGACCACTATGACAGTATGACCAGTGTCGGTGTCATCGTTGTTTTGAATAAATAAAATGTTTAAAAACATGAATTATTGTGTCTTATTGGCTGATCTTTATATGAGTTTTGTTATAAAATTGTGTAACTTATGTGATTCGCATTAATTTGGTCTTCTGTATTGTACCTAGCTTTTTAATTAGGTACTTAGATCGACATTTCAACCGTCAAACTTTGAACTGTGTAGGTACTATTCGGAAACAAGAATCGGGTAAGTTCGTTTGGTTTTCATAATTTTGGTCATTACTCGTTGTATTTTTAAACACTTGCAGCACGGTAATATATTTATACTGTGCTTGCAGCCAGCGAAACACAAGGTCTTCGGAATAGAACGTTGTTTGTGAAAGTAGCCCGACCGGTACGGATCTTCCTACGCTCCGAACAATAAACTTATAGTTAAGTATATAACGAAGCAACTAGTTTAAAAAAAAAAAGTAAGCTAACAAACTAGATAAGTATTTGGTACTTACCTAACCTAAATTAGGCCTGTGAGGCCTTTATTAACTAAATTAGGTTCTAAGAATATTACATGATTCTACCCACGCTACGGGACATGACCATGTCAATGGCTAAAACTTAAAGCAGGCACGATGTTTTTTTTATTTAACTACTTATATGAACATGACATAAATTTATAGGTAGACGTGTACAAGCAATTATATTTTGTCTTTACAAGATCCCATAAAACATTCATTTGTTAGTGTTTTACATGTGCCATCATAGGCACTGCCGCTGTGTGTGTTAATCGTATCGACTTCTCATTTATTATCCTGACGTCAATTCAATGTTCAATTTTTAGAGCCTCTACGTGGTTACAATATTAATGCATGGTTTCTACGTTTGTGTGTGTGTGTATAGAAAAGTATGTGGGCAGGCACGACGTACTGCTTGTAATTCCGTAATCGACTCTCACTCCTTTGGTTCAAACAGTACTGTAGTTGTAGTAAAATATATCGATTTCCGAGATCTGTTGTTCCACTGTACGCGGTTTATTATCGTGTTTTGTAGAATCGAATCGTTTATGTGAAATTCATTGTAAACTTTTGAACACCGATGTATTTTAGGCGTAACTGCCAAATATTCCGGTGGCGTTGTGGAGAAACTTAATAACATCGCAATTTGACGTATTGTCGTGTATTTGGCTACTTTCCATTAGCGAATTTTATCGCGTATAGTTAGGTAGCAACTGTTCACTATGGACAATCTTTTGTGTCCTGTTAGTTGAATGGCTTTACCTTTTACTACGCGTCACGATCTCTGGTTCTGCGAATGTTACCCATATGGGTATTGCGATGTTTATGTATTAAGAATGTAAATCCCATTTGTCTAACGCTCCTAGTAACAAACTAGATTTTGAATTTGCATTGTATTTGCTCGACAGTAGCTTAATATTATAGTAGACGCATGAGCTTGAGGAATTCTGTTTCTTCAATGTATTATTATTTAGTATTGAAACGTAAAGAAAACATAGTATAAGGGTTATTTATTGGAATTTTCCTTTTCTGCCTTTAAACATAGAAGTATGGCCTTTTCGAGGACAAAGCTTTATAAATACGTACAACACAACCTACCTGTAATACAAAATAAAGAAACCTAAATTCTCATTTCAATCAATGATAATTATAAAGAAAGATAGGTATGCTACGTTCATACTGAGCGGCGTTCAAATATCGTTGCGTTGTTACGACTGCGATAGATGATACGGAACGTATGATACAGAAAGAGATAGTTATTGCGCTAGAAGTACTTAAATTACGACAATTGTGTGAATTTGTCTGCAAAAATTTGGCGCGCTAGTGCGATATCTACCTCTTTTTAATTATTATATCATTGATCAATGACAAATGGGAAAAAGAGCTTCCGTTTCGATAAAATGATTAGATAAAGTGATCAGTCATCAGCACGCTAATTCTAGTTTGCTCTTGTGTTTCATTCAACGTGAGAAATGATTCATAAAGCAACTTAGCCTACTTCTGATTAGGAGACAAAATTATTAAGGAATGAATTAGTCGATAACTAAGTTTCATTTTGTTAAATGGAACATCTCTTTAGTTCATAAAACAGGAAATAGAAAAACCATCTTCCGAAATTCGAAATACGAAATTACGCGGAACTTTGTGGATTTACGGGAAGTCGAAACTTTGTAGTTACTTCCCGAGATCGTTTATGGGGCTTGTTCGCAAAATGTGAAATTCCGGGTAGGTACGAAGAAACAAGAGGTTTGAAGTATCAAAAACGGTCAGCTCGTTCCCTCGTTATAATGTTCTTGCTGTTGTACATATAATAATAACGTTGTTAATAGGGTTTGTAAAGTTCTAGACAAAATTATCTGGGATTAAAAACACTCCAAGAATAAAACTATTAAGTTTCATTACATTTTATATCTTGCCTTTAATCAAGTGTCCATTTTTATCAAAACGTACAAAACAGATTGACTGTGACTCACTTTCACTCAACAGCTTTGTGGTATCCATACTACATAGTGATTTTATAAATAAAAGGTCGCAATAGCACATCGCAGCAAAAGCACAGTTTATAGCCGACTCGATCCCCCCGTAATTCAACAAAAGGTTACGTCCAACAATGTATATTCGTTTCAATTAACATCCTCTTCAACGTATTGACAGGGCGCAATAAAAAGCGTTGCGAGTATAAAGGCCTTAGCGTGGTCGCGCGCGCAGGTGTTCGATTCGCATTTGAGCGTGCCATAGAGAGCGAGTTCCTCGTAGTGCGATTATATTCGGCGTTCTCGGAATCCCTTACCTGCGTCTGCGCAGCTTTCACAACCATCTGCTGGCTGTCATTGGCGCGAACGCGGACTTGTAGCGCAGCTGCCAACCATTGAATAAGTATAAGCCCCCCCTATTTATAAAGATGATTTATTTTATACAATTTAGCGCAATTAGACGGCTTTTCGTTGTTCCCGTGGGATTAACGACTTTATGTAGTGGATGCAGATGGTAACGGTTCAGTATTAATTCGCTATTATTACTTTAAAGTATTGTTAGGAATGTGGGTACCACTGTTTCGTAACGTGCTCCCTTAGGTTTTCCTACTTCCTACTATGTAATATTATAAATGCGAAAGTTTGTGAGGATGGATGGATAGATTTTTGTTCCTCGTTCACGCAAAAACGGTTGATCGGATTTGAGTGAAATTTAGCAAACAGACACTTTAAAACCTGGATTAACTTAAAGGATACTTTTTATCCCGGTAGTGCGATCCCGTGGGATAATTACCGAACACGGCGCAGGCGAAACCGCGAGCATAAGCTAGTCGTGAATAAAACTCAATACGCGACACGTTATGTCATCGTCATTAAGTGTTTTGTTGAAACTGAGATCTCTCACATTAAGTCCATTTACAGATTAAATCTCACATACCCTATATAATTCACGTTTAATGCTAAGCATAATGCCAAATACGCTCATTTTAATGCTACATCTTAAAATATGTAGAAGGTATTTCAGGAGTCGAAGCTCACCTTTTAGAAAAGGTTACATTAAAATGTGACAAAGGTGACTTACCATGCCGTACATATTCAGAGCGAAAACCCGAACCAAGTATTTATTTAGGGAGGTCATGCCGTTTCGTAGAAGTTGGCTGGCACACTCCGATTTCAATTTCGCAGTGAATACCGTTGTTCTCGGTACTTCTTTATTAGACGCGAAGAGTTGGGCTGAATAAACATATTCGCAGAATTCATACCGATAATGCTTTATCACTCATATAAGTACTGGTTAACTTTGCAAACGATACGTTCATTACTACCCAGTACCCAGTAGAGATAACGGTATTGCTCAATGAAGTACAGATCCAGATGGATACGTATTCAAAAAGTAACAGTTCCGTCTTGTATTGATAGAAAGTTTTGGACAATATTGAGCGGCTTTCGCAGAACTGTGCCTATTCAGGCCGGTCACATGCCCCGACTTCCGGGAAATTTCGGCATGTCTGTGCTCCAATCAGCATTGCAAATTACGAGTCCCGAGAAATCCAAAACTACGCTTCTGAACGTCTTCATAGAATCGCTTATTATTTAATACCATATTCCTGGACTAATCTAAGCAACCAAACTAAAGCTAAGCATATTATACGTTTGACAGTCGAACAATTATTTCGAAAGGTTGGGTAAGGTATACAAGAAGAAATTAATACATAAAAATGAGAAAAACGCAGGGAGGATCGAGAATTGACCACAACACTAGCTCATATCGTGCAGTTACGAGTTGCAATTTTCTGACGAGGTTTTTCATCTTTCGTCAATTATTTAGAAAATATTTAAGTAGATATGAAATCGAAAGGTCACTTTGGTACTTAACGGGTTCGAAGCCGCAACCTCGCGCTCGTAAAGCGGTAACCTTCAGTCCATGGCCATCACGATGAAATTATTTATGAACTTGGTCGGTGACCGTTAATTACCTCGTTTTAGGTTAAACAAAGTATTTTCTAAACATCTATTGAAGTCCACTAAACTACTTTTAATCTACCCTCCATATGTCATGTTACCGCTTAAGCTGATAATAACTAGAAAACCTATAAGTTCCCCATTTATAGGTGACCTACTAGCCGAGAACTAAGGTAATCACCGATAATACATAAATAACAATAAAAATGCAAATAGCGTACCATTACGAAAGAAATATCGAATCTACTTTGTTGAGGAATTTTAAAATAAAACGTGGCGCTTGTGCCAACTCAGTAATACGCTTAATTTTATGGTTGTTTAGCCATGTAATTGTTATATTTCTAGGAACTGAAGACTGTGTGTGGCTTCTACTTAGCTATATATCTCGCTAATATTATTCAGTGTTCGCTCAGCCGCGGCATTTCCAAATAATCATCAAACATTCTATTGTATTCGATTTCAGTAATACCTAGGTATTACTTTAAAGACGAAAGTTTCTCTCAGTTTGTTTTCGGTAAAAGAAAATACTGAAACATTTTTGTAAAAGGTACAAGTATCATTAAAAGTTTGGAAATTGCTGCTCATTATAGAGATACTGAAATGTTGCCTGTGAATTTGTTCTTGTTGTGTTAATTTGTTATTCGAGGGTAAAAAGCCTGTAATAATGATGAGGAATATAAAGTATTTATCAGAAATGCCATTAAATATAGTTTTGTGAAATTCACGCTTTGCAAATGCAGACAATAGCTAACATTAAAGAGTTACGTATTCAGTGTCGCACTATTGTATGGGTTCATATGGGTTCGCGCCATAATAAGTTGTTCTAGGAAAACACGTCGTAAACATCACCACTAGTTACTGTATAAACGTCGCAAATAAACAAACACCAAGGATTCTATGGAAATATTATAATTTATCAATATCAATAAGTAAGGAATTATGATTATTATGCTTGTTTATAATGGGTTAACTGTTTTCTTTGTTATGTAAACTGAAATTTTGAGCGTCTCCTCTACACGACATCTAAATCTTACGGCCGGCTCTGAAATTTTGAACGTCTCCTCTACACGACATCTAAATCTTACGGCCGGCTCTGAAATTTTGAACGTCTCCTCTACACGACATCTAAATCTTACGGCCGGCTCTGAAATTTTGAACGTCTCCTCTACACGACATCTAAATCTTACGGCCGGCTCTGAAATTTTGAACGTCTCCTCTACACGACATCTAAATCTTACGGCCGGCTCTGAAATTTTGAGCGTCTCCTCTACACGACATCTAAATCTTACGGCCGGCTCTGAAATTTTGAACGTCTCCTCTACACGACATCTAAATTCTACGGCCGGCTCTGAAATTTTGAACGTCTCATCTACACGACATCTAAATCTTACGTCCGGCTCCGAAATTTTGAACGTCTTCCCTCCACGACATCTAAATCTTAAGGCCGGCTCCCCCTTACGTAATTTGAAATGTCCATGATGTCGGTTTTTAAAAAAGTGTGAGGGGTCCCAATAATTAATTCAGCAATCTTTACACCAGTAATCTTTGTAAATACGGTGTTGAGAGCGGTACTTTAAAAAAGATAATTGTCGGTTATAGATTAGTAATTCCAATGAGAGATTTTATGATATTTGCTGTCGTGTTAACTGTTAAACTATACAGTTATGTAATTAACTAGAAATAACGGAACAGTGAATATTTTTTCTCATAGACATGTTCAACTCGTGTAGAAAGTAAAAGCAACGTATTTTAATGATCATATTTTTTATAAAGCAGCGCTGTTGAGCTATAAATCTTTATTTGCAGTTTTTATTCATTGCACGTTTAGTCGAAAGCAATTGATAAAATCAGTGCAAAGATTAAGCATTTTTTTTTACGAATTTTAACTCTTGTGGAACAATTTAAAATCCTTTTCTTGGGATGAATTAATGGTCCCCAAAATGCAGGTCACGTTTCGAAATTTGTTTAGTACTCTGGGACCTGGGGAAGGACTTGGGATATATTTTTGTATTAAAAACAAAACACGCAGACGTAGTCGCCGGCAACAGCTAAAACCTAAACTACAACAAGAATGTATGTAGTATACAACAACTATAAAACCCGACTACTGAAAAATAACGCTCCAATTACTCCTCCTATTCTTGAAATCGGTTAAAATGTAGCCTATGTTACCCGGGCCATAATAACGAATCGATTGACACCTTCATCAAAATCGAATGAATAGTTTAGGCGCTACGGAGGCACGTACGTAAATACATAGACTGCTAAAATCATAACCCTTCCTTTTAGCTTCGCCGTAATCGGGTAAAAAAAGGGTGTAATCGTTACGAGCGAAAATTACCGTTATTGACTTTTCTTCTCAGAACTCATTCGTAATGAAAACCTTAGTGGAAAAGTACTTATTACGTCGAAAACTTCTAAATTGAAATTCCTTTTCGATATTCCAAGTATTAGAATTAATTATACGTAAATGTTATTCTTTGCATGGCCTTCTAAGAGTAGTTCTTGGACCTCTCTTTTATTTGTGCGCCTGCATTCAACGAATAGGTCCTTATACTCCTTTGTGGATATCATCCGAAGCCAAAAGACCGTTCTGTGTACTCCGTGTCTTGGAACCCACTTCTAGCAGCCTTTACTTTGTATTGTTACTAAGAGGTTTTCTTGAAATTCTCTGTCGTGTGACGGTATCTTTCTTAGAATCGCTGTCTACAATATCTATGCAGCTAGCTAGATATGTAGCTATGTTTGTAGGCGTATAGATACGTTTGCGTGTGTAAAGTAATATAATAATTTTGCTTTATCTGCTATTACGTTGAAAAAGCAATGATTAATGTTTCGCTTAAGTCAGATGATTCATTTGTAAGTTGCCCCCTAGTTGGATTGAGTATTATGAATATGTTGGTTTAAGTTACAGTCATTTGCACCGAATCTAGAAAGAATAGTCTATGTTCAAGTCCTTAATAGCACATCAAATGTCAAAGGCGTCTTAGGGTTTATGAAGTAGTTCAGGTAGGTTTTACTATGTGAGTACGTGTTCACAGTAACCTTGATTTCCCGTGACCCGTGAGGCTTTTAAGTTTTTCTGTAATATTAAGTAGCCCACGTTAATCTAGATTCTAGAAGAAACAAGCTTTTGAGAATATCACAAGCAAAAATCTGAACAATTTTCCGAAAATACTGATGAGTATGTTTTTGTTTACTTAACATAAATAAGCAAAGTTACTGTTAATCCTAATTGCAATACAACATTAATACAAGTTAAATTACTTCGAAGTGTACCAACGAAGATAATATAACTTTCTTGGGAATATGCTGAAGTCCCAGCTACTAAGAAGTACTTAGTAAGACTTTTAGTTCAAGCTCAAAGTTTAAACTTTTGTACAAAGGAATATATTTTTAATGATATTAAAATAAATCCTGGTATTATTTTATGTTTGTAGGTACTCCAACACATTAATTACTCATTTCATAGGAACGCAGTTTCTTTATCGAAGGTCGAGGACAGTACTTAGAAAAGGAAGCTAAAGTAAGTACTAAGTAATGTAACAGAATAATGTATTTCCAGAACATCGGTTTCCGAGAAAGTTGAAAATTAAGTGGTAAGTACCTACAATACATAGAAAGTCTTTTTTGAACTTTGCCCTCTGTTCCTACAAATAAGTATTATTTGTAAACGCTTCTCTATAAAAAATATTTAAAAAAAAAACGTGAATTTCGCTTTATAAACGGTTCTTGATCGCGATCTCGCCTGGTTGAAAGGTGTAGATGAGGTTAAAGATGGATTGAGTGAAAACTGTTAATTGCAGATTTCTTTTCATTTTTGATCTTTTGGCCATGTATGCACAAAAAAGATTATTTCCTTAGAAAACATCTATATATCCTAGGCGTCCAACAGATGGACATACCATGTGTTTCATACACGTAGCATTCACGCGAACGGACATGGTTTCATCATCATTCATCATAATTTTCAACAGCTCATCAAGCGACATTCCCGGCCAATTGTTTTTACTACGTATTTATTGTGTCAACCCACTGTGACGTATTCAAAACAAACTTTAATATGTGTACATACGCTTCATATGTCGGCGCAAGCGTGCATGTCAAACTCAAACGTAAATAAAAACGTGACTGGACGCTTGCAGGAAATTCGTCGCTATCAGTCTGACACACATTAATTAATTTAATTAAAGCATTCGTATTATGAATGAAGTTGTGGTCATAGTACCAACGTTAAAGATAAAGGGTCACAATTCGAAATGTTGGTTCGAAATTCAAATCGTAATTTTGTTAGTAAAACCATTTGGTCATAAATAATTTCTACTGCTGGCTGGTTCTAAAGATAGCGTGCAAAACGTGGCGCAGCATTCGATTCTAGAATATTGCTGCAATCCGGAAATAGTTGGCTTTGCAATAAACGACAATGGACGGCAGGATAGAGTGCCTACCAACCGACACACTTTTACTTTGGCCTCATAATTCACGACTGTACGAGTTGGATTAAGTTAATAATAAATCTGTAATAATTTGGTATCTATGCGTACAAAGTCGGAACGGTGTAATAAAAAAAAATGGCGCTTACAGAAAATTCGATCTCGGATTTTTCGTGTCGGATTATTAATATTCATAGCAGATATAGTGGAAGTATGAGAAAAAATCTTTAGTAGTCGTATATCAAATTATCAAGAGACGAACTTGGAATGTGTAAAAATAAAATATTGTCACAGTGCGCTGAAGTGACAAAGAGTGGTGTGAAACTAACTTCCTGTCGACATCGTGTATTGGAAGCGTTAATTGTGTTCGTAGCGTGTTCTTTTTTTAAAAATTCCGCAATGTAGCCAACAATCAAATATTTGTATCACTGAACGAACATTTACTTCACATAATAATATCTTCATTACTGTTTCCTAATTTCAACGGGAATTTCGTTAAAAAATAGAGAATTTCGTTGGCATTTTGGTAACAATACTAGGAACGGGTGTGTCAGAACGTTAAAATTATCGTCAGTTCTCTAGAAATAACCTAGCCCTCGTCCATACAGGTAACACTGAGTCATCGCGGGGGTAAGGTTGGCGCGCGAGTGTTCTTCATTTTATTTATACGTCGACCTTGTAATATAAAGTATAAATACTTTCTCAGAACACGATGGAATCATGCAGAGGCATGTTTATATGTAATTATTTTAATTCGTACAGTCTGAAACACGGTGACGCGACGCGACAGGAACCACAGACAAGATACTATAAATACATTGTATTGTTTGTCTGCAAAATAAAGGCAATATGAAAAGAGATAGTAATATAAAACGAATTAAAGCCCCAAATAGAAGAAAGAAATATTATATCCATTTTGACTTAGGACATACTAAACCATTGACTAAGTTTTTTTTTATACAATTCCCAGACCGTCTGTAGCGTTCAGCCAACATTTAAAGAGCTTAGAATATCGTTTTAGATTGCCGCTAATAAAAACAATATTGTTTCTTGTTAATTATTGGTTCTGGGAGCTCTTGAGATCTTCAACTAGAAAAATTCAAGATGCAATCTTCGACAGCATA
Source organism: Noctua pronuba (assembly GCA_905220335.1). Taxonomy (NCBI): domain Eukaryota; kingdom Metazoa; phylum Arthropoda; class Insecta; order Lepidoptera; family Noctuidae; genus Noctua; species Noctua pronuba. Next base: position 4,680,534 of record LR999900.1, on the reverse strand, counting down.
TAAGTTCTTGAGTGTTTTGTTATTTTCCTCTGTTACTTCGATGAACTTCGATTTAATTGGTTCTGCACATTTCTTGGAAAATAATATATCGTATGTAGTGCTTTCTGAATAAGTTAAACTAGACTATTTACCCACTTTCCAGGGAAATGCAATTAATTTCGTGTACAAAGCGCCGGAGTAGTAAACATTTATGAAATCCTGAAATTCCTCTTATAGACGCTAAAAATAACGTGAGATTACCTTGCTCTTTTATTTTCAATTTAAGTAGGTACCTATTCTTCTTTTCTTCATTAGGTACGTTAAGATTCTGCCATTTTGTTAAACATAGACAATAATCTACACTTAACACCATCTAGACGAGAACTGGTCGCTAATAAATACTAAAATGCCTTTGTGACACGTCTTCCAAGTTTGAAACATCGTTCATAAACTTTCTTATCTTTAGTAGAAACATAATAACTAGAAGATCTTGTTCCCAGCTCCGGTGCCTAGGTAAGACGCTTACAGACGTTATTTACTGCTAATTGACTCTGTAAAATGACCGCTTTTAGTTTATATTTCAATAGCCGTAACGGTCACATGTACCGTTGTGTATGTTATTTATAACCCTCATATTTCTCTATTCATCTATTATTATTGAAATGAAAGCCGTCAAGGTTTTACGACGCTGGAACTTGCTTCACATGGAAATTATATTGGAGAATTTACAAGTGTTTTTAATATAATTTCTTGGGTACTAATATTATTCGTAGAAGCCAAATAACGTCTTGAAAGAAGACCGCCTTCGCTATCAATTATATTACCTAAATTCAATTCTTGAGAGCGGTTTTCGAACATACTTGACATTCATCAATTTATTTGTTCCCTCTAATTGACAAGTGTTTTCAAAATTGATCGTCGTATCTCTTTAATTTGTCTCAGATATAGTAGAACCATTGTGGCAAGATAACAATAAGCTTATCGAATAAATTATATTGAATTCATACAAACATGCTTTAGAAAAACATTTATTCAGTAGCCTTAGTACGCGCGCATTTTCCAACGCGTCGCTTTTTGGCAAAAAGAAAGTCGTAACGGTTGGAAATAATGGTATTTCGCTCACAGTTTCATTGTTCCAGCCATTCATTTTTCAGCTGTGAACGATTGTTGTACCATTAACACGGGAAGTATTTAATGAATGAAGCATTTTTGTGAAAAGGTTTTATTTTATTCCACTGATGCTTGTGTAAATTTTCTATACATATAAGTATTGAATCATAGTGAGACCCGTTGCTCGTTGTATCAACACAAACTGTATTCACACACGATGTTCTCGGAAGCCTCTGGCGGCTATAAATAACGCTCCAACATTATACATATTTTTGGTAACAGCTGATATTGAAAACGTACAGTTTGAAGTGCGCCCTGACGAGAGACATATGGACGCTCATCTTTCACATTTGAGCGAGATAAACAAAACTAGCCATAAAGATTGATGCGTGAAAGAAAAAGTAGAACGTAACACAAGGATGAGAAAAGTAAAACTTTTGTTGAAAAGGATTTTGAAGAAAGACAGTTTATTTTTCTCATGCTATCTAAGCTTAATAATGTAAATTGTCGTACATGAGTGTATTCAGGACACGATAAAATAGTTCTTTCCGCGCTTCTGGCCTTTGACACCGAGACGAGAGCGGCATTGCGGCGCCAACGTGCGCAGGGGCGGCGGGGCGGCGGTCTGCTGATCTCCATCAACACTCACGGCTCCGTCGACCAACACTCGAGGAATTCCTTAATGACCCTATGTAGAAAGTCAGCTCACGATCCGAGATAAACGCAAAACGTGCATCAAGTTTTTTTTTATGGTCTTTAGTGATTACGAGCTCCAAAATGATTGGCCTCAATCTCGCAATTGATGGTGCGCTATAAAAGCTCTAATGCATCACTGACGCTCGTCCGACATCACATAAAAGACTTTGGCAATAACCATTCGGATTCAATGTAAGAGTTCAGCTGAGCAACCTTCGCGTGTTCCGAGAACTTCGCCGACCGGTCGGTTCGACGCTGCGCCGCGGTTCCCGGAACGTCGACCCGTGGTAGTTTCGATTTTTAAAATAGATGCGTTCCGTTATACGTGATCCTATATAGAAGCTCCGATTTATGGACAGTCAATTAGACGTTGTGGTGTAATCTGTAAATGAGAGTGTCTATTTTTATCCTGAGCCCAGACCCGTTTCCGAGTGAAAGGGATTTCCTACTGTGAACTTGTGAAACAGGTTTAGGCGTTACGAACTTTCCTCCTTTAACGTTTCATTTCGTTTGAACTGAGCTTCGATTTTGTGATCTGAATTCTGATAGAAATAGACTGGTTGTGATTGATTTTACGTATGCTGACATACCATCGCTGCATAATATTGTATTTCTCTATGTTCTTACGTGTTACAAACAATGTGGTGTGTGGTTAGGGCATAGACCCGGTTCTTAGATAACTTTAAAGAACCACGTAGAACCGGGTAAGTATACCCTGTTCTTTCAAGGTATTTGTAGAATCGGGTGCATAGGGCATTATGTCGGCCGCATGTCAATGGTAACGAAACTAGTACAAGCTGGTGTCTTATTCTATTGAAACTCCTTACTACTCTATGCAAGCTTAAGGCCAAAGTCTTACAATCGGCGTGTAGCCGACTGTACGTATAGTGTTGTAGGTGATCGTAAACATCTACCTACATACTTATGCAATGTTAACGTAGCATTACACCGCAGTACGTATATACTGAATAGTAGTAGCCTTAGAGGTGACCTAATCGTTTGCCTTCACCTTATTTACAGAAGTTTATCGACATATCTGTTGCTACCAGTGCAAAGTCAATTAGTGTACTCGTACGCTCCATTCAGATAAAATAAAAGAGTTGCTATTGGAACAATTGCAATCAATTTATCTTTTAGAAGCAAAACCGATGCTGTTTTTTATGATTCTATTAATTTCCCCAGTTTAAAAAAAACAACACAAGGACGAACGAGTCCCATCTCAAAGGCGAAACGGCAAATTAAATCGTTGCTTACGACTATTCAACATAGCACTTTAAATATGCTCAATATAGAGGCTGATTTTGTGTGGCCGAGGTACAGATCAAAGCAGTATTTCAATCAGTTCGTTAGACGAAACTGACGAGCGGGTTCGCAGTAGTCCGCCATTGAAATTTAAACTAGCCGCTCTTCTGGGAAAGCGGTGCAGGCGACCATATATTTTTCCTTCGTTTTGCTTTAGTCAGTTCAGTCCTAGCCCAACAAAACATGAGATGCCCACAGAGCAAAGCAAATTGGATACGGAGTTAATAGTTCTTGAATCCTGGTGGTCCTAAAACTAATATGATTTTATTTTCTTTTGCAGTGTCTGCTGCTCAGTCTTATCTATACTAATATTATAAAGCTGAAGAGTTTGTTTGGTTGAACGCGCTAATCTCAGGAACTACTGGTTGGAATTTAAAAAAAACTTTTATTCTTGGATAGCCCATTTATCGAGGAAGGCTATAGGCTACATAACATCACGCTACGACCAAAAGGAGCGGAGCAAATGTTGCAAAATGGAGAAAATAGCATGCGGACGAAGGTCGCGGGCAACAGCTAGTCGTTAATAAGGCTAACTTGTCGCTAAAGAAATTTTAAATGACAGTTGCTTTTTATAACCGCACAACTATATTCCATGCAACGTTCTTTTCCTTCTGGAGTTAACAGTTTTCTAATTTGCTATCACTGTAGGATCCTGCATACTTTTCAGAATTCATTAAAAAGTTTAATTGTGTATGTTGCCTTTTGTAACCAACTTTCTCCATGAAAACTCTGTGAGCAGTTCCAGGGTGTAAGGCAACCTGCACAGTTGAATTTGCTAGTAGATTATTAAATACGTTCTTGATTAGCATGCATGTGAATAAATATAGTTTCTTGGAAGCGCATCAATAACTTTGAAGTTTCCTAAGAGCCTGAGGTCAGAGGCGAACACTGCATAAAATTTAATAGCCGTGCATAATGTTGCGTATGCGTTGTTGGTCCTTCGACGAACAATAACCCGTATACAATTTTCAAAATGAGACAATGCAAAAAATAAATAAAAATGAAGTCATAATGCTGGCGATTTCTCATAACAACCCTTGGGTCGGAGGCTTCCAAGGATTAATTACGAGTTCCGAGTAGGCCCGCCACCGGGCCATTCGATTCTCGGTAAACTCGAATCGAAAAAGGAGCAAAAACGGACGCGGCGCGTTCTGAGAACACGCATACCTGCGCCCGCGCAGCCATCCCACCTTGTTCCGTCCGCCCGCCGATTCGAGAGAACTCACATTTTCCTAGTAGTTACTCTCCCCAGTAAAACAACATTTTCTCTTTTTCATATCATGTAAACTGTAGCAAGCTGCACCCAATGTATTGACGTACTAAGTGGAGGACGTCACAAATATTTGTTTTAAGAGCACTTGATCACGGGACGAAGCACTGTACACCAAAACTGTACTCGGTTTCAAAGCAGTAAGCACCAGCCTCTTGGTTTTAGTGCTTTTTAACGAACTTAAGTTTTACCTTAAACTGCATTTTATGTAAATCTGTACATACGATTTCTAAGCAATGATGATGCTAGAATTACGATCGCATTTTATCATATTTCTGAAATCAGATTTAAGTACCGCATTTAATATTGATAAGTTCTGGGAAACTAACAATGTGCGAGTTCGACGGTCGGTTCAAGAAAATGTATTCGTAACTAGAAGCCAGCGTATCCACGGAAATGACTTATGCAAATACGAAAGTCTGTATCATAAACATTTTGTAGAAATATCTGCTAGTAATCGTCTTATTTTCAGAGAAAAGACATTTCATACATACATGGGAAGAGTGTTGATGCCAACGTTAGATAACTGTTGGATGTAAGCGATAATCGAAGAATCTTTTTGATTTGTTTAACCCCAAGTTGCTCAAGAGTCAAGATTACCTAACTTGGAAAGACTGACAGTTTAACATAAAGGTTATATTGCCGACAGGCTTAAGTCTGTTTTAATAGGATGGAATGAAATTTTATCGTTTTGCTTCGCGACAAAAAGTGTTACTTAATTCTCAAGTTAATAGCAAAAGCAATTTTCCATGTTGCGATGTTAATGGATTTCGACCGCAAATTATTCACATTTTATTCCAGTGCAGCTGGCACACTTAATTAAACATATTGCCTTCATTGTTACTGTTTAGTTTTTAAGTTCTTTTGGACAGTCAGAAATTTGCATCCCGTTATCAAGCAAATGATCTTGAAATGCCTATGTTAATGTATACAGCAATTTTAACCTATGTACAAATATGCAGATAAAAAGTTGTTTGTCATTGTACACAATACTCACAAAAAACCACCATGTGCTCTACAAACAATAACAGATGTAAGAAAAATTGTATCAAACAGTCATAATGTTGTAATGAACGCACTCATCTGCATATATTAATATGTAAGTAGCAAGCAATGGAGCGTGGAATAAAATATTGGATAAATTTACATTATTCTATTTGAAGAATAAAATATTGAAAAAAGAGCTGTATTTTCTGTACACTCGAAAATTTGTAGTTTAAAAAAATTGTTCCATATGCAAATCCGAATTTAACAAGGTGTTAACAGTGAATTTCAAAAGCGATCGTTGTGGACGTTTGCGTTATGTACATCGTATTCTATTTAGAGCGGTATCATAAATGCCTATTTTGGCGCCGAACACGCTAGCGAAATATTAGCATCCGTGTTATCGATTCCAATTTCGAAAGAAAGAACAGGCATTTCTTTTTTTACTTTGCCAGTATTCTTTATGGAAGTTTCGTTTTAAACATTCCTTTCATAGCAATGTTCTTCTTCTTTATCGTGTGGTTAGTGCTTGGGTATATACCTGTGGTTAGTACGACGTGTCAGGGTTTTTAAGCCGCCCATGGGCCTCTGACTTGGCTTTACATGCCGTCGAGAAATATCTCTCAGACATGCTGGTTTCCTAACGATGATTTCCTTCACCGGAGCAATAGATAATTAAATAATACGCACATAGCAGTATTGTAAAGGTTAGTATTTATTTTGGCGCCCAACATGGTAGTGGAGTATTGTATCCTCATTATCCGTGCAACTTACGAAAGTACGTTTTTTCTTTTGCAAAAAAGAAAAAAAAAGAACACATGGCATCCCTGTACGCAGACAAATATTAGGGGCTAGGGCTAACCCTTTTTATCCTTTACTCTGCTCCGTATATTTTTATATGTATACGGAATATATAATTTAGTGCGGAGTTGCCCTCTGAACTTGTTGACGTAGGGCTCTGCGTAAGAGGCTACTGATGTCATTTAATTGTAATCTTATAATTTGATTACAGCAATTGCAATTAAATCTACGTCAATCTACGTTAAACATCCAAAACAGCGTAATCTATATTTTATTCCATGCCTCTCAATCAATAACAATTGAAGTGTTTCTACGAATCATAATCATCGCATAGTACATTAACCGGTAACAATAGACTCGGCCTTTTAGCTTTAAAATAGCGACAAAAAATACATTATCTCCCTTTGAGGATAAACAAAGGCCGCGACGATTCCCTGTAGACGATTTAACAGCGTATGTTCCTGGTAAAATGTCGACAATGGGATTGTTAACAATAACATTGATTTGACCTAAGTGCTGTCAACAGTCTTGCGACTGGCGAGGCCGGTACCAAGTGGGTGAGCGGTGGAGTGGTTGCTACGTGGTACTTCACCGTGTACGTGTGGCAATAGGCATCCTACTTCCATCGAAAGTATTTAGCGTGAACAAACAGTCCAGCTCTAATCTAGCCTTCTACGTTTTACGGTTTTAGGCAATTAGCAAATTCAGTTACGAAAAAACATAAATTCCTTGAAATAAATTGCTGCCTTCGTGGTAATGCTGATTGATGGTTAATTGGTGCTGTCAGATAAAACCGTGAAATCGAGTTGCATAAAAACCTAGAAATAATTTAGTCTGCCATTCGAATCCTAGCTAACTGTGCATGTTACGTATTGTAATTATGCAAAATCTGCAATAATTTACTCAAACAATTTATGACTTGATCGTCCATTCTAAGGAAACGTTATATCGTAGCGTGCTAGCACGATAATTGTTTTCAAATGAAGCGATTCGCCGCCTGGCGAGGTGTCATTAACACAGTCAGCACGCTTGTGCATAAACATCATTTTATTTATACCATTTCCTACATGCATAACGTTATGTTGGTATTACATCGCTGTCATTAAGATAAATTGAATTCCTAACCCAGTTCCGGCCACGATAATTTCTGTAGGAGAAAATCAATGTGGGTAGTTTGAATTATTTAGCAAATAATAGATCGCTACACAAAATTTATACAGAAAAATCCCATGTGACTATTTTGAGGCCATCATTATTTTTGCAAAAGAGATATAATAGGAAACAAAAACACCACAAACTAAATGATCATTTGTTTTTAAATGGCAAGGGATTACGTCATTCATTAATATAATCTACGTTTTATCATTGAGAACGCATTGACCCCGAAGCCTATGTGATAATGATAACAGCTGGCGCCGTTTCACATTTTGTGTGGTCTATCTACATGTGTTTTGCAGAGTTAAACAAATTTACTTTCACGCTGACGTATCGGTTATGAATAGCATTGAAGGTAAATGCACAACTTGGTTTATACATAATATACTAATTTGTTAGTAGTCACTGTGATAAAATGTTTGGTTCAACACTTTGGAAGTTCTCACCTGGTAGTTTGACCACCATTGGAGGTGTGCGTGGTCGGTTGGGATCCAATGTAAACGCCTTAGGTAACAACAAACACGGAAACACAAAGGCCCACTTATAATTACTTATATTTCCTCAAATCCACTTTATGGCCGTTTCGTTTCTCAGTAAAACTCTTTATAAGCAGTTTCGTAGAAACCGACTGCACTGGAGAAATTAATTTGCAGAAATCGACGTCGCCGAAGGCAGTCCGTCCGCGTGCCTCGACAGAAACGCTTTCTAAGTACGCGCACATTCAATTTCACTCAACGGTCGGTGTTTATCACAGATAACGATATCGCGGCGGGAGGTGAAAGTTCGGCGAGGTGGGTCGCCTCGGCGTGACAATCCTCTTTCGTGTACAAAAGCGTACTGAGCGAGCGGCGGAGCCGGCACGCGGCGCGCACCGGAGCGAGTGAGGTAAACACGCGTGGCGGGCGGAGCGCGGCTCGGCGGGGCGCGGGGCCCGGCATGTGAATGTGCGACCGAGACCGAGCGGGCTCGCTGCGAGCGTACTTGCCGACGAGCCACCGCTTCCCAGAACTACCAACCTTGGCACTTCCACGAAATAACTCAAGGCATTGTCACTAATTTATAAAACTTATGGTCTTCCGTCCAAGGCTTGCGACCGTGCACCGGCTGGCTCCGCCGTGAAAGCTCGTGACGGTGACGTTAAGACGTGCACCAGGTACTGTTGACCCCGATGACCGGCGCACGACGTTAAATTAGGTAACTTGTAGTATCTATCTATCCATCAATCAAAGTGCGAGCTCGGCCCCCTACCTCCACCAGACATGGTGGTAATAAACGTTGGAAAGTTCATTCGCTTCTTGGTCTATTTTTTGTCGACAAACACACCCATACACCTACTTTAGTATGAATACAGGTAGATTTTGAATGAATTGAAGTGTTATCAACCTCTTTCAAAAGTGTTACAGTAGGTAGGTAGGTATTAATCCTTCACTATCGATGACAAAAGGAATTTTCACATTACTAGAAAAGTAGATAACACTTGTAGATTAGGGTTCCTAAGAAACTTAACTTAGAGGTGAAATGGGTGAAGGTAGAGTAGAGTCATTATCATATTATGCTGTTCAGAGTGTGACAAGACATACCTAAGTACATAACTTTTTGAGTATATGAACAGGTTACGGAACTTACGTGATGAATGACGATGCAGAATTTGAAACAGTTGGGAAACCCTTGAGAATTGATACTTTAAACTATGAAATTTGCATTTACTTAGGTAGGTACGATATTTGTAGATACCATTTCCAAAATATCATCTGCATGCCAAAAATTACGAAGGGTTCTGTCGTTCTGTTCAATCTTTTTGGCGGTTCGGAAGTTAGCTGCAAGTGACGGTATGCGCAGGTGTAACGGTAGCGGCTCGGAATATCTAACATATTAAGCTGCTCAGAACATAATTTTAGGTATCAGCAGGGCATAGAGGATGCATCGTCTTGTGTTGACTGTATAATGCGCAGACCGTCACTCGCAGCTTACTTCCGAGCCGCTATAAAGTTTGATCTGAACTATAATACTATGATGATCTGGTATAAATCATTGTACCCACTGCTTTAAGAGAAAAGTAAAGTCCAGGTCCATTTACATTATGTGAAATGCCTTCAAAATACGCAACTCTACTATTAAATAGTTCCAAAGTCAACATTCACACTTTTTTCATCCCATCCTATAGTGTCACATGATTTATGTGTATGAATAGCGACATCTGTTTCATCTTTTGCTATTTCTGTTGGAGAGATCTATAATTATGATGAGCAAGACACGTATAATATAGTTATTGTGACGTCAGTAACAATGGGTGATTTCGTCTCCCGAGTAGGGCAACTAATCAATAATACTGGAGATAATCAAGCATTCCTGGAAAGGCAACGCGTGTGACATGCGCCACACTTCTACGAACGAGTGCTCTTCACCGAATGTATAGGCGACGACAAAACTGTTCGTGTGCATGCAAATAGGACATAGTATGTCCTATGACCTAAAGATTTTTGGTCACGAGATAATATTACCATCTCGTGACCAATAATCTTTCTAGAATGTAGGGTTATTTTAGCGTATTTCTTTTATTTAATTTTATTTTAATGTATTTTTTCACACTTGAACTTAATATAAATTAGGTATCTGAACACTATCAATTTTTTTAATGGCGCACGCTTACAAGAAAAAAAAACTCAATCTTAATTGGAAGTATTATTTGAAAACTGTCGCAGGTAACTAACAGGGTATTTGCATTCAGAATTCGTATGTAATGGAAACAGCTGGTTAACTGGTAGGTTACAACCTATTTCAAATCAAAATCGTCAGAAAATTACATCAATTTCGTGAAAGGTTAAAACAAATTGGTATAACATTTCAATTTCATTGACGACACGATAAAATCGAACCAATAAAGTAAATTGAGCTTGTTTTTTGTGATTGCATAAGTCTTTCATCGTTGTTACGCTGGCATGTCATGTGAATGACCTACATAATTAATTAAACTTTTGTCGTTGAGTGTCCATCGGTATACTCGTGGACAGATGTCGTGCACGTGTGCCTGTGTGGGTGCACCGAACGTCGCCATATTTCGACAATAACGGCTCGGATCATAAAGTTAAGAGCTTTGGTGTTTGCTGCTTATGCCCGGTTCCTATAAACAACGATTCGTTGTTGGTCAAAAGCTACCATTCGTTTTTGGGTTTCGAATAACGGACGGCAAAAGGCGTTCCTATAAGTTTTTGCGTGAACTACCTGCGACGAACGGATGTTGGTTACCCACTTATCGAAGCCCTCCGCCAACACATGTTCGAACCTCCTTGCGTTTCGTTATTCCGATTAAGCATGTTTAGAATTAGCGTAAAACCATGTGCATATTACACATGATATAACATATTTATACCTTTTTACAGAAAACTTAACTTTTATGATTATTTTATAATTTTGGTGTTGAAGAAATCCCATAATTTAATAAAAAATATATTTTTGTTATTCGGGCTACTGAAGTGAACAAAACGTGATCGAGAGCTTCTGGCTTGACACAGGCATTTTAGCGGAATTCTAAATTAAATTCTAAGATTTTCTCACGGGGTTTTGTAGTAAAACATATCTGTTGGTTTAAGTAATCTACTCTTTGTACAACATAATTAATATTCTACAATGGACGTTACACAGGTAAGTAAGTGATTTTGTTAATAAGAATCACGTATAGTGTAATTTATGCATTTTGGGTACTGTTCAAATGCGTAAGAATAAATTGTTGTTTGTTTTATAGAAAATGAAGAAGGCCATGACCAAAGATGAGGTTGCACTGTTGGTTGACCTAATACAGAGCACTCCAATCTTGACCAGCAAAGAAACGAACGCCACTACGAATAAAATCAAAGACGATGCGTGGACTTCTCTGGCACAAAGTTTCAATGCCAAGAGTGGGTCTGTTCCCAAATCGAAAGACCAGCTAAAATCAAAATGGGACAATTTAAAAAAAGCTGCCCGTAAAAGAGCACAGGAAGTTAGAATGAATAATTTAAAGGTAACATCATAGACTTAGTTGTAATTATTATAATATCATATTATTGTTTTATTTACATGATGTAAAGTAATTAAATGTTGTAAAAGTTGTGCCTAAGTACCTATATATTTTTTCTTTATCTAGACTGGTGGTGGTAAACCAGATTTTATTCCACATGATGAGATATTGGAAAAGGTGACTGGTCTTCTGGGGTCTACTTGCACAGGGTTTGATGTGCCATTTGGTGGTGATGGTATTGGTGGTGGTTGTGTGGTGCTGGACATGGTTGGTAATGCAGAAGTGAGTGTGGTGGACATGGATATGGCGCCATTAAATGATGCAACTAATGCTTATCATCCATCTATCTCAGAAGAGAGTGTAGCTGAAACACCATGTAGAGGTATTATTCTGATTAAATTTTCCTACTCTATCTACCTATTCTTTTATTAATTCATTTGTTTGTAAATGTAAAATCATATTTTATCAGGCATACAAGCAAAAAAAAGAAAACTTGAAGTATGGGAAGGCAACTCTCCCAGTGCTGAGGGGGGCTCAAGTTATTTCTTTGGCATGCCTATATCCCGACAATTAACAACAAAAAAAAAAGGTACATATTTAAATTTATTATTATTTTACACAGCATATTTTATGTGAAATTCTTATACCTGCTCTAATATTTGTAAACTATAGTATAAGTGAACCCTGGTCACACGCAATTTATGAAATAAAAGTATTTCCATTTATTTATTTCAGGAAAAAAGAAAGACAGTGATGTTCAGACGTCCATCATCAGCCGTAACCTTGCTATAGCAAGGTATTATGAGAAGAAAACGGAGAAGTTAAATTTAGAAATTTCACTTTTAAAATCAGCACAAAAAGAAAATAATGTTACAGTTAATGATATTTAGAGTAAAATACTGACTCTAAACATCATAAACTGTAACATTATTTTCTTTACTTTTAAGTCTTAGTTTATTTAGTTCAGTGCCATAATAATTTAGAATATATTAAGAAAAATTGTAATTTAGGTAAATAAACTTTATTTCAATAAATTTGTGTCTTTCAATAACTAATATTATAGCTACTTAAAATAATAATATTTCCCTAAAAAAAACAACAAAATTAATTTATTTCCATGCAACCTTACAGACTAACATACATATTATGATAAAATAAAAATTGTGCTAGTATAAAGAACCTTAGAACTACATTAGTAACACTAAAAAACCAAACAACCATAACATATAACTAAGCTAGTGTCCGTCATTAACAATCATTTCTTCATAGACTTTGTTTTGTATGTAGCAGATAAGTAGATTTTCTTTTTCTTTCTTGATATTAACTTAAAACTACTCATGTGATGATAAACTGAAATAAGATAAAAGTAATAATTAAACACCGTCAGTGCACAGTACATTAACACAGACAAGGTTTCAAACTTAACACCTCAGCATAGCGCTGTACACTCACTTATTAAAGAAATTCGAAATCAGTGTTGTTCTTTCTGTGTAATCTGGTTCTTCAGCAGTATTTGGTACAGGCATTTCCTCTGCAGTAGGAATTTCTACCTCTGGTGGTACATCAGCTATACTGTTTAATCGACAGATATTATGCAACACACCAGTAGCTATGATTACTGCATTAGCTCGTAACAGACTCAAACGCAATGTCAAAGCTACTACTGGAAATCTCCTCTTCCACACTCCAAAGCACCTGCAATAAAAAATAAATAGTTATCTTTAGTACAGCAATAACACTGCCCGACTTGGATCATGAGATCTTGAACCCGAGTTAAGTTAGAATAAACATACCTTTCAATACAATTTCTAGTTCGAATGTGGGCTTCATTATAAAGCTGTTCCCCTCTACTTTGAGGGTTTAACAAAGGTGTTAATAGGTATGGTTTTAGTGGATATGCACTGTCTGCAAGCAGCCATTTGTTTCCATACAACCCACTTTCACATTGAGCTGAAAAAGCAAAAAATTTGATGTAGATACTGAGTTAAATTATTTGGGCACAAAACATACTTGTTCATGCTGTAATATAATATTACTGTTACCTCTTAGTTCTGAGTTATTAAATATAGTGGCATCATGAGCTGAACCAGGCCAACGGGCTACTAAATTCATGAATAATAATTGTGCATCACACACAGCCTGTACATTAAGGGAAAAGTAGCCCTTTCGGTTCCTAAATTCTTCTCCAGTCTCTGAACCTATGCAAAAGAATTGAATTGTTTTAACAAATTAAAAAAGTAAAAACCTCTCATAACCCATCATGGTGTTGAAATTCTCATTATGATCTACAAGGTATTGATGAATTAAAAGAAATACTTACCTAGAAGATACACAAAAACTTACATGGTGATTGAATTCTGATGTGTGTACCATCAAGTGCTCCAAGAACCCGTGGGAAGCGGGCTGTTTTATAAAAATCTTGTTCTGTGTCCGGGTGCATGTGTATGTATTTGTTGTATAACCGTGCTATTGCACAGCTTACATCAAATACTATACGACAAGCCGAAGATTTTGATACCCCAACAAAATCAGCCACTGATAATAGCATTGTCCCTAATGCGTAAAATCTTAAAGTTAATAAGAGTTGGTGAAGAGGATGTATACCATGGTTCCTAAAACAAAGATAATATTAATGTTTTAAGAGTAAAATGCGTAATGAATTGTGGTTGTTTCAAATGAATATTATAAGGTTAATTTGAGAAATACATACCTGGCTCCCTTCACTTTTAAATGCGGATAAATTTCGACGAGTAAACTTTGTACAGTTGGCTTGTCGAGCCGAAATCTAATTTGGAATTCATTATTATCCAAGATACTAAAATGATCGACCCTCGTTTTGTAATTCCGTCGATTAGAACCACTTTCTTCATCTGATTCGGAGTTACTCCAGTCCGATAACAATTCTAAATCACTTAATTCACTATCTGAACGAGACATTTTGGAATTATTTCAAGCAAATAACGCAAAACAAGTAAAACTTTTGTAGACAACCGACCGAAATCGGGCGGTAAACAAATTGTAAACGACTCGTAACTTTGACAGCTCGTTGACGTTTCTTTTTATTTATAGGAACACCATCGCCCGACATCTGCATACATTTGCCTTACTGTTCGTTATTCGGAACCCTCCCATCCGTAGGTAGCGATCTATCGGTAACTTAACTTACGAAACGTTTTTTATAGGAACGGTTTTGGGATACGTCTCGTAAAAAATACTACTATCCGTAAGCAAAACGACTCGTTTCTTGTTTATAGGAACCGGGCATTAATGTTCCCTTTAAAATTTGGCGCCATGCTTTATTTATGTTTCAGTGGCAGAGCAGACATGTTTTGTTTCAAAGTCGGAACTTGTCACGATTTGTGATGACCATGACCTGTCAGTATCAAGATTCCATAACTATTATGACACAGGTTTGAACCCGGTTTAATTTAGAAGTGCTGAACCGGTTCGGTTTATTGGTAAAATTCTCCTTGTTTCGTCAAATGTTGAATTTTGTCAATGGATTAAAACGTAGGTATTCAACCACTACTGAAACAACTTTATAGAAACTAATAAAACACAGCAGTTAAACAATTTTTACCTTATCTGAAACCGCACACATTTTATTTTTGCACTGGCAAGTAATTAATTAAACGGTTACGTAAACGGATAATCAAGTTAATCGATTCCGCGTTGGTGGAGCTTTTTCCTTAAAGCAGTTTTTAGATCTTGATCTAAAAATACGTTGAACTGAACGAGAATTAGCTCAAACTCAAACTCAAAGCAATTCATTTCAATTCGACCATGAGAGGCACTTTTGAATGTCAAAAAAAGCGAAGCTACAGTCACAGTCACAAGGCATAATAACTTGAGAAAGTATTGTAGTTGCACATTCCAAATTGTAGATCTCTATGGAGAAGAATGGGCAAGAAACTCCATGGAGAGGAGAACGATGTAGAAAGATGTGAACATTAAGAGTCTCCAGAGTAAAAAAATACCGTAATAATAAACGGCACACATGATTACATATGCATGGTTATGCGTCAAGCCTTGAAGATGGTAGAGGACTGGTGCAAGGAATATAAACTAGCAGTGAACCTTACCTCGTTGGTATTAAACCGCAACACCGTGACACTACAATGGATCAAAGGACACAGTGGATCACCTGGGAACGATGCAGCTGATGAACTCGCCAGAAGAGGATCCGGCACAAAAGCCTTCGGACCGGAACCCATTGTGCAGGAACCAAAACCCTTAACATAGAGTAAAAGATTAAATCAACAATTTCAAAATAAAGCCTTCTTTCTTCTTTATCGTGTGGTTAGTGCCTAGCCTGGCGTCAGAGTTTTTAAGCCGCCCATCATGGGCCTCCGACTTGGTAAATAAATCTGACTTGGTTAATAAAGTAATTAAAATAAACCGTGGCAGCTAAGAGATAACCAGTCCCAACTGACAGCGCCCGTTCACGAACATGACGTATGAATCAACTCATTTTGAAGGGAACTAAATGACCCGACACACCCGCGACCATCAGCGAGACATTTGAGTGAGCATGACATTCTCTCAGCCAGGGCACATTCAAGTCAATGAAGTAACTAAATGTAAATGGTAGCTTTACAGTACATAGTACTCCAGCTAAGATCTCCTTTGATCTCTGTGGGGGCCGATACTACAGTTAGGGATTACTTCGTGGAATCAATTTTCCTTACGATACCTCCTTTGATGTGCCTAAATTTGATTTCGGAATGCTTGTCCAGTTGCGAAAAAATGTAAAGGCGTGTGTAGTTAGTTGTTCTTTTCAGTTTCTTTTGAGACGATTGGGTTTTGTTTACCAAAAAATATCTAGTGAACTTTAGATCTTTTTCTTTCTATTTTCTTTATTTTTTTTTCTTTTTGACCTGGCCTGTCATTCTATCATGTTTTTTCTCGATTAAAAGATTTGTCATTCAACTGGGTAATAGCTTTTCTATTTTCTATCCCAATTTCCATACTTTTTCACTCAACGTGTCAACTGTCCCAAACTACCCTCGTATTTTATGAACCAAAAATAATATATATTGGTTTTTGGTACAAGCTTGCCACACTATTACCAAACCACTGCAACTCTTGAAACCCAGAATCAGCACTGCGACCACCAGAAAAGCACCGAGATGAAGCTCGACGAAGTCCCAGAAAAACAATTTAACTGCCTTGGATCCCGCAACGAAATAAATCAGAAAAAGAAAATCGGAGGAGTAGGTAGTAAATAATTATCAATACGGGGTCCATCGGTTATTTAAAAAAAAAAGAAAAAATTCAGAATGATATACCGAATTCGTGGTAACCGTTTTCGCGTAGGTGTCGGGATTCCACCCGTATATTGCTTGTTAATTAAAATCATGATACAAGTAACATGATGACAGTAATTTCGGTTAAGCTGAATTTTCACCCAATTAACGAATTGCCTTTACAATTTTAATGGTAAATAATATGAATTCTTATAAAGAATTTAAATAAACTCTGATAAAACAAGTTCCGGTGCTCGGAAAAACTAGTGTCAACTTTATTTATATTCATTACTATGTACAGTATTTACAGACAAGTTTATTAAAATAAGTACCTATTATATTCATTCCCACAAAATACCGATTTCTAGGTATGTACAGGGAGCCAAAGCAGATATTACCTATACCTGTCAAAGATTATTGGGTATTGCTTATTTTACTAGTAAATCAACGTAAAACCTACATGTAATATGATAGTATCCAGTACCGAAGGGTCAATTTTTGTAAGAGGTAAGCCGGAGTACATCATCTTTAATGTGATTATACAGGGTGTAAACGGACCCTTCATGAAGCCGTCAACCAAGCATTCTGTACACCAAACTAAGTAACTTTACGCAAAAATTATTGCTGGGAAACGACTTTTTTTTTGGGGTCAAAAATCACGTTTTACGGTAAAACTCAATGTAACGCACTCAAAACTTTGTGCTAATAGATGAATTGAATAGTACGGGAGTCGTGAACCTGTTTAAAGTAAAAATCTTACATTAAAAACATGTTTAAAAAAAAAAACTTGTGTAAAAGTTGGAACTTTTCCCCCAATATCTCCGTAACTAGAAGGTTCCCAGGTATGGTCTAGAACAAAAAAATGATCGCAATGGCGGGGAGAACAAGTAACTTTCGGCTTCGTTAAGGGTCTTTTTACACCCTTTTTTATTTGTCTATAGAATACTGACTGTGCCTTTTTCAAAGGGAAGCCAGTAGGAATCGAGTTGTATGGAACCTTCGCCACTGATAGTATCTTAGACCACAAATTGATCAAGAAATTATCGAGTTTTTCTAATAAGTTAAACTGTATAAGCGCAGTTTAATGATGTTAAAAACCAACCCACAGTAGAAAAAATCTTCATCGTCATAAATTAACTAGGTGTCCACGTCCCACGTGGGTATCACTATATCTTAATAAATTGATGGATTCTTAGAAACGCTTTTTAAGTAGCAGTAGTAGGTGTTTGGTTAAATGGAGAAGCTCGTGGCTAAATAATAACAGCCACTCGGGTCGATCTTTTTAGGTTAAGCCGTGCTTGCCGAGGTTGGTCTGTGGATGGGTGATCACCCATTAAATACCGAGTTTCTCCGTAAAGCCGTTGGTCCCGGCTGTCATTTGTAGATCTTTGACAGTCGTTACAGGTAGTCAGTGGCCCAAAAAATCTGACAACCAGTCTTACCAAGGGGTATCGGTTTAGGCGCAGAAGGCCTAATTCTCAAAATGGCAACAGAGTCGCAAAAGGACAAGTTCTCGAAATGGCAAATTCTCTAAAAGCCTAATTCTCTGAATGGCCAATTCTCTAAAAGCCTAATTCTCTGAATGGCCAATTCTCTAAAAGCCTAATTCTCTGAATGGCCAATTCTTTAAAAGCCTAATTCTCTAAATGGCTAATTCTCTACTGAGATAACTAAATGCATCAGGAATATTTTCCATGTATATTCAATCATTATTTACTAACATATTCATCATTAATACGCATCACACATAGCCTTTCTTGTTTATCTTTTTTTTTTCTTGCCTTATTCCCAGTTCTTCAGTATTTTTGTTGTTCACCAATGACGAACAGTGACTCAACTTATTCCAAGAAACCATTTTTAACTATTTTTATTACTTTATCTGAAGACTAGATATAGGGATTTTATTTCACAAACTACCAGGAGGCCAGAATCATGAAGAAGTAGTTATCTTCATTGCATGCTGCATGATAATCGAAATGTAGGATGTATATAGATTTGATTGTGAGGTTCCTGTTATCAATATGCAATACCTCCTTCTTGATTCTGGGCGCCTGGTTGTTTTTGAGACTTTACTACCCTTATCTTATTTCCTATTACGTGATCTTCGAGTGTAAACTCGCACATTTATCTGAGTCATACACTACTAGCAAATCCAAAGCTGGTTAAATTCACATTAAAATAAAAAAAATGAAATAAAAAAAGTGACAGGTATAACTTAAAATTGGCTTGATTTTATCGGAACCGACAAACTCAAACTCAAAGCATTTATTTCAAAGAATGAAATCTTTTATTTATAAGAATACTCCCAATTGTAGAAAATGTGCCATTTTGATAATTAGCCATTTAGCGAATTGGCCATTCAGAGAATTAGGCTTTTTGAGAATTGGCCATTCAGAGAATTAGGCTTTTAGAGAATTGGCCATTCAGAGAATTAGGCTTTTAGAGAATTTGCCATTTCGAGAATTAGTCCTTTTCCGACTCTGTTGCCATTTTGAGAATTAGGCCTTCTGCGCCTAAACCGGGGTATCGTATTAGCCAGTATTAACTGGGTTGTGGAGGTCAGATAGGCAGTCGCTCCATGTAAAATACTGGTATTCAGCTGCATCCTGTTAGACTGGAAGCCGACCCCGACATAGTTGGGAAAAGGCTAGGCAGATGAAGATACATCAGTTGCCTTGCCTCTGAATGTTCCATTCATTAGTTTGTTAGGAAAACAACACGAGGCAAGAAACCTTACAACTACATCTGCATGATTCGCATTCACATAGCTAAACCATTCAAACGTAAGTACACACGTACACCATTAGAATACATCAATACATTTTTATAGTCTTGTGTGTAGAGACGATTTTATTACCGTAGACAGCGATTTCAGATAAACAATCTTCGCAGTGCTTCGAACGAAGAGGAATGTACGAGAAAAATTAAAAAAGCATTTCGGAGAATAATTCCAGATTAAATTTCCGAAATGAAACAAATGCGCAGTTAGTTCACTTTCAACACTTTAATAGCAGAACGATCGCGGGAAAACCATGTTTTTGTTTACACAACGTCCAATCCGCTAATTTTATCTTGACGATCGCTCGAAAGAAAGACGAAAGTATACATTTTACACGGCCGACGGATTTTTCTCGGAAACCCTGTGTCGGCAACCACCTGACCCGGTTTAAAACTTCTAGTTATCTGCAGCAGCTGTCAAACTTGTCTAGTTTATTGCTAAGTTTTACGTGGTTTGCTTTATTCCTTGGTAAACAGTCAAATAAACCATCTGAGGTTAATTTTAGAATGGTCCTGGATTTAATGCTCTATTTTTTTTTTACGGATGGGAAATCATCAAATAACTCCTCCCGCTCTGGGTGGAGTGGGAGGGAGTGTCAGACTTTTACTGACTAAAACCCATCCATGTTCCTTCTTTGCCCTTTGTGTTCCAGGGCCGCGGTATCTCATGGATTTAATGCTCGAGACGGTCATAATTATTGTCATGGAGTTTTTCCATGAGGAAATTTTTATTGGCTTAAGGGCGTTACACGTGTGTACACACCTCTGTCGAAATTGTTGGCGAAAACTGGTAAAGTCATGTTATTTTAGTAAATATGTTTTCCTGTTTATTAATACAACATTGCGTTACATAACTTATTAGTAATGTTTATCTATAGATAACTACAAAATACAAAAACTGAGTAAAGAAATGTCTACTATATTATACTCCAGTCGTTTTCCTGTTTTGGTTATAGAAACAAAAGCATGTCAGCTTCTTATCTTCGTGGAAGTCGTAAAAGTTGTGAGAGAAAGGAAAATTCAGTTTGTAACGCAGCGGTGCGCGGCTGCGATAAGCTAGCAATCTTCTTAGAACGTGTCTAGAATTTATATGTGACATATATATGTGTGTATGTCTTTATTAACAACGTGTTTCTGGTTTTTTTTTAAAGCTGATATGGTCACTAACTCTATCATTAACACTTGAAACGGTAGATTTAGCAAGTTTATTATTTTCGCGAGTGCCCGATATTTCGGCAATGTCCGAAGCGCCATGATCACGGATAAACTGAAGTTATTGCGGGTAGTTGTATATAGGGTGAATGGTAATTGGTGACCGATACTTAAACACGTCATTGTACTCATGATAACAAACAACTTTCCCAAAGAAACATTTTTTTAAACGGCTAACAGCTGATAGGTCACAGGCGAGCGCGTGCGAATTTCATACGGCTGTTGTGCTATTGTGATAAAAATGAGCGTATAAAAAAAAAATGGGGAGGTTTGTTATTATGAGTACAATCACGTGTTTAAGTATCGGTCACTAATTACCAGTCACACTATATTTACCATGTTTATTATTTATACCGAGTTCCCGATATTTCGGTACTGTCCGAAGCGGCATGATCACTGGTAAACTGAAGTTATTGCGGGTAGTTGTATATATGCAGGCAAAACGATGTACCCAGTCTACCCTCATTCTTATACCAACGTTTTGTGTGCTCGGTGCCGCTACCACTGGCACACTGTCACTGGTTTTAAAAAAAATTGCCGCCGGCGACTTTTTTTTTTTAAAGATTCCTTTTGAATTTTCTTTTTTCAATTATGAAAAAAATTGAAGACCAGAATCACTAAATGATAGTGTTTCTATAAGTAAGTACTGATTGACGGGTAAAGTAATCATTTAGTAAGCCGATTTCCTAATGGCAACTAGAGACTCTCGTCATCATCACTGGCAGCCTTGTTCCACTCACTGCAGAGTATAGGCGGGCTCCCTTTGTGCCATTCACTCCTGGTCTGCGCCAGAGTCAATCTGGTCTTAATTACCCGCGGTTTCCTGATAGTCATCCACCAATCTGGCTGGTGGTCTGCCAACACTTCTACCGTCTCTCGGAAATCACTGAGGACTCTATATCTCTCTGGATCTCTATCGGACATCACCACGTCTAGTGTCCAAGTGTTCTGCCCATCTCCATTTCAGAGCTACTTTCCCATTCAGAGACCGTGATCCAGAAATCCTGAATATTACTTACGAATCTTAAAAATACTTATCAAGTTTACAAAAGTTTTCTGTTTAACTCCCGGTATTGGATTGGGTAAGTTCGAGAATCAAGAAAATAGAAACAAATTCATAACAATAACTTACTTACTGATCTTGACTTGACTCGCGAGGTGGTCGACGTGTGGGATGTGGACACAGCGATCATTGTGCTGATAGTAGTATCAGCTCATGCCAAGAGCCTCGATCAATACCTGAGGAGGCTCTCGTTAGGCAGCTGGATCAAGGGCTTCATTCAGAAAGTGGTACTCTTGGACACGGCTCGTATTGTTAGGAGGTTCCTCTCTCTGGAGCCCTGACCACCGGTAGCTTGGACCCTGTTCCCGATACCGGTGGGCTACTATTTTTTATATTTTTAAATGATTTTTTATATAATTTCTGTTGAAAAAAATATTTAAAAATGTAACTAGTAAGTAAGAAAAATGAATAAACGATAACAAACTTGAATAAGTAGATACCTTAACTTATTCAAGTCAATCACAGTAGACGGTAGTATTCTGATTACAGAAGGTACCTAAGTAATATCCTCAAAGCACCTGGTATAAGCCTGATTATCTTTTAATCCCTTTAGAATTGATCGATAGAACAGTCTATGCACAGAGGAGGCTTAAGTCGGACGGCAAATCATCAACATATACATCTATAAATACAAATAAATAAAATTGAAGTGTCTGTTTTTTAATTTCAAAATAACATCTTTTTACTGAATGCATATGAAAGTATACTTTTAACAAAAAAATACATTATTTTTTAAATTTTGTCTGTTCATCTGTCTGTTTGTTGATTTGTTCCGGCTAATGTCTGAAACGGCTGGACCGAATTTGACGGCACTTTTATTTTAGAAAAAAATTAGGGTTCCGTGCAAAAAAATAAAACCCTTGAAATAGGGAAGTAATTTTTTTATTATAATTTTACGCGGATGAAGGTCGCGGGCAACAGCTAGTACCTACCTAATAAGACGAGTTTACCTACATATATATATATGTGTATTTCCCTGCTTATACATGTATTCCTCTTAATGAAAAGTTCTAAAAAGTAAGTAGGTACTTATAAACTTTTTAATGTAATCTTTGTTCTGAAATAAACCATTATTCGCGAAGGTATTTTTATAAACATGGTATTAATCTTTATCCAAAAAAATACGTTATTCATCACAAGTTTTAAATTTTGAACAAAATTACAGATCACAATTTTAAAATAACTCCGCAGCAAAATAATGATCAAGTACCGCGCGCGCATTGTTACTATGCCGAATGATTTGCGAGGCGGCAAATAGCTGATGTTATAGGGAGTAACTTAGGCTATTATTTTAGAAAAAAGATTAGGGTTCCGTGGAAAAAAAAACCCTTGAAATTGTTAACAAAATCCGAACCAAAGAGGGAAGTAATATTTTATAATAATTTCACGCGGACGAAGGTCGCAAGTAACAGCTCACTTCGTGAAATAGGTATAAGTACCACTTCAATTCATACTTAAAATAATGTTCACGTGAGGTGCGCAAAAAAGGAATGTAAACACATAATATCTTGAGTAAACATAATAATGGCTGCCTTCCTGAAATCTGAAAATAAACAAACGATAAATTGAAAACAAAAGATTAAAGCCTATGCGCAATTAATATTAATCTTTCCACATAAATCTACGAGACACTTTAGCCGTTTGATTGTTTCATGGTTTCGCGAAACGCTGTTATCACAATACGACGAATTTGTAGATACTGAAGTATTATACTCATTGTTTGATTAGTTATACTGAATTTGGCGCCGGCGCGGTATCAATACGCGATAGCACATTCGTGAAAAAGTCATTATCTCTTAGTTATCATAATTAATCTGATGATATTTGAGTCAGACAATGTGTCATGTGTTATGGATCCCCCAGGTGTAAAGTGACTAGGTTTCATGCGATTTGCCTTATAAATACTCAAATTGTAAAGCAATTAATGATACATACAGTGCGCAATCAATACCTAATCTATTCAAAAATATTTTAATGAATAACGAGGTCAGTTGAAACATGTGAAAATCGAACTCGCTTCCCACAATAATGAAAAATCAACTGAAACAAAGAGCTCAGGAAACAAATAGGTTACGTTACGAATATATGATAGACAATGAAATGTTGTGTAACCGGGTTTCATTGTAGGTATGTTGGGCCGGATCTTATATTTTATTAAAGATCCTGAAAGATTAACCGGTGCTCTGAAAGTCGACACGGGTCGGATTAAAAGAACACGGCGGAGTTAATAATGCTTTTAGCGCACGTCGAAAAAGGCAAAATAATGTTAGAAGAAGCTAGATAATTAAAGGGTGTAACAAGACCCTTAACGAAGCCGAAAGACACTAGTCTTGTCCTCTCCTTCATTGTGATAATTTTTTTGTTCTAGACCATACCTGGGAAACTTCTAGTTACGGAGATATTAGGGGTCAAAGTTCCAACTGTTTCACGAGGTTTTTTTAAATACATGTTTTTAATGTAAGATTTTTACTTTAAACATCTGTACGACCCTCGTACTTTTCAATCCATCCATCAGCACAATATTTTGAGTGCGTTACAGCGAGAACTACTGTAAAACGTGATTTTTCACCCCAAAAACCCCAAAAAGTCTTGTCCCAGCAAAGTTTTTTGAGTAAAGTTAAGTTTGATGTACAGAATGTAGGGTTGAAGGCTTCGTGAAGCTTCCGTTAACACCCTGTATAATGCTTTTTACACAGAAAACAAGTTAAAAGTTGTGTTAAAATTCCAGTGTTATTTAAAGATAAACAAAGACGAACTGAACCCTAATTCAAACTGTTTGAAACAAAGAATCACGCTCAATCCTTGTTACTATTACAATTCTCAAAATACAGCCGAGCTCTGTTATTGTTTCTCGTTATTTACATTTATGTAAATAGGCTTAGATTAGATTATGTGGCTCAACTAATTACATCGTAACATGCATAGTACAATAGTATACGATGTTATCGCTTCGATGAATTTCGAAATCAATAAATGCCTTCGCTACTGCTAGCAGGAAAAGATAAATGGTTTTTTATTTTACCCGGGAAACAGTAGTCCTTATCAATGTCATGTAATCTGATTTAGCGATTGGATTGCCCTAGTGACGATGTCTTTTTATGTGTAGGATTAGTCAGGTACGGTACGGGAGAGATAATTCAATATGAGCGGAAAGAACTCGGCAATTTTCTCGTGCAAGTTCCTACTAAGGCAGCCATCAGATGGACTGACCGATATATTCATCGACTGCGCGCGGTTGCTGCGATGCAGTCCGTCTGATGGCAGCCTTAGTGCTCATTCACACTAATCCGTCAAAGACGATTCGTGTTTTTTGACGAATCTTCTTTTTTCACGAATCGTTATTTTGATTTGTATGGGCGCCTAAACATTTTAATTGCCTGTGTCTTAAATGACGTTTCGTCTTTTTTCAAAACCTTCAGTTTTAAATCACGAATCGTTATGACGGATCGGTCGGGACGACTATGCCTTGCACTGCACCCACACACTACGTACGACCGTTCGTTTACTTGTAAAGACATGTCGCTCAAATAATTAAGGTAATACCAACACAAGATAGTCATATTCACATCCATCGTGTTGGATAGTTCGTCCAAGACTGAAGTCTGAATCACGAATTCAGTGTGAACATCTATTCGGATATTTTGATGAATCGTGAAAAAACTCGATTCCGTATGCAATGTGAACGTTCATCCGTCATTACGTATCGTCTTTTTCGACTAATCGTCGTTGACGGACCCAGTGTGAATGAGCCCTTACTGTGTCAACACTGTCTACATCACAAACGCTAGTTTTCCGTCCACCTCAGTTTTTTATGGTGTTGTTTAACTTGCTTACAACCCTGCAGTTGAATTACGGGTGCAAATTCCGCGGCATTTTTCGCTCAGATTCTGCCTGAAGCGTACTCGCTTTGCCTTTTTTCTGTTTTGTGTCTCCTCGAGCCAGATTATCCAACAATATTGTATGCGGGAGTTCCCTGGCAGAGTGTGGCGTGTTTCCACGTAGTGAATAAGGCACCAGGGAATTTATTTATGCGATAGTTTTAGAGAGGCTAAAGTTCATTATTCCATAAATGCGTTGTTGTTATTTCATCACCGACGTCCGCAATTAATTTGCAATGTTAGTATCTATGGATAATTTGAAATGTATTATGAAATCCTATGTAGCTTTTTCAAAGACCTACCCCACGTATAAAGAACGTGATGTTATTTATGTTTATGTAATTAAAACTTTATGCGAGTCAGGTACATCATCTAATTAATGAACTTTTCTTTTTGTTTTTAAATGAACCCTATGGCGTTAATTAGTTGGGAAAAAGTGCCTACAGACTGCTAATTAACTGTTTCTGTATTCAGCAAGTCACCGGTATGTGTAGCTGCTTCAGGGAAAAAATCATTTAGTATGCTAGTCAATCTTCGAAATTTTGTCTACCCTAAGCTTTTACACCTTTTTGTAGCTACGTAGGTGTTTTGAAAAGTGTCGTAGAGTCGAAGACGCATATAACAAAGGTCATAGGAACAAGTTCTAAATTTAACTCACTGGCATTTGTAGTAATGTGACGTACCTGACATGAATTACGATCAAGCCACAATGTAATTTAATACAATAAAACATTTTTTATTAGGGCACCGTACAGCAGGCAGGAAAACCTTTTGTGTGAATTTAATTCTATTACTACTCCTGTACTGCACAATATCTGAACCATGTTTTGCTTTTGAACGCAGTTTAGATGTCCTGATCGTGTTTCTTGGTGAAATTCGCCATTTCTTTCGCGAAGACTAAGGTATCGTATTTCCCAGAGAGCGTAGAGGTCAGATAGGCAGTCGTTCAATGTAAAATACTGGTATTTAGCTGTATCCGGTTAGACTGGCAGCCGGCCCAACATAGTTAGGATGACTGTTGGGCGAAGACCTCTTCACTCTTTTCGCTTTTTAAAACTGTTTGCTGTTGAGGTCAAATCCCTCATCACATCAGCTTACTGTGCACTTTATCTGGATGACATTCTCATTCATTTGGCAATCATTCAGAAATTAATGTTGCCATTCGACATAGTGGCTTGGCCAATCCATTAGTCATGATTAAATAGCTTTTCCATATGGCAATTTGTGCCTACGTCCTATGCAGCGTATTTCGTGGTTTGTTGACATTTTTCCTTTTCACATAAAAAAAAAATACAATAACAAACAAAAAACAAAACAAACATCAGAGGTGGAAAAAGAATTTGCTTTTCAATGTAATATTATCGGGAAAAATTTATTCCGATTGCCTACATTTTGAATTCCGCGTAGTGGTATATTTTAATTACCTTCATTATATCATTTCCATTGAATTTTGTATTATTGGCTCGTTTATGTGTATTAAAATTTTGTTTATTGATACAGATGCATTTTAAATTGGTATTTATAACATGTTTGTTGTTTTAAAATACAAAATGAAGCCATAGTTTTGGTTTGGTTAATAAAGTGGATCTTAGGTAGATAGCATAACAAGCCTTTAGCGTGTTCACTACTTGGAGATTCGACACGACACAGACTTCCTCTGCGTGAGAAGATGTGGCCCATCCACCACGCGGGCCCAGTGCGGATGTCTACGAATTTTTCTAGGACATATTCATTCATTGGATTGATGAATCTAGGACATATTGCCGGTTTCCTCAAGATGATTATTAAATTCCCAACACTCCCTCACTCATCCACTCACCCTACACACCCCCTCCCCCACACATCCCAACCACCATACACTCACTCACACACTTAACCGTTCCCCGCACACCGTCTTAGTGACAAGCACATTCACTATTTTTGTATTTTTTTCTAATTTCTTTTCTCTGTAATAATTGTGAAAAAAAAATTGTTAATAAATTATGGAAGAGTTTGTAAGAAAAAATAGGCAAAAAAATTTTTTTTTCAATTACTTTACCGTTTTAACAGCACTCACACTTGACTCCTATAAACTTTAACCTGTTTATAATCCAATACAACTTGTTAGTTTGTTAGTATCCATCAGACCATCATTATAGACAATGGAACCGTCGGCGAATGACTGACGGCGGCTGTGTTGCCATCCTCCAATTTATTTCATTAATTCGTTATAGACATTGATCGAATATAAATAGACCAGAAGAATAAGTTAATAATTGAGCCCGTTGTTCGGCTGTACAGGTTGTTAATTAAAATAACTTATGTTGTACATATTTATTACAAAATGGTGGACTTATCGCGTATTTTTTAAATTCTTATTATGATATAAGTTTGTTATTTTTTGCTGCTGGGTTGGTCTAGTGGTTGCAAGCGCTGCGACTGAGCATTTATGAGGTCTCGGGTCCGATTTAATATTGGGTTTTTCCGTCAGGAGCAAAAATAGCAATAGAAAGAAAGAAAGAAAGAAGAAAGAAAATACATTTATTTGGCACATGCCACAAGTGCACACAATATAAAACAAAAAATAATACAAGACAAAAAAAAATTAAAAACTTAAAACTAAACAAACAAAACAAAAAAAAAAAAATTAACACTGTGTGCCTCACGGCTGCGCCAAATAGGCCCAGTTCAGCAAAATGCCGGGCAACTAGTGCCTGACGCTGGTTTTCAACTGGACCTGGATTAGAGAGGTTACGGATGTAAAACAGCATTATGTGTTGAATCATATAGGCTCGCCAGTATTATAGAAATTACAAGTATAGTGTTTAATAGAAATATCGATCTCTTTGTAACCTTTCGGGGATTACAGGCTTGATGTTATAGTGTTTTGTACAAATTTCCAAGTAAAACATAGTTATGGTCTATCTTTTCGCAGAAATTCACGAAGTTCTCCGAACAGGTCCTCAGTGGAACGAACACTCGAGCCCAATTATAGTGAGTGGCTGAAGCTGAAAATTGCACGCAGTAAGTCTCCAATTTTTCGAACGGAGCGGGTTGGTCAAAATGAGGGAAGCAAAGTGCAGACAAAGTGGAACTTCCGGCAAAACAATCTCTAAGTCGCTTTTAGCTTGTATGCTAGTATTAAGTAGTACCTATACTTGCTTGCCCGCTATCTAGCTTGGTTGCTGATACTATAATGGTTTTGTTCTTGTGCTATGCTTGTGCTTGTCATCATTATTCCGCCCTTTTCCCAATTTATTTTAGATCGGTGCAGTATTGTCTTCTACTTCTTCTTCTTTTTAGACTTATGTTATCTTGAATTTACTTCCACCTAGGAAAGTAACGTGTTTTGTTGCGTGTCCTAAGAAAAAATTACGTATCTTTTTAGCGCAAGCCACACAGAAAAGACGTAAGACGCGGACGGGGCGCAGACATATGCCAAATGTTCTATACATTTGACATTTGACATCATGTCCGCGCCCTGTCTTTTCTATATGTTTTGCGTCACGACGCTTCTATACAATTTTGTATGAAAGGGAAGCGGAAGAGACATATGTCTGCGCCCCGTCCGCGTCTTACGTTTTTTCTGTGTGGCCTGCGCTTTTGACATCAAAAGACAATCAATCCACACTGATAGCAGGTGCAAGCAGGTGAGTCCTGATATAAACTCATTTTTACCAACAAAATTTTGAAATAAATAATATTGTTTTACATTAAAAATCACATGATATATACTGGTAACTTGTAGTAATTGAACCTACCAATTAAAACATGAAAATTTTCGCGATAAACGAGTGATACGGAAAATTAAAACAACGATATTTTAATTACATTGTAATGCAGCTGTTTTTGTGGTAGGTATTCGATAATCATGTTGTGGCACATAGGTAGGTAGTGCCACGGATAGACGGTGTGGAAGACTGGAAGGGACACCGATGAAAATTTTCTATGGGGGGGGGGGCTCAGATTTATGTACTGAATACGTGGTAACCGTTTTCGCGTTGGTGTCCCTTCCACCCCGAATTATTCTCTTGTTTGTTCTGAACGCGGTTCAAAGTAATCCCAGTTTTGGCGAGGTTCGCTTTACTCAATTTTTGGGTAAACATTTTTGAACTGTTTGCGGTCGTAAAGAAGTTTGAAAAGTAAATATGTTTATTACAGAATTCGATCTTGAGTTTTCTTAAATCATCATCAAATCACCCTTTTTTTCATTTGGGAAATCATCCCTCCCGCCCTGGGCGGAGTGGGAGGGAGTGTCAGACTCGTACTGACTAAAACCCATCCATGTTCCTTCTTTGCCCTTTGTGTTCCAAGGCCGCGGTATCTCTTTCGAACAGTCCCGCAGCCCCGGCAGGCATCTTTCGTCGGCTTGCTGTTTTATTGAATAAAAGTTCAGATAAGTACAGTATAATATTGTAATAAAAAACTTTTTTGCAAAAATAAAACCGACTTCAAAAACAAAAAAAAAGTGAAAAATAACTTCAGCAAAAATAGCTTCAGAAGTCGGTGACTTTTGTTTGTATGATATAGTTTTTTTATCACCGACTTTTTTATTTTTCCATTTTTAGTTGTGATATACTTACCTACTATTCAAATATTTGCTATGCACTTATTTTACATTGATAACAATACCTACTTTTCACGGTAATAGGCTTATCCCCAATCAATGGAACTTAACATACCTAACTGTCGAAATCTGGGTGTACTGTACACATCTGTTTACCCTCTCGGAGCATAGAGGCGTGATATTATGTTATGATGTTGAGTAAACAATAAACATCCAAGCGATTGCAGCAATCACGACAGATTTGCTGTCTATTATTGAAGAGTTCCGTTCCATATATCCGAAGATCAGCATCAGATCTTGACCAAATTTAAATGGGACCACCGCGAAACAATATCCGTCCAAACAAAAAAAGAATCATCAAAATCGGTTCACAATTGGCGAAGAAATCGCTGAACATACACACAAATAAAAAAAAAAACAATCAGACGAATTGATAACCTCCTCCTTTTGGAAGTCGGTTAAAAATAACGGGTTCTGTACGAGACGAGCGTAATCCTAAAACCAATTTGTTCGGATTACATCTAAATGTACCTGTCACATTCACATTATGGAGGTTAAAACTAGTTTCAAAATGTAAGAGTAGGTATCTTGTTATCAATGGCATTTATGTAGCGCACCGAAGCCGGTTTATAACGCTATTATTTCGCATTTCATTGTTTTTTTAGAGTACCTACTTATGCGATAAACCAACTTCAACGGCCTTGGTTTCATTTCATTCATTGCGATACGAATTTAACTGCCGGGAGGCACTTAAATTCGTATGAAATGGAAAGACTATACAAGTCTGAAAATATTTGAGTACATACATATTTTGTAATACCCGCAAACAATTTTATGCTTCGTGTATCTAGTAAATTACATGTAATAACAAGGTAATGCAGGCTCATAATGCATTTATAGGAAACCCATAGTTTCTATGAATGCATTACCAGCAGTACGTTTTTTCGTGTCAGCTAATTTTCCGATGTTTTACTTCGATTGCTTCGAACCGCGGGGTATGGGCGTATCATAATTCCATTAATTGTTTATACTGAAGTGTTTTTATTAAATTTCTGGGAATAGGTGTAATTTGTCTCTTGCCGTGTTCCGTGTCCCCAATGAGAGCCAATTACATGCCGATTAAAATAGCATTAACGAAATTACCGGCGCGCGAAGGACGGGCAGCTGCGGTGCGTCTGCGCAATCTCCTGGACACGTGTATTACGTTATGGTTTTTAATAGTGACGACATGATGCGGTATTTAGTAGTTCTCTAATGATTCAATGGTTACTTAGAATTATTTGTTAGCATGTTGTGGGGGCACGTGCACTTCCCGTTATTGCTGTTTCCTCGTTCGGGTGTGTTGTGTTGTGACTAGGCTAGAGGAACTGCAATGCGATATTTTTCACGAAACAAGAATATAATTACGATAGTTTTATTTTTCTAAAAACCTTTTATGTCCCACTGCTGGGCAAAGGCCTGCCCCATATCCTTCCAGGTAAGCTTCTCCTGAGCCACCTCGAACCAGCCAGTTTAAATTATATAGGAATAATACCTACATGTATCCAAGTCCATGTAACTTTTTACTTTCTTTTAACACAAGGAAATACAAAACTAAGCATCACTGAAAAACAGTACACAAATAACGAGCCAGAAAATAGGTCAAACCAAAATATAATTTGATCGCGTTACAAGGTACACTTAGCGAAGATTTTCTTGGAAAGTATCAATAACTTCGGAGTGCAGGGGTGGGTCGTCACGCCTGGGTGACTAGGGGTCGGCAGGGCAGGCGACCGGCACTAACCTGACATTCCACAGTTCTACTTCAATGGATTACACCCTTCTGTTAACTTAATGTCTAACTGGTTTTGCCGTCGCCTTGGTTCTATAGTAATTAAGGACTATCTACAACTATTTCTCTACGTTGAATTTTTGAGGAAGTTCCTAGTAGATGGAGCCAAAGAAAAGAGTAACCATGGAGTTTCTTGCCGGTTCTTCTCCATAGGAAACGACCAACCCGACCGTGCACCTTTTTGTCGAAGTTTTATAAGTGCCCATCTAGGCCTATGTGACATAAAATATTTTGATTTTGATTGGCTCGATTTGAGCCAGACCTCATTATGATATTTAAAACTGGCATAGGTAGGGAACTGGAGAAGAAGTGAGTTTCGGGGTTCATAAATGATAAATGATGTTTATTGTGTAAATAGGTTTTTACAAACACTTTTTGTTTTTTAAACTAGATGGGTTCGGCGTTTCATACCTGACTACTCTGAGTAGAAACAGCCGAAACAAACTCCGAGGTCATAGTCTCTTTTAAAGTCCAGACATAATCTTGGTCAACTCATAGGAGAACTATGCAGATTAGTGTCTGAGATGGTATTTTGAAGAAATAAACACACAGATTTGAGATTTAGAAGCTTACAAGTTAGACTATGTGCTTTATCTCTACTATAATTGCCAATAAAGCTTGAAGTAAGTATATACTTATGAAGTCATTGATTCAATAAACGGGCGCGGCTTGAACTGTCTTCTCTTGGCATAAACTTGTTTGAGATTAAAATTTTCCAAATATGTAGGTACATTGTTGAACTTCATCGGAAAATATTTATTCAATTTATGGATGCTATCGTCGTGTTCACTCGCATTCAATACCGGCATTTGTTTTTTTGTATTGCAAAATTCGGCGTTATTTATTCACCATTCAGCGAGAAAAATGAGTTATTCCAAAAACAAATTCGTTTTCCAGTGAATGGTCTCAATCAAGCCAGTGTGCAGGCAGTGTCATGAAAATTTTAACGAATAGATTTACTCTTACAGCATGCATATCGCTGTTATCACAATACATTGGGTAGCTGGCTGAAAATAAACTAGGCAGTTCTCGTGTGTTCAATTAACAGAAATACTGAAAGCGTTTCGACCGATTAATTGAATTGCGCAATGCACACATGGATATAATTATAGGATAAATCGTTTTCATCTGATTGCTTTTCCTGTTGGGAAAATCGTTTTGCAATTTTGCAAGCACACAAGCGGAAGCGGAAGCCTGGATCAAGTTTGAAACAAAAAGGTTTTGTTAAACATTTATTTCTTTATTTATCCAAGCCCTGAAAGGCATAGCTACATCCTCAAACAATGAAGTGCAATCAATAGTTATCTAACCTCTTCAGTTAATTTCTTAATCTTCTTTTTCGTATGGTTAGTGCCTAATCTGGTATCAGAGTTTTTAAGCCGCCCATGGGCTTGGACTTGGCTTTACATGCCGTCTCGAAATATGTCTCAGGCATGCAGGTTTGGTTTCCTCACGAGATTTACCATCACCGAAGCAATTGGTAATTATACAAGGCGCACAATAATCCGAAAAATCAGAGGTGCGTGTCCTCGGTTTGAACTCGAGACCTATGACTTGGCAATCCAACGGCCACATCACTGCTGAATTTCCTAGTTATTACGTTCAATTCTTCGTCGTGTTTACAGCGGAAATAGATGTACCTACCTACCATGGACCTTCGTACTTTTCCCCCGTTCATTCGAGATGGTGTCATATCTCTACCGAGAATTCCGTTTGTCACGCCATCGTCATGGCGCAGGGCAGATTCCATAATTAATTCCACTAATATTATAAAGGAGAAAATTGATTGTTTGTTTCCTCAGCGTTCTCGGAAATCTGTGAACTAAGTACTTCTCAGATATGAAGAAAAAATAATAGACGGTTTCTTGAAATCACATCGACATAGTTACGAACGCGTGTCGTGTTTGCTCAATATATATACATAAACAGGTTTTTATGAGAAGAAAAAAATTTGAGACACTGAATTTCGTAATGTCAGTATGTTTATACGAGAAATTCTTGGGAATCACTTAACCGGCCGTATGTTTGATCTGGTAACGTTCCAATTGGGTCACAGCACTGACTGGTTCCATGCTGCATAGTTTAGTTACACGCTTGTTATTGCGGAGTGTGTCTGTAATCAGGGGCCCCAACACCAGCGCGTGGTGTCAACGTCACGTAAATACATAGATTTTAAAATTGAAAATACTCGTTTAAAATTTAATCACTACATATTATAAAACAATGTCCTCCGCTGCGTCTATCTGTCTGTCTGTTCGCGATAAACTCAAAAACTACTGAACGGATTTTCATGCGGTTTTCACCAATAGATAGAGTGATTCGTGAGGAAGGTATAGGTATATAAGTTGTCAAGGTTTTGTATAAATTTGTTGAAATCTTCTTGTACATAAAAATCTCGTGACACGGTGTTTGTGGTCGCACTACTCCGAAACGGCTCGACCGATTTTTACGAATTTTTTTAATGTATATTTGGGAAGTATGAGAATAGGCCGTTAAGTATATTTCACACAACTAGGTGATTACGGCGCGAGCGAAGCCGCGGGCATAAGCTAGTATGATTATAATTGTTGGAAGTGTCGGAAAAAGTCAAGCCACCTTGCTCTACTCTACCCGTGCGGAGCCGGGGCGGGTCGCTAGAATTTTCTTAATTAATAGAATACATATATATATATATATATATATACATATACAATGTCGCCCATGCGCATGTGACCGCCCGTAATTTTCTGAATATTCATGAAGAAATGTCGAAAATAAACTTCAAAAGGGGGGTCTATCTGTAACATTTTTCATGTTATTCAATTTTTAATTTTTGAAGTAGAGTTTGTAGATTTGCTTTCTATTTTTTGCCACATCTCCGAAGTTTATGGGTCGATTTGGATTCTGTTTATTATTTCAAAAACTCTAAAAACGCGTGTTGATCTAGCCTATCAACACGCGTTTTTAGATTTTATAGGTTTGGTAAGACGAAAGGGCCAATAAGTTCATTGTCAATCATTCCAGCCCACACAGTTATGGAAAATGGAGTCTGGAAAGTTGTTTCCCTAATAACGTGTGGATTTTCAGTGGCCCACACATGAAGATTGCGATGATTTGTTATACCCGCCCTTGTTTTTTTTTTAGAGATAGGTATCAACAATGTTCTGTGAATTTGTAGCTGTTATGTAGTAGATTACAAGTAATGATTAAAAAAGTCGTCCTATGGAGATAATTTATGGACTTACACTAGCTTTTTTGAAATAAATACACAATTTTTTACCGAAAAAATGACTTCAATTCCGTTTTTTTTTTCGTCGTCGATAATTTTTAGTAAAAATGTTAATTAACCTGTTAAAATAACTCATAAGCTTTTAGAAATGATAAACAGAATCCAAATCGAACCGTAAACTTCGGAGATGTGTCAAAAAATAGAAAGCAAATCTACAAACTCTACTTAAAAATTAAGAATTGAATAACATGAAAAATTTTATAGATATTTTTGAAGTTTATTTTCGACATTTCTTCATGAATATTCAGAAAATTACGGGTAGTTACATGCGCATGGGCGACATTGTATATATATTTATAATTTTAAGAATTTATTCATATCTAAGGATGATACTGATTGTTCTTGTTGCAAACAGTTAAACTAAAATGCAATAGGAAAATTGTAATTTCGATTAAAAAATTGACTCATTTTCATCGCGCGCTTGTCCTAGGGCCTCTCTTGTAATATTATCTGCATCCAGCCATTCATCATGCCGGAGGTGAATCAATTTGTCAGTATCACTATTATTTAATGGCTTCAGCTTCAGGTGTCTAAGATATCGGGGGATTAGATTGTTGAAGCATGCACCAGTGGGAGTTTATCTTGGCAGGTACATATTATATCTATCTACTGAAATTCTGATTATTATGTAATTGCCGTGTTTACTGCTGCGTGCTATTAATAATGCCCAGGTGTGTTATAATTAATTACAAACGTTCATTGTACTTGTAGGTATCTATCTAAATATCTACTATATATGTATGTTTATCTATGTTTACTATCTATGTTTATCTATTTAGGTACCTATACAGTAAGGGACAGCCCTCCGCAAACTGACAGGGTGCATTCAGATCCTTATTCTGAATTGTACTCCACCGGAATTTTTCTCAGGAAAATTTTCATTTTTTTATCGTTTTTTCAGTTACTATTCCTTTATTTCAATGTAAAATTACATTCTCTGTACGCAGCACTCCATTTATGTAAATAATACGGCTAAAATCCAAAAACCAACAATGGTTAAAATATTCTAACGAACGACGCGTGAAACCAGCTGTTCACTACCTGCCTAGTTACAGAGTTAATCGAACTCGTCGTCGCGCTTGCCGTTCGCTACGTGAGTTTTGCCACGGTAACGATACATTGCGTATGAGGAAACAAAACAAATCAAATTTATTGGATTCCCGTAACGTTCCTGAAATAATTTCTTGATCCGGCCATGTTAATATGATATACTGAATTCACCCCATCAGTCTGCGGAGGACTGTCCCTTACACCCTGTATATTATATGAGAGGGGTGGGTCGTGTGTTAGTACTTTTATGATTGTATTGAAGTTGACGATCTCTTCGTCAAACTTGACGTCACAATACGAAGTTTGACAAATATTCCTATTGTTATTTATGGTTTGGTTCATCGACTCATCTTTTAATCGGTGCGTCCGAATATGAACCGGAACGTTTGGCGGTAAATGAGTAAATCAGTATGAATCAGTTTACACACACAAAGTCATATTGGAGACACTAATAGATATTGTTTTTGGTATTAAGGATAAATGATATCACACGGGTAGGTACCTATTGTTTAACGGAAGCCACTGACACCCAATGGAAA
Source organism: Noctua pronuba (assembly GCA_905220335.1). Taxonomy (NCBI): domain Eukaryota; kingdom Metazoa; phylum Arthropoda; class Insecta; order Lepidoptera; family Noctuidae; genus Noctua; species Noctua pronuba. The sequence continues at coordinate 4,643,829 of LR999900.1, read as the reverse complement.
ACACACCAAACGTAAGCCATTTGTGTAAGTAAATTCGTTCGTAACAAGAATTTGTGTGGTATACTACAACAAAAATACCCGACAACTGAACAATCATGCTCTAATTAAATTCTGGGTTTACAAGGTAAAATCATGCTCTAATTATATTCGGGATTTACAAGGTAAAATCGACTCCTCCTATAATTGAAGTCAGTTAAAATCATGTATGCCTATGTTACCCGGGGCCATAATAATGAATGTATTGACACCGTATTCACCAAAATCGGAGGAATAGTTTAGGCACTACGGAGGAACATCGTAAATACAAACATACACAGACTGCTAAAATCATAACCCTTCCTTTTAGCTTCGCCGTAGTCGGGTAAAAAGTATTTTCGAGGGCTTAGTATGATTGTTGCAGAATTTTATCTATCAAGAATAGAATAAAATAGAATATCATTATTATGTACTTACACCATTCGGTGAAGGAAACCATCGTGAGGAAACCAGCATGCCTGAGAGATATTTCTTGACGGCATGTAAAGCCAAGTCAGAGGCCCATGGGCGGCCTAAAAACTCTGACACCAGGTTACGAACTAACCACACGATAAAGAAAGAAGACCATACAAGATCTATCAATTGTAACAAACAATAAATGGATGAAACTCCGTTCGACAAATAGCAAATTAACAATCAACGTGATGGAAACAGTAAAACCACGTTCATAGAAACGGTAAACAGTGTGTTTAAATATCAAACATTTCAGTTAAACGATAGCTTGACAGCCTGTCATTTACAAACAACGTTTGCCTACAGCTCTCAGAACACACGCCTGGAACATGGAACATGGAACATGCAGCTGTGGTTGTGGTATCAACTACATTATAATTATCTTTCTCACTATGTGGAAACAGTTCCGGTTATCATTATAAAAAAACCTAGTTATTAGTAGAGCAATAGTTGCAACTTACTGCAGTGAAACAATACTGGGTAACCAGCTATTATTACTATCGAATAACCACTGGTTCTAGCAACTAATTGCAGTCTTATGGCATTTCTTGAGAAACTAACTTTCTAGGATATTGAGATTGTTAGCAATCTTGAAGAGCTGGAGAAAAAGAGGTTTCTTTGAAGTGGTTTTATTTGTGCTACTAGCTAACTTAGTCTGTACTAACTAAGTCAGAATGAAGTAGACTTAAAAGCTAGATACCACAGAGATTTTTTAGATTTTATTTGTGTATTAGTATGTCCCTATTTATGTATATCAATTTATGTTAACAAAATGGTATTTTTCTTATTTATTTTTTTGTACTCTATCACATTGCTGTCCTATTTGACCCAAAGGTTGACTGGTAGAGAATGCCTTGTGGCATTAAGTCCGCCTATGTACCACTTTTGTACATGAAGTTTAAATAAATAAATAAATACCTACTCTTTGACTGCTCTCTAGTCGAGTGGTCGCAAGCGCGACAGCTGGGCGTGAGGTCCTGGGTTCGATTCCCGGGTCGAGCAAAGTGTTGTTGGGTTTTCCCATCAGGAATTCTCACAGTAGCATCCACGGAGTCTGTATTTGTGCCAGATTGATGCCAATAGGCTCGCCCCCTATTACATGGGACTTAAACATAACTGGCGAAATGTGTTTTACTATAATTGGGTCCAGCTCTACCTAACCCTTTGTGGATTACAGGCGTGATGTTATGTTACCTAATACTTTTTGTGGTAAGACTATAATAATGTGAAACGTTAAACTTATACTGTCACTTACGGGATATCTTCCGCGATTGTTCATTATTAAACCACGGAATATATCTGATAAGTGACAGTATATGTTTAGTTGTAAACCGTGAAAGCTTAAAACAGTGAATGTGATACGTTGTCCTAGTGGTTACAAGCACGACTGCTATTCATGATTTCCTTGGTACGATTCCCAGATCGGGCTAACTGTTATTGTGTTTTTCAACAGGAATTTCTCAGTAGCATGGATAGGTTCTGGATAAGCCGCCAGTGTTATTACGTTACATGGGATTTAAACATGACAGGCAGAAAACGGGTATATATTGGGGTCACCTCTGCCTAACACTTAAGCGAAAACATGCGCAATGTTATGTTACTAGAATATTACTACTTACTCATAATAAATACAAAATGGCTCTCGTTAGGTATGCTCCGTTCGTTTAGGATAGAAAACGACCCTTCCAAATCGTAATAGCCGCATCGCAATAGCTGCAGCACTTTTTTTTAAACATAGCAGGGAAGCGCGATTTTCTATCGATTTTGGTCCCTCCTAATTCTTCCATGAAAAATATTCTTTTACTAGCTTTTGCCCGCGGCTTCGCTCGCGTTAATTTGGAATTTGACAATCAATTCGGGTTGTACCTACTCTGCTTGTAATAATATAATTCAATCATAATTCCAAAGACACGTGGCGCCATCTATTATCATAAGAACATTATTGTTGTTTTCCTCGGGAACATTACTTTTCTCGGGATGAAAGGTACCCTATGTCCGTTTCTGTACACCTGACAACTTATGTGCAAAGTTTCAGGATGATCTGTTCAGTGGTTTAGGCGTGAAAAGGTAACAAACAAACAACTTACTTTCGCATTTATAATATTACTAGCTGTTCCCGGCATGCGTTGCAATGCACCTTTTTCCTATCCTACCTACCTATCCTACCTACCCTACCTACCCTACCTACCTACTTACCTACCCTACCTACCCTACCTACCTACTTACCTACCCTACCTACCCTACCTACCTACTTACCTACCCTACCTACCCTACCTACCCTACCTACCCTACCTACCCTACCTACCCTACCTACCCTACCTACCCTACCTACCCTACCTACCCTACCTACCCTACCTACCCTACCTACCCTACCTACCCTACCTACCCTACCTACCCTACCTACCCTACCTACCCTACCTACCCTACCTACCCTACCTACCCTACCCTACCCTACCTACCCTACCTACCCTACCTACCTACCCTACCTACCCTACCTATCCTACCTACCCTACCTTGAATTTTTCTCGCCGTAAAAACCATCCTTGAACTCCAACGAACATTTAAAAAAAAAAATTGGCCAAATTGGTCCAGGCGTTGTTGAGTTATGCGCTTACCAACACATTTTGCGATTCATTTTTATATTATAGATATACGTACTTAGTAAAGATTGACATAAGTAACAACTTGTATCAATAAAAGTATATTACAAGAAATGACACATTGATTACAAGAAATGTTCCTTACGGAGTAGGAAACATTTCACTGCGGGTAGTAAGACTTCCTGTAAAAATTGTTAATATTAATTATAGAGGTGTAAACAGACCCTTCACGAAGCTGTTAACCAAGCATTCTGTACATCAAACTAAGTAACCCTACACAAAAATTATTGCTGGGAAACTTTTTTTTTGGGGTGAAAAATAACTTTTTACGGTAAAACTCAATGTAACGCATTCAAAATATTGTGCTTATGGATGCATTGAATAGTAAACGGGTAATGGAGGAATTTAAAGAAAAACTAGTATTTAAAAAAAACTTGTGAAAATTTGGAACTTTGACTAGCTAGTAACTAGAAGGTTCCCTAGAATAAAAAAATTATCGCAATAGCGGGGAGAACAAGTGCCTTTCGGCTTCGTTAAGGGTCTATTTACGCCCTTTATTGTTGTAATGAAAAGTATCAATTTAAATAACCATAGGAAAAAAAAACCCGAGTTCACAGTGGGAGTAAAATCAATATGCTATTTGTTCTCGGAAACCTGGAACTTCATTACTTCAGCAATTTTTACCGAGGAAAGTTTAATTCAATTAATTTCTTGCAGCAACGTGTAAAAATAGCGAATGACCTTTTACAGAATTTTCTAAACGTTTTGTAGATTTTAGCGTTAGGTAGGTAGGTAACTAGGAGCTCGTGGCTAAATAATTACAGCTGCTCGGTTCGATCTTTAGGTTAAGCCGTGCTTGCCTAGGTTGGTCTGTGAATGGGTGACCACCCATTACATACCGAGTTTCCTCCGTGCCTCGCCGTTGGTCCCGGCTGTCATTTGTAGATCTTTGACAGTTCGTTACAGGTAGTCAGTGGCCCGAAAGTCCGACAGCAGTCTTACCAAGGGGTTTCGTATTACCCAGTAATAACTGGGTTGCGGAGGTCAGATAGTCAGTCGTTCCATGTAAAATACTGGTATTCAGCATAATTGGGAAAAAGCTAGGCAGATGATGTCGGTAGGTAACTAGGTAGGTACTTGAAATTAATAAATGTTTTATGTCAATTATTTCTGATACTTTTTTCCAGGGAGTGCTCAAGCTTACGAGGTTATTAAACTATGCACCCATCTGAAATAACAGTGGGTAATAAAAACAGGGTTGATAAAAATGTTCATCATTCGGTTTAGTTAAGATTCTTGACTTGAATCTTCATGTAGGTAAATGCCGACTAGATGTGTTCTGGATGAATCATACATGACACAATCTCGTCGGTCATCATCTGCCTAGCCTTTTCCCAACTGTGTTGGGATCGGCTTCCAGTCTTACAGGATGCAGCTGAATACCAGTATTTTACATGGAGCGATTGCCTATCCGACCTCCACAACCCAGTTAGTACTGGGTAATACGATACCCCTTGGTAAGACTGGTTATCAGACTTTCGGGAAAATAACTACTTAAAGAATGTCAAAGATCTACAATTGACAGCCGGAACCAACGCCGGTACGGAGGAAACTAGTCGGTATTTTTTTTAAATGACTAATCATAACATGATTATTATAAAATCAGTACTGGTATAACTATTAAAAAAGTTTCAAGAACCTTTTAGATTTCTAAATAATTATATTTTGTAAATTAGAAGTAAGACTATAAGTTCTTTTTTATTTTATTTTTTTATTACAAAATGGGGCTACTCTTGACCTCGATCACGCCTGATGGAAAGCGATAGATGAGGTCTATGATGGAACGAGCGTGCCCAGAAGATGCCTGTTCACTCTTGCTTTGAGGGCAACAAGTTCAACATCGTTATTGTGGAACTCTAGAAATTCTATAAAAATAATAAATACGTTTATAGTTTATAACCCCAACCCCGCTGCAGTCCAACTTGTAACCAGAGACAACTTGGAGTTTACTCTGAACAAATAACAAGTAGAAAGATACGCTCTGACCAAGAAATCGATTTATGCTCTCTCTTAAAATTATTTCTTAACTACCATATTATGCCCACGGGTTCGGCTTCGCCCGCGTGGAGTTCTGCCAGAATAAAAAGCCCAGGTGTTAATCCAGGTTATAAACTATCTATGTACCAAATATCATTCAAATCCGTTCATAATCACATCCTCACACCTATAACCACCTTTATATAGCAGTAAGATAAGATGTGTTTTTTTGTACAAAAAAATCGGTACGGATTTTGAGCGTTGACCTTCACCTGCTAGAGGTGACCTATTGGCTCTCTAGTGGTTTTCCATAAGTGTACGATGCGTAAAGCGATCCGGGGCCGCTCAAGATCCATGCCGTTATCTATTTCAAAAGATTCAAAACTAATTGAAGGATTAAGGACTGCCTCGTTGGTCGAGTGGTCGCAAGCGCAACTGCTGAGCATGAGGTTCTGGGTTCAATTCCCAGGTCAGGCAAAGTGTTATAGGATTTTTTTATAAGGAATTTCTTAGTACCAGCCACGGCGTCTAGGTTTGTGTCCAGTTGACAGCAATAGGTTCGCCGCTATTACATGGGACTTAAACATAACTGGCGAAATGTGGGTATATCATAACACACATCACTGCCTAACCCGTCGGGGATTACAGGCTTGATATTATTTATGTATATTGGAGGATTTAATATTAATGGGCTGAAAAATCGGATCTGACTTGTTTTGTAGGCATCTAACTGAAAACCCAACTCGCATCTCGGGCCTCAGGACTGTTGGGTTTCTCCATTGGGAATTTCTCAGTAGCAGTCCGATTAGTGCCTAATTGATGACAATAGGCTCGCTCCCTATTGTATGGTATTTAAAAAACGGTTGTTTTTTCAATAGCATACAATGACTTCAAAAAAAAAGACACTAAATAGCGAGAAATAAATTTTCCTTACGGAAGTCGGTGACTTTTGTTTGTTTCATTGACTTTTTCCCCACCGACGTTATAACTCCGTAATTACTGGTCCGATTTACGTGATTCTCTGAAAAATAAGAGAATCACGTAAATCGGACAAATGATAATGAAGTTATGAGGTAACAAACTAAAAAAAAAACAGCCGAATTGAGAACCTCCTCCTTTTTAGAAGTCGGTTAAAAACTAATTGGCGAAATGTGGGTTTAGGTAGTAGGCCCACCATTGCCTAACCCTTCGTGCATTAAAGGCGAGATGTTTCAACTCAGAACCTATAACATTACGCGCAGCCCGAGTGTACTCGTATTTGCTGTGGTAATCATGAATGAGCGTCTGCTACAATGATAGATATAATATTGTTATGAACCTACAAACGCTAATAAACGCGAGGTTACTGAGTCAATTAAGATAACCGTGAATGGGGGCGTCCCTAGACTGCTGACCTGGGAATACCCAACATGAATGAATCTTAAAAACACCTTTATCTTTGACTTTGACCTAATGAGGGCAATATATATCCATCCATACTCATATTATAAATGCATAAGTAACATTTCCACACATTTATTCATTGCTAAACGGATTATTAGATCCTTTCTTTTGTTCGCATAGGAAATCATCAAATGACCCCTCCCGCTCTGGGCGGAGTGGAAGGGAGTGTCAGACTCGTACTGACTAAAACCCATCTATGTTCCTTCTTTGCCCTTTGTGTTCCAGGGCCGCGGTATCTCTTTCGAACAGTCCCGCAGGCCATTAGACCATAACCTGACTTAGATTTTTTTTAAATTACGATAGTAGGTAGGTACTTCCGTTCCGTGGTATAATTTCCTAGCGGCACACGTGCAAAACCGCGACTAAAAGCTAGTAGTTTTGAATACATTTAATGGCACATTATACATGTATTTATGGAACACGGAACCTGCACATTAGATTAAGCAAATTCTATTCATAAATTCGCTTACGTGAGATGTAGGGAATTACGAAATGAATGAATTAAGTTGGGTTAATACTGCCTACTTTGCATGCTTTAGAGAAAAACCAGCATCTGCCTAGCCTTCCCCCAACTTCCAGTCTAACCGGATGCAGCTGAATAACAGTATTTTAGATGGAACGACTGCCTATCTAGCACACCCAGTTAGTACTGGGTAATACGTTTCCCCATGGTAAGACTGGTTGTCGGACCTTCGGGCCACTGACTACTTGTTACGACTGTCAAAGATCTACAAATGACAGCCGGGACCAGCGGCTTATCGTGCTTTCCGAGGCACGGAGGAAACTCGGTAGGTATGTAATGGGTGGTCACTTATCCACAGACCAACCTAGGCAAGCGTGGCTTAACCTGAAGATAGATCAGAGCAGCTGTTCTTATTTAGCTACTAGCTCCTCCATCCTGCTCCTGCTTTTATAGAAAACCAAGGGTATAGAAAATATATAAATTCGCGGAAACAGAATTCCGTATATTTCATCAGACCTATATTGGAAAATTCCATTCGTTGTTCGGTAGGGACTGACGCGGGGAATATTGGGCCTGCATGACTATAGTTCTGATATTGGCCACATTTCGACGTTCGATAATGGAGACAAACATTAGACTACGTCGAGGGCTCTTGTTGGTTCCGTACTTCCACTATACTCATTATTAATTGAGTTATTGCAGGTTCTGCGTTTGCCTGTTCAGTTCCTTGAGGAGAAATAAATCGTTAATATGGGCTATTATTTAATTATTGTTGAAACGCATGATTAAATTGTAATTCATGAATGAATCTTTTGACTATGAGAATGAATGTCGTATTTAATAATAAGTCAAGACTGTCTTGCATTGGACATTATCATAAAAGTGAAAAAGGAATATTGTAGTTTCTGTTGTTTTTTTCACTTACATCAAGAATTAGGAAATGTTTGTAATTCTTTTTTTTTTCCTCGAACGTCGATCAAAATTGATTGGATTTATCGAACCAATCCAGCATTAATTAGTAAGTTTTCATTTGTATTTGTAGGTTAGATTTATGTAACAATTAACTGTATTTATGAACTTAAAGTTAATCGTTTGAAAATAGACACTTCCAAAGTGGTTGAAATATGTCCCCCCACGCTAATTTCTAAAGTAAGAGGAGGAAAATTCAGAAAAAAATTAGGATTTTAGAACCTAAAAAAAACGGTTTAGTAGATAAGTATAGGACCTATTCGTAAAATGGCTTACGGTGAATAAAAGGACATGTTCTCGGAATGGCTTATTCTTCAAATGACTTGTTCTCATAATACCTCATTCCGCAAAAGACTCATTCGTATAATACCTTATTCGTGTAATGACCTATTTTTGGAAGGACTATTTTTTTTTAATAACTGCCTGGTTTATCGTTAACACAAAACAACTGGTAATATCAACACGCGGTTATCACATAAACGACCATTCAACGAAAATTGGTTATAATAAAATTTGATGTTTAGTTTTTGAGATTTGAAACTTTTTTATCAAACTGCAGCAGTAACTTTGTTTTTCATTAACATACTATGAACAACAAACTTAGTTTTGCTGTTGAATATAATACATTACAAAACGAATGAGCCTTCAAAATATTTTTATTATATTGTTTGGTGCTACGGAACCCTTTGTGTGCGTGAGAGTACGATTCGCACTTGGCCGGTTCTTTTTTGCAATAAAAGATTTAAATAAATAATAGGCCATTTTGAAAATGATATGTCAGGTTTACGAAAAAAAAACCTTTCTCCAGCCCTCATGGCTGCTTTTGTGTTACGAGACCAGGTTAGGCTATAAGAATTTGACAGTGCATCACGTCGGATGCTTATCATTAAAAATCTCGCACTAAGACCGGATACCACTAACCTAACAAGTTTATTTGCAACGAAGTATTTCAAGAAAGAAATATTTACACGTTTCCAAGGTGTTTATCAAATTACTGAGAAAATGTTCGTCTGTATCTACATTTGCTGCTATGCAAGTTTCTATTTTTTTGCATGCGCTCACGCAGAACATGATGATAACAAAGCTATTTCCATTTGTCTACATCCGGACGATATTTACATTAAATGCATGTACCTAGGTACACTATCTGAGATTCATTTTTACACACAAAACCACAATGTTATCTTCTACCAAAGACATTCAAATATAACTAGCTATAGACGGGACAAGACCAAGAAACTGACAATTCCAAAACCTGTTACAAATTAGTAACAAGTCGATCAGTCCAGTGCGATACGTCGCCTTGTCAGGTCGCATTATGACACAAAGACATTTAAATATTTCCGCTATGGGTCATGACGAAGAAAATCGTAATCCAAAACTTGTTACTACTTAGTAACAATTCGTTCTGTCTAGTATCATCTGTGTCATACGCCCGCTTGTCAGGTAGCATTCGTATGTCAAAATCGAAAATATTCAGGATGAAAATTATTGTATGACAATCAAAGAGATTTAAAACACATATAGAGAGGACATTGGGAATATTGTCATACAATAATTTTCATCCTGAATATTTTCGAACAAGGCAACGTATTGCACTGGACTGATCGACTTGTTACTAATTTGTAACAGGTTTTGTAATTGTCAGTTTCTTGGTATTGTCCCGTCTATAGCTAGTTATATTTGAATGTCTTTGATGACAATATTCCCAATGTCCTCTCTATATGTGTTTTCAATCTCTTTGTCTTCTACAGATAGATACTTTTTTTTTAATCGTTCGGTCCTTAAGAATAGAAATCGAATCGTTAATAACGGAAACAAGGTCGGATATTTCTTTTGCTCTGGGAAAACCTCATTAAAGGAAAAAAGCGTTATTCTGGGTATCGTGAACCTTGGTCGAAGAAAGAAATAAGGTGAAAGAAATGAATAATTCATTATTAGCTAGAAGTGTCCTTGTGAAAAGACTTTGATATTCACATGTCGTTTTAAAAAAGGAGGCCAATCTTTGTTGGTAGGTACTAGAGAATTGTCATTTATCTGTGAAACATTGGGTACACTTCAACCAACTTAGCAAGTGAGAAAACACAGGACTAAAATAAAGATACCAAGTTTGACATCATCATCATCTTCCTGCCCTTGTCCCATGTTACTTGGGGTCGGCGAAACACGTTTTTTTCTTCCATTCTCGTCTGTCAACCGTCACGCTATCATTTACTCCTTTATCTTTGATATCATTCCTCACACAATCCATTCATCGTTTCTTTGGTCTTCTTCTCCCTTTCCATCCATCAACGTTTATATTCATCACTCTTTTAGTCACATGCGATTCGTCCCTCCTCATCATATGACCGTACCAAGAGAGTCGATTCCCTTTCAACTTTTCTGAAGTTTGACATATCGATGCAAATTTTCTTGACAAGCAACGCCACCTTGATGGTCATACTATATATTATTTGCTTTGCATATAGGAATATGAAACACAGGACTACACGAGCAAAATGTTTCATGCTGCCGCGATCCCAAAGTATTCTCCGTCGATAATCCCTGGTATGCAGACGTATTTATTTCAATTTTTAAATGAAGATAACGCTGAAATGATCCAAAATTCCTACCATACAAGAACATTAGCCGTACATCTTTATACAATAAATAATGTAAGCTTTACCAAAGTGTGACGAATGAGGGAGACGTGCACAAACTGGAACGAAGGATTTAAGCGCCGACAGATAAACGGTCACCAACGAATCGTCGGAAGTACGAAACTATGTAGTTAGCCGGTTGAGTGAATTAACTCTTTTTCTTACCCTCAGTGTTCCGAGTAGCGCGGTAATGAAGGGTCTAATTACCAACAGTTCGCGGTAAGACGGCGGCCTCTCTGTTGGTACGACTCGTAATTACTGCCCGTTCGAATGTGCCGCGTTTCGGGGAATCAGCGCCGCTTGTAATACACGCTAAAAATTGCAATTACAAGGTAGTGAGTAGTGACACTAAACTATTTGCAGAAAATGGAATAATTAAGTCTTTAGCTGAAGACCGTGGACATTCCGACAGATGGCGCTGTGGAAATGGATTTTTATAATGATAGTTATGTTTTCCAAGCGAGCCTGAGGTCCTGCGTTGTATTCCCAGGTCGGGAAAAGTGTTATTTGAAAGTTTGACGGCAATAGTCTCGCCCCTATTAAATGCAAAATGTGCGTGTACCTTAGATACACCTCAGCCTTACCCTTCGGGGATAACACGCTTGATGTTTTGTTACTTTTATCGGTATACATTGTGGTTTCGCAAGTTCTGATCTCCGTTATCAGAAGTAGGCTATCTATTGTGTTGCATGACATATTACTCTTGGGAAATACGTTGCCTGATTAGCAACGTCCCGGTGTTAATGAAGGTGTAAATCTACTTATGTACCACTCAGCAACGATTTGCGGTTTGACCAGATAATCATGACGGAACGGTTTTCTTGCGTGTCGCCGAAATCCCCGTTACGTCATCTCCTATATTACTATGTAGTTTTTATTGACAAAGCTGAGAGGTCAGGAATGGTTACTAAACTTTAAATTACTCATGAGGCGGATATAATACTTACACGTTTTGTATATGATCTGGTATTATACAATTGGAATAAGAACATCTAAAACAACAGTAATTTAATCAGTCAGAAAAATCATTTTCGCAGTTTTGTATGTTTTGTACCGGATTAGTTATTAGCAACATCTGCCTAGCCTTTTCCCAAGTATAATGTAATGGCGTCGGCTTCCAGTCGAACTGGCTGCAGCTGATTACCAGTATTTTCTACGGAGCGACTGCCTATCTGACCTCCACAACCCAGTTAGTTCTCAGTTCTCAGTAGTCAGTTTGACTACCTGTAACGAATCTCAAAGATCGACAAATACAGCTGGGACCAACAGCTTAACGTGCTAACCGAAGCACGGAGGAAACTCAGTATTAAAATTGATGGTCAACCATCCACAGACCGACCTTGGTAAGCGCCAAACCTTCAAGATCGACCCGACTAATTTTATTTAGCCACGAGCTCCTTATTCGTTATCATCGTCGTGCAACTGAATAGCAGACAATATTTTACCAAGAACGGCCGTCTAACAACGAAACCTTAGCGTGGAAGCTCATCGTGGAAGAACGAGCGAGCGAAAATAGGATATTTTTCTCGTCATACCTGGAAACTGACGGGCTATGGAAGTTTTACCTTTGACCGGCTAAGTCCAAAGCGCAGACAGCTAGAATACCTCGAAGAGCTGAAAAGCACCCTATGGTAGGAATGTATAAAATCACATTTCCTATGAGCCAGCCTAATCCCCCTTTACAGAACCCTGGATACTCCCTTTGTATTCTTAATACCCCTTTATTCAAGCCAGCCAGCTTCACTGTAAGCGGACCTAATATCTTAGTTGTGAGAAGGAAAACCTTTGTTATCCACCCTTTGTAATGTTTTCTAACAGACACCGAGGTTTTATAAATAAAAGGTCACATTGTATAAAATTGTAATTCTTTATTTTGAAAACAGCGGTAAATTTTTGGAACAAAATAAAATAGCCGTGTTAGGTACTTCTAGTCTACCTACATAAAGGTTGTAAATAGACCCTTAACTTAGCCGAAAGGTACTTGTTCTCCCCGTCATTGCGATCACTTTTTTGTTGTAGAACATACCTGGGAACCTTCTAGTTACGGAGATATTGGGGGTCAAAGTTCTAACTTTACCGTTTTTTATTTTAAACATGTTTTTAACGTAAGATTTTTTTTCAGCACAACGTTTTGAGTGCGTTACACGGAGTACTACCGTAAAACGTGATTTTCCACCCCAAAAAAAAAGTCGTTTCCCAGTAATAATTTTTGCGTAAAGTGACTTAGTTTTATGTACAGAATGCTTGGTTGACGGCTTCGTGAAGGGTCTGTTTACACCCTGTAGAGGGGATGAAAAATTTATATGACTTGGGTTAGTATCGAGAAATGTTGAGTGAAACGACGTGGAAAACGCTTCGCAAATTGATTCGCCGCTACACAACGCTTCGCTTTAATAGTTTAAAGTGCTCGGACGGAATTGTATTTGAGTAGTGTCGTTTTGTATCTTCGTTCCATCAATAGTGTAATTCACCCTATTGTAAGGATAGAAGACCTGGGCTGAGGACGCGGGAGCAAAATTTGAATTTCAGCTGTCATCCCGTCCGCCCTTAATAAGTTGGATTAATCCACAAATCGACTCTCGTCGTGATATTAGGATCCCTGATATCCTCATTTTCCGATAGATCTAAAAGCTCTCAGTGTTTATGAAATAAAAAGCGACTGCGGAGTCATATCGAACGATGACCCACCTCCTGTCCTGCTCCTTGTACGACTCCACCTGCAACTTGAGAGGTTTGTCCGCGGCCACAACTAACTAACGCTATGCAGGTGGCAGAGTTCTTATCTAAGCTTATTTAATTTTAGAGGAATCGTCGACATGACGAAGAAGAACCCTTACCTGCATAGCATTCACAAACGCTTCGATTCTATTTCGATTCGACAAGTCGTATGTCTATCTTTTTTTGGCATTACGGAAGCGAGCGAGATAGACATACAACATCCCGAATCGAAATCGAATCGAAGCGTTTATGAATACCTATACACTTGGTAAGGATATACAACGTATTTACAACAAGGAAGATTGTAAAGATATAGCTGATTATAATTTGAAATAGCAGCTTTACCAAATGCAAGGATACTCATGACAACCAATCAAGCTATACAAAACCAGTTTATGAGGATGTCTCATTGTACGGGAAATCCAAACAAAGCGAGGCCATGTTATACTGGACATGTATAGGTTGATGTGACGCCGTGTGCAACGAAGTTATGTAAGTGCTCAGTAACAATTGCCTGTTGTTACGTAATGCATATTGTATTGTATTGTAAAATATAGTTATATCTTTTTTATGATGTAAGCAGAAACACCTTGATTCGAGGGACAATAATGTGGTTTGGCGAACGTTTGGCATGATTCCATATGAAACGGACAATGGTTAAGTTCTAAGAAATATTGCTCGTATTGTATTGCATTGGAATTTTATTGTTATTTGGCTCTCGAGTCTATTTACCTACCTCATACTCAATTTAGATATACTAGGAATTAGAATATAGGTACCCACACTAACTACGACTACATAGCTTCTTCTTGCAAGAAAATTCTATTCTTCTTCTTTCTTTAGCGTGTGGTTAGTGCCTTATCAGGTTTCAGAGTTTTTATGCCGCCCATGGGCCTCTGACTTGGCTTTACACGCGCCGTCGAGAAACATCTCTCAGGCATGTTGGCCTTTCTTAGCAAATCTTTATCCTCAAAAAGTTTGACCTACTTTTACGCACAAGTTTTCGGTTATATAATACACCAAATGATTTCTTTCCTCTTAATATTTTAGGAATTAACTGAAAGCCGTTACTTTTTGGAAATGGGGTCAACTCTCATTCTATGAAAAAAAAAGAAGTTTGGTGCCGAAACGTCGCACGTTTCTCACCACGGTTCCATTAGTTTCGAAACTTCGGATAGCCGAAGTTTGTTTGATATAAATACATCTTCTAAACCTGCTTTTTACATCCTAAAAACCGAAAATCATTGGCCAGAGCACCTAATTTTTTCCCGACTACGGCGAAGCAAAAAGGAGGGTTATGATTTTGACCAGAATGTTCCTTCATAACTTCTGAACTACTTATATAATTTGACAAAAATGAGGTAACGTTGGAAGCGTCTTGGTCGGCCGCTGGTTTTAGGCTATGTGAATCAAAATTAGAACTATCATTAACACTACAAACGGGATATTTACCATGTTTACTGTTTGTTTTGAGTTCCCGATATTTCGGTGCTGTTGCAAGCACCATGATCACGGATAAACTGAAGTTATTGCGGGTGGGTGTTTATAAGCAGACAAATCGGTCTACCCTCTTTCTTGTTCGTTTTTTGCACTCATTACCGCTACCACTGTCACTCGCGAAACTCATTGTGTCCGCTCGCGAACTTTTTTCGGCAACTTTTCGGTTTTTACACAGCTGGACTCCAGGCTTTCGACAGTTGAAAGAAGTCTGCAGAATTATAAACATTCTTCGAAAATACGCCAAAAAAACTATCTTCACTCCTTTGAGAAAAGTGTCTCAGATGCTGCGTTCGTCGAAGAATAACTTTCCGCTGGAAAAACCCGGTGTTTCTCAAAAATACTGAATCGAACAAACAAAAGCTACCGACTTCTGAAGCTTAAAGAATTTTTAGCTTTTTTGTTTCTTTGAAGTCGGCTTTATTTTGTGCAAAAAAGTTTTTTTAATTACTACTATTTGCATACTGTTATGTATTTTATCAAAAATGAATAAAATTTTTCCTTTAGTTTGCCTTATCTCATTACTTCTCAGAATTTGATTCTTAATATCGAAGCTCTCTAATGGTGTAATAATGCAGCATGTGTTTTCTTTTTTCAAAATTAACGGATTCGATCCCTAGCCCCTAGGGACATTGATTTTCCGAAATTTCAATGATGCAATTTTAGTTTTCATCGAAATCGGGCTCGAGACTCCTTCAAGCATTTCTCGCTATTCCTCATAATTTCGAATTGGGCCATTCACGCCCACTTGAAAAATTTACCCTGTATACCTAGTTTATTTGTATGGACGTTCACAAACTGAATTACAGAGTGGCATTAAACTATACACTCGTCCTAACTATAAGCAACATTCAATAAACCGGAGGTTAAATTGAACGTGAGGACCTGGACACATTGCCACGGCGCACAGTGGATCGTCCCCATACAAGAGGTTGGACAAAGATACAAAAATTGAAAAAGTATTTTATTTCAAAAAAATAATATACAGTTGCATTTCCCTATTGAAGAACAACAAATATTGTTACTAGGCTTTTTTTATTTGACCAGCACTTTAGGAGCGAATCGATGAAATCTGTTATTTTTGTATGGAATCGAACACAAAAATGTCTGTATCTCATGATTCCCTCCTTGTTTTGATTTGCGGTTTTCATTACTGTTATTTACCTATTTTATGTCACATTTTCTTCAAGGACACATGGTGCCCCAGAGTGTCCGAGATATTTTGCCTATAGTAACTATCTTTGTTTTTGTATTACTGATGGAATAGAGTTACATTTAGTATACTTATTAATGAGAATTAGTCATCACTAAGCAGTGCGTTAAATAACAGTTGCATTAGTGAGTACTTTAATAACTTATTAACGCTTTCATTAATTCATTAAGTAACGACTACCAGTACTTGCTTAATCTAATTAGTTATTGTAATTACTGATAATTACACATAATTAAGAAGTTAAATGGAGAAAAGGCGTATTAGTGAGTTCTATATATTGAAAAAAATATCGCTAATGAGTTGTAACATCGCATTATATAGCTAATAACAAGTCGAAAAGAAAAGAAAAGTTTTATGATGAATAAGAAAATATGTATTAAAAATCTTTTAAATTAATATAATATAACACTGTAAAGTATCATTAAACCTTGAAGTAAATTACAATTAAACCTGTAATAATTTATAAATAAAAAATAAAACAACTACCAACAACTAAATTATAAATATTAATTTTATTAAAAAATAAATAAATTAATACTATTACTAATTATACCATTTAGTTACTGACAATTATATTACTATAAGCCTTAAATTATATTTTCTTCATATTCATCAATATCGACATCATGATCATCATTGTCGTCATCTTCTTCGATGTCACTACATTCCGAAACTGCTCCAACTATTGTATCAGTTGAAATGTCAATAAGCTCCAATCCACTCCGATCATGTATGAGCAAAACGTCCAGTTCTTTAACCCTGGAGTGGTCGCGTGGACTACATATGTAATCCACCTATACAAAATCGATCATTTCCAACAATCGATTTGCGTTAACTTGTGGTGCCTCCAGGTACTTTCAAATGAATGATTGAGCGACGCACTCAGTGCAGCGCAAGCGTAGGACTCGCACTGTTTTGTCACAGGAGCTCAGTAAAGTGCGTGGACTACAATTGTAATCCGCGCGACCAATTACGTAAGTATTTTTTTTACATTTAATTATTATGTTTTCGGTTATTTTAGATAAATAATCCTTTATTTTGTTTTGTTTTGTTAGATTATTGTAATAATATGATGTTTGTTTTTATAAAAAAAAAATGGAAAATGCACGTGATGCACTAATTGAGTCGTGGCTGGCTGAAGTTGATGTCGGAAATGGTGTTTATGAAGCTGAATCAAGCTCCGACGAAGAAGTTGATAATTTAGAAGAGGTAGACCATCAATCGGAATCCGAGCAAGACCTCCTACAATTTTCTACCGCTTGCTGAATTTGAGTGCACTCAATGCATTGTGCATTTAGACAGCAAACAGAAATTATGAACCTCTCAGCCGACGTGAGTTCCTAATTGACTTGTCTCTGGCATGGATGAAACCACTGGCGCAGAAGAGACTTGAAAAAAAAACGTTGCCAAGAACTCTCACAATCAAAATAAAAGATTTTCTTGGTATTACGTGTACAGAAACTCAACCCACTACCTCGGAAGGAACATCGAGCAATGTTGTGCGCCGTTGCCATGACTGTGGAAGAGCGCCCAATAGAAGCACTAGAAAGATGTGCACCAAGTGCAGTAAGTTTGTATGTGGGGATCATTTGAAGATTATGTGCCTGTCCTGTGCAGATAATAACATTTAGATACAAGTTTTTACTATTTTTATAAATTGTGATCTCAATAAGAACAATCCATGTGATTTTTGTGCCATGTTAGAGAAGATTTTTGGTATTGTTGATTATTTGTAACACAGAGGTTGTGATTAAGTTGTGATAATTATATTTAATTAAGAAAACTGTACTGATTATATTTTCATTTAATTAATAAATAGTTTATAAATACATCTTTTGTTTTTTCCAATTTGTATATGGATTACGTATGTAGTCCACGCGACCACTCATGAAACTTTTAGGGGCGCGACCACAGCAGGGTTAAATGAAGATTTTTTTAACTTTATTGGTCATCTTCGGTCGTAGGCTCGTAAGAAGAGGGCCGGAAGATGGAGGAGGGTGCACATTTAGAGTAAATCCAATAACAAAATCGTCGACACCACTTATTTAGATCCTAGACATCATTTTCACTTAACTAGACTTCAATGTGTTAAATAAATTATCATAGTCACGAAGATCTTTATAATTACGAAGCGCAAAATAAAGATCTAGATGTAGAAAATCCACGGAAAGCCAAAATGACAACACTTAGTAGAGGTTGTAATTACAACTGAATTATATTTGCAAAACACACTAATATGTATAGAGCAGCAAGTTTGCAACTAGCAATGAATTTGATAAGCTAATGATGACACGAGCCAAACACAGTACAGAGCTCAAGGGCTGTAACCATAGTAATTACAATAACTAATTAGATTAAGCAAGTACTGGTAGTCGTTACTTAATGACTTAATAAAAGCGTAAATAAGTCATTAAAGTACTCACTAATGCACCTGTTATTTAAGGCACTGCTAATTGATGACTAATTCTCAGTAATAAGTATACTAAATATACCTCTATTCCATCAGTAATACAATAACAAAGATAGTCACTATAGGCAAAATATCTCTGAATAGGCACTCTGGGGGCACCACGTGACCATGAAGAAAATGTGGCATAAAATAGGTAAATAACAGTAATGAAAACTGCAAATCAAAACAAGGAGGGATTCAATACAGACATTTTTGTGTTCGATTCCATACAAAAATAACAGATTTCATCGATTTGCTCGTAACTGCTGGTCAAATAAAAAACCGTAGTAACAATTTTTGCTGTTTTTCAATAGAGAAATGCAACTGTATATATTTTATTAAATTAAATACCATTTCAATTTTTGATTCTATGTCCAACCTCTTGTATAGGGCGATCCACTGTGCGCCGTGGTGATGTGTCACGGCGCTGTAGGGCGTGGACCCATGTAGCTACGGTACGGCACCGGCCACCGTGTAACGGCACGAAGCCGCGGCGACGAGATGGCACGGCGTCGTGCCGCGGCACGGTGCTGTGTACGGTGCACCGCGGTGGCACACAGCGAACCGCTCGGTAGTTAATGTTTTGTTGTTGTTTAGTTCGCACGTGTTAACTAATGAATAATAATGGCTGACAATTTAGATGTCGACTTTTTAATTTCACTAGTGGTAGCACGTCCCGTTCTCTGGGACAAGACAAAGGAGAATTATAAGGATACAAATTTGAAAACAGAGAGATGGAAAGACATTCTAAAATATTCGTAAAATTTTTCAACACCACATATTTTGAGCGCTTCATATTTCCTCTCAAAATGACTTCCATCATGGTTCATTATAGAAAGATATGGATTCACCCAATATTTTCTTTGATTCAGTTTTTTCTTCATTCGTCGCCTTAGTAATAGGAGCAGAATAATACGTCTTTCGCGGTCCATATCTACACAAAAACTGCACGATGGTTGCTGCCTTGTGCCCGCGGGGCACCGTTCACAGCACTGTGCCGCGGCACGACGCCGTGTCTCCCGGTAGCGGCGGCGCCGCGCCGTGGTGATGTGTCGCGGCGCCGTACCGCGATACAATGTCGTGCCGTTACATGGTGGCGGCGTCGCGCCGTGGTGATGTTCACGGCGCCGTACCGCGATAAGACGTGGTGCCGTTACACGGTCGGGGCGCCGCGCCGCTTCACGGCGGCGGACCGTGCTACGGCGCCGCGCCGTGGTGATGTGTCCAGGCCCTAACGCTCCGGTACCCACTACAGTTTATAGTCATTAATAACTTCGCATATTGGTAACTTAATTACCATGTCGGTACTCGAAGTAACGAAGTTCCATTACTCTAAATATTGAGTATGCACGTAGTCTATTAGTAGAAGGTCGAAGTCAGGTTTCGTAACTATACAGGGTGTAACATAATAAACTCAAGACCGCGTGGTGTCGTCGATCATGAAACTTCATAACTTTTTTTAGTTTTACCTTACTTAGACTGGAAGCCGACCCCAATAAAGTTGGGAAAAGGCTAGGCAGATGATGTGGTGAAAACACTGATTTTACTCAAAGCAAATAGGTACCTATAAAAACGTTACGAAGACATACCAGTTACCTTGTTTCGTCACGGCAAAATGTTCAAGAAATTTCGAAGAAAACATGATTACTTTTGGAACTTTACGAAAATAAGCTCAAAAACATCTTCTATAAAGGGTGTAACAAGACCCTTATCGAAGCCTTTTTAAATACATGTTTTTAATGTAAGATTTTTACTTTAAACGCTTCCACGACCTCCGAACCCTAATCCATCCATCAGCACTACGCTGAGTGCGTTACATTGAGTCCAACCATAAAACATGATTTCTTACCCAAAAAAAAAGTCGTTTACCAGCAATAATTTATGCGTAAAGTTAAATAGTTTGACGTACATAATATTTGGTTGACCGCTTCGTGAAGGGTCTGTTTACACCCTGTATGTACGAGTACGAATGTGTTTTTAGTGAGGTGTGTCTTTCGTCAAAGGCTAAGTCCTTGCCACGGTAATATTATAATACAGTACTCCAACTTCATACAAACGGACGAAACGCGAGCTATACCTACGCGCCTCGATCGTGGGGTGCGCTCGCGGTGCAGACAGTCACGGCTGTACCGCAGTGTCGAACGGACGGTGTGTTGTTTTTTTAACAATAACCGCGCGATTTTTTCTCTAAAAATCAGTTAGTATATTTGTGGGTATCTTCTTAAGCGTTGTTTGGAGAAACATGATGATTGTCATGCTTTGAAATCGTATGTGAAACCCGATCAAAAAAGCCACAATTTCAGCTCACAGAGTCGGTATTTAAGGGACCGGGACTACAGTAAGATTAATTCGCGAACTTTTTTGATTGTACCCAACGATGATTTTGTGGAATATATAGAAAAAATGGAAGAAATATTCCGAAATTCACTTAAAACCAAACATGTAAATTGTAAAGTAGCTGCAGGTATCTATAACCAAGTAAAAGATATTCCATTTTCTCCACCTTGTCCATGTTTCCCAAAACAATTTTTAATTAAGCTTTATGTTTATAAGAATGCGGATTTATTATACTTTAAAATTTAACAATAAAGCATTTCGTACGACTCAGTCGAGGCGCAAATATTTTTCGGTCGCAAATTTATAAGCCCGATTTGTTTTTCAAACAAAAACATGTTTTTTTAATTAAATCTATCAATCAAAAAACAACACGCATTTTTATTGAACACTTCCTATTCAATATACAAAGTCTTTCATTTATTTATATAAAAAGGATATTTACAATCACAAAACTAAATAGAAACGGAAGTAGGCAAATGTAATTAAAATGCTGGACCCCAGCCCTAACGCATGTTTACGTACCGCGCGGCTGTAGGCATTTATTTCTATCATGCGGCCGAGTTACATTACTGTATTATAATATTACCGTGTCCTTGCTCTACACGTGGGTGGCAAATGAACCTTTTACAACAGAAATAAAGGTTACTGAGGGATTACGTGAAAAGGATGAAAGCCTATCATATACATTCATCATATTTCATTTTGCTTCCTTTTTCGGCCCACATTGTATTTGTATTCCGTTTTCTAAATGAAAAGATGTTTGTTTTTTTTATTTTTTATTTTTAATCTAAATCTCAAATGACCATATTTATAATTTTTAATTTAACTTATTTTTATTTTATTATATTTTCAAATTTGATTATTGACATTTTTTTTTTTTACTTTTTATTTGACATGGATAGTATTGCATTAATTTTTTTTTTTTAAATTTCTAGATTAATTTGAGATGTATTATTGGATGGATTATTTTGTGCAGTATTGTGTGGTGTGATTTGTTTTTGATTATTTTAATAACTAACATTATTTTTAAGTGTACCTACGAAAAATTATGGATCTTTGTGTCAGATATAAATAAATTGAATTGAATATATGTACCACCGATAATATCTGTATGGTACAGTCGCCTACACATCAAGTTACCACAAACTGTCAAAATTTTCTCATTCGATTTTGAACTTAACCTTCAATATTTTATGGTTTAAAATCATTTGGAGAAATTTGACAGTTTGGGGTAACTTGATGCACTCCCGACTGTACTTATCTTTTTCCATATATTTTGACATTCCATCTTAACACGCATCATATAAAGCCACTAATTGTGTAAGTATGTAACACCTTGTACCTATTAAAACATGCACACAATTTTTCTTCGGAAGACACTGTGTTTTATCAAATACTGAAAACTTGAATGAAATTCAGCAATTTTGGAGATAAGCACTTCCAAACAGACACGACTAGGCGGATTGACTTCATACTTCGACTTCGTAATCTATACTAATCTATACTAATATTATAAAGCTGCAGTGTTTGTTTGTTTGTTTGAACGCGCTAATCTCTGGAACTACTGGTCCGATTTGAATGATTCTTTTAGTGTTGGGTAGTCCATTTATCGAGGAAGGCTATAGGCTATACAACATCACGCTACGACTAAAAAGAGCGGAGCAGCAATGAAAAATGTTGCAAAAACGGGACGGGATTTTACGCGGACGAAGGTCGCGGGGAACAGCTAGTAATATTATAAAGCTGAAGAGTTTGTTTGTTTGGTTGAACGCGCTAATCTCAGGAACTACTGGTTCGAATTGAAAAATTCTTTTAGCGTTGGATAGTCCAATTATCGAGGACGGCTATAGGTTATATAACATCACGCTATGACCAATAGGAGTCGAGCAAAAATAAAACAAGTCGGAAGCAGCGGGTGAAACCGCGGGGCACAGCTAGTAGATAATAATCAAACACACACCTCTAGCGGTCGTAAAGGATGTGCTAAAGCAATCTATGTTTCGAAACAATATATCATAATGATAATACTTACTTAGTCATTTTTCCGCGAACTATATGACGTGCACTTATACGTTTTTGATATAAAGACACTTATCTACCTAAGCTCATCTATCAAAATTAAAGAATCAAGATCCATATCTTAGTATTAAGATGTCTCTATCGCTATATAAGTAAACTAGCTGTTCCCCCGACCTTAGTCCGCGCGAATTTTTTTTAACATTGAATAAATTTTTCCCGATTTTTCAACATTTTTCATTGATGCTCCGCTCCAATTGGTCACAGCGTGATGTTATATAGCCTATAGCCTTCCTCGATAAATGGGCTATCCAACACTAAAATAATTTTTCAATTCGAACCAGTAGTTCCTGAGATTAGCGAGTTCAACCAACCAAACTCTTAAGCTTTACAATATTAGTATAGATGAATGAATCAATATTGTCTTTGGAAAACACTGTAACTGTTACAAAAGTTGTTTTTGTTCATATTAATTCCTTTTCAAATAAATTGACTGTTCATGTTGTGCGTGAAATAAAAAAAACACTTTGTAGCGAGAAAACAATGTGCGCGTTGAAAACAAAGGGTTTAGCCAGGTGCCGAAAATATTATTCCGGTAGGTACCTATTATTCGATTTGAGACGAAACATTTAAAATATCCAAACAAAAGCCAAATACCTAATATTTGTAACTTTGTATGTAGGTAGGTACTGAAGTTTATATTCATACCATTCATCATCCCTCTGCCCTCATTCAAATTATTAGAGTAAGTAACTGTAAGGGGCTAGTGGGGTTACTGACAAATATATCCCGTAGTCGCAATCTCAATCAGGTATGCAGGGTGGAAGGGACACCGACGCGAAAACGGCTACCACGTATTCAGTGCACCATTCTGAGCCCCACCAACATAGGAATTTTTCATTGTTTCAGTTTTAATCTCCCCCTTTCTGGCAATATCATTTTTAACCCAATCCATCACATCGTTGGTCAATCTACCAAACTCAGGGCCGGACTCTACCGACGCGTAGATGAGAATAGAGAAGATTGTGTTGTATTCCGCCAATAGAAGCTTTAGTGGAAACGGTTGAGCAGAGAGGAGATTCCTCGCAATTGTTTAGGACTGCGCAGACGAGAAGAGATGTGAGCGGCGTGCGGTGAGCTGTGACCGGCGTGCTGTGAGCGGTGTGCCGTGTGCGGCGCGCGGTTTGCTGTGAGCGGCGTGCGGTGAGCGGTGTGCCGAGTGCGGTGTGCGGTGAGCTGTGAGCGGCGTGCGGTGAGCGGTGTGAGGTGTGCGGCGTGCGGTGAGCTGTAACCGGCGTGCGTTGAGCGGCGTGACGTGTGCGGCGTTTCGCTTTGCTCATCTCCGCACAGCTTCGGTGGATACACCCTAGCATTTACGCATCTCCTCTCCTCCCCGCTTCGGACATCTCCGCTCGTCTCCGCGGTGGAGTCGGGGTCTTACAGTCACATAAAGGCTGAAAACTTTCCTTTCGACGTGAGGAAAGACACGATTTCCTTAATAAAACGTCTATATCCAATTATCCATGTCACCTACCGTGTCTTACGTCAGTCGTTTTACCGTTAAGTTTTCAAGTTAAAAAGGTAGTTATGAGTAATACCCTGTATCAGACTCAGTGTCATGACGTCACATATTTGATTTGCATATTTTACCTTCTAATGTTTAGATACGGTAGGTAGTTGTCTACGTCATTCGACCTGGAGGAAGTATAGACGGCGCGGCTCGCTTGCAAAATGACGTCATTATCGTCCATATTATTTGCTTAGATACAATAAAAAACTTGTGATGTAATGTAGTGTTACAACTTACATCTGTTATGAAATCTGCGATAACAGATTGTATTTTTTCCTGATTGTCGAAAATCGAATCCAGTATTAAAACGTCGTCAGGCTTGTCGATTTAGCCCAAATAAGGGATATATTCATTGTTTCACACTAACTGGGGCAGAAAAGTAAAGACAGGGTAGGTGACATTAAATAAGAAAAAGAATATTTTTATTTGCATTAAAATGCGTACAATAGTGGTCTTCAAAATTTGCTAATCTACCTCCAAGTCTCGCCATGCACTGGCTGGCATACGAAAATGTAAAACAAAAACCAATTATAATTATCTGAACTCAAGATAGTAAAGTAAATACTCAGTCATGAGAGAAGGTCGCTCCAACCTGAAAAGTCTAAATACACTGGTATGAGTTTTTTGAACAAACAATGATAGTAAATTTTTATTTAGATAATTTAGATCCCTTATGTAAGTAGCTCGTGCCAACACGAAAGACGCAATAAAAGTGAAAAATAATCATCAGAAACCGTATTTCTGCTTAACCCATCCATAAAATATTTAAATTCCTTCGTATAATCTCTAGATATTTTTATTTCTTGGAACTAAAACGTTAGCTTAATAACATATCAGTATCTCATGAAGCCATGACGTCATTGAGTACATAATGAATATTCGTTTTTATGTCCAGATTGAACATCACATCGACACTCGTCCATTAACACGATGATATTGTTTCGGGGAAGTGTCAATATATTGGCGTAATACTTGGTATTACTGGCATATATGATACTAGCTGTTCCCCGCGACCTTCGTCCGCGTCAAGTTATTAAAAATACAATTTTCCCCGTTTTTGCAACATTTTTCATTGCTGCTACGCTCCTATTGGTCGTAGCGTGATGATATATAGCCTATAGCCTTCCTCGATAAATGGACTACCCAACACTGAAAGAATCATTCAAATCGGACCAGCAGTTCCAGAGATTAGCGCGTTCAAACAAACAAACAAACAAACAAACAAACTCTGCAGCTTTATAATATTAACTAGCTGTTCCCCGCGACCTTCGTCCGCGTAAAATCCCGTCCCGTTTTTGCAACATTTTTCTTTGCTGCTCCGCTCCTATTAGTCGTAGCGTGATGTTGTATAGCCTATAGCCTTCCTCGATAAATGGACTACCCAACACTGAAAGAATCATTCAAATCGGACCAGTAGTTCCAGAGATTAGCGCGTTCAAACAAACAAACAAACAAACAAACAAACAAACAAACAAACAAACTCTGCAGCTTTATAATATTAGTATAGATAATATAATATATAATAGTATAGATAAGTCGTAGTATCTTATCGTAGCTGCTGGTTCTCGGAATGGTCCATTCAATCTTGTGCTCTTTATTGACTCTGATAATGGATTCCGAGGAACGCCAAATCTATTTTATGATTGTTGATTATGTTTTTAATTAAGTTAAAACAAATGAAGATTATTATGTACCTACTCAAACGGTCGCGGAGCTCGTGGCTAAATAATAACAGCCGCTCGGATCGATCTTTAGGTTAAGCCGTGCTTGCCTAGGTTGGTCTGTGGACGGGTGACCACCCATTACATACCGAGTTTCCTCCGAGCCTGGGAAAGCACGTTAAGCCGTTGGTCCCGGCTGACATTTGTAGATCTTTAACAGTCGTTACAGGTAGTCAGTGGCCCTAAAAGCGACAACCAGTCTTATCAAGGAGTATCGTATTACCTAGTAGGTACTAACTGGGTTGTGGAGGTCAGTCAGATAGGCAGTCGCTCCATGTAAAATACTGGTATTCAGCTGCATCCGGTTAGACTGGAAGACGACCCTAACATAGTTGGGAAAAGGCTAGGCAAATGAATGACCCAAACGGTCGCGGTGGGAGCACAGTTCTTTTTAGTAGTGAATAACCTCGATTCTTTTATCTTTTGTCTTCTTTCTTCAAAGCTTGTTTCTGTGATTACAATTTGGTTTGCCATCTTTCATCTCCAGTGCTATTATCTAAAGGGCCTCCTTGAAAATGATCTCAGAAAACGTTTTCCTTCAATTCTTGCGTGTAATACGGTTTTACCTTTCTTAAAACGAATTAATTACTTACAGTAGAGAGGTTAGGCAGAGAGGAGCTTGCTAAATAATCTGAACCGCTCGGGCCGATCTTTAGGTTAAACCGTGCTTGCCTAGGTTGGTCTGTGGATGGGTGACCACCCATTATATACCGAGTTTCCTTCGTGCCTCGGAAAGCACGTTAAGCCGTTGGTCCCGAGTGTCATTTGTGGATCTTTGACTGTCGTTAGGTAGTCAGTGGCCCAAAAAGCCTGACAACCAGTCTTACCAAGGGGTATCGTATTACTCAGAACTAACTGGGTTGTGGAGGTCAGATAGGCAGTCGCTCCATGTAAAATACTGGTATTCAGCTGCATTCGGTTAGACTGGAAGCCGACCCCAACATTGTTGGGAAAAGGCTAGGCGGATGATGATGAGACAGGTTAGGCAGAGGTATTCCTATATTTTACTCATATTTCGCATGTTGTGTTTGGGTCTCATGTAATAGGGAACGAGCCTATCGCCATAAGCTGGACACAAATCAGTGATGCTACTGAAAAAAAAACATCCAAGACGAATGCGATTTACATTTTGGGCAAAGTGTTATTGGGTTTTTGTCTCAAGACCTGCAGTAGCTAATGACGTACCAATTAATAACTTTTATAGCTTTATCACCTTACTTGGCTGAAGAGTGATATCTTTAACTACGAGCAGATTATCAGGAACATAACATAGATAGTCCGTGTGTTCTGAATAATGCCCAATCTCCTGTCTGCAGCAGGCTTATTTTAGCTTCGAACTTAACCCGGATACAGATTATTTGCAACACAACATGTATTGCAACGTGCGCAGTTGTGTTTTGTGTGTTACACGCGAGCGAAGCCGTGGGAAAAAACTAGTCCTTTATTAAGTGAGTAAAGTGTGGAGTGTCTATGGATAATAAGTAGAAGTAGAGATGATGCAATATTTTCCGAAGATATTGTAAGCATCATTTACACTACGTCACCTACGATTTGCATACCTAATTACTTACTAACCGGTAATGGCGTAAATTGGCTCTGTAAGTAATATTTGGTAGACAATTTGAACCATCGCGCACCTTATTACGGCTTAATATTGTTTTATATTAGATCTTAGCGTTGGTATTGGCCGTAATAATAAAGAGAAGCCGGAAAATGCAAATGCCTATGATGAAAATGATACGCCAGCTTGTGCAATGTAGGCTTACGCTGCTAGCGTTCGTATTGTGCACTACCCAGTAACTATAGTGTAAAATGTGAAATCGCTCTCGTGTCTCAAATCATGTACCTATTTGTAAACGTAGAACTAACTAAAGTCTGACTAACAGTCTTACCAAGGGGTATCGATATTACCCAGTACTAACTGGGTTGTGGAGGTCAAATAGGCCGTCGCTCCATATAAAACACTGGTATTCAGCTGCATCCGGTTAGACTGGAAGCCGACCCCAATGTAGTTGGGAAAGGCTAGGCAGATGATGTAAGTAGGTAGGTACTAGTTTTTTTTTGGACATGGTTAGCTATACCTTCCTACTTTTATAAGTAGATCATGGCAAACTTAAGCTTACGAAAGACTTAGCTTTATTCAGGGAATCCGTTGAAACCTCAGAATAGATTTAACCCTCGCAAAGTACCTATAACTGTCTGTCTGTATACCTGTCTGTGTTTACTTTTTTCAGACGACTATGGGTAATAATTTCCCATTTGCGCAAATAATTTTCTCGGATCTGTAGCAAATTATGAAGTTCAGTACAAACGTATTTTTATAATCAAGGATTTCAAAACAATTCCCGTGATTGCGAATGAGATCATAAAAATTCAGAAAATAGGTAAACTCCAGTAAACTTCTGAAACTCGTTAAACAACGTAAACAAGCGTAAATACTGGCCTAAACGTTTTCATTATTATTGTTAGCTTGGATTTACGTCTGTTATTATTATATTATTTACGGTCTACATGATTTCTTGAATAAATTAATTTATTCCAATCCACGACTAAGTAATTATATTGTATACAAACCCAATTAAAACAACAACAAAAAAACTTTATTGTAAAATAAATCAATGGAATTCAAAACAAAAAAGTGGAAAATAACAAAATAAGTTTCGGAAGTCGGTGACTTGTTTGCTTGATTCACTTTTTTGCCCCTTTTAGTTGTGGTTCCGCACAAAAAACCTTGGCAAGTGTTATTTTTTTCTCTTTAACTAGAATATAAAGGGTGTAAAAAGACCCTTAACGAAGCCGAAAAGTACTTGTTCTCCCCATCATTGCGTTTATTTTTTTGTTCTAGACCATACCTGGGAACCTTCTAGTTTCAGAGATATTGGAGGTCAAAGTTCCAATTTTTTCACACATTTTTTTTTAAATACCACTTTTAAAGGTTTTAATTTTACTTTAATTAACTCGACGACCCGTTTACTATTCAAAGCATCCAACAGCACTAAGTTTTGAGTGCGTTACATTGAGTTTTATGGTAAAACGTGATTTTTCACCCAAAAAAAAAAAGTCGTTTCCCAGCAAAAATTTTTGCGTAAAGTTACTTGGTTTGATGTACATAATGCTTGGTTGACGGCTTCGTGAAGGGTCTGTTTACACCCCGTATTAAGAGATCAACAACAAAGAAGAAGAAAAAATACGTATTATGAAATAAAGAAAAAGTATTTATTTATTAGTCTCGCACAGGTCAAAACAAAAAAATGGTAAAATTAACAATAAAACTAAATTATATAAAAAAGTCAACATAATAAAAGAAATAATTATATAGAAATGAACTCGTAAAGTACACAAGCAAAGTTAATAAAATTTATATGGGAGCACCGCGCGTGCTTCCTCTACCAAATGGAAAAAGAATCACATCAATCGAATCGGAGAAATCAGATACCAAAAAGGAAAAAAGATACCGGCGGAACACACAACCTCCTCAATTTTTAGAAGTCGATTAAAGGAAATAGCACACATATCATCGGAAAGGAATCGTCACCGTATCAACTCGAGCCATTCAGTATTCCTTGTATGAAACTCCCTACTGCAACGCACACTAATCGGAATTGTAACGTAATCACCTCGCTTCGGAACAAGCTTACGAACCGCGGCGATACGGTGACGATCCCTTTCCGAGTTGATATGTGTGCTATGATCTTAAAAATACATGGTAGGTATTATTATTATACTTATTCCTTTCCATCTCGTGTTTATCAATGTAATATAGAACGTAAGCCTACGTGAAAATTATGCGTTTCTATGTAAAGGATTCGATATGAATATTTATTGTATTCCATGTTATTTAAATTTAGGCTTTTATGAATATTCGTATGTTATTCATGAATTCATCGGAACTAGTAAATATTCCGTCAGTTTATGCAGATTATATTATTTTATTTACCCATTCGTTTGAAAATTATGTCACACGTGAATATAAAGCTAACGATTGGCTGCCTGGTTGCTTTAGTGGTCGATTGCTGGAATTTGGGTCCTGGCTTTGATTCCCAGGTCGAACAAAGTGTCCTTCAGGAACCTTTCAGTAACTACTTCGAGCCTGTATTCTTGCCCAGTCAATGGCAACATAGGTTTTTTTTTCGGATGGGGAATCATCAAATGACCACCCCCGCTCTGGGCGGAGTGGAAGGGAGTGTCAGACTTTTACTGACTAAAACCCATCCATGTTCCTTCTTTGCTCTTTGTGTTCCAAGGCCGCGGTATCTCTTTCGAACAGTCCCGCAGCTCATGGCAACATAGGCTCACCCCCTATTACTTGGAATTTCAGATATGGGTGCTCCCCCTAACCTTTCCAAGAATAGAGGCATGACATTATCTTGTAGTTAAAGCGAATTAACCTTTCACATTTAAAAACTTTGTTATGGTAATAACATTCCGAATATTAACCGATAAATTACGTAATCTGACATTTAAAATTAAATAATTTTATCTTTGCATGAAAATAAACATGTTTTGTAATAATTATAGTGTTTCTCGGAACCTGTATCGTTTAGCTGATAAAGTACATTGAATGACAGTGACAAATAATATGTATGCACTATTGACATGATTATCTTGTCCAGGAGATAAATATGTCATTTTGCATTGCGAATTTTATGAATAAGCGAGTAGTACAAAGACATTCAAGTATAACTAGCTATAGACGGGACCAGACCAAGAAACTGACAATTCCACAACCTGTTACAAATTATTAACAAGTCGATCAGTCCAGTGCGATACGTCGCCTTGTCAGGTCGCATTCATGTGACACAAACACATTCAAATATTTCCAGGCTATAGACGAAGAAAATCGTAATCCAAAACTTGTTAGTACTTAGTAACAATTCGTTCTGTCTAGTGTCATCTGTGTCATACGCCCGCTTGTCAGGTAGCATTCGTGAGCCAAAATCGAAAATATTCAGGATGAAAATTATTGTATGACAATATTCCCAATGTCCTCTCTATATGTGTTTTAAATCTCTTTGGAGTAATACGATGATAGTTTTCAGCGGGGAAAACTATGCCTTTTACACTTTTAACAAAACATAACAGTGCACATTTCGCCAGTTATGTTTATGTCTCGTGTAATAGGGGCGAGCCTATTGCCATCAACCGGGCACAAATCCAGACTCCGTGACTGATGAAAAAACTCAATAACACTTTACTCGACCTAGGATCGAACTCAGAACCTCATGCTCAGCAGTCGCGCTTCACTAGCCATCGAAGCCTTTTATCATAATTTTAATTTATTCAGAATTGTTCTATCTTCAAGCAATTACTAAACCACAGAATAAAAATCGTATCTTAAATAATGACTTTAACTGAAGTAAACACTTGAACTTGTTCATAGATACGGGTGTTAGTCTATAGAAATAAATTAAATTGAAGTGTCTGTTTGTAATTTCGAAATAACAGATTTTTACTGAATGCATATTGAAGTAATACGGCACTTATAACAAAACTTATAACATTTTTGCTTGTCTATCTGTACCGGCTAATCTCCGAAACGGCTGGACCGATTTTGGAGGGACTTTTACTGGCAGATAGCGGATATTATAAGGAGTAACTTAAATTTTATTTTAAAACAAGTGTTAGGGCTCCGAGCAAGAAAATGAAAACCCATGAAATTATTAACAAAATGAGATTTAAATTGGGAAGTAATATTTTTATAATAATTTCACGCAGACGAAGGTTGCGGCCAACAGCTAATATACTATAATTGCGTTGCGAAGTTCCGTTGCCTGTCATTATAAATTCACAGAGAGAATTCTAAATTGTTCAGTAATTAATTTAATACGCTAAAACTACAACCATTGTTTACTAAAGCAGCAAAATTGCGGCCTCGAAGTGGATATTACATCAAATATTATTACGCTTCGTTGACATACTAATGACTTTAAACTTGTTTAGGTACTATTATTTTCCCTTACAAAGTTACAACATAATTCAAAAGCTTTTCATGGTAGGTTACCTACGCTTTTATCAAACCGTTATTTTTTCGTTGTGAAAAACTACGCAGAAATTATTTCGAATTCTCGCAACCGTAATGAATATGCGAGTATTTAGAATTTTTGATGTTTTTTTGGTTGATTTTTTTACGAAAACAAGGCGCAGAAATGCCTACGGCTTTATACAAGGTGTAAACAGACCCTTCATGAAGCCGTCAACCAAGCATTACATCAAACTAAGTCACCCTGCGCAAAAAATATTGCTGGGAAACGACTTTTTTTTTGGGTAGAAAAATCACGTTTTACGGTAAAACTCAATGTAACACACTGAAAACTTGGTGTTGATGGATGCTTTGAATAGTAAACAGGTCATGGAGGTAATTATAGTAAATTTAAAACCTTAAAAAGCATTATTTTAAAAAAAACTTGTGAAAAAATTGGAACGTTGACCTCTTATATCTCCTTAACCAGAAGGTTCCCAGGTATGGTTCAGAAGAAAAAAAATATCGCAATGACGGGGAGAACAAGTGCCTTTCGGCTTCGTTAAAGGTCTTTTTACAACCTTTATGTATTAACACCTCAGATGGAAATGGAGTTTTATGATTTGGGAATAACTCCAAGGATATTCCAGACACCGCATTTTAGTAGCTTTCAGAAAGCAGAATTGAATAATTCGTTATTCAGAACCCCGCAGAAAAAACGGGCAAACAAATTCACACACAGGTTTTCCTCAAGTATCGGTCTTTGATTAGAGCTATGTACTGAGAGGGTAGACCCCGTTGACTCTCGCGCAGATCAGGGATGAATGGCACAAAGGAGGGAGGCCTTTACTCAACAGTCAGTGGAACAAGTCTGGCAGTGATGATGACTTAGAGAGAAATTTAAAAAAAAACAGTCGACTTGATAACCTCCTTTTTTAAGTCGGTTAAAAAAGAGAAAGTGACAAACTCGTATATAAAAACACAGCTTCTTAGAAACGTCGTTGATGTCTGTTTGATGAAGTACAGAAGTACAATTACTTCAGATATAATACAAGTATAAATAAATCTCGTAGGAACCAATTTCCGCTAGCGGATGTGAGCTTGTGACACGGTTTTTTCGATTTCCTGCCTTCGTAGCCAGATTAATCTCCGTCACAGTCACAGAATTTAAGAACATACAGTAACTCAACTACGAACAAATGGTTGGAATCGGACACATGCAAAGCGTTTCCACCAATTCTGAACATGCTTCAGGTAACACGTTACTCGTGAGTAAGTAGGGGGCTGTCACGTCGAGGCAACTGGTTACGTTTTAAGTATGCACGCGTTACGTACGTTAAAAAAAAAGATATGGTTGGTGTACTGAGCATGAAGCACGAGTTTTGACTGTTTTCGTAACGTTGAATTTTTTTATCGAAAATACAATTTTATCCTACAGCATTTTAGTTGAATTATATCATCCATACTATACGAATAAATTCTTAAAATCATGAAAATATTATTGCTGAAGGTGAAAAGTGATATGAAAATCGACCGTGTATAAAAAGTAAATAGTGTACCGTTGTTTACTTTTTATACACGGTCGATTATAATATCTAATTTTGGATATGGACATATTTAAAGACCTCTACTGAATACTTTATGAAATGTGACTTAAGACCCTTCACTTTTCACCTACAGATTTGTAAAACGAGTATTTTTAATTTTAAAATCAACGTATTAACGTTACGTAAAACGTCAAAACTCGTGCTAGAGCCTCTGGTTATCTTTACACTGTGTCTCAGTCGTGTTTTTCCCATGAAGTGGTGCCGTTGCCATGGGGTCCAGTATCGATAATTACAAACCCCCTCTTGTTTCCTGTGGGTGGTGGGTTGCAGAGGAATCATAAGAATAGTTAAAAGAATAATATCATAATAACTTGCGTAGGTATGTAATCTATTTTACATAAATACAGGAAGATAATCCTTTGAACTCTCTTGAATTTTCCTGTTACAGTAGGTACATAATTATCTTATTAAATTTTCAGCCACCATGCACCTTCTAGAAGATGGTGGGAAGAGCTGGACAAAACCACCAACCTGTGGCCCACATTAACCCTGTTTCGAAAGAACTGAAAGTCATGGGGAGCAACGTTTGCCCAGTGGTGGGATCTGTAAATAGTCACATAAAAATAGTCGTATTGTGGCTTTGGAAATTCGATTTTAATTTGAATACCAGCTGATATCAAAGCAATTAAAAAATGAAAATGGTTTTACTAAATAAAATAAGTAATTTGGTAAACTAATTACTCACCAAAAAATGAAACGGAGCCGAGAAACAATTATCTAGCGTAGTTTTGATTATATTTACCGAAGATATTCGATCAGGGCTTGGTACTTTGGTAGGCAGCTAATCCGAAATCGAATTTAGTGCGTAGAAACAGTACCTTTCAGGTACTATCCATAGTCAATTACTTACTATGTTTTTGTTATTTATAAACCTTTGTTTAGGCATGTTTTTTAGGGTGGCCACTCGGGTCGATCTTTAGGATAAGCCACGCTTGCTAAAGTTGGTACGTGAATGGCTGACCACCCATCACATAGAGAGTTTCCTCTGTGCCTCGGAAAAGCACATTAAGCCGTTTTCCCCGGCCGAATGTCTGACAACCAGTCTTACCGTAGTGTGTTGTGGAGGTCGGATAGGCAGTCGATCCACGTATAATACTGGCATTCAGCTGCCTCTGGTTAGACTGGAAGCCGACCCTAACATAGTTGAGAAAAGGCTAGGCAGATTATGATTTACGAATGTTTTAGAAAGTTATGGAAAGTTATAAATATTGAAAGTTATGTTATTATACTTTCTTTAGGTAGCTAGAAATGTCAATAAATCTGAAATAATATGTTGCCTGTACTATAAACAATATATAGGGTGAGTGGTTATTGGTGACTGATACTTACACACGTGATTGTACTCAGGAAAACAAACAACTTTCCCAAAGATTTTTTTTTTAAACTCATTCACTTTTATCACAATAACACAACAGCCGTATGGCGCCGCTCACGAAGCGGGCTTGCGAGCCGCGCGGGCGCTCTGCCTACCCACTGTTGCACGGTACGATAGTAATGAGACAGAACGGCGTCACGCGGCTAACAGATGATAGGTCAAAGGTTCGCGCACGTGAGTTTCATACGACTGTTGTGTTATTGTGATAAAAGTGAATGAGTATAAAAAAAAATGTTTGGGAAAGTTGTTTGTTATCACGAGCACAATCACTTGTTTAAGTATCGATCACTAATTACCAGTCAGCATATATTTTCGGGATGCTGTTTACGAAACCTGCAGGCTGAGAGCAAAAAGGAACCGTAAATGTTTCCACTGGTGCATCACTAAAATGTATACAAAAAAGGACTTGGAGCAAAATGCTTGAATGACTAATTCCCTTTGCTCTGAATACCTAATTTTTTCTTCGAAATTGTTCACACATTTTATTTCTTAACAGCAGGGAACTTATTGATTGAGTCAGACATAGGAATTTGAGGAACTTATTAGCATAATGTCGAGTTCCGAGTGCCAGAGTATGGTTGAGGCAAGGGTTACCACCCATCCGGATTTGTCTTGACATGTCCGGTCTTTTAGTCCTCGTCTGATTTAGTCCAGTCTTGACAATTGTCCGGAGTTCACGTTAAAAAAATTGAGCTTCTTCTCTTGCTTATATCTTCATCTGCCTAGCCTTTTCCCAACTATGTTAGGGTCGGCTTCCAGTCTAACCGGATGCAGCTGAATACCAGTATTTTCATGAAGCGACTGCCAATCTGACCTCCACAACCCAGTTAGTACTGGGTAATACGATACCCCTTGGTAAGACTGGTTGTCAGACTTTTTGGGCCACTGACTACCTGTAACGACTGTCAAAGAACTACAAATGACACCCGGGACCAACGGTTTCGCAGGCTTTCCGAGGCACGGTAGAAGCTCGGTATGTAAAGGGCGGTCACCCATCCACAGACCAACTAGGCAAGCACGGCTTAACCTAAAGATCGATCCGAGCGGCTGTTATTATTTAGCCACGAGCTCCTCTTGCCTATAATGGGTGTAAAAATGCCCTTAACGAAGCCATAAGACAATTGTTCAAATACAGTTCATTCAGTTGATGAGCAGAAGTTTTTTTCAACCCTATGAAACAATAGAACAGGAATATCCTTCAAAACCTTCGGATAGTGACTGCAAGTGTGTCACGCAATTGGGGTGCTATTAAATTATCGTGTCGTGTATTGTAGGTAGCCGATAGGTACCTGCTACTTTAAAATCACTATTATCGTACACTCATGATTCACTGTAATTGATAACAAATGCATTGATAACACAGTTGGTTAATGCATTGATGTCTGTGACATCAAGATAAAAGGGTTATTAGGAAAATCCCGTAAAGTGGTATTGCTCTACATCTTAAGTATTTCATAGAGGGCTTTATGATTACTTAGAAATGTTATATAGGGTGACTGGTAATTAGTGACCGATACTTAAACACGTGATTGTACTCATGATAACAAACAACTTTTCCAAAGATTTTTTTTTATACTCATTCCCTTTTTTCACAATAACACAACAGCCGTATGTATTGACCTATCAGCTGTTAACCGCGTGACGTCGTTCTGTCTCATTACTATCGTACCGTGCAACAGTGGGTAGGCAGACCACAAGCGCGGCTCGCAAGACAGCTTCGTAAGTTTTATTGTGATAAAAGTGAATGAATATGAAATAAAATGTTTCTTTGGGAAAGTTGTTGGTTATCATGAGCACAATCACGTGTTTAAGTATCGGTTACTAATTACCAGTCACCTTATATAATGCTCGCAAAAAACTAAGGTGACGGAAAATGGGAGCTGCCCTAAAGCTTACGCTGAAAAGCCTTCACGTCGTACAGTCGACCGCACGTGGGCATAGCGTAGTTTGACTAAATGAGAATTGAGAACCTAGCTTACATGTCTTTTTTTAATTTGGGACAAGCCCGCCACACTATTCCCAAACCACTGCAACTTCTGAAAGCCAGAATCAACAGTAGCGTCCACCAGAAAACCGCCGAGACAATGAAGCTCGACGAAGTCCCAGAGAAACAATTTAACTGACGTGGATCCCGCAACGACATTAATCAGAAAAGAATAGCGAAGGAGTAGGAAAATCATAATTTCCACTACAATACTGCATAATTTTAACAGCTTGCTACTCTTGCGGCTGTACAAAAACAAGGGTATACCTATCTACTTCCGAAATAACCGTCGACATCATGACTTAAAAGAGCTAACAATTTTTTTTTTTAAGTTAAAATTATGGTTGCGGGAAAAACGTTTTTATTCTACTAATGAATTTATAAATAATTTTAATGATTAATCTACTCTAAATTAAGGTTGCTATAATGAATGTTGAATGTTTTTTTATTTAATTTATTTTAATTTGTACTATTCGGGAAACTTACGGCTAATATAAACAATGTTCTTAAACAATACGAATTTGAATGCCATTTACAAGTTTCCACATAATTATTCGTTATTCTATGAATGAATTTAAATATAATGATAATGATTAATCTATTCTAAATTAATGTAACTATAATGAATTTTGAATGTTTTATAATAGTAATGGATGATATAAACCGGCTATTTAAAGACATTAATTATTGTTATTATAATTAAAATATTGTAGAAAATCTGCATGTCATCTGACTATGTATTAGGAACCTCAACTGACTTTAAGACCAAAATGTACCAATACTTATCTATACATATAATAAGACAGTAAAAAAACTGTGTCTGTACATTGAATATATTTAAAAAAAAAAAATTGAGGGGGGTTTAGAAACAGTAATAGAGCACGAATCCAAAAAAAAAATTCTGTCTGTTTGTCTGTTTATCTGTTTGTCTGTTTGTCTGTTTGTCTGTTTGTCTGTTTGTCTGTTTGTCTGTTTGTCTGTTTGTCTGTTTGTCTGTTTGTCTGTTTGTTTGTACACGCTAATCTTCGGAACTACTAGACGGATTTGAAAGATTTTTTTTTGTTGTATAGGTATTAAGTCTGGGCAACATATAGGCTATAATTTATCTTGGAAACTTGAACACCTGATGCAGAACCGCAATAGAATAGCTAAACTATAAGAGATACAAAAATGGTACCATAGCAAAAATTGTTCCACGTGATGAGCATTTTCTGCTGAGAGAATAAATTTGAAGATCTGGAACACCTGATGTGGAACTCCAAGAGTCCAGCTACACCATAACACATACAGGAATGACGTCTTAGCAAAAATTTTTCAATCTGATGAGCACTCTCTGTTGGCTTATAAAAATCGAAGTTCTGGAACACCTGTTGTGGAACTCCAAGAGCCCAGCTACACCATAACACTTACAGGAATGACGTCTTAGCAAAAATTATTCAATCTGATGAGCACTCTCTGTTGACTTATAAAAATCGAAGATCTAGAACACCTGTTGTGGAACTCCAAGAGCCCAGCTACACCATAACACATATAGGAATGACGTCTTAGCAAAAATTGTTCAATCTGATGAGCAGTCTCTGTTGATTTATAAAAATCGAAGATCTGGAACACCTGTTGTGGAACTTCAAGAGCCCAGCTACACCATAACACATATAGGAATGACGTCTTAGCAAAATTTGTTCAATCTGATGAACACTCTCTGTTGATTTATAAAAATCGAAGTTCTGGAACACCTATTGTGGAACTCCAAGAGCCCAGCTACACCATAACACATTTAGGAATGACGTCTTAGCAAAAGTTGTTCCGTCTGATGGGCATTTCCTGTTGACTTATAAAAATCGAAGATCAGAAACATCTGATGTGGAAATCAAAGCTATCACTAATTTCACTGTATAATTATAAAATAACATAAGCTGGGAATATCTCCACGCGGTGAAGGCGGTAACAGTTTAGGACTGATATTCGATGACGACGGTATATCATTGAAAATTTGACTCTACTGGACAAAACTTCTATTTATTTTTTATCGAATAAATATGCCTTCGGGCTTATGTTATTTGAGTGTTTTAGATTTTTTCCACTTATCTTCGTGACACGGTAGCCTACCCGGTAACGCAGGGGAGCAGTCACTTAGATTTTAATTGATCAGGTATCTTCACAATAAAACTATAACCATGCCTAGAAAGAGGTCAAATCTTTCCCAATGTTCCAAAGGAGCTAAAAGATTGAGGATCATAAGATCCCAAGAATCTACCGAAGAACGTCAGGAGAGACTTGATACTGTTCGAGAACATCAGGCTGCAACTCGCTCCGTGGAAACCTCTTCCTCTCTTCTCTTCTCTTCCTCTTGGATAACGAAGCACGCCTGCGTTCTCAGCGTATTTACGCATCTACATCCAGGTCTCTAGAGAACTGTGAAGAAAATGATGCGCGACTGACCGCTGATCGTGAACGTCATGCATTGTCTCGCGAATCGGAGACGTTCACGGATAGAGAATTACGCTTGAGTTCCAAGCGTATCTACGCATCGACTTCTAGGTCTCTATAGACAAGTGGGGAACGTGATGCGCGACTAACCACTGATCGTGAACGTCACGCATTGTCTCGCGAGTCGGAGACGTTCACGGATAGAGAATTACGCTTGAGTTCCAAGCGTATCTACGCATCGACTTCTGACTTACAAAAATGAAAGATATGGAACGTCTCGAATCGTCTCGCGCATCCCGTTGTTTTCCCGTCCCCGGGCTCTTAGAATTTGACATCAGACGTTTCAGATCTTCGATTTTGACGACCCTGTTGTCGCTGGCATAAGCAACAGGATCCGCGTACGAAGTCGCGGGCAGAAGCTAGTTGCAAATAAAATGATTATTGATTATTGATCAACTATCGTACATCCCTAACCCATCACCAGCACGCAAAATAGGCGCTTTGACGTGGAGTTGCGGAAACCAGCCCGTTATACAATACAATACAATACAACCCATCACCAGGTTACCTAGACTGTTAGTTAATAAACGATTTAATTTTCCGAACAGCATCGCCGTATACCAGGCTGTTATGACACTACAGGAGTAACACACTTCAGTAACACCAGCTAAACCTTCCACCGTTAAATCGTTGCGTTCCAATTTCACGCCCAAATGCAACCGTCAGATATAGGGATTAATTGAGTGACCCAATTCGAAACATCCTTTGTAGCCTTTGTGCAGCATCGTTTCAACGTAACGGACCAAAATACAGCGATTCTGTCGATTGCAAATTGAGTCGCTAAGGGGATTTACGTGGATTTGTGTGCTCACTGGGTCTGTTGTTTAAACCTTTACGTGTAACTTCGGATTAGGAATGGAAATGCAATGTTCGGCGTAGGTATCTAATATTTTACTATACACTTCCTCGGAAGCAGGTCGCCAGCTAGCGAGCGAGCGAGCCGAACGAGACATCGTTTCACCTCTTTTCATACTTTGGTTCACACCGCGAACAACGAAAGTGCCGAAACGAAGTATGAAAAGAGCCTCGCCCGCCTCACTCGTTCGCTAGCTGGCGGTGTGTCCTGCGCTTTATTGCTTCGCTCTTACTCTCTTAGGTTCACAATGCAGTGTTTTGAACACGCGTGTCAATCCTGCCTCGAGTGTGATGATAAACTTTGCGTACTTCCATCAAAATGTAGTATTTATCATACCTTCCATTTCCCAGTCCCAGCAAAGCATTGAAAAAGTTATAGTTACTTAGGCTGATTATGCTCATTGTCAGCAAACCACTTTGCTAAATCAATTTCGCTGTCGCTCAAGTAACCTTCTACTCCTGGGCCGAATCGTGGAAGCACACCTGGTATTTGCGCTCGTTCCAATATTTGCACGTTTTATCTTGCCTAGCAGACTGTATGGCGATCACACTTTGTTGTTATAAGGAGATTAGAAAACGTGTTGGAAGTGGGTGGCAAATCGCGGGGGCAGGGTGGCAACAGCGCATAATTCACGAAGATTTTTCCATTTCAATAATTCCGAAACGGAATGCACTCTTTGCCGTACCTGGAAAACGTTGATATCATTTCAAGTTGAATAGCTAGGATATTTTTTTTTTTATTCGTAGTCGATGAAATTTCTTCGTTCGTACAGTCGCGTTAAGTAGTAAAAGACAGCTGAACACAAAATAAAGTTTATTTAAAGGAATTTTCTTCTAAAACAAAGTTGTAGATAATTATAGTCGAAACCAATTTTTTACTTAGCTAATTAGTCACGTGCTTGCGCTTCGCGGACTCGTGTGTCATTCTAAGTATAAGTTATCGTTGTGTGGTAAACCTAGATTATTATTACAGGTAGATACCTAATAAATGAGAAACTGAACATGTAATGGACAGATTTACCTTGAATATTCTTCGAAAGATAACTGCTAAAGTTTCCAGCTAACATGACTGGCTCGGTTGTCATTAGACGTTAGAAGGCTTCGGGCCATATTAAAACCTCCGATACCGCGAAAAATTATTACGAATCCGAGCTATTGTTGGCTCGAGCAGTGATTGTTTGAAAATGTTGAAAAGGATTGTTCTTTTTTTTCTTGGGAATGAGTTAAAAATAATTTTTATGATGGTTATTATTGGTACCTAAGGCTATGTGTTTTCAAGCTTCACTAGAGGTTAGATCCCTGGATTAACTTTTTCAACAAATTGGTTTTTCCCAAAAGAAGCTCTTGAATGTGAGTACATCTAGACAAACACCACACTGCCCAAACCGTGGGAACTAGAGGCATAAAATGCACAAGAGTTCCTTTTCACCCGACTTCCAAAAAAGGAGGACGTTATGTAATCCCAGCATTTCTTTTCCTGCATTTTGTGTGCGATACTACAACCAAAAAGCGTAAAATAAAAACTTTTTTGCACAATGACAGCCATGCACCCGATAAGATTTTTCAAAGTATATATTTATGATTCCTTTTTAAGTGAATACAATTTCAATTTGGTTTATATTTTTTATTTTCAATTTATAATTCTTATTATTAATTCACTTCTTGATTTATTAAATAAATATCAATTATTTGAATGAGAACCCCTCTGTAGGGTTTAGGTCTCCTCCATTTTTGTCCGTAGTTTTCATGTCTCGCCTTTGTTTGCCAGTCCTCTTCTGCTATTTCTTTGATATCGTCTCGATCAAAGCCTTTGGTCTTGAGTTGAGCCTTTGTGTGTCGTATTTCAATCGAATGTTTCCGTAAGCGACGGAATCGAATCTGTACAAAATTGCTAAAAGATCACATGGGAATGTCCGTAGGCAATTCTAGATCGTGGTATGAGTTTAGTTCCCACCTATTGTTTAAGAATTTCGTGTTTGGATATCACGTGAGAGTTGCTATTCAGATTGAAATCCTAATTTAATATTATAAATGCGAAAGTAAGTCTGTTTGTTACGTTTTCACGCCTAAACCACTGAACTGATCATCCTGAATTTTTCCATGTACGTTGTCAGGTGTACAGAAACGGGCATAGAGTACTTTTCATGTTGAAAAAAGTACTTTTCCCGAGGAAAACAACAATAACGTATAATAATAGATGGCGCCACGTTTCTTTCGAAGCATGATTGAATTATATTGTTACAGTAACTTTAGTAGTGACGCGAGTAACGCGAGCGAAGCTGCGAGCAAAAGCTAGTATACTTTATCGATTCATCATAGCTACCATGAATTTCTAGGTCGACCTTGTTCTTTCAGATTTTGTGTTATTTATACATTAGGATTTTCTTTTTTATTCAATCCACCACAAGAGGGGATAGTTCATGAAGTCATGAGACGGTGAAGTGATTACAGTCAGGAAAATTCGTAGCTTAGCTTTATTAATTCTTAGGTCTTTGATGGAGGCTCGGAAATCCAAACTCAAAGTTTGCCAAAGAGCGATAGAGTGTAGCATTTTACACATCAAAGTCACCGATCGAATGCGCAACACCACAATACGCTCCAAGACAGGCATCGCCGATAAGTCTGCGAAGTTAAAATGGCGGGTCACATTTCCAGAATGGGTCAGGACAGATGGGCCAGAGTCGTCACACAGTGGGTGCATGAAGACAGTCGTCGTCACCGAGGCAGGCCCAAGAAACGGTGGCGTGGTGATTTGGACTCGTTTCTGACTGATTGGCCAAATAAGGCAAACTCCGAGAGAATTGGAAAGGAATAGGGGAGGCCTTTGCAGCAGTGGGACAGAATAGGCTTAACGAAAAAAAGGTTGCTCTCCAGTCATACTTGTCATACCGCTCGTAGAGAGAATACGAATCTTCCATTTATTGGAAACGTTTGTAGCAATTCTACCGCAAATTATCCTTAGTATCCTTTTTTGAGAAGAACAAAAAGTTTGTAGAAGTAATAAGTCGACATCAATGATATTTTAAATAAAAAGAGACAACAATTGTTACAGACAAATTCAGACAATTGTCGTAATTTAAGTACTTCAAGTGCAATAGCTTTCTCTTTTTGTATCATACGTTCCGTATTATCTATCGTAGTCGTAACAACGTAACGATATTTGAACGCCGCTCAGTATGAACGTAGCGTATCTTCTTTAAATATCATTGGTAGACATAAAGCACTTTAAAATATCTGAATAAATAGGAACTCCAACAAAAATGTTATAAAAAGTCCTCATCAACTACATAATTGAATACCTAGGAACCTAGTATGTACTTATGAAATATTATGCAAATGATAGATAAGTATTGTATGAATATAGGCCATGTACATTGTACATGGATACAACTCGAGTGTAAAATATACTCGCGATTCCAACGTACGATAACACGTATCAATACTAGGAAGTGAATAGAAAAAATGACTTCTACGTATTATCACATAAAAACACGTTTTATTATCAAGCCAGTGGTACCCAAAGTTTTGGCGTTTGTTTAAAACGTGTGTTTCTGTAGACTTCTTTCTGTTCAAGTGATAGAAACTTTTTGGTAGAACAATTTTTCCTAGAGAATTTTGTGGTTTTGTGAGTGGGATAATTGGATGGAGTAATGTCCGTACATACTAATGTTATAAGTGCGAAAGTAACTTTATGTTTATGTTACCTTTTCACGCCTTACCGGCTGAACAGATTTGGATGTTTAGCACAGGAATAGACACCATGACCTTGGTTACGACACAGGACAATTTTATCCCAGTAGTACATCCTCGTTGGATAATTTCCGATATCAGGCGTTCGATCTGGTGGGCAAAAGTTACATACATAATTACATAAACATCACCCCTGTAATCCCCGAAGGGTTAGGCACGGGTGTACCTAATAGTACACCCATATTTCGTAATTATGTAGGAGAATACTGTTATAATATTTCAAATGCTTACATTTTCAAAGTTTGTTTAAATCCATTACCTAAAGTACCAATTACATGCCCAGTTTAAACACAATGGAACGTCAACAATGTGGTTTTCCGAAAGAAGAACCGTTTTGCGATACAATTATTTAAGCGCCCCTTTGTCTGGCCCGTAAAGTCGACGAAACTTTGAGAGCCCCCGGTCAAGATGGATAAAATCAAACTGATAGCGCTCTCAGAATTCCTGTCAAGGTTGCTCTGGTTGACATTGACAGTTTATTAACCGCTCTTTCAAAGAACTTCGCTTGTAGATAATAGTCTGGTAATGCACTTCTCAGAAAGTTTATAACTTCTCACAGGTATTAGAAAATTTCATAT
This sequence comes from Noctua pronuba, assembly GCA_905220335.1. Classification (NCBI taxonomy): domain Eukaryota; kingdom Metazoa; phylum Arthropoda; class Insecta; order Lepidoptera; family Noctuidae; genus Noctua; species Noctua pronuba. Next base: position 4,599,073 of record LR999900.1, on the reverse strand, counting down.
TTATATTTTAACATCGGTCGTTTTTCGACGAATTACTTACTAAAGCTTCATTTTATTAAATATTTGCCCTAACGTTCCATCAATTTTGCGCATACTATTTTGCGTTTACTGAGAAATTGAGGCATATAGATATTTAGGATAGTAGGTACTTACATACATATCTCGGATTTCGTGGAATACGCGAATCTAATTATAGCGTGTGCTGGAGTCAATTTACGCGAACACATTAGGTATTGCCTTGCAAAGCAATCAATGGAATAAATAACTATACACTGACAGAATGTAATTAAGTACCAGTTTCCATCTTTGTCGGGTAAATAGATAGGTAGCAAACAAACTTAGGCCCACACAGATAAATAAGGAATATGACATAAAGTTGAAAAAAAATGCCATGGTGGCATCCCTTGGGTCACTTCGGCAGTCTTCGGCATGCCAGGAGGCAAGTACTTTAGGATACCGCGGCAAAGTTACCGTCAGTGGACTCAGTGTGCGCATAAATGTAGGGCTGCCGTGCTACCAGTGTGTGCCGGGCTAGGCCGCAGTTGTTGGTTTAAACAAACAAAGGGGATTCGCCACTATTTGACGATGTTCGCATGTTCGTTAGTTGATGTTTACTTTCAGTTTAGCGATGACCAACGTTCAACGTGATTAAACGCCAACGTTCACGCTCGACGTTGGCGTTTGATCAAATTAAGCACACGTGTAAGCACTGCAGTCGAACGGCACAGTCATCTCAATTTAACTAGTAGATCGCGAGTCGAGGCTATGGTGTTAGATGCTTTAAGCATACCTAGGTGTGCCATGCAGAATGGAGTCTCATAGTAAGAATTGTGAATAACACGACTGAGGTGATGATGCTGACGATTTGTAGAATAACCACCAATTGCTGAGACATACCGTCCGCTCTTTGAGTATTACTGGTATTCAGCTGCATCCGGTTAGACTGGAAGCCGACCCCAACATAGTTGGGAAAAGGCTAGGCATGACCGTCTGATATTTGAGTTCGTATGTATTAAAACAGCACTCGTAATAAATCTTCATAAAAATCGAAACGAAGACAGCGTGGAGTCTTTTTAATCAAATACGACTTTACCGAAACGATTTAAAAAAATCTCGTTTGTAGGTAAAATATCTTTAGATTCCTTCAGAATACTTTTTATTAGTAAATATCACGATTATTTTTTAGATGGAAAAGAATATAAATAACTCTTGGTTTTTAAAGGTACCTTAATGATATCATATTTATAATCGAATCAAAGAAATGTTATTTTCAGACGTTTCTATCAAATAGAAAGAATATTAGTTCCAAGTTCAATACCAAATAAAATATATTCAATAACATTCCGAACGCTGAAAGGGAACGCTGAAGACTTTCAAGTAAGTACCTACGTTGTTATACGAGAGAATACGTATCGTACGTATCGTATCGTACGAGTAGGTATCTTGGTAAAGGTGCCTACAGATTTAAAACACTTTTTGAAAATCGGCACGTTTAATATCGATAAAAAAAATCGTGTAAAGGACGAATTCCGCAGGCAACCACTACATATAAACTTTAATCCAGTGTTCCCTATGAAGACGGCAACAGTCGGCAATGTCACCATCTCGCGTCATTGTCAAAATTTAACTGATATTATTTATTTATTTATTGATAAGAGAACCAACAGCTATGACAAATGAATAACAATTATATAGGCAACACAGAGCCAATTACAGGTTCTCACGAGTAAACACAGAAAAGATAGTAGAGATCTTAGGATCACTGGTTAACAAGCACGATACAAATAAAATAAGAGTAATTAGAATAAGATACAATAAGCACTATAAACACTCAGACACCAGGTAGAGCAAAACAAAAAAAAAACTATGCGCTTTTAAAAAAGTTCTAAACCTACATTGTCCAACTGAAGTACACTGGCCTGCCCGGGTAGTAGCCACTGAGTCCGGATTTGTGCCCGGTTCATGGCTCGCCTCCAACTACACGGCACTTTTTCATCGGTAATTAAAAAAAAAATCTGCTGTTCCATACATTTTAACCGTGCAGTTTTGTAGGAAACGACTGTTTTAATTTGAATAAACGAGGGTTACCACGTTGTCAGTACGCCATACCGTACCTTAAATTAGAAATTTTTCAAGTACAATACCTACGCCACGGTCAAAATGTATGGAATTAACTAAAGAAAATTTAAGGTAATTTCCTTTCGTGCGGCATAGCAGTGGGACGCCTCGTCAAATAAAAAAGTTAAATCGTCTGCGAATTCCTTCACGTTACTTACTTAACTAAAAAGCTGGAAATAAAAAAGTAGTTGAAAAAACTAAGGCAGGGCCCATCTCATTTTCATAATTTTATATTCAAATCGGCCCCGTCTGCTTCCAACTTTTGATTAATTTAAAATTTGCTTGTTTTATGATTTCAGTTTTTTCAGTCGGGATTTTTTGTTTTTTTAACTACTTAAAAAAAAAATTGTTTCAGTATGATGTAGTTAATACGTGGTCGGTGTCCCTACCGCCCTGGATACTAAACTACTACGGCAGACTTATTAATTAATCTACAATGTTAGTTTTGCATTTCCACAGTGTATGTTCCCCAAATTATCCAACTTCGAACTATATACATAAACTCTGATAACCCGCACCTGGTTCCGTACATTTCAATTAATTGGATTTGTGCCCGACGACTCTCTAAAGCGCGGTCTCGCGGTTTACATAATCTAAATGGGTGACCCGGACTTGTTAACGGGATCTATGTTTTTTTTTAAATTGACACTTCACTTTTTTTTTAGTTTTTAGTTCTACCGTAAAACGTAATTTTTGACACCAAAAACAAAAGTCGTTTCTCAGCAATAATTTTTGCGTAGAGTCACATAGTTTGACGTACATAATGCTTAGTTGACGGCTTCGTGAAGGGTTTGTTTACACCCTGTATAAACGCTTCCGGGCGAGTCGATTTCGTCCTCTGTGGTTTGACCGAATTTTTCACAACGATTTAACTAAAAAAGAAACTGATATGAGCGAAAAGGTTCTTGCTTGATCTAGAAGCGTCTTTTAATCCTTAGGTATAGAAATATCGGTTGGCATCATACAAATAAAACGTGGCAATTGACGGGTTTCCAGCTGAACTGTACGGTTTTCTACCACTTTAAAAAAAATTCAAATTCAAATTTTCTTACGGTTTTTGCCATTTGCAGGTCAGTGTCAGGTTGTATGTTGAATAAAATATGATTCGCGACCGTAACAAATATGGCTTTACAGAGTTATAATCATTAAAATCGTCAATACAACCCCCTAAGTTCATTTAATCCCATTGAAATAAAAATAGTAAATTATAATTTATTATATTTTTAATCATGAAATAGTAATAGTAAATTCTATAACTACATATGTTACGGTCGCAAATCATATTTTGTTCAACATACAACCTGACACTGACCTGCTAATTGCAAAAAACGTAAGAAAATTTGAATTTCGCGGGACCCCCTGGCGCTTCGCCCTTCAGATCATTTTCCTAAAATATTGTTTTCCTGTAGCTGCTACACAACGGATAAGGCTAAATTCCTTACTGCTTTATCTCGAAAATTCACCCGGTTTAAGTCAGATCCTCGATGAATGTTCCATACTACTACCTTACATGTTCGTTCAGTATCCATTCTTGGAAATGACGTAGTGATGTCGTCATCTTCGCATGAATATCTTTCTTTACAAGGCAAAGGTGACATTCTTGTAACATCCGTTTCCCGAACAGATCTGTTCGTGACACTGGAGGTTATCCAATCAGACTATCTAAGATCATACGTCTCAGTAGACAGATATTATATAGGGTGTAAACAGACCCTTCACGAAGCCGTGAACCAAGTATTCTGTACATCAAACTCTAAGCAAAATTATTGCTGGAAAACGATTTTTTTTTCGGATGAAAAGTCACGTTTCACGGTAGGACTCAATGTTTCGCACTCATATAAGCTATTCATATACACGGTGTAATTGTAAGGATCATAATATGACACCAACTTTAACCAAGATATATCTATTTTCAGTAGACCGCAGAGGATTCTAAAACTTCAATTTCTAAAATAATCACGGTTAAAACAATACAAGAGACGATACGAAAGCAGAAAAGGACTCACATCCAGCCTATAAAGGATCAAAGGTAACCGCAAAAAGGTTAATATCAAAGGCGGAATAATAACTATACTTACGGAGTAACTTCAATACCTAAGTCAATATAGCAGCCGCGAGAGACCGATACGAAATCAATAAACTAACGATCAATTAGTTTGAAATGCCGATCGTATCAGAGTCTTGAAGGATTTATTAAGTTCATTCATCCTGATTGTTTCACTTTCATCGTAAATCGAGGCAAGTTAAGTCGACCTTATTGATTCGTCGTTACCATGGCAACTAAGTACTTTGGAGATCCCAAGGGAGATCTTGATTTACATTTAATTCTCAATAGGAAGGTAGCTGGAAATACGATAATCTTGTGACTTTGAGACATTTGGCGTCGATCGCTAACTATCTGTGTTTGTTTTAAGGAATATGGCTTTTTTTAGGATGGGAAATGAAATCATCAAAATGACCCCTCCTCTGGGCGGAGCGGAGTGTCAGACTTGTACTGACTAAAACCCATCCATGTTCCTTCTTTGCCCTTTGTGTTCCAGGGCCGCGGTATCTCTTTCGAACAGTCCCGCAGCCCCGGGGCAAGCTTTATAAAGGGTGTAAATATACCCTTAACGAAGCCGAAGGGCACTTGTTCTCCTCGTCATTGCGATCATTTTTTTGCTCTAGACCATACCTGGGAACCTTCTAGTTACGGAGATATTAGGGGTCAAAGTTCCAACTTTTCCACAAGTTTTTTTTTTTAAATACATGTTTTTAATGAAGAACTTTACTTTAAACACCTCCACCACCCCCGTACAATGCAATCCATCCAATAGCACAATGTTTTGAATGCTTTACACTGAGTCCTACCGTGAAACGTGATCTTTCACCCCAAAAAAAAAAAGTCGTTTCCCAGCAATAATTTTTGCGTAAAGTTACTTAGTTTGATGAACATAATGCTTGGTTGACGGCTTCGTGAAGGAAAATATACAGGGTGCAAGCGATATCGACGCACAAACGGTTGCCACATGGACCTTCCACCCTGGAGGTATTGACTACCATACTACCATATATTACCAGATGTTACTTAGAAATTTCGCTTATTGCGTCCACGTATGTTCATAAATAGCGCTATATGTATACCTATGCTTTGGCAAGGCAACTACTAACTCCTTGAATAGACAGCAAATTGAAACATCACGCTGGTAGAGTGACATGTCATTCAGCGTGTGATCAACGAGAGTCTCTGTGGCGGCTCGTGACGCAAAATATGACGTCACATTCATGCAACGCATGTACATCCTATATATTCACTCGTGCATGCTCTAACGTTGACTCTGAGCACAGTGAAAATATTACTGTGTGCCGATGTCGAACCGAATCAATAAAAAAAAAATTTTTTTTACTTTTCTTTTTGATTTTTTTTTGCACATGTGATATTACTGACGAAGGCCATTGTTTTCATATTGGGGAAAAATACATTCTAGGTACCCACCTAGGTAGTTACATTAAATTTACTGGGATACTTTTAGTCAATTATCTAAAACCCGAAAACAAACTGAGCAACATAAAAAATCACAACACAGTATGTATACTGTGTGGGAGGAGCTCGTGGCTAAATAATAACAGCCGCTCGGGTCGTTTTCCAGATAAAGCCGCGCTTACCTAGGTTGGTCCGTGGATGGGGTACCCATTCGGTACATACCGAGTGTCCACCGTGACTTGAAAAGCACGTTAAGCAGTTATTCTGGCGGTCAATTGTAGATTTTTGACAGTCGTTACAGGTAGTCAGTCACCCGAAAGTCTGACAATCAGTCTTACCAAGGTATCGTATATTACCCAGTGCTAACTGGGTTGTAGAGGTCAAATAGGCAGTCACTCCATGTAAAATACTGGTATACAGCTGCATCCGGTAATATTGGAAGGCGACCCAACATGGTCGGGAAAAGGCTAGGCAGATGATGATATGTATAGAAGGACTAGGATAGCTCATTCAATTTCATGATTACACCGAGTTTCGTAATGGCTGAATATTCGTCCAATAAAAAAGTTTTTTAATGCATTCGGTGCGACACCGGCACGCCGGAGTAATATTTTCAATGTGCTCAGAGTCGGCGTTAGTGCATGCACGAGTGAATAATATGTAGGATGTACACGCGTGAACGTGACGTCATAGTGTACGTCATGAGACGCCATAGAGGCGCTCGTTGATCACACGCTGAATGACATGTCACTTTACCAGTTACGTCACTTACCTCTATACAACCATTCAAACAAAATCCCACATAAAATAAAACGATATTCCACAATAATCAGCCCCAATGTTGTTACTGAATCAATTGTACTAATTACGCGCCAGTCAGTGCTGAGCGCTCATCAAAGAGATTCCATTTGCTGGTCGTACAATTAGATTGAAAGCTTTTATCCCCTTAGCGATCGGTTGATACACCTTATTAGGTAGATGTAGTTGGTTCGGTCTACCTGAAATTCATTAAAGGTTTGAAATGGAGATGGTAAGATAATTCTAGGGAATGCCCTTAAAGAAAGAAAGAAAGAAAAAGTAACTATTAGACTCACACAGGACAAAACAAAAAAAAAGGTTAAGTTCACAATAAAACAACAATTATATGAAAAAATAAACATAAGAAAAACATAAAACAATGAAATTGGTCCTGTGCGAGGCCAAAAGGCCCCTATCTCAGTATGGTGCTGTAACATTTAAAAAAAAAACGACTACTGAATAGCATCAGTTTGACCCGGCCAAAAAGAGTGTTGTGTCTTTTGTTCAGCAGCACAATATGCTCCACCTCCTATCCTGCCCGCTGAGCCCCAAAATCAGCAAGAGCGACTTCTGCGCTGCCACCGACGAAGCTGTGGAAGTAGAAGATTGGAAGTTAAAATACAGTGTGATGCCAACGACTCGAAGGAGAAGAAGTAGCACAGGTGTAAGCACCTATACCAATGCAGTCCAATCACTAGGTATACAGGATGTTTTTTTTATTTATTTGTATACAGGGTGTAAACAGACACTTCACGCAGCCGTCAACCAAGCATTCTGTACATCAAAATAAGTAACAATGCGCAAAAAAATTTGCTGGGAAACGACTTTTTTTATGGGGTGAAAAATCACGTTTTACGGTAGGACTCAATGTAACGCACTCAGAACATGTGTTGATGGATGGATTGAATAGTACGGGGGTCGTGGAGGTGTTTAAAGTAAAAATCTTACTTTAAAAACATGTATTAAAAAAAAACTTGTGAAAAAGCCGGAACTTCGACCCCCAATATCTCCGTAACTAGAAGGTTCCCAGGTATGGTCTAGTTAGAACAAAAAAAATGATCGCATTGACGGGGAGAATAAGTGGCTTTCGGCTTCGTTAAGGGTATTTTTACACCCTTTAGATGTAGATCATCGTTAATTTTACCGGTCTACAATGAATTTCATGTGACATTCAGCGATAAGATTATTATGAAGACAATTACAAAAAAATAAACGATATTTCCTTATTGCAACACTTGATTAGGACTTTCCCTTGAATGGTTTTCATCGTAATCTATTTAATTTGACGAAGGAAACCGTTAGTTCTGCGATGCATCCACGATCAACCATTTTCCTTGTACGCTTTTTTTACTGAATTCATCGAACTATTCGATACGCGACTAAGGTAAATATTTCTAGAAATATTAAGCAGTTTATGAAAAACCGTTGATTACCAATTATATTTTTTTTTTTTTTTACGAAAAATTTTTTTTTTCTTTCTACTAGTGTTTTATCTCCACAGATATTAATTACCCAAGAACCGGTTTCTTAATGTTCCAGAAATATAATTAACACAAGGTTATTATAGGCTCTGCAACACTGCAGATTACATAAAATATTATGGTGGATGAACAAGTTCCTCATGTCTGATGCAAGTTAAATTATACTAAGAAATCTGGATTTGCATTGCGTTCGTAGAGCTCGGCAATCTGTCTAACTTTGACTAGAAAATCAAGAGGAATTTATGGATGAGCACCTACAAAGCGGATACTACTGATAGGTTTTAATAAAAATGGAACACGCAATCTAAAAAAATATACACATAAAATAAAATAAGCATTCAAACTCCTGGAATTTCCGATCATTTGTAATACTCAGAAATGAACGCTATTCATTTTTAGAACGAAATATTATATTTTGTTTCGACGAAACCTTTTCAGAGCCTTTTTGATTGGCCAATGGAATTCGTAGAAGAGCTGGCTGTTTGCGAAGCGTTAGCATACGGTCTGGATGTGACAGTCATGTCCTGGAAACCGGTTTCGAACTGGAACTTTCACGTGGGTTTGCGTAATGACAAATGTATGTTTCAATACACTTCCTCGAAAACGGGGTGTTAACGCACTACAAAAAAAAACTGTAATACTTAGTTACTAAATCACTACATAGTATAAAGCAAAGTCGCTTCCCGCTGTTTGTCTGTCCCTATGTATGCTTAGATCTCTAAAACTACGCAACGGATTTTGATGCGGTTTTTTTAAATAGATAGAGTGATTCAAGAGGAAGGTTTATATGTATATTGCAGCCGTGCGAAGCCGGGGCGGGACGCTAGTAATATTATAAATGCGAAAGTAAGTTTGTTTGTTTGTTACCTTTTCACGCCTAAATCAGGGTACCGATCATACTGAAATTTTGCATATAAGTTGTCTGTGTACTGAAACGGTCATCCCAAAAAAAAGTACTGTTCCCGAGGAAAACTACAAAAACCTTCTTAAATATGTCTTTAGGACCACGATTTAATTATATTATTACAAGCTGAGTACTACCCGAATTGACCTAGCTAGTACATAATATCTCTGGAATAATTTCCCGGCCTACGCATAGTTATTATACAAAAATATGTTTGCTGCTGCAGGTGCTGAAAACCACAAACGGCGCAAGTACAATAATTTAATTGGTAGTTATGTATTTGAGCCGTTTGGGGTTGAAACACTAGGGCCATGGGGTCCGAGTGCCCACCTAGTATTTCGGGAAATCGCCAAACGGTTGGTCTACTCTTCACGTGACCAGAGGGCGGGCCTATTTTTTGACCAAAGAATCAGCATTGCCATCCAACGTGGCAATGCTGCCAGCCTTCTGGGCACTTTTCCTGTTGATAGCGATGTGGACGAATTTTTTGACGCCCTGTGACCGTTTTGATACTTGTACATTTTTATTTTTTCGTACTATTATAGATTTGTAGTTTGTATATAATGTAAACATTCACTTGTTATAAATAAAAAATATGTTTCTGCTATTTTTATTTTAGGCAACTCTTTTAGTCACATTTTCAAATATTTGGAGGGTTGGATGCAGCTAGTCGTCAGTTATTTTTTGTTAAATGTCTCGTTTCCACCCACAAGCCTGTCATTCAAGACCGTTGACATAACTTTTGTTTTACCTGAATAGGTGGGCAGATTGTATGCCTGTTATGTATTAATGCTCCCACATAGCGAATATCTAACAAAGTTATACAGGGTAGAAGGGACACTGACGTACAAACGGTAATCACGTATTCTGTACAGTCAAAAGCACCAATATGTAAACACTTAACAACTTTTAAAAGTGTTCTTCTCCTACTGTTTTGATTAAAATTACGAACATAGTATTTTGAAACTTATTTTTTTATGACAATGATCCTATCTCCAAGTTCCAATCATTATTTCTCGCGAAAATTGCTTTTAAATTTAGGCAAGTGTTATTGGTGCTCTTGACTGTATATCATTCTGAACCCCCCCACATAGATTTTTTTCAGCAGCAAGCAGTAGTCGGTTATTCAAAAAAAAACTTACACGGTTAAAATGTATTAAACAGCAGATTTTTTTTATTAATTGCCGATGGCAAATTTCTATGTGGTTCAGAATTCCAGATAGGAAAACCCAAGAGCACTTTGACCGACATGGGAATCGAACCCAGGACCTTATACCATCTTAAACCACTGAGTGAAGATCACTCATGAATGGCTTTCATATACATACTCGTATATCTGTCTAAAATCAAACATAAAACATTCTCATTATCATTGAACAAACAAACCGATGCCGATATTATTTGAACATTGATTAAATTTTTATTGCCAACAACGGAACAAAAAAATAGTTATGGTCAATTAAGTATCCGCCGCGGTCGTAATAATATGAAGTTTTTTGTATGTTATTATTTGAATAATTAACTTTATTTTTTGTGCCTTCTCTTACAGTTACAATGTTGTTGATGATGATAATTTGAAATAATTCATTTATGAGCTGGTTTTTTAGCAAAGAGATACCTAGTCCTATAATATTGTCTTTGGTGTTCACTTACTTGGTGGTTTGAATTCTACTAAGGCAAAATTCCAGTTCCCTGTCACAGGATTGAGTTTATCAAGTAGTCCGTACTGCAAAGCTTATTGCGGTAAGAGTTGTAAAAAAATGTGATTAAATACCACACCACCATATTTCCTGAAAATAAAATAAAAAACTTTTTTTTTTGTAGGTAGGAACATTATTCCGAACCTCCCACAGAAATTTTTCAACGACAATTATAAAAAATCGTGAAGGTGTTGCACTTTTATAGGAAACAGCTTTTTTTTTAAATTACGGATGAAAAATTTATACGTATTTTGCCCACGGTTTCGCCCGGTTGGAAAATCTGAAATTATCCCATGGTCCACCCGTGTGCGAAATTGGTAATTCAAATCGTTACTTTCGTATTTATAATACTTATTACTTAACACTAGGATTTAATTTTATTAATTTGATTTGAACCGTAGAACCAGCGGGGTTTTGCCTTGACATCGCCACATCATCATCTGCCTAGCCTTTTCCCAACTATGTTAGGGTCGGCTTCCAGTCTAACCGGATGCAGCTGAATACCAGTATTTTACATGAAGCGACTGCCTATCTAACCTCCACAACCCAGTTAGTACTAGGTAATACTATACCCCTTGGTAAGACTGGTTGTCAAACTTTTGGGCCACTGACTACCTGTAACGACTGTCAAAGATCTACAAAAGACAGCCGGAACCAACGGTTAATCGTGCTTTCCGAGGCACGGAGGAAATTCGGTATGTATTGGGTGGTCACCTCTCCACAGACCAACCTAGGCGAGCACGGCTTAACCTAAAGATCGATCCGAGTGGCTGTTACTTATTAGTTAGCCACGAGCTCCTTGACATCGCCATATAATACTGTAAAATAACACCCACAGTAATAACCGCGTGTAGTAACCGCAGGTAGTCAGTGGCCCAAAAAGTCTAACAACCAGTCTTACCAAGGGGTATCGTATTACCCAATACTAACTGGGTTGTGGAGGTCAGATAGACAGTCGCTCCATGTAAAATATTGGTATTTAGCTGCATCCGGTTAGACTGGAAGCCGACCCCAGTATAGTTGGGAAAAGGCTAGGTATACTTAGTCTGTTTTTTAATCCCTGAGACTAAATTGACAAGCAAAAATGGCAAACTGACATAGATTTCAATGGGATTTATGTCAGATTTGACATTTTCAGTTGTCAATTTAGTCTCAGGGATTAAAAAACAGACATTAGATGATGAGTAATAACCGCGTGTGGACATAACCACAGACACCACTTGCAAACAACAAGGAACAGCAGGACATGATTACGATATTTATTATCTCACTCACACCTCCACATCCGCCTTCGAGTATCGACACAGAGCGACATGACATAATGCTATGTTCCATTAATAATTCATTGCATAACCGGCGTCTGTCGGCGTCGTCGTAAAACGTATATAGGGTCTAACTTTTTAAACACGAAATATTTCAAGAGTAACTTCTACAAGTCGTAAAGTCGCCATAGCAACGAAAAAAAAATTTTTTTCTGAATGTTTTTATTTTTACGAAATTATTATAGTTCTAAATATTCTTGCGACATTTTGCATAAAACCTTTACAAACTTTAAACTTACTTACTTACTTTTACTTTTTTAAACTTTTTTTTACTTTTTAAACCTTTAGACAGTATTTATTTTGTGGGTCAAGTAATTTTAATTATTTTTTTTTTATAAAAATACACTTAGATAAAAAAAAATTTTTCGTTGCTATGGTGACTTTACGACCTATAGAAGTTACTCTTGAAATATTTCGTGTTTAAAAAGTTGATGAATGGCGGACGTTGTTTCCATCTATTTGAATATCGAATGTAACCTCACCATGTTTTTTTTTGAGTGGAAATCCTCATTGAAATCCTCCGTCTGGGGCGAGCGGAGGGTTATGTAACTAAAATCCCATTGTTCCTGCTACAGACCGGCCGCTTTAATGAGTCCTCGCGAAGGTATCAATTTAAATGGAATATTCTGAAGGTTGATCACGTATTGGTTCAATTAGTATCGTATTATCTACAGGGATTATGGTTATTTTAAAGTAAATAACCTGTGGGAAATGTGCTTAATGTGCCTTTGATGGGGCAAGGCGGAGAACTCATTAAATCGGTCGGTCTATACTACTATCTGTCGGGGGCCCGGGAGATACAAGTACACTCACGCGCACCCCGACTGGTATCAGGCAGTATCAGCTCGCCATTCCCGGCGGGCCCCATCACTGGGTGCGGGGTATCTGGCTATCGCATCCCTATCTATGAAGGCCCACCTCTGTGGGCCTGGCTGGTAGGGCGACGACTCCCTCCTAAATTCGTCGCCCAATGTAACCCAACCTGACAGACATGTGTGGTGCTGGGCAGTTTTTCCGGCTACTTCTTCGTCCGGCAGCTTACGAATTTCGTTCCAAATCCTTAAGACTTGATAGAAATTTTGTTTCGCAGAATGCTGGTAAAGTTCCACTTAGGTATGGTGCTGTAAGAATTAGGTAAATAAATCTATCGATTTCGACGCGATAACAGACTATGTTAATTTGCGGCGGTAATACTTATTCACCCGTCCCATAAGGGACTTCTCGGGATAGCTTATGGATGGGTGGCCTCACGGTAAGGCGATTCTCCCACTGCACCGCGCTATAGAGCGTAGCGCGGAAAATTCATTGTTCGCCGACGCGTACCGACGCGTTTTCATTGGGTTGCTCTAGGCGTGTTTTCTATACAAATTCAGATACTTTCCTACAATGTTAAAATCTACGGCCCCGCGCTACGCTCCGGAGCGCGGTGCAGTGGGAGAATTGAAAAACCTACATACGTTGAAAGTGTTGGTAAAAGCATTAGGCTTTTACCAACACTTTCAACGTATGTAGGGTATAGGTGGGTTAGCTTATTAATGCTCGCGCTCTGTAATAAGTATGGGGTTAAAAACAATATACGTATCGGTATACGTACTACTGACTACTACTAAGGTGGAAGCATCAGGGTACCGCGAAATTCAAATTTTCTAACGTATTTTCTAATTTGCAGGTCAGAGTCGGGTTGTATGTTGATGAAAAATGACTCGCGCAAGTAACACATATGTAGTTACAGAATTATCATCATCATAAAATCATTAATACAACCCTCTAAGTTCATTTAACCCTATTCAATAACTATTTCATGAAAAACTAGTTATTTTTTATGCACCCCCAAAATACGAAATACTTAGCTAAAAGTAAAATATAAATAAGTAGTAAAAAAACATTTTAAAAAACAATCTTTTATTTGAATGCTCTAAAAAAAGATAATAAACTTAAAATTAAATCAATGTATAACATTATACAATTTATATAATGATATTAAAAGACATGCTTCGCTTTGATCTACAGACCTTGTTTTTTAAAATGTTTTTTTTTTTACTATTAATTTTTCTTTTTCTGCTTATAATATTCATGCTAAATGTATCCTTCGTGGAATTAGAATTGCGTTGCGGATCTTGCAATAAACAAATCACTATAATTATCACGTAGTTATAATATTTAAGACTACACAGATACATGAGTAAAGTAATATCTAACATTTGTGTTTGTAACATTATACTTAACCCGTGATTATCTAGCCAACAACCGCATTATTGCTCAAGTGATAATTATCGCTTTCCGCGAATTTTCTGATGAGCGCGATTACATCAGAAATGGATATCTAGGTATCTAGCTAGGTACGATGTTAAATACTAGATAATATAGCGCAGACTGCCCCGTTGGTCTAGTGGTCGCAAGCGCGACTGCTGAGCATGAGGACCTGGGTTCGATTCTCAGGCCGACCTGAGAATCGAACGGTTATTGGGGTGTAACGCAAAGGGTTATTGGGTTTTTCCATTAGGAATTTCTCAGTAGCAGCCACGGAGTCTGGATTTGTGCCCGGCTGATGGTAATATGCTCGCCCCCTTTACATGTGTTTTAAACATAACTGGCGAAATGTGGGTGTACTAATGGGTTCCGCCACATGTGTGCCTCCCTAAACCCAAATTTCGCCAGCGATGTTTTAAATCCCAGGTAGAAAGAAAGAAAAAATATATATTTGTCGCAGGGACCATGACGTGCATCATACAAAATGACAAAAAAATACAATAAACATACAACGCATAACAAATATTAATAATTTCAACAGGACGGGACAAAAAAAAGAAAAAAAAACGTTAACATCTTGCACGTCGTGACTGCGACAAGCAGGTTACCACTCAGCATGATGCTGTGCTATGGGGAGCCCACAGCACAGCGCTGGTTTTCAGTGGTCACCCGTGAAAAAAACGTACGGAAGCCAAGACAGCATAAATATTTTTACATGAATATTGAAATAAAATAAACAGTACTCGGGTTATAATATAAAACAACTACCTATAAGAAATATAATAAACACTACAAAAAATATATAACTATGTGTGCAGGATAAACAAAATAAATAAAATTACATAATGAAGACACGCGTGAATAGGAAGCCCTCCTCCTTTTTCCCTCCGGAATCATTTCTCTAAATTATGGGGAAAACCGCAACAAAATGCGTTGGTCAGATAAGGGTTGCGCCTCATCTAGCAGCACGGAATCGCAATTTTTTCCATCCTTTTCTGTCGCTCAGAACCGTCAATTGCTAGAGCGAGAACAGGAGCGTGCTGCCGACCGCAGCGTCGATGGTGCAGCGTACGATGGCACTCCCATGGGTGTAAAAATACCCTTAACGAAGCCGAAAGGCATTTGTTCTCTCCATCATTGCTATATATTTTTTGTTCTGGACCATACCTGGGAACCTTCTAGTTACGGAGATATTGGGTGTCAAAGTTCCAAGATTTTTTTAAATAAATGTTTGAGTGTTGTAACTTTACATATACGATCTCCGAACTATTCAATGCATCAATCAGCAGTGTTTTGAGTGCGTTACATTGAGTCCTACCGTAAAACGTGATTTTTTTACCCAAAAAAAAAGTGGTTTCCCGGTAATAGTTTTCGAGTAGTTACTTAGTTTGATATACAGAATGCTTGGTTCACGGCTTCGCGAAGGGTCTTTTTGCACCTTGTATGTCTCAAGATATAATTATCACCTTCTGCGAATTTTCAGGTAGGCGAGATTACATCAGAAATGGTTAAGTATTCAAGTATAAGTAATGTCTCATTTACATTTGTAACGTCTCCAGGAAGTGATGTTTCATACGGATATTGAAATGAAAATATTCATGCATTCATGAATCATGATTGCAAATGTGTTTAGCGCTAAAACCGTTTTTTAGTCAAATACGAGGGGATATAAAAGCTGTAGGGGTTCAGGCAGCAACGAGAATTGTTCCAATTCTTCGAACTTGAGATATATGTATGTTGGATCCGATCATTGGTACGGACATAAAATGAGTCGCAAGCGCGCCAGTGGTGACATCACGCGCGCTACTTGCAAGTCTACCCACACCACAGCGTGCTTCTAAAGAGCCGTGATGCTTACAACTCGAGGCGATGACGACATTCAATGTCTGATCGCAGCGGAGTTGAGACGTCCCGGAACTGTACCCGATTCATTGTGCCACGTGTTATTGTGTTAAATTGTAATTTCAAGTAATTGGTTAGTTTAATAGAAACAGTGTATTGCACCCTGTGTATTATCATTGCACGAAACCCATAATACGGAATAAATCCTTACAATGCGACATGTATGATATATGTATAGATAGATATATATTAACATAAAAAAATCGCTTTTAGCGATAAGACCGCCCATTGTGTCACCCTATCGAAATGCTTTCTTTTATAATTGTTAAACCTGCATGGTGTACATTATAAAGAATGTTCTATTCTATTCTATCCACGAAAACATTTTAATAAGATTTATAAGGCAAGCTGTCTCAGAATCTTAAAAGAGTTCAAAGTTAAAGTGTTTTGCAGGATTTTTCGGGGAATTTTCTTGTTTACGAGAAGTTTCATAAACTTTTATTATAAATTGATAACCCTGCTATTACCGTTTGCATGTAAAAGATACTGCATTACTGCTACGTACAATAGTTGGGCGACAAGGCGGGACCTAACCTTCCTGCTAATCTGAAGCTACAGCTGTACGCAAATGCCTGTCTACCTACATTTTGGTAATTAGCCATGCCGCTGGTAATTACCATCCGGTTATCGTTATTATTACGAATTGAAGTCAAAACAAAAACTTTCCGGCATTGGCAAATCTAAATAAAATACTCGTCCCAACGCGTCACCCAGCATAACGACAGACGTCACTGAAAATGATTGCTGAAAAACTGCAATGGAATGCGAACATCAACGTAAAAAAGTGTGTACGTAGTATACGTACATACTTTTTTAAGTATGGAAATACCATTATTATAGCTACAAAAATTCCTTGCCGGCTCACCAGAATTAATTTTATAGTACCGTCGGATATCGTTTCAGAGAAATGTGAATAATCGACTGCACTTTAAACTTTTTTTTTCATTTATAGGGTTCCGTAGCCAAATGGCAAAAACGGAACATTTATCATTTCGTCTGTCTTTCTGAATGTTCGGAATTTATTATTATTATCTATTCAGACTACAGGGGACTATTGTGTTAGTAACAAAAACTCTTAACTTATATACGTACCTAAATACTAGAAGCGATCTAGGGCGATCGGACCACGCCTACACAAGCGGAATATCTGCCCGGCCGGCTATCGCGTGCAGGATGACGTTAGGACTGTCACGCGTTTCTTGCGTCAAACAGCTTCAAAGCTGTCAGTGCGTGCATTGGTAAACATCGCCGACGCGCTGCAAAAGCATGGCAGTCGTAAAAGCACCCTGAAGTAACGCTTTATTCAATTGGATGCCCTTTGGGTAAATATCTAAATCTCAGAGCCCCCGAGTACAGCGATGTGCAATATGCCTTAAACCTGAATAAAATGGTTAATTTTACTCACTGACTATCAACACTAAATCGATGAAAATTGGAAATGTAAACCTACTACCGCGCTCACTGACAGTCGACCACTTTTTACCCTTGTGCTCTGAGCTCTGTCATAAGCTTGAAAAGCGGTCGAGCGCGGTTGTACAGGCTCCAGCACATCAAGCTACCCGAAACTGCCAAATTTTCCCGATCAATCTTGAACATAAATCTTTAGTGATAAAGTTGAAAATCTAGGCAGATTTTAGTAGCTTGTTGTGCTTGGCGTCTGTAAATAAGTGACTGGAGTATCGTTAGATCCCATGAAACATTAATAAAAAGACGTATGATGCACAATATTGTTATGCGACCGCAACTAGAATTCTCGAAAAACTATAAAAAGGCATATAAGCGGTTGTAATCCGACGACGGAACCCTTGACTGTACGTTGTCCGACACGCACTTAATCCTTTTCATTTTTTTATCTTTTACTTTGAATTTACTTACGACATACCGAGACAGATAATAATAATTAAAAAGCATGCTCGCCTTTTTGTGGAACTTACTTTTATTAATTGTTTTTCGACGTTTTCGTTCGAGTTTTTATGAAATTAATTTAACTTTAATTGCTTTTACTCGGAATCGTATCACGGACTCGCGGATGATGTTTTATTAGGAAACAATTTGTGTTCATATTTTGTGAAATAACTTGTTATTGTGATTAGGGTCTTTTGGCGCGTCAGTAACGTTCATGAGGCGCAGTTCTAGGATTATAGGTGAGTATTTGTGAAAAAGGTTCTGAGAAAAAAAAATACGTTTTTTTTTCGAACCTAGCCACGGGTCACAAGTTCCTTGTACTCCTACTAATATTATTAATGTGAAAGTGTCATTTGTTTCTTTGTTTGTCACGCATAAACGCTGAACGATTGAACGGAACTGTATGGAATTCGATTCAGGGATAGACCAACCTTCGCTTCCTTACCCATATGATGATTATTTGTTATCCCGGCAGTAAGTGAAGTGCGAAAGCGTTTATTTTATGTACAGTCACCAGCACATCAAGTTACCACAAACTGTCTTTATCCAAATGAGTTTAAACCATAAAATATTGACGGTTAAGTTCAAAATCGAATGAGAAATTTTGACAGTTTGTGGTAATTTGATGCGTTGGCGACTGTACCTACTTCCATTATTAGATACTTCTTGTGACTGATAAATACTTCTCCTAAGTCCTAACAATGTGGAAAAAGATATTGGATATTAAAGACTGAACAGTTTTTCTTGGAGAGATCACTTCATTCTTCTCAGAATGGAATCCAAAGAGATGATTATTAATTCTGCGTACAGATATTAGTTTAATGTTAAGTCTCGTCTGTCCGAATACAATCTATAATTGTGTAACTAAATGACTACACGGGTATTATAAGTTAATTAAACTCGCATTTTGTCTGTATGTGTGACCGTTGCCGTTGTTCTGTAAGTGCTCATTCACACTAATCCGTCATAACGATTCGTGTTTTTTGACGAATTGTCTTTTTTCACGAATCGTTATTTTGATTTGTATGGGCGGCTATACATTGTGGTGTGTTCACACTATTACGGAATCGTGAAAAATGACGTTTCTTCTTTTTCAAAAACCTTCAGTTTTAAATCACGAATCGTTATGACGGATTAGTGTGAATGAGCACTTATTGTGCTCATTTCATCGTTCACCACCATCTAAGGAACTAATTCCGGTATGCCGTCCATGGATGAGCCTCTGACTTAGCTTTACATGCCGTCGAGAAGTATCTCTCAGGAGTCAGGCATGCTAGTTTCCTCACATGTTTTCCTTCACCGAAGCAAGTGTTAATATACAATACGCACATGAATCCGAAAAATCAGAGGTGCCTGCCTTGGGTTCGAACTTGAGACCTATGACTTGGCAGTCCAAAGGTCTACGGACGATGGTTTGTTCGACCACTAGGCTATCACTGCTTAATTAATAATAACGCTTGTGACTACTAGATAATTACATACCAACTAAAAGCCATCGTATTAATAATTACCTATTAATTTTAGCGAATGTACCTATTAATTTTACGTATGATGGAATTCTAGGTAAAACCATAATGAACATGATATAATAACACGGATGGAAATAATTTAACTTTCCTACAATTCCATAGAAAATGATACAGTACGAATTCGCGGTAAAAATGATCATCATTTCGAGATCCAACTGTTTAAATTCCAACCTTATTTCGTGGAATTAACGTTGAAAATCAATTGGATTGCAAAAGTTGATGCAATATTTAATAGTAATGGATATTGTACCTACTCATCTGTAAATGAAGGATTTCTCACGAGTCGTTAGGTAGGTAGGTAGGTAGGTAGGACGTAGTGTCATGTCAGACTGTATGTCGGCGAAACGGACGAAGACAAGATCTAGACAATATATTTACTATGTCTGCAGTATGACGAGATAATTGCAGCGATCCATCTTATGTCTGATAGATCTCGGAAAGATTTCAATCTGTGCACAAAAAAACTGCGATTAATTCTTAGAAGTAACAAAATCATTATGTTATTTACTTACTTATGTTTTCTTAAATACATAAGCGTTAGGTACTCTGTTTTTGTATTTTTTAATGTTATACCTAACTTTACTTTAAATACCTCCATGGACCCTGTACTATTCAATGCATCCATCAGCTCAATGTTTTGAGTGCGTTACATTGAGTCTCAAGGTTGGGGTTGATATTACCACTAAGTGATAAAAAGACATAAAAATTAAACAATCTCAAGCTGAGGTTTTCTTGAAACAAATTCTATTTTACCCACCTTTACACAGACATTTTAGCTACGAAACGGTAGTTACGAACCCACTTTCAGCAGGAGGTACAGGTAAACCTGAAAAGGTATGTGCTTCGGTGCTTCTACATCTTCTTCAGCCTTTGTGTCGAATCGTTGCGAACGTCGCACCACAGAGTAACCCTCCATGTTTTTCACCATCGCAGTTTGTAGACGCATGCCGCACCGGATCAACTCAGCATGGATGAAATGGCGACAGGTCACTGGAACAACTAGCTACCCATGAATGCCCCTCAAATTAAAGGAGAAAATATACAAGTCCGAGATTAGATCTGTCGTACTGTATGGATCGGAATGCTGGGCTGTGGAGAAGATGTATGAAAAAAGATTGCATGTAGCGGAGAGAATGTTGAGGTGGATCTATGGAGTGACAAGAATGAATATCAGAGGAAGTTTAAAAGTTGCGCCAGTTACAGAAAGTTGAAAGTGAATCGACTGTCTTGGTATGGACATGTGATGAGAAGGGACGAATCGCGTGTGACTAAAAGAGTGATGAATATAAATGTTGATGGATAGAGAGAGAGAGAGAGAGGAAGACCAAGGAAACGATGGATGGATTGTGTGAGGAATGATATGAAAGAAAAAGCAGTAAATGATAGCGTGACGGTTGACAGAGGAGAATGGAAGAAAAAAACGTGTTGCGCCGACCCCAAGTAACATGGGACAAGGGCAGGAAGATGATGAGTTTGTAATAGTGTACCCATCAAGTTTGTATAATGCTTTCTATTGGATAAGGTACCTACTTTGGTTGCACTTCGCCTACTGTTACTCAAAAATGTTTCTTCCTTATTGAGAGTTTCTCTCATTTTGTAACCACGGTGACACAAAATAGGTGGTGTTAGTAACAGCTTCATCATCTCGTGTTTGTATTTCCAAAAATAAATGTAGACTGCCTCGTTGGTCTAGTGGTCGCAAGCGCGACTGCTGAGCATGGGGTCCTGGGTTCACATTGACCGCTCCCGTGCGTCTCGCATCCAGCAGATTCTCGCAACTTTACCAGGTCATCAGATTTGCGCCCGGTTGGTGGCAATAGGCTCGCACCCTATTACATGGGACTTAAATATAACTGGTGAAATGTGGGTGTACTATTAGGTACATCTCTGCCTAACCCTTCGGGGATTACAGCCGTGATGTTATGTATGTTATGTAAATGTAGATTGATGAAGCGCATACTTATTCTGGGAGATCTGTAGCTTCTCAGAATAAAACCCTTCTTTCTTTAACCCTCCATCTAGTTGGAAAGAATTCTCGCGTTGCACAAAGCTGTAGTCTAGAGTTAAGAGCTTGTGAGCAACTTTGAGCTTTGCAATACGGGGTGTAAACAGACCCTTCACGAAGCCGTCAACCAAGCATTCTGTACATCAAACTAAGTAACTTTACGCAAAAATTATTGCTGGGAAACGACTTTTTTTTTTGGGGTGAAAATTTACGTTTTACGGTAAAACTCAATAACAGGCCAAAACATTGTGCTGATGCATGGGTTGAATAATACGGGAGTCGTGAAGGTGTTTAATGTAAAAAAAAATCATTAGAAACATGTATTTTAAAAAAAACTTGTGAAAAATTTGTAACTTTGACCCCCAATATCTCCGTAAGTAGAAGGTTCCCAGGTATGGTCTAGAACAAAAAAATGATCGCAATAAAGGGGAGAACAAGTACCCTTCGGCTTCGTTAAGGGTCTTTTTACACCCTTTATAAAGTTAAGGATCATTTCCATCAAACGGCTCGCATCGCATCGAATCTTTAAACGATCCACTGAACTAAACCATTTGGTATATTTGCAAATGGTTTTCCAATTTGCAATCGGGTATCGATATGTGCTTAATTATAAATTGATATTAATCAGTAACATGATTTGATTTTGTTTAATAGAATATTAATATGGTGCTGCGGTTTCCCATACCTACCTAGGCTTTTAATTATGTTTGTTTGACATAGGCCATAACTATGTGCCCTTATGATATTATCATCTGTTAAATAATTAAAGTTACGCTCTTTTATATCAGGGTGGAGAGAAAGTACAGAACGGTTTCTGCTGCAGAGTCATCATTCTCCTACCCTTTAATTTATTCATTTGTTCGCTTCATCTTCCCTACTTCTCTATTACTCGTCATCTCATCAGACACCGAGGAAGACCGAAAACGCTTATTGAGCGAAAAAACGATTACAACGCGTTCTGACAAACTCAAAACGACCGCGAAGCGATATTCGTTACGTGGCTGCTTTGATTTCTAAACCGAAATTATAACTGACTAGCTTTTACCCACGGCTTCGCTCGCGTTAATTTAGAATTTGACAATCAATTCGGGTGGTATTCTGCACAGGCACGTGGCGCCATCTATTATCATAAGAACGTTATTGCTGTTTTCCTAGGAAAAAGTTCTCTTTTTCGGGATGAAAGGTACCCTATGTCCATTTCTGTACGCCTGACAACGTATGTGCAAAATTTCACGATGATCGGTTCAGTGGCTTAGACGTGAAAAGGTAACAAACAAACTTACTTTCGCATTTATAATATTAGTAAGGAGCCCTATTTACCTAGGTAAACTTGAAGTCGCTTTAAACCTCTTAGTATTACTTCATGGTCACAATACAGTGGGGAAAAATGCTAAGCCGATTTTAATAACGTCCACTGTACAAGCTAACAGACTTTAACACATTACAAAAAGTAAACAACGTCACAAACTCCACGTGAATAAATTGAAACGTCAGCTGCAGTTGCAGACCAAGAGGAAATATCTTGCAGAGTCCGAAGCACTACCTTCGAACTATTGTATTGTTCCGGACATGCAAAACTAAATGAGTTCTTACTCTGTTTTTGTTTTTTTTTTCATAGAGAATTCCAGGCAGTAAGTAGTACTGACCACATTTTTAATGATTTGACAAAAAAACTTGAAATAACTTTTCTTTTTTAGTTAAGATCATCTTGCTGTTTTACAGATTTTAAGGTGCTTTCATGAGATTCTTTTATGACAATACATAATTCATTATGGTCATCCAGTTCTTTGAATATTTTAGATGCTTCAAAACCAAATTCAGCTGATGATAGTATCGCTTCGACGGTTATTTATGTATGTACCCTAAAATTAGTAAATTCAGTAAGTTTGTATATTAGTGACCTGCTTTTGCCCCCGGCTTCGCTCGCGTTATGGAAAAAATCCCACGGAAACGTTTTATAAATGACTCTCGTGAATAATCTAGCTTTACTGTAAGATTTACGGAATTGGACCAATAGTTCCGAATATTACCCTCTACATCCAAACTGCATTCCTTCATAATATTAGCAGACATAGAAAACGTGCATTAGGCTCTGTACGATGCTATACTCCAATCTAATGCGGTCGTGGGCGGAGAACTGCGGTCTCTTTTCGGACGATTCTGCAAGCTGGTGCAAAGCGCCATCGGCCGTACGCTTGCGTTCAGACTACACAATATCATACACAGTTGCTTGTGCCTGTACATTGTAGGTATATTTCATATCACTCTTGACTGTGACACGAATATTCAGCTACTATTCGGTATTCGACATAAA
The DNA here is from genome assembly GCA_905220335.1 of Noctua pronuba. Classification (NCBI taxonomy): domain Eukaryota; kingdom Metazoa; phylum Arthropoda; class Insecta; order Lepidoptera; family Noctuidae; genus Noctua; species Noctua pronuba. The sequence continues at coordinate 4,575,382 of LR999900.1, read as the reverse complement.
TTATTCTATTATACAATATTAGTATAGATCAAAGACGTAGGTTATCAAATAATGTGTATATTGACACAATCTTCTCGCAAATTAAAAACGCCCGTGGCGCGCGTGCGTGTCACTGAGAAGGGTACTGTGTGTATGTATTGTAATCTCGCAAAAATGTGCCTATACATCTTACACATATTTTGCCGAACATTTGGCCGCCGAATATTAGAATGGAAGATTATCGGAGAGGCCTTTGCCCAGGAGAGGCCTTTGCCCAGGAGAGGAAGAGTAAAGGTTATAAAAATAAATGGGCATAATCGCTAGTGAATATTCATGTCATGTGTCAGTAGACATCAGTGTATTCTATTCAGTATTGTATGGATTCAATGCTTATGTCTATTAGTGAGATTGTGGGTTTGGCTTGTTTGTTTGGCTTCGCAGTGTGTGGGCAGTTTTAACACAAAGAGACATTACTGCTTTACTAGAATCACTATAAATTAAAAACGTTGCTCTTAACAGGGAGTCGTTCAAAAAACCCTACTAACCAAATTGTTTGTAACCGACTTCAAAAAAGGAGGAGGTTCTCAATTCGTCGGGATCTTTTTTTTTATGTATGTTCACCGATTACTCGAAGACGCCTGAACCGATTTGGAAAATTCTTTTTTGTTTCAAAGGGTTCCAAATTGCGTGGCGCGAATCGGTAAAATATTTAGGCATAATTTTAGATAAGACGCTTAACTGGAACAAAAACACTGAACTAACCATAAGTAAAGGTGCGAAAGCCCTAAATTCACTAAAACCAATTTTAAATCGAAAATCCATTCTCAGTCCCACAACTAAACTGCTTATTTATTCAACATTGGTCAGACCTTGCTTAACCTACGCAGCACCTGTTTGGTCAAGTGTCGCTGAAACTAAGTATAATAAGCTTCAAACCATACAAAATAAAGCCTTGAAATTATCGTACAACACACCATTTCGCACAAATCTTAAAACACTACATAAACGCATAAAGTATCCGTTCCTAAAAGATTTCATACTAAAGATTTCACGTAAATTTTATTTGCACAAAAACCCATCACACCGAAACATACTAATATCAGCAATTGGCAACAGTAGACTATCGACATTGCCTTACGCTCGAACGTACAATCGATATCGACTCCCCCATCACTACTTCCTCCGTGACGTATCATGACGATAGCTCGCTTACTGGCCGACGCCGCTTGACCGGCTGTGTATTCGCAATCTTTGCACAAAACTACCCGCTACCCACTTTATATTATTCTAACAGTATTATAATAAAACGTACATTCTGTATGTAATCCATTGTAAATATTATGTGGGTCATTACCAAGACCTGCACATACTTAGTTTTTTAGATGTAAATCAATAAGTTAAGTCAATACATAAATAAGGTAATAATAAGATGTTTTGTTGTTTATAAAGGCGATATATTTAGCCTATATAACAAAATAAATCCTGACTTGTGAACAAATAGAATAAGATCATTTGTAAGCAGATTGTATTAACATTATGTATAAATAAAGACCTTTAAAAATTAAAAAAATTAAAAAAATAATAATATTAGTATAGATCAAAGACGTAGGTTATCAAATAATGTGTATATTGACACAATCTTCTCGCAAAATAAAAACGCCCGTGGCGCGCGTGCGTGTCACTGAGAAGGGTACTGTGTGTATGTATTGTAGCTCGCAAAAATGTGCCTATACATCTTACACATATTTTACCGAACATTTGGCCGCCGAATATTAGAATGGAAGATTATCGGAGAGGCCTTTGCCCAGGAGAGGCCTTTGCCCAGGAGAGGAAGAGTAAAGGTTATAAAAATAAATGGGCATAATCGCTAGTGAATATTCATGTCATGTGTCAGTAGACATCAGTGTATTCTATTCAGTATTGTATGGATTCAATGCTTATGTCTATTAGTGAGATTGTGGGTTTGGCTTGTTTGTTTGGCTTCGCAGTGTGTGGGCAGTTTTAACACAAAGAGACATTACTGCTTTACTAGAATCACTATAAATTAAAAACGTTGCTCTTAACAGGGAGTCGTTCAAAAAACCCTACTAACCAAATTGTTTGTAACCGACTTCAAAAAAGGAGGAGGTTCTCAATTCGTCGGGATCTTTTTTTTTATGTATGTTCACCGATTACTCGAAGACGCCTGAACCGATTTGGAAAATTCTTTTTTGTTTCAAAGGGCAAAAAATACTGAATCAAACAAACAAAAGCCACCGACTTCTGAAGCTAAAATTATTATTATTTTTTAAAGTTTTCTAAATAAACGCTGGTAAGGAAAAAAAAATTAAAATTGTGTTTGGGGTATACATACCCGCACCCCACATGCGAGTTCTTCTCCATGTATCATAGTGGTTTATTCTACCTTCGTATTTAAGTGGACTTTAATAAAATAAAACCTATACTCAGAATAATAAAACAAGTGCTGAATGAGATTTTTCACACTTAGGTAAGCTTTTTTAAAAGCATAAAGATATTATAAGTTACTTTATGTAAGTACCTACTTACCTGTCTCATAATTTTGGTCAGGTTTACAAGATGAATGGAATTAATGGCTAAATGTAGGAAGGTAAAGGCTAGTTTACACTGCGAGATAGCTAGACTGAAAAATATCGCTAAATATTGTTAACTACCCGTGTTTATTTAGTAGTCCTGAAAAAATATTATTTTATCGTGTTTTGAGCACGAATCACTAAAAACAACATGCAGAATAATAATAAAACATCGAATGTACACACATCATCATCTATCCAGCCTTTTCCCAACTATGTTGGGGTCGGCTTCCTGTCTAACCGGATGCAGCTGAATACCAGTATTTAACATGGAGCGACTGCCTATCTGACCTCCACAACCCAGTTAGTACTGGGGAATGCGATACCCATTGGTAAGCCTGGTTGTGTTCGAACCACTGAGTATCTATAACGACTGTCAAAGATTTACGAATGACAGCCGGGACGAACGGTTTAACGTGCTATACAAGGCGCGGAGGAAACTCGCTATGTAATGGGTGGTCACCCATCCTCAGACTAACCTAGGCAAGCGCGGCTTAACCTGAAGATTGATCCGAGAGGCTGTTATTTTTAGCCACGAGCTCCTCATTAGAATAAAATTAATAATATAGGTACCCACTGACTGAAAATAAAATAAAAATTGGAATGATAGACATCAACTATGTTCACGCACAGATTCTAAAATAAATAACAAATTGCCTCAAAAAATTGCGAGATATCATTGCTGGTTCTTGTAAGATTTTAGAAGCAATTTATTCGAGTGGGACCATTATTATAATTTTGTATACACGAGTAGGTACACCAATATGTACGTATATACACTTTCATAAATTTAAAAGCAATTTTCGCGAGAAATAACGATTCTTTCATCATTCGATCTTTTTCATAAAAATATGAGTTCCAGAATACTATGTTCGTAACAACATCGAATTTTAATAAGAACAGTAGGAGAAAAACACTTTTAAAAGTCGTTAAGTGTTTACTTATTGGTGCTCGTGACTGTACACATATCATGAGAACTCGAGCCGTTAGGTCGTGTCATCTCAACACACGTTAACGACGCGATATCAGCATCCACATCATAATTTAGAAGAATTCTAGAGAAACGAGAACAGAGATCTTATCGCCGCGTACCTACATTCATAAAATTTAGTGAATGGACGGGCTAAGGAATTACATCATACAGCCAACGGCTGCTACGAAGGTTGAATAAATTTACTGTAAGCTTGTAACACATTAATACCCCGTTTACTCTAACAGTAGGCGACATCTGAATGTATAAATAAAAACACGCTGTTGGATTTTGGATTTTCGATGCTAAGCCGAACGTTAAAAATTCAATGAGTGGCTTTTACGTGTTGCTCCCACAAACGAACATTACAAAAAAAGTTACTTTCTTTTACTTATTTCTCGCGTTTTTTAAATTTTATTTTAATTTTTTAAGCATGGGAAATCATCAAATAACTCCTCCCGCTCTGGGTGGAGTGGGAGGGAGTGTCAGACTTTTACTGACTAAAACCCATCCATGTTCCTTCTTTGCCCTTTGTGTTCCAGGGCCGCGGTATCTCTTTCGAATAGTCCCGCAGCCCCGGCAGGCATCAGCCCCTGCGGGCCCCTTCCTGGTTGCTGACATCTCTTTGAGGCGCGCGTGGAACACGATCACGCCGTCGACACGGCCTGTCGACGTCATAAGACTGACAGACGGAGAGCTAACCCATTATTCACCGTCCACAGGCCTGCGCCTACGGTGGTCGGGAGACGCCCCCGACGCCCGGGGCGTCCCCCGCGGCGGCTGGGACGTGATCACGTGAGATTCACTCCCTCGCACGTCCCGATTTCTCGCGCCTTCCAGTACATTTTTTGCAAAAATCTATAATGTCACCCTATTATCCGCCCCTGGTTCTACCAGTAGGAAAACTGTTAGATGGTTGAGCACTAGTATTTTATAACATAACATGACGCTTGTATCCTGAAGGGTTAGGCAGAGGTCTTCCTAATAGTACTCCCACATTTCGCCAGTTATGTTTAAGTTCCATGTAATAGGGGGAGAGCCTATTTGGCCATGAACCGGGCACAAATCCAAACTCCATTGCTGGCACTGAGAAATATCTGATGGAAAATTCAAATAACACTTTGCCCAACCTGGGAATCGAATCCAAGACCTCATAGTCAGGAGTCGTGCTTGCTACTTCTAGACTAACGAGGCAGTTGAGGCAAGTATGTCCTGTTACCTACCTATTACTTAAATGTAAATAAACCAGTACGTAACAGAAGGTCTTTGAAAATAGAACTGAAAATACTTCGAACCCAACATTATTCGAATGAAACTTTATAACGAGTTAGCGAGTGACTACCAGGAATACATGTTACAAAGTTGCGTGGTTGTTGGAAATACTGGCTCGCCACCGCTCGTATACAAGCCATGTGTTTTGAGAATATGATAGAATACAAACCAAAACGAGGACGAGGTACCTAGGTAGTCACACACACATAGCCACAGATCACAGATGCCGTTTCCACTCCGAGAAAGTGCCCAGGGCCCCGGGATCCTTAGTGGTTCCAGTCAATGGTCGTAGCTAGGGCTTTCAAATACCGGATTTTTTCAAAACCTGTATCAATACCGGTATTGGAAGTCAATACCATGATCACGGTATTATTACCGGTATTGAACGCAAATTCAATTAGGACATTAATAAAACCACATCTAATGTTTGTAATACCGTAATCACGGTATTGGGGCGTTAATACCGGTATTGAAAAAGGCCCATAATAAATCCGTGATCACGGTATTACGGGATCACGGTATTCCGGGATCCCGGAATACCGGTATTGAAAACACTAGTCGTAGCTACTAGCCAAAAGATGTCAAGAAAATCTGACTTATCCCAGGCGGCTGCTAGACAAACACCATAGGGGCCTAAATTTACGAATGTCTCCAAAAATAACGAAGCTGTTGCAGCCAAATCAGTGCACTGTTTTTAAGTAGTAGCAGTAAGTTGATTTTTCAATTTATTTGGTGTGTATTTGCAAACCACTATTGTATTGGGGTCATCCTGTAAAGGCAGTGTGTGTAGGTTTAATCTATATATATAAGGTCTAACTTTTTAAACACGAAATATTTCAAGAGTAACTTCTATAGGTCGTAAAGTCACCATAGCAACAATTTTTTTTTTTTTATCTAAGTGTATTATATATTATATTTATAAAAAATAAATTAATTAAAATTACTTGACCCACAAAATAAATACTGGCTAAAGGTTTAAAAAGTAAAAAAAGTTTAAAAAAGTAAAAGTAAGTAAGTAAGTTTAAAGTTTGTAAAGGTTTTATGCAAAATGTCGCAAGAATATTTAAAACTATAATAATTTCGTAAAAATAAAAACATTCCGAAAAAAATTTTTTTTTCGTTGCTATGGCGACTTTACGACTTGTAGAAGTTACTCTTGAAATATTTCGTGTTTAAAAAGTTAGACCCTATATACATATAATAAGACAGTAAGAAAACTGAGTCTGTACATTGATGATATTTAAAAAAAAAAAATTGAGGGGGGTTTGGAAATAGTAATAGAGCACGAATCCAAAAAAAAAATTCTGTCTGTTTGTCTGTTTATCTGTTTGTCTGTTTGTCTGTTTGTCTGTTTGTCTGTTTGTCTGTTTGTTTGTACACGCTAATCTTCGGAACTACTAGACGGATTTGAAAGATTTTTTTTTATTGTATAGGTATTAAGTCTGGGCAACATATAGGCTATAATTTATCTTGGAAACTTGAACACCTGATGCAGAACCGCAATAGAATAGCTAAACTATAAGAGATACAAAAATGGTACCATAGCAAAAATTGTTCCACGTGATGAGCATTTTCTGCTGAGAGAATAAATTTGAAGATCTGGAACACCTGATGTGGAACTCCAAGAGCCCAGCTACACCATAACACATATAGGAATGACGTCTTAGCAAACATTGTTCAATCTGATGAGCACTCTCTGTTGACTTATAAAAATCGAAGATCTGGAACACCTGTTGTGGAACTCCAAGAGCCCAGCTACACCATAACACATATAGGAATGACGTCTTAGCAAAAATTGTTCAATATGATGACCACTCTCTGTTGATTTATAAAAATCGAAGATCTGGAACACCTGTTGTGGAACTCCAAGAGCCCAGCTACACCATAACACATATAGGAATGACGTCTTAGCAAACATTGTTCAATCTGATGAGCACTCTCTGTTGATTTATAGAAATCGAAGTTCTGGAACACCTATTGTGGAACTCCAAGAGCCCAGCTACACCATAACACATATAGGAATGACGTCTTAGCAAAAATTGTTCAATCTGATGACCACTCTCTGTTGACTTATAAAAATCGAAGATCTGGAACACCTGTTGTGGAACTACAAGAGCCCAGCTACACCATAAAACATATAGGAATGACGTCTTAGCAAACATTGTTCAATCTGATGAGCACTCTCTGTTGATTTATAGAAATCGAAGTTCTGGAACACCTATTGTGGAACTCCAAGAGCCCAGCTACACCATAACACATATAGGAATGACGTCTTAGCAAAAATTGTTCAATCTGATGAGCACTCTCTGTTGACTTATAAAAATCTAAGATCTGGAACACCTGTTGTTGAACTCCAAGAGCCCAGCTACACCATAACACATATAGGAATGACGTCTTAGCAAAAGTTGTTCGGTCTGATGGGCATTTCCTGTTGACTTATAAAAATCGAAGATCAGAAACATCTGATGTGGAAATCAAAGCTATCACTAATTTCACTGTATAATTATAAAATAACATAAGCTGGGAGTACCTCCACGCGGTGAAGGCTGTAACAGTTTAGGACTGATATTCGATGACGACGGTATATCATTGAAAATTTGACTCTACTGGACAAAACTCCTATTATTTTTTTTATTTTATCGAATAAATATGCCTTCGGGCTTATGTTATTTGAGTGTTTTAGACTTTTTCCATTTATCTTCGTGACACGGTAGCCTACCCGGTAACGCAGGGGAGCAGTCACTTAGATTTTAATTGATCAGGTATCTTCACAATAAAACTATAACCATGCCTAGAAAGAGGTCAAATCTTTCCCAATGTTCCAAAGGAGCTAAAAGATTGAGGATCATAAGATCCCAAGAATCTACCGAAGAACGTCAGGAGAGACTTGATGCTGTTCGAGAACATCAGGCTGCAACTCGCTCCGTGGAAACCTCTTCCTCTCTTCTCTTCTCTTCCTCTTGGATAACGAAGCACGCCTGCGTTCTCAGCGTTTTTACGCATCTACATCCAGGTCTCTAGAGAACTGTGAAGAGTATGATGCGCGCTGACCGCTGATCGTGAATGTCATGCATTGTCTCGCGAGTCGGAGACGTTCACGGATAGAGAATTACGCTTGAGTTCCAAGCGTATCTACGCATCGACTTCTAGGTCTCTAGAGACAAGTGGGGAACGTGATGCGCGACTGACCGCTGATCGTGAACGTCACGCATTGTCTCGCGAGTCGGAGACGTTCACGGATAGAGAATTACGCTTGAGTTCCAAGCGTATCTACGCATCGAGTTCTGACTTACAAAAATGAAAGATATGGAACGTCTCGAATCGTCTCGCGCATCCCGTTGTTTTCCCGTCCCCGGGCTCTTAGAATTCGACATCAGACGTTTCAGATCTTCGATTTTGACGACCCCGTTGTCGCTGGCATAAGCAACAGGATCCGCGTACGAAGTCGCGGGCAGAAGCTAGTAATAAATAAATAAATAAGGTTAGATTAAAGGTTGGATTAAGGGCCTGATTCAGAAGGCAGTACTCCTCGATTCGGCTCGTATTGTGAGGAGGTTCCTGTCTCTGGAGCCCTAACCACCGGTAGCTTGGACCGTGCTCCCGACACCGGCGGACTATTTTTTATATTTTGAAATGTTTTTATATGTTTTTTTTAAGAAATATTTAGAAATGTAAAAATGTGCAGATAAATAAATAAAGGAAATAAATAATAACAGATAACATACATTCTAAAGTAAAAGCTTACGCCTGTGGCAGATTTATGTCAAGCTATTTAAAGAGCTTTTTCTTTCTAAATCTGTTCTTGCCAAAGTCCGCTTTACAAAATAGAAATCAGACTTTAGCTTAGAGCGATTGCAATTTTCCGTTTTGTATTTCAAAAGTCATTGGAATTTTATTCAGACTACTATATGTATAATGTAAGTACCGATGCAAAGCGAGCTTTTCAATCGTATTTGCAGCTCTGAAAGCATTCCCAGGTATTTCTTTCCGCTAGATGAGTTTGAATAAAGATGGGGAACAGGGCCTGCCAGGAATTTGAAAAATAGGTATTTCAAGAAACTGTTGCCGTCGCGCTGCGTCAAGCCTGCCCCCGTAGAGTGCGATAGGGACAGCTGCAGTTCAGACCGATTATATCATAACAATTTTGAGGAAATTAACGTTTCGTATTACTGTTTTCTCCTCTAAAACTGAGCTGATTCAATTATTTTTGACATTAAAATTTTAAGAATGAGTATGTCTAGGTTCCTATAATAATAATTTATTTTATGTTAAAAACTTTTCGAAGTTGTCTGGTAGTCCTATAATCACGGCCGTAAACATGGGATTTTTTTGTAATTTTTGGAGATACTAATACTACAGGGACGTGTTTACAGTAGACCTTGATTGCATGCAAAAAAAAAGATTGCTCCAGAGACATTATTCAAGAAGTAAAAAGGGAAATACATTTGTATGGAGAGTCGCAGCCCCTGTTCCCTCTTAATGGTCGATATCGAAAGCTACAAAGATTCGGACCAAAAGCAAAGGAATAAAAGATCAAAGATCGACTTCTTTTTCTTTGCAACAAGCCAGTATCTATAAAATACAAATAAATAAAATTGAAGTGTCTGTTTGTAATTTTAAAATAATAGCTTTTTATTGAATGCCTATGAAAGTATAAAGCGTGTAAAAAGACCCTTAACGAAGCCGAAAGGCACTTGTTCTCCCCGTTATTGCGATCATTTTTTTTTCTAGACCATACCTGGAAACCTTCCAGTTACGGAGATATTGGGGGTCAAAGTTCCAACTTTTTCACAAGTTTTTTTTTTTAAACATGTTTTAAACGTTAGATTTTTACTTTGAACATCTCCACGACCTCCGTACTATTCAAGCCGTCTATCAGCACAATGTTTTGAGTACGTTACATTGCGACCTACCGTAAAACGTGATTTTTCACCCCAAAAAAAAAGTTGTTTCCCAGCAATATTTTTTGCGTAAAGTTACTTAGTTTGATGTACATAATGCTTGGTTGACGGCTTCGTGAAGGGTCAGTTTTCACCCTTTATACGGTACTTGCAACAAATAAAAACATTTTTTTTTTTTTACGGAACTTTTACGGACAGGTAACTGATGTTCTAAGGAGTAACTAAGGCTACTCTTATTGTAGAAAAAAAAGATGAGTAATTTAACAATATAAATATATTTTTTTATTCTACGCGGACGCAGTCGCGGGAAACAGCCAACAGCTAGTTTCAAATATGTACGAACAAACCTATTGAATTCTCATATCGCTGCTTTTCAATATTGTTGAATAGCGTTGGTTCTTTTTTTACATTTACTAGTAGCTGTTTCCTACAAAAGTGCAATACCTACACGGTCAAAATGTATGGAACAGCTGATTTTTTTTAATAACCGATGAAAAATGTCTATGTGGGGGGGGGGCTCAGAATGATGGACTCAATACGTGGTAACCGTTTTCGCGTCGGTGTCCCTCTCACCCTGTATCTACTGGTAGGTAACTTTAATATCTAACTTTTCATGTTTTGTAATCATTTTTTAAATATTATATTGAATAGTTTTTAAAACCGATGAGCCCTTTTAGTAAATAAACCAATCTTGAATCTGGAACATTATAATTATTAAAACTTTATTTACCTAACTCAAAAACCTTTGTAGCTCAGCATCGTGAATGCAGAATCTCTCGTGTCTGTACACCTAGTCACTGCGCAACATCCTTTGGTAGAATATTCCCCGTCCTTTGTGAGCATCGAAATGCGATCTATTTGTACTCATAGCTCGATCGCAAACAAATTGCTCGTTCAATCTACTACGTTTGGTGATTCTCGATAACGACCCGTTGCCATGGTTACTGGGTGGAGAGTATCTGCTAAAGGTGTTTGTTAGTCCGGTCAATTTAGACGTCCAAGGTTACAATAATTCACACTTGGCTGAAAATTGGTAGGATTGTTCAAAACACTATTATAAATGAAATGTGAAAAGTTCTCATCGATCCGACACATGGAAAAAAAATTACTCGGGGTCAAAGGTCACAAAAACGGGTTTTTCGCTATTTTCAGCAAAACGGTAAGTTTTATCATAAAATTAGTTAAGACAAAAATTGTAGATTAAATAATTATCTATAAAACATGTCTCAATACTTTTTTCCTAAGAGCCACCGTTTTTGAGATATAACGATTCAAAAAGTTGAAAGAGTTGTAATTGTAAATCTCTGCGAGTACTTCTTTCATGCCGCTTCCTTGCATAATATGCCCAATTGCTCCAAGAAAAGACATGAGTAGATGAAATCCTCCGAGTCTGATGATGTTTTTCGATATTTTAGAGCCCTCAGGCGACCATGGAGAAGAACCGGCAAGAAACTCCATGGTTACTCTTTTTAATAATTGATTTCGTATGTGACTGAAACCAATTAAATCAGATTCGTTGAGAATGGGCCAGAGGCTTATTAAATTAAAGTAACGTCGTTTTGATCAGGATTTCGATTTTCAATAGAATTAGAAGCAAAGGACAAAATATGTACTTCAAATAGAAAATTCTCCCTACAGGACAAATTCTGATTTATTTCATCAGTGACGTCTCCATCTTGACAACATTTTCCTGGTTACTATTGACTGTTTATTAAATCTTAAGGAAAACTTTGTGTTGTGAATAAATAAGGAAATATTTTTCTTTCCTGACTGCATCTGATTCAGGAAGTACCGTTAGTATTGTATGACACATTAATTACGACATTCATACATACTACACAATAACAAAACACCCAACTTAACAATGCATAGCTTCCTGTTTTTTTTGCGGTTCCTGGGTACCATAGGTCCTGTATTGGTGCGAATTATCTTAAATTATTTTAACCCCAGCAGGTATGACTGAGTTAGTGGCCCGATGGTCAACTCATAGCATCAGTGACTTTCATTATTTTTTAAGCTTTCACGGTTTATAACTTAACTTATACTGTCACTTACGGGATATCTTCCGTGATTGTTCATTATTTTGAGCTCCCGATATTTCGACGCTGTTACAAGCGCCGTGATCGCGGGTTGACTGGAGAATGCAGGTGGATGGAAAATAAACTGTTAAGAGCAGACAAATCTGTCTACCCTCTTTCTTTGTCTTTTGCTAGGCGCACTATTGGAACTCGACAGTAAGTCACGGCAAAACACACTCACAGAATCGAGAGAGAATCGAGGCAGACTCCTGATTGAAGGTTATTTTTAAAAGGTATCTTCGACACGACGAAGAAAAGGTATCTCGTCGGTTGTTTACAAAACTTACGTCACAAAACGCATATGACATTCAAAAGAGACAATATTGTAATGCGAAATAACCATGATTCAACATTTATGATATTATTATGTAGCGTTGTAACGATGTTTTGCATTCAAAGCAGTTCGAGGAATAAACAGTATTTAATATGTTATTACTACTAAATACTAACCATTCGAGATAGTTCGGAAAATTGCTAATTGATGTTCTGTACCTAATGCTTCTAATGGCTGTAATAATGCATTGTACTGGAAATGAAATTCGTTCTCTGAAATCAGAATTCAGCGGTCACATTATGTTTTTGGTCAGTGTTTCGAGTGTGTTTTCGAGAATTAAACTTTCAACAAGACCATATTTCAGGCCTAAAAACAGTTATTTAGAAACTTCGTAACAGTTTCAAACTGCTTTGTTTTATCATAAAACTATATAGGCTAAAGTAACCACATAATGCGTCCCAAATGTAGCAAACGACAACGCGGCAGGCCCAGTAGGATTTGGCAGGACGAACTTCGACTTTTCAAAACGATTTTCAAACAAAAACACTGAATAGGGATAAGTGGAAAGAGGGAAGGGAGGCCTTTGCCCTGTAGTGGGACACAAATGGCTGATAATAATAATAAATAACTTTAATGGCTTCAATGTGCTTTTTTTTTAATTTTATCCGTTATTTCGTAAAAAAAATAACGTTCTAAATTCAAGAGGAGACGTAACTGTCATAGCCACCTTGCTATTTTACGTCTATTTCCAGGGTCTATGTATGTTTATGTGTGTATGTTTCGAATTTTCGTAAACTACATATATGCTATTTTTAATACAAGCCTAAATATGCTTTATATATTTATGCATAGCTTATTTGTTAACGTTGCATAAAGATTAACGGATGCTTACTTAAACACCATACAATTTTATGTTTTAATCGGTGTCGTTTTTTAACTTCACGCATCATCATCTGCCTAGCCTTTTCCCAACTATATTGGGGTCGGCTTCTGGAGCTGTATACCAGTACTTTACATGGAGCGACTGCCTATCTGACCTAAACAACCCAGTTAGTACTGGGTAATCCGATACCCCTTGGTAAGACTGGTTGTCAGACTTTTTGGGCCACTGCGGCTGCGGCTTTTATTATTAAGCCACGAGCTCCTCTATTAACTTCACGCAATGCTTATATAAACCTTCCCAAGGGGGTTAGTAATCAGTCTAGCAACGCATTGCAGCTCTTAAAGTTTTGGAGAAAATTGCTCTAAGTCTTGGGCAATGTTGAACTTAAGCCCAACTTAAGATGAAGCCGTTTTGATTTTCTTTGGGAAAAGTTGAACGCAGCGAGGCTAGACTTTGAACTTGATCATTAGAATATATATGTTACCAGAGATGTATTGAACACAAATCTTAGGAAATACATACAGTTCCGAGCCTACTTAGGAAATGTGTTCAATGATAAACATCACAAAGATTCTTTAATACACACATTTCCTGTGAAATGTATGTATTTCCTAAGAATTGTATGCAATTCCGAGATGATACTAGGAAATACATAAGAACGAATGCTCTCGCTTTTAACGTAAATAAAGTAAATTTAGACGAATAAAATCAACGTCAAGGCATATCAAAATGTTGTAATAACTTATAACTAACCTAACCTGTTCGGAGTCGGGGTGCCCCAAGTCCCGAGCTCGCTTCGCTCACTCTTGCATCCTAAGTTTTCCTTGCCACAATGCCTTGTTTACCTAGGCACACTTGGTGCTACACTAGGTACACCTCTGCCAAACCCTTTGGGGATTATAGGCGTGATGTTATGTTATGTCTTGTTAGAGGTTACTACGTGGCGCGATGTTCGTGTTATAACCGGATACACACGTAGACAGACGTACGGACAGCGGAGGCTTAGTTATTGGGCCCGTTGGTTGCCCTTTTGGGCACGTTTGTTGGGTACGGAACCCTAAAAAAAAGTTATAACTGGTTTGGAAAATTGAAATTGGAATTCCATAAATTCGGCAACTTCTCATAAAACGGTAACTCTCGTTTCAGGGAATCCGTAGCTGTAATTTGTTAAAAGTTTCAACGTCGTACTTGCCTATGGGAAACAATTAATTCCATGAGTTCCATGACATGTACAAAATCCTGCCTACCTCATACATTCTTACTCCGGTATGAATTTTGATTCATCATCGCCATAATTATTTTCAGCGATGACGTTAAAATGTATAATGTTTTAGTTCCATCTAAACTTATAACATAAAGAGGTAGTTTGTATGTAGGGGGTAATCTTCGGAACTACTGATCCGATTTCGATAAAGATATTATTCTTTACTAGCTTCGGCCCGCGACTTCGTACGCGGATCCTGTTGCTTATGCCAGCGACAACGGGGTCGTCAAAATCGAAGATTTGAAACGTCTGATGTCGAATTCTAAGAGGGGGACGGGAAAACAACGGGATGCGCGAGACGATTCGAGACGTTCCATATCTTTCATTTTTGTAAGTCAGAAGTCGATGCGTAGACACGCTTGGAACTCAAGCGTAATTCTCTATCCTTGAACGTCTCCGACTCGCGAGACAATGCGTGACGTTCACGATCAGCGGTCAGTCGCGCATCACGTTCCCCACTTGTCTCTAGAGACCTAGAAGTCGATGCGTAGATACGCTTGGAACTCAAGCGTAATTCTCTATCCGTGAACGTCTCCGATTCGCGAGACAATGCACGACGTTCACGATCAGCGGTCAGTCGCGCATCATATTCTTCACAGTTCTCTAGAGAGCTGGATGTAGATGCGTAAATACGCTGAGAACGCAGGCGTGCTTCGTTATCCAAGAGGAAGAGAAAAGAAGAGAGGAAAAGGTTTCCACGGAGCGAGTTGCAGCCTGATGTGCTCGAACAGCATCAAGTCTCTCCTGACGTTCTTCGGTGGATTCTTGGGATCTTATGATCCTCAATCTTTTAGCTCCTTTGGAACATTGGGAAAGATTTGACCTCTTTCTAGGCATGGTTATAGTTTTATTGTGAAGATACCTGATCAATTAAAATCTAAGTGACTGCTCCCCTGCGTTATCGGGTAGGCTACCGTGTCACGAAGATAAGTGGAAAAAGTCTAAAACACTCAAATAACATAAGCCCGAAGGCATATTTATTCGATAAAATAAAAAAATAAATGGGAGTTTTGTCCAGTAGAGTCAAATTTTCAATGATATAGCGTCGTCATCGAATATCAGTCCTAAACTGTTCACCACCTTCACCGCGTGGAGGTACTCCCAGCTTATGTTATTTTATACAGTGAAATTAGTGATAGCTTTGATTTCCACATCAGATGTTTCTGATCTTCGATTTTTATAAGTCAACAGGAAATGCCCATCAGACCGAACAACTTTTGCTAAGACGTCATTCCTATGTGTGTTATGGTGTTGCTGGGCTCTTGGAGTTCCACAACAGGTGTTCCAGATCTTCGATTTTTATAAATCAATAGAGAGTGGTCATCAGATTGAACAATTTTTGCTAAGACGTCATTCCTATATAAGGTCTAACTTTTTAAACACGAAATATTTCAAGAGTAACATCTATAGGTCGTAAAGTCACCATAGCAACGAAAAAAATTTTTTTATCTAAGTGTATTTTTATAAAAAATAAATTAATTAAAATTACTTGACCCACAAAATAAATACTGGCTAAAGGTTTAAAAAGTAAAAAAAAGTTTAAAAAAGTAAAAGTAAGTAAGAAAGTTTAAAGTTTGTAAAGGTTTTATGCAAAATGTCGCAAGAATATTTAGAACTATAATAATTTCGTAAAAATAAAAACATTCAGAAAAAACTTTTTTTTTCGTTGCTATGGCGGCTTTACGACTTGTAGAAGTTACTCTTGAAATATTTCGTGTTTAAAAAGTTAGACCCTATATATGTTATAGTGTAGCTGGACTCTTGGAGTTCCACATCAGGTGTTCCAGATCTTCAAATTTATTCTCTCAGCAGAAAATGCTCATCACGTGGAACAATTTTTGCTATGGTACCATTTTTGTATCTCTTATAGTTTAGCTATTCTATTGCGGTTCTGCATCAGGTGTTCAAGTTTCCAAGATAAATTATAGCCTATATGTTGCCCAGACTTAATACCTATACAACAAAAAAACAAAACTTTCAAATCCGTCCAGTAGTTCCGAAGATTAGCGTGTACAAACAAACAGACAAACAGACAGAATTTTTTTTTTGGATTCGTGCTCTATTTCTGTTTCTAAACCCCCCTCAATTTTTTTTTTTTAGATATCTTCAATGTACAGACACAGTTTTTTTACTGTCTTATTATATGTATATATATATATATATATATATATAGATGTCTCCCTCAAGCATGGGCATAACTCTCGGTCATTCACATTCATACCTACTTATATAGGATGACTGGTAATTAGTGACCTATACTTAAACACGTGCTTGTACTCATGATAACAAACAACTTGCCCAAAGAAACATTTTTTTTAAACGGCTAACAGCTGATAGGTCACACGTATTTTTAAATCAAAGTATACCTAAGTATGTAGGTAGCTCGAGCAATGTTAGTACCAACTGATCCCCGCAATTCGCTCCAGCCAATTGAGGAAATTGGTAATCATGGCTCGTTGGAGATCGGAGTGAGGGTACCTATAGATTCAAGTGGACATTATCTACTTGACTATGTCTATGGGATCAATTGTGGACGAGGTACTTACGATACAATCAGAAGTTACCGCTAAAACCACTTAGGTACTTATTTACTTACGAAAATCATCGTGAGAAAAGGCAATCCTTTATTACAATTTTATCTCGAGCGTGTTTAGTTTTATCACATAACATCACACCTGGAATACCCAAAGGGTTGGACAGAGATGCACCAATAGTGTCATACATGTCTCATGTACATGTCACATACCCATTTACGGGAAAATCACAAGTTTGCCCACATAACAATCCCATATGACCGTATATAACTGTACTTATAAGGAAGGAAACTCGTACACAATAAATAAAAACGTTTCTAACAAAGTAATTTTAGAATAACGTCATAGGAAAATCAAAGCGACGATCCCAGTTCACTAAAATTACAGGAAAAATACAATTAAGTAAATAATTTGTAATTAATTTCTATTTGTTAACCGCAATAGGAAAAAGGTCAGGAATACCGCTGAGAAGAAGTTTAACCTTCACCTTGTTAGTTTGACGTCACTGATACAGTTAGGGTCTGGTCAGACGTGCAGCTACTTGAAGTTAGTCCATGCAGCCACGCAAACCACGTAATTTTCACGGTTTAAAACTAAACTTATGCTGTTACTTACGGGATATCTTCCGTGATTATTCGATATCCAGTAAGTGACAGTATAAGTTTATTAGTTGATGCTATATTTTACTTTGTTGTAAGTTTAGGTTACTTTTTTTGTTTTTATTTTTAATGTAGGTATATATACAAGGTGGCAGGGACACCGATAAACCGTTAACAGTACATCATTCTGAACCCTTCCCCCCTCATAGAAACATTTCATCGGTAATTTAAAAAAAACAGCTTTTCATACATTTTGGCCGTGTCTTTAATAGTTTTGTAGGAAACTGCTGTTTTTTTTTAATAACTGACGAAAAATTACTATGTTGAGAATGATGTACTGAATACGTGGTAACCGTTTTAGCGTCATTGTCCCTTCCACCCTGAATAATGGATAAGCATAGTAAGACTACAGGTTGAAAAGACTTCAATATATGGTGATCACCGGTGGTTACGGTGTGATCTGCTGCTTGTTACGTTAGTGGCCACGCGATCGTCTGTATTCGCGACAGCCATTGAATGCAACTGCAGTAATTGAAAATGTAATTTTACGATAACATTTACATGAACTCTTGAACTAATAGAAGTATTAAAAAAAACAAAATGGTGGGTGCATACAGGTCTTTCATCAAAATAAAAATCTGCATCGCGGTAAACAGAAAAAAAATACCCAAACGTCGGCAGCATTGCCACGTGAAGAGTACATTATCTTCTGTGGTTATCATATAACTTCTTGCTGAAGTGTGGTTAAGTTTTTGATACGTCTGACGCACCTAAGTACAGTCATCACCAATCTAAGTGCGTGGGTTTCTCTAATCGCCCAACCACCGTAATTGGGAAACCGAAGTTCGTATTTATAAGGATAGAACAGTTCTGTGCGTGGTTTCCTTACGTACTCTTGATTTAGCAATATCGCGTAATTGGTTGCAATATATGTATTGTGAGTATGTGAATAAGATTGCGTCATAGAGATTTTTGGATACGTTGATGGATGAGGTTTTTAAATATTGGTATTCAGCTGCCTCCGGTTAGACTGGAAGCCGACCCCAATATAGTTGGGAAAAGGCTAGGCAGATAACGATGAGATTTTAAGGAAGTTCTTCTGGCTGCAGGGACTCATGCTCATTTCTAGGGTCCCGTACCCAAAGGGAGCTTAGGGGGCCCTATTACTAAGGCTCTGCTCTCCGCCCGTCTGTCTGTACAAGGCTGTAGCTTTTGAACCGTAATAGGAAGACACATGATATTTTTACAGAGTATGTATAACTGCCATAGTTATTCACACTCTGTAAAAATTTCAAGTGTCTCTATACGCTATAACAAAAAATAAAGTTAAAAATTTAACGGATACACCATATATAGCGTTTTACGGAATCCTTCGTGTGTGAGTAAGACTCGCACTTGGCCGGCTTTTTCACTAAAAATGTTACATGGCGCTTTTATTTTGAGCGTTCATTTAGTGAATTCCGCATCGCGTTCGGGAAAACCGTGTGTGTTAATCCCATAAAACCCGTTGGTCTACATTTTTTTTTAAACTGCATTTTTCGCTTTTCAGTAGCAAAATATCAAAATGTGAAAAAAGTGTAACATTTCACTGAGCATCGTACCATCGAAATTGTAAAGGATTCAGTATCAAAGGATTTTTTGGTTCGATGAACAAATAAATTCTTGCTACCCACAGTTTATTTTTTTTTGTAAACTTTGTAACAAAAAGAAATCAAGGCAAACTTGTGTTAACTGATCTAACGGAATTCTATGACACATCTATAGACACTCATCTTATTAGTTTTAAATAATTTATTTCTCATGCGTCAACCATAACATCTAATACGCACATAATATGACGCAACATCGCCAAATCGCCATTTTTATTCAAATACAATCGCTAAAAAACAATTTATAATCCTGACAATCATTATCTCATAGTTGTGCCTAATAAGGAAAATTATGTAGATCGTGACACTATACAGGGTGTAAACGGACCCTTCAAGAAGCCGTCAACCAAGCATTCTGTACATCAAACTAAGTAACTCTATATAATAGAATAGTAAACGGGTCATGGAATTAATTAAAGTAAAGATAAAAATTTTGTGGTTTTAAAAAAAAACTTGTGAAAAAATTGGAACTTTGACCTCCAATATCTCCGTAACTAGAAGGTTCCCAGAGGTATGATCCAGAACAAAAAAATGGTCGCAATGACGGGGAGAACAAGTGCCTTTCGGCTTCGTTAAGGGTGTTTGTACAACCTTTATATACCTCTATTTATCTCTTCCCGCCAGAAATTTTATGTGAAAAAATTGTTGCGAAAAAACTGATTTCTAGTTTAAAAACTAATTTCGTTTGCTTTCAGAACCTCAAAAGGTTTACTGCGAAATGGTGCACAAGCTAGAAATTTAATTTAAAATTTTACCAGACGAATAAAAAACTTCATAACTGAGCACAGCTCCGTGACCAAGCGCTGGTTATATTAAAGGCTCGGTTTTAATTAATGTTAGTATAACATATTTGTAGTGCAAAACTATTCAACTAGTATAGACTACTAGCTTATGCCCGCGGCTTCGCCCGTGTGGAGTTCGGTAATTGTCCCACGGGATTATACCATCTGTGTGCCTATTTTCATCAAAATCCGGGCGGTAGTTTTTGATCTAGCCAAGTGCGACTCGGACTAGCGTATGAAGGGTTCAGTACCATCGTAGTAGGGGAGCCCAAATTAATTTTTAATTTATTATTATAATTTTTTGTTATACAATACATGGAACTGATATTATTTTTTATGTCTATAGATAGGTCTTTAAAAATGACATAGAGGTTCCTAAAACCATTTTTTCTGAAAATCAATCGTTTGAAAGATAGACACTTAAAAATAGAAATTAGGGTTTGGGGTAAAATGTGTCCCCCCCCTCTAATTTCTAAAGTCAGGGGAGGAAAATTCTGAAAAAATGTAGGATTGTGGAACGAAAAAAAACTTTCAACAAAAATTAGTTTGAATAAGATTTGATGTTTTCTTTTTGAGATATGGGGCCTTTTCACCAAACTGCAGTAGTAGTTTGTTTTTCATTAACATACTATGAAAAACAAATTTAGTTTTGCTGTTGAGTGTAATACAATACAACATAGGCCTTCAAAATATTTTTATTATATTGTTTGGTGCTAAGGAACCCTGAGTGCGTGTGAGTACAACTCGCACTTGGCGGGTTTTTTCACACTTAGTTAAATTTCTGTAGGCAGCAGACAGTTAACCCTTTAATTAGGAACCCTTAAAAGAGGGTAGTTCAAATAAATGGATACTTCTACCTACATTGTTTCCAAAGATAATATTTACCTCATTAATAAATATTCATAGCTCTTTTTCAAAATTTACATAAAGTTACGATATAACGTTGAAATTGGTTTTTAAGTTTTATTAAACAATATCTGTGGGCTAGATAGAAGTGGACCGATGACCTGGTAAAGGTTGCGGGGTACTCGCTGGATGAGAGACGCACGGGATCGGTCAATGTGGCGACACTTGGGGGAGGCCTATGTCCAGCAGTGGACGTCTTTCGGCTGAAATGATGATGATGAATTTCTATGAGAATTTTTCTATGAAATACCGAAGTTAGAATAAGTAGGGTTGAAGGTAGAAAGGTCCTGCATAGGCCAAAACATAGGCGGCCAACGGAAGCCAGAAGGCCTTTTTTAGCTTTCCAAGCGGACAACTCATGCGTAAAGCGCACGCCACACTGCCAGCTAGCCAGTGGCGTAGCGTGGGGGGTGCCGGGGGGGGCCTGGCCCCGGGCGGCACATTTCAGGGGGCGGCAGAGAGCAAGAGCCAGGACGCGGCAAGCGGGACCAGGCGGTAGCGTCAGGTCATAATTATCAGATCAAGTAATTACTAAAGTCATCGGGACTACGTTGCAAAAACAAGGACAACCAAGAAATGCAGCATTTTTCTTAATAGGTATATTCCGCTGGACCGGGGCGGCTTTTCATACAAGCCGTACGTTACGGTACGTTTATTCCGGTCTGCCGCCCCGTATTTTCTAGATACAAGCACTTACTTCTTCTAGCCTACCGCCTCCCTTTTTATATCTGTATTTATGGTAAAAAGAAAATCGAATCTATCTGGGATGCTAAAATTTTCTAGCTCGCTTCGCTCGCTCTTACAGCTAAGTTTTCTTAATCGTTCCATATCTTTAATACTTTCGTAGAAAAAGTATGTTAAATTGCATTTGTTTGAATCGTGAAAAGAAAATCTGTTACCTATCCGAGGCGGGGTGCTAAAATTTTCGAGCTCGCTTCGCTCGCTCTTGCATCCTACTTACACTCAAATCTAAAGCTTTAATGCATAATTCGATAAAAAAGCTTATTTATCTATATGAATAGTTAAAATAAAATGTAATTTATCAGATGTGCTAAAAAATTTTGAGCTCGCTGTTTTTGTTAATTTCCCGAACGGCAAACCTTATACACTAGGTATTAGCTATATTAGCAATTAAACATGACAAACCTACATACATACGAACAAATGATCATCATCATCATGAAAATTCTCTTGCCCTTCTTATCCCAATTTATAACGGATCAGCGCAGAATGTCTTCCTCTTCCATACCTCTCTAACTCTTTATTACTCGTCATCTCATCAGAAACCTCCTTTCTTGAATGAAATTGTGTATAAAAAAGATTTTACTTTGAAAAATAAACTTATAGGAAAAAAAAAAAAAACTCTTCTTGACTCTTTCCTAATTATGAAAATAGAGGGGGCGGCCAAAATTACATTCGGCCCCGAGCGGCAAAACCCCACGCTACGCCACTGCAGCTAGCGAGCGAGCGAGTGAGCGAGGCGGGCGAGGTTCTTTTCATACTTCGTTCAGCTCTTTCGGTAGTTCGCGGTGTGAACCAAAGTATGAAAAGAGGTGAAACGATGCCTCGTTGTCTCGTGGCCTGCGCTTAAAGGTACTGCCTTCTGAAAATACAAACTAATTTGGTTGGATTTCCTTTGTACTGAAACGATAATAGGAATAATATTAATAGAAAAAAGATACGTGGAAATAACATCGTGATTTCCATTTCTCGGAACATAAGCTTTGAAATAACCATCGTCATGACCTTTAACAATTTAGGGTATACAGAGGGGTCATTCAAGTTACGATCAACGGCAAGTCAAAGATCAGCCACGTCACGTGAGTATGTAATTAATACGACTAACAAGCCTAATATTACTACAAAAGACAGCGATGAGTAAATTGGTGGAGCAGGAAAACAAATAGACAAAATATTCGAGGAAGCGCTACTTTTAACCGTCTACGTGACGACCATCACATCCGAAATTACACGATGACGATATAAAACTAACGAAACCCCTTGACCATGTCCCACGAATAAGGAAACACAAGAAAACACAACTTTCTAAAGATGAAACACGCAAATATGGAAATGTTGTTAACAATTCCGGCGAGATTGAAATATACATTAAGCTTGATAAATTATTTACTGATGTTCTCGGTAACATTCGTGCGCATTATAAATGTCGAGGAATACGCGCGGGCGCAGGCCATCTGTACGCGTATGCGCAGATTGCACTCGGCAAATACCGCCCGTGCAGTGGTGGTGTAGTCGGGATGACGAGGAGTGGCCGACGGACTTTAATAGGTCACAATTCAGAAATTCATAATATTTTTAGTAGATACAATGACAAATACATGAAGAGGTCTTCAAAAAAAAAGTATTATACTATACAAAGAAAAGCAAGTATTATATTTTTTTATAATGATATAAAGCCTAAATGTAAATAATATATGTATAAGCATAAATTCTTAAAGCTGATTTATACGATTTCAATAAAGTTCTAATCGATATGTCAGAAACAGTTTTGATTTCAAAAGGTCTCCGTTTTGAAATCAAAACTGAATCAAACCTAAATGAACTAGAATGAGCAGTCATTCAGTGCGTTATTCTGGAAAATCTGACAGCTTTATTATAATAATATGCAGATAAGTATGACGCTCACAAAGCGAGAAAACGACTCCTGTTTGTCGCGGAAAATTTCACGTGTAAAATCCCATCCGTGTGTGCGATGCAGTTATCTCAATAACCCATACAACTGGCTACCATCATCTTAACCAAACCACACAGATTTCATTCCGCGAAGAGCAGAGGAAACAATACATGTACGGCGCACGTTGCCTTTTCTCCGCGCGCCCGCTATAGAAAGCCTGCGCCTGAGTCGCTGCGCGCGCGTTCGCGGAACACCGCTGGCCGCACAATGCCGACCCAGCTGCGCCTTCCTGGTACAACTCACACCCGACAACCACGACAAATGTGGGCTACAGAATACCCACTGGCTTGTGAAATGATCTTCAGATAACACCGTTTTTGAACAGCTTTAACTTATCATTTTCAAAGAAATAGTCGTTTCATATCTGAATCCAGTTTCCTCCAAGCTTGGTGATATTTGAACGACGTGTAGATATTAAACAGTGCTTTTATCCATGATATTGATGTTCACATTAATCGAAGCTTGCTGTCTGATGCGAATGCACTCAAGCTGCTAAAAGAAATCTGGGTTGCAAAAATCTGAACCGCTGATCCCTAAACGCCATTCTGTCTGTCTAGTATACCGTAATTCAGGATCAGACATGCACTAATGGTATTTTTATTCACAAGCAAGATACAAGTATAATCTTGTGGGCGGAAGGAGGATAAATATGATTGTCTATGAGAGTAGGGAAAGACCAAAGAAACGATGGATATACCATGTGAAAGGTGATATGACTAGAAAGGGTAGCAGAGATCTATTAGAAAAGTACTTACGAAAAAACAAGACGAGCTTCACCAACACCAAATAAGGACAAGAGACATGAAAGACATGAGTAAGTTCTTAGCAAAAAGTTAATTCCATCTTATCCAGTTGTCAATCGTTCGCCTTCTGCATTTCTCATCGAGCCCAACAGCAATGTATGTTTGTTTTTACACCACAATACGATGAAGACGTTAACTTGAATATTCTATATTTCCATTTACCTCAACAAAAATGTGATAACATGCATCAGTTAACGATTTCCAGACATTATAATGCAATGGTCTCACGATCACTGGACCATTACTACATAGATAACATTAGCAAGCGGTAGTTCCAGGCGAAGCTTTTTGTATGACTTTCAAGGGAAGTATTCCCGGAACAGAATTACGATAATGTTGTAAACGTGGATGATACTATCAGAAAAAAGAATGTGAAGAGGATAATAGCTTTTACGTTAATGAAAACATCCTAACAGTCGAGTAGAGCGATAAAAGGCGGGAGTAAAGCATTCTTCCATTCTTCAATAATGATCGCTATCGTTTTAGTGTCCATTCCAAGAAGTTTTTATTATCCCGTCCCCATGCAATGTTCTCCTTATTTGGAAAGGTCGAACCACTTTCCTTGAGTACCTAAGGAAAGTTGAATCTAAATATTCCTTAATGAGTTTTATTCTATTTTATGGAAACGTTGTCCGCATTCCGAAATTCTGAAAAATCGTAAATCGCCATCTCATGAAATACCCACGCCCGTAGTCAACGAAATGGCCACACGAATCATCATGAAGTTATGCAGCAAACAACAACAGCCAAATATTCAAAGAAAACAAGAAGTTTTATGACGATTTCGTTTGAATTGACTGTTCAAAACATATCGATTACGAGAATCGAGTAGTACTGGCGGGCGGGCCAACTAATCGTTTGTTATTGCGCACCCGCTGCTGCGCTGACGCAGGACGACGATACCATGGCCATAAACTGTCAAATTCAGAGTTCAGAGGTGTCCATACAATTGGCAGGTGACATACATTACCTCATTAAGAAACGTGCCTCGACTTAGTAAACACTTCTTTCTTTGTTACTTTTAATTAGCTATTGTTCCAAGACGATCCAATCATGTTTGTACCGCATTCAAATGCTCACAATTTCAAGGGCGATGCTGTAAATATAATGGAGATGTATATGAGATGCCTGTAAACATAAATAGAGTTTCTTGGAAATTCAATTAACTGTTTTATTTTGATCGCTAACTCGCGCCCCGCGCCGGCGCCGGCCAATGCGACGCAATTAGAAGCGGGTGTGAGTATTTTGCGTAAGTTTTCTGTACGTCGCATCGTATGAGTGAATCATTGTTATAAGCATGTGACAACTCGTCACACGTAGGCGTGCGTTATTTTAGGGCCTGTGACGTCGTGCTGCGCGTCACGGCGTCACGATTTCCTGCAGTGTATCAACAAGTAGCGATGTTGTTCTGTAACATTTTATTTACTTTATGCGTTTGTTTACGTGGTCTTTTCTTTCTTTTTAAAGTAAGTTCTTCTAGTTAATGCTTATTTAATCTCGTTTGCTTTCTCGGTATTTAAGTATTTTGGTTTTTTAAGTGTTCAGTGTAAAGGGGATTTTTCCTAATCTTTAATTAATTTCTTCGTATCAAGACAGCGACCTGAGCGCTTTTCGTCTGTTTCAGACATTTAAATGAATCGTCTAGACTCTATTAAAGCTAAATAGAAAGAATAGACAAGGTAAAGGACCCGCAAGACAAAAAATTAAGGGAATTTACCTATAAATAGACTTCGTCTAATAGGAAAAGTATTGTTAATCATCATTTGCTTAGCATTTTCCCAACTATGTTGGGGTCGGCTGCCAGTTTAACCGGATGCAGCTGAATACCAGTACTTTACATGGAGCGACTGCCTATCTGACCTCCACAACCCAGTTAGAATTGGGTAATACGATACCCCTTGGTAAGACTGGTTGGCAGACTTTTTGGGCCACTGACTACCTGTCAAACCTAACGACTGTCAAAGATCTCCAAATGACAGCCGGGACCAACGGCTAAACGTACTGTCCGAGGCATGGAGGAAACTCGGTATGTAATGGTCACCCATCCACAGACCAACCTAGGCAGACGCGGCTTAACCTAAAGATCGACTCGAGCGGCTGTTATTATTAATGAAAATAAAATGAATGTAAAAGAAAGTATTTATATTGACCTAAAATGAGGAATTTTTTTTTAAACAGGTATTGTATTGTATAACGGGCTGGTGTCCGCAACTCCACTTTGCGTGAGTAGGTAATTCGCATACTATTAAATTATTAAAAAATGTATTTGACGCGTTGAAACCGGGATCCGTTACACAGCTAATGAAAACAAATACTCGAATGAGCTAACAAGTTCCGATAACTCTCGATATCAAAGTGTCGGAGTGTTAATCAATTAATTAATGTCAGGTTATGCTACGACTTCCTCGAAACAATCTGTTTTGGCGTCGTTCACTTGACTATTTCAAATTGCATCCTCGCTTGAATGCGCACCCCTAGTGTTTTACTCACTTTGTACCGCGTTAATAGGGGCGGCCCTTATTAGGTAAGTATAAGGTTGTAACAACGTTATTACCGGGCTATTAGGGTAGGTTTTGCATCGTTTGTCAACGGCTTTTTACTGGTCTTTCACGTTTCTGGTTGGTCATGGTGTGTTGAATTGATTGTAGAGCGGATCCTTTTGTTTGTATCGATCAGGTCAAAGGCCTTTTGTTTTGTATTGTATAACGAGCTGGTGTCCGCAACTCCACGTCCAAAGCGCCTATTTTCGGTAGGAACGCGGGGGGGCAAATCGTTCAATTCACCCCAGATCCGCGAGAAAGACCAGCAATGCCTTGGTGTTACTGACGATCTCGCGTAGAGTATCTGGGTTACTGAAGTACTTTGCCCTGTATGAGGCAACCTAGTAGGGTAGTGTAGAGAAGCACGTGGGCTGCTGGCTTGTCTTCCTCCATACAAGCTCAGCACGCCACAGTGCACAGTGGGCTGTCTATGACTCCTTTAACAAAGAGGTTTTTATTAGGAGAACCGTGTCCAGTAATGGCGGCTGAAACTTTGCGCAGCTGTGGATGTGTGTGTTTAGTTAGCCGAAGCGCCTGTTTGGCCTGTGAAACGGCCCTCGATAGAAGGAAGCGCTGTCTTGGCCTGCCTGCACTCGCCATGGTCTAGCCACAGTTTGTGGTGTTGTTCCCTGGTGGGTTTCTTTACCAGTGTGCGTACAGGTACTTACCGTTTGTGATTGCAACCAGTAGGTACCTACAAAAATAACAATTAGGTTCATTTAATTGAAATATTAAGGTTTTCGTTAGAATGCGAGGGAATCTACCGATTCGTTTTAAAAATAAAAGTACTTAGTAACGTGCTTCGGGACATTATTTAGAAAATCTCTAAGCCAGAGTTAATCAAAGTGCTTCCTCGAAATTTCAACTGGTTCTTCTAGGAATATTTAAAGTGGAATACTGCGAGGTAGCCAAGGTTTCAGCGGAGCATGAATATCTTACAAAGTAACTTTAGAGCTCTCAGGAATACTCCATATTATGTCATCTTGGGAAGGCGCGCAGAACATTCTTGAAGCGAAGCGTAATGGCGGGGTGGATAGCGAAAAGCCGAGCGTGTCGTGCCCACACAAGACTTCTTTCCACGTAAACTAAACGTACACACGTACACGTTGATGTAAATATTTTCAAGGAATTTAATTAAAATCTTTCGGTTTTTAATCTTTTATTTGATCAAAAATTTATTGCGTCGACGATCGTCTAGTGTTTTTGAGTTTCTTGTTTTCAAGCCCAACTAAATTTTCCATCGGCAGTTCGGCCGACCTTCTCAGAAGCTTCAGAGGATGAGTTTCCAAAAACCAATAAAATACAACTAAGTTTGCTTATAAACAAAAGTACCTACCAACTTCCATTTCTCTTACTTCAAAAAATGACAGCTTGCATAGAAGCTTGATACTTTCTTTCCTTATTTTTAGAGACGAATTTTCAGTAATCGACCTTATTGCCTTCTCATTTAATAAACTTTGCTCATGGCTTAATAATAACAGCCGCTCTGGTCGATCTTTAGGTTAAGCCGTGCTTGCGTAGATTGGTCTGTGGATGGGTGACCACCCATTACATACCGAGTTTCCTCGGTGCCTCGGAAAAGCACGTTAAGCCGTTGGTCCCGGGTGTCATTTGTAGATCTTTGACAGTTGTTAGGAAGTCAGTGGCCCAAAAAGTCTGAGAACCAGTCTTACCAAGGGGTATCGTATTACCCAGTATTAACGGGGTTGTGGAAGTCAGATAGGCAATTGTTCCATCTAAAATACTGGTATTCAGCTGCATCCGGTTAGACTGGAAGCCGACCTCAATATAGTTGGGAAAAGGCTAGGCAGATGATGATTTAATGAACTCTTGCGCGAAAATTTATGCTTCTGGGGCCTGTTTATGGGCTGTAGATTTCATTGTCCTTTTAGACAACTTGTACAGTTGTTCACATGCCCATCTATAGGAGCGGAAGTACCTACAAGCTGACAGGCGCATGCTTATTCACAGTTATGAGTATTACTATACGGAACACGTCAGTTACACGTGGTTCCTACTTCCGACCCCACGCCGACGCCTTTAATATTCATTGCAGCCCGTTAACTTTTCTATAGTAAGCAGAGACTCATTATTACGTTCAAGAGTAACTGTACTGAAAGGGATCATAGGACATGCGTACTATATCTATGCAAATAGAGACTGCAATCTCGATCTCGAATCTATTTTGCGAGAGCTCGACCTATTTTTTCGAGATTCAAACTCAAACTCAAAATCAAAGCATTTACTTCAATTAGACCATTACAGGCACTTTTGAATGTCACAAAAAAATAAAAAGCGAAGCTACTGTCACAGACACAAGGCATAATAACTTGTGAAAGTACTGTAGTTGCCCATTCCAAGGCGTAGATCTCTATGGAGAAGAATGGGCAAGAAACTTCAATATTTTCAGTTAAAATTACAAATTAAAGAACGTGCATACACGACTGTCGGCGTTATACATAAAAAAATTAAAAGGGTGGGTCCCTTTTAATTTTTTTTATTTTAATTAATTTAGTCACGGATTCAAAGACCTTTTAATTACATCGAACAGGGTAGAAATCGCCTTGAGCTTCACTCAGATGGCGCATGCTAAAGGCGATTTTTTTTTGTTTTATATTCTGTAAAAAGTGACGACATAAATAATTGCTTCGTTGGTTTAATTGTCGCAAGCGCGTTCGATTCAGGTCGGGCAAAGTGTTATTGGGTTTTTCCATCAGGAATTTTCAGTGACCGATTGATGGCAATAGCCTCGCCTCTTATTACATGGGACTTAAACATACTTAACTGGCGAAATGTGGGTGTACTATTAGGTACACCTCTGCCTAGCCCTTCGGGGAAACAAGCGTGATGTTATGTTATTAATATTCTATTCTAGCTCAGTGCCATCCAATTCCATGTAAAAATATTAAATGGTTCATCCTTTTTTCATTCTTTCTGCGTCAAAGTTTCCGCCCAGCTGCCAACCGTGCCCGCCTCTCTAAAGTAAATTACGCGTAACACAAAATTCACTAGAAATATTCGGATGGGCGCACACCCTCGACTGACGCGGCTGTTACTTCGAAAGCTGTCGTGCCGTGTATTTGGGACGCACTTCCTACAATTTGCCGTGGGAAGGTGCTCTTACCGACGGATGTGACTTTAGTGTGGCAGGGGCTGACAACATTTTTGTGCTACAAGGATTTTTTGGCATTCTAGTGACGTTTACAGGAGGCGCAGCTGCTTGTGAAATATATTGAAATAAATTGGAACAAAATGGCGGGTGCTAGTTCCAATTTTGGTCACGACGACGACGACACGCGAAACATTTAGTTGATGAATGAAATGAAAAATACATGAAAATACTTCATAATTTGAAAATTATGAAGTAAGTAGGTACATGTATTTTATTGGTTTTCATTAGTGTCCAACCGAAAGACGATATCTGGCCGCAACCGATGCCGAATTAATCGGTTATCGCCACAACCTACTTGCCTTAATACTTTAATAACCCTAAGAAATTCAGTCCAAGATTGGCTTAAAGTGAATAATATTGTTTTTTCAAACTTTTAAATTAAAAGTTTATTTTGACTGTATAGTCGCCAGCACATCAAGTAACCACAAACTGTCAAACTCCAAATTTAAATTAATAATAACTTTTGTAGTAATTTCATGCTCTGGCGAGTGTACATTTATTCACCTTAACAGGATGACTTAAATTACATAGCAACTACTCAAAAATAATTACATTTCGAAATGTCCCTTGCCACCCGCGCGTCGCCTGTTCCATTGCGCCTTCGTGTATTCGTTCAATTTCAAAGATTATTAGAAACTTCGGCCGAAAGTGGATTTTTTGGCCGATAGTCGAAGCCGAAGTTTCGTTCGGACACTAGTTTTAATTTAAAAACTAAATAACTTATTAAGCAGGTATAAAAATTAGACCCACGAAACATAAAATAAAATTGAAATAGGTAAAGTAATTCCAAAGTAATCTTCTGACCTATTCAAAGATAGTTCGAAGTAGCTGTTCAAACTCAAAGAGCTATGATTTTTATTCTTTGCCTACTTTAATTTTTCATTAGAAGTTTAGCAAATTCATTCATCCATGTCGAAACTGTTGCACACTCCTGTGTTTGGGGTGCGTGCTTAGTGCGTTAGCGGCCTCTGCACCGCGCACTGCCCGCCGCGCCGCAACGGTTCTGTGTAAGCGCGCCGGATGCGGGTAATCGCGGCAATTTGCTGCGTTTCGATTGCATGCCCCTTGCCCAACTGTTGCGTCCGTAAACAGCCTTAACGGATTGTCTACCCACATTACACACTTTACGCAGCTTTGTTACCGGGAATGAGTTAGAAAGTAGCAATTTGGATAGTTATGTCGTCAAGCAGGCAATTTACGTGGTATTCAATGCTAAATTAAATGCTTTAATGCTCTGCTGGACATTTTGAGGCTCTTTTATTAAGTACTTCGGTAATTAATGAGAAGGCAAGTGTAAAATTATGATTTGTACGAGTAATGGGCACCTGTCAAAGCTCATTGTAGCTGATATGACCATAGCCTGCTAACGCCTGATCTGATCAATGAGGCAAGATATTTTGATTCTGCGAATGATAATGTTTAGACCTCGCTATACTAGCGCCATCCTCTTATTGTAAGTAAAGTACTTATATCCTCCTGGAATTTCTGGTTCTAGAGGTTGTCCACCTAGAAATCACTACAAAACAAAAAAACTTGAATTCAAAAAAAATATCCGCCCTCTGACATTACAAGGTGGAGCTCATTTCTTATAAAATTTTATACAAGACACTCAAAAAAATGTCAAAATAAAAAATCTTTGTAAATTACAATTTTGGTACAAAATTACTGAGTGAAAAATTGTAGAAGTTACCTCCGCCTAAATACTTCCTCGTGGTGATGAAAGTTTGCGGATTTTTTAAATAAACAGAAAATGGCTTGTTGCGGTGGCTGCTGCGGTGGCTGCTGTGGGCCCTGCTGCGGTGGTGGCTGTGGACCCTGCTGCGGTGGTGGCTGTGGACCCTGCTGCGGTGGCGGCTGTGGACCCTGCTGCGGTGGCGGCTGTGGATCCTGCTGTGGGTCATGCTGTGGACCCTGTCGTGGATCTTGTAACCCTGTTTGTGGACCTTGCTGGCCCAGAACTTTGATACCTTGCAGTAAGCCCACGTGTGGATGTTGTGGACCCTGCGGTCCGTGCTGTGGCCCTTGCTGTGGTCCGTGTGGCCCGTGCAGCCGGAACCCGTGCGGACCGTGCTGTTAGCGCTCGTGCTTGTCGTGTTGAAGAGCTCATTGATACTTTTACAAAAGCTGGTTCATGTTGTCCTGTACTGTTCGCAAATTGTCCTTGGTTTGTTAACTGACCTACCCAGTGGTGGCTGGTGTGGACTATGTCGGCAATGCTGTGGCCCGTGCAGCAGACATCCGTGCTGAGCGTGCTGCTAGCGCCATAGCTCGTGCCTGTCGTGCGTACGAGCTTATATTTTTGATGCTACAAGTAATGATGTACAAGTGATTGTGCCCGTAATGTCCTGTGCTGTTTAAAAAGGCCACAGATTTACCTGGGCTCGGGTTGTTAACTGACCAACCCGAGGTCCAGGGTAAGCGCGCCACGTGGTTGTCTTTGTGTTTCGTCTGGTCAAAAGTGAACTGTGATAAAAATAATAAACCACCACAACCAGTTGTGCAGTCGGGAACACTCTTGCAACGTCCTTCCCCACGGCACAACCAGTTGTGTAGTTTTATATTTTTGTAAAAATTGTTTTATTGAGTCCCTTCCGCCCAACTACTCGATTAGGAGATATTCCATGTAGCGCACACAAAAAGTGTAATCACAGTTAGAGAGCTACACTTTGATTATTGAAAAATATCTAATTCAAAAAAAAGATTTTCGTTCTGATACATGAAACTTGAAAGAATTTATTATAGGAACTTACTAATGGAACTCGAAAACCTTTATCTAACCACATAATTACTTATATACATCCCAATATCCTCAAACAAACATGACGCCAGAACCAGAATGCAATAGAACAACATAACACCATGTTCAAACAACAACAATAAGCCACGTAGTACGACGAGATGTTTCTCACAGAGATGAAATATACACGGAGTGGAAGGGACCCCGACGCGAAAACGGTTACCACGTATTCAGCCTGCATCATTATTATTTTTAACCGATGAAAAGTAAATGTAGCGGGGCTCACTGAATACGTGAACCGTTTTTGCGTCGGTGTCCTTTCCACCCCGTATGCTGTGTACCAACTAGTTAAGGGTTAGGTGTGCTTAAAATCAGGCTAACGATTTTTTTTAACCTCTTCTTCTTATTTTGGAACCTTAGCTCATCAGTTACTTGTAACTGTCATTCTATGCATTGTAACTTCATCTGTTTCTGGTCAGCCGAGTAACGAAACTACTCGGCTGATCAAATGGTTACGCAACGAGCATAAGCGTGATTGATTACAGTTCCTGAATTCGGACTTTCCTGGTGAAAAATAATCAGTTGGTGATCTTCGGAGGCTACCTTTAATTCCCGGACTCCACCAAAACGAACACGAGATGAGAGCTTAGGAGACGTGTTGTAACCACCAACTGAATTTCGTTTAGTGGAAATGGTTGAGCACTTGAGCAGAGAAGAGAGATGTCTACTATTTGTTTAGGCCAACCTTCGCATTCGGCGGCCAATCAAGCAGCAGCACATAGCGGTGACGAGAGAGAGAGACACGGACTAACTAAAGCGGAGACAAAAGGAGCGGAGAGGAGACATTCGGGAATCAACCAATCACATTCGTTTCGTTTTGGTAGAGTCCGGGCATAAAGCAGCAGGCCAATGTCTGGTTTTGTGCCCTGATTACAACAGGTCAGCCTCTACAATACTGATACTGCTAGCCTGCGTCATCCCACTGCGGGGCAAAGGCCTCTCCCCATGACTTCCAGTTGTTTCGATCCAGGGCTAATGTGGGCCACTGGTCGTTGGTTCTGTCCAGCTCGTCCCGCCATCTTCTACGAGGTCTGCCGCGACGCCTTCTAGCTGTGTCAGGGCTCCAGAAAGCGGTTATTTTGGCCCACAGCTCATTGGGCATGCGGCAGACGTGGCCAGTCCAGTCCCACTTCAGCTTAGAGGCTTTTTGAGCAACGTCAGCAATTTGTGTTTTGGAGCGCAGTGTGGTGTTGCGTACCAAAGCAGCACAATATGAAACGTAAACTTTATACTTCCCCTGAAGTCATCATCGACTGCCTAGTTATATTTGAATGTCTTTGGCCTAGCCTTTTCCCAACTATATTGGGGTCGGCTTCCAATCTAACCGGATGCAGCTGCATATCAGTATTTTACATGGAGCGACTGCCTATCTGAGTTCCACAAACCTCCCCTCTAAAGTAACCAGCGAAATTGTATGTAGCTACCAACTGCATATAGATACTCTGTGACTACACCATCCTGCCTATACTTCGCGAAAACAGGCAATTACAGTCAGAATTTCACGTTAACTTCGCTTTCCAGGAAAAATATGGAAATTTTGAGCAGAGTAGAGGTATAAATTGATTTTGGGCTTGTAATTCCCAAAACTCCTGTCGTATTTCCCAAAACTCGCTTCAACTTTTTCCAATATCCTTTGTAACTCTAACTCTTGTTTAGTGTACTAGGTACTTATCCCAGTAAGGGGTGTAGGTGCGAAGAGCTTTAGTAATAGGTAAAGCTCTTCGCACCTACACCCCTTACTGGGATAAGTACCTAGTACAGAAAACAAGAGTTAGAATTAATTGCTCCTAGAAAACTTAACTAGCTATCTTAGCTGCTGTAACTCATATTATCTAGTCTCTCCTGCCGACTACGTTCGCCTTCGTTAAGGGTACATCAATTTCCTAGAACAGTTCAGTTAGTTTCCTCAGTTCTACGTAGAGATCGCTGGGGCATACACGAGAGAATATAATATTGCTAGCAACGTGCTCCCAATTAACTAATTATAAACGAAATAATCACCACTGGCCAAACCACCCTTTAATTAATTTGCTAACGAGATTCTCTAATCTCATCATACATTAATCCCCTGCCCTTATCCCAATTCATTTGATGTCGGCGCAGCAAGTCTTCTTCCATTCTGCTCTATAACTCGTCATCTTACAGTCACCTAATTTCTAGCCAAATCAGGAGATTCTCTAATCTAACTAATCTTTTGTTCAAAGCTAAGCGCACATTGCAGCCACAGCGGAACGCATCGTTGTGCCATGGTTTTACACGCAATGTACAAACGTGGTGTAGACGGATTTTGAAATGGGAGAGGTGCGGTGTGACCTGCCCTAATCTACGTGAGCCTTTACAATATACAGGGTCGAAGTGACACCGATGACGCTACGGTTACCACGTATTCAGTACATCATTCTGAACCTCCACACAGAAATGTTTCATTGGTGATTAAAAATAAAATAAGCTGTTTCCTACAAAAGTGCAATACCCACGCGTCAAAATGGTTCAAAATGTTGTACTGAATATGTAACGCGTGATAACCGTTTTCGCGTCGGTGTCCCGTCCACCCTGTGCTGTCACCTTAAACCCTTTGTTAGTAAACTGGAGTCGGATGTGATGTCATATTTCATGGAGATGTAAGCTTGCTTAAAAAAATCACCAGATCAACGCAACTATTTATTGATCTGAACGAAACGCGACAGAGTTCACACAGTTGTAACGAATATTCCAGGGCCGGACTAGCCGCAGCAG
Source organism: Noctua pronuba (assembly GCA_905220335.1). Classification (NCBI taxonomy): domain Eukaryota; kingdom Metazoa; phylum Arthropoda; class Insecta; order Lepidoptera; family Noctuidae; genus Noctua; species Noctua pronuba. Next base: position 4,539,957 of record LR999900.1, on the reverse strand, counting down.
GGGCCGCAACATGACGCACATAGGCCACTGGTGCAACCGCCGATGCAGCCGTGACCGCAGCTGAAGTATGAACCCGCCATGCCGGGCCTGGCACTGCAAGAGACATTTTTGAAATGATACTGCTGTGTCGTTACATTGCAGCGGTGAGAGCGACGACTTTGACGTGAGTAATGTGAGTAGGTATTGGGTTCGTATGTCAAACTGCTACTTGGTAAAACGACATTATAGTTGTAGGCTATTGAGTAATTGTGGACTTCCCACAGTGCCACATACTTTTTCTTCTTATTGACCCTATGCCCGTAGGCCCCGTATTATAGAACGATACTCAAACAAAGCTCACCTTCTGCATAAATATTGTAGAGCCATTTGATTGGTTAAATCGAACTTAAGTACATAGGATTTAATTTGAGAGTAATTCTATGATACTTACTCTTTGATGTATAGATATCACATTCTATTATTATTATACAGTAGGTTGTTTAATACCTTAGCTATCGCTATTTTTTCTCCATTTTGAAGCTATCCAATCATGTTCAAAATTTTCATGACATCTAATAATTTTATGTATATTCTCACCCGTGTAAACATCCTCGCGTTCCACAGCACGGAGCGCAGCAGCAGGCACCAACTGAATGGACGCAGCAGGGACCAGAGCCGCAGTCAATACGGCGGCCACAAGGGCCCCCACAGCACGGCCCTGACATTGGGCCCTGGCAACATACGCAGCAGTTCCGGACAGGCATCGCGAAGCTTTATCTGGGAACAACATACGAACAAAAATTAAATGACGTTGGTAGGTACACCAGCTCAATGGCTTGACAGTAGCAGCAAGGTGCATGAGTTCACAGCATGGAATTTCTCCCTCGTCGTCATTCCCTTGATGGTGACAATCACGACCACATACGACGCATCCCCAAGTTATGCGGCTCCAGGCATTTGTAATTTCTCCGTGTTTGCGCTCGTCTTCTTCAGGTCACGGTCATCAGCCAGGGGTCCCAGAAGATCCAAGCTAATGTTTGTCATAGCCTCTAGATCGTAATTTAGCACAATTACTTGCGTCACCCATTAAAATGTTTTGAATACTTACAAAATTTTATTACAAAAATAAATATAGATTTTTTTTGATGATTTTCGATGCTGATCACAGCTGATTTTTTGTAAAATGATGTCAAGTGACTTTGAATTTGGAATGTCAAAATTAGACCATAAAGTTTCCTTCTAGAAAAACTCCTTGGCTGTTTTTTCTTTCATCAGCTTCATTCTCTTGCCCTTATCCTAATAATTTATTTAATCAGTCGGCTCAGTATGTCTTCTTCTTCCATACTTCTCTATTAGTCGGTAACCTTGGTTCTCTTGCGGTTCTTTTTTTTCTCTTTATTTAAAGGGCCTTGTTCAATTTGAAGATGTCGGAACCAGCCATGCTAGCGCCATTAGTTTCACAGTTGCCATCCCCATTCTCTGAATTTGTGTAAACATACAGTTTCTATACAAATGTTGCGATTGCAACTGGCTGCCAGAAATCATAGACTTCTCGGACTTGCTCGCTGTTAAAATTAAAATAATCAAACATACGTCAAAATTAATTGAAACAGGCCACACTATTTTGGTTTATTAAAAATCTTTTAAAGTACAAAAAATAGTAAAAATTGTTAAAAGTATTAAAAATTACGTTTTCTTATCATATTTTCTGAAACTTCTACATCATGTGTTGCGGAGGTTGCGGGTCATGCGGCGGCTGCTGCGGTGGATGCTGTGGGGGATGCTGCGGGGGGTGCTGTGGCTACTGCGGTGGGGGCCCCTGTTGCTGCTGCACTCCCTGCAACTGCCAAACGTCCGGATTCAAGTACCCGGCCCCCTTCTGCGGCCCCTGTGGCGGCGTGTGCAGGGGCCCGTGCGGCCGGCCCTTTGGTACCTACAGCTGGAGATACAGGTCATGCTGCTGCTGATAAAGCTTAACAATACTGATGTCCCAAATTTCCGTCCCATTAATAAATGTCCTGTTTTACACTTTACGTATTTTCATAGTTCATTACGTTCCTCCGCATACGGTTCTCGATCGATCTTGAGTATGGGAGAGAAGGCTATTAGATACAATTTTATTAATTGAAACAATAGCCACATAGTATGTTTATAAATTAATCATGAAATCTGTACGTAGTCAAGTTATGGGGAGCGTTAAATAAAAAAATAGTAATACGTGTGAGCAGAAGCGCATGCTCTCGTGTAATACCTTTAAAACTTATCCTATGGTCACACGGTCTTACTGTTACTTAAAAGTGCTAAATTAACATTAATGCTTAACAATAACAATAACAACGGTCGGGACGGATCGGGATGCAATCGTGCGTTTTATGTTCTCACGGTGATATAATTCGTTGCGGTTCAGGTTGCATAACTCCTCCCTCCTCAAGAACGAAATTATCAGGGTTGGTATGATTCTGATCATTTCGTGGACAGTTTAATAAATGGATTTTATATCTAAACCAAGAAAAGTTATAAATCCTAAAGGTAGAATTACGTATAGAATTACCGTACCTAAACTAATGTTCTTAGTGTTAACCGCACTATCATTTTCACTGTATTTCACTTTGCTCTTTCAGCTCATCTAGATTTATACCTTTCATATTCACTGCACTGACACTGTGGGTACGTTTTTCTTGCTTCAACTCTGGTAGGATAATGATTGGAGTTATTGGATAATTCTGATGTGTATAAAAAAATTGGTAATTTTGTAGATGTATGTGCCCAATGTTAATTTTACAGGCATCGTCCAGGGTCACTATGTATGTTTCCTGTAGAGACTCGTGGCTCATGACGTCATCATTGCATTTTTTACTTGCTATGATGTTATTCTTTGTATATAGAATCCAACTTCCGCGGCCAATTAGTTGTACTTTCAAATCTTCTATGTCCACTGTATGCTGTTCACGTGTACTAGCATTAGAATGGAACTTCATCAACTGTTCTTCAGGTGGGTCATCACATCATCATCGGTGCATAAGAATTTATCATCTATTGCAATCTGCTTACAGGCTCTCACGACTGGTAAGTAATCTGAGTTTTTCACCAAAAGGTAGGGATATTTAGGAACTACTATTACAGTTTCGTTTAAATCTGAGTTAATAATAGGTAAAGAGTAAAGTTTAAAATAACTATAAGCACTGTTTTCAATTAATGGAATCTCTATTATGGACGTAATCTGGTTTCGTTTAATAAAGGCCTTAACAGTTAAACAATCTTCAAATTTAACTAAATTATTCTCATGCACAGCATACAACAGATTTTCTGTCTTGGCTATAGATTATAACATGTGTTCAGTAGAAATAACAATTGCTCGATGCAGTACAGATACCTTACTAAAGGCTAAGGCCGTTTCAATCTCACTTAGAATTAAATTAACTGTTCTAAAGTTTGTTAAAAACATATTAAACATTCCTAAAATGTAAGTAGAGTAAATAGAATTTTCTTCTTTAGTAATTATATTTTTAACCAATCTCTCAATTCCTTTTAAACGTTCATCTAAAATTAATGTCTTATTATGTAAGATTTCTGCACTGTTAACAAAACCATCTAACATTTTAGAGACCAAAGTTATTTTCCTATCTATTATTAATTGATTGCTTTTTAACTGAGAAATGATGGAATCATATCGGATTGCGTCACTATGATCTAAAATACCTAAACTATCTAAATTTAAAAGTTTTATAATTAACCACTTATCTACTTGTTTAAATACCTGCCCTTGTTTCACGGGAAGGATACCAGTATTTTTCTTAACCTTTTGAAGTTGAAGGGCCCATGTTATTTGCGCTACTGCCAATAGCGGGAGGCACCACCAGCGGAGGACGTTTAATATTTTTAACTGGGACTTTTGTGAGTCTAGTTCCAATTTTTACTGGAATTACATTATGTTCTACATCACCGCTAGCAATTGCCTTTCTATAACGTGGCTTGTCTTTACTTAGTCTGGTGTTAACCTCTTTTGCATAAATTACGTCACCTATTTCAAAATTTTTATTTATCTCACCACCCTTGTTATTTCTAATCTGTTGCTTTGTTTCTATCATCTTATCTGATATGTAACTATAGAGACGTTTAGTACGCTTCGCATGGTCTTTTAGTAATTGTTGAGTATAGAATTTCTCGAAATTTGCATTTAATATAGAATTTGAATCAGTATGACCGAAAACCACTTCAAATGGTGTCAAACCTGTTGTTGTATGTATGGTATGATTGTAAGCCATTATTGAGTAGGTCATAACGGAGGCTGCATCAGTACATTTTCGATCGTACTTTGCTAAACGATATATTTCTATTATAGTCGAATGGAACCGCTCTACAATGCCTGTTGAGTTAGGGTTGTTAGGTGTACTGATATGCAATTGTATGTTGTACATCATCATTAATTCCTTCAGTAATTCATTATTAAATTCACTGCCCGGGTCGCAACTAATTTTTTTGGGGGTTCCGTAAATGGAGAAATATTTAATAAGTGCACGTATTACTTCGGGTGTAGATCTATTCGATATTTCTATTGCCTGTCCTAACTTACTGAACGCGTCGACTAATGTAAGATAGTATATAGATTCTATGGCAAAGATGTCTATGAAAATTTCCTGAAATGGTGCATTTTGTGTTTGAGTCAACTGTAGAAAAGGCTTTATGGGTTTTCTGTCATATTTGGTTTTACGGCATGCTTCACAAATATTTATTACGGCTGAAATCGTCTCTTGCATGTTATTCCAAAAATAATTTCTCTTTATCCTAGTCATGGTTTCTTTTATACCTCTATGACACGTTTTTCCTTCATGATGCTGTAAGATGATTTCTTTTTGTTCGTTTTCATCTTCAACAAAAACTACACGCTCTGTACATTCCATGAATTCAACCGTACCCTTTTTAAATAACTGTATAATAATTTTATTAAATTGTTTCTTATGCTCTTCGCTTTCAAAATATACGAAGTATTTAGTTTTCAATTTGACGTATTCTTTTAAAAACTGTTTGATTAATTGAACATTGTTTAATGGTAGGAATACTTCAAGGATTTTTTGTTTTTCGCGGGAAAGATCACTAACTTGGATATCGTTTTTCTGCCATGTAAAGACTAATATCTGGTTGGGTTTAGTATCTATCGCTTCTTGTAATATTGGAATACCAATTGATTCCATATCTTCAGCTGAATGTACTGTGAATGTTTTATCTTTCGCAGGAATAAGTGAAATGGGTTCTTTTGTATCATTTTCAGAGCTGGCTGTTACAGTTGCGGACAAATCCGAGATGGAAATTGTTTTAGAGTTGTCACTGTCGGTATCATTTAATTTATCTGTTTGCTTAGTAGTTTGAGATTTTTCCGGTCGTTGCTCTTTCTCATCTAAATTAACTTCCATAGATAATCCGTCCTCATCTGAGCCTAATACATGTAATTTTATACGAGACAGGGCATCAGCGTTTGTATTCTGCTTCCCATTTTTATATTTAATTTCAAAATCATATTCTTGGAGACGAAGTCGCCAACGAGTGAGCTTGCTATTCGGTTCTTTAAGGGAATAGAGCCAGGCTAAGGGTCTATGGTCAGTATAAATGATGAATTTATTACCATAAAGGTATGGGCGGAAATGTTTTACTGCCCAAATGATTGCTAAAAGTTCACGTTCTATAGTGCTGTATCTGGTCTCTGTATCACTTAAAGTTCTACTGGCGTAAGCTACTGGTTTATCAGACCCTACGGTGCCTTGCGATAATACTGCGCCTAAAGCATATAATGAAGCATCTGTAGTTAAGATATAAGGCTTATCTGGATCGGGATATTGGAGTAAAGGGGCATTAGTAAGAAGCTCTTTACATTTTTGGAAAGCATCTATGTACGTTTGATTTATAATAATTTTGTTTCTTTTTTTTAAGCAACTAGTTAGTGGTTGTGTTACTTTTGCAAAATCTTTAATAAATCGCCTGTAATAACCGATCAGGCCTAAAAAACTTTTAATTTCTGTCACGGTTTTAGGCAGTGGGTAATTTAGAACTGCTTTAATTTTATCATCATTAGGTTTAAGGCCATCCTTAGTTATAACATGACCTAAGTATAAGACTTCTTTCCGCAGAAATTCGGATTTATCGAGTTGAATTTTGAGGTTATTGGACTTCAAACGATCAAAAACGGCTCTTAATTTTTGGATATGCTCTGCAAGAGAATTTGAGAAGATTATTATGTCATCTAAATAAACCAGGCAATGGATTCCATGTAACCCTCTTAGAACACTGTCCATTGCTCGCTGGAAGGTCGCTGGAGCGGTTTTAAGACCAAACGGCATTCTTAAAAATTCAAAATGTCCGTTTTGTGTGCTGAATGCTGTTTTCTGTCTGTCATTTTCCTCAATTTCAATTTGATGATAACCACTTGCTAAATCTAATGTCGTAAAGTATGTACTTTTACCTAATTTGTCGAAGAGATCAGTGATATTGGGAAGTGGGTATCTATCGTCAACTGTTATTTCGTTTAGCCGCCTGTAGTCTATTACCATTCTATATTTTATTTCTCCTGACGCGTCTTTCTTTTTTGGAACTAAATGAACTGGTGCTGACCAAGGTGAATGAGATTCCTGAATAACATTTTCCTTAAGTAACTTCTCAATTTGGTTTGTTATTTCTTGTGACTGACTAGGGGGTTGTCTGTATGGCTTGACATAAATAGGATCTTCGTTTTTCGTCCTAATATAATGTCTGACTTGGTTCGTGAAACTTAATGGAATGCCATCACAATAGAAAATATCTTTATATTCTTGACATAATGTACCTATGGCTTGACTTTCTTCAGCTGACATGTGACTCAGACGAAGCTTTTGTAAGTTATCTGTTAATAATTTTTCTATTTCAATTTCTTTTAAATTATTAACATCGCAAGTATTTTCAAAATTTTCGTACGGTTCTACGTCAAATGGTTTAGTAATAGCTAATTTAATTGGTTTGTCAAGGGTATTTTGAATGATAGTAGTAAAGTATCCGTCTTTGCATTTGACTAAAGCACTGGGCATACGCACACCTTCAGTAAATTCTCTAAAATCCACTAAAGCATTACCAGAATGATAATTTGCAGGAATTTTAACTCTTTGTTCTGATCGAGGTGTTAACTCTAATATATGTTTATTCTTATCGCGCATTATTGGTAGCGTCGTAGTTTTAGTTCTCAGGACCTCATTTTTTAAATCTATTACTGCCTCTAAGCTAAGTAAAATATCATTACCCAGTAGACCGTCGAAGCTAGGGTCGACTTCATAGATGTGAAATTTGTGATTTTGAATAGTATTAAAAATCGGAAATGCTGGAATCGAAAGTACTAGTTCGTGTTGGCTAGTACCATGAGTACTTCTAACTTCAAATGGATCGTGATAAATATATTCGTTAAAATAGTAATAAGCCTTTCCCGGGTTTATAAATGATTTAGTACTACCTGTATCTATCATAAATTTGGCATCTATTTCTGGTATATATATGTACGGCAATTTAAGGCATGTATCGCAATTTAAATTTATTATCTCTCTGTGTTTTCTGAGGCCACTAATTGAAAATCCTCATTATTTTCCGGTAAAATTTCCTCGTTAATTTCTGTCGAATAATTCTCGTCTTGATTTTTGGTAACAGGGCAATAATCGTAATACTGATAATTTTCCTCGTTAAATTGGTAGTCACAGGGAAACAGACTGTTCTCATTATGGTTAAGGTCAAGCTCATTTAATTTAAATCCTTTTACATAGACCTTGGCCGGAGGTGCAGTACGCATTGTGACGTCACTGGATTGAATTTGAGGTTGCTGAATACCTACTGAATGTGAAGGTCTATTGAATGATGGGTTCTGGTTACCAAATGACTGTAAGGGTCTATTATTTATTTGTTGATTTCCAAATTGTTGAGGGCGCATCCCAAAATGTTGGGGACGCATCCCAAATTGTTGTGGTCGCATTCCAAATTGTTGCGGGCGGTAACCAAATGTTTGACCTTGAGGTCCAAATTGTGGAAGACGCATCCCAAATTGTTGACCTTGGGGGTTAGCAAAATATGATTTGGGTTGTGTATTTGGTTGCGTAAAAATAGGTTTATTATTATTATTAATAGGCGTATAATTATTTGTGCCGAATTTAAAAGTTGGTGTATTATTTGGTACAGCATGTTTACTGGAGGACGTCAGAATAATTTTATTTCGGGCATTATATTGGTCATGGAAATTAACCTCTTCCAATACAAAAGATAAAGCCTGTTCTAAAGTGGACGGCGCTTTTAATCTCACAATACGCACCATATTTTCCGGTAGATTATAAAGAAAAACGTTTAATGAGGTATTATTATAGATAGTTATTTTACTTTCCCGCATACTAGTCGATAATCTATTAACTTTTGATATTAAAACACTACGCACTGATTGAATACGATTACAAAAATCCAAAAATGATTCACCATTTCTTATGCGCAACGTTTCCAATTCAATAGCTAAACATTCTTCACTTCTTGGGTCTCCAAAATGCTGAATAAGTAACTCTTTAAATTCTTCCCATGTAACAATATCCTCGCGCTCACTGATAAGCGCGGCTGCATTTCCACTTAATCTGCTCGTTATCGCATGCATTACATATAAGTTTTGCTCATCACTTCCCCTGTATTTATTTATAACATATTCACTTTTACGGATAAAAAGATTTAAGTGACGTTTATCGCCATCAAACAGCGGAATAATTTTGATCATTTCATTAGGAATAATGGCAATTTTTACGTGACCTTCCATTTTTAATACAATTAATTAATACACAATAATAATCTAAAGTACACAGTAAAATACTAATACAATAAAACTTAAAAAAAAAAATTAATTCAATATTTAATTCAAATAACAATATTTTAATTTCTTAATTTTAATCACTTTAAATAACTTTTTCTATAACTAAACTAGCCTTACAGATTTTATGCAAAACCAGATAACGTTATAACGCGAGACTTCTAATCGCAAAATAACAAAGGAAATAGGAAAGGAAGGTGAAAATTTGGACTCACCAGCTCGCCTTTCTCATTTTCAGCTCCAAGTTCAGTTTGACAGAATATTTTTGGTTCGTAGAATCACCACAGCTGATCAGGGCCACCCGAACGCGATCACGAAAAAGTTTTATTTCGGAAACACCGCGAAGGACAGCGCAGCTTATATTCGGCGATCCTACCGGCTGCGCCAGTCAAGTTATGGGGAGCGTTAAATAAAAAAATAGTAATACGTGTGAGCAGAAGCGCATGCTCTCGTGTAATACCTTTAAAACTTATCCTATGGTCACACGGTCTTACTGTTACTTAAAAGTGCTAAATTAACATTAATGCTTAACAATAACAATAACAACGGTCGGGACGGATCGGGATGCAATCGTGCGTTTTATGTTCTCACGGTGATATAATTCGTTGCGGTTCAGGTTGCATAACTACGTACTTAATAATATTGATGTTTGATGAGTATCAGCTACCAAGTCGTTTTGTTATGATAATAAAGTTAGTATGACAAAATATTTTCTGGCAATAGATGCTTGATGCTTGGTGCTCTGAATTATTTATTAAACAATAGGTGGAGATATTTGTATTTCCAGAGTAACCATGACAAAGACGTTAAAAAACTACATATTAATATAACTATATCACAAGACTTTCAGGGATCTTCACACGAACCTGGTAAAAAGCGAAGCGAAGGCGGGGGAGACAGGAGGAGAGTTATATTTATTTATTTTTTTGCTAACATGTAAAACACGGTTCCTAGATATCTGTCCATTTGCGTGCATGCTTTTAATTTGATGACGGTATGAAATGGTGGGTTTGTGGAATGGGTGGACTGCTTTTTCATTCAATTAAGCCAGCGTAACTCATTCGAAAAAGCTATTTAGAGTCTCTACACAGCATTGAAGTGGGTTATTCCCAGTTGTCCCCACTGTCAACGCCACCACTGGTGACAAATGGGATTTCTTTCCATAAAATGTCCCATGTGAAGTTAGAACTAGACACACCCACTGCGAGTTCTCTCATCTGCGTAGTTTAGCGTTAGGAACCCTTACCTTATGCAAGCATACTTTAATAATATATGTAGGTAGTCCATAATTAAATGATGGGTACATAGACTACTATGATATATATACGATGGGTACTTTGGATATAGCTGTGAATGAACCTAACACCTACAATTTCTTTGAGCGTCAGGCGTCAAGGTGCGCGAGAACGGAAGTACGGTCATTTGTTCAACGTCCACATCAGATAATGTCGGCCGGAAGTTCCGAGCGATGTACCCACGATAAACATATTTCGTCACTCGACTTCTCTTTTAATGGATTTCGCGTGTATTTAACAGTCATTACGCATTTAATGTTTTTACGTAGAAATCGTAAAGTTATTTCTTGGATGTCGAAAACTCTCATAAAAATAAAGTATTCCCGTGATTATGATCACGTAAAGTAAAACGTTATGAGCTTCGTCTGATATCGACTCAATCATTCAAGGAATTCATTCTCAGTTATTAATCGAGTTTTCAGAATCGATAAATATGATGCCGATGCCGCAGCATCCGTCGTGATGGTCATAAATATTGTCTGAAGCTTACAACATCATGTTCCTACCTATGGTCCAGGTTTATGCAGATGATTGTATATATTTTTCTTCGGCCTTCCATTTTGTATTTTGATGTGCTGCAACATAGGTTCTAATACAAATGGGCAAACTTTATCATCGCATTCGAGGTTGTTGTATCCGAGCCAAAGGCGACAGTGTAACAAAGAGCGTAGGTACCTAATGTAAACTTGCCGAAAAATGATTTCAACAGTGTTAGTGTTGGCCTGTTTTGGTAGGCCAAGTTAAGGCCTAGGTAATCTTACTAACTTGAAAACTTCAACGACCCTTTCAAATAACAACAGAACATTTACAAGCTTTACGGGGTGGAATGGACACCGACGCGAAAACGGTTATCACGTATTCAGTACATAAGATGTCCACTGCTGGACATAGGCCTCCCCCAAGTGTCGCCACGTTGACCGGCCCCGTGCGTCTCGCATCCAGCGGATCCCCGCAACCTTTACCAGGTCATCGGTCCACGTAGTCCAGTGTTGTTCATTTGTCATACTTAAGTAGGTTTGTGGAATAGGGGTCGTGCCAAAGTCGTGGAACTAATGTATTCAGTTTTCCCAATGACAATGCCGCACTGTTTATTGTGTTTCACACTATTTCTAGTAAATTGCGTGTCCGCGCGGTCTTTGACCTGTTTCGGCGAATTCTCAATTTTTCCCCATTATCTACAAAAGACAATAACCATTTTAAGTTGAGCTCAGGTTTATTTATTGTATAATATTATCGTAGGTCAGGATAGAGCGGGTTTTTTTTATAGATGCGGGTACCGTTTTCATAGAATGCCGTGGCGAGGGGTCGCATTCCACGAACGACGCCCCCATACAACGTCACGGTTTATTTTAGTACATTTCTAATAACCGTGACATTTTGGGTCTCGTGGGTAATCAATCTTCAAAATCATGCTACACTGCTTGCTCTATTTTTATGTAAATGTTGTTCGTTCTATTGTTGTTTGAACGAAGAGTACCGTCCACCTTGGTAACGCTTCTATGACTTTTCCTCGCCCCTGCAGTCAAGTGTAATCTCATTCGCGTTACTATAAACTCATACACAACATAATATCATGCCTGTAATTCGCGCAGGGTTTAGGCAGATTCGTACCTAATAAATAGTTTACCCAGATTTCGCCAGTTACCATATTTACCAACAACCGGGCACAAATCCAGACTCCGTGACTGCAACTGAGAAATTCCTAATGGAAAAACCCAATAAAAGTTTTCCCAACTGGGAATAGAACCCACGTGCTCGCTCATCAGTTGCCCTTCCGATCACTAGACCAACGAGACAGTTACTAACTCATGAAATGAAATCTTATCTTGATTTTATTTATTAAATCTTTTAAGTAAGTACACACAATATTACAACCGCTAACTAACAGAAGCGGACTAAAAGCATACCTAGGCATTTTCTACCAGTCAACCTTTGGGTGATGCAGAGACAACCCGTGGTTCGTGCAATGCCGTACGGCTAGCCGTCTACGTGTCGAAAATTTGATTGGATCAAATAATTATCTTGTTTCGTTGATAGAATTGCCAGCAACGGTCCCAGACTTTCAGCACTGATCCAGGATCCAGCCGGTTTGCTGGAATAAAACGTTAAGTAGTTAAAATACGGATAGGTAAGCGCGCAGGGAGATGGGCAGACGACATTGTTGCCATGGCAGGAATATCCTGGATGAGACTGGCACAAGACCGTGGAGCTTGGCACAAACAAAGAGAGGCCTATACCCAGCAGTGGGTGAAGTCGGGCTGTGGATGATGATGATGATGATGAGGCGCGCAGGTCGGATGATTGTGAATCAATGAATATCATAGACACAGCGACACAGATTAAAGACCCGGCTCCACCCAAGCACAAGAGGAGCTGAGCGGTGCTGAGCCGTGCCTGAATTAATCAACCTAGCCTCCTCGTTACCTTTGGTTTGATGATGGCAAACCAAGTAGATTTGTTAAGCTAGCTTTAATTAGCTGCGCTGCGACACAGTTTTAAACTAATGCAGCTATTTACGTACGCAATTATTTTGTGAAATGTGTTTTTGTTCCAATCAAGATATTTGATTTGAATTAATACTTCGATCTGGACACTATCCATTAGCAGAGTTTGCGTTGTTGATGAAAAAAGTCGAATCACCAAATTGTATTCTCTCTCTCTGGGATCGTTCCCTCATGTCTGAGGATCCTGGTCAGCATTAGAGTTGCATCTGGAGCGGATGATCTGCATCTTTAATTTGGTCCGTCCATCTTGTTGGTGAACGACCACGCGGTCTTTTGCCTTCGGTATTCCCAACCTCAATAAGTTTTTCCAAATTTTCGTGGCTGAAGTACGAAAGAATACGTTGAGCAAATAATGTCGTATGTCGTAAATTGTATTACTTGTAACCAAATTGAGGGCGTACAACATTTGCTGATGGATTGTGTTAAAAATAAGAAAGAGAGAGAGAAGAATTGGAAAGACAGTATTCATTGAACAGATTAGAAATAGGTTTAATTCAGACGATTTTGTCACGTCCTAAATCAGATCTAGCGAAAGAACTCTGAACGCACCTTTTTTTTTGGATGGGAAATCATCAAATGACCGGGGGGGTCATTTGATGATTTCCCCCGCTCTGAGCGGATTGAAAGGGAGTGTCAGACTTGTGTCCGTGTTCCTTCTTAGCCCTTTGTGTTCCAGGGCCGCGGTATCTCTTTCGAACAGACCCGCAGCCCCTCACCAACGCACCTGGCATTAACATCAACGGCGAATACATCTCACACTTGAGATTTCCATTGCAGATGAAATCGTCATGCAGCAGATGCTGGATGGCCTAGTTGATTCATCAATACGCATTGATCTCAGGGTGAACTTGGACAAAACCCAGGTGATGTTCAAAGATCACGTCACCCGGAACCAGGACCTATTGTTGTCAATGGCGGTCCTCTCGAGGTTGTTCGAGAATATGTTTATCTAGGGCAAACTCTGCAATTTGGTAAGAACAACTTTAAGAGGGAGACTAACAGAAGAATTAAGCTGGGCTGGGCAACTTTTGGGAAACTTCGTACGGTCTTCTCGTTGCGTATTGCACAGAGCCTAAAGACTACGGTCTTCAACCAGTACGTCCTGCCTGTTATGACTTATAGGGCTGAAACGTGGACACTCTCGGTATGGCTGGTCCATTAATTCGAGGTTGGTCAGCGAGCTACGGAAAGGGCTATTTTTGGACTCAATGCTTTATTATGTAATTTTTTGTTGTTCCAAACAAAATAAAAAATATTAAATCCAAGGAGAGACACAGTGAAACAGCAAACAGATCATTACCATTTCACCAACGCTCTGCAGATTTCAGTTAAACTAAAAAACCTTAACTCAATATTTGGATGCTAATCACCAGACTAGATCAATGGTTTCTACAATCAGTCTTTAAATCTAAGAAAGGAATTTTTAGTTTTCAAATATAATTAATCTTCTCTCATCTTTACTAAAAAAAACTTAAAAACAAGAAAACACTCGTTTTCTTTTTTCCTCATAACTCTTTTTTGCAGTGTTTCAGCCTGTTTGGGATAGCTCTTTATTTTTGCCTTTCTTCTTCTTTCTGCCATTCTCTTCTTAACCAGCCTCTCTTCGCTAGTCTGTTTTGGCATTCTTAAAAGCAACAAAATAAAAATATATTAATAAGAAACTTAATCATTAGTATACCACCCTTATAATAATTGGTCTTACTTACTGCCAAGTACATAACATTTATTTGTTTGCTAATCAAACTGTCCTGCAACGTAAAAACTGGCTATATAGGTACAAACCCTACATATACAGTACATATTTAAAATTTGGTGGCTCGTTTTCAATTTTGGTGGTGGGAAAACGCCACCAAAGCCACCAAAATTGAGCCACCAAAATTGAGACCAGGCATAGAAAAAATCTTTAAAAATAGGGGTTTTAAGTTCCAATTAAATTGATGTTACTGATTTATACGAAACCCTAATCACTAGCTATAACGTGTAGCTTACTATTAAAACACTTTAAAATCGACAGCAAATCGATCCACCAAAAATTGAACAATTCTTGTCCCCCGTCCCACTCAAGGTGAGTACTTACGTTTTTGGGGGGTAATAAAAGCACTAATCACATATCTATTACGCGCAAGTGCTGGCCAAAGACTTAGAGTTGCGAAATAATAAAACACTATTGATCACACACGCCCGAAGCTTCGTGTTATAATAAATTGAAAAAGTGCGAACAAAATTTTGATTTTGCTTGGACAAACTTTGATCGAGTGTCCTGTGCTTTTAAATTAGATTTTCTAATATGGTTTAATTGTTTTTAGATAGTGTGTCTTATGCATATACTAAGGAAATCGTTAATTTGCTATTTTACCCCAAATTGTTACTTTGGTGAATGCAATTATATCAAAAAATGGAACTGGGACAAGCCACCAAACTTGAATTTTAAGGTGATTTTTTTTTCCTGATTATTTATATATAGGTACTTATACAAAACAAAAAATGTGGCCCTAATTGAACCAAGTTACGTAGTTCACTATAAAAAAAAAAAAGAAACATCCTATCATTTTACACCTCGATTCTCAACGTGGACACGTAAAATTTGCTGCCGCGATATTCACCCATACAATATAATATCCTTGTGGATAAAAACCCCCCAAATGCAATAAAGAAAAAAAAATAACCAATAATAATTATGAGAGACTAGAGATGCGTTGAGGAGTTTTATGAATGTGATTAATTGATTTCCGCACGTCTCCTCTCCGCCCCGCTATTCTCCGCTTGGGTGGAGTCCAGCACTAAAGCTATTAAAGATATACACTAGCCAGAGATGAATGTATCCCTTTGTCTGTTGTATCCTACCTCTCTCGAAAAGCAGTACTTACAAGTACTGCTTGAGATCTTATAATATCAGCCTGGGATACGTACTCGTACCAGAAGATTTTAGCTTAGATAATCAAAGAACACAAATGAGTGTCCTTCACAATATGCAACATCGGAAGCCGGCCCACCATGGCTCACTGTGACTCAGCACAAAGGGCGGACGGTAGCAGCTCGCAAATAATCCGTGTTCGCACTGGTCCTGGTCCCCCATCCTTATAAAAACATTATACTTTGTTGTATTTTACTTCCTAGATTTACGTTTTTATTGCATTTTTTTCTTATGTGATGGTTACTGCACTGAGTAATTTGACTTCTTTTGACGTATAGTGGTGCTTGGGATGCGTAGTTGTTTTGGCACGATATTATGCCACATTTAAGGCTGATTTACACAGGGTCAGTAACTGACTACAAATTCGAGGCAAGTCAGTGCTGACCCGAAAAAAACCCTGTGTAAACTGATTTGAAGTCAGTACAGTGGCTTGAAGTCAGCGCTGACTTGAATATTCGGACACGAATATTTTAAAGTCAGTTGGCGCCCCCCGCCACCCGCGCACCCCCGCGCCAGCCAAATAAACCCCGTGTAAACAGACAAGTCAGTACGTGGTTAGTCACTGCCGCTGCGTTGTAGAGTGACCACGTTTTTTTCGCTGGCGATAAAAATGACGCGTAAGCTTAGCGAAGACGAAACCTTAAAGTTGGTGCAATTATATGGCAAAAACGAGTGCCTTTGGGATATTAAATCCCTAAATTACCGCAATAAAGAAATGCGGTCAACAGCGTTGCAAAATATGGCTCAACAAATGCAAATCGAATGGCTCACTTCTACTGAAGTAAAAAATAAAATTAAAGCCATAAGGGCTACATATTATTTAGAGCTCGACAAGATACAAAAATCCACCAGATCTGGCGCTGGTGGGAACGTATATGTCCCAAAAGTCAAGTGGTTTGACCAGTTTCGTTTCTATCGTCAATCCATTTTCTTACCCATTGTCGTTTATTTTTAGTTATCTCATTTTCTACCATTTCTATTAACCCATTCAACAGCAAAATTGATAAATTTTTCAACAAATAATAAATTGTCGTTTCAGTTGTTTTCGCGAATTCATTTCTCCCACTGACTTCACACACGTGTGCTCACCGTGAGAAACGCACCACTACTACTTACTTCATGTAAACAGTTAAAGTCAGTCGCGGCGCCGACATTGGCGCTGCGACTGACTTGTCTACTGACCCTGTGTAAATCAGCCATTACACAGGATAAGTAACTGACTCCAAATTCGAGACAAGTCAGTGCTGACCCGGTATTGACCAAAGTGAAAATTGATTTGGAGTCAGTGCAGCGTTGCGCGTCAATGCTGACTTCAATATTCCCTCTTGAATATGTTGAAGTTAGTCCACTCCCCCCGCCACCCGTGCCAGTGGTACTGACCTTGTATATACGACCAAGTCAGTGTTTGGTCAGTCACAGGCGCTGAGCTGGTGTTAAACCTTTTTGCTGGTGTTAAATTTCATCGGCCTCTGGCTTTAAATAATAACAGCTGGTTTGTAGGGTGACATCGCGTCGTGATTGAAATGAAAATGCTGGGAAAATCAAACATCATCTATCCATTTTCATATATTATCCAAACTCGTTTTTCTGTCTCTTTTTCCAACATTTCTGTCAACTCTTCCAACAGCAGATTGGCACATTTTCTCAACAAAGTAAATGTATGGGATTGATTAGTACTGACATGCGTCAGATGGCGTGGCGTGGTGTCGCGGTTAGTAGTATGTTTTCCACCTTCACTCCTTTCTCTTTCATATCATTCTTCACACAGTTCATCCATCTTTTCTTTGGCCTTCCTCTCCCTTTCCATCCATCAACATTCATGTCCATCAGTCTTTTAGTCACAATGCGTTTCATCCCTCCTCATTACATGTATATGAGTAGAAAAAACTGGCCGAAAAGAAAAAAATGTATTCGACACAATTTAAAAATCGAATGCGCTCCTCAACGCCCTGTCACCATTCAAGCAGAAGAAATCTGGAAGACCTGACGCTTTTCCCGGCACAAAATTTCCCCGGAATTTATTTTCTAGGCCAAAATTGACAATTTAGGAAGTTCCCCACGATGCCGGTGTACTATGGCGGCTTCGTCGGCGGCCCACATAGCGGCGGCTACTGCCTGTACTCGTGCGGCTGCAGCCCGACGACCGGGGGTTGCGGTCCGGGTTGCCCACTGCCAGGGCCATGCTGCGGATATTCTTGCTAGTCAGGTAATTTTGTTAAGCTCAATAAGCTGTAAATGTCCAGTGAAGAACTATAAAGGGCAATAAAAATTACGGTGGTTAGGTCGTTCTCTTGACTGGCATCAAAGAGATTTAAAACACATATAGAGAGGACATTGGGAATATTGTCAAACAATAATTTTCATCCTGAATATTTTCGATTTTGACACATGAATGCTACCTGACAAGTTGGCGTATGACACAGATGACACTAGACAGAACGAATTGTTACTAAGTAGTAACAAGTTTTGGATTACGATTTTCTTCGTCATGACCCGTCTACAAGTAGTTTGGAAATATTTGAGTGTCTTTGTGTCATATGAATGCGACCTGACAAGGCGACGTGTCGCACTGGACTGATCGACTTGTTACTAATTTGTAACAGGTTTTGGAATTGTCAGTTCCTTGGTCTTGTCCCGTCTATAGCTATATTTGAATGTCTTTGACTGGCATTCACGTCTGGGCATAGTATCTTGTTACGACTAGCTACGTATGAATTAACGTTGGGTAAAGATAAAATGTCGTCTGCCCATAGTTGCCATTGGGGGAAAAACCTGGATGAGACTGGCACGGGAACGTGGAGATTGGCAGAAGAAAAGAGGCCTGTGAATGATGATGATGAATAAAAATAAAATGGCCTGACGATGACGTGCCGTACCCGGTTTGCGCTGGCTTTTACAATGACAAAGTCCATAATGAGAACCTCAACCAAAATGATGAACAACACTGGAAAAGCGATTAGCGAGAATATATATTTCTTTTGTGTGTTTACGTTTTGTCGCTGGGTCAAAAACAAGGCTTATTCCACTATTCCCCCCTGAGAGAATCCCCCTCAGGGGGGAAAACTGGACCCTAATGTAAAAAAAAACCAGAAAGTCCCCTTTTCATTTTGAGTTATTCCACTATTCCCCCCTGAGAGATTTTTTTCAGTTTTCCTTCAGGGGGAAAACTGAACCCTAATATAAAAAAAATCCTAAAATTCCCCTTTTCATTTTGGATTATTCCACTTTTCCCCCTTACTTTCATTTTAATTTCTAAGCTCTTTAAAAAAAATTAAAAATTGCGATTAGATACAATGTAATAAACAAAAAAAAAACAATGTAATATATTTTAATCAGACTTTTTTTTTACAGAATTTCGTTATAATAAAATGTGATGAAGAGTAAAAACAATCACAAATAAACAGCGATGAGGGAAATCGATTGATTTTTTGTAAAAATAATAACTAAAACTGTTTAAACAAAGTATCTACATAGAAAAACTAAATTATTTAGCATATACCCCCTGAAAGTTTCCCTTAATAAAATCACTTAGGTACAAAAACAATTATCCAAGTTTCTTTTAACTTTTCTAGGAAATGTCAAATTGTTATGCTCCCGCTAAATACTTCCATTTGTGTCTGGTGAATAAAGTCATTCGTCTCGATACTTCCTTTCGATTTATTCTTCAAGTGAACGTTTTTCGACACTGTTGGCATGAACTTCATTAACTGATGCATCTTCAAACAGAACATTCAAAAGCTGTGATAGGTTGGCCTTTTTTTTCGATGCAATTCCATTATTTTTGTTATGCCACGCTTCCAAGAGGTTGGTAGCAAGTTGGTAGTTCTGTGACGTTCGCAAAGACGCACCAGATTCTGATGAAGTTCTCATCGTTTAGCCATGGTTGTAATATCAAGAACGTACCGGGAAACGATCAATAATACACAAAATGTTATTTATTCATCCAAAGTTATTTTATCTCCTCCAAAGTATGCTCCTTCAGAAACGATACACTTAGCCAACGAATAATCCAATTATCAAAACATTTTTAAACGCTTTTTCCGGAATTGAGTTCAGTTCTAGCCGTGAATTCTCCTTTATATCTTCTACGAATGAAATCGGTGCCTAGTTGACTTGTTTGCATGTCAAACTCGTAAACCTACGTCTCATCACCAGTAACAATGCGTTTCTTGAATGTTGGGTCGGAATTGACTCGATCTAGCATGTCCTCAGCGACTATTAAGCGATTGAGTTTTTGGAGAAAATTCAGTTCTTTTGGGACTAGCCGAGCAGCAACATGTTTTATACCCAAGTGATTATTTAAAATGGTACGGATCGACTCGTGTCACACAGAAAGTTCAGCGGCGATCTCTCTCAAACTTGAGTGAGGATTTTCAGTCACTATTTGCTTTGCGCTTTTGAATGCTTTGTACCACTCATAAGCACATATTTTTGATAAAGTCGATTCACCGTAACCCTTCTGTAACATTTTCAGGGACCCCGAACACGATATTCCATTGGCGACGCAAAATTTAAGACAAACTCTTTGTTCGATGTTTTTGTCCATTATGAAATTTGCAATACACACTAGATATGATCTAACTAAAAATAGCACTGTATTTAATCTAAATAACAGATGAAACTCAAACTCCGCGCCAAAATGGACGGAATGTTTATTGGCGAAATTTTTTGCTGTTATCATCGTCCGAGTTCTGGAATAGTGGAATAAGCCCTGGCTGAGGGGGGAATTCCAGACTTACTTTTATTTACATTCCAGTTTTCCCCCTCGGGGGCACTTTCAGGGGGATCTGTGGAATAAGTATTTTTTTCGATTCCAGTTTTCCCCCCTAAGGGGGATTTTCAGGGGGGACTTCTAGACTTTTTTTTTAGATTCCACTTTTCCCCCCTAAGGGGGATTTTCAGGGGGGATTTGTGGAATAAGCCAAAAACAAACGCCCGACGCCGTCAGACTATCTCAGCTCGAAATTCGTTTCCAGCAGCGGTGCAGGTCCGCATACACCCCTTCCCGCCTCGTTCTGCGGGTAGCATGTCTGGTGCGCGTGCGTTGCGTAGCCGGAGCGGCATCGATCAGTTGTTCGTCTGTGAGCCGTAGAAACGCCGCCGCCGTCGCAACGCACCGTGTGCATAATCTCTTACTAGCTTTACTCACTCTTCGGTTTTTCCTCTTCGCCTACGAAGGGACAGGTGCCTAATACCGTCATCTTGTTGCAGATACCAGTTGACTGGCCGAGCGAGATCTGTATATTGAAGCAGAACGTGCAGTTTGTGACGTCGATGCTGATGTTCGTACTGATGACGACCATTGGTCTGCTGGGCTTCCTCGCCGAGTACAATGGCAATGGCAGCAATTCACACGTGGATGTTATCGTTAAATAAAAGTTGTACAAAATGTTTGTTTTTCTGTAACAGTGTGTTGTCGTCACTAGTCATGGAGGAGTGCGTATAGAGGAATTATTCCACGTAGATCAGATACCCCTTTCCTCGTAGACACTTTTGAAAAATCTCGCTTCTGTTCCTTATAGATTCACTTTCGTTTAGTACAGCATAAAGTTCTCTTCCTGGCGACAAGCACAATACTGTGGCGGCGTGGCGAATATTATGCCGCGGTGGGCCACGCACGCTACAGTTGTAAGTACTCATTCACGTTGACTCGCGGGCGCGGTGGCGGGCGCGGTCACGAAATATCAAACATATGACAAAATATCCAAGTGTTCACATACGAAACGCACGTGCGGTCTAAGTATCGGGCAAGCTAGCGATTGGCGCGCGCGCCCGCTCGCGGCAATATCAAACGCGTGAGATGAGATGTTCGTGTGTTCACGTCGAACTAGCGGCGGAGCGGGCGATTCACTCGCGACGTCACACGTCGAACTAGCGGCGGAGCGGGCGATTCACTCGCGACGTCAGGTAAGTTCAACCAGTATGACCTTGTCGCTAGAAATCTTGAAGGATGTTCTCTCAAATTACTATATAAAGTATGAAATTCACTATACCGTTCTCTTTCTTTATTAATTTCGTGCACACCAATTACAATTTTTATCATCTCCCACTTTAGATATGAATTTTCGGTTAAAAATAAAAGACCGTCGTCCATGTTTACAATCTCTGACAACACGTCAAACTCGCGCAAACGCCTGGCGGCCAATGTGAACACGAACTCGCCACGTCACCGCGCCCGCGCCCGCGCTTTCCAACGTGTACAAGTACTTAGTTGTGGATGACAGAAATAATAATAATTACAGATGCGCAGAATGACAGATGCGCAGAATGACAGATGCGCAGAAAGACAGATTCGCAGAATGACAGTTCAATTTCAAATTAAATAAAAATTGTGGGTCTACTTTTCCACAGCAGTACAAATAGAATAAATATAATAGACCCACAATTTTTATTTAATTTGAAATTGAACTGTCATTCTGCGAATCTGTCTTTCTGCGCATCTGTCATTCTGCGCATCTGTCACTCTGCGCATCCATCATTCTGCGCATCCGTCATTCTGCGCATCCGTCATTCTGCGCATCTGTCTTTCTGCGCATCCTATCATTCTGCGCATCCATCACTCTGCGCATCTGTCACTCTGCGCATCTGTCACTCTGCGCATCCGTCATTCTGCGCATCCGTCATTCTGCGCATGTCATTCTGCGCATCTGTCATTCTGTGCATCTGTCATTCTGCACATCTGTCATTCTGCTCGAATCTGTCATTGCGCGAATCTGTCATTGCGCGAATCTGTCATTCTGCGGCGCGAATCTGTCATTCTGCGAATCTGTCTTTCTGCGCATCTGTCATTCTGCGCATCTGTCACTCTGCGCATCCATCATTCTGCGCATCCGTCATTCTGCGCATCCGTCATTCTGCGCATCTGTCTTTCTGCGCATCCTATCATTCTGCGCATCCGTCACTCTGCGCATCCGTCATTCTGCGCATCTGTCATTCTGCGCATCCGTCATTCTGCGCATCTGTCATTCTGCACATCTGTCATTCTGCTCGAATCTGTCATTGCGCGAATCTGTCATTGCGCGAATCTGTCATTCTACGGCGCGAATCTGTCATTGCGCGAATCTGTCATTCTGCGCATCCGTCATTCTGCGCATCCGTCATTCTGCGCATCTGTCATTCTGCGCATCTGTCATTCTGCCCTTTAGGTTCATAACGACAACTTCCCAAAACGTCCACTTCCCAAAATGGTAATTCCCTAAATGTTTATTTCCTATTTCGTCCACTTCCCAAAACGACCAGTTCCCAAATAGTCCGTTTCTCAAAACGACTACTCCCATATATTTTCTTGAAAAATAAAAGAATCGCTTTATCGTCCTTTTTCAAGTTGATGCAACTCTGGGTACCTTCCTGATGTCATGTATGAGGCACTGGAGAACGGTCCTTCGTTATCCAGGATGTCGACAGATCCAGGGGAACAGCGAACCGATAACGATCGAGCGCGGTATATTCCAGGGTGATAGTCTGAGTCCATTGTGGTTTGTCTAGGCTATCGGTTGAGGAGAGGTGGTCAGGTCATATCTCACCTTCTTTACATGGATGATCTGAAACTCTTTGCCCCCAACAATTTGCAACTGATGTAGCTACTGAAGGTAACGGAAAGTTTCAGTAGCGCCATCAGGATGGAATTTGGTGTGGCCAAATGTGCAGTTATGCATGTGAAGCGAGGGGAGATTATGGAATCCGTGGGAACGCAACTCTCGGATTCCATATACCTTAGATCCCTCTCCTCAACAGAAACCTACAATTATTTGGGTATGTCGGAAGCATTAGGTTTCAATACTGCCGACATGAAACAATCGTTGAGGGAGAGCTTCTTTGGCCGCCTGAATAAGGTACTAGGTATTCTTTTATCAGGCGGAAACAAGGTGCGCGCCTTCAACGGTTGGGTCATGCCGGTTTTGATGTATTCTTTCGGCATACTCAAATGGACTCAGTCGGAACTTGATGCCCTGGATAGGAGGGTCCGTGCACTGCTGACCACAAATCAAATGCATGACCCACGGTCGTCGGTGATGGGACTGTATATCCGGCGGAAGTGCGGGGGTCGTGGCTTCTTAAATGCTAAGACCCTGCACAACCGTGAGGTATGCAGTCTCAGGGAATACTTCCTAGAAGCCGACGTGGAGATGCACCGAGATGTGGTCTCAGTGGACAAGGGCCTCACCCCGCTCTCCCTGCCTAACGAGAACTGGCGCAAACCTAGAGTATTAGACACTAATGATCGCAAGGAGGTATGGCAGAGCAAGAAGCTTTTACGGCCGCTTTTACCGGGCCCTACATGGACCCGATGTAGACTTCTTAGCGTCCGTATCTTGGCTGCGCTTCGGTGACCTATTTGGAGAACCGAAGGTTTTGTCTGTGCAAAAATGGATGAAGTTATGATGACGAATAACTACCGGAAATACCTTGTGGAGGATGGCACGGTTGACATATGGTCGGGCATGCCACCGTCCGGGTGAATCGATCGGACACATTATTTCAAAAATATGTCTAGATATGCACGCATAGAAATATTTGTCTTGTCAACGGACTAGAACCCATAACATTTTAATAAAAAAACCTATTTAGAAAGTGGACGTTTTGAGAGTTGACGTTATGGGAAGTGTACTTTTTGGGAATTGTAGATGTGGTCGTTTTGGGAAAGTGGACCAAATGGGAAATATACATTTAGGGAATTACTATTTTGGGAAGTGGACCGTTTTGGGAGGGTGAACGTTTTGGGAAGTTGTCGTTATGAACCTAAAGGTGACAATTCTGCGCATCCGTCATTCTGCGCATCCGTCACTCTGCGCATCCGTCATTCTGCGCATCCGTCACTCTGCGCATGTCACTCTGCGCATCTGTCACTCTGCGCATCTGTCACTCTGCGCATCTGTCACTCTGCGCATCTGTCACTCTGCGCATCTGTCATTCTGCGCATCTGTCACTCTGCGCATCTGTCACTCTGCGCATCTGTCACTCTGCGCATCTGTCACTCTGCGCATCCGTCACT